>JAUMJL010000765.1:0-2907125 GCA_033558185.1 Dromococcyx pavoninus | reverse complement strand
AGGGGCAAATGGAAGGGCGGTGTGCGAGGAGTGTCCCAAGCTCTTGTCCAATGGGAGGGCTTCGAGGGCGGGGGCCGCCGCGAGACCGGCTGCGGCTCGGCGGAGCGAGGAGGGGGCGGGGGACAACGCCCCTTGCAGCCAATCCCGAGGTCGGAGAGGAAGAACGGTGATTGGTGGGGCTGCGCGAGGCACAGACAGGGAAGTGTCGGTAAGAGTCGGTAGTGAGACTGAGGTCCCTTAGCGGTCCCTTCCGGGCGGGGTGGGAGTGGCGTGAGGGCCTAGGGCAGAGGGGAGAGGAGAGGAGGGGTGCTGGGGCTGGCAGGCGGCCCGAGGGGGTCCTCTGCACCCCGGAGGGTCTGGGCCAAGGGAGGATCTGGGCAGTTCCTGCTCGCAGCCCGAGATGGGATTAGTCTGGTGGGTCTGTGCAGCAAAGGTGGAATTCGGCGATTTCCAGTTGCCTGTGCTCTTCCACGCGGCTCAGGAGAGAGGGAATTGCGAAATTGCATGCTGTCCCTGGATCTTTACTCTGTACCATGCTCTCTTCATGCATCTTCACTCCACGTGGAATAGCATGAGGAAAGTTGCTCTGTTCACTGTTGAAGATAAATCTAGAATCATAGAATTGGTTGGTTGGGAAAGACCTTTGAGATCATAGAGTCCAGCCATACCTGGCCGCTATTAAACCATCCTTAAGGACCTCATAGAATGGTTTAGGTTGGAAGGGACCTTAAAGCCCATCCAGTTCCAATCCCCCAGCCATGGGCAGGGACATCTCCCACCAGACCAGGCTGCTCGAGGCCCCATCCAACCTAGCCCTGAACAGTTCCAGCTTCCCTGTCTCACCACACTCGTGAAGAATTTCTTCCTAATGTCTAATCTAAATCTTCCCTCCTTCTGGTTTAAAGCTGTTCCCTCTTGTCCTGTCACTACTTGCCCTTGTAAAAAGTCCTTCCCCAGTTTTCCTGTAGCTCCTTCAGGTCCTGGAAGGCTGCTGTAAGGTTCCCCCATAGCCTTCTCTTCTCCAGGCTGAATGACCCCAACTCTCTGAGCTGGTCTTCATAGCAGAGGTGTTCCAGCCCTCTGATCATCTTTGTAGTCTCCTCTGGACCCACTCCAACAGTTCCATATCCTTTCTATGTTGGGGATTCATCTACCCATTTTTTTAATATCTCCAGGGACTGGGACTCAACTACCTCTCTGGGCAGCCAGCAGTGCCTGACCACTCTTTCAGTGAAGGATTTTTTCCTAATGCCTAATCTGAACCTGCCCTCACTGAACTTGAGGTGGTTACCTCTCTGTCAGCAATCTAGTCACTTTCAGATGCAGAGAAGTGTGCTTTTCTTGACTGGCCTCTTTTATTTGTGTATCACAGCTTATTTACAATGAAAATGGAGTAGAAGGTCTGTGAATTATTAACAAAGAGGAAGTAAAAACAAGTTATCTTGTGATGTAAAGGTTTGCGTCTGCATTCTGCAGAGAGTGTGTAAAGAAATGCTTTGCCAGGATACAGCCAAGACATATACAGCAAAGACTGGAGATAGCTGGATACCTGTATTATGGTGGGGCACTTAAATAATCTCACCCACAGCAAAAAAAAAATCGACACAAGAAAAGAACAAGTAGGGATGAATAGGTAAGAGAATCCCTTGCAGGACTGGAAAGTGGTGTTTGAAATGGCTGCTAAGGGTTAGGAGTAGCAGAGCTTGTGCTGTGCCCCTGACTGATGTTGCAGCACTTTGACTGCTGTCTTTGCTTATTGCTGCAGCAGCCACGACAGCTGAGTGTGTGACCAGAAAGCAAGGTTGTTGAGGAGTAGCTGTCACCAAAAAAAGAGAAGATTGCCGAGGTTGGAAATAGCTCATTTTCCTGTGGAGAGAAGAACCCAACAGAACAACTAGGTAGGTTTCTTTGCAAGGGGTCTCCAGTTGGTAAGGCAATTCCATTGTAGGTTCTGCTCTCTTTTGAAGCAGTATAAGCCCCGTAGAGCCATTCTAGAAACCTACTATTATAAATTAAACCCATTAACTATGTAGTAATAAACCAGCAATATTGCTTGCATGTGTATGGGGGGGTGGTTTTTCCACTTTCTCTGCAGAGATGAAAATGAGCATTATGTAAGAGCTTAGGCATTCTTCAGGGTGTTAGGCTCACTACAATGTAAGTATATTAAAAAGGTTTTGGTTTTGTTCATGTTAGTACATTCTTTTAGAGCACAAGGTTACTCATCCAGCAGGTTAAGCCTTCAGTCGCTTAAAACCCAAATGGCACGCTTGCATTTATCAATAATGTTTCTGCATATTTAATACAGAGTTGGGTGCTGTAGTACGAAGCACAGGCACAAACACTGGACCACTTGGTGTGCAGTACCAATAGTATCTAGATAACCCTGTTTTTTGAGATCCTGTTACTGCTTCTGTAGAAATACTGAAAGTGAAGTCCCAAAAGACTTTATGGTATTGAATTTCTCGCTGTGTTTTAATCTTCACATGAGGTCCCCCCTGCACCTTGTTTTCTAGCTGTGCTTGTACACAGAGGAAAGGCAATGATTCCTTTCTTTATTGTTTTTCAGGATATTCAGAATTAATTCTCATGTCAGCAGAAAGCTCAACCATCACAGTCCGTCTTGTTCGCTCGTTTGAACACCGGAACTTCAGACCTGTAGTGTATCATGGCATTAACTTGGATCAGACAGTAAAGCAGTTCATTAATTTTGTTCGGAAGGGTAAGGGATCATTATCTTATTTGATTGTTTCAGTCCCATGCTGTCTCTGCACGAGAAAGTGGAGGGGAGCAAATGAATGGGAATGCTGTGGCTTTGGTAGAGATGCCAGGTTTGTGTTTACATCCCCTGTGTGCTGTCCGCTCATGGATGAGAGGTGTGGAGTTGACAGGAGCTTCCATAGTCAGGGTGTCGTGCCTAAATTTGAGAAGGCAGCTCACCCTTCCCAAATCTCCGTGTTTAGTCAGAAGGTGACAAGGGCATTGCTGCATTTGGCTCAGTGTTTCAGATGACTGGAGTGGTGCTTGGTGCTGTGAGGCAGCTATTCATAAATTAACAGAAGTAAATTGATAGAATTTAGAGAGCCTTTGATCCTTAGAAACCATACCAATGTGTGGAATGTGGGAATGCAAGTCTGTTTGCTATTTGTGAGAAGAGAGGATCTTGAAAGATTGTTTTTGACACCGTGAACTCTTTCTGTGCATGTTTGCTTCTGAGTTTCTGTCTCCATCTTGAGCTTTGTGGTGCAGATTTACTCATCTATGGGCTTTATGTCTTAGAAGCCTGGTTGAAAGTGACAGTGTATCTAAAAGTTAAATTATGTAGGCCAGCCTACGCAGCGACTCAGGAGTCAGTGTTACCCAGATCTTACAGGTGTATTTCTACACACCTGCATGGAGACATTCAAGGGTTGTAGAATAAAATAATTTGATTTTTTGCATGAAATCAGCTTCAACAAGTCTGAAACTGTTTCAGCTGATAACATTTGAGGAACTCCTAGGTCATTGCGCTGAGCCTCACAGCTGTATTATGTTTTCAGCATCTTCTGTGCTTCTTGTCAAATTGACAGCCCACAGGCTGAATCCAGCCCTCCACCTTGTTTTATCCTTCCTGGCACCTTGTTTCTCCCCGGTGGCAGCACCGAGCTCCTTGCCCTGTACTCCTGCCAGTGCTGGGCACGTGTGCAGGGTGTGACGTGCGGTACGCTGCGGGAGCAGAACGGCGGGAGCTGTGAGTTTGATACCCCTGTTCTAGACAGTGATAGGCGTGGCAGGATCATAGGATGCTGTTAGAAAACTGCAAGCACTTTCAGAACACATGGTACAGCTGTTCTAACGGAGGATAAAATAAAAAAGCAATTGTAAAAAACTTGCTTTGGATGTGTGCAGTATTGCAACTTGCTGTTACTTGAGTCAAAGCTAGTTTGGAGCCTTGTTCCATGAATGAATGGAATAGATGGTGCTGTTCCTGGTCTAAAAGGAGCCATGCTCCTTCCTTTACTGTAATCTGTTTTGAAGGGAGAGCTTGATAAAAATTGTTAAACTACTCATGAAGTTATGGTTTGAGCCACCTTGCTGCTGAGCACTCCACAAGTGGCTGGGCCTTCCAAGGGCTGGATTAAATCCCTGGGTGTAACTGGGAACGCTGGCACCAGGGAAGGTGTTAGTGTTCTTGCACTTGCTTACAGACTGTGTTCTGCATGCAGCTAAAGATTTGATTTTCTACAGTTCCCTTTTTGTGGGTGGTTGCATGGCTGTGTTTGCTGAGCAGATCAGTTATCAATGACAGTTTTCAACTGTTTGTATAAGGTAGGGAGAGATGCTGTGCAAACCATTAACAGGATGTTTCTGGCAGATTTCTGAAGCATCAAACTCCCATTATCACATCCTAATTGCATTGACTCCCTGTCCTCATGGGTTGTTTTTTTTCAGAGGGACTTCTTGCTCAAGGGAAGTTAATCGGGTATGGAGTAACTATAGAATCTGGGCCAAAGGTTGTGGTTTATTATTTGATGTTCAAACAAGTCTCCTGTATTGTTGATTTATTTTGGTGTTAAGGATGTCCAGGATGCATGCATAAAATAATGGAAAATAAAATACTGAAAAGAAAAAAAAAAGACAACTTTGTTACTTTGTTTTATCCCGGTGCTTTCATTTTAATAGATGTACCTTCAAGAACAGGACTTCCTCCTCCTTTCAAAAATTACAAGTATGGTATGTGTTTTTTTTTTCCTTGTTCTAATTCCTGTAAAAATAGTATTTCCTATCAGTTTCTGTACTACTTAAACGACAACTGCCGTAGAATACTCATGCTGGTGGCAGTGGCCACTTACATTTGTGACTCTACCCAGCTCCTGTAGCTGGGGTTACGCAGCTGGGATCGTGCTTACAGAACCTGACCATTATCTTGAAGTTCTGTATTAATCTTTGAATTAGGCTGTATATTATACATTATTTGCTAATTGGTACTGATGGTTTTTGGTATTTTTTTTGCTTTTTTAGGTCCCTTTTAACTCTGTTTTCGCTCTAGTGAGCAGCTTGTGATCTCAGATGCTTTGTAATTGTAGTTCTCTGTGTGGTTATTATTTCAGTGTCTATTTACAGATTGTGAAGTCAGAAAGGATGGTGAAGTGGGAGCTGAAGGCAGAAAATGGAAAATTCTTATGATTTGTATACTTAACTTACATGATGTTGTCCTAAGCTTTGAGAAGCAAGTTAGAGCACCAAGCCAAGAGGAAAAATGTGATGACATTGTATATGATGTTGAGGGGCACTTTGCTCAAAGTAGATATGAAAGCTCTTAAATAAAAGCTGATGGGATGAAATAACCTGGTGTGAAATTTAGGCTGGCTTTATCCTCTAATGTAAAGCTATGTGTATATTTCATTTTTGCAAAGATTGGCATAAACATGTGCGATTCATCTGTTTGGGAAAAATATACTTCCAAAATAGACCACATACTTCCTTTCTTGGAGTTTGTTAACTCGGATGTCAGTAACCTATCTTTTCCTCAACTTGGCAATTCTGAAAGTTCCCTTAGAGTTTTCCTGCAAGTGATCTTCTGTCTCCCATGTTTTTTGAGCTGACAAACTATGATGATTCAAAGAATTGACTGAGGAACCTACTTTATACATATGAATGGTAATAGACTCTATTTGCCTATTTAAAAGAAACAACAAAACAAGCATTTAGTTCTGGGCTCTTGCTGATGGTGAAACAGAGTTAGGGATTAAGATTTACAGAGACAAAGACTTGAACATTACTGTCATTTTTAGTATATTACTTAAGGTCTTGAAATCTAGGTAACTGTAAGGTTTGACTTGCAGGTGCCCTTCCTTTCCCTAATATCTGTGGCTTTGGCTAGATGAGGGGGTCCTTTGGAGGATGGCTGCTATCAGTTACATTCCTGATGCTGCCTATCCCTGCTGCTAGTTCTTTCATCACATGGATTGTCAGTGTAGTTTTCCCAAGGCACACGTTGTGGCTGAGCACCCGCTAGTGCTGTGTAGGATTGAGCCTAATGTGGGTGAAAAACACTGCTGAACTTCAAAACCTGTTACACTGGTTAAGTGAGGGCCTACTTTTAGTGGGATGGTGCTGGCTGCATGGAAATTTTCACACAGAAAAATCAAAGCCAAGTTCCTCACCTTCCCCTCAGGCTGTGAGTCATCCAGGTTCATGTTTTTGGCATCTTTTGTGTGCTCTACTGTCTGTCTTGTATTTTGGTGATGAAACGACAGAGACTTCTGTGCGAATGATGCTAATAAGAGTCAGATTTTTCCTTCTGCTTTGTTTGGCAGTGTCAGAAATCTCAGTTGGACCTGGCTGTCTCTCACCTTGTGCCTCTTTTGGCTTCTTTCTCTCCAGAATCGAGCACTGCTTTGTTCCCTCAACATCATACACATTTTTCCTGTTGGCTTGGTGCTCTAACTTGCTTCTCAACGTTAGGAGTTCCATTTTCTTCCATTTAGATTAGACATTAGGAAGACATTCTTTGCAATGCGGGTGGTGAGGCATTGTCACAGGTTGTCCAGGAAAGTTGTGGATGTCCCCTCCCTGGGGACATCTGTTCAAGGCGAGATTGGATGGGGTCTTGAGCAGCCTGGTCTGGTGGGAGGTGTCCCTGCCCATGTCAGGAGGATTGGAACTGGATGGGCTTTAATGTCCCTTCCAATCCAAACTGTTCTATGATTCTATGAATTTTTTTGTACACATCGTACTTGTCCTGGATATAGAATTCTTCTCAGCTAATCTTCTCGTCTTCCTGCCATTGCCATCTTTTCACTGCTGATGTCAGCCCGGGTACCAACTTGTCTCATAAGCTGTTTCTCATTTTTTGCCCCCTCCATGAATAGGGAACAATATGGTAGATACTTTGCTGATTCGGACTTACAAACTGATTTCTTATCTATTGTCATAGAAGATGTGTTAGCAGAAAAGGAAAGATAAAAATCTGGGAATATGACAGTGATATAGGGATGAAATAGCAAAGGCAGTAGAGAGGACATAAGGTTTTTTAGCTAGGATTTGAAGAGTGAGGGAAGCCATTTAATAGCTCAGATAAAGACACAGCAAACTGCTGGGTGCCAGTAGTGGAGTTTTGGAGAAGTAAAGTTGAGATAGTATTTCAGGGAACAGAGAAAAGGGGATGTGACGAAGTAGATGGATAGATGGAAGAGCTTAAAACTAACAGGCAGGGCTGGACTGTATTTGCTGTGGTAGAAGGATTTCATGATTGCAATATGTTTTTGCTATGATTGCTCGGTCTTTTGCAATTCTTCTGTGCAAGATGGATCCAAGAGATACAATTTAATGTGTCTTGCGTCTTATACTGCAATTAGCACAGCATACTAAGACTGCCTTTTCAGTGACCTCTGCAGTGGGAATGCACAGTGGTTTTGACCTTCTGTAATGTTTTAAATAAAATGTTCAAATGGGCTGGAGAAGTAGGCAAGGAGATTTCTGAATGGGAATGTAATCTCTGTTATTGGGAACATCTGAATACTTGCTCTCAGTAGTTTGAAAGTTGTTTTAGACTATATTTAAGTTTCTTGAATCCTCATCTTACCAGACTATTTCAACATGTAGTGTTCAGTTAATGCACAAACCCAATCTAGAACAGAAAATGAGCAGGCAAACAGAACTGGATTTGCTTCTTTGCTGGAAAGGAATTCATGTGTTATTTTGAACTTGTTCAAACATAGAAGCTTTAGAGTTTGGTGGGTTTTTTTTTTTTTGTTTTGTTTGGGGTTTTTTTTGGTGGTTCTTTTTCTGTTTTTATTTTGTGGTTTGTTTTTTTTTTAATTCCCGCTTGGGCATCTTCTGACTTCCATTCCCTCTGAGTCTTTGCACTTATCTGGTTGCCTTAGTGACCACATTATTTTCTCCTGTTTTTCCTTTCGGTTAACAAAGCCCTGTGCACATTGCCAGAAGAAAGTGATATTTCTTCTTTTTTTGTATAGCATAATTTCTTAAAGTGCTACACTGCAAAAACATATCAGAGATAAATATTATTGAGGAGGCTATAGGATTAAACAGTGGAATGGCTGTCCATGGAAAATAGACTTGCTTAACAAAATTTCTACCAAGGGTGCTTTCTTCCTGAGAAAGAAAATTTTGATAAATGATCTGAAGTGGTCAGGTTACTGTCTTAATTACTTGCTGCCTATAAGCTTAACTGTAGTAGTTGACAGTGCTCAAATGCTCTTTGTCCTGCCCCAATTGCATGTGTAAAACACCCTAACTGACATTTAAATTGATGTGTTTTGACTGGCAACTGGGATGGTCCTTAGTCAGTTTTTGTAATTCAGCCAGCAAATAGAAGCTCAGTAGGATATGGTACCTTAATGTTGGATTGACTGGTTTAAGACTGTGACTGCAGAGGAGAAATTAAGATATTTTCTCCTCTTTTAGACCGAATACACAAAATTGTTAATAATGAAAGATTTTGAACCTTACCTTTGTGTCTGTCTCTCCTTTGCTAAGTACAATTTTCAGTATTACCCGCCTATTAAAAAAAAATAAAATTTTAAGAAAATAATTTATTTTCTTTCAGATACAATGAAGATTATTCACCAAGCACACAAATCGAAGGTGTGGTTATTAGTTGTATTCTTTTTCTTTTACATGCTTTAATGCAGATCTCTGCGCTGTCAAAACTGGGGCAGAGACAGTAAATTCTCTTTGTATTCTGATTCTCCAATTTGTAGACTGGTGAACTCGTAGTGAGTTTGGAAGATGATGACAAACTGATTCTGAAAGAAGACAGTACCCTGAAAGCAGCTGGAGTAGGTAGGAGTACATTTGTGTTGACTGAAGGTGGTGTTCGTTGTGGTTGTCATTAAACTGATAACTGGCTGATTATGTTTGGATAGCCTGCTGAAAAGTAAATGCTATTCCTGGTGCTCTTTACACTACTTGATAATTATTCAGGGAAGAAGGGGGGAATAATGTACATTCAAATCATTGGACTGAGGGCATCAGGTATCTGCACTCCAAATGTTCAGAATGCAAATTGTGATTTTTAAAGGGTATGCTTATAATTCTGCTGAGAGTAATTTTAAATGATTGACAGATAGGTTATTAGTACCGTGTCTGCTTAGTCTTATCAGTAACATTTAAACTGATGTTTTGGTTAGAAATGCAATAGTGGAACCAGCATGGAATAATGAAATAAGATTAGATTTGTTTAATGTGCAGCATACAGTGGCTGATAGCCAGATTGCTCAGGAAAGCTCAAGCAGTATCATTTAGAGAATGTGCTGAACATAGCAAAGAGTTGAAACTTGACCTGATTTCTCACATTTTGACAGGGGACTACATATAGGGCATGTCTTTTGGTAATAATGTAAAGAAATGTCTGTCATGATAAAATTGATGGTCCCTGAATGTCCTTTGGGCTTCTCATAAATGTGGCTGAATGACTTTGTGGCAGCAAGATACTTCAGGGATGTAGTTGCATTCCACCTTGATATGGACATTCACTCATTTGAATTTGATTTGCCTAGCTGGAACGTGTAACTGCCTGCACTCTGAGTGCAGGGGTGTCACAGAGAAAGCTCCCTCCTGTACCTGATGCCCTCTGATTGCTCCCCAGCTACTGAATAAGATTTCTTTCTCATAGGTTTCTTGGCTCTTTTGTTTCCTGCCATTTACTTTCTGGTTTTAAGTGACTTGGGATGTCTCTTTAGTGTTGTTCTGTGGGGTGCACTGCAACTGGCCTCAGTATATATTTCCTAAAGGTCTTTGGGCTTTCCTATAATACGAGTGATATTCTCTAGCTGTTTGTGCTAAACCAGGTCTTTTTATGTGGGGGGAAAAAGGTTCCTTGGGAAGGAGAATTACTGGCACTCCACTCTTACAGATTTGTAATTTAGTTAGCAGAATTTTCATTTAAGCACAATTCTTACATGGCTAAGACATAACAGGCAATGTAGTTCAGGAAAGGGCCTGATGACAGTGCCAAATGTTGAATTAGAAGCAGTATTGTAGAGAGCCGTCTGCTTTAAAAAAGGCATTGATAAATATTTGTATATATTATCTGTCTTTGAAGTTAGGTTTGTAGCTACAGCAGTGAAACAGTTGGGTGCAATTTCAAAAAAGGTGTCAAAACATCAGAGTAAATGTTACAGTGAAAGGAAATGGGAGTATATCAGCCTGTTCTGTGTCTCAGTACAAAGAGAGAGCTGGCTTATTCAGGGAAGAAAACAAATTAAAGCTGCTCTTTATTTCATTCAGAGTAACTAACAGCACCTAGTCATTAGCATGTAGTAGGTATTTGTGACAGAAATTAAAACCTCTTGCTCAGTACAAGGCAGTGTGCCATTACAGCATTTTGAAATTTGATGTGTTTCAGCATCTCTTGATATGAAAATTTTAGCAGAGTTAGGAGTGGGGTCTTTCTAGTAAAATCTTGAAGAAGGCCTCCTCCTTCAACAAGAAGCAGAAAAGAGTAAAGGAAATGCAATATGATAGTGTATACCACTAGTCCTCATCTTGTTCATTTTCATTTACATCAGTAAGAAGATTTGAAATCTACTGGCGTATTTTGTTTTTCCAATATCTAGTCTGCACAAGATTTTCTAGAATAAAACTGAGAATTGCTGTTAGAAAATATGGGAAATTCTGAGACACGCAGAACATATTTTCTAAGCTGCAGCTGATTGCCCTTGGCACTTTACAGGGTTGGGCTAGAGAGTTATAAATTATGAGGACATTAGATAAGTATCCTCAGGAAAGCCTCTGTGGTAGTGATTATTATTACAGCTATTATCTAGTCAGCAAAGTTAATGCTTGCCTGTTTTTTTTTTTAAAAGCAGGGTGTATGTTAATAAAGTGTTCAGTATTCATTGCAAACAGTCTTGTCTGTTTTCTAGTTGAGATTCTAAAACCCCTTCTGCTCTTTTTCCCTCCCTTTTTACAAGACAGGCAGACTTCATTAACTTCAGGTTTAATTTAAAAAACGAATGTGGAACTTATTGGCTCAGCACCTTAAAGAATTCCATGTTTAATAATTGTAAAGGCTTTCCATCAGATTTGTCTCTGTTCTGAATTAGTAATGTTGCTGACTTATTGTTTTAGAAGAGGAAGTCCTTGACCTACTGGGTTGAAAGAATTGTGACTGCTCTGAACCTTTGTGGGTCCTTTAGCTCTGCCATATCCCCTGTGAATAATTAGAGGTATTTGAAGGTATTGCTGGAGAAGCCAATTTGTGTCTTTCACTTTGCATATTGTTGAAGCCTCATGAATTAATCATCAGCAGGGCAAAAAATTAACTTCTTCAGACACATATTTTGATGGGTCATGAGGGAGAATGTAAAGTGATCTGTAAAATATTCTACTGATCCTCTAAGTATTACATTATTATACCTACAGGCTAATTTAATGGGAAAAATAGTTTGTTTCCCTTTCCTAACGGAAAAATGTGCAAAAAAGAAAAAAATCATGCTTTGTTATTTTTCTAGCATTTGAAGGTGTTAGAAATGCAATCACTTAATTTGCCAAATGCTTATACAAACAATTCTGAAGACTGTGTTAAACAAATCTTGAGGGGTCTTGTGTCATATTTACTTCTATATATTCAGGTTCTTGTTTTGTTTTTTAACAAGCTTAAGCAATATCTTTAATACTGGATCTTTTTAGAAAAATATGGGGAGGGTGGAGGAAAGTGTGTGGTGCTTTGTAATTGTCTTTGACCAAAAAGTTGCCAATTGTCTTCTAAGATTCTAAATAGCTGGTTGTTGGGTGGTTCATTTACTGGTGTGCTAAATATTTAATTTTTTATTCATTCTAGCAAATGAGACCGAATTAGCATTCTTCTGTGAGGAAGATTACAGAAACTACAAAGCTAATCCTGTTTCAGCCTGGTGAAGATCCCACGGGATTGTTTTGTTTTCCTATACCTGTTGTAAATTTTCTTTATTCTGCTTAATGAGATTTTTCTTAAAGATCAATAAATCCTAGAGGATTGCTTTGCAAACAGTGCAATTCTTGTCCTATAGAAATTAATTTCTGCCAATACGCTAAGACTGAGAAATGGAAAACTGGGGACATAAATGACTTTTTTTCTTTCTCGCATTTCTTTTTCCTTTGCTTGCCTCTTGTGGTGCCAGCAGTGCAAACAATCTGTGACCTGTGACACACATCCTTGGTGTGATCCTGAAGCAGGCATTATCTAAATATGGAGATTATACGATGCACAGTAAGACCTGATCCCAGTACTAGTTTCTAATAAAAATGGAAATGTTTCATGGCCAAATCACTGGGTATTTTAGAATCTCTCTGCTTCAAGTCATAGCTTTGCTTCTCCCTTTTCATGTTTGGTCTCTTGTTCAAATGGTGCAGACTGGCAAGTGTTTTGTGCTCTTCACTGGTGAATGCTTTCCTTTATAGTCTCTTCCAGCCCTCCTTAGCATGCTGAAAGGGACAAATGATTGTTGGGAGGCTTTTGTGTTCAAGGACCGACTTGCCTGTTTCTAGCTTTACTTCATGGGGACACCTTCATGTAAGAGGGAGCAACCTGAATTCTGCCAGGACATCATGCATTTTTCCGAATGGACTGAAAGCTCATGGTTTCAGTTTTAGGAATAAACCTGAATGATTGCATTTTTGTGATGAGAGGCCCACTCTGTGAGCCACATGTGTTCAACACTGGAATTGATTCTTTCCTGTTTTCCAAATACTCTGTTGCTATACATTAGTTCTTGGTAATTCCAAGAACTCTCCTACTACGTTAACCAAATCAAGAATAAGAAAAATAATTATGCATCCAATAATGTACCTTTAAATAGATACTGCTTATGAAACTGCTTTTAGGGGTTACCAAGATGGACACTGCTCCTTGAACCATCTCTTCACTGAATAGAAGTGATGCTGGCTGTCTGCTTTAGCAGGTTTTTTGGATGTACGCTCTGCTAAATCAAATGAGACCTGGTGTGCAATTGCTTTAGGCCCACACATCTTCCCTCAGCTCTGGGTTAGTGCTGACAACACCATTTCCACTAGAGAATTTCCAAAGTAAGCTTACCATTTTCTACAGATTTTATTTTTTTTTTGATTGTTAACAAGTGATAGTGAAAGCAGATGTGTGATTTCCAGAGTATCTAAATAAAAGCTTCCTTTACTTTAGGTGTAGAGCCAAAGAAACCTCTATGTATAGTTCCCACCTCGTTTTCTTCATCCTTCCTGACAGCTCCCTGGTTTAGGCTGGTTTCGATAGCGGGTGTTACTCACCGACAGCTTTGCTTCAAACAGAGTTTTATTCTCTTATGAAAGTAGTCTATCACACTGTCAGCTGCGATTAGAAAGGTGATTGTATCTTATAATGTGTAAGGAGCCTGATGTCATCTGTGTTTTCTGGGGATTTAGATGCTGTTATGCATGCTCGGATGAATTTGTAGGGATAACTTACCACTTCCCTCTTTCTATCCAGGCTACCTTTCTGTTGCTGGCACTTGCTCCCCAAACATAAGTCCATGTCTCAGCTACTTTTTTACAGAGTCTGTCATGTTTACCAGATTAATCTGGCTGATTTGAGTTTGTAATCATCTTCTCGGACAGTTTAAGCTAATGCATTGCACTCCAGAGTACACCAGCTTCGTTCAGCCGAGTTCACAATAATGAAGGCAACTTTGTAAGAAGTAGGCGGCACACCAGAGACATCAGTGTCTCAGACTTTCCTATCAAGGCATCTAGATCACATCCATCAGCACACTTGGGCTCTCAGACTGAGCAAACACTGTCGTTTTCTTCCTCCTATGCTGGGGATTTGAATTTGGTCTCCAACCCTTTTGGACAGATTTGGATTGATCTATGATCGCTTTTCTCCAAGGCATTTATGTTTGAATGAGTCACCAAGTTTTAACAACTGTCTGGTACAGTTACAAATGTTCAGTGCTGTATAGTGTGCAGTGAAAAAGCACTTCTACAGCCTCAGTGAGAAAACAAATGTTTTGATGCAAATATTCAAGAATTATGTATCTGGCAGTCCAGATTATCTTCTCTTTTCAAGGGAAGAGTTAAACTATTACTCTGTGAGCTCTTTTCGCTCTGGCAGTGCCACTGCATTGGCTCCTTTCTGCAGCAGCACAGTGGAGCCTTTTGTAATGCTCTCAATGGCCACACTTGTAAACTGTATTCTTCCTGAAGTGTTTTTCTCCTGTGGTTTTTTTTCAATTGGACTTTTAATAATGGTTCTTTCAAATAAAGCCCACAAAACCATAGATAATAATTGAGAACTTGTTTAGATAGATGCTGTTCCACCATTTTTTGATAGGATATGATACTGTCTTGTCTCGAGGAGTCCAGATCACTGGTCACTGAATGAAATCTGTGGATACTAACTAAAGTCTCAGACATCTTTGCCCATGTTGTTATGAAATTCTCTTTCTGTTGAGGAAATCACTTACAGAGTTGGCACCATGGTTTGTTATCCTGGCAGAGGTCATGAGCTGGATTGGTTTACAATTACTATTAGTAAAAGGTGGCTACTCCATGGTTTGTAGTGGGGTAGATTGTATAGCTTTGCTGGTGTTCTTGGATATCATATGGTTAATAAGGATTAATCTTTCAGTATGATGTCCTTGAAGCCTTTCACCGGCCTTTTTTTCCAAACAAAAATAACATCATCCACAGTGGATGTTGAAATAAGGTGCGACTTCTCCTGGGTTATTGCACTGTAGCAGGGAAGGGCAGTCAAGTTGGAAGCTGAAGGGTGTGTGGGGCTTAGGTGTTTCTTGGAGAAAGAAAATTGCTTCAGAGAGACTGGAGTTTCGGTTAGGAGGTGTGGAAGAGAGGAAATTGGGAGTTTCCATGCAGAAGAAGAGGCAATAGTGTAGCTGAATAACAACACAAAATTTTGAATGTACAATGCTCGTGGCACAGTGCTGCTTTTTATACCACTGAAGATATGAAAATAGTGCTTTTTATATTTTTTGGAATTGAACTCATACACTGCTGGAATAAGCATCTTATTTTTCAGGCTCTGTCATGTTATACTTTGTCCATGCAACAATATTTTTGTGTATTTTTCTGTCCAGAGGTAGTTATGTTTCCTCTTGAAGAACAGCTAAAACACCTGCTGACACAGATAGCTGAGTTAAATGTTGACAGTTACAAAAATAGCGTAAAGGAGTCCTCAAAAATCTGATATACACCACTGTTCAAGTTGGGGAACTGCTTTATCTGATGCAAATGTTCTGTCTTGGAGGTGATAAAGAGATAAGTTGTAAGCTGTGGTGTTTCTCTTTCACTCCTTGGGAGCATTCAGCACATCCCCTGATAGATCATTTACTTAAAAACAAGCGTGCTACTAACAATCCAAGAGTTACCATAGCCTTGACTGGACATCTCTGGGTCCTGGCCTTGCAAGCTAATAGCCACAGAAACCCTGAGTGTCCAGAGATCAAGAGTGAGAAAACAGAACATGCAATGCTCATTCCTTCTTTGTTTCATATGGCTGATATGATCGTGGCTTCAGAGGAACTTCAGGTGGCTGGAGGCATTACAAGTGCTTAAGGCAAGTGCACACTTTTGCTTATTAAACAGTTTGGGCTGAGCTCAGTCTTGCTGGTTGGCACCTGATGGCCTTTCCATTACTTCCTTTTAATAATACTGCTTGACACAGACTTGCAAATGATTCCTGAGTCAAGCAATGATACCCAGCAGACAGCTTTGCTACTTTTCATATTATCAGGACATGTAAATTTTCCCACCACCTACTTTTCTATTGAGTTGAAGAAACAGACACACCCATATGTGTTTTCCCAGCCACTTCCCTTTGCTTCTTGCTGCCACTTCAGCTGTTTGGCAGTGTTTTAACAGTTAAGTTTGCACCTCATCTCATGCAATAGCAGCATTTCCTGTGCCAATGAGTGTACTTTTTTTTGTATTGATGAAGAAATATGCTTTGAAATAAAGATGAGACCTTTTCTAACCTCACTAATAGTGCACAGCAACAGATCCTTTGCTGCTTTACAGGAGGACTTGCACAGGACAGCACTCTCCACTGGTCAATGGAAACAAAAATGTTTTTATCAAAATGCTTTGTGTCTTGGAAGGAAAGGAGAGAAGTTATGTTGGGAATACAAAAAAAAAAAAGCAGTGAAAAGACGAGACCTTTTGCCATAATCCATCTTTGTCTGCAGAGAAAGCCACCAGATGTCAGCACAGCCTGTTCTTTCGTTCTCCAGAACCTGTGTAAACCAAGATATATGTAATGTTTATGAAAAGTGCTTATCTGTGATTTGGTTTAGCCTGCAAAGTCTGTACTAGGGTGCTGATGATGAAAGCTGAATCCCTCCTTGCAGAAAGTATTTCTTTTTGTATTAAAATCAAAAAGCGGCAAATTGAACTGGTATCAGTGCTTAAAACCTCTTGTTACAGAGCATCCTTTGTGGAGCCAGTTCTAGCGTATCTAAATCTTTGCATGCTGTGAAGAGACATTTGGAGAACATTCATTTGAAGAATTGTCTGGAAAAGATCAGTGTTAGTTTGCTGGGGTTTTGTAAAGTAGACTTTAAGTATGCCTATTTTCTTAAACACAAGAAAAACCACTTGGAACCGACACACATGCAAAGCAGAGCAAAACATCTTCAGCAACAGAGCCGAAACACACCTCAAATGTGTCTGCCATGCTTCTGACCCTAAGCTCCTACTGTTTCTTCCTTGCAGTGCAAGGGCTGAGGAGAGCCTGGCGCAGCGCTCAGCGGGCCACGCTTTCTGAGCTGTGATGGGATATGGGTTTCTGAGCCGAAATGCAAGCACTGTGCACAGCTTTATGCTGTGAGTGATCCCAGCATGCCCAGGTGCTGCCTGGTGAGAAGAATACATTTGAATTGTTGCATAGGGCCAAGGTGTGACAGAGCTTTCTGCTGAGATTTTTGTCACTTTTCTTGCAGCAGTCTGCAGATGCTAGGGAGACCATCTGAGAGAGAGAAGTTAAGTGATGGGTAGAGCCTGGCTTACCTAAATTCTTCTGTTCCTCTGGTTTTGGTTGCTTTCTTCAGTTCCTTTCTCCTGTCTTCGTAGTGCTTGTGTCATGCTAGGGGTTTACCAGATCTTGCTGTGTATGAAGACTGCTTATTGATTCCAATAATTATTGCTTTAACAGTTAGGTTTGCACCTCATCTGATGCAATAGCAGCATTTCCTGTGGCAATGAGTGGACTTTTTTTTGTATTGATGAAGAAATATGCTTTGAAATAAAGATGAGACCTCTTCTACACTCACTAATAGTGCACAGCAACAGATCCTTTGCTGCTTTACAGGAGGACTTGCACAGGACAGCACTCTCCACCGATCAGTGGAAACAAATATACCACTATAACCCTCAAACACTTCACAATCTGGAGGTGGTGCATGGGAGATTGCAGCTGTGCAGTCTCGTGCTGTCTGCAGGGGAAGGCTACTCTGTGTATGGGTGCAGTCAGACAGCAGTGCAGATTGTTTGGGAGGTGTTATTCTCACTTCTCATCATTCTGCACAGGGGACCAGGGCCCCCTCTTAAAGCATGTTATGCCTGGCAAATAGCTGAGAAAAGAGGTGAGTGTTTGGGTTAGTGATGCTGTAGGGGAAAGGATGGGACATAAAACTTTCATCTTCCTGTAGATAATGATATTTTTAATGAGATGTGGATTTTGTTTGCTAGCATCCTCTAATAGCAATAGATTCTTTCCTTTGTAGTAGGCAGGAAACAGCTAGCCAGGAGAGTGAGTTTCATTTGGTAGTTCAAGAGCTCAGTATGACAGATTAATGTAAGAATTTACTTTTGTATGTCCATTTCTGATCTCTGGCAGGTGACTTAGTGCTGTGTACCGAGAATGTCAGCAAGTACTGTGAGAACTACTGCTGTCTGTTCTCATTTCACATATTGAGAAGACTTAATTCTGCTTTCTAACCCGAAGCCTAGGGATCACATTCCTTAAGGTCAGTTTGGGAAGCTTTTTTTCATACCACAGAGATTTTTTAAAATGGAAGGTGTGGTATTGCCCTGGTTTTCACATAACTTTGAGGTCACACCTTTGTCTCTATGCATGTATTTGTGTCCATCCAACTGAAGAACATCAGTTGGTTTTAGAAGTCAAAGCAGCAGTCTGGAGATGAAAGCCTTATATCCTAGCATTTCTTATCATGGCCATTTATTCACACTGCTCCTCTGCCCCATCCCTCCCAAATGAAATAAACCTGCTTTTGCAGAAAACAGACTTGCATTTTGCTCAGGTAACTTTGTTTTCTAGAGCCTTGAATGAGACAGCTGCTTAAGTGCAGACATCTGATTGAGTGGCTTTTTAAGCCAGCAGGCTGGCATGTAGCAGCAGCAGCTGAACCTACCTAATTGCAGATCAGATATGGGAAACAGATAAGAGTAACTAACCAGCTGAACAGCAGCTGTGCTGGATCCCCCAGTGCTGAGGTTTCTAAATCTAAAGCAGATTACTTTCCTAGGCTGCACGTAGTGCCACTTGCAGTCTCTGAAACATTCCTGTAATACCACGGCTTGTAATACGTGACCCTCCAGCACTGGCCACACACAACAGTTATTTTTAGTCTTTGATTATGGAAATCCTGCACACGCTCTGCTAACAAGAACTAACAAGAACTGGTATCTTCCTGCTGTGTATTTTATGCTCAGCTTTAAAATAGGCATGGTTCTGACTTGCACTAAAAAGCCCTTGTGCAGAAATTCTTCAAAACTGATGCTGCTTATTAATGTGCAATAAACAGATAAAAGAAGACTGTCTTAGTGTAACATATCTCATTCCTCAAGCCAGAGGCACAGCCTGCAGATCCCGCTAGCTCAGTGTGTGAAATTTTGAGCTCAAGGATAACACCAGACTTTTGTTGCTGATTGTAACAGGTCATGGAGCTGCGCTGGCCCTCTTGGAGAGACTGGAGGAAATACATGACATAGAGGTGCTGAAGCAAATGCATCCCCCTAAAGATTTCACTGTAGTTTGATATATCATTTTGTAAGTAAATCTCTGAAGAGTAAGAAACTGATTGCATTGCTAAAAGCCTTGTGTCATAAAACAGAAGGAGCGAGGGAACTGTACCTGCAGAGGTTAATCCTCAGCACAGGAATTTAAATGAACTCATTAAAATCAACTTACAAATTAGCTCATTAAAATGCAACACTGCAGATCCAGAAGTTGGTTGATCTGGCATGCCACTTCTATGAAGAAGTAACTTAAGAAATGGAGAACAAATTGATGATGTTAAAACTCTTTTTCTTTCCAGTCCTGTAAACCCCTCACCCGTAACTCTCTCTTCCTTGAATTCTCTATCAACAGCACTTCTTGTTTAGAGAATTAAGCTTGTCTGATCTTGTGCTACAACTGCTATGTAATATCACTAACCTCTTGTAATGAAATGTATGTCTGTACACACTTGTGCCCTCCCACATGCATAGGAACTCGGCGATTGAAGCCTTGGCACTATGGTTCACAGCGATGATCATTTTCACTTATTAACTTGATAATGAGACCCTACCAGCTGCTGGCTCTAGTGGGCTTTATTTCCTAGTGGTGAAATACTAGATAATCACACTACTGTACTACTGCCATTAAAGTAATGGTATTGCTTAGGGGAGGAAGGAAAAAAGACCCAAACAAGTTCTGATATAATTATATAGACCTGTTCAGAGTATCTTTTATATAACTACAGATGCCAGTGATTAAAACTGGCCTTACTCTTACAGCTTTTCAGTTGTTTTTTACATATCCCAGAGGCACATAGTAGGCAATACAGAAAATAAAAATATAAAGAATTTACATTCTAGCTATATATTCTGCAATAATATATATGTGTTTGTGTACATATATACAGAGAGAGAAACTCCAAGTACAAAACAAGTTAATAGGTAAATATTAAGCAAACCTTACCGGCCCTCCCATCCACATCAAAAATGCATAGGGAAACAATAATTGAAAAATTCCTCAGGCTCCTTTTCAGCATTCCAGAATCAGAAGAAATTCCTCAAACTGTTGTGTCCAAGGTTTTAAGGACCAGATACCTGCAGAAGGTGCCATCTGAAATGCTCTTCTGCATGTACAGGAATTGGTTTCAGTCTTTGTAAGGGATGGTAACTGGCTGGACAGTATGTTGGCACAGGCATTACCTGGAGACCCTTGACCAGCCTTCTTTTTGGAGCTGCGGGGATTTTAAGCTGACTGTCTGTCCATCTGGGCTTGTGTCCATCTGAAATGCACCGTGCTGACTCACTAACAGAATGAACTCCTCAGGTAGATCCTGGTGCCTGACTCTGCTTCTGCTCATGAAAACTGTCCCTTTGCCATCAATGGGAAAGGGTCTGTGGGCATGGAAGTCATTTAAACAAGGCAAAGGTGCAAGCCTTGCTTCTGCTGGATGGAAAGATGAGTCTTTAACCTTGCAGAGACTCACAATAAAGCCACACCTTTCCCCTTGAAGACAAAGCCTGTGAGCTTCTTTCCCTGCCTCCTGATGCCTTTTTTTTTGCCACCAGGCAGTAGTCTTACCTAACCTAAAGACGTGAAAAGAAGCTTAGATGGGAGAAGGAGGCATTGGAATACACTATTGTAACCAGAAAATGTGTAAACTGATGCTTTTATGTTGACTTTGGTGATGAAATGGAAGAGAAGATTAAAGAAGCAGCTTGCTGAATCCAGTTTTCCCTCAAGGACGAGTTAAACTGGAGTGAGTGGAATTATACTCAGTTGAAGCTGTTTCAGATCCATGTGGAAATTTAACCTACCATTCAACCACAAATAAATAGTGCCAGGTAACCCATCTGCTCAGTGAGTGATTTGGTCAGGTGCTGATCTTGGCTAGGTTGTGGAGGTGGATGGGGAAACCTGAACAACCACAGTGTTTCGAAGGGGACAGTGGGAAAGATTGTTACCTTCCCTGTGTTGCCAACAACAAAACAAAAAATCATCTGATTATGAAATCTGGGCATTTTCTTCATGCCGATTTCTTTCTGCTCAGTGAAAAGAAGTGGTGTTTGGTGGCTTAAGGCCTTTGGCAAGAACTGAAATACCTCAATATCATCACTGGCAGTGTGAACAGTATTTGGAGAACATTACTCAGTAGCAATTTGAGACTAAACAGGAAACTCTGAAGATCCATCTGTGTAGAAATCATCTAGAGTACAGAAGCAATGTTGGCTTGTAGAAGGGCTTGTGTGCCCCAAAGTTGATCATTGCACCCCAGCACTTATATTAACTGGTCTTGTAACAAGTATCTTCTTGTCCCACAAACCGTACCTCATTTGATGCTGACAGCTGCTGTTGTTCAAAGCAATGCTGAACACTGAGTGGTGTCTTACACTTAACTGCAGGACAATGAGGCTATTTCAGCCACGTCCTTGTATCTGACCTTGCTGAGGCAGTCTTCTTGTGTCATCCCGATTGCTTGCTTTTAAATGAGATTTTGTGAATGGCTGTCTGTTCTCTGTGTGGTGATTTGGATGTCCAAAACACAAAGAATTATCCTGATGAAGAGCAAGAGCTTGAAGGGATAGAAATTGTCAGGTGGAAAACGAAATTAGGATAGTAATCTTCATTGCCCTGTACCTTGCCCAAAGTGGGTGTGAAGTCATAAGAGCATTTGATACCTGCTTTGTGATCTATCAAGTGACTTTTGAAGGTGCAAGGAAATGAAGGACTGTGCCCAAAATGTAGAACAACTGCATTTTCATATTGTGGTCAAGGCTTGCTGATTTGTTTTGCGTGACCGGTCAGAGATTTTATCATTTCTGGTGAAACCGATGGGTATAGAGCTGCTGGTTTGTCTGCGTAACGGGGCAAGTTCAGGTGACAATTTTATGAAGCAGCAGGTCTTTCTGATAATGATCTTTGCTTTATTTCCATCAAATGCTGTCTAAAACTTTAGCTTAGTAAAACAGAGAACACACAGCAGTGGCAGTTGTCATCTCAGAAACAGCAGTGCAGACCAGATGTGTGATGTTAGGGACATCTTTCTCTTCAAATGCTTTTATACTGCTGGAAAAGGTGCCTTATTTTTGCAGCTTATAAATGTGCAGTAGGCACAGCTTACAGGACCAGAAGTGTTGTCTGTATTTGAGGAAACAGGGCTATTTGGACTTACTGTCAGGTTTTCATGCTGTTAGTAAAATCTGTAGATGCTATATATCGTGGATATTGCTGTTCCAACTTCTCCACAGAGTTCATTGAGGAAACCTAAACCGGAGGCAATTCATCTTTCTAAATCTCACTGCCTTGATTGATCCAGACACTCAAGCAGCAGGATATCATTGCTGTCACAAAGCTCAGAAAATCTGTGCTACATCATATATTTTAAAAAAAAAAGCAGCATTGAAATTTCTGAGAGCAGCTGGGGAAGCAACTGAGAGGGACTGGTCCTGGGAGCTGCCAGTCAGCACCTCAAGTGACTGATCTGACTAACAGAATCCATCAATTTCCCATGTAAGTGCTGCTAAATCAGCTTTCATGGTCATTTTTAAGGCAATACCAGCTATATAATTTAGCTATTACTGTCTAAACTAGTTTTATGGTCATCCGTTCTCTAAAGTCACCAACTTTTATTTTTTACCCACAATACATTCATACCAAAACATACATATATTTAAGAAAAAGAAACACCTTTATAGAAATGTTGATAGTGCTTTTAAATCCTCTGTCACAACCGGGGCTCCATTAGACATTGCTGGAGGTCTCCCCACTTGAAAATTCCCCCGTTGCACGAGGCAGAACAAACTTCACATATCTCCCCTTCTCCCAGCCTCTCCTGATTCGCAGAAGTCTTTGCTGGATGCAGGGCAAATTGAAGACGATTTTTGCTAGGATCACAGTACATGGGACGAGCAGCGTGAGGGTGTAGGTTGGAGGCAGGTAGAATTTGTACTGGTTCTCATCAAAGGCCCTTGACCATCCATATGTGAGTGTGTGCAGAGTGCTGATTACCAAGGCAATAAATCCAAGGGTGGACTAAAAGGAAGAGAAACACACATCAGTTAGCAGAGGACCTTGTGCCTGTCTAATTTTTTTACTCTGTTCTGTTAAGTGTTCACAGCACAGAGAAAGCAATGAGTATTCCTGCATTTCTTGGACAGAATAAAACATGACTGGAAACCTCTCCTGGGTAGCGTGCCAGACTGCATTTTTCTTTTTCTAATCAGAGGTTAAGTGTGATATTAGAAACTCGGCAGGAGCTTCCCAGAAGATGCTGCCAACTCGGCTGAGAGGTGGGCTCTTGCCTCCATGCAAAGCAGCAGCTCCCAGCCCCTGCCGAGCACGTAACCGCATGCAGCTCACGAATGCTCCTCCCAAACTGCAGCTGCCAACAGGCCCATGGCTAGCGAGGGGCTGCTGACCAGCAGGGTGAAGCATCAGCATAGTGGCTCTGGACCAGCAGTTGGCTCTGTCAGAAGTCAGTGAAGCTGCAGCTTGCACAAAGCGAAGACACCTTCAGGTAACAGCTGTCATCTACAGGAAAATGAGACTGCAGAGACAGAAATTCTCTGGTCTGAGGCAAGCAACAGCCCCGAGGGGTTTCCTTCTCTTTCCTAAAAGCCTGTGTTGGTTTGTGAACCAGACCATCAGGCAGATGGACTAAGTCCTTGAAATGTGGAGTCAAGAGCCCTTTATCCACTTGGGGAGGCAGCAAGGACCCAGTCTCTGTTCTGCACACAAGAATTTCCCCTATTTTCAGCTGAGATCATGGTTCCCCATTTTGTATGAATGTTTGCTCTCAAGGCAGGGGGTTAAACTGTGGTCCTCTCACCAGTGGTTTCCTGCCTGCATCAGAGGTGGTGGTTCCCCAGCTTGCCAGCTCCCACTGCCCGCTGGCACTCAGCAGGAGCCGGGCGCTCACTCCTGGAGGCATCCCAAAAGCAAGCCTTTGCTGCTGTATTTTCAAAGAAAAGCATGCATGTAGCATATTGCTTTGATGCCCTCCTTGGAATGCTTGGTATAAACTTGCAATAACAATTTCAAGATGTCCAGACATGGAAAATTTGGGTGCTGATGTCCCTAACTTAGGAAAGGAAGCCTTTCCAAATCAAACTATCTGGCTTGGTGTAGCTGGTCAGAGATCAGCAAAAAAATACGTTTTTTCTGAAGGTATGTCCAGGAAAGAGGACACAGCAGGCAAATAAGGGACAAGGGCAAGAAAGGAAGAAGGACTCATCATTTTCTCTTGAAAATATAATCTTAGCTGGAAAACTGCTCAATTCGAAGCATCCCTTTCTATTTTTGATTGTTGGGAAACTATTTAAAAACCCAGTCAACTTTTTAAAATGAACCATGTTGTTACCAACAAAGTAAACCAAGGCTCCTCTAACTTTCAGAGCTGCTCATTTAGGCAGCTAAGAGGACTGGGCAGGGGAGGAAAGGAGGGCTCTAAACTGTGCTATCAGGTCCAGGTACTTCACTTTTACGGCACCTATGAAGCAGTCATGTGGGTGTCACTGAGCCCTGCCAAGCTTTCACCCATAACACCCTGCCAAGTTAGGCAACTCTTCTGTCTGTGTTACCGTTGAGCATTACTCAAGGTCATGCCAGGATGCGGGAGCAGACCTGTGAACTGATCTTCAGTCCTGCGTTCACCCCTGCACCCATCCTTTCTTTCAGGAACAGCCGTCCTTCTTACCAGAAGCCACATCCAATTTCTAAGCTGGAGTCATAATGAGCCCCAAACCCGAACAAGGTCAAGATTAGTTTCACTTGGCAAATTGAGAAGTTTGCTGGAATATGCCTTGATTGCAGTTGATCTGACCTATTGGTCATGCATCATTTCCCAATGCTGAGCTTTTCTCCAACAGGCAAAAAAATCTCTGGGTGGCAAAAGGTTGGAATTACCAGCTTGAGACGCAGCTGTAAAGAAGGGCACGGGGAAGGGAGACAGAGTAAAGCCAAGGGCAGCAGATGCTTTCTGCCCTGGGTGGAGGATGCTTTCAGAGTCAGCCTGAGCAGGGCTCTATGCAGAGATGTCAAAGTTGGAGATAATTAGTTTGTTCCTCTACAGTTTTTCTTTCAACCACTGCTAGTACCAGGGGGAGAGCACGAGTGGAAATTAGTAGTTCAAAAGGTGACAAACCATCACAGGCAGTCAGTGACCCACCTTTGTGTGCGGACAGCAGGGCATGTGAAACAAAAATGCTAATTGGCAAAAAAACCCACATGGATAAGCTGCTGGTGGCTGGAAACAGCACTGGCAATTCTTCAGACCACAGCAACGGGCTGAGCTGCTTGTAACACAAACACGTGGCTGTCTCATAAGAGCCTGAGTGCTGGGGCAGAGCAGGGTGCCCAAGAGGGAGAGTTTCTAATGCTATTGGCTGGCTGAAGCACTTGTGGTCAGCAAGGCCCCATGGCTGCACCCACCTGAAAAACTGTCAGCTATGTAGAGGTGCATGAAAACAGAAGTTTTGATGCTTGCAGCTTAACTCAGTATGTACAGCTCAGTATATGCTCACAAGGGGAGGTTTAGATTGGATATTAGGAAAAAATTTCTCTACAGAAAGAGTGATGAAACATTGGAACAGAGTGCCCAGGGAAATGGTGGAGTCACCATCCCTGGAGATGTTCAAAAACATGTAGATGTGGACATGTTTTAGTAGGCATGGTGGGGTTGGGCTGACAGTTGGACTGGATGATCTTACGAGGTCTTTTCCAACCTCGGGGATTCTGTGATTCTATGAGTATAGTGCAATGCAGAGCCTGCTGAGCACCCCACAGGAGCTGAATTGCCAACGTGCTCAGCCCTGATACCACACTGAGATTTGAAGCTCTGTTCTCATTTATCCTCTTAATGCAGTTTCTGGTTATGGAGCTTTGGGGAATACTTTTTTTTGTTTTAAACAGTGGCAGGGTTTTTTTTATTTTTCACTATCACGGCATGGAGAATATGGGGCCGAAACCCATGTAAGGTGGTGTTATAGCCCTCTGAAAGATGGCTGTATGAAGATGGTATCTTCCTAATGCAGGCTTTGCATCTATTTTGTGTTTTACATTAACTCTTATATCTCCCCTGTTGCCTTGGTGTCTGTGAGGCTCCCTGTAATGCATTGGTGAAGGTGATTCAGTCGCATGTGGCTCATTTACAAATGTCTGGGCAGCGTCCAAAGCAAACAGCCCCTTCCTGACCCAAATATGTTTCTGACTTCTGCTACCATCAGTCCCATGAAGTCATTAGCTCTGTAAAAGCAGCTCTAGCTCGCACTTCATCGACAGGAGGGTTAGAAAAGGTCTGATGACAGATTCTTTGCATCTTGCGATATATGAGCTAAGAAAGAAACCAGGTCAATACAACCTTCAAATTCCAGGAGGACTTCTCAGACTGGGAAGGTAAAGGCTACCATACACATTTTTACTTTTTAGCCAATTAGAGTTGATTTGTAAATCACAGGGGAACATTAAAAATGTTTCCTATAAGTTGAACACCATACAAATCAGTCCTGTTATCCAGTGTCTAAATCCTGTACATTTTTGGTTAGTCAAAACTGGACACATATGGGAACTGTGTATCCAATTTAACTATATTTAATTGAAAGTTGCATATGTGCAGGAACTACTGAAAAAACCCACAACTATTCTTTTTCCTAAAACCCTAGCAACAATCCAAGTGGTATTTTCAGCCCATTAGGCAACAGATGTGTATTTTAAGAGTGTGGCAGTATCCCATGACACTAATACACACACCGCTAGTGGAAAATGACAAACTTGGGAAGTTCCAGGTATAAAGTGGCTCCTGTAGTTGTCAGAAGCCCCAGGCCTCTCTCAATATGGCTTTAAGCACAGTGTCTCTCTAACACACCAGCCAGTTCAACTGAGATGGCCATGAATTGCTGCATTTTCTAGGAGACACCCAGCTGGGGCGGCTGTGCTCCCCATTTTCCCTGTCTTTCATTTTTCCCAGGCACAGGAAGCCCCAGTGCCTCCAATGCATTCTAAAAGAGTCAAGTGTAGACATCCCAAATATTTGAGAAAGCAGCCTCACGCTTCTCCCCTTTTGTTTACATTGTGCCACTGTGCATTAATTTATGGAGGATCACATTGTGCTATGTGAATGTTAACGTCTGGAGCCTGGAAGCAGTAGCTCTGTTTGCTCTTAATTTCCTCAAGAAAGGCATCACCAACTTATTGAAGAATAAATCATTTAAAAGAGTCCTCATTAAAAAAAAAAACTCAGAAGCTAATGTGCTGAGAGATTTGTAACCTGCTCTTTTTATATGATATTTCCACAGTAGGGCACAATACCAGCCGTGCCTCTCCTGCACATGATCAGCCGGGAGCTCGTGTCGCACTGTCATGCTTTATCCCACATGGACAGGAATAGGTGTGAGTATCTTTTCCATGAACTAAGCCAGCCAGTTCCCATGTGGGGCAGCCAAGAGCTATTTTGGATCATCACATATTTGTCTGGTCCCTGCTCACATACCCTTAGTTCTGATGCAGGAAGGGGTCCCAAAGGGTAGATGCGATACTCGTGTTTTAAGGCACTGGCAGAAGACGGCAGCACTACCTGCTGTAACAACGTATATATTACATGACACAACGTCAGCAGCCTTCAGGAGAGCTGCCAGGCTGCCTGGGGAGCCAAAGGGAAATGCAGGGGGGTTCAAAGCCTCCTTTCAGTCTGCAAGGGGATATTTCCCATCATTTGGGATTCCTGGTGTGAGACGCCTAAGCCAGGATCGATTTATCCAATGTCCCAGCGGGTGCAGCCCTCCCCTGACACGTGGTGGTGAGAATTAATATGCTCCTGCTTGTCTGATCCAAAAGAGAGATTTAAAGCCAGGTCTCCCTTCTCCCCAAGGGACAATCTCTTAGGGTCAGGCTTTCCTGGTGAGGCTCTTCTACTCAGTGTAAATAATTACTCACTAGCCCACAGCAAGGGAGTTAAAAAAGACGAACTGACTTGCTCACTGGGCGATCGGGGCACTTGTGGGGGAAGCAAGGGAGCAGGCTTCAAACTCCTGCTCATAACGAATATTGAATTATTTATATGCTGCTGAAGAGCTTCAACAGGAGAGACTGGATGATAGATATTCAACTCTGCATCCCCGAACCCTGCCCTCCCCTTTTGATCCGTTAGAGGTGATGCACGGGGGAGGCTCCACAACAGAGATGCAGGGGGATGGGGTTCCACAGGGGCCCACGTGTGTTGGGTACCACGTGGGTCACTGCAGTGGGACTTAAAGCCTGGTGCACGCTGTGCAGTAGTGATGTAGGAAGCACAATTAACAAGGGGGTTTAGGGCTATGGGATATGACAGTGGCATGGTGAGTAGAATCTGGGGAATTGAGCCTCAAACTGAATCCTAATGGGCAGGGAATACTTGGAAGGTTCATTCTCTGCTATCCCCATTAGTTTGCCTTAAGCCTGGCTCCAAGTGCGTCCCCAAAAGTGCTGCAGCCCCCAAGTTTGGGGTTTGTGAATGTCCCATATTGTGAACTCAGGTCACTATGAGAATTTGGCCCTTGGGAGCTTGGACATTGCTGCAAGTGGGGAAAAAAGTTCCTAAACCACTGAATTACTTTGGAGAAAGAAAAATTACCCCTGCACTCTTAATTAATCTTTTAGAATCAGACACTGACTTTTCATTGAAACCACAGCCAGGTCTCGGTGCTTCTTGAGCTCTGGCATTTTTATGGACCAGTCTAGTCTTTTCAAACCTGTCTATCGAATATTTGGGTTCATGCAAGCTCTGCCAAACCTGACCTTCCATCGCACTGTCCTCTGAGGTGCTTTCCTAACCACTGTCTTTGAAAAAGCTCACTTTCCCTGAAATGCACGGGCAGATCTGTGTCCCACAGTGTGTTACCTGCCTGCCCTCCCCAGCCTTCTGCCAACCCCCAGCACCATCTCTGACATGTTGTGCATGACTGTTACCTGACCAGCAAGGGGGATCTTGCCCATGGAAGGGAACCTTGAGCTCTCAGAATGACCCCAAGGCTTTCTGCATTTCTGCCTTGCATGACTTCGGGAGGTTTTTAGCTGTAAAAAGCCGTGCTGCTCACAGGCACAGAGCGAAGAGGAAAGGACTCTTCAGGGGGTGTCATGCTGGCAAAGCCCAGGCTCTTTTCTTCTCAGGATCTCTAACTAATGCTGCTAAATGCAGGGTGAGAAAGAACTCCAGATAAGACATTAAAGACTGCCTCTTGTAAGGTCTGTCACTAATCCTCACATGGGTGCCCATGACACATTCCATTTTCCCTTCCCCCTGAAACAGCAGCACTCTCAGCATACCAGGCAAGCCATGTGTGAGAGCACCACAGCTCCCCCCCCCCCCAGGACACACCACATCCCAGTGCCCTGCCACCACCACTCAGTGTCACGTCCCGGGTCACGGGTCCACAGCTCTGGGGTGCACACGGAGCTGTGGAGCAGCAGGAATTGCCCCCAGCACCAGTGTGCAGGCTGTGGTGGCTGTGGCAGAGCAGGGATGTGCTGAGACAGCATGTGACTCTCTGCCCTCTGTGGACTCCAACTGCAGAATCACTCTCTGGCATCGGCAAATGTCAACTTTACCTGAATGAAACTGAATTCCCTCCAGTTGAGAGAGTTTGCGATGGATGGAAGTGAAGTGATGGCAAGTAACGACAGCAAGCCCAGGGCAATTATTCCAACAGAGATATAAATCTCCATCCTCCAGACTTCCTCCTCTACCCAGATATTCATCTTCTTCTCCACAGCCTGGCATGACAACGAAGGTTTGTTAAAAATGGAGAGCTTAGGGATAAAGGAACTGTACTTATTTTGGTTTTGGAAGCAGGTTTCCTGGATGGACATTGGGTCCTATTCACACCTCCAGCACTATGTGCCTGTTTGTGAGGTGTCGAAGTGCTTTTTTATCCCACTGCCAATGGGCAAAAACTAGACCTGATTTGAAGCCTGCTGGGAATAACTACTGCGTCCTCTCAGCTCCCACAGCCTGTAACCACAGCAGCAAGCCCCCAAGTTGCATTTGGGTAGATAATTAGAATGAGAAGTCAGTTTAAATCCATGAAAACAAATACAAATGCTTGAATATGCAGTAGTCTCCTAATAACCTTCATTTTAAGTGCATTTAGGGGGGAAATTGTTCATGCTAATGGAAGGCAAGATGGGTTTTATGCTGCATGGCAAAAAGCAACATTTAGAACTGTCTTCTTTAGCCCATTAAATGGATTTAATTTACTAAACAAAGATGTTGCTAGAAAACAGGAGGTAGAGGGGAAATGAACACAGGATGCTTGCCCGGGATTAATGTGCGACTGTGGCAATCGAGAAGGACCAGCTCAAGGCTGGAGCTGAGAAACTGGGGATGTCGTTTGATGGATGCTTTGAGCAGGCACTGCTGCTGAAAGAAGCTGTCCTGCTCCCCTAGCCCCCATAGTCCTTCCCCTCCTCTGCGTGCTCTTGGAAACACTTGGGCAAATATCCCAGCACAGAAAGCAGACTGGTGCCAGGACAACTCCTTGCTCAGGTTCCCCACTCAGCTGCACCAAGCTTGTGCCATCCCAGGAGGGAGCAGGGTGGAGCTGCAAGACACCAGGGGCAGGAGAAGGGCGGAATCACATTTTCCCATGGCACCACCAAGTTACAGAGGTGGCTGAATTGCCTGAAGGTAGCAATTTCACACTGGATAAACACTGTTGAGAGTCTCAATAAGGCAATAAAGTCATTTTCCATTTCCTTGTTCTCTTAGACTATGACCAGTTCTTCACCATCATTTTGTTAAACTACTGAAAGAACAACAGGTTGAGGACATACCTTCTGTGGAACAACCCCCTTGGGTTATGACTTGGTCACTCCAGCAGGCACCTATTGTGAATGTCATTGCAAGAAAACAGGGATCTCCCAAAATACAGGGAGAAAAACTGAGTAGAATAACTGCTCCCTCCACCATTGGATTTCTCCCTCTTCGCATTTTTCCTGCCTCTACTCTAGTCTCAGACACACCAGGTGTGGGCAAGGCTGGTTTAAAAGCCTTGTCTGCACTTCTGGGCAGCAATGGCACCAGGCAGTTTGATCCTAGCCCTGCCTGTAAATGCATGGCCAACACCCTGCTACGATGGCTGGTCCTCAGCACGGATGGGTGTGTGGTTCCGTGGTGGAAGAAGTGCCCATACAGACAACAGCTTATTCCCACTGTCCCACACGTGCTTTGGAAAGCAAATGCAAAGGCTGAGATATTAAGCCTGCTACGCAGCATCTGGATGTGTGTAGAAAATTACTGCGGGTGCTGACCTGAAGAATACCCACGTTACCTGCTTGACAGCCGTCTCGATTAACTGGTAGCGGTGGGAGCGGCGCATGGGCAGACAGAGGCTGTACACAGCATGCAAAGCTGCACAGAAGAAGCTGAGGAGACCAATCTGCTTCCGATGCTGGAGCCACTGGTCGAGCCAATCTGGAAAGCGCCTGTATTTGGTGCCATAGTAGAGCTGCAAGCAGGCTGCCATCACCCCGGGCAAGTAGACAAGAGACAACATGACGTAGGACACACAAGGCAACGTTGTGTTGACCACCTCGATAGGGATCTTGTACAACTTGTTCTTCTGCTCCCTGATGTAAGGGTGGATGACCTGTCGGATCAGGTTGTAAGTGAAGAAGCAAATAAAGAGCCCCAGAGCCAAAAAGATGGGGATTTTCCAGGCTGGCAAGAGGCGCAGGGGAACGTTCTCAATCTCACGGGCTGATGACATGCAGCCCATGTCCACAGGGGTGAATCCCATGACTTGAGCAATTTCTGCTACAGTGCGCTTGGCTTCTTGGTTATCTGAGCAAATCAGAACCTGCAATGAACAGAAAGATACACAAAGGGCAAAGAGAGATCAGGATTCTGGGAACAAGTTCTTTGGGAGGGATGCTGTGCTAAAGGAAGCCTATGTTATTCCACTGAGCATCATGTGTCCTGGCAGGCTTTCTGATAGGGATTACCATGGCTGCCAAAGACCTCTCTCCTGGACAGACTTCCTTTCATGTGTGCACCACCAGTTTGTTTTACTGGCTGTGTTTAGATAAACAGACAATTGAATAAAACTTTTCACCTAGGCAGAGACTCCAAAGACTACAAAGTGTGAAGTAAGCGCAGGTACTTAATTTCTGAGCAAAGAAATGCAGAATGCAGAAGCTATAGGGTGGTGTCTGAGCCAGCACTCAGTCCCTTTCCCCTGGAGCCTAAAGTCATTTGGTGATGCTGCCAGACCTCAGCTGCTGAAACAGTTGGGATTTAGCCCTCATCAGAAGACAACAATACCTGCTTATTTCCATCCCTGGCGCCTGATTGCAGCGTCCATGCAGAAACCACGTTAAATCCCTTAACCACGGTGCAGGCTGGGAACAGGGAAGCCAAGTACTCAGCGTTGGATTCTTTGTGATGGTTGATCTCGGTGTTGTTACTAACGTCTACCAGGATCTTGCCCACCAGCACATCAGCCAGGTCACAGAGGGTGGAGTAATGTTCCCTGAAAACCGCCACAAAAATGACATCTGTCTTCTTCACCGCGTCAGCCTGGAAGGTGACTTCTGCTGCAGAAGGGAAGAGGCCGGCTTTGCGCTTTGGGTTGCGGCTGCCAACCACCACCTTGAAGCCGGAGCACACCAGGCGGATGGCCAATGACCGCGCAAAGTCCCCACTCCCTAGCACCCCTACGGTGCGGCCGGCTGCTGGCGTGATGCTGGGATCACCCTCCATGCTCCCATGGCCCAGCAGGGGTTTGGCCATGTCGCCTCCGGACATCCTGGCAGAAAAAACAAGGGGAAATGCAAGTTCATTGTGAAGATCTTGCAGAGACCCAGACCACATCCCCGGTCGTGGGGAAACATGACACTTGAACAGAAGTGCACGTGGATTTGGTCCCAGGACCCATCTACCAAAGCCAACAGCAAGTGTGCAGTAATGTACAAGCACCATTGGAGGGGGACAGAACACCACGCTGAGTCGGAGGCAAAGGGTTTTAGAAAGGCTTCCTGTGTTTGTGTGGTTCAACACCTGCTGGCTGCATTCATATATCCTTTGCTGTTCTTCATGCTAGCATCTCGTGCTACCAGCTCAATCTTAACAGAGACTACAACCAGCAACTCTCAGAGTCCCATGGAGCCAGCAGGCATCTTCTAAAAAAGCCCAGGGCCAGGAGTCCACGGGGATCTCTGAGCTCATATTTGGGAAAGCTGGAGGGTGGCTTCTGATCTTCAGAATGAGAATCCAGGCAGGGAGTTTATGCTGAAATGAAACTGTTCTAAAAGCGGTAAAAGAGAGTTGCAGCCTTTCCTTCTTTCAATATTTGGGTCTGGTAAGCACTGTTTGCTTCAGCTCTTCAATGAGTAATGAGAACTTACTCGTGACATTTAAAATATATATTAAAACATGATGGGATTTGCTCATGAAATATCTTGATGAGCTTTACAAACGTTAATGAATTTTGCCCTGTAACACTCTGCTCTCTGTAACAGATTAGATATTGAGGCCACGGAGAGGTTTTAAGCAGATCAATAAATTCACGGGCAGCACACCAGCCAGCCCCGGAGGACAGATGAAACTCAGGCAGGGAACAGGCATCATGCTCATGGGCTGTGTCACCATCACTCAAATCTGCCTCCCAGCTTAAGGAATGGCAAATTTGCTCTTAAGGAATGGCAGATTCCTTAAGCACAGATTTTTAAAGGGCTCAGGATGTGGCACAGAGAACTTGTATACCAGGATATCTGGCTTTTGTATTGCGCACACTGGTAGAGATTATAATAAAGACCATAATTAACAAACTCATGATATATTGGGGATAGAGACAACCTGGTTTTGGTGGAGTACAGTCTTGCTTTATAGCTAGACATGTTCTTTCAAAGTGAAGGTGACCACTCTGATGCAGTGACCTGGTCCCTGGTGCAGGCTGTTTTTCACAGGCTTTTGGAAATGTCCTTCACCCAAAGTTTTTCTTTGATTGCAGCAGCAGTGGTGCAAAGTGAAAGGGCACTTCTGCATGAGTAGTTACCAATGGGAAACAAAGGGTGAGAAGAAATAAATTATTTTCATAATGGGAAGAGGTTATCAAGGGATTTTCCTGAGGATCTGTGTTTTTCAACAAGCTCATAAATAATCTGGGAAAAGGAGTGAATACTGGGAAGATGGAGCTTGTGGGTGATGATCGCTAAGCACAATCATTCTTTATTGAGAAGAATCTAAGAAGGATCTCCTCATTCAAAGTGCCTGAGCATTAAAATTCACCACTGAGACATGGCAAGAGCTACCTATGGGCATAACAACCCCTGACTACACGTATATTTTAATGAGCTGTAAATTTGTTAAAACCACTCAGAAAAAAAGACCTGAAGGTCACAAGGCTCTGAAACTACCAGCTCGGTGCTCCCTGGCAGGCACACATCAAACAGAGACTGAGTTACTGGGGGAGAATATCTCTCACAACACAACCATGATCTCTCTGTTGTGCTCCTTGTGGAAAGCCTAGAAAACACCTCAGCATCTTGAAACTATAACTCACTTCTCTGCATACAAAAAATCATGGCTACAGTGACAGTACTGTTTCTATGGCAGAAATCTGTCTGCTCTCCTTGCCCCTCACCAAGCAACTCCCTTGTCCCAGAGACCAAAGATGGATGCTCATGGAAGAAGTGGTTTCAGGAGAAAACAAGCGCCAAAGAAAGGCGTGATGACTTCTCTAATAACAGCTTTCTTCTGCTCCCCGCATATCACACAGGTGTTGTCTCATGCTGTTGGTGAGTAAGAGAGTTATGGAAAACTCAGAAATCCTCATATCTCACTCTGAAGGTTTCTGCTTCTGTTCCAGACCTGCAGAAGGGTTTGGATGCTGCAAGGTGATTTGGCTGTGTCAGCCAGGTTCACACAGGCTGCTGCCTGCACTCACACCCTCACCTTAGGTATATTCTATGTGTATCACAGACAGTAAGATGTTTCATCCAGGAATCAGTGGGAAAGGTATACAAACAACACAGAAAACACTACTGTACCACTGTACAAATCCATACACTGAGCTGCACAGTGCAGTTGTGCTCACTGCACTGCAAAAAAAAAGAGGAAGAAAAACTAGAAGAGGGCCATAAGAAAAGAGTGAGAGAGATGATGAGGTCTGTCAGCTTGGAAAAGAAACACATTGGTGAGGAAGGAGAAGGCAATGCCTGGGATTTCTTGAGGTAAAGAGCAACCTCACAAATGGATCTCAGGTCAACGGGAACACTGGAGAGCAATATGGACAGACCAGTCCTCTTCCTCCACAACCAGTTGTACTGCAAAACCCCTACTGCAAAGTAGAGCAGCTCTATCTGAAAAGACCGTGGTTTTTTTTCTGTCCCCTTCCTATCAGATGCTCTATCAAAAGCTCACTGCCTTACTTTTTAGAAACCTTGCTCCACCTAAATTTATTTGTGGCCAGAACTATTTGTTCTAAGGCCAATACTATTGTTCAGCCTAATGAGTTTTCTTTCCTACATGCCTCCCCACCCCTTTTTCCACCACCTATAAGCGCAAAATGTTATCCCGAAATAGAGAGACGCATCTCTGGCTCTCAGCCAAGGGGAGACAAATCAACATTCAGGGTGACAAAGCGGTTGCTACCAGCAGACTCATTTTATAATCAATCTAAAGCACCTCAAAAGCTCTCTCCAGTCTCCCATGGGGATGTGAATTTTGCTGCAAGCAAATTTTCTTGTAGTGTGTCTTCTCTGTCCTGTAACTGCCACTGAACATGCAGAGAGATGTTGGCAATGTTTGCAGATAAACAGCTTTGCTGTCTCCAGTTATTTTGATTAAAAAGGATGATAGGATTAAATGGCCTTTGAAGTCAGCAGGATAGTTAAAATAAGAAGCCTCAAAATGTTTTCTGTGGGGTTTGGTGCGATTATTTTAGTCCTAGTTCGACAGTCAGGGCTTTGGAGCAGGACTTGTCCCCACTGCACAGCCCTTGGTGGGAGGGTAGCTCAGTCCCCACTGCTGGCTGCCTGCTGCCACCGCGGGTCGCATGGCCATCACTGCCACACGCTGAAATCCTCCCAAGGAAGGAGAAGAAAATCCCTTTTTCACAGTAAAGGTATTTCGCCAAGATAAACGCTGTGGTTCTCTGTCTAACAGATGCCTGGAAATGGAATGTCTGATCAGGCAACAGTTTTTTTTCACTCCTGTATCTCTGTGAAGCATGCAGACCCCCCTCTCCCGCTGCCTCCCCTGACTTACCCTGTTCACACTGCTTTTTCTGCACCTACGAACAACACGTTGTCTGCTTAAAACTCTCCCTCCCAAAGCTAACTCTTCACAGCAAGGTCAGTCCACCCAAAGTCAGTGAGAAGCACCATGGCCAGGAGGCAGAGGAGGCCAAGAGCGAATACTGCAGCACTCAGACACATCTTTAGCATGCTGGAGCCTTAGACAAACCTCATTTATTGATCTTCCCTATCAAGGAAACTCTACCCCTGCTGAGTTATGGCATGTGTAATTCAAGGAGATCGGTTTCTTACTGAGGAAGCTACAAGATTATTTAAAGCACAGCCCAATGGAAGTAAATTAGTTTCAATCCTAACTGGGAAGCAGTTTCCTAATTAAAATATCTAATACAATGTAAAGCTGCCCTTCAGCTAGGCTGTTAATGACACCCTTATATCTCTGCGTGGGGGTCCTATGTGCAGCTCTATCACATTGTTCTTGCGTGCAGTTCAATGACTGCATTGCAATTAGTGCCATTATTTGCAGGACAATAGCAGTGATGGGCAATGGGCAAGTCTCTGCTCTGCCAGGCACCCTACCAAAACTGGCCAGAAGGCCCCTCCTGCCCCAAAGAATGGAATCAGACAGACAAAAGGTGGGTGAAATGAAGCAGTGAAATCTCTGTTGCCTGGGCAGAGGGAGGGAGGGTCTCTCACAGAAGAAAAAACATGGATGATTCAACATATTTTGCACCTGAGGCTTGGCAGAGGCTGTTAGCTTAGGCTCAGTGCCAGGCAAACAAGGTTTTTCTGCTTCTCTGCCCACACTGAGCAGCCTCGCTCAGGTTTTGCAGCAGGACAGCCATTCTGTATGGAGCCAGGCTGTAGGAGCCTGCTCAGGTGTCTCCAGGCTCACAGCGGAGTCAATCTGCCAAGCAGATCATTCCTTACCACTAACTGGGAGCCGGCTCAGCCATTATCCTCTTTCAACAGACATGGGGGACTGAGATACTAATGATAACAGGACTCCAGCAAGTTTGCCTGGGAAGACCCTGATATCCTTGACCAAGTCTCTAACAATGAGACCATCTTTTTGGGCCCCTTTCACTACTGCTGGTACAGGAGGATAGCTTAGCTGGTTCCTGTTAACTCACAGTCTGGTCACGTTCGAGTTGCAGACCCTAAAGAAGGATGACCCTGTGGTGGCAAGGCATGGGCTTCACTTCAGTTCTGGGAAAAAAAAAAACCCAAACCTCATTTCACTGTCTTGGTATTCAGATTTATCAGATAAAAGACAACATAGTTTTACAATAACTCTAATAAAAAACATGCCTTAAACATATCAAATCAAACTCTGCTGAAGAACAGGGCAGCAACCTCATGAGGAGCTCCAAGTAATGGCCCTGTCCAGTGCAGCCAAACTGGGTTCTGTCTGCACAAAGGCTCAGCCTCATGTGCAGAGCCTGAGCCAGCAGTACCTTGTCTAAAACAATTGCTTTTGTGTCTTCCCCTGAGGTCAGTTTTACTTCAGACACACCACAACTGAGTCTTGAGTAGCTGCGGATTCAGCCAGTGCAGGTCATCACACAGCCTTCTCTGTGCTTCAGCTTCTGTGTTGGGGGTTACTTGAGATAAAGCACATGATTATCATCTACATCCTCTAATGAGCATGTAGGTTGAAAGACCAGCAAGCCGCAGGAGACATCAAATGATGTAGCAGAGCCCTTGGTCAAGTCATTGCAGAGGAACATTCAGGACGGTCCCTTTGGGCTCTGCCAGCTGCAGCTGGTGCCCCATGGAGCACGGTCCCATATCTGCATGATCTCTGCCCCCAGGGGACTTTCAGTCTGCATGGAGGGACCTTTGAACCATGAAGCTGAAGCCCTACAGCTTCTTTTTGCAGAGCCCTCTGCTCAGTGCCAGCTGACTTCTCCTGCTGTGTTAACCCTCAAGAAGCTCCAGCTGGAGACGAGCATTCAGCACCTGAACTCTCCATTCAGGTCTTGCTATGAGTAGAAATACTCATTTCTTTTGGCATTTTGTTTCCAGGGAAAATAAAACTTTTAAGTATTTTTCCCACATCCAGAGCGTCCCTCTGAGAAGCACAGCAAGTACCCTGTACCTGGTGAGACTGAACAGATTTAAGTAAGAAAAAGGCTTATCCAAAGCTACTTAAATCCCAGCTCCAGTGCATATTTCAGGAAACCTTTCAGTCCTGCCCAGGCTGACTGGAAATAACCCCTCTGCCCTGCAGGTGAGGGAAGGAGCAAGGGGAAACCACGCAGACTGCCTCTTTCGCTTTTTCTCCTTCCAAAGCAGCGTTAACTCCCAACAGCACAAACCAGGAACTGGCAAAAGGAATAAAACACCCGTTGGTATTACTTCAGCTAGAAAAGCCATGTTGCAAACCTACCCGGGATGCCAGCCAGGCCACCAGAATGAGGAAATGCCAGAGGCCAAGATCCCCCCCTCCCCCCCCCCCATTCTTCGGCCCCTTCATCCACAGGGCACGTGGAGCAGAGTTCGTTAATGGGGAATGAGGGGCTGCCCATCCTGTGCCCCAGCTGCTGGGGTGGGGAGGTGGGTCAGACACCTGGCCAGGGGAGATGGTTCTGCCCTGAGTGGGCATTGCTGGGTGCTGTGGCTGTCTCCCTGCGATATGGTGAGCAAGCCCACTGTGGGCTGTTGAGTTGCTGTGACTCTAATCCTGCTGTGGGACCTGTGGGGCTTCCTATGACCCCAAACCTGCCACAGGACTCATGGTGCTGCTGCATGTACTGCACTTTGCAATCACAGGTCCTCATCCCTCCCCCTGTTCCAGGGCAGGTGTTTATCTGATTATCTCATTTATCAGGTGTTTATCTGTTCAAACCATTTCCATAAGCTCCTGCAGAGCCCAGCTTTCTCTCCTCTATCTTTCGATCCAATTAACCTCACCGTTTCCTCTTTTACCCCCAAAGGACATGGCAAATGACTTGCCTCCTCCTTCTCTGCAGACATATTCTGCATTAGAACGGGTTTCAGGTCTCCCTTCAGTTTTTCCTGCACAAGTGAAGCCCAACTCTTTCCTCAGAGCTGTTATTTGCTGAGCGTCTGACAACTCAGCCTCTCTTCTTTGCTTTCATTTTTCTTGGAGGACACCCAAAATTGCATTTTTCCAACCGAGCCCCTAAAAGACATCATCCAGAGCAGAGATGCTGCTTCCCCAATGTGCCACTTCTCTTTCTTCATCTCAGCAGGCTGTTTGCTTTTGCACAACTGTGTGACACTGTTGACTCATGGGCCATGGTGCCCGTCACCCCATCCTCTGGCTCCCCACAGCCACTGCCTGGCCGGTCACTCACCCACCCCTTATCCAAGGGGTCAGTCAGTTCTATCACACAGAACATAACAGGTGCTCTGTTTTTTTTAGACTATCTCTCCAATTTGTCACAATCTTTAATTCCTAGTCTCTCCTCCTCTAAAACATTTCCAGTCCCTCCCAGCTCAGTGTCACCTACAAATTCAGTACGTGCCTCCCGACTTCACCACCCGCTAATGAAAACACAGGCTGACAGGCACTGACCCTCCCCACTCCATACAACCTCCAGTTTAAACATTAATGAATATTGAGGATGTTGTTTTTGGAAGCCAGTGGTGAAGCCAATGGCATGTCCCTGACCACGGGATGTTCCTTACCTTGACCAAAACTGAAAAACATCTTTCAAAACAGGAGAAAGGAAGGAAAAAGGTCTACCAGGCAAAATAGTCTCTTTTTTTCCCACACAAGCTCACATATTTTGGCTACAGTTTTACTATAGAAATATATCAGCCTGTGGTCACTTTGCAGTGACAATTTCCCTTCCCAAGGTTAAATGGGCAATATTAATGCTGAGCAGAAAAATCACCTGCCTACAATATGGAACTGGAAACCAAATTTTTGGCTTGCTCTTTTCATCAAAACCATGTACTTTTAAGCACAGTTACCAACAGGTTCTGCCACAGGTAGCCCCAAACTCTCCTCTTCCAAATTTGTCTCCAAAGGCAAACGGCCCCCCTTTGCAGTTACCACTTCTCTGCAGTCAAGTCCTTGTCTGAAGAGCTTCCTCTGCTCTTCTGCTAAAAGTTCTTGCTGCCTGTGCCTGCTGTGTTGACAGAGTAATGAGGGGCCTGGGAAGGATCTGCACTGTAACAAAATGTCATAAAATGGGAATCTGATATCCTGGGGAGTCCAGAGGTTTCATTGTAAGACCATGGAGAGCACAGACTTGAAGACAGTTTTTTGGTAGAACAGTGCGGATGCTGACGTGGCACACTTGACTTTATCTGGCTGACTTGGCTCTAAACAAGGTTATTTTCCCATCTCACAGTTCTTAAGTGACATAAAGGGATGGTTTACAACAACTCCAGGAGCTGTACTTAAGTACTGTGTGGCTTCTCTTGCCTTTTTTTTTTGGGGTCTTAATTTGCTTGCTGCTCCTACCAAGTTAACAACTATCTCACTAACTCACCGATTTCTGAGTCTTCCCCTTCCAAAGTGCAGGGAGAGCACAGAAGCAGCCAAAAGCCTGGATAGTGGAAGCTTCTCGGGTATATCTAACAGCACCCTGTGGACATGATGCTAGAAGGTGCTCTTGCCTGAACCAAATTGGGGAAAATCTCTTCTGCTCTTGTCCAGTCAGCATGTACTGTTCTGCTGCGAGCTTAAGGGCTACAGAGATGGTGAGACTTGACTTCAGCCCTCACCACAGAGAGCTAGCAGGCTCCAGCTGTTTAAAACCTCTTCATGTCTTTCCAGGAAACATGCACAGAAATTGTGCTGCGTGTGCATGAAAATATTTGGATTGGCTATTCCTGCACTGCAGTGCCTGTTAGAAGGGTCTCCAAGATCAGCACTCCCTCCCCTTTCTGACTTTGCCTCTCACGGTGACTCAGAGGATGCACAAGAACACATTGGGGGAGAAGATAGCCTGGAAGGTAGGTTGGGGTGGAGGGACAACACAACTGATGGCACCGAGTCAGCTTAGCTCCTGCTGATCTCTTGCTTTCCTCCCTCGGAGCACGGACACTGCACACAGTGCACAGAAGTAGCTCTGAGCCAGCCCTGAATATACACAGCCATGAAAATGAGGTGTTATGCTCAGGAAAGGCAATAAAGCTGGTGCAGGGCCACATTCTGCCACATTAGCTTTTCCCAGCAATATGGGACAAATGCCATCACTGACCAGGTGGTCCAGTTCAGGGATCCAGACAGGTGGGAAAGAGATGCTCTCCACTGAAAGTCAACTGACTGTCCTGAGATGCTGGACCCCACAGCACCCTGCCTTCCGCTTCTTGCTCCTGCCTGTTTGCCTGTGTTCGGCAGAAATGTGTCCTTGGTCCAACACCCCGAGAGCAGAGTCAGCTCTCTTTGCCCTGGGAGCACAGCTGGTCAGTTCAGGGAGGTGAATTCACCTTGTCCCTTCTGTTGAGGGACACCAAGCTGCTAACATCTTGCTGTGTGCATGCTGTTCTGGGTGTCTATTTTACCTTTCTCTCTATTATTCCTCACTCCTTCAAGCAGGTGATGCGACCGACAAGAAAAGAGGAAGAAGAGGGAGTGTTACTGATGTGGCAGGAGCTGGAGGAAAAGCAAGTGAAGGCAGCACGTGGCTTCACCCAGGAACAGACCATGGAAGGACGATGACTACAGTGATCATGCTGCCTTGTGAATATAGCACTTGTTTGCCTGAGCACACTATATTCCTCAGGGCATGTTCAAGGCATGCCACAGACATACTTGGTCTGCTGAGCGGCTGTTGTGGGCAGAAAATGGGTCTGGGAAGGAGAACTCCTTGGTATAAAGCAGCAGCAGAAGGTACCAACTCAGTAGTACCTTCTCCAGAATGGGGGAAGTGTGGTTGCATGCGTGTGCACGTGTGGTTGTGCAGGGCATGCGTTCCCCCAAGGATCCCAATGATTTAGAGAGACTCAGGAGAGTTGTCCCGAGCTCTGGTTGCAGCAGAGGGAACTGATGCTGCCTGCCTGGTTGGTTCTGTCCATCTGGTATCCTTCTTTTACAGTCTTTAATGTGCTTTTTAAAGCCAGCTCTGCTGAAGCGCTGCCTCCCGCACCCACTGTTGGCAAGCACACCCTCGCGGTGAGAAGTTAATTTATTCTAAGTAACTGAAGTGATGTATGTTCGTATCTATCAGTGCTTGCACGTGACCAGGAGCTGGTATCAGCATTCTTCTGTGGTGGACACATTATCTACAGACCCTGACTCTTGAAGCCTATAGTCCATGGGGAGCTCTTAGGACACTTTTTCGAAAGGCTACCACGCTGTATTCATATGAATGAAGTGGAAATGCAGATGCAAGTGTTACCACAATCAAGGCTTTAGAAAGACTCACCGAAAACCTAAGAACCTGAAAAAAGGATGAGAGGAATTTCCGTCTCATTTCCTTAAACCCGAGAGCAAAATTTTCAAAATGTTCAAGTGGTTTAGGCCCTGAAGTACCCAAGGGCTTTTGGAAATGGGATCCTTTCAGTTAAGCTGTATTTCACTTATATGAATATGGGAAGCTGCTTAGTCCACTATAGGGCTGCAGGGAAAACTACCTTAAGAAGAAGCAGTAACTTAAAATCAGGACATATTTAGCATTTGCCTCCATCATGGGCTTGACAAAAAGCTAATTCTAATCAGTAATGGTAAACTTCAAGATAACAAATTGGTGGGTTTTAATTCTTGGTATGACATCACTTACCACAGCTGTCAGTGCCTTCCCCACCTCTTGAGAGAGCTGGCGTGGCTGGCCTACTTCTTCCACCATCGGAAAAAATGTGTTTCCCCTGAATCTAAACCTGCTTCTATTTATGGGTGTGATGTTACAAGGTCACAGTTAGAGCACAGTTCCTAACAATAAAAATCAAAACAAACCAAAAACAAAAATAAAAAGCAAAGCAAACAAAAAAATCATTAGGCTTTCAAAAAGCCCATTTTCCTGGGGTCTGGTGTGTTTTTTTAAACAAAAGCTTGTTGAGTCATCAACATTTTCTTCTTGACAATTATGGAGGAAATCAAATATGTGCAGTGACTATGGGATCTTGTATTACCGTACATTTGTTTCATAGCAAATGTGATTTTAAAAGAGGAGAAAACTTGATATAATATTTAAATCTTATTAGTCCTCCATCTCCTCAGCCCACATAAGTATTGATGCTGTAGTCTGTGGCCTTCCTCTCTCACCGTCTTCCAGTTTTGTTTTCTGTTTTGTTAGTTTTATTTAGAATATATGGAGCAAAATGATCTGGGCTCCTCAGTACCCATCCATCCTCTGCTTGACTCTCCCAAGCTCCCTGTTGTTCAGCAAAGGGTCTCTCACGGCCTCGCACAGCCCCCATACCTTGGCCAGGGTCACAGGACAGGGACAATCCCACCCCAGGTCACATCACCTGTGGGACAGTCCTCCTGCAAAGTCACCTCTCCAATTCCTTCACAGCTTTCACCTTTTGTTGCTCCGACATGGATAAAATCACAGAATCATAGAATGGTTTGGGCTGGAAGGGACCTCAAAGCCCATCCAATTCTACCCCCCTGCCATGGGCAGGGACACCTCCCACCAGACCAGGCTGCTCGAGACCCCATCCAGCCTGGCCTTGAACATCTCCAGGGAGGGGGCATCCTCAGCTTCCCCGGGCAACCTGTGCCAGTGCCTCACCACCCTCAGCGTGAAGAATTTTTTCCTAATGTCCAATCTAAATCTTCCCCCTCAGAATTTAAAGACATTCCCCCTCATCCTGTCACTCCTTGCCCTTGTAAAAAGTCCCTCCCCAGCTTTCCTGTAGCCCCTTCAGGTACTGGAAGGCTGCTCTAAGGTCTCCTCGGAGCCTTCTCTTCACCAGCCTGAACAACCCAAACTCTCTCAGCCTGTCCTCATAGTAGAGGTGCTCCAGCCCTCTGATCATCTTCGTAGCACTGCTCTGCTGGTCTCCCCCATTGAGCATCCAACCCTTGCTCCTACGGCCACTTCCTACTCGGCTCTAGGGGACCGTGGGCCAAAATTTTTCCAAAGAGATTTTTATACCTCAGTGCTGATTTCTCCTCGGCTGGAAGAAGCCGCTCACCTCTTCAAAGCGTTTGCAGAGCAGAGAACGAAGAAGTGAAAGCGAAGTACAAACCGCTCTCTGAGGGACACAGCCCGGCTCACGCATCCATCCGCACCCCACCGCGCTCAAGAGGACCAAATCCCGAGAGTACGCGGAAAAGTAAGGACCGCCCCGTTCCAGGCGGGTCTGTGGGCGCAGCTGGAGGCACCGGTGCCAGGGAGTTTCCCGGACCTGCCGGGACGTGCCCGCCCTCCCCGGGACAGCCCTTCCAGCATCGCAGCCCCACGCACCAGCATCTCTCTAAGGAACATCCCAGTCGGGTCACACTGCCCGCCCCTGAAATCTCTGTCCCCAGCCCCAAACCCAACACTGGCACCGAAGCGCCCACAGCACGGACCCCCCTGCCCGAGCCCGGGGTGCGGCACCGCTCCCCCCACCCCCAGCCCCGCCGCGGGGCTCCCTGCCCAGCCGAGCCAAACCGGGCCGAGCCAAACCGAGCAGAGCCCACCCAAGCCGAGCTTAAGCGAGCCGAGCCGACCCCAGCAGAACCGAGCTGAGCCCACCCGAGCCGAGCCGGGCTGAGCCGAGCTTAACCGAGCCGAACCCGGCAGCGCCGAGCCCAGTCCCGCACGCCGCCGCGGCCCCAGCATCCGGGTTCGAGACCCGCCGCCCCCGCAAGGCCGAGCCCCGCCGCGCCCGTGCCCCCGCGGGGCGCTCACCTCTGCGCAGCGGCGGGAGGGCGAGCGGCGCTGTCCGGGAGCGGAGAGCGGGGGCCGTGATGTCAGCCCGCGGGCTCCGCCCTCCGCCCGTGTGCCCGGCGGCCGCGCCGCTCCGCTGGGCACGGGGCAGGACGGCCCGGCCCGGCCCGGCCAGGAACAGCACAGCCCAGGTTAGCTCGGCACAGCACGGCATGGCTCGGCACGGCGTGGCCCGCCAAGGCATGGCCCGGCACAGCTCTGCACAGCCAGGCTCACGGCATAGCCCGGCACGGCATGGCACGGCATGGCCCAGCACAACATAGCGCATCCCAGTTTGGCATGCAATGGTGCAACCTGATGCAGCAAGGCTCTGCACAGCCAGGCTCACCGCGTGGCCCAGCATGGCACGGCAGGCCATGGCCCAGCACAGCACATCCTGGCTCAGCATGGCATGAGCCAGTACAACACAGCCTGTCCCAGCTCAGCATGGCATGGCATGACCCTGCACAGCACAGTCCATCCTGGCTCAGCATGGCATGGCCCTGCACAGCACAGCCCATCCCAACATGTCATGGCATGACGCAACCATGGTGCAGCGAGGCTCTGCACAGCCAAGCTCACCACAAGGCCCAGCATGGCATGGCTCAGCATGGCATGGCATGGCTCAGCATGGCACAGCACGGCATGCCATGGCCCAGCACAGTCCGGCATGGCTGGTCACAGCCTGGCCCAGCATTGCTGTGCATAGCCAGGCTAAACCCATGGCCCAGCACAGCATGGCTGAGAATGGCACAGCACAGCTTGGCATAACCCAGACCGGCTTGGCACAGCCTGGCATGGCGCAGCCTGGCCCAGCACAGCCAGGCTCACCCCATGGCCCAGCACTGAGTGGTGTGTGTGGTGAGCTCTCCAGCCCTGACCCCACCAGCAGTCCTGCTCCCTGCTTTGCCCACCCGGGCGATACTACCATACTGAGGTTAAACACACACGGAGGAGACGGCATCGCCACTGGGCTGCAGCAGGCGCAGTATCCCTTACAGGCAGGAGTCGGAGGCAGACCTTAATTCTCTATTTATAAGTGCATTTCTGAGCCAGCCAGTGTTTCATTTTAATAGGAGGGTGCGGCTTAGTGCGGCTCTCTCCATGCTATCAGGGGCCATGCACTTGCTCTTAAAAGCTGTTCCATGGGGTGTGGAGCAGATAATGGTTCTTACCCACACATCGGGAAAGAGTTGTCCTGCTGCCACCACCCCTAACAAAGCTGCACAGCCCTGCTCCGATAGACCAGCAGTAGCGTGCTCTTAGGCTGCTGAGAGCTGTCTTCAGGCAAAAGCACCTGATCAAATCCACAAGGATTTGAAAAAGTATCCCTCTGGAGCTTTGGTTCACTCATTCACTCAGTATAGAGGAGCCTGGAGGCAAGGGACCTGAAGGGATTGTCTTATACGTCCTTGAACCGTCACGTAGCTGGGGAGATGCTGGTGCAATCTGTTTTTGAAACCTGTGCAGAGGGGTGTGCAGCCCCTCTGAACTGAGCCTGACATACTTCACTGCCTGTACAGTTAGGAGAGTTTTCCTGATTTCCTGATCTTTGCTGCCTGTTATCTTCTCTGTGTCTGCCTTGCATATGGAATGTGTGTTCTTGGGATGAAACAAGCCCCATTTCTTTCCTCTCTCCCAGGCAGGCTGTGGTTTTAACCATCTCAGCCCATTCTCACTGCTGTCCTCTGTGGATGCCCTGTCACCTGCCTCTGTGCTGCTTGTAAATGGAACCAGCTGCCAGTTGGGGTTATCCCTGCTGCAGGGGTACCCACTGCCTCTCACATACACTCTCATATCCTTGAGGTGAGAGATACAGAAACTTACTGCTATGGGGAGGCTGCAGTGGAGACATGGGGTCACTGGGGGAAGCTTGTGCCGATGGCTGCTCACACTGGGTCCTTGGATAAGAGAAAGCTTCAGAGGCTGGGGGCATTCAAGCAGCAAGCTTTGAGATGCCACAAGTTCCCTGGTGCTGGGGAGTACTGGAGAGGGGAGAAGACCTATTGGTATGGTTAGGAGAAGCACGGTCGTTGGGATATTTGTATGTCATGCCTCCATGAATTCCATCTGTGACTGAATGCAGCCAAGACACCCAGATTATTCCTTACCTCCTCCTTCCCTGTTGTGGCCCCCGCTTCCTCACGTGTATCTTAATGATACTTAATTTATACACCACAATCAGCCCTTTGTGGAGACTGAAGATGAAAGAAACTGTTGAACTCTCTTGTGTTTTCTGTATCTTGTTGCCTGCACTCCTGCGCTATGTAAAGGAAAAATTTTGCCTTTAAGGTTTATTTATAAAACCCGTAGTCATGGCCTTGTTTGCCTTGGTCATTGCAAGTCATGATTCCTCTTTGATCTTTCAGGTCTCTCTAAAGCCACAGTTGCACCGTGTGGGTCTCCCTCTGTACCTTTCCCTCACACGGGGCAAGGCTGCCATTAAGAATTTGTTATCATTTTCTTGGGTAATGACCCATTCTCTGGGGTTCCTTTCACTCAAAGCACTGAAATCTACTGCTTCTTTTTTTGTTTCTTTTTTTTTTTGAGATTTTGCTTTCTTTTCATAGAAAGCAAATTTTGGAGCTTACCCCCCCATCATTTTCATCAAATATCTTCTGCTTTTTTACCTTATTGTCTCAAAGAAGCACCTTAAAATGAATGCTCATTTTATACTTGTCTCCCTCATCTCAAACCCATGGCCAGTCCTGTCCAGGCCACCCATTTACTGGATGGGTTGAGTCCTGCAAATCCATTTTTCCTAGAGACATCTCAATAAATAGCTAAAGCTTCCCCAGCTCCTGGTCCTTGACTGGCTCTATTGGTTGTTCAAGAAACCCCTTGGAAACTGTCTATCTGCTGAGGTATCCTGATGTGGGCTTGCAAGGTGGCATAATTTATCTTCTACCCAGAGATACTCAATGTGCCAGGCTTGTGCTGGACTTGGCTGGTGTTTATGTGTATTTATCTGGGGTTTTTTGTCCCTTTCTCCTTGCTGGTCCTGAGCAAGAGTTTTTCCTGTGTCAGCTGGACCCTTCTTGTCCCAGCAGTCATCTTTCCTGGCCCATCACTTGGTTGTCAGAGCTGTGGCTCTCTGGCAATACCATCTGTGTCTCTGTTCCCAGCTGGTCGTGCCGCTGCCACCTGTGCTACCTCCTCCCCATCCTTACCCCCCCCCCCCCCCCACAGGGCCAGGCAGCCGCTTTGGATCTGCTCAGGGCCAGGGCTGGCAGGCTCTGCCAGTGCCCATGTGTCAGCGCAGCACGGCAGAGGTGAGCAGATGAACCTTGGAAGCTCCTGACTGCCAGACCAGAGAGCAGTGGGACCCCCCATTTACCATGCTGTGTCTCAGGTCTCTTGCTGGGATGCTTGAGCCATCTGAGGTGGCCACGTGGAGGGGTGCACCGGGTCAACTTGCCACCTGTCCCACACTTAATTGATGAGGTGGATGACCCTTCCCTGTTCCAGGACATGCCTGGGCATCGCCGTACCTGGACACCAAGGTGGTGGTCCCTGGGCTCCCCTGCTGCTTCCCCCTTGCCAGCTCCCTTGGGTGCATCACAGAGGTGTATGTGCCAGTCCGTGGCCTGAGCCCACCAGGAATGTGGCAGCACCGGGCAGCAGTGGCTGCACCTGAGCAGATAATCATGACAAAAGCAAAGCTCAGGGACACCATCTTATGCTGCCACCCACAATGTCATGGCAAGGGAATGGCTCTGCTTTCCCCTGAAATCCAGGAGTAATAAGTGACACCATTTGCAACCCAAACCTATCTGGCAGGGTGGTTTTTGAATGCATTTCCTCCTTGGACCTTTCCAGAGCTGTGGTCTGAGCTGCAATCTGCTTTCTTGGGGCTTAGTGATACCTTTTGGGTTGAGAAATTGGATTATAAGTACAACAGGAGCATCAGGCAGGTTTGCCAGCACAGTGCTTAGCCTGGGTGCATGGCTTGGTGGTGCCAAAACTGCCGAGACCAGAAAGGAGCTGAGATGCTGGAAGGGTGCCTGTACAATGCAGGTGAGATGGAGTTGATAATGTGTGGTTAATTATTGCCAGTGTGCCAAGGCCAGAAATGAATTTGGTGCGGTTGTTAAATAGAGAACATGTGCAGGGAGAATGAGCTGGGGGCTGTCAAAATCAACCTGGGGGGCAGCTGTGATGGCTCTGTGAAGCCAGAGCTCTGCAAACAGCATTTTTGTTGGAAGAAGAAGTAGCTCATGTTGTACCTTGAATCTGCTGGAGTTATCTGTAAGTACTAGAGATGATGCTGAATCCTGATAGTGCTGGGGACGGACCTGGCTGCATCCTCATGGAGATGCAAGGAGGGAGGAAGCAGAGGAGAGCAGATTGTGAGCACGTTGCAGGCAGGACAAAGCACTGCTGTGTCCTTCCAGAGTATCATAGGCTGGGAGGGATGTGTGATACCCCACAGCCCTCCTTCCACCCAAGGGCTGTGCAGCAGCATTGGTGGCTGTACAGTGCTTGAAGTCGATGGGGAATCCACACCCATGCTGATCACCTGCTCCCTGCCACTGGCTGCGTGTCTGTCTCCTGCAGATGATCCAGAAATGCCAATGGAATGCCTGGATTTTGGACCAGGCTATTGAAATGAGGTGTGTCTGAGAGCAGACACCTACACAGCCATGCCAGACACTTGCAGCCCCAGCATCCTTCTGAGCACCCAGCCTGTCATGTTACCAAGGTACTCAGAGGGATGTTCGGGCTGCAAGTATCCCTAAGGGATTATGCACACCCAGGGGACTGCAGATTCCGCTTCCTTGTGGACCTGGGCCCCACCGGGGGTCTGGCAGCATCCCCCAGGGAAGTTGGTTGGAAAGTACAGTTAACACAGCGCTGCCAGAAAACGGCTTCCTGCCGCTAATCAGTTCCTGGCAGGTTATCATTTTTGCAACTGCCTGGCTTTTCAGAGAAAAATGTCATTTATCAGCCCTTCACGGAGGAAACCTGGTAGAGATGCTCCGCGCTGGCGCTGCTTGGCTCGTCCCCGCCTGTCGTGCAGGCGCCATCTAGTAGGAAAAGGAGTAAAATACCGAAAATGAACGAGGATGGATGTTGAAACGCAGTTTCTTTCCGGGAGAACAGTTTAATCCACGCACAAAGCTGCTCTTGGGTACGGTTCTCATGTGGAGCAGAGTTCACTACGAGGGAAATGATGCTGCATGGAGATGCCCCAGAGTGGAGCATGGCTTGTCCAGGATGGATCCTGATTTATTTGATCTAAAACCAGACTTTTACACAAAGAATCATTTCCAGGAAGCTCCCTGATAACATTGTCAGGGCTGGATTTGATTAACTAGCTGTGTGCCTGAATTGCAGTACACTGGCTTGGGCTGCTGCCTTCAGCTCCAGTGGATGAGATATGCTCCTGTTTCCAGCTCCAAGGTTGTCCTACCAGCTTCTCTCTGCCATCCATGTATGTGTGATTTCCAGTTGTGAGGGCGTCTGCTTTGGTCATATCACATGATTTTACCACAAATCCCATAATGCTGTCATTTTCTAACAGTCACATGGATTTCCACTGTGGTTTCCCAGCCCTTGGGTTTTGCCAGACAAAACATCGTAAAATCAACTCCTCTCAAGGCAAAATAAAAGGCATAGAATAGAATCATAGAATCATAGAATGACCTGAGTTAGAAGGAACTGACAAGAATCATCGAACCCAACTCCTATCCCTGCACAGGACAACCTCAGTATTCACACCATGTGTTTGAGGGCATTGTCCAAATACTTCTTGAATAGTGTCAGTCTTGGCACTGTGACTGCTTCCCTGGGAGCTGTTCCAGTGGTCCACCACCCTCAGAGTGAAGAACTTCTTCCTAATATCTAACTGAAACACATCTTCCTGCCATTCCCTCTAGTCCTGCCCTTGGTCGCCAAAGAGAAACGATCAGCGCCTGTTCCTCCTCCTTCCCTTATGAGGAAGCAGTAAAGGGCTATGAGGTCACCCCCTCAGTCTCCTCTTCTCCATGCTGAACAGACCAAGTGATTTCAGCCTCTCCTCTAGAACCTTCACCAGCTTTGTGGCCTCCTTTGGACACTCTCCAGTTGTTTGATGTACATTTTATATTGTGGCACCCCATACTGAACAGAATATTTGAGGTGTGGCCGCACCAGTGTGGAGCAGAGCAGGACAGTCACCTCCCTTGCCTGGCTGGCAATGCTGTGCTGGATGCACCCCAGGACACAGTTGCCCCCTTTGCTGCCAGGGCACACTGTTGGCTCACGTTCAACTTGCCATTAACCAGAACCCCCAGGTCCCTTTCCACAGGGCTGCTCTCCAGCCTCTTGCTCCAGCAGTCTGTGTGTACATCCAGGGTTACAGTGTCCCAGATGCAAAACCCAGCACTTCACTTGTTAGACTTCACATAACCTGTGACCTATAACATCAGTTTGCTTTAAACAAACAAACAAAAATCATATACCAATCCTATGATTTTTATGCAGCTTGACTTGCCCATTCCAGTGTGGGGAGGTGATAATGCTGGGTGTCTGTTATCTGCTGTGCATGAATTCCCGCTGGCAGGCGGGCTGGCCTCTGCCATGGACACATGGACGCATGTCGCCATGCAGCATGTCCCTCTGACACGGGTGTGATGTGGCAAGTCCTGCTTGGGGCACGTCTCCCTGTGGCTTTTCCCCTTTGAGAACCAGAGGCCAGGGTTGTTGCAACATGAGGGACATTGCCCAAGTCCTGGAGTCCGGTGGCTTCACTCTGCTGGGGCTGCACAAGCAGCATTGCGCTTTGCCCAGAGCAGAACCTTAATTCATCTCCACTTCCATAGATAAAAGCCTGAATTAATTAAAGAGGAGAATAGAAACCACTTTGATTTCCAGAACACCAGAAACTCCTAATTATCACAGCTCCCACAAGCACTGCTATAATTAAGGGGCTATTGCTGTTGCCACTGCAGACCCAGTTTTTGCAGGGATTTACAAATGGCGCCTAAATTTTTTGCTTTCAGTGAAGTACAGCAACTCAGGGCATGGATTCTAGCTCCAGGTGCAACCCTGTAAATCAACCACAACACCACTGAAAGATCGTCTAATTCCCTCATGGATTTCTTATTAAAAATCCAGAGTCCCCAATGGCAGCACACTACAGACAGCGTCTGCTCTCCAATTATACTCTGATTATAAGAAATAATAAAATTGGGGGCCTTTTTTCTTTGCCTTCTGGTCTTTACATCTTTGAAATGCACTTGGGGGCTGCTTCTAGCTTTTTATCATAACAAGAGAGACTAAGCGTTTATTAGTATTTAAAAAAGATGATGGAAACTGAATTTCTCACCTGATCACTGGTTCTCTGGTTCCTATAACCTTTCCAGAAATGCTGAAAGCATCATGATGTCACTGATGGTGAAACAGCCAGGCTTTGCTACTGCATAAAAGCAGCAAAACACCTGTAATGTAATGACTGAGCAAATCCCACAGGAACATCTCCTCTGCAAATGCCAAATCTGGTGGCCACTGGGCAGGACAGGGTGCTCCCAGCTGCCTTTTCCTCTCTTACATAGGAGAGCTGGCTGACAACATACATTACCTCTACATATTGAGGTTTATCCTTTGGCTGCTGCAACTTTTCCAACTTTGTCCCTTTCTAAGTGTTCAAAGTCTGCTCAGTGGCAGCTGTCTTCTTGATGGGTGATACCCTCACCACCTCCAAGGAAAGGACCTCCCAGCACCGCCTCCTCACTTTGCTCCCTGGCTGCTTCACAACTGTGGACAAAAATGCGGCCAAAATTCTGCTTCCCGCTGACAGCTGCTTTCCCTCCTTATTGAATGTCCCTGATTTTCCACGTGTCCCCCCTCATCCTGACCAGGTGTAGAGTCTGGCTGCACCGACCCATGTGGGCCTTCAGAGTTGGAGCATGGCTTGCAGAAGGGACAAGTCTGAACCTGATGTGGGGCAGTGGGCTGTGCTTGTGTTTGTGGAGCCCTGGGTATCCCAGGGAAGGCTCTGTGAAAGCCTTTATTAAGAAAAAAAGATCATATATGTAGCTTGGCACTTCCCTGCAGCTCCATGGCAGGCATTGCAAGGCATTGAATATTGGACACTTAATCAGGAGTCTGACTTGGTCTGAACTCCCCAGGTACTTGTAACCCGTGTTTAACACCATGCTTTGCATGAAACACTTTCTTTTATCCCTCTAGAAAGGCTAAAGAAAGAAAGGCCATGCTTTGAAAGGACACTTCAAAAAGCAGGGGGACAGTCCTTTTCCCCTAACCCAATGCTGGCTGATGAACGGGGAAAACCTGCCCCAGCCTCATCACCCCATAGCTCTGGGTTTCCTCCTTGCCCATAGTGAGCACAAATGCCCCAACATCAAGAAGAAGCAGCTGGATGGTGGAGAACTTATTCTGTCTCCCAGCAGTGTCATTTTAGTAGCCATTGCTTGTGTATGGACAATGCAGATGTGCTTCAGGACTGTGGTGGGCCAGGGCTCTGCTCTTACCCAGCTGTCTCTGCCAGAAGATGGTTCAGTTAAGCAAAACATCAGCAACTTGAAAAAAAAGAGAAGTGAAAGGAAAAAATTTAAAATTTGTCTGTGTTAGCCGTGTAAGGAAGCATAGGAAGTTAAGAAGATCACAGACAATTGAATTTAATTGAAAAAAGAAGATTAAATAAAATGAGACTTGAATCCGAAGAGCTAATTTGAATTAAATAAACAAACTGATGGCCTGACGAAAAAAAGTTAGAGGATGAAAATTATTTTCTTTTGCATCTGAGTTCCAGTTCTGTTTGTATTAGGATGGCTTAAAAAAAAACCCAACAACCACTCCCTCAAAGAAGTTTTATGCTTGAAATTGCAATTTTTTTTTGAGGCAGTCACAGTGCACACGAAAATGGGGCTCTCACCTAATCTCATGGGCTTAGGGGAGATTTGAACAATACACAATAAAATAGGAGGGCTTGATCCAAGGCTTACAGCTTCCCAGCATCACCTCAAGTTTAGTAGTGAGGTCTGCAGTTCCCCTTTTGTGGAGAGGGGAGCAAAACCCAGACCCCGGGGCCAATCCAGGGGGTTAGTGACAAGCCAGGTCTTGTCTGGGGAACAACAGCAGGTGAGAGTGTTTCCAGGGCTGCAAAAGCCTGGTGCAAATGACTCTGAGCAGAAGCCACGGAGGGAGGCAGTGCTTGATGACTCGTGCACAGTGGTTGCAGCTGGGCTCTGCTCCTGCACCAGCTTTTGAAAGCAAAATGGGTAAGAAAATAGTTTTAGGTAAAACAAATAGTCTGTATTCACAGCATAAACAGAAAAATTAAATACAGGCAGCAGCACAAATGGGAAAAGTAAGAGCTTAATTTAAAGCATTTTTTAGGCTTGGAGTTATCTTTATTCCAAGGGTGTTCTCCAGAGGGCAGAAAAATGGTTTAGTGCATCCCTCCCCTCACTTTCTTCTTTTCCACTGGGCTGCTGCACTTTCTGCTACAGCACATCCAGCCACCTCCATCCTCCTCCCCACCAAAAGCTCCCGTTGGCTGTGGTGCCCTGTTCATGGCAACATCCCTCTGCATCCCACAGGCAGGCATGAACTGACCTTGGCAGGACAGACCTGGCTGGGAGCCCAAGTGATGCCACAGGCTGGTTATCATGTGGGGAGCAGCCAGGCATGCTGGGTGCCATGGCTGAGCCAGTGAAGTTCCCTTCCAAATCTACCTGTGGCACGCCTGGCCAGGGAGAAAGCTGTCAGCACGTGAGCTGGCACAGCTTGGCACAGAGCTCGGCCGCACCCTGTGGCATGCGATCCAAGGGGAGTTTCAGAGCCCTTGTGCAGGGAATGGGGAGGAGGGAGATCTCAGGGAGGTGGTGAGATTGTTGGCTCTTTTCCAGATGATAATTTTGACATTTCATCATCACTTGAAAAATTTTGAGATAGGAATAGATGCAGTGGCGGTGTTCGTTCATGCTCAGTCCCACTGCCAGAACGGGGGCTGACTTAAACGTGCTTTTAATGTGTATTTAATGTATACACTGGTAGCTCATCACTGTCTTTAACTGCTGCACACCTGCATAAGCTGATCACAGCCTATTTATTGCCTGTACCTTCCCATCCATCTCTGCTGTGTGCGTCATCCCTGGCCTCCCCGTATCTGCTCTGGTCCCTGCCGGACGGGCATCTGCCCCATCCCTCTCCCATCCCAAATATATCCCAGACAGGGATGTATTTCCTCCATTCATCTATATGAAAGTGAGAGCTGTCCCAGTAGCGCATCCCAGAGCAGGGCAATAACCTGCTCCACAGCCCAGAGATTATCATCTGCCCCAATATTGCATGAGGATCTCCGAGCAAAATCCAGCTGTGATTTCATTAAGGAGGCTCTTGCTCCTTGTGCTCAGTATTTAATTTAACATGACTGTGCGTGTTGAGTTCAGGGTGTTGATTAACCATGACTGTGAGATAGAGGGAAATTACTAATATGGGAAAGTGCAGTCAGTATTTCATGGCAAAGAGTAATTGAGCTAACAGTTGACATATGGAGTTGTGTGGGCAAACTAATTAAATTTTACATCTTCCCAAGCATTTGTGAGTTTTATAAGCGTTTGATTTATATATTAATTAAACCTCAGAGTGAAGTAAAGAGGACATAACTATTTATACTGCAAATGTGCCCATCAAGAGGAAGAGCTTTAATGTATTTCCAGGTGATATCAAAGTACCTCAGTGAGTCCTCAGCTCAGCAGCAGCAGAACAGACCAGGACCATGTCCCAGGCATAAGGTTGATCCTGCACCAGCACAAGATGCTGAGCTCTTGACATGCTGCTGGACCCCTGTGGTGTCTATGCCTCCTCTTCACCATCAGGAATGAGCTCTGGGCTGCCCAGCAGGCTGGTATCTCCCTGCTGGGTTGCAGAGCCCAGGTTTCCTGCTGATCTGGGTGCGTTGCAAGTAGTTAGTGAAAAAGCTAATATGTGATTTAAATATTTATCCAACCCATTAGCAAGGTGCTAGAGATGGTTACAGTATGTCCTGGGATGACCTTGCTGAGGATTTCTGGAGTTGTCTTGTTCCTGTGATTTCATCTCTGAAGGGAACTTGCACTGTGTGTATTTGCAGCTGGACAGAAGGACACCCAGAGCACTTATGGTGGTCAGCACCGTTTTCAACCTGGTTGATGCTCTGACAGAAGGGTGTTCCTAAAGTCATAGGATCATCCCTGCTCCTCACGGTCTGGAATCTCGGGTGAGGGGTCATTTCTGCAGCTGGGAGAAGATTGTGTTTGGGTCTAGTGACAGATGTCCCAAAATGCCCAGCCCTGGCCCTGGTCTGTCCTTTAGACTGTCCGTGTGCTCCCCACTGCTGACACATCTCCCTCGAGACTGGCACACATCTCATGGGTCTGTTTGGGTGAGCTTGGAGGCCAGTGCTGGGCTGTCATCAGGGCAGCCCTGGGACGTGCAGGTCTGGCTGGGGGATTCCAGCTGTGCTGGGATCAGGTGGGAGCCTTTTCAGAGCACTGAGTTTTGTTCCAGGCCTGAGTGCCTGGGCTGATGCTGCCTGGGGCAGTCTGGCTTACTGCTCCAGTGAGTGTCCCTGCAGCTCTCTGGGACTACAGCTGCTGAGCTCTCAGACTGCCCTTACTGCCCTCTATGGTTTATTCCCTGTGGTTATGATGCCTGTAAACCCCTCAGATTCCCAAGTAAATAAATAAAAAAAAAGGTGAATATTTCTATGCTGCTCAGCAGTGATGCCTCTCAGCAGCACAGGCAACGGGGACGGGCAATGGCACTTGCTCCTGTTTCTACATCCTGGCTCTGGCATCCTGATGATGTTAAAAAATGAATCTACCCTTTACATTCCTTATTATTGATGAGTTATTTTTGCCTCTTTTGAATGGAGAAACAGGAGCTGTTTATGTCAGCAGTGACACAGGATTCAAAAGACATTTGATTTCAGTAGGAATGTGGAATTACAGCTGAAATATGGGTATTAAAAGTCCCTTAAATTTGTAAACTATTTGTAACAGGTACATAGCTGATATTCATATCTATCAATACTATGGAATAGATGGTAGCTGTATTTTAAGGATTAGTTTGTGCCCTCTGGGGACTCCATCAGTCTTGTGGTGGCTGATGGTTCCTGTTCCCAGTGTCGATGATTAATATCTTGACCCACTGGGGAGGAAGGATTACAACAGTTTAATGTTTGTGTGCAGTGTAAGTTAGATGTTGCGGGGGCAGGACCTATCAAGACCCAGCTGGAATTAAACTGAGAGGGAAAAGAGGAGCTGGTTCTCAGCCTCATTTTTTTAAGATTCAGTGCTTTGGAGAACACCTCTCCCAGAAACCCCTGGGGAGGCGAGGTTCATACGGCACCTATGCTCCATGACTCATATGCCACAGGGAGAATCCTGGTGCTTCCTGCAATATTGCATGTTGAATCGCTCCCTCAGCTCATGATATAGTCAAGTGATCTCTCAAACCCTGCAAAGATGCAGCCCACTGCAGAATGTTTCCTGCAGGCCCTGCCCTGACTCTGAACAAGGATTCACTATGTGAGAAGCAAACACCTGCTGAAGCCCATGCCCATCCACCTGGATGTAACTGAAGGGTATTCGTTGTACAGGGACAACCTTATGGGAAATCGAAGCTATCTGGCAGTTCACTGCCTGGGCTCTGAAACTCAGCTTTTGCTGCACGTACATCCTTGTGTCTGGAGGAGACCAGGGGCTAATCCACCACCAGTGATCCAGCATCCATAATGAAATGGTTGACAGCATCTGTAGCAGGACTCAAGGTATTGACGATCCCTGGAAAACCCTGGGACAAGCACACCCTCAGTAATGCTAACGTCACCCATGGTTAAACAGATCAGCATCACTTCACCACGTGGGATCTGAAGAACACTCAGCAACAAACACACTGACCCCTTTTCCCCTCAGATCAGCCTGACTATTAATACACCCAGCAACAACTCACGTCTGTCTGCACAGCATTACATTTCATTGGCATTTTAGTTACAATGCTAGAGTACAGTGTGCCATCAATTTGTGCATTCCTCCCCTACAAATCAATGTAACTAACACAATGCGTGGCATCTTGTGTTCGGTGGGCTCTTGCTCTTTTTCTAGCAGTGCCAATACATTAAATCTAGGAATGTAACCAGTGCAATGAATTTTAATTTCATATAATAATGGGACCCACAGATCTCCTCTGCGTGATGTTAAACCAGAGTATTAGAATAGGGTGCTTTGGAAACAGCCACGTGCTGTGTGATGGAGAGGCAGAGCTGGCAGATCACCTTGAAGCAGATCTAATTCGATGGTTCTGGAGTATCAGAAATCATCCTAAATCATCCTGGAGTCGATGGGGGTCTTTTGCGTAATGTCACAGGTGGAATCAACAAGGAACTTGGGGGACAAAACAGATGAAGCAATGTAAAATCTAAGTAGCCTTTGTCCTCTGCTGATTTTGAACAGACATATGCAAGGCTGGTCTTGAGCGTCCTTCATAAACACTGTTACTCCTGCTGGAGCAGGTACCCAGGCCAGTGCTGCAGCCAGTCCCAGGGCTGGGGCCGCTGCAGGAGATGGGGATGCCTGTCCTGGGATTGCTCCACTTCTCAGCATCCCTCAGCCCCTCAGTGTCATTTCTTGCCTTTCCCTGCACAGTCCCTGTGCCCCTAGCTGGTTTCATAGAAATGAGGACTGGAAGACATCTATTGCTCCAGAATAACATAAAATAGGAAGTGAAAGCTCAAAGCTTCCTACAGAGTAATTTTGCCCCCAGCAGCAGAAAACGTAAGGGATGAAATACTCATGTGATGGAGGTACTGATCAGCTCCAGGTAGCATGGCCATGGCCTTGGGCAACACTCTGGTTTCTGTTTCCTCTCCGGTTTTTGCAAACTGTCCTGTCAGACCTCGGTTACAGAGAAGACCCAAGTGCAATTTTAAAGATGCCGTTAGCTGTCCCCTATTCCTTTCCCTTCCTAATGTAAAATCTGTCATTGCACTCTATCAATGTGCCTTTCTGCCTGGATTGTATATGAGCTCCAGATTGCTATTGATAGCCTGGATAGCCACGACAATCTTTAGGAAATTTGTGATCTGGTCCTGGCATATTTGACAGATAACACTCGAAATACAAATGTCAAAACACATTTAGTTTTTTTCCCTTTTCCAACTCACCCTGAAGAAAATGCAAACACTTTTTGACAGAATCAGTTCAGGAGCCTCCTCTAAGCCAGGCCCTGAGTGTTAGGAGAATCTGCCTCTTAAAGCCATATAGATCCATCGCTGTTGTATAAAAAATACTCTTTACCCTGCAGCAGAATTACTTAAGAAAATCCTGACATGATTAGACACCACTCTCTTCTGAGAAAAAGTATGTATAATATTAAAGGATAACTGAGATGCTGCATAAACTGACAGTACTTAAATGACTGAAATATCACTTTGGCATGAGGGCACAAGGAAGCACTTGAATATTTTCTGGGTACCTATGTGCAGCTATGCCACAGCCTGAATACATCCTGCTGGAAGAATTTGCAGGTGCTGCAACTGCCTTTGACCTTCTGATGTGGAATATATTTAGGCTTTGGATTGGTAAATTCATAAACACACGTTTGAAGGACTGATGACATTTAATAAATAAACTGATAACAATTCATGCATGTGCTTTAGCATGCAAGAAATCCTTCAGCCTTAAATTGGTATAATGATGTCAGTTAACCGTTTATCTTGAAGTGCTGAAGAGCCTGGACCCATCATTCTGTTTGATGAAGCACAAATTAAACATAACGCTAGAGTCTGCCCCAAGAAATGCATGGGGTGAGTGTGAATGGAATAGCTTACACACGTGTCTGCACTAGTCAGCAAAAAATAATGATGCATGTTTAATTTTATTAGGTCAATAGATTTAAGCATTGCCTTAAACACTGAGTCCCATCAGGGCCTTAATTTAAGAGTGTTACGGAACTGGAGGGCCTGCCAGCCACGGTCAGCTGACTGTTTTATATGAAAATATCATCAAGTTCAAGTTTAAATCAGAATATTTTTAAAGTGAAGATAGTGCATTAAATAAAACTCCATATATGTATATAATTGTACTTCAACGGTGCAGAAGCCTTCAGATTTCAGCCTTTAACCATACCAGGCAGGCTAAGCCTATATAGCATGTGGATATCCATAGCTCTCACTGGCTTGAGTAGGTTTTGGGGGGCAGTATGAGTACTTTGTATTAGATCAGATGACTACAACCAGCTTTGAAAGCTCTTGGGAATAGGTGTGATTAACCAGCCCAGCCACAATATGTCAGCAGCACTCCACATAAGCAGCTCTGCTACTGCTGGAGAATGGGGCCTCTGTGCCTGTGAAGAAGGAAAGCATCACATTCCACAACTTGGAGAGGGAAAAAGAGGATCAAGGGACAGGGAAGAGACTCAATGGGAAGATAATTAGGGAGGAAACAAGGATTCCTGGAAAAACAATTGCACAGTGAGCAAGGCTAGAGGCAGGTCAGGTGGGAACTGTCCTGCTTGCTCATGGAGTCGCCTGGGGATGAGGAGACAAGTTGTCCTGGTCCCCAGGGCACCCTGGCACAACAGCACTGGGCTTTGCACTCTGTGATGAAAAGCACTCATTTCCTCATCTTTGGTTTCAGTTTTAAAGGATTTTTTCTCCTGATTGCTTGTATTAAGACTTGCCTGCTCAGAACTGAAACCACTCAGTATGCTGATGAATTCCCCTTCCCAGAGCTAGGTCAAGCAAACAGTCCAAGCACGTCACAGGGTCAAGTGAGGGTGCTGCCTCTACTGGATGCTGTGTCTGCGAACAGGATGAGCACCTGCGGGTCCTTTCCTCTAAGGTCTAGGTGTTCCCAAAATCTGTGGAAAACACCCAGTCAAGTGATTGGGTGTGGATTTAGCTGACTCCTCTCCCCTTCCCTCATCTACAGGGAAGGTGGATGAAAGCAGTGCAGAGCAGCAAGCAGTGGGTATTTGCCAACAGACATGCTTGGTCAGAAAGAAAACGTATGGGAATAATGGAGCCTCGGCATCTATGTACCAGTGTAAAGAAAACTTATCCCAGTGCAATGAGCAGGGAGCCCTGATAGAGTATGACCTTTGTCAGGGGCTGGTAATCATTCCTGGCAGAATTTACTTGTAAGGATTAGGAAATGTGTGCAGCCCATTAACCAGCGCTGTGTGGAATCTCCATGGCTGATCAACATGAACACGGAGCAGCTGAAGCCACCCTATGGCTCCCGACTGCCTGTGTCGTCACTGACAGCACCAATGCGGGTCCGTGGATTTGCTCAAGGTCCTGGTGATTTTGGAAGGGATGGGACAGGACACAGCCCTTTCCTTTCCTGTAGTGCAGCTCCCTCCTTCCCAGGTCGTGTTGCTGCTTGGCCAAGCACAGGGATGTTGGTCAGTTCTTCTGCAGACACGTGGAGCTCTGGGGAGCCCAGCTCTGCAGATTTGTATGGCAACGTTGTCCATGCTGGTACCACTGGAAACATAGCTGGAGTGATTACAAGGCATTGTCTGGGATTTAAGCAAGCATAATATAGTAATAAAAGACGATGCATCTCTTTGTGGATTTACTGTCTTCGTGCTATTGGGTCTGACTTAAAAATGTTTAATTCTCAATTTATAGGATAATATACAGTTCACCCATGGATGTGCATCAGTGTGTTGAAAATATAGCATTTCATGCCTTTATATGGAGAGAAAAGCTGAGCGCAGAGAGGAAGAAACCATTTCTGACAGATCTTTAAAAACTTAAATTACCTTGTCTGACACTGTACGGATTTGAGGACACTGACGAAATTGAGCACGATTTGGTGACATCAAAGTACAGCACTCAGCATATCTGTTGCAAAAGGTGTCTCACCAGGTAGTGAGAACCCTGGCAGCCCACCTCAGGAGGGGTGTAATTTCCACGGGCAAACCTCAGGAGGCCTGGCAGTGAGGCTGTGTGGGCTCTGGTCTCTCTCTAACTGGAGGCAAAGGTCAAATTTATCATGAAATGTAGCCTGAAATGTATAAAGAGTTGTTCTGGCTCTATTCTTGTATAAAGCACTTTTCCTCTCCTATGACCTACTGAATAAAATTATTTACTGAGTAACAAAGTCGTGAACACAGTAAATGAAAACATAGGAGCTATTCATGCTGTCTGATATCAAGTTCCTGATTTAAATGCTTGGTTTCTGAGTTTCCTTATAGGTGATGGAGGGTGATGTACCCCCAGAGCACAGCAGTGATATGGGTGCTCCAAATTATCTTCCTTCATCCTTGACTCTGCAGAAACACTGGTTGCGTGTGATCCCTGGAAGTAAGAAAGTTGCTTTTTTGGTGTCCAGGTGGATGCCCTGGTTTCACAGTTTCTAAAGTGTTTCTAACTGTGTGCACTTATCCTGACAATCAGCCCCCCCAGGCTGCCCGTGCTGTGTCAGGCTTAGTTGGTGCAAGTGTGCTGGGGTGTCTGACACGAGCCTGGGAGGCTCTGCACTGCCAGCCTAAGGACATCAGCCCAGGAGCAAAGCTGGCTTCTGGTTAACGCTGCCAGAGAAGTAAACCCAGGGCTTTATGCAGTGGTGTGTGCAGTATTCCTGGGCCAATTAACTTGGAAAAGGATTACTGGCCTGACACTAGGATGCAGCTGTGACAAGTTTCAACCTCTGATGGCCACTGTGTAAGGTGATGTTAATAAGCAAAGCATCCCAAATTGTCAATGAATTAATAAAACCAGGAGAAGGAACTCCATACCAATGATTAAAACATTTAAGTCAGCATTGATTTAAGGCCAACATCTCTTATGGGAATTGGGAAGGAGGAGGGGAGGATTTGGGGCTCGGGTCTCTGCAGTGACCCTGCTGCCTCTGCTGGGGTTGTGGGGTGGGAATGCTTGCAGTGCAGGAGGCACGGCTCCCCAGGGAGGTTTGTAAGGAGATCCCAGAGGATATTGCTGCACTAAAGTAAAGCGTGAGCCAGATCGCGGAGGTGAAGAACAAGCAATGACAAATTTGAAGTGCTTTGTTTTTCTTTTTACATGTGTGTCGAGGATAGGTTGTGCAGCTCAGCTCCCGCAGCAGAGCTGTCACTCAAAGGGAGCCTCATGAGGCGCTGTGTATGGGCTGGGTGATGTGCAACAAGTGCCACTGCCAGCCTTCAGACACATTATGGTCTCCTGAGCAGCAATGCAGCTGTTTTGATTTTTTAAAACAACATTTAAGTACAGAAGAAGTACTCCGGTGCCAGCTTGACAGCAGGACTTTCTCTTTCTGTAGTACCTTGCAGCCAGCACTGGTGACTTGTGCCTACCTGTGCCTAGCTCCCTCCCATCTGGAGCAGCCTTTTGCATGCCCCTCAGTCACCTCACTGACAACCAAAGTGCCAGGAGGCTGAAATTAGAGATCACCTATTTTTTTAAAAAAGTATTTTGTTTTTAAATTTATTTTATTTCAACCTCCTACTTTTTATTGTTGCAAGAGATTTGCAGTGAGGGTGGCTGTCTAAACGACCAGGCATTTAAGCCTTCAGATTTTTATTTTAAAATACTGCCTTGGAAAAAAATACTTTCAAATTTGGAGGCCCTTTTTAATTTTTCCCATTTCTCCATCATTAGTTAGGCTGATTGTTTAAAGCTGATTCTCATTTTGATGTTGAGGGTTCTAAACCAAGATTTGTCAAGCGCGTGCCTCATCCTGCTTGGAGAACTGTAGCTGGAGTTGGATCTTTGTTTGCTCTGAGGACAAGGGCAATCTCACCCATCATATTTTTACCACCTCAAACCCACAAGAAATACAAGTGGAAGAACTAACAACTGAGGTTTTGCCCCTTCGTGTCACAGTACCTATAAGTAAGCAGCTGTGGTGGGATCACAGCCTGGCAGCCAGGATGCTCACAGAGAGGGAGCCAGATAATTCAGCAAACTGCAGTAGGGCACAAAGAAAGCCTGGAGTTTGGAAGGAGTCACAGGCACACATTTCACCCCTCTGTGAGCTGCTGTTGGCAGCACAGCAATATCCTGCACTTTGTTATTCTTCTGGAGATGCTGAATTGCTCCTCATTTGTGCCTTCTGGCGTGATTGTGGCTGCTGGTGCGAGCCCTGCTGCTGTGATTAGGTTTTGCCTTGATAATTTTTCCACTTGATTTCCTTGGGAAACTCCATGCTGAGTCAGGATACAAGTCTGACTTATTGTTTTTGGGAGATGACTTGGTCAACACTGGCACCAGGAGCCCTGACAGGTGGGCACAGGACACATACCTTGTTGGGTGGGCTGAAGTGGTCTGGATAATTCATGCATTGGTGGATATGACAAAGTGAATACGATATACTTGAATATACAATAGGAACATGAGGAAAGGTTAGGGAATCGGGTCCTTGTGCTGTAAAGCCTTTATCCAAACTGCTACTTGCCTGCCTCCTCACTGGAGTCACTGATTGGTGGGTTTTAGTTTTTGCAGGGTCATAGCCCCTACCCTAATTGAGGCAGCCTCCACTGTCTTGGCTTTACATATCCTGTGAAATACTCCCTAGGTCTAAAATTGTCTAAAATGAATAACAGGGATGGTACTGAAACCAACCAAGACTCCACTGGGACGCCAGGAAATGAGCATGACATGAAATGAAACTGGAAGCAGAGCATCTGGGACAAGAAGGGCTTTACAGGAGGATCTGGTCCCACACCCTTGAAACAGCTAAACTTCATTTTTAGATCATGTAGTACACGACTTCTCAGACTCGTCAACGAGAAAAGGCAACTATATCCTTCTAGCAGCTTTTTCTACATATTTTGCTGTTAATGGGGGAGAGAATTGAGGTGGGATTTTGTGGTGGCTCTTTAGGGCTCAGTGATGGTGCTTCTGCAGCAATGAGCCCCCTCTGTCCCCATGTGGGGCTGTAGCACCGCATCAGCTGTGATGCACAAGCAATTAAAACTGCTCAGTGACACGGACAGATCGCTCATTACATTTGCCATTCTCTTCCTTTCCATTTTTATAACTGTTAAGCAGGCAAACACAGCTTTTGCAGAAGTCCTGACTGGGATTTTGTAAAAGCCATCCTGCCCACCCATCTGTCTAAATGCGTTTGTAGTGATATGCTAGCGGTGTTGGCAAACTTGAAGGATGGGAATCCTCCAGGCTTCTCCCCCTAAATAGCAGTTTCAAAGGCAGTTCTACATACGTGCCACATCAGATATGGTTTAGAGAGCACGTGTAAGATCCTGGCTAAAAGAATCACATTTATTAATATGTTGTCCCTATTTATTCTGGGTCAAAGTGTATTACAGAAGAGACACAGATGACCGCATTGCATGGTTTGATGAGATAACAGCAAAGAGAAACCAAATGAGTTCAGAGAGACAGGAGATGCTAAGGCAGTTTTATAGCACAAGGTAGGATTTGCAAGGCATCACTCAAAAAAAATGTGAAAAGTGTAACTGAAATGATGGAAGCAGAACAAATCTGCAAATCCCTTTTTTTGTGGCAAAACATTACTTTCAGCTAACATTGATTTGATTTGAAAGGGAGTTTTGGTAGAGCAAAGAATAAATGAAATATGAACATTGTTTTCAGATTTCTCTGTGATACAGAATGATGGAGAAATTAGTCCTTATCCTGTTGTAAATAATACTGACTGTGATGTCTACAGTTAAGATTTCTAAATGTTTTTCCGGTTTTCATTTGATTGTAACTTTATCAGACATTAGCTCTTTGCATGCAAGTTTTTCAGCTTGTGGTTGGTACACACACAGGGTTATATTATATTTGCTTGTACGTAGTAATGAAAGTTTTCAGCTGACAGAATACAGTTATTTGGAATAAATTTGGAGAAAAGCAGGTGATTTATCTATATTACAGAAATTGTTATGGGTGTTTTGCCTAGAAGAAACTCCATGCTTTGGAGAGGAAGCAGCAAGTTTGATGGCAGAGAGGCTCTATCACCCCTATTTAAAAGTGCAAACTGGGTGAAGTTATAAGCCCTGAAGTCTCCGTTCAGGCGTGCATAGCATAGAGACAAGGGAGACCCAGCAGCTCCTTTCCTGAGGGATTCTACCAGTTTCCAACACAGCCCCTGAACATTGTGTGCACAACTCTGGAGGGGGAAAGTACCTGATGGGAGAGACTTTCGTTGACCAGGCTGTTCTACTTCCTGCCCAAACCGCTGGGTTGCTGGGCACAGCCTGGGTTCTGGTTCCTGGTTCTCTCTGTGCTGCCAGGGCGAATGCAGGAGGAATGGACCATGCTGGGATGCTGCCATAGGGAGGTATGTGGAGCGGAGGGATGAAAGCATTACATGAGAGCTGGGTGTGCATTTTGTGTAAGGGACAGATCTCAGTGGGTTTGGACTCAGTAGGGAGAGCTGCAGAGCCTGAAGAGCTGGGATAGGAATTAGGGTATGAGAGAAGTGAGGTGGAGATGGAGCAGAGGATGGAGAAGGGGAGACGGGGTGATCAGACAGGGAAAATGGCATCAAATGGGGTACAGCAACAAAGAAATAAGTGGTGCTGGTGAAGGTGAATGAGATGGTCCAAAAGCCTGGTAGAAAGCACTGCTCCAAAGCCTAGAGCTGACCCTAATTTACCTCAGCTGGAGAGAGCAAGAAAACCTGCTGAGAAAACCTGGGTCCATGACTCCCTCTAGGGTCTGGTTCTCCAGCAGGATGTGCCGTGTTCAGCACACCGTTACCTACAGTGGCAAAATCTGGGCTCTGAAACCCAAATTCCCCCTCCTACCAGCTGCCTCGGCTCTGGACTCTCCCTTGCCCCATGGGATGAGGACAATTCTTCATCAGGGAGCTTTAAAAAACCTTTGCTTTTAAAAATTAGAGGGAAAAGCACACTGTTTCATGTAAAACTCATTTCCAGGGGCAAGGTTTCTAAAGGCCAGGCCAGACACTCCCTGCCCACTGTCATTTGATTTCCTCCTGCATTCACATTACGCGCTTCGGGGCTTTGGGGATGCTGACGTACAAATTCCTTTTACAAGGCGCCAGCTGTCATCGGTGCTGTTTTGCCTGGGTTTGGGATGTGGAATGGAAAGCCAGAGGCCAGCTGTGCGGCAGGGACTTTGGGGAGAAGCTGGAGAGCATGAGTGGGGTGATGGAAGCCACTGGAGCAAGTTTTGCTGGAGCTCATTTGTTGTCACCTCCAGCTAAAAACCCCAGATGACCTCAAGGGCTTGTTGTAACGTTGTATTTGTTAGAGTCTGTAAGACATTAAGTTGCTTCAGTAACACAGCTGTGGAAAAGTAGAAGGTGAAATTTCTTCAAGATTTAGATGCACCAAATAAAATGTGTTGACTGATGAAGAACTGAAGCCTATTTTTCAATGGATTTTTGACTTTTTTCCTCTCCATCCACCTGCTCCTTTTGTACTACAAGTGCCATCCTTTGTGTGGCATTCCTGGTGGCTGGCTGAAAGTGTCCTCCCTGGGTGGTGAGTGCTGCCAGAGACCGTGTAACCCTTGGAGAGACTCCATTTCCTCTCACCAAAACAGTGTTCTATGTCTCTCTGATTTTCATGACACTTGTAGGAACACAATTTTTGAAGGACGTTTTCTCAGTTTGGTTTGAAGTCTGAGTATGAGGTAAGCGCTGATGGAGAGACAGCATGGTTACTAAAGTCATTTTTCTTTAGTAATCCGGCTGAAGTTCTTCCTCACCACTAAGGAGTAAGCACCATCCTGTCCTTGGGGGCCCCAAGGAAACCCCTTTGTCCTCAGGGAAAGCTGCATCTTACTGCTTGCACACAGGCAATGACGGAAGAGTGTTACTTTGATGTATATTTAATATAATATATACAACAAGGGAAGGCAGGATACAAAGCATTTTTTAAAATATTCTTTGTTACTGACATTTTTTCTTCACATTCTGTGATTATTATTAGTATCATTTCAGGGTCAACTGATACCATTCAACAGAGTCATGCAGATGATTTTGAACTGGACCCAATGACTTTAAACAGTTTTACTCCTGATGTAAACAAGAACAGAACACATCAGTGAAAGTCCATGAACAGCAACGGTTAGGTTCTGACTGCATCTATAGCATTTTTTTTCTGGCATTCACCTTGCATAAATTGAGAGATTTCAATAAATAAAGAGAAAACCTAATAAGCCTCAGAAAGGTTAGACTGTTTCCATTGGATTTGATGTTTGTTGCATAAATCCTCCCCAGTAATTCCATACTTTGTGTGGAGATAATTTTTTTACAATATAAATTCCATTAACACTCTCATGCCATAAGTGCCATATATTGAAATGGGCAGCACCCTGCACGCCCAGTAAATCACTGACATCCCCCCCTGCTTCCTGATCCAATCAGCATGAATCCGTTGGCGCAGCATGGGAGGTCCTGCATGGAGCCTCAGGACTGAGTTCAGCTGCAAAGCAGCCTGCCCGGGCTTCATCCCTGGCTACATTGTAGCACTTTCATGATAAAAGATGATATAATTGCTGTGATCCCATGATCAAGATGCTGAAGTCATCACACTGACTTTTCACCTTCCCTTCCCTTCCCTTCCCTTCCCTTCCCTTCCCTTCCCTTCCCTTCCCTTCCCTTCCCTTCCCTTCCCTTCCCTTCCCTTCCCTTCCCTTCCCTTCCCTTCCCTTCCCTTCCCTTCCCTTCCCTTCCCTTCCCTTCCCTTCCCTTCCCTTCCCTTCCCTTCCCTTCCCTCCCCTCCCCTCCCCTCCTCTCCGACCCAGAGAAAAGTAGAATAGTTTTACCATTATTTATGGAAGTGTATGCTTCATGTGCCAGGAAGGTCTGGCTAGAGGAGAGGTTTTAGAGCTGTGGATGTGACAGCAAAATTGAGCAAGGCACTGTGAGGCCACCCACACTGACCAGTTCCTGTGCTGATGACCTCTGCCTCTTCTCGGGAGCTGGATTTTGCCAGCTGCTAAAGCAGTGAGCTCCATCTTCAGGTTGGCTGAGATCCCGCTCGACAAAGTCTCCACCACCACAACAGAGGTCCCTGAATGGCCGCGTTTAAAGGTGTGATTTAATAGAGCCGTGAGGCAGAGGGAGAGCAAGCGGCATTGCAGAGGCACCTGGTATGCCGAGACAGAACAGCCCCGCATTCCCTGCTAATACCTTTCAGGGTTGATGGCACGTTTGTGAGCACTTCATCTCAGAAAGATGCTGTGTGGGAGAAGACAAGATGGATGGTTCAAGTAAGTGTTTTCAATTTGGACTTTTTGGCAGTGAGGCCTCTAAACACCTAGAAGCTGGGCAAACATGTGTTCAAGCAACAGATTGTGTCTATCTACAGCAGGGAAATATTTGTGTGCCCAGCCATTTCTGTGGTACCAAGGTCCGAGGTCATCTATGTTATTCCAGACGCCTCAGCCATTCTCCAGTCACAGACAATTTTCTGTGGCAGTGTTGATGTTTACACTAATAAACCAGTGTGGAAAGAATTGCTTTAGTTTCCAGATGTTCTGAATATCCTGAGAATTGATAAAAGAAAATGATCCTCTTTATCCTAATTAAAAGTAATTTAAAGTACACTTTAATAGAGCACAAAACTGTGATTAATTTCAAATGCTTTGCACGTATAGACAACATTAGTTGTTACTAACTCTTTGATTCCAGAAGTAACAGCAGAGCCCACGTTTTGCTGTCACAGGTGCTCTGCAAACATGCAGTCAGAGACTATCTGGTTGGAGTACTGGCTTGGTAATGGTCTACCTTGTATCTGCAAAGATACATAAAATAAGATCAAGTTTCATTGCTCCCCACAACCAGTGCCATGATATAGCACTTTCTGAAATTGGTTTACTTTGCACAGCAGGGGCAGTGCAAAATGCCACATTTTCAGTTACTGTGCCTTGCAGCCTTGTTGATGCCTTTTACTCATTCACTTCACATAACTATATCCCTGCTATTTCTCCTTCCTTTGGACAGATCTCTTGGCTTTCAGACAATTCCTGCAGACCCTGCAGCAGTTGTGTCACCATAAGATGTGTCACTCATACTGGAATCAGTCAGGTTTGAAAACCCAAGAACTGCCTGACTTGCATCCTAGGTGGAGCAGACAGTGAATGAGCAGACAGTGAGGGGGATGCAGACAGATGATGTCTTTTAGCCTTAAGCAAGGTTTAATGCCGTAAAAATAAAGGCTTGGATATAGCTCTTCATGATACCAGTAACAACTACTTGTCTGGGATTTCTTGGAAAGAAGTGGTCATCTTGGTTTGGGATAAAACAAGTTTGCAGAATGAATACTCTCCTTTTCCTAAATGTTTCAATGTGAAGACTGATAAGGAAGGAGCTGGCATTACCTTTTGAGGAAAAAAATTAAGATTGATTAGATGATTGTGAATTTCTTGGTACAGGATCTACCTTTTGGTTCCGAGTTTGCACAGCACTTTGCACAAGAGTGTACAAATGCAATGCAAGGTTCCTACCAAAACATGCAATGCTCTTATAGTAAAGGGATAAATGATAATGAGCACACATTTCTTTTTGTCAAGAACCAGTTGTGTCAAGAACCAATATAATTTTCTTCTTTGTGTGTGTAGCAAAGCAGTAGGTACTATTTATCTTGACTTTTAGAAAGCTTTTAACACCATTATACATTATATTCTTGTACAGGAACTGGGGAAGATTGTTTCTAATGTTGTAGGAACATCTATGATGTAGGATGGCTGCAAAACTGAGCTAGACAGAGAATCTATCAGCTGGTCATTGCCAAAAGGGAAGATGGTACTCTCTAGGGGTCTGGTACTATTTTTATCAATAGTAAAGACAGTGATGATGGAATAGAGAACGCTTATTTAAACTTACAAGCAGGTGGTGACAGCTGCCAGACTGAAGGAGAGGCTGAGAAGTCCAACTAATAGTGATAAACCAAACATTACATGGGAAGGAGACCAGAATGTCGTTCAGCGGGGACAACTGGGAGGTGATGCATTCGGGGATGTACAGGGTGATGACTGCTCTCTGGAGGAGGATTTGTGGATGACAGGGATCCCAACCTGGATATGAGTTGACAATAAGATGCTATTATGAAATAGATGAATTGAAAACTTTGGCCAAAGAATCCTGTGCCCAGTCTCGAGCACTGCACATCAAAAAACATATGGATCATGGCAGAAAGTCCAGGGGAAGCAGCGAGAATGACCAGAGCTCTAAAAAAAAACAGGTGATGAAGAAAGTTGGAATGGACTGAACTTAAAAAAACAGGTGATGAAGAAAGTTGGAATGGACTGAACTTCTGAAGGACAAACTGACCAGGGAAGCAAGATAGCAATTGTCAAGTGTGTGAATGGCCACCACCAAGAGGAAGGGAATCACTTCTGCTTGCTGTCCATTATGGATAAAACAAAGAATTAGAGGCTTAAACTGTAGCAGAGAAATTAAGATCAGATGCTAGAAAATGTTTTTGTGATTGGTAGAGATTATGCAGCGCTGGGACAGGGTTCTTGAGGAGGTTATGAAATTTCCATCCCTGCAGATACTTCCATGTGTTAGACATTGGTCGTGCCCAAAGGCAGAGACAGCAGTGGAGTACTCACCTTCTAGGAATGCCATTGACTGTCTGCTACTATGAATTACAAGAGTCTGACTGTGCAATCAAGGCAGTGGTGAAAAAAATTAGGTTCAGGTTTAGATCTCAGGTGTGGCAGATTTCTTTTGTGAACCTTCCTAGTCAAGCAGCAGTGTCTTAGAAGCCACATGAACCTTGGAGTCTGTCTCCAACGACTCTTGTTTCTGTCTTCCAGGACTTCTCGGCTTTTCAGAGAAATAGTGTCTGTTGTTACACCCATTGGCACATTGAGGACCCTTTCTCAGAACAGGATTTAGGGTGTCACTAGAAATCAGATCCGTCATATTAAAATTTGTATTGATGAAAATACATGGACAGGCATCTGTGATGCTGCCTTTTCTGTCCAGCATGAACCAAACTAGATGGATTTAATATTTATTTCATCTACAGCTTTGCCTATGGAGCATAGTTACAAGAGTCAGCAGGCCTCATATCTACCACATAGGGTGAACACTTCTGGCTCACTGAAGTCCATTAACTCACACCAGGCTTTTCTTCCACACCATGTAAGGTGTGGAGAATGGCTTGCAACCCTGCTGCCCTTGGAGGAAGGTGACCAGCCCTTCCTTCTGTCATTGCCTCTCCTTCTTCCGTGTCCCTGTGGTCTGCAATTGGTCCTGCTCACTTAGCGAGAGATGGCTGGAGGTGAGCACTTCAGGAGGGCTCTCCTCCTCCTTCCACCTGTTTTTCATTCCTTGACTCACTGGCTTTAAGCCGTAAGTAGTGACGTGACAGCTGAGTCATGGACACACCACCTGGATGCTGTCAGCATCAATCTCTCTTATAAGGATCATAGAAGAACAAAAGAGAGAAGAGTGTTAGGGCTTCTCATTCGTCTTCCTGCCAGCGGGGCACTGAGCCCTGCAGTGTGGTCTCTGGCTTTGCCCAACCTCGCTCTCAAAATCCCAAGCAAGGGGCTTCCACTGCTTTCCCCCAGGAACTAGTCTTCGATTTAATAAACATCATTACCAAGCAGAGCCCTGCTTTTATGTTATTATTATTATTTACCTCAACTTTTACTTATGTGAGCAAGTAACTTCTTGCTAATATCCAGACTGGAAGTTTTTTTTTCTTGTGAAGAAATTCAGTAAAGTTGCAAAACAGGACAATAAATATTTTATTTGTGTTTTATTTAACAGTTTTAAGAGTCTCCCTGCTGCATGTATTGTTGTACAGAGCAGATAAAAAAAAAAAAAAGAGAGATGCAGTCCTATGCCCTGGAGAACTTACACTTTTCATTTAAGCAAGATACAGTGACTGAGAATGACAAGTAACGAGAAGGCAGGACAAGAGTCATACGAGAAAGGTCAGGATATTTCTAAATAAAACCCATTGTCATGCTATTAATTTGGATTTATATTGAAGAACCATCATAGATGGCTACATACTTTGGGACAATTTCATTGTGTTTTAATCAAACTTTATTTAATCTCACAAAGCCATCTCACCTACTTTGGTTTGCTGCTCATTTAAAGCTTCATTTTTACAGAAATCTGTGCTTGTATCTCACAGTTACTCTTTCTCTCAACTTAACCAGGCTTTTTCAGAAACAATTGTCACAGTTTGGTTTTTAATTCCCTGAGTACCCCAGAGGTACGTGATCTTGTCCAGCTGATACATGCTACCGCGCTGGGACTGATTCTCCCTGACTTTTGCCTCCAGCTCTCTGTCTCCTCTCTAGCAACACCCCAAATTGCCCCTATTCCAGAAGTGGCAATAAAACCTCTCAATCTGAGGCTGTTTGTCTGAATGTAACAAAGCAACTTTTCTCTATACAAACCTTACAGCTACCTCTGCACAACAGAACAATTCCTCTCTGCTGGGCACCAGAGCAAAACATCACGGAGCCCGACCATCTGCCCCACCTCACCCCTGTGCCTTCCTCCAGTTTCACACCCTGCTCGCTGTGTGTTTCCTACCTCAGATGAAGGAGTAAAGCCAATTCCTGACATCCTTAGCTTTGGGTCTCCAGTCCTCATGTCTTCCTCTACATGCTACAAGATTAATGGAGGATCGCATTTAATTCTGGGGGATGTAGGGTGAAAGTTTATGACGGCAACTAAATTTTTTTCCAACAGATGTCCATTCAATGCCATCTGTTACACCTGTGGGTCTGGCTATTATTTCTTACTAATTTTTTTCTTGTCTTTGCCTTCCGGGAAAAAATTCTCTCTGTTACCTGATTGTAGGTTTAGTAAACTCCCAGAAGGGAGTCCAAATGCACTTCAAAAGCATTTTTAATGTCTGTCTTTCATCCTGGTGAAACCAGCTGCCCGTATACATCAATTCCCTGCAGCAATTTTTCCCTCCACAGAATACAAAGAATCAGCCTCATGGTTGGGTGTGGAAATTTTGCTAAATTAATACAAGGGATCTGCATAAATTGACTGAATTTAGTGTTCTGACCTTCCAGCCTCCCCCTTCCCTCTTCTGAAGTCATGAAGGCTTCAGAGTTGAGTCCTGCCAGGCATTTCAGAGGGTTTGGAAGGGAGACGGGTGACTTTCATGTGGAGAGCCTGCCAGGGGTTTGGTTTTATGCACACACACATTACTAAGCAGCTTGGCCAAGTGCACGATTGTTATAATCAGAAGGCAAGGGGAATATCTCTTTCTTCTAGTAGACCTCCAACTTTGGGTTACTCTTATGCTTACCATAAATGTGCTTAATTATTATTTCATTATTTGTATTTTATATGGAAGGCACTAGCTCAATTAAATAAGCAGATGCTTGGCTGTATAGATAGCGCGGAGTTATTCCAGCAGTCACGCTGGAGAAGCATTAGTTATCTAAGGAGACAAATTGAACAAGACAAATCTAGGGCCAACCTGTTTCTCCTCAAGCAGTTTGCAAATATATACTGAGAAGCAGAGAACTGGGAAAGGAGAGTTGAATTTGCTCTTGCCATGACCCAAATTTGAGCCTTCAGCTGGTTAAGGGCAAGGTTAAGGGCCTCTCACTTCATTTTAATTTACTGGTTTTAAGAAGACATCATTCAAACCTCCTAGTTTGATAGGTGATGCTGCTCAGATCTTGCCTTTTGTTAAGGACAGTTTTGTTTCTCTCTAAACATACTTTAGCTCAAGTTGAAGACCTGCTCTGGGAATGGGGAGCATCTGAACAGCCTGGAGCTCTTGTAACATTCCCTCCACCACCCTGGCTGCAGGAATGAGGTGTCAGCTGCTGCTCCCATACAGTTCCTAACAGTTTTCTGAGGCCATGAGAAGCCATGTCCTGTTTGGACCAGGCATCTTCAGCACCAGCTTCAGTCACTGTCTGAGGTTTCTCTGTTCCCACAGAATTTATCTAAGCTTTGATGAATTAACTTCAGGATGTGACCCTGCTCTGAGAAAAGACAAGGGCTAAAGTCCCACTGGGTCAAAAGTGGGAAGCAAGGTTCAGTCACTCTGATTGCTCTTTTCCAGAAAATACAGTTTGAGTTCTGAGTTTGGTGAACAGCACCTGTTTGGGGAATGCAAAGGTATTTGGCTTTCACTGATTCTCTCTGCAGTTTTTGGCATTTCTCCAAGCAGTGCCCTAAAGGCAGGTCTGGGGTTTGTGAACAGCTCTCTTGTAAACAGCTAAACATATCTGCTGAAACACCTCCTTGCAAAGTGAGAGCCAGCAGATTTTGTCTTCCTTATACAGCAAGTGGATATGGTAAAGTACAAATAGCAGCAGTTCACAGTGATCAATACATACAACAAAGCCTGTCCAGCTGCAATGTCTATTTGGATTGTATGCAAACTTTTCCTCATGCAGGATCTGTATCAGGTACTGTGTCAGTACAGGGGGCCTCATTCTGTCTGTAAGAACCGAATTGTACATATTGCTACAGCAGTACAAGCTTATGTGGGCTATCATGGCTCTGCTTTACAGCCAGTGAGGCAAAATCCAGTTCTTGTTCTCGTTCTGTGTAACAAAATGTGCAGGGCCCCATGTACCTACCGGCTCCATCACATGGGAGTAAATCCCACATTGTAGTGTTAAGATAAATGCTGTCAGAAATCCCAGCTTAGGTCAAAAAGAAGTGCACGATATTTGTGGGGAATGATGGCAGTTAATACAATAAGCCTAATCATTTCTATATTTTGTGAATGGAAATAATATTATATGCATTCTGAACATCAACATTCAAATTTGCTTTCACAGCAAGAAATGTGTACATTTTAGCATAAGGACTGTATATATCATGTTTGACCACCTGTTGAATACACAGAGTTCTGCATAGTTAATTCTGGCAAAAGAAATATCTATGAGTCTTATGATACAAGAAAAGCAATGAATGAAGAACTTCAGAGGGTCAGAGGGTAATGTTATCCATAACTTCCACCAATCATTACAAAAGATGGCAAAACAAAGCTACTTATTGCAATGGCTGCAGGTCCTGATCCAAGGTCTGCGCCTTTACTCACAGTAGTCTTGATTTCAGTGTCTTAAATGTATTTTACTGTAGCTAGGGAAATTCTTAAGTCATGAATTGCTGGAGGTTGAGAAAAAATACCAGGGAAGTATCACCATAGACTTACTTTGATCTTGACATTTTTGCTAAATAAGAGGTCTGAGCTGATATAGCTCTTCTTACATTTTTAAGTTAAGGGCCAAATCCAAAAAAGAACCAAAAGAAGGGATTAAAGCAGAATTTAAGCCCCTGAATTTGAAATAAAAATGTTCTTTACTCAGAGGGTGGCAGAGCACTGGAACAGCCTCCCCAGGGAGACAGACATGGTGCCAAGTCTGACAATATTCAAGAAGCATTTGGACAACACCCTCAGATACATGGTGTAAACACTGGGGTTGTCCTATGCAGGGAAAGAAGTTGGACTTGATGATCCTTGTGTGCCCCTTCCAACTCAGGGCATTCTATGATTCTATGATTCTATCAGCTCCTGTTCAAGCCTAGGGGCATTTAACTGGGGAAAAAACTACCTTCAGTCTCTAAGATCCTAAAATGTACAATGGCCAACTTGCACAAGGCCCAGAAACCACACGACCTCAGTGGGTCTGAGTCCTGCTGGGTCCTGACAGGGTTGTGAGGATGGTTAGGTCAGGGGACGGTCCAGCTCTTGTCGGCCCTGGAGAATACCACATGCTTTCAGTTCACTGATGTGCTGAGGACATGTGAATGAGGAAAAGCAAACCTTCTGAGAGAAAAGTGAGACGGTGCAGAAGAGTCTTTAGCTCAGCAGCTGGGATGGTCCTTCAGGAAGGGGAATTGTGCGTGCCAGAGCCACTAGGCTGTAATTCACAAACAGATCTTGGGGGAAGAATGAAACTCTGCATCAGGTAGTTGTCCTCACCACTAAAACTAAAAATTATATTCACCTTTTGTCTTCCTTTCCATACAGTTCAATGAATCTTCAATTCTTTGGCAAAGAGGAGCAGATACAACATAAGGGCATGAAGTGCTCTCCCCCTAACTCTCCCCACCTCCTCTCGGTAGCTTTCACCCTGGAGGACTGTGACAGCCTCCTGGGGAATACAGGTTGGGATTTCTCAGGCCACAAACTAGGATGAAGAAAGACCTTGTCACACTGCTGGCAACCTCCCTGTTAAATACAGAAGGCCAGGCGCAGCCTTGAGAAGCACCCTGTGTTTGCCTCCTGGATGGACAGACTCAGGTCATATCATGTAAGGTGGATCAGCCTTGGGGGTAGGCATGGTTTGAAAGCTCAGCCCTGAGCTCTTTCAGTCATCTGCCTTCTTTCTTTGTGCCTCTCAGGAGGAAGCCCTAATCAGCCCTTGGAATTTTTCTTCCTTCCTCTGCCCCTTCCTTCCTCTGCCCCTTCCTTCCTCTGCCCCTGTCAATATTTCACTGTTTTTACAGCAGAATAAATCCTAGAGAACAGGCTGAAAAAGATCCAACTCACAAAGCCCTGCAGCAAAAAGGCTGGAACTAGTTCCCTGGAAAACTAGAAAAATAGTTTTAAAAACCTACTCCTAATCTGGTAAAGGGTGAAAGAACAAGTCTCTAATATCACAGGCTGGCGTTTTCAGCACTGCCTTGAATGTAGTGGAAAATGCATGTGATAGCAGTGAGAGGCCTGATCCTGCAGTCACTCTCTGGAAATGCCTTCGGGAGGTTGATCTGATGGAGCAGATGGATCTATGACTCTCGTGGAGTAGAAATATCTTTTGAGAGTTACTAGCATCCTGAGCTGGGTGGTTTGTGCCTTGAAGCAGAAATTAAGTAGGAGGTGAAAAGGATGGAAATTCATGTGGACCTGGAAGTTTCAATTTGGAGTTTCAATGTGAAGTGTCTGGGTTCTTGACTGTCTAAATTCGGGAATTGTGCCTGACCTGTCAAATGCTTCCCTGAGCGGTCAGGTTCCTGAGTCCTTACCCCACATCTGAAATTGTAGGTTTGAATTAGATCCACATGAGCTTTTAGGTGCTTAACTATTGCTTTGGCCACCATCAGCAATCACCAAAGCTCCTGCTGAGCCATCATCTAATGCTGCAGTCCAGATACCTGGGTCCTCTCTCCCTCTCTCTGGGCACACCCAGGAGCACTTGACTCTTGTCAGTCCCGAATATCCTGCAATGGAAAACCAGCCTGACTCACTTTTTGAAAAATGTGAAGTGCCTAACCTTAAGAGGGGCTTTGGGACTTATGATCTCATATGAAGAAAGGTACCTCCTTGCAGGACAGGTGGTACTTCAGACACTGCCTGATTATTTGAGCTGGTAATTTCCTGCTCCTTATACTGCTATGATGCATCCCACTGTGTTCAGAAAGCAGGCACTCTACAGCATAGTAACAGCCTATATCAAAATTATAAGCTGAATGCTGCTATGTCCCTTTTTGTGACTATATTCCTAAATACTTACTAGTGTAGGATCAGTAGGTGGTAACAGCTGCCTCATCGATCATGGTGTTGCTTCTTGGGGCACAAGATGCATTACACCAGCCAGCCCACAACTGCAGGTCTCTGGGAACATAGATCCTACTGGAGTCATACATTAAAGTCACACTGTTTACCTTAAAGCAATCTGAGGGAGGGATTTACTAGGTGATCAGTCCATCTCATTGCATTAAAGAGGAGTAATTAAATTATTCCCAAACAAAATTGCTAGAATTTGACACCTAACCCAACTGCTGATATCTCTGTAATCTTCTCTGCCTGCTTGTTCCTTATTATCCAACTGTCCTTATTAAGAACTGTGCCAATTTTATCCTGCTGAAAAGTTAGAATACATTTCTTCTTCTTCATCTGTCCTTGTTGATCTGTGGGAATAACAGACCCATCACATAAAATTATTCTGGCTTTGCAGAAGGGGCTGTTGAACCTTCATTTGGAATGTAGTTTCCAGTACTGGACACCTCATTATAAAAGTGAGTTAGTGCAAATAGGGAAGTTGCAACAGAGTTCAAACGATACAGGAACTTAATTATTCAGAAAATGGTTAGAAAAGCTGTAGTATGGCTGCTGTCTTTGGAAAATGGGAGATTAAAAAGCCACGTCAGAGGGGTTTGCAGGGCTCTGGGGGAATAACAAGGATTCACGTACAGGGGAGAGCCGAGCTAGTGACAAATACCAGAACAAAAGGGAAATTAACAGAAGCTTAAGTAGGGATGATCGGCAAAGCAGCGTAATTTATTTGTGAATTTATTTGTATTTAGCACAGTTAATATATGGAAAATTATACCAGGGCTGTAATAGAAACAACTACGAGAAATCTTTTTACAAGGCTTTAGTCAAGTGTGGGGGCTTATAATAACACGGTGGGAAGCAACTGTTAATTCAAAGGAGAGGAAAAGGACTTATATCTTTTTCACAATCTCGTATCTTAAAACACTGAGCTGCATTGTTTTAAGTAATAGACATGGTTACTGTGACTCGACTGTCTGTACAATTGGCAGGGAAAGGCTTTCATTTACAAGATTAATTTCCCGTCCAGCTTCAAATACATAGAAGCGGAAAAAAATAAAATCAGAGAGACTTGGAAGGGCAGGTCTGAATCCTGATCTCAGCAGCAGCAGAACAAACCCGAAAAACTTCAGGAAAAAAATGCTGGATGCGCACAGGGATGTAACCGAGGTGAGATCTGGTCCTGAAGTGCGTGCATTCCAGATGGGAGAGCCTTGATGTCCTTTCCTTAGATTTCAAGCAAAGCTAACAAAAGAGTCCTGAGCCCTTTCAGGGCATTGACGCAGTTCTTGGAAGAAACCTGTTATGTCCCGATTTGCATAGGATGCCCCCAGGCCATCGCCTTCAACAAGCGTTGGATCAGGCAGAGAGACTCGCTTCCTTCGACCTACAGCTCTGTCTGCTCTAAGACAACACAGCCTGCCCTCAAATCTGATGAACCCGCTGGAAATTCACCTTCCTCATTCACCAAGGAAGCAGGGCACCCCGAGATGTTGCCCTTAGGAAATCTGTGTAGTCACTGATCCACTCTCCTCTCTCTTTCCAGGGAGAGTGCTTCACCCACCGCTGCGAGGTGTGCGGGCGAGATCCCAGTTTACGGAGATCCCTGTAGGCAGGTAACGGTGCCAGAGCTCCCGCTGTGCTGCCACCCTTTACTCGGAAAATCAAAGACAATTAATCACTATTTCCCCACTCGGGGAAAATCCTCTTGATTTGACCCCATCAATAGATAGGGAAACATAAAAAATACTGTGCTTTAACACAACCTGATCGAAATGCATTTCTTCCCAAGGTTCCCCTTTCTCCTGGCAAGCCCTGTCCAGGGTCGGGAAATCAGGACGGGTATAACGAACTTTAATTACACGTGGATGCTTTTGCGGAGCAAGATCCACCCGCGATGGGGTCCCATTTGTCTTTGGGCTGCCGAGGCTGGACGGGGGGAGGCTGGAGAAGCCAAGGAGGACACATCGGGGAAACCTGTTGCCTGCGCGGGGCTTCGCCCGACCCCCGCCCGCAGGAAGTGGTGGCGTCGGGGAGCTCAGCCCGGCGGGACTAGTCACGCTGGCCGCCGCGGGCAGAGAGGGATGGAGGGATACACGGGTGGGGAGATGGACTCATACAGGGATGGGGAGATGGAGGAATGGAGGAAGGGATGGAAAGAGGGAAGGAGGAAGGGAGGAAGGGAGGGACGGAGGCAGAGAGAGAGAGGCAGGGATACAGGGATGGTGAGATGGAGGGATGGAAGGATACAGGGATAGTGAGGTGGAGGGCGGGATGGATGGAATAAGCAGTTTCGGGGACAGGTGAGAGGGGCAATGTGATGCACTCCTGCCCGTCCCGGTTTCATCGGGGCGCAGTTTGGGCGCTACCGGAGGGGCACGGTATCGCTGCCAGTGGGGCGGGCAGGGTCCTCCCCGCCAGCGCCAGCCGTCGGAGGGCCAGCAATCCTCGTCCCGCCCCGCCCTCGGGGACGCGCACGGCGGGAGCTCCGGTGGCGGCAGCTGCGACTCCGCCCCGGGCCCCCCCCCCCCCCGGTCCCCCCGCCCCGCAGGCGGCTCCGCCCGCCCCGCCCGGCCCGGTGTCCCGCACGTCGGGGCGGGCGAGGGACGCCGCGTGCCCTTGGCTGACGGAGCGGCTGCCGGCGGCTCTGGGTTGCGGGATGGCGGGGCGGGCGGGCTGAGGCGGGGGAGCCGCGCGGGGGGCTCCACTCACCGCCTTTTCGTGCCGCCCCCCCCCCCGCAGGGAGCGGCCGCCCCCCCCCCCGCGCCACCATTGCCTCGCACGGCAAGGAGGACCTGCTCGGCGCCGCCGCCCGGCTGTGGCAGCGCAGGGGGCGGCTGGTGGCCGCCGGCGGGCTCGCCCTGGCCATGGCCGTCGCCCTGCTGGTCGCCGTGCCCCTGCTGCTGCTGCAGGCGCCCGCGCGGAGTGGCGCCCACTACGAGATGATGGGCACCTGCCGCATGATCTGCGACCCGTACGGCGCCGGCCCCGCCAGCACCGCCGCCGTGGAGGCTCTGCAGGACCCGGGCGCCAACCCCGCGCCGCCCTTCGCGCAGGGACCCAAGGGTGAACCGGGGAGGCCGGGCAAGCCGGGCCCCCGCGGGCCGCCCGGGGAGCCGGGTCCGCCGGGTCCGCGCGGGCCGCCTGGGGAAAGGGGCGATGCGGGGAAACCGGGGCTGCCCGGGCTGGCGCTGCCGGGCGGCGGGAGCGGCGGCGGGGCGGGCGGCGAGGCGGGCGGGCTGAGCGCAGCCTTCGGCGGGCCCCGCATCGCCTTCTACGTGGGGCTGAAAAGTCCGCACGAGGGCTACGAGGTGCTCAAGTTCGACGACGTGGTGACCAACCTGGGCAACCACTACGACCCGGCGAGCGGCAAGTTCACCTGCCAGGTGCGCGGCATCTACTTCTTCACTTACCACATCCTCATGCGCGGCGGAGACGGCACCAGCATGTGGGCTGACCTCTGCAAGAACGGGCAGGTGGGTCCCTTCTGCTCCCCGGTTCGTCCTCCCGCCCCGGGTCCTCCTTCTCCTGGCTCTGGGTTCCCCCCTCCAGCCCCAGGTGCCCCACCTCCCGTCTCGGATCCTCCTTGTCTACAGTTCCCTGAAAGGATGTTGTAGCGAGGTGGGTGTTGGTCTCTTTTGCCAAGTGGCAGGAGATAGAACGAGAGGAAATGGCCTCAAGTTGCGCCAAGGGAGTTTCAGATTAGATATCAGGAACAATTTCTTCGCTGAAAGGGTGGTCAGGCGCTGGAACGGCGTCGCCATCCCTGGAGATGTTCAAAAGACAGGTGGATGAAGCGCTCAGGGATCTGGTTTAGTAGTGAACAGGTAAGGTTGGACTCGATGATCTCAAAGGTCTTTTCCAACCCAGCGATTCTACGATTCTCCCCTCCTCCCGTCCGTTGCCGGAAAAGGGAGCAGCCGAAGCATCGTTCCCGCTATGGGGGCTGAGGGGGGTTGGTGGTGTCACCGCGGGGAGCGGCCTGAAAGCCGCGACAAACTCCAAACTCCCGGCTTGCAAACTTTCCTGCTAGGCTTAAGGGGATGGAGAAGCAAGGAGAAGGGCGGAAGGAAGGGCGCGGGGGTAGTGGAGCGGCTGGGGTAGCGGGCCTCGGGGGCTGATGGAGGGGCCGGGGAAGAGAGGCTTGGGGGGCTAATGGGGGAGCTGGGGAAGAAAGGCTCAGGGAGCTGAAGGAGGGACCGGGGAAGAGAGGCTCAGGGTTTGGTGGAGGAACCGGAGAAGAGGGGCGTAGGGAACTGATTGAGGGGCTGGGAAGGAGGGGCTTGAGGGGCTGATGGAGGAGCTGGGGAAGAGAGGCTCAGGGAGCCGATGGAGGGATCGGGGAAGAGGGACTCGGGGTCTGATGGAGGGACTGGAGAAGAAGGTCTCGGGGGGCTGATGGAGGGATTGGGGAAGAAGAACTCGAGGGGCTGATGGAGGAGCTGGGGAAGAGGGGCCTGGGGAGCTGATGTGCCCCGTGGCTGTGTTGGCAGGTGCGGGCCAGTGCCATCGCCCAGGACGCGGACCAGAACTATGACTATGCCAGCAACAGCGTGGTGCTGCACCTGGACTCCGGTGACGAGGTGTATGTAAAGCTGGATGGAGGCAAAGCACACGGAGGCAACAACAATAAGTACAGCACTTTCTCTGGCTTTCTTTTATACCCCGACTAACACACAACAAACGACGCAACACAGCTGGCCCTGCCACTGATGCACATGGGGCTGGTTGGCATTTGTGTACCCCTTGTTCCTGCTGGTGTCCCCTGTCTCGGCAGGTCACTTTAGCTTTGTGAACATACAAACCAGTTTGTATGTTTTGTTTTTGTTTCACCCCTGTGAAAACAAAATAGAAGTGAAACAAAACAATCCCCTTCCTTACTCTCCCGCATTTGCTCTGAAACCCCCCTCTCCCTTTGTGATCCTCAGTGTTTTGTGTGTCACACAAGGAACTCAGCAGCTTGAAACTCTCTAGTGGTTCGTGGGGAGTGTAAGAGAGCCCTGAGTTCTGACTGTGCTGTGCACGGAATTTGAACTGATCACATTATTTTCTCAATGAATATTAATTATGATGATGAATTTTCAGATCAACTATTCATGAATTGAGACTGGACCATAACTGTTTTTTTCTTCGCTGCTTTGTTTGTATGGGGTCAAGTGTAAACTTTTCTTTTCTGTGCAACGCAATGCTCGTGTGAATGATGGTGTCATTAACATCAAACCTGTTCCTGTCTGCAAAAGAATTCAATTGCTGACCACCATCACCAAAATATCACATTAAATTATGTTTTTAGACAATGCTTTCTTGCTGTCTGTCTCTTCCAGTGCTGCAAAGGAGTACTGTGGTGTTGTTGTGGGAGGGTGGGAGGTAAAGGGAGGGGTCATTTTGGTCCTTGAGGTCTGCAGCAACATTTCAAGTTAGGCTAGATCTTGGTTATGGTTCAAGGGGGCTGGGAAGAAGGAGAGGGAGAGGAAAAAAAGCTTCACCTTTATGCAGTTTTGTAAAAAGCAGCACACAGTAATCAAGAGGTGAAAGTGAAGGTGTGGAGCAGATCCCTTAAACTGATTTACCGGATATGAACCTGATACAGGGGTTAGTGAAGTGCAAGAGAAGGCGTTTAATCAGCAGTTATGGAAAGCTGTGATTCTGTACGATGCTTGACAAATGTAAGAAGGCAGTGGGGGAGAGAGTCTGTCTAAACCCCTACACTTGCAGTGTATATTGGGGTTGGAAACCACACCTGACTGTAGGTGGGTCTGCACAGTCCCCAAGATGGGCTGGGAGAGAAAGCTCGCCGAAGACAGATTTTTAGACCATTTGAAAAGGCTTTCATGTAGTGGTCCTTGGTAAATCCCAGCCACCCTGTGTCCTTTCAAAAATGCACAGGTGTGTAACTAGTGCGTGAGGTTCTGAGCCTTTGGTGGAGGAGGTGCTTCTTTCCTCATGACCCCAGTAGGTAACCACTCAGTTTGCGTAAATTGGGGTTGCTCTGCTGAAGCTGAAAGAGCTAAGTCAATTTACAAAAGCTCTTACTTTCATTTTATTGTCTTGCCATTTCATTTTTCCTTTCTGAGGGTCTTGCCTCCCTATCAGCTTACTGCCCTTTGCAGTGTTAGTGCAGTTTCACAGGTAAGACAGGAGCTGGACTGCAGCTGGAGCTTTGCACCTGGATTTTGCAGGAGAAAGGGAACTACAGCCGGGATGAACTTGTTCCCAGCCCACTTTGGGGTAGCCCGGTGATGACTGGGTTCTTACAGTCTCTTCTGTGTCCTTCCTAGTCCTAGGTGGGTATTGTCGTCTCATTGGCTGGAAGAGGAGGGTCAGAGAGAGAATGCAGTTCCTCCCTTCATCCCATCCTCAGACATCCCCCAGCTGAGGGAAGTAGAGTTCATAACCAGGTACATGTGTTAGACACTTATCAATCTCTAATGTCTTGTCGATTTGTACTATTTAGAATATGATTAAAACCAGTGTCTGGGACCCAAATGAGGTATAATTGCTATGGATCCTCAATTCCCCCTGGATTCGTAATCCTTTTTGACTATTCCTCCCCTCCCCTCCGACGAAGTGGAGCTTAGGCACAAAGCCTTCGGTTTAAATTTCAAAAAATTAAAATTGACATGCAGCAGCATTAGCAGGAGCCAGGAGGAATTCTAAGGAGGTGCCTGGGCTCTGCTTTATCCTTTGCATTAAGAAGCAATTTGTACTTCTAACAAAGACCCAACTGTTCCCCCTTGGCAAAAGGGCAATGAAGATGCCTTGCAAGGGAATTGCTGTTCACAATACTTAAACAAATTTGAATCTTAGATTTTTAAATCTGTATTCCCTGGTGGAGCCTGCTCCTCGCAATTCAAATGCAGGGCTGGTGGTGTGTGCCTGCCAAGGTGTCAGTAGCTAAGCGGATGATGGATTGATGAGGCAATGGGAAGACACAGGCTCGCAGTGGCGGTTTGCCCCGACAGTGATCTATGTATCTGCACATTATCAATGTCATGAGGAGGCTTGAACCACCCTCACTAGATGTCTCATTTTCCACTTATCTCTTATGTACTAATTATCAGGTTGGATTATTCCCTGGGATAGAAACAACAAAAAAAAAAGTGCTCATGGCCACTCCACTGACAGTTTACACAATCGATAGAATGAACATCTCCCTCAGCTGCTCGGAGGCTTTTTTGTTTCTTCTTCTCATTGCAGGGACCTCCAAGATTGCCTGTGTTGGGGTTTGACGGCTCTCACCCAGCACCTGCGGCAGTGGTGCTTGGATGGGCTCCTCCATCCCAGGCATTGTGGCAGTAGCTCAGTGTGTGGGTTGTTTTTGTTTTTTTTTCTGAAGTACCACAGGGAAAAGCAATTGGGAGATGAAAAATTTTAGTGCTTGGTGGTGCAGCTGTCCAAAAAAGCACTGTGGATGGGGGTGGCAGTGCCTGCGCTGTGCATGGCTGAGGGCAAGAGCAGAGTCACGCGCAGCCCAGCTCACAGCCTGCGGTGGGCTCCTAACCCTTTGGGCTTTGACTGAGTCCTCCTCCCCTTAGATGTAGTCCATGGGTTCTCTGTGTTTCATGGTACAAAGAGAAGAGGCTGTTTGTAGCGGGGATACCCTGGTCTTCTGGTTTGCATTGGGGGAGGAGAATTAATGTGTACTCAGAGGCTGGCTTCAGCTTTCTCTTGGACCAGCTTTCCCAAACAATACTGGCATTTCAGACGACTGTTAGCCAGTGTCAGTTCTGAAGGTCTGACTCCTCAGAGGTGTTATTTTACTTGATGAGTAAAGCAAAAGCTTTTAAAAATTGTGAGGTGATTGATTCTGATGCGAATGGGGAAACCCCCTTGAGAGGAATGAAACATTGGAGTTTTAGACAAAGGGTGCTTCTGTTATGTGCCCAGCTGCATGCTGAAGCTAAAATAATAATAAAAAAGATAAAAAAGATAGTCAGGCATTCGTGCTCTCAAAGCAACTTAGATACTGCACCAACAAATCCCTGATCTTTGTGCTGCTGATGTGAATCCTTGACCCTGGTCTGAGCTCCCTGTGCTGTGCCTGGGCAACACTGGCTGTGGAAGTGATCCCTAGAAAAGAACAAAAGAGAGACATCCAAGTACACAAAATACCATGGAAGGGCTAATGGGGGTGCTGGTAAGGGTCCTGGAAGGGGTGCCAGCTACATCTAGTCTGCATCTGCTCCCTGCAGGAAGCTACTCAGGTTATTCTGCTCTCCTGCAAGCCAGTGGGCTTGTGGCTATGCGCTTGGTTTCTTCTGTTTTCACTTTCCTTGGCTTCGGGAGCTCCTGATAAGTCTCTAGGTGAGGAAATCCTGCTTTGGCTTGACTGAAGCAGATCGGCTTCTGAGGCCAAGTTTTCATCAGGCAGCGTACAGTAAGTTTTCTGACAATACCTGTGCTACAAGAGCAACCGGGTGACTGATATCCCATGTGAAGTCTGATGCCTCTGTGTTTTCCAGGATCTTGCAGATTTTTCTCCTTGATGCTTATCCAGTTGTGGAGTGATGTCTGGGTTGATGGGGCCACACTGACCTGCAGTGGGGCAGAACAGCCCCTTGTCTGGGTTCTGCTCTTTAACTTTTGCCGTTAGAAAAGCAGAGTGCTGCTTTTTGTGCCTCATGGGTTTACACAGGTGCATTGAGCCGTGCTTTGGTTTTGAGCTCACTGCTTTTGAAACTCATTCTGTGCATTTTCTCGGTGATTTAATGCTTGCTTATCTCCTTGCTTGGCTCCTTCAGTGGCTTACACTGCCTGGATGGGTTTGATCTGTGAACTCAAAGTAGGGAGGATGGGTTTGGTGGACGTTCAAGTGATCTTTTTCTGTTTATGCCCACTAATTGTGTTAAAGGGGTCTGTGGAAGACAGAGGCAAACCAGCATATATGTCTATTTTAAATCTAGTATGTTTGTGTTAAATACATTTTCTTTTTTGTAATATACCATTTTTATTTTCCTTATTGTGATTTGACTAAACCCTGGAAAAAAATCCTGCTAAGACCCTGTGTCTTAGTATTGTCTCTGGGATAATGGAGCCTGTCAGAATAAAATAAAGACTAGCTGAATGTTCATTGACTTTGAGACTCCAAAGAGTTTGGTCCTTTCTACTGTGAATGTCTGCATCATGCAGAGACTTGGAAGATTAATTACAGATGAGAGAAGTAAACTGTTACCATGTGGATACCCTGACACTTACAGGTGAGAGCCTTCTCTCAGCTGGTTTTGCATCTAATGACAGAAAGAGGTTCAGCTTGATTATAAGCTGTGCCTGATGTGCAAGTAGAGTCCTGTTTCTATAGACCAAGCCCGTGCCAGTTCAGAAGTTAATCTTTTGGTCACATAGCAGGTGCCATAACAGAAGTGGGAAAGATGCTTAACTATTTCTTGACTTCAGCTTACCACTCGTCCTTGAGCAAGCTTCATTTTTGAAGGCTGCGGCTGATTAAAGCAGGGGGCTGACTTCCAATTCTTCTTGATTCGGGACCAGTTACTGGCCTTAGCGACGAGTTAAGAGGCCAGTAGAGGGCAGTGCTGGTTCCCTAGAAGTGGCCTGGGGGACAGAGGCATTAACTCCTGGGGAGGCAAGAAGCTGAGTCTGCGGTATGGTTTGTTGTCCTAGGCTTGAATATACATCGGAATTCCCCTTCTTTCCCCCTCTGTTTCAGGCTGAAGCCCTGAAAACTGGTGGGTTTAGGTCGCAGCCTGAAGGGTGCTGAGCCCCCACTGCAGAGTGCCCTGTGACATCTCGCTCTCAAGGTTTTGCAGAGCCTGATTCTGAAGGAGCTGTGAGTTATGGCCCCGTTTCCTGGTAGAGAAAGCCATAAAGGCCCATTTTCTTCAGGTTCTTCCAGTTATAAAATAGCCTGAATTAACCATTGCTCTGTGTGGCCCAGCTCTATATTCTAATAAGTTGGAGTAGATTTTCTTCACAGGGGGCTGTTGGCAAATGCATTTGCTCCTGTTTGATTTTTCTGGCATGAGCTAGGGTAGGAACAGCAAAGGCCTGTTTGATCCCTGTGATCTGCTGCCCTATTAATGCAGGATTATTTCCTCCAATGCGCTGTGAGCACAGTGACATGGAGAGCGTGGCTTGCCTGCAGCCTTTAGCTGCGCTTCTCTCAAAAAGGGGACATTCACATGATCCTGGCTCTTCTTTTTGCTTGCAGCTGCCAGATCATGTCTGGAAAAAAAACAAATAAAAAAATTCCAACCCCAGTCTTGAATGCATCTGAAACGTTTTCTTGGTGCTATTTCTCTTTGTCAACAAATTGCTTATTGCTTAAGTGTTATGATGTGATCCCCATCCCAAAGAGGGGAGATCGGCTGCTCAGCATGGCAGGGAAACATGCCCAGAACAATAAATTCTTTGAAGATGTGAGCTGTCCTCTGCACAGGCTTTATGAACAATGATTCTTTGTCCGATCTTAGTTTTAAGATGCAATTTTGATGGTATGATAATGCAGAAAATGTTTTGCCTCCTTGGGGAGGAAGTTGCTTTTCAGGTAGTGTTTTGCTCTTCCCTCATTATTGTAATGCTGTCCCTGAAACTTCGTGTCAGCCATGCGGTGCTGCAGCATGAGAATGCGTGAGGTGATGGAGATCAAATCCAGGTGGGTTTCTCTCTGTTTTGTTTTGGTATACAGTTGAATTCTTGACGTTTGCTTCTCCTTCTCCTGGCACATCATTTTTCATGGAGCTGTCCTTTCTGGGAGCTGGGAGCCCAAGGGCCAAATTCTGCTTCCAGGTATACTGATCTAATTCTTCTCAAACTTAGTTTTTGTCAGCATCTGTGGAGTCAAAGCGAATTCTTAAGCACATTACATGTAGCTACCCTCAGATTGCCAGTATGGCAGCTGGTCCATGTTATGTAGTGTTTGGAGATGTATTGTAATGCATCTCACTCTTTGTACACTAGAGATGGAAATGGTTCAACTCCGTTTTGTGTCCTGCCCAGTGAGTGTCACTATATAAATCCCTTTCAGGGAAAACACCTTTAGCATTTTCAGAGAGTGTGGTGCAGTTCCTTTTTTCAGCATCTAGCAACCTGCTTAGGAAAGACAGGTGTCAAATATCTCTGGAGACCCTGCTAGGTGTATCACTCAGCACCCCCCCTCAAAAGTCAAACCTTCCTTAAGGAGTTACACTGTGCTGCTATTTATCAATTTGTGTGAGAATGAAACTTGAATGTTATTATAGCTGAAACACTAATTAAGCCAATAAATTCCTTTGTCTTCTTGGGTGTGTTTGCAATTAATATACAAAATCCCATTGATTCCAGCAACTCTACAGTTCACGATGCAAAGTGTTACTACATATTGATGGCATACACCGTGAAGTCTCCAAAAGACACTGCTGTGCATAGGAAGAATACTGTTGTGATCCCAGTTAAACCTTTACAGGCTGGATGAGTTATGGCACTGCAACAGTTTCTACCAAAGCCTTGGCTGACAACACAGGGGGTAGAAAGATCACACAGAAATATGTCTCTGTTGAGCATAGTCTCCATGGCTATTTGTACTCTATATTGCTTTCAGAATTAGGGTGGAAAAGAGGAAAGTGTTCCAGCTCATCCTAAAGAAAAACCCTCAAACTGATGTGAAGAGAAACTGATTCCAAAGGAAATATGTATTTGGATCAAAGCAAGGCAGGTCTTTAAAACAGTCTTAGCTATAGTTCACTTCTGTTTGGGCAATCTAAATAATCTTTCTTCAAACAAAGTTTGTTCAAAGCTGTGAGAAGAGAGATGGGACAGGAAAGCTGCTCAGGGAAATAGCATTTTCTGTCTTCCACAGGGACGTTGTTTTGGCAACGAGAGTCCATGACTGCTGAACTCTGTGGTGACTCCCTGCCTAAAATTGCCTTTTGCAGCATCAAAACAAGTTCTGCTCAAATGTTTTCCTACATCATTTCCTAAGGCAGCAAAATCAGGGGGGCATCGTAAGGAATAATTGTCTTCTTGACTCAAAATACTTAATTGAGAAGGTCATCTACATGAGATTTTGTTGCCTGTTTTCCCTTACCTTTAGCCTCCCAAGGTCCGTAACAGCTCTGCTCTCTAGGTGGAAGGGCTAAAGAAAAGGCACGTGGCTCGTGGACTGTATGTTCTTTTGGGGATCCCCATCAAAGCTGGTGGGCAGGTGCTTGGTGGCTTTAGTGGGGCAGTATACCTTGATACCTTGTAGGTTTGATCTTTGGTTGGAATTTTGTGGTGGTGATCTTTTTTCTTATCTGTTCTCAGTTCTCGTGAAGTTGTTCGATTTGGTGTTGGCATAATCAATAATCCTCTGTATTGATATGTACAGTCTTTGAAGCCTGTGGAGCAGAGCATGGGATGAATGTGCTTTTGCTTCAGAACAGCACAAATCAAATACATAGTTGCTGAATTAATTTGTAGTTGGCATTTTCTGAGAACTGCAATGCCTCTTCCTCAAGATGTCCTCTTGCATTTCCCACTACCATCTTACCAAAGGGAAAAAAAAAAGCCAGGGAGGTAAAGCTGAAGCAATTGTAGGCTTAGTGTGAACCCCATGGATGCAGAGGCTGTTTGATGGTTTTGGAGAATGGAAGATGAGCAATATACAAGGTGCTATCTCTGATTTCAGAGATACAATGACGAAGCAGAATTCTCAATATATTCTCCAAGCTAATTTTCTTTTGAGTTAGTGCACCTGCAACTAAGCACAACCTGTCCTTTTTCTTTTGTATTAGTGGACTAATAGGACTGCTGAGTTTTACTTTCTTAGATGGGTCTTAAATGGGAAGCAGTTTGTTTCATGGAAGAAAGATGCCTGGAGAATGAATTTATGCCAGCTTGTAGCCACTGGAAACCTCTATATTCCAGCAGGCTTTAAATTGAAAAATGGAGCTTTACTTCTCATACTAGATTTCTCAAAGTACTTTCTCCAAGCAGTAGAAAAGGAAACTTGTCAGGTAGACAGGGATTCATTGCAATAGCTACTTTTTGAGGTATCTGTGTTTATTACTTGATTTGCTCCTGGACATCTCAGAGTGAAATATGAGAGCCTGGGTTGCTGAAGAAGGTCAGACGAGGTGAATCCAACAGTCCCCTCTGGCCTGAAAAATCTATGGACTGTGCTGTCAATTGGAAGCATGGACAATGTTAGAGCTGAGTTTTAAAAAATTTGTCTTAGCTGTTGCAGACTGCTGATGGGAGGGTCTGGAGTGGGAAGAGTAATGTTTGTGGTTCACAGAGGGGTTTGGGTTAAGACTGAGTGATCGCCGATATCTGCAAACAGAGGTCAGTCACTGCCCTTGCACATTTTAAATGCTCTGTATCTACAAAGCACAAATGCAAGTCTTCTAGGGGCAGATTGTCCTGGTGATTTCCCATGTGTTTCCCCATTGGTGGCAATTCCTTGGGCAGGGCATCAGAATAGGCCTCAGGTAATGCAGAGGAGGCCGTGACTTTAACAAATGTGAGGCTGTCTTCTTCCTTTCTCTCTTTTATTGTTGATAAATAAGAAAATAATTTGCAACTGTAGCAAATTACATTCAAAACAGCTGTGGGAATATTACCAATACTGGTCATATGACTTAGATGAATCTTCTATGCAGTGATTTCAAGGCCCATTGGGTAACATACCATGAGACCAATTACGTATAACGCATTTCCTGGAGAATCAGTGTTGTGTGGGATGGTACCAGTGTGTCCTGTGCTCTGTGCTATTCAGAGCCATGGTTAGTGCTGGGACTGATTAAGTAGAAGATCTATCTGTTAAATCTGCAGATGACACGAAGCCAGAGAAGAGTATTAAATTCAAAGTTACCTTGACAAGAGGAAAGGGATGTTAAAAAAACCAGAAGAGAATGTGAGGGATGTCAGTTTCCTCTCCCTGGAGGCAGTCCATGGTGTGGACATGCACCAGGAAGCCAGAGGAGCAGAGAGGATGGCTGGGAACAGTAGCCAGGGTGCTGCTTTTCAGAGACGATATGGAAGACCACTGACTAAACATGAGGTGATTGTGTATACTGTGGAAAAGGCCAGTGTACATACTGAGACGTGCACATATTGAGATGTGAAAGCTGGAGCAGAGCCTCCAAGGGATATGAAGTAATTCCATTCTCCTGAGCTCAGGGAAGATCTTACCTGGAACAGTCTCCACTTGTGGGTACCTTGCAACCAGAAAGCTGTGAAATGGCTGGGGATGGTCCAGGAGACAACTGTATTTTCAGCCTGGCAACCTGGAAAATGCAACCTGAGAGGAAAGACAGGTGGATTGGGCTGCTCAACCTGAAGAAGTGCATGTTGGGGGTCCAAGGGGATGGTCCTTAAGGGCAAGAGAGGAAGGGAAATCTGTTCTTTGTGTTCATTTTGGGTAGGAAAGAGTGAGGACCTTGAAATGCAGTAGCAAGGTCAGACAGAAAGAGAAGCTTTTGGATGGTGAGGCGTGGGAGCAAGGGAAGGCTGTGGGTGTCAAGCACAGAAGGTCTCTAAGAGTGCATTAGACATCCATCAGACTTGGCTGTAGCATAGCTGTGTGGGGATGAGGAGCCAGGCCAGATGACTCTTCAAGATCATATGCATTATTGATTTTCCATCACCCTTTCTTCCTCTGAGTATCTGCAGAGGAACCCATCTGCCTGCCGGTAATGTAGCCCTCTAAAAATGAAGCTTGGTGCGTTTATGTGTCCCAGGTGATATTCTCACTGCACACTGGAGTGACCGCATCTCTGTTAGGTCCATTTTGGAAGGGCTCGATGTTCCTGTTAGGGTCTTCCCAGCGTGCCTCTCCCCCAGACAGGGTTTGTTTTTTTCTTTTGCGGGGGTGACGCTGACCTTAAAAGTCGCTCCCCAAGAGAGGGCGTGCGACGGCCAGGAATGGCAGGGCTGCAGGGTGGAGGGATTACCTGGTGATGGAGGGTGGAGGGCAGGGGCTGTCCGCGCTGGTGCTCTGCTCTGCTTGGCTGCCTGCTTCGGTGTCACAGCAAGGAAACCGGGTGGCATGAGCTTTCCTTATGGACTCTGAGGTGTAGAGGCTTTTGGGTGACGAGGAGATGCAGGTGCACGGGGCGGCTGAGTGCATGCAGGATGGTGCTTGCTGAAGGACTCTTGCTGGGAGTAATCCCCTGGATCTAAACCGTGGATCATCCCTGTTTTCCTAGCTCCACGTTGTTGCAGCTTGTGCTGACCGGGATCCCCCAGGTCCTACTGGGTGACTGCAAAGGTGTTATCACAGCACTGGATGTCCTTTAGTCATTACTTCTACAAACCTGTCTGAACACATTGTTTTTTGCATCTACGGTGAGAAGGTGGAAACCTGGACCTGCTGATCAGGCTTCCAAAGACATTTAGCACTCCATCCCTTTGAAGTTCATGGATATGAGAAACTTGTATACCTCTGAGCTCCAGGGTCCCTGCTTGTACGTGCCTGGTGCACCAGAGCACTGCACCATGGGGCTGAGCCCAAGGTGGGCTCAACACTCACTGCTCTCACCGTATCCCCCTGCTCCTCGAGTCAGGGTGCCTCAGAACTTTTTACTGTATTTTTTAACTGTATAATCTGCATCTGTTAAAAATCAAATGTCATAACCCTAGTCCTTTTCCTCAAATAATTCACCATTAGTGGATGTGTGTGAGTGAGGTAGAGGTTTTATCCAAAACTTTCTCTCCCTGGATCCTTGTCACTGAATTTCCCTGTTCCTGTAACTGCTTTTCCCCACACCTCTGGTTTTGGGGTGGCTTTCTGAGGTCTCCTCTTCAAGTCCTAGTGCTCTTCCAGGTGTGACAATTCTATGCATGGAAAATTCAGTGTTCATCAATGAAAAGCTTTGAAATATAAAAATAAAGAGGAGAACGGCATAGTTTGGGTAACCTGCTCATGGTTTTTTTTTTGTTTGTTTGTTTTTCCATCCTATCAGCTGAGATTGCAAAAGGGAAAAGTGCTAATTTTACTCAACAGAAAAAAAAATCCCACTGTAAAAATGTTCACACTTTTCAAATCTCAGTTTGAGTTTGCTTTTACTTCATTCACAACAGTCTGACTATCCTTGTTTCCATCCTGGGCTGGAGTTTCTATATTTAAGCCTCCACAGGACACAATTTACAGTGGTGGTGCTGACTCACACTTCATAAAGAGTCGAAAACAGTGACTCCTGTGATGCATCAGCCACCACCAGGACCTGTGCTCTTCACAGCTAAACCAGGCAGAGCCCAGCCCCTTGCAGGAGTGAGCCCATTGTAGGAGAATGTAGCACTATCAGCCACCGCTGGCTTGACATTCGGCTGAGCCAGCGTCACCAGCTTTGCATGATAGGGTAACGGTGGGATATGTGACAGTGACTGAAATGAGATCATTGGGAAGCGAAATCAGATTCAATTGCATTAAAAATTCACAGCAGATAAAGCTGGCAGAGCTACTGCAGAACTAGCAGACCGTTACCGGGCTCACTATACAGCTAGTTAATGTATTTATTACATTCTTTCTCCTAGATTGACTCTGGGCTTAAATTAAAAAAAAAAAGTTTCTTTTTCCTCTTCTTGGTTCCTCATCTGGTAGTTTTGTAATATTTGGCTCTTCCCCAGTGTTTGATTGGATTTGTGAACTTATTAGTTGCGTCAGTAAAGTGATCAACAGAATGATGGAGTTAGGCTCGGCACAGGGAAACAGTGAATCAGATTTTCCTGCTTCTCTCACACTGCAAGTCTGGTGTCCCTGGCAGTGACCAACAGCAGGCTGTACTGACCCACTGGCAGTTATTTTGTGTGGCCTAATAGTAGCACTGATTAAAATTCAGCATTAGCTGTGTATCTTGGATAGGACTTTGAGGCTGATTGGCTTGCAATATGCTAGTACAGTACCAGTATAGAGGCAGCACCTGCCTTTTCTGCCTGCCAAAGGGTTTCTATTACGACCTCCCTTGGAAGCCTCTTGCTGGGGTGCTGCCTTCCACCCTGCTCCTGGCTGACAGGGACCACATTTATTTCAGTTATAACAGCATTCATTGCTGTAGAGCTATTCATAACTCATGGAACTATTTGGACTTTCCACCTCTATAACTGAAATAAAACACAATCCATACACATCTATAGGAAGAAAAATCATCCTTTCCTTGGCTAGGTAACTCATCTCACCTCCTCCAGCATATAATGTCTTTGTTCTCTATGCACTGGTGTTCATGAAAATGTGGTTGAGTGGCATCACCTTGACCACAGCCTTTCTTTTTCATTCCCATATTCCTTGATCTCTGTCTCCATCCTTTGCTGTTCACCCTTTGCTTCCACCAGGCAGGGATGATTTTGTTTGTTGCCTGTGTGATGTGTGATAGGTCCAGGGTTGACACACAGACATTGTAGCAGGTATGGAGCTGTGCAGAGTTGCACTGCTGGTGTGTCTCACAGAAGCAGAGTTTGGGTCTTTGACTCTCACAAGGAATGTATTACACCTTGGGAGCCTTGGAAAGTGAAAGTGCCTTTGAGATAGTGTCCCAAACCTGCTTCCTTCCTGCTGGGATCTGGCTCAGACTTTCTTTCCCTGAGGTGGTGATTTTGTATTGTTTCAGAGTAAACAATATGAGTTTGTCTCCTTCCCAAACCACGTACAGTGTTGGTGTCCACACCAGCGTCCTGCAGTGATGAGTTTCCCAGATTTAATATCTGCTATGCATGGCAATTCCTCTTTCTCTCCATTCGAGCTGCCATCCTGTCACTTTGTTAGCTGCTCCACCCTTCTGTACGGTAGAACACGGCCGCCTACCTCTGCGCTTTCCCGGCTTTCTCATGCTTCTCCCCTTCAGCTCTCATGCAGAAAAGGGACTCTCTAAGCATAGGCCTGGAGAGCAACACAAGTCACTTTGCTTTGTGTTCAGGGATCCCTCTGCTGCACCCATGCTTTGGTGAAAGCAGCCAAATCCTGCCTTTACAAGTACTACTGTGCCTATAAAAAAAAGTGTATCTGGAATAGAGAAGTGAAAGCATCATCAGCCCCAAATAACCACACTGCAAATTCACATTTTTTTGTGCAGTCTTGGCTGTCTGGGAGCGGCTGCCGGGGTGTGACCTCCATGGGATGGTTTTATTATAGCCTGTGCGGGAAGTGGGAGTCCCGGTAACCAGAGGGTGAGGAAGTGAGGCTGTGCTTTGAACAGAGGAGGTGGAACCCTGTCAGGACTCCCACCTACTTCAAAAGGGGTCCGTATGGTGTGTTGATTAAAATCATTTGAATTCAAACCAACATTACGTTGTTCCTCATTGCGTGGAGTAGGAAGAGAGAGAAAGAACAAGGATTTGATGCTATCCTTCTAGCTTTGTTATCCTGAATTTTTGGTGCAGGGGAGAGAAACATCTGCTAATAGCAATCCTCAGGATAAAGTTTTTTAATATTTCCAATAGATTTTTGGCCAGCTTAACTACACCAGAAAAAAACCCCACCCCTGTGTTCAGTGGTTATACATCATGGTGGCTATCTTGCAGGTGTAATTTCATCCTTGACCTCCCCCCAAAATTAGAGGGATAACAAACACTTTAAGATTGAGGCAAACCAGCGTGATCTGGAGAGATTAGATCAGTGGGGTCTGTGACCTGCAAAAAATCGGAGTCTAAAGCAAATCATACTCTGTGCGTAAGGACTGCTGAAGAGCAGGGATGGGGATGGGGAAGAAGAGTGCATCAAGTGTTACTCTCCTAATGCAGAAACCCACTGGGCTTGCTTGTATAGTAGTTTGTGCACGCACTGACTGGGCTCAATGGTTTCAGCCCCAGGTGCTATTTCAGAGGAAATCTGCATGCTGCCTCTGCCAAAGCTTTGTGGGCAAAAACCTGGGGAGGGGTGATGCATGGTCAGTGTGAGAGCAAATGGTGTTATTTTATCTTCTGCCTCTTGCACTACCTACACCTGAATGTTAATTTTTGCTTTGTCTTCAAGGGAGGCTGCTAAATGCAAATTACCTGTCCACCACCAGAGAAGCTGGCAAAGTGATGGTAAAAAATATACAGAATAAATAGTGTTAAGCAGTACATTTTGCTAGATAGAGCAGGGGAAGGTGGAGGGAACTGTAAATATCCTTTAAGTACATCCCTATGTAATCCCACTGGTGCAGAGCAGGAGAGGACACAGAGCCTTGGGGTTCACCCAGGCACTCATAGAAAATAAGATGCAGCAACAGTAGCAGTGTGTGCTAGAGCTAAGCCATAATTAAACACCTCCAGGTAGTTAAAATGAGACGTGTGCATTTGGAAGGTAGTTTTTAGTGGTTCATGTCATCATCTGACTAGCAGAGAAAACAAACAGATGTGGCAAGCACTAAAAAAGGATACGGAGGGAGAATGAAGTAGCTTCCCAAATTAATCCTTGGTCTTGCTCTTGTGGGGAGCGAAGAGGGATGCCAGCATTTCCAGCACCCAGGAAAGCCTTGACAGGGGTTGGTGGCTGCCACTGGGTTTATTAATGGTTTAACACTGAGTTCCCATCTAACACTTCCACTGTCCAGCACTGTTGTTTGCATCACAACTGTGGAGGGTGCATTGACTATGGGTCTAGATGTGTGTTGTGTTTGGGCAAGGATGGCAGCGTGTTTCAAGCTGATATTTTTCACTCTCCTTCCCCATCCTGGTGGGTGTAACTCACCTTCTTGCTCTCCCTCCATCAGAGCAGGGTGCCAAAGGGCAGCTGAGGCCGTGGTCCTGAGTGTCTTCACTTACCAGCCATGATTCTTCTCTGATGAGGGTTGGCTCTTGGTAAAAAGCAACCAGACAAAGCCTGAAACATGAAGCTGCTGTCACTGAGCCCGAGCTGATGGCTGAGGTGTAATTGCCTGATAGAGGTCAGAGCATGGCCCCGTGATTACAGGCAACTGAATCAGAGTGGTCTAGTAAGTAACTGCCCCCTCAGCTGGAAGGTCTCCCCTCATGGCTGGGGTTATTGAATTGAGAAAGCAAATGTGTTAGTTTGAACCTCCAGAAAGGTGGTCTCCTCAAGGCCTGAGCCACTGAAGCCCATAGGAAACAGACTGTTCGGATTTTTACAGCAACAACAGGATTTGCACATGGTTTCCAGCCATCAGGTGCGAAGAGGAAACTTCCAGCTGAAGAGGCAGCTGCCCTCGAGCTCAGCCTGCGAGTTGTTACATTGCTACAGCTCAATCACGGGGAACTGCCTGTGCATTTCCAAGGAGAATATCTGATGGGAATGTGCACAAGGCTCTCAAATTCAATCTCAAGCCAAAAAACAAGGAAAGAAACACTCTAGCACTGGAAGTTCCATGTGAGACTCAAAATGGCTAAATATCTTATGTTAGTGCTGGGAGCTTGCTCCAAACATGCTGAAGCCTCCCCATCAACTCCAGCAAGGAAGAGGAGACCAACCCTGTTGGTGGCCATCCCTTGTGCGCTACTGGGGTGATGGGTTGGTGCTGACCTGCTGGGACGTTGCCGAATTCAGTGCTTCATCACTATTTGGGACAATAGACTTCAGCAGCGTTATCCTCATAATTTTTAAACTCTTGAAGAAATGAGCAGTGCCTTCTTGGGACCGAGCATTTTCCCCATTCCTATCTTCTACAGAGCCTCTGCAGTAGAAAAATGCAAACAAGAGGCCAGGTGATGTTTCCTGGCCTCTTATTTTGCAGGTTTCTGCTGCAGGGGCTCTGCAGAAGGTAAGATGAGGGAAAATGCATAGTCTGGCCAGCAGTTGGCTGCTTGATGTGGCAGCGGTATCCTTGGTTCTGGGGGAGCATCGTCCTTGCCCATGGAGACAGGAAGGAAAAAAAGCTGCTGCTCCCGACGGCGGTGCTGGAGATGCCGGCTGGAGTTAAGACTGGCTTGATGGCTCCTGACGGTAGCAGGAAGGGAGCCCACAGGCAATTTAACTGTGCCTTTGCCATCACTGTGGTGGTTTCTGTGTGGGCCAGTTGGTATTGTGAATTAAGGTATGCTGTGTTAGGGTGCTGGGTGGGGTGGCCTGGTGAGTGAGAGCTCATTGCGTCCCAGCCGTGTGACTGCAGGGGATGCGCTCAGCCTCCCTGCCTTGGAGCTTTGCTTCAATATTTACATAAATGTTGACACATGTTTAAAAAGCTTCAGCCTGAACAAGCAAAACCAAACACTGCTGTGGGAATGTCACTGTCTCCATTTTTAGAGACAGCATGGGGGTCAACTGTTGGGCAGAGAGCTCTTTCAGGAGGACAGTGGTTTGAAGTGAAGCCGAGTCTGTAGCGATGGATGAGCTACAAGAGGGGGACAGAGGTGGGCGACATAAAAGAAATAGGAATGCTTGGATCTGTGGTACTAGCTTGAAACATGAAACGAAGACCCAGTTTGGCAAAGCTTTGTTAGAGATGTCCCAAGGAAAGCAAAGTCCAGTTTGGGATGGAAATCAAAGTGGCTTCAGGTCTACCAAGGAGCATTTCAAGGTACAGCAGGGCACCCTGACTGGGAGCAACCTTGTCCTGCCAAAGGGGATTATGCAAGGGGACCCTCAGAGCCACCTTGCATTAATTCCTTGGGCAAATACTTGGTCCCAGCATGAGTTGCCATGATTAGTCTCCGTTGGGAAAACCTCATTTTCTTAAGCATTACACAGAGAGCTGAGTAAAGGGTAATGTTAACCAAACACTTACAAAAAGCATTACAGATATTTTAATGGTGCTATGTTTTTTTTTTCCAGCTTTCTTTAAAAAAATAGTTTGGGTGCATATACATGTGTTGAGCTTATTGTCTCTTGAGAAAGGGAAAGAGCTGGAGCATCACTCGCTCTCATTTCCAAAGACAGGATGTACAAACAATATCAATATTTATTAAGCAGCTTTGTTTATCTCAGGGTTGTAACAAAGAAAGTGACTTAGATTGTGGTGTCTGTCCTCTCTGCAGTGTCCTATTCCTCATTTGTAATTGTGGGTCTTTCTTAATGCATATTTTATTTCCTTCTTCTGAAGACAACTGTAACCAGAATAGCTTAAAAAAGGAAAGTGGCACTTAGTTGATGGCTGGCTCAGGGGTTATATAATTTCTGCTTTTAAGACCCCCCCCTTGTGATAAAGAGAGCAGCACTCAGCACCCAGGCTTACAACAGCAACTTTCTTGCCAGATTTTGCCCTTCCACCCTTCCTTCCTTCCCCTCAGCTGCTTTAAATAATCGGGGAAGTTTTCAATTACAAGACCAGTAAACTTACTAGATCTTCACTTATGAATAGCTTATTTTGTTCACTTCATCTTAAATCTGATTTCAAGTGACATCGAGAAGAAGAAAAAAAAAAAACCCAGATCCCCAAACCCCACTTAAAGCATTGTGAAAGTGCCCAGCCAGCAGTTCCTGCAGCAGCAGCTTTGCTGGAGGCTGTTTGCCATGCCCCTTGCTGACTGGCCCACAGAGAGGGCAGAGGGAGATTTCTGGGCACCTCCTGAACTGCAAGGTGAGAATGTAGGTGTTAGTCTTTATTAAAGATGCAAAAATTGAGTCCCACACAGAGGGACCCTCTGCCACTGCTTGTTGCATCCTTCCAGGAGATGGAACCACACTGCAAAGCACGGTGCTGCGGCCTCTGAAAGCACAGGACTGTTACCAGCTGCTTCCTTTAAATTAATTTTCCCAAAGCCAGTCACAATATGAGCGGAGTGACGATCTTGGTGACACTTCCCGAACAATTAGCACCGGGAGCGAGCAGCACCAGAAGACTCGCGCCATGTCCTGCGCTGCGTGTCTCCAGTATAAATAGCCTGGCTGGAGGTTCTTTTGCCCAAAATGATGATGGGAGGGTGATTTTATGCTAATTCAACGTGTCAGCTTTTCTGTGAGCTGTGTTTGGAACCAAGGACCCCAGAGCACTCTGCTCTGCCTCGATCAGTAGTGCTAAGCTGATTAAACTAAACATCGGGTGACATGAGGGTTGTTTGTAGCTGGCTGGTGGGCACAAAGGCTCTTGGTATGGGCAGTGTTGGGCAGGTAGTTCCTAGGTACTTCACAAACTGCTTGCTGCGATGCGGGCCACTTAAATCAGGAGAGGGCCACTTAAATCAGGAGAGGCCACGCTCTCCATTGTGAGGACACCGCTGGGAGGAAAACCCCTCCTTTGGCTCCACCAGGGCAGTGGCTTTATAATGAGGTGCCAAATAAGACCACAGAGATTTTGTACTAGGGAAGGTTCAAGATCACCTACCAGCTGGGAAGTTTGAGTGAGCTCAGCAGCAGCCTGACTCCAGCTGTAACTGCTAACAAACCCAGCTCCTGCCTGTGGTTTTCCAAGCTTGATCCCCAGGTGATTTGCAGACCAGGTTGGCAGCCACACGGGCCTGCTGCATGTCTGAGAGGAGCTGTTTCTGTGAGAGGACACTTGGCCAGCATAGGTCCCATGCTTGCACTGCCTTCCCCAGGTTGAAGTCAGTGCAGGAGATGTGAAGCCCTTGGGACAGAAAATGCCACTTCAGTGCCAGCAGTTTGCTGAGTCCTTGGCAGAGGTGCGGCCCTTGCTACTTAAGGATTATCATCCAGATGAAATGACTAAGACTAAAAGTACTTCAGAAAGTCCTTTAGTGGATAGTTTCCTTCTTCTTCCCCATCTGTGCTTTGACCAGCTGTGAGCAATTGGAAGGAAAGATGAGAAAGTGAATAAACCCTAGGGAACACCACCATGCCCAGGGCAACGTGCTTACCAGTACTTCAAAGGGGGTGTTGAGAAAAGTGTGTGAAAAATTGCACTCCAGAATTCGTGGGCAGAGACTCACCGTGACTTGTGTTAATTAGCTAATGAGCAACCCATTGGAGGGAGGCAGACTTGCAGACCCCTCAGGCTTCACCGCGTAGAAAGATCAGTTGTAGTTTCGATCTCGTGAGTCGGGGTCTGCCTTGAGCTGTGGTAGCATGCGAAGCACTTGGGAAAAGATCCCAAAGACTGATAATGACTGAAAGCAAATGTTGGTGGAAAGGCAGCCCTTGCTTGTTTGCAAGGCCTCTGGGGTTTTTGCTTGAGTCATTCAGGTGGGGAGAGCACGTACAAATGTTGAAATCAGCTGCAGTGTGTCAGAGCTCAACTCTTCCCATCAACAGGGGCTGCTGGCTGGTGCTCTTCAGGCATCTCGTCCCTCCAGCTTATCTTTTCAACTTTAATAAGAAATGTGCATGTGTTTCCCCTTCCCCCCAATACGTTACATTTTCAGATCAATTTTAAAAGTAACCTCTTTAATATTGAATTATTCCTGATCTCTATTGTCACTTCTAGCTGATTAGTTTAAGGACTGTGCTTGGTTTGTTTAATAACCTCTTGACACTAAACAAACAATCTGGAAAAGGGAACAATTTGCAAAACAGAAGGAAAACAAATAATCTACAAGGGCACCCTCTTCAAAATAGAAAGACTGATTACATTAAAATGGCAAAATAATTCCAGATATTAAAAGAAAGTACATAGATATTGGCTTATCTATATTCAAGGAAGATTTAAAACCACCGCAAAGTTAAAGATTTCATTAGCAATACAGTGAAATCTCTCAATTAGAATTCCTGGAGCATATTAAATGGTATTTAGTTTCTAACTCAATGCATCATTTTCTGTTAAATAATTGATCGTGGTGCAGAGATTGTGTTTGTGTAGTTTAAGAAAGCGATTAAACCAAAGAACATTCAGTAGGAATCTTGCATCAATAACCCCAGCACTGTTCCAGCATGTTGTGGAGAAGCTCTGGTAGTGAGGCTGTCCACCACTGGGGCAGGCACCAGGGCTGAACTGCTCTGGGGCAGTGAGGGCTGTACCAGACAACAAAGAGTTTGGCTTGAACACGGTGCTTTCACAGACCCAAACTAGCCAGGAATGAGGTGCAGCTAGGAGGAGGGAGAGACCATCACCGCAAAAACCACACTGATTAAGTGAATGTAGCAGAGGGGAAAAGGCTGAAACTCTGAGGATGCTGAAGGAAGACCCAATGAGGAGCCCATAGAGTCCTGGCAAAGGCCATGCAGAAGGGAATTAGCCTGGAGGGGATGAAACCATCGAAAATTTCAATAGGCTCTTGTCTTTCTGTGACTGGTGCCTGAACCCCAATGCTGTTACTTCCCTATGTGACATTGATTTACCCTCTACCCACCTGGTACCTGCAGTTCGGGAATACAGTGATGTTACACCTCTGTTACCACAGTGCAAAGTACTCTATCCGCAAAAGTCTCTGTCTGCAAAAGACTCTCTCTTCAGATGAGGGTACTTAAAATAGGATTTATAATGCTTATTGCAGCCTATCATTAAGCTGTGTTTGGACTGGGAAGGCTTTAACCTTCCTTTGTGGCTCTGATATGGCTGGAGTGGTGCAATCGTGGCTGTGTGGAAAGCGCTGGTGGAATTCCCACTTGTCTGAGGTTAAAGCCAAAGTTTCTTTTATGCCTTTTAAGTGGACATATCTCCTTGGAAACTTCAGTTTTAGGTGAGCAAAGCCACCTGTGGAATGCAGGAACACCACCCAGATCTTCAGGGCTTCACTCCATTTTACAAGGTATTTAGGCTGATTGAATGGCACAACATAAAGCCCATAATGTTTAACCACCAAGATGTTAGGTAGCACTTCTCTCCTCCCCCTCAAGTTTTTAATTTTGATTTGCTTATATTCTTTAATGAGATGCAATTACAGTTTCAATGTAATAGGTAGGAGGCTTTATATTTGTACTGCTTTGTAGTAAAGACATAATTACTGCGTTTATGAATCAAATCCCTTTATGTATCATAAATACTTATTAAAACAGCCACTGGCAATTTTACCTCTACATGTTTCTTCATGAAGTAGGATTTATTGCCTATATAAAAATGCCAGTCTTTCCTGGATCTCCCTCCCCTACAATTGCTTGGCTTGCAGAATCCCCATGGCTGGTTTGGAATGGTTCAGAAGGTGAGACATTTTATAAGACACTTAAATAGCTGTGTGTGTGCGTGTACAGCTCATGTGCCCTGAAGACACCTTCATGATTATTGTTTGTGCTCCAATGATACCTCTAGTCTGCCTTTTGCTCAGTAGGGTATGAGCAGACAATAGTAGATGTCATCTGCAGAGGGGTTTGCCCAGTGTATGTTGTGCACTGAGCAAGGACAGGTGGATTGATTCTCCAGTGGGATGGTCTGCAGAAGTCTCTCCAGTTTCTGCATGAAGGTGGATTTCATGCAATTGGAGAAAGTTTCCCTTCAAATACACTTTTTTGAAACTCAGGTGTTATTTCTTTGTCTTTTCCTTTTATCAGACTGTTTGAGTGTTCTCACCATCTTTAGGGGGAGAACAAGGCTGGGGTGGGAGGTGGCACCACGCAGGGTACAGAACTGGGAGGCATGGCAAGTTGTTCGACACTTCAGAAGCTGCTGCCAGAAGGAAGATTGGCTCCACTGACTGTTGAAACAGTAGGAAAGGCAGCTTTGATTTCTGTAGGCAAAGGATCAGATTCCCAAACAGTTTGAAAGGAAGGCTGGCAAGACAAAATCCTACAAGGTGTTGCCAGAAAGTTTGTGCCAGATTAACCTGACTTCTCTCTGTCCTTGGCTGAGCTAACAAACACCCTCAGCACAAGGGCAGTAAATCTCCTTCATGGAAACATAGTCTTGAGAAAGTACTTTACAAGAAGTCCGTGGTGAAACTAGAAAACTTGGTTCTCAAAGATGAACAAATAAGGTTGATAGAGAATTTGTTTGCAGGCAGACAACAGCAAGCAAGGAACTTAAAGACTTTTGTCAAAGGTACTTCGTGGGACAGATTTTTTTTAAATGACATTTCCTTAATGGCCTAAAAAGCCAGAGTTGTATTTACTGCATTAACCACCGAGACACATTCAGGAGATCTGGTCAGTGGAGAGCAGAATGACAGTATTTTTGTTCAAGAACCAATAGAAATGGAATGAAATGTTGTGAGATGTTCAAAGTCCTGCATTTGGGCACTTGAGACAGTGCTGAGAGCCTGTGGTACACAGTGGGGTCTGGGAACTAGCAAGGACGACCACTCTGCTCCAGGTGTCAAACAGTCAACTGTAACCTTAGAATGGGATGGACTTCCCCCAGATAGAGGTAAGTAAGATATTATTACCAGCACACAAGGTCTGTATAAGTCCTTGCCTGGAATACTGCATATTTGGGTCACACATCTTCAAGAAAGATTAATTCATCCTGGAATGGCTATGGAAAAAGACTAATAGAAACAGAGTGGAAGAAGGAGCTTATCCTACAGAGGAGGCTGGGAGTGCTCATAAGCAGGGATAGGAGTGCTTGTCTTTGAGTGCTCTCTCTGAGAAAGAACCGCTTGAGTTAGAGAGCAGTGCTGGGTAAGAAAAAAATAGATAGAAATCCATGTAACTATAACCATGAAGAGGGGGGGTTGGCAGTGTAAAATTTTTCTATCTGTCAGCAAAAAGAACTTCTGGAACAGCTCCTGAGAAGACATGAGAAAGGACACAAAGCCTTCTTGGCTTACCAATAGTGTGTATAACTCAGACATATGTAATAGCAGGGGACAGTGATCCTGGGTGTCCCTTTCTGTCATCAGGCCACTCTTAATGAGCCCCTTCATGCTCAGTCCTTCACAAGACAACACATGCAATTTAGGAGCACTGATGGTCCTAACATGCCTGCCTTAATTTATTCTATGGCTATTATTCCTTTTCTGTCAATAAGGAGTAATGACACAATGAGGCCCTGTAGTTGGATCATTAATTAAGAGAGTTTTCACTTTTCAATTAAAAAAGGCAAAACAAATGCCTCCTGGATCCTTTTGCTGCAGTCCTGGGGGAAGGAGGAGGTAATCACCCCATGTAGGCAGGGCAACTGGGAGGGTTTCATTGAGGAATGTGAGGTGCAGTCTCTGGAGCTGATTGATTGGCCCAGGAAGCTCATTTAACCGTCTATCATCTATCTTCAAGACTAACCAAGCACCACGAATAAAAAAGAAGAGGCAAGCATGTTAGAAAGGGTAGACTGGTGGCTGATAAACAGATAATTGCACAAAGCAAAGCCATCAGGACAACAGATGTGTTTTAGCAAGCAGTGACCTCATGTTGTGGGAAGCACAGAAGAGTTTAAACCTCACCATCATGTAGGGATGAGGGAGACAAAGGTAATTTTTCCACATGGTGAATGGTGCTGGGATTTTTCACAGGGGATGTATAGAGGCTCAGGACACTGCTTCAACATGCACGGGTGCTGCTGGTAGGTGGTTGTTTCTCAGACACTTGATCTGCAGTTTGTTTTTCCAGATGTATCATGTATTCTGGCCAGCCTTGGGAGTCATTGGATGGACCTGTCCCAGGGCAGCTGTAAAAAGAAACATGGGATGCTCTTGCCCTGCAGAGCTGCTTGAACCTTGTGCTTCACTCCTCCCCCAGCTCTCTGAGGAACCCTTGGAACCCCATGGGCTTTCATTTGACAACACGTCCTTCAGAAAATGGTCTGAACTAGGGGGTATGGAGGCTGACCAAACTTGGGGGTGAGGTAGTTGCCGGGCACGTTTCGGTGGGAGCAGTGGGGTGCCTGGCTGTGCTCTCCCACAGCCAGTCGGGGGAGAGACTTGCCATGTAGGACCTCGACCCTGCCGTGATGGAGGCCTGCGAGCCTCCTTTATGCTGACATTTGAGACTCAGAGCTCCAGAGGTGGAGCCCCGAGGAGGTGACATTGTCAGGTGGTGCCGAGAGCCTTCCTCAGCCGAACTCATTGCTCCTCTCCTCTCTCCACAGGGTGGCAATGCCTGCCTACAGCTACAGCAGCTCGGTCCTGCGGCTGCCAGCTCACATCCTCCCGGGGAGCAGCCAAAGCTGCCGGTCACGGTGTCCCTGGGCACCCAGCACTGCAGAGGGTGCAGGCACAGCCTCCAGATGCAGCTTGTGGGGACAGGGACCTGGGGCCTCTTCAATATCACGGGGTGTTCCTGCTCATCGCTGCCCTTTGGGGTGGCTGTCAGTACCATCCCCAGCCACGGTGCTGTGTCTCAGCACTCACTCTGCTGCTGCTCATGACCCCAGCGTGCTGCCACACCACCAATGCACATTGTGCAGGCTTGGTGGGAAATCTCCCAGCTCTGATGTCTCAGGGATGAGATGAGACCTCTGCAAACCCCTCCATTGGGAGGCAGCAAGTTACTGGGAGGTGTTTAGCTGGGCCTTGTAAGAGCATATGTGGCTCTAATTTCAGGTCCTCTCTTGCAGAAGCTGTCAAGTGATTCATCTGTGGCAAGAGAAGCTGCTGACGAAGAGCAGACATTAAATAGACAAACTTCACACTTGTAATGTGTGTGCAGGCACTGAAAAGGCAGGTGCTAAAGAGAGGAGCACCTCGAGGGGGAAGAATTGAAATTAATTCCTCTGAAGCATCTGAGATAATTTGTTTATTAAAAACCATGTATCTACACACCCATGAGAGGGTGTTGTGGCCGAACACAAGTTCACACTGCTCCCATGGCTGAAGATTAAGCTGCAAGATGGTCAGAAGTCCTTGTGAGCTGAGCAGCAGTGCTCTCCCCTGCTGAGTAAGCTGGAGCCCATGCGTGTGGGAGAGGGACTGAGGCCCTGCTGCGCCCTGGGAAGGGATCCCCTAGGGTGCCCATCCTCATAACTGAATATTTACAACATACCAAGCCAGAGAGCAGAGGCAGGTGTCATATTTTAAGACGTTCAGGAGGCTGAGTAGGTTGTGTGTGTAATTGTTTTCAGGACTGAAATAAAAATTTAAACCTGTCTCCACTTCTGCCACAACAGAAGAACCCAGACACGTGTCCTCTAAAGATGTCATGTGTCAGAATTTCTTAATGATTCTTTCCCCTCTGATTTCTGTTTAATTTGCCCTCTGTCCTTCTGAAGACGATTCCCTTTTTACATCCCTCCAAACAAAGAGCGTTTAGTTAGCGGGGAAGAAAAAATTGCCATTGAAGGACTAAGAAAAGCTCTGGATTAATTCTGTGCCTGCAGCTAAACTGAGAGTTCATCTCCTAATAGGCCATTTCAAAGCAGTTAGATTTACTCTTTTAGACTAACCATACTGTCTGAACAATATTTTATGCCTGTGCTAAAATATAATAGGCTAGAGAGACAACTCAGATGTCAAGAGTAGATAGTGCTGTCAAAGTAATTTGTCTTGGGTAATAGATAGACTGACATGACTTTGAAATATTCTGAGAAAGAAATCACTCCACATTTGAATGGTTTGTTTCTTTGTTTCTCTCCCTTTAAAACTCCAAGACTGTATTATTTGAATCATGTCTATCGGAAAGTCTTTATTTTCTGTGAAAATAACACTGGTATTGCCAGTGATGGGGATATGGTACAACGGGACCTTGCAGTGTTTCATAGGGGAATTAAGCATCATCAGCACGGTGCTCCTAGAGCACCCTTGGACCACCATCGTAGCACTTCAGTACTGCCAGTACTCAAGGCAGTTTGGGAATGGATTAAAAAAAAGTTAAGCCCAGTTCTCTAGGAAGCAGCAACAGTGCAATGGAGTCCAGGAGAGATGTTTTCAGCCAAGGTGTTCCAAAGTCCCCTAAGGAATGTGACACTGGCAGTAGCACTTCTCCATCATTAACCATTTAGATAAAAGTGGTACTAAACCACTAGGGTAACTACCAGAGAAATGTAAGTAACCTTCTCAATGCAATATTGTCACAAGCCTCCCCACAGCAGAAATGTTATTGTTACTGTTTGTAGCTTTTTAAAGCTTTTATAATCTTCCACGTAGATAATCAGCAAATAGGTATATGCTTAAGGGATACAGACAACCTGTAATCCAGTCTTGCCATTTGTCCAAATATTCTGGAATAAAGGCTTAACTTAGTTTTTTTCTAAGAAAGTCTATACAAAGACTTAGAAAAAGTCAAAAAATGTCTTAAGAGAATTCGTTTTCTACTGATGAAAAGATAAAAAGAAAGTTTGTAGGATCTTATTTTGCAGAATACAGAGTAGGTAAGGTTTTTAGTGTTTACTTAGTCCCTTCACACCACTGTGCTGGGTAAAACAGTGGCTGAGGAAGAGCCAAGAACATCTGTGTTCCCTTTAAAGCCCATTTCCAGCTAGCACAGCTGATAACCACTGTGTTTGTGCTGAGCTCTTCTGGGCTTGCTCTGAGCTGTCTTGAGGCTGGGAGTTTGTGACAGTGGGGTCAGTGTATTGCTCATCCATGGGGATGGAGATTGGTCGTGCCACAGGGTCAGAGTTTGGGACCATCTCAGCCATGCCCATCATGGGAAACGTCTTTAAAAGCACAAAAGGTCCTAGGAATCAAAACAAAATAAACACATGACGTGTAAACACTTCCTTCACCAGGAAATCAACTATCATATTTTGAAATGGATAAACTCAGTACAGAAATGCAAACTCGGTGCAGAAATCCTATTAGAAAAATAGCTCATTGATTCAAATGCCTGATGGCAGCACAGTGTTTGGATGGAGATCAGCTTCCCCAGGTATCTGTGGGTGCTCTGCAGGGTTGAGCCCCAGTGCCTTGATGCCTACTCCTTGGTGAAGTGTCTGCAAAGCTATCAAACACTAACAGCACATTTTATTCCTCAGCCTCTCTGCATGAGTATAAAGGACCACCAAAAACCGTGGGGCTGCAGCAATAAATCCCTTTGTTTGGAAATTTCCTAGGAACTTTTCACAGGAAGGCAGATAAGCAGTGTCGACATCCCTGGTTTATAGGTGAGTACATTGAAAGATGGAGAGAGACTTGCCCTGCTGGAGTTACAGGCAGCACAGGGAATAGGGTGTAGGTGCCAGGCTAGGGAAGCTTATGTTTTAGTGACAGAACTGACACTTGCGGGTAAAATGTCTCTTTTCTGTTGATACTCTGCTACCACTTAGAGCCATTTCTATTCAAGGCATGTTATTATCAAATCTTGTGGGGAGCCCCTTGAGATTTGCAGTTGATAACTAAAAAAAACTCCTTTGTGTTCATAATGATAAAACAAAGCATTAAGCCATTTGAGCTGATTTTACCCAAGACATTTCCTGAATTATTGCTCTCTCGCAGCTGTCATGGGCTTGAAGCTTTCAAAAGCCTATTTTGTTTCTGCTCGTAGCTCTTTCATCGTAAAGACTGGTGCCGTACCCCTGGGTTTGCTTGTGCAGCTCAAAGAGGAGAGAGCGACGCAGCTCCTCAAAGTTAAACAAAAAATCCTCATGGTTAATGAACTTGTCTAATTTTATGCAGAAAATGCTGCCATCTTTCCTTTTAAAACTCACTTCAAATTCCAGGTTAATGCCAACGGGGACAGTTTCAAAAGCACCTCAGACTTGGATGCAAATCCCTTTGACTTTCAGCCAGACCTATATGCTCCTATATACTTTTGGGGAAGAGCTTTTCAGTTGTCAAAGGCATTCAGGCAGCCTCACAAACCCACCTGGCTTCTGTAAAGTGCTATGGCCAGCCAGCAAAAATCAATGCCTCTCTACTTAGCTGTGCAAATTCCATTTACTGTAATTACCCACATAAGAAAATGATATGGCTCTACTTTAAGGATGTCCATAGTTACTTTGTGATCTTTCTGCATTATTTTATATACCTTGTTGTATTTTCCCCCCACCTTGAACGGTGAATGTGAAAATAAAAAAAACCCCAAACAATCCATATACAGAAAGAGAAATAATGTTCCTATAAAATGATTAAATTTCTATGCAGGTGAGTGGATAGAAACCCTCTTGCCTGCTCTGAAATCAAGTTGACCTAAATTATACAGTATAGATTATTGCATTTAGAATAATAATGGTGTGCTGCATATAGTGGAGTGGTTTTAAACCAAGGACATACAGCCTTTGCTGAGATCCAGCCGGGTTTCTTAATCTGATTTATGATGCAAAATTTAGGTCAGGTGGATTGATTCCTAATAGAGGTATAATGAATCAAAATTCCTAGAATGGCTTTATTTTGCGCAGAGGTGTCAACAAGCTGTACTTCTCTATTTGTGCACCTGGCGTGTAATGATTCTCTTGCAAAAATCATAATCCATCAAGTCCTCCATTCAAGAATATCAATCAGTGCCAGGAACGAGAGTATTTTAGCCAGGAGTTCTCAGTCATTTTGTTTTCCTCTTCATGAACACATAAGGCACTGTGACATTTAAATTGTGCTTTGACATGTAATCATTAAATGTTTGAAAATGTCTCATTCAGTTTTTGTTGCCTCATCCATTTGCTCACACTAGCTTCTTGTTTTGCCATTGTTTCTGGGTTTTTCAGAAATAACAATATTGTTATTTCTAACAGTTGCAGGCAAAATTATCTCCATTTTTGGACAAGAAACTTGGTTTTAGTATTAGAAAACTAAAAGTAAAACTAATGAGATGTCTGTTCCTGCCTTAGTGGAAATTAAAACAAAAAAACTCGGCCCCTTCTTTTAACACACCTATCTTTGTCACACCAAGCCAACTTCAAGATGATCATCATAAAACTTGTGATATAGGCATGAGTGTAGATCTATGGGAGCTTCTTGCTAAGATTTATGTCTTATGTGTTTGCTCATGTTATGTGCGATTTTTTTCCAGGGTGAAAGCGAAGTTACATGGTTGGGCTACTCTGTAATTCTCAGCCTCTGACAACGTCATCTGTTGGGCAGCTTTCTGGCTGTGCATGAGAAATTGATATAAGGGGTTTTGTTGGAAATGTAATGAATCCCTTATACTCCATAGCAGCTCTGAGCAGGGCTATGTGCGATGGGGTATAACTGTACTATATGGAGATGTACAGGCAAAGCATCATTTGTTATTGCTGGTATTAATTGTTATTGCTTTAATAACCAACAAGAGTGACTTCTTCTTTCTCTTCTTCCTGAATCAACGGGCAAGTATCTAAGTCAAGACAACGGCTTGGTGGTGCGAGATGCTATGGAGATACTCATGGAGAAGAAATATCTTCCCTAGAGAGCAGGACTAAGTGACCACATTATTTTTGAATTTGGTCATTTGGTTACAAAAATCAATTCTAAATAGATTTAAGTTGAAGACCTCTGCAGAGCGTGTTGAACTAGTGCCTGGAAATAGCATTAACACTCACTGTTCTTCTGACAGTGTGCTGTAAAAAACATCACTAATGTTACAGCAAAGTTTGTTAACTTTGCTAGTTTCATCCAAAATTCATCTCAGTGGTGTGACTGCTGATGTCCTACCTCAGCCTCTGCTGGCTACTGCTTTCAGTCTCTTCCTTGAAGCATACTCTGGCATTACACATATGGGTGGGAACCAAGTAAAGGTTGGTAGTGATCTTCGTATTTGTTTCCCCTAGGTTAGAAAATTGCTGTTTGTAGAATGGTTGGAGAACCTGGCCTGCAGGAGAGCCCTATCCACACTTCCCAGTGAGGAAACATCCACAGAGGTGCAGGTTTTCACTCTGTACCTGTCTCCCATTTAAAGAGGTAGAAAACAAAGGGACTGATGCAGTAAGTGCTGGGTGCAGGCACCTACCGGTGGCTTGTAAAATGGTTGTATCTTTATTCCTAGCTCCCCCAACATACACAAATCCAGCTGTCCAGCCTTGTGAACACGCTCAGAGCTATCCCCCTCCAGCACATGGTGGGCTGAAATGCTGCTTGCCCCTACTCTTCTCCTAGATTATAGTTCTTTTCCCCTCTCTTGTAATTCTGGTGTTTAACTGAGAAAATTATACCTCATTTCTGCCTTGGTGTAAATTGATGCAGCTGCCTTGGAGTCAGCCAGGGCTGTGCCAGATTGTACCAGTTATGAGTCTGGCTGGGAGCCAGCGCTTGGCACAAACTTGCTGAAAGATGTGTACAAACAAAGCTTGTCACTATGTATGTTATTGCCCTTTTGTTTAGGATATAAATATGTACCATACATGCTAGCAAGCCTCTCGTTTGCTATTTCAATGGAGAATCCCGTAGAACAGCTGTCATGCTGTCTCCTGTCAAATCAGTTACAGATGCTTGTGTCCTTCCCCATAATAAACAGGTATAAAATTGTCTTTATGCAGTGTGCCAGCCCTTGTCACCAGGAATGCAAACGTGGGAAGCTTGGAAAAAAAATCGCCCTGAAAGCTGGTTCTCTGATGGAGCACCATTAAAGTTACTCAGACCTCTGCAAAGAGATTTACAAGTACAATGTTTCAGGGCATGAAGTGATGAACTAATGGTGATAGATTTAGAAAAGTGAAGTGAAATCCTAGATTGTCCATAAGGTTGCTTTCTTCACTAGCTTCAGGTGGATGGTAACAAAGCAGCCCTTGTCCTGGTCAGGGTCAGAGCGAGGTGCTGGGAAACACTCCAGCAAGATGGGTGCATGCTTGGAGATGATGGCTTTGAGAATCAATGTCTGTGTAAGAAGGTATAGAGTGGGAGGAAAGAAGAAGGATAAGATTTCAGGAGCATTGTGCCTTTTCTGACTCCTGGACCCATTACATAACTTGTTATTGCCAAGGGTGGCTGCTAATTTTGACTGGGTTTTGTCACCGGGTGACTTTGGATGAGAGCAGACCACCAACCTTCTGCTCCAAGGGACCTCCAAGCACGTACCTGTCCAAGTGGCCCAAAAGGTCTTGCAGCCCTTGGTGGAAAATTATGCCCTAGCCTGTGCTCACCACTGGCTGACATCAGCTTGGGAAGGCCTGAGAAAGCATGGATCCTGTATCTGATTGCCCAGCTTTTCCCTTACCCGAGTTTGATGAAAAACCCAACATGACATGTAACAAAAGCCACTTAAGCACAGAGTTGCTCTTACACTAAGTACTACTGGCACATAGATTTTATTCACATTTTCTTAGCCTGTGTCTCTGAGGTGGATAATCATGGAGTTGATAGCATCAAATAAACTGCCTAATAGTTATTAATATCTTGTTTCATACAATAACAGTCAAATCCACTTACATCTGGCAGCAATGTGTGGAGGTTGTGGAAGTTTTGGGGATCCATTAGGGATAATTTTTAGCAAAGACTCTGCAGTTCAACAAGTAGTTGGGGTCAGACACTGATAAGGAGGTGAGGAGCCTCTCAAGACAAGGTTTGAACACTAATGTAGTTCTTCATACCGAGTTTGGAAAGGGCAGTGTTTTATGACTTGGAGACTGTGCAGCTGACAAATTGTTTGTCTCCTCCCACTTCAGCAATGTGCTGTAAAACTCATAAAAGTCTTTCGACATTCTATTTGCACTTGAGCCAAGGATGTTGAAACTATGTGGTGTACTACCAGGTCCATTGATGATGCAGCTGTTAGTGAAGTGCTCCTGGGCATGGCTCACAACAAGTCAAACCTCTGAGACAGGATTTTAAACAGGGATGCTGAAATCAGAAGTCCAGTGAGAAACCATGAGAAGACCCATTCTGGAGAAAAATTCTAAAAAGCAGTGCAGGAAAGTATAATTTTAAAGAGGTTATATTCACATCATTGAGAACTGAAATGTCACAGGGAAGGATAAGACCTGTTTTGATTTGTAATCTAGTGAATTATGGCTTTAGGGAAGTTGTTACAATTCCTTGCTTCTGTGTATGGTGGGTTAGAAGTGAGGAACTGGCCTCACAAAATGAGTAGGTATTGATTTATTGGGTTGGTTGATCAGAAAGGTGCTGGTTGATGAAAAGACTGGAGGCCCGGCGGTACAGGGAGGAGAAATTACTGCTGATAGCTGCTCTTCTTCCTGCTTGCAGTGGGCAGAGTCCCACTGCAGCCACTGCAGCTCAGGTGATAGTATGCCTCTCCTCACCAGCTTCACGCTGGCTGACAGGCTCACAAGAGCCAAACTCTGCTGCTTGGGCATGCTTTAGTTTTTGCTGCCCACTTCAGACGCACCTTTGGCAAAGGCACACGGTTGTTGTTGGTAATACCCTACACCTCTGCCCTCTTTATTTTACTCCTATGAGATCACTTTACCAGTAGTTATTACAGCAAACCAAGACATCATGCCCATCAAACTCACTTTTACTAGGAAGGCCAAACTCAATCATTAGCTGTGGGTTGACGGTGTCTACATACTATATTCATTTGGACATGCCATGCTAATCCATGCATGTCTCAGTGCAGGAGGTTGGGGAGAGCATTATCAAAACAACATATTTCTTCCTGAGGAAAGCTGCAATCTCTGAAATCCCCAAACTATACCCAGGAAGCATGCAGTGATACCTGCTGACATTTTGTACAACTGCAGACAAAACCAGCTGTCCTAGTAGAGGATGATGAAGGAGATGGCAGGGAAAATAAAAAGCAGCAAAATAAAAAGCCTTTGAACCAGGGAGCTGCCACTCTTCTCTTGGATGCTTTTGCATGTTTGTGATGGAAGAAACAGGGTGTCTCAACATTTCTCCATATAGTTGTGTAAGGGCTGACATCTCTTAGGGACAACTGGTGAAGGACCATGCGTTCTGATGCTGCGAAAACCTCGCACCTTCTACAAGGACATGGTTGGGACAAGGGATGCCTGGCAGGTCTGTGCTGCACCCTCACACTCCTTGATCCTCCTAGCTCAGAGGATCGCTGGCCTCTGTGCCAGCTTGGCACACATCCTGGCACAGCGATGCCTGGGCACCCACTGTTGAGCAGAGCACCTTGCTGCTGGGGCACTGCAGGCAAGGCCACAGCACTGGCCAGCAAGCTGCTGGCAACAGAGAAACAAATCAAATCAAACTGATTGAATTGCAGCTCCAAGGGTATTGCTCGCTGCTTTGCTTTTGCCTGGAGGTTGCTGTGGGTCTAAGGGCTTTGGAGAAGGAACTGTTTGCTCTCACGTTACTCGTGTCCAAGCTGCTGTGTGGGGCTGGTGGTCTCTTTCCAAGGAGTGCAGTGGAGCAAAGCCCTTGAGTGCAGGAGCTGATGCAGCAGTTGGAATTAAAATGGGGCTATGAGTACATAAAATCCCAGGTGGTGGTAGCATGTCCCTGAAAGGAACATGATTGTGACAACTGTAACAATGTGCTGAGTGCATTAGACTAACTCTAAGGTTTAATCTGTAAGCCTCAAGGTCAGACTCTTTCTATGACTTTCTCTGAGGATCTTTCTCTTTTTCTGAAATATTGCAACAAGTATGCTAAGGTCCAAGCAGGTCGGCTGAGATGTTCCGAGTCCTGTCAAGGGCTGAGTGCCCAGTGGCCCCCCTGCCTAGACCCCACTGGCAGGGCAGATCCACGGGCTTCTCCCAACTCTTTGCTGGGGAAAGACACTGCTCCCTGAAGACCAGCAGTGAAGGGGTGTCAGCACACCAGGCCGTGAGCATCACCTCTGGACCATTCTTCCCGTCTTCCCAGCTTTATGTCAGAACTTCACATGACTTTGTCCTTGGGCCCCTTCTCCCTGTATTTCAGGTTTTCTCATCTGCAGACTTCAGTTCAGCCAGCGCTGGTGACTCACAGACCAATGTTGCTATCCCAAATCACAGTCCCACCTTGTCTTTTTGACATATCCTAGTGGCTGTCTGCTCATCACCTCAAGCCCTTTGTATCAAGGCTATGCCTACATACTACACACTATTTCTGTACAGCAGCTCCAAGCTGCTGCCTACTGATAACCCTCCAGAGCTATATCTTTACTCCAGTGTTCCCACCTTTCCCCTTTGCCTCCTACGTGCATCTTGATGGGCTTGTGGAGAGCCAACACAAAGGTCCCTCTTTGGCTTGTCCGTGGCTGTCTCTTTCTCTCAATAAACCTCCCTGTAGCTTAGTAATCTGACAGTTCCCTCTCCAGATACTCCCACCCCAAAACAATCACACGTTGGTGCCTTGAAGACCCAGGTAGTGGTTGCTCTGGTCATCTGTAGTTGTCTCTCTGGTCTTAAGCCAGAAATGCTTTTTTAGTCTGTGCTTGCTGAGGGTCTGGCACAGGAGAGTCCTCACTTCTGAGGAAAAAAATAATGTATTAAACTACAGCTTTGATCACAAACACAAGAATATCCTCCTCTGCCCTAAAATGAAAAGATTGGTCTGCAAGTTTCCCAAGAGGTGAAAAGGAGGCAAAATAATCTTTATTTACTCAGTGCAATTCAGAGTGTGTAAGTGCACAAGTATGGTCCTCCCAGCAGCCACCAGGTTTGCTCTGTGGCTCAGGAAGCTCCACCGTGGCAGGTCCATACTCACATCTTAGCCCACAACATGAACAGAGGTGTTTAATCCATCACCAGCTGGGCTGAGGAAATAAGAGAAATTCAGGGAAGGAATCAGAAGGCAAAACAGCTTCCAAAATACGTTTTGAAAATCTGCAGGAGTTCAACAGTTGTTTAAGATTGCTTTCATTTTAGGCAGACAGAAGAACAGCTAGGATAGGATAATTAGCAAATTAACTAAACATAATGTTTAAGTATTTTTTCTTTTTCATCTTTATGCCAACTTTATTTTTAAACTCCCTCCCCTCTAGCTGAAAAGCCAGCTGTTCCTCAAAATCATCTTGTGATTAATCTTGGTCCTTATTGTAATCAAGAACAAAAATCCCCTTCATTACATTGTAGCCATAGTTTCTGCTAAGAGGGTTTTGGTCACAGTTTTGTCAAATCGCACATTTAAATAAACATGAGTTTTTACTTAAAAATGCTATTTGGGCAAAAATAATCCTATTTAAAATATTATTTTCGTAGATGTACTGTTTATAAAATCCTTTGTGGAAAGATCACCCTTGATTTTAAAAAAAAATCATTTAATCAAGAAGTCTGGAGAGAAAATGGAATTATATTGCAAATGTTTTGTGTAAAAATAAAGACTTGCCCTCTCCAAATGCTTCCAAATTTAAACACAGCAAGCCTGAAATTCAGCACAAAAATAGGTTTTCACTCCTGTTTGTTTTGACTTTCCTTCTGGTTGATTTATTACCCCTGGCACCCTGCAGCACTGTCTAAGCAGTCTTTCATTACTCTGCTCTTTTCTTTTGGACATGATGAAACTTTCTGGCTCCTTGCTGTCCTCCCGGCGGTGATGAACACAGAGCAGGCGCTTGGCTTTTCCCAGCCACTACCCCCAGCTCTGCTGCCAACCGCCCGCCTCCAACGCTGGTGTTTGCTCTCATCTGGCTTCTGCCAGCAATTTGGGTTGCACCAGTGCATGCCTGGGAGGATGGGAGATGGTCAGGGTCAAAAGAAAAAACCCCAAAAGAGGCAATTATTAAATAAATTAATAGTTTAAAAGCCAAACTCCTGCCTACACACTGAATTTTTAAAAAAAACTCCAGGGACTTTTAGCTGCAGTGGCCACTGAAGCATGGGAGATGGCAGGGTACCAGGGCAGCCAGGCAGGCGGGCTGGGCGAGCCCAACCTGCTTTAAATCAGGTACATATTTTGTATACACCCCAGCTTGTGTTTTCCACCTTCATTTTGCACCTCTCACCAAGAAAGTGCAAACTCAGAGCAATGAGTCCAGGGGATTTACTAGTCCAGGGTGTTGTTTTGAAACACCTAACCCAGTGATTTTTTTTTTCAGGCCAGCTTCACGATGATTGCTTTGTCTCAGCTTGTCAGTTTGGAGCTGCTGGAGCTGGCACCAAGGTGATCTGCTGCAAGAGCAGAGGTGGACTGATGCAGGCGAGTGAACCCTTGGTCATGAGCACTGGGTGGGGGATGGCTGGGGGTGACATCACCTACCGTCAGTTATCACACCCATGAAAAAGTCAAAACACACTCTCATGCATATCTGTATATATAGATCTCACTCTCGTGATATCTGGACTGGTTCTTCATGAGACCTGCCATAGATGCACCAGCCTGGCAGTGGTACAGGTCATGAATTCCATGGCCTTCCCAGTTTTTCCCTTGTGGCAGCCTAGTTTTGCCACTGGCTCAGTACACTCGGATGTCCCTTTAATGAGGCTGTAACGAGGCAGAGCTACTTGGGAAATGTTTTTTCCACTCCATCAACGATATTGAGATCTTGATCATCACCCCATTCAGCAGTGGCATAAACAGTGGAGGTTACAAAATTGGCTTCATTTACATTGTTAGGGTGCTTTTTTTTCAAAATGTTTTAGTGAAAATCCCACCACAAAATGCCCACTGCCTTGCTGTCCACCTGTGTGTGCCATGGGAGAGCATGTGCAAGACAGAAGTGGACACTGGGGAAATGGCAGGAGGGAAGATGCTGCAGCAAAACTCTCATTGTATATTGAGTCACCATGGGGTGCTGAGATGCTGGCAAAGAGAGCAGTTCATCCAAAAAGCCTGGAAACATGAGCTCATCAGACCTCACAGGTTCAGAAATCACACATTATAAAGAACCCGCTGTGAAGAAAATTCCCCTGTATGTGTTATCTGGAAGCAGGATGGTGTCTAACATGGTTTTTGGATCCTTTGTTTTGGCAACATCAGGTTTGATTTCTACCTGTCAGCAGATGTATACAGCCAACACTTGGATATGTAAATTATAGGGTATAAATTAAATGAGGATTGTGAAGCATGTATTGGCTATTGCACCCTCTAGTACTAAGATCTTGCTAATTACCAAGTGATCCAGATAGCCAAGTCCTTGCAGAGGCCATGCTTTTGTAGCCTGTGCACCAGACATACGGTGACCCAACCAACAGTTCTCTCGTCCAGCCTGGTGCCATTGAAATTATGAGTGTGTATGACTTCTGAAGAAATTAAAATCCCCACACCAAACCAACAAATTCTTAACTACAAACTCAGCTTCAAGCTTGTATTAGTTCCAATAAAGCCAACAGCATTATTCATCTATGAGGAGAGATACAGTGAAGGGTAAGGGATGATCAAGGTCATGGAAGAATTTCCATATGCTGAACAACTCTAAACAGACTGCGACTTTTCGTCTTGGAAAAGAAATGACTTAAACTGAGATGAGCTGGAAGTTGTGATATCTTGAAGGTGATGGATGAAGTGACCAGGGGATTATTCACCACGCTGTTGAGCACAAGTACAGAGGCCGTGAGTGCATATTTTGAGCAGTAGGTTCAAAGCAAACACAAGAAAATGCTTCCTCATCTGACACCCAATTACATCGAGCCCCCACCTACCTCCATGGAAACTTCTGTGTCTCAAGTGGTCAGCCAAGTCCTTTCTTTGTTGTTTTCAGAGTGAACAGAAAGAGCTGTTCCACCTAGAACAGGAGGGTTGTTGGGCTGACAGGAACACATCACATAACAGGTACTTTGAAATATTTCATCCATCAAAAAACTTCATCTTCTCACTGTACCACTGACTAATTTGTTAGCTCAAGAGGAAACCGGGCAGCTCTAGCACACCAGAAAGCAGCAGCACCTGGTACATTTCACCATGTCACTTGCCAGTCTGGAGCAATCAGTCAACTGCTTAATAAGCAAAACACTTGAAACCTTTAGTGGTATTTTTCTTTGTTAATATGAAGAGGTGACACACATGTCTAAGCAGCACTGACTTGCATTGTGCTACTTTATATGAATGCACATAACCACCTGCGACCTGCCAGCCCCTCATTTGTCAATGGAGAGCAATCATTCAGCCACTTAACAATCGCCAGGAGAAATGCTCCGAAGATTTCCAACTGGAAATTAAAGCACAACACTTCGGTGAGTGATTGCAATTCCCTGACAAATCATCCTGGAGTCTTAAAAATAGCTGTGTATTTTGTATATATCTGTAAACAGTTGACAGTTGATTTCTTACTTCAATTTCTAAGCAGGCTGGGTAAATTCTGTAATTAATGGTCATTAGGGATTTAGAAGACAAATGAGTAATTCGTTAGCTTGGTGTCCAAACTAATGAGCAATAAATGCTTATGAAAGACATGATTTATTTAGTATTTCAGATCCATGTCATTACGTGATACCTGACGAAGATGCCAAGAAACAAAGCTGATCCACGCCTTGGAGCCATGAGGGACGGGCGCCTACTCTGTGAGAACACACAGGTGCCAAACCTGAGGGACTCCTGGGAAGTCACCAGCCTTTCCATGACTAACAAGGGTCAGCTCAGCCAGCCAAGACCAAGTTTTCTCCTAGGTGTTTTCCTAGAGACTGGGTACAGCATGATTATTTCTGGCTATTTCAGATCACCTACCTGAGGTCTTCAATACACACACGGCACCACCATGGGCTGCAATTCCTTGTCCCAAACCCATTTTTGGACTTGCCTTTGATACTGTCCAGATGAACAGCCAAGATGCTGCAGGAGAAGAGCCCAGCTATGCTGCTGCCCCTGTTACCATTCAGTTTTGTCTGTGATCTTTTAAGAAGGCTTTCCATCCACCGGAATTTTTTTCCCCCACAGTTGAGAGTTAGAGATGTAATAGTCCAGAACAAAGCTAATATGCCAAAATGTCAGAAGTAATAAGAAAAGAAAATCACAGAAAAAAGGTTAGTTACAGCTGTTCCTGAGAAAATTTTACTCCGTATCGTGTTTAAGCAAGCCAGGCAAGACAAACTGGATGCCATGAGGACAGGGAGTTATAATGCTAGGAGGTACACAACACAGGTAAAACTGGAATTGCAAGTGTCACCCTGCTGGTGTCACAGGGGGCTGCCTGTCCCCCCAGCAAAGTAGGGTTTGGGATCAGGGTGGAGGACATGCAATGGGTGTTTATTTCAGAGGACACATTGCTGTGCTACTTGGTGTGTGTCTGTGCTCACTTATGCAACCTTGTGAGTCCCTCATGACTCAGGCTGTTCTGGCTCCATGAAGCCCCTCCAGCCCTAACGCTCAGCCATTTTTCTCCTCTCTGGTTTTGCCACTGTTTATACTGGGCTATTGCAGTAAGAAAGTGTCCTTCGGGGTAACTAGGATAGCTACCCCAGGGGGTTTCTGCAAGACATTGCTTTTGGAGTGATGCATGTGAGTGATTCATGACTTTCTGAAGGACAAATATCTCCTTCAGAATCATGGTTTCCAGCAAAACAGACAGCAGGGATCCCTGATTGTGGCTCTGCTCATGGTGGGCCGGGGCATTGGTGCTTACCAAGATCAGTGCCCACTCTTCATTTTTGGAAGGCCATCAAACAGTGGGGACAGGTTTGCAGACCACAGTCAGCCACTTTTTTCTTTCTTTCTCCTTACAGGACAGTCAGTCTTCACACAGACCTCTGATCCTATCACCTGTGTGTTTGTGGTATGTTATTTAACTCCTGATGCAAGTAGAAAGCAGGAAGCATATCCAGTAATGTTTTACAGGCACAGAATTAACAGGTTTTTTTAATCATTATGTACTCCGTATACGCTATTTCTGCATTGGGCAGAACATTACTAAATGTTTTAGATATTTTAGAATTTCAAAAAGTGGTACAAGTAGATGTTTTGAGGACCAGACAATTCAACTCCATTTCTTAAAAAGGAAAGGTCATAAAACTTCCTGGTGTCTGGTGGGGTAAGAGTCTGTACATCTGCCCCATGACACTTCCACCCCTATTCTTTAAAGTTCTGAAAAACTGGCATTTGATTAAGACATTTTTAAAAGATAAATGTCATTGAAATGTGCTGAAAGAGACAATTAAACAATCTGAAAATTAATTCACAATAAAAGGATCTCTTCAGATGTGTTATTTTTGGCACAAAAATCCTTTGGGCCACAACTAATTACTGCGGAGACCAGAGGCAAGACTGAAGCGAGTTCATTTGCTCCTAAACGAGCTCCGCCACATCCGTGCCAAGAGCAGGGAGTCCACCGGCACGTGATGCACGTCACCGGCATCGCCCTGGGGGGGGGAAGAAGAGAAAGCACATTGCACTCACATGCCTGAGAGAGGTTTGGAGGTGTTGCCAGAAGGAACAAGGTCGACAGCTGACATCTGTGTCATCTTCACAAGGCTGCCTGCAGCCTCCAAGCAAGGTCTGGGGGGATTGGGGCTGGCAGGATGATGCATCTGCTCACCCTGTCTTGCTTAGGTTGGGCACAATAAGCACGTGTTGGTTTCTCCAAACTTCGGGAGTCTAAAGGGGGATCCTTGAAGGGATCAAAGGTTATTCTGGGTTGATAATGTCAAAGCTCAACTTCTAGAGACTCAGCTCATTGGGCTATAAATGGTAAAGTAATGTACGTGCATGATAGAGTGACTTACCCCTGTGGATGTGCTTTAACCAGCCAGATGAGCTGTGCTGGGTGCTCTGAGCTGGCCCTTCCCACTTCAAAGCTGTTAAGTTAATATCTTGTCTGTCATGGCAAAACTGGACAGATCTTATCCAGCAGAAAACAACCCGATGCTTAAATAAGATAAGCAATTTTGTGAAACATCAGCACAGCTCAATTTATGCCATTTGAGAAAGGCATTTGATGTTTACTTGCATAACCAGCAGCAGCAAAGGTAATGCGTTCTCCCTTGCTGTTTTTTGAAGGAGGCTGTAACCCTTTTTACTGTGTGACCCTCAAGCACTATGGAAAACTTGCAAATGAAAAGCTCCTGTGAGTAATCCCATTTGTAGTCAATATAGTTACATTCTTCAGAGGTTTGGTATAAGTCTCTCACTTCAGAATAGCAGGTGATAAACTAAGAGTGGGGGGTTTTATTTTTAATAAATGGATTATTTGGCATTCGAAAATCCTCCCTTAAGACTCAGGCTCTGACTTGCACTACTGCAAGAAATGTTTTTATTTTAATTGAAGAGTGATTCTTGAAGAGCTACAGCTCTGGACGTGGTGGGTGCCTTTTGTCACAAAGCCAGTCCTCGGTGGTGTTGCCTACCTATGGGGTTATGTGGGAGTGGGAAACCTGGCGTGCAGCATAGGCTGGATTGACTGTGTCCTTTGCAAATGCTTCTCATTAATTTAGTGATGAATGAGAAAGTGGGAGAAGAGGAAATGTTTTTTCTTGTCTTCCTGCTGTCTTAGTATTCTCCATGTAAGAAAATCTCTTTCTTGGCAGCTTGTCGAAGTTAATAAACAATACGTGACAGAAAAGCAACTTTTTTTGACAGAGGCTGAAGCTTCTCAGTCTTGTCAGGTGTCCTCCAAGGGCACCTGGGACTGAGGCTAAAATGGGTGTTTGACCTCCAAGCCCCAGCTGAGTGCTCAGACAAGATGAGGATGTTGAAGGGTTCAGCCTGGACAGTTAAACAGGTGTCCAGGTCTCTTGGTGACTAAAGAGGCATTCTGTATTTGCCTTTCAGAGCACTGATTTCAAATTTTGGCCTCTCTCTCTGGACAAAAGGGTTATCTGGTCTCTTGCTTTTTAATTTTTTTTATAAGGATAGGGTTGAGATAGCTAGGGGAGAACACGTGAGGCACTGGGAGCCGACCTGACCTGCTCGTTCTGCAATATGAGAGTGAAAAAACTCTGTGTTTCCTGTAGCAAACAGTCATTGGAACTTTGTTTTTTTACATCTGCACAAACAAAGCAGCTGGGGGTAGTCAAATGAATCCTGGCAGAGAAATGGGTCTCCTTCTAAGCGGAGCCGGGTGCTCCTGTGAAAACTGGGACTGATTTGGCTGAGTTATGAGCCTTGGAGAGCTACAATTTACTCATGTGATGAGTATGACTGCAGATCCATCAGGAGGAGAGGCCAGCTGCCCCATGCCCATGCTGGGGCTGAGGGAGGCTCCTACAGGGACATGACTCATCAGAAAGAGTTTCCTAACTCTCTGTGCCAGTCAAGTAGTGGCTACAGCCTGATGCACAGAACTGCTTGTAAATGCATGCAGCAAATTCAGCCTTCCCTCCCTTTGGGGAAACCAGGCTTCAACTGCAAGGAAATAACTTCTTCCCATTAAATCATAGATCTAAACAATTTTCATCCTTCTCTTTGGATACTCTTCATCTTTTATCCAAGCATTAGAAAACCAGCCCTCCCTGGTGCACAATCATAAATGTGAGCAAATCCCAAGCCCTTGACAGATAATAGGAGTGCTGGAACAGCTTGAACTGTGAAACAGCTCCTAGATGCTGAGACTGTCTCATTTGTGGTCAGCATCTAAGGTTAAGCTGCAGAATACTTAGAAGAATGATTTTTAAAATGCTTTCTGGTGCCTCAGGAGCACAGATTGCAAAATGTACTCCTGCAAAGTGGTCAAGAGTGAGATCGTAAAGTCATACAACAGTTTGGGTTGGAAGGGACCTTTAAAGGTCATCTAGTCCAACCTCTCTGCAATGAGCAGGGACATCCTCAACCAGACTCACAGCCCTATCCAATCTAACCTTGAATTTTTACAGGGACAGGGCATCTACTCCCTCTCTGGGCAACTTGTGCCAGTGTTTCAACACCCTCATCGTAAAAAATTTCTTCCTTATATCTAGTCTGAAATTTCTCTACACTGTATATTTGTTGGGCCAGGGCTGATTTCAGACTCCTTGAACTCTTGATCTAGTTTAGTATTAGGAGACAGGAGGATAGGACATAGGCCAAGACAATGTCGGGTTACTGTTCGGTGTTGGGCAAGTTAAGAACGACAAGGATTGTTATTTTGATCTATTCTTAAAAACAACCAAACAAATCAATGAATCAAACAAAAACAAACTCTCAAAATGGTGCCCATCACCAGTGGCTAAGTCAGCAGGTTCGCTGGTGGGAGTCAGGACATGCTGTAGTGATCTTTCACCAATAAGTTCCTCTTGTATCTTCTGTCCATGGTTAGATTTGGGCAACAGTTATGGGTTTTTTTTCGGTTTGCTGGGTGCTTTGGCTTTAATAAAATTGAAGCAGGCATTTTTTCTTTTGCAAAAGGAAAAAAAGGCAATTTGAAGTATTTGAATTGTTTTGAGAATATTTGTTTTGGCTAAAATCACATTTTTCACCTGTCCTGTAAAAGTCAGGTCAACTGAAATAAAAAAAAAGGTCTCTGGCATGCAAAGTCTTCCCATTTTGAGATGAGAGGTAAGAAGAAAATGAACAGAGTGATGTTTCAATCCATTGAAATATTTTAATATCTTAAATTTAAACAAACTTATGTTTTAGTATTTCTATATCCACATGAAGACCCCAATGTACAATTGTTTGGAATTTCCAGGGCAAAAATAAGCTCATTATCTCAAAATTACTTTTTTCTGAAGCTGCCATTACTGTTAGCATCTTCCACTCTGCCAACAAACAAACAAGCATTCTGCCTTCTAGGCGAGGACAATAAGATGCCTCAAACATTTTTTATTAAAACTTTGAATTAGTTTTCAAAGTTGCAGAGGACCTTTTATTTATGGGAAATTCATTTCAAGAGAAAACATATTTTTGGAGGATGAGAAAAATTATGGCTATTTGGAAAGAGATCTTTTAAGTTTCAAAACCGGTCACTTTTTAATAAACACCAGTAACACAGCCACTAAAAAAAAAATCCAAAGAAAGGGCTCTGTTTCAAGGCCTGCCAAGGTAGATACGGCTTCAAGGCTTCGCCTTTACTTCCTGAAGGCTTTTCCCTCCTGCTCTGATTTTTTTCAGAAGTTTCCATGGGCTTTGGCCAGCTTGAAGGAAGAAATTTCTGGAGGAAGATCAGGCTTAGTTACTAACACCCCCACTGTGGGCCTCAAAAGCCTCCCTGGTTGAAATGGGCTCTTCTGGGACATGGGAGGTCCTGGCTGTGGGTGAGTTTCAAGCACTAAGCTGCCTTTTTTTGGAAAGATTAATGTGAAAGCCAGTTTCCCTGCTTACGACATCTGTTAACTGTGGGAACCCAGGCTTCCTCCTGTCCCAGATACATGAATAGCTGGTTTTAATTTTGCTTGTATCTACCAGCATTGCCAAATTAAATGTGCTGTGGATGGATAAGAAGTGATAAAAGCAGCACTTTCAGAGGATGAATGAAGACAATGAATGAAGACAAGATCCATGAGGATCACCTTGGCAACAGCAACATTTTCACCTGTGTCACACACATGCAGGAACAGCAGCAAAGCTTCTTCGCTCTTATTTGGGGTGAAACAGCCCCACCTCTGTCTGTGGGATTGATGTGGTGCCTGGGAGGCTGAGGGTGTGTGAATACCCTGTGTGGCAGCTGCAATGGCACCCAGGAGTGTGCTACTGCACAATAAATATGATGCCTTTCAAAGAAACCAAGGATTTGGGTATTTATGCTGGGTTTCTTTAACATGCCTGCAGTGAAATTAGGCACATGGCTCCCAAGGCAAGGAGAGCATGTCAGAAACCCCCAGCCTTGCAGCCAGCAGGATTCGGCCATGGGGGTTTGGATGCAGGCTCTTTGGAAGCAGTGACAGGGCTCATTAGTGTTAGTGGTGCTGGATCAGCGTATCCTGGGGCATCTTCCCACTCAGGGCAGGAGGGCTTCTCAGAGGAGCAGTGCCTACAGTCCTTGGTAGAGGTTCAGGTCTTCCCCATGTCAAGCATCCAGAGCAGGCTCAGGTTTGGCCAAAGTTTTGTGAAAATATAGGGGGAAAACTTAACAACAAACTATACTTAAAAATCACCTACTTAAAACTTGCAGAAGGAAAAAAACTGGTCAATATTAATCAATGTGTAGGTGTTAATTAGTGTCTTGTTTCTCAAGCCAAACACCATCAAGGTGGTAAACCACTTTTAACCTCACTTCCAGGTAAATTATGTTTAGTTGCCCTTTTATCTGCTGTGCTTTGTATACAAATGAGCAGCAGCTCCCAGTGGACTCCACCGAAAGGTTAGCAGCCGCACATAGCATCCCGGATGAACATTCGAGATCTTCTAAATATAAAGGAGTGTTGCAGCAAAGAACACTTGGATTTGATTAATTTGGACAAATTTTACTTTGATGGGGGCCCAGAAGGTACAGTGGCAAAAGTGGTTCTTAATCATGGTGCCTACAGCTCTGTGTTGTGTACTCCGGCGTTGGAACTATTGTTATGACATCAAAATACGTCTCTGGGATGGATGATGCGTAATCTGTGTGCTTTTTAAAGATATGCAGGAGAAAGTGGGAGTGTAACAAGGGGCCAGACCCTCATTTACAATCTTTTCAGGCTGTGAATTGTCAAAATATCTCAGAAGGATTTTGGCAGCTTTGTCACTTCCCCTCCCCTGGTGCTCAGCTCTTATTTAATTATTAATGCCCGTGGCTCAGGGTTGTCTCAGCAAGTGGAAGAAAAGTCTCTGTTGAAAGTGATGGGAGTAGACTTGAAAATCTCAGTCACATGGTCCTCATGTAGGGCCTTTTGGAGTAGTACCAGAGGATAAAATGTCTTGAAAAGCTGGATCCAAAGTCCATCGAAGTCGGTGAAGTATTTCCATCACTTCAGTTAGCTTCAGGCTAACCCCCAGGAGAACTGAAGAAAAGAGGACAGTGGAGAGGGATGGGAGCAATCCCAGTGAGCCACTACTTCTGTGGATCACACTCCTTGCCTAACATTACCCTACTAATTGCAGGTTTGGCTGGTTAATGAGGCTTCTTGCTTTTCACCCTGCTCTGGGGAATTCGTTGGTCCCTACGTCTACCTCAGCAGTGACACAGACCCCTTCCCGAGCAGCAGCTCCCAGCCAAAGCCTACCCCACTCTAGAGACTTCTCCTACCACAGTTACACCTCTCAGGCAGTGCTGCGATTTTTAATGACATCTTGATGCTAGCAGGAGCACAATATATGGATTTATAGCAGCTGAAGAGTGTGTCTTCCTTCAGTGAGGGAACGGGAAAGGCTTTTGCCAGCAGAGGATCCGTCTGCCTTCAAAAGTGCCAGCAAACTCTTATTAGTGCAGACAAGATCTGGGAGAGGTTCCCTTCCTGGATGACATTTTGGCAGTTTTCTGAATATTTTCCCCTTCTGCGATGAACATGGCCTTGGAGATGTTTTGACCATCAACGTTTTAAACAGAAATCTCTCTCACTGGGATTGAGACACTTTGAAAATGTTCTCATCTGTGAAACGTTTTTCCCTTTAATTTGGGAAGCAAAATTACTGAAGTAATTAAGTTCCCCACTTAGCTTTTCTAAGCAGCTTCTGCATGCTTTCGTTTTTTTCTTAGTCCCAGCAGAAATGGTGCTGGATTCTAACAAATAAGGCAGAATGAGCTCATTAGATTTGTTTCTGAATTGGGCAATTGATTGTTAGAAGAAGCATTTTATGCTTCCAAGGATAATAGAGATGCATCTGTGGCATTTAGCAGCAGTGGATCCGTGCATCTCACATGCAGTAATGGTGGCAATTGAGCAGGAAGAGAGAAGGAACAGACCCCATGGGAGATTCCCCAAAATGGTAGATTTATGCCCTGTAATTAGTCTTCTCACTTGCCATCTTTTTTTTTCTGCTGGCATGGCAAGGGGAAAAAAAAGCCCAAAACCCTGAGGAGAACACTGAGAAATTTCCTGCTCTTCTCTTAATTTCAAAATGATATCCTCATTGTGTTTATGTCTGTCCTCAGTAAAATATATTGCCAGTTTTCCAGTATTCCCTGCCAGTCTGTCACTATTCTCTCTTGCTGTGTTTTCCCAATGACAGATGGTCGCCATCAACAAACTTTCTAGAAAGTAACTGGGATGCTCAGAAGTCTTCACTGGCAGCGTGGGTGCAGGGACATTAAAATTAAATTGGTGTTAATGTGGCACAAACACCAGGCTGGGTGGGCTGAACTCTTTTTGGCCATTTTTCCTGGGGTAGATAGGATGCCTTCCTTGCTGCTGGGACTGCCTCTGAATTGCTGTGGATTGACTTAAATGATATGTAAACTTGGTGAAATCTTTCACACTCACTTTCCCTAAAAACTGAAATATTTCTGATTTTAGTTTTGGCAGGAAAACAGAGAAACTTATCTTGTGGCTCAGTCTCAAGGTTTTTTCACTTTTTTTAGCTTGCCATAGTATAAAAAGAGCCTCTTATTGCTCCACTGCCAAGACCTGGAGTGCCAGGACTTGGCAGTGGAGATTTCTCTTTTTTTTCTCAAATTTGAGTCAGTTGTGGCACGATTACTTCTGAAACCCACAGTCTAATTTCTGACCGTAACACCCTGAAAATGTCCCTTTTGTTTTACATAATGGTCAATTTTGATGATCTGGTGGAAGTTCTCTATATTTCTACTCTCCTATGTAGTCAGTTTGGGTTCAAGAAGGGATTTGAAATGTTTGCGTTCACAAAACACAACTGTAAGTGTAAACCATTTTGACCTCAATAGAGCTAAGTTTATTTACATCAGCTGAGGACCTGCCTGAACCCCTGCTAACTCGACATTGATATCGTCCTTTCTCAACTGTGAGTAGAATGTTTTCTGTCTTAACCAGCCTTAAAGGCCTGCTCCCTTCTCCACACCTTATTGTGTCAGCTGGGGCTAACTTATCATCAGTGTTTTGTCATGCAAGACAGACAAGGTGCTTTTTTTAAATTCATCAAGACTTCTGCTGATTAGCAGTATCACTGTATCCAAATACTGTCACCTACCAAGATCTCATTTGAAAGAGATTGAATATTTGGAAACTAAAGGTCAAAAATATCAATAGAGCACTACATACAGCTCTGAAAACAAAGATTAGGAGCTAAAGCCTTAGAAATACTGCATGAATTTGCCTCCTTAAAGTGAAAATTATAGCTATCATCTGGTTATAAATTCATATCATATGTACATCTTGGAACAGTTTACAGCTAAAGAGCAGATGTACAAATTAATAGGAGGAAAAATACCCTAAAGATAGGTGAGAGGATCCACAAATATTTTGTTAAATAGGCTTAGCTGTAGTACTTGAAGTTAGCTGGGGAATAAGACCTTATACAATTGAGTAGGAGTTTCTCCCATCCAAATATGTCTTTTGTAAGAAATGTGGATAAACCCACCACATAGCTCTTTTCTGTCCATACACTTTGACATTTTTTCAGACAGTTTTCTAATTTTGTACCCCTGTTCTGCTCTGTTCTGGTTCAGAACCTGTTTCAGCACTAGGTGCGCTCTTGCTAAGTGAAGGACTTGGATCTCATGATGTTTTATGGCACAGAGCAGAAGGACAGCTTGGCACTGCATTGGAACTGCATCCATAGTAATGGGGTAAACAGATACATGGCAATAACCAGTATCAAGGTGGGAGAAAGATGGAACTAGAGGCATTGATGGAGTGCTGCTCATAGTGGTTTTATAATGCCTTTGTGCCATGAGACTGAAAATTACTGCACTTTCTAATAATCAGCACAGCTCAATTTAAAATGCCCTGTTTAAATAACCCTTCTGGGAGAGTCCCTACTGTTTTCTATCTGAGAAAGCTGGCGAGTGAGTCCAGGGCTGGTTTGCAGATGATTTGCGTGTACTCTCTGGCAGCCTGAGAGGAAGGCAAGAGACCTGATCCCCAGGTTTGTGCACAACAGGAACAGTAAACCTCTCCACAAGTGCCTGGGCAACCAGCAAATACATACCCAAGGCTCTGAATCTCAACTCCTGAAGCACCTCACACTGCATTACTTAATCCACCTTTCTTGAAGCCTTCTCAGTCCCAAGTTCTCTCTGCTCTCGGTAGCACCACTCACTTTCCAGATAAAGACATTATTTCTTGCACCTTTTATTCACTCCTGTCTCACCCCGAGTCCTTTCCCTCTGGATGCAGGGAAAAGCTGGCTGGGGAGTTCAGATCTGCCTTCAGATGGGGCTGCGTGGGGAGCAGGTGGAGAAACAGGGATGGGGCAGTCTTCTCCGTGTGCCTGGCACTAGGAAACCATGGCTGCCAAAGGGTTACAACTGGCTGGGAAAAGGAGTCAGCGAAGGATTTACCAATGTCACAGAGACTCCAGAGGGTCCCTTGGCAATGTCCAGTCCTGACTGCTGCTTCTGGGCTCAGCTTTATCTGATGGGAGTTGTGCTGAGTGATGGACAGGAGGCACCATGGCCCTGAGCAGTTTCTAGGTTTGCGAGGGGAGGTAAAGGACTGGAATGGGATTTCTTTTATGGGTGAAATAACTGCTGAGAGGGACTCAAAGGAGCAGAAAAGTCTGGCTCTGGGAGGCACTTAGCCTCTGACTCATTGCTGGGCTAAACTCCAGGAAGACCCACTAAGGGAAGCTGCAAATTTTACAAAGTAAATGTCAGGGAAGGAACCAGCCAGTTTAGCATAACCAGAAGTGCTAGATGAGCTCCTTGAAGAAGACAAATCACCCTGACATTGCACCCCTTCTGCAGGTGCATGGGGAAAATGTACACTTCATGTCAGCTCAATCTCTCCCTCGCTCAATGGCCTCATGTATTGTCAGCTTCAGAGCTTATTCCATGTGTCCTGCAGAGAGACTGCGTAAGATGATGTTTCTTTAAAAGTTTATTTTACTTTTTCCCCTTTCTTCAGTATTGAGGGAGATAAGGGGCAGTGCACACCTCAGGTCAAGTTTAAGAGTAAAGCAAAGTTGCTCCAGGCTTTGAGACTATGCTGAAGCCCTCACTTGGGATCCTGGAAGGGGAAGCAGAGTTTGCAGAAGGTGCTCTGAAGTCTGTGTCTGTAAGAACAACAATACTGGGTCTGACAGAGATCCAGTCTGGATCAGTAAGACTGCAATCTTCATTTTATCTACCTTGCATGAAACACCTGCAGACAAGCACAGATATGGTGTTCACAGGGCCTTCCTACACTCATTTCTTTTTCTTCCATTTATCTCAGATTTCTGGAACTGGGTGAAATTCAACATATAAACTGTTTGTATATTTTCATCCAGGTCAGAATATATCTCCTTTAGCAGAACAATCTGCCCTGGCTTCAGCTGGGAAAGAGTTAATTTTCTTCCTAGTAGCTAGTATAGTGCTGTGTTATGAATTAAGTATGAGAATAAAGTTGATAACACAGCGATGTTTTTAGTTGTTGCTAAGTAGTGTTTACATTATATAAGGACTTCTCAGCTTCCCATGCTCTGCCAGCAGGGAGGTGTACAAGAGCATGGGAGGGAACACAGCTGGGACAGTTGACCTCAACTGACCAAAGGGATATTCCACACCATATGATGTCATACTTAGGATATAAAGCTGGGGAAAGAAGAAGGAAGGGGAGGAAGGTAGGAATTTAGAAGAAGGAATTCAAAGTTATAGAGTCTGTCTTCCCAATCAACTGTTACGCATGATGGAGCCCTGCTTTCCTGGAGATGGTTGAACGCCTGCCTGCTGGTGGGAAACAGTGAATGAATTCCATGTTTTGCTTTGCTTGCATGTGAGGCTTTTGCTTTATTTATTAAATCACTTTTATCTCATCCCACGAGTTTTCTCAATTTTACCCTGCTGATTCTTTCCCCCATCCCATTAGGGGGGAGTAAGCTTCTATGTGCTGCTCAGCTGCCAGCTAGGGTTAAACCATGACACAAGCACAAAAGTATCTCCACATCTTCACATCCATGTTGTGAATGAATGTGAATTTGATGAACTTTTTCCTAAACATGCCCCCCCCATCCTTTATACTATTTTCCTATTACATCCATAGAGCTACTTGGAAAGGCACATCCTAGTGGGATTTTCATCTGAACTTTCTGGGATAACAAAAACCTAGTCTAGTGAGCATGGGAGAATGCTAAAATCTGCATTATCCCTTAATTTTCTGGTGTCATCCATCTCCAGACAAAGCAACTTTGTGGATCTCTCAAGGGATGTTTGTTCTAGAGCTTTTTCCTTTGCACAACAGCTTGTCTGATTTGTTGTGAGTCTTATACAGAGCATGAGTTTCTGTCTTCTGAGGTACCATGGAAAGGCTGTCTTTTGGTCTATATGCCAAACTTTGTTGTAAAAAGAAAGGGCCCATCCTTCCCACTACTCTTATTTACAGGCTTTTCTTGCTGTTTCATGAGTCTAGAGCAACCGCGTGCTCACATGCAAAAGGGAGATCACAGAAGTGCACACAATGGGAACTGCATATCCCAAAATATTTGAGATAATGTAAACCTGCAGCACCTGGACGTCTTCTTCTTATTGCTGCCCTGTGTGAGTCTCAGCAGCTCATTGTATGAACCTTTTGATCATTGTTAGTGTGCATGTGGCCATTATTAGTGCAAACCTACACCCAAAGCCATACAGAGGAATCACATCACCATTGGAGAAGTGTTCCCACTCCACACAAATGATTTTTGTTAAGCATGTTATGGAAGATACTGGAGAAAAAGAGTGTACTGGTGCTTGTAAAATGTCTTAACCACTAAAGTGCATGTAACATACTATTATAAAGCCCAGTCAGCATGAGTTTAGGAATGACAGGTCCTGATTGACTGACCTGAGGAGTTCTATGACAAGGTGACCCACTTACTGGGTGAGGGAAGGTGTGTGTATGTTGTCTACCTAGATTTTAGTAAAGCCTTTGACAATGTTTCCCACAGCATTCTCCACAGAGCTACTGGCTGCTCATGGCTTGGATGGGTGTATTTTTCACTGGGTAATAATCTGGCTGGATGGCTGGACTCAAAGAGTTGTGGTGGGGTTCAGTTAAATCCAGTTGGTGGTTGGTCACAACTGGTGTTCCCCAGGCTCAATGTTTGGGCCTGTTCTGTTTAATATCTTTATCAGTGACCTAGATGAGGGTTTTGAGTGCTCCCTCGACAAGTTTGCAGACAATGCCAAGTTGGGCAGGAATGCTGATCTGCTTAAGGGAAGAAAGGCTTTGCAGATGGATCTGGACAGTCTGGATCAATGGGTTGATGCCAACTGCATGGGGCTCAAGTAAGATGAGTGCTGGGTCCTGTCCTTTGGACATAACAACCCCATGCAATGCTACAGGGTTGGGGAAGAGTGGCTGGAAAGCTGACTGGCAAAAAAGAGCCTGAGAGGTGTTGGTTGACAGCTGGCTGAACATGAGCCAGCAGGGTGCCCAAGTGGCCAAGAAAACCAACAGCATCCCGGCTTGTATCAGAAATAGCGTGGCCAGCAGGAGTAGGGGAGTGATCACACTCCTGCACTCAGCACTGGTGAGGCTGCACCTTGAATCCGGTGTTCAGTTTTGGGACCCTCACTACAAGAATGATATTGAGGAGCTCTGGAGTGTGTCCAGAGAAGGGAAATGGAGCTGATGAAAAGTCTGGAGCACAAGCACTACAAGGAATGGCTGAGGGAGATGTGGCTTTTTAGTCCGAAAGAAGGCTGTAACGAGGCAGGTGCTGTTCTCCTCTCCCAAGCATTAAGTGATAGGACAAGAGGAAATGGCCTAAAGTTGCACTGGGGGAGGTTTAGACTGGATTTTAGAAAAAATTTCTTCACCAAAAGTGTTGTCAAGCACTGGAATAGGCTGCCTAGGGAAGTGGTTGAGTCACCATCCCTGGAGGTATTTAAAAGATGTGTAGATGTGGTGCTTGGGGACATGGGTTAGTGGTGGACTTGGTAGTGTTAGGTTAAGCATTGAACTTGAGGATCTTAAAGATCTTTTCCAATCTAAATGATTCTATGATTCTGTAGCAGCTTTCACAGGAATCAAGCTGCATTTGAAAGAGCTGAGCAAACCAAAAAATGAACAAAAAAGGTCTGAATTCATAGCAGGAGCAAATTTGTCTAGCTCTGCAGATATCAACAGAGCAATGTTGATTTATACCAGCTGCAGATGTGACCCAAGTCACAACTCTTTGCTTCATCTCCCACGCTGAGTGATGCTTGGAGGCCTTTTACTGAAGTCTTATCACCCAGGACCCCCTCACGAAGTGTGGCCCCGCATGTTTACTGAAGACTGTACATTTTATCCTCACATCCTCAGTTAGCTGTGACTGCCCCACAGGGTCACAGCATGTCGTACTCGAGCAGGTCACAGCTGACATGCTGGCCTGTAATTGGAAGTGGCACTGTGCATCCAGGAGCAACAAAAGGAAAATGTTGAAAAAGTGGCTTTTTTCCCCCCCACATTTCCTAGTCCAAGAGGTGGAGAGTGCCCAGAGCACCGTGATCACTTGGAAAAGAGGGATGCTTCTCTCCCATCTTCTACCGTCTCCATACTAGCTTGTACCGGGGGACTCAAAAAGGCCTCTAAAGCAAATAAACCAGGAGTAAGGGACTTCTCCACTCTTTATCTTTCAGGTTTGGAGTATGAACACAGGAGAAGTGAAGGGCATTCTTTCTCCGTCCATCTATCCCTTAATCACAGACATATCCGTTTATAGTGTTGTGTAGTTCTTCCAGGCTGATTGAAATAACTAGATTCTCAGAGACAGGGTATTTCCCTTCCCTCCAGCATTGCTGTAGGAGTCTGTCCCTGCTTGTTACTGGAGACATTTTATAGCCCTGCAAGTTGAATCAACAGTCTTTACCCACGTCTGGAAAAAAAAGCCCTTGTTATTTTAGCCCTGGGATCCTCATCTCACAGCCCTGGGTAATCGGGATTAGCTGTTATGCATGCAAACAGTGCCACTTAAGTTTAGTTTGATCTCATTTCCACTCAGGAAAACAGTTCGAGGGCCTCAGAAGTGTGTTGAGAGCGTTCCACCCCCACCAATCTTTTTGCATTGCTACTCTGTAAAGTCAAAACATCTCCTTTAAAATCAGAGCAGCTCCGCAATCAGAGCCATGGCAGAGTCCTGGTGCTTGTGTGTGCCCCAGCTTCCATAGCAGAAACATTCCATAATTTCCTTTCAGATGCTGAACAAGAGTAAAACCATCAAGGTCACCTCCAGTTTGATCATGGCACGTGCTGTGCATTCCTCTTTTCCAGCAAGGGCATTAGCATCGCTTTATAGGTGTGCTGTTTGCCTAGTACAGCAGCTCTCCCTAAACCTGGTTGTGGTTTTGTCCCTGCCAGGTGGTGTTTACTGTATTAAGGAAATCTTATTTTCTTTCTTGAATCCGGTCTAAACAAATAAAAAGCAACACTTGATGGCTCCAGGACCTCAGCTGCCTCCTGGTGTCCCAGCACAGTTTAAGGGTGAAGTTACAGGGAGAGAGTTAGCAGGATAATGAACGTGGCAATAATGTGGTGGTTTTTTTCAGAGACATGGTGCTATCTCTGCTTTCAGAAAACTCAGACCAAGGCAAGGCACTTTCCTGGAAAACAAGCTGTAGTTTCAGAATGATGCAGAAGCTCCTGGTTGAGTTTTTCTGCCTTGCACCATGCCGAAGGTCAGATGGGATCATTACAGTGGTCCCGCTGGTCTTAACATCTGTGAAAGTTTGCTGTGGTTCCTTTGAATTGCTACTCGACTTAGCAGGGGATGGCTTTTTTTTTTTTCTGTTGGCATGTTATCAGAAGAGATCAGACTAATTGTGCATTTATCTGGAATTACAGTTATGAAGCTGCTCTAATAAGGCAGTAATTCATATCTTGAGTGATTTATGGCCCGAGCCCGAAAGCCCTCTGAATCCATTGACTCCAGTGGGATTTCCTAAGGCAGCGAGATACAAGGTCGTTGCAGAGCCCGGCTCCATTGTGCTGCTGATACCCTGATGGTGTGGAACCAGCACCTTCACAATACCACCTGTTTGTTAGGATGTGCGCAAAACATCACAGAGCGGATCCAGAATAAATGCAATTTGTGTACTATTTTCTTATTCACGTGGCATACTTAATTAACAACTCCGAAAGTCCTCTCCTGCCTCCCCCAAGTATGGCACTTAGATGACCTGGGAGGAGTTTTAGGTGGCAATCTGGAACTTGTACTGTTAAAATTCACTTAGCTCCAAGAAAGGAGAGTAAGAGCTTTTATAGTCCCTGTGAAGCAGTTTTAACCTAAGAATCAAAAGACTAAGACTGCTGTTGAATAGCAATGTTTATTTAGCACTTTAACATTTAAATCTTTCTCCATTTGGATGTGTCTTTCCTTTTGAACTGAAGGGACAATTTCCTCTATTTGCCTGCAAAACTCTTTTTCTTATCTCTCACTGAATCCCCAGAAAATCCTCAAATATTCTTGCAAATCTCAAACACATTAAGGTGTTAACCCCCCCTTCTTCCCCATTTAGACCTTTGAAGGCTGGTGTGACTAGAATGATTTTGGAGTTATAGCTTAGAGTCTGAATAAAAAATGAAGGGAAGCATTTTGCAGTACTGTAGCCAGTACAATAACTAATTACTTATAGATTTTAGGTCACATTTGAAAAAGACAAATACTGAAATAAATGGATAATCATTTGGAGCTACCACTAACAGTTTGTTTAAATACTTTGGGTTAAAGTCAGCTCTGCATCATGGCAGAGCAGCTACCTGCATTGAAGTTCCAGCTTTGTACTGGTGCCAGCGAGAGCCAAACTGGTCCCTTTGCTCAGATAAGAAACACCTGTAGCTCGGGTTTGTGCACTGCACTGGATGGTTGGTTGAGACCTTACTGGACCATGCCAATGGGAAGAGAGTTAACCAAGCAAAACATGACCAGTTCTGACACCAAGTGAGACAGAAAAAAAATATCTGAGGGTTTTGAGGCCAGATGATGTTTAGCAGAAAAAGCTAAGAAATGTGTCAGCAGATTTGTGGTGACGTGATCTCACTCCACAAACAATGGAAGACTTCAGAAGAGATGGATGAAAATACAGTTAGTAACCCATCTATTACATGATGACTTTCATCATTAGATGTAGCCAGCATATGTATTAATATTTACATCTGTATCTAATATGAGCAGAGAAGTAATTCCTTTATTACAGCTAACATTTAGTGTGATGGCTCTAATGTACTTTAGAGAACAACAACCCTCAGACAGAACAACTTCTTAGCTGTGAACCAAATGAAACTGCTTTCTTTACGTTGTCAGCTGGAATTATCAATAATTTTTCTAGAGTGAGATATGTTATGGATGCATTCAGAACAAACTTCAGGCTTTGGAAACCTAGTGACCTGGCTTTTAGATAGTAAACATTTTGCTTTTCAGCATCTCTCTGTGCCTGGGTGGTGCTTTGAACTGTGTGTGACTTCTGTTGAGGCTATGAAGATTGCATTCAGCCTCTCATCAGCCTCCACTGGCAACTTGTAACTTTCTCCTCCATGTCATTGTTCTGTGGTTTGACAGTAATGCTAATATTGAAACATGGAAATGATTTGATAAATACACTTTATTTATTAACACATACTGTCAGAAAATCTTCCGTGATCTAAAGCTCCAATGCTGGGAAATCTACACCTCACTGAAGAGATGAGCTTTCCAGATCTGATTGTCCATGGAAGAGGTGTTGGCTGCGGCCAAGTGTCTCTGCACCACCAGGCTTGGAAACCAGCAGCCTGGGTGCCTGCCTGTGCAGTGGGCTGAGAGAGGGGCATGCATCTCTTTCCTTCTTGAAGGAAAACAGATGGGAAACTTTGGCTTCTTCCCTGTGGATTTTGGTAAATCCTTCCACGCATGCATCTCACCTCTCTGGCTGTTCCTCATTCCTTTACAGTTGACAGAAAGCCCAGTTTTCTCCCCAGATGGAGAGAAGTCCCAGCTTGATGTTGAATTGTTCATCTCCTTGGAAAAATAGGCAGAACAGTGTCAGATATGCTGGAGATGATGTTCTGGGGCTTCAAAGATGATTTGTGTCCTCAAAGGTCTTGCTAACTTAGCTCAGAAATACGTGTAACTAGGCAAGATGGGGAGTCAAACTATCCGACCCCTCCCAATTCTCCTGACCCCAAATCTCTTCACATCACGAGGAGTGGTCAGAGACAGGGATAGGGGCTTCTGGAAATAACAGCATTCCTAAGGGAAAGTATTCCTTTTTAATTAATTGTATCCCTTTTATCCATGACAGTGTAATTGCATTTTGCTTAACTAAATCTTTTTAATTGGTGCTGGGAGTGAATGATAAGCAAAGCTGTACAATTCCTTATTAGCTACTACAGAGCTATTTAGGGCAGTGCAGGACGATTAGTTGGGATTTAAAAGCTGGGGCTGGATAGCATGGAGCTGGGTATTTGGGGAGGGAGGTGGTGTGGGTGTGCAAGCCAGCCTCGACATCTAAGGGCAACCCATTCTGCATATGCAAGGGGGTTTTTCGTTGATCACTGACTACCCCGCAGTGAGTTCTGGCACTCTTCCTGCCCCGATACACCTTTCCTTGGACTGGAGAAGTGGAAACGTGGGGCACAAGTGACCTCCAAACCTGCTGCCCAGGGATCACAGTGTCGAGTTTCAGGGTCCCCTTAAAGTGCCACAGCTGTGACTTATGTCCTGCCCTTATGGCGGCAAGGCTGGGGTGAGCTGTGCAGCAGTCCCTTCTCCGTCCCTCTCAGGGGACACTCTGATATGCTGTTGGAATCTGGGGTTTTACTTTAAAAATAGCATTTCATAGAATCACTAAGGTGGGAAAAGGCCTATAAGATCATCCAGTCCAACTGCCAGCCCAACACCACCGTGCCTACTAAACCACGTCCCCAAGTGCCACCTTTACACGTGTAAACCCGACCTGACTGCCTGGCAATCTCTGACAAACCATCAGGCACAAGAGACTGAATCACAAAGATACCTTCCACTCCTATTTTTCAGAAGCACTTTCTGCGAGGCGTGGTTGACCGCAGCTGGAGCTGCTGAAGTCTGGGAAACGCCCGCAGCCTGTCTCACTCCCTTAGACGGAACGCCCTGCTCTCGGTTTTTGGCTCTCCCTGCGAATGCCGTTGGTCCATTGAACAGAATAAACCCGTGGCAGGGAGTGCATCACGGGGACCCTTTGGCCGCAACATGGGGATCCCTCCTGCTCCCGAGGCCGGGCAGCCCTGAGGCGAGCCCGGCCAAGTGTAGCCCGGCTGTGCCAAGCATGGCAGTGGCAAATCCGTCTGAGTCTAGACCAGCCCACCCCGGCCCAGCTGAGCCGAGCCGAGCCATTTCAAGCCGTTCCGAGTCGAGCCGAGCTGAGCCATCCGAGACCCTCTGAGCCGAGCCGTGCCGTTTTCGAGATGAGCCCAGTCCGGCCGAGCCGTGCCGTGCCGTGCCGTGCCGTGCCGTGCCGTGCCGTGCCGTGCCGTGCCGTGCCGTGCCGAGCCGTTCCGTTCCGTTCCGTTCCGTTCCCAGCCGAGGCCAGCCGTTCCAAACTGAACCGTTCCGAGCTGAGACGAGCCCAGTCGAGCCGTTCCGAGCTGACCCGGGCCGAGGCGCCGCGGAGCGGGCGGCGGCCCTTGAGCTCCCCTTAGTGTCGGGAAGAAGCATTTTTACCGAACAGACGCCGTTTGCGAGGTCGCTGTGGTTCGTCCCGGCGTGTCTGTGGGGCCGTGGGCAGGCAGGGTGCCCGGGGTGGCACCCCGGGAGCTCCGTGTCCAGCCGCTGTCCCTGATGGGAAACACTGATTTGACACAAAATTTGACATGGTGATAATTTAGTCCCAGCTGTCCCCGTGTTTTATCCAGTAGTTCTGAAAAAAAAAAAAAAAAGGTTTGTTTTTTGGATTTGTTTGTTTGTTTCGGTTTAGCTTTGGTTTTTGTTTTTGGGAATTAAACAAGGATTTTTCTCACCGCTCTGACTGACACAGCCAGGGACTGTGAGGTCAGTATGAGCCCACAGGCACTACGACATGGCTATGGGTCTCCTCTCCAATGGATGATGTTTTCTGCCCCTGGCACAACCTGCACTGGGCTCAGTTCTCTTGTAGCTCAGCCATGCCTTTAGCAGGCAGGAGCAGCGGTGGTTAATTCTTGTGTGAGCTTTGTGCCCACAAGTCACCTCCCAGCTGGCTGGGCTTCCCTCTCCGGACCAGGCATGCAGACTGGCTTTATAAAAGCAACGTTTGTTTTCCTGCTAAATGCTGGTTTGCCAGCATGGTGGTATTAATGCAGGTCCTGGTCCCGAGTCTCCTGTTTCTCCTCCCAGAATGAGCTGTACTGGCACAGGCACTTCTCTACTGGTTGCTGCATCCCTGCTGAATGGAGTGGGCTCTGCCAATGCTGCCAGGCAGCTGCGAGTTTTCACAGTAGCACATTCCCTTTAGCAGTGGCATTCCCAGCCCCTGCAACCATTACCCCGGCTGTGTCCCTGCCTGAACAGCTGTGGTGCCGCTGAGCTTAAACACAGGCACTCCCTCCATCACTCGCATGCTCCTTCCTTCTTTAGTCCCCGCAAGATAAATGCTATGTCGTGTACCTGGCTTTGAACTCTTCAATGTTGGCACGAGCTCTCCTGGGGTGCTAAGAAATCCCTGTAATTCCAGATTTTTCAGGTTTTACATCTGCACTGCAAGATGAAGAGGTGGCAGGAGAGAAGGTGAAGCATGTGGTGCTCTGGTTTCTGGCCACACTGCTGGACAGTAGCTTGGGTTCAACCTGTTCCTGGTGTGTAGGAGTAGATGAGCTGGCCCATGGTGTCCTTTGCCCTGGGCGTGCAGATCCAGCCCCAGCTGTCCTGATCTTAATCCTGGCACAACAGCTACTTTCTGGATACCCATTCTCCAAAATGAAAATTTATGGGGATTGAAGTCCAGCCAAAGGGTCACCACTGGGGACATGGAGCCTTTCCCTTCAGTGGCAGTTTTCCCTATGAAAAATGTCTCAGATTTAGCCTGAAAAATGGTGAGGAACATACCCTGTTAGCAAGGAAAGTAAGAAAATGGGAGTATAAGCATCACATGTTGATGTAACAGGACAAGAACACAACTTGTAAATCCTTTATTTCCTAACAGTGGAAATGCATTATTTACATACTACCACATAAAAAGAGATGAAGGAAACCCAAACAGGCTCAGCTCTGTGGAAGCCCTGCAGAAAGCTGTGTTAGCTGAAGTGCCAGAACTTAGAATGCTATTAGTGCAAAATTTTTTCTCTGGTTCAATATAGTGATGAGCTTTGTTGCAGTGTGCACTATTAGACCTTGCACACAGCTGGGTCTTCTCACTCATATTGTCCCTGGATGCCCCATCATCTGCTGCTGGTACAAGCACGGCTCAGTTTTTCCACATATTTCTGGATTTCTAAGCACCAAAACAAGTTTCAAAGCTGAGACACATGCAGTTGTGACTTACATTAGGGCAAAGATATGGGGTCACTTACATTAATTGCTGACATTTTAAATACAATATTGACAAACAGGTGGTTGTGATGTGCCCAGCTATGTGTACACAGACTTCTTGAAACCTGCTGAATGCCCAGAGCTGGAGGAAAAGGGGAATACTTAGGCCTTAAGAAAGGGAGACACATATGAGATTTTCAGTTAAGGCAGAAAACTTTGGTTTAGGGTCCATATTTTCACTCTGGAAGTTATTAGCTGATACTTTTCCATTATTATTTTTTTTTCCTTTGCTTTACAACAGCATCTAATATCTAACGGTATGAAATGCTTAACTTTATACACCAGATAAGGAAAGGAGTATTGCTGCTGGGGACAGGTTAGGAAACACTGAAAGAGTAGGCAGGGGATTTGGCCAAGGTCAAAAACAAGGTCCGTGCTAAACCAGGATAGTGTGGCATTTAGGTCCAAGGCACTTATTTATGCACCTTAACCTGTGATCAGCATCCTTTCTGGAGAACATTTGTATCAGTATGTCAGAAAGATTACCTGATGCATTCTGGGCATCTCCTATCTTGGGTGTGTACATTTCACTGGGTATTTTAGACTCAGACTCACAATAGGGATGAAGATGGACTAGGCCAACCCAGCTGCAGTAACTGCTTGATTCTGCACACTTATCCTGCTCTCCCTTACTGCACTAAGCTAAAGGGGACTAGCTGTCCTCCCCTGTGGACTTGGAGGTCACGGACATATGAACTACTGCAATTGAGCTGATGTCAGGTTGCAAGAGAAGCAGGAAAATGGCTCATGTGCCTGAGCTCTGGTTGTTTTGTGACAGCTAGGATGTTTCAGGTTACCTGGGGTTCTTGCAACCATTTAAGGAAAATTCAGCTTTCTCTGCCAATATTTTATGGCTTGGTGAAGAGACTATAAGCACAGCCTGATGAAATCTGGTTCGCGTTATGAACAAGAGCCCTGTAGGGAGTAGAGGCGGCAGTGGCTCCCAGGACAGTCTCTGTATCCCATCAAACGCACTCCACCCCTGCGTCCTCATTGTGGGAGCAGTTGTTCACACCCCAATCAGGCTTTGAACACTCAAAAATTGAATGTTCATTCCCGCTGCAATTCACATCATCAAGCCAAATTGGTCCGGTACCTTTGGAAGAAGAATTAAACAACAGTTGGACAAAAGAAACGGGAATATGCGGTTTTTTTTCTAAATAGACCTCTATGGACAGCAGGTGTGCATTGGATTGCAAGGTTAGCTTGTTGAAAATCAAGTCTTTGGGCACAATTCAAAGTGCAATTGATGTGCAGCTCCCTCATCCCAAGGAGAACAAGTTGTCCCTTTGGGGAAATCCTCTTTGCTGTCCTGCTGCTCATATAGAGGACCTCACTGTGGTGCTTTCTGGGTGTGCGTAACCTCCCAAGCCAGGCAGGTAACACACCCCTGCCTGGAGGCCCAGCCTGGGGAGGTGGAAGTCTGTTGTGGGCTCACCTGCTGCTGCTGTGAAGCTAGAGATTGCACGGTTGAATCCCAGCATTCGGCAGACCACAGTGGCATCTTCAGTGCCCCAGCTGTCATCACATATTGTTCCCCAGGTCCCTTGGTGAAGGATTTCCACACGGCCCCTCCTGGTTCCTCCCACGATTCGTATAAATTGTCTGAGGTTGCCTGACAGTTCAGAGGAAAAGAAAATAACTCTACTAGTCTTACAGGCATGAGGAAAAAAACCACGTTGAAATATAAAACTAGTGACTGCCCAAATTAGATGAATGTTCCCATCCCTGTGGCTGTAGCCAGGGCAGGAGCAGAACTACTCATGACTCGAATTTGGACAGTTCATGGTCCTCCCCTTGGTCTAGAGACACTAGGCTGTAGCTCACCACACAACACCCTCAGTTCTGGTAGCCACGTTGTGAGGGACACATTGCTCTTGATGTCAGATAGCTTCAATGCCAGGAAGCAAGTGAGAGAAGAAGAAATAAAAGTTTTGTACCTTCTCCCTTTTCACCTTTGCTCCCTTTTGTTCCTGGGGAACCTGTTACAAATTAAAGAACAAGCAAATATTTATCAGCCATTTGGAGGACAATCCAGTTATTAACTTTTCTTTTTAATAATTGGGTGTCAGAAATACGAGGACTCTGACCTCTTGTGGAATGGACCCTCTGAAGTGACTAAGGGTATGTAAAAGAAACGTGGCAAGAAAAGTAAGCTAACATATAGCAAAGTCTTCCTAACGTGTGACCCAAGAAAAGGGTCACTTGCAAAACCCCATCCACGTATTTGTGGGAAATGTGTCTTACCCCCACTACTACCTGTAAAATTATGTCTTGTAGCCTTTGGGCTCTCCAGAAGCATGCATAGTATCTCCCAAAGTATTTGCATAAACATCTACATCATGGTGTTTGCTCTTTAGGTAGGGCCATGGGACAGCAGAAAGCCACTCACAACAATCCTCTATATTTCTGTACAGCACTTTGGTCTTGAGAGTGAGCTGTTCCCCTAAAACCTACCTCCACAAAGCACACAGTGACATCTTCTGCAGACCAGGAGCTGGAGGGCAGTCCCTAACCTGGGGTCACCCCAGTTGGGTTTTTCCCCTCCTCCAGAGGCAACACTCCAGAAGAAGAGTGTACCCAGGAACCCCAGATAGGCTGCAGTTTATTTAACTTCTGAGGAATGTTTAAGTCATTTAGTGTTTCAGATTCTCTGTTCCTGACTGCCACATTTATGTGGGATTTGTCTCAGTGGTGTGGAGCAGGTTGTCTCTGTACAAAGCAAAGAATATGGATTGTTCTGGTTTTTGGATATGAGATCAGGAATTTGAGAAAAATCTAATGCATCTGTTTACTTGCATGTCTTCTAGCACACCTCCCAAAGTATAAATGTGACACTCTGCACATTTATCTTCTGGGAATATTGGTCTGTCTGTTGAGTTGTTCCAAATGAGCTCTGTAAACAAGCCCCAGAGCAGCTTGTGCAAGTGTCTGATGTACAGTCCACAAACCGAATGACCATCAGCTCCATAGAACCTGTGGCAAACAGCCTTACCAGGTAATCCGCGGTCTCCCTTTTCTCCTTTTACTCCTGGTACTCCTTTTGGACCCTGACTGCCGTAATCACCCTTGCTTCCTTTTTGACCAGTTAGGCCTGGGCTGCCTGGATGTAAAGCAAGAAAGTCATTGCCTTTGTCCCTACCCAAAACAAAAACATGACAAGTATTTTGCATTGACACAGAGAAGTGGAGTGTGGCATTTAAAGTGCTTTGAATCATCAGAACAAGTCATGCTATCAAACCAAGATTTACCTCTCACGCCCTGGTCTCCCTTTTCTCCCTTTTGCCCTGGAAGACCTAAGATCATAAAAATAAACAAACAAATATTTATAAGACAGATATTTATACATTTACAAAAGCTTATGCAAACTAGCATTTAGGATGGATTTCAACTGATCTAATTTCACTATTTACACTTTAGGCATCTATTTCTGAAGTGTTTTATTTCCCACCATGATCAGAGCAGAACTTGTCAATAAAGAAGATTAGGCAATGGAGAATCATCTTCACCTGAAGGAGATCAACTTCTGGTTATTTATTTCATATCCTAAACTCCACTGATGGGATAGAGACCCTCCCTCCAGGTGGGTCTTCACTGAGTGGCTAGAGGGCCTAGACATGGAAATTTTGGTACATCAGACATATGCAAGCATATAATGTCAACGAATGCAGAAGGGTGCAGCACCTTTGTCACCTGCTGAAGGAGATGAAAGGTTGTGTGTATTATATAAATTCAAGGTTAAAAAGAGAAATACACTGGAACAGGCTTGTACTGCAGAATGTCACCCTATCGTTTGAGTGCCCGGGACAGAGAGGTGGCCTCCTTCAGATGGAAAGTCAAAGAAAAGAGCTAGGTTATACACTCTAAGTTGGCCTCTGAAGATAGCTCTTTCTACAACCTTCAGGTTTGAGCTAACACCTCATCTAAGTAACTGTGTTTTCTGAAACTTAAGGAAGCCAGGACATATTCTTGCTAGTGAATACCCTTTCCCATCAGGTTTACAGCCCATAAAATTTGTCTTTAGCTCCAGTGTAGGGAGGTTGGTTTTTTTGTTTATCTTAAACATTTGCTTTGTGCATTTTCTGTTTATACAAAAATGCAAGCAAGATCATCTCCTCATGAATGTTACAGATGGCTGAAACAACCCCTCCAGTGAGTAGCTACCCTTCCAGCATCCTGGGAGAGGTCCAGGCCCACCATGGCATCCTGGGATATCTTGAGGCTCCCAGAACAGGACTTAACAAATCTTCTCCCTGCTGTTGCAAATTCCTTTCCAGTGTCTGCATGATGTGTGTTGTTGACCCCAAAACTGTTTTATTCTCCTTTACCTGGTAGTCCTCTGTCTCCCTTTTCACCTCTGAGACCTTCAATGCCTGGTATTCCTAAAATTAAAACCAAATCATTAAGGGTGAAGCCATCACACAAAGCGAGGCCAGAGTAGGAGATCAATGAGTTATAGGTTTGAGTAGTGCTGTACCTGGACTACCACTGGGCCCGTGATCTCCCTTCTCCCCTTTCTGACCAGGTCTACCATCGGAGCCAGGATTTCCCACAGGTCCAGGTTGTCCAGTTGCACCTTGAGATTGAGCAAAAGCAGCATATGTGAAAAACAACACAACATATGAAGGAGAAAATAGAATGATATCTCAGTCAGGAGCCCTCGCATTATGCAGATCAAGTTGATCCTACGAAGGCAAAACAAACACTGAGTCTCTCTGAATTGCAGTCCTCCTGTGGCAGTGCTAATCTTAGCAATGCAGAGTGATGGTCTGGAGCGAAAGGCTGTATGGACCCAGATCCTTGCAGACTCTCAGCCTTGAGAGACACAACTGCTTTCCCAAAAGAGCAGACGATTTCTGCCCTTGTGTGTGCACGTCAGGAAGGAGGATGTGGCCGTCCATGGTACAGGACCCTTCTTTCCCTCTCATTCTCCTGCACAGTGAGTGGGGATCCAGATGAAACAGCTTAGGCTGTGGGATGGGTTTGCACAACATTGGCATGGTTCTTCATCTAGTCATCTCTTACAATCATCGTCTGTTACCCATGCTGGGATCTAGCCTGGATGCAGTTTTCCTTGTCATGGAGCACCATCTAAAAGAGATCAGTCTCATATTTCTAGAAGAAATCGCACCTTCTGTGCTGCTTACCTCTCTCTCCTTTCTGCCCAGGATGTCCAGGCTCCCCTGTGCTACCTGTAACAACATCCTATCATCAGTGCTAATAAAGCTTAGCCAAATGCTTCAGCTGCAGCTGCCCTCTGCCATGGCACACGTGCTGGTGGGGGATTGTGCTGCATCCTCTGCACTTACCATTGAAACCTGGCAGTCCTGGGACTCCCTGCTGTCCCTGAGGACCCATGGGTCCACGGGGCCCAGGGTCTCCCTTCTTGCCTGTTTCGCCTTTCTCTCCTTGGAAACCTAGAAAGCAGAACAGCACAAGTGTATAAATTAAAAGAAACAGATTGATTGTCTCTGCAGCCAGTGGATCAACTTTATCTAGCTGCACCAGTGGCAGAGTTTGGCCTCACACCTGCATTCAGTGTCATTCCCATAAAGCTGTAGGAGGACAGGGCTGGATGGTACCTCAAGAGCCTGTCTGAGCCACCTCCAGCTCTGCCAGACTATCTGGCCGGATGTTTTTCTGACTTGCTGTTCAAGACTTGCCATGGTGCCATGACACCTCGTCAGGCCATTCCCCAAACCATCCCTACCACTAGAATGTTTTCTTCTCCAGTTAAACATCCCTTATTGCAATCTAAACCCTTCCTTTCTCCTAGCCAAAGTGGAGGCTGAGGACAGTGTATTCCACTCCTTTGGTTCCAGGGAACTGCTACATCTCTCCTTAGCTTTCTCTTCTCTAAATAGGTGATCAGCATGTTCCCAAAGAGTCGAATTACTTGGAATTGCCTCATTTGAAGACTGACATCTCTTTCATCTTTCTGTTCCCGAATTATCCTGAAGTTCTCACCTTTCAGTGTTCCTCCTATTTTTACTTCTCTCTTCTGGAGCAATTTGTGCTAATGAGCACACTGGAATGTGTGGGATCTGATGAAAGATCTGAGGACGCTCTAATCAACCTATTCAAATGTACTCCCTGTTCTGCACCACACACCTCTTCTATTTCCTTTTGCTATCCTGCTTGCAGCCCGTGTGAGACCACTATGTGACAGGTACCCAGGAGATGCCCACTAATGCATGTTACATGGGAGAAACATAGTGCATAATCCTTCTCCTTAAGGTGTATAAATTCAGGTTTATATAAGATATAAAGTTATCAGAAATAGGTTTTACTAAAGTGAGGACTAACATCCACATGCTTGAGCATATAAATTGTATTATTTTATACCGTGAAAATCCTACTGCAAACATTGCTGCTTTAATCTGGGATAGACTGATAATTGAATACCTGCAGCTTTCATTAGACAAAGGTCACTCCAGAAAGAGACTTCCATGGTGCAGAGTCAACTTTTTACATATCCCCTTCCCTCAGCCCTCCTTTGGGGGCTTTACTGGAGCATGGCATGAAATGAAATGCCTTCAGAATAGGACAAGTGTCCTGTTCATCCAGCTCCCTCGTTAATCAGCAAGCCCCTCTCAGGGCTGCCTGGATTTTTATGACATATCTGACCTATGAAGACTTCTGGTGTCTTAAACAGAATGAGTTTAAACAGGAATACAAGGGAGTATCTTAAAAATTATGAGATAGTGAATAAGTCTTACCTGCAAGTCCCTTCTCTCCTTTTTCTCCTCTCACTCCTGGTTCACCAGTTGGGCCAGCAGGACCAGGATCTCCTTTGCTTCCCTTTGCACCCTGCAGTCCAGGTAAGCCTGAAAGACAACACTACTTTTCTGAAGCTTCATCAGGTGTCAGGTTTACTGAATGCCAGCAGTGGACCTCTGCCCTCTGTGCACTTGTGGTGTTGGTGCCCTCCCATGAACAGTACACATTGGCTTTTAAAATAAGATTTTTTTCCAGCTAAGATGTGCTTTCTTTTACATTACTTTTCCATAGGCTTATTTCCTACAATTCCAGTGACATTCCTACTGACTTACACCTTGACTGAGGACAAGATTGCCCATAAAATCGCCCATAAAGCCACTTCATGGTCATCCACAGAAGTAATTCAGGTGTCAGAAAAGCCTTACCTTGGAATCCTTGGTCGCCCTTTGTCCCTGGTTGTCCCTGTAGTCCTGAGATGTAAAATACATATGTCAGCTGACACACATCATCTATTCATAGTAATAGCTAAGAAGATAAGATGAATTTTTCAATCATCCTTTGTGCACGTGCCTTTGGTCACCACTGAGACCAATCTTCAGCTGGCAGAGACAGCACAATTGCTTGAGTAAAATCCATGGAGCTCAGCTGAGTGCATGGCTGGGCAGGGGCCAGCTATCCTCCAGCCAAGCTCAGCTCATGAAGACCTTTGGGGAGATCTTTCCTGAAATACACTGAGCTATTCAGCTCTGTTGCATAATAATGATGCTTGGCAGGAGGTGCTAATTCAGTGTTGTGAGTGCAGCCAGGAAGATATGAAAACATGATTTTTCAAAAATGTACTTTTTTTCCTTCATAAGAACTCACCAGTGTAGCCAAGAACTAGAGATGGATGAGATACAGATCTGACCTAACAAGAGTTACATCTTAGATCATCGTAATAGAATCATAGAAACTCTGGTTTCTCTGCACATCACCTAGTCCAACACCTCTGCTCAAAGTGGAGCCAACATTAGATCAGGGTCCTCTCAGTCTGGAGATATTTATCTCCTGCAGCAGATATAGTTCTACCCAAAGCTCCCAGGTACCCAGAACAGCAGCTTGTGTGTATGGCTGTGGAGGGGCACTTGCCCCCAGCTTCTTCCTGAGTCTGTGCAGTTGTTTCCCCTGGGACAGGGTGGGCAAGGTCCCAAACCTGTCACTGTTCGTTACACGCACTGTTCAGCCAGGGCCAGGCAGAGCAGGGATTGGGGAAGTCTCCTTGAACTATCCTGGAGTGAATTAGGCAGCATGGCTTGCTATGTCTGGGCAAAAAGCACAGCTATTTGCTGATTGTAGAACGCATATAACCCCCCTCACTGGTCCTCTCTTGTCTTACATGGGGATTTCAGATGGCTCTTGTAGATAATGGCCAGGTACAGTTCCTCCATCACCTCTCAGCTTTTCTGGTGGGGTAGCGGTGAGCCAAAATGCTCTGCTGTGGTGGTCACTGACCTCTGCAGGAGCACTCAGGCAAGCTAAAACTCCCTGTGAGTCACTCAAAAGGTGCAGAAAGTATCCTCATGGCCAGGGCACTGGATGCCTGCCCATTGGGTAGGATCTGAGTCTAGAGACTCAAAATGCAAATTCTCGTTTCAGTCTCTTATGGGAAAAAAGAGGAAATGAAAAAGAGGAAAAGTTACTTACAGTTCATTTACCAACATACCTGGTGGACCAGGATCTCCTTTGCGTCCAGGAGGCCCTAAAATAAATATTTAATAGTTATGTTTCAGTAGTCAGCACACAGTGAGGAACGTGCCAGTATGGGATTGACTGGCTTGAGGTCTGGGCTGAAGATGCTACCCTTTTGGAGGGGACACAACACTCAAGTCTATAAGTCAAAGGAAGGGAGAACAACACAGAGCTGGGTGTGTAGCTTCAGCAGGATCAGGGACAGCTGCACAGGGCTGTTCTCCAGCTTCTTTGGGTATGTCCAGCTCCCCAGCCAGGGCACCTGGAGCCAGCATCCAACTTTGGGCACTGGGACACCACTAGCTGACAGGAAGACCAAATCTCGGCCTAGTTATTTGTTCATTTCAACTAGGTTTTTGGCTCAGCTTTGCCAATGGTACAAAGGAACCAGCTTTTCCCCCTGTACAGCCAGCATGGAGAAATGGAGCCATACCTGCAAGAAGGGTGATGTTGTTCATCATCATCATCAGATTTGCGTTGCTGTTCTTAATTATGGTGATTTCCTCTTCTAGGCTTCTCTTCCAGTTTTCTTCATGTCCCGTGTGTTTCTCTGCAAAGTTTCTCTCCAAAAGCAGTTTGTTGGAAAAGGAGCTTTCTAGAATCTCTTCTGTATAGGAGGTATTTTGCTCTTGAAGTTTCAATATCTCTCTCTGCATCTTAAACACTGAGGAAAGAAAAGGTCCATGCAGGGAATATTCCCCGCCTGATCGGCTGGGAAATGTCTATTTTGGCAGAGCAATTCCTCAGCACCAGTGGAAGACAATCCAGGGTTAAACAGCATCGCTGTTTGAGCTGGGGAGGTTGTTTTCATGTGCCAGTTCTTGCTGCAGTCAGGAGTGCAGTCAGCAGTGCTTTTGCAAATGCAAAGCACACATAGGGGGGTGGGGGAATAGTGTACTGCAGCGGCTGCTTTGACTTACAGTGTGCACAGGAGCCTCTGTGTTGCCTCAGAGGTTTCTATTTGTGTGTTCATCCCCATTCACCCGCTCCCCACCACCCTCAGCACCAAGAAAGCTATCTTTTGATGTGAAGCCTGCAGTAAGTTTGCTTCATTACCTTTGTACATCAGCAGACCCTGGCCAGCTGTCAGCAGCAGCAGGTAGATGCCAAGGGCCACCCGAGAACAGCACGTGGACGGTTTCCTTTGGCTTCGAGGCTCTAAAATGCAATAAAAGTAGGGTAGACATCCTCTCACATCTCTCCTGCTACACACTCTGCTTGCTTCCGGCCCTTCAGGCTTGGCCACAATAAACGAGCAGTGAGATGAGGTGTCGAAGTGTCCCTCTGTGAGAGTGCCGGGTCCTGCAGGCAAGGCAGGCTGCCCTCCTCTGACCCGGGCTTTGCACTGCAATTCACACTTGGTCATCTTTTCCTTAGCCAGTTTGACCACCTCACTTCCATCAAGACTTCATCCAGCCTGTAAGAGTACGAACTTGGTAGTTCTCCCCTTTCTGCACCAATAAACACCTTATTTCCATTGCTTTTATTTGTCCCAGTCTGCCATTCAAAGAGGGTCGCTCAAAGCACATGCCCTTTCCATCCAGAGTGCCACACACATGCGATTCCAACAGTGATGCATGTACACATTGAAACAAATGAAAAATCAATAATAAACTGAACTGCAGAACAAGTGAAAACAAGACATAACATTTAAAATAAATCGTTGCCAGCACGTGTAAAAGAAATAAACCACTTTGTCAAATTTTGGTCTTTAGGGAGAAAAAAGTACATCAGAAGCATTAATAAGTACTTCAGACATGCAATAAGTTACCCTTAATTGAGTTTTTTTCAAAGTAATGTAGTCAGGATTTTGAAGTCTTAGCTTTAAAGAGTACAATGACTTAATTAGTTTTACAACAGAATGGTTTAGTCAGCAATGAAGTATTTATATTCAGCTAAAAATTCATAAACTTACTTTTTTTACTGGATCTGGTGATTTCAGTATCTTAACTATTAAGACATGAAAGTTTTACTCTGAAATTAGGCAGGAAAAGAACTATTTTTTTCTGATGCTCAGCATAAGTTTTTGGCTAGAAAAAACATTTTCACCTACTTCTCTTTTAAATGGTCAGTTAATTTAGTAGCAAAATAACTGTGAAAAGCATTTATTATACAGTATAAATACAATATTTCATTTTTACGTGCTGCTTTCTTCATAGACCAGATACAACCCATATCAATCCATTTAATAAAAAGAAATCTTACCACTTATCTGAAAGGTTGTGGTAGCAGCTGAGGCAAACCCAATCTTGTCTGAAATACTGAAAGAGTTCATATCACTTGAATTTCTGTCTTCCCCGTATGTGTCGTTAATTTTCATGACAAACTTCTTGTGGCTAACTGAAAACCTTGTCAGATTGTGGACAATAAAGAGCAAAAGGGACTTCGTATCTGCCTCCTGAGTTGATATGCTTTCTGATATGCTTTTCCTATCTTCTCAGTTTTTATAGATGTGTGAGAAGTCTGATGTGTGGTAATTCAAGCAGTTCCTCAAAAAAAATCCTGCAGCTAAGATGTTCAACTGCTCTTGTGTGTTCACTTGGGGACACTGCGTCCACGGAGCCTCGGGCATGATCCTGCAGGAGGTTCAGCCCTGAGTTATTCAACATCTCTTCGTTTTAGTGGGATTGGGCAGGAGATGGCCATTTTGCTCCTAATACACTAACACAGGTAAACCTCCTCACGTAGCCAAGATGATCCTGGATTCAACATTAGCTTGGAGATCCATTCACTGGAAGGGGAGGTCAAGCACTGTGTGGTAGTGAAAAGCACAATAACTTGCACCAAGATGACAATTTAGTGATGGTGCATGACTGAAATATGAGGAAGATAAGGAGCAGTTGTAAAGACAAGTGAATAATGGCAGGGTGTGGGATGCTGAAGCCTAAAATTATTTGGGGTGTAATGGAGAACAGACACTTGTAGCCTTCTTGCTGACACTCCTTCCAGTCCCTGCTTTCTCAAGTGACCCATTTTCCACATCCATGAAGACAATTCCTGCTACCTCACCACTTGTTTTCTCACATTCTGTAAAACCCACCCCTGCAGATTTCACATGGCATTTGGTGTTTTGGCATCTCCATTTATGCTGGAGTTATTTTCCTTTTGCAAAACAAAGCCACTCACCCAAGTCCACAGACAAGAGCTGTTGGTAGGTGCCAGGCAAAACCCTCCTCACCCACGCTCTCACTGTCACATGCTGCTCCCTCTGAGGTGCAGCGCAGTCTTCTTCAGACAGCATTCTCCTGGGCTGGGGGTCTGTGCTCATCCATGGGGCTGCTGGGTCCTTGCAACTTTCTGTGGCTGTGGAATAAAGTGCGGCATGAGCTTCAAGTAGACATGAGCTGGAAATACACACCCTGACAGCCCAGAACAGACTGAAGCACTCTGTCCTGCACTTTACGTATAAGCTCTCTAAAAGGCTTAAACAAAAAATATCTGGGAATTTTTAAATCCACTTCTGTGTTCTCCTTTCAAACATATTTGTGCAAATGTGACCTGGTTTGGCACCAGCAGAGGGGAAGAGGAGTTCTCAAGTATCATATATTCTGTTATGCGCTGTGCAAGAATGGGAATAATTTCCTTTGTTGTGAAGGACTAAGATACCCCCTTGACTTAGGGTGTCTTGAGAGGTTCCCATAGACCAGCTGAGCTGTAGTAACTAGCTGTGCATCCTGTCCCTTTGGGGAACTGGCTTCCCACTGGGGTAAAGGCTGATGTCCAGCCCATTTCCGATGGTTTGAGTGGTTCAGCTGACCACTCTGTGCCAGCCTGAAGCCATCTACTCTTGCTGGGCCAGGTAATGAGCTGGGCATGACTGCACTTGTGTTGCCAAGTGGATGTTTATAGGGATCAGTATGATTCAGGTGCACTCACAGAGCAGATTTACAGCAGAAACGCTTTTAACAACACATAGAGGGAAACCCATTTTATTTCAAAAGTATTAAAAAGAAGCTGGCAGCTGTACTTTTCAAAAAGCCTTTCTAAAAGTCAAAAGGTGCAATGAGATCTTTGTGCCTTTCTTCCCTGAGAAGGAAGTTTAGGGACATATTTTTTCACCTCTCATGGTCAGGACTGTGGCTGTGCCATTCTCGACGACCCAGGTGGCATGGGTGCAAAAGCAGGAGTAGAGACCCTTTATTTTGACCATCCTGATTTGCACTGCTCCAGGGTTCAAAGTTCAGTTCTCCACTTAGCTATTTTGGAAAAGTCAACAGCAAAGCCACGATTCCACCCAACTTTGCCAGCCAGCCGTGGTTGCCTATCCAGCTGGTCAAACTTAATTCTTCTTTTATTTCTTGTTGATGCTGCCCTGTGTACTGCATGCTGCCGCACTCCCATCAGTCTGGTGAGCATCTGGATGCCTGGGAGCGTTGCAATGTGCTTCCATCTGGCTGTCAGCCTCTGCAAACAGGCGGCAGATTTCCCTGTGCACGTGGCACCAGGGTTCTTGACCATGCCACGGACGTCAGAGATCATGAACCAACATGCTCGCTCAGCTTTAGCGTGTACTCGCTGCCATTGCCCCCACCCTGCTTTCTGCTTTTGTTTCTCAGTCCACCACCACTGACTGCAGCAATAGATTGGCTCTGATGGTGCAATCGGCGTTACTAAATCAGGGAAGAAAAAAGAAAAGAAACTGCTGATTCAGGGTGATCTCCTTAGGTTGAGGGTTTGCTGAAACAATGGGATTATTAATAGAATAGCAGTTTCCAGCACATTATGAGGCATGGCTGCTGGGCCTTCAGCCGCACCCTCCAGGCTCTCTGGCCCTTCTCCCTCCTGCTGCTTATCCTGCCTCCCCTGAAATGCTCTGCCAGCATCTCAGGGAAGAGCCTGAAGTCCTTCAGTTCATCCCTTCCCATGGTCTGATGGCAGTGTCTCGTGCCAGACAGAATGAGTTCCTCACACTCTCATTGCAAAGGTTCACCTATCTGAACAAAGTTTTATAAACAGACTGCTGGCCTGTGGGTAACTGCTGAGGGAGGGCAAGGGAAGTTTCTGGTTCCCAGCCATCCCTTCTACCTTTCTCATCTCCTTTCACCACTGTAGTCAGCTGCACGCACTTGCCACCACCAAAATCTCATGACAATGCAAAGAAATGTAACCCCAAACTCCACTCAAGCATTAGCTAAACACAGCAGTTCCCAGCAGTGATGCTGCCAGGGAGCTTGGACAGATGTTAGCTCCTCAGGACAAGTGTTCACCCCGAAAGAACTGAATTTGTGACCCTTTAAAGTTTTTTTTTGCCAAATGAGAAGATGCCTTAGCTCAGAGGTGTTTCTCCATCTATCTACAATATGGTATTTCTTCCAGATTCATCTGTTTGATTGCAGACTGTCTTAGGCACAAATGGGTGGAGTTCAGAGGGTTCTGCTGCCCCTCCAAGGACAAGGAAAGAAACAGGTGATGGCACAAACTGGCCTCCTGTTGGGTAAGCTGGGACAGCAACCTCCACACTTTTTGCCATTGCTTGTAGACATGTAGTGAAAGTGGCAGCCAGAAAAGGTGACAGTGTACCCTCATCCCAACACCTGCACTCATGTTTCTGTTAGAAGGGCTTCAAAGAACCCAAAAAGTAATCCTCCCACAGACTGCACCGCTCTCCCACAGAAACAAGCAGCTGTGGTTTGACCTGGGTACAGCCCATATATGCACACTGCAAAGCCATCAGCAATGAAAGCCATACAATTGCCTCTGCAGTGGTAGTTTGTAAATTAGCTTGGTATTTTCTTTTCCTATTTTACCTGACTCTTCAGCCTTTTCTCTTTTCGGAATGAAGGAGGTTGGTGAATTTTGACATACCAGTCAGCTCTTGTGATGGATTGACCTGGGCCATCAGCTAAACGCCCACCTAGTTGCTCACTTAGTTCTTTCTCTCAAAGGATAAGGAGATACAGAAGGAAGGTGAGAGGAGTCACAGGTCAATATAATGACATTTTAATAGGGAAAGCAAAAGCTGCACTTGCAAGCAGAACAGAAAGAGGAATTCATTCTCTGCTTCCCATCAGCAGGCAGATAGGCAGTCATTTCCTGGGAAGCAGGGCCTCAGCACGCATGATGTTTGTTTGGGTTGACAAATGCCCTAACCACAAACATCTCCCCTTCCTTCTTCTTTTCCTGAACTTCTGTTGCTTAGCTTGACATCATATGGTGTGGAATATCATTGTGGTCTGTTTGGGTCAGCTGCCCTGGCTGTGTGACCTCCCGGTCTCTTGCTTGCTTCCAGCCTGTTCACAGTCTTGACACTGCAAGCAGTGCTCACTGACAGCCAAAACATCAATGTCCAATAAGCACTGCTTTAGCCACAAATCCAAAGCACTACACCATATGGGCTGCTCTGGAGAGCATTGCCTCCACACCAGTTAGACCCAATAGAGCTCTCCAGTATGACAGCATTAATGCTAGAACTCCTTGTTCTCCCCAAGGAAAAATGAAGACTTTGATGCCCATGGACATCAGGAAGCACTGCTTAATTCAGGGAATGCCAAAGCAAGTTGTGAGTAATCTGCCCACTGGCAACTCATGAAGGTGCCATGTCTGGGGTCTCCCTTGTGAGTGTCCCACTGACTGTGGGGCTCAGCCCTGGATAGTACGCTCTGAATAACATGGATCCAGCTCTAAAGCAAGGGATGATGTGGTACCTGGAGAGTTTCCATGCAGAATAGAAACTGAGGCCAACACACAAGATCGAAATAACAGTGATTTGTGCCAGGGCATTAAAAGAATGCTTGAGCCTGAACCCATATGAGATTAGGGTACTTGTTGTGAAGCCCTCAGTGACCCTGCATTCTTGGAGATATGCTCAGGGGGTCTGGCTGCTGCAGTAGCACCTGCGCACCCCTGGGACTGCAGAGAAGCACTTGTGTTAAAGCAATAAAATCCCCAGCACTGCCTGGCTGACATTTCTCCTTTCTATCTTGATGTGTTGCTTGGCTTTGTTGTAGAGATTGAAACCAGATTTTCTTTCCCTTCTATGAGTTATGTTAATTTGTGTTTCATCAGAACTTGCCTCTTCTTTTCTCCCCCCTCGCCCCTCTTTAGGCTGGATCCAGCTGCACCATGAATTCAAGAAACCACCTGCAAAGTATTTTAATGACTTCAACCTGCTCTTTGAGGTGAATTAATACCAGGGCAGTCTCTGCAGCATGGTGAAATGGTCAAAGTTGTTTAAGCAGGCCACCCTCAAAGCTGAAAAATATGCTCTGTAAGGCAGCTGCTCCTGACAGGCAATTCTGTTATCAAGGATGCCGTACAGTGTCTTGCTCCTTGCCTTGAAGACAGTTGTTCCCTGTTCAGGTAAGAGCTGATCTCAGAGATTGGATGTGTCCCAAACCGGCTTAGAAACAGAAGGAATAATGAGATGTGTAAAAACCAGCCACATGAAGAATGGGTTGGATCTGTTAATGGTCTGCTATAAACAGCACAATTACTGCTGAAGGGAGGCATCTGTACTTTCAGCTCGGCACTGTAGGGAGAGATCAGCTGCTCCCTAGCGCTTCTCTGTCTTGGGATCCTTTAGGTCATCCCATGCTTTCAGCAAGGCCAAGAAGACTTCTTCATGCACAATTCACAGAGTAGCCGTGTCTCCATTTTCCTCCATCTCTTAGTCTTTTAAAATCCCAGGTCGTTTTAGATTTGCTAAGCAGTTATTAGCTCCAAGTGCTGCTGTGGTTCCCTCTGCCCAGATGTGTGCCCCACAAACAGCACAGACAGGCAAGAAGGTTTTTAACCTCCCCTCATATCTTTTTTTCAGGAAAATCTCTGGGATTATGTGAGGTTCAGGGTCATTATAGTTTTAGACTTACTGGCACATAGCCAGTAAATCGTTGAGAAGGACATTCCTGAATAGGTTTATTATTGAGTATTGTCCTTGCACTGAGACACATCCCAATTAACTGCTTGCACATCAATGCATTACTCTGAATTTATCTCAGGGTAAACAAATTAAGGAGCTAATACTTGGGCTTCCACTTCAGGATACCACAGGATGGTTTGTCTGTGATAAGGTTTCTGGTCCAAATTTCCATGTCCTCAGTGTTACTGGCAAACACTTCAGCTTGAAAATCCATTAACCTATAACCACCCCGTGCCCTTTATTCAATGAAGAGCAAACATGTGTGTGAGCAGCTATATACACAGACTTGAAACCATCACTGACAGCAGTCCATACAGAATTAACTCAAAGCAACTGTCCTGTAAAATATGTGTGCAGTGCTAGACATTAAAGCTCAGCCCCTGAATATGCTTCAGACTCCCTTGCCTCTCCATTTTCTGCTGTCCCTGGAGAGCAACAACCAGACCTGCTGTTCAAATCATTTCTTGTAATTGCTATGGTGACACTGGGTGTTTCAGCGTCTCAAAGGCATGGCTTCTTCACTTGTATTTCCTTCCTTCATCACCTGCCCTGTTTTCTCTCATCCCTTTGCTGTCCTCCTGTGCAGCTTCTCTGGGTGCTGACACAAAATGTGCTCCTTCCATCTGCTCAGCACAGCTCTGCAAAAAACCTCAATTCCCTTTTGGTGAATTTTCCTACTTACTAGTGACAGCCACGTGGGGCTGAGCTTGCTCAGTTTCCTGCTAGGAAATCATAAGCTTGAGTGTGAAACCCCCAGCAGGAGCACATGGGGGAAAAAGTGACAGAAAAGGAAAAGACACCTTTACTGGGAGCTTTACTGCCATCCTCCAAGGCATAGCACCTACAAGAAACCACAGCCAGTTTGCAGTCAGTGCATTGCTCCGCACAGGTCTCGCCTTTAGATCAGTATATATTGTTTTCCTTTAATTAGAACTGATAACTGATTGCTACTTCTCCATTATTGGTTTTAGCAAGGAAAACTGATTCTTAATTCATTCTTTTGATTCTCCGCTATTTCTCAGTGTGAAGGTGTTTGCCTCAGGAAGTATCCTGTGGGAAGGGAATAAGAAACAAAAGCAAAGCCCTAATTTGACATTTTCCTCTGAGTATCTTTCAAGACCAATGTTAGAAGCAAGACTAACCTAAACTGCGATCAAAAGAGCAAGTAAATTACTGTTTCTTTGCATGCGTTTCTTCTTTCTACAAAACTGGATGCAAGTGTTCAGCTGTCTGGGGAAGCACACAGTGCTCAGACCTTGCAAGTGGCTCGCTTGCCTGGGGTGTGGGCAATCCTTTCTAGGAAAAAATGTATTTGTACTGACCTTTAAGCTTTTGTGCCTCTTTCCATAATCAATGTATAGCTTCTTTTGGGAACTATCTGGGAATCCTCTTTCTCCTGCTAGACTGGCAATGACAAATCAAAAAAGCTAAAGGTTTTGATGAATAAAGGTGGAATTTACACCACAACTCTGTAACTCACAATTTTGTCTAATTCCAGTCTCTCCCATTAAACTGATCTTTTCTTCCAAAAGTAGCTGGAAGCAGCAGATCTCTTGGATTCTTGCGTTTGTGGAAGAGTTAAAGACCCAAAATGCTGGGGAAGAATGTCTGAAGCCTTTGACACCATTAATTCAAGAGTACGGTCATTCTCTCAGGGTGTTTAAACAGAGTTTTGACAGAAGCAAAAGGACTTTGCGTGGCACACCTTCTACACATCCCCTACTCGTTGCCTAGGAGGATGAGTCCATATGGTGATGGTGGTGGGTGATGGTGGTACAGCAAAGAATAACCAAGTGCCATTGAAGCTGGTTCAATAAAGAGAAGGTAATCAGTGAAATAGAAAAAGTATGGTTCTTAATAAATTCCCTCTGTTCTCATCACCCATGAATCTGGCAGAAGACACAATTTGAGAAGAAACAAACACATGTATATCTACTTTAAAAGAAGCAGACTGAGGACCAAAGAGAGAAATCAGTTAGAAATAGGTTTGCATTACCAGTCAAATATTTAACTCTAGCTCAATAAAATAATAAGGTCCACTTGTCATTATTTGCCTTTATAAATGAGTTAGATATCTTTAATTCAACACAGCACTCTTAATGGCATCAAGAAATTCTACATGGGAGCCACTGATTTACATTCACTGTTTGTGTTTGAATGAACAAATCTGGTGAAAATATCCGTGTTGTAGATTGTTTAGCCTTCCAACGATCTGTGCAGATTTAGGATCTCAGTCAGAGGCTGTTAGTGTCAAATGGCACTTCCAGAGAGATGTCAGCAGGCTTCAGGTCAGGCAGGATCAGAGAAAACCATGAGAGGAGCTGCAGTCATAGTGCTGATATGAAGTGTTTCTGTGCCTGCCATTGCAATCAATGGGGCAGGAGAGCTGGAGAACATTGTCTAGAAGACACCTGGAGCTATGGTAGTCCCCAAAGCCCTCTCTGGTTCTCCTCAAAGACACAACCTGGCTCCTGCTCCCCCCCCAGCCACATCTGAAAGGGATTTGCAGAGACCTTTGGATGAGACTTTGAGATTCTCTCCTCCCTAAAAATATTTCAAAGATGTTGCAAAAAATTAGAGATCCAGGTGTCAATAAAACATGTGACAAGTGCAGTGGGTTTCTGGCTATCCTAAGTTCTTTAATTATTGCACCAAGTGAGCAAACTGGTGAGCATTTTTCACTGTGATGTAAGTGCATAGCTGAGAATATTGGACCAAGGTGCCACATGTTAATCATTAAAGGGTTTTGTCTGCACAACATCAGTCTTGCACAGATCTGTTTACGAAATCATACCTTTCCCATTAAACACAGTTTGAGTTTTGAAAGGGAATTCAGACTGATTTGGCATGAACCTTTGTATAGGGCTAAGGAGACCTGGGAGAGATGGCCCTGCTTTAGGTAAAGAAGAGAAATTAACCTGACTTCTCTTTTGTTGTGCATTGAAAATTCTCTATTTAAGGACTGTGGATTGAAGGAGAGGCCTGAGGTGGAAGGATATTAAAAAAGATGTCAACGTGCCAATAAATGTGTGTGCCAGAAATTATATGTTAGTCCATCAGAGCAAGCTAAAGAAAGGTGTTATTTTATGTAGACAGACACTATTCACATCATTAAGGGAAAAAATGATCAAAGCAGAAATGCGGTCAAGTTTCCAAATGCCACCTTACCTTCAGATTCTGTTCCCTCAACCAGTCAAGGGCCCAGTATTTGACAAATAAGATCTAGGAGGGCTCTCAAATCTACACAGAGACTTGGGTGCCCATTTTTTCTTTAATGGTCCATTGCTTTCCCTACATGGGCAACCTGAAGGTCTGGAGTAGATGTGGCCTTTGAGAATTTGTCCCAAAACTTTTCCACAGACCAGCAAGAAGAATAGTAAAATCCTAAAGCAAAATGAAAAGAAAGTATATCAAGGTCACAGATCTCATTCTCTGGCTTGAGAGCATGAAGATCCAGACTAATGACAAGCAGATGGAAAGTTAGGCACTAGTCTAAGTTGGCTATCCTTTGCAATAGCAGTAGGGCTTTGTCTATAGTGTGATTTGTTTCTGGTGGAGATATGCTGGCTGGAGGGCAAAAAAACCATCACACCTTCTCACGGGGATCTGAGCCAAGAAAAATCTTTTGTTTCAGATAGTGTTATGTCAGCCTAGCAACGTTGTTAGTAGAGGTGATATAGCTCTGCTGGCAAGAAAAATCCTAAATTGGTACATGCAAAGGTCTGATGTGATGTCTCCATTGGCATGGCCTTACCAAGAGAGGATACATCACACCAACAATCTCTTTCTTGGTGGTCTGCATGCAGTCTCTGGCTGGGGATAAGCCTGAGTGGCTGGTGGCAGGAGGAGAGAAAATATGCACTGTATCTGCTTCTCAGCTCTCACCGTATCTGATTCTCAGCATTCACCCTATCTGGTGCTCTGCTCTGTCCCCTGATAACAACACGGGCAGTGGGGCAAGAGATGGGGTCATTCATGTGGTTTGGCGTAGATAAAGCCCTCAGTGAATATAAGTCCTAATGCTTGCTGGCACGGGAATAGGGAGGGGACAACAGCGTGCAGCTCATAGTGGGTGTTGTATTGTGTAGCCTCCAGTCGGAGTTTGGGTTCTCAATGTACCAATAAGTGTCTCTGAGGCTCATTTGTCTCTCTCTTTCTCACACACACACAAAGGGAAGAAATTTGAGGAATATTTTTAAAAAAGCATGTAGAAATATCTCCTGTCCTTGGAAATAAACACATCTCAGTCCTGCGGCCGTGCCCCAGGCTGGCAGCAAGCTCACATTACTTAATTATGATATCTTGCATACACCAAATAGCAGGGGACAAAATCCCCCTTCTTTATTCTCACAGTCTAGCACGGCTGTGTCTGCCTCGCAGCTGTTCGGAGCATATATATCAACATGTCTCAGCATCCCAGTGCAAGTGGAGGTGCTGGAGATGTAGCCCTGGAGAGAGAAGCTGGGATGGGGAAGTCCCAAATTTACCCTTAATCAGTGCAGAACCATCTTCTTCCTTTCACAAGCCAATTTCCTTCTCTTTAAGTGCAAATTTAGTTATAGTTCTTTGCAAGGTTTTTCCCCTTACAGCACCAGGTGGCCTTTCACCTCAGCACTGATTCTTCCTTGTCTCCATCCTGGACTAAGTGCAGAGAGGTCCAGCTGCTGTGTTACCACCGGGTAGGATTATGTGGATGGTGAGAGGAAAAATGCCAGGAAAATTCAACACCTCTGGGAAGTCTGACCTTGAGCATCCCAGGCACACACTCCTGTTCTCCTGTCTTTATTTTCACTGCTGAAAGGATCAAGCCCAACTCTGTCCTGGGCTGGGGACAGAGCAGAAAACCTCCAGATGTGAAATTATTTTTAAAAAATACAATCACTTTCAAAAATATGGAATATTGGAGAAAACCCCCAACCCTGTGTCTTTCCCAGGATGCTAAATAACACGGTCCCATGGGGAAGAGCTCAGGAATGTGCCCTCAGGCCCACGGTGCCCAGAGCTGTGGCCACAGTGCCAGGCAGACCCAAGGAAGATGCAGCCTGGAGTAGCAGGATAAAAATTCAACTTGGGAGCCCAAAAATGAGAGTTTGTCAGTGTTCCTCCTGGCTTTAATTAAGCACATTGTCATTTTGGTCAACTCTTGCTCTCCTTCCCTCCCTTTCTCTGTCTTTTTGCCCTGAAAGTCTGTTCCTGTTTGGCAGACTCTACCCAGCTCTCAAAGCTCAAATTTTAATTAAAGTCATTCAGTGGCTTTGCATGACTAATGACCTCTTATCAGGTATTGCGCTACAAATAACAGGTGAATGACCTTCCCTCCCATTCTTCATTAATACACTATTATTTTTTTATGCTGTCTGCCCTGCCAAGACCCTTATTGCTTTAAAATAACATCAGAATATAAAACTTCATTGAAATACATTATAGTTAGGTGCAAAGGGCACAAAGAGGCTAATGGATGAAAAGGCACCTTTACAGACACACCTTGAAAAATCTGTCTACAAAGGGGTATAAATTATAATCCAATTTTCAGCAAAGAAACAGTAAGTCCTATTGGATTTCTAGTGCCAAAGTCTGTCTGATGCCATTTCTCTCCATCATTAGAGAGCAAGAGTATGATGTTGACTGGGTGAGTGTGGCTCAGGTTTGAATATCTCTCAGTTCCCCAGGGATAATCAATAAAGCAACAGGAGAAAAGCATTTCAACTGGAGTTACAGAAAAGACAAGGATTTAGGATGCAAAGAAATAAGTACAATTTCTATTTTGTCTATGTTCCTAACTCTGTCCTTCTTTAGCTGCTGAGATTTTTGATAGAGGAGGGAACTCTCTGTGTTTGCTGTCCTGAGAAGTCCTGGACCTTGTGTGAGGAAGAAAAATAGCTGAGATGAGCAGAAGACATTGGTGGGGCATTTGCTAAATACTTGGGGTTTTTTGTAAAAAAAAAAGAGAGAGTGAGAAGTAAGAAAAAAAAATGCAGAAAAGAGTTTCTTTTCCCAGTGGCAGTTCTTTTTTTGGGGGGTGGGGTTGCACCTGGTAGTGCTGCCTCAGAGTATGCAGCTCCTTTAAGCTACTCGGCAACACTTTGCTTGTTTGGAGCAATTGTCTTCCTTCTATGCTCCTTCGCATCCATTGGTGCTGGAAATTAAAATTTTGTGAAGTTTTAGTAAGTGCTCGAGGTGTGAGCTGGGAGCACAGGAGGCTTCTGCCAGGCTCCCACCAGCGCAATGTCTGCTTGGGCACACTGTTTCTCCAGGGAAGTCCATCACAGGTTTCCAAATCCACAGGTGCAAGGTGAGTTCTTTGCCATGAATTTACAGTGCTATGATGATAAGAATTGAAAACAAACTAATAGAATTGTTGAAGAATTATTTTTTTGTTTCTTGAGGTTGTCTTATAAACAAAAAATTCCTAAACCAAAGGTAACTTCATAGCACAAATTCTCCTCTCTAGATGACTCTCTAAACACCAGCAACAACTTTCAGCCATAGGTGAGTACTTGGGTTCATTTGCAAATGTTCACCTTGATGTCCAGTCTTCATATTCACCATTTTATATCCTTTAGGTCAAACTCAGGCTATGAGCACACGTTAAACCCAGTTTTCAAAGCACTAGCCACAGCAAGATCTCCATTTGTAGTTTAGGTCAATCCAACAGTGGCAAGCTTGGCCTGAGCTGAAGGAGGACAGAACTTGCTGTTGTTTTTCAACAGCTGCTTATCTCTTTCTCTGTCAAATGCTCAGCCTGCTCACGTATGCACAGCTGCCATGCTGTGATTTGCTCCGGGCTTATGGCTTGAAGCTGTGGCTTTCTCTTGACACAACTGCAACCCAAGGTGGGAGACCTCAACACATCCCAGTAGCTTTCCACAGGCTTGGATTTCCCCTGCGTGAAGCCGTGGTGGACCTGGCCACATTTGACATAGAAGTAAAATGGATATTTTGGTGACGATGACTTTCTGAGCTCCTTTGTGCTGCAGTGAGTGGTGGTTACGCACACCCACCCGCTCGTACTGCTCAGCTGTGGCTCACCACTGCGAGGAAGCTCAGCAGACCCACCACATTGCTGCTGGTTCCTTCGCCATCCCAGCTGCAAGGAAGTCACATCAAGTCATGTTCTGTTTTGTGTGAGTGGACAGTCCTGACATATTTCCATTATTAATTTTCTGTATATTTGATAATAACCCATCCACACAGCAGTTCTAAGCTAGGGAGCAATAACTCCTTCATATTGTAACTTTTTGTTATAATAAGAGCCCTGCAGCAGTCACTACACAGACAGGTTCATTCTTCACTCAGCACGCTGTTCCCTCGGTTGGCAAAGTCAGTCCAGAAGCAAAGTCCTACCTCTTCTATCAGGCTTCCCCAGATATTTGTTCACTTTGGGATAGTCCCAGGTCTATGGGAATCCGGGCTGTTTGGGGTCAATGCAGGCCCCACATTTCTGGAAGGTCAAACTGTAGCCCTGTGGCGCCTCATGTCAATGACTGGCCTCAGGTGGGACAGAAATTCCAAAGGCTGGGGACACTTTCAGGCAGATGCAGCTCAGATCTACTATTATTCCTCAACATGACTGTGATTGAGGGAGCCCTTCCGTCATACAAACTTACAGGAGTCACTCCTTGGCAGAGTTCTCTGTTGAAAAAGTACCTTTAATTTTCTGACCTGTATGAATTGCCTGGGATCGCTTTATAGCAGTATGGCAAAGAAATCCCAGCTTCTGCCAATGACATTAATTCCAGCCATGACGTTAGTGTTTCATACCACACAAGTGAGCGAAAGAACAGAGAGGTAAAGAGTAAACTGCTGTACATAATATTTCATCTGGGATGGATGGATGGATGCAGAGATAAAACAGTCATAGATGGAACACCTTCATCTCCTCAGGTGCGTATAGACTATGTAGCAGATAAAACTAATTTTCTTCTTGCTGTTTGAATTTAACTTTTCTATCATGCCCCAAAAATAGAAACCAAAACTATGGACTTTTTTTCATGACCTTTCTGCTACATTCTGCATGTTATTTCTTGTGACTTCAAGCTGTCATCGTCATCCTTATTCAATTCACTCATGCTTGCTGAGGCCAGGATCTAACTCCACTCTCTTCTCCTCAGCAGCCCACTGCCTTCCTCTTCTGAGCTGTTACTGTCAAATATCAGCAGCCAGGTCTTTGGCTGGGTTAAAACTGGCCAGGGATAGCAGTAAATTATTGCAGAGCTCATCCACTTTCTTTTCCTGCAGGCTTCAGCCTGGAGAGCTATGGACCATGTCCTAGTGTCTCTGAAAGGCAACTAAGCAAAGATAGCATTGTCAGAAGGCTAAACTATCCACCTCCCACTAGGGCCTCTGGGAAGAAAACCCACTCATATAGAGGAATAAATCCTGTAATTTGCGGAGCACTATTCAGCCCCATTCAGTCCCTCTCTTGACAGAAGGATGTGAGTGGACTTATTGGCTCAAATGCACTAAAGCCATATGTAGCCCTCCACCCTGCCTAGGGTTTGCAAAAAGTGGGTGCCTAGGAAAGGTAAAAGAACACGGTATAAGAACATATTTAGGATGTTTTACTACCATTTTCCGAGTCTCCATTTGTTCTAAGCTCAAGGATTTCCTGATCCACCTGGACATTACTCCCAGGTATTTGCTGTTTCTTGACATATTTGTTTTTTCCACAAGCTCATGGTGTTGCTGCTTGAACCATGCCAGCTTCTACCACCCACTTCCTTTGGCCAAGCAAACCTAGCCCAGTTGCCACAGGGTGATGCTGTTTCCATGTCCCTGGGGGTGCCCAGCTGCTCCATGAAGCTCTGATTCAGGGAATATTTTTACTATTCCTAAGCCTGTTTTAATACTGGTTAAGCAGAGCTGTGAGATCACGTTCGCCCACACATCTTTACCGAGGTTGTCAAGACCACGGCTGAACTGATGCTTAGGAAAGAAGGCCATGCCCCATCCTGTGTTCCTTTATAGCAAAAGCAAAGTCCCCACTGGTCTCACTAAGAAAATATCAGGGCCTGGGTAACATATGAACTAGCATGAGACACCTGCAGTGATGTCGAAAAGACACTTAGGACTATGTCTAGATGGGGGATAACCAGAGAGAGCCCTTCCCATACAAAGAGGTTCTCTCCACCAAGCTTCATCTCTGTGGATACAAGATGTGAAGTCAAGACCTGGGACGGGGCAGCTTTAAAATCACAAAAGCAAAATGTACTGGTCTGGGAGGTGTTAAGATGATTCCTGACATGTGTTTGTGCTATCTGCTCTTAAAACACAAAGGCTCCTAGCTTCTGCAGATAACCTGTCCTAATGCTTAATTACCTTCACGGTCAGAAGGGATATATTTTCCCCCAAAATGTCTAATAGTAAGCTCTTTTGCTAAACAATGAGCTCATTCCTTTTTGTCCTCCCCTTGGTAACTATGGAGAACAATTGACTGCTGCCCTCTTCATAATAACCTCTTGCATATTTGAAGACTATAATCAAGTTCCCACTTCTCTTTTCTAGGCTGTCAAATACTTTGTTAAATCCAAGAAGCATCAGCGCTATTGTTTGCCCATACTCATTATGTTAGATGTCCTGCTCCTGGCAGAACAGTGGCAGGGGGTGATGGGAAGTATTGTGGTTATCTAGCCCGAAACATGTGGAGCCCCTGATTCCTGTGGGGTGTAGGCAGAGCAGGATCCCCATCGCTGCCAGGAGAAATCACAGACACAGCCCCGAGCCTGCCACACATTTATTGGCACCCCCAGTAGCGAGTGTTTCAGAGCAGGCAGTGATGGTTAACGTACATGAGGGAAAAGCCTTCGTGTTGCTTGCTGGTTGCATGCTGCCCTGCAAAGCAGGGCTCAACAACTTGTCTTGCAGTTTTTAAGGAGCAATCATCTGCTGCTTCTGCACAGGAATTACTCTTGCCTTGACATCTGCCTCTTTGAAAAGCACGTAAAACTGAGCAGGAGCATGAAGCACTGAGATTTCCAGCCCAGCTGAGTCTCTAGAGGAAGAGGCTCCCTTAATTGCTTGAAATCCATCACCTCTCTGTGACGGTGATGTCACCTTGCTCTGGCATGAAAAAAAAAAGAGGGGGCACATCTGATTTCCTTTCTTTCCCCTGGGTCTTGCTATGTCTTGCCAGCTCACCCCAGCCCCAGCAGCAGCCTCGGTGCTGGCTCTCCAGCTGATATAAAAAGCTCTGACAACCCCAGGACTGACTGGCACTCGTACCAACATTTTCTAAAGCTTTTAATGCTGTGATTATGCAGGAGATACGGTGTAGGGTAAGTTCCCAGGGCATGGAGCAAGGTGTACAGGGCTAAGTGACGAAATGACTGCTTGGCTTTTGAATACTTCATGTCACACGGCGGTGAATGCAACTGGTTTCGCAGTGCCCTGACCGGAGCTGCCTGCCATTCAGCATTATAGCATCCCCACCTTGTGGTGCGGTGCTGGACTGCCTGCAAGACACACAGCTTCGCCATCCCCTCCGTGCTCCCTAGGGCTTTAGGTTTCAGTGTGCACCCACCTCAAGCCCTGTCTAGACCTTCATTGCAAACAGACACATGAGCATGTGTTTGGCCTTTTCTTCTAGGCAGGCACTATAATGTATGGAAAAAGTCCTGAATAAATGAGGAAAGATTTGTTGGGGGGGTTTTTTGTGTGATATTGCTTACATTTTTCCTTTTGCAAACATGAAATCTGTGATCCCAGTACCTAAATATGTACCATGAAAATTCAAAACATTGCTAAAGATTTCCCAGAGGTGTTAGACAGCTGGACAGTATCTTGTCCTTTATTGCTTTTGCAGGGAAACATCTCAGAGGTGATCTGTGAGCTTTATTGAAAGTTTATTTTGCAAGCAAAAAAGATGTAGCCACTTGTGATTCTGAGGTTAATGTTGTGAGTAGTCACTGGTCTTCAGAAAAAAACCAGAAATTTCTAAACCCCATTGATTACCAATTGGCTCATCATCTGTAATGAGGATATAGTGAAAGATCTCCTTTTAGGGGTAACAGATTAGAGAAACCCAGACTTTTCCCTCAAAGACTTGGATGTTCTTCAGTCTATGAGAGCATCTGCAGGAGGATAACTCAGGCCTGACCTCATTCCTCCCAGGTCTGATGCTGCAAGCTCCCCAGCACATGCCCCATGGCCATAGAAAATGCTCAGCACCTCCTGGCAGCAGAGATGGAAACCTGGCAAGGTGGAAATGTGGGTGGGAACCCAATATCTTTCTGACCTATGTTAACATGAAACAACTTCAGTCCTTTTTCTTTGAGGGAAGGGGGTATAATATTGTATTTTGTTAAAAAAAACCCCAAGGATTTTTAACTGTGTGTTGGAGCATACACCAGCTATAACAGATCCAGGTAGGTCCCCAGGCTGCATTTTCTTCAGCACTGTCTGGATAACAGAAACAATTTATAAAAATATAAAGCCATCAATGACTTTGACTAGCCCAGAGCCCCTTTCTCTCTTGCACTTCTTCCTCGTCTATCAAGGAGTGAAGACTATTCACATCAGCTCAATGGGGGAGCTGATGGCTAGAAGGTGTAGGAGCCAACCTCCTCCTGCCTGCTTCCTTCTGTGGCAAAGAGATCTCCTCCCGCCTGCTTCCTTCTGTGGCAAAGAGATGATGATCTGCAGGATCTCTCTTAAAAATCGTCTCGCTGACTTTGCAACCTGCTGATGAGTTAATGTGAAACAGAGCCCTGGAAAATACAGAGAGCAAGAACAGTAAAGCAGCCCAAGGGCATGGAGTGGATAAATCATGGGCACACAGGCCAGAAGGGGAGTTGTGGGGCTGCAGAGTTGTAAAGGCTGAGCTTGCTCCATACACCTCAGCCACTCGCCGAGTTGCTCTGGAGCTAGTTGACAGAACTCTGCCTTACAAGCCTGGTCTTCAAAGCATTCCTGTCTTTACTGTCAAACGCACCAAATGTCTCCCACAGCTGTTTAGTTGGTTTGCAAGCCTTGTTAAGTGCCGGGTTTATCATAGCTTTCCCAAGGAATGCATGCTCTCAACAAGTAGCTGAAAGATACTATCTGGTTTGGCCAGCTGAGAACTTTAGGCTCCTTAGATCAGCAGAGGTATTTTGGAGACTAGTTGGGAGTACAGAACTAGTTTCTTTACCAAGGCAGCGCTGGGCAGTTTGACCGGTTTCATTGAACTTGATTGTCCTTTGGGCTATGTTCTGCTGGGAAGAAAGATGTGGAGAGAGATTCTCAGCATCCTCATCCTCATTGTGGTGGAAATGCAGCAAGCATCGCTTGGGAAGCCATTCAGATAGTCATAGTCTTTCAAACATGAAGCCTTTAATCAGTATGTTTGTACTCACATCAACACAAAGAAATATCTGTCACCTAAAGCTTGTCCACCTCCAGCTGGCAGAGCCCTCTGTGCAGACGCACCACTGTACTCAGGCAGCTCTAAGGTTGTTACCTGCGCCTGTGTCCTCTTCAGGGTATAAGCCAGAAAAATTTCCTTTTGGTGGCTATGGCTGCATCCATACCAGGATTTGTGTTCCTGTTGGGGTAATACCAAACCTTTCCCACCCTTTTGGCATAAGGCGAGAGATCTGCAGCCTGGTCTGGTACCCAAACATAGCCTGCTTCTTTATGGATTAAACCTCACCCAAGCTACTGGCTGTAAAGTTTCCTGTGCAATGTTAAGCAACTCTAAGCTCTCTTTGAAGTTCACTTTAAACATCTCTCAAAGCCATGATGGGTAATGTGAAGGTCAGATATATAATGGCCACATTAACCTTATAAAGCATACGAAGAGACAGCCAAACTACTTCAGTACTGCAGAGTACTGAGCCACAGAGTAAATGGGCTTAAGAGCCTGCCTCTCTCATTTGCTTATTCAGCTGATTGATGTGACCATAAGCTCCCCATCTGCAAGCTCTCTTCCTAAGCTGGGTTTATCCATGACACACAGTTAATAATATTAATTATTGCCTCTATCGTCTCTGAGGAGAACAGTGCTCTTGGAGAAAGAGCAGAGGAGAACCATTCCGGTCATTGGCTGCAGCCTGGACACAGTAGGCAGAAGCAGAGTGAAACAGAGAGGAGAAATATTAGGGAGAAACATGCCAAGATGGGTTTTCCCTTCCTTTTGCAACTGCTATGAGGAGGCTTGCAGACAAGTTGTGTGCGCCCTTGGATGTAGTATACAGGACAGAAACAAAGCAGTGATTTAAAATCATAGAATCACTAGGGTTGAAAAAAACCTCTAAGATCATCAAGTCCAACCAATCCTTCACTGGAGGATGATAAAATTGCAATATGATATGAAGAAATGGAAAAGGAACAACTATAAACTAGAAAATTATACAAAACAGATTGTGACTAATGAAACAGATAAAACAAAGCTCAGATTGTCCAGCTATTTTCAGTGCTGCTTTAATGTTTCAAATGTGAAATTCAGAATCATAAATACAGATTTATAGAAACTGAAACAAGTGTTTTTTAAAAGGCAGCCTGAAGAACTGAATGGCAATCCAAACTGAGATCATTATGAACCTGTGAAGGAAAAAAGAGTTTACTTGAAAGGAGAAAGTGTGGGAGTGTATGGGGCTGGGGGACACACTCAATTGCCAGCAAAGTGAAAAAAAATATAAAGGTTAAAAATACATATGTGTTGCAAAGCATATTCTCTGATCATGCCTTCTCTCTTTCAGCTGCCCTTGACGTAAGTACTGGTGGATGGCAGACTCCCACTAGTTCTTCTTCAGTGTCTCCTGCTTCCCTTGAGAAGCTGCTGGTTTTATGGCAGTGTGAGTCTGGACATCACCCCTGACAGGCCCTGTCCCCAGCCCTGCCAGCCCACATGCAGACCTTGCTGAAAGAGTAGTTGAGAAACTGGAGGCATTTGGGGTGGCAACACAGGCATCAAAAGTTTCCTGTGGGGTTAAAATTCATTTTTCCTCCTTGAGGTTTGTTGGTTTTAAGTTCCATCTTGGACCACTTAAGAATGAAAGAGGGTTGTTGTTGGGATATTTCTAATGTATGGGTGAAAATAAAAGGAATTGAACTGGATGAATTAACTATTGCACTTTTCACTTGATCCTAAACTTAACTATAGTTATAGAAATATTTAGCCATTCTTTCAGCCATCCCAGCACACAGTATTCTTGACATAAAGGGGAATCATGCTCACAAAGTCAGCTCTGCTGGTCATGTCCCACTCAGTTCCTACCTCTGAAGCCCATGCACCAAATTCTTCCTTGGCATAAGAGTTACAGAAAGAATCAGTTTGGTTTTATGAGTCAAAAATTTACCCCGTATCAGCCTGGGTTGACAGTTTCATTTCAGCAAAACCAGATTATTTCAGATATCTATTAAACTGGACCTGCTGGTATTCTTATTCCCATGTATCTACACACATACCAGACAATAATCTCCTTAACAACCCACAGATGAATTCCTTAGCTTATGAATCTGCCAGAAAACACATAATTTTCCCATCAAGGAATGTTGCTTGGCACATCTTTAATATATCACTTACACAGCCCTCAATCAAGCTAAATGATTCATCTAGCAACATCTCTTAGGCGAGGCTTTACGTGATTGAATGGTTTATCGTCACTGAAAAAGCACACACCATTCAGTCCCACATAATGTCTATAAAAGTTATTAATAACTAGGAATTATTTAGATAAGAACGATGAGGCCAGCTTTAGCCTTGGTGACTGCAGCTGGCACGCTTTGAGCTCCATCAGTAAAAATCACCCAGAATTTGTCCCCGTGGGAACAGATCAGAGGCTTACAGGCTCAACACCAACACATGCATCATATTTTATGTTGTGTTTTACAGTTTATCAGGCTTCAAATTAAGATTTATTAATGTTGCCTTGCTTAGTGGTTGTAACTCAGGAAAACCGCCTCAAGCAGCAATGCAGGCACACCACATCATCCACGTCTCTGCCTCGTTGCTTGATCTCTCTATGTGGTGCCTCGCAACTCTAAGAGGCCGGGAGACACATCTCTTCACCCACTGCTGTGATGAGATCCATAGATGTGATCACCAAGGCCATGTTATGGGCTTGACCACTTCTTGGACGGATATGCCAATGATTATCTTGAGGACAGAACACAACAAGCTGTTTGAGCCAGCACAGCCAGCACATTGTCCAGGGCACCTGGGAAGTAATTTTTCATCCGAGATATCCTTTCTTCTCTAGCGCTTGATGAATCACACAGGTTCCTTGGACCCCAGACATGCAAAACGGGGTTATAGCACCATGTGATCTCAGCTACAAATCCCAGCCCAGCGTCCTGTTGTTGTGCTCAGATATGGTAACTTGGCTCCTTTCCTGCTTGAAAACATTTGTTTGTATGTTCTGAGACTTTCTCGAGGTTGTGGACCCCTGCCATAGGGTGTTACATGGCTTTAGATAAGAAATCTCCATAAAACTGTAAGCAATGTATCTTCTGCAGTAAATCTTTTTTTCTTAGTCAAGAGTGAAACAGTCACATTATGTTTCCTTGCATTGGAGCCCACCTGTTGCAAGGAAAGTGCCAAGAAAATTATACACCAGTGGGAAAGTGTCGATTGCATAGATGGCTTGGACCCAGCAAGAGTCTGTGTGGCTATGGGATACACATTAAAAATCACCCCCATCCATGAAGCTTTCTTTGTGCAAGCAGAAGGGAATCCCTGCCTGGATGGAGACAACAAATCTGCCGGCTCAGACATCATAGTAATAGCTGTTATCCCCCCATTGAAAGGATGGAGGAGTAACTGAGTTTTGGACAGACAGACTCTGCCTAGCATGGCACTGTAGCGGTCCTTGGGGTGCCGGAAGCTTGAGGAACAGCCTTTTTTTCCCTGACTGAGCCCAGTGCCATGTGGCCATGTGTGAGGAGTTGGCTGGCAGCACTGTGTGTGCTTGGGAGTGTGGAGCTGCCCATGCTTGCTGATATAAGCCACCCAGGTAGACAAAATGATGGGCCTGCTGTCTAGACAACAGGTTTACAAGTCCAGAAAAGAGCTGTTGACATTGAGTGGTTTACATGCCCTTTTTTTATCTACTGAATAATTACTGCTAATTCATTACTTCTGAAAAGATTTTGAAAGTAATTTCTCTGTTGTCAGGAAGCACTTTGCTTTTGCACCACCACCTGTGCAGCCAACATGAAGATGAATGGGACCTTTAAGATCACGGAGTTCAACCCCCACTATTTACATCCTACCATCCCCTTTCTGAAAAGGATCATCGTTTGCATGAAAGTGGGGTTTGTTTGTCCCGCTTCAGCTGGGAAGTTGCTCCTGTAAGTCTCTGTCTCCAGCCCTTCCACCTGCAGCATGCAGGGTTGCACAGCCAGCTTACAGCTTCTTCCCATGCACCCATCCTGCTCTTCCCCTGCTGAAGTATTTTTGCTTTATATTTCTCTGCCTTCATAGCATTGTCATCAAAGACGCTAACAAAAAGAAAATAACCCTATGCTATATCAGCTGCTGATGCACCAGCGCTGGGTGCTGTGCAGGGAGCAAACACTCACCTCCTACTGCGGCAACACCCGCCTGGGCGGGCTCTCACACCACTGACACTTCTGCAGAGGTCTTCTCTCCTGCAAGACTGGTGCCTACATCCATACCCTAGTCTGAGCTGTGTGTGAAAGGGGAGTCCCCAAAAGCTAAAAATATACATCAAGGGGTGTGTATGTGGGGAAATATCATTTAGAGTGCAAACACTTTGGGAAGCAACCCGGATCTCCAACACTGCGGGAGGAGCAGCGTGCTGGGTTGTGGAGTACTCAGCTGTGATAGCTAGTGAGAGCCACAAGATGTCTCTGGAAACCAGCATTTGGACAAAGAAAAGGCCTTAATAACTCCAGGAAAGGGGCCGGGCTGTTACCATCTGCAATGAGCGCTGAGCCTCGGCGATATGCGCTCCAGAGCCTGTGCTTGGGAGTACAGGAGCTAGGACAGCCCTGCTCGCTCATTTACTCCATCATCATTTACTCCAGGTGAGAATTTGGCCTCCGAGGTCACACCCATGGCATTTCCTCATGGCTCACGGATCAGTAAATCACTGGCTGATTAAAAAACATATTGACCTGTGAAGATGCAGGACAAACAGCAAAGACTAAACATTGAAAACCAGATTAAAGAACAATCACAGTGCAGCAGGAAACAGTAAAACCAAGAGCAGTCCTCTCCGAGAACCCTTCTGCCACATGCTGTGCACCACCAGAGCAGTGTCTGCACGACTTGGGATCCCTTGGGGTCTGCGGGCACTGCAGGGCACAGTGCAGCAGTGTCTGCAGCTGGCTGGGATCTCAGCGCTGGCCATCTCAGCCCAGAGAAACAATGGATAACCCTTTTCTTCCTTAGGGCCCTGCTTCTACTGCAGGTCACTCCTAAGAGACCTAAAGGAGATATTTTCAGCTTCTGAGATGTTGCCTGTAGGCAGCATAGGCCTGGGTTTATAACCTCAAAATGTGCTAACTCCTGGAGGGTTTCACTGCCTGCACCATCACCCCCAGGGACTGATGAGTTCAGAAAAATCCTGCTGTGGCACATCCACAGAGAGATGTTATGGGAATGAACCGTCTATTCCTGATAAAATCCTGTTGAATGTGACTCAGACCTCAGCAAAATGACTGCAGGTCCTGATCCTGCGTCCAATTCAGCCACTCAAGGAGCTCCTCTCTTCACCAGCTCCTCTTGGCTTCCTAGTAACGAACCAGAGAATTGTAGGGCGGAAAAAGGCCCCTATAAGTGTAATTAAGAAACAGGCAAAGCACAGTAACAATTGACTTAAAAAGTTTAATGTGAGGGAATAAAGCTGTCCTTCAATGGACTACATAGAGAGACAGCAGCTTTGTAAACTTGAAAAACTCTTCAACATCCAACTAAAAAATGTGTGGCAAATAGAATCCATTGCCCACCAGGCTCAGTGAATCTAAGTATCATTTGTTAAGGGATTTGTTTTCCTTCTTACAAATCGTAAGACAGTAATTTAAATTGATAATAAGCAAGTTATGAGGATAAGGGGATTTTTAATGAGCTGTTTCTGGTTGGAGGAGTTGCCTTTACAGAAACTCATCTACAGCATTGCAATGCCAGTGTTTTGCACTAAGGCAATGTGGTGAAAACCCCATTAGTCGAAATCTGCTTGAACAGAAGGACCAAATTTTCGTTTTGCAGCCTGTTTTAAGAAAACTTCCCCTGGAGTGAGCTATCGTTACATCACTTTACTCGAGGCACATACATTCGGAAGGAACAAAGAAAAAAAAAGTTGTAGTCAATATCTATGGCATGATTAGAGAAAGGATGGCTATTGCTACACAACCAGACCAGCAAAGTTTGCCCTGAAGGTCCTCCTCAACCTCTCAAGAACAAATTTAAAGCTTTTTTCCCCACAGGGGCCAGCAGATTTCTGCCTAGTGCAACTATTTGAGGTAAGGGGATGCTCAACGCCACCGTGATGGGTGATAAGGTCAGACCCTCTGCAACACCTAGGCAGCTTTTGCAGAGGAATCACAATGAAAAAAGATGGCTTTGTAGCAGACCTGACTGACCGTGCTTCAGCCCTGCACACAAAGGGCATCTTTGGCATCTGCTCCCTGAGCTTCCCTGTAGTTGCAGGTCTGGTACCAGGGAAGGGAGATAAGACTCCGAAAATTTTTTACACGTAGACTACAAATACAGGAACTTTCACCTCACTGCTGCCCAGTGAACCATATACGAAATAATGATGAAGATGATGGTGGGGTAGTTTTTCCCTTCATTACACAGGTAGGGAGCTTAGAATTATTCTTACTATTAAGGTAGTGTAGCTATCCAGCAATTTGGAGCTGCTGATCTTTGAATTTTGGTCTTGGAAGATGACCAAGATTTAGTGAGACATTTCTTGATGACATTTAACTTAACTTCTACCTCCTGGTTTGTCTGAGATGACTGCTGATTTTGGTCAGAAAGTACCAGTCTCCCTCTGAAACCTGCTGTAACTCAGAAGCAGAAGACCTGCTCCTGAATCGCTACCCATCTAAAGAAATGCTTGCCCCAAAGGACCAAAATCCCACTGCACACTTAATTTTCTGCATGAAAAAAAAAGAAAGCTGTGGTCCTTTATTTGAGACCTGTGTCTCTCAGGATGCCTTGGGCTGAGGCCTTGGGCAGCAGAGGGATGTTGCATATCCAGCTAGAAGAAATCACCCCAACCCGTAACCACCTTTCCTACAGCCATGGCTTTGTGCAAAATGACAGAGAGGGTAAAACGGCAAATGCAAAATCTCCTGAGTGAAAAGGAATTAGTAAAACCCCATATTCATGAAATATTGAGAGCTAATTATATGTGCATCGGAAACCTCTGGGGGGAGGGAGATGGAGGCCTTTCATTAGACGGTAACTGGAACTTTTTCATCATTTGTCTAGCTCAGGAATGTAAGGCTGCTGTCTGGAGAGGGATGTGGGATTTGGCTGCAGGGCTGGGTGTGCAGGTGAAGTGCCATGCTAGCATGTATTTCTATTGTACTCTGGCATGTCTTGGAAAAGGCTTTCAGCGGTAGCAGGTCTTTGGGGCTGGGTGCTTCTATATCTCAGTGCTCCTGCAAGGTCTCTTCGGTATTAAGCACCAGGAGGAATTGTTTCTCCCAAATAATTTTTTGTCTTCCTCCTACTCAGCCCCTAAATGTATTTAAAGCCCTGTATTCCACTTCAAACCTGGTCGTGTTTACTCCTGGAGGGCACAAAACTCAATGTCTGCCAGGCTGTTTCCAGAAAGTTCAGTTTCTTTGCTTTTGACTTGCTCTCTTCTTTTGCAGCCGAAACGAATGGCTTGTTATTACCACTGCACCATCGACCAAATTCAAGATCAAGAGCAAGATCAGAACCAGTGAAGAAGGGGGAAAGCTTTTGTGGAGCCAGAGATAAGCAGGCAAAGGAAATCCTGCCCTCTGGATGGCCAGCAGTGCCAGGTAGCCACAGGACAAGGGATGCAAAAGAAAAAAAAGGGGCTAAAATGTAGCCTGCAGTGGGTGATGGAGGGCTTTCACTCTCAAAGCTTTGCAGCAACTTTTAGACACAAGGATGGCTCGGGAAACCTGTCTCTTCTTTGCTAGGAGGGCAAACGCACTGGGATCCATCCTGCCCACCCCCCTGCCCTACTCTGTAGCCAAGGTTATTTTCCCCCGTGACCTGCTGGCCTTCTCGGCCAGGGACATCACGTGTGTCTCTCCCCACGCGGAGAAGCAGCTCCCCGAGGAGCGAAGGGATAAGCAGCCTCCCTGCAGCGGCTCCTCCACAAGTCGCTGCTCCGTGCAGCGGCTCCTCCACAAGTCGCTACTCCAGGCCTTGCTGGGGGACTCCGCTCCGAGCCCACCCCACCCACTCCACCCACAGCGCAGCCCCCGTGGAGCCCCGGCACCCGCGGAGCTGCTCGCGTTGCTCCCTCGTGTTGCACATAAATCAACATTAAACCCATTTCCCCCTCTGATCCCCTGTGCCACCATCTATTACTCCCCCAGTGCGTTTTCTATCACCTTTTGTTAGAATTACACAGCCGGAAACTTAATTTACGCGGAGCTTTAAAGACAAATAAATTCAGGCAGGCCGATGTCCCCGCGATATGCCTATTTACTCCCGGGATCCATAGATTATTATGAATTGTTGTGATTTTCAGGATGTTGCTGTTTAAAATGCCTTCTCAGCTACTGTCCCTGGGTGGAAAAAAATCCCGCCCACCCTTTCCAAGCAAGGGGCAAAGAGCAAGAAACCATAGTACTCGCGCCGGGCTTTATTTACTTTTGCTATTATTATTATTATTTTCGAAATTTGGAACGAGAGAGGTTTTCAATCGCTGAAATAATTGCCTGGGAGAAAGGTTGCTTAATCTGTTCATACATTATTGACTCGGGTTCCAATATTTGGCTTGCTGCTTTTTTCATCGCAAGAAGATCACGTACAAGAGTCTTTTGCATAACAATTTTTAAAGAGGACACATCCTTATATCAAAAGTGGACGTGACTTGAATTTTGCTGGCTTTTGTCCCTAAAATGACCCAATTCCGGTTACTGCCACTGGGCAGCAGTAACATTGCATCAGTTCTCCAGGCAATAGCCGTATTTTGCTTTACTCTCTGCCCTGTTCCCTGCCCACCCCCCACCCCCCCAAACCAACACGTACTTTTAAAGCTGATTATTTTGTCTTGCTGCTTTTTAGCCCTACACACACTGTTTTCTCTGCGTGGGAACGGATGAGCAGAGAGGAGCAAGCCTGGCTCGTAGGAGCAACGTGGCTAATTAACGCCGAAAGTTCCCGTGCAAGGCAGAAATAGTGCCTGCAACGAAATTTAGCTGTGAGCCAACGCAGAGACACCCCAGAACAAGTGCCTGCGCCTCCAGCCGCCTTCCCGAGCATCATTTCCCCCGATGAGGATCAAAAGAAGGCCCCTCTCCCTTGCTTTTTCAAATCGAATTCGTACTGCTTCCCAGCCCCACTGATCAAGTTAATTCCGAAACAAAGGAGGACAAAAACCACAAAGGATTTCTCTCCCCCCCCACCCTCCCCCGCCACTTTCTCCCCGTCTCAAACTTCCCCAGCGCCTGCACCCTGACCCCACCACCCTCCCCGGCATAACCTCCCGGGCCCGGCCGGGAGCCACGGCCCGGCGATGGGGGGGTGTGGGGTGGGAGATGACAGAGGGGGTTCCCTGTGATGTGGGGCGCGGGGCTCAACTCCTCTCCCAAGCATTGGCAGGGGGAAAGCCCTGAGCTGCCTGCAAACTCAGAGGGGAGAAACAGTTACACCCATGTCTTCGAGCAGCGGGGCTCCTGTTTGGACCTCGGGGTTAAATAAAAGAAAAGGCTGGATCGTCTTCTCCCCTGTGCTCCGGAGATGCATCTGCACAAGTCGTTGCTGGAGAGCCCGAGCCACCCCATACGGCGAGCACCTTCGGTGGGCTGTGACAGGCGTGCACCTGAGAGACGGGGAGAGTACCCCGGGGAGCATCCTTCCATGCAAAGAGTTGAGCAAACTTCCCATGGTGACTGTCCTTCTGCTTCCAAGGTTTGCAGGAGGAGCACCTCAAGGAGCTCTTCGGGCTGATGGGGAACGCGGGGTGTGTGTGGGGCGGTCGTGTCCGTGTGCACCCTCCGAGCTGGCAGCTACACTCATTTCCACACGCATTTGTGTGCAAGAGAATATGCCCCTACACGCGTGCTACACCCACGTTCAGGCTCAGAATTCTGGCACGCAGAAGGGCTGAAGGCGTGAGTTGGGAGACACGGAGGGTCTGCGTGGAGCTGGACACACACAACCCCTGCACCTACACCCAACCCACCCCAACAGGTGTGCTGCCCCTCGTGTGCCCCTTTTGCCAGCCAAAACCGGGAAAGGCTTTCCTGCCACGAAGAATCCTGCACCCACTCGAGGTGTGAAAATTCTGGGGGGCCTTTTCCCAACACCAAACTCCGGCACCCTGCCCGGGCAGGGAGACCCCCTGTCCTGCCCGCTGGCGGTGGGAGCATCCCGACTCTTCCCCGGACTGCACGGCTCTCCGAGCAGAGGCAGAAGCAAGGAGAGCCATAGGTAATGAGAGCCGAAGGAAATTGAAAACATATTTAAAAACGTAAATGGGTTCGAGCCAGCCCGACACCGTGCGAGGATGAGAAATGGGGTGCACGCCGGGACCAGCCCGGTGTAGCAGAGATTGTACGGACACAAACCCTGCCACAAAACTTTCAGTCCCTGTTCGTAACGCATTTAGCGAGGGAACAGGAGCATCTGCCCAGAAGTGGGGCAAAGCAGCGTTTGGAAACATCCACTGTAACTTAAACCAGATTGTCAGGGAGGCAGACGGGGCTGGAGAAAGCCGTCTGGACTGCTCGCCTGTCGAGAGGATGTCGTTGCCCTTCTCGGATGTATTCCTCCCCCGGGCAGCTAGCGAGGAACATCTCCGGGAGCCGGGACGTGGTAAGGCGGCCGATCCAGGTGACTTGTGCTGCTCTCAGCGAGGTAGGGTGGGCTGCACATGTGGGTGGGAGGCGGGAGGGGGCTTGGGAAGCAGATAGGAAAGGACTTGCAGCCAGGCCACTGGAAAGCAGCGAGCTCTTCTCTCTCCTTTCTTCTCTCTTTCCTTATTTGTAGTTTCTTTTCTTTTCTTTTCTTTTCTTTTCTTTTCTTTTCTTTTCTTTTCTTTTCTTTTCTTTTCTTTTCTTTTCTTTTCTTTTCTTTTCTTTTCTTTTCTTTTCTTTTCTTTTCTTTTCTTTTCTTTTCTTTTCTTTTCTTTTCTTTTCTTTTCTTTTCTTTTCTTTTCTTTTCTTTTCTCTTCTCTTCTCTTCTCTTCTCTTCTCTTCTCTTCTCTTCTCTTCTCTTCTCTTCTCTTCTCTTCTCTTCTCTTTCTCTTCTCTTCTCTTCTCTTCTCTTCTCTTCTCTTCTCTTCTCTTCTCTTCTCTTCTCTTCTCTTCTCTTCTCTTCTCTTCTCTTCTCTTCTCTTCTCTTCTCTTCTCTTCTCTTCTCTTCTCTTCTCTTCTCTTCTCTTCTCTCATCTCTTCTCTTTCTTCTCTTTCCTTGTTCATTTTTATTTTCCTGATTTCAATGCTTTTTGTATTTTCCTCCTATCTTTTCTGGCTTTCTATCCTTTTTCCTTTATTTCCCCCCCCCCTTTTTTTTTTAATTTCTTTTTCTGGTTTTCTATCCTCTTTGTCCCCCCCCCCCCCGTTTTTTTAAATTTTCCTTATAGGGTTTTTTTTTATTTCTTCTCCATTTTCTTTTCCTTTTTTTCTTTTCCCTTTTTCTTTGTTTTTCCTTTTCTTTTTAATTTTCTCTTTAATTTTTATCAATTTTTTAACTCTTTTTCTCTTTTCTATTTCTTTTCTTTTTCTTTCTGTCTCTTTTTTTATTTCTTGTAGGAAAAGAAACGAACCAATACTACTGCTAAGAAAAAGAAATTTTTTTGCTCTCCTTCTCAGAAACTTTTGCAGGGTGTATTCGTCTCCGTCTCCTTTGGGCGGAAGCATACAGACAGACAGTGAAACAAATAAAATAAAACAAAACCTTTCCCTGAAGTTCCCTGTGACTTGAGAGCCGGGCTGCATCGCTGGGGTGGGGGTGGTCCTGGATGGTAATTGATTCATAACTGTGCACCAGGACACCGGGGCACAACATCGCTAGCGCCCCAGGACTTTCCCAGGGAAGCGGGGCGGCCGCGCTGCCTGCCTGGGCCGGGGTGAAGGGGCTGCCGCTCCGCTCCCCGCGCCGGGCTCTCCCATAGCCCGGCCCTCCGCTGCAATAAAAAACCACCCCTTTCTCCCTTCACGCTCCCCGCGCTTCTACCGGGAGAGATTTTGAATCCCAGAGATAGAAACCTGTGCCTCGAAAAAAGTTTCGAGCGGAGCTGCTTCCACTACCTATTTACCAACGAATTACACTGCTATTATTGCTTTCAATGAAGACTGAATCCCCAAGCGATAATTGAATTAGTCTATTGAAGAGACTGTCAGGTACAATGACGTGGTATATCCCGCGCATTTCCCAGGGTCTATAGGCTTTGGGGACCCGGAATGTATAGTCTGACCTTACAGCTCATAATAATAATGCTGCACTTGTAGCAGAAATCTATTCGCATTCACTTTTAACAAAACCTCTGGTCAGCCAGTCCCTGTAGGAAGGATGAAATCTATTGTATTAGAACAACTCATTTATGTCCTTCAGCAAAGGCCCCAATGAGATCTGATCTAGACCTAGAAATAGGATTACCACAGCGTATATTAACCATGTTTCTATACTTCCTTCCTATAAGGGAGCAGAGAAAAAAAAAGTGCAAAGGACTTTTGACCCGATTTTAATTTTATTTTTAATTTCAGTTTTAAAACCTCCTCCCTTTGGTGGTCTGTCTAAATATATATATATATATAAAGAAGAATAAAAGAACGTAACCACAACGAAATCGGAGAAATTCTTTCTCCCGGTTTCCGAAGAGGCTACGGGTGCCACAGGCAGGGAGAGATGCGGGTGCTTTCTCCGCAACACGACGGCGGGAACAGGGAGGTCCCAGCCCGGCTCCAACGCTGCTCTCGGCCTCCCGGATTTCATTTTCTCCTTCCCCATGCCAGGACGGCTGAGACAAGCCCCAGCACCCAGAGCCAGCGAGGACATCACCCTGCAGGACACTCCGTGGGACTGCCCCCCCCCCCCGACGGCAGCGGGCGGGGCTCCGCGGGGCTCGACAGGCGCCTCAAAACCTAGCGACACCCACAAGTTGCGAAAAGAACTTTTTCCTGAGAAGGACTTAATTTTTTTTTTTAGCTTCCATCCTTAAGACACGGTGCAGACGTATTGCCGCGATTACTGTACCTATCTGCGAGCCGGAGAGTAATATTTATCTATTTAGATAGGAAGAATCGCGGCGGAAAAAAATATCCAGCCTGGAAATATACATCGTCTTTTCCTTTAACCCCTCCTCATTCATCCCGACGATCCCCCACCCCCTCCGTACACAAACCTACTCAATTGATAGAGAAGCTTTTAAAATCCAGAACAGTTTCTAGAAGAAGGGAAGACTCCGGATGAAATAATCCCCCCCCCTCCACGTACACACACATGCACATACACACACTCCCCCCACCTCCCTCCCCGCGCTCAGGAAAGCAAATTAAATAGTTAAAGCCTTCGATTTCTCTCTCTCTCCCTTTTGTTACCCAATTTTGGAACATTTAAGGATGGGTGTGTGTATTGTATTCAATAATAAAAGCTATAGGGCCGCCAGGACATTTATCATCCTATTACTGTAACAAATCCGGGCTCCCAATACATGAAAGGTAAAATGAATTACCGACGTTAAGCCGTCAATAAAGTCATTTCTGTAAATGGTGTCTCCGAAGGACTGCAGCATTATTCAACTAGCTTTATCAGCAGCTGGGAAATTACGTGAAGAAGCTCGCAGCGTGTAATATGGCCCTGCTTACTTTGATTAAGCGTCTTGCCAGGGAATAGTGACAGTGCTTTTGACCAGGTTTTATTCGCCGTCCTGTGATGAACGCCAAGCTGATCAGGCGGAATGAAGAGTAATTAAAACCTATAAATTATCTTTTGCAGCCCTTCTCAAGGCGTCTCTTGCAGGAGAGATAAGGCAGCGAGCCCCCATTTACAGCTCTGAAAGGGACCGCGGCTCACAAAGGCTACGTGGCTAAATGGGATATTGATAGTGTCCTAATTAGAATTTAATTAAGTACCCACGCTCGCTTTTGGGATAAAGATTTCAATTTTGCTAACTTAAATATAAATAAACCCAATTTCGGTGCGAGTAAATGATATGATATTGTGAATGCAGGGGGAGTTTAACATTCATTTAATTGCGGATGAAGCCCTTGATTCCAGGGCTGATTGTGTTCTGCTAGCTATTATTTTAGGGGATTATTGTGTGGCTGGAGTAACAACTCGGGAATGTTGCTCCGGTACGAAAAAATAACCGAGTGTGGTGCGGGCACACACACTTTGCCCCAATACCCGCGGAGCCGCTGCCGGACACGCAGGCGTCGCTCCTTCAGTTCCCGGGGCCGGAGGAGGGAAGGGCACCCGCAAAGAAACGCCAGAATGCAGACACAGATGATGCAGAGATAGATATAGGTGTGCTTTGAGCACGTACCCGAGCACATATAGGATGTATAGGCACGTGACTGGCTCGACCTCTGCTTTTTTGGGGGGTGGGGGGTATTTGGTTACACCAGGAGGAGAAAACGCCTGGAATTGCTCTTTCCCGCAGCCCTGGGAAACGGTCGCGGGCTGGAGAGCGGCACCAGCCCGGAGCAGGTGCCGGGAAGTGGCACCTAGCCCGCCGGGACCCTCCTGTCATGGGACCCCGCCACCCCGCCGTGTCCCCTAGTGTGACACCGACACTTCCCGTTGCCGGATCTCGGTACTCCACCAGGGCAAGACACCGGTGCCGGGCTGCGGCCCCAGCAGGCCAAAACACCCGCAACCAGGAGCAGGGAGTTTAGATTTTCTTCTGTAAATTACTATTTTTTTAAAGAAAGCTGCAGCAGTCCTCAAAAAGTGCCTTTTTCTCCCTACCTTTCAAAATCCTTACATCTACCTTCTGCCTCAACACGCTTCCTGAGCTGCTCACGAGGAAAGAAAACACCGGGGGTGGTGGTGGTGGTGTGTGTGTAAGCAACAAACCGAACCCAAACAAACAAACAAATATTAAAAAGCAGACGAGGAAACATGATACGGATACAGCCGGGAGCTGGCAACTGATCTGCTTCATCTCCCGAAAAAAACCCCAACCCCAATAAAGGAACAAACCAGTCAAGGGGCTGCAGCCGCCAGTCCAGCTCACCCCGGTACGGCTCCTGCCTTTATTGGGATTTATGTATTGTATTTTATATTTTATGTATTATATTTTGTATTTTATATATTTATTTTTTATTCCTCAAAAAAAAAAGTTTCGATTCCGGGCAACCCCTGCCCCGCTCGCCACATCCCATCGCTGCCCAATGGGAACGGAAAATGGCGAGAAAAGGAGGAAAAAGAGCACTCACATACATATAATTTTTTTGCGAGGGGTGTGATTTGTCTTTGGGGGACAATACGAAAGCGGCCGTTGGGCGAACCCTTCCAGGGGCTGCGGGAAGCACAATTCCCGTGAAGTTGTTCACTAGGGTGGAGGTGCGGGGGGGAGGGAGACGGGGACACGCCGCTACACGCGTGTCGGCGCCCCCCGCCCCGTCGCGACGCTCCCGCCACCCGTCCCGTCCCGTCCCCACGCGGTATTTATGGCGACGGGCGGGCGGGCGCCCATTGGGTGCGGCGCGGGGTGTCAGCGGCGGCGGCCGCGCGCCATTGGCCGCCCCCACGCGCGGGGCCGCCTCACGTGCTTCCGGTGCGAGTGAAAAAAGTGTGGCTGAGGGATTTTTTAGGGAGAGTTTGTTGCACGAACCGGAGCTGTCAGAGATTTGGCCTTTTTTTTTAATTATTTAAAGAAAAAAAGCAACAAAATAGGGGAGAAAAAAAACGGATTTTTTTTTTAAATAATAAAGCGGGCCGGGCGGTGCGGACCACCAGGCTGGCGGGGAAGGGCTCTGGTAGCCCGCGGCGCGGGCAGAGTCGAGCGTGACAGCGGGGCAGCGCGGAGAGATGGGCAGAGTTTGACGGGGTTTTCGGGGGCGGGATTGACTTTTTGTTTCGGGGGGTGCCGCGGTGTCGCCGCGCACCTTTTCGTGTTTTCTGTGTTTTTTTTTTTTTTTAATGGAAATATAAGCTGCTCGGGAGAAGAGGGGAAGAAGCCCTCGAGTGTCTCCCCGGTTTTGGATCCATCCGTGCGAGGGAGAGAAAAAAATCTCAGCTGTAGCCCAACAAGTGGATTTTATTATTTTTTCTCTCTTTTTCCTTTTTTTTTTTTTTTTTAAATTTTTCTCCCTCTTTTCCACCCCGCCACCCACCGGCAAAGTGGGGTGGGCATAAAGAGGGTGGGTGGGGGGGTGGGGGGGGTAAAAAGAAGGCAGCGATCTCCGTGGCGGGGGCTCTAGCATGGAAGAGCCGCCGGAGGGGCACGGCCACCGAGACGCGGCGCCCGGCCCGGCGAGCAGCGGCAGCGGCAGCGATGGCGAGAGCGTCCCCGTGTCCCCCAGTCCCGCGCCCGCCTCCCCCGTCGCGCCCTGCCCCCTGCCCCTGCCCCGCCGCCGCCACCCGCCGCCCCCGCCGCCACCCCCCCACCGCACCACCAACTTTTTCATCGACAACATCCTGAGGCCGGACTTCGGCTGCAAGAAGGAGCCTCCCTCAGCACCACCGGCCGGCGGCGGAGGAGGAGGCAGCCGGGAGCGGGACGGAGACCGGGGGCAGAGCTCAGGTAGAGAAAACGTCAACCCGCTGCTGGCCCGGCCGCCCAACCCGCCCTCCCTCCTCTGCCCGGACTCGAACTGCCGTCCCGACGGCTCCGCGGCCCCGCCGCCGCCCGCCGCCGCCGCCGCCACCAAAGGCAGCCCCGCCGCGGCGGCAGCGGCGGCGTCGGGGACGGCCAAGCCCCCCGGCGACGGGGGCGAGACTCACCCGGCGAAGTACGGGGAGCACGGCAGCCCCGCCATCCTCCTCATGGGCTCTAATAATGGAGGACCTGTTTTAAAGCCCGACTCGCAACAGCCGCTCGTGTGGCCTGCCTGGGTCTACTGCACTAGGTATTCAGACAGACCGTCCTCGGGTAAGGAACCGCGGCGCATCTGGGAGCTGTTACCACCCTGGCAGGGGCGCCCCCCTCCCCTTCCCCTCTTCCCCCCATTGCTTTGGCTCCCGGCCCTGCTGGGGACCTCGCGTGGGGAGGCATGGGGTGTCGGCGGGGGGAAGGATGGTGTCTGGGTCACCCGGGGCGAGAGGAAGCGCGTGTCCCCCCCAGCCCTTCTTCCTCATCCGTGTCTTCCAAATTTGAATCTGACGCCTGGCCCCGATCTGGCCGCGTTTCGGTGCTGGGAGAGCCCCCTGACTGAAGATGTTTCACCCCCTTCCCGCGGCCCCCGCCTTTGCCGCAGCCTCGGGTGCAGCGCGGGGAGGGAGCGCTGCAAAAACGGGCAGCGGATCGGCTTTTGGGGCGTTTTCTCTCCTTATTTATTTTTTTTTTCTGGCCTTCCAGGGGTAGTGGGGCGGGGGGAGACCTGAGCCACATGTTGAGCGGCTGCTGGAGGTGCGGGGACGGGGATGTGTTTTCTCGGAGGGCGAAGAAAAAGGGGTTTTTATTAGTGAGAGAGTGCTCATGGGGGCCTCTGCGACCAGGCAGAGCCAGGCAGGCCCTTAGGCCGCGCTTTGCCGCCCCAGCCGGTGCTCCCTGCCTTGTTTGGGCCCGGGTTTTGGGGAGCGGGGGGAAGCACGCCCTGCCTGGGGCTGCCCTGCTGGCCGCCCGCTTTGCCCTCCCGACCCCTTTCACTCTCTTCCTCCTCTCGTCCAGGCGCCCCCGGCAGCCCCTGGTTTGGCCACCGTTAGTTTCTATTTTTTATTGAGATTTTGGTATTGTCAGGAAGCGGAGGGCAAGGAGAGAGGGGTCCTCCCGCGGCACCCCAATCCAGCCCCCGGGGATGCGAGGGGTGGGCGAGGGGTGGGCTCCCCGGGGCCAGCGCGGGGACCGGGGTCACTGCGGGGAAAGCGGCGCTGCCCAACCCCGCTCCCGGCCTGTCTGCTCATCTGTCGGCCGAGCCGATTCCATCCCCCGTTATTGACACGTCCAGCGATTTGAAACTCAGAAAAGCCACTTTGATTGACTCGGGTGATTGATGGAGTGATAGAGCTGTCAGACGGCACGGCTCTCACTCCCGGCCACGGGTGTTTTTGCTGCCGATTCCCGGGGCCGCCGTGCGCCAGGCGTTGTGCACTTGCGCGTTTATTTCCTTTCCTCCCCTTTTCTTCGGGCAGAGAATTATTCCTGTTTGTCCTCCCCCAAGCTGCACGCTGGCTCAGCTCGGCCTCCCTCTTTGTTGTGCTCGGAGCTTCTCTCGGCTCCGGGAACGAGCGGACTGCAAGGTGTCGGGGCAAAGGGATTCCCTCCCTTCGTCCCTCCGCCGGCCGAACCCGGGAGCATCCGCCGGGAGCAACCCACCGGCCGTACCGCGAGCATCCCGCCGGTCCCCGTCCTTCTCCCCGCCGGCAGACGCCGCCGAGCCGAGCCGCGGGGAAGCCTCCCGCTCCCGGCAAGGGCTGCTCCGTGTTAGAGGTGCTTTCGGCCTGCTCGGAGGCCTCGTCGGCTGCTGCTGGCGAGAGGCTGCGGGCCCAGGGCCGCCCGGCAGCTGTCGGGGAATTTTTGAAGACCCCGGTCTCCAAGGATCCCTTCCTTCTCCATTCTCCCCCGGCCAGGCTGGCGTGCAGAGGACGGGGTGCAGCCCCTCGGCATGCTCCCTGGGTTGCTTCCCTGGGGAGCTCCGTGGTGCTTCACCTATCCCATCCCGGCTTGGTGATGGGATGGCCAGGAGCACTTCTTTCGGCTGGGGTTTAGGGATGGAGCTGCAGCCGGGGATGGGGGTTCCAGGCAAGGATCGGTCACATGAGAGCCCGGACAAGCTGGGCAACGATGGGGTGGTGGCGGAGAAGCTCCCCACCCCGGGACTGGACCGACCTTGCGGAGGGTACTTTGCCCCCCAAACAGAGAGCAGGGAAACCTCCCGGCCGCGCTGCTGCTCCCGTGGCTCCCCGGTGCAGGGACCCTCGTCCCCGGAGCCGCTGCCCCGACGTGTGTCGAGGCAGGGGGCGAACGGGGCGCTTCTTCAGGTTGGGGCCGTACCGGGGTGGGGGGGGCACACGGGACTGGCACAAACTCGGCCGTCGGCCATTTTTCCGGCGGCCGGCGGGGCGGGGGCGGCGGTCGGTCGGTCGGTCGGTCGGTCGGTCTGTCGGTCGGCGGTGCGGCCCTGCCCAGCGGCGTGTGTGTGCCCTGCCCGCAGGCCCCCGCACCAGGAAGCTGAAGAAGAAGAAAACGGAGAAGGAGGACAAGCGGCCGCGGACGGCGTTCACGGCCGAGCAGCTGCAGCGGCTGAAGGCGGAGTTCCAGGCGAACCGGTACATCACGGAGCAACGGCGGCAGAGCCTGGCCCAGGAGCTCAGCCTCAACGAGTCCCAGATCAAGATCTGGTTCCAGAACAAACGGGCCAAGATCAAGAAGGCGACGGGCATCAAGAACGGGCTGGCGCTGCACCTCATGGCCCAGGGACTCTACAACCACTCCACCACCACCGTGCAGGACAAAGAGGAGAGCGAGTGAGGCGGCGCGGCAGCCCCAGCCCCGTGCTGCGGCACCGGCCGGGAGGCGGACAGGTGCTATTTAAAAGCAGATCTATTGTCTATCCACAGTATAAGGACTGCGATTAAGAAAAAAAATAAAATATGAACACTTACAAAAAAAATTATCTCTATATAGCCAAACAGCATATGACCTTGTATATATTTAATTTCAGGTAAGAAATATGTGTAGCGATCTCTATTTGCTGGACAGTTTCTCTCTTTCTTCCCTTCTCTTTTGTTCGTTTGTTCGTTTTGTTTGCTTTCCTGTTTTTTTTTTTCTTTTTCCTCAATGTCCGTTGCTCTTGCTTTACAGTAAATGTCCGACTTTTCTGATATTTCGTTTGATCTTATTTTTTTGTGTGTGTGATTTTCTTTCTTTCTCTCTTTTTTTTTTCCCCGAGGAAAAAAAAAGATAATTCTGATCCACAGACTGCGAGACTGAACCCGCCGCTACAAGCCAAAGATTTTATTATGTTCAGAAATCTGTAGTCTGAAATAAAGTGTAGACTGTGTTCAGGATCCAGGCTGGCTGTAATTATTTGTTTTAGTGTATGTATGTTTGTGTATATATATATATATATACACAAATTAAAAAAATAAATATATATATACATACACAATACGCTGTGTATATAGTGCCATTTCGTTGGCGTAATTAGGTTTTGTTTTTGATGGATCAGTGCAGCATTTTTAAAAGCGCTCGTCCTCTGTTTAAAACCTTGTCCAAAACCTTCGATTTTATTTCATTTTATTTTTCTTTTCCTACCCACTTAAAAAGATTTAATTCTCTTTCGCTGTTGCAACTGTGCCTCGCCTCCTGCATCTCCCTTTTTAACAAGAAATAAAAAATAGCTCGTAATAATGGTAATAATATATCACCAGGTCCTACAGGAAAAAAATGCCTGAAACCGTCTGGACGTTCAGAGCTCCGGGATTTGCTGGAAAAGGATTTGCCTGACAGCTCCTTGCCACACTCCGAGAAACTCTGCTCACATTCCCAGTGTCCAGTGAGCTCTCCCTGGGCAGGGCAGAGGAGAGGACCGGAGCGATCGCCGCTTGGCACCGGGCGCCTCTCCCCGCTCCTGTTTCCAGGGCTCGGGCTCGCGTTTTCTCGTGTGCGTGGGAAGCGGGGGGTCAGGAGCGGGACTTTTAGCCTGCCACCGTCACTCCGCTTTTCCACCCACCCCGGGTAAATCCAGCTGCGCCCGCCCCAGAAGCGGCTCCACGGGCACGGCCGGGCCGGGTTCGGACCATGCTCGTGGCTTTGCCCTCGGGGCGTCGAGGGTGTCCTGTGCCCGCGGTCCCTGCAGAGCCCAGCCGGGCCCTCCGACGGGGATGCCTGTCGGGTTTTCCTCTCCTTTCTCTTTCTTTCTGCTTCTCTGAATCCCTCCCCGGGAGCTGCAGCCAGCGGGGCAAACGGGAGAAACGGGCAGAGCTGGAGCCGGGGTGAGACGAGAGCCAAGAGAGCCCCTTTCCTGCACCCATCCCGGGAGATGGGCCCGGGCCCCGGGGCAGTGGGACCGGGCGGGTTGGGGCTCGGAACAGCCTGCAGCTCCCACCAAGCCTGCAGTTCTTCCGCCTCTTCGCCCGTGGAAGGCGTTAGGGGGTTTCCGTCTATTCGAGCAGAAGGGGAAGAGAGGGGGGGCGGGAGGTGGCCTCTACATTTTTTTTGTTTGCTTTTTAACTATCCCTGCTTAGTGCTGCTGTTAGCTGCCACCGAGCGGGGATGGGAGAGCAGGCTGGGGCTGCTCTGCACAGCAAAACCGCCTGCCCTCTGCACCCGCTGCCGGTGGGGCAGGACCCCTCCTCCACTCCATCCCATCCCACCCCATCCCACCGCATCTCTGCCCAGCCTAGCCTTCCTCTGCCCGCCGAGGGCTCTGCGACTCTCTGTAGGCCAAGGAGCCGGGAATACTCGGAGGACTTAAATAAATGTTGTACAGCGCCATCTAAAGCTCTGCGTTTCTTTCTCCTTCTCCTCGATGGGATTGAAACACAAACTTTAATCTTCCGTGCCAGGGAAAAGAAACCGTCCTTCAAATTGCGAGCTGCATCCTTCCGGAGGAAAGCAGCCACCGACAGCCTGGCCCAGCGGGAGCAGCTGCAGGGGTCGGGTGTGTGTGTGTGTGTATCACGTTCATAGTCCCCTTTCGGTCCCCCTTCACTTGCGGCAGTCGAAGGGGATGCAGGGAGAACGCCTTCTGTATCCCCCAGCTCCGATCTCAGTCTAATTCCTCATACACCCATATGTGCATGCGAAAAATGCTATTTCTGCTTAAAAATCGGGTAGTGATCTTACGAGGGAACAGGGCACTGACCCGCCTTCATTTCTCTGCCCGCGGGACACCTGTGATGGCCCCCCCGCCCCCTCCCCACACCAGCAGACCCCAGGGCCGCTGCCTACCTGCAGGCTGGGGTCACCGGCAGGGTGAGGGGCTCCGGAGGAGGAGGAGGAGGAAGAGGAAGATGAGGAGGGCATTCCTTAGCCGTGGGGTGTCTGGCCAAGCTCAGCTGAGCTGGACAAGCCCGGAATAAAGACGGCGGGGGAAATACAAGGCAGATTAAGGAGAGCCTAAAGGGGATTATTTAAATAAATCAGGCTTTTTTTTAATGTAATTATGCTTTCAGGATTTCTCGGCGAGAGCATCTGAGCAGGGCGTATGAGGGGACCGGCGTAGGTCTGCCCTCGCTGGCTCCATGAGGGACGTCGGTGTCCCACGGGTGAAAGGGGCAGGCAGCCCCGTGGGAGATGCTCTGCAGCCGGCACGTGAGGGGGCCTGGCCGTGCCTCCCCGCCCTTTCCGGGGCTCAGCATCAGCCCCGCCGTGGGCCGCGAGGAGCCAGGAGCCATATCGTCCTCCCCGTCGGAATGGGACCAGGTGTGCGCGGAACTGCGGGGGGGACACGCACCGGAGCCCCCAGCGAGGGAGTGGACGGGGCGGACGAGACCTGGGAGTCCAAGCTCCGGGAGCAGGCACCCACAAGCCCAGGCGGAAAAGCCCTGGAGGAAAGACTGTACCTCCCCCCATCTCTCCCAGCCGTCGGAAATCAGGGTCTGCTCCCGCACACTCTGACTCTCGAGAGGGACCAGCGCCTTTGTGGGGTGGGAATCTCAGCCAAGTCCCTACAAATGACCTCCCGCCCCCCTCTCCTTCTCCCTCCGCTTGTGGAACGACGCACCAATGCTCATTTCTCCCTCCAAAGCTCCCCAGAGCCAGGCACAACTGCTTCCAAGATCCCGACCCCGGCCCCTGCCCGACGATCACCCCCCCAGGAGGGGGCGGCCTTCTGCTTTGCATATGCAAATGAGACATGGGGGAAGGGGACAAGGCCACACGTGGTTCCCCCCCTCGTCGATCCCCTCGAGCCGTGGCACGGATCCCGCTGCCTCCTGTCACGGAGCTTGTTCCTTTGTGCCGCCTTTCGAGGAATCAAAGCAGACACGGTTGTGACACGTAGCCCGGCGGGTCAGAGGTCAGATTTCACAATCCCAATTACAATGATTTCTAATGATGTTTATCTTGTGGGCTCCGATGACTGGGAGCTTTACAAGAGGGCTCCGCTCCTCTCCCCTCTTCTTGGAGGGCAGTGGGTGCGCAGGGATTTGCACTGCCTCCGGGAACCAAGGGCAGGGGGAGGGAGACAGTGGCACCGGGGAGGGGAGCTCGGGGTTCCAGCCCGGCTCCTGTGCTCTTTCCGCACCTCTGCGCGATGCTTCGGGCCACACCAGAATTAAGCGAGTGAACATCACAGTGGTTTACAGTCAATCTTATCAAGCACTGTGCCTCTCCCTCCCCGTCGGGTCAGGTCAGAGGCAGCGCTAACAAGTGACTAAGCGGAGGTAGGAGCCCTGCCCGCCAAACAGGCGCTGGTATTTGTTGGGAGGGGGGCGATGTAGGGACCCCTTCCGCACCCCTGGGATGTGTCCGAAGATGTCCACGGAGTCCCGGGGCTGTGGGGAGCAGAGGGCAGTCCCGTCGGGGGTGAGGGGGCGGGTACCGGCAACGGGGGCACGGCCCGGAGCATTCCGATCCCCTAGAGTTCCGGTTTCTGGTCGTTGAAACCGATCCCAATTTAACTTTTATTTTGTTTTACAACAAATAAACGCAGAGCGGCAGTCGGATCAAAACATAACCCAAACGGTTTCCGATTAAATCTAAAACCATTTGGAAAAAAGTTTTGCCAAATAGCGAAGGACTGAAATTTGGAGGCAAAAAAAGTTATAAATTTTGAGTTAAAAAAAAGAATATCTGTAGCTTTCCCTCTATTTGGGAGCTGGACACGCAACGCCCCCAGCCCCAGCGTCAGGCTGGCTGTTGACAGCAGCGCGCAAGGTGCATCTTTATGCTCTACTTCAAATGCCTTTGAAATAGATTTAAAAGAGTGCATGTAAACTGGGTAATGGAGCTCTTTCTTCCGGTTGAGTAAGTCGGAGAGCCAGACTTAGCTGGAAATAGAAGTCCTTTGCGCTGAGATCTGATCTTTACTGCACCAGGTGAGAAATCCTTACATTAAAAAAAAAGTTTGTTTGTTTGTTTGTTCGTTCTTGCTCACTTTGTCAGTCTGGAGATAACGAGGATGCGAATAAAAAGTTTGTTAGCCGCAGAGGGGCGGGTTTTTTTTTTTCCACTTTTCCCTTTCTCATCCCTCGGTTGGGCTGGGACACATTTCGGGTCTTTTTTCTCCCTCTTTTCCCTTTCTCATCCCTCGGTCGGGCTGTTTGGATTCGCCGGGCTCGGAGAACACCAGGGTCTCACTAGAAGTAAAGGCAGCCTCGACGGGGCGCGGCTCTCTCTCAGCTGCCTCATCGAAGCATCCCCTCTGCCAGGCGAGGGGAGTCCTCCCCGGTCCCCAGTGAAGCCCCAAGGTTTCCCGGGACCCGTCTGCATGCGGCCACCGGGGCACAGCACCGGCAAGCGCGGCGGGAGCGGACAAGGATGCAGAGGAAGGGGGCAGGCAGCTCCCCCGCGTCTCAGTTTGCCAGAGCACGCTGCTCCCCGAGAAAGCACCGAAGAGACCCGAGGACTGGTGGCAGAAATGAGGCACCTTTTTTTCCTCTTTTTCTTTCCCCCTCTTCCTTTTTTTTTCATTGCCAGATTAACAGAGACCCCCCACTTCTTACCCTGCCCCCTGTCTCCCGTGAGGCTGCAGGCTCCCCCTCTGCTCTGAGTGAGGCTCGGGGACCCTCGGGGACACACAGATGCTCTTAGGTGTCTCCTCAGGATAACAGACCCTTTAAGAAATAGGTGGAGGAGGAGACGCTCCTGCATGGTCTTGCCTGGCCCAGAAGTCAGCCTGGGGAGAGCTTAAGCTTAAACCCAAAAATTTGGAGTGAAGGGAGCCAACGAGGATTGTGCTCTGATGGGTCCCCTTGGTTATGAAAAGATTGAAGAAGGCATGGAAAATAATATTAACTTTAGGATAAGTCCTGTTTTTTTTCTTCCAGAGAACAATGCGTGCCTTATCTCCCTCTGAATAAATAAATCATAATTGCCCGACGGTTACCCATTACAATAAACTTGACCAGATCTTCCAACAATTAGTTACGCGTTCTCTCTGCTCTGGTAAAAGTCTTGTTAAATGTGATGAATGTTAAAATAAGCTACCCTTGAACGTACTTTGCAAGATCTTTATTGGGAAAATACAAGTATTTAAGCCTCTTAAGAAGCTGAATCCATAATGGTAAAAGATAAGACTAGAGATAGTACTAGGTTTTCAGATACCAACTGAAACACTAATTGGATTATGCCTCTTTAATGGGGTTTAGTGTTTTCCTCATGCCCAGCACTGCTTTAAAAAAATATAAATTAAATGTGCACCCTTTGGCTTCAGGAACCAGGCACTGACTCCAGCAGCAGTTTTGCTGCAGAGGACTGTCAACTTGACCCTTTCCACTAGCAGCTTCAGCTGCTTAAACTGTTATCTGGGAGTATTTCACCTCAAGTACTGAAGTGCTCTCCACCTCCGGGGCTGTTGGAGTAGCACCTGGACCACAGATGAAAAGATGCTTTCCATTAGACCAGTCTGTGGGCAAGCACACGCTGCTCATCAACACTTAGGAGACAACAGCCTCCTGGATAGAAGAGGGAGGTTTAATGTGAGGCTTGCTTCTGCTTCCCTTCTGCTAAGAAAGATGGGAAAAGAATTTTGAAGCTTCCTGACTCCAGCTACTCATCCATCAGATGCTAGTGCTGCCCACAAGACCCCTGGGCCAACTTGTTGGTCAGGGACATCTGTGGAAGCTGCCCCCAAGATATGTAACTGCAAGGCAAGAGCAAAGCGGAAGACTTGAGCACCAGCATAGAAACCGCTCCAGGAGATGGCCCCAGGAGATATCCTTATGGCTAGGAACTGGAATAGACCTTACCACATTTGAGAGCCTTGGATTAGAAAAATGATGATTTTTTTTTGTTGTTCCCCAGGAAGGGCTGAATTTTTCCTTTGGGATCTCCCAATTTGTGTGTCCCTAGGTTGCTGACCTGGCCATACCTGTGTGATGGGTTCTAGGACGGAAACTGTGGTCCTCTCTTGGGCAAAACAAACAGGAATTTCTCTGAGGTCCCTATCTGCAGGTGTTGGGAATCAGGATAGGTCCCTGGAGTGAGTCGAATGATTTCTGTTCATGTTGCTGCAGAGCAGGGTGATTTGAGTTTCTCTGGAGCTGGGCAACCCTCTGGGGCCACCTCCACAATAGGAGACAGCACAAGGAAATTCCTTGCAAGCTTTCCAGCTCCGCCCATTGCCCAGCAATGGAAGTCTTGGTGCAGCCAAGGGTGGATATTTATATCACTCTGTCATCTCCTCCAGTCCATGCTACTGGAGAAGCTGGTAAGGCACCGTAACTGGAAAAGCAAGTAGGGAATTTCACAGTGGAGGTTCACAGCTTGGAGCAAGAAGGCAGGTAAATGTGAGATCAGCAGCCCAGAGGCTTCACATGCAGCCTCTAACTTCTATAGGTCTTTTTATGTGCAGGTTCATATATTTAAGGCAGATTTCTGGATTAATTTAAGGTTGTTTGGGGCTCTCTCCCTTAAGTAAAAACACACGAGAGCCACGCTTTCTTGTGGAAATGAGCATAAATATGGATCTGTTTCTGTAGTGGTTTAACATGCAGTTGAGTTTAACCCAGAACATGTCTGTTATGGGATGCATCATATAAACATATATTGAGTCACATTTTAGATATTGGTCATGTCCTCCATAGATAATAATACTGGTTTAGGGTTATTACAGGTTCTGTGATGTAGCTGTTTCATATTTGACTTTTTAAAATATGTTCCACTTACTTGTAGACCACACAAGCTCTATCAAGGACACCTGGTATCTATTAGGTTGTTTCAGTCCGTGGAACAAAGCTAAGCTGATATGCCTAGTGAAGCTGGGAGTTTTGCCACTGAATTCAATGGCAGCAGGATGGGACTCAGGAGGCTGAACTGTAAAAACACAGCTCCATATGATTTTATTCACATCTAGCCTGTCAGGAATAGCACCCCACCAGCCTGTGGTGAGGGGAGCTGCACTGTGCTAAGGTGCACGCAAGCAGAGACAAACCAAACACGCACATGGATTTTCCAACTTTCACTTGAGGTTTAAATTAAAAATGAGCATCAGCTTAGCCTGGGCTAGAACAATAGATTAGTGGCCTCAATATTGCGGTAGAAAGGATAAATCTCAGCAAAGATTATAGGCATGTTAGCAGTGCCAGCAGAAAGTAGAGAATTCCTCTGTGCCTTGCGTATTGTGTCTTTCTGAGCGTCCAGATGAAGGTACAGTTGCGGTTAGCCATGACAAGTACTTAATCCTCCTACCTGAGGTTATTCCTGAGTTCTGAGCCTGGTGGGAATGCTGAGCCCATGTAAACTGGCTACGGTGCAGTGTAGATGGTCACAGGGCGGGGAAAAGCCCTGATTTCCCAGAAAGGTTGATAGCATAGATAAAACATTTTTCCCCAAAAGAGTGAAACCCAGGGTGCTATGAAAAGCTTCAGGATCCTCTAGATCCCCTTTAAATCACTAACTCTCGACCACTGCCTGAAATTCCTGGGTGCTTCCCTCGCTGCCCGCCAAATCCATTACAGAGCCTGTTTGGAAGGCAGTGTCCTAAATGAAGAGTTGGTCTAAAGTGGTTTAGCTTTGCTGGTTTCACTGCCGTGCAACAAGGTGAATGAGACAGCATGGACTCCCTTCTCTTGTACGCTGGTTTACACCAGCTCCAGATAAGTCCCTACAGTGGTGATGCTGAGTGAAGGAGGAGACCACAGCATCCAGCCAATGCTCCTGCCTTTCAAGAAGGCTTATACCTCTGTGGTGGATTTTTGTACTTAGATACACATTATTCAGTCAGTGGGTTTTGCTACCCTGAGCTTGAAAAGTTACTTGAAAGCTTTATTTAAAATTACAAAAGCTTGTCACACTTCAAGATCTTCTATATATCCAAGAAATTATTAAAAATTATTTATGAAAACATGTACATGACTGAACATGAATGATATCATTATTGTTATTACTATGAATTAGGAGCCAAATCTTGTCTGTGATGTTTTTAAGAACTCCTTTATTTTGGTTTCTTTCTAAATCCACCCTTATAGCAGTAGCGATTCTGAGAATCGAACTTAGCATTTTCATATGTCTGGCAAAATTGTCCTTGAAATGACTAGAAATTTTGTGTGTGTGAAGATGAAAGTGAATCAGCACTTAAGGATCTGTTTCCAAGCAATTTGAAAGAGTCAGAGTTTTATTTAATTTGGACAGAGTACACTTGCAGGGAGAGTTAAAGCGCTAAAAATAAATATGACTCTTCCCCATGCATAGAATGAAACAGGGCAGACTTGGAGACAACTTCTTGAGTCATCTGGCCCAACCCTTTGCATCACAGAGAGTAAAGGTTGCACTAATCCAGCCCTAAATTTCTCTGTTCTTATCTTACGCATCTCTACTGCTGGTGCTTTGATCATCTCAATAGGTAATTATTGTGTTTGCATTGTACCACTGCAATTCTTTTTAGGCTTCTATTCCTGCAAAGATTCTTTCATTTAGAATAAGACACAGGAAAATATTTGTGTGTTAAATGAGTTTTCTGGTCAGTTAAATTAAAAAAAATATAGTTGTGTAGGAATCTCAGTAACCCTTAAATATTTAGTTAAATAATAGAATTAATTTTGTACTAATTTTTTTAGAGGTAAAGCATGCATTCAATGGCAAATGTTTTAGCATGATTTCTGAATAAACCTAGACAAATACTAGAATAGATCTGCATATCGGATTTGTCAGAAATCTTTCTTTGGAGTGGTATTTTGGGTGAAGGAATATCAAATTAATGCAATTTCAGCTTGCGTAAGAGTAGCGAAGTACTTACAAATTCACATAATTTATTGTTTGCCACAGAGTTACTGAAGTTATTATGTGACCATTTTAAATAGCCCTAGAAGGAAGAAAAGTCTCTAAAGCCAGAGATCAGAGCTGCACCAATTTTCAGGAATCCACAGGTCCTTGGAGTACAAAACCATCCCCAGAGTCAGCCCTAATTGAGAATAACTACAGCTCCTGCATTCCTAGCACACCACAACAACAGACAATAAATGGAGTCAGGTTTTGTCCGGTCCAGTCAGCCCTCACTACTGTGCTGTGGGCTCTATGGTTTGCTTCACACAAATGCAGGACTGGACTCAATATGTGCCTGCTTTTTTTTTTTTTTTTGTTTATGCTGCCCCTCTGTTCCCTCCTTTTCTTTTCAAATCTATGTAGAAAGAAAAAGCCGCTTCAAAGTTTTATAGAATCACCCCCCAAATTGTATCTTATGGTGCCTCTTCACATATTCTCAGCCATAAAAGTTTCTAAAGCACATTAATGTTACTGAGACCAGTGGGTTTGCAATAAAAGTGATGTTGCAAGAGAAAAGTTCAAAACCTCGAGGCCTGATCCTGGCGCCTTTGAACTTAATAGGAGCTTTTGCATAGGCTTCAGTGGAAGCAAGCTCGTGTGCTATAAGTGTAGAAGCATTAAACTTAAAAACAAGCTGTCTAAAAGGCTGCATTGTTTCTTGCTTGTACTGATAGTTTCTCGTATAAAGTTCTATATATTCTTTCACAATAAATACATGAAACAGTTAATCCAATGCTATATTGTTTAGTAATATTTTACTTGCAAATGACCACCATTTCTTCTCTGCTCTGTTTGTTCTTCTGAATGTCTGTTTTATATGCTGGAAATGGAAGAGCTATTCTTTTAATGCCCATTTCTTTCTGATGATAATCGTTCTTTCTGGCAAATGCTGAGATTTGCAGCTAGTCTATATTTTCGATCAGTAAATATTGAACCACAATGGCAAGGAAGGCCTGAGCTATGATACGGCTAAAACAAACAAATAGAAACCAGTCCTCTTTTTTTTTGTTATATTTCTATTATTTTCTGGATGGACGTACCCTCCTCTAAGGTGGTTCTAAATTACTTTCTATCTTGTCCTGGAGGGGACATGAGCCAGAGTTTTTTTTTGATAGCAGCTACAGTGGAGAGAACTGGAGCCTTGTGGGCTGGTGGCTAACACCCTGTCAGCTTTCTGCCTGCCCTGTGGGGAAAGCTGGGTGACAGGGCTCCCAGAGGTGGCACCATGTGGGTATCAGGGTTGTGGCCCAAGGGGCAATGCTGGGCGTTGCTCAGCACCACACACTTGAGCACTGGGATAGCAAGCAGGATGATTTTGATATGGGTTTTTGGAGCTGGAGGGAAGGTAGTGCCGGAAGTCTGGGGCATGCCAGACCCCACTGTGGGCTTAGCGTTGTGGTAATCCCCTTCTCCAGGTGATGCCCAATTGCGAAGACAACCACGGGGCCAAATCCCCGTTCCTTACCGAGCAAAATGCCATTGACTTTAATGAGCGTTTGCAGGGAGATTTTGGATAAGTCAACGTGGACTTTTGTCTGTTTGAGGACTGAAGGATTTGGCCTACGGTCTCTTACAGTACAAGGTTAATCAACATGTGGGAAATTCCCACACCCTGTAAAGGGCCCTATTGTACTTGTGTTCGACAGAAATCTCTGCCAAATCACTCGGTCCTCCACTAAAAAGCTGCGAGTATGATATGAACCAAAGTAAGTTCAAGTCAGTTAACAGGATCTTCCCAGGAAAGTATAAAAAAACCCCTCCCATAAAAAAAGCAACCTGGACAATTCAATGGGAGCCAGTGGTGGAAGTGCCTGCTCCTGCCCTCATTAACATCAATGGGAGTTTCCCTGTTGATGGAGCGCATTCAGTGGGAGAGGAACCCAGTAGCATTTGAAATTGTATGCAAAGGTCACTTAAATTATATGGTCACTTTAAAACTGCTCTCCAGAAACCTGAATAATATTCAGTTATGCTGGGCACTTGCCTGAAAGTGTCAATTAGGATCTCTTTGGATACATTCACTTTTGAAAAAGCGACTTGGCATCAGCAGCTTGTTGTAGGAGCTGCTGCAGTCTAGGTGTTAAAATGAAGCATTTGTTTTTGAAATGACCTATAAAGCCTGTCAGCATTTACAATCCAGCTTGTGTGCGGTTGTGCAAGGCAGACTGTTTGATGTCCAGGCAGATAGTTTGCCACCTTGGGCAGGATCCAAGATTTTCAGGGAGCTGAAATTATTACTGGACTGTATAGAAATACTAGCGTTTGGCAACATGAAGTATTGATAGAGACACCACCCTATAAATAATCTATTCCTCTTCCAGTGGTATGAGATCCTGGAAATAATATTCTCTATTAAGAATGAAAGGTGTCAAAGAATAGGTTAGAAAACGTGAATGCAACCAAATGGCTCACCTGCCAATGCAGGCACAGCTTGCCTTGTAAATAAGTTAGCTGTGCTTTCCTTGTCTGGTACTGTATCTACAAGAAGAAATAAACAGTCTGAATAAAGCATTAATTCTCAGCCTTATCACTTATGGATCCATTATGCCTTCATATAATTTACTAATATTTATCTCGATGAACTAAACGTTACAGAAAATTTAAGGGTGGTAAACATGCTGTCTGCTGAATTATTCTGTCCTTGCTGGGAAAGTAGCTCATGGCAGAATTGAATTATTTAATATTATTTTCCAGTATCATGTAGACGAAGTATAAGCTTCATTTTTGGATTATGATTTGTATTATGAAATGCTTATCAAGTGTTTTCTAAAGATTAGTTTAGTTTTAATTAAATAAACCTTTCTCAGGAGAAAGCTCCCAACTACTCTTCGTACCCAGAGGCTACCGTACTTGTTGTTTTTAATTATTTTTCACTGTTACCCAAACTGCTTTGGGTACTCCTGCCCAATTAAATGAAAGACATGGGCTTCTTATACACAATATGTTTAATATTTAATTTTAATTAAATTAATTAAATTGTTTATTTAATTTTATGTGCATTATTGTGCATGGAGCAATGCAAAATTTATGATACGAAGAATTTGTGGGAGCTTTCAAACAAGCTAATTACTGAGGTAAAAAGAGACTTCTTCTCTCTTTCTAGGGAATAGACATTTGACCACAAGGAGATAACAGAACCAGAAGTTGTTTGGATAAAATAATAGGTGGTTGCACAGCATTAAGAATTATTTGTTTTACCTTACTTTGTCTTGTAACTATTACTTGATCGTATTATAATAGATTTGACAACAGCCTTCTCCCCCAGTTGTCACAGGCAGGTAATTAGGTATTTATCAGGATAAATAAACCTAAATCTTCAATATAAATGTATTTGGAACATTAAAAATCAGCAACTCACGTGCCACAGATATAAATTTGTGGTCCCACTCAGACTCTTTTTTCTTCCAACAGAACCATTTATCTCCCAGGTAATCTTTACAAGAGCCTGCTGTTTATTAAAAGGAGAAGAAAATTAAAAAAGCCCTCTTTTTTTGCCAGTTTGGTGCCGAATATTTGTTGTGATAGATTTTTTTTTTTCTAATGAAGATTTCTTTTTCATTTGAAATAAGCAGGACAATATTTTTGATGCTTTTTAGCCTGGTGGTGTATTGTTTTGAAAAGGTTATTAATGCTAGGTACAGACAGAAGCAGAAAGCTATTTTGCATGACTCTGATGGGCGTTATTTCCGTGGGAAGTTAATATGCAAGAGAAACATTAAAATGCCTTTTTGTAACAACATCAGGTTTTACGATTTATATAAAGTTTGCTTGCAAGCCTGTCCTCTGTGCGTGAATATCCCTATGCAGAGGCTGTGGGGACCCATTCAAAGCCCACTCATCTCAGTGGGGGTCTTTCTATAGACGCCGGGGGGCTTGAAACAGGCCCTGTGGGGCTGACTTCTTAATGCTTGAACAGGCATACCTACTGCTGCACCCCAGCTGCATTTGTTGGGAATACAGCTCCAGGGAGCAGAGAGCAGGATCAGGCCCCTGTGCTGCTACACAGTCAGAAAAGGTCCTAGGATTGCAAACCAGGTTCCTGGCAAGAGAAACCCTCGTTGCTCTTGCAGGGCTGCAGTTGCTGTGCTGCGTGCGGCTGCGAGAACGGCCATCCCAGCTAAGTAAGATTGAGGTCCTTATGGAAAAAAATAAGGGAAAATCTTTTTGGCATGTTTTTTTTTTTTTCCCCATGGAATTGCAGAATACATTTTAAGATCACGCTAAGGCTGCAAAGTAGTGATGGGCATTTTCCCTTTTTAAGGGTTAAAACGAGACCATAGTGAAACAGGAAGCCTTACTTCTCTGAGTATTGTGACAATTAAACCAAATATAAATAAATGTATACACAGGAGTTTTTCATATAGTAATTAACAACTCCTCAAGCCCAAGAGCAGAACAGCTAAAAACAATCTTTCTTGAATGTTAGAGATATTCATAGAGCAATAGTTTTATTTCAGCAGATTAAATAGTATCATAAAAGTAGCTGATGATGCAGTAAATTAAAAATCAGACTGGGCTCGACTTTACAGCAGCTTTTTTTAGCCTAATACAATTACCCATTACTGGCTAAACATTAGTTTTAAATCAACAGCAGTTGTCACAAAGAATTTTCTCTTAAAATTATTACTAGGAGAATTTAAAATGAGAGCAATATTACCAGATATACAAAGCCTGAAGAGATCTTAATACTGAAGGAACACACATCATAAAGGCTCATCTAGATATAATTTTTTCCCTGCAGTCTCTATTCCTGTGTAGACCCAGGCAGAGCAATACGCACGCATAATACACCTGCCTAATGTACATGCATACACCGGGAGACAAATCCACATGAATTCATAGAGATATAGCCTCACCTCAGAGTGGTTAGACTTAAAGGAGAGACGTGAATGAGAAATGAGGCTGGGGCTAAGCTCTGTGCAGCAGCTCTGTGGCACGCAGGGCTCACCGCTTGCCCCGAGTGTTCGGCACTACTTCAGATTTCCATACGCTCAAATGGACACGGCGGCATTCTTGAGGCAATAGCACCCAATTATTTCCAGCCCCTTCTTAAGATATTTTGTGCAATATAGGAAAGCTCAAGAGTAAGAAGCCTTTGCATGCTAATGGCAAGAGGTTTGATGCCATGAATAAAATGGAAAAGGGCTGTGTGATGCTGGAGACTGGGTTGGGGGTGCCACAGGGTCCCTGGGCAACACCAACGCAGCACTCTGACTGCTCCTACTCGCAGCTAACGTGACCACAAGAACGGGGGCCAAACAGGCATTTTTGGATGTCTGCCTTTCCTTCCTTTCTCGGGAAGACCTGAGACAAGGCTGGAAAATACCCAAGTGTATTAAGCTAAGGTGGCATATTTAGAGTGGGACATTTCGCAGGTTTTTTATCAGCCACAAAGACACACAGACGCTGCAGTCAGTGCTCCCATGCTTGCAATAAGGTGGAGAAAAGCTCGGAAATAAGGTTCATGATGTAAATCAGGGCAAGCAACTGCAAGGAAGAAGTAGCTACATGATTTACAGAGTAAATTACTGGCTTCACTAGATTTCATTACCTTCACCAAACTGTTCTTTATATTTCAACATGTTTATATTTCATTCAGAGACCTTTTTGGGGAAGGAGGATGAGAATGCACACCGCTGCCATTTCCTTAGGTGCGTGCAGGGAGTTATTTATAAAGGCAAACTTTGACTTTTATAGGCAGGGCAAGATTATTTTCCCTAGCTAAATATATGTTTTAGTAAGTGTGCTAAATGTACTTTAATATATGTGCCTGTTATCCGATGAGCTTACTGCAACAGCTGCTATTTATCCATGACGGCATACTGCTAAGATTGATGGGTGGAGGACTCACAGGAGCCAGCACCCGGGAGACCCTGCCCTGGCACCCCAGGCTTTCCCAGCTGGTGCCCCATACTCAGCCAGCACAGCAAATACAGACGTGTTAGTCTATGGGCACCATCTGACTGTGTTGTTTTGCTGTGGCCACCTCCAGCCAAAATGGGGCCAGGAAGCTGTGGGAACAATTTTTGGTTGGTTTCAATGTCATTGCTTATTGCACAGGGTACCAGAGGGAGCTGATGATCGAGGCAGGTAGGGTTTGTACAGAGGGTCCCCAGACTCAGAATTCAGGTAAAGACCTCACAAGAAAAGAGAAAAAGCAAAGGGAAGGTGAGAGGGTGGACAATTTGATGGCAAAAAAAAGAGTCAGCTTTTGCTTATTGCTAGCACAACTTATCCCTCATCCTTTCTGTGAGTGTAACTACACCATGTGTTGATTCTGTATTTAAATTCTTTTTAGTCCAACAGGGGCCATTTTCCTTCTCTTTGTCCATGTTATCAGCTGCAGCGTTACCCAACTTTACTTGCCCTTTCTGCACAGAAAGCTTTTGCCTCTGGACCCATTTCCTCAGGTTCTCCTGGAGCTACAACTTCTCTCCTGGCTCGATGGGTTCTCTCCTGCAGCTACGGCTTCAGTCCCACAGTCAAGGTCATTGAGGGTGTCACCTTCTGGTGCATGGTCCACCTAAGTGACAGGATGAAATTCCAGGTCTTTGCCCCAGGGTTGCTGCATGCACTTTCTCCTTCCTCCTGCTCTGGGACCAGATCTTCTCTGATGAGGTGAGGATGAAGTGGGACACACTGGTGCTGGGGCGCCATAAGCCCCAGGCACAGTGATTTTCTGCCCCCTTTGTGTGGGTGAACAAATTTTGTGTGATTTAGCATTTGAGTCAGGAATGCAGTTCTTAAGAAAGGGTAATCTTGACCTGAAAGCTCCAGCATGGCCACCTCAAACTAGGATGGCAAAGCTGTGTGTTGTACCATGCAGGTAGTCTACATTATTATTTAATAGAAAAAAAAAGTGTAGTGTTTTTGTAGCAGAATCTATTTGATTAATGTCTTTTAAAGACAACAAACTTTTACACTGGTTTAAAACATCACTCCTGGACTTAAAAATGCCATGAATTTAGAGTGGTAGCAACGTTCCCCTTTCTAGCTCTGCATCTCTCTGTCCAGAAGGTCATCTTCACCATAGACTTTTCAGAGCATTTCATAGTGTATTTATCATTACTGTTGTTTGATGAAGTAGAGCAATTTTGTTATTCCCATTTTTCAGTGGTGGAGCTGAGGAATAGAGAGCTAAATGATTTTCCCAAAGTCGTACAAGAAGTCTGTGGCAGAGAAAGGCTCTGCCCTGGGGCTTTCCTGCAAGACATTATTAAGACTCAACTTCAAAGATGGGACATTTTGATACATAAACCAACTGCTGCTGTCTGTGATGGAGTTTTTCCTCGTCTGCCTCAGCTTCATGCCAGCGTAATTTGTGGTGAGTGAGTGTAAATTTATTATTTTGGGAAAAAGAAAAAACACTCAATAAAGAAACTGAGATTAACCTAAACCCTGGAAATTGATGGGAGGGAATCAGAGGCTCCTGATGAATTTGTTTCCTTCCTGTGCAAACAGTGTAGGTAGGGATGTGAAATACATCACATAAGGTTACTTGCATGTGTGTGCACCTAAATGCCAGTTTGTACATGCACACATATGTGGTGTTTCTGTTCATGTATTTGATCTATTTAACCACTTTGGGCATGCTCTTTATTCTCCCTGCAACAAATAAAATGTGGCCCTATATGCAGAAGTTTTGCACACCAGGTTTAAGTCTAGAAGTAATTTTGGTTTGTTCACAGTGGAGTTATTAAGCTCTCCCAATATGGGTTTATAGTCAGAGCTCTGACTATAACTTCAAGAACAATGTGATTAGGGCAATGTGCAAAGTAGTCTGTACCAGTGCTTACCTTTATTAGCTGTGACAGTGGTGTAAGCCCGGACGATGAGGAAAAAAACAAACTAAGGCAAACAAACCAACCTTCTCCATCAGCAGAAAACTTTTGGGTTTGGAGACATGAATTAGAGGATGTATAATGCCAAGCAAATTCCAAACCAGTGGAGATTCGTATGTGCTTTTGCTAATATTTATTTTATGACACATTATAACTACTGTGTGTTACCGTTGTTATGAACCCTTGGGAAATAAAACTGGAAACTGTGTTGTGGTGAAAGCCAAGAGGCCACAACTTTATTAAACATGAAATCTGATGTACAAGGCGCAGGCAGGAGGTATCGGTGCCGGCCGAAGGCAGACAGAAATGCTGCCAGGCTCCCTCCCCAGCACCTCTGTGTCCTCCTCAGAAGGATGGGCAGCACCGGTTCCATGGGTCATGCTTTGCACCTGCTCGTGTCCACCGAAACCAGCTAAAATATCACTATGCCAATATTAGCAGAATGCCAGGAGCTGCACCCCAGTCAGCTGGAGAGCAGGGATTATTCACAGACATTGCTCTGAGGAAAGCTGCAGAAAGAAAAAAAATTAAAGAAAATTAAAGAAAAACAACTTTCTCTATAAAAAAAAATTTCTGGTAGTGTTAATCAGATGGATGTTTCATTCTCTTTTTTTTTGCCTGGCTCTTGCTGCAGGATTATGTTTCTGCTTTGGTATCACAATGGTTCATGATGCTTGGGTGTGCAAGCATTGTGTGCTCTTCGTAAACACAGATTGCTGGTAAAGTGAATGCAAACATGAAGCCCTGTCTTCCAAACAAGTGGGCATGGAATAGGAAAATGTCCTTAATTTCTTTTATGAGATGGTAAACCCCAAGACAAATGAGTTTGTACATTCTGAGTACCAATCTTTTAAAAATAATTTTTCCTTTTCTTTTGGATCACAACCTGATGTAATCCTTTACTAAATATTAATAATTTGTCTGCTGGGACCATGTTAATTTTCCATTTTGTTCTTCTACCAGCCTTTTTAGGGACGGAATAATTGTTCTCTGGAAACAACTACAAACCTGGTTAACTCTTCCCTTTCCTATTTTCTCTTCCAAGTGCATAATTTTGTCCTGTTATTAAGGGACATATAAGTCTCATCCCTCATTCCCTCATTGTCTGGGGACTGAGAGCTTGTACAGAAAAAAGAAGAGGAAGGTAAATTAGTAACTTGTTCAGCTTTTTTGAAGTCAGTGAGTTTCTATGAGACAGTGAAGTAAGAAATATGAGGCAAAAGCAAACAGCACACAAGAACTGAGGAATTGTACTGATTGGACTGGTGGGCTCTTAATTATACTTGTTTCTAGATAGGATACTTGGTAGCTCTCTATAGTCAGAGCATTAATTTACATGTCTTCTTTTTTTTAATACACTATATAGGACAGTACAGTTACTTATCTGTGCTAACTCAATGGATACTCCCTTCAGATCTACTCGTGGGAAATGCCTATCTATTCAAGAGTCTTGACTATAAGAGGATGAGTCACAAAATTCCATTTTGAGTAATATATATGTCCAGAAGCAGAAGACGTTACCTCCTTCCTCCTGTCTTTAAGTTTCAGCTCTAATATAGACATATTTTCCCCACAATTACAAAAGAACAGCAATGTGAACGATGATTTAGTGGTAGAGGTCTTTGCCTGAGTGATGAGAATACTATTTTGCTAAGAAGTAACATGGTTATTCCTTTTCCTTCACTGTGGCAAAGGCGCGTGTTATTTCTAAAAGTGTGGAGTTAAATGCCAAAAGTGAGGAAGTGTGTAGCAAAAAGCAGTCTGAAGTTTCTGGCTCTTCAGGGGTCAGATCTTAGAAGCCAAAACTCAGATCCAATAAAGGGAATTAAGAATCTCAATACTAATGAACTATTGTGGGATACAACAGTCAGCTCCAGGGGTCCTGCTCTCCTAGGGCATCAAAGGATGTTACAAAGCTACTGCTATAGTTTGTCCTCCTATTAGGAGAAGGATATTTTTGCATTGACAGCACACTCTCTTGGTATTTTGATTAAAATTTATGAAGTTCTGTAATCATCTGTTCTTGCCACTCATTGCCATTATGATCCCTAAATGCTCTCTTCTGTGATTTTCCCCTTCTCAAAGGTTTCTGTGGTATTCAGATCATCTCTGTCTGACAAAGTGGGAGGACAGAACATTTGTGAAGGCACTCTAGCTCCTAATTGGAGCGATGGTAGCATAAAGGACTCTGGAAACAATACGTTGTGCTTAGGAACGAGGCCAAGAACGGCTGCCATGCCCTTCACCATAGTGTCAGCAAAGTCATCAATAGCTCAACAGTTGTGACCAGTAAACAACCTGGCTAATCAAGGCTCTTTGCACATGGTGACAGTTGAGCATTTCTTACTGTGGGAATTTTTCCAATTACTGTCCTGATAAGATCATTCAGCACCACAGTGGTTTTCGTTTTCTTTCTAGAGGTGGAATAAGTTCGTGGCAGTCAAATACAATCTTGACTACAATTTCAAACTGTAAGTCTTGCTGGGGGTCGAGCAATAGTTGGGACACTGAGGCTATGCCCCACCTGAGCCCTGTGCAGGACCTACTGCTTGCCAGTTATTTCTCTTCTTCTCTCAAAGAAGCAGTTGTTAAAGTCTTTCTAACCACCTTTTCTCACCTCTTTGGAAACTCAGCTTCAAGAAAGACTTTTGAGGAGATTGTAGCAAAATAATTGAATCACTTCTGGCTACTCGGTTTCTTATTGACTCTGACAGGTTAACCTGGCAGCTAAGCAGCAGGTGAACTCAAGTGATGAAACCAAGTTGCTCTTGTGTGCTGAACTCTTCTTGTGGCGGGGTGGCATTTTCGTCCAGCAGTGGAGAATTCTGTTCTGAGTTCTAAACATCAGACCAGACATCCATCCTCAGGTATTGGCAGCAGTGAACATCATCAGCTAATGGGAGCAAAGTATTATGTTGATTATGTAGACACAGGTACTGGAGCTGACTGATGGACTTGCCAGTGAGGGCAGATCCAGGAGAAGGTGGCCAGTTTTGTAGCTCAAGTTTTGGACTTTTGTAGTATCCAAATGTTATTGTTATTTATGTAGGGAAAGCATGGTGCATCCTTTTCTTTTGCCTCCATGCCCTGTCATTAATCAGACCTTGGCTTGTTTACTCATGTATTTGATCCCTTAAAACCAGACATTTTGTGTGAGGATCATGCTTTTAACCATCCAGTATTTGTGAAGAGTATGAGATGTGTGGGCACACCTATTAAAATTTCATGCAGAAAGCACTGCATTGCAATGCAGTTTGAAAAGTCAAGGATAGTGGTGTGTGGTCCTGACTTCAGCCATAAAAGAGATCTGGTCTTTTGACTGGAAGCTGAGGAAACCTGAAGCATTTGGTTAAACTGCTTTAATAAGGTACAGCTGGGCAAAAGGACACTCATTACCAGAAAATGTTGGCATGGGAGTTAATTTCCCTCTAGATATTGCAGCACCCACCTTCAGTTGTCTGAAGTCTCAGTCTACCAGCGTGACATGGATGGTCTGGGTATGGCTTGAAGACCTGAGGAACAGGGGGAAGATTTCACTTGACAGAAGGCAGCTCTTTGAAACCTTTGAGGAGAAGCAGGTAGGGTTACAGATAGCAGTGGGTCTAATCCTGAGGCTGTCCTGTTAAAGGAGAAACATTTTCAAAATCAGCTGTCTCACTTCAGGCTTCAAACCCATTAACTATAGTTAACTATTTAATAGACTTTGTAATGACTTGTACATTTATGTATTGGCCTTTAGAAAGTTGTCTCCAATGCTAAGTATCTCCAGAACTTCTGAGACTTAGTGCTTGCCCCTTTTTACTTTGTTCTGTATCTTGGACTCGATGATCTCAAAGGTCTTTTCCAACTGGAAAATTCTATGATTCTGTGATTTAACTGCATCACTGCCTGTTGTTATTTTCTCTTAGTCTTCATAAAGAGTTATTTCAGTGGCTTTCAATTTACTTTGGTCTCACATTTACATCACTTTCCACTGTTTTTTGGCAGAAGAATCGACTATCCTCTCTTGAAACTCTCTAAGTTCAATATGTATCTCATCCAGCATAGCCTGAATGCTCTTGCCTGTGGGAAATGAGGACAAACAGTACCAGTTCTTGTATTTGAAGAAGGATACTTTTATATCACATCAATCTAATATCAAAGATAAATTAAACCTTGACATTCTTGTTCGCTGTTGTTTTTCTTTTTCAGATCCCATTTAGATGTTTTGTTTATATAAATCCAGTGACTTCATAGCTCTGAAACAAAGAAATGGGTAGTGGTGGCACTCTGGGTTATTGGAATAGATCTGCATGGATCATGTTTTGAAGAGTATTTCAGTCTCTGCATCCAGTCAGACTGTGCAAGCCTTAGAAGATTCCAAATGCTGGTTCTGCACACATAATAGCTTATTCATAACTTCTTTATATGCTGCTGTTCTTCCTCATAAATATACTAATAAAACTCATTATAGAAATCAAAGCCAGCTAATATAATATATCTGATGGACAGCTGTCTCTGGATGCATGAATTATAATTACACGAAGCAAGATGGTCTTATTATGCTAGAATATCTTTCTCTGAATAAATTTCTATTACTGATGTGCAATATTTTGACTCAGGCCAGATGATAGAAACTTGCCCAGACAAGTCCCATACAGTATTACTATTGAGCTATGCTTTCCCTTTGTAGAATTACAATTAGATAAGTGATGCTACAAGTTATGTCTTTGAGCAACAGTGGCCTGAGTGAGGCTGAGGGCTGGAGGGGAACAAGAAACATTTGTCATCTGAACTGGTCTTACCACTCTAGCCTGCTTTCATGCTATAACTTAATGCCATACACTGATTTAGATGTAGCGCTTGTCAGCCAAGAATAAGACTATAAGACACAGACATTCTAGGCCTTGACCCATACTTTATTGTGAATACGTGATTGAACTGTGAGCTGACAGACAGACAGAGACAGCCATTAGAGTGGGAAAGAGAATTTGTTCTGCCATGTAAGATTTCAAAATATCTTAAACTCTGCTCTGTAATGTAGGCTTAGGACTCTCTCAGCAAATTTCTTAATAGTACTTGATGAGCTGAGTGATTTTTCTGAAGTTATCTTTTCCCCCCTTTTGCTTCTGTACTTTGCTAACAAAAATGGTAGCATCTATTTTTGAAACATCTCTTGGGACACTCTTTTCATGACTATCTTTATTTCAAGGGATTTCTCTCCTTACGTCTCCAATATTCTTATTAACCAGAACAAACTGATACTGATTGCCAAAGCCACAAACCTTTAACGGGTCCCTTTGCTTTAAATTTGAGACAAGTTAAGGTATTTGCATGACTGTGTTGAAATACTGGGCATCTGCTTAGGCTGAGCTGGGAGAGCAACACTAGAAAAGGGCAAACTATCTGTGCATATTTGAATTTCTATCCCTGAAACTATTCTGACCCTCTGACATGAGAGACCTGGAAGAAGAGCTGTGTCCTCCAGAAATTTAGAGAACACCTACAAATAGGAAACTTTCTGAAGAAAAGGAATTTTCTATGTGCTGTGCCTGATCTACCAAAGTACAGCACGTCATGTCAGTCTTTTCTGCTGCTGATCTGCTGCAGATGATAAAGAAACAGAGGTTCACAGCGATTATATGAAAGGACAAGAGCAAATGAGCACGCAACAGTGTGTCAGGCAGAATGAAGAGAACCCAAAGAACTCATGAAGTACCTAGAAAGTAAAACAAAGTAGGAGATGAAGCCTCTGTTTCTTGACTTTAAAAGCGCATTTTTAAAAAAAATGTTATTTGTTCTCCAATCCTTGCTAGTTAAAGATGAATAAATCAGAATTATATTTAGTGATAATGAAGGTATCATATGCCTACTGAGAAGCCCGTCCCTGTATTTTTTATATGTAAGGTTTGATTTAAACTATTTCTGCTTCAGAAGTGTACTTAATATCAACACGAACACTATTTACACTCATTTTTTAATTAAAGGAATTTAGTCATCTTTTATGCTTGGAGTTTGCCTGCAAGCATATATTTTTTTTTCCCTTCAAATTTGTTCTGTCAAAATGTTTAGACAAGTTGTTTCTGCAAACATATTTGAATTATGGGTTATTTATCAGTCATCCATAGCGAGATATTTGCTGTAGCTAACTAGAAGTTAGCGATATACCTAAACTAGTCTTCTGAGCTCGTCTGTTATCAAATGGAGAGAAACTGGTGTCTCAAAAAGGTGCTTAATCTTATGAGGATGAGGAAGGAGTGAATTCCCTTTGGTCATACCTATCTTTTCCTACTCCTTATGGATATAATTTTTCATCCTCAACAACTGATTCAATATTTATGAACTATTGCTTCTTCTGTCCCAGACAAATTTAAACTCTTGACTAAATTGTTTTCAAGTCTAGGGCAAAATTCACTGTTTGTGAGCATTTGTATGAAAACATCCTAGGAAGTGTGGGTTGTGGAAAGGAGTGATAATAAAACAAATTCTGGCCTGGTTTCTAGTTTGGTGCTAGGTTTCTGCATTCTGTCCTAAGTAATCCAGCGACTCAAAGCAAATGTGATATTGTCATTGAAGGACAGCAGTGTGATGCACTGATGACTCAGACAACATGGGTCTTGTAATGAGAAATTGAAAAAGGGAAAATAATAAAGGGAAAGTTCAGAAAGCCATCTGATGCTTGAAACAGCTATTGATACTTAGCAAGAACATTGTTTTTCTTTAGAAAACAAAAGAAAAAAAAGAAAACCCAAGTTGTATTGATGGGTGAATTGAGATCACTGGAAATTTCATGGATTGTTTTCTTCCAGGATTGAGACTAAAACCAGAGAACACACAAAGCCCAGTAGTCACTGTGAGGTAGGAGGAATGAAGCAGGGGTAGTTCCTCTGCGTGGAGTGTCAGCCAGGGGCCACCTACAACCTCTGGAGTACCCCACTCACACAGGGCTCCCACTTGCCTGCCAGGGGGCTCATCCATAGGCTGAAAGGTGAAGGACTGGGTTGACAGCTGTGATACCTCATGACATCTTTGCCAGCATCCTCGTTTGTGTGGAGAACGTAGCTGAATCGCTGTTCCCAGGATTGCACAGAAAAAAGAGAAAGTGTTTTACATGCTTTTAAACACAGGGACTACTGATACTGCCACTGCCTGGGTTTTCCTACAAACAACGCATCCAGCTGAGTAATTTATTCTCAGTGTATAATCTTTGATGGCTGAAGAGCAGAAAAGCTGTTCAATATGTTTGGAAATGACTGCAGCTACAAGATGCGAGAGAGGTATTTAATATCTATTTTGAAACCAATACTGGAGACGCCTGATAAACTGCCAGAAGATAGGGTTTATAACACACAAAGCTAAGATTTGAAGTACCAAAAAAACACTGAAGCCACTCATAGGACAATATAAAATAGTGTGGAATTCGAACTCAATTTATTTTGCCCTTATAAAATGCAGTTGTCTCTGTTGTTTAAATCTCGTGGGTCAACAGGTGTAGATTAAAAATTTCACAAGAGTTTTGAGCATATTCTCTTTCAGGTTGTATTGCAGAGCATGTGGCACTAGGGTTCTGCTTCAGCCCACTGTGAGCACAAACATGAAACAGCAAAGGAGGAAAGATAATGGTAAACAAGGAACCAGACTTTTCCAAGCCTCAAAATAAGCTCTGTTTGGTTATGGTTGAAGCCTTAGTCAGTATTGACAAGAGTCCTTGTTCTCTTATTCAATATCCATTTTTGGAAATAGCGAAAGTCTTAAAAGAATAACATTTATAAAGGGCATCACTTAACAACTGTCATTTTCATAGTCACCTTTGCATTGATAGGGTGGGCATTGCATCAAGCATAAGACTAGGAATAAATAACTAACTAGTAGGTTGATGCGGGTAAAACCTAGAATAAATCTCAATTATTTAGTTACGTTATCTGTATTGTCCTAAGGCTTGGTGGTATTGTCTTTTGGCACAACGTACTGGACTGGGCTGGAGAATTAACCCTGTAACATGCAGCCTTGGGTAGCAAAAGAAAAGCCTTTCTGCAAATCAAGTCTGACAGACTGAAGTGGTTGGGCTGCATTATCCCCCACACCTCGGGACATCTTTTTCCCTTCAGAAAGCCAGGCTTGTTACTCTTATGCCGAATGGGTCATGACCGGGCTTCTGTGCCAGGTACCCCAGGTACCCAGTGAAGTGCGGGGCTGTCCACGGTTCCACTTGCCCTGGGGGACAGCGACTCCCATGATGAGGAGGTCTCTCTTGCTATTCTCCATCTGCAATATGGCATTGCCTGCCTTTTCTTACTGATCACCAGGCTTTTGTGAGTCTTGTCAGAGAAACGCATCTGAGTCTCCAGGAGAAGGAGCGTAGTAGAGTTCCAATCTTCATTTATCCTAGAGTTATCTGTGGCAGACAGGTCGGTCTCATGATGGCTAGGGGTGGCCCAGAATGATCAGGGATTCCAACAGGGATTACCAGGAGCCATGTGGCTACCTCTGAAATCAGAAAATGATGGTTTTTACAGTAACAATCTTAAGCAACAGAAAGGAGAGACATAACGAGGAAGTTTGCTACCAAACTGGAGCTTGAGCTTGACACAAAGCACTCTGAAGTAAAGGAGAGGTTCACCTAGCAATAGGCAGAGGCTACAGAAGACCAAAAGATTAGGAGAGGCATGATATTTTAATAGGTGAGGAAACAAATGGAGATTTATCTCACTTATCAGTTGTGTTGCTCCGAAGATTAATGAGGACAAGTGTTTAAGTGTTGCTTTATAGTTAATAAGAAAGCCCTGAATGTACTCATGGGTATCCATAAGTTGGAAACACCTATTTTATTGTGGTGGAAATGAGACTTTTATAGTTGCAACACAGTCCAGGCAATAGTCAATTGCCTTAAGAAGAATATTTATAGTGCTTATGTATACTTGGCAAGCCCTGTCATTCTGCATGTGAAATCGGCTACACAGCAGTGTGTGGGATCTCCAGCCTGATAGTCCTGGCATGTGTAAAGGGCAGGACTTCTCCAGATGAGGTATCATCTAATCCCACAACCAAGTACTATCTCTACTCAGAAGAACTCATGTTAAACAAGCCCCACTTACATCTTCACCCATGTGTCAGCCCATGCCGTGCTCCTGTTGGCATCCATAGGAGACTATTAATAAAATTTACCACGAGTACAAGCACTTGTAACATCCTCTATTAGTATGAACAGCTGCAAAATTCAGACAGGACAAGCAAATGGGTGATAGGAAAGAGGAAAAAGGAAATTACGATAGCAAGCAGACAGCTGTGGGCACGACTAGCAACGTGCCCAGCTGACTACTGCATCCAGAATTTTAAAAATGCCTAATAAGGGGTAAACAAGCTGATAAATAAAATCGACCTCGAAAGGCCACATGGGAAAGATGCGTAGTCTTGATTACCTAATTACAGAAGGAATATTACAGAAATGGAAGTAGTACAACAAAATCTCATAATGCTTTCGAGATTGGAGGCTCCAAAATGGTTAGAAAAACTAGGTCTGTATCCCTCGCAAAGAGAAAAGATTAAGAGGGGACCTCGCTGAGCTGCAGAGGGCTCTGGGGGGAACAGCAGGGAGCAGTGCCGCAGTTATTAGAGCTAATGTCAAATATGAGGATGAGGGACCCGACTCCGGCGAGGTCTTGCACTGTACAAATGTAATACGCTTTTTTTTTCCAGAGGGTATATATTATAAGCTACCAGATGCTGCTCTAGAAGCGACCAATCTGACCAGATTTCAAATAGAGCAAGAAGCATATGGAGAGAGAATGGGAGAAAAGACAGTATATTATGGAGAACAACTGTTAACTGGAGGAGTGGCAAGGCCTAGCTGGGCTTCCTGGCCTCCTGCCATCTTAAGATTTTCTTATGTCCCTGTGTAATCTTCTGACTTTTGATTTAGATGTTTCCTAAAAATGTGGCCCAGTGGTTGGTACATACTAGGCATTAGCCCAAGAAAAGAATGAAAAAAAATGTACTGTATCTCATTAAAGAATTTTTAAAGGGAGACTTTGAGGCGCCATTTGCTTCTTGTTACTCCTCTTTGCAAATGTCTCGTCTTCCCAGGCTCCGTCCTAATGTGTATCCGTTAGCAGCCTAAGGATTTCTGAGCCACGCTGAAACGCGAACTCGGAAAGGCCAGCCTAAGTTGGCCGAGCAGAGATGGCAGTGTAAAGAAAAGGAGGAAGAAAAAAAAATAAGATCAATTGAAGTAAACAATACAAGATTCTTTTATGCACATAAATAGAATCAGGTGGAAAAATATTGACTGGTAGTGGCTTTTCAGGCTCCTATTGGGAATAAGGATCACACCTATATTCAAAATATTTACGGTTCAATTAACAACATTTGTTTCTGTAAAATAGTTTAGAAAAAGTAGAGAATCTATCTTTAATTATTTTTCATTTTGTTCAACAAAAGATTCCAATATAGATATTGCTGTAGGCACAGAGAGCACTGAACACCAGGAAGTGGATTTTGTAAACAATTTCTCAAAGCACTACAAAGTTTAAATATTAATTTGGCCATAATTGGCAGAGAAGCAATTAAAAATGTTACAAAGCTGACTTTCTCCCTCCTTTACTTTCTCCTCCCTTTTCATTTAACCACAGTATAGAAAGTAGATGTAAAACAATAGCACCCTGAGCTGTACGGCGTTCTAAGCCTGGCTTGCCTTAAAGCTACAATATGGATTTAATTTATATGCAAATGTAGGCAATAAAAAGGCAGACACTTTAGAAATTATAGTATTTTTTCATAGATGCTCCGGCACTGACACACAAGCCAGCACTGATTTCAAACAAGGAGCTAATTATTACTGGTCACTAAGCTACCTTTTTTTTTAATATCTCTCTTTTTCTCTCTCCCCTCCCCACTCCTTTTTTTAACAATGTGTAAATTATTTTCTTGAGCAAGGGAAAGAGAGAGAGAGAGAGAGAGAAAGAAACTCGGATATTGGGGATGAGTGAATGAAAACAGCCAGAAATATCTCCTGTGAGATTCAACATCAGGATAATTTCACAGTCTCGCTTTTTGACTGCTGTGTCCTGAAGCTGACCAGCACCATGCAAGGCTGATCAAAGGCCATCGGAAACATCAAGTAAGCCTAAATGGGGCTAAAGTATGCTAATAGAGAAGCTAAATGTACTTTAATCCTGTTATAATACAAGGTAACTTAGAGGCAGTGAAGGGCCTTGTTGCTTTTCCCTACTGGGTCCAGGACCCCTGCAAATCTTGAATAGAAGTTGCTTCCTATTCTTCGCCGGTCGGGGTATGGCTTTCTCAGATGCACACACAGTCCCCTCCTCCTCCGTTTACTAAGTGTCAACAGTCGGCTGAGCAAGACTTCTCCGCTCCTTAGATCAGCACCCTGTGACCTTCCACATTTAAGCACAGACCATTAAGCTAAGCTTTCCAGCTGTTGCCTGAATTATGAGGGATTTTTTTTTCAGAGGAGGGCAGAGCTTAGAGGAACACTAGGCAACAGTTTTATATTATAGACTCGCTGCCACCCAACTTGCTATGCAGAGCAATGCGCTTTCTGCAGGGCTGCGGCAGACGGGTGATGTTCGGTGAAAACAGGGGGCTGCTTTGAAGTAATTCACACCCAGGGTTGTCCGGCTTCGATGTGATTGTGCTCACTTGTGGAATTGTAATCTAATTTTAGGAAGAGGAGGTAAAAAAGTAAATGTGACTGAACTATGCCGCACTGTACACGCTGGCTGGAATGGTGTCTCTGGAAACACGCGTGCTTGCCGAGCAACTTTCTTCTTAATTTTCCTTTCTTCTTTTTTTAGACACCAATTTCACTGCTTCCTACAAAACAGTGGAAAAAATGGTGGTAGTTCTGTCCATGTAACGATATGTTTATGTGGATTCCCCAAGCTAACTACGGCTTGCAAATCCTAGATTAAAAAGAAGACTGATGTAATTTTAAAGCCAGCCAACTGCCTTAGTGACTGTATTAGAAGATTAAAAACAAAGGTTTCATTGAAGCACTACCTCCCACTGTGCAGCTGAAAGTCTTATGGCTGAGGCAAATGGTCCCAAATATCTTTCTGTTAAGTGCAAATTACATACTGGATATATTAAGTTGTAATGGTGCATTTTCAAGAGTCACTTTGCTCGTGTGAGAGCATCAGTAAGGACTCAAAAAATGCTGACTGTATGGAGGATGGAAACAAAAAGGAATCTGCCTTTCACAAAAAATGTTTTGTTCATATGAAATGCTTTTTTTTTCTCTGTCTCTCCCCATCCCCCAATTAAGCTTGGAGTTTCAAATGCCAGAATCAGTATGTACAGTAAGTCTTTTTGAAATCCGTGTCAGAGAAATAGTATCCTGGCCTAGGAAACTATTATATACACTTGCATTCCTAAGCTTTACCCCTCAGTGTTAGTGCTGATAGGAGCCCGTTAGATCAGCTGAAATGTAACTGAATAAAGATGCTCCAGAAAATGTCTTTTTAATGTGGAATTATCTTTCATTTACACAAGCAACATCCCTTAACTCAACGCAAGTGCTGTAAGGCTTCACATATGAGAAACATGCGTACAAAACTTAATTCTGTTCCCAAATGATCAATAAAATGCTAAGTTAACACAGAACGTGCAAAAGAGTCTATGAGCATGCATAAACTTGCATTACTATGTGGGATGTAGGTAAATAATGTATGTGGGAGAAGAAGAGAGCAGTGCCACATTCAGGAAAGCAGACAGTGGTACTGGTGCTGTGGCCACTCTGCCAGCTCCTCTCTCAGTCAGCCTCGGGATTTCTCCTTATGTCGCACATGCACCATCAGGCATGCAACCATGGATGTGCACAGGCACACACACACTGTTTTAGCAGATTAAAAAAAAGGACAGAGCGGGAAAATAAAAATACAAAGCTATCTGTAACATCCTCTTTGCATTATGTGTGCGGGATTGCTTAAGAAATCACGAGGTGATGTGATTTTTCTATAGGAATAATTTCCAGCTACTAAATAAGACAGAGTAGCACATATGGGAAGTATGGATAAAAGTTAATCTAATGTAGTGATTCTCTTTTGCCCGGATACCTTTAAATCATCTTGAGCAAGTTGTTTTGAAGACCTTGTTGCAGAAATAAATTGTTTAGGATTTGATAGACTACGTTTGGGAAGAACAGAGTTAATATTAGAAAAATGTATTTGGCAGGGACATGCTGAAATATTTCAGCTCTAATCTGCTCCTGTATACATCTGCTGGGAATAACTCTCTCATTTTTAGGTGTCTACCTATCCATTCGCCATCCAACAGTTATATTGTTTGCCTGTTCTTCCTTTACAAGATTCACTGAATTGCAGTTGTGTAATTATGAACAGATCTTGAAATGAAAAGCATTTGCAAAACTCTTTTCAGTTCAGCTGTAATTTTCTGGATTTGTTTTTAATTAACAGAGATCTTTCCCAGCATATATGGAGCTTGATGGAAATATTTTTGTTCTTACAAATACTCATACACTGTTATTACTGTGAAGTGTCTTTCCAATTCTATTTCTCTACTGTTCTTTTAAAAATAAAAAATAAAACAAAAAGAAGAAATGATCAACTGACAGTGGGAAATTTCAGTCCATAAGAGCTTCAAATTATTAGGTTACTAGTTCAGAGATATTGAATGAAACGGTGTGAGGTTTCCTCCCCTACATTTCAATCTAAATTTAGGAGTTAATTTTTTCAGGTGCTCATAATTTACAGATAATGACAATTCCAGGTCAAGTTTGACAGCTCAAATACGTTTCTACTCAAGTTCAGATTCTGGTATTTATTTAGCTTCTAAAATGTCCGATTCACTATTGCCATCACAGGGAAACACTATAACATCAGTAGAAAAGAATCATGAAAATAAGTCCAATGTGATCTATACATTAATAGCAACGGTGAATTAACATGTATGATTCAGTTTGCTGTTTCACATTTTTTGTAATTCTTCATATCTTCTATATTTACCATCAAAGTCTCTGTTTCTTCCTTAAACATTTATAATTTTGTCAAGACAGACAATTGAATTTCATGTGGTTGTTTCTGGACTCAGCAGTTAATGCCTTATTCCTATTTAGAGAATTATGGACGTTCTGGCAGGTGCAAAACCCACTGGAAGGCAAGGTGCAGCCTTGTAGCAGCACAAGAGACTACAAACACGACTGAGTGACAGGGATTGTTGGAGCACGTAGCAAAGCTGGGAAAATGACTCTGTCATTAGTTATCTGTTAAACTATAGGCACTTTATTAACAGAGATGAGGTAGGTGCACTACCCATGCAATCTAATATATAATTCATACACACACAAAGCACACTGTATGTGGGAGCTATTGTACTTAGAGACTCCTAGGTTTTCCCACACAAAACAATTTCATTGTGAAAATTACTAAAAATATAAAGAAGAGTTGAGATATTGTTGTGCCAAAAATTCCCGTTCCTACTTTGTGAATTAGAGTGTAAAAGGCTGAGTTTTGTACTTGAAATCTTTCATCCTGATAAATTTCCTAGGCCACTTTTGAATTTATTTGACTTCCCTGTCTCCAAAAAGATGGAGCTGATTTACATCATGGTAAGGCTGGCAATGTGTCCTTCTGTTCTTGTACGGAGGTTCAAACAGACTCAACATGGCTCAGAAATGCAGTTCTGCGTGTTGTAATGTATGGGATTTTATGCACTTTATTAAGATGGCCCTCTTTCAAAATTAAAAAAAAGGTGGAAACCAGCTGATAGCACTAAGCCAGTTTGCTTCTCCATGTTATGAACTGGGAGCTGAGCTGAGATGTTCACAATTTAGACGGGTGGCAAATTTACAGAGGAAGTCACAGCTGATTGTTTTTCTGAATCATGCTTGGCCCCAAGTCTGAGATGAAGACAGAGTCGATGCCTGTGGAGTAGCTAATTAGAACAATTAATCTGAGAACCAGGACAAGCTGTGAGAGTATGAGCTGATCCAGGCAATGCCTTCTACTAACGTAAATTTTGATCAATGTTTAAAGCACCATGGAAAGGACTGGAAAAGACTGGGTTGATGTGGCCTGGTGGCTGAGATTCAGGTTTGCCATCCATATCCCTGTTGCTGTGATGTGTGCTGAGGACTCAGGCAATGCGTTTTCTTCTTGTCTCTGAAAGGGGTCTGTGATATTCGCTGCCTTGTTGAGCTTTATGAATCTAAGAAGCATGTTGTGAATGAAAAGTTAAGTACATTTCAAAGCCAGCCAAGACAAGAACTGCATTTTTCTTCCCAATATCTTTTAGCTCAGAGCAACGGAAGAATCCCACTTTCCACTAGCTCCCTCGCCTTGTTTGGAAATGTGGAGCCAGCCTGATCATATCCATCAGATATTTGCTTTGAGTCGCATGAAAGTAGGGTAAAAGAAAGATCTTTTGTGGGCATGACATGCTTGGGAAATATACTTGTCCAAAGCAAACAGCTCTTGTTCTTTCTTCAGCTAATTCACTGAAAAGATATTATTTTAGTCAAGAAAATGGTATCAATTCTCCTCCTTTTAGTCAGGATGGTGGCAGGTTTCCCATGTTGATTTGTGGAAGGTATAATTTTGACAGGAGCATCTGGTTCCTTTGTGAGCTTCACAAGCAATTGTGTGGCGGTGGCTTTAGGTCAGCCTCTGGTTGAGCCATGTGGGCAGCCCTTTGACATGTCTGTGTTGCTTTTCCTGCTCCACTCGGTTTTGTTTTGACTCTCTTTTGAGCTTCCTAAATATGCAGCCTTGCTCTGCAGATTCCCTGGGACAGTTTCATTCATGGGTACTGACAAGGACTGTGGTTTTGCCAGGGCTCATGGATTCATTCTTACAGCGGTGCTGTGTGTTATGTTAGCCGACAGCTGCTTTCGGTGATTTTTTTTTTTAAGAAATCCTCTTAGAGAAGAGAGAAGAGTGATCTCTGGATAGAGGAGCTTTCAGTCTTCAAAACAAACCATGCCTGGTTGTTTGAGAATTTATAACCACTTGTGAGACTCACTGGTACAATAATACCTAATGTGTTGCTTCTGCTCTCTTTAAACAGTTGATGCCTGGATTTCATCTTCTAGGTATATTTACAGAAGAAAAGCACCTGAATTTCTTTTTTTCACTTCCCTATTGAGTGATATGAATATATTTTTTTAGCCTGATTTACATGGGTGCAGTCACAGCAGATGTTTTGTCACAAAGATCGTGCCAGTTTGTTGTATTTGACATAGGGAAGTGGTACAAGGCTGCAGGATCCCTTGGCTTCTGCTGCCCAGATCCTCTGGGCAGTTTGGGCATCATGATCCAGACATGCGCTGTTGCTCCTGCCACTGTGAGTGACCAAGAAGAGACCACAAGCTGAGCTCCTGCTGAGCTTGTCCAGCTGTGGGTGTTGTGAACGAGGAGACTGGCAGGTGGGGAGGATCCACCTCCCAGCTGGGAAGGCAAGGACTACTGAGCTTGGTTCTCTCTTTACACATCCTTATGCTGTATGAACAGTTCCAGATATGCTGTATGCATTGATTGGTGACATGGAGAAGACAGTCTCTGTGTCCTCCCATTCCTTGAGGCCAGTAGGATGTGGTGTTTACATATCTCCAATGTTTCCCATGCAGTTCAGGGAATGGCTGTGCTGTGAGGTGTGATGGAGTTCATCATAGATGTGTGTGCTGGGCAGTAAGGACCTAAATCCCCAAAACGTGTTCAGAGGAATCCTGTTGGCTAAAGGCTATACACTGAGCAGAGAGCATGGAATAATATGGAACTGGTTGTTTGGACTAATTTGATGGCACTGAGAACAGTTTACAAATCAGGAAACTGAACTGTTTTGAAATAAAGTAGTTCATTTCTAGTCAAATTAGGAAAAAAGCTTGGGTAAAGTCACTGTTTAAAGAGGAGGCCATGGCTGAAGCATATTTAAACAGATGATCCAGAGACCGTGGTGTTACTGCATTTTCTGTGTTGGGTTTCTTTAGCATCAAAAGTTACAGAGACACAATACAAGTAGAGAAGGAGAGAGTGTGCATGCAATAAGATGGAGGGAGGAGCCTGTGTGCCTGGTAAAATAACAGCAGTATCAGAAACATCAAAAAGCATTACAGTGCTATTGAGAAATCCACAATAATACACCGGGGAAGGTGACAGCCCAAGTACGGTATATCTGATCTTGTAATACCAGTGGAAAGGCAAAACAAAGCAACTCGTTCATTTGCAGCTAACAAGTTGAAGGAGCAAATATTACCAGACTCTTTCTATATGATGATAGTTTTCCCAAAGCACTTTATCAGTTAAGTATCTCTAAAACGTTCACAGCTGTTTCTTTACAGAGTGGAGCCACTACTGGTGTGAGATATATACAGCAGAGTGCCCTGCAATGGAAATGTTATCAAGTAAATATAGATGCTCCTCCAGTCCCTGGTTCCTTTGCGCCAGCACAGAGTTTGGTTTCACATTGCTTTTGGTTCCTAAACTGATCTAACTAATTTAATCAGTCAGACACACCCTGTTTGCAATGTCACTAATGCTTTCCAAACTAGATGACCTAATTAAGGACACTAATTTCATTGAGTAAGATAATTTCTTGAGAGATATCTAAGTAGGTAGTAGAATAAGTTGTATGATTTTGTAAAACAATTAGCAGAGAAAGGCATTGGTAAACATCCATATCAACTGGAAAAAGAAAACAACTTCAGGTCTTCAAAATTTACAGACAATGTAAACATAATTATAAAGGTTAAAGAGTAGGATGAGATCAGAGAAAGCCTATTCCCAGCACTGAACCTACTGTTTGAGTCAGAACCTCTGGTCAAATCAAAGGTTTACCCGAAGGCAACACATCATGGCAAAACAAGTAATTGGAATGATGCTCATTTTTTCACTGTTTTGGAGCACATATGTGGTTGCAGGAAGATAAAGCACATCAAAGGGATGTGAAGCATCACCTCAAGGGAGGTGGTTTTGCCCTTCTACTCTGCTCTGGAGAGAGCACAGCCAGAACATTGCGTCCAGCTCTGGAGTCCTCAGCACAGGAGGGACATGAGCCTGTTGGAGTGGGTCCAGAGGAGGCCACTAAATTGACCAAAGACCTGGAACATCTCTCCTATGAAGAGAGGCTGAGAGAGTAGGAGTTATTTAGCTTGGAGAAGACTCTGAAAAGACCTTATTGTGGCCTTTCAATACTTCAAGGGGGCTTATAAGAAAGACGGAGAAAAACTTTTTAGAAGGGCCTGTAGCAATAGGACTAGGGGTAATGATTTTAAACTAAAAGAGGAGACGTTTAGACTAGGTAGGAAGAAACTTTTTACGCTAAGGGTAGCGAAACACTGGAACAGTTGCCCAGAGAGCTGGTGTATGCCCTATCCCTGGATACATTCAAGGCCAGATTGGATGGGTCTCTGAGCAATGTGATCAAGCTGAAGATGTCCCTGCTCACTGCAGGGAGGCTGGACTAGATGACATTTATGATCTCTTCCAACACAGACCATTCTATCATTTTATGATCAAAGAAGAAATAGTAGTGATCTGTTTTAGTAGGCCTCAACGGAAGAGGTGTCCACTCATTCCATGAGACTATTCATTTGCCTCAAGATGTGCTTCATAAAAGTAAGGACATGAAACCTGTGGTGGGAGATCTCCATGAATGTTTGCTGACCTGGGAGAAATGAATATGTCAGCCCTTGAGAAGAGCCATGTGAATCCATCTAATACTGACTGTCTGATTTGGAGAGGCAAAAGATGTAGGGGACTTGAGTCACATTAGCTGAAAACCTTCAATGGAATACATGAGAATAAAGATAAGCACGGGGTAAGATAAGAAAGAGGACATTAGATACATTTAATCATTTCTGTAATGCCCAAACTACTTGTAGAATCGTGTGAAATACTAAAGATCCGATACACCTTTGTTATCTACTATTTAGTGGCTCATATAGTAGGGCTTGAACAAAATCAGTTTAAGATGAGAAACTGAAAGAAATGCAGAAACTTCTAGACCATTTCTCAAACACAGTGTCATTTTCCTCCCACATAGCAAGACCAGGTATCAAAACAAGAACCACTTAGGCCATAGCTATGAATTTTTTAATGCTGCCATTCACCATCAAGGTGAGATTTATGGATGCAAAGGAACAGAACAACAGCTTGTGAAATGCCTGCTAATGAAATTGAGGGTGGAGGTGACCCAAGCCACTAGATGACTCTGGTCACCAGCAAGATTACATAGTGTCATTGACCACACTTGGAGTTTGTTTCCACGCATTTTATAGCCTCCAAAGCACATTATATTTCAATCCCTTCATTTATTCAAGGTAGTAATGTTGCAAACCCATAAGTTGAATCTCTGGACATTTGTAATGAAATCTGTCCTCTTTCTGAACTCAAAAAGCAATTCTCTGATGTATTGTATTACAGACAGCTTTGAGATAGATATCTGGTTACTACAGAACACTGAATATCCAGGACATCCTAAATTTATGTTAATGGTAAACTGGATAATTTGATTTTCTTCTGTAGGTGTATAACTCTAGCCATCTTTCAGTTTTCACAGCAATGTTGAAGTTAGAAATCCAGTACAGAGAACTGTTCTGTTCCAACAACAGTGTCCAGGTCAGTATCTGGACAAATACACCTAATTAAAACAGCGGTAGGAATGACTGCCAGGGATAATGAGCTACACATTGCATGGCCCTAAGTTTGCTAAGATAATTAATGCCAGAACTGTGGTGTTTATTGTAAATAACACCATGACTTACATTTTAGCTGAACATATAGGCAACTCGGTCTTGGGAGAAATGCTCATGAATTAATTTTTTGCAATTATTTTCTGAAATTCTGTATTCTTTGCATTAAGTTCCTAATTCACAATCTTTTACTCTAATAATTTCATGTCACCTACATCAACAGAAACATTAGCAGAAACATCATTTCCATCTATGCAACACAGGACAAGTGCTCTCTCCGTGTCACCAAAAGGTATACAAAGGGAAAAAAATGTAGGAAGTATTATGGACAGACCAGAGAAAAGGCTGATTGTCCCCCTTGCCCTCAAATATCTCAAATCTTGCTACTACCCCGACCTTAAACATTTCAACATAACTTTTAAAAAAGCTACTGTAAACTTAAGTATTTCTTCAGCTTTCATTAATTTCCAGTATACCCCAAATAACAGAGCTCTTTATTTCCAACAGAAAATACCCTAAAATATGAGCTTATTTTTGTCTTACAAAACAGCCAAAAATGCTTTGAAGCATTCATTTTGTAACCGAGGCTGACCCTTTTTTCGATTGTATCATAAGAAAAACCTCTGAAAGCACTTAAAAAATGTTTTCAGACTTTTCAGATGCTCTTTGTGCCTACAAGATCTAGCCAAGAATAGACTCACCCTCTCAGTGTATGTCAGTAGCTTGATTTTGCATTAAGATTTTTTACCCATCAGTCATACTGGTAAGTGAAAATGTGCTGCTTTGCATGCTTGAACATAGTCATGACTTTTAGCAAATCTGAGATCATTCTTGTCAATAGCCCTGTTAAATTGTTTTTATCAGTCTGGTTGACTGGAATGTTTGAGTATTTACAATAGACTCAAGAGTATTAGACTGAAAGTCTTTCTAATGTACCAGCAAATTAGACATGGCTAAACAGTTGCAAAACAATTTTCAGCTGCTTCCTCCGAAGTAAAAGATGAAAAATTAAAGTGTGACGAAAAAAACCTTAAAAATATATTTTTATTTGGCATCTCTGGGATTTTCCCCTCCCTTTTACTTCTTGTTGGTGTTCTGAGAAAATACAGAGAAGCAAATCGTAAGTCATGTGCAGCCCTGTACTCATCTTAAATCTGCTAAATCTGCTCCTGGGCCAAGCTGCTTTCAGTAACCTAGTACTGATTAAGGAATAAGAGCATATAGCTGGGCTATTCCTGTGGTTTGCTGCTGTGCTGCAATGCCAACTTGTTCACATGCCCATCCCTCACCTCAGTGTTGAAGGCACACATCTGGTCCTGTCCACTGTGTTTGTCATTTATCTTCCCTTGATAAGATGGTTCCCAGAAACAACAGAGGAAAAAGTTAAACTGGAATGGAGAAAACAAGTAAACAAGTGCATAAATTTGTTAGGACACCCCCCACCCCCACCACCTCAACAGCATTTAAACAGGAAAAGATAAAGGATGGTTAAATAGTGCATTGCAAGTGATTGAAACTGGAATAAACAGAAGAGCAACCAGGTGAAGTAATTGGTCAAATGATGTAAGAAAAGGCTGAGTCAGGAATGGGGTTTGACCTCTGGAATTTGTTGGGTTTACTCTCGGGGCTTGTCTACACAAGACAGTTGGAAATTAAGAAAATAACTAAGTGAAAAGCTGAAGAGTTATTTGGGATTCACTCCATCTATATATATACTTGTACATAGATATGATCCCCTTCAGGAATAAGAAACCTCTTTTTTCCTTCAGGCTAGGGTGTAATCTGAGGAAAAAAGCCCTCTCTTTTCAGCCCAGGACAAATGGCATGCTACTATTCCAAAATATCCATACTTGCACCCTCAGATGCTAAGAGGTAAATCTGCAGCTGGAGCAGTGGTGGCTGGTGGCACCGTAGATGGCACAGCTACACATGGTTTCCGTTACCTCTCCCAAGATGCTGCTGCAATTAGCAGTGTAAATTAAAATATCTTTTAATCTCCTCTTCTGTCTTTGTTATGAACTTTCACTTCCATCTAAATTGTGTCCTTAAGCCCTGATTGACACTTAGATAAGAAATGTCAGCAGTAGGATAGGACTACCACAAGGGCTTGGAAGAAGGGTATTCCTCAGAAGCCTGGATGGCCTTTCTGCAACAACATTAAACCTCTTGGTCAAGTGAGTTCATTGAACATTTAATTTGTTGGTAGTTTGAGGAGGGAGGAGGAAGGATTGTGTCTACTTTTGAGAGTTACCTGGCCACAGGCTAGTTCCTAGAACTTGGCAGGAGGAACCCAGCCTCTGACCAGCTTGAATCTTGCAACCATTTCTAAGAGCAATCACATTCTCAGCCCAGATCAGCAAGGAAATACAGAGCTTTTAGGAGGGGCTGCACTTGTTCAGCGAGTGGCTTCTGTGCAGGAAGGCGTGTGTGTCTCGGGCAGATCTTCGTGCAGAGAAGCGTTGCACCACTCTGCAGCAGCTTGCATCAGCTTGCAATTAGCTTGCATGTAAAATTTGACTCATCACTACTACTTAGCTTGAGTTCTGGCATGGCAGGATACTCTTTCTCTTCTTAGCCCTCTTTGCAGAGACTGCTTGGGAAGAACTTGATCTGGAGCTCCTGCAGTGCAAGGATGGGAACTTTTGCCTGATTTCTGTGAAGTGGGAAATTTTCTCTACCCGGTGCCTGGGTGTCAGGGCTTGCTAAAAGAACACTCTGCTCTGCCATTGAGCCTCCCCATTGATGTGGTGGGTAGGGGAAGACATGCGTAGGAGTTGTCTAATATGTTTGTACTGCAGGTGGTGCTTAATTTGGGAAGCATTTGCAGCCTGTTTGTTTCTTGGCTTGTTCTTTTGTGTATGTCAGATCTTCATGAAAGGGTGCAGCCCTCTCAAGTACAGCAAGCAAAAGAAATGTAAACATACACATACAAGTTGAAATAAATTTGGGTAGGTACTGAGGCCAGAAGCCACTAGGGTTTCGCTCCCCTTGTTTACTCTGCTGGGGAAAGAGGCATCTCCATGAAGAAGACAACCTACTCAGTCTTCACAGCCCTCAGCCCTATGCTGTGCCCTCCATCCATGCCAGCAGGCAGCTGCTGCAGCACACACCCGGCTTCCCAAATCCAGTTCAACACTGCCATGGGGTGTGAATCCTACAGACCTTGCCTGAATCCAACACTGGAGATTTTTCCAACCTTTTCACCATCGTTTTAGCAAGATCTAAAGCCAAGCAATCTTCTAGGTGTCATCACCCTACGTATGCTGCTCGTTGAGATGGTCGTTAGCCAGAATATGATCTAGGTTGCTTTAGATATGCTTTGGATAAATACAAGTCATCAAACTCAATACAGGAAAGACTGTATGAAATTTTGTGACCTGACTTGTGCTGAAAGTGGGACCAGATGACCTAAGGGTTCCTTCTGGCTTTAATATCCACATGTGCGTCAAAAAACAATTCGATTAATCTTGACAATCTTAAATTTTCCTTTCAGTTGTGTTGGCACTGTGGGTGTTCGATGCAGAAATGTTGGGATGCTCTTGCCTGAAGGACACATGTATCTGTAGAAACTGAATTTTGGACTCTATGGTCCTTAGCAATTTACAGAATTTGACTTTCCTTTCTTTCATTGATGCAAATACTTGCAATGGTTCATCCTGGACTCATCCAGTCTGGGACTAGGGACACCTTATGCAACTCATCTGTCCGAGCTAATAGATTTTTTTGCTGACTTGCAGGAGTGGAAAATAGAAAGAAAAAAAAAGACCTCAAAACTGCAAGGTAAACATGAATAATAAATAAATATGGTGAAATGGTGATCTGTTCATGGAAGAGCCAGGAGCAGAAAAACAAGCTAAATTAGTCAGATGATTTATTCATTGTGAATGATTCACTCCATTACTGGCTGCTTCCTCCACAAGCCGTAGAAGTTAATATAGAAACTTATAGAGGAAGGGTGGGATCAACAGAGAGCAACCTGTATCTTCTCTCCAAGGAAATAGGTCACCTCTCCCTGCCATGCCGCTCTCTGGGCACAGGGCACGTCTCAATAGACTGAGCATTTATTTTCAGCTGATGAAGTTTGTGGTTTTTTTGGAGCAAAATTTTCCTGGGGAGTTTCCTTTCTTTTGATCAGCTATCGAGCCCATGCTCGTAGTTTGCCCGGCTCCCTTCCCCCGTCCTGACAGCTCTCATTGTTCCCAGATAATGGCTGTTTGCCGGTCTACATAAAAAAAAAAAAAAAAGAGATTTTGTGGTCTAATTTCAGTGCTCCTTTCACAGCTGATGCTGTGGAATCAGGAAACCTCCCAGTGGCCTCAGGACAAGCTCAGCGTGCATGGACTGCACGCTCCTCAAGTGGACCAGGATGGAGGTGATCTCTTCCAGATCCAGGGGTGGGACTGAGTGGCAGGGGCATAGGGATGCTCTGCAGATATACTGGGGCTTCCTGTATAGCCAGTGACTTGCACCCCATGGCCATGGGATGGGGTTTTCCTCCTTGCCCTACATCCCACGCCAGCCATGGTACCACCCCAGGTGCTGGGAAGCCCAGCAGGGAAATCCACCGCGGTTCTGCCTGCGCTGGAGGGTACCGATTTGCAGAAAGCTGCCACGCTGGGAAACATTTTTGAGGCCCCTTTTAGCTCATAATAAGCAATGATATACTCTGTGGCGACATCTCTGCTGAATTTTCTTGCACACAACACAACCCACTGTTTATCATGTGACTATTTATAAACTGCTGCTGAAGCTTCATAAATAGTTTGTGCTCATCGCACAAATTGGATCTGAACAGCTGGAAACTGTATTGCAAATAGAGCCTGAGCTGAGTCTGCACAGAAATTGCACACAGAACTCCTATGGATGGTATTTATTAGGGAGCTTGTGGAGAATAGTTGCCAGCTCTGGATGCTGAATGCCATGAAGACTTGGGAGTGTGCGCTTTATTTGCCATTCTGTCTTAAATTAATTACAAAGGACAAACAATTATGTGAACAGGCTGCTGGCTGGACAATTTAACTCATAGGGCACCTAAGGCTAATGGAGAGATTTGCTTCTGTGCTGGTAGTCTGATCCCATGCAAGGCACAGGGTGTCATTCCCCTGCCATGACTCTTCTATGGCACATGCAAGGCCAGGCACCTGTGTCCAGCTTTTAGCAGGCAAGTTGAAAAAACCTAAAGCAAAACACAAAGCAATCAGCAATCAGCCAGCATCCATTTTAAATAGGGAGCTGAAGAGTGGATGTGACTGGGGTTGGTAGGCTCCTGACAGTGGTTCCTCCACACACACTGAAGGGTGTTTTACAAAGTTTTGTACTGCTGGTAGGTCTATCTGTGTATAAACGTCAATCTTGATGTTTCTGCTAACCTTAAGGTTTCTGAGTAATATACTTGCCAAAAAAAATGAAAAGAAAAAGAAAAAGAGATTGATGTGTACTTATATTTAGTGGTCAGGAATAAAGAGCTCTTTTTTTTGGCAGATTTAAGTTTATTTCAGTTTGAAAAAAAATTCAAAGATTCTGTATTTTAAAAGGTAGGAACTAATGAAAGGAAGGAAAACTTACTATCATTTTGTACATGGCCATAGATTTCTAGGGAGCTCTGACATATAGAAATACAGTCTCACATGTTCTGAAGAAAACAGAAGTCCCCACTGTACCTGAAAGGAGAGAGTGTATTGTATCAACACATTGGATATGAAGTCAGAATTTCTGTGCTAATGCTGAGCAAAGACACAACGGCATTTGATGGCCACATCTAAGCTACTAGAGGACTTTTGTCATTATTAAACCATATTCAAGTTTGAGTTTGGTTCAGGAGACGCAGGGTAGACTTACTAGAGTGTGCTGAGAAATTCAGCTGAAAGGAGTCATCTGTTACAAGGAGCGTGAATTGTGTTCGGCTTGAATCAGATCCAGACCCAAACCAATAGCCTGCGTCCCATCTTTTGGGAATGTTTAAATCCAGAGCTGTACCTGAGTTTTGTGGCCAACATCAATTCACACTAAAAGATTTCTACTAATCCTAGCAAAACTTACTCCAAAAATCTATCGAAACATCATTGCTTCCTTCAGGTTTGAAAAAAACTGTAAAGAAACGAACAAATCAAAGGCATAACCCATAATGCACATCAAGATTTTGTTTTCTTTGGTTTAACCAAATTCTTGCTATGTAGTTAAGTAAAGCAGATGTCAGTCAACGGGCGCGCTGAGCCAAAATATGCCACATGGGCAGATCAACACAGCTCACAGCCAGCTCTTGAAATCCCCAGGCCCCTACTTGCTGCCGTAGTGACCTGGTCTAAGTGTGCACCACGACATTGAGACTCCTTGGTCTAGGGGGGGAAAGGAAGAAACAGGAATCATGTTAATACACATGATTATTTCCTCTAATTTTTTTCCTTCCTTTTTAAAAACCCTGATGTCAGCATAAGTTGCATGGGCAGAATAGGAATATACAGTTATAATACACGACAATGCAGCAAAATCCTGGACTGTATCAATTACTGTGGTACCTTTTATTTTCATTTTATTCCATTGGGGAAATATTTCATTCAGGTAACAAATCCTTTGGACATTGCAGCTACATGGAAAATATCCAGTGCATGAAGATGCTCTTTTGCAATGAACTGCATACACAGTGATGTGGAAAATTGTATGAAACTGAGGCAAAATTTCCTAGTCTAATTAGTGATGTGGTGGTGCCAAATGAGTGTCTCTCTAGAACACACTTGTTGATGTAAGTCACCTTCAGAGATTGCTTCTGATATTTGAAGCTATGAGGGACACAGCTGATTCTCTTCATAGTGAGGGTACTCTGAAGCAGTAGACGAATCCATCACACCAGCCAAATCAAGTTGGGCAGCAGAAAGCTTAGCACCTGGGAGGAGGAGCTGCTTGCGAAAGTATGGGACAAGGCTGAAAACCACATCTAAATTATTAGCTGTGTAGTAACGTGAGATAGGCAGCCTTGAGTAGATCAGAGCAAACTGTATTTTCAGTAGGACATTAGCCAAAATCACATTTGGTTATCTTGCAATGACTTCAGAATTATTCTGAATTGTCTAGTCAGAGATTTTTGAGAGATTAGGGAGAGAAAAGAAAAGAAATAAATAAGTACGCAGTGGATCAAGTTGCGTTTGTCTACTCACTAGCCCAAACATGGGAACAGGGAAGGGAGATCTCAATTCCTTCCTCTCCCTGAGGAGTTACATGGACCTCTAGGCTTTGCTCCTGGGGGAGCTTCTGAGCTCAAGGGCTGTGACAGGGCTGCTTCTACCACGAAGCTTGGTTTTCTTTGAGTAATTAAACATCTCTGAATGGAGAGAACTGAATAGGGATCTTATGCAGACTCTTCACTGTGGGTAGGTTAGTCTAAGATGGAGCTTTCTTCTTGTTGATGAGGCTGTTTTGTATGGGATACTGAGCCAATGTTTAGCAATGGGGGGAAAAACTCTCCAAGTAGTGGGATATTAGGTTTGAGGATTTCATTTTGAATGGATGACACTTTTCTTCCTCTGCTGACACTGCCAAAAAAGTTGATTCCCATAATTCAGTTTAACGATTTTGGCCTTCCATCCCCATTTACCTTCATATCTTTTTATTAAAAAATAGGCACTGTAATAACTTTTGTATCTTGAGAGATATGTATGAATTGTGAATTACTGAGTTCAATATAGCACGGTCATCTAAGTCTGTTCATGCTTTCAGAACTTGGCATCCAAATCTGTATGCAACATGTCAGTGATTTTTCTCTTTCAGTATCTACTGTCTACTTCTTTTATTTTTTCTCTTTTTTTTTTGGCTAGTGCTATATATTATTAAAAATGGGAATGAAATTAATCTATTTTGCAGACAAAAAATTAAACAGAGATGACTCTGGAGAAAATGCTGTGCATTATTTTAACCGCAAAACAAATCCCAAAGAAGATGACGTGTTTTCATATTCAGGCATCTAGACCAGTCAGTGTATCTAAAAATACACCCAATCTTTTAATTATATCTAGGCTTTGGGTAGTCCTTACTTTAATGGCTATCAAAATGTTTCCTCACACAGAAAGAGAAGCTTGCACCTTTTAAAAGATATTTCTCTTAGAAGAATAGGTGACCAGTGAACGTGCTTCCTCGGATAACAAATGGAAAATGAGTGGCAGGGGCACGAGCTGGTTGTGGGAGAAGTAGGCAGGGGGTGAGGGTCGGGGCTGGGCAAAGCTCTTTGCAAAGGGAAAACTCTGAGGTCAAGTTTACCTTGTCTCCTTTGCATATGCATGTGATGGACCTGGCTGTCGAATCACAATTTTTCTTTACTTTATTAACAGATTTCACTGGGTTAATTATGTGTAAAATTTGGTAGCAGTGTATAGCGTATATCCCAACTCTTCTCTTGTAATAAATTAAAAAATCCTTTATAAGTCCTATTATTTTGTCATTTTCAAGTGAAGGCTCAAAGGTAAATGTCAATTTTAACATGATTGTGGAGTTTCTCTGTAAGTTTTGTGGGTAGAATACCAACATACCTTTCAATGAATACTTATGGGCTACTGATTAAAAAAAGTTGCAGACCTTGCGGTGCAAGATATGCCTTGTGTTTGGGAGGCTGTATAGACATCTTTATATTAAATGTATTCACAGCATCTCAAAAGATCATGCTGGAACTATAAATTGTAACCCTCTAGCAAAAGTTTAATGTTTATTTAAAGGGAGCATCTTTCTATTACATTGTTTGAACAAATCCCCTCAGACAATGATCATAACCTCATTCCGTTTTCCTTCACACACAGATTGTGATATCTATACTCTTACCGCACGTGATTTCACTTTTATGAGCTATCTCTGGCTCTCACTCGATTTTATGCTTGAAGTCAACAGGGATAACTTAGAACCCCCCCAAAAATGACAGCCTCAGACCTTTGAGAACTACTTTCCAATGGTCAGATGCTTGATTTTGGGCAGGGAGATGTGATTATTTTTGATGCACAGTGACTGCAACCCAGCTGGATGGAGGGGGAGCTGAAAGGTGCTGCCCCGTGTTACGCAGTGCAACTTGTGCAGGGGGGAAGGGGTCTGTGTGCCCCTGCGTGCGGGGGTTCTGAGACCTTTGTTTCTAGGGATCAAACGACCACTACACTTTGCACAAGGCTTGTGCTGTATTGCAGGGCTGCCTGACCCTGTTAGGCTGGGATCTAATTCACTTCCCCTGCCGAACGCCTGATCACGCAAACAGTCCCATCTAAACAAGCTTGTGTTGCTGTTCCTCAGCAGCCCACGTGCTGCCGAAGTGAATCACACTCGATACAGAGCTTCCTATATAAAGAGGCACATTTTTTTTCCATACAGAAATGTAAGTCCATGATGATTTTTCATGCACAATTTAGAATATTTGCTTTCAAAAATGTGACTTGTGGCTCACTAATGTAAATATACATATTGTTTTACTCTGGATCTAAAAGCAGACATTTTCCAAAATGCAGTTGGGCAGAAAAGCTTCATGTCAGATTTGAATTTTTTTTTTAATTGATAATACCCTTTAGATCTGTAATTGTGTGTAACTTATATACATTATAGAAAGGAGGCTGAAATCTGCAGCTAAGCTGTGTGTATCACCAAAGATGAACCTACAAAAACAATATAGTAAAAAGTTTGGATGTGAGCTTGATCACTGAATAGCTATAGCTTATGTAAAACAACTGTTACCCAATATATGACCAAGACAAAAATTAAAATCTTTCTGGCGTCTTGATGCATACATTTTAATACCTAAGCTTTTAAAAATTGATAATGCTACCCTTTTAAATTATTTAGGAAAATATAGGCATGTTTTTACAGAAAGCATATTTGAACAAGAAGAAATGCCTCCACAAGGAAGTAAAAAAGATCTCAGTCTGTACATCTTTGTGTGTATGGGAAAGGCATGTAGGATCTGGTTCCCAAGCCAAGCAATTCCCTCTCACTCACTGAGCGCTTGGTGAACCTGCAAAGGCAGCAGTAACAGTCCTGTACTACAGAGATTTCAAATCCTCTTCTATCTAGGTTCTTGTGATGTGCTCTCATCACTGGGGTTTTGCACCTAGGAAGGGCTAATAGGTACTAATTATGATTATAGCAGCAGCTATTTTTGCTATACTTAGTATGGTCCCATATGCTTACAACTCTAGAAGACAAAGGGGACAAATTGGATGATTTTGGATGTGAAATTCATTTGCAGTGGTTTAATTCTTTAATCTAAGACTAAAGGGTGTAATGGATGTGCTGGCCTAAGAGTGAATATGCACTGAGCCTCCTGGGGATTTTGTCTTACGTGGAATGGCCTCCAAATGTCAGAAAACTGTAGAAACAAGATTTTTCTTTTCTTTTTTTCCTCCCCTTTTTAACAGCAGAGTTAAATATAATTTTGCAATCTATTCTGTATACACAAGGAACCGAAGGGAATGCGTAATGCTATAGCTCATTTGAAAAATGCATGCAAAAAAAGAAGAATCAAATTCTCCGCTGAAATAATTTCACTGATTTCATTTGAGTTAGGGGAGCAGGGAACTTGATCTTCAATAAACTTATTCAAAGCTTTCTGAAGTTTCATGTTGAAAGATAGGCACAAACATCTAGCATGCCTTACAAATGAAAAAAATATTAATTTGATTAAAATGCTTATATCTTTCAGTAGTTAACTTTTCATAAATTCTATGTAGAATTTAGTATAAATTCTTGAAAATTCTTTGTTCATTTTCTAAAAGCATATAAATAAGAACATAATATGGCTTCAAGCATGAAAAAAAATTAATTAAAAATCTAGAATGAATGTGACTAATTCCAAATTAAGCCATACTTTAAAAAAATATTTTGCCAAGATAAAAGTAAGCTAAGGTTCTGTATTTGTGCATGGTTTCAATTTTTTTTATTTCTTTTTTTTTTTGCTGCAGGCTCAAACACAATCTTAGAATATCAGTAAATGAAAAATATGCACTATGTTTTTTTTTGAACAAGGTTCATTTTGTGGTGTCACATTAATTTGTGTTATACTTAACATAAAATTGTCTTGAGCTTTAATTCAGAAGTAAATTGCTCTTTTAAGGCTTTCGATTTTATTTTTAAATAATTAACAGTGAAAAAGGAACTTCGAAACTGTTCAATTAATTTAACAACAATAACCTTTTGAGGTCCAAATACAACTGCTTGCTCCATTCAAGCAATAAAATTAGCAATAAACGTACAATGTGAAATAGATTTTAGCATATATCTCAACTGAGGGACACGCCGTCCTCACTGCAGCAGGAAACCGCTTACACTTCCAAAGACTAAATCCCAAGAATATTCAGGTTTTCTCAAAAGCCTGTGTTGCTGAGCAATAATTTAAATTACAAGTAGCTATTAAAAAAGAGCAAATGAAATGTGGAGAATCCTCCGCTTAGGCATGAATGGAACAGATTTTTAAAGTTTCCTTTTCTAAACCAAGTTTTGTTTTTTATTTACCTTCCCCTCGTTACCCCCTTAGCATTCCTATGGAATATATGCATCACATCCACTTAAAAGTTTGACAGTAAGAGCACAAATGTAAACCAAAGGACATTATTCAGCATGAAACATCTGCAAAAAGTTGTGAAATCATGGTAATACTGTAAGGAATAAGCTGAGCAAAAATTCCTGTGTCTAATATTGTTACACAATTTTATGTGATAAATAGCCAGAACAAATGTTCATCAGAATTACGTTTTTGTTCTACTTTATTCCGCAAAACTAATTTGTGAATGACCTCAAAGATAGATGATTTGTTGATTTGCAGATGTCTCTTCACTTTCCTCTCTGTCTCTGACCATTTCAGGAGATTATGCATGTATAAACTCTATGTGCATGTATAAAATATCTCTCTCTTAGGCATTTCTCAGTCACTCATCATACCATTTTTAAGTGCTAAATATATGTATTAGGCACACACATGCCCACCCACTAATGTTAGATACATATACATATCTACTAGCTAGACATTCAATTAAATATGTATTGTAAAAGGCAAAAGTGATTTCAAAGATTTGAAGACAACCGTGATGACAGTATATATTACTGTTAAATTCACCAAGGCACATCTGCAAAACAGACCAGGGACTTATCTGTAAATCTTTTCTAGGAAGCTAAAGGTAAACATTATTGGTTTGCCAGAACAGTGTGGAAAAAATATTGATGAGTTTGAGGAACAGTTAGTGAAACATTTGCTGAGGGAGTGTTATTACATTTGCTTTTTAAATGAATTCATCTCGAGTAATCAGGGTTTAGTTAAATGGACTAATGCCACTCAGCGTTTCAGACTGTCATTTGGGGTGTGAACGCTGGCACTTAGAGGATACCTTTTAAGCACAATACATTTATGAACTCATTTTTTTCTCCCTGAAGATTAAAAGAATAATTTTTATGCACGGTACCAATGGCCTTGTTTAATAATTTCCTCGCTGCAGCAGCTCACCTTTAGAAAGGAGGGAGAGTTTCACCACAGATTGTAAAAGTTTTAGCCCTGGGGGTTTTATTATAGCAATGTTCCTTTTCAGTGCACTGTCCACCATAACAGGTCTTAACCTTTTCTTGCTAGACAGGCAAGCAGAGAAGTACAAAAATGAAACAAGCTATGTTTAGCAGAATTTTTACATACCATAATCTCTTTACCATGGTCAGGCAAGGCTGGAATTTTTGAGATGATCTGTTATGGCATGAATCCATTGCAGGAGAGAGTTGATTTACAGCTTAGCACCATTCTCCACTCTTCACTGAGAGTAAGTTAAATGACCCAAGAATAACATTAATATGTTCTATAACTAGATAGAATGGTGGTCTAAAGGGTGGTCTAAGGCATTAGCTTTCACCCAAGGAAACTCAAGCTCATATATTGCCCAGAAATACTAATAAGGGTCAAGTATCATTACTATTTTAAGAGGTCGACAATGCAGTGAGTTATGGGGTATGATAACGAAGCAGGGCTCTTCTTCTGCATTCTGTCAGCCCTCTTGTCTCTCCACTGCAATGTTTTAAACAAATCTTGGCTAAATTCAGACTCATTATTTTGCATGCTGTTCCAGGGCTAACCTGTTTTTAAAATAACTACTGGCCAATTTCTTTCCTTGGTTGGACCAATGTGATTAACTTCATCTGGGTCCCACAAGAAACTTTTTCTTCCCTTTCTCCCTTTTCTCCCTTTCCTTAGGGCAATACCTTCAGAAAAAAAAAAGACTTGGGAGAATCTGAAGCTGCAAGTTTAAAATGGAGTTAGTAGAGGCACTAAGATATTTCCTCAGTAACAAGAAAGATCTGACAAAACAATAAATAGAAAAGTAAGATGTTGAAATTAGTTTAAGACAGATGCCTTTTTAAACTGTATTAAGAACACCTATCATGGAGCCTGATTCCAGCAGTTCCTCACACAGGAGGTATTTTATCTTCACAACATCTGGCACTGTCAAAGAGGTACAGTTGTAGACCTTACCAGATGCAGACACTCCATACATAAAAGTACACTAACAAATCATACCGTTAATAGCAGCGCAACACAAGTGTTTCTTATACATCCATGAAGAGAAGTATTCCATGGCTATGGGAAAGCTTAAAGAAAAGAAACCACAAAAAGAACCCCAACAGCCCCTAATAGAAATTTCCTACAATTCCTAAAACATAAAAATAACTCTGAGAGCTTTATTTTCAGCTTTTTTTTAGAGGTGACTGACAAGAAAGCTTCTTTCTTCAGGGTGAAAAACTCCTTGTCCCATAAATCTGTGTGGTTGACATATCTAGGTAAATTTGTATCCTTGCTCAAAGGGATCACTGGTTTTACTCTCTATGGATTTTTCACTCTATTGTGGAAAGTGAGTTGAGGCAGAAAAAAAAATTGCTTGATATTTGAAGGAAGGTTTACACTATTTTATATAATCCACACTGTTCTCTTGTCACTTAGCTTCTTTTATGAACTGTTTAAAACATGATATTATACCACATAAACCTTGCCCATTTTTGAATATGTGTTTTTTTCCGTATCCTGAAGGTCTCGAGCCCGATATTCCTCTCACATCCTTATCTGTTAGGTGGTCATAACTACATTCATCCCAACATAAAACATGATGATATTTATAAGTTATAGATTATGTTTATATAAACACGTGCTATGTTTACTCCTTTAATATTTCTTTTTTTTTCATCCAGGTGTGTGATATTCTCTCTAATACAGATGAGAAGTCCTCTGTGTTTCAAGTAAGTCTCCCTTGAAGGTAAATCTGAAGATCAGTGGCATTAACATAATTGCCACAAACCATGGGTTTAGTTTGTATATGTGTTGCTTGATCTTTCCTCTCCATATTTCACCTGCAATAATCAATATGCTATAGGGCTCAACAGTACTGTACGTGGTACTTAAAAGCGAGGCAGAAATTCAATTTCTGATTCGTTTCTCCTCTTGTTAACAAGGCCCCCTCCCTTTTTATTAAATGATTAAGTACAATAAATAGGTGACAGCTAAATACTCCTTTAAGTTCAAAGCGCTGCTCTGTGTTTTTTATGGTATTATCACAACAAAATGCACAGAACAGCAGCAAGCCGCAGCCCCAAGGAATTATTTTAGTGTATATAACATTGCTCTTCTCAAAGCTGGAGTCATAACATGTTGTCAAGGCTGTGTTTTTACTTCTGCAACATGCTTTAAAATTTAACTTTCTCCAAACCCTGTGCTGCGTCTTGGAACTGAAGCAATTTTAGCTGCCTGTGCTGTGTTATGACAGCAGTGATGGTGGTGGTGCACGCTTGGCAAAGGGATTAGGTATGGGTCAAATGTTTAACCATCTGGATTTACCATGAGCTAAACCTTATTTTTGATACCTCTGTTTAGACTAACTGGAAAGTAGTTCACTCTCCGTTCTTTCAAAAGTTTTTCTCCCCCTCTCCCTGTGCTGGTGTGGATGTGGAACCGCACTACTTCTACCACCCTGTGGCAATCTCATGCCATGACAGACTTTCAGTTCAGCCTGGGCTTCTGGCAGCGAGCTGGAGCCGTTTACCAAGATATTTGTCTTCCTGCCATTAATTCCAGGAACAACTGGGGATTTTTGTTTGCTTTGATGCAAATTGTACACACATAGGTGCAGATTGATAAGATGAGAGCAAATCTTCTGTAAAAGAGATTACTACTGCTAAGTTATTTTTGGACGTGTAAATCAAAGGATATTAAATTACCTCTTAAATGCTGCAAGGAATAAACTGGTTTTGTACCTGAACTCTTAATGTATTATAGAGATGGAAGACCTCAGAGAAAAAAATTGAGTAGTACATTAGCCACGTCTATTTGCTTCACTTAACGTACCAGGAGATCATGAACAAAGGAAGTTATCTTGATCAAAACAGAAAGGTTAGTACAATTAAAATTTTCTCACTGCATGCACATTTTACAAATTCTCTGAATTTTATATGTAGCAGATGGTGTTCAAACAAATCAAGAAGCTGAAGCTAAAAAAACCACACCAATGGAGAAACTCATATATTTCTTCAAACGATAAGATGAACTGCAGATGTTTGTTGAAGATCACTGCTGACGCAGGCGACCTAAGAAGCAAAAGCTTAAAAAGAAGAGTCCAGTTGTGTTTAGCACCGGCCAACCACGCTAGCTGTCACAGCATGATTTATGAAGGTTGCTTGCTGGATTTTATGTTGACAGAGAAATTGTTATTAAAAAAAGTCTGACCCGTTACCTATGTTAACAAGGAACACGGCAAAATAGTAGCTGCAGCATACCTTGCAGCCCACTTCTAAGTTTAGCTTTTCCAGCCAAAGATATTTAAGTAGCATAACTCACTTCCATCAATCTTACAGAGTTTTGATCAACGTGCCTTCATGCTTCTGCATTTTGTCCACATGGTTCTCAGTAGTGCTGCTAAAATACTGTGTTTTCTGACACCTGCAGTCAAATTAATCCCAAGTTAAGCCAGACAAAGTCACTAAAGGGAAAACAGTTGTCTTTTTGAGAACTTGGGAATCAGACACAAAACCAGCTGCTTGAGACGTGGTTAAAAATCATTACCGAACATTTAAAAATTAATTTCAAGATTATTCTTGATAATTACAAACCCGACAATTAACTTGCTGTTTTACAGGGAGAAAGTCGCGCCCTTATGTGTCAGTGTTTCCACTCAGAAAAATCACACATACTTAGAACTTGTTGCAACTTGGTTGTAAATATTTACTCTAGAGAGTAGCTTAGTATACAAGGTTACAGTCCAAAAGCAAATATTTCATACCAAGTTTCAAATATATGGATTTTTCCATTTGTAAATGATTCAGGCAGTCTTTTCCCTCCCTTAGAACTGCTAACTCAATCTATAAACATAAATATACCGTTTCAGAGGAGAAAGGATGCAAATTACACATCAGTACAGTAGTCCTCAGGGAGTTTATTATGGGGTAATTGGACCAAACAAGGGCCAGCTTCTGGCCTGATTTACAGTCTCAACATGCCTATTGACATCAGTGGAGGTCTAAGGCAAGGAAGAATTTGGCTCTAAGGGTTTGGAAAGAGCTTAAATTATTCCAGCTTAGCTTCCCTGGGCTAACTTCTGCTGTGAAGGGGCACCATTATAAACACGACTTGCAAGCAACTTGACTCGCTGGCTTCAGATGGGTGTAACTCAGAGCAAGTCTTTGCCTCCTAAACGATGCTTACTCATCAATTCTGAATTTGGCTCCTCTAAACGATTATAACCCTCCGCAGATATTGAGTAATATCACCAAGCATGCCTGGTTTTCTTATGTAATTCTTTGGGCTGGTTGCAAACAGAGCTCCAGGCTAGAGGCCAAGTCACACAGAGTATGAGAAGCTTCAGAAATAACCACCATTCAGGTTTGTTTACTGCAAGGAGCTCAAGATGGAAACCATCCAATTAAGGAAAACACAGTAAGTAACCAGTTTGTGTTAGTGTGTTTTTTATAAACCCTTCCTAAGGTCACTCACGTTTCAGTGGAATTAGGAAGAGGGCATGGGGGCAGGTTATAATGCAGCTACTGAATCCTGCATTGCTTGGGGTCTTCTACACTGCATTTCTGCGTCACCATCAGACTAGTCTGCCCATCTCACAATGCATTGGAGATGATGTAAGACACATTGGGGAATGGGAGATCAAGACTGCCGTTGTCAGAGGGCAATGGCTCCATACAGCTGTAGCTGATGCTGGGACAGCACCACGCTGCTGTGTTGAAAGGCACCCGAGTATCACTGTGCTTACACAACAGTTCATGAAACAACACTCTGTAAGGTTTGTATGGGACTTCTGCACCATCAGTGAACATCCACTCAGCTACAACTCAAACTGGAAGTGACCCAGAGTGCCTCTTTTGTAGACCATGACAGATTGCTTGGAGATTTCGATGCATGTGTCCATATCATTAAATCACACATATTTTTCAAATCACTATTGATTTTTTGTGGTCCTGGAATAGTTAACAGAGATGAAAGGGCAGCAGTATCTTCATCTCAAGGTTGGTATAAAGTAACGAGGGGCATGAGGTCTACCTTTATTTTAATTTAATGTGCAGGTCATTGTCTCCGAACTTAGAGAGAACATTTTTCTCATTTATTCGTGTGCCTTAATTGACCGTGGTATTTCTCCAGACTTCTTCCAGTAGCTGCTCCCAGCTGCTCCATGGTTCTGTGATTTTCATTAAATCTACCGTGGAAACAAACACTGACAGTTGAGTCTGAGTCAGATGTACGTTCTGCCAGATACGGGGTTTATGAATGTACATAATGACTCAGTTTTCTGCAGTTCTTGAGCAGTGTGTCATCAGAAATAAAAGGGATGCTTACAGCGTAGTTATGGTTATTGTTAAACACAGGAAATATTTGCAAACATGTCTTAAAAACTCAAGGAGGGTGCCTGGATCTACCCTGCAGACAGGTTGTTTCTGTCAGTAAGTAGAAACTATGCAAGAGTGCAGATCTGTACTTACCTTCTTCAGATGCTCAGTGTCAGGAGTCGGAGGCATCCGGCAGTGAACTGGCTGGAGAGAATGAAATCTAGTGTGCAACAGGACTATCCTACAAGATTTTTGATAAATCTGATATCCAGTTAAAAGATAACGATTATTCGAAATGTGCTTCAGTTTTGGAATCTCTGCTCTGTGCACTAATGCCTTTGCTTGCCTGGAAATTTTCCTCTGCTTTAGTGTGTCTGCCTGTGAGTATCTCTTGTGCCTTTTCCTATACCTCTTCAGGCTAAAAGATTTCCTTTTGTTTTCTGTTTGGATAGGACCAAAGAAAATGGGATACTGCTCCAGTTAGAAGAATAGCCTTCCTTTTCCCAAGGGTACGGGTGGTGTTATTGCTAGGTGATGCAGTAACCCCTGAGATGTACAAAAACTCACCTTCAAGGAACGCAAAAGCTGCAAAAGTGACTTAGATACAGCTACAATTTTGTGTACACTTTCCCCTCTCTTTCTGTCTTTGCTGGAGAACACGATGCCAAGCTGCTTTTCTTCCTCAGACCCTGTGAATACTTGTCTTCCTCCTCCTTCCGTGAGACACAGACACGGCAGAATCTGACTTTACAAACTCTTACTATCCTTGATAATGACATTCCTTTGATAAGTCACCGTATTAGGCACTTTGCCTGCATTTTGTATGTCATTAAAGCTTTAAATAAGAAAGTAATAAATATAAATACAGTATTATGCTATCCCAGCAAGATACAATGGCATATGTTCAGTTCCTGAAAGTGTTCACATGACAAACACCACTGTGAAAGTATTGTTGGTAATGCCTGTGTTAGTCTTGCTCCTGATAAATGCACTATTGAAATAAACCAGCTCTCCTAGCATTAATGATCATTTGATTAAAGAAAACTTTCTAGTTAACATTTTGTAACAATGTAATAAGTAACTTTCAATTAAAATTTTCTATATGTGGAGAAAATGTGTAATGAATAAAATCAGTAAAGACTACATAATGGAAACCTATTAGCAGGGTGAATATATTCTTGTAACTCAAATTTCTATACCACTTTAGTATTATCTTCTATCAGAAGAGAAGGTACAATTACCAATTTTATCTTATCTTAGGCTTATTATTAAAGAGTAGTAAAGGAAACTTCATTCCAGAAGCTATAATGTGATTTTTGATTAATGGTGGGATTTTTATGTGACAAGAATATTTCTCCTAGGCAAAGTACGCACATGTATCTTTGCCTGAACTGACTTGTTTCTGGCAGGCTTTTCCGTGTCAGAAAGTTTTGATTCTCTATAAACATACGTATCTTTTTGTATGTGTAGCAGATTAAAGTGTATAGGATCTAAATCAGTCTGAACTCAATCTATGCTGCATGAGAGCATTTAAGCCTTTACTCCATGTTTTAATCTCTTTAACAAGACACACTAAAGAATAAACACCTTCCAGTTTATCTTATGAAATGTTAAAGTTACAAAGAGAAATGAGCAAAATTAATCATCTGTTGAAGTATTTTAAGTGGGTGCCACTCTTATAGGTGCATGCACTAGTTACTGTTACAGTTACTATTACTACTTACTCTGTGCATAAAATAATGACCAATGGGATGTCCAAGAGATTATTCAAAATGTATTTTCAACCCTATAAATGTTTCTTAAATTTCTAAAAGCATATCCTTTCAATGTTCTTTGGCTGATGTACATGATTTTTTTAAAAAGGCCAGGTTTGAGTGTGTTAAATGAGAGCTAAATCAAGCTCTTACGAACATCAGATAGAAAAACCGGGTCAGATTTTCAGTTTGACAAACCTTAGGGTGTTAGCATTTGCTTGCCAGGTCACAGCTGATTTTCACCTGTGTGCAAGGGGCAGGAAATAGTCCCAGCCTATGCTGACAGTATGTGTAAGGCATGGAAGTGCACACGATTAATACATTATCTGCTGTAACTCTTTAGTCATGCACAGATATATTAAGAGACACAAGAAGGTAGAGCAGCACCTCTTTAATGCAAGACCTGGTGGTCTGGTCTGTCGGTGTTGCATGCATCCAAGCCAGCCTGCAGCCTTGGGTTATCTCCTCAGTCCTGCTTTCCAGCACCATTTGGCTCCTCTGCAGAGAAAGGAAATAGCTCCGTGTGAAGCCACGAGGCTGCAATGTCTTGCTCAGTTAAATGTGCTCTGCTTCTTACCTGTTCTTGCAAAGGGTATTGTTGGCTCCTGACCTTGGCATGCTCTCTGCTCTTTGCAGCGGAGGAACTTTGGCCAGAAACAGGCCAACTGTAAGTCAGAAAGTCCACTCTGCCTCTTCAGTTTTCAGGGCTAATGAGAACTAAACCTCCCAGAGATTAATTCCAATACGTGACTTGATTTTTTAGTAGTTTTGCCTCTAACATAATTTTTTTTTAAACAAAAACAACAAAAAGGAGATTGTTTCCATTCCTGGCTTGAACTGCTACTGAAACACTCCATTTCATTCATAGCCAAACTTAAGGGAGTTTCTCTGGATTTCAAGAAAAGAACCAAATCATCTGAATTTGGCCCAACTTCCCCTCCAAACCTTTCATTTTCTTTTTTATCAGTTTATGTGATTATTCTTTTTTCTGTTAGTGTACACACAGAAACATTTCTCTTTTATATTTCTTCCCTGAACATACCAGATTGTTTTTCCTAGATTTTCCTTAATTCCAAATGTTACTTTTATTTCCCTTTCAATACATTTTGTTTCCACACACGTATATGCTTTCATATAAATGAATATTTATATATTGGTATACATACATTCAAATACGTATTTATGTAGTCAACACATAAATACACATTCATAGATATTTGGATTCATGCATATTTATAGGCATTTAGATGGTAAGTCCAGGCTGGCCAATGTCTAACGAGCAGTCCAACAAACTGGCACTGACTGTCATATTTTTTGCTATCCATTTTTCTAGTATCCAGGGCCGATATAAATCCATAGGTCGTTGAAAATGCAGAGGGTCCCGCTGTATGATACTGCTGCTCTTTGCTATAAGAATTGGTTCAAATTCTACAAAAGTCAGTGGATATTCTTCCACTGAAAACAAGACAAATGTAGAATTCAAATGTTCAAAGGGGGTTTTTTTACAGATCGCTTCAAATACCAGTGGGTTTTCTTATGGGTTTGCTTTGGAGAGAGACTTCTATGCAGTTTTAATAACCTGAAATTTATTTCCTTCCTTGAAAATAAAGAACCAAAGGCATGTTCACACTCTTCATTCCATAAAAATCTGGAAGAGTCAAATACATTATGCCTGCACAGGTAAAAGACTGTTTCTGCAAAACTATGTGGAGTAATATCTTTTCAGATTGTTCTGAATTTGGCTAATCAAACATGGCCAGCAGTTTTTGAACATCCCTGTTACTGTGTACAAAACTGATGGTGATTCACTAGGTACTCCTGCTACGTTTCCACAGTATCTGTAAATATGCACAACATATGAAACACCTTTGAAAAGACTGTTCCAGCTTGAAGACCTTCTACTGCCACATAAAAACCTGCTGCTGGCTCAGATATAACATGGACTACCGGCACATTTTCCAGGGCAACCGCAGGATTTATGAACTCTGAAAAGTGAAATCTGCCATTCAATTTTCCAGCAACACTGTGAACCCAGTGCAGATCTTTATAAATCCCTTTTAAAAACAGAAGGAAAAATGGGTCTTTCATTTAACCCCACATTAGTACAAGAAAGATGATGGTATAATTTCAAATGTGTGTTATCTCACATGAAATATAATGGCTGCACAGAATAATTTCCATCTTCCCCTGCCACTAATCTCTGAACAAATACAAACAAAAAACAGTAACAGGTCAGAGCCGCTATAATTTGTTCATTACCTTTCCACTGAAATATTTTACAGTCCTTCACGTATCTGTAAATTTTGTTTTAAAACAGAAAGCCCCTTGAGATCTGGCATCTTGTTTTCAAGAGTGTCTGCAGGGAAAACAAGGATGATGGTGGCCTCAAGAGCAAAATGACTAAAATGAAATGGAAGATGACATCTTCAGTTGTTGTATAGATGTCTGCAAGCAGATTTAACCAGATGCAATAATTTTCTCTTTAAAACCTCACAAGGGGTTTTCCATCATGCAATGTTTACTCCTTTATCCTCATTGTTTCCCTTCTCCTTCATCCTCCGCTACAGTGCATTCTGCCCATTGGTTTACACCTCTGCCCATCCCAGTCCGGTGGTTTTACTATGCTTATAATCTAAGCTGTTGAACTGTGATTCAAGCAATATCCAGGCAAGATAGGTATCCCCTCACTTACCTGCATAAATTACGCAAAGTGCAGGCACAGATCACCTGTTACTGTCTATGGGTTCCATGGGAAAAGGAGAGCAATGATTATGATCTATTAATTAATGTTGCGTTTAACATAGGTGAAACAAAGGTGTTTGTTTTAGGGTTTACAAAACAATCTTAAAACCAAATGTGAGTTAGCAACAGAATTGCAGACTTGGAGTTCGAGAGGAAGGGACAATTTAGTAGGATCGTATTATTCAAACTCCCTGCACAGGAGTTTGCAAGTGGAAAGAAAAGGATTAAGACACAAATAACAAAGTGCTCCTCTGAGTTTCATTGCTCAGCTGATGGCTCAGGAATTAGATCCTCCTTTGCCATCTTTAGTTTCACAGAAAGTTTCTGCCAGATGAATCAGCTTTGACAAAATGAGAACCAATGACATCTTGCATCTTAGTGAAGGCCTTAGCTTCACTGGTGCTTGATTTTTCAACAAATTATGGAATAGATGCAAATGCTGCAGATTTTTATGCTTTTTTTTGAGGCATCATCACTCTGAACCGATGAATCTGGTAATTGTGGTCCAACCAGCTTACATAATGTCACAACTGAATTAAAATTCAAATGACTCCTGTTATGTTGAGTAAAATGCAGATGCTGGGGACATTCCTCAGCCCAGTGAGGATACTTTTCTGTAAAATCTTCGTTTTGAAAATGATGCCTATACTTTTCTTCTTCCTTTCCACTCTTGCCCCAACACAGATCAAATTCCACCAGGACTTTTATTTGTACTTGCTTTAATGTCAAGTGTTGTGCCTACAGAGAGCTTATTGGCAACATTTCACAAGAATGAAAGTCTTTGCAGGATTTGGGACTTTCACCACTCTCTGGGCAAAACCAGCATCCAGTTCAAAAAATGAAAATACTTCTAATGGGTTAGAAAATAAAAGCTGAAGGGGACTGTAGCCCCACAGTTCTTCCCTACATGCACAGAGCCTTGCCCAACTGTAGAGCAATAGGATAAAACTGTAATAGGCAAAAGTAATAACATGAGATTTCAAAATAAAATCTGAAAGCAGATGTGAAAACAGACCATAAGGCCTGTGAACTATTACACAGAGTGTGATCCTCCTCTAACAGAACTGGCGTAGATCAATTTACAGCTGATGTAGGACTGATAAAGACCTGATGTGGTGCAGATTAAACCCCTACTGAAATCAATGGAATTAGACAGGTATAAAACTTGAGATGAAGGAGTGGAGAATTAATCTGATTATCTCAGAGTTATGAAAATGTCATTTATTTGCAGAATTGACACACTTTGTGGTTTATGTTGCTTTAGACTCCGAAAGTTCCCTTTTACTGAAAATGCACTTGAAAACTTTTAAGATTTATGGTGCATCCCTCAGTTTGGGTAGGTAATTAATTGTGATGACTATTTATTTTGGAGCTGCTTTTGTATATTTTTGGAGGAAGAAGGAAATTTGCCGCCAAGCAAGAAGGAATATTTGTTTTGCTTCATTATAATTTGTGGCTATGTCACTGGCTGGTGCTTCAAGTTAAAGGAATAGCTGCTGTTGCTTTTTCTTTGTGAAAATGCACTGAGAATGTCATAGTCTTGAGTTTGTTGTAGGTTTTTTTTTGCCTCCCAAGACTTTGGCATCTGTTGCTGTCAGATAATTTGCAGCGCGGCCCACTTGACCCTTAGTTCATAGGTCATCAGAATCTGTATGAAGAGGGTGATTCTCTGCTATTGTCAAGCAAGGGATTTACATCCTAACTCCTATTAATGCTTGTAAATCTCTCATGCGTCAATGACGAAAGGAGGCCTAAATTACAATCATATTTGCTTATGAATACTACCACAGTACTGACACAATTCAAATAAACAGGGAAGTGGAAAATTTCAAGAATATGAACTTTCATGTGAAGTCTAACAGGAATCTGATCCTGCAGCCATAGAGGAGTGCAATTAGTGAGATATCTGGACATACTTTATTAATTGTTTGGAGACAAACGGTTAGGAGAGGTATTGCAACCTTATGGCAACAAAGTCATACACTGGAGAAACAGTTCCCTGATCAATATGTGCTAATGGAGTGAATTGTAGCAAGTATTAGACTCGTTGAAATCAGGCAGGCTGCTGCAAGTAACTCCTCATTGCAGAGAGCTAAGCGGTTCACGATACAGCCTGGGAAAATGAGCAAGGTGAAATAATATACAGGTGTTTATAAATACTATAGACATGCATATTGCAGTCCACTTCCTAAGACCCATTTTTTTGTAATAACCATCTCCAGGCTTGGTTGCAGGCACTTGAAGCAAAACAAATTATGCCTGTGGGTGTGCAAACAAGCATAATCACTCATACCACTTTCCTATGGTTAAGTTCTCCTTGCTGCTTACTTGGCTTGTGGTATCTGTTCAACAGCTTCTCTAACTTCCAGTTTCAATGGAGAGATTTACTTGCAACAGTGATCTCAGTGCTATTATGAGCCAGATTTACTACAAGCACCACGCCGTCTGCAAGATCCCAAACCGTCTTCCTGGAATGTGGTGTAGGAGAGTCTATTGGATAGAAATAACTGAATTTTCTCCTTGAGTTGAAAAGGGTACTGTCACAAATGTGCTTAAGACTGTCATGGTAGAAGGCTGTGTATACCCTACTCAGCTATCTACTAATAAATAAGATTTTATTCCTCCTCATAAGTAAACTGGCACATTTCACTTTGATTTACACAAAATCCAGTGTATCTGTATATGAAAGGTAATAAAAGCTGTTGTACAGCTATTTCTTCAAATGGAAACAAATCCTATGACAAATCCTTTGTGGACTGTCTTTATTCAATTATCATTAAATCAAAGCTCATTTTGATTCCTTAGAGTCTGTATTGAGGAAGGAATTCAAAATTTGGATGACAAATTGATTGTGCATGATTTAACCAGTCTAAAAGCAGAAAAGTTCTTGCTATCAGTAGGAAAAATTATCTCAACACACAATAAGCCAGAATTTAACCTTATGTCTAAATCTTTTTGTCAATTCTGCAAATAATTGTATACATTTTTTTCCATTTTTTTAAATGTCAATGTCAAAAACATTTAACCTGCAATTAAAAGCCATGCATGCTTACATATTCAACTTTCCATGATAAAATTAAGATATCTAATGACTGCACAGATCAGAAGAGAACTCACAATTTTATCTCTGGCTTTATCTTGTCAGAATTATTTACTACATTTTTTCATCCTGGAAGAGCATATCTGTACATACTCTACATTTCCCTAGATGGAATATAAAGGGCTTTCTTCTCAGGTTACTAAATTGAGGCACTAAGGGCCTGAACAAGCATTCTTGACTCATGTAGAGCAGTCCCTTTACTCACATGAGTTAGGGTTGCTGGATCAGTCTGTTATATATCATTGCATTCATTGCCACAAAGGTTGCAAGTTCAAAAAATGGAACAAATTTGTGTAAGCACTATTTCCTAGAAGAAGAAGTCTATTATTATTAAAAATCCTTCACAATGTTTTTCTGTTGTGCCTAAAAAATGTTTCTTTCCTTGTGACTGAAAAACCTGAAATATTACATAAAAATGTTATTTATAATTACTATTTATTTATTATTTTATTTCTTTCTTAGGAGTTCATTGATATTTGCTGTGAAATATTTTGATAGCTAGTTCCTTAATCTAGATTCTATGTGCTCATTTTCTGGAAGTTTCAAAGAACAAAATACTTGGATTTATCAATCTGGGCATCTTGTCTTATTCTTGATGAATGATGAATGTACGATGAATTATATGCTACTTATATAGGGATGTAAGTACGTTTATATAATAAATCCTATACCATGTGACACATGATTAAGGCAGTATAATCTCAGAGAAACAAATAAGAAATTTTAAAGAAACAGTTATAAATCAAGTTCTGTACAAGATGTGTGTATGAATTTAAGACTCTACCCATTTAATGGCCACTGTGCCCCATTGTTTTACCTCCAGTCTAAATATCAGACTAAATCACTTTTGCAGGAAATAATAGGAAAACAAAGAAATGTAACTTAAGCACAATTCAATTAGATGCAAGGGAATTGAGCACCTCAATTCTTAATGAAATTAATGATCTTTTATAATCACAAATGGCCAGACCTTAATTTTACTTGCTATTTAAAAGATGACATCTAGAGTAAAGTCATGTCCCATAAACCATCCTGAATCCTGGGATTCAGGAGAGATTGTCCCTTCTTGGATTAGTAAGAGAGTGTCTTGACACACCTTTAATGCTTCCAATACAAAGACAGCTCAATTATGACTCCAAGATTTTGATTAAAAGGTAAGTGGAGCACCCCAAAGCCAAATGAGATCAAACAAAGGACACTCATTAGCTTCGGTGGAATATGGCATCTGCCTAGAAGTCTTACCAACAGCCATTGTCGTATAGGGTTCCTTTGAGTTTTTACAAATTTGGTTATAGATAAGTCCAAGGTAACAGAGGAGTAATTTTTAAATTATATTATAATTAGATAAACATTAAGAAGGTTTTCTTTACTGTCTAAGCAAAACCTGAATGTTTCCCTGAAACCCTATTACTTTGTGTTGACATCCTGAAGAACAGCTTATTTTACTTCTTTTTCCAGCTATCTTTCATTAATTTTATGGCTATTATCTAGGTCATTTAGGGGCTTATCAGAAAGACTTTGAAGTAATATATTGCAATAGTCTGTTCTATATATCTTCAAAACACAAATCTCTCCAGCAACAAACAACTGAGTTAACATTGGTTTCTGAAAAAACTCCTCTCCAAGTCATAAGGAAAAATAGCTTTCCGCTCTCTGATTATAATCTAAAGAAGCTGTTAAGATGTGAAAGTCACCCCAAAATTTTAGTTGCTGAAGTTGGGAGGACAGGGATTCTTATGTACTGTAGGATTGCACAGAAGGAAGAGGCCAAATATCCCGGGATTCTGGTTTGACCCAAAAGCCTATGGGCTGACTTGTTGCATTGAGTTTGAAAATTGTGTGAAAGATGTAGAATGAAAAAGTGAATGAAGCAATATTAGAAATGGCAATGTATCAGAGGCCAAACAATAGCAATACTCCAGCAAAAATGTTACCCTATTTTGTGAACTATGTAAATTCACCGAAATGAGGAATAATGGCTATTTCTTCATATCCCCTTATTATACCTTTCTTGCAAATAACTCTTGACACTAGAGTCATTTCCCAAAACTGTTAGAATAGAGAAAATTATATATATTGAGAGACTTTTGTTCTTTCCATGTGACCCTCACATTATAACCAGATGGTAAATTACTGCATTTTTCCTCTTAAAGGGTTGGGAAGATGTAGCCCATACTGACTTAATCTGAGGCTGATGAAGTGGTTTGTATTTGAGAAAACAAGATTAGATTATCGCAGTATATTAGTTTAAAGTCTTTCTGACAGTGCCTTGTGTTATCTGATATTAAACTATGAATCATCTCTGCGTGTATACCACGGGCCAGATTCTCCCCTGGCATAAAATGATACAACTCCATTGGTGTCCCTGGAACTGCCTTTGCCAACACCAGCTGAGGATCTGGCCCTTATCACACAATACACTATTGAAATGTCAGTCTTTAGAGCAATTCACCAGCTTGATCTACCTCACCAGTCCTGGTTAGTCATGCCCTGGAGGTAGCTGTGATAATCTCTATTCAATCTGTACTTCTGGAATGGAATAGTTTGGAAATAATGCTTTCAGCTGCACACCTTGCATTTGGGAAGTTTGCCAAGACGCTTCTTGCTCTGTTTTGAAATAAAGACTCACATCTCTACTCAGATTTTGGCTCCATTCCCTGTTGCAGAATTTTCAGTAAGTTATTAGGTGCATCATTACTCCATTTCATTTCCTGGCTGTTCTGACTACCATCCTAGTGTTTATATACTTTTATATACTGAAATCGCCATGATCCTTTCCTCAGCCCTTCCCATGAGTGCCTGGTCTGAATCCCACAGAACTCCATCTGAAGTTTCCCAGCAAAGTTACTGACTCCTAGGAGAAAATAAAGGAAGATATCTAAAGTTTTTGATCATGAAGTCTTTTATGCCACTTGTCATAATGTTGTACTTGGGCGTAACGGGGAGCTGAGATTTTCATTCCAGCAATGTCTTCTGTAGGTTTTTCCTCTTTCTCTACCTCCAGGAAGATAAACTTTTGGGATACTGACTTTTTTTTTTTTTTTTGGTTTGCTTTGGAGTATAATGCTTTCTACTGCTAATGAGAAGCTGACTTCATTGGAATCTTTCTACAGATTCCTCAGGTTTGTGTTTCTCAAGTAAAGGGAAGACTCTGAATATATGGAATAACTGTGGGTCTCTAAGTTTACTGTGGATCTCTGCAGTTGCTCTAGAATATCCCAGAGTCGGATATCACACTGATTTGTATTTCTGCATTCTGTGTTCTTTATCATAGAGTTTGTACCTTATTAGGATCAAGAGCAAGAGAAAACATGAGCACGTAGCCAGCATTCTCTGAACAATGCACACAGTTTCTCCATTTAATTCAAGTAGCTGGTTGAAAAAATTAGATTTTTCTAGAGAGAAGGAAAAACTGAATGCACTGGGAGCATTTTTCATGTAAATTTGAATATTTATGAAGGTGATGAAGTCTAATTTTCCTGAACTCAAAGAAATAAAATGGTATGAGATATTTTCTTAGCCTACACCTCCAGCCCACCCCTCAAACTCTGGCAAGTGATCTCGCTCATCTTTCTCAACTTTGTGCTTGATGTCTGCTCCATCTCTTTATGTCCTCTACTTCCCTCTCCTCACCCTACCAAATCTTTGTATCTACACAATTCACATTCCTGAATGGCCAAACACTTGCCTTTGCTTTTTGGGTGATGACATATTTCTTGGGTTTGATTTGGAGCCTGCTATAGTTTCATAACTGACTGTAACTGCTTCTTTACAGCTATCCGAAATGAAGGACAGCTGTTGCACTTCAGGCTTCAATAACATTTTGTCTAGTCAACAACTTCTTTGTCACCTCATTGAGCCAGTGCTGGTCCTAAACACTCTCTCTGTTGGCTTGTTCTCTGGACATGAACTGCTTCTGAGTCTGCTGTTTTCCTCTTCTCCAGCTGCTCTGGTAATTCCTTCATCTCGTACAGACATGAAAGTGCTCGTGAACAATGTCAGGGAAATCCTCTCCAGAGCTTGCCTTTCCTTTGGATCATAAAATTTGACTGAGTTTGGGATGGAGATTGGTATTGTTTCAGCTGTTTTGTTCCATAAAGGAGCTTTGCTGCTGCCTATATTAAGTATTTTATGTATGGAACAATTATTACTCCCAGAAACTTCCTTAAATTTGTTTCAATCTCGTTTATACAGCCTAACAGCTTGGATGGCTGCTGGGTCCTGAACAAGATATTTCTCCAACCTTCCCTGTGTGACACCTGGTGCTTTCTCTAATGTTATTCCCCTTAACATTAATGGTCTTCAATATAGAATCCCTAAAGCAAAAGTCGGCACAATGAGGGCCCATCAGAAATTGTATATGTTTGGTTTGCTTAGGTGCATCTTTGTAAGTCTGTAAGGCAGATTGCCTGTGTGTGCTGCACTGTTAGGAGCAGGAGCTCAGGAACAGAGACTGATTGAACCTTTTCTTTTTGACCTTAAAGGGGCACCTTAGAGAAAGCAGAGACAAAGGGCAGAAGGGTAAGTAGTAGGGAAGACAGTGCTGAAATCCTGACTCAGCGAACTCTTTGGTGCACAATAGCACTAGGCCTTGAGAGAAAGGAAAGATGTACTTACTTTGCCTACAAGTGTTTGAGAAGGTTAATTAGCCAGTCTGCCAAGTGTTTGGAAATATATAAGGCAAAGTGTCCGTTACAAGCATTCTGTCAGACATGGCTATGGAGGGTGAAGTTTGTGAGACAGGAGAGAGTCAGGGAGGTGTTGCTATCATTGACGTCTGTGCGCTTGAGATTATCTGGACCAGGCATAGCTAACTTAGGGAGACCCGGTGACAGATGTGACTGTGTGGTCTTCTGCATGAGGTAACCACACAAACACAAGCCCTTGCAGGGACCTCCCATATCCTGCACGGCTGCACACACAGCCTTTTGGTCTGATGGGGACACAGGAATTGTGGTGCACCCAGGAGAACGAGCAGAGGTTGTTGTATGAGGACTGCACTGAAGTTCATTGGTTATTAATGTCAGCGTGGTTTGGCCACATCTTCAGAAACCCCTGATGCAGCAGTATGTCTTTGGCTTGCCAAGGTTTCTTAAAACCTTGCACATATATGTGTGAGAGCTTGTAGAAAGTTCCAGATAGGTAAATGCAACTTCTTGCCAGCAAACGCAGCTCTGAAAGTGAAACCCGGGAGAATCTTTCTTTTTGTCTGCTTGTGGTTTTGGAGGTTTTAGCTTTTTGCTACTAAAGACTCAGCCCTGGTAAATGACTTGGGAATCCTCCTGTTGACCTCATGGAGATCTAGACCAGATCGCAACAGGGATTTAAAAAGATTTTTCAGTAAGGTGTCAGAAACACTTTTGCTTCTGCCCTGGAAAATGAGACACTCGACACTAGGAGATTTAATATTCATCTTCTCACATACTAGATTGCCTTACTGATCTCTTTTAGCTGCTCATACAAAAAGTGCCCTATTAAGTTACTGCTGAAATCTCTTAAGTGCTCAATGAGCTGTCCGTGCACTGGAATATACAGAAGAGTTTTAAAACCCTTCCTTCAGAACAGGAAATTATTTATTGCTCTCCCAAAATTTTGGTGCACAGTCAAAAATAATGGCAGAATGCAGTAAATGTAAGTTTATACACATATTATAATGTGTACTTATAAAATATTTGTCTTAGAAAGTTTTTGTTTAAAAATTCTGAATGTTAAAATTACAAGTGAAACACTCTTTCTGATGAAAACACGCCTCAAATACAGATTAAATTCGCTATCTATGTGTATTCAGCTTTGCTTGGAACATTGTCAAAGCTTCAGAATATAGAAACAATAATACTTTGGACTTCTAGAAGGCCTAGGAGGCTTCATAAGATTTTTTTTTCAAGCTCTTCATCGATATTAATTAAAGTTGTGAGAAACTCTCTGTTCTTGGTACTACTTACACACATTGAATATTAGCTCACATGTAATGTCTAAGGTCAAACAGTAGATCAGTAACAAAATCAGACTAAAGGCAACCCCCAAACTTGTGAAAGTGCTATTGACAGGTAATTTCATTAAATTTGGTTTTGCTTTATTTGGGTTATATATTCCATTTCATGAAAACCTTATAAGAAAGATCTAAATCTGCAAAGAATGACCTTTGCCAGTCAAAATAAATTGTATCGCTCCCTTCCCCTATTATTTTAGGGAGAGCAAGGACTTTGATATGTTGTGACATAATTGCTTTGGTATCCAAGGTTTATTCCTTAATTGCTGTTGTGCAAATGAGGCATATAAGGATCAATCAATCAGCTTTTTTTCTATATGGACCATCACCATATTTTATGAGCAATCTATAGCCTGCATATTTTGTACTGCATGAAATTTTCATCAATTTTATCACACCTTTTTCATAAAGGCAAGTGTCAGACTGCACCCAGTTTATCCATACACTGTGAGATGTTCCATGGCTTCCTAATTTGTTAACAATGATAGTTTGTTACAACAACTTAGAAAAACAGATTACTTGAAAGTTATGATGAGGTAATTCTGCTTCTTGGAGCCTCTGTAATGAATCACCACTTTCCCTCCCTCCCTTGACCTAATTTCAAAATCATATACCTGTGTAAAATATTGTGATGAGAATTGTGCCTAATTATCTTCTAAATTTTTCTTTTAATTGCTAGAAGGATGCCCATTCTTGAATGAGAGAGGTATTCATGATGTAATAGTGTTAGAGAGTCCTTGAAATCTAGATTAATTATTAGTTGTGTGGACTTCTGAGAGTTTTTGATGTATTCATTTGCATTCACAAAGATGGCTTTTTAATTAAAGAGAGTTTTGAACTTATACAAATCAGCCTTTTGTGAATGTCCCTAGAAACGTGAAAGGTGTTAAAAGCGAGAATCGAAGTTTTCCTGAAATATTACCTGCTGTTACAAACACTGAATCACCAATAACATTTGAAATACCAAACATCATGTAAGAAGCTCTAGCTGATCTTGAATATAAAGTAGAATTAGTAAAGCTTGTATTTGTTAACCAGAGATGCCTTCCTTTCAAACACCGTAGAAATGTTGCTGTAGAAAAGAGGGATATAGTAATATCTGATTTTCATTTGAGTTTACGTTGCAGCATGTGTTTCTACCTTTACCTGCATGCTTGTTTTTCCCCTTTATAAATTAAATCCTCTTTCCCAAGGACTCAAATTTTAAATGTTTCCTCATTGTAACTCTTATGATCCCTTGTTGCCACCTAAGACTTATGATTTTTCTTTCTTTAATTTTCTTTCTTTGAAATGAAGAGAATAAACTGAAAGCTCTCAGTCTCGAGGTTTGCCTCACAGATTTATAAACAGTACCATATTTTTCTATATTATAGCCATTCACTTCTTAATGCAGCCTAACATCTAATTTACCATTTTGACTGCTGCTACATATTGAATTTGAGCAGATGTCTTTACTGAGCTGTCCACATTGATGCCTAAATTGTTGTCCTCAGAAGTCTGCAGCAAATACATATCCTGTAAGAGCGAACAAGTAGTTTAATTTGTGCCTTCTAAAGTAACTTGTTTTGCAAATAAGTGGAATTTATTCTGACAGAATAGTGCCCGATTTCCTCATTTTGTGAGATCTACCCAGAGCTTCTCATATATCACCCTATCAGAGCTGCCTAATTTCAGTCTTCATCATGTGAATAACACCAGCCCTTCTCCACAGCTATGGTCCCATTCCAGAACTGTGCCATGGTGAGTGAGACTGGGACCTTCAAATCTCCTCCATGGTCCTGTCTTCTCCACAGTTCCCAGTTACCCTAAAAACTGTAATCCAGACTTGTAGGTGTCTTTAATTGGTTCTTGTGAAGAACTTTGTCAAGAATCTCTTTAAAGTCTGTATAAAAGAGATCCACCCATGTTCCTGTGTCTCCTTTGCAAAGACTTTAGCTACAGTACAGGAAATGAATTTATTTTTAATAGTGATTACTCTATATTCTCATATGGGTATTAAAACACACTTATTTGCATTTATTTCCTCCTATGTTTTTCACAAAGATAAACTAGTTCATGATGCCCCCATTAATTAAGTAGGGGTTTTTTTGTGTATTTGAATTAGTCATTATAACTAAATATCTGGCAAAGTATTATATTAACTTAGAGCACATTCACTTTGTCCCACTTCCAGAAGACATCAGCATCATTTCTTAGAGAATTATTGCTTGATTTAATTTCCCCAAAACCACTTAAATATTTGACTGGACCAAGAATATTTTCTCTTTACACTGTTGATCATGTCCTCTGTTTTCTATGTTGATGATGTTTAATTTTTATGACATGTACAGGTACATGGCAATGAGGATATTAATCTTTTAGTTTAATGGAAAATGTCCTCAAATGCTACTCTGCTTCATCTATATTTTCATTTTGTAAAGTGATCTTCTATTCTGAAACATTCAAATAATTATTTCAGCATCTGGTTACCTGTTTTTCCAATTTTCTTGCAGTTCTCAGAGATGACACTGTATAAACCCACCTTCCAGAATCCTTTTCTTCTTGGCCTCACTTGGGATAAGTTTAATTTTCAAATTATATTTTCTTTAGCTTGAATAGATTTTTGCAACTTGTATTTTGACTCTTTCTTCCCTGGTAGTTTTCTTGCTTTGTAATTTTACTTGGCAGTGAAATGTGAACACTATCCATGGTTCTGTCAGTATTTCTTTAAACATATTCTGAGTTGATTTCCTCTCCTAAATTTTCCCATTAGTATATTTCTATGGAAATAAAGACTTTTTTTCTTTCCTTTCACATGCATACACATCTAGGTACAAACTTCATGAAAAACAAGTCATGCTTATTCATACTACGATCACAGTGCTACTCCCACAGCAAAGGAGTTGTTCTGAGAAGCAGCTCCTCATGCCACTCCATAATTACTTTTCCTGACCATCCTCTAAGGAGATGATCAGTCCTTGTGTTGTCCACCCCCCAGCATCTCCCAGTGACCTGCAGCGAGGGAAGAACTGCAACTGCAGCTTCTGCTGCTGCTCTTTGTCTTGCTGTGAACTCAGAATTTTACCTGTGAGGCTTCTATGTCATGGTCTGCATGAAGGGGCCCTTGACACCTCTTGAAGTTCTCTGTGAAAAACAAGATGAAGGAAAACACATGCCTGAATATTTAATAGACGCATAGTCAGGGCCCAGGAGATGAGACCCGGAGGTTCAAGTTGCAATTGTGTCTGCTTTGGAGGAGCAGCTTGAACCTGCACTTCTGACAGCTGGTGAAAGCTGCAGTCAACAGACTCTCATGGAGGCTGTAGTAGAGCTGTTTCTGATTCTTTTTTTTTTTTTGGAATAAAAGTAAAGGTTAATTGATATAAAATGTGACCAAGTTAATGATCACTGGTGTCTTCACTAATTTCTCTCTCACACTTCCCAGTAAAAGCTTTATTCAAATTGGTATCTTTCTAAGAAAATTTTGTTTTCTACAAAATGGACTCAAATGGGGTTACCAGTTTGTCTAAAAATTGCCCCGAACATGCAATTCTATGCAACCATCTTCTTTTAACCTTTGTTATTAGTAAATATCTGCATTCAGCTTCAGAAGACATTTTGCTTCCCCACTGAACTGCAGACACTTACCCATCCCTGATTTTAAATATAGATCTTACTTATGTGATTAGACCCACAGTTGGTGCTGAACCAAATTACTTGATCTGGCACTTTTATTGTGTGTAGAGTTCATCTGGTTTTAACATTTCCCTAAATCTTTAGTTTAAATAAATCATCTTCCCAAAATATTCGTGGTCTTCCTTGAAGGCAGCCTGTTTTCATGTTGCTTGAAATGTAAACCATCCGTGCAATGTAAATGTAAACCTCCAGGCAATTCATTTTCTAATTTGTTTTCTCCCACATTGGAAACTCAAGAATGTGTACTTCATTTACATCTATTATTACTGTACTATAGATACTGTTATCATTATTAACATTATTATTATTATTTACTCTGGGGGTGATATGTACCCTCAGGCAGATACATTGTAAATTGAAACCAGATGTCCAACGAGTTGATGGCACATTGATCTCCAAGCAGGACTGAAATCTTTTCCTAAAATTCACATCGCTGCAGATGAACGAACGTGAGTCTGTGTGAGAAACGGGGAACAGACAATGACAAGTCTCAAATAATGTCAGATATCACCTTTTTATTACACAACCCCCCTTACTTTTACACAGTTTTAAGTTTGCTCTTCAAACACAGAGTGAAAATATAACAAAGCAAGCAGGGAAGGTAAGAGGCTACAGCAAGATTAGAAAATAGGGAAAGTACATTCGGAAGCCATTAACAACCCAATGCTACTAACTAAAGCTAGCTTTAAGATAGTCCCTCCTGGGAGGATACTTCAAAGATACTCAAATAAAAAAGGCAATTTATTGGCTAAGCAATCTTCTTAGAGGCCCCAAATTTCCTACCCAGGCCATTTGTTTTTCATTCCTTTTAAATTTTAAAGTCACCTTTGCAACCGCTCAAGATCTTTAAGGAATTTTTTTTAGAAATTATACTAATTGGCCTATTTTTACTCCCCTCTCTTTGCCCTTAAAGACTATGAAGCTTGGTGCCTAAAAATAAGTCGGAGTGAGTTGAAGTCTGTGATCTCCAGATGGCTATCAGCAAGAGAGTTTGTTTTACACCCTGTGCTTTGAGAGCAGCTACCTGCACTCTCATGCACCAGAAAGTTTAACCATTGCAGTGTGGTTGAGAACAGCAACACTGGAATGTAGGGCACAAACCGGCCCCTCGCTACGGCTACTTCCTACTGAGACCGAGAGGTCTGAATTCTCCCTTTAGCCCCGTTACTTTGATTTGGTTCCAATCCGCTGTGCAATGTGAAATGTTGCAGCAATTTGAAGAAGAACCAAACAAATTCTCCTGCAAAGCTTTCATTATGAGTCAGGGACTAATAACAGCATTTCACACCTCAAAAGCTATTACTATTCTTTTTTACATTCCATTAGAAATAAAAACCCTGAAAATGCAGAATCTAGAAAGATAGACCTATAATAAAGAAGAGATAGATACTATCCCGACAAGCTATTGTTAGATGCCTTTTTAAAGGGTATTTTAATTTCCTATGGCATTTTCAAAAATATTGTGACCAGTATTTTGCTGTCAAATGAATATGACAAATTATATCACGTGAAGCTAACAGACTGTCTCCATGTCCTTATGCATGGACATTCAGAGACACTCAAAACAAGCTGGATGCTGGGTTAGCTGTGGTGCATCCGTGCAGTTCTCTGCCAAGCCAGCATGTCCTGTTCCTCTGAAAGGGTATGTAGCCTGTGCTAATGGGACTGTGCTGATTTTCTGCACATGGAGGAGCCAAAACCCACGAACTCCAAGACCTCCAGCTGGCAAGGAGGTGAGAAGCTATATCCAAGTAAAGAAATTAATGTGTGCTTAATATTAAATAAGTGGATCTCACTAAATTTGTATGTGTTAACTAGTGACATTTTTATGACACCATGGAGCAGGTTTAGAACCTGAAAACTCTCAGTATAAACATGAACTTCTGTTCTTAATGGGACTGCTCATTTGTTCATATTTCTTAGAAGAGAAAATGGAGAAACGTGTTAATTGAACTGTTTAAAATTTCTGTTTAACACTACAAGTCTGCCAAAACATACAAATGGGCTAAGCTTGAATCATGTGTACTGTTCCAAGTTGAGCATATATAAGTGTGTCTGAAAGATTTAAATGGAAATCAGGACATTGGGGCATTACTGTGTTTTTGAAATCGGAGATAGAGACTGGCATTGGCCAGGGAATAGAGCATTTACCTGCCATCCTTCAATGATATAACACCGATTTTATTCTCATCATAGCCTTCTCGTGAGCAGTGATGAATGGATTATTAAAATACACAACCAGTATTTTGATTAACTCTCTATAAAAGGGGGGATTTGCGCATAAGTTTGTTGTATAGATAAGGACACAGAGTGTTAAATATGTTGTGGATTAAGCTCAATTTATATCCTAGATATCAAAAGTCCTTTCTTACTTTTCCCAGTGATATCTGTGATCTCCTTTATACACTCATGCACTGCTGGAGCCCTCCCTGGATGCTGATTCCTGCTGGCAGCACAGGGGTCATAGGGCCAAGCAGAGCCTTATGCAGATGTCCACTACCATGCATGGGTGGGTCGATGCCCAGGAGTCGGAGGGTTTAGCCCACTTGACACCATCTAATTCGATTTCTACTGCCTGTCTCCTCTTGCAGATGACTGAGGAGGAGGGGGACAAAGCAGGATCGGGACCAATATGGTGTCACCTCGTATGAGGGAGAATTTAAAATGACATTTCAAATAAAGAAAAAAAGTTCCCCCTTGCCTAGCTTGTGCTGAATACTTTTCCCCTATGCTTTTCCTCATGTTTACTTTTTAGTCATTTGCACTCTGATAGAGATCAAAGACTTCTGTCAAAATACAGTTTGCACTGAAGTAGGTATTTTGCAAACATATAGAGAGACATTTTTCTCCCCTGATTCTTACAATTTAAAACTAGTCTAAAAATGATTTGTGAGAGGAAAGGTTTCTACAGATTTCTGCCTTGATTGCTTGGACTTTTAATATGATTATACTAAATTATTTTTCAGTTTATGTATCTATAAAAATCAATCTTGCCTTGCAGATTAATTTAACAGCAAAAAACAAACATAAGAATACTATTTAATAAGGTGGTACAGAAATAATCAGTGAAGAGGTTCAAAAGATCTGAGCGGTCATCTTATGAAGAAATAGTATTCTCCTGCTGGAGGACAGTTTATGAGACAGAGAAACATACAGTTTCTTTTGATAATTTTGTATTAAATCTAGATGACATAAGACGATATGTTCAAAATTTATTAGGAAAATGGAAAAAACCTCCAAACCAAACACATCTAAGACAGGTGGAATAGCTAAAACCACTCAGAAATAGAGTCCTCAGGTATATATCTTTATCATTTCATTTGAGTGAAGGAATGATCACTTACAGATTGGCAGCAAGGAATTGTAACCTCAGGAGAAGGGAGTCTGATATATTAGCACTTCAGGTCTCTCCGTTTTCTAAATAATTTATGATGCTTCTTGTGTATTTTTTTTAATTAATAAGGAAAAGGTAAAACCATTAGGTAACTTTCAAGTCCAAATTAACCTTGGCTATTCAAGCTAAGAGGAGGATGTATTTCTGTCAAGATAGCCATCTGTAACAGTGATGAAATATTTCAGAGATGCTGCATGTCCATTTGCCAAAAGTGAACAAGCACAATTTTCTGTTTGCAGCTAAGGTCACCCTCAAGCCTGTTTTCCCTCAGCTTCTGAGAGACGTTGCCTCTAACCTCCACCGTTAGAGAGGTCCGTGAGTCAGAACAAGATTTTTTTTTCCCCTCTCAAATCCCTGAGCTTAACAACCCATCGAACTGACAGCAAGGATGCCTCTGCAGCTGTCACTGACAGTGGCTCCGTATCGTGCCGGCATGGCCATTGGCAGCAGTGGTGCACAGGGGCTCCTGGCACTGGGAATCCCCCGTAGCCCTCCTCTATCAGAAAGCACCATACCTTCCACTCTTTGTTGCAGCAGTTCCTTCTCAAAAGCTCACACTTATCCCTTCCAAGCACATTTGCCACTTCAGATCTGTTTCCACAAGGGGATGTTTTGCTTTATCATAACAACCTGTTTGCATTTCCTCAATTGTCCAGGTTTTTTTTTATGCAGCCTGGAAACAAACAAGAACTCACCTTTCCCTTTTAGATTCTTATTTCTCTATCTGGAGCTCTTCGCAAAAATTCCCCATGAGAACGTCATTTTTATTGCTGCTGCATATTTTTATCTTACCATTTATACCCAACAAAATACAGGTCCCCCTCCCTGTGCCACCTGTTCTCACCTCTGGCCAGCACTTCCTTCCACTTTTAATTACCATTTCACTTACCTGTTATGACTCTATGTAGAATCACTGATATTAGAAAACACGCTGCACATTGCTCTCCTGTCATTGAGATGCTGGCTAGACTGGTTGTTGTCTTGGCCATGGGGACAAAATTCCACCCAGAGACCCTAAGCAATTATCTTTGTCATTCCCCTTTGAGGTTGGATCAGAGTATTGGTAATTAAATTCATACTTCTGTTTGTTGTGGGTTTTTTTTCCTATATGTTACTACTTCCCAGAAACCTTAGGCAAAGGATTTTCTATCAGGATGAGGAAATGGGGTCTGAGGCTGGTTTAGTTTAACAATGGAATTCAATATACATTTAACAGTTACATGGCAAATCATTATGTATTTTTTTTTAAATGCCCTACATGTTTTGCTGAGCCGTTGAGAATTTATTAGGTCACATTCATAGTTTGCTACATGAGGACTTGCCCGGAATGTATTATTTTTAGGAAAAGTTATTCAGAGGCCAAAAATGAACTCTGGGCTAAGCCAGCAAGAAGTGGACAGTGAAAAGGGAAATCCTCTGGGATAGGTCCCCTTGGCTGCAATCATTAACTCTGCTTGCTAATCAGCCAGCCAGCCACTCTTTTCTCTTTTGCATTTCTAGGCCATGTTTGCTCCAGCATGCTACAAAAACCGAGAAAACAAATCTCTCAATATTTTCAGGTCACTTGCCAAGCTCCAGTGCTGCTAGCTGCCAACCCCTATCTGAGTTTTCAGCTACCCAGACCCTCTTCTTTCTGCCAGACCACTTTTTTTTTTCTATACAGCCATGACATCTACCTCTACCACTTCCCGATTCGTTTGTCTCCAAAACTGTTCATTATTTACCCATTTCATTTTGCTGCAGAGGTTTGATCCAAGGCCCATTGAAATGTTTCTTTCTAATTCAATGGATTTTGAAAAGGACCAATATCTTTGTCTCTTCCAGGAATCCTTAGTTACCTCTAGGTCACTTTCTTCTCTTTCTACAAGGTCTCTTTTTCCCTTCCATGTTCATTCAGTAATGCAATAAGCCATGAAGCCTCCTCTCCTCTGCATAGCCCATCCAAGGCAGTGAAAGCGATCTGAGAGCCTGAGAGTGAGAGGAGCTGGACAAAGGTTTAGGTATGGCTGGGCACAGATCTTGGCTGAAGGTAGAACCACCTTTGAGAAGGTTTGATATTTTCAATTTACTTTTCAGATGGCTATTGTATTTGGCAATATTTCTTGGTTTTGCCACAGTTTTGTCTAAATGAAACAATTACCAGTTTATCCACCTTTCAAGTACCCTGCCACTATAGCTGTTTGTTTTTAACAAGATTTTCTTTTAACGGCAACCTTTGTGTTGTGCTGACAGCCTTGTACATTATTCAGGTCCAAGTCCATCTCATTGTTTTCCCACCCCTCTGTGTACAGGAATGATCCACATTACTGGGAGCTGAGACAAGAACAAGTGCTGAGTGAACTTGTACAATGTATAGTAATACAGAGAAGATCATGACAAAGACAAAACCTTCTCTTTGTAATGCTTTTTCTCTAATTTAAAAGGTGGAGCTGTTATTTTCACATCACAGAGGCACTGATGATTTGAAGTGTTAATTTAATCATTCTTGCAGATATTGGGATTGCCTGGGATCCAGTAAACACCCTCTGAGTTTGTGACTGCTCCAAACCCCATCGAAATCAGCAGGAGTCTTTCTGAACTATTGAATTGTAGACTTTCCTCGGGGTTGTGTACAACACCACAGACTTAATTACCATGTTCCTGGCTGGGATAAATATGCAAATGGACTTTTCAGCTGGAGGGTCTTAAAATACAGGTTGGAAACATGGCAACTAATGACTTGATTTGGGCTATATGCAAACAGTTGCCAGCCAAAGGCCTGGGCCTATTCCCATGGAAGCAAAAGGCACGATTATTACTAGCTCCAGAGAGAGCAGGACTTGGATGCCTTCTTTCAATACTGGGCAGTGTTTCCAAGCAGCTCAAATCTGTCAGCAGCATTTCCTCAGCCTTCCCTCCTTCTCCTCTCCCAGATCTGCTGTGATAAGAAAATGTCCACGACACAGATTTTATCATAAATGCCAGAGATTTATGCACCTACAGGTTTCACAGCTGCAGGGCAGGCATCTTATTGCAAATGAAGCTCCAGCTATATTCAACGCATGAGTTGTTTGCCACAAGGAAATGGGAGCTTCACCCCAGAAGGAGGCATCTTAAATTTGCCAACATAACCATTCTCCTGAGCATCTCCTGCACGGTACAACCACATACTCTCTGTTAGGCACTGAGCACAAATTCACAGATTCTCTCTCTCATATCTTTAAAGCTTACTCGTACAGCTGATGGTGAAGGGTAAGGGAAGATTCTGCCCCTCAAAGCCTGGCTTGCTGACTCAGCTCTGTGGGGTTCCAAGGCCAGCTGTAAACAAACTTATTAGATCAGCTTCTGTTACAGGACAAGAACATCTGCTGGAAACCTGCTGTCCCTAATAATTCCTGTATTGCATTTATTGACATTCATAGCCTATTTATGACTTTTCTTTTTCTATCAAAGAACTGTAATCAACAAAGCATCATTTCAATCATATGATTTTGAGAAGGTTCATGTCTGGAGATGGAAACTGTGACTGGTGCGTTGTTTAAACAGTTTAATGCAATATTTTTCATCAATGCAAGAAAACCTGGAGGGTGTGCAAGGAATGGTTACACACTAACTTATTCCCTGGAGCCTCTGTGTAGGATTTGCTGTGATGTGACAGAGGAGTGGGACAGCTGGAGAAGTGGCAGTGAGAGGTGGGTGGCAGGAATTTCTGGGAACCAGGTGTAGCTGGCAGAAGCTGCCATCCCTTCCCAGTCACTGGTGGGACAGTGTCTGCCAGTTTGTCACTAAAAGCCCCACAAGGTCCTGCGCTGAGACACAGGGCAGAATATTTTATCGTCTCCCAGGATTAATGTATTATTATAAACTGTATAAGGTGTAGTGCTGTGTTTTAAAATGCCCAATTTTGTGCTGATACTTTATATCTTTACTTTCTGTGTGCCTGCAATGAAACATTCAGCTTTCCTTTGTCAGAAAAACAGCCTGTACTTCGATAATCAAATATGAAATCTAATGATACCATGTTTTAGTGAAATACTGTGAGTTTCTGTGACTGGGAGGTTAACAAGGACAGGAGTTTGATACTGCAGCTCCATTCATGTCTGTAAATGGGAAAATAGGTGATAATAATAAAACAGAAAATGTTATTTGTAAGTTTCCCTTTAAAATTACTCTAATTTGTGTTAGCAAAAATTGTGGTTTGAAAACATGTCAACAACAATATTAATTACAGCAACAATGCAGCGTACATCCCAAAGAAACAACAAATCCTTGCTGCAGTATTTGATACCACAAAAATACTCTGGAGAAAGGTTCAATGGGAACAGCAACAGGCAACATGAAACAATAAAGAAAAACAACTAACTGACCTGTCTTAATTCCATACACCTGCTCCCCAATCCCCATCTTTAGTCCAAAGCAGAAGGGTATTGATAAGCAGAAGTAGATGACAGACAAGTAGAAAATTATTTATGAGACACATATAGAGATAAAAGGGAATTAGCAGTCCAGGCGTAAAGTAATAATGTACGCATGCGTGTGGCTGTCTGTGTGTTATTTTAAATGCATATGTAAGTATATGACATACATATGTGTGTCTGGGCTGTGGCTGAAAGCAGTAAGAAATCTTTTGTTGCCTCTTTAATATTGTGTTTGTAAAAAGAAATCAAATGCAATCATGGCAGTACCTCAGTACTCAGATCGCTAATTCAACATCTAAAGAACACACTATCTATAAAAATGTCTTTCCTTGTCAAGACTGTTGAGAACTAGCAGATATATATGTAAGAAGAGAGTTTTAGATGACCATAGGAGAATCATGTAATTTATATCCAGTCAATGAGAAGACCAGAAGCGGAAAGCTCAAGGTAGCTAGTGCTGGAGAAAGTTTGTTTTATTTTCGTGAAGTTGCTGAGGACCATACACAGTGCCTGCCATGCATTAACCTGTTTGGATGAAGATTCACAGCAGGTTGCTTCAGTATATTGGTGTCCTCTGCAAATCATCTGGACAGCTGGGACCATGAAATTTATCCAGATCCAAAAAATGTTGACCCTCGCCAAACCTCAGTGCCCTCTAAGGCCATATGTGCAGACCACTTCACATTTTGCACTTGTTTTGCCACTCTGGAATGACAAAAATGCTCTTGTCAAGTGGACATGAGGTTTTCAGGTCCTTCCACACAGAAAACGTGTCAGCAAAACTTGTCAGATGTTTTTTAACTACAGCATTATAGACACATTTTCCCTTTGTTTTCAGTGTCATCTTCTGCTCTTCGAAACAAACAAATAAATAAATAAATAGAAAAAGTCTATTTGACTCAATTTTGTGTTTGTGAACCACATATTATTCCATCAGTTTTGTTCTATCACTTGTAGTAAACTATTCACTAATCTAAGACAGGTGTCCCTGGGTGTTAACATTTAGTCTTCTAGTAGAAAAGTGGGTGCAAAGTTAAACCACATGTTCTACTTAAAAATAAGTGAGGTGTGATTAGGCAAGGTCTTTAAGACATACGCTCAGAGACGCACACACACACATACAGTGCAAGGAAAAGATGCTGACACTTAGAGGCTGCATTGTACAGTTATGTTCTGCACTTAACTTTTTGCCAGGTGGATCACTCCGTAGAAATCTAAGGGGCAAAAGGTTATGTTGAGCTCATTACTGAGGACAGCTTTTAAAACAAAAGTGATAATATGGACATTCCTGGGATGATGTGTTTCATTAATATTTGCCCACTGCTAGACTGTGTGAAGAGCTTTACTCAAAGGAAACTTTACAGCTTATTAGATATCAGAGTGATATCTGTTGGAAAAGTAGATAAACTACAGGTCTCTTGACATACTCATTTAAACATATATGTATACATCTATTTTGATTTTTATGAGGCATCTCTGATAAGTTAAATTTTCCTTGATATTGATATGAGGAAATATTCTAGAAAAAAATCCATGAATTCTCTAAGAATCGCTTTTAGTGTTATTTCAGATTGAAAGGGGCATGTATGAATGCCTAAATTATGGAGCAAAGACTGCAGAAACCCAGTAATTTAAGAGCAGTATGCTCCTTTTCTTTTGTAAAATACAATTTTAAAGGCTTCTAGTACTCAATTTGTCCTTTTTTTTCTCAAAGGGATCAAAAGTGTTATTGCCTGGATGGGTCAGAGAACGGTGATGACTCATGGCCAACATGTCACTGTGCCAACAACATCCAGGACCCCACTTCCAAAATACAAAGTGGACAGAGTACCCTTCCTGTGTTTGAATTAGTTATTGAGTACCGCACAACATTATTTCAAGATGAAAAGCACAGGAAAATAATGAATTATTTCTGCAAGAATGCATTTGAGGCTTAAGTTACAAATCTTTTGAAAGAAGGTAGGAAAGGAGATTTTTTAAAAAAATTGAAAACAGTTATTGCAGTCCTGCTAGTAGCTTTAAAGTCTGAACCATCATAGATCTAAATGTCTTCAAATGTTGGCAAAAGAGCAATGGAAAATTAATGATGCATTATTTCAACAGAGATGTTCACATCATCCGTTATTTGAGGATCATAGCATTCCAGGGAAATGAGTAACTTATCCCCACTTTACAGACAATGAGACGGGGAATTTCTGTGGCTCACCTACAACACTGCCATGGGTAGAGCTGCTTAATATCTGCATTCATGTCTACCTATACAAATTCTAGGCACACAACAAACTGTTATAGCTTATTGGAGGCCTTCGAGTGCTGAATTATTTACATCTGTGCTTGAAGCCTTGTTTCAGAAAAAAGCTATTAAAATTTAAATGTTCTCTCTCTCCACAAAATTGTATACTAGATCTATACTTTGTAAGTGTAAAGAGAAACTTCAGTTATTTGGGAACTCAACTACACAATCTTATACTGTCTTATCACAAAAGAAGAGAGAGGTTGATTTAGGAAAGGAGATGAAAATGTTTTTTATCGGTAGTGGAGAAGAGTATGCTTTAGGAATAACTAAGATATTAAAAATGGAAGGTTTCAATGATATTATACCACATGTAGCATGTCAGTAATATGCTTCTGGAAAGCTTTACAACTGATGTAGGAAGTATTATAAAATAAAAGTGTTATATCAAAATTGTGAAATGAAAATTGACTAAAACTGTTCTTTTTTTCAGGATTCATTTTAACTGGAAATTGAAAACGTATTTGCTTTTGCTCCAAATATGAGAAACACCTACCAGAAAGTTAACCCATCTCATGAAATTCAAATTTAGCCATCATTACATATCCATCCTTACTAAGCACACCGAGGACCTTGGAGATCTCTGCTTGCCAAAAGAAATATTTCTCCCTCCCTAAATGAGCAGAATGCAGTGCATTGCAGTTCAAACTATCGTCGCTTTCCTCCAACACTGGAAAGAAGCAGGAGTGGTCCACAGGGCTCTGTAGTAGGGAGAAATTCACTCCATGAGTGTAAACGAAGTCTAAACAAGGCCTATGAAAGATGAATCTATTACAGATGGGTGGGGTTTTTTTCCAGTACAGATTTGAATTTTCACTCCTCTCATACTCCTATCATATGTTGCTTGTTTTAGTGGTTGGCAAGAGGGAGGAGGAAAGGAACTAACAACATGTGTGCCTATCATCACCCTGACCACTGCACTTGTATGTCTAACTCGTTCCCCTTTGCTTTGTCTGCTTTTTGTCTTTATCCTGCCCGATAGTGTGAATTCTAATGTGTGTGCAAGTTCTGCCTGCCTTGACTTCAGCTGGACTGCTCATGAAAGCACAGCTACAAACATGATGCTCATGACACAGAGCCCTTTGATTGCTTCCTTGAAGGAGATTTGTCAGTGCAGAAAGAAGACAGGCAGGAGAAATCTTCTATCCCAACCAACAACCCCAACAAAATAATACCTCTTCCTTCTAAAACATCAGTACAAGAGTTTCTTCTTCTAGTTTTTTGGAGACAGGGTAGAAGGGAAGAAGGAGAAAGAAGGAGAATGAGCAGAGATAGAGATGGATTCTTGCTCTTGCAGCTTTCAAGCTTGCTATTGCCCGAAACTGGGGTGGAAGAAGAGTTAAATTGACTCCCGAAATGGCTGATCCTCTCTTGGAAATCATGCTGCCAGCTGTACAGGAGACACTTGCATCAACTTTTGTCTCTCTTACTTTGTCTCCAAGAGTGAAGCTTTGTCCCCCAAGAGTGTCCCCAAGACTTTCCGCAAGGAAAATGCATCTCACTGTAATTGTGCAACATGTAGTCCTTTCTTAAGCAATGCTATTAATTGTCTGGATTACTAAAAGCTTTTCAATTTTTTTAATTTGCATTAAAAAATTGTACTATCACCAGAAGAATTTTACCAAAAAGTGAAGAGAAGTTTGAGAAGGAATGACTGCTGGAAAAACATAGTGGGTCAAAAGCTTCTAACTACTGGTTCAGATGATTGTTAACAAATCCATAGTCTCCTGCCCTGATTTTCCTTTCCTCTAATAGTCTATAACCAAATTTGATCAAGGTGCACTCCAACACCTTCCTGGTGAGGAAGTGGGAGATCTTTCCTGATATGTCCATTAGGAAAAGTGTAAACAGCCAGGTGTTGGGCTCATGACAGAGACTATAGGGAGGTTTGTGCTCTATGAGGCTATGTAGATTACTTAAATGACACACATTTCAGTAAAATCCAACACAGGCTGTATGTGTAGAAAAAAAAGGCCTAGATCTCTGTTTTAGACCATGTCAAAGAATGCAGTGACACCAAGAAAGTCTTCTAAGAAATGGAAAATAATTCATTGAACCTAAGTTGTAAGTGCATACCCATAGCTAAGATGTCAACATGGCTATCAGATGGAGAGAGGGAGGATGAGGAGATGTGGAGTTGGAATTACTCCACAGGGGCAATCATTTGAGGACCTGTCTCTGCTAGAAACAATGAGGTAATTGTGGTTATCTGTCTGCATAAGCTCCAAGAGTTTTGTCACTGAATCCCTCAGGAGCTGAATTAAGTGCAGGGTGAACACACAGGGCCATGGAGAAATTAGAAGAGAAGCAGAGGACTCATCCTCCCAGCTGTTCTTGCATTTAGACCACAAATACTTTATTGCCTGAGAGACTGAAACTGAAGCACAACACACACAGCTGTCCTAGATGTGTACAAGCTTAGACAGAGAAACAGAACTAGCTGAAACATTCCACCAGTTAGGGCTAACATTTATACATACTGCTTAGGAAAATGCTGGCAGACATGAAGAAGAAACATGTGTTTATCTTTTTTTAAAAAATAGACTACTGGGGGCTGTCAGCAAGCTTTCGAGGAACCATTCTTAATGTGCTTGGGCTGAATTAGTGCAACATTTTGACTTCCACAAACAGGTCAGCTGTGGAAGCCCACAGCCAAAACAACAGGGTTCTGACTCCATATCTTCTCAATAAAGACCCTATTCCTATAGCACTATAAATGCAAATGATTGTGAAAGGATACTCAGTGAGCTTCAGTAATAATTCAAATCACAAATCCTTTTGCCATGCAACTCATATAATATGATGTTTTTTATGGAAGCCCTTCTCCCTCTCCAGAAGGCATTAAATTGTTATTCATATTTCAGATTAAAAAATTCAGGAAGAGTATTAAAAGACAGACAATGACAGCAAGACAGATTCAAGGCTTGTGTATATGCCTCATGCCTACTTTAGTAAGTGCTCCTACTCTAGAAATATAAAAGGAAACTCAACTGAACAGCACAAAAATGAATGCAAATATGCAATTTAAAAGATCAATCTCCAAAAGTACAATAGCATTTTTAAGGGGGCGGTGTGTAATTTGAACAAACACAGCTGAAAGCAAGAATTAACACCATATGCATAATCACATAAATCAAGATAAAGTTGATAAAATTGCACATGATGCTTGTTTGTTCTGAAGTAAAGTGGATAAACAAGGATGATTCAGGCCTATCATGAATTGTTATGCTGAGCAGCAGCATTGGTAAACTGCTAGTGCCTTTTAAAAGCATTACTAGAGAAAATAATTATGGTGCAAGAATCAGTGCTACTGAAACCTCAGCTATAGAGCTCCGCTGATAGCCATCAATGGCAGGTGCAAGGGGAGACATATTGCTCTTAAACAGCTCATTCATTTTAAGTCTCAGTTCATTTGCTACTGAAAATATGGAAGCAGTACACTGGAGAGAAGAACTCTGTAAATATGTGCATCCCAACTCTCCAAAAACCAGACTTATTTTAAAAGATTATTCATGTGGTTATAAAGGTGGTTAAGTTCTATTTTGAATCCTTCACTAGTGTAAAGTGTTGGGGAATTTTCTTTGTGTGTGACTTTTTTTTTATTTGTGTTTCTTTTTTCTTTTTACTGTACTGGTTCATTTATTTCTCAAAGAATTGTATTTTTTGTGCAGTTTTTGATCCTAAATTTGATGTAATGAACTCAGAAGCATTAGAGAAACCCAAAGTGGTACCAGTTGTTACTATAAAAATGCAGAGTCCACAAATTCAGAGAGAAGCTGACATACTCAGAAACAATGCTCTGCTTCTGAGGAGGAACTGAGCCTCTCAAAGCGTGCCAGGCACCATGCCCTCGTTGCAAGCTAGGAGCAAATCTGCTGAGAGAAACAGCTGGTCATCACCCCACACTGGTGTCTGAGAAGTTTTGCCTTGTAACACCTCTGTGAACTGAACACCCATCAATGCTGGCGCGTAACAACAATTAGTGGCTGGAGTGTGCGCAATCTCCTCAATCGCATCCTCTAGTTTAGCTCCTGCCAACAGAAATCCAGAAATCCCTCGAGAGTCCTCGATATGAGTGGAAACACAGCAGGTGATGGCAACCAGATTTGCTTCCAAAACACTCTCTGGACCAGAACTACAATGACAGCGTAGGCACACTTGGAGGGAAGTCCAAACGCACACTGTTTGAGTCAGTGGGCTTCAGGGGAACTGGATAAAGTTCAAAAAGCTTTTTTTGGAAGTTCCAGATTAATTTTTTTTCACTTGGAAGTTATGGGTAATGGAGAATTAGAAGAAACAAGACTATCTAGGCAGGAATGTTATAATAACTTTTCTTCCACTTGGCTAATGAGAAAAAACATGAAAAGATGTGTAAAGCGTAAGAGTTAAGGGAAAACACTGTTGACATTGATAAATTTGAATTGATTTGGCTTGGATTAGGTCTCCTCCAGCTGTCAAAGAATGGCTACCATTCAGCATGACTGTGTTTTCTGCTCTAACTGCAATACCATTGGCTCAGAAGTTCTTTTGTTATTCTAGAAAAATATGGTTTTCACACTCATTTACTGAATCATTGGGACTTTTTAAGGCTACACTTACCTTTTCAGGAAGAACTGCCTACAACTTTATTAAATTCTTTCTGGCACACTTGTGTTCTCATTGAGAATCAAGATATTGCTTCTGTAAATCTAAACCACCAAACTGAGCTTTTACCACTTCTAGTATTTTTTTAGCAATACATTGCTTGAGGCAATAGCGCAAGAACCTCCTTGGAGCACTCCGGAATGGGGTTGGAGGAGGTTGGAGTCAGTACAGAGGAGCTCCCTCTGTTTTTTCTTCCTCTACTATTGTCAGAAATAAAAAGGAAAAAAAGGAAAGAAAAGACAGGAGCTCAGAGATAAGAGGCAGAGTTCAATTTTTCTTTGATCTCCCTCTCAGTCACAGGCAGAGCAGATCAAAGAAAAGAGGCATAACAGAAAGCACGTGAGACAGGCATGCCTGTAAGAGGTTGCCTCACGGAGCGCCTTCATTCTGCATTTTGGGAATATGGCTGCATGATGAACACTGCATGTTCTCAAGTGAGAGCTAGAGCAGAGGGCAGGACTTGTTTTTTCTCAGAAAGCACACTGAGCAGCAGCAACCTTTCCTCCAGCCAACTTTCCACCTCCAGCATACACCAAGATTGAACACGACCTTTGCCGCAGGACTGCAGTGGAATTAGTCTCAATTTACACGAGCGTAATTCAGTCCAGGCCCATGCTTGGAAGGCCTGCTGGAATAGAAATATCCTCCCATTATACTGGAAAAGCAACTTGTAGCAACAACACTCCATTTTTGATGCTATAACTTTTCTCAGGTCTGCCAAACTAAATAGGGTGGAAACAGAAATACGGTGTTTTTGCCACTTTACCTGCAACACCATTGAAAGCTTTTGCTTATGCCTGTCACAGATCACACCTCATTCTACCCTTGAACGACACAATTATGCCAGAAAAGTCTGCTGTGCAGGCTTAAGAGGGAAAATGTGGTTCCATTTTATCACATTGGAGTTTTCTCATTAAACCTATTTGGACTGGGATTAGGCTATTAGAGAAAATTTAACCCCAAATGATTGGAATGGAGAGAAAACCAAATTAAAATATTCTCATATGTTATAAAGGAAACAGCCCCAAAAGAAATTATAGAAAATATAAGAATGTATAGCTATATAGGGGGGAAAGAGGTAAAATTATAAAATAATTAATAAGGTATCCCAGTCAAAATAACATAACCTGAAACAACAAAAAAGAGAAAAAATAAGACAGTTTAAAAAAATATGTTCTTTCTGTACTCAGATAAGGCTTCTTTTATTGCTAAGAATTACACTATTCATATTTAATAATCCACAAATTAGAGTCAATAGGCTTGTTCTAAGGCAGTACAACTTAGTTTTTAACAAGACACTGTTACTACATATAAATAAATTCAAGTTTAAAATTATGTCACTATAGCTGAATTAAAGGTTTATGTGGGGTTATATTGTATATAGAAGTAATCAGTATGGGCTTTCTTTGTGGTTTTGTCTCTTAAGTATTTGTATGACTTCAGAACCTCAAATAGTTAGTGTTTTATTACTACTAACTTAATTACTTAACTTTTTAACTCTTAGTTTCCCTCAAACTTTGATTTGACTTGAATTTTATGGGTTTCTATAGATGCTGAGTGCTCTTTAGCACCAGTCATATACTGTTGGGAGAATGCGGATAAAAATATTAAGACAGTTCTACAGATGTAGAACACTGCCAGTCAGGAGGCCAAGAGACCTAGGAGCCGACAGGAGGCCCGAGGGATGACTCCATCAAGGTATTTTTTGTTTTACTAGTGTGTCCTCCTTCCTCATCAACTCAAGCTTTCACTTCCTTTCTCCCCTCTGCCTTTCTTCCACACCTCTACATTTTTTTTGATGACTTGTCTTTTCCTTCTTTCACTCTCTTTGCTCCTTCTTTCCTCTTAATCCTTTCTTTTTTCTAACTTGTTTTTATCTCACTCCTCCCCTTGACTTCTCCGTAACTGCTCCCATCTCCTCACACTATGGTAACCCTCTCTCTGCTTCACTTTTTCTCCTTTCCATTCCAGATTTGGGATTTAGACTATTTCTAATTCAGCAGTCCTGTCTTCTCACCAATATATGGAATTATCCCACCAATTCCCAAATTATTTTTGTTAGTATTTTTCAGTTACTCAGCCTAGACTGGACCAGCCAGAGCTGGTAAAGAATGATAGATTTCCCCTCCAAGGTAGGAAAGGAAGGACCTGTCTACACATACAGCACTCTCTTACCCTCCTGTAACAGATGCACCCTTTACTCCTAGTTTTTATCTTTGTCCTATGCCTTGCCTTTACTCTTGGTTTGCAACCATCATATTAAGGCAACACACACCTAGCACGTCCCTTCTGCCATCCAGAATAGCAATTTATGTGTATGCATCAGGTTCTATTGCCTGTATCCAATTAATGTAACACAAGATGAAAAGGCTTATGCCCAGCTTACAGAATTGCTGAGCACTTGCAACGTGGGCTTGATGTCAAGGTAATGCAGAAGACAAGAGTGGAACAAAAAAACCCGCTGGTAGCTGGGTCAGACACACAATTCACTTCTCCTGGGTCCTACTGTCAATGCAGTTAAAGCACAATAGCATCAAAAGCCAATGATTCGATTCATATTTGAGCCCTCCATCTGACAGTAATCCATTGTTTGGCAATTGGTGGATAGGGCCACGATCTTTTTATGTGTTGTCAGTGTTGGTTTCTTGCATTTGGCCACCAGACCCATGGTACATGTATGTTGGACTCTCAGGTATTTTGTGCTACTATTGGACTTTAGGGTGCTTAATGTTTTTTGAAAAAATCAGTCCCATAACATAATGAATTGGATAAGCAGCTGAAGCACCTTCTTCCTGGACAAGTTAATCCTTACTGTTATAGAAATGAAAAATACTGTTAACTGAGATAACACATTGGTCAAAAAGAAAAAAAAAATCCAGAGCTGGAACGAAATAAATCCAAAGAGCGGAAGTCTTGTGTATTATGGAGCTGTTTTGACACTGTGTTGATTTTTCAAAGAGTATAAACTAGCAGCCCTTTTGGCTTTGAAATGTTTTAAGTAGCTTTTTATATGACAATACCATGAGATATTCATTTGTCTGCAGCAGGCTGAAGGAAGGAATGACTGGGTCTCCCAGACAGGAAGATATAAACAGACCTTGAAGAGGTCAGATGAATTCATGTTTCATAACAGCCTGAAGGGAGCTATTGCAGAGAGGTTAAAGCTGGTTAAGCATTTTTCCCTACGGATCCAGAAACAGAAGTTTAAGCCTCACTCCAGGCTTGTGTCAAAGGTTTCTCTAATCAACCCAGATGTAAATGGCTATTTACTACTTCAGGCCAGGAAGCCAGAGGCAGGTGGACAGAGCGCTAGATGTATCACTGCTTGTACTTTACTGTTGACAGAAAGCTGACTGACTAGTCTGGTGGGTTTGTGTTGATATTTGGCCCTTAACTGAAAAGGGAAAATCAACTCTGAAACACTGATGACATTAGTCAGACCTCTATGGGATTGCTATGTTTATACACAAGGGTGTCTTTGCAACATAAAAGACACACGATCATTTAAAGTCTAATCGATATCTCCCATGGCTAGGGAGTGTGTCCCTGGTGCGTATTTTAATCAGTCCAGTTTGGTGAGTGATGAAATAATATATTTTTGTAGAATTTACTGCAAGTTTGAAGAGAAAGGATGGTCAACAGTCGGACTGCCAATACTCGTAACAGATTAAATCCACATTTGGCTTAACTTTGTAAAATATTTACGAATACTAGTTTTCTGCCTCTTAACTCTGTAAGAGATTTCTAAAGAGCAAGAGAAAACTGAATTATCTTATAATGCCAGCAAACAATTGTAACAAATCTTATCTTGCATAAATACACTTTTTCTGTTTTGCTTCCCAAGACTACCTCAGAGTTTTTCCAACATACAGGTTTTATCCATGAAGCAGAAAATATGGACTATTTTGTGGTGAGAAAACACTAAAGGCAAGCAGCTGTAGCAATTTCAGACTGTTTTCAAACACAGTCATCTTGCTGCTGTATGTGAGGTTCAACACATTTGACAATTGAAAGTTCCCCGTTAAACTGCTTATGCAATTTGTTTCCTTCATAGCAGCAGCACAGTGTACTGAAAACCACCTATTGCAGAGTATCCAAAACAAAGTGATATCAAAGACTCAGACTGGGAGAAAAAATGAATACTTCCTCATGCGAAAGGCTCCTGAAAGTCCTAGGTCTTCTAAACAGACCTACTAATTATTGCCACCACTTGGTTTTTCTCACTTAGACATTACACATGCAGGTCAATCTACTGGCAAGTTCAGTAGCTGTACAGTGGCTGATAAACTTGTAAATGTGTGCACCAAATCTGTGAAAAAACCCCAGATAGTTCCATTGATACTTTCCCTGCATCTGCAGTCCTTATGTTTGTGTTAAAACTGGACTTAAGGCTAAAAGATGAGCATGAAAGGAAATAATTATAAATTATCTGCATAAAATCTGCAACAAATTACCTATAAAACTATAACTATCTAAACAGGATGACATTTACTTTATAGGTTCATGACTCTCTTTCTTTAAAGTTATCTAAGAAGAGAGTAAAGTAATTACAGTTCTCTTTTGATTGATTAAACATGACATATATGCTAATATGAAAGTAACGTCTGTCCTTTGTTACCCAAGCTTCTGGTTTAAAGCAATTTTGAAGATAACAGATATAATCTCATCAGTGCTGCCATTTCTAACATATATGCCAAGAATGTAATTCCTCTGCCTTTTTTCTCCAAAAAAGAAAGCATATTTTATCCTTCGTGTTTTAAATTTTGGATGCAGAAGTCAGATGATATTACAGCCATAAATCCTCTGTTTCGTTGCCATTATATGTCAGGAAACGTCTGTGCCACCAGTAGAACAAAAAGTTCTGCCTTTTCACAAAGGTTGCACTTCTGATTTGGGGGAGATTATCTGACTGGATAAGGTTGTTGGGATATAGTCCAGTAGGGAAAAAAGAAACACCTGCTAAATTTCACTTAAAAGTACTACGCGTTGCATAACAGTGCCCATCAGATTCACCTTTACTTCGGTCTGGTTCCAGTGTCAGGAGTCTCTCGCTGCAATCGAGGCTTATGGGACTCAGCCTCCATGAAGATTTTCCCCTCCAAATGTTTTGACTACTGTTAATGTTTCAGCCATCCTCTAATTCCTTGCTTTGATGCCTTTAGGTGCTCTAAGTTGTTTCTCTTTAATACAACATAACACGTGTATTTACAGAGTGAGGACGTGCCTCCTCTTTGCCACCTATCCTGTAAATGACACAGATTCAACAGATAGATCATCAGCTCTCACATTGTCTGCCCATGTCTCTCCTTTTTATTCTCTAGCTCCATCCTGTCTCTTCTGTAATTTTTGAAACCAAAACAAAGCATGATGTTCTAGCTGTGGTCACACTGAAGCTAAACAAAAATGAGCTTCAAACTCTCTGAACTTGTAAGAGGCATCCCAAAAATACGTTCACCAGGTAGATGTGTCTTGTTTCGCGTTGTCTTTTTTCCCCCCAACACTGCATCTTGTTACATACTTAAATTAAACCCAGTAGATTGAATTCCTCCCTGCATGAAGTTTAGTAAGTTTGTGGAGTCCAGTGGTATAGAATACGGAGCAGTAACTATTAACATCTCCAGTTCCCTCCCAGAAGCACTGCTCTTTTACTGAATATTAATATTTTCCTGCAGCTTATTAACTGCATGTAGAAACCTGAGCAGAATGTGATGCCAGTATTCGGTTTCCCTAGTTCTCCAATCAAACAGACACCTCCCTGGCAAAGGGCTGTTCCTTTTTTACCCCATCCTCACATTCTTCCTTACCCCAAAGACACCTGGCATTCAGGCTAATGCTAAAGCTGCAGCAAATCAGCACTAACATGGAGGGAAAATGGATTCTCTGATAATACTGGTTTTACAACAAGATGTCAGAGATTATTTTCTGTCTTGGATAATAAACAAGCTGTAACCCAGGCGAAATGAGCACTGGGGAGGGCAGTATCTGCTGGGGATGGAGAGGGAGAAAATGGCTGTGATCCTTCTGCTTACAGCAGCCTCCTGGATGTGTGGGAGAGAAAGCAGGGACTATCAGAGTGCAGCAGCTTGGCTTTGCAACCAGGAGAATTACAATGTGCATCTACTGTCTGAGGTACTCCAGCAATTAAATGTCTTTTACTTTTAATGTTATTTAGAAATTGAAATGGATAGAGATTAGACTTGAACACAGCCCTCCATCAGAGGTTCCATACACAGTGCTATGGAGGTATCAGAGCAGCCTGTAGTATTTTTTTGCCTAATGGCAAGAACAGAACACACAGGGGCTCCGTTTTGGGTTCTTTCCTTCTGTGTATCTGTTTTTTCTTGGCTAGCTCTACTACCATTGCTATGTTTTTTTGCTTGGTGTGTTACATCTGAGAGGCATAAAAAAGATGCAGCTTTAACTTCATTGCTTGGAGAAATGAAAACTACTGAAAAAGGCTTTCATGGAATAAAAGCCTGTGGCTTGATGTAGAATCTTGCTACTGGAAAAGAAGATGTTGATTATAAAGTTATAGAAACACAGACTATGATAAAAAAAGGCATTTTAGTTTCTATGTTTTTCCTATTATTTCTTAAGGTACAAGTACAAATCATTCAAAAGAAATTATTATTTCTAATTCCAAACTGCATTTTTCAGAGGGCACTGTCCTAGGTCAATAGAGAGATTTGTCAACAAAGGGGAAAGCTTTCATAAATAGGAAGAAAATGTTAAATTTCTTTTTGCTGATGATCTACTTTATATAACCCTGAAGATCTGTAACATTAAATGCACTGTAGGAACAATGTCCTTGACATTTGTACAGTATTATATCACCTCAGTTTTTTCTTGGCACAGTGCTAATTTACACTAGTTAAAGATCCAGACCAGAGCAGTTTTCAGGAGGAGATGACTGATTCATGAAGTCTAAGTGACTGAATACAGAAGTAATTCATTAACTCCATGCTATATATGAAAGCTTGATCAGAGATGACTGCAAAGTACTGCATATGTAGGCTAAAAAAATATAAAATGAGAGACAGAATAAAATTTAGGAAGGCCTATAGCTAATTCTCCTTGAGTTTAATAATAGATTTGTAGCATAATTTATTTTTGTGTGATTCTATGCAAGAGGAAGAAATGGAACAGCAACATTCTAGCTCTGACCATCTTGGTTTTCTGGAATAAATGTGTTTTAGACAAAATTTACTTTTCTTATATATTTTCTAGGGAAACTGTCTCTGTCTAGAGTACTTATTTTCAGTTAAGCTCATCTGTGATGCAGAAAACGTCACTGTTTTCTGTGTTTCTATTTCGGGTTTAGCTGTAGCTCCTTTGACCATTAGTAGCATCGAGAATGTCCTACTGGAAGATAAACTCCATAAAAGCCATGATATGTACCACGTGAGTTTATGCTCCTTCCAGTCTGGGGATGCCTGAACGGTGCAAATCTCTGCTTCCTTAGTCTACCTTTAAATTAACATTAGTGCTTTAAATCCAAGGTATTAATTATTACATAAACATAAAAAAAAAGATTACTTAGCTCCCCTCTTCTTCGTCCAGGTCTGCATTAGTGAAACATTGCCGAACCTGTTTTCAAATTTTTCATTAGGAGCACCCACAAAAGGAGTTTAGAAGTAACCCAGAGTGTAGTGGTTGCAGACCGTGTGTAGATGAGCCACTAGTGTCTGATCTTTGAAATAATTTTGCCTCTTTTTCTTTGGCCACTTCTCAATAATCTCTTTTCAGAACATTGTCAAAGGTGGTTTAAATTATTTTTTCTTTCTTTGTGAGCGATGTGCCTGAAAAGCTCTAACAGATTAGGGAGGCATGTTTTTCTTTGCTAGGTAGACACTGTCTTTATTCTATTATGATTCTCATTTATTTATTTTTGTTTCACAATACCCTTGATATTAAGAAAAGAAATTGGTGTTCAATTCCCAGGACCATCTGTAGCTCTCTTATTAAAGATAGTCACTGGTGATCAGGCACAGTAGTTGATTTTAATGAGTCTGAATTTTAGGGTTTTTAGCAGTTCAACCACTTCATTCTTAAGGTCCTTTGGAACCCCTGGAAATATACTCTCCTATTTTAATAACTGGTGGTTCTCTAATTTTTTTCCTTCTGTTCCAGTACGTCCTCTGTTGACATTGCAGTCTCTGACAGTATCTCATCTCTATTTCCAGAAAAGAGAAGGTATGTCACCCAGCATCCTCTGTGGTGAAGACAAAGGAAAGAAATCACTTAATTTCTCCACAATGTCTGTATATTCTTTAATTGCTTCCATTAATCCCTAGTAGTCCAACAGATACACATTTTTTTTCAACGACTTTGTGAGCAATCTATCAAATCACACTAAAATATCGCTTTAGGTAAGATACACATTATGATTTGACACATGTTTTCACATTTTTCATAAGTAACTCACTGCAATCTAGGTAAATCATTTTGCATAGACAGTCTATGTGTCATTTTTAACTTTGTTTAAAAGCAGAGTGGGCCTGATTGCCTCTTGTCACAAATAACTTCTGGATTTTCCTGCTATTAGTAATCCTTAATGTTTTTCAGTTGGTGATTTCAAAGCTTGTTTGGATGTGGATAGTCATTATTATTTCCAATTTTATATTTAGGAAAATGAGAGATACACAGAGACCCTGGCGTTATTTATGGCTTTTCCTGTTGGTTCTGCCAGCAGACCTTTCACTGCCTTCACTGGACCTAAAGTTTCATGGGATCTCTTAGCCCTCGGCCCCAACCACACCTTCTTAGGTCATTAGCATATGAACTTCTCAAAGGTAACTTGTTTGTTGAAATAAAACCAGTTACATTGTTTTTTAAATGTGGCAAAATATTTTTTCCCCTAGACAGTTAGTAAGAATTTGTAGACAACATGGAAAAAATGGAAAACAAAGAATACTTTTTTACTGTATAGTCATAAATTACATCAAGTACATTTCATTATAAAGCACTACATTTTTTTCTAATCCTTTATGAATTCTCTCCATTTACCCTGGGGGATTGTAATGCAAACTGACATCTTATTCTCTTCTCAAAAGAAATCACTAGTTTTCTCTTAGAACATTTTGCCTAGCAATACAAACAAGCAAGTAAAAGCAAGGTAAAGTAGGAGAGAAAGGTGACATTTTTTAAGAAAATGAAAACTATGACATCTATATGGCAGTGACTAAAAAAGTTCAGGCATCAAAAGTACAGAAAGCAAAGATGACCGTTCCCCTATCTATTTTGTTTTTATGAGAAAGGGTATTATCTACATATTATTGTTGATGTATAACTCAGAGAATGAGGAATCTACTAGAAGAATCAACTACTTGCTATTCATATAAGATGTGTACTGCTGTTATGATTTACATTGTCTGACAAAGAAATAACACTTCCATTTTCCAGAGCTCAAATAATTGTGAAGAATTTTCATCTTTTCTTCTTATTTGAACCAGTTAAGCAGCTCAAAGGCAAGTTTTCTCTGCTCTGAGTTTAGAATGACACAGAGAACGGGCTTTGTACCCTTGGGCTACTTAGATTTAATATCAAATTCTTACCTTGCACAAGGTCAGAAAGAAAATAAAGCTTATAAAATTGGACTCATATGAAGAATGAGTTTCTATCCTTTAATACTACAAAACAATCTGCAAATTATTTAAATTAAGACAACCAGCACTCCAACATCTGCAAGCAAAATGCTTAAATGCCAAATGCAACTTTACTGGCATAAGAAAATAATAAGTGGAGTTCAATTTGTGTCAGCATAGCTCAGGAAAATAAGATATCATGTCTTGCTGTCTGCTTGATGTCAGCTTCTCAGATTCAAACCCTAATGCCTCATCTTAGGCTGTCCTTACTGGAGGCTGCCAAATAGCAAGGTTCAGCCAGAGTTCATGCAGCTACTACAAAATAGCTTTTTTTTTTCCTTCTCCTTTTTCAATCATTATGAACCTTCTGCTTTATATTGTACACACTTGATTATATCTATCTTTGAAACGTATACAACTCTATTAGCCTCTTCCCCTATTCTTTTAACATACTGTAAATTCCTTTCTTTGCTTAGTTTGTTTTATAGCTTACAGAATTAGACTTTTAAACTTTCACTGCACAGAGAAGATTAAGTTGTGTGATTGGTTACAAGAAGAAAACAGAGAAACAGGAATTTATATTAACACAGAAAAGAAACAAAAGTATGAATAGTTTTCCCACTTAGTAGTTTCTTACCACCTTTCCACTAAAATATTGGTCACCATCATAATCAAGCCCCCAAATAGCTGGAAGCTGGTTCTTCCTAGAAGGGGAAGATTAGTACCTCTCTAAAATGTCCATTCTTGTTCATGCTAAGGAGCCTAAATCTCCTTCTGCCTAAAATCTCATTTCTCGTTGATATTTTGAATGAGACATTGTGCAAGCTTAAAATGAGCAATTTCAATAGTTTCATTTTCTTAAATTGTTTAAATTGGCTGCATATAAAATTACCGTAAAATGGAAGTTGGGGGACAGTTAAACCAAGAATTTTATGTTAATATATGTAGTTTAGTACTATCAAAATTTCCAGTCATACAACAGCATTTTAGAGAACTCAGCAAAGCCTGTTGTCATCTGCTTCCAGCAAAAAAAAGAAACCCATGTGCTGTTTGGAGCATTTGAGTCATGATGTACTAACACATATATTTTGAAGATAACATGATCCTTCCCTAAAAGAGTGACTGAAATTTTCTGAACACTTTAATCAAAATATATATGCAAACACACATATGACTACACACACATGGAGTGTAAGAAATTTCAGTTTGTCACTGAAAAGAGTAGAGTTTCAATAAACTTAAATTAACTTAAGAGAAGGTAAGAAAAGGAGTTGCTTTAATATTTTCTGAAATATGAGGAAGAATTAAACAAATGTGTGAGTTATATTTTCTTCCATTTCTGACTTGCTGTTCTACTTCAGGGGAAACGAGTTTCTTCGCTTAGGCTCATTTTTTTGTGAACTTATCTGGTATGAATTACTGAAATAGATCTGCAATATTCAGTGTCTGAACAGATGAAACACTGTAATACCTTAGATGGCTCATTTCTGGATTCAGCCAGAGTGGTATGTTCTTCAGACTTCAAGATATTTTTTACAAAATTCAAAGGCGGTCAAGATTAAAATTTCCAAATGTGTATTCTGGATCCCCTCCAAAAACATTCAGTCATTATTGGATATTGGCTTGATTAAAATTCCTATTGGTTTGTTCTATGGTTAAAGGGTAATCTTGTATCTTAGCTTTTGGAATATTTTCCTATCATGTGATATCTATGAAGTCTGAATCAATATAAAGAGATCTCTCTCACTACCCAGCATGGGAAAAGGTTCAAAATATTCAGATTTCAGGAAAAACAGTTCACAGAATGCATTTTGCACACCACCTTTTTTTTTTGCACTTTTTCCTTTACCATTTAGCTACTTCAAAATTTCCTTCAGGAATAGTGAAAAGTTTATTTCTAATGATGAGCAAGAAGAGTGTAACTGAGAATATTGGTGCACTAGTCAGTGATTAAAACAAGATCAATTTCATTTCTCTTTTGTACCCATCCTTTTCCCAGAACCCTCACTTTTTATAAAGAAGGTATAGCCATTCCTGACTTGAATGAATAATTTTGTTAAATATTTTAAAAACTTCAATCCAGAAATGCTTCCATTCTCCGAACTTTTTTCCCACGTACTCCCGGATTCTAAAGCTAAAATACTAAGTCTGAGAAAGATGTGGTTTTCCCAGTCTATACAGCCTCGTGAGATTGTATTTTCAGCTTCCAACCATAATGGAACGAAACATAGAATTTTCCCCATGACTTCTAGATTACGTGACCCAGCCCATCTGAGAAGAAGGGACACTATTGTGTGTAGGCCACTTATAGGAGGAAAAGGGCATATTGGAGATTCTGCTCTGTCTTTCTCACATCTAAACCTATCTCTTTAAGTACTAGCAAACTGCTGAAGTTCTATTTAACTATTTTAAGGTGTTTCTCTTTCATCCCTGATATGCACTCGCTTCAATTAACTGGGGTAGAATCTTGAACCAATGTCTCTGATATTTCATGAAGTACTGTGAAGACATCTAGTTTTTGGGTCTCCTAGAAATACTCCAACTAGGAATCCAATTTTGGAACCCATGTAGTTATTCATGCAAAATTTTCATCAACATTCACCATTATGAGCTGACAGTAGTTTTTTGTTTTAAAAAATAACTATTTTCCTCCCCAAAGTTTTTAACTTAGAAGTCACCAAGCATATCTCCAGGTGAAATTATGTCCATTGTTTCTGCAGAAGAATTTGAAAAAAAAAAAATTTATGGCAGGAAAGGGAAAAAAGAAACATTTTACAGTGTCCCTGAGGGACAATTTTACGTATATAGGGAGCCTGAAGTAATTGACTTGTATGACAAGTTGCCAAAAAAATGCAAGTGTCATGTTAAGGTGAATTAGAATTAGACTCAGAACCTGTCTGCAGAAAATTTGGCTTAATCCACAACATGAAAAATGCTCTATGCTTTCTGAGCAGAAGTTCTCATACTGTACATCCTACAGAATGAAATAAAACAAAGTAAACATATCCTTCCATGATGTTTACATTTGCCCAAGTTTTTGGGAATCCATCTCGTGCCCAGAACGCTGTGTTTGCTGACAGCTGTTAACACTGTGAGTGACGGGTAAGTGTTTTCTTGAGATGAATACAGGATGGAAAGCTAGTTTTGAAACTTGGGATCCATGCAACACTTTCCCTTTGCACAGAGAGATATGTGGCAATAAACAGAACACGTGGAAACCCCAAGCTGAGTATGGTACCCCTACCTTTCTTCAGCTTTCCTTCAATTTAACGTGCCTCCATTTATCTCTCTAAAAAGTATATCAAATTCTACGCTTTATAACCTTTTCTTCCTCCCCCTCTTAGGCACATTTTGAGATTGTCTCTTGTTTTCTTGCCTATTTATCTGATTACAGTGCACTGGTTTTGACAAGCATGTCATGGAAGGCACACTGCCCCAGAGGAGGCTTCCTGTTTTTCAAATGTCATGTTCTGAAGGTGAAAGCTTTCCTAGTTTGAGAAGATAGGACTCACATTTGGGAGGGACAAGGACTGATGAAGGAAATAGAATTCCCTTCCCAGCTCTGATTTAATCTTAGAGGCAAGATGCTGGACTATGATAGACTCAGTATAGGTATTAATTTCTGTGTTGTTAATTTATGTTTATTCTAGTTATATTTTTTTTCCTAAATGTTGGAACTGGAGCAGTAGAAGGTATCTGGCAGTTTATAAGTTATCTTAATAATTTAGGAGTCTAACTGTTAGCACCTATGTTCCAAGCTGTAGATTAAGGCTACTCATTTGAGTCACAGTTACTCTTGCAAGTTAGTTTTATTGACTTCAGTAATAATATTCTTGAAAGATTTTCACTAGGTATTTCATTTCATTTTATTTTATTTTATTTTATTTTATTTTATTTTATTTTATTTTATTTTATTTTATTTTATTTTATTTTATTTTATTTTATTTTATTTTATTTTATTTTATTTTATTTTATTTTATTTTATATTTTTTCTTGATGGTTTGGAGGTATTTTTAACATTTTTGAATCTGCCTTTTCATGTATAACCACTTATTCCACGTTTTACTGCTGCATACTTTGTGGTTCTTGGGTGACATAGCTTTGCAAGACTAAAATTTTTTAATGTGCCAGTGACTGGTTAGCAAGCAGCTTTGAGACTTCATGTGGGCTTTTGGTGTGTCATTGCTTTCTTCCCTTAACACTTACCAGATCTTTCATCCCATTGTTTTGATTTAGTTTCTATTCTGTTGAGAATATTCATACAGAATGTGTAATTAGTTAAGCAGTTCAGCCTTTGTTTTAAATGTTACTGTCTTCAGACCTTCATGTAAATGAAACTATGTTCTGATTCCAACTGTAGTGAGGAAGCAGCTGGTGCATTAGTACAGAGAAAGTGGAGACATTACTCAAGATAGTTATGAGTGTGCTGAATTAAGATCTGAGTCCTGGGTGTTCCTTTAATGGTTCACAGACATGGGTAATAGTGATGAAATGCATTAAAGCCTGGTCACTGTCTCCCTCATGGGAGTCAACATCCTGGCTGCTGCCTGTTGAGTGTAAGAAATCTATAATGTAGTGGTAATGCACCACGAAATACAAAGGATGTTTCAAAACCTATAGCTGGAACAGGCTGTAATCTCAGCAGGGGCTGGGCTTCCAGTTAAATTAGAAAGTTTGGAATTTGAGTCTTCATTATAAATTCAGTATTTATCTCAAGATTTATGAAAGTTTGATTCCCCACTCCTGATGCTTTGTGACAGAAAGAACACAATGCGTGTTGCACCTACTGCCACTGAAAATTGTGCTGGTATATAAGAACGTAAGACAACACTAGGACAAACTGCATAACCAAACTTTGAGCATCTGGTTTAACAGACACAAGGAGCTCCCACAGCTTCCTGGTACATTTTATGAAGAACCACTTCCTTCTGTTTGTTTTGAAGCCACGACTTGCTGTTTGCCTACAGTGCCTTGGAAATAACCATGTGCAAGTCTCTTCTATTTATCCTGTCCAGGTCTCCATGAGTTCATAGACCTCCTCAGACATCTTTCTTTCAGATTAACAATCCTTTCTACAGTCTTTCCGTAGTGCTGATGGTTGTTAATGTCCTCTGAACCATCTCCAGTTCTAGGATAAGCTTTCTTTAAATGAAGGGAGTGGGAATAAGGGGATAGAGCTACATAAAATATTTAATATGTGGGAGAACAGTGGATACACAGAGGCATAATGATGATGCACGTTTCATTGCCTTTTCCTTTCCTAATAATTTCTAGCATTTGACTTGTTCTTTGCCCCCTGAGAAGTGAGCTGATGTTTTCATAGAGCTGTCTACTATTCCTTGGCTCCTGATTCATAATGATCAGTGAGAGTCCAACAGTGGTTTGGCATAGCCAAGATAATTTTTTCCAAACATACATCACTTCACACTTATTTACAATGAAAGTAATACACTGATTTACATTACCCAATCAGTATCATAAGTTTCTTACACATTTATCACCCTTCTTTTTATTGACAAAGTGCTTGAGTATTTCTCTGTTACACCTTCGCTATCACTCCAAAATGAACCTTCAGCTGTGTTCCTCTTCTCCATGGCTTACATACAAAGGATTTTCTTCAATGAGTAATTCATTTTAGTGGGAAAACATCTTCATGCTCTGAAAGTGTCCACTGTAAATTTTGAGTTTCTGTTCTGAATTTACTCATTTATTCCCTTTTGCCTACATAGAGAAAGTTGGTTCAGTTTATTTGTAAACAGCCAAAACATTGTAGAGCCTGTTGGTTGGATTCTGTAGACACTACTGCGATGACTAAAATAAAGAAACAACAAAACATATTACCCTTGTGACAAAACAGTAATTCCTTATAAGTACTTTGCCACTAATATTAAGAATGTGTTTGTATAATTTTAGCTGTTGCTAGGAAGAAAAGAGTTTTGATCTTTTCTAAAAAAGAAAAGATTAAGTATTCTGCCTGCATTTGATTTTCATTTCATCTTCCCCATATATTCTATTTCTTTCTTTGGAAGTCAGCCAGCAACCCAGCTCCGTGTAACTACCTTCTTCCTTCCAGGCCTCTAAAAGTATGTTGTTTGAAAAAGATGTTTATGGTGCTTGTTGTATGGGCATTCTATATTCCTTTTTCCACTCCATTGTCTAAGTTGTGTGTGATGGTTTAGTGTCGTGTGGTTGCTCAGAGCCTGGCACAATGCAATTTTATTCTTGTGCTGACATTTAGGTACTGTGCTAAAAGATGAGACTACTAATTGCAATAAAATTAATGCTATTCACTGTAAGTGTTTAATTAAAACATCACATATATAAATTAAAATATTGTATGTATGTGTATGTGTGTATATATATATAAACCATGATTTAATTAAACCCCCAAACTTGTAAAAGTTAACCTAAGTTTGGAGGTGTTCAATTTGATTTCTTGCAGGACAAGATCAAAATTTAGAGGCTGACCACTAGATTAACACAACCAGTATTCTGGGTCTGTTTTTCAGTCATTTGGTCAAAATGTACAATCCAAAGAGATACATGAGGCCTACAAACTTCTTAATTATTTTAAGAAACACAAACATGAAAGATGTCTTATACCATTCAGTTCAGTTCCACACTGGTGTATCATCACTGTAAGCCTATCTCTTCCTGCATGTCATATGCTCTTTCCAAGGGCCACCTTGCATGTCAGTTATTTAAAAAATATCCCTTGAAAGGCCTGACACTCTTAAGTGAAATAATTTTATGGAAATTTTGACCAGCCCATGCTGTTCTACACTGAAAGATAATACAAATTGGTGCACAAAGATGGTCTCTCATGTCAACAATTAAATTTGTAATATTACACAGTCAAAATCGCTATTCAAATTCTTAACTATTTTCCTGTGTTATCACTTGGTAAGACAAAAGAGAATTAGTTCACTTTCTCTACTTGTATGACTTTAAAGCAATATTGGTGATATTTTGAATCTGTTCTGCAGCCTTAGTCACTGTACATTTCTGCCAATTTAATTTTTTTTTAAAATTATGTTTTTTAATAGCATAACTTATTTATAAATCTGGCATTTATTGCTCTCCACTCAGCTAAATTGGACTACATTTTCAGTTTTGAATCTTGTGTGATCATTTAAAAAATTAATTAAATAGAACATAATTACTTCTTAAAGCATGCATATTTGGAATTTTCTTTGGCTTTTGAAGCCATGTTTCTCACCACAGAAATAAAAAATTATACATTTATTTTCTGAAGTACATTCAGTGAATGTTACGTATGCAGCTTCTTTGAACAATGGTTTTGCCATGAGAATTTTGTGAACAAGAAGGATAAAAGCCCAGATTCAGAGCACTTACAAGCCTTAAGAACAAGTATGAGTTACATACACAGATACACAATACTAGATGAGACTACAGCTGGAAAAAATTTGGAGGTAACATGCTTAAAGACAAAAAAGGGAAGGAAAATTTAAATAAAGTAGCTCAGCTTTTCTATATATTGAAAATCCACTTCTATAATAACCGCAAAATACATAGGCAGGATTAAAATGAAATGAAAAACCTCCTAGAGTTGTAGATAAAAATTAAATTCTTCTGAATTACTATTTGGATTTATGAGGTTCTTAAGATAAATTTTAGTCTTTTAAGCACAATTACCAATGCATTTAAAATATTTGCTAAATATGCTTGCTTTCACAATTATTTCACTGTTGAACTATTGAAATGCATGGAAAATAAAGAAAAAGATCCTGAAACAGTAGGAATTCTAGGAAGAGTATTCTAAAATATGCAGAAGAGACTCTCAAATTATATCCAGTTTGCCCAGACCGCAGGTAGTGAGAAGTGTAGAGAATTACCATGCGAGGTCTAACGTGTTTCTAATTCACTGCTCCATCATCACTGCATCCTGCAGTTTCTCTCACTTGTTCCTGATGGCAGGCAGTTATGGAAGCCTAGAAGCTAGCATTATTGTCTTTTCTCTTACGGGGATACTTCCATGACAGAAATCTGCTCCAGTGCAGAAAGCCCATAAAACCCCCAGTGCATTAACCTCCTAAAGGTTAACCTCCTAAAGCGCTGCTAGGTAAATCTCTGCAGCTTATAAGTGATTCTGTCCAGCTGTATGGAGAACCCGTGTTCATCTTTCCCTGAAACTCTCAAGTAAATGCACCATCACATTGATTTTCATCCTCTGGGTTGGAGCCAGTTTCTGAGAGTAGTTCAGCATCTCCTTTCCAGCCTGTGTAAGAAAACTCCTCCCCTGCTTCCTGATACTGTGTCTCCCAAATGATTGGACACTTAGGGAGTCCTAAATACTGACAACAAACCACAAAAGTGGGTCCGTGAAGAGAAACTTTAGCAAGAGACCCACAAATGGTGTCTTCAGGAGGTAAAATCCCCATAATCTGCAGCTCAGTCCTGAATACACATTCCAAACTGCTCTTCCCTCTCTGCAAAATCTCCACCTACTTCAATTACAGAAGGTTATCATCTGGTGAAGACAGAGCAGTCTGAATTTAAAAGACTGCTGTGTTGAAAAACTTGGACCCATAATTTTTGAAATGTCTAAAGGTTCCTAAAATTTTTTTCCAAAGAGATCTTAAAGATCATTAAACTTAAAAAACGCCCCAGAGCACTCTGTGTGTGCATACACTAACATGACACAGATGCAACTGCTTCTGTTGGAAAAGTCAGCATTTCCCAAAGACACTGCGCAGTGACTGTCGCTCATTTCTTTGCAAAGTGCATTGGGGTAAAGAATGGAACATCGCATTTCTCTGCTTTAACTTAGCAGACGCAATTCTCTAACAGTGAGTGAACTATAAATAAGTTTCTCATTGTACAATTATAATGCAGTGTTCACACAACTTGGAATGTTTCCTAATTCCTGCCTAATATTAAACAGCAACAATGCACATCAAAGATAATGCATACAAATTTGATATTTACAGTGTCTCCATGCCTACAAAGAAGAGGAAAAGTGATATGACTATGTATAAACAAGAGTTATGGCATATTCAAAGATCAACCACCTAAAAAGTCAACATGTGCACAGATAAGAGTTTAATAGCTGCTTATTAAAAGATGTAGTAAAACATGAGAACGTCCTGGCAGTAAATAGATTAAAGGTCTATTAATCTATCTTCAGAACAAAAATATTTCATATGCAGTCATTATTAGTGGCTGGGTCTAGCACATGAGTGTATCATTTTTTTAGAATTGAATTTCTTAAGTTTTAATCATGCACCATACTTACTTCCATTAAAATAGCTGTTTTGTGTAAATGAATAGCAGAATGTATAAACGCCCAGTCCAAGCAGTGATTTGATACCAAAATGTGGGTGTCTGATAACTGAAAAACAGATTTACCAGTCTCTGCAAATAAACACCAAAATATGAACTGACAATTGGGAAGCAGAGACATTTGATACCTTTAATGCATGTCAGCAGGATGCCTGATGCCAGAAACCCAAATAAAGTGTTTGCTGGTGCTTAAGACAAATGCTGTTTCATCATCAGGGTATCAAGGTAGAGAAATACTCAGAAGATCAAACGAAAGCAGTGCATTGGGGCTATAATCAGAGCACTAAAATCAATGTTGATGAGAATCAAAGTTGGCTACAGTTCAAGTTCATGTTAGGCAGATGTTTATCATTTTGCCTTTCTCTCATTGGCGTTAAAGAGCAGAGCAAGAAGGAAAACCAGAAAAATAATGAGAGCAAAATTGCAAGACAAGTCTTCTCTGGGAGATTGGATAAAATAAAAACTATTCACACTGGGGCAAAGTTCAAATCCTGTAGAAATCAAGCTTGCTGTGAGAAAAACCCACCAGACCAGATGTGGGTGACTGACTATGCGGCTCTTGTCTACACTAAAGCAGAGTTAAAACCACCTTAAATACTACTTTGCTACCAGCTGATGCGGAGAACTGCTGCACAGACAGAGGAGGAATGCAAAAACTTTTATATCTCATCCCAAATTACAATCCACTCCATGATAGTGAGCCTGTGAAATGATGATCAGATTTGTTCCAATGAGAACAATTCACATTAAGTAAACCAGTTCCTTAAAGCTGTTGAGGGACTGTTATCCACAAAGACATTATGGCAGAAATACCATGTTCATATGGAACGAGGGTAGTTTGGTTCATTTTAAGCAATGACCTGCTAAGGAGTGTTCCCTGAAGATCCCTTGGTAGAACTTACCTTGGATATAGTTACTGTTACTATGGTTTGAGACTACTATATCTTTTTTACACTCAGTTCATTGACTACACGAAGAATTGCTTTCCAGGTGCTAAAATTTTCCTCAGCAGCTTCAATCCAATAGAGACTATATTTGTTTTTATTGACTTTCCATAGAGGTACCTGCAGAGACTCGTGATTCTGAAAATAATCTTGTGCAAAAATAAGCACACAAAAAATTCATGCCCTAGACTTGTTAGACCAATCACTGAGTATTCATGAACATTTTGGACTCGGTGCAACGTTGTCTTTAGACGTGGTGCAATGACCAGAAGCTTGAGCAGGATTTGGGGGATATTCTGCACTACAGAATAAAGTTGCAAAAATCTCTTGTATGCCCATTCTGTCAAACAAAAATTTCAAAGCTTTGAGCATGCAGAACCACAGGGAGGCATGTGGCTCTGCTGTGCCAAGGCCTACGAGATTCAGAACTTCGTTGTTTTATTCAGTGGACTGCCTGTCTGTGAATTAATCCAAAATGCAATGGAAAAGTTGCTGGGATAAAGTGCTCAAACTGAAAAAAGAAGCTGTTTAATTGTGAAATAGGTAGACAACTTGAAACAGTTTGCACTTGACACACACATTTCTTCATTTTGAATGCTTGGAGTACCCTGTCCACCGCAGGTACTGCCAGACAGTTTGTGCTGTTGGGAGAATACTCACAAGTGAGCACTGTGGAGATGTGTTTCTACACAAACATGTTCTTGCTGATCATTCCTGTTCTTTAAAACAAAAATATCTGCAGCCTATATTTTTGTGAAGGGAGGAAAAAAATAAATAAAAATAGTTGCTCTCTGTAAGTAGAAGGAGGGATCTTGCCTTCCCTTCCTTCCTTTAAATTAGATACAGGTTATTAAACACAAAGCAAGTTAAAAGCTAAATATCTCAGCTGAATTTTAAAATACCTCTCTGCCTCGTACCTGCTTCAATTTCTGATGTGCTAAACAACTTCCAAAGCCTTCTTCTGACAGATCTGTGTCCAGCAAAGGGTTGATCCTCTCTCTGACATACCACAGGCCCCTGGTTCTCACTGATCTCAGGTTGTCACTCAGCCCTGGCAGGATTTGACCCTCTCCTCCTCTGCAGTCTTCCATTTTACAGAGAAATGAAATTTCATACAATGCTTTGCAAATACTGTTTTGACCCCTTCACGCTCCAGATACAGTTAATTAAAAGTTTGAAGTAGTTTTGACAGATATTTTCTTGAATGTATGTAATTAAGTTTTAAATTCTTTCCTTGCAGTACATGTTTTCACTGGGGTCTCGCAAATCATCTGGTCGGTTCTGGGGTCCTGATTAGGATCTATTATGGGAGTGGAATAAAATGCATGGAGGAAAGAAAATGGTGCACATTTTTTGCCAACATAATAAAAAATACTTTCTTTCGCCCTTTTTTCATTTAAAAGTACTTTTAAAGCCTATGATTCTCACTGGAGAAAAACAAATATGAAAAATCTATCTTCAGATTTAGTGCGAACTAAACTAAAAGTTTACTGTACTTGAACTAAAACCAGGAAATCCATTAGTATTAGTGGTACCAGCTGTGCTTTGTATTAGTCCAAACTCTGCTAGGGGACACTGGAAGTTCTGCAGTACAAGGTCAACACAGAATGGATAACTTTCATTTTAAGTGAAAGAAACAAAGAATAAAAAGAGGTCTCTGAGAAACAATGTGGTGTGTTTGTAACTCTTTTTGTAAGAGCAGTCATTTTTAATGGGTTTGAAAAACTCATGGAGTAAATCTACTCCTTTGCTTTTGGGGATTATGCTGGTTCTATGTCCCAGCTGACTTCCTTCTACCCTACAAGGACATTCCAGATATCCTGTATTTTATCTCAAGTTTATAATAAAATTCAGTTAAAAAAGACCAAAATCTCAAATTCCTCGTTTATTCTGGCTAAAATTATGTTATCAGTCAGAACTGGTGGAAATATGAGTAATGTAAGGAAAAAAGAAATAAAATAAAACTTGCAGTTTTGCACCTCAACATTTTCCTACACACAGCGCTCGCTGCTCTACGTGTTCCTTCAGCCTGTTTCTTCTGTCCTAGGGAAAAAAATATAATTATCCCACTATAGGCTAATTATCCAACGAAGAGAAGCCAGGAATCCCGCCTTCCATTATGATGGCAAGGTACAGAAAAAGGCGGTATTAGAAACCTGTGCCTGTTCCAGTGGCAATCTCAGTGACTTCCAAATACAGTATCAAATGTAAAACTCATCTTTTCAGAATCTGTATTTGTTGTTCTACTTTGTCAGTTATAAATAGTGGCTTCAGATTTTAGGTCCTGCAGAATTAAGTGTTAGATTTAGTGTACTAATTCCACCTTGGCTCTTCTAATTTGTTTTCTTCTCTACTGATACGTAGAAGAAACTGAGCTGATACGTTGCAAGAAAGATGAAAGACACTTCATTTCCTGTTTGCTTAAATGTCTGCTGATAAATAGTGCTGATAAGTAGAGATACAGCTTAAAGCAACATTCAGATGACGAAAGGGTTGCGTTATCTCCAGAAGCTCCCACTGTGCTGTCTTAATTTACATTTTGCAGCAAGAGTTTCCAATCCTACACAGTAATAAATGTGCAGGAGTAAAATTCACAGAAGAGAAGGAAATATTGGCATCCAACTTTACAACTTGGACAGCACAGTGATAAATAAAATCTTCTGTTTTCTGCAAATTGAATATTACACAGATTCCCCCACAGTCCCTCCTCATAAATAAATAGTTGAAATAAACACTCTTGGAGTTATTTTGTACCAAAAACGCATGAGAATTCAGGGCTTGTCTACATGTGCTTGACATATTTCACGTGCATTATTTATGCAGCTCCCATAGTCTTGGGGCAGAACACGTTTCACACATGGACTATGCAGTCCATATTAGCTACGGTCCACCCAGATACACAAAGTGGGCAGGCTGCAGGTGCTCAGGCTATTTACCGAGCCTTTAAGCGTGGCAACAGTGAGAAAGCCTACAGAAAACTTTATTGCTGCTGCTTGGGACTGTGAACAAAATTCTGGAGAGACTTCACAAGGGAGTACCTGGATGTAGCTCTACCTTGCATCTGAGTGCCTATCTCATCTACTCTGTCACTGTCACTTCCCCAGGAGTCCTTTACTGGAAATACACTCATTTTTCAAACTGTAATGCATTAATTGGTAGGCAAATGTCAGAGGTCATATGAACAGAAAGAGGAGGGAGATCCCGCCCTGTGGGTTCCAGTGTACAAACAGGTTTTTGCTCTGGGAAAGAAGAACAATGTTGTTTTATCACAGGACAGAAGGGCCACAGAGAAGATTTCTGAACCTTTCCCCACCCCAAGGCAAGATCAATGACACTTTTGGAGTTCTTTATCATGTTTGTCTAGGCTGGTTTAGACACCTCACGCAAGCAAAAGTCCAGCCTTAGTGTGTCTTATTATCTTTAGTATTCCAAAGCTTTTGCTGACACCAAAATATATAACTAAAATATAAGTCCATTAGTTATTGTCTTGTCCATGATAGACAGGGAAAACAGATTGTTTGCAACAGAAACTTGAAGATTGTACACCTGTTCATTTGGTCAGTTCTCCCTTCACACTGAACCACCTCAGCTCATTCCAAACTATGTTTTTTTAGGCTCCATTAAGAGTTATGTGAATACTACATTTGTTTTGCTTTCTTATGAGAATATCACAGGAGTCATGCTTAAAACTCTCACTAAAATTAAAATATATGACAACAACCGGGTCCACAAAGGTTGTTTCACTGTCACAGAAAAAAGTTGGCTTGGGTTGGCACACTTGTAATATGTCATAAGACATACGCTACATAGGATTCTATTCATCTCTTTGCTACATTCCAAATACTTACCTGGAAAATACACTTGGAACAGAATTTTGTTTGACACTTTGTTCTGGTATTATTCCAGGAATTCTTGCTCATGTTAATTTGCCTGGTCTATAATATCCCTGGTCAATCCTTTTTTTGGGGAAGGTGCTGTCAGCAGGTGAGGTGTTTCATTATATATTTTGCTTATAGTAAGAAACTTCCACTGTGTTTTCCATGATGTTCTCTCAAGGAAGATAAGGAACGGTACTGTTAAAACCAACACACTTGCTTCTGCATCACTGCCAGCCACCATCTCATGCAAATCTAACGTGGTAAACACTTTCTGCCTGTGGGGAGCTGCCAAATCAGAACATGTTTTTTTTTTTCTGAAGTCCTCTTCTCCTTCTCACAAGACATGAAATTTGGATTTTGGCTGGCTGAGCAGGAAAAATATTAAGCAAAGTCATTCTTTTACTCTGTCTTAGGGAAAGCTGAGATTGCTGTCTTAATTTCCTACTCTACACATTTGTACTAATGGGTACTTTTGTCTCTGAGTCTGCTAGCCCACTGCTAAAATCCAGTTATACCAGCAGAGCTAAAAGCACAAGAATTTAGTTAACGACACCATAAATATACCGGTGCAAATACAAAGGTGTGGAAGTGATTATTGGATTTTTGAGCAAAATAAAAATCTCACAGTTATAAGAATGCTCCTCTTGAACTTCATGTGTATTCCTTAAAGACTATTCCTGCTTAAAGTTTTCTAATTTGTGACTGTCACCTCTGCAAGGCAAATATATTCTTACTCGGGGTACAGCTAACAAAGTACTGCTTGGAAAGTTTTAAAAATCTATTCAGTCTGGAGACACAGTTACGAATCTCTTCAGGTTTTTTTACAGAAGAGACTTCCATAAGATGTAGGGGGAAACTACTACAACACAGATCTCTACAGAAGAGAACACAAGAAACATGAAACTACCAAAAGAGCAAAGTTCTTGTCAATTAACAAGTGCTAAATGAGGACTGAATTTTAAAGAAGTGAAATGAAGTATATTTCTTTGGTAATATTCAGAATCCAAGCATCGTCATATGTTTCATCATCTATTTGTGTTTTCTTTTGTAAAGCACTTGAAAAATCTTTCCAGCATCTGTTCCAAGATAAGCTTTTTGTAATGACTTACGATGATAATCCACCTAAGGATGTAAAATATTGGTGAGAACAGGAAAGAATTCTAACTGATTTTAGACACAAATATGTTAGAACGACTTATTTATAAGGTCTGGAATTTCTATGTTCTTCTCCAACTTTCTTCTAAACTTACCTAATAATAAAATAATCCTTGATTTAAATGTCATAGTACTCTTCTTCGAAGCAAGTATGTCCTTTAATAAGATGGGTAAGCAGATTAAATACTTGACTTGAAGGCAAATCAAGATACAAATACGTGAATTGACTCAACAAATGATAATTTTCTAGCAAAAATATTAAGCACCACACAACACTATCTAGCAGATTCAGTAAGATATAGTCTGTGTCAATTGGAAGGTTTCTTCCAACAGAATTTGCATTTTCATTCCATAACCGCCCATCAGTAATTGTGGTTAGTTCAGTGGTATTTTGTGTGCTTGGTTTTTTGTCTCAGAAATTGCAACAGTTGTTCTAGCAAATTGACCTATGTGATTTACTTGACAAAACTGACCTGCAATGTTATAGCGTTTGATGATCTTCACAAACATCTATGGAGACCTTTGATTTCTTAATAACATTGATTTTGGAGGAAAAAATGCTATTCCTGTGAATGAAGCTGGAACAAGCTATAAGTACAGATTTTTGTTTCAAAGAGTGATGAGCAACATTAAAAGGTCTCTAGTATTACCAAGTATTCAAGACTAACTAGGGGAAACAATTATCAGATGGTTTATAGCACAGTTGCTACTACATTGAGGCTAAGTATATTCAGTAACAAGAGTCCAACTGCCACTTTTCTCTATTTGTTTCTGGAATTAAAAATAAAAATGCAAAAAATATTATACCAACTGAAAATTCACCTGTTTAACCAGTAAAATATATTTTGTATAGAACTTAATTCACTTAGAAATCCTACCTTGCAGGTATTGCAGCATTCCCCAAAGCACAAAGAATTCTAATCTTGGCTGAGAAACTTTAAGGTCAGAAGGGATTCTGCTAGTAATTTCCTTTGGTTTTGTGAGAAAAACCAAATAAGGACTCCTATTGCCTCATCCAACTTGAGAGATGTTTTTTGCCCATTGTATATTTTTAAAGATAATCAGTTTGGGTGTAAAGAAGTGTACATTGGGATGTAGTCCTAATTCTAGACTCTTTTTCTGACCTTACAAACCAGATCTTGCAACGTGCATTTTTTACAGAGCAGTTGCAAAACAACAAATTAAAACTGTCCATAATGAAATCAAAAAAACTTTTGAAATAAGTTCTCTGAAACCTATTTAACTTTTCAGATGCATCTCCATCTTCCCAGTAAATTTTATACAGACCTTCCCAGTATATGATATATATAAGAAATGGACCTTCCAAGTCTCAGTATTTATCACCACGAAGAGTAGACCTGTCCCATTTACAAATGAAGGTGGAAGATGTTGTACAGCTAGTGATGATAATCAGTGAAAAAATGCTCTTCTAGATCTATTAGGTTATGCAAAATCTATGTAAGTTGCTAAGGAATCTTGTTCCTCATAGATGTTGCATGAGTTTGGACACATTAAGAATCATCTATCAAAAGCATTGCTGAAAAAGTTTACCATGACATACTCCTGGACTAAAGTGAAAAGTTTTGATTAGATTTATGGGAAATTTCATATAATTCCCCTGGAAAAAACCCAAACCACTAATATATTAACTGTGTTATACTGAAAGGTATTTATAACCATTATCAAATGGGACTTTGATCTCTAAACAATTACAGGTTTACTGAAAAATTATGAGAAACACTCTTCTTTCAAACCCAGCAGAAGAAACAGCTATGTGCTTTTTAGTATATTGATATTTGAAACAAAACTTACGGTGTTGGGTTTCATGATAAAAACACGTCCCTCATCCCCTGAAAAAAAATCTCAGAGGCTGATGAGATTGATGAATTCATTTTTTCTTACCTGCAATTATCTGAGCATGTAGAGGAAAGAGAGTGAGAAACAGCCAGCAAGAGAAGCAGGTGCAAGGATTATCTAGGGAAGGAGCAGGTAGACAGTGCTCCTTGCACCTTGAATTCTTTTGAAATGCAGGTTTACAGGTTTCTAATCAAGAGAATTGCCTTCTGCTGGTAGTTCTGCATTTAAGAAGGCAATATTTTGATACAATACCTGTAAATAAAGGAGACTGCATGAAAGATGGGTGGTTTTGCTTTACTGTTTGCAAGGGAAGGATCCTGCTTATTCATTTCAGTAACAATCCACTGGGAGGAAGGTGATATTATGGAGAGCTTGCCATGCACTTTCGCTCAAGCCATCATTTTATGACTGAGACCATAAAGAAGAAAGGAATCTCATTATCTGGCTGTAGTGAAGACATGTTATGGAAAACTAATCTAAGAACTAATTTGCAGAGACAGCCTGTGCCATTCCAAGAGGGCATGAGAATATGGTGGGTATAATAGACCGGATAAGGGTGCTTTAGTTGCTAATACTTTAGGTGCCAAACCATCCTGTTGTCTCTCCCCTTCAAGGAGACAGGTTGAGTTTTACTAGGAGTCTGGTGAAAACTTCACTTCTAATTTGAGTAAGATGAGCCTGAGAGTCCTATCAAGATCTTCTTGCTTGGTCAGGATCGGGGATAAGAAGCTCTAATACAGACTTTGAAACAGCCAGTGTTTCAGACAAACTAGAGTGTCAGCAACTTACAAACAGGCCTTTCCTCTGAGTTTTACACAAATTTATAAACTTTATTGTTGCATCTGGCTTGCTGCTGTCAATCTCTATCCTCTTTCTCCTCAGCAATGTCTCTCGTTGGCTCATGTGACCCTGGGCAAGCAACAGATTCCTTACTACTTGTTAACAAGAGTTAGCATATAACATATTTTCCAAGTGAAGTTGGTGGAAATCCCCTGCCAGCTGCGAATTGTACTATTTAAATTATACTATTGTGCTGACAGATTCAGATTTGCTACTAACCATTCTTGCAAGAAAAATCCAGGTATGGTAGAAAACGATTTCTTATAAAAGATACTTTACCTTGGAACAACTATAGAGAAAGGCTTTTGGCTCCATGAATTACAGATTTCAGTAGCATTTCACTTGATCTTTATGATTATACATTTGCATAAGCTGTGAGTGAGTTTAAACTTTCCACACTGCCTATGAACTAACCAGATGAGCTTGTCATGGTTTGTGTTTTGGTCTTTGGCTTTCCTCTATTTACTTTCATGTAACGATTATGCACCGGGTTCTTCTCATGTGTCCAGATATTTCTGCCTGGGTTGAGGGCAGCCCAGTACAGGGTGGTGACTGCTGCCTGCTCAATGATGATGGCAGGGCACAGGAAAGAAGGCTCTAGAAAAACAATTTGATGTCCACTGCCTGAGATGTTGAAATAAAAGTCACTAATGTGAGTGTTTACCAGGTGCATGGACAACTCTTCCAACTGGTGGCTTTAGGGCAGGGGACACAATATCCTGCGCTCGTATTAAAACAATAGTGTATTGGAAGATGTAAACCAGTACTAGCAGGTTTTTTATGGAGATAAAATGCAGCCTTGCATCTGCAGTTTGCCCACGGATGAAATTTGGTTCTCTTAAGATGCCTGAACCATGCAGAAAGCTGCATTGTACACAAAGAGGCCAAGACGCCGGCAAGTCCAAACCAGACCTGCGACAGCTGTTCACTTATGAGGGGATATGGACACAGTTTGGGTGAAAGGTAGATCTCATGAGTTCCATGTGTCCAAGGCGTCATGTGATCAGGCAGCTCCACCAATACATTAAGCAGGAAGAGGTTGTGGCAAGACTCCTCCTCACTTCTAAACCTAGGTCTGGAAAGCTCAGTACAGATGCTCTGGCTGGAGTTGAGGAACAGAGCATGGCTTCCATCACACACAGTAGTCATGCGATCAGTAGAGTTAAGGGAGTCTGGTTTTCCGTGGGTCCTCCCACATGCCTTCTCTGGTGTCTAATAATGCCAGTATGTCTATGTTGCCTCTGGGAGCAGCACTCTTTTGTCTCTTTCTCCTCTCTATCCAACTCTTCTCCTTCGACTCATGAGCAGATAACATCTTTGAGCCCTCTTTGCCCATGTCAGAGGGGTGAAGGCTGGCTAGATTATCCAGATGATAATAGCCTGATCTTCACTCAGTGTGGTTAATCACTGTTTGTTTGTTGACTTTGCTCTCCTTTGGAGTGGGATCTGAGGCACTTCAGGCTATGTCAGCTGTCCTGGCTTTCTGCTGAGGAAGACAGTGCTAGGAAGGCCCAAAAGCCTGATGCTCAGGTTGTCAAAATTTGTTTCCCAATATAGTGAGGGACCAGTGGGGTGGAAAGAAATAATCACAGTGCTTAAGTTATGCATGTACAGTCCAGGTCTTATGACTCCTCCTCACCATTGAGAGCGCAGGAGCCAGGCTCTGGCAGCTGTAGACATGAGGTGGTCTGAACTGCTCATTGCCCTCTTTAACTTACGTGTGATAGTAGGCTCTCAATCTTTGCTGTTGTAGTTGGCAGTCTGAATAGGACTCATATCCTGCACCTTAAGCAAAGACTGTAAGAATGAAAAGTGGTATAATGTAATCCACAAAGAGGGCATAGGAGCAAATATTTAGGGATCAATCGTCTTTATTTCATAAGCAGTATCAAGTAGCCAAGAAGAGCTCAGCAGAAACTGACCATAGAAGCACCAGAGAATGCTCAGTGCTCCACCATAATTTAACTAGCTCTCAATAGCTTCCAGAAAAAAAAATCTCTAAACCTGCATATATTTAAGATAAGCCTTTTGTTCCATTTGTAATCCACAAACTGACAAGGAATCAAAGTCCCTTCCCCCTTCTCAGACTACATCCTCTTTTTATTTTGTTCCCCAAGTTGGAGAACTTGATGTTTCTTTTCATTTCTTTCCCTGAAGTACTTTTCTTTGACCTCATTCCCCCCTCCAAGTAACTCTATCCTGTGCTGCTATGTTCGTGCCCAGCCAGACCTTTATAGATGGCTTAATTATTTTCTTTTCTCAAAGAAAATTCAATCTGATCCCCAGTACACACAGGATAAAATAAAATGAATCAGCTGGGAAGCTGTATTATAAAGGGGGAGGGGTAAAAGAAGTTATGTAAAATTTCATGTCGCTGTCAGACTGTTTTCATAGAATTTGTGTTTGAGATTAAATTAAATCCCTAAAACTGCTTTGATAGCTTCATACTTAGGATGAAATGAAGCAGATGCATTTTACCCCAATACCATGCTTTTCGTCTCCCCTTGCAGAGAGAGAATGAACTGCTTTGTGGAACAGTTCTATATATACTTACAGTATTAAGCAATTCTTCTTTTTCCCCTGGCATTGGTATTCTTTTATTCAATTTATCTGTACTATAGCTTGGATAATATTTACCAGATGTTAAATAAATAATTTAAGATAATACAGTCCTGCATGACAGTTGTAACATTTTGGGTCACATTTTTATGCAATTTTTTTTTAAAATCACTTCAGTTCATGATTTCAATATAGTTCAACTCAGTGGTGACACTTAATACTTTTTCCTCTTCTTTAATTTGAAAGTAGTGGTACCCAAATAGTTCATTTGCCATATTGTTTTTATCTTTAACAAGATAAAATAGACGTAGCAGGTTTACTATTTCAACCTGATGCCGACAAATATGAAACCAAAGAATATGAAAAGCCAATGTTTTGTAAAAGCCAGTGTTATACAATGAAACCAAATGCACAGCTTGGAATTTAGAAAGAAATCCTAGTGTGAAGATAAAAGGACATGAAAGATAGTAAATGCTGAAATGATACACCACATAATGGTATACTGTCAAGAAAGAAAGATAACATGAAAACTTACAGAGCCATCTCAAAGCCTACATTGGTACTTGACCTATAGTTTGCAAGGAAACAATCTTTTTTTTTCATCTGGCTCATATTAAAAATAGGAAAAACAAAACCTCTATTTTTTCCACTCTTACACATATGGTTTAAAATCCATGCAATTTTTAACTGTCTAAAATTCTTTTAAGCAATTTAAGACAGAAAGAATTATTAAATCACTTTTCCATTTCATTTAATGAAAAACTGCACCACTGCCGTTGGTCTATGTACTATCCATTTTTAAAGCTTGTAGATCTCCAATTGGTCCTATGTGCAATCCATCACAAGTGGCATCAGATTTGTATTCCATAAGTTGGGTGCTGCTGAAGAGAGAACTGAATAAAACCTAACCCAACATGTAAGGTAACTTTGAGAAAAACTTAAAATACTTCCCCATCTCTTTCCATGTTTTGAAATGAGACCATTTCCCAGCACTACCTCAAAGAGTTTCCAAAGCCTAATGAACCTTGTTGTCCTCAGTCCACCTGCATGTCCTCAGTCCACCAGCCCTTCTCCTTTCTTCTGCAGGCCTGAAGGTCTAAAAAGATAAGAAATTTAACTTTGTTATAAGAGGAGAAGAAGCAACCTATCAACCTCAATGTCTGGTTTCCAGAAACTACAGGTTAAAATACTGTGAGATTAAAGTCAACCTTTTATCTATCCAATGTATACAGTTTTGCACAACTGTGGTCTGCATATGAGAGCTCATAGGTCTGCATAGCAGCTAAGACTGCTTGAAAATCTTCTGTCAATAGATTTTCTTATAGTAAATTGGAGTTTAGACTTAATTCAAGTTTTTCTGGATGTTCTTGTCCTCAGTATTTTAGAAAGTGTCCACAAAGAACAAGAATCACCTCAAATCTCTCTGCCAGTTATTCTGATCTTACCCAGGTCTCCTACCAAGCTTTTGGTTTTCAGCTGAAAAAAAAAATTAATTTTCTGAAAGCCAGAAAATCATTGTCTGGCGTTATCAGTTAAGGATCTTTAATCTTCAGGTACGATCTCACTGACTACAGTTCTTTTAGAAAACAAGGCCTTATCTATCTTGCAATTAAAGCCTATGGAACAAGTCTTACAAGGTGAACTTGTCCCAGTTTCCCTGGCCATAATGCTCACTTTCAGTGTGATTATTCAGAAGGTTGTTTCTCAGAGGCACTGTTTTTTCCCTGTACTAGAATCTAGATTGGCTAAATTTTATTTTCTTATCTCCCACTCTTCACAACAGCAAAAATTAGCCAGATTACTTTGTAGAAGACACTCTGGAATGAGTAGGTAGCTCGAAGGAAAGGAAAAGCATGATTTCTGGAAACAAAAACATAATTTCAGGAAACACACTCTCTACAGTGGGAACTGAAGGTGTCTGCAGTGACTCTACTACTAGAGAGTATAAATCTGTATCGTAAAAAGATGACTTGCTTTCTCACTGGGATGGTTGCCAGGGAATAGATTCAGCACAATGCACTTCAAGGGCTAAACAATAATGCACAATTGCTCACTTAATTGAGAATTACGTGTTCAGCTGGCACATGTGATACCTGAAAGTCCACTCACAGTTGTTCACAAGTCTGCTTTGGTATTTTCATGTAGATCTTTCTTGCCATGGGGTCCACTGTTAGCTTCTGGCTGCTGCCTTGCCTTGCAGCTCAGGGTACTTGGGAAGGAGGGAGAGGAGGAAGTGTTGCTCAGTGCTCATCGTTAAAGCAATTCAGGAAATAAAAATGAATGTCTCTCAGCACAATAAATTCCTGGGAGCCTAATCTGAATGAGCAATTCATTGGCATGTTTCTATTTCCAGCAGGGGCTGTGCCAATTAAGAGAACTGCCTATAAACCCTTTTAGTGATGTACACTGGGAGGTAAAAATAATGATAAAATATAGATTTATTTTTTTACCTATTCTTTTAGTAATAGTGGGAATGGAGTAAAATGAGCCTGCTGTCCTGTCCTTTCAAAGGCTGTTTCTATAATATCTGGCCAGTTTAGAGGTAAACTCTCATTCAGAAGTGCAAAGAAACTTGTCTTCTACTTGTTTTGCATTCAGATGGTAAAATAAATGTTTCACTGCAGCCAAGACTTGTTCTTGTGTCTGGAGAATTATAAGAAACACTTGCACTTTATAGTCATGGTGTCTTTTTAGCCAAGCAACTGTTGTGGGCTGCAGTGAGAAGGGTAGGGGATTCTGAATTAATTTTAGCTACAAAGAGTTAAGTCCTTTTCTTCTTTTAATATGAAGATGGGATGAAAAGAGGAAGGCACACCTGAGGGAGTCAAGCCTGTGAGATTCTGTTTTGAGTGGTAAGGAAATAAAGAAAACAGCTGAAAGGACCCCAGTGACTTTCAGAGATGAGCAGCTTTGGGATCCTTTCTGTGTCGCCTCAGTCAGAGCTGCAGAACTGCTGGTTTATACATCCAGTTGTGGTTTTATTCTTTTTCCTTTGCTACCTCATGGCTGAGGTGATGCCATCACAGTAGCTCTGCTGTGAATCCATGAGTCTTTGACAGAGGATTTCATCCATAAAGTGGGATATGATTGCTCCTCAAGCTGAAGGCTGCCCAGAAAATCTTAATGTATGTCCAGTTTGCTGAAGCATTTGAAGTTCCAGCTCTTGTTTTCACTGCGAAGCAGAGTGGACCTGACACCTTTAGAACTTTCAGTATAAGAAAAACCAGACAGATGGTTTTTGCACTACTTTAGTACAGTAAGTGACCCTCATTCAAAACCTCGCTCTAAGGACTTAATTTGAAGTTTCTTCTGCATAAAGGCAGTTGCCAAACCACAAACTGTTGGGTGTCTAGCAACGGGAGGGAAATGGAAAGGAGCAGAAAACATCTCTCTTTCTGTGCTTTCCTAACAAGAGATGAGTCAAAAAAATTACAGCCCTGACCAACTAGGATGTCACAAAAGCTTCTTTAGATCCAAAACTGAAAAATAGGACAGATCCTTCATGCTATTGCATATCACAAATCAACTGGCAAGTGTATTCCCTATAGCACAGAACAGGCCTGTGTTAAAAGTATTTAAAGAAACATTTTTTTAAAGTACCAAAATAGCAAACAAAGTAGTCTTTGGATGACCTCTTGTTTCTCTTGACTAGCAGTGGCATTCATTACTCTGCAGCGTATGATAAAGTCAACCATTCAGCTGGCTCCCAGTAAAGCAGATTTCTTTAACTGACAAAGCCCCTGCCATCTAAGAATTTGGTTCAGTTTTTCATATCTTGCTAAAAGACTAAATAAAATCCAATCTTCTGGAGCAATATTGAGATATTACATCCAGATGAAGGGTGGGTGTCATAACAGAACAGGCTGCTAGCAATATTCTCTAGGCTTCTTGCCATGAGCTTGGGTTAAAGTGGTGAAGCCGAGGTAAAAAGCAAAGGAGTTTTTATTCCTATTGACATATAAAAAGGAGTAGAGGGCACTTCATCAAGATTTTTTGTTATATGATTATTGGCCTGAGAGTAAAATGTTTATTGCTTTCTTTGCTTCCTAATAAAACACTTGTTTTGTCTTAGAAAATACTGTGGTTTATATAGTAAATATCTATGCTTTAAGATGAGGGGAGAGGAAAAAAATCAGAGTCGTACTCAGATCGGGTTCCAAATGTCCATGAACATGTGTAATGGAAGGTGGAAATTTCATATTTCTCCCCTGCTAATTTCATCAGGATGAGACTGCACTATCCGTTCTGCTTTTCAGAGTGTGTCAGTCCTGCCTGGAAAAGCTTTTTATTGTGTAATGATAGAATGTTGTCCCTACTGTGCTGGGTTATTGAAATAAGAAGCAGAGTTACTACAGTCAAACAAACGCAAACTTTTGTACCAAACAGACAATAGCATTTACAGTTCCCTTCAACTGATACAGAAATATTTGTGCCACATGAAAGGTGTAAGGCATTAAATGAAGAGCACATTTAAATGATGAACTGCACAAAGAAGTCCACCTAATGTCAACCTTATCAGCTAGTGGCTGCAGGTTTTTTGGAGAGATGGGGCAGCTTACACTGCACAACTGGTCACATAAAACACAAAAATCCACTTTAAAATGAGACTTTCCAGGTCAGCCTTGCAATTACACAAAACTATGGGTTGGGTGAGTGCTGGGGATCCTCTGGTCATATAGGCTGTACAATCACTAAAGAATATGCACTATATGATGAGACTCAGGGAACTGTTTTCCTGATTTATGAGCCCAGTTTCATGAATAGCTGTCTAGTTTTTGTTCCTCTCCTCCCATTGTTATTCTATTTGCTATTCTGCTCTTCCTCTCCCCACAGCAGAGAGGGGAATTTCATAACACAAGAGGTACCCTGGGAATACCGAACCAATGGCAACTGAGGCACACCAGAGAAGCTGAGGGCAAATGCTATACTGATGGCTATGTGCAGCAGAAATATTCTGTATATTGTTAGTTGCATCTTGTCCTGACCTTAAAATTCCCTCCAGGGCTTTCTTCCCTGGCATAGAGTACAGCAAATACCTAGGGAATATTGCAAAAAAAACAAGGGAACATTATCTAGTTACCTAAGGCAACTGAAAAGTTTTAAAACTGACCAGAGTAGTTGTGTTTCACAACTCCTATTTAACAGACAATGCCTGTCTCTCAAAATATCCACATCGAAATGCAGAGCCAACAGGGAAATTTCAGTGCTCTGTCTGTGTGTCCTGCCTGCATCCAATTAACAGTCAAACTATTTGAAAGGAAAGTGATCAAATGGAATGAATTAATTTAAAAAATATAAATGGGTATAATGTTTTTATGATAGAGATTTATGCATTTGCTGAAATGGGGCGGTTTCTGAGCTTTTGAAAGCTAAGCCCATTCCTTTGGGAAAAGAGTGCCCTTAATTCTATTTGTTGTTTGTATTAGATTTGGGGTTTCCAAGCTCAGTTAGGGATATTTTGTCATGTGTTGTACAAGCACAGAACAAAACATCCTTCTCTGAAAGAACTTAGAGCTCAACTGTAAGACAGAGGAGGGAGTTCTACAAAGAAATAACGAGCGTCTCAGTATGTTCAACTTAGCTTCTCCAGCTTCACCTACTCTCTACAGTTCTACTCTTCATAGACTCATAGAATCATTAAGGTTGGAAAAGACCTCTAAGATCATCCATTTCAACTGCCAGCCCTACACCACTGTGTCTACTAAACCATATCATGAAGTGCCATGTCTACATGTTTTTTGAACACCTCCAGGGAAGGACACTCCACCTCTTCCCCGGGCAGCCTGAACCAATGCGTATGCTGCCCTCCAGCAGACGCCTCATGTACCCTTTGAAAATGGTGATCTCCAAAACACAATTGCATTTCTTACATGCTGCAATGAATGTCAAATTAGTTAGCTATGTCTCTGCTTGAAACAGCACACTTCTGACTGGCTTCAAGACACACAGAACTTGGTAGAGAAATGCCTGTGTCATGGATGTGGTTTCAGGCTCTCTGCAAACTCAAATCAATGTTGCTGGTTACATTTGGGTCATGTCTTCAAGGCGGGGCAGTGTTACCTTTTTTTCTCTGGAACTGGAACAGCTGTATTTTAAATGAAAGGCTAAGCCTCAGGAAAATTAATTAAGAAGTTGAGTCTTTACAGTCAGCTGCACTGTATGTGTGCTCCTCGTGCCAGTGTCAGATGCTGTATCTGGCAATAATTTGCACTCTTAACAATTCCATTTAATTTTAATTTAGCAAAATGATTCTGTTTAACTACTAAAGTCATAAAACCAGATTAAAACATCAATCCAATTAAATATATTTAAGCATGTATTTAATTTTATGCACAAAGTTGCTTCTATTGACTTCCATTTCTGTGTTTCAAAATAAGGAAATACTTAAGTGTTATAACACACTATGATTTTACTACTGACAACAGGGCCAGTGGAATTTCATCAGCAATGAATTTGATCAACTGCATTGAAAGAAGGTGAGAAAAGCTTTTAAGAATTCAAGAAGAGTTAAGACTTTCCAGCTCAGTCAAAAGATTGCCCAAAATATACCCCTAAGCAAACTTCTCTGGAACACCACTGTTCATTCTCTTTGTTCTGTTTTGCATGTTTCATCCTGGCTGAAAGGATGACCCAGACATCTTTCTGCTTGTGACAGAAATAAATAATGGGAACCATAAGGCAATAAGGGATATTTAAACATTTATAGTCACAATGGGGAAAAGCCACACTTTGCTTTGGAAAAATGGCAACTCAGATGGAGCTATTCAGACAAAAATAAAAACCCAAGACTCTTCCAGATTTTCAGAACCTATTTTCCTGAAGCAGTCAGCAAAACTCTACCTTCTGTGATGTTTCTTTCCATAGCCTATATAGCTATTGGAGAATAAGTCATAATTAAATATGTATAATAGGAAAACATCATGTTACATACATATTCAAGAGCAAATGTTAATTGATGGGCATAAGGGAATTTCTAGTGCAGAATCTGACCCTTTGAGATGCTGTCTTTGAGAACTAGCTATCTAGATACTTATATTACTCCCAGCTCTATGATATCTGGGGGCCTTGCAAACGTTAATGAACTTATCCTCACAACCACCTTGTGAGGCTGGGAAGTTTTAGCATCGACTTCAAGGGAGTACAACCAGGCCCTAGGCATGCAGTAGCAGCCACAGAGGAGCTCAGAAGGAATCATGCTTGCTTCAAACAACATTAACTACTTGTTGGATGATAGCTGGGGGTAATGGCACATACAGTGTCTGGTGGGTTGCCCCTCTCCCATAAATAATTTGGAGGAGACAGTCTATGAAAATCCAGTGAGAGAGGTTTTGCAAGGAAGTAGGGGAAATAATACTGCTGATCTATGGATTCCCCTTCTTTCCTCCCTACCCATCATGAAAGCTTGATGGCTTTCAGTCATTTGCAGCTGTAGAAATGTGTGTGTGTTTGCGCGCGCATGTGTGTGCGTACGCACGTGTGCTTTGAAATGAGAAATGACGTCAAGGAGCGAAAAAAAAGAGTATTAGACACATTTCCTATGGGTTCAGACAGATGGTTCCGAGTGTAATGAAAATACAATAGTTGTATTTTGACTTACTCTGTGTCCACTTTCACTTGTATTGTCCACTGCAATAGCCGTCAAAATGAAACCTTCTGTCAACTCTGGAGTGCAAAAGGGCTCAGTCCATCCATGTGCAATGAGCAGCCACCTTAAATTCCTGAGCACGGGAACTCAGATGGGAATTGCACAGGCACCTTTGGTCATTTTTCTCCGTCAGAAGGTCACACATCCCATACAGGTGTGGCATACTGTTGGAAGGAGAAATGACTTTTGCACATATCCAGTTTGCCTTTTGGGATGTAATTCAAGAAGGGATTTTTTGCAAGACACAGTGCGTATTTAGGCACAAAGGAGGAAGCAGCCTGACAAACTGAACAAAGCAGAGATATTTTCTCTCTCTCCTGAATGTAAAAACAGGGAACTTCCAAAGCACAAGTATGTTTCATAATTTTCAGCTGCTGTCACTCAGCACTGGAGAGCAATACAGGGGAATATCTGTTACAAACAGGCACCACAATGGTGGTGGTTGTTTTTTTTATTTCCTGGCACTCCGAGGCAGGTTTGTGTTTAACCCTACTCACAGCAAAAAAACAGTGACCAGACTCATTTTGACTGCTCTGGGAAGGAAATATGAATACACAGTAAACAGCCTCTCAGTGTGTTGAGGGGAAGAAATCCTCCAATGCTCTGCTTCTGCAAGGAGGAGGCCCAGAGGGCCCTGCAAGAGAGTCTCCAAAATCAAGGGTACATGTGTCTGGCATCTACTACTACTACTACTACTACTACTATTACTACTACTACTACTACTACTACTACTACTACTACTACTGCAGCTACTTCCCCCATATCCAGTGGGACCACAAGAGCCTCCAAGGACGTCTGATACCTTCCTTGCACTACATAAGACCTGTCAGTGCATGCTGCTGATAAACTGCAAGCTCTTGGCCCCAGAAATTCGGTTGCAGGTCTGGGGCACTGAGGTTTATAACCACAGTCTGATCAGCAATTCCATTCCTACTCTGGAAAACCATCAGGCACTCTAAGTTACTTTTTTCTCTTGTCTTTCTAGAATGCTGTTAAGTTACACTTAATATATTGTACACATGGAACAAAAATGGGGAAAAAGAAAGCAACTACTTCCTCTGAGCAGCTAGAAGATACTCCGAGGTTCAACACAAAGTAAAATATGGCATTTGAGGTTTTCTTGTCAGGGAAGAGAAAGTTGCAGATAAGATATAGGGCAGAAGTAATTTTTCTGCGAATTGTGTTGTACAGTTCCTTAAGGCTCTTTTTTTTGTTTTTAGTTAATACGACCCACTACTTCCCCTCCAATTGTAGTTGGAGTTGCACGTGTGGAAAAATGACAGGATGAGCAAATAGCAGGAAATTCAACAAGCTGGCTTGATTAAGCTTTTGTTGAGCTCTGCAGCACCTGCCTATCTGTCTCGTGAAGCTGGTCCTAAGTCAACAGGAATTATTCCTTGTGCTTCAGTATGTGCTTTCCCAGGCATGGAGAAAGGGACAAGGACAACCACCTCTGTATTGGAAGGTAGGGCAGGGCTAGTTAGAAAATATCCTAATTATGTGTTTCTTTAGAATAAAATGCTGCTTTTTCTGGGAATATTTTCATAAAGCGGCTTTCAAATTTGTTCCCATGACTCTGAGACTGCTGGTTAGAGAATATTACTTCAATTTTTAATCTTTCTGAGACAGGACATTTTCTTCTTGCACAGCAGCTAGCACAATAGAGTGCCTGGTTTCAGGTGAAGAAAAAACCAAACGCAAATGACTAGGGAAAAATAAAACAACATTTATAACTTTGAAGCCAGAGAAAGAAATACGTAAAATGGTAGTATGCAACTACAATGTACCACATAGGAATATTATGTATATTTAAAGATAAGCCATAAACTAACATATTTTTTTTATGCTTTGATTGGAGTGAAAATTTTGCCCTTTGTCATTATATAGTTTCAATTTCCTGAATCAAAACTTCTTGCCACTGTTTAGCACATCACAAACAGGAGCCCATGCTAGCTTGGGGTGTTCAGTCTGGAAGTTTATTTATCAGAGGCACACTGCTAAACTAAAATCTGATTGAACGTATAACAATTTTAATATTGGATTAAACCAAACATTAGTTCCTAAAGATGTGGAAAGGCAAACTCTGTCCCAATTAACTACATGAAAGCATATGAAATTATTGCCATACCCCTCTGCAATGAATTTGTGATTTATTATACTTATTAATTATGGAGTTGAGGAAAAGGTTTTAGTTCACACACTGCCCCAAACCCCTAGAGTCCAAAATATTAATGAACATGCAAACAAGTTTTGCTTACAAAACTGTATTGTGGTAGGTTGTTTGAAATAAAACTATATCTTTGCCCAGATTAATATGGTAAAAGTGAGCTTGCTTAAAATGCAACAGAGATTCGTTTAATTCATTACAAAGGGTTCATATTACCTCTGACCATTTTTTGTTTTCTTTGAAAAGAAATTCAGATTTCTTAATATTAAGTGCTTACTAAATTCATTGCATCTTTGCCAAATTGTCGAGAACAAAAGCTAATGTTGAATATGCTGTAATGTTTTATTTCATCATTTAAAAACCAGAATGCTTGAAATCTAAATGACTTCTTTTAAAAAAGATTCCTCTAATACACTTCAAAAGTAAAGCCACTTAAAAAACATCTTAAATTTGGAAGGATTTGTTCAAAGTGAAACACTTTTTTTTTGATTCTGCAAAACTGCTGGTAAACCATAAAACTGGTTTTTTTAGAGAGATTTAATTCATTTGGCTTTAATGATGAAAGAATTCTCTATATAGAGGATAAAAGGTGTATTTCTTAACTACCATTAGTATAAAAAACCCTAATAAAGACCAGTCATTTTCTAAGCACAACTATCACCAGGTCTGAATAAAGACAATGTGAGAAACTAGAATTCCTCTTGACCTGGAAATCTGTGTGAAAACTCTCATCACTGGATTTTAACTTAATTCTTTTATAGCTATTTGTCCCTTCACAAGGACCAGGCTATATGAAATATTAACTTCTGTTATTTTTTTTTTTCATTTTCAAGAACTAGGCTAAAGTTAAAAATTCATCCTTAAATCCAGATTTTGAAACTTGAAACTTTGAGGCCAGAGGTAGGTATTCTTTTATTAACTAAAACATTCCATGCTTATTCTAGCCCTCTCTTGCTCTCCTTTGTCTGTCAATCTAACACTATCAGCAGCTTTATAAGTCCTGGTCTCTTCCTGTTCTTTATCATGCTGTGCTTTTCCTTTCCATCTAATGAGCGACAGCATTTCTTTTTCTAGATAAGGCATGCCTTCATCTCCCTCTTCACCTTTACTCTCCATTTAGGGTGTTATTGAACTTAATGTTTGTCTATAAGCATGGGAAAATGCATAACCTGGTAGAGTACCACGCACCTCCTAACTATTTTGTCTTCATTGTCTTCATAGGAATGAAAAGATATTGACAAGGCATCCTAGTAGCCTGCTTATCTTTCACATATACAACCAATATGTCAGCTTAACCACAGAGGACTTAAGAATTATAAATCTTTTATCTATTCTAAAAAGGAAAGGAATGGAACTAAAAGCAGGAAGTAAGAGAACAAGACAAAGTTTTGAAGACGATAGTTGTGAAAATACTATCTGAGGACCATACAGACCAGGGCTATAACTACAATCTCAGCAAAAATAAGAGGCATTCAGCCAGACCTTTGGCTGATGAAAACCTGCACAATGTACAAAAATCATTAACACAGGGAAGGAGTTGGCCAAGTGCCTTCTGCTTGAGGCATAATATTCATGATTTAGTAATCTCTGCTTTTTCAGTGATGGAGCTGGTCTGATATTCACCAGGTGAGAATCCAAGCGCTTATCTTAAAATCAGGATAGTTATTGCATATCTCAGGTAAATTCTGTGCAACTATTGCTTGGAAAAAAAAGCTCAACCCAGTTATTGATTGTTATTATTTCATTTCTGTCTCAAATTGAAGTGTATAAATCTGCCTGCTTATCCTGTGCTCAGCTTTCAGGAAGTTCAGCGTACTTGCTTATGGGTAGTTATCTGCTGCTTTTGTGAACTGCTATTTGATATTTTATTGGCCACCCAGAAGGGTAATAGAACAAATAAAGTGCTGATGTTAAAATGCAACTTGGGAATAACATTGTGGAGTGTGGATGTGTCTGGGTGTACACATGTGTGTTTGTTTACAGGAAAACCTTTGCAAGGAGCGTATTAAGCACAATTGGACCTGAAAGACAGAACTGTGAATTCAGCCAGGGGTTCATTATTTTCTTCCACAGTTTGGATTCATACTGAATTACATCAAAGCAAAATTTCCCTACTTGGAAAAACGCCGTTAAAATTTAATTTTTGAAGTTCAAGACACCCATGTTTTCTAAACAACCCTTACTCCCTACATCCCTCAGATGCTCAACAAAGCTGACACTAACATCACCTGCACAAAGCAGCATCAGGTTCCAGTCTTGTTGTGTCCTGAACATGGATCCTACTCAACATTAGAATCATAGAATCATAGAGTCATCTGGTTGGAAAAAACCTCTGAGATCATCAAGCCCAACCGTACCTGTCCCCTTACTAAACCATATCCCTAAGAGACTCATCTACCCGCCTTTTAAACACTTCCAGGGACAGAGACTCAACCACCTCCCTGAGCAAATGCCTGATCACCCTTTCAGTGAAGAAATTTTTCCTGATGTCTAATCTGAACCTCCTCTGGCACAACTTAAGATCATTTCCTCTTGTCCTATCATCTGTCACTTGCAAGAACAGAAAAACACCCACCTCGCTACAACCTCCTTTCAGGCAATTGTGGATAGTGATGAGGTCTCCCCTCAGCCTCCTCTTCTCCAAGCTAAACAACCCCAGCTCCCTCAGCCATTTCTCATAGGACTTGTTCTCCAGCCCCTTCACCAGCCTTGTTGCCCTTCTCAGGACACGCTCCAACCCCTCAGTGTCCTTCTCGTAGTGAGGGACCCAGAACCAACAGGCCAAGATGCCATTGGCCCTCTTGGCCACCTGGGTCACTACTGGTTCATATTCAGAAGGCTATCAACCAACACCCCCAGGTCCTTCTCCTCCAGGCAGCTCTCCAGTCAGTCTTCCCCAAGTCTGTAACGCTGCATGGGGTTATTGTGTCCCAGGTGCAGGACCCGGCACTTGGCCTTATTGAACCTCATCCTGTTGGTCTCAACCCATCGATTCAGCCTGTCTATTGAATCTGAATCCTGTTCTGTGGCAGAGCTGGGAGAAAATCTGACTCCATTTCAAATCCTCAACATTTCCTGGGTCCTGGAACTGCAAAGAAGTTGTTAGTTTTCTTTTTGGTGACCAAAACATTGACTCTGAGTCAAATTCTGCCTTGGTTTGGGCAATATTTCTTTGGACTTAACAGGCACCATGAACTACAGCATTTCCATTAAATTTCATCATTTTTACTCAAACTTTGTGTCATCAGAAGTTTTCCAACCTCCTTTCTGACAGCCAAACTCCAAATATGACTAGCTTTGGCTGTTTTTCTCAGAACCGTTTAAGTTCCTCTTCCCAAATCTCTTTTTTCCTGCAGAAAGATACAGCAGCATCTTCAAACATACTTTGCTTAAAAACATTTCCAACAAAGCATCATGTTCTACCAATAGTCTCATTTTCATACATATTTGTATAAAATATATCATATAGAAAATAGCACAAAGTTAAGCACATGTAGGTAAGTGCCAACTGCATATAGGAGGCATGTGAAAGCATTCTGGTTTAATTTGAAATTTGCTCTGTTCAGGATCAGCTGGACTTTAAAATCTGGGATCACTTTGGGTGTTCCTCAGCTGAACTGGAGCCACGGGGAGCACAAAATAGTAGGGGCTGCTAATATAGAACTTGTGAATATTCAGGGCTCTTTAGTCTATGTCAGTGGATTTAAAGGCAGTTTGTAAATCAACTTCCCATTCTGCGACTTCCATTGCGGAGTCCAGAAGTTTAGCGTGGGCAAAATTTCCAGAACCTGCAGATACCAATGACTTATTGTGGATGTTTCAATGCTAAAGAAGAGATGAAAATTAAATCTAAACGTATTTTTTTAAAAAATCGCAGTGTATCTCAATGTACAGACTGTGAACGAATGAGAACAAGGGAGACAAAATCAGACATTCAATGTATCAAATGTAATAAATCCTCCGAGGCTAATCAGCTCTCCTTCCCCCACTAACCTTAGCCCCACGCTATGCCAAATAGTGAAAGCAGATGTCTTATGAACAGGTAAAACCAATTTGAATTCCCATTCCCCACAATGAAACCAAATGTAGGGTTTGGGGTTTTGATTTGGGAAGCTTCCAAACTGAACTGCATGAGACATTTTATCCAAAGCTCTTCAAAGAAACAGCCCAAAAAGAGGAATTCAATTTAGCTAGCACAAGGAGAGAAGATCTATTGTAATATGGAAGAAATTCAAACGCTATAGGAGAGCAAAATGACATCTCAAATTGCTGTGATTTATCTTGCCTTGCTTACCTATATTTCTTCAAAACAGCAAGCTAACAAACCCAGTTGTAATGCTTAATACACAGAAATATTTCCCTGTCCCTTTTCCCCTTCTGATTTTCTTCAAGAAATTGCAACCAAAAATTCTCCATCTTTGGACTTAGAAAACAAAATCTTTCCTCTAGACTATACCATGATCTTCAAATTATTGCTCTTGGCCTCACTCCGTGCATAAAGAATGTATTTTTAAGGTGCTTCTTTCCTCAAGAGAATGTAAATGAAATAAGAAAAATATTATATTAGAATAGCTAAGACAAGGATTTTTTGGGTCTGTATGTGTGTGTATTGTAGGTTCATTTTCTTGGCTAAATACTTCAGAAGGCTACCAGTGTGATTTGCATCCATCTCAGAAATAGTTGGGGATAACAAAAAATCATTCCTTATCCTGTGACTCAGCCTGGTTAGGTAGTTTGAGATGAGTTGAATTCAGCAGGCATAAACTGACAATTTCAATAGCATCGTGCCTATTTATACACACAATGAAACCGAATGGAAAGAGTTGTTTCCATCTCATGGCTTTTAATGACAGATATGAAACTCAATAATCACTCCCAATTAGCCAGATAGTTATATCCAGTGTCTCCTAGCCTGCTTTGAGTCTGACACAGACTGCTCTTTGCTTTGAGCAGAACCTGGTCATGCTTTGGTATGCAGAGAGACAACTTTTTGTACAGTCCTTGCCAGCCTCTATTGTCCAAACCATAGCTCAGCACTGTACTTGGCACCTCTCCTGGCAGTACGTGTTCATGGGCAAACCATTTTCCTTGTGTAGAAGACCAAGGACAATATGTGTGTAAACTGGCACTTGTATCTCTACTCTGGGAGTATCTAGAAGAAAAAAACACCGGGTGAAGCTGCTTTTCTGTCTGAATTTTACAACTACTTAAAGGCTCTCTTGGATCAAAATAATGCTTCAAGGGAAACGATGTATTAAAGGTCAGAGTAATAGTGCTACACAAAGCTTAAAGTGGTGACTGTACCATTTCCAGCCCTTTGCAGGACTGTGAAACATCAGTACATTATTAATAGAGTTTTGCAAAGGGATGTTGGAGGTGTTTTCAGAAAATGACTGAGGAGAATGCCTTTTTTTGCTTCCTTTTCCTTCTAATACTTGTACCACTGAAACAGCCCTCATCACCGGAGCAGGTCTCATACCTGCATCTGTACAATCGTCTCTGCAATGCCTTCAGTTGTTTAGGGATCTGCGGGGGAGATAACTAGCAGGAAAAGAATCTGATCTCAGTGGGTCTTTGTGAGAGTTTTGATGCAACCTTAAACTAATTAGTTTCATTTAATATAAATTCTCACTGCTGAAGTCCTCAAGAGACTGGAGCACTGTTCTATGAAAGGAAAAACCTCTTATCCTTAGCAATGCTTCTGTATGCTCTATCTTTTTAGGGGAAAAGGGGTTAGAGGCAGGCTGTGAAAAGTGGCTATTGCCAGAACATAGTTGGAGGGTTGGGTTCTTTGCTTTCTGTGAGATATAAGAAACTAGTTTGTGAAACATGCACCCATAACATTCTCATTGATTCCTAGAATAAACTGGAATTACCTATATAGCCGTAGAAACTCTACTTAGTTGAGCTTATACTGCCTTTTATTAAACTTTTAAAGTCATATTGACCATAACATTGCTATGAAATATTTCCTGTCTTGGCTTCCTTTGACCAAAGCCCTTCCAGTCAAGCAACTGGCCCAGAAATGGAGGTGAGACTTCAGCTGAAACTTTGAGAAGTCAGAATTGTTGCAATAGTCACAGGGAGCTCGGGAGCACAGCAGTGTTTCTGTAGGTAGCTGTATTGCTCAGCCTGAGATCCTCTGTGCTCGCTGTTTCACAGGAACCCTATGAGCAGTAACCTGGACATGTTTATGTAGTATAGGTAAAGGAAAAACAGAGAACTGCATTCCTGTCTGATGCTCAGAATATAAATCTGTCAGAGGAGCCTTCGGAAGAGATTTTGGCTGGGGAGTAATGAAGTGAAGGATCTGTAGGTGAGTACAGATGACTTAGTAAACTAACATAATGGCTGATTGGGGAATTAGTAGCACTTGGGAAATCTGGAGTGAAACATACCCTGAACTTTCTTTGTGACTGTGCCACTTGAGTTTGCTGAACATAAGTATTTCCTTAAAATTAATGGAGATACTGTAGAAAAAAATATTTGTTGCCTTTTGGTGGTTTTTTTTTGGCATTGCTTGCAAAACTCCTTCCCTCCTGCTTCCCTCTGACTTCGGGTGAACTGAGAGTTGTGCTGTCTGAGCGCTTGCACAGGGCCCTGTATGCAACTGTGGTGAGGTTGGAGGTGGGAGATAGTAAAAAAATGAGCCAGGCTCTCCCTTCTCTGCTGAAATTCAATCTGCATTAATGGAGGGCTGGCACAGGGTAAGCAGTGCTCAACAAAACCTGGGGCAGCTTGGAAAGCCAGAGCTTGAAACACAGGAGCAGGTTCCTTTTCTACTGCAAGTCCTCCACCACAGGCAAGAACTGGAATGTAATTGATTTAAAGTGAAGCTGGATTTACTTAGTTAAAAAGGAAGTTGATTTGTAATAGTTGAAAAGCAAGTATTTATGATCTTGAGATAAACTGAAGAGATAGCAAAGATGTCACTCTGATTCATAAAGCCTGAGCTTCCTAGGCTAATTCACAAAGCTGTGCAGAGGAACATATTCTACCTTTTGTACTGTATTGCTCAAAGATTTTCTGATAATCAAACACAACCAAGAAATGGACAATGCCTCTTCACAAACTAAAACTGTGCTATAATTTTCTTTTGGGTGGCTGTTTGTCCCTGTTTGTCCCCACCACTTTTTTTTTCATCTCGTTATCTTTTCTTTCCTCTTCTCCCATCTTCTTTTCACTCATTTCCTTAATCCTATGCCACTGAGTCCCTCTGTTCATTTTCCTGCTCCTTTACTGTTATTAATTCTCCCCACCCAATTGTTGCCTGGGTTAACTATTCTGGTTAAGCAGTAGGGTTGGAAAAGCCAGTACTTATTTTGAGAAGACCTTACGGGAAAAGAGGATTCATACTGTAATCTCAGGTGAGGGTCTAAACATTTCCCAAATTCTCTGACCCCTAAATATGAATATCATTTGACTTTGAATAATGAGCTATTCATTCATCTCTATATAAAACCTCATGTATCCTGACAGTTCCCTATTGCCTTCCTGTCTGATGTGGCTCAGGAGTATAAATTATTCTAGCGAAGGTTGGCAGTAATTTATGCTCAATAAATTGACTATAGATCTGCTTGTTTCAGTAGGTAGCATGGGAAGGACTTATACATTTTGCTAAATTCCCTCATTTGTTCTCGGACAGACTACTTGCCATCCTGGGGCTGATCCTGAGCCCCAAACTGCCGTGATAGGCAGGCAGTTGTTTGCCTTCAGTAAAACTATTCCTGTGAGTAGCAAGTTACTGGTCTAAGAAAGAGATAGCCAGGCTGGCCATTGAACAGTACTGGAACAACAATGTGGAAACTGAAGGTCATATTTTGCAAGATATGTGAAGGGCAACTGATGAAACAGAGATTAACAATGGCTGTACTTAAAAAAATCCCCCTTACTTTAACTGGCAGAAATTTACTCTATTATCTCTTTAATTTTCCCAAAAGAGAATGAAACAGGCAGGCCATATAGCTTTCTTTTTTTTTGTTGTTTCCTTTTTTTTTTTTTAAATATATATGGGACTAGTTCCGTTGTAAGACTTCTGCAAAAAAGGGTGATACAATCCTTTTGTCCAAGATGTAAAAGAGAGAAAGTAATTCATCACCTTTCAAGTACAATTTATTATGGGTCAGGAAGAAAAGTTTCACTCATGATCATTAGGTTTTAGCAGTGCAGATGCTGGACATGCTGAACCAATGAGGCTTATCAGGTGTGATAATCAAAACAGATTTTCTTTTGTATCTGCTGTCATTTCCTCTCACTCGCAAAGAAATCCAGGTTGCAGACACTGACGACCATTTCATAAATATAGACATATTCCTTTATTGTTCTGTGGGGAAATTATCACCTGATATTTTAAATCAGAGTGATGGGAATGATTATCATGCCTGAAGTCCGATGCAAGTTTTGAACCTGTATTACTGGGCCACATGGGAGCAGCAAGGGCGGCTCCGCCTGGCTGGGCACAGGCTCTCCACTTTCCCTTCCACAAGTGCCTATAGTTGTGGCAGCTGCACTAAAGCAAAGCAGTGGGCCAGGCAGATGCATCCTGCGGCCTATGTGTGACCAGTGAGCCCCAGGCTGGATGGTTACCTTGCATTAAGCATATGCACAGAAATTTTGATCTAGATCCTGCAGTGAACACTGCACAAGCAAAGTCCTGTGCAGCCTCTTTATAGACAAAAGGCTTTGTGTGTCTTCAGGAATCCGTGTGCAAGTAAAAGCCTGGTTTGTGGTAATCAACATAATTAACGGGCCAACTTCACATTCAGTGTAATTCTGGCTCCTTTGAGTCAATAAAAATGAGGCTGTTGAGTTCAATGAAGACACGGGGCCACCCCTTCCATCAGTCCAGCCATACAATTAAGCTTGCTTTGCTTTGCAGTTCTACAAAATTAGCTGTTACCAGAGCACCTGAAAGTCTCACCCATTATTGGCTTTGCAGCATGGTGAGACACAGTGAGCATCACTGAGAGAAACGGAAAAGCAAAACTGAGAGGGTTGCTAACAATGTATCTTCAGGACTTGTTAGTTGTACAAACTGAGGAACTGTCAGCTCCAGGTACCTCAACTAGCCCAGACTACTGTGGGATAAGGGCAGAAATGGATTCTCTGACACCTGAGAGATAAATTTTACAGATTAGTATTGAAACCTCTGAGTTTTCCCGAAGGCAAAGAGAAATACAGGTTAGATGCCTCTGTGTACTTGTATTGCTAAGCTTGTTGAACTATTTTCCTGTGGGGACTGAGTCTATTTATCTACACTCACATATATACAGTTTATTCACACACATATATATACGCACACACACTGATATCCATATATGCACACACACTGATATCCATATATGCATATACATAACTATCTCTCTTTCAGAAAGCTGCCTGCAGTTCCAAGGAAAACTGAGGATTCAGAAGTAGTGCTCCAAATGCTGGCACCACACTGGTCTTGTGGGAAATGAAAGAATTTGTGACTGCAAAGCCTGATAGGACAAACCCAGGTGGCCAAGAAGGCCAATGGCATCTTGCCTGTATCAAAAACAGTGTGGCCAGCAGGACCAGGGAGGTTATTGTGCCCCTGTGCTCAGCACTGGTGAGGCCACACCTTGAGTGCTGTGTGCAGTTCTGGGCCCCTCACTACAAGAAGGACATTGAGGTGTTGGAGCACGTCCAGAGAAGAGTGACGAGGCTGGGGAAGGAGCTGAAGAACAAGTCCTGTGAAGAACGGCTGAGGGAACTGGGGTTGTGTAGTTTGGAGGAGACTGAGGGAAGATCTCATCACTGTCTACGGCTGCCTGAAAGGGGGCTGTGGCAGAGTGAGTGTTGATCTCTTCTCTCAAGTGACAGGGGACAGGACAAGGGGAAATGGCCATAAGCTGCACCAGGGGAGGTTCAGACTGGATATTAGGAAGAATTTCTCTACCGAGAGGGTGGTCGGACACTGGCACAGCTGCCCAGGGAGGTGGTTTAGTCCCCATCCCTGGAAGTTCTTAAAGGAAGGATAAATGAGTTTTTAAGGGACATGGTTTAGTGGATGATGGATGCGGTTGGACTCGATGATCTCAGAGGTCTTTTCCAACCGGAAGATTCTATGATTCTATGATTCTATAGGACAACAACAACATTGGTCCCATTCTCAAACAACGCTAAACAACATGTACAACAAAATGATGATTGAGTCAGTTACATGAAAAATAAGTTGCTGCAGGTTTTTGGCAAGGGTAAATTCCCCCTCCCCCCTCCCCTCCCCTCCCCTCCCCTCCCCTCCCCTCCCCTCCCCTCCCCTCCCCTCCCCTCCTCTTCCTTTCTCTCTCTCTCTTTCTTTCCATTCTTATGGTCTGAATCCAAATGACACTTATTTTTCTCTCTTTTAGAGGACTTATTACCTTTATGGATTATACGTTTTCCATGTGGAATTGCATGTGGGCTGCAATTGGGTTTACCTGTAAGTTTGAAATTATGAGACTGTAGCAGGCAGATGTGCATATTTCAATGGAATAAAAAGACACCACATATTATTCCAATCACTTCACAGTGATTGTTGCTTTTTTTTAATGAGGAAAATAACCAAACGAGCCATTTTTTATCCCTGCTCCTGTGTTTCCGTCAGTAGCTCAGACAGTATTGAAGCTTGTACTCTCTGTTGCCAAGATAATGGTCAACTTATACTGCCACAATGTCACAAATTCAATTTTCTGCTCTACAACCAGAAAGTTAACTTAAAAAAATGAAAGTATTTTTCCCTCCACTGTCCCCCATATCTCCATCAAATTAAAGAAAAAGTCTGGTGAATTATTCATATTTAACTCACTCAAAAAGTCCAGGATTTTGTGTCTTCCTTCTCATCCCATACTTATAAGTCAAATTAAATAAATGTCTTCTCATTGTTTCAAGTAGGAAATTAACTGGAAGTCTACTGGGACTATAGCTAAGCTTTGGGCTTTACTACCACATTCTCAAGCAGACATGGCCGTTTTGTTAGGAAGCTACTGCAGGGATCAGAGCAGGGATGTCTAGTTTCCATCCCAACCAACTCACATGGGCTGTACATGCCCTGTATCTCAGTTACCTGCTCTTGTGGGTGCTCCTAAGAGCACAATACTTACAGATCTAGAGTTGGTAAAGCTTTTGAATACAGCCTAAATTCACTCTCATCTATAAGGACTCACCCCATACCCTTGAGGAGATAATGCTGATTCATACAAGGTCACCTGCCACTGAGTCATACTAAAAGGGCTCATTTTATTCCCCAGACTATTTTTACCCATATTTTTACATAGAAGTTCAAAGTCAGTGATTCTTTGACATTTCCTCTTGATAATTATCTTTTTGTGCCTTTAATTGTGAAACAAGAACTAACATGTTTCAGCATTTTTTCCCCAAGTAGCTGGCCAGAGACTGGTATAAAGTATTATCAAAATTCCTTCAATGAATGGACAGTAAAACTGAGGAAACATTTTTTCAGGGGAAGGGGGGAGGGAATAAGAAAGATAAGTTGCTGTCCTTCAAACTCAACATCAGATAAGAATGTCTCCTAAGGAAAATATCTTAAATTGTAACAGGAGTAGAAGCATTATATAATTGTAGCAGCTACTGGTCTTTGAAGAAGGGAGCCTCTAATCAAGGGATTTGATTATAAGGGACACACCAGAGATAAAAATCTTATACAACATTTTGAAAACAAAAATTCTTCAACCTGGGCTTTTAAGAACTCATTAGGTAGCACAAACTACAGCCGTGCTGTGAATCAAGTCCACTTTTCAACAAGGATACCTTTTCCTTTGCTTACCTAAAATGTGACATACTGCCCAGTCTACAGAAAAACTAGTTCATCCAAACAATGGCACAGGAAAACGCTTAAACAAACAGCAAGGAAGGCCATTAGGATGAACTCCTATACTTAAACGAGACATGCATTAAATGTGTTGTTGATGGAGATCGTCCAAGCAGGGGCCCTCTTCCATCACGACATATCCCAAGTTGTAACAGTAAGAGGTGCATAGTCTTCCTCCACCTCACTTTGTTTTCTCATTTGTTTTATATCTTTTTTTTTAAAATGAAGATTTCATCCTGCAAACTCTTAAACCCTTCTGCAACTTCACACATGTAAATTGTGTCATCCTAGCAGGTTTTTTTTGCGAACAAATTTTTTTTCATGCGAACAATTCTCACAGAACAGAATGTTAGAAAGTCATAAGACCTAGAGCTTGTAGGTAATATGTACAGCTTCTAGCACAAGGAGTCTCCACCTGTAATTAATGTCCATAAGTGTTATTATGGAATGTTACAAAATTCAGCTTTCTTTCAATGAAAATGTAAAGCACCCTTTCCTAGGTTTGGTGGTTTGGTTTTTTTTGTGTGATGTTTGGGAATATTTAGAAAGAGGCAACAAAACATACATATTTGAGGACAAATCAAAACAGTTTGAGACCATAACTACTCTACAGGTGTGTTTAAGAAGTAAGCTATGAAATAAACTATAAACTGATCATTCTAATCACCTAAGCTTTACATTAAAGAATGGTTATCTATCTGGCATCTATTTTGCGATCCTTATCCATGCTTACACATGAAGTCCTCAATCACATCCACTTCCTCTCCTAACCAGCTGCAACTTGAAGAGTTTGGCCTGTCTTTAGAGCTGTTTTCATAACTTTCAACTTCATTTTCTTTAATCAAATCTTTATAGGTTATGTATGTGTAGTTTTCAGATCACCAGCCCAGGTTTATTCTGCCTGGGTATTCTGAGTAGCTTATTCTGCTTCCTGATGAGCAGGCTCCTATTGCTGTAGGATTTGTGCCCAAGTACTGAAAGGTGCTTGTGCCTAAGTGATGTAAAAATGTGTTTGAGACTGAATGAAACCTGGTCCTTTGCTGCCAGCTCAGCACAAGGTAAACACTGGAAAACATGAACAGTAGAGTGCAAGTGAAGTGTGGTATAGCTCTAAAACTGACCTGCAGTCAGAAGATAAATTATTTTCACTCTGAATCTAATCCAGGCTGGGTGAACTCAGCGGGACAGTTCCCAGTGGAAATGAGTTCTGGACTTCCCTGATTTCAGGAGGCAACTGGATGTTAGCACATCTCTGATTCATGAAAGAGAATGTAGGATGGTTTCCACTGCTTTTCCTGCCTTTTTCAGGCCATCTATCAGAGCTTAGAAGAGAGTTTTGCCTAGACCCTTTAAGTTCAATGAATTAAACCCAATGCTGGCATTACCCTTTGCCTTTGCCTGAATGTGTAGCTGTAGTTAATAAAAAACTCCATTCAATGTTGAGACTGATTTAAATTGTGCCATATCTACTGAATTTCCTGATAAAAATATATTTTTACTACTGCACTTAGCATAACATAGAACAAGACTCTCTTCCATCATCAACAAAAGTCTGCTCCAGCTGCCCAATCCTCACTATGGGTGATGAAGTGTGAATTAGACAGAGTGCAGCTCAACTTTCACATGCAGGATTAGCTGCCAGGATGTTGGATAGAAAAATAAGCTTTTCACCATTAAAATGAGCAAATTTGATCTGGAATTAAAGGTGCACGCCACAATGTCGTTCTTCACAGAGGGCCTTTTAGCACAGAAGCACACTTGAGCCCATTTTCTAGTTGTTAATGGAAAAGCAATTCTATTACTCCCTTCGATACATGACAACTGAGAATGGTCTGTTAATATCTTTTTTGACCAGTTTGTTGATAATTCTAGGATAGTTACACTTACTTTTTTCTTTATTCCCCTCTAGATATCCATGGCAAAACCACAAAACCAGTTTTCTCAACAGAGACCCCAACCTGTTGATTTACATGCAGTAAATGTTCAATGCCAATCTAAACTATAAAAACAGGACTTCTTTTATTTAACATCAAGGATGGTTCTTCATTGAGTAGGAAAAAAGAGGAGAAAATAACAAGAAACTGTTTGTAAGAAACATCTGAATATAGTGGGCCAAATTCTACTAACACTTCTCAAAAAGATGGCATCAGATCTGGGTCTAGCAAAAATAATCATGACCGTGTTTAATTACCAGCATGTGAATAATTGTTTTTCCCCTTCTTGGAAGGGCTGTGTGATAAAAATATGCTTGTGGTATGACCATTACTTCCACACTCCAATTTAAGTACGTGCCTATGCGTCTTGTCGGAGAGTACTTAGTACTTGAGTGACTAAAATTCAGAAAAGATGTTGAGCAGCTAAGTCTTCCTGAAGGAAACATGCTTGAATCCACTGTTTTTTAGGCAGGGGCTTTAAGCCAAGGTTTTAAAATATTCTTTAGAACTAGATTTAAACATTTAAATATAGACTACAGTATGGGCCTTGAGCTGATTTTGTTTCTCGCTAGTCTAAATAATTAAAGCTAGAAAAGATCAGCCTCAGACTCTTGCATTGTTCGCATAACAAAGAAAGATCTTCATGGCAACAAATACAATTAAAGCCCCCTTAATCCTTACTTAGGTATTTTATTATTGTCTAGGGATTCTGTGTGTGAATCTGTAGCTCAGCACCCTGCCTGGCACTTTCCAGACCTGAACATGCATGTGCCATGACTGTGAGGTTTGGTGCTGTGATTCATTTGGTAGAGACATTTTCACTTATTAAAACAGTCCATTACTAAGGTTTTGCCTTAGTCACAGGAGAGTTAACTGACATTGAAAACTGGACATTTTGTTTAGGGTAACTACTGTTACAAGATGATTATATATGATAAAGTTCACCAGGATACATCCAAGCAAATTCATTACGCCAAGTCTGAGTTTCAAAAAATTCCTTCTACAGCTGTAAATTTGCTCATCATTTGAACACCAGAGCTTAGTGTGCTCATTCAGTCTACAAGAAATGTATGACTCATACAAGGAAATACCTTCCAGCACGATACATAATCGTTCCAGTGAACTCGCTGCAACTAGGGATTACTGGGTTGGTCTGAAATCCCAGAATAAAGATTTAATAGGCAACAAGAGCATGTTATCTGCTTTTATGCTAGGTTGGCTTAAATTACTGAGATGGACTTCTGAGTGGAATTACTGGAGGCTGAGCATAGTAGATCACAGGTTCGCTCTGACATAATAAGGAATATATTCAAAGCTAAATAAAAAATAATACCGAGCCACCACCAGACCAGAGTATTTCTTAGGTGTTTCGCAGGGATTAATTCTACCAATAAGTATATTCCCATTTCTTTGAGGCTTTAAGAAAAATAAAAAAAAAATTGCCCATAAATTTCATAGATTATGCAATGGAGCGGTATCTTGGAAAGCGGTGATTCCGGGAAGTTTCATGGACTTGAGATCCCAGCTCAGTCTGAGGCAAAAAAGGGCTACTGCAGTCCCCCCCTATTCTTTGCAGTGAATAGACTTCTTAAATTTAGATGTAAAATCCTTTTACTAGAAAAGCATTTTTGTATCACCTACAAATATTGCCTCATGCTTTTAGAGTCCATAGCTCTATAGTGCAGTTTTCAAAGTGTTGCTTTTAATTGTATCTGCTGTCATCTGCATGTCTCAGGCCTGGAAACTGGGCTTGTGGATACTATAATAATACACAGTATTATATTAATAAATAGCAAAGTAGAAAGTTTTGGACCACAGCTGCAAGGCTGTTGTCAAATCACTAATATCCTCCCCCTCCAAAACAGCAATAAAAAAATAATCTCTAGAGATTCCAGCACTGAAGGCAACAAAGTACAGTAGTTACATTTTGAGATGGAATCCAGAAACTGCCAAGATGAAGATATGCAATGTCCACTTGGGAAGAGGTGATGAAAACGCATAGTCTGACAAGTGAATCATGTCAAAAAAAAGAAAGCAACAAAAATCAACTTGTAAAAAGCATCTCTGTGTGTCAAATTGTTCAAAGCAGTGGACACACTGCTGAAATGAGTTCAGTAAGGATGAACATCTCATAATAGCTTTCAAGAATGAAGCTGCATACCAGAAACAGAATGAAATTTCATATCGCTTCACAGCTGGTAATGTAGGGGTGATAACAGTGTGTAAACTCTGCCTGCACTGGATCCAGATCCTCTGTGCTCAGGAGACTGATTGTGTTTGATGTCCGAGGCACTCGAATTAAGTATGAGTAAGTTTATTCTTAGAGGTTCTTTAAAGAGTCTATGAGGTCTGACACAAAAAGAAAAAGATTAGCCCTATAGCTTGTGAACCAGGAATGGTAGGGGAGACACACAGAGATGGTTACAGAAAGTGTTCTAGCCTGTCAGAGAGAGGCAAGGATCAACTTGATTGCTTCACTCAGCATAAGTGGATGCAAGTTCAAATAGAGAAGTTTTCTTACCCTTGGTTGAAAAATGTTGGAGTGTGTCAGCCCACAATGCTCTGTGTGTGAAGCAGTTTTTAGCTAACATAACTGTTCTTGAGCACCCACCCTGTTCGCCAGACCCGGCTCCCTCTTCCCAAAGATCAAGTTTGTGCTCAAAGGAATCGCTTTTTTGACAGTAGAAGATGTGAAAGCAAAAACAATGGAGACCCTCAACAGCCTTTCAGAAAATCATCTGTGTGTGGAATTGCTTTGATCACCGGCAGCATCGTATGTGGCTTTGTGTCAACTCAGAAGGGACTTATTCTGAAAGCAATCATCATTGATTTTCTCAATTTCTTAAATAAATAAACTACAGGCACATTCTCAGGTTTGGGGTTTTTTTTTGTGTCATACTTCTTATATCATACACAAGGATATAGGGAGGATGAAGACTGGCCACTTGTGAGAATGGTGGGAAAGACAGTGATCTTTCCTAAAAGCCTTTTGCAGACAAGGAGCACTTCTGGAAACCAGATCGGTTTGGTGGCTTGATTGCAAGACAGTTTTGGTAATTCCTGTAAATTCCACGTCCAGCTGCTGCAAAAATCCTGCTCCTCTATACTCATAGACATTATTGGAGCTTTAGGGAGTAGGATCTTTCACTGGAAAATAAAAATGTCTATATGCTTTCTGGGACCTATTCCTTATCATTGGGATTATTGTGTATTGAAAAAGTTTTTGATATAAGACAACTACTTTTTGGTTTAGAATTTCAGTGAGTTGAGAAGCAGAGGAATCAGATCCTCGTAATCTGGCAGACTATCTAGTGGATGGCAAATGTAGGATAAATCAGATGGATTTTAACAACTGTAAAAAAAATCCACTATAAATAAATCGGTGGTGATTGTTTTGAAAGGGTGTGTTGTACGGACTCAGTGTAACTATGTTGCCTTCATTGGAATAGCATGGCATTCAGTTTGTTTTCTTGTTTCACCAAATAACTTGATGCAAGAAGGTCTGTAAATACAGGAATACATTTGAAAAACACAACTAAAGCAAGATGTAGTAGCTATACAGAGATAAAAAAACAAAGATAAGGCAGAATGGTAATTCAGAACTGCATTATTACTTATTGCTCACATTAATATTTTCACATTTCAACCGTAACTTGAGCTTGGATTACTGACATAAGTGCCTGTTCCAGAGATATTTGCTCTCACATGATTTACTCTGATTCTGAATATCTTTTAGCTTTTATACAAAAATATGAGAACGCAAGTTATTGGAAGTTATGTAAAGGAGCCTGATCAAATTACGGTTAATGTGGAAAAACACATTAAAACTTAAATTAAGAGTATGCAAGCCAAAGATGAATTTATTTCACATAAAAAAACCCAACCCAAACCAAACCCAACCGCCGGCAAAGAGATATACACTTTCAGTTGACATGCATTAAGGAAAAATACTGCAGGTAATTAAACCCTCTTCTTAGTAATATTTTTGTAAGTAAAAGAACCTTTTTCTGCAGTTTCCATATTCTTAAATCATTCATTCAAGAAATTTTGTGTGGTGCATTCAACAAGCAGTCCTAGAAACCACGGGGAGAGTGGTGTTAAGAGACTGGTTCTGCCAAGCCGAAGGGAGGCACGTCAAGATGGCACCAAGCCCAGCTAAGGCTTTCTGTGCACCAAGCAACACGAACACGATGGGAACGCAGCCAATTCAAACACATTGTGTTTCTGGTGAAAGAATAAAAGCAAATGAGGATTTGTTGCTCCTATTATTCTTTCTCATTGCTCCTCACTATGCAGTGGACAATGTATTCTGTATTATTGCTGTTGCATTTAAAATATTATATAAATATCATTAGTTGCTGTGGCTCTGAATCACTCCATTTCTTCAGTCCATGCCTGACGGCATAAATAGACCTGACTGAATCAACAGGATTATTTATCCCTTTAGAAGCAGGCACAGGTTTAGAATCTTTACTAAGATGAGATACTGATTCCCATTGTTTGTGGCTCAGTTGTTTTCTCTGTCATTCTCTTTCACTTCTTTTTATTCAAAAAACTATTTCTATGTAAAACAGGAGTCACACTAATAAAAACTCCGTGTCCCAAAATATGCAACTTTCTCACTCTTGAGTCACCTTATCTCGCATGAATAGTCCCATTTGATTTCAGCATTTTTAATGCAAGTAAGTAAGAACACTAAATGTAAGGCAGGAAAGAACACTCAGACCCTCGGCTGTCATTTAGTCATTGATAGTGATAACTAATCCACCCACAGAGTAAGAAAACAAAAGTTGTAAACAAAAATAAACACAACCCCATTTCCATAACAAGCTGAGAGGCTGGGTGCAAAAGGTCAAAATTGAGACAGAAAGATGATTAATATTTTCTCTGTGTCCTTCTGTTGTCTGTATCACCTGGAGCAGGCAGACCTGGACTTTGTTACAGGTAAATAATTACAGTTGTATCTGCCATAAATATCCACTTGAAGGGGCTACTGCAAAAAAATTGAGATTGTATCTCCAAGCAACTGTCAAATGGCTAGAATAAATTTAGAGGGCTTGAAATACTGATGTACACTTTCTATCATAGATATCTCTTGGTCTAGACTTTCAGGCTGCATTTTGACAGAACACATTGGATGACTGAGAAATTAGGGACTCAGGACCAAAAAAATTACATAGTGTTGGCACTTGTGGTTTGTGTCTTTTTTACCTGTGGTACCAGCAAACAGGAAGTCATCGCTTCACAGCAAACCCAGAAATATTAACAGGACATATCCTTTTGCATTTAAAGCATAGAAGGCAATAAATCTTGGACCATGACAGCAAACCTAAAGAGGTCACTGAGTAATGGTTAGCATAATATCTGCACTTTTCAGTGCTATAATAAATCTGACAGTGCTTTTTTTTAAGTTGAGATGCTTCTGTACAGACTGAAGATCAAAAGTATTTTTCCTCCCCAAAAGGAAAAAAAAAAAGCACACACAAGCACTGCAATCACCTGTTTTTCATTTTGCATATTCAGTGGAACACGGAACAATAGAGAGTGAAATAATATGCCTGTCTCTTAGTGTGGGTGATATTCTCATAAGCCCTGACTGAATGAGAAAAATCTGTCCCTTATTTATAAGAACAGATAGGAAAGTCATTCAAACTTTGAACTTCCTTGTGTGTTTACCCCTTCTCCACTTTCCCAAACACACAGTAAAATACCATTATAAGAGTTCCTTCCCAAGCTAGCTCAAAAGCTCTGATTTCAGTTTAGATCATCACCCCAGCGAAGGGGTAACCTCCCTGTAGCCCTATCTGACCAAACCTGTTTTCAGGGGTCATTCTATGTCTGCTCCAGAAGATTCCCCCTGTATTTCTTACGTTGGATTAGATGCTCTTCGGGCTACAATCTAAGGCATTGCTGCTTCAGAGCCTCCAGCTTGGAAACCTTTTCCTTAATACATAACATATGTAGAAATACTGTATTCCTCAGAACAAACATATTGCAGACACTTAACAGTTCTACCAAACAGAGGTATTTCCACCTGCACTTGCAATGCTGCTCTTGTACTCCCTGAAGCTGAAATTAGCTGCCTGGTAGTGCAAAACTACATAGACTCTTACAGTTTTGTAATAGCTAGTGTAAAAGTAAGAGGTAAATAGTATCCACTAATTCTTTTCTTCCTCTGTGTGTGTAATTATGTAATTCCAGAGACTGTTTCTTCACAATAAACTCAGAAATTAAGCACGTTAATAAAATATAGCAGAAGTAAAATGATGGGACCTCTGTTTAAAAAGGCAGCCATATAATATCTTTTTCTCTTTTCATTTGCCACTTGCCATGACTCTTCTCTGAGCTGTGACTTACCTAGCTTAGAGGTCACGCCGCATGTCATTGCTTAGCAGATCGCGATAATCAAAGGGAAAACAATAATCCAGGAATATTCAGCAGGACAAGTTGACAAAAGCAGCATTACTGAACTACCAACTGCAGAGGGTAAAGAGTAAGAAGACAAGAAACCCAGCAGCTGAAACAAATTGCCTGTGGGATGCATACACAGATAGTCATCACCGTAACCAGACCACAGGACCAGCTTTGGGCCCAGGTGATAGCTGTTTTTCAGTGTATTTGAAGATGAAGTGCAGCCTGAGTATTATCTGTCAAGCTGCTGTCTTACCATCTGTGAGGCTGAAGATACATAAAGGCACAACAGAGAGTTTTGCCCACAGCCTTTATCTAGACTTTGGGAACTATTTGTACAGCTCGCTTATGTTGCTTGTTCTATGTTACAGCAAACAGAAAACGCTTGCTGTAAGGAACCATCTGCTTAAAAGGTTCTCGCAAGGGAATGCTGTAGCCCACTGCTGTGGTTCTTTTTTCTATCCAATGTCTAGTAAAGCAAACCCAGTCTCCTGGGCTCTGACAACTGCTGAGCAACATGCCCTCTTCACTGTCCAAGTTCTCCATAGCCTAGTCATCGCCTCGCCTCCTCCAAAACATCTGCTTCTCCCGCCTCTCTGATAGTGATACAAATGATAATTTTTCAGTCTTCCAGCAATTATCTTAGCACTTTTTCTCATGTTACTATTTCAGTGCAGAAGGAGCTCCCTGGGAACAACCACCAAGCCACTAAATCTGTCTTCATGACACTTTACTGTCTGCAGATGGTGTGTGATAGACTTTGCTTTTCAAAATGAGCATTTCATCCTTGGTAAATTGTTTTGACTGTATCTGTGATGTGCATCCATTATCTTATAACTAAGAATATAGATTTATATATTACTTAACTTTATGGACTAAAACATACAACTGACCATTAATTATAAATATTATATTAATATATTCTATTATTATAGAATAATAGAAATTTCTGTTATTATCTGGTCAAATAACTATTTCAAAGTGTACTGGCATCAAGGGAAAGATTCCCATGGATGTCACATGAGGTGAATAGATTTTTGATCCAAGTCATGATCTAAATTAGCATGAATTTTTATGCATACAAATTTAAATTGACAGAGTTTGTGCATTACTCATTTGCCACTGTATAACAAAGGGACAGCTCTTTTTTTACACCAAGCAGTGATCTCATCTTCAAAATGCTGGCAGTGACTGTAGAGCCTGCAGCTAGATATTTAAAGGTTCCAAAATCAGTTAGAAATTTTACAGTCTCTGTTTGCATTACATTTTGAAAAGAACATGATTAATTCAGCCCAGGAGCACAACAAAGGTTAGTAACACTGTAGCTGGAAATCCATGAATTATTTTAAACCCCTTGAACTCTATCATCCAGGAATATCTCCAACTAGTAAGTGTAAACAAACTAGCAAGCTTGCTTTTCACTCTCTCGCCATGAATGATATACCAGTATAATGCATGTAGCAGAGGATACAGCTGCTATTTATTCAGATTAACCAGGCAGAAAGAAGGCAGATTTAATTCTATCACCAACAGCAAGGTTTGCTGAATGACTAGAAGGAAACTCTACCAAAAGATACATAAGATGAAGCCACTGCTGGTTAATGGCTTTCTATGTTATTTTGCAATTCTAAAAGTTAGAAAATATTTAAAGAGCTTTAGGTTTTTATGTATGAAATGGGGAGAGTAAAGGAAGTTTCTGTTGAAACATGCAACTGATGTAGGTCCTATTAACACCTATAAACATGTAAATGTGAATAGGTTACCAAATCACACATCTAAATTCTACCTGAGGGTAGTATGTTAGTAACACAGATTGACACTAGTCTGAATTAAATCAACATATATATGTATCTGACATTGTATGCTTTTCTAAAATAAATGCTTTACAAAACCAATTGTGCTTTGTAGACAAGTTTTACACAGTAAGACAAAGTGAGCTCATCATTTGAGAGCTCCTCTCCACCATTGCTGTCCTTACCTGGGATTTGCAGAGCTTATTGACCACTCCTAGGAACTGAGTCTTTACATGCACTTTACTGAAATTGTCACAGTGTGTCTGCTGTTCCTGCCGTGCTTGTGAGTATGCAGGAAAAGAGACACACGTGCAAGAGTGTAATTTCTGCACTCTCATCCAGGAAGTGCAGCTGCACTGAGCTTTCGAGCTTAAGTACTGAGCTGCAACAACTAGACAGGACTACAAAAAGCATCAACAATTGCCTGGTAAAATGGGATCATTTAATTCCCTTGTTCCTCAGGACATTCCAGACATTCAGTGCCACTGCTATGGAATTCACTGAAGCAAAGCCAATTCAACATAAATCTAAAGGTAAAAGCTAGTTTGCTGGCTCTCTGAAGGCTGAAGAAAGGATAATGCGTACATCTATGCAGCCACTGATGTGGGGTGCTCTGTTTTGCTGATTCATTAGCCTAAGTCTGGCTAAACTTTTCTAAAACTTTAAACTAAAAGCTAAAGTAAGCGTAAATGTTTCTGTTTTAGGAATAAATGAGGATAAAATACAGCACATGTTCTATTAAATAGAAATGTCTGTTGACTCCCAAATGAGTTTAATAAATTTAAATCTTTGACAGATTTATTTGCTAAAGCAGCAAGGTTTTGAGATACGAGCTAAGCTCTGTGATAGATTTCTGAAGGTTTCTGCTCTGTCACTGGAAGAAGTTGAGGAACAACCTGTTCTCTCCAAAGTATGTATGGAATCAGGGCCTGGGAAAGCTTATCCTTGGTATAGTGTTGGTCCTGGTTCTTGCTTTCTCTTCAGAGATCCGGCATCCTATAGAGTCTTATCAAATATGCTCAGATTGTTTTGCATTTATCATGGCTGCTCGTTACAGGCAGTACCTGGGCATTTGGGGCCAAATTGGTAAAATGGAAATGGAGGACAAGAACCTAAAGGAGTAATCACAGTCCGTTGCTTGGGTTGGATGCAGAAGCCATTCTTACCACCAGTGTACAAAAGCCCTTTTCTTGTGTTTTCAGGCTGCCGGAATGCAGGAATATGAACGTAAAAGTTTGGGCTTGTCCTAAGCTTGAGCACAGAAATGTGAAAATCAGCCATCCCCCGACACTGCATGCGGGTTTAGAGACAGACATACTCATAGTGCCTGCTTTAGGCACATGATTTAGAAGGTGTTGATCAAACTTGGGAGCAATGACGTCCTTTTTTCTGGTGACTGTGAAGCCTGGCAGATTGCCTGCACAAAGCACCCTGACTGGCTTCTATCTTGAATTTCCCTGGTAAAGGAGCAGAAAGAGATCTGCCCTTCCAATGAAGTAGTTCCCATATGAGGAAGGTTATCTGAGCCAGAGCATGAAGCAGAGAGAAAAATCACAAACGTTGCACCTTCAGCTTTTAAAAAGCAGCTACTAGATCCACTTCCCTTGCTATTACCCCTAGAAGAAAAGCTTAGGCATTATGCTAGTTTTAGGCACGATTTGCATAAAATGCACAGTTCTACTTTTGGAAAAAAAGGTGCAAATTGATAACAAATATCCTCTTCCGTGCTAAATAATCACCTCTGGTACAGGTGCTTGTAATAAAACTTTGTAAACAATTTCTTATGGCAAGAGCATTTTGGATTCACACGGTGCTGCTCATCCAGGGACTCCAAAATACTTTATCATCGTAACTTATATTATTTTACAAGGCACAAGGTAATGGACAGAATATTTAATATATATACCTATGGTTGTACCAACAGTAAATAACAGAACTGGGAACAAGATCCACCTCCCAACTTAGAGCTGTTTTACAAGGTCACAGATAAACCTGCAAAGGGAGGCAAAAGAGATTCCCCTGTTTCTGCACCAGCTACATTTTTTGTCATCAAATAGTTACAAATCTCACTTACACAAAAGCTGGCAGAAATACAAACACTGACGTGGTCACTAATGCGCTCAGATAAGTAATATTCCTGTTCAGTAAATTAGCACATTCATGAGTTATATACTTCTGTTTGTCAGCATTTTTTCTTAGCGTGCATGGACCAGATTTCCACTACATCATTCAGAGGTTAACAGGAAACAAAATTAAACCTCTGTGTTTTCACCACCATACAACTTGCAAAGCCATTTTTCAATGAACTTAACAGGTTGTCTTGGAAAAGGCTAATAAATGGGGAGTGTTGCCTTTGACTATCCCTTAGCAGAACTCATTGTTCTAATTTTCACAAAAGATTTCCTACCTCACTTAAAACTTCAGCTAGAAGCACTTCCCTGTTCCATATTGCAAACAGACATATACAGTGACTCAAAAGCTTGGATCGCGTTGTGTAGTCTATATAGCTTTTGGCAAAAGACTGGGAAGCCTTTTTCTAGCTGAAGGTTAAGAATGATAAAAATAGATCCCGATTTTACAGTCACTGTGAAAAACCGGCTTCCAAAAGCTTCACAACAGCACAAAGGGAACAAACTAGCAAAAGGGAAGTGAGCTGGAAAGAGATATATATCTCCCCAGCAAGACTTAAACTCACCGTCTTTTGAGGTTTACAATGATCTTATATCATTGCATATGGCATGTGCTGCACAATGGCAACCAAGTAGTCAGCTTAGCTTGCAACCAGCCATTCTTTTCCAGAGCTTTTCTGTGAGCTCAACACATTTAATTCGTGATCACTTTTAGAGCTTATACAACCCCATAAAATAGCCTAGTCTCCCGAATCACCTCTTACCTACCAGATATAATTTTATTCTATTTCATATGATTTCATTATCTTATTTTTGTCACTTGATCTCATTTTTCTTGGAGTTCTAAAGGATTTAACAAGGAATGATAAGAATGAGATTATCAGCACAAAAATAGACAATAATTAAATGTCAGTCAAGTCTGTGACAGAACAAATGCAATTCTGTATCTCACTACTTTTGGTGCTGGCTAGTGCAATACTCATTAAATATTTTTACTGTTAATGCTGATAGTTTTGCAGTTATTTCAAACAGATGAAATGCATTTCGCTTACCTACCTTTCATTCTTCCTCCTCTGCAAATAAGTTTTTTTCCAGTGAAAGATTAGCATAGTTGGTACCAGGAATTTCAAATGGGATTGTTTATGCATCAAAGAGTAAGTATTAATAACAAAATTACACTCACAGTATGATTGCTTTGTGATGATTAGAATATAAATTCTTAGTTCTATATATACAGACACACACACACTCCAAATTATATGCCTTGCCACGGTATGTCTTTTGCATTCCTCTAACATCTGATAGTCAGATGCCATGTCACACACATACTTGTCAATTTGTGTTATCAGTAAAAAGTTTGTCTGTGATGTTGCATGAAGCTGACAACCCAGCACACTTTCAATCCGTATGAAAATGTGTTACCCCCAGAAATATCTTGCACTCATAGGGATAAGGGGGAAGGAGACAGCCTCTGCCCCAGGATCAGCCAAGAGAAAGCATTAGCTTCACACAGAAAAGTAGTTTTCTCATTGTTGATGATGAGAGGTACATGCTAAGGAACAAATTAAGTGAGCACAGTCAGTGGCGGACAGAAATTCCTTTTAGGCTCCACTCCACCACTTATGAATTATGGGGTCATCTCTAACTTGTGAAAATAACTCACATATCACACTTTCCCCATCTCCATGATTCTTTCTATTCCTGCTTAGGAAGCTGGTGCAGAAGTGTTGAATCTGGACACGGATCCAGGAGACAGAGAGCAAACATTTAGCAAACAGTCTTATAGCAACTCTATCAGGCTTGCAAGGCTCACAGAAACACCAGCCAGTAAAAAACAGCTTCTGCTGCTCCTGCCTCTCTGTGTCCTTTCTGCCCTTCATGTAAGAGAAAGATGCTCTCAAACACAACAACACATGTTTACACAGGGCTGGAAACACACCTGTGCTGCGGCCCCTTCTCAAAAACCCCACTGACCTTCAACAGAGCAGAAATTTCCCAGGAATACAGTGAGCAAAACAACCAGATAAACAACCAAGCTGACCGTGAAAGGTATGGAAATAAATAACACGGTGTTAAGCACAGGCTAGGCTAAGTATGTGAACCTTCAGTCAAAGTTTTGACCTCAGCTTTTGCAGACGTATCCAGACTCACTTTAATTGCCTGGTTTGCAGACTGGATGCAAAGCAGCTGCTGCTGCACAGAGATCAGTGCAGGCTGTGAACTCCCCCCCGAACAGGCAGCACTGAGCTCTCTGCTGCCGTGCTCAGGGTGGCCCCACATACCGGGCAAATAAATCTACCCGGCGCATCCACCAGAATTACACAGCTGATAACTGAGCAGTAAGAAATTGCCCTGAAAGAAAATCTGCCCCTCTGGTTTTGGTAATGTGGGCAACCGCCCAGCGTGTCCCTGTGAGAGACTGGGGCTGGCTTTGATCAGTTACACTGTTATTCAGCATCTGCAGCAGCTAGTGCATAATGTCCTTCTCACTCCTTTAGCAGGAAAGGGCTGCCCTTATCCATAAGACAGAATCACGCTTATTATCATGTTAATTAATACATTTCTAATGAGAAGCTGTTTCTCCAGTCTACACACGGGCAAAGTGAAAATTGAAATTATTTTGCTAATTTGAAAAAGAAATAATTTTACAAATAAACAAGGAAGAAACTTAAAAGAGCCAAACAAAAGGAAGAATATTGGACTTAATGAAATGTTGGGTTTGTTCACTCTTTTATATCTTTCCCCCATTCTTAATTGTCTCATCTAATTAAATTATAACTATTTACAACAGAAATTATATTTTACTCTGTATTGCATATGGGATCTTCATAATTACTAGTAACTACTAGTAATAATAAATAATGAAGAACTTCCTTTTGCATTGTGAGTCTTTCCAAGTCACAGAGACCAGTATGGGTGTAGCATCCAAGTTTAACCGTTTCCTGGGCTTGGTTTTATCAATGGTAGAGGAACAGAGCTTGACATTTTCCAGGTTTGGTTATTTCCACTCCTTCTGTGACAGGCCAACTTCCTCAGGTTCTAGATCACTATTCTTAAATCCAAGATCATCACCACAAAGCAACGATTCTCTGCAGGTTAGTCCTCCTTGGTACTTGCTGAAAGGAATGTGTTGCATTAGTCAGTTTTAGCTGCTATCTTTAGGTGGAACTTCCCTTCCCCCAAAAAGGTTTTTCTGTCTGATCTCAACACCACCAATACCTGTTCAGAGTCCGAGAGAACAGCGAAGCCACTGCATTTCTAGTGCTAAAGTACAATGCAATGGGTCTTCTGTATAGTCACAGCTTGTACTAGAAAGGTCAATAAACCCTCCACATTCCTCACAATCTTTCTTTGGGGCAGCTCATTGTTGCATAATATACTTGTTAAGCAACTGCATGACTTCTTCTTTTTCATTGTAGTATGACAGAGATGCTTCAACAGAGGCTGAGGGCTCACTGAGGTAGTGACTGCACATATTCAAGAGTCAGAGGCTTTTAAAAGCTAACAGAAGACAGATAACAACATTTCCTTTCTGCCACCTGCTAATTCTTTTTAACAGATGGAGAACTGGAAAACGGAGAGATTAAAAGCCCCGATACAGGAAACCATATTCTTTCAAGACAGTGCTTAGACATGTGCTTCTGCAAGCACAAGCTTCTGTCCCAGTGAAGCTGAGCAAGTGCATGAATAGTTTTTTGACTTGGGATCTGAGTGACTCTTTCGGGGTTGTAAAAGCACTGGAACGAGCTGCCCTTGAAACTCTCAGTTCACGTTGCAACCTCGGTGTTTCTACACACAGTTGGTTTCCAAAATCATACCTCTGGAGAGCTCTGATAACCTCTTATGCTCTTCTACTGGAGAGTGACAAACAATCTCTGTGACAGTTACTTATGTAAAAAAGTTACTTCAGGTCTGGTTACGAGCTGCAGATGTGAAATAAGCTAAAGATGAGAAAAAAAGAATTAGCAATCATTGAAAATTAATTTCAAATCTCCTACAGCTTCAGTGCTGTAAATAAGAAAACAATGGGATTTACCTGTGCTTATAATGCAAGCTCCATCATCAGTTACAATATTGTGCAATTTTTTGTGGCACTTCTACTCATTTTAGCATTTCATACCTTCATTAATTTAAATAAATGATAAAATGTTTATAGTTGAATACTAAATCTCTATCAATTCTCAATAGATTGTTAGTTTAGGAGGAAAGAAAATTGCTTGTGAAGCTGAGAAAGACAGCCTTGGGGAAATGGCAATGGACTGAAAGTAGGGAGAGATCTTCCACAAGCTGCTGCTTTCAGCTTGGACAAGTTCCTTAATTCCGGTGAGTCTTCAGTCTCCCATTTGTGCATTCAGGAAAATGATCCTCTCTTCTTCCCAGGCTTTGGCTGCCTTGCCTACTTCGACTTACTTTTAGAAACACAAAGGTAATGCTGTTTTTAACTACCACAATCCCCTTCCTCCTTATCTCAGATTAACTCCTTGCAGAACAGTGCCTATTCAAGCTCTCCCAGAAACTGTCATGTAGAACTGTAACCTTATAACAGCTGTGTGTCAAGTCTGCCAGTAAATTCTGGACAGTATTCATAAAGCGTGCTGTACAGTCTCTTGCTGCATGATAAACAACTAATGCACACATTGCAGGTACTATAAGAATAATCCACAAAGCCTTCCTATGCAGCTACAAAGAGATTTTAAACTGAGATTAGAAGTGTCATAGCTTGTACCTGGGCCTTTCCAGATGTGCTGCCTTGCTCTCCATTACTCATGCATGCAGAGGTGAGACCTCCTTGCCTCCTCCGTGCTTTATTGCTCTTTCTCAGATACATAAACTGCCTGGAGAAAAGAGTGTTTGCCACACCACCTCATACAAAAGGGAGATGATCTTTGCAGAGGATTTTCATTACCTTTGCAGTAAGACTAGAAGAAAACACATTTAATTTTTAGTTCCAAAATTCTCTGTATACTGCCATACAAAAACTAAAAAATTAAAAACACTAAAGATTTTTTTATAACCTTTCACGTAAGCATTGAAGAAGTAAAGCAGATGATGTGAAAGGTAGGGTGTTAAACAACATAATAATGAGAAAACACTTCAGTTACCAAATGGATTCTCTTTAGGTCCTTATTCCATTAAAACCTGCATCTGTACTGCTTTCATTGAAGATGTTTTGCTACCACATGCAAATTCCTCATTTTTCAAGGAAAAACTTTACATAGCCTGCCTATTTGGCCTTTGTTAGTCATGCTACAAAGACTTAAAATCTTTGAAGATTGTCTTAACTAAAAAAAGCTACTAAAACAATAATACACTTTCTTCCAGTCACTGATCAGGCTTTTAAAGAGTAACCAATAACGTGAAATTTAAAGAGCAAAAGGCAACGAGAAAATATTTAATAGTACAACTAACAATGCAGCATATCTTCTGCAGAAACCTGTCTGATTTACTTTCCTTTTATCAATATTGCCAAGAAAGTAAATTTGTCACTGTACAGTTGAGAATCTCTCAAAGATCTACTTTAATGTTTCACGCTACGTTTGCAAAACAAGAGTAATAAAAATAATGACACCATTATTACTCTTCCCTCTTTGTTTTCAGTTCATCACTTGCATATTTGAATAATGAATTATATTCACATTATCTCTACACTTTTGCTCTTGACTTCCTCTGCTGGCTGAAAGTAAAGCTATTATCCAGTTGTCAGCTCTGAAGAGCCATTCAACACAGCAGCCAATGATCCTGACATGTAGATATACTACTATGCAAAATTATCTAGAGTACAATTTCAAGCTATATATGAGAAAATTACCAGCCAGCGTGAAAATGAATCTTCAGCTTAGGTGAAATATTAAAAATTCCATCTAGGACCACTTTAGAACATAAATAAGTAGACAACAGAATTAGTTGTGAATTAGGCACAAAAGGCTAATTAACACTATTGTATCATCTTGATTGACTTAAAGTCTATTAAATCACTATTTTATTGTTTGAATCTCTGAACCTTACAGGAAAAACAGAAGCTTCTTCTATTAAGAGGCCCCTGTTCGTTCTCAGATCTGCAGCTTTTGACTGAATTTCATTAAGACTCATTCCACTACCCAATGCTTTGGACATGTAATTTCCTGATAAAGGAATGATTGTTTGTATCAGTTGATTTATATGTTTTTTTTATGAAATGCCATGTTAAGTTATAAACAAATCACATAAACCCCACACAATTTTCCTTCAGTGTTACATCCCTTCATGTAATTATAAATATAATTGGAGCGTCAAATGAAGTCAGGTTTTCATCATGCAGTGAGAGGCAAATGAAGCCTAGTGGCAAACACTCTCAAAGGCAAAGCCCTTTTTCTCTTCATGTTCAAGTGTTTTTGTCCAGAAAGAATAATTGGAGGTTGGGGAGTTGAGGAGGTGCCCTCTACCAGACAGAAAGCAATGTCTCCAGGATGAAATTAAACAAAGAAGTGTAAGAACAGATGGGTAATCAGAGCAAATTATTGCACTTCCTTTAGGAACTAAGAGATGAGCAGCTGCTGCCTCTGTGGTCAATGTTCATTTTTCTAAATCATCTACCTCAATCCCTTTTCTAACAATTAGACCTGTTCCTGTTCACATCACTGTATTGGGAATGTTCTTCAGATTTTTGAGAAGGAAGAGACAAAAGTCCAGCCAGTCTCTAGTGCAATACAAGGTGGAAATAACTGGCGATGTATAGAGACTGTAAAATATGTCTCAGTGATCTCCTTTGGAGATGTCTCAGAGCCCATCAACTTTTATTGAAATTTAGAGATGGCTGCGATGATTTGAAATGTATTTTCATGGATTGCAGCCCTTGAAAATTTACATCCAGAAGAATTTTAGCTCTTTACCAACACTGTTTCATCTCATAATATCGCTTAGAGTAACTTAGGATCGTAATTGCCTCACCTTGAATGTGCGTGTGTAAGCACTCTGATGAAATGATCATGGAATGGGGATAACCACTTGTCCAGAAAATGCAATCACGTTGTCTTTTTCCTCCTGGAAGTTTTATTTTTATGGGATTTGAGGACAGTAGCCATTCCTGGATATCGGTAACGTAGTAACAGTAGCTCTTTTTGGTCTGTGGACATCAGCAAGTCCTGGGCAGAGGAACATCTTCTACATATCAATTGCATGGAGCAGGCAAAATGAGTTGGATGTGTTCATGAATGTGCCAAAAAATGTCGACACATGCACAATAAACCTGATATGCCTGGCTTACTGCACACTGGGAATCCATCTCCATAATGCATGCATGCATATTTCTGCCTGGGAAATCATGGACAGCAGCATGGCAACCCTACACAGAAAGTCCTCTTTGAAAGCCATGCTCTCAAGCCAATGTTTAATTCATTAGGTAAACCTTCCTTAAACTGTTATAAAAAGAACTATTTAGCTCATGATGCATTAGAAAAAAAGGCTAAGACACTCCTTCCCCCAAACCAAATGTATTAATTCATATGTGTTACAAAGGAGGGAACAAGACGGAGGGAAATTAAAGTAACACATTCAAAGTGTAGCTCAGTTGGTATTGTTTGCAATTAAAATCATTGTAGCAGCACAATTTTGGATGTGGATTTTTTAGCTGTAAGATGTAGTAAAGTGAGATACAGAAGTTGATTATGCTGATTCTTACTCTCTTGCCTGCTATGAACTGTAGCACTGTGAACCTGACAGAAACAGTAGTCTTTGCTGTTGGCTGAAGTGTGGCCAGTCTCCCTCAGGGATCTACTCAGTGTGCTTTCAGATCCAGAGTTACCATGTACTAAAACCTTTACTGTGTAAATGGTTAGAGAATTGAGAAAAGTTAGGAGTACAAACAGTCTGTCCCATGCCACATGATCTGCTGGTCATGGCTTGCATGTCCTTCCAGCAGCATCTTTGTCCTTTTAGAGTCAGTGTTGATAGCGGGTGTACAGACGGGTAAGAAATATTAGAGAAAGCACATCTTCTGACTGAAAAAATAATCAGTCAGTTGAGATTTCTCCTACCTAATTTCTACACTGAACTAGACATCCAGATATAATCTAAGCATGAAAGAGGTATTTCAGAAGCATGATTTATCTTGCCCACCTTAGACAAGAAGCAACCTTGAAACACCTTTTTCTAGACTGAAGAGGCAGCAAGACAATTAACTCAGATGTAGTCATCTACAGCACAGAATTCTTGAGTTAGATGAGAAACTCCCACACCTACAACCTACTTGTTACTATTTACATTTAGATATATGCTTAGATGTCCTTGGCACGGAGATAGAGGAACTCTAATATTGATTCCCTGTCTTCAGGGTTGTAAAAAAGAGCCAAGAGCAGTCAGGTGGTGTAGTACTGCTAGAAAAGGCAAGGGAGTCCTGCTGCCTAATACTGGTGCTTGTCTGAGAGCTGGAATACCCGTTTTCAAGTCTCTGCTTGGTCAGAGCCTTCTGCAAGTGTCCTTAGGCATGTGGCTTAATTCCTTCTCCTCCACTCTCAGTCTATAAACTAAAAGCTCAGGCACTTAAATACTACACACGGATGTTGCCAAAATAAATATAAAGCAAGCTGAAGAGCCCTGACGATACAGTAATGAAAATCAGACAAATTCCACTGATGTGGGAAAGAAACAAGATCAAAGAAAGGACAGCAGAAGTATGCAGTCACATCTGAAATTAGCATGTGGGCAATTAAAGTTTCAAAGGAAATCTTTTGGGTCATTGGGTGTAACATTCTACATAATAAAAATTTTTCCTTGTATAAATATTCATATGTATTCCACCATAGTAGTGTATTTCTTACATTAAGAAAGAACATGACATCACTTCTGTCATGGCTAAGAAGCTGTTTGCAATATTGAATTGAACAAAACTTGATTCCATGATTAAAAAAAAAACAAGATGCAACTAATAGAAGAGTTCAGACATACAGTGGCAAAACAGGGACTTATTTTCATTTAGACAGAGGTGACAAAACTTGCATTGCTGAGCTTGTCTTTCAGAAATAGATGTCAGTATGTCAGTAAATTTTAAATGGACACAACTCTCTTGGAAATTCAGGAATATCAAGATATAGTTATGATAAAGTTATCTTTTTGCCCTAATGTCCTCTTTTCCTAGCTAATATCAAAACTGATGTTCTCAGATCCTTCTGAGTCAGCTATTCTACATCCAGATTCCAATTTTATCCAGCATATGTGGAGCAGCAAATCTGCATTTTAATACCAAAAAAATCATGATAAGGAAAATGTGAACGTGGTAGCTCAAGCCTTTTGAAAACATCCCTTCACCAAAATCAGCAGTGCAAACTCATTTGTCTGGGTTTTTCTCTGGATATCGGCAGGTAGCAAAGTGCTTTATTAAAACTCCATAGCAGCAAGTGAATGTACCTCTGAAGATATATTATTTTTAATTTAGTGCTACAAGACAAATCATGGGCTTCATATTGAGCAGTTAAATATTTTCATAATATTTTGCTTGTTCAGCTGCTTTTTCAGTCAGTCGATCCAACCCCAAAGCGAACAAACAAAATCACTGGATTTTCCAGAAAATACAATCAGTAAAATTCAAACTATCTGGGATAAGGCTGCTAGCAGTTGCCACCTACGTTTTCCTAAATAATTATTTTCCTTGCCTTTGTGCCAAAGTAAAAATGAGAGCCGTGGAAAATGGTAAATGGTAGAATTAGAAAAAACCAGATGGATTATTGTTACTGCTATTACTTGCATCGATAGAGTGTATGGCAGTTTCAAAAAGAGACCAGGGTCTCATCAAATTAAATTCTGTACAGACTAAAGGACTGGCCAAGTAAGCTTCTTGCACAGCTGGTACTGTCTTCTGTTCCTACCACCCTCTGTAGTAACTGTCTTTTCCTTTCATCATGTACCCTTTATAAAGGAATCACTCAGAACAGACCTCAGGCTCGATTTAAAAAGATAGTTTTATACCCTAGCAGTAGTTTCTCATTCATGCTCATCATTCATCTGAAATTTATCCTTCTCTGAGTTTTGTTTCCTTTTTTATTTCTGTACCTAAATACATGACCTGATTAGTCCTGCGGACAATTTCAAGCCGACTTGTCCTTGAAGGTAATTTGCATGAGAATTCAAGCTGGCCACTCTCTTCTTGTAGGGTTTACATCCAAGGAGAAACATCCAATCCATGTGTCACACTGAGGTCCTTCACGTAGTATCACAGGAAGATGGGATACAAGTGCATGGGGACTCCGTGCTGCAGGAGGGCACAGCACTTACTCCCAAAGACCATCTTATGCTGCACATGCAGCAGTGCCATCAGCTCCAACTCCCCTCCACCTCGAGCAGTGTATGATATCCAGGCTGGGACTGCCCTGCTGGAGCAACGTCAGATCTCCAGAGAAAATCCTGTCCTGTAGCAATCACATGGTGACATTTGACTGGCCTTCCCTTGGGTTTACATTTCCCTAGAAGCCAGGACAACTTGACCTCTTCCACCTAGTCAGCCTAGGAATTGCTTTCTCACAGTTTTCTCTCCTTTTTCAAAGTCTAATTTCTCACAGGTCTTTTAAGCACTCGGTTCTGCCAAAAAAAAGCTGTATAATCTTGCCCTGGGCCCTGAAAGAGGACCTTGGTCTTGCATTTATTTATATGCTCATTGTGTTGCTCTCCTGCTGTTTTCTCCAGTAACTAAACATATAAAAATGTAAAATGGATATCCATATGCTGGTATGATGCTTCTGATGCTTCACCATCAACCATAGGCACTGTTGGCTAAATTATACCTCCTGTTCCTACACTATTAAATACTTACTTCATATCCACTGCATGGTCTACTTCTCTAACGGTCCATTAACAAAAAAATACCCAGAACTTAAAAGTAAGGACTTTTACAGTTAAGAGCTTCACAAATCTTACATTGCCCATAGGAAAATACATGTGCACATGGCCACACATTTTACCAAGTGTGAGCTCTGGTTCCTTGCTTCCAAATATGGAGGGTTTAACCTCTTGGCTTCAGAAATATCTTCATCAACTTCCTAAGAAAAAGACCTGTGTGTCTTCATGGACACATGGTACATATCAGTGATCACACTAAGTTTGGTGACAAAAACTGCCATTTCTATGCAAGAAAAGTATGAGCCATATCCTGACATGAGTAAAAGCAGATTCAAGTGCTAAACCCTCAGCAGGAACATTTTGTAAATAACCTTTCTTGATTCTGATTCAGGTTCTTTAGTATAGCTGGCATTTAGAGTTTCAGGAATATTTAATTATATAGAAAGCCTTAAGGGGCAGTAACAAGCTGGTTTCTGAGCTAATGGGAGAGAAAAGAATACGAGATTAAAATCTAAAAATTAAATAGAGGGTCATTCTTTTTAATGACTAATAACTCTCAAAGAATTTAAGTTTCAATTAAATTCTGATTCCAAAGGTATTTATGTAGTCATGAAACTATTTTTAAATACTTCACATTAAAGTGCTCCAGTTTCCTCACTGGTTCTGGCTAATATCAGACACCATTATGATACCTGATCAATTTTGCAGAAGTGCTGTTTTTTGCTTTTTACCTCTTGGACAAAGTAATGGTTTTATGTTCTATTCATATTGGAAATTCTCAGGATTTCTTCAAAAATTCTGTTGCCTATAGGATAAATAGTGCAAAATTTAAGCCAAACCAGCTTATTTGCACCTTTAAGCACTGAATAAAAAGAAGAAGTGAGAGTCTGGATGGAAAGTAATATAAGACGGGCAGCTAACTGGGCATTAGTTACTGTCTGCCTTGGAATACAGGAAAAAAGGGGCTCTCATCCCTTGGATGCCAAAAACATTTATTTCATATGATTACAGAAAAAAGAAAGATGAAAAGAACCCCTTTTCATAACAGGACACACAGCACACAGTAGCTCTTGATATAGGTCTAGGAATGCATAAATATATTGCAAGTCTAAGAAAATACAGATTGTCTCACTTGGCAACATACAGACACACAACTTTCAGATGTCAAAACCAAACCTTTTCACACACATTAAAAGCAGAGCTGTATCAGCTAACATCTTGCATTAATTTATATAAGCAGCTAAGGGATTCCCAGGTTGCAAAGGATTGTGGTTTTCTAGAAAAAAAACCCAAACATTTTCAGTTAGAATCCAGCTAATGCTGCAAGTAGGAGCCATGGTTCCTCAGCTTGTGCCTGGAGCACTGAGGTTCTCCATGCAAGCAGAGGTGTCTCACCAACCTGAGAGCAGCTCTAGTGGTTATTTCTCCTCAGAGCATCCTATAAGTCTTTTATAAATATTTGTTTTATAAGGTGCATTATTGCATCGCCAGAATTTATAACTTCAAATAGGATTCCGTTGCATAAGACAGACACCTACACTTTCCTATTGGCTCAATGCTAGAGATGAAATTCAACTCTTCTCCTCTCCATAAAAAGAAAAATCATCAAATTGACATCTTTTGTCAGGAAAGTGTAACAATCTGGACTAGGATTTTTTGCTGTGTAGTCAGTACCTCAGATTTTCTCCAGCCTGTTAGATACAGAAGACAGCATATATTCATAGCTAGCAAAATCCTGAAAGGAATCTTTAGGTCAGAACTTGTATCTCTCTAACAAAATTAAAAAAGGAAAAGATGCACAGGAAATTAAGAATAACTTACTCCTATGTCATTAAAAGTATATTGAGCGATATACTCTAAATTTTTATAGTAGAAGATCCTTGGATCCTGTGAGTAAGAAAGAAGAAATTTCATTTTTATATAATTGTACTTTATGTGCATATATTTGTAAAAATGTATATAATTTGTCCATTTTACAAAATAGAAATTAGGGATTAGACTAAAGCTCTGTTTAATAAAGGATTAAGTTAGGTGTTAAAATTTCAGATGCAGGAAAAAACAGCTTGACTCCCTGTGAAGTATTTGGAGAAAAAATTGGCTCCATACGATAGAGGCAAGCAACCCTGTGTGCAGAGGTGTTGGCCCTTTGAGCAGCAAAGGGATGTACAGTACACTGAGCAGCTGTCTTATACGTACAAATTCACTCCAACCTACTGGAAGGGGCTTTGTCCCCTTGCTCTCAAGCTGAGATTTCTTCTGAACTGGGACACTTGTGCCCATAGTGCCAGAATTTGAAAGATTAAAGCTCCTTGACTGCTGGAGTCCCTCATCTCCCTGTCCTTTAGACTGTTGGTTGGACCTCTTCCTCAAGAAAAGAGCAAATCAGGATTTATTTTGTCCACTGTCAAATAATATTATGTTGAAAGAGATCCCTGTGATGACCCTTACTCTACAGCACGACCACAGCTCGAGATACTGGGCTCATAACAAAGTGCCAGTGGCACTTGGCTGCCTATAGAGCTCGGAAGCAGCTGGGAAAGGACTTTCAGGTTTACAACTGCATGTATCTTCCAGATTACACCTAAAAGCCACATCAGGATCTAGACCAGATTCACTGTCAACCCTGCCCCACAAGAAAAAAGCAACCCTTGGTGATAATCTCCCAGGCAATCAAGAGAGTCCATAGCACAATTTGCAACTGAATACAAGCACCTTAGCTCTGCTCTCACAATCCCATACTGCCTCCTTCTTCTCTTACTGGGGACTGGCTGCAGATGCAACATCAAAATTTAGCTTTGGGTCTTGTAGTTTAAGGTAGGACATCCAGAATCCTTTAACTTAAGTATATATAACAATACAAGGGGAGCAGAAAGACTATAATACATCTATTCAATAGATTAAGCAATACTATCCTCAGCTGGTGTACATTGGCATAACCATCTACCCCAGTGAAGGGTTAGCAGGATTTGTTTCTAAGAAAGAAACTTCAGATGAATTCAGATGAATTCATAATCCGATTAGTTTAAAAACAGCACACTTGATAGTGTTCCTACTTTTAAAGCAGCTTGTGAATTTGGTTGTGAATTTGATGCAACACAGTGGGAGATGTAACAATTATGTCTAACATACACGTGCGCAAGTTACATACACAGAATACACATATATTAACATATCTCCATTTTCTTCATTCCCTACAAATTAAAGTGACAAGCTGGATGTTATTTCTTTCCGAATTAATCCTGTCTGAATCACATTAGTGTCATCTTCACTATACACCAGCAACCACTAAGCTATAAATTTTATGATATAACATTCAGAATTAATCTGCAAATATATACTAATTCACACTGACCTTTTTTCAAGCTGAGGCCTCTTTAGCACTCAGTAGGTTTAACATTGCCCTACTGAGTGTTGTTAGGAAGCAGTCAATGGTTGTCCATAATTACATCATGCAAATGACATTTGCTTTTTTGTTTGAGCTTATTTCCTCCGATGTTTTCTTCTTTTATCACACTCTTCACACATCTGTGTCCCTGAAATGGCACTCTAAACTCCTCCTCTTTTGGTCCCCAAGTTCTTTTTTTCTGTCTTCCCTGACTGTCACGCAGCCACCGCCAGCAGTTCGGGCTGGTGAGGCAGTGACATATCCCTCTGACATAGGTTATGTCGCCAGCTGGTTGGAACAGGTGTACACTGATTTTACCATCAAATGGCAACACGCACTTGGCTTCCTACCAGCGCACAGGCATGAAAAACCTGTTCCCTTAAAATTTCTTCTGAGATTGATGGGTTGTTCTTTGACATAGCTTCCAGTGACAATTTCAATTCCCAGATTGTTTCTCACCATTCAGGCTTATTTGACAACAGCAACAATAGAAAGTCATGGAGAACTTCGTGTTACTGGAGACAAATTACTCAGTCTTTTGCTCTCTTTCTTCAGGAAAATAAAATACAACTCTGGCTGGAGCAGCATGGAGCAGCATGAGTACTCAACTGCTTGGAAAACAACACCTAATGCCAAATGTTTGCCTTAATTAGTGAAAATAATTAGTGCAAAATAATTAGTGCAAAATAATTAGTGCAAAAAATAGTGCAAAAGTAACATTTTGTAAAATTCCCATCAAAAATGCAAAGAGGGTAACAACAGTTTTTAATATCAACTGCTTAGTCCGATTTAAAACAATCAACGCTAGGAAATGCATCAATAGATGTATCTGATCATGGTTATGTGCTGCAAGTCCCATCAGTGAAAACATAGCAAAGTTGAGAGTACAAGAGAGGGACAAAACATACCAGCTGATGATCTTCATCTTCCCAGTGTCACCCACAGTAGCAGTGCAATTCTGAAAAAACAGGGCTCAGCTCTGCTCTGAAGTACATTTTTTGAGGCTGAGATCATCTTTTTATTCTGTTCCCAGAGTAATAATAATGGTCTGATTAATTCTACAATAGAAAATACTCTAATACTAAAAATATCTCAACTTCGATTAAGTCAATTCTGCAGTCTTTAAAAATCCAAGGAAATTAGACTAGTTTATATCTTACAGTATGACTTGATTTGTGAATACTTTGAGAAACTCTTGTTCTTCGCAGCTGAGAAATTACACGTCCCCTTAAAAGTCATTGCTTACATTATCTTGTTAGGGCATCCCACAGTAGACACTGGATGGGAAAGCAGACTTTTTAATGACAACTGATCAGAAGGTCAATGGCTGTAAGTCACAACAAAAGTAATCGAGTTAGTAAGACAATGTTATTTTAGTCTATAACCAACAGAAAAACAGAGGTGCAGTAGGGAATTAGTGCACAGTTCAGTTGCTCCTCTTCTTGGTATTTCTTTCCTATCAGAATAATTTTAATTTCTTTTTCCACAGCTCCATTTTAAGTAAGATTCCACTATCAAAACCCTAACAAACTGCCTATCAAATAAAACTACCTGAAAATGTATTTATCATAACTATAAAGACACCTACTTAAAAGGCTTTTATATTAAAAAAAAGTATTTGTATGAAGTATTTAAGCCTCTGTAATGATACACAGCATAATAGAGCTGGTGCCATGGTAACTAATGTGTTGGGTTTTTAATTGAACAGCTGACTTTCAGTGGTGAGAATAGCTACCTACTTCCCTGTTTTCTGTAATACAACAAGGCTCTGTCCCAAGTAAAAATAATGACTTAGAAGCTGTAAATGTGCTGACTTGACAGCTATGTTTTGTCAATACAATAAGTGCAGTTCATATAGAAGAGGTCTGCACAGCCATAGTGCACATATGTATCTCTTCAATAACTTGACCTGAGATCATCATCTTACAATTGCCTTTTTTTTTCTTGGTCTGATATTAAGGATGGGAGGTGTTTGAAAGAAATCATTTTGTCCATATACAGTGGACAGCCTAGTATAGGAAAAGACCTACGTATTATTATGTGTTATGTATAATTGTACCACAAAGAAGACTTTTTCCTCCAAATAGTTAATTAGGATGCAAACCTGGTTATTTTAAGCTTTACAAAAGAGTTCTTTACATAATAGAGTAGCTGTTTCGTGCAGCTCCTATGATAAAATCCTCACCAGTCTTAAAATGACAGATGTAATATTACCTTTAATAAGTGTCTACCGATGCATGCAAATTGAATTAAATAGTGGGAGTACAAATTTGTCCGATAATTAAGATAAAAATTCATGTCAGCTTAAGCCCTGGTGTATATTAGTAACTCTGTATACTTCTTTTGCTGCATTCTCTACCAATTACTTATAGTGTCGAACTCTTGATTACTGTAATATGTAGTTCTCTAAAAAATTTAAAATGATATGTAGATAGTGTTAAACAAACAAAAGACTTCTTTTTAAAGAAAGAACACCAATATTGTATTTTATTGTATTTGAAGAATACAAATATTGTATTTCAAAACAAAATATTAAATCCATAACTTCAAAATCAAAGAGCCTTACAAATTGCTTAAAGTCCAAACCAGGCCACAATTGTATATATACTAAGAGACTGTAGTAAAAATGTGAAGTAGTAAGTTTAGATCTACAACAATAAGTAGAGCAAGCAGTAAACAATTTCTCCAGCCTGTGACAATGATCACTATTTAGGAAAAGGTCTCTGCGTTATGTCAGGGCAAAATTCTACCATCAACCTGTTTTCCACGAGACAGTTGTGAAAATTAGCTATTGGACTTTCTCGTTAGTCTCTCTTTGAAGACATACTTGGAACTGGAAATTCAACATTTTTATAGTTAAGAAACTCACCTAGGACACGAAACAGACAACCTAGGTGCTAGAACCTGGGTTTAAACACTACTTGTAAAAGTCCTAAGTCATGAGCTTCTCTTGGATAATATCTTACACGCTATCATCTTTGACCTGAGATGCTTTCTTGGACATGATACACCTTATAAAAATGTTATTTAAAGAGCTACAACCCCACATAAGTTGTAATTACAATAAAATGTTGTTTTTCAGCAAAACCCTATAAAATCTGTAGTTAAAAAAAAAGTCCCCATCAGCTCTTGACATAAATGGATACACTAAAATTGCCTAGAATATGAATTGACATTTTTTAGTGATTCACTTATTAAATGAGAAGTTTTTTATCTAAAACATTTATGTACTAAGAATGTCACATCCTTAAAGAAAATGAGAGTCTGAGGTTGTTTGAGGCTAATCATTGCACTGTAGAAGGAAATTTGTGCTTGACATCCACAATGGTCTTTAAGGTGAAGAATACAAATTCAGAACACTAAAAGCCTGATACGTATAAATTTACATATAAATTTGGAACTTTGTCCTGAAACATCTCAAATTTATTTTTCTGAGGATCTAGAGCCAAGGTTCTGAGGTCTCAATGTTGCTAATGTTCAGGGCTGAACCCTGGAGCAAAGGTCTGTGATTGATTCACTGATACAGTGATGTGCCCCACAAGGAGAACCCACTTGTCAATTCCAGATGGGAGTCTCCTGAAATTAGTTGACCTTCCAAGTATTGCAATATTTAAGGACGAGTTATAAGAACAAGACTGTTTTGATCTTGGATTGAAAAATGTGTTTGCAACTTACGTCAGTGTTCCTTTAGCACCAAGAAACAGAAGGTAAGGCTTTTGATACTGCTTTAAAACTGAACGTGGAGGGAGTTAGATTGGATATTAGGAGGAAATTTTTTACTGTGAGGGTGGTGAGGCACTGGCACAGGTCGCCTAGAGAAGTTGTGGATGCCCTAGGCATGGAGATGTTCAAGACCAGGTTGGCTGAGGCTTTGAGTAACTTGATCCAGTAGAAGGTGTCCCAGTGGGTTTGGAGATGGATGATCTTTAAAGTCCCTTCCAATCCAAACCATTCTAAGCTTCTGTGATACACTTGGGATGGATTTAGTCCCATTATGTCTAAGATATAACCTGCATGTATTCTCTAGTGCTGGATAAACACCCCTAAAAACACTTTGTAGACATTTAGCAAAATTAAACATCTTTCAAAAAGAAATATCAGCTGGTCTGAAACGCCAGTCTCTTTTGTTTAATTGCTTCATTATCACTTGAAAAAAGCAGTCAGTTATCATATACACTGAAAGGTAATGTAGGTAGAACAGGCACTTTTAGAGCAGGAAAACAAACCAGACCAGAAACACTAGATAATTCAGTTACTTAGACTCATCTTCGGACTGGGAGCTGAAGACCACTCTTCTGCTGCAGGCTTATAGCATAGCTTGAAATAGTTTTGGAGAGGTCTGCATGTCCCACAGTGCAGATCACGCACCAGCTCCAGCCATGACGTTGCACCAAAGGTGCGTATTTTCTTACAGGAACTTGTCCTGTTGAAATCCCTGACTGTGCTCCTAGACATACCCTTATTATTGCTCTGCCCATCTGTAAAATGGAGATAATAGCACTACACTAGCTCAGAAGGATGTCGTGAGGACAAATACATTAAAGATAATGAGGTGCTCAGATACTACAGTAATAGAAGCCATATGAGTAAGCTTTGTTTAATTTCGTGTATGTTAATAACAGTGTTCATTCCGTCTCTGCTATAACACCGTACTTGGCAACATTTTAAGCATTATAAAGAGTCACACTGTATAATGAGTGAGATTATAGAACTGAATGGATTTGAAAGCCAAGACTGGTCTAATAGAGTGAATAACACAGAACCTGTCATTAACCACCGCCTCCCTTTCCTGTCGCACCCAGCGGGGCCGGTGCTGCACCACAGCTGGACAGCCTGCACCTGGGCAACACCTGCTCCTTCCTCACATGCCCCATCCTTACATCTGGAAGGAGACAGCCAAGATCCATGCCTGGCATAAATAAACATGGCTTTAGCTCCAGTTAATATATTGATTTGACCTTGCTTAAACCAAGGTATGATGTCCTTGATATTTCAATATACTGAAGTGGGTAGAACCACGTCTCACATTACGAGATCCCTTCTTGAAAGAAATGGCACTAGAATGGGTTCTCAAAATCCTCCCTGGAAATTCACAAATAATGTTTTTTTTTAGATCATTTGACAGTAAAAACATTTTCCACTTTTTCACCCTTAGTATACAGATAAAATGAGAGAAGCAAGATGGGATTTATCACTTCTTAAATCTTCAGGAGTCAGTTCGAGGTTTGCTTTGGTCTTTGCAATCTTGTGAGGTGTTACAGGCTTGATTGGTAGAACCCATCAATAACAATATGAAAATCAGTGCTTCAGATAAGTGTTGCAGTAAGAAAACAGAAACAATTTCCCTGTAACTGTGCCAACAGCAGCTGGAAGTGAACCTATAATTTAGAGCAATCTCCCAATGCTTTTTGCCACCAGTGCACATACAATCAGATGTTTGGTGAATTTGTTTCATCTGTTGACTGTTACAGTGGTCTCCATAAAATGACATGAGGGAGAGATGTCTATACTGAAAACAACAACAGCAGAACAGCAGCACAAGAACTCCAAGAAGCCATAAACATCAGTTTAACTAATGACTGCAGCAGGTATTGTAAATAGTTTCCTGACACAGAAGGAACTACAGCCATCATCTTACCTCAGAGCTGAAGCAAGCCCCATCCCTTAAGAGCTTCAGGGAGTCTTGAGTACCTCGTAGCCTTTCCTGAAAAAGGACAGTAAAATATCTCTTTTGGGTCAACACCCTTCTTTTCATCAGTTCTATAAGCAGCTATGTTGGACAACACACAAAAGGAGAGTTGCTTTCTCTGAAATGGGTTTTCTTTTAAATGGGTTGAGCACAAATGAGTTGTTTCCCCCACCCTGACCTACGTGAGGAATAAAGTCACTGAAATGAGCAGCCCAAGCCTATTCCTAGTGTTACTCTGCATTGCTTTTCATTGACAGCAGCAGAAGCTCTATCTAATTACACCTGTGATGAATTTGTCCTACCTGCTGTAGACGTTGCTAAGGAGTGTTTATTACAGATCGGTATGTGATGGTGTCTTCTCCGTAATCCTCACAACTAGGTCACATAAAATGTGAGCTGATGACAAGGATCAGCCTAAGATTTAATGTCCTTGTCTTTGCTGGGCTTCTTGCCATTTTTTTTTTTGGAATGTAGTGTGGTTGGTAAGTTAATATACACAGCCATTCAGAGCTATAAATGACTATTTATCCTGCAGCCAGCTAAAAAGGTTCAAACTATATCACAAATGAAGGTATACTGGGAAAATGGCTAACTGTGGTCTTTAATTTGTCAATAATGATTTTAGACCATGACCCTTAATAGGACACTGTCACTTGTGCTGTGATTTATGCCTAGTGTGATGACATCAGTACCAATACTGCTGATAAAAGAACGCTTATATTGAAGCAAACAGGATGATGAATGGAGTACAAGTCTACTTACTTATTTCATTACTGACTCTTCTGTTCACCACAGAGCTAATGTAGCGAGTCATTGTCTGCCTTGGGAGTATTTTGCAGGTTGAATTTAATGGCACAAGTGTGTGATATGTACTTCAGTCCTAGTGTTTGAAATGGCACAGTCATAGATTAGAAATATATGCATGTTGGATAGTTTACCTATCAAAGAAAAAACGACTTTATGCTGATTTTTAAACACAGAAAGCTAGAAAATACTTGTCTTGTTTTTACTGCAGAATTTCCAAGGTTTATGAGAGCACTTAATTCCCCAACAAGTTAAATCTCTGTGTATATTTTACAGAGCAGACAAAAATAGCAAGTAACACTACCAGCACGGTTAAGTATGACACATGTGCTTCTTAAAGGTACACAGTGTTATTTTTAAGAAGTTTTCCACTGCAAATGCAGAAATATTAATATGTATCTCATCATCTTTAAGGATGTTTTCATTAGCAAACATTTGATACCGAAACCTTTACCAAAGTAAATAATATAAATGTTAACATTAACCTTAATCAAACCTATTTCCTAAGATATAAATACGACACTAATGAAAGAGTCTGCCAGCATAATCAGGAGAGCAAAGAAATCCCCTAGGACTCTTCAAGTGTGTGTATGTCACCAATAATTCTGCTAACCCTTGAGTGCTAGTGACTTTGAATGTAGAGAAGGGGAAGTAAATGCAGTTTTATTAGTGCAGTTTTATTGCTATGGCCAGCTGCACTCTTTTCTCTATAAAAGGTAATTACTTCCAATAGTAACAAGCTAATTGATTGCTAATTAAATCAATTGGCACACTAACCGCTGTCAGAAAGTGACAGATTAGCTGGTCACATGACAGTGTGTTAGTAATGAAAAGTGGACATGGTCTGAGTGTGATTGACACAGCAGATGAAAAGTGATTTGGGATCTCCTAGGTGGTCATGAAGAGGGCAAGGAAAACATGATTGATTCAATGGTGACTGTCAGGGAGGAAATGAGAATTGAATAGGATTCAGTGTTGCCCTGGAACCTCACCACATGATGCTCCAAGTTTTTTCACATGTAAATAAGCTAGACAGGGCTTTCTGGCAAATGAAAGGCAGGATGGGGGAGGAAAATGGGTGGAACAGAAAGTGAAAGTCAAATCAACAAAACTTATTTAGACACTTCAGTTTGTTTTGCAAAGTGGAAACAAACCCACAGCTTTTAATGGGTATAAACTTCTAAGTATCACTATTTCGGTGTGTTATTTTCATTAACTGTGAAAGCTTATTGATCAGTTTAGGACGGTCCTTGTAAAAAGAAAAATAATTTTTAGTCTGCTGTGTTAGCGTTCAAGAACTCCATATACTTTATAAAACAAAGGAGAGGAAAATGGAAATACTTTATTACTATTAATATTGCACTGAAAAGTGCATATAGAATTACATATATCCCTCTCTGTGTCTCTCTGTCTCTTTTAGGTATGTATATATTTTATATAAAATATCACAAGTTTAGTATCACAAACCCAAACTGATTTCCTAAAGACTAATATTTAATATGCATTTATTCCCAAAACTTAGTAATATAAAGCAGTCAATATTAAAATCTCAGAGCCCAGTTTTTTAAAGCAAAATGGGAAAATATTGCTAATATTTCTGCTGGAAGACTTTCCATACTTGCTATACAGTTATTACCATCAGACTTGAGTAAGAGTTTCCAAAACATCAGAATTTTATATAGTCATTGAATGAGAAATACTGAGTTAATAGCAGCAGCTCCTAAAAAATGCTGACATTTAACTGCAACTGTGAAGGCATTATCCAGATAGATCTAAAAAGGAGATAATTATTACTGTTTTATTAACATCTAAGATGGTATGAGCCAGGGCTTGTGTGCTTTATTCATCCTTTCTGAAGGGAACTGGCACTGTTAAGGACAAGTGCTGTTTGGCAGTGCACCCAACCCAGCTGCTCCTTAGGGTGTTTCCTCTCAGTAGAACCAAGCCCAGTGCTGTTGTACATGTGGACACAGTAATCAAAACCCACTACATTTTTAAAAGGAAACAGGACTTCTGACCTCATCCATTTTCTCATCTGGCTTTAGTCAACTGCTTTGAGAATGGTGTGTGAAAGAGCCACCACTAGTTATGACTGGTTTTGTTTTCTGCAATAAAGAACGGAAGTCAAAATCAAGATGCACTCTTTCCAAAGCCGTAGCAGCTTGTCAGGACACTGAATGAGTGCATGACTGGGTGGGAAGAGACCTATACACCATCTAGAGGCTTTTGTTTCTGCTAACTAATGGGAAGAGGGTTTGGAAAGATACAAGTGATGTTTTGTGCCTTTGTTTTTGGCCAGGCTGTAAACCAGTGCAAATCAAAATAGTCTCAATACCATGAGTGGTGGGATCCAGATCAGAGTAAAAGGCGAAGTGCACACTTTGCCTCCCTTAACTCTTGCTAAGTCTCCTGTGCATGTGATGCAGTCATCAGCTTCCTGTAGCTTTGCTTTTTTGCTTCCTTCTTTTTCTCTTTTTTAAATGGATATAGACTGGCATCTCTTCTAACATGTAGGTACCGCCCCAGAGGAAGGGAAGAAGTACCTTCATTCACAAGAATTTTAATTCATTTAATCCAAATAAGCCTAGATTTCACAGTTCATTTCCTCCTCAGACACGAAAATTAAAGGGAAAAATACCGAAAAGGATCCTACCATACAAATTATTCTAACACTATGTCTGAATCCATGCATTCTCACGTAAAATTATGCTCCAGACTATGCAGTAACCTTAAAGGACCAATAAACACCGTCCTTAGGTAGGTAAAACACACATTATATGAATATAGTATTATTTTGTCAGAACACAATACTGGATCATTACTTTCTCTGAATATTCTTTTTTTTAAATTCCAGTTTATAGTTCATGAAAGATCCTCCCTATCACAGAACTTTCAATAAGGATGAGTATAACTGTTGAAATTATTTATTAACTTTTTCAAGAATGTCAATTCTTGCTCTTATGAATTATCCTTGAACTTTCATGTGTCTATTTTCTAAACATTTACACAAATGAAGACAAAGTTCATGTACACAAGTTATTAGAGATTAATTTTTCAAATACCCTTAATAATGCAGTATTTTATCTTCTACTTTCAGCCAAGTCTTTCAGCTCTATAAAGAAGAATTGGCACTACTTACATTTTGTCCTTTATGTCATTTGTTGAACCCAAATCCAGAAGTTACGATATTTTACCAGCAAAAAAAAATCATGTAAGCATTTTGGCACTGAATTTCAAGCCAGGCTAATTTATGAACACGATAACAATCAGTAATGAGTCACAAAACCTTTCACCTATTGAATAGCAAGGTATAACAAAATGCTTTGCAAGTTTCATGGAGTATTAGAGTATATATATTAACTTCATAGCGTGCATTTTTGTCTTTTAAGTTGAACTATTAAACTTTCTTGTTATATAATGATGACTTCCTTCCACCTGATCATAGCACAATTAGTGGGGAAGAAGTTACCAACCACACTCCAGTTTTGAACCACCAGAACAGCTAAAATCCAAAATAAAAACCTCCCAATGTTCCTGCATCAAAAACACAGACTTATGAGTCAGTCACTCAAAGCTAAGACCAATAAAGGTAAGGGGAAAAGTCCTTTTTATGTGTTTTCTATATTTTTATCTTATCCATTAAATTAGCTTCCTTGTTCTGGGATGTGTGTAACAGATCCTACATGTAAGCATGGATCACAAGACACATACCAGTTCCTTGGGCAAGCTGAGGGGCATGGTGATGGTGGAGGTCTGGAAGCAAGTTCACAGGTGAGACCTCCACCAGCACAGCTGGAACCTGGCTGGGTGCCAGCTTGGTATGAGATCCACCACCCCCAGCAGGTCCTCATTCTCACCTTCCCATAAGCTGGTATTATCCAGCAATGCTTGTTCCCTCACTGGTAATTGTGCAACCTGTGTGTCCAACTTGGAAAATACGCCTGAGCCTGTATCAGAATGTAGTTAGCTCTTCTTGGCAAAGTTTTCCTTCAAAACCGTGAAAGATGGGAAATATTTTTTTCTTTTTTATTTTATTTTAAGGTGAGGTGGTTGCAAACTGGGTTGATTGAAAGTAATGTTTCTTGACACTTGCTCCAATGTGTAAGATAATTTTTCCTCATGATTGTTTAACTCAGCCACTGTACAGGAAGAAGTTGCAACAAGGATCCTACCCTTCAGTGTGTTGTAAATATGTCCTTTCAGCAAACTAACAAGAAATGGGAGGGGAAAAATATTATCACAGCTGGACATGCTATGTCTCTGATAGAAATAAAAGTGAATTAAACTTGTATATTCAACAAGACTGCCATTTACAAAATAATAATAACCACACTTATGACGAAGTTATTTCAGGCTATAGAGTTAATTCTTTAATATACTGGTCAAACTGCAAGAGATGTTTAAATAAGTCTAGTGGTAGCTGTGTATTCAAGGGATTTGTATGGTTCAAATCAACATGTTACCTGGCTGCCTGCTTACATGGGTATAACTACACCATTCTGTCAGTTGTAAACAAAGGCTTGTCTAGTTAAGGCGCACAGGAAAGACAAAGCAAATCTATTAATAAGGTGAAGACAACACAACATATATTAAAGCATATCAAATCCCCATGTAAATGCTCTCAGTTAAGGGGCTTTAGGTCAGATGAAGTCTTCATACCCAGATTAAACGCTTTAACTTACACACATTGACATCATAAGTTTTCTTTATTTGCCTTATTTTTTTTCTGAGCATCCACAAACAGATGAGTTGTCTTATACTCACATGCTGTAGGGAAAGAACATCCTATGATTTATATCAAAGACTTTATTTAAGTCCCGCGGTGATATTCTTGATACATTTAGTGACAAAATTCTCATTGATTTCAGTGGATTCATGTCTTTTACCTCAACCTGTTTGAGTTTATTTTAGCAGAAAATAGTCTGAGGAGCTGCCAGAATTTATCTACTATCTATTGTTCAGCGTGAAAGGGAAAGCAATAATCTGACCCTGTTTATCTGAGAGCAAGGATTGCCTCTCACCAATGACATGGAAATATATTCTGAAGGGATTTCCAGCCACAATCTTTGCTCTAATCGAACTTTTCTTTTTTTGGTAAGAGTTCTTAAAGACACAAGAATTAGTGTTGCCTGAGCATCATTTAACACAGCAAAACTATATGTCTGTGTCTGCTGGGTAGGATGAATCCCATGAGGATAACATTACATATAGGTGGAGCTTCAATATCTCTCTTACCCTGTCTCAACCCGCTTTGAATTCTGTCATTTGCTCCCTGTTGTGAAATTCAGTTTTTTCTTCTTTGGCCCTGATCCAATACTCATTAGAGACAGTGTGATTTTAAATGAACGGACTTTGCATCATGACTTTAATTAAAGCCTTTTACAAGCCCAGCCCTCTGAATGTTTCACACTTGCTGAAACACTTTGCTTCTTCTGCTATTAATGACACCAAATCTTATCCATTCCCGCGTAGCCTGTTCAAAGACAACTTTCCCAATTACAAACTGCCATCTCTATGCTAATAATTCACTGATCTGCATCTCTCTAGACCTATCTCTGAATCCAAATTAAGGTCTTGGTCTGCTTATTTAACAGCCTCTGGTTTACAACCATGACGCAAATCTCAGTATGGCAAAGCGTAGTTCTTAACCTTACCTTCCAAGATTGCTCTCTTACTTTTATTTTTTTTATTAGCAATATCCCCATCCTGTTTAATTCAAACCGTAACCCTAGTGTTAACTTTGTCTCATGTCTGTCCCTAGATCTTTGAATGACTGGTTTGCCTAAATCTGGCTGATCTAACACCTCTGAAATACAGGGTATCTCCAAGTGTCTCAAGTTCCTGTCATCTTGCTTCTCAATTAATGTAATATCATTTTCTCAGGCCACAAAAGAGTGCAAACTTACCCCATTCCTATCCAGTAAGAACACAACCAAAAAGAATGGGTTTTTAGCCTCTTGCTTTGATTATGCCTTTTTCTTCCTGGGTCATATACAAACTGCACTTCACCTTCAAGGCCCTTCACAGAGTCCTGCCGGTGCCAACCCTGCTACTGTCTCTTCCTCACTATTGAAAACATTAGCCCACATCCCAATCCCCTTATAAACACTTCATCGAGCCGTTTTGTTTGTTTGTTTTTCTTGTTTGTTTTTTGTTTCCACATGATTGGAAATTGCTGACCATAAATATGCACAGAGGTATCTCATTATCCTCATAAAATTTATTTTTGCTGGAAAAAAAATGGACAGTGGTCAGACTGTTTGATTATTCATACAAAAAGTGTTTCATTGCTTCTTCTTACTCCCTTTTTGACACTATACACTTGCTGTCACTTATTTCATAGCTGTATCATAAGATCTTTGGACAGTGTCTGCTTTTTACTTTTGCACTCATGCAGTCTCAATGCAAAAAGATCTTTATACAGTGTGGTAATATTAGTCCATAGGAATATTTGTTAAGATTTTGAAAATGTCAGAAAACACAAGATACTAAAAGAACATATTTTTTTGGCACTTTAAGTCATTGGCCCAATGGGTGAAAATGGTGAATATTTGGAAGTAAAACAAATAAATGAATGTTTGTATAACACACAGGTGGTGAGTCCCAGATCTCATTGGATCCTTCAGGTGCCCAGGTACAGTTAAATAACAGAATCATCTCACCATTGAAAAGCACGAGGCTTTAATGCCAATGTTTTATGGCAAAGAATATGAGAATGAATGAAATGTTTGCTTAATGTAACTTCCATAGAGAAATTACTTATAACAAGGCACCACCACCATGTGTACTACCTTTTTGTAAGGCTTTTTTTCAGTGCCTTACAGACCAGGCTTTAGGCTTCAGCATTTTTGACACAAAATCACCAGTTTCATATTGTCCCAGCATACATTGTGGTCCACAATGAAGAAGAACAAAATATTGATTTTAGGGATATCACTGCCATCACCTTCTCCCACCCCATATTCTTGCCTTCTGCTCCCGTCCTTGCACTGCTCTGGTCCTGCCTTCTCTGCAGACAGGCTTGCAGTCCAGGCTCCCTGCTGTACCTCATTTCTGATCTCGGATTTCTGACCTGGCAGAGAGGGTAGAACTGTGTATTGGCCTGGCTTTTTGCTATGTTTATCGCTGTGACTGCACACCTGTATAATCTAGTACCTTATAGTTACTAACCCCAAAGAGATTGGAGCTCACAGAACTGTCTCAGGGTTTCCCTTCTCGCTCAAGCTCTTGGAGTCAACACAGGAGAAGTCCTAGAGCAGCAGAGTCACTTCTGCAAGCTGCTCTTGTCTCTAAAGGAAATATCTTGTTGAGGAGGATTGGAATTGGCATTTGTAATGATAGGAATTGAAACCACCACCTCTATTCAATCCTTATCAATACCTAATTTCCTCATAGTAAATACATGGGGTGATTTTTCTATTAGGTGCACAGTAGGGAAATGTGCTGTGGTAAGGTTTACATATTGGCTTGTAAATAGTTTTCACCATTAAATATTAAGTACTTGTACCAAAACTTCTTTGACAACCTACTTAAGCAGGTGGTAAAAGGAGACAACCAGAGAATCCATTTCAAAATAGCTGCAGTCTAAGATGAATTAGAAAGTGCAGATACAGGCTGCAAAAATTTGGTTTTGTTTTATATCCTCACCAACATCCCAGACAGAAGTTCCCTGGTCCATGTAACTTATTCCTTATCTTCTGTGTCCCTCACTTTCCTTCTCTGACCTTTTCCAGTTTCTGCTTTATGGTCTCTCAATTACAGCATTCAGCATTCAAGACCTGGGAGCAGAGATCTACACAGGAGTATGATGGTATTTATTTCATTCTATGTTCTCTCTGTAATAACTTTTCACATTCTACTTGCTCTTTTTTTGTGGAAAGACTGTATTTCTGTTTCCTTTTTATGTGTTGTGGCTGATACTGAGAGAAGAGTAAGAAATGGTACGAAGGACATTGCCACAGGTGAGTCCAGCCTTGGGGTCACTTGGATACATGACAAGGAACTGAGAGCTCAGATACCATAATGATGGGCACAGGGTGAAATCCAGATTGAAACAGTGCAAGATGTAATTAAAGAAGGATTATGGGTGGGAAAGGACAGTTACATTTTTGGACTTTTCAGTGAAGATAAAGTTAGTCCTGAGTATACAATGAACAACCGATGCCTGGAGTCCATGCAGTAGCACTGCCAGCCCTGCCCTGCTGTATTCCTCCTGCTCTGCCACTGCTGGGCATCCCCTGGGCATCATCTGCCATTTGTGCCAGATAATGGGTGGTTTTCTATGACACAGACAAAAAAGCCTGCCAAGGATCTAACTCGACAAACACTTCAGCAGAGTCTCAAGACAGCTTTTAAAATTAGATTTTCAGCAATAAAAGGATGAGGGTGTAAATCTCCACAAACTACTTGCTGCAGACTTTTAATGAAAGTACAACACATCAAGCTCACTAAAGATAACTAGATTCAATGCTCGGGCTAGAAAGTCCATCATTCATCCAAGAAAGCATGCTGCAGAAAAATCTATTCATTCTCAGAAAGAAAATGTGCAGAAGACAGTTTTGTGAAAGCTGTTTTGGAAAGGGGTTTGGATAGCTTTGGGCTGGGTAGAATTGGAGGAATTCTGCTATTCAGACAAATAATGGCAAGTTTCATTTTTGGAGCACTCATCTGTTTTTATTTTGAACCCAGACCTTCTTGGCCTAACAGCTACAATATGCCCTATTTGCAGTAAAGCAAATGGAACAGATTGAGATAGGCCAAAAGGCAAAATGACTACATCATGACTCTGAACATTTGAATTCCAAGTATGTATGCCAAAATCTTGTCTTGCATGGGTGTGGACCTACAGGTTAGTAGCTGTATTCTCTTCTATTTTTTCTTATTTTAAGCTGAGCATCTTAATTTTATATTCCTTCTATTGCTGAGTAGGTGCCAGGCTCCTCAAAGACTCCAGACATCATCAAATACTTTAGTGCAAACAGATTAGCTCCTGAAACTCTGCTTTTAGGCATTTACCTCCACCAGTCTCCCAGCCACTAAATTTTAACTTAAACTACCAAGAAAGTAATAAACTTCAAAAACAAATTTGGCATTAATTTGACCAGAGACAGAGCATGCAGTAGTGAATAAGCTAGGGAAGTGAATCTATAGCTGTTGTGAAGAACTTAAATACGATTGGATGAGCTGCAGAGTTTGTAGAGTTAGGTGGTAGTTGAGCAGGAATATTCAGGATTCCAGATTTGGACTTAGGGCTCAGACACAGGCAGAGCACTGAAACAAGCTTTGGAGTATCAGTAGATATTTTACACAGCTTACACATCTTCCTAAACTACTGTAAATACAAATTTAATCAAATGATCTTGGTCTTGTTTGAAGACGAGGAAGAAGGTTCTGCTAACTCATTGTCCACAGTTGTCATGAGATGCAGGTGTGTACATGGGCAGTTATCACAGATGAGTTGATGTTTGGTTATTGACTATTTTGCATTATGTTTGAGCACTCTGGCAGGTAATTTGCCTCAGTCTCTTATGAGAAGGTCAACTTTTTCATTTGGAGGGAACCATCAAGAAGTTTGTTTAGTAATAGGACAAATTCTCTTTTGCCTTCTCACACAAATGTTTCTTATACCTTTTTGTCGTTTTAACACTCTTTATTCTAGTAATTTATTTAATTTTCACTACAATCTTCTTTTACAGAAATTTGTCTTCTTTAGATAAGTGGCTTTGGTACAGTTCATTCAATACTATTAAGGTTTTCCTGTAGTCAGCCTGTATTAATGTAGATAATCCAAGACAGAATCATTTTGTGATGACAGAGAAGTTGTAATGATTAGAAGAGACCACAGCTGGCATTAGCAAGGGGGTCAAAGATTAGAAACTCATTAATGGATGGTTATGAAACTTCTCTTGAATGTGACATTGAAGCCTCAAATTGTGATATTTATTATCCTTATTTGATGTTGGAGAACAATCAATAATATTTGCTTATTGGTTATCTACCAAGATTGAGAAGTTTCCATTCATAAGGGTTAATGAATCACACATTGAAGAAGTCCCTCTCCCCTGCGAGTGCAATTAAATATTGCATTAGCTGATCAATAATAACTAGATTTAGAGGGGGTATAGGACACTATGCCATTAGCCTGATGACAGGAGCTGTTCAGTTTTTTCGAATTTGTCTTTGAGAAAAGGTAGATAGTCAAGATTTTCAAAATATAAATCTGCATACTTTTTAAAAGACCTTTCCTTAGCAGGGAATTGAGTCATTCCTCTCCATCAGACTACCTTTAACAAGCACTTTTTAACAGAAACTAAAGGTCGACATTTATTTTGAAAGCCTTGCTCTACCTGAACAAGAATTAGAAAAAGAAAGGAAAAAAGACATTGCCTGTAAGACCAAAAATGAAATTTCACTTTGTGCCTCCAGGAGGTCCCCTTCAGCACAGAGAGAACTTACACCTGGTGAGAGCAGTACCAAAGCTCATGCTTTGCACATCTCAATGAGGGCATCTCAGTCCAGGTAATTTTTGTGCCAACAGGGACTCAATTTGCCTGGCAGAAATTGCCCACATAGACCCACTCCAACCAATGCCCTTCTGAATTAGGAACTGTTCTGTTTTCAAAAGTAGACTGGGTCGTTAGCCTTTTCGGTGGCAATTTTCAATTAGCAGATCATCACCATCATACCAGGAAAACACCGGCCACTGCTGAAGTGGTATTAAAAGTAAGATCGAATGTTTATTGATTTAACTTCCCATTTAAAAGTTGGGGTTTTTTTTAGTCTCTGTTGTCTATTTTCACACTCTTTGTGCCTGGGGCACAATGCTTTATAACAGATACAGGCATATAGGCAGGGTGAAAGACAGACCCAAAAATCAGTTCTTGCAAACCACCTCAGGCTAGTGCTGATGACACAGCCTAATAAGATGACCAACAATTTTAACTGAGGACTATTCCTTATTCAATAAAGTAAACAGGAGATTAATTTGGATAGCAGGGAATAGTAAGTTGCTGGAGGCAGAGTTATAAATCTTTTTTCCTTTTTTTTTAAACTTCAGATTTGATTTAGAGTCTTGTAAAAGTCTTTTGCTTTTACAAATTAAAGAATGCTCCCATACTGAAAATAGAAAAGGCATTTAGTGCACTGTCTTGCTCAGCTACAATATTCATCAAAAGCATCATCATCCTCTCTTCACTTTTTCTTGCTTCTCATAGTCTACAGATAGACAAATGCTTCATCCCCTCCTCAAGTCTTATCTGCCTCTTCTGTGCACTATAGTCAAAAGATAAGATTTAGTATCACAGTTGCATAATAATTTAATAAGCAGACCTTAGAGGACAAGAAAACAGAAGGAAGAGAAATGCTAAAATATTGCTCAGAAATAGAAACTGATGGAGCTGTTAAGAAAAAGAAAAAGTCAGCCTGGGAGCTCTGAGGAATGATATGGACTGAAGACAATGGAGCTTCTGAATACTACTGGAACAGACTCCTCAAACAGCCAGTGATCTCCCAAAATAAGGGTCCTTAAATTTGCTCAGTTAAGGGAAGTATTTTTGCAACCTGCACACCTCTATCACTGTCCTCAAAGTGAGCCTTACCATTGACAGTTTACCCAGTGATGTGGATTAAAGAGAATCCTTGGGTCATAAACCCCTAGGATCATTCTGATGTCGCACCAAAGGAAGTCAGCACTGCAGCTGGAACCTCTCTCTGATGAGAACACTTGCTTAAATATATGGAAATGAAAGCTTTCTGCACTTATCTCCACCGTGCATGGCTTTTTTTGAGCTGGAACATGACTACTAAGTTGTTACTCTTGGCACTTCTAAACCAGTGTGCCCTCCACAGTCCCAGAAGCTGGTGCATGCGTTGGTGTCACCAACTCTGTGGCAGAGCTCATGCAATGTATTTTTGCCTTATAGTATCCAGAAAAAATGCAACTGCAGCCTCTTGGTGAGGGCCGTTAGTGTAATTGACAGCATGTAGGATTAATGAGACTGTTGCCTCTCCAAGCCTACAAACCATACCAAAACAAGGCTTTCCAATCACCAGATACTCTCCACATCCTTCTCTGGTTTTGCCTGAAATATGCAAATCTATTACTTTATTTGTTCGTGCAGCCTTCTTTCAGTTTCACAGGCACCCTCAGGACTGCATTGCAGCCAGTTGAAAAGGGATCACATGAAAACAAGACACGTGATGGTGTTGATGGTCTCTTCAGGTTTGACATACCAAGACAGCACAGGAGTTGCTTTCCCTACCCATGATCTTAACTGGCTGCTGGAGGACAGGACAGGCTGCTTGTATCATTTGCCTCTGTTTCACTCCTGCCATGACCTCGAGGGCTGGTGCCTATCACAGAAGGTAATTTGTGCTGGTTTGTAGCTTCTTGTTGATTAAACAGTAGAAGCTCAAATACTCATTTTTAACACCTGAAGTTTCACTTGTGGTTTATACTTCATACTTTCAGGGCACAGACTGCCTCTCTTCACCTGTGGTCCCCGAGTACTGCAGGAGGGAATAATTTGTTCTGAAACACAGACAAATCTCCATTTAATACAATAATATCAGCATGAGCAATATTCTGTAAAACACACCATAATTAATCGTCAGTATTAGCTAGAGATAAACCTAAACTGCAGACTATGAGGCTGAACTAAGTTGAGGTCCAAAGGTTTTTAGGTGTCTGATTACAGTTCAGGCTTTATTAGCTAAAAAAAATAAAATCATACTTTGTGCTTCATAAGTACAGGCTGTGCTCCAGGGTTTCAGAAATTATACTTGTGCACATTAGTTTCTTCTACACAATATGACAAATTAATGTTTAATTCACCCATAGGTAAAAAAAAAGTCCATTTAAATATAAAGTGTTCATTGTTATTTAAAATTAATATGTATAAAAACACTGCATAAAATGAGGTATATGGTCAGTTTTTAAAACTTTAAGTATATCCTTCCAGTACATAAATTGTTGGTTATAAGTAATTAAAATCTACATGTGCATTACCTTTTGGGCATAAATTTTCTCTCTTATTCAAAACACAGGTGATTTCAACACACTAACTGGCTCCTTACAAGTTGCAACTAGTATTTTCTTTGGAAAGGGTTAAAGACAGAATTTGCTAGTAACAGAACCAGCAAAAATGAAATTAAAATAAAATACGTATAAATTTAATGTAATACATTAAGAGCCCTCTTTGTAAATAACCTGCATTTTTTAAATTTACTGGGACTAGGGGATCAGGTTATAAGTTTTGTATTTTTTATTCCATTTTTCTTTAAGGATTATTATAGTTCTTTTTGCTAGTTGCTTCCTTTCAAAGCATCTTCGGTACTATTGGGTGGGGAAAACAAAGGAATAAGCCTTATCTGTTATTTAAGGTGATATCTTGTGCTACCACAGAAGAGATATTTTGATGATACAGGTTTCATTACTAAAATGCTATAGCATAATAAATTAATTCAATGTTGTGCACTTATCTATTAGACACATTACTACAGAAAAATAAAAATGTTAATTATTCATTATCATCTCTCTGATTATTTGTTGTGGCTGATAATTACAATGAATGTATTTTATATCAGTAATAACCTTCTGTCTACATTTACAACATATCATATCTGGGGGGCTTGTCAAGCTTTTTCCCAAAGCCTTTTCTTTATTAAGACACAGACCTCATGAGTACATAACCTTTATGTTGAAGTCTGATTTTCCTCCTTCATATAAAGAACAAATATTATAGATTAATTAATCCAATGTGATTATAATTTAATCACCCTTCTACTGCAGTCACAAGAGACTTTGTTATTATTCAGTGGCTCATTCATATTGTTAGGGAGAATAAATGCAGTCATAAGAATATTTGTGTGTCACTTAATTCATACAACTAAACAAAACACAATATCAGTAAACAAACCCCACTATTTTTCTTTCATCAGAGAAGCTTTATGGTTTTGCAAGCTCTTACTTTCCACTTCTTAACGATTTGTATCTGTTCAATGTCTTTTCCTCCATTTTCAAACAGAGTAACACACACTGATTTCTTTCTAAACAATAATTAACTTGATTTTTTTTTTAAGAGTCTGACCCAAAATTAAAGTGTGGATCCTGTGGACACCTCACCAAATGCTCTTTGCCTCAACTCATTTTTAAAGAAATAACTTACAAATTTCATACATGTGTAGCCTATTCCACTTGATTTTATTGTCAGTGAAAATGATTACTTATTAATTTAACTTCTCTAAAATTTGCTTTCATGCCATTTCCTTAAAGTGTAGCCTGGACCATATTCCAATCACCACGGAAATCCTTTTGGATTATTTCTATCTCAAATTCTATGACCTCTTTGAAGACTGAATCTTCTCAACATTTATTTTAGAAGGACAAGGAAAAAAAAAGAAATTTCTTTCCATGAGACCTTTGAACAAAGTGTAATTCAGAAGTTTGAATGAAACTACTGTTTAATAAAAACTGAATATTTGAGCTCCTTGGCTTTGGGACAATGTTGTTTAATTAAATTAATCAATTTGAATGTTTTACTGTACTTTGAGAAATTAAGGTTCATAAATGCACTAGATGGAAGCAAAAGTTACGAGAGAAACAAACCTGATGTTTTCTCTGTAGCATCTAGGAAATCTTAGTAAGTGCACTCTTCAGACATTGCAATGCCATTATCATTCCATATAAAAATAAGTAAAACTATTGTTTAGAAAGTATGGTGTTAAAATAAATATTACTAGTCAAAATTAATTGATCAATAAAAATGCACTTCAGAATGGAGGTTAAATGCACAAGAAACACACAAACAACAGAAATAATTTTATGAATACGACAAAGAAAATCTTGGATCTGTGCAAGGTGTTGGCAATCTCCTTATAGGTGATTAATGAGCAGAATCAAGTATTTTTGAAGGAAATAAAAAGTTTTCATTAGATAACACTCGGCATTTCAAATCTATTTTCCTTCATTTAAAAATGATACTTTTCTGTCCTGAAGATGCCATCTACAGTTTTCTCTTGCATTACCATGAAAATCCAGGCAAATCTGTGGATGTGAGAAAAGTGTATTTTTCTAAATGTAGTTCTACTACTTTGTTCAGAAAAAGCTTGTGCAGGACAGCCTAGGTATGTCTGGTTGCGTCAGGGGTTGTTGAATTCAGCAGCCAAAGAGGGGCGAGGCTACCACAGCTCCATGCTCAGGCTTGTTCCTTCCCAAACCACCTTGATCCTGCATGCTGCCCCATAGACAAAGCTTTATCTTTCCCTTTTTCCTAAGGCACAGAGGTTCTTTAAGCTAATGAAAGGAATTTATAGGCACAGACACAATGGACAATAATTTCCATATGGTGGAGTTCCTTAGGTGCAAGTTGATTCTTCCTCCAGTTTCTACTTTGCTAGTGAGATACAAGTGTGAGCTGTCAAGGAATTGGGACATGACCTGATCATTTAAAGCTTGGGTAAAAAACATTGGAATTGGAGCAGCTGTGGCTTGGGAATTTCCAAGATTTTCACTGCCTCGATTTGGAAGTTACATGGGTGGTCCTCCTTCTTCTGCTCTATCCCAAGCACTGGGATCAGCCAAGAATCATTGTACCATTGCATCTGAGATTTTAGACACACATTACCAGATTAGAAGAGCAGGTTTTGCACAACCAGTTACACAGGTATCCTAAATAACAAACTATAACTTCAACTAAAGCTGATCTCAGATCATGTATGATCTGCAAAAAATTATGTTTACAAAAACCTTCCAGACATCATCAGAAGTGAGCGATAAACCTAGATGGGCAAGAAGCCAAGTTGGAAAGATCAGGAGATAGCATCCATGGAAAAGTAAGATTCTGTTCATGTTATATAGATGAGACTTCCTTTATGTGCTGCTGAAGACAGAGGTTCACATCTACTGTGAGATCTATATAGTGACCTTTCAATGTGATGTTTTGTAACAGATTTCCAAATACTTCTTTTGAACACTGAGTGCAACAGCATGTCCTTGAACTAGTACTCCAATCTGCACAGAGATTGCAGTAAACACCATCCTTCTCCTGTCCTTTTACATGTCTTTTAATGTTTGCTCTTTACATGTCTTTTTAACGTGATCAGTCATCTCTATTTGCCACCTACATGACCCAGACCTACTGCAATTTCTCATGATGTTCACCAGGTACTTTTAACCACAGACTGTAAAGGACAAGCCTTTTAACCTGGGCTTCAGTATCAACTCCAAAACCAACCTCAGATTTCTCAGGGACATGGTTTAGTAAGCGGACAGTAACAGTTGGAAAGTACCTTATGTATGGGAAAATGAAAACCACATCTGATACAAACACAATATAGTCTGACTTCGTCCATCATACCCCTCCCTTTCCTTCTGTTCTTCAGCCACATCCACCAACACACCCATGCTTAGGATGCAGATTGTATACTATTTAGCAGCATGCTAAATCAGTAATCTTTCTGCACAAAGAATTAAGAGATCGTTCACTGGCAATGAGCAGAGCTTTTTGCTTTAATTCACGCTGCAGCAGTACATGAGGACAACTCATGGGCTCCCAGTGCTTTGCAAGGGCATTATGGTGGAGGAATCTGGATTTAGGCGGCTTTACTTTCTTAATCATTACCATTATTGTCTGTTCTCCTATCCTAGTATTCACCCAGCCCAGTCTTGTTTTATGTCTGCAGCCTGACAACATCAGAGCTTGGGGAGATATGGCTGTAAGGAAAGTTGTGTTGCTTTTCAAGTATAGTTTCTTTTAAACGACCAGGAAGAGAAATGTTTGCTGATGAACATATTTACACAAGTCTTCCACTTTCAACATAAAAGGGAAACTTTTGTGATGGTACAAAAAAGAATGGTAAAAGTGAGGTCCCCATGAAGACAAGTGGTGGCCATTGTAATAACTGTTTTGCAGTTACAGAGCCTTTCATCTAAGGATTTCAAATTCCTTGCAAAGATTGATTAATTAAGGCTCACGGTGAGAGTTCTGTGAATCATCAAACCACAAGCATTTCACACCTCACTGACTTGCAACTCAGAGAAGCTCTTGATGAACATGAGCTAAGTTTCATGAGACTTGAGGGAACCTAGATCAACTCCGGTGGGTTGGCGCTGAAGTCATTTTTAAGAAGAGTAAATTTAAAGGGAAGCCAGGTGAGCAATCCAGAGTGCTTTGTTAAGAAGCACAGTGAATGATCCTTGGGAAAGAAACTCCTCCTAGATACTGAAACCACTGTACTCTTGACGTTGGTAAGATGGTAGCAAAATCGGTTGTGCACTCTCATTGAGAAGAATGCTTTAATTCTGTTTTAAAAGCTTAGTCTTATTTAACTTGCAGTTATTTTACATCAATGTGAGGTTGTATGTCACTTCCACTTCTTTTTGCAGCACTTGTAGACATTATCCTTGACCAAAAGGAGAATCAGACCAAAGGGGGACTTACTGATGGACCACACTGTCTCCTGAATGTTGGTTGACTTGCACAGCACCTGAGGCCTCCCAGCAACACTCCCATCAGCCTATTTCTTCCCACTGGCACCATTGCATCACCTCTCCAGTTATGCATCTCTATGGAAGCTATTAATTTAATTTTCAAGAGCATTTACAGGACTATAACTACAGACATTTAAAATCCTGATTAGTATTTTCTCTGTCTTAAGCTCTGTGGTAAAATATTCCCTGGTCATACACAGCTTATAAAAAATGTTTTATACATAAGAATGTAGGCGCCTATTTTTTTTTTAGTTAAAAATAATGATTTGGTTAGTCATATTTTACAGTTGATAATTACTCTACAAATGCCATAACCTGTCTGAATGGTAACTGCTCAATAAAAGATTTTGTTTTGTTTAAGAGATGCTAAGTAATGCAGTGTAATACTACATACGTCAGGCCAATGTATTACATTTTGAATGTATCCTATTCACTTTTTTCTTCCTTTCTTTCTGTTATTTTTGGCTGAGGAGGTAAATTCCAGTTGAAAGTAAAAACCTTCCTTTATTTTCTCCAAACTGAGCTTTTCCTACTGTATTTGGAAGTAAATTGAGCATAACTCTGTGGAAATTGTCATGTGAGAGGACCATTGCATCTATTGCAGATTTCAATGACGATAATGAACTGTTGGAATACCAAACAAATGGGAACTAAGCAAAATTTGTGTAATTCATCTGATTAAGATCTTTTCTAGCATGTATCTGGCACAGTCATGTACTTTGCATACATACACTGGAAATGCGTTTGGCTCCACATTACTCTACTGCAGAGTTGCAGAGAAATGTAGAATGTGCTTTTTCAGCCATTGCCTCACGTTTCTTTCATTTGAAAACTCACGAAATATGCCCCAAACGGTCGATGTAAGTAGCACAAAGTACACTGCAGCTTGGGCACTCTGCACTTCTGTAGAAGCTGTGCTCTCCCAGATGAACCCAGCCTACCTGGTCCCAAGTTAGTTTTGTGGTATCTCCCTGAGCCCAGAACCAGGACCCCATCCCTCCACTCTCAGCCGCTTTCCCATTAGTGCCTCAGACCAGGTACAGGAGATGACTGCAGACAGTTGGCTGAATCAGTCGCTGTGACGGCTCTTCCCCATTCTCCTCCAGCTTATTTAGTTTTCCCTTCAGCATCCCCTTTGGAGAATCCTTCAGATCTTGCTCCCCAGACCCTTCTTTGGTCGCCTTCTCCTGCAGGCAGCCTCTGCAACAGAACAGGAACTGTATGCGCTATAGCAGCATTTCATCAGCTGGAAAGAGTAATTAGGTTTGATTATTATCAGTTAATTGAGACAATGTGTCTTCATGGACAGAAAAACGGACAAAAGGGTCAGTGTTCCACCACTGTCAACCACTGGTCTAGTGGCTGATTTCAGGCAAATCGCCTCACCTTCCAGGGGCCCAGATTCCCAATATGAAGACAGGAATTACATAAGTCATTAAAAATTATAATGAAAAACTCTACATACTATTAATTATAGCAGGAACTCAAGAGGTAGGAAACTTTACAAATACAGATGTGCGCTCTCCTATATTATTCCAGAATCCAGAAATAAACATTTTAAAATTATTTTCATTCAGGAGAGTTTAGCAAGCAATGACAATAATGAAACATACCAAAGTCATTAAGAAGTACAAAAGTAACAGCACAAGAGGAGAAAGTTGTAATAGAATGAAGGAAAAAAACCCAACCAAACCCACTCTTCAGTTCAACACCCTAAATCCATTCCCTCTTTGTAACTGTTATGAGTTTCCTTCACTTGAAGACACTCCAGTGTATGAAGCAATAGCCTGTATCATCCAAACGGAAGATTTTGTCCTGAATTAAGTCATTTTGAAACCAAATGAAGGATTTGGAAAGGAAGCCCCAGGAATCTGTAGAAGAGCATATATATATATATATTTATTTTTTCATATAGGACCAGAATGCCAATTTAACATTCATGCTGAAAACTACCATCAATTAGTACATTTTGATGTGAAAGTGTATTTTTTTTTTCCTGGTGGAATGCGGACCACAACTAAGTTATATGTTGTCAGGTATTTTTAAGTAATGAGAAGATTTTGGATGATTTTAGAGGAGTGAGGAAGAGTTGAGACTTTCACCGAAGATCTAGTAGCTTCTTTTCATGTTAGGTGGAAAAGTACCATCTTGTCAGAATTTCCAAGAATCTTCTCCTGAGAAGGAGTTTTGATTTAAGGACAAAACAAAAGATATCTGAATTGCTTTTTCTTGAAGAGACACCCTGTTTTCACCCACTGCCAACACTGATCATAATCGTGAAGCAGTGCTGATTGAGAAAGCAGGGTCTGAACAAAGAATTGCCTTGATGTGTAGAAGGAAGATCCTACAAACACCTTGCCAGTACTGCAGAGTCACTTCAGCATAGACACAGCAGTCACAAAGTGCAACATCAGTCTCTACTGTGTTCTGCCACCAGAATCATCATGCTTGATGCTAGCAGTGCAGCCAGCTCCCAGTCTAGTTGGAGTTAAGTTTATTATCACTGACTCTAGCAGAGTGTATTCCAGCTCATCTTATCCACTTCCATTTGATCTTTGCATGTGTGATCCCTCATTAAAGGCTTATATATTCCTATAAGTGAATAAAGGTGGATATCTCTTACACTTACCTCTGTCATGTGGAAAGACAATCATCTGCATTTACCAAATAATAGACCAAGTTCTTCGCCAGTTCAACACCCATAAATCTCATGGGTTTATGCCAAAGGCTGGTTTGCTCTTGCTCAATTTGGTCAAATTCTGCATCATGGGAAGGAATGTTATTCACAGTGCTGTGAACTACTCAGGTCTTCAGTATCTGTGGGAGACTATTTCAAGTTCTGTTTTCAAGATGTTCTCAGTCTTATTTTCATGCTGTTCTTTCTCCCACTGGCAGTGCCTCACAGGACTACTTTGGCACAAGATACACAAACAAGTTATTACCACTGTCTATGGTGAATGGAAAACCTGTAAAACAAAAGTATTTTCCCCTGTCTACCTTCCTTCCCAAATGTCAGTGAAAACCAGAAATCAAATTTCTTTTTTTAAAATTTTCTCTTTTGTCTTATTTCTTGTTTGTATATACTGCCATAGTTCCTATTGCCTTACCAGGAACGTTACCTCCAAATAAGACTGCAGAAAAAGGTCCAATATTATAAATGTCTCTTAAGACAACAGGCCATTCTGGGAACCATAAAACTCTCAAAAGCAGGGCTACCAAGTAAACTCAATAATTTTCCAAGGAGGCTGCAAATCATCTTTGCTCCATGAATTCAAAACATTTGTGAACTTGAGCTATCATCCAGTGATTCCCAGCAGACAGCAAGAAAACTGACCTCCCCAGCATTACATCCTAATGTTATTCAGAGCCCTTAAAATATCAGAATTTGTTTTGACAGGCGCTCCTCTCCAGCCTAGGTAAGAGGTCCCTCAAATTGGTGGAGGAGTAGTTGTACTTGAATCCCTCACACTACTGTGAGCAGCATTGGCAAACACGGAGGAAGGAGGATATTTTGCAATATTAAGGCAGAAGACAAAGGGATTGTTGATCGTAATAAGAAAATCATGCATGTATAAATGATTACTTCGTCTTAGGCAATAGCTGATGCAGAGGCAATCAGATATTTGCAAGATACAAGGCAGATATTCAATTTAATTAAAATAAATATTCCCAAAAAGATACCAAAAGCCAAGCAAGGTCCCCATTCAGATAGCTAACTGTATTCCTTATTGATAAGGCCCATGATTTAGCGCCTCGGAAGAGGGAATTAACTTCTTATCATATGATAATTTTTCTATACTTGCTGCTATCAGCTATGAGATATAAACCCAGAAACTCTCTAAGGTGATAGAATTCAGAATTTTTGAAATAAAGTGTTTTTGGATATTTGCTGAGAACAAACCTTATTAAAAACACTCTGTGGGTGATACTTGTTAATGATTTAAAGAAAGCATTTCCAACATTTTTTCCAGGTACCGTTGTCTCCAGTTTTCAGCCCTTGGAGCCGTTTTGCAGGCAGGAGCTCCCAGTTGGTCCCACTATCTCCTTGGTCCCCAGACCAGGCCCCAGGCTGACAGCATTGTGTTGCAGTTACCTATATAGGTAAGAAGTAATTTATACAAATAAATGATAAGGAGACACCCTCTGCAGCCGTGACACTGACAGAAATTCTGGCAGAGAGTAGTGATAACTGTGTAGTATTAAATACAGCCACTGGAAAAAATAGCTGTGAATTAATATTTCCTCAGCACAGATGCCATTGTCCTAAAGAGAAAACCACAGTAAAAAAACAATATTGTGGGGTCAATTCCATGGCTGGTGTAAGCCAAGATAGTCCCTGGACTGCAAATGGAGTTACATGCAATTTACACCAGATGGGAGCCTGACTTTACAAAGCAATGGCTCGAGGCTAAATGATATTCTTGAAAGTTGCAAAGCCTTGGATTATGAAATCTCTCTCAATATATTTCCATTTCAACTCCTTCCAATATCATTTGCTCACAGCAGTCTGAATGTAGAAGCAACATCTATTTCATTATCTCAAATAGCTTATAAATGCTTTTTAAAAATTCCATTATTTGCACAGCGTAAGGACCTCAATGCACCCTAACAACTGTTTGACCTGAATATATTAAAAATATTGTAATGTTTTGTTACATATCCCAAGGTAAAAAAAAAAGAAAAAAAGAAAAAAAATCAGGCTATGGCTTATTAGTTTTCTCTTCCCTGCTTCTTATAAAGGTTTATTTGACAGAGCATAAGATAGTGGTAAAATCCTAAGGTAAAGGTTAAACTCTGTTTTATTATGTTTACAGGATTTAAAGGGTAAATCAGGAAGTGCTTATTTAACATCAAGTGAAAGTGGTGGATTAGTAACCAGACCGAGACTTAAAAGCATCCTTAATCCTTAAAATCTCTGAGGGTGAAAGGTCACTCTTTAACACCAGGTTGTGTAAAGAATGAAGCAGACAGAAGCTTCTGTTTCATCATTGCCCAGTTAATCCACTGAGGAAATGAGCAGCATTGGTTTTTGCTGGGTAAAGTCCTCCTAAAACCAAGGAAACAGAGGAAAACCTGAACAGGAAATAATTAAAGTAAGTTTATTCCATGAACACAGCAGAGCAGCACAGGAGTATTTTAAACTGTTTTAAAAATTACACTTCTGTGACTATTAATCATCTATTCTGATTACATTTTCATTGCTTCTTAATTTCATTATTCTTTTAATGAATAAATTAAAGCTCAGCATTTTATTTGGTGAGAGATGAAGAACAAAAACATTTTCAGAGGTGCAATGGGTCACTTCCAATAGACACTGGTTTATGTTCTGTATCTTTGGGCATCTTGTGTATTAGAGAGTACAAATAGGGCTCCTTTAAACTTATGAGCTATGGAAAAATAACGAAGTGCAGCTCTTCTATTGTGTTACCACAGTGACGTGTGTCAAATAAATAGGTGCAGGGGCACATAGTTTACTTTTTTTACTCTTTCACTCTGTAACCTCCACCAAGTGGTAAGAGAGAAGCATACACTAGTTTCAGCTGAGATTAAAATGGGGTTTCAAGTTCCCAGTTAGCTGGGATAAAACATAGCTCAACAAATCTTTTCTCCACAAATCCAATATAAAGTGTAGTATGTTCTAGAAACTGTTTAGAGCCCACTAGTTAGTAAATATACCCACCTCTTGTATAGACAAATCACAACTTTTTTTTTTGAACGATCAATATGAAAAGACAAAGCTCTCACATATTTCAGTTACTGGGGAAAAGAGTATTTTCAATACTAGCAGCCTTTCAATATTTATATTGAGCTTGCCTTTATTAAATCACTGGTGAAAAATAAGAGGATTCACCCAAGCTGTAGTTTCATCATATAAAACAGCACAGACATTTATCTTATAAAATTGCAGAAATGTAGCTCCACATAGACTGATGGAGCTGAGCTGCATTTGGCATTAGGATCTGATTTTCTTGCCTAAGGTGTTCGTGACGCATGCAGTTGCTAATAGCTTATGCAGTTCATTTTTTACAGAATCTGTGGTTTAAGCATAATGCTTAATACTTCTGAAATATTACTTTTCATTTTTAAAAATTGCAGAGTGTTTAACTTGAATTATGAGGAGAACTTAGTTACGCACATTTGAGGTCTGCCTCAATTTTTTCACAGTATTCATCCCTACCTTTTGTGATTCTTTTTTATCAAAACATTTTCTTACTTAAGTAAAAGTAAAAGCAATAAAATAACATTTTGTGAACAAAAATGGATGTTTGAGTTCTTTGGGTCTACTTTCCAACAGATATGCATGCTCAGAGCAGCAGCACAGAGCTGAAACGGCCCTTCTGTAGTCAGAAGGATCAAATGTAGAAGAAAATATTCTTTAATATCAGTAAAGGGACCAAAAGCTCATGCAGCATTTCTTCTGTCTCCCTGGATATTTTTAGCTTCATTTCCTAAAGAAGTGGGGTGTATGCAACCAAATAATCTATCTGCCTTGATCCCTTCTTGTAATTTTCAACCCAATGCCCACTTCTGAATGTTTTTGACAAATGCACAGTAACCCTAAACTTCCTAATCAGGTTCCTACAAATTTCATTAGAATAAATCACCCTATAGCGGGTAGAGATGCTTAAGTTACCCAATTCATGAAAAAGCTGGATGAAATGCTGTTGAGAGTTCACAGTGGGGAGAAATATCTGAAATGCCCGAAATGTTAGGAAAAAATCAAACCAGAACTTGTGACTATAAATTCATAGGAAAGCAGAATTTGTTAGTTCTGAAACTCTTAGAACTGCCTATTTTGTTTGCTGAGACTCTATGATTTCCTGGCCCATCAACTCACATACATATTTTAGTAGTACATAATACAGAGCTGCTAAACAAAATAAGAACTTAAACACACTAATTACAGTCATAAAGAATTGTTAACTATTTCTAGATGTCTGTTAATTTTCTAGATGAAGGATAACGGATGGTTTCAAAGATTCATTTTCAAAGTTGTATTGGAAGGTAACTATTTACATACTATGAAGTGTTTCATAAAAAGATAATTTATTCTTCTGAATAAAACAGATTGTGTAAAGAACCAAAATAATTGCAGGGCAGCATTATTTTTTTGCCGAATTATCAGCATTTAGCATGTATGTGCTACCTGACATCCCTATAAAACTTTGTGATTGCTTACAATAAATCCTAGTACTCCTGAGCGCTGAAGTTGAACAGAGTTAGAAAAGGAGGAGCAAACTAACAAATGGGGCTTAAAGCCATAATTTTCATGGCCTGTATTCTTACAGAGCCACAAGGCAATAATGCCTCCCAAGTAGAGTTTAAATCACAAAAGCACCCCCTTGCCTGATCCTACCCACTTCAGCGCATTTACAGTATGAATGGGAAATGAAGTATAAGACCACTATTTCAAGAAATATTTAGTTTGTAGCCTGCAAGCTTTGAGGCAAACAGCTGGAATCCCTTTGACCTGATTCCTTTTTGTTAAAAGAAATAAAAAATAAGTTGGTCAAGCTGCACAATGAATTGCATCAGAGCCCAGCAGACAAGGAAGTAATTCTGCAGAGTCTCCATGTTCTAACAAGTTGAGAATCAAAAAACACCCATTACTACCTCCACACTAGAACCAGGCATGTAAAAAATTACTTGTTTTATGTTAATAAATTATCCAAAAACAGGTCGTGGGAAAAATAACTGTACAGATATTCAAAGGAACTTAGCTTCAGCTGTGGCTTCCTCATTTCTCTTTAATTTACTCTAATACTAATACAAGAGGATCATGGCATTTGTTGGTAATGCAATGTAGCAAAAGTGGACAAACACTATGTTTCCCAGACAGCAGACTTCCAGATATGATTAACAGCAAAGTGAATTTCAGCATCAGTTCATGCTTAATGTTGTTTGTGGTTTATGTGTTTCAAAAGAAACACATAGTTAGTCTAAACTTGCAATAAATATACTTTTATATGATTTTATACTAATAAATAAGTTCTCTTATTCATAAGTAATGGTATAGAACACAAGTATATATTCAGAAATTACTCAGTTATTTTTACATGGTTTGCTGTAATATTTATGCAATTCAAACAATAGCTCACCAATATTTTTTGTAAATACATGATCAACGTGAATCAAGACACCAATATACTCTTTTATTGGTTTACATAAATTAATAATGGAGAAAATCCCCAAAGATCACACCCAAAGACATTTCCGCATTGAAATTCAGAAATGTCATAGTCCAAAACCAGCCTACAGTTCAGAAACAAAAGCAGTAGAACCTTGGGATTCTGAAAGACAGCAAAAATCTCAGAAAAATTAGAAAAGAGGTAAGGGCTGTTCCTCAAAAAGATCTTATGACAATATATTGTCTGAATTCTGTGCTACCATTTCTACCATTTACATAAGCAAGCGCTAATTCTGAGCACCCAGGACTGATGAGACGAGAAAATATTTTCTGTACCAAATACTTTGTTAAAGGACATAAATGCAGTCCTTAGAAAAGATCTTCTGGTCACACTTCAAGAAAACCCAAACAAAATTAAAAATAATTGGAAGTCAAACACAAACAACAAGTATCTCAGTTATCTATAACAATTAAGCAAGAAAAATACGCTGTCTCTCACTCTGTTTTTGAAGACACAAAATGAGAAACCAAGCCATGGGTAAATAATATTGCAACAAGATTAATTTATCCTGAAATATTTTTTCCAAATGTAATAACACCATTGAAAGTGATGCATTCTGGAACCATGCACACGTGCACCAAGTGCACTCAACAGTATATATTCAAGCACATAAATTCCATTCGGAGTGAGGGTCACAGAATTGTTACCTATGCCAACCACCCACTTCTTCCTCCAAACCCACGTGGAACCCTATTAAAATTTATAGAGCTCCATATGGGTGTACATGTCTGCCTAGGTGAATTGCTGGCAAGATTACAACTGTAATTATCATTATTAGGAGTGTCTAGTACATTTTATATGCTAGCAAAATCCACCAAGTATGCTGACAGTAACGTGTGGAGTTTGCAATGCAGTATGTAGTTAGTCTGAAGGGCTCTTCCAAGTCTGTTTCTTCATTTCTTCCACAGTCAAGACTCCCCCTGAATTCTCCAGTTCAGATATGTGTTTGATACAGCACTAGATGCAAATAATGAAAACTGATCTTTTTTTCATGATTGCTTCTAGGCATATAGCAGTGGAAAACCAAAAATAATGATTTACTAATACAGGAAAATAATTACAGAAAAACAAATAGAATTGAATAGAATTGCTGGGAAAAATAAATCCATATGTCCTTTATAAAAAAAAATCTCCCATGCTGTTCAAAGTCTTTAATTTCGGTTGTTTTAATGTATTTTTCATGTAAGTCAAAGTATTATTTTTATGTTTATTATGGCTTTCACACAAAATTATAACCAAAAAGCTTTATAGGTACTAAAATATAATATCCTTTACTCCACCACACCCTAACAGTGAGAACAATAATTCACTCATAAAGATTGATAGCTAGCACTTGTCTTCAAGTTGTCCAATGATTGCATGAGAATTAAAATAAAATTATCTTCTCACAAAAGGAGTTAGTTATCCCTGCAGGCCAGAGCTGAGGTGGAGTTATGATGAATCATGCATTGGGAGGACATCTAGCTTTCAATGAAATTAGTAACTTCCTTGCAAATTAATTTAATTACAGCTAACAAAAATCTTTGTTCACAAAACATGCTTCTTTGGAGGTCTAAAAATAGAAGATGCACTATTCAAGTCAACAGAAATTTCTATACTTTTATTTCTCTTTCTCCAAACGTACTCGCACGCTGTCTTGGATTGATGGAAGAAGGAAGAAGTGTTTCTAGAAGAGCTGACAAAGAAGTTGTTCCATGACTTTTAAATTGTAAAGTGATTGCTCAGTGCATATTAGTTCATGCAGTGCCTTTGACTTGAACAGAGCTACACTGAGTCACGCTGACATGGGACCTGACCAAAAGTCTAGGCTTCTCCTAATAAAAAGAGTGAATTATAAATTTTGAAACAATTTTGCTCCAAGCAAGGTTTCTTACATGTAAGGTTTATGAGAGCAATAACAAAGACTGGAAATTTTAATTCAAAAATTCATTAGTGGTGCACAGTAGTCATGGTGCTTTTCTTCTTTTTCCACAGACAACATAAAACCCAAGTCTATTTGAATGAAAAGGATCTTCCCCATTTCTCAACTCTGCATCTGCAGCAAATCTTGGCGTTGTCTGCAGAGGAAGTTTTGAGCTCAAAAACTTCAGTGGTTTCTTCTGGTTTAAAGCAAGCATTTGACGCCTCCAGTATAACTTTTCTCTTGCTGAACTTCATCTCCAAGATCACAGATGTTGCCCTGTTCCACAGCATGCAGGTCAAAGCTGCTATGACAGTGCCAACATGTTCATTTCCTATCTGACACTTCTCACCTGGGGCTAGGGAGGATGCTGCCTTTCTTCTAACACTTATATCGAAACCCTCATCAGCCACGGAAATCTCTTAACAGGGACATTCTCTGAAACTTGTTTGTCACAGGCAGATTTGCTCTTGAACTTTGGCTGAATCTCATCTGACTGGCACCTTTTATTGTATCAAATACAGTGTTATGGTAAAGGACTAAGTTCAGTGCTAGATAACGAGTTCTAAGAGATTCAATCACAAGAGATAGTTTATTCATTTCCCCACATCTGATTCATGTTAAAAGGCTTAGAAACACTGGTGAGTTTTCCTCAGTCTGGACAGAAAAACATACAGATGGATAAACTACAGAAGTATATACACATATACACACATCAATGAGCATATTGTGCTTGTAAAAAGACACCTTTTCTGAAAAGGGCATTATTCTTATGCTTTACTGTGTCTGTGATTATCTAGAAAGTATTCAGAAGTACCTGCTCCAAAAGTATGGCTTATCTGTAATTTAAACTGAAGGAGAATTTCCTTCAGGCAACACAGTTCATGACATATGAGTGAAGAGCTCTGGTTATGTCCAATAGTTTACCACACTGGAGCCTTTGTAGCATTTTCTTCTCCCTTAAAATAGAGAAGGTTTTCATTTACAATACTCAGAAGGAAACAATATTGTTTTCTATAAAGGTAGCTTAGCAGTTTTGTGCTAATCATTGGCAGGTAAGGTCTCCTCCCTTCTTCCCCAGACGGGATGCCACAACACGCAGAGATGACGTAGGAGAGGCACAGGGCTTGGAGGAGGCAGCATGGAGTTGGTCTGTGAGTACAAGGCTGAATCGCGAAATACAGCTGCAAAACCTCAGGAAATCCTTGTCTTGTTCCAGGGCCAACTTTGCCTTAGAAGTAAAACATCCCCCTCATGTTATTACAAAGCACTCAAGACATGAAGCACTGGCAGCACTCAGAGGTGGCACCTAGGTAATTTAACAACATCAGCAAACTATGAGAGTTAGAATTTGATTTATAATGATGACTAACCCAATAAAATGGTAAATCAAGTCAATACGCAGGCTCAGAGACCTCTCCAATTTTTTTTAACCCCTAGTACTTTGATGATGCAGTCATCATATAGCATTCCAGACATGTCATAGTCAGTGGAAACTATGGAAAAACAAAGCTTCACATGTATCCTTGCAGAGATCAGGTCATTCTTCATTAAAGCTGCATAAAGTTATTTAAAAGATGAGCTTTTTTTGTGGTAACAATAAAAGGAGAGGGAAAAAAAATACCCCAAACTGCCAGCCTCTTGATCACAGCATGTATGAAGACAGTTCCTGGTAAGAAGGATATTTTTCCATGAAAGTGGTACATTTTCAGGTGGAACAAAAACAAAAAAAAACCTCAAGAGTTCAAATGCTTGTAAATTGACATTGCTATGCTGATTTATGCCCATTGAGAGTTGTCCCTTCATAATTTGTTCCAGGTTGGAATTTTACTATGGAGAAAACACACATTCCTGTAAAGCCAAGGAAAAATACACCCATCTAAAAAGGTAGTTTCCATGTAGTTCTATTTTTGATCACTTTAGATATTTTAGGCTATGTCTTGCAATCATCCTATTTATGGGATCAAAAAGAAGTAACCCAGATATGGGAATAAAGTTAGTAAAGTCATTGATCCAGACAGGACTAAGGCTGCTAAGTACATGATGATTGATATTGGACACATTTCTTTCTTGGCAGGGAGTTCTGGCTTTCAGCTGCACCGTACTGACATCAGGCACATTAAAAGTGAACCCAAATATCTGCTGAAATTCACAGAGATGTTGAAACATTTTCAGCTCTGAAGCCAAAGATATGTCAGCTGAGAAAGCTGAAGTCTACCTTTGACTTCTTTCATTCTAATTTGGGGGAGAAACGCTCAGCAAACTTGTCAAGTCTAAGCAAGTTCTTTTACAACCCACTTCTCTATTTTCTGATGGCAGGAGTCCACCAGCAACAATCTTCATAAAAGCAGTAGAAAGGTCAGCTGTTGTATGCATTTACCAGCCCTGGATTCAGTCCCAACACACAGAGTGGCTTCAGAACTGTAATCTATATTTCACTTTCTGTATCAGGCAAAGAAGACAAGTATTAGGCCCACCTTTTGCTGAGGCAAGTGATTTCCAGAGAGAGAGCCTACTTGCTCAACAGATGTGTTACAGAATAGAAGCATACTTATTATATTTAGACGATCTCTCCTCTCTTGCAGAGTTCTGTAACTTCCTATTCTCTCTTCTGTTAATACATTTTCTGCTTTCAAGTCTTCCTTATAGTGGCACTGTATTCAAGGGACTCCATCAATCTGCCACTGTGCCATGAGCTCTCAAACTGAGAAAACACAAGTCTTGATGTGTGTGCTGCTTATCCAAAATCTGCATTCAAGTTGTAACTGGTTGCTCAGTTTGGTATCTGTGGTAACACAAATTACTCAGTTTAATTATTCTGCTCTTCAGCTTGCAGGTTGTATGAGGGAGGTTTGCTGTCTTCCATTACTTCAAATACTACCAAGGTTTCAATAACTTAATATTTCTTTACAAGCTTTGGAGAAATGAACCTATAGAGCCTTTTAAAACACTATCTACAAAGACCACCCCAAAATAACTCCTTTATCCTTAGTGGACAGATGAGAGAGACTTTTGCTCATGCTGTGAGACTGCAGAAAGCTGAAAATGAGAACTACGTTGTGTAACAACAACATGAGAATAACATTGTTGCTTATATACTCTATTTTAAAAAAAAAAAATTTAAAGGGTCTTGTTGCATTTCTGAAGACCAAAAAATTTACAACAGGAAAAGAAACAAATATTTACCTTATTGCCAGAAAACAGTCAGATATAAACATGTATCAGCTGACTTATTTAACTAATGGAAACGATTCAAGCCACATAAAGAATACAGCACATATGAATTAAGACATGTACTAAGAACAATGGGAAAAGAGTCAGTGAAAGATAAGACATTGTTTAATGGGTTGTGTAATCTAATAGTTCATGTCATGATCTAGAAGTTGGATTTTGCAAGGTTAAGATATCAATATAAGAGAGCAGAACAAATACAAATGCTCTCTGATGACACCTACAATGAATAGCTAGAAGTAAGGAAGAAGCACTTAGGAGCTTGCCTCTACTACTGAATCTGAGCTGAACCCCTAAGGGAAATCTTTTTCAGCAGCAATGAATTTCTGAAGTACACTTCTGCACTTTATACAGACACAGAATAGAAAGAACAGCTCACTAGAAACTCAGAAGTGCATCTTGCTGAAAGTGATGTTTCCCAAAGATGACTAGAACAGTTTAGAATATCTGAAGATAAAGACTTATTTGGTAGGACATCTGTTTTGCATACGTAATTCAATATCAATTATCACAAATGGGCTTTGGACATTTGTATAACTCAGTGTAAGCCCAGGCTTTGTCCTGTTCAGAACAGACATCTGAGGCAGGCATAGCTGTCTCAGCTGAACCAATTGGCCACCAATTATTTTGCAGTGGGAAAGAAGGGCAAATAAATACCTCTCAAGCATAGAATTCTTTTTGTGACCTCAGAAGTTCTCTGCAGAAAAATTCAGTTCCAACAAACTGGCATTTCCCAGCAAAAGCCAAGGAAACTTCCTGCCTGACCCCTGCCCAATCATTTAAAAAATGTCAGCAACATAAGAGTGAGTAAATGCTAATGCATAGCCTCAGGTCTTGATCAACTCAGACTTGGATACGAGATGACAATTTCTCCTAGAAAGTGAACATTTCTGAAGTTCTATGACTCATCCTGCACACCTGGCTCCCAAACACAGACTTAACTAGCACAAGACTGTCAGTTGATTTCATCACATTATCTGTGATTTAACTGGGGTTATTTAGCTTGGAGAAGAGGAGGCTGAGGAGAGACCTCATCGCTGTCTACGGCTGCCTGAAAGCAAGTGTTGATCCATTCTCTCAAGTGACAGAACAAGAGGAAATGGCCATAAGTTACGCCAGGGGAGGTTTAGACTGGATATTAGGAAGAATTTCTTTACTGAAAGGGTGGTCAGGCACTGGAACAGCTGCCCAGGGAGGTGGTTGAATCACCATCCCTGGAGGTGTTTAAAAAACAGATAGATGAATTTTTGAAGGACAGGGTTTAGCAGCTGATGGGTGTGGTTGGACTCAATGATCTCAAAGGTCTTTTCCAACCAGAAGATTCTATGATTCTATGATCATTTTTTGTGGTGACATTTCATCATTTTATCCTTCTTTTTATGACCATTACTTAGGTTACAGCCTTTCAGAATGCAAACCAGAGCTCCTTTGTAAGAAAAACTCAAGCACACTTTGTGTTTATTGTCCTTCTGTAGAATAAAGAAATAATAACAATAATATAGATACAAGTTATGTTTGTCCATTATCTACTTATAAGTCACATGGCTATTAGTTCTGATAAACAGCCAGGTTTTCCCTTAAAATAAAGGTTAACAGATAATGAAAGAAATATTTAACTGAAGCTGAACACGAAGATCCTGGATCCCTTATAACCAACAACTGAGCCTCATCAGTCCTCCTTGTCATTGATCTTATTGTGCATACCAAGAAGCAAGGAATTGTATAAAAGCAAGTTTGTAGCTAGATAAGAGGTTTTCAGTGAGGAAACAAGTCATTTAACACTACCTGCTCCAGTAGCTGCAGCATTCGGTAGTCACTATGTGGGAAGCAGATCAGGCTTGCTGATCTCCCACAGCCTCCTAGTTCACAAGTGGTCACAACACGGATTTGCTCTACTATGTATGAAACCTGTATGTTTCCTTCGCCGATCTACATCAGTCAACTCCATAGCATGAATACCTAAGCATCGTGTTTAATTTGATGACAGTCTTGGCTAGAAATCTGAAGTATTGAATTTCATATCACAAAGGAGACCAAGCACAAAAGGTTGTTTGTTAAAAAAAATAAGATATAGAACAAAACTGAATTTTGGCAAAATAAATAAAGTTTTAAAAAAAGACAACTAGGACAAGCTAAACCTCTCAGTAAGCCTTTGAACAGTGTAAACTGAGATACACATATGCTGAAATAAATTTACTGTTCCATTACTCTCATCTGTTCCTTCAGTGCAGATCTTGCTGCTTTGTGAGTCATTTTAAGTTACAAGTTTCAACATGAGGATGACTGCGCATTTAGTTGCGCAGATCATGTTTGTGGGTTCCTTCCTTAAAAAATTAGAAATGGCTTTGCTGGCTTCTCAGCACGTTGTCAAACCACAAAGGACATGGGGAGGTCAGAGCTGAGGTCATGGTAGAGCTAGACTGGTCCTGCATCAGGAAGAAAGGGGTTTTACAGATATTGGTGTAGGGCCTAGTGTGGAGGAAGGAGAATTGGCCACTACTCCTGCCATCCCTTGGAGTCAGAGCACCAGGAGAGCTGCCACAAAAAAAGCAGCCGCTTGTTGCATCCCTCCCCTCCTCCACAACTCCCTCCATCCTTGCACCCCAACATCTCCCACGAGGTGTAGGAAGATGACCCATTTCATTGCTCTCTCTCTGTCCCCATGACTCCTCTTGCTGTCTGCTACCCCAAACATCTGCCTACCTTGTAAACACCCAGAGCTGGTCTTCAGAAGACCTGATTTCTACCTTAGAACGTCTTTGTTCTGAGTAGAGGCTGCGCTAAAATACAAAAGCAGACTAAAAGGAAGATAGTATTTATTTTTATGCATGCACCCATGACTCTTCCAGGCAGACTATACATAGTAAATAACTAGACAAGGCCACAGATTGTTCTTGCATATTACTGATATCTGTCAAAGATTAGATTGTAATATGGGTTTAAAAAAATAGGATTGATTTAAAATATATCTGAGCAGAAAAATTCTGTACTAAATTAATAGTGCACAGGTATAATTTCAATGGAAAAGTAATAATTATTTATAACACTTTCCATCCAGCTTATTTTTCTTATAATTCTTCCCGAGTAGTTTCTTTGGATTAACAGGGTTCAAGGAAAAAGAGAAGCAGCAGAAGAATCAGAGTAGCAAGACACCACACAAAAAAAAAAGAAGTTAAAACCACCAAATAAATAAAAACCAAAAAATAAAACAATAAATTATAATAAAATAATAATAAATATAATATTTTTTTTAAAAATAAAGATTTTTCATCTTCTCAACAACTCATCATCTCCTTGAGATCCTGAAAGCCTGACTAGGGCTGGCTTTAAGGCAGAAAAGACACAGAAAAGAATAAACTGGAACATATACTGACTTCTAGTATATATATTTTTGCCACTATGGCCTCATGTTCCCTATGGCCGCAAACTCTTTCTTATCCAGATTAGGGGTTGAAGGGGAAGGACATATCTTGTCTTTGTTCTTTGGTTCCTGCTGAAGCATTTCATATTTCCCTCCTGTTCTCTCTCCTACCATTCCCAGAGGGCAACCATGGACCAGATGTGAATGAAGTAAGTCACAAATATGACCATAAATATTTCACCACGCAAATGCAATTTCTTCAGCCACATATAACAAAATGCTGTACATGTCAGATGACTCATTCACACTCCAGCTTGCAACTAATCAGCACTAATCAAAGTGATCAGTTTCACACTTGACTGAGCTTTCCCAGATTTATGGTGCAGAGAACTTGAATTTCGGTGTTCAGACCAGAAGTACATGTATGCTCATAAGTAGGGAGTAGCTGGCCATATGGGGCTCTTAAGAGAAGAAGCACTGGAAGTGTAATGCAAACTTCAAAAAAAAGAACAAATTGATTCCTGATGCTATCTTTTCCTCTTAAACTAGTGAAGGATCCAGAAAATAAAGCCATGCCGCTCTCCACCACTTTTACATGATAAGTGGAAAAACAACATGTCATTAGCTGATGTTACCATATATTCTATGTAAAAATTATTTGGTTTTGATAAATCTCCTGTAAGTCTTTGATCTGCAGGTCTCACGAGTCATATTACAGAGGAATTTACCGTGTTTAATTTAGAAATTATTTGAAAAGGTCTACCACATTAATTTCTCTCTGCACCCTTACGAAGGGAGATCTCTAAATGAAGGAAGTACAAGCCAGTGAACTCTGCATATGATCTAACTGTGTACATTTATTTGTTCAATTTAAAAAAAAAATCGAAGTAAAAGGCAACAATTTAAATTGCATTGCTTTAAGCAGCTATCAGATACTAGAGATACATAATTAAAGTCTAAAAGTTTTGGTTATGAGTGAAGCATTGACTGAGGAAATTGTTGGAAACACTGAATGGCCCAGAGGCCAGGAGACTTCCATAACCTTCACATATGTTTTTCTTTGCTTTAGAAATCGATTGGCAGGCACAGTCCGAGGTAACACTCTTTCAACTCTATTCTAGATAATTATTCATCTCATCTACCTACAATAACCTAAAATTTGGGCATTTCATCTAAATACCCTTTGTAGGTCACAGAAAAAATGATGTTGAAAGGTAACTGATCACCACCAGCCTGTGGGAGCTAAAAAAACTGACTGAGACAGGTTGGTCATAATTTTGGCAGCCAGCTTGGTGAGTCAAGTCTCAAGTTTTCTGTCTTCCTTTAAAAAAATAAAAGTGCACAACTAATTCAGGAAAGTTCAGTGGTGCAAGTACTGTGTATAAACCTAGACAAATTCTCTGGAAAGAAAGATTGCCCATCAAATACTACCCATCAACTACATGTAATTTTGGTATGTTAAACACTGAAGCTGGCTGAAGACTAAGATTTGTGAAGAATCTCTACATCTGAGGAGAAGGAAAGTTGCACTTCGCTGGAAAGTGAAGGTAGGACTGCAGGATTCTTCATTTTAAAAATGTTCTTTTAGTATATTTGTTTCCAAGCTATGAACACAAATGCTAAAAGAACATTTGCTTTCCTTTTCAAAGTATTCCTTCTGAAAAATTCTGTAAGAATTTCATCATTACATCAGAGTTTTATTTAATAAAGTAGCCTATTTTGCTGGGGAAAGGGGACAACACTAGAAATTGTTCGTCATCTTCTGAAATACAAGTGAAACACCCACATAATATAGAAGTGGAAAGCGTTCCTAGGCTTAACTAGAAGTATTGTAGACTTGTATATGTATTAATATACCATAACTGGTGGGTTTTTTAGATAGGATGTGTTGACTTACACCATCTTCTTGCTAGGTTTTGGGTGATTCTTACATATTTATCGAGCAAGAATAACTATAAAATGGCCCATCTTCAATAAGTTCAGGAGATAATACTGAAAGTGTGTACTACTTATTGTACTTTTATAAATCTCCATGAGAAGTGGAAAGAGCACTCTTAGCTACACTTAGGTAGAGCCAAATCTATCAAACATTTGCAAGCAGATGTACGAGTTACGTCATCAGAGCTGTTTAACACCACCATCGACCACTTATGTTCTTCTAAATGTTGCTATGCAAAGGAAGATGACAGACTACATTTTTCATTTGAGGATGTGAATTGGTATTTCTTCTGCTTTGAGGTGGGAGAAAAAAAAAGAACAAAACAGAATGACACCAAGAATAAATATCAAACTTCAAAAGTAAATTACATCATATGCACATGGTTCTTTTAGATTAAGCAGAGTTTCCTTTTATGTCAAATAATAAAGTGAAAACAGTCATTTTAATACATAGAAGTGGAGTATTTCAGTTGCAAAATATTTATTCATAGCAAAAAGCTCACTTCCAGCATTTCTTTAAGAATTTAGATCCTGAAGCCAGATGACTTTAACTGTTAGCAAGTTAGCAACTTCCAGTAGGAAAACAGCCTGCCTGAAACATTGATGCTTTTCAGAACTGACCAAACTGATCATCATTGCCATGGACACAAGTTAGTCATTTCACAAGGAAAACTGTCAATGACCTAATGAGATTACTAAGGATTTACAGGAGGACAGAAGTAGAGAACAATGAGACGTGATGAGAACAAAACTCCTCCCTCCCGTGCACACTCAAGCCCTACACAGAGCCAGAAGTAGATAGTCCCAGGTGAAAGCAAAAGAAATCAGGTGAATAACTTCAAGGTTGCCAGGAGACCTCCCAGATACACTGGCTATTTAGTAGTTCATTAATAAGTGGGGGTTAATTAGAAAAAGTAGGTGTTTTTTCCCCATTGAAGCTACGCAATAGATATGTTGACCCAAAGCCAAGGGACCATTTACTGTTCAAGAAACATCACCCTAAAAATATTCCCTGTACCCTACAGCCCCTGGACAGGTCTCATCAACCTGAAGAGCCACCTCCCAAAAACCTAGAGTATGACCTCTGCAGTCCTCAGCAGCATCTCTGGCATCATTCCCTCTCTGAACAGAGCTGTGCAACCAGGACCATTGAATCCTTTCAAGGCTCATTGAGGCAAGGTGCCACAGCAGTACCAGCAACCATGGGAGAGAAAAGGCCACAGACCATAAATACCTGTCTAGTAGCTTACAGCAGATGCTACCTCCCAAAGAAATCCTTACCTCATATGCAGGTCAGTGTGGTGCTAGACCTGCCCATCCACAATTCAGACTGATGGCTGCCTTAGAAGTCTCAAGCTGGTCACATAATTATGTTTTAAAATTACGTGAGGGAAGCACTAAAAGTAAGGACGCCTCCTTTCATTTATCCAGATCTTTTATCATCAGAGATACCTGGATTCCCTCCTGGATCATCACAACTCAGCTCTGACAGCCCCTGGCAGAGGCCCAGATTCAGCTGGATTAGCAACTAATAAAGCATCATCTGCTCTCACCAGCTCCACACTGTGGAAGTGGCTCTAGCTCTCCTTATATTGACTAAACCTGCTAATGACCTCCTACTAATGATATCTGCCAATGACCCCTGGAGAGATAAGGTAATGATATCTACTAATGAACTGGAATTGAACTGCACCTTCTGCTCATTAAAGGTCAAAGTCCACTAACTTTACTGCCCTTAAGTAGAGCCTTGATTTATTTGCTCTCCCTGGTATTAGCAGGACAACTTGCAGAAGAAATGAACTTTACATAAAAAGTGGCACCTGTAGGTGCTTTTCCCACCATGTGATGCTTTCAAGAGCTACCTTCCCTCATATGGAAAAGGTGATCCTTTGTTTAACTCAGGACATGAAAGGCTTCAGTTATGTCTGTGCTCTGTCACAAATGTCTTGTGAGACACTCTGAGACATCCCTCTTTGCATCAACTTAGATTCTCCAACTGAGAATAAAATCCTGTCAAAAAGATGTGTTATTTTCTGAGTGGGAGATATTATCAATAATGAATTTCTGAGCCAAAATAAATACCGAAGAATACATAGAACCTGTAGGATGATGGAGAATTGTTCTGCTGGAAAGGGTTTTGTTAGTATAAGTATGCTAAAGCAAATTCTTACAAACTATAGTGATGGAATTTTTTTAATTGTTAGAAAGATAATTTACAGAAAGAGATTGAAACTGAGTAGAAATTTGGTGAGGAAACAGTATATTATGGTCAAGTACCTGAAAGCGCTATGCTACTGCCATGACAAAGAGGATTCCTTCCCAATCGAGGCAAATTTCAGGATAGCTCTTGTTAAAAATCCTGTCTTTTGGCCCCTGAGTCATTCTGTCTCTGATAGATTTAACCCGTGTCTGTGGGTGCCTTTGGAGCAGGGCAAGGTGCCTTGGGGACTGCTACCTCTGGAGTCATCACAGCTAAATTCAGCAGAGGCCACCAGGCAGAGCTTTGAGCTGATGCTGTCTGCAGTGTGAGCATTGCAGTAAACTAAAGTCAATGGCAGTTTGTTAATATCTGGGGACATCTGGACACACCACAATTTCCTGCGCTTATTGTTGGCAGCATCAGCCTCCAAGGTTTTGTGTGTTCAAGGGAACAGATGTCCTGGAGCAGAAGCAGCTTAAAAGTTAAGTTCAGAAGAGGGTAAGCTTGATCGCTCTGGACAAGGTACCCCTACTGGTGTTTTGCTAATGATCAGGTGTGCAAAGAGGTTTATTCCTACTCCCTATTTAATTGAGTGAAATCCACAGCATCCAAAACACCTGGAAATACAAAGTTTTGTTGCACACAGCCTCTTTAGTCTAAGTTCTGCCATTTTCATTGAATTTACCCAGTGCTTTTCTGACACTGATAACCAGGTGACTAAGACTTCTCTGTAGCTTAGCTGTATAATGAGAAAATGAGAACACAGGGGACTCTACTCTCCAAAGACAGATATGGCTGGCCAACCACATATATAGGATATTAATATAGAGTGAGCAACAGTGTTTATTTCAAAGTGTATAAGCAGGCAGGAGAGCTGAGGGGGGAAAGAAACCCATAAAACCCAGAAAACAGATATTTACTGTTCTTCCCTGCCGTAAACATCCCAGCAGCCCTGCCCTGGGATCCTAGCACCATTATACAGCTAATATTGCTTGATTACCCATGCACCACCACAGCTTCAGCCTCCCAAGAACTGAAATCGAGTTTTCTATTCTTAGCTCGTGGTAATTTAAGCTCATTATGGAGGTGCTTGTATTCCATGAGCACAAGAGATAAAGGAAGCAATATAACTTTAATGAACAGCTGAAATAGCAACCACAGCAGGCTCTGTAGGCGAAAAAAGAAAAATCTTTTCTCAGATGTTGTCTTGATTTTTGTCCCACAGGTCTGAGTAGTTAGAGCTCTCTGTATGTTTTATGAAGATATTCATAACACAAATGCTTAACGGAAGAAAATATGATATGCTATTTAACAAGGGAAGGTACATACTAGCCTAGAAGGTAGAACCACTTAAATTATGGAAAAGAAAGAAAGGCAAATTGTCAACCTAGATCTGGGACAAATAATGATAAATCATTTAAAATAACACTCAGCTTAAGCCTGGTAGCCATAGAGCTTTCCTTTTTCCATAAATAAATGTCTTATGTGTCTAATGATTCTCACTCAGACTGGAGAAAATAGATGGATGCAGATGTAACTGTCAGAAGCAGTAATGGAGGAATAAATGCAAAGCATTCGGGGCTCTTTCTGATAAACGTTTGCACACCTTGCATTATTGATTGGATGCTGCTTTTCTTTCACTACTATTCATTAGGGCTCTAATCAAATCATATGGTCGAATCCTGCAGTCCCCCTTGGAGGCAGCGGTTGTGTTTGTTAGGCAAAGAGTTCTGAGAGTACTTGAGATAGGTAGGACCCACAAGTTTGGAGCTATGGATTTAAGCAAATCATCATATTTCAGCAAATATGGCAACTAAAGGACTACTTCACGAAAAATATCACATGGATGACTATCTACCTGCATCCAGAGCTTCTTCCTACTCTGCACAATCCTTCTGCTGTGAGTTACAGAAAAGCATTTACCTCCAGAAGCAGACAGCAATATCTGGAGGTAGTGGTGGGAAAAACCTGCCTTCTTCTCAAAGTTAAAATTTGTCCTACTATTTTGAATTCCTATCTCATAAAATAATGACACAAAAATGTTCAGAAATCAGTGTAACTGGTCAGGATCTGGTGTATTTTTTAATATTATTGGAAATTAAATTTGGTCCAGTAGCTTCAAAACAGAACAGTTCTTCATTAACTTCTTTTTCCCTAATAAAATATTTTTTCTGTGGCTTTCACGTGGTTTTCAATTTTCTTTTGGCCCACACTCATCATTCCTTCCAATGAGGAAAGAGCAGAGGAAGGAAGAGTGAGGAGAGAAAACATCTGCTTAGAATAAAAGGAAAACAAGACCCCAAAACTGCATCTATTAAGTGTTTATGATTTCAAAATAAAGGGAATATTATATTGAAAAAAAAATCTGTGTCTGACAAGCTTCTGACATTAGTACATAATTAAAATTCAGAAAGTGTTTAACCATAATTATTGCCATGATCCAAAATCTTCTTGTATTATCTGTACAGCACCTCTGAATATAACTGCAAAGAGTCAAGGTTAAATTTATCTCAGGGCATGCTTTCTCCTTTATGTCTGGAAGAAGCCTCATACATGATTGTATACAGACACTGGATTTTTGCAGCAGCTGGTAATTATTGCAGCAATAACTTGCAATTCTTTTATTATTAACCTTATCTGATGTTTAAATTCACATCTTTAAAGTATGCTAGAATTAGATATTTTATTTAAAAATCCAATATCTTTCTGGACCAAAATATGCTAAAGGCAGTGAAGTTTCAGCATTTCTCTGAAAAGCTTTTTATTATTCTACTTAAGAGACAAAAGAAAGAATATGAGAAAGAACTCTCAACAATAACAACAATAAAGTCATTTTTGAAATGTCCTGCTCTGTGTTGGAAAAGTTATGATGGAGAGTTTCCTTCCAGCTTTTCCATTCACCCACATTTGTCCTATGTGCAGGGAATTTCATTGGTGTCAGTAGAAATGCAGGCTTCAGTACACCAAGACCTAGCTTAACATCTGAAGGTGACATCTGAGGCTTTTTCAAAGAAGTGTCATTAACGTTTTAGAAATGTGGGGATTTTTCTGCCTTAATTGACACTGAAAATTCATTTGTGGTAGTGAGAGGAATAGGATAGAAGCAGTTGGAAAAAATAACTGAATCCTATCTGTGACCCTACTGCTGTGGCTTTAGCCAGTAAGAGTACATCATGATCCACAGCACCAAGCATACTTTTAAAGGTTCCATCCTGTGAACTGAGACAACAAGATGAACCCATGAAACAATTGTGTGGACGATGTTCTTTCATTACCTGTTTTCCACTTGTTGCTGAGAGACAAGGAAAATTCTTTCTGTATAATAGAGGAGATGTAAAATGAGTTCCCTGGCACATGACCTGCAGGGTGCTGTTTGTCACTGGATAGAGTTTTCCAGGGATCTGTTGTTATACAACTATTGCACCACAGAACTTGATAACAAAATATTCCCTCCCCCTGTTTATTTTCATTCTGGAGAAAAGTCAGACGGCATCACCAAGATCCACAGTGACCACTAGATTACAGCAGCTGGATTTTTCAATCTCCTAGGAGGACTATTTTGGTACCTATGGCAGAATGATAATCTTGAACACTGTTTACAAATACAGCAGCCAAAGACAGCAGAGTTCACAAGCCAAGAATCTAAAGATCAGAGACAGCTGTGGGAAATGACCATGATGCTTGTGTATAGGTCCAAAAAAAAGAAAACATAAGATGCAGACTCCCTCTTTTTTTGCAGGTTTTCTGATAAAAGGGCTTTACTCCAGTCTCAGGCATATTACAAGATCTGCTCAACATGACTGTACTCATTTTCAGATCTTCAGAGATATTGAGCTCAAGGGCTATCCTATGTTTCTATGTGGTTCGGGCCACCGTGAACACCCGACTGGTGTTCAGTCAAGCCTCATGAAGTTATCTTCTTTGAACAGGAATGAAAGACCAGGCAGTCTTTCTTTTTGGCTCAGAGACCTCAGGCTAAGATGACCACAGTGATAAGAACTTGCACTCAAATCCCTCAGACAGCACCTGAGTCACTGCTTTCTTTTGGTCAATTGAGTTCCCAAACTCCCAAAGTGATTGATTTGCTCCCCAGCTTGCTCCCTTTCTTATAATATTTCATGATTTCCCACTTGAATGGCCCAAATCACACTCATGTTCCGAAGCAAGTTTGCTGCTTTCTTCTGAGCGTTAATATATTCGGACCTTTCACCCCTTTTCTGCAAAGTAACTTCTCTTAGGGTAATCAGACTGCGTTTGCAAACCATAAGAGAGGTCAGTGACACGTATTTGAAAAGCTATTTTTGAATATCTGTCTCCACACTTTTATCTCGTGGAATTCCCTTCATGGCTTTCCTAGGCACCAATCGAAATCCCACTGAACTTCTCAGAATAGGATCGGGTCTTGTGTGGTGCCTGCCAAAACAAAAAAAAAAGCAGAATGCATTAGGAGAGCTGCAATAAAAACTGTTTGGATGAAAATGTGGTTCTACTCTGAAGACTGTCTCTGTCAGTGCAGTCATGCCTTTCAGTAGTTGATTCTTAATCATTTCCTTATCATCAGTGCGAAGTGTAATATTTAAAATTTGGATTTTTTTTTCACAAGCTACAGCCTTCTAAAATCAATGTGGGATTAGGAAAGGAAGCATGGTCTTGTGGTTAAGACAACAGACTAGTATTCTCTCTAATTTCTGCCACAAAACTCCAACACTGACCTTCGGCAAGTTGTTAAGGGAGTGATTTTCAAAAGCACTCAACATTGGTCTGACTCTGCTTCATAAGATTTAAATGAAAACAGAGATTTACATGAATGGGAAGATAGACAGGTCAGACCTAAGTGACACAGAGAAAAAACTCCCACAACTATTTCCTTCCTCATTTCCTTCCATATAGTAGTATCAATTTCTCTTATCCATCAAGTCCTTTACAACTGAAGTTCTTTAGCATGGAGAGACACTCCTACTCAGGGATAGTACAGCATATGGTCTAATAAAGCCCCAGTCTTGATTGAGCCTTCTAGGATGATGCAAAGCTGGGACAGGAGCAAGAGCCCACCTTGACTGCTATTCTGCTTCTGGTTTTGTCCAGCAAAGGAAGTTTAGACATAAATATAATAACAGAGCATTTTAAGAATGCTTCTTGCCCAGTTCCTTCCCCTGAACTTTTAACAATGTGGTATTTAATAAATTATTATAATCATCATAATAAAAGTTAACAAATAATTTAGTCTAATGGCAAAAATGTAATCTAGTTCACATGCTCCTGTCTCTATTAAGAGGAAAAATCGAGCTTTTCATAACATGATTAAACACACATCTGCTAAATAAGTTACAATTTTCTAACCATATATGCACTTCAGTAAAATATTGAGAAGGTAATATACTGTAACTATATCCTGCAGTACCGCTAGCTTAAATTGTGTCCTTGGGCAAACCACTTTTTTCTTAGCAAATACGTGTTCTTCTTTACCTCTTTCTTAGTTTCATCTAGATAGCAGTAAGGACTTCGAAGTGGTGACTGGCTTTCCATTATTGTTCCTGCAAGGCTCGCCAATGTGGTCCCTGGTCTTGAAAGGAGTTTCCAGATGCAATTGCAATGCAAACAAAGAGATAATTGCTCTGAATATATTCTGTATAAAGCAATTGTATGAAAACCTCCTATCTAGAAACATTTGTATTTGTCTGAGGACACCACGGGCACTAGAAAAAAAATGGGCATACTACTGTTATAACCAACTTGGAGAAAATCCATTGCAAAAATTAGATGTCTTTTTCTGTTTTAAGTTTACAAAGAATTGGAACTAAACACGCGCCTTCTGAAGAAATCCCTTTCTCCCTCCAGCCATCACACTGAATTGAAATAAAACAGATGTGTTCAAACAAAAAAATCTGTGCTTACTTGTTATTTTTTTTCTTGCACTTATTATCCACACATATGACTTGCACCAATACAGGTAAAAGCAAGTAATATTCTTCAGAAGTTTCCCATTGCTATATTCTGCCAATACCTGCTGTGATTCCATTCCTATAAATAATGGGTTTCTTGTGTTGTATTGTCAGATCCCAGCTGCACAAAAGCCAAACTCAAAACTCAGACATTCTTAAAGATTTAAAAAAAACCCTAAAAAACAAACCCAGCAAATAAAAAACCCCAAAACATACCAATGCAACCAGAGATGAATAATTTCAAGATTTGTGGTCAATTAATGCTTGCTGTATGGAGATATGGCTCTCCTTTAAAAAGTACTAGTTTTGACATGGAAATATAAAGTATTGTTTAAAGTTTAATTCAAATATCCTTTCAGAAATAAGTTCTCGGGATGGGGTTTCATAGTTTCACCATTACATTAAGAAAAATAAGTTGTTTGTAGAACACTACACAGTTCATAAGTTACCAGCTATAAACTAATCCTCCATATCCAGTCCAAATCCTAAGGGAGGCTTCAAGGCAGCCACTTCTTTTTGGCAATACAGTGATGAAAGATATATTGTTGAAAACCATAAAGCCTTGGGAAAAAATTTAGCAAACTATCTACACAAGAATGAAATGTTGAGAGCTTGGCTCATCAGCTGGAGCTTTCTGGGGAAGGAGGCACTGCAAATATTTTTGTGCAGGTTAACTAAGCAGTCTTGAAAACAAAGAAAAATGCTATGCATGAATTATTAGAAAGGTTTTCTTGTATATCACAGAGGCTTGTTTCCAGGGATCTGCGAGTAGAAGTTAGGTGTTCAATGAATATAAACTATCCTTTTGTAAGTTGTTAATAAACATTATTACCCGAAATGAAGTTTGCATTCAGAAAATGTACATATGGGTGTATGTTTACAAATTCCCAGGAACTTCTGTTCATAAGGACGGAACACCACTGGCACGCTTTTGTTGTATACAAACAGCACGTACATGACACCACAAAAGAACCTCTTGACTCTTACTATGCCAGTCATGGTGAACACAGAGGAATATTGCTTTTCCACAGCCCAGAGAATAGCAGAGGGTTGCACTAGAGCTAGCTGCCCCCACCCACACTTCTTATCAAGGCAGAGCTCTGGCCAAAATAAAGCCTGCAGGATTTAGCGATATATCTAGACGCTCCCTTCTGCTTCAACAGTACAGGAAGCCAAGGCATTTTAATGAGAACATTTTAATGTACACAGCTTCATCACAGATCATTTTATAAACTAGTAAAACTTTCCCAGACACAAAGAATAGTAGTAAAACAATATTTCCTAAAACTTTTGTACTGGATGAAAAAGCCTAATTGCCCTCTCTGATGCTAGTAAAGCAACTCCCCGAAGAAGCCTGTGATGCCCTTCACGCTGCCAAGGCCAAAGATTCAGCAAAGCCTGAGTCAGCCTGAGCCTTTCCTTTTTCCCAAACCTTTGTGCATCCATTGATTACCTGATAAACCCTCGGGGCCAGTCCCTGTAGGCTATCCTGCATCGGTGGTGCAGCAGTGGTGTCTACATCCACCGCTGAGGACAGCCTGACGTACAGCGTATGGACATGGTCTCCAGTGCAACTTTCAGGCGTCAATCTGCAAACACAGACCTCCATGCCTGAGCACATCCCACCAGCAGATACACCCTGGGTAGGCCTAAGGGTCGTCGGCTGAGCTCCAAGGAGCTTACTTTCAAGCACAGCAGATCAAGCCAATGTGCTCTTTGTATGAATGTTTTCACTGTAGCTGGAGTCTTCTGGGTGCTGCTGTAATACAAATGGCCAGATAAACTGAGACTTTGAATATAAACATTGGAAGTGACATGATAATTTTGTCATGTTAACACCTCAGCTAGACACCAGAAGAAAAGAAACAAATCCTGGAGCTGAGCAGTCCCAGATGCTGGAGAACCTGGAGTCAGATCTGAAGTTTATGGCAGTGTGGACTCTGTACATCAATTACTTATACAAGATGATTTATTTTTAATTGCAAACTAGCTCATGGAAAGACTTCAGAAAGCATTTGATATTTTTGGCAAAATCCTGGTCCCGCTGAAGCCAATAACAAATGGTCCATGACTTCAATGGGACCATGTTGTAAGGCTTTGTTCCTCCATCTCAATACAATAGCACTTTTGCCAATTACAGTAACAACTTTTGGTTATTACTGAAAAGAGACATTACGAACAGAAGAGTCTTCTTAGTGAGTTCATCAAATGATTGTACTGAGGAAAGTTTGATACAGTTCAGTGGTCACATCCTTCTGAACTCACAGTGGCAGTTAGAAACATATGTTTTTTATAAATTTCTTATTCGGAAACAAAGAATGACAGTAGAAACCAAAAGCTTTGATATTTATATAAGTTGCTAAATGGTTGCACTGGGAAGTACATTTCAATTAATGTGTTACAGTGCATCACAATTTTTTTAAAGTTTGCCAACTTAACTGACTCTTTAGCTCTATATAAACAGTTTAGGTTTACTCTAAATCTGTGATATAGAAAACAGTTTGCTTCAGCGAGTGCTCTCCAACAAGTGGAGACTTTTAAGCCAAATTATTTCACATGGATCCAGAACATGCAATAAGATTAGTATTATTTCCACCCTGCTGCCTGTTTGAAAGATATGCCAATACTTCTTGGGTCTTATGTTTGCACTATATTTGAGTAAAGCCCTTTAGTCAGATTTTATATAGATTAACTACTAACCAAACACAACTTTGCCCATTTGTGTGTTGGCTTTTTTGTGTCTTATGTACTCTGCTGCCGCCTCTAGGACATTGTAAAACTAGGTTTTGTTCTATGGCAAGCAAAGACTAAAGTTACTTTTATACCTCAAATAATGCTCTAGGAGAAACATTAGATGATTCTGGTTGTGTTTTTTTGCAGATTTTGGAAATTAAAATGGAAAAGTGATAGAAAGTATCGTGTTCAGTTAAAGAAAAACAGGTCTTCCCAGCAAAGACACATTTGTCCTATTTTAATTCATTGACTTTTCTAGATTTACCTAATCTATTCAGCTCTTGGGTCTGTGGTCAAATAAGAAAAATCCTTTTAAAATGTACCTAGCTTTCAATTTTTCCACAGATACAAGAGTCAGGTAGATTAGTGTGTATAAAATGCCTCTTAAATGTCAGAAATTGCCTGTGAGCTGGGAACCAGACAATGCATTCTGGTTCGAAACCTTTTGCTCTTCTAGGAGTACATCAAAATGCATTGACCAGCTCACATCCCAAAGGGCGCTTATATTCATGGAGAGATTACAACGTATTTCCTGATATTGATTGTACTGGGCTGGGGGTTGGTAATCTCAGAGAAGAAGAATGGTTGTCCTTGAGCAAGAGGAAAACTGTGTGTGTTATCCCATGCTCCTGTCACCAACCTGCACAGGTGACCCGGAGCTGATCTTGACAGGCAGAAATCACTGGTTGACGCGTGCCTTTGCCAGTGTATCTTTCCTGGCATGTGTCAGTAGCACTGCTACTCCGGAGACCTAAGATAAAACAAATTGGATAAACAGCAAGAGAAAGCAATAAAAAGGTCAATTTGGACTTAGAATTAGCTAGTAGAAAGCTCATGTTATATATGCAATTCCCATTTCCCTGCAATATTTAAATAAAATAACTACCAATCCTGAGAAAAGCCTCTTTCTGTTTGAGATTGTCATCTCCATGGCCTCCCTTGGCTGCTGAAGGGTTTCACTCACCTTCTTGCCTGCTCTAGGTTAGCTGAATGCCTTTGGAGAAATGTGACCTTTTTGCCTGAGTCCACAAAAAAGAGGGATTTTACCATCATATGATCATTGGCCAAACGGTACGCAGAATTGACTAGTGTGTGTGTGGGAACCCTCTACTTACTGTTTTTGGAGTTATCTATTCAAAGATGTAAATCTGCTACATTCACCTTCAAGCACAAGTTGACATTTCAGTACCCTTCCCACAAAGTCAGAGGCAGCTACAACTCCAGCAAAATGCTATTACCATATTAATACACTCTCACAGTATTGACTCCTCTGCAAAAAAACACCCACTAATTAGTGAAATTGACTGAAACACAAAGACATGCATACACAATTTCTTTCACCTACTTGTGCTTTGCTCACCAGCCCTTTTACCCTTCAAATGCTCATGGTTTCCCGATTCAAGCTCACCTTGTCTCCTTGGAACACCCGCAACCATCTGTCTGCACTTCCAAATGTACCCCAACCTCCCAAGGGTTCCGCTTATCCTATGTGCCTGACACTGCCACTTTTTTTCGTTAGGTGGTGAGATAAATATATTTTTTTCTTCTCATTCTTGGCTCTGCATGTTAGTTGGCCTCCAACTGGGCTGTGACCAAAGTCTACTGAAATCAGGGAGAATTATAACACAGTCTCCAGTGGGGTTTGGATCAGTCTCCTACAGACTCAGAAGGTTAACATACCTTGCCCATTTGGGTAACAAGGTATTTGCAGAGGGACCTTGATAGGCTGGAGAGATGGGCTGAGTCCAACAGGATGAAGTTCAACAAGGCCAAGTGCCAGGTCCTGCACTTTGGCCACAATAACCCCATGCAGTTCTACAGGCTGGGGACAGAGTGGCTGGAGAGCAGTCAGGTGGAAAGGGACCTGGGGGTACTGATTGACAGGAGGCTAAACACGAGCCAGCAGTGTGCCCAGGTGGCCAAGAAGGCCAATGGCATCCTGGCCTGTATCAAGAATAGTGTGGCCAGCAGGACGAGGGAAGTGATCCTTCCCCTGTATTCGGCATTGGTGAGGCCACACCTTGAGTATTGTGTTCAGTTCTGGGCCCCTCAGTTCAAGAAAGATATTGAGGTGCTGGAGCGGGTCCAGAGAAGAGAAACAAAACTGGTGAAGGGACTTGAGTACAAGTCCTATGAAGAGAGGCTGAGGGAGCTGGGGTTGTTTAGGCTGGAGAAGAGGAGGCTCAGGGGTGACCTCATCGCTCTCTACAACTATCTGAAAGGAGGTTGTAGTCAGGTGGGGGTCGGACTCTTCTCCCAGGCAACCAGCAACAGAACAAGAGGGCACGAGCTTAGACTCTGCCAGGGAAGTTTTAGGCTGAATATCAGAAAAAAGTTCTTCACAGAGAGAGTAATCAGGCATTGGAATGGCCTGGGCAGAGAGGGAGTGGATTCACCATCCCTGGAGGTTTTTAAAATAAGACTGGATGTGGCACTTACTGCCGTGACCTAGTAATCATGATAGTGTTGTATTAAGGGTTGGACTTGATGATTTTGGAGGTCTCTTCCAACCCAGATAATTAGATGATTCTATGATTCTATATTGACCATTCCATTAAAATGAAGATTTCAGTGAAGGCAATGAGGGTTTTGCTGTTGACTTTGCTTAGACTAGAATCCCATTCTGCTCAGCTTCCTACAGGCAGTATATTTATTGTAAAGAAAGTAGGATTACTGAGGCACTGCTGTAACCAGGATTTCCCCATGGAAAACAAATAGTTTATTGAATCCAACTTCCCTCAACATTAGAAACAGAAACACATATAAATCAAGTTAGCTGAAAATGTGTGGAATACCTTCAAATCTTTTTTTCTTCTTATCCAACAAATATTTCCTATGTACTTTAGTCTTATTTGAGAAATGTTAAACCCCTTCATTTAAAACTGAATAAATAAATTGTAACCATCAGAGAATAACTATGGGAAGCTTGCCAGAACTCAATGTCTTGTGGTCACTCCACAATAAGAGCTTGCTTATGGTGCTATGTTTTGTTTCCTTTTTCATTACAATTTTAAAGGAGGAAATTATTTCTGAAGTTATAGGGAAAAAGTTTGATTAAAAGTGTATTTATACAAATGAGTAAATTTCCAAATAATGATCCAATCTGAACAAGGGCAAGTCAATTTTGTTTGAATGCTTTATTTATTTATTTTAAAACTAAGCATTGTTCCTTCAGACTTTTCCCATCACATTAAATAGTGATATATGAGCAGTATGAAAAAGGAAAGCTGGCAAAAGCTGTTGAAGAAAAAGAAATCTCCAATGGAGTCTGGATACAAAACTACAATTGTTGTTAAGTGATGAATGCAAACCAGCATTCTTCCAAATGTTAGCCTTTGAAAAGTGCATACTAGAGAAGAACATCTTAAAATGTGGCATGCATGGAATATATATTTCTCCTTATTTAAAAATTATTTTAAAATCTAGGCTTTAGGCACCTTCTTACACTTCTACCTACTCTTAAAATTATTAGCATTACTCCATTTTTATGCAGACTTTAAAGAAACTTAATATTATAGCACTGGAAATGCAGAGCAAGAAGAAAGTATCCTCCAGACTACTCCCAAATCTACTACAGGAAAGAGCAACCCAATGACCTCTTTCAACACATGAAGCAGGAAAGAAGTATAACAAGCAGGGGAGGCAAATAGGAGCCAGGATTCTTTGGTCAGATTTTGTTCATTCATTTTTGAAATGGGAATAGAAACAACTTGCATCCCCTGGGTATTGCTAAAGACTTAATTATGTTTTTTTATGATGCTTCAATTACACTTCCATGGAATGATAACTCCACGTTGCTACACACACACAATTATTCATTTGTAGTCTAGTAGCACATCCAGTGTAGTCTTATCCTTTGAGAAATGATAGACCCCACCCTACAGAGATTACAAAAATAATAATAATTCATTATTGTTAAAAAGTAAGATAATCATATCTACCAGATGGGCAATTTGTTAGAAGCTATTTGTTGCTTTTTGTACAGGAATACTTCCATTTGTACATACATAAAGCCTAGTTTGTGCGAAGTACCAGTAGATGGAGCTAAAGAACATGAGCATGTCTGAAGGTTTTGGGGGGTCAATAGAAGTGAGACTGTTCCCTTCTGCTTTCTAATTTGTACCAAGATACAGGCACAGTACAGATGCCATTGAAACTGAGCTAAAATCTAGGTCTAATTACAGTGTCAATTGTGGCCTTGGCCCCCAATTACACTGGACCATTAGCTCTGCCAGAAAGTGATACACCAGTGCACATCCTGCAAGGCTCCCTTAATCTTCATCCTTCTCTTGACTGCCACAGCCCTCTCCCACTGCCTGTCCAGATCTCTACTGCAAGGTAGGAACTGGATACACAAAGAAAGAAATACAATGTGGTAAATCTACATCAGAGGTGTCAAACTCATTTTCACCAGGGGCCACATCAGTCTTCTCCCGCAGTGTAACGCGCGTCACACCCTGCACACGTGACCAGCACTGGCAGGAGCGCAGGGACAAGGAGCTCGGTGCTGCTGCTGGGGAGAAACAAGGTGGCAGGAAGGATAAAACAAGGTGGAGGGCTGGATTTGGCCCGTGGGCCGTGAGTGTGACACCCCTGATCTTGATTAAATGTAGAAAGACCTGGTAGCAAGAGGAAAGGGGTAGGGCTAATAGGGATGACATCTGCCATCATGGAGCCTTGCGCTTTTCAGGCTCCATGACTATTGATAGTATAATCATGACTGCTTTATTTGGAATTTGATTTAAAAAAAGGTCCAAGCAAGATCTGAAAAAAAATATCCCGAGAGAAACTTTTGGTTTTGATATACTGCTTGAAAATTTGAAAATTAGTCCTTTACAGCTAATTTTGTCAAGAGATCCCTAAATTCTAGTTTGATTACCATTGAGCAATACCATGGTCACCTAATGTTACCTAAATCATTGTTGATGACCAGAAAGTTCATCTCTTCCTAGGCATAAATATTCTGTGAAACTTTTAGGTCAATGCACCTAAATAAATCAGGAGAACTGACACACAATACATGAGTTTTAGAACGGTGCAGGGCAGGGATCTCTCTCCCCCCTTCCTTTGGGTGCTGATATCCTTCTCTTAACATCCAAGTTGGACAAAATGCTATAAACAATTTTTCAAAGGAGAAACCTGAAGTGAAACCCCAGTCATTCAAATGCAAAGTTTCTCATGTAATTGAGCTTTCTCCTTTGGTTTTAATTTTGTGCATATACTATTCATAAGCAGAGAACACTTCTAGAAGAAATCAAGAGGAGGGCTGCTGAACTAAGATGTTGTTCACTCAGTGAATTCTCACTTTACCAACAAACATGAGTTCAAAATTATTTGAGAAGCAATTTGCTGAAACTCTTCATCTTTCACAGCATTCAAGATCTGGCACCACAAATATCTTCTAACAGAAGTTGTTACTTGATATTTATACGTATCAGCAGCTTTCCCCACTGCAATCAGCAACATGCTTCAGGTTTAAAAAAGATAGACATTTTCCTCCAAATCATCTTGTTTATATTAGTTTTCCTTGGCCAAAACAGGGGAAATGTGGTAGATCAAGGAAGACAAAGCTTCTCTACATCTCAGTGCACTGATGCCTCAGTAGGTCTATGTGGCCTTCTTGGAGAGAAACAAATGCATGCAAACTGCTTGCTTTTGTCCCCACGGTGAAGGCTTCTGCCCCTGGAGTCAGACTGTGACCATGTAGAAATTAATTTGACATCCAACACAACTGAAATGAAAGAAGCCAGCCTCTACAGAGGGAGGAGACTGAGGACAGGGTGTGGGTGATAGGGAGCACACTAGGAAGCACGGCAAATGGGTCTGATGGCTGTGAAGAAGCTTCTCATCCACAGGCAGTAGAGTCACACCTCCTCCATTCTCATTATTCTTCTGTGAGTACCATAAGTGTCTGCCTGCTTACCCACACTAATTGTGTCTCATCTGGCAGCTAAACAAGGGTAAGAAGCTGAGGTGGAGTGGGTTTTGACAGGCATCTTTAGACAGGTTGCCAGAGAACATTGGGTGTAAATTCTCCTGGAATTAGCTGCATGAAAGTTTCTGCCGCTGCTCCACAGAACTGCTATGTGCTGGCCCAGCTGATACCTCTTCACAGACTACATAAACTGAGTTTATTTATAGCTCTATAAATACATATAAAATCCAGTGAGCTGAAACTAGGCCATCAATGACTGCTAAATAACTTTTATTTAAATTATTAAATAACTGCTAAGCAACTTTTTCCAAAGGGAGATCCTAGGCCATGTAGGGTTTTTAAAGGCCAAAACCCAGTGTAAGAAAACCACAGACCCTTAGGACAGAGTTTTTGGAGCAGCAGGTGCTAAAGGATGAGAAGCCAGCACAGTAAGGGCAGGAGCTAGCTAGAAAGTGGCATAATTTCCTTGCCAATTAGGACTGCAAGACAGCATCATTCCCATATTTTTCTCTTGGTACCAAAAATGAAGAGAACAAAAAAGAAGAGGTTGAATAAACATTATATTTTTTTTTCATGGAGATGTTCCTTGCATCCCTCGCCCTGGGAAGGTATATTAAGAAATGCTTTTCCTTCCGCTAGTGTCTGACTCAAAGAGATAATTAAGTGACATCCTGGTAACTGCTTATGAGTACAGAGGAAGATTTTGAATGCTGCCACATGGCACACACTTGACTATGGCAATTTTGCAAGCTCAGATTTATTGGGACAGTTAGTCATATCAGTCCAAAGACTGTCACATCCCGTTTTCACTAGTGTCATGTAATTAATCTTCCCTTGACTTAGAGTCAGACCTCATCATTCTAAATACCATAATAGATTTTTAAATGAGAACATTAATAACAAGGTCCCTCCATTATTTACCTTGGCTAGAGTAATGAGAGCCAAAAAGGAGATGGCTACTCCCAAGGGCAGGTGAGGAGAGGCGTAAGAAGGAAATGAAGGTTGCTGACCTTCCTGTAGAAGTATCCGGGGAAAGAGTGTGATTTGCAGAGCTTCAATTCATTACTGAAAAAGAGGTTGTTGTTGTAATTTCTATTAAGCACTTCGGAGGCACTTCCAATCAACGGTGGTGAGGGCCATAGGCATTCTTAGATATCCCTATTACACAATAAAAGCATAAAGGCATAATATGTAAGTTTCATTTAAAATAAAGGTAACTATGTTGAACTGAAATTTTTACTACTAGTAATCAGACTAAATTTTTAATTTATATTTGACAATATAAGAATGCTGAGCAGGTTGTTTGCAAATCAACTGTAGCTTTTGAGCTGTATTGCAAGAGTTTAAGCAAAGAGCCAGAGGCAACAATTTCATCAGAACAGACTTCAGAAAGCTGGGAGAGTATAAGATACTTTGAATTCTGTTTGTGCATCTTTACTCTTTCTGCGATGTGTGTAAAATGCAGATATTTCTATAGATATGGGAAAACAGCACACAAGGCAATGAAATTGTGACACCTCATTCACATACCAAATGAAAACAGAAGCAGCACAGTATTATTCCAGCTTCATGACAATCACTGCGAAGTGAATAAGATGGTAGAAAAAATACAACCTTCTCTAAATTACAGGGTTAAAATTGGAGTCTCATGCTACTCCATTAAAATGAAAAGGCTAATAAGAAATGCATTTCAGAGTTCAGTCCCAATTATCCAAACACCACAGAAGACACAGAGTGAATGCAAATCATCAGATTTCAAGCAATCAGTGGATTTTTCAGGGAAACACAGAAATGGCACCACAACTAGAGCATTTCCAGAACGTTTAAAAGAGATTTGTGTTCCTGCTACGCCCCAACCTGAGCAGCAAAAGGTAAGAGAATACTCTCCTATATGGGTGGCTCAACCTGGACGTCGAGTCTTCTGGGGTTAGATGTTGTAGCTGCTGGAGAAATTTATTTTCCAGCTATTTTCTGAAAGTCTTCAAACCTGTTCCAGAACATGGAATGGCAAGCGAAGAGGATCAGGCACCTTCTACCAAAGATTACATTCTTTTGTACTTTACTACTCAAGGTTATATTATACAGCTGGAAGCACAGGACTCAAGCCAGTTTTGCTCATGTGTTAGTGGGGGCTGGATTATCCTCTCTGTGAGCAGCAAGCAGATTCTAGGGGTGAAATCCTAGTGCAGAAGAACGTTATAGAAAATGTGGAGTCACACCAGGGTGAAAATCCACAACTGCAAATTGAAATTGCCAGAAACAGCAGAAATACTACTGAAGGGTCAAGACCCATTGAGGGCAGATGTCTGCAAACACAACGGAAAGATATTCCTTGTTCCTGCTTAACAGTTCAAAGTAAAACGTCCCTGAAAGAATACAGAAATAAATAATAGAAATTGCTCACAAGAGCTTACAGTGCAAATGCTGGAGTAGAGCAAAAATTTTGATAAACAAAGTTAAATACAGTGCACAAGGAAACCCTTGATGAGAGTCATCAGCAAGGAAGACCTGGGCATACAGGCTCTGCAGTTGTATTCTGAGATACCTGAAGTCACCAAATGGTACAAGAGATTTGGAGAATGTTTGCAGAACAATGTCCTGGTCTTGATTCCTCTTTACATGTGAGTCCTCCACACACTTTTTTGTGCACCTTTACAACTTCTCTATTTTTGTTTGGTTTTCATGCCATCTCTTTTAATAACAATGACAACATTACCACAGCTGGGAGAATCAGAAAAGGTGACAAAAAATATGGTCTGTCAGAATCACACACTTTACTTTTATTATTTCAGATGACGAATTTGATTTGAGAGATTTTGGGGGGTACTAATCTTAATTTATAACAAGAGGTGAAATTGATGAATACCATATTCTATTCCAGAATGGCACCTTGAATGTTAAAAGTATTAATCTAAATTGATACTCTCTATTCAATTTCAGAAATTGAAATGGGTTAATATGAATTTTCTTCCTTCTAAAAGTTCACCAAATGGAATCCAACACAGGATAATAGAGCTTTCTAGTAGAATTAAAATTTCGTGTCTCAAATTTCATGGATTTCAAAGTTATTTCCCTTTTGTCTTGTAACTTGCTAACCGCAATTAACAGGACTAAATTTCATAATATCATCATCATCGTTATGATATCTCTTTCTATGACATATTCTCTCTGATGATTCCCAGAGCACTTTGTAAATTGAAATATTCAAGCATGCATTCAGTTCATGAAAACAGGAAGAGGAAAGCGTCATCTTGCTGAAACCAGTTATAGAGTTTCATGTCTGCTGACCAGAATGAAGAACAACCCATGAAAGAGAGTAAAGGAAATGAACACAAGATAGTCAGGACAGGGCTGTCTAGCGTTAATGCTTGGTTACCTCAGGCCCAGTACGGACAGGAGATATTGATGGGAAGAGAGAAATTCACTGTCACCTTATTTTAAAAGCACCCCAACACCCTTGATAATCTCATGGATAACTATACGATATACACATACCTCAGGGACACAAGCTGTCCTAAAGAATTTCCAGTCTAAATAGACATGACAGTCAGAGAGTAGGAAAGGAGGAAAATTATCATATCCAGTCATAGATAAGGATTTGAAGCACCTACAGATTATGCTCAGTCGTGCTCATGCTTATCACTGGAGGGAGATTAGGGGTATTTAACTTCCTTGTGTGCCACGTGCCCCTTTGTCACACGTGGTGATACCCCTGTGGCAATACCCATCTCTGTCCTCTATACAGAGTAAGTCTGTGGCAGATCTGAGAAAACAATCCATCTTCCAAACCCAAAGCACTGAATGGAGCCACAGGCAAAGAAAAAAAAATCACTTGTTTGTATGACACAGCTCCTCCTATAATAAGTATTCACTACGCTTTTAGCTGCTACAGGAGGCCATACACATAGCTCAGAGACTGGAAAAAAATACACCACCTGTGACTGCAGTAACATTACTATTGCTCCTTCAGCTCTTCCCAAACCTGTATGGAGTGGCTGCTCTTCCTGTGCAGCAAATTTTCCTACTCTAAGCCCCAGTGAAGTCTGTAACAAATGTCGTCAGCATGCAGGACCAGGATCATGTGTTTTGGATGGTTCCTGAAAAGAATTGTCAGTGGGACTAACTACTCATTTCTTTGCATTATAAAATATGGTTTTAAAGCATCCTGAAAGCATCCTGTACATACATGTAGGTACTCAAGGCTCTGTCCTTCAAGACCAATATCCTCAAAAGTATATATCAAATAAGTACAACTTTGAAGACTCCCTAACAGTAGAGTGTTTCATTCTTGCATGCCTTTCTCCTATTACTCTTCAGCTGTTGCACCTTGTTCTTTGGGCTTCTTCAGCAGAAAAAGTGGGTGGCATAACCCAGAGCAAGAAGCAGAAGGAGTGGACCTGTAATAGTGATTTAATGAATGCCAAAAACGATCCCTTCCCTACACAAGCTAATTTATCATGGCAGCAAAAATAGGAGTGACTGTAGCAGTGGTAGAGCTTTGAGAGCGCAAAACTGATCTTTTTGCCAAACTCCCTAAAGAGAAAAGAACAGCTCTGTTTAATGGATCATGATAAGTCACAATTGTCATTACCGCATTTCAGGGCAACATGCTTTGTTTAGCTCTTTAACCTTGGCCTATTTGTTATCAGCACAGTGAAAATAGTTTGTATTCATTAGGAGACTTGTTTATTTTGTAACATAATCCTTTTCTTTGTTAACATGAAAGCACAGAGCCTGAAGCAGTGGAAGGACAGTTCACCCAGGTCTGCAATGTTGTTCCATAAAAAATGTCTCTTGATAAATGATTACCAGGATTAGATTTTATGGGCTCGATTCATAAGAAATTTCAGTCTTGTTCCCATATGTTTCTTACATAATAGGAAACATGCAAAACATACTTGAAAGTGCAGTTCCCGGTCATTTATTAAGTGCTCCCCTTCTCTGATATTTCTGGGCAGTATAAAACATTTCAGTATATTTTGTGGATTTACTCATCTTGGAAGAATTTGTTTTAAGCATGTCGACTTTTTTCCTGTAATTTGAAACCAGATTTTTACCTGCATTCCCTAAGGATCATTTAAAAAAAAAACAAACAAACACTTTATTTCTCCACTCTCTTCTTCCTCATACCCAGCTCCAGGAAAGACTTCAACTTATAGAAGAAAGAGAAAATTACACTGGAATAGATGGTTGCTGTTTGACTACACCAAAGTTTTGCATTTCCACAAGTTTGTAATCTTGAAAATTTATATTTAGATTACTTCTTAAGTCTGTCCTTGAACATTCACAATTATCAAGTAAGTAGAAAATGTCTCTTTAGATAAACTAGATATAATACCAATATGCAACATCAGAAACACTGTCTTTCAAGAGCATTTCACTGGTGAGCAATTGGACACAAGTTAATGAAGGAATGCTGACTCTCAGAAATACAGATACGTGATTATGGGGATTTAATGGAGTTTCTAAGAAAGAGAACCTAATTACATTGTTGAGTGCTCATACGCCTTTTTAAATTGGTGAAGCCCCATACTTGCATTAATCCAAAAATCAAATGGATGATTTTCCTGCCACTTTCTTGATGTGACCCTTTAAAATTAGCAGTGGCAGATCAAGTGTGGCCATTCTGCAACTCGGAAAGTTTTCTTCTGTGCTATGAGCTCTACCCTCCTTCCTTCCTTCTCACGTGTAAGGGAGCTAGTACATTTATATTTCTATACCCTTCCTATGTTTGGAGATTAGCAGATGTTTGCCCTCTGAGTGGAAGTGAGGACAAATCAAGTACCTATGCACACGGACTGCTAAGCACAATTTACATGCAAGAAGAAAGAAGTATCTGCGTTTTGTGCATGAAAATAATCTGCAATGTTCATACTAAAGATGAACTTTTGAACCTGTAGTGCTCAAGTTAGGAATATCTTGTTCACCTACCCCATTCCTGGAACATTTTCCACAAAAAATTATGATGGAACACATAGTAAACAGAAACAATCTTCATCATTCAGGATCATTTAATCTTGCTCACTGCACACAGTACAACCCCTGGATTTCAGGTTTCTTTTCCTACCCTGCACTGGCCTGCTATATCTAGGTAGGCTTTGATGTCTTGGCCTTCTATCTCTAAAAGAGGCAAGGGAAATGCACCTGAAATAAAGTAATGCAACAAAAATATCTCAGGTATAGTCAGCCTTTTTCAAAAGAGAAAAGTAGGAGTCAAATTACAGGTTTAAGTGGTGCCTTTTTTAATCTAAATCAAAAATGATGTAGCTCTTTGTCATGTAGGTCAACATGTACAGCTCATACACAAGGTTACTAAGTGAATTTCTGAAAAGTTGGTTGGATTAAAGTGAGTGTGGAGTAGTTGGCCTGCTGCACAAATGACAATTTTCAGGACAGACAGAAACAGACTACTCGAAGCCCCATTTCGAACATCCTTGTACATAAAAAGCACTCTGATTCCAGCAGGATTTGGATTGCATGGGAGAGACATCTGGAGCTATAACCACACTTAAGGATCTCTGGAAATGCCTTCTGGGTATTCTTAGTGCCTCTGGAAACCCAATGCCACTGAGACACTTGACAAACTTTTGTTCTTTAATGGAGAGCATAATTGTGGTTGATGGAGGTCTAGCAGGCCCAAAGGGCAGATAAAGCACAGTAGCTTCTGTAGCCAGTGGCACACAAGTGAGTATTGTGTCTGCTTGCTATTGACTCCTGACACTGGACAGAGACCCATTTACAAGGAGCGCTGGCCACATGCCAGGGGCTGTCTCAAGGCTGAAACACACATCTCTGGGACACTAGGAAGATGCTTTAACCATGTTGCCTCAAGAGCAAGCAAGCCGTTTTTCACAGACCATCATACACTTTCCTCTGGGACAAGAGAACACATGGTTCTTAAGAGGAGTGATTTGTGCTCTGCACATGAAACGCTATAGTAAAAATGTGGCTTTCTGCTAGGATGGCATCCACTCCTGAATTTATCCAAGTCTAGTATTGTTTCCATTAGATAAACCTCTAGGTTTGGCGCCATTTAATAAAGAACAACTTCATAATGAAAATTCACTTCTCATTGGAACTTGGCATGTGCCTGTCATGCCTAGGAGCCAGCTTCCTTTTTCTCCATATGTATTTTAAGAGGTAGATCTGTTTTCAAGCAACAAGGATCCAAATGGTTTAGCGTTTATTTATGCATCTGAGATTGCAATTCTGCCTCTTACCTTAAAACTGTGGTTGTTCCAGGGTTACAGCTTCTCTTTCAGAGTGCCCACAAATTAGCAGCTCTCCTTAATTCTACCACTTCACAGACACTCAAGTTTTTTTGGGTTTTTTGAAGTTACAACTCACCTGAATATCATGGTATCATCCCTAAAATTAAAAAAAAAATATAAGACTGTGTTACACCTTTGAAAGAACAAGATGCTGTGGATGTTGAACATTCCATTGATTGATTTCTGGAAGAAAAAATCTTCTTCAAAATTACTTTTTGTTTCATGAAGCATGCCTGGCAATCATTAAGCATAAAATAAGTGAATTATTTAAGCCAGCAAGCTTGGCAAAACTTATAGAACCCTCTTTCTGTTATGAATTTGCCTATATTTAGCATTATGGACCATAACATTTTTTTAAAATACCTTATTTTTCTCCTTATTTGGAAGTGTGTTCAAAAGCTGTCATGTCAGAATACAGCTATGTATTTTCCAGCGTCCATACTTTATATATATGGTATAACACAACCACAGTTAGGCATTGTGGGCATGATAAAACCAGTATTTTTGGGAAGGATTGGACCAACTGACTATAAGAACACCAAGTAGGCAGAACCTGCGAAGCCCAGGGCTTCTAAGAGGTTTCAAGTCTACTGTGCACAGGCACAACAACACAGATGGGAACTTTTGTCTTCCCTGAAAGCGCTGGCCTTGTACCACTGAGCCACTGCTCCCAGCAGCGCAGTCCTTGGCTTGAATTTCATATATGAATGAACCCTTGTGAAAAAAAACCAAACAAAAAAACCCTGCAGTCCAGAGCGCTCTCAATAGATAACATACGCACCGGATTGTCGAAGCTCTCATAAGGACATTCAGAAAACCCAGACAAATGCATGAAGTATTGCTGGAATTGAATTACTGACTCATTTAATGGCATAGATCCCTCTAAGTCATTTTGAGCAACATTCAAGTTCAAGGAAGGAGGTAATGAGATCAGGGGGTGATAATGCACATCAGATTAAGTATGTGGTTAAGGGAAAATACAGCAACTAGAGAGAAAATCAAACATAATATTGGGCTGCATGACAAAGGCAACAGCTCTTTTTCTTATACATGGGTAAAACTGCTTTTAGTATATTATATATGACTTGAGGCCTGCCTGCTATGAGAAGAATGATCAGTCACTTCTTTCTGTTAAACTGTCAAGAACTACTTCACTCATGGTCTTGAAAGGATGAGAAAAGTAAATCCAAGTGTTTGGAATTTAAGATCATTTGGTCAAATCTTGCCTCTTTTCTTACACCCTCTCTGTCTTTCTTTTGGTTCTCAACAACATTTTTGTTAGGTACTTTTGGTGTGGCAATTGCCAATCACAGAGATCACATGTTGTGAGAGAATTCAAGATATGGGGTTTAGAAATCCCCTGTACATCTCAATTCCCTAACTCTTCAAAACTCAAAAGAGGCATTTACATCTCATGACACTGGAAAGCAGGGTGAGTTCAACCTGGAAACTTCAACTACCTTCTCTAGATTCAGCTACTGTTATGGTGACACAAAGTCTACCATGGTGACACAAAGTCTATCTCCTGTTCCAATAAAAAGAAAGTAAAAACAGTGATTTTTTTCCTTCAAACACCTGAAATGTTTTGCTCTTGGAGCAAGGAGAGGAGGGAAAAAGACAAGAGGATCATGCTTTTGAAACAGAGCATTGCAATACGAGCTGGGCCAGAGCTGCCATTGCCTCCTGAGTGTTGCAGCTTGGTATCCCTCCCACCTCTCTCTCTTCAGTAAGCTGCTTTCCCAAGAGGCCCCCCAGTGCCTGTCACATGTTAGGTCAAAAGAAAAAATACTGATAGTAATGGCCCATAAAGAGCACAGGGGCATGAAGCATACAAACCACATCTGCCTCAAAACACTACTATGGCTCACACAGATACTTGGCTGGATCAGACTACTTCCAACTCAATATTTAAATTCAACACATTTAGAGTTTTAGATGTGGGGCAGCTGGATTAGAAATCATGCATGTTATGAGATTGCCCCCATTGATAATTTAAAAGACCAGCAATACTGAAAGTTTCCCCCTAGCTAAAATTATCAGTTTTGCAAAAGTTGAGTGTTGCCAGAAGGTTTTTGAGGACTTGTCAGTCATAAAACAGAAAACAAAAGATCATATGACCATACCAACAAAGAGGTCCAAGATGCAATTATTAGGCCTGCTGACCTCTTCTTCACCCTTTGCCTGCATAAGGGGAAGATGAATGCCTCTTATTGCATTAAAGAGAGAGGTCAGGCTGAATTTGGCCTGAGAATAGGGTAATCGGGACAGTCTAGACTTTCATCTGCATTGCAAGTAGAGAGAAGAAAACAAAAACAATAAAGCTGAAGAAACATCACAGCTTGAAAGTCAAGATGAGAAGACTGATGAACAATCAATGCAAAGCATCTGTTTTTCCCTCTGCTACAAGGCTCATTTCTGTTTTACTGGCTATCCCAGGTCCTCATTTCCCCTTCTCATTGCTTTTATTCCTTCTGCTGCTTTCCACTCATTTTGGCTGTGCAAAGCCCCATCAGCAATTTAGCAAAGGTTGCCTTAAATTGTGGTGAAATGCTAGAGCTTACAGATCCTCTGTACACAGTCGTACTAGTAAAAAAATTGACTTGTTTTCAACTGCTTTGCTAGACTGCACCCTGTGAAAGGAAATGCACAAGAGTATTTTAACAGTCATCTGGATCCACCATTGCCCAGTAGTTTCTCTGATAAACATCCACGTGGTGTGATGTGTGTCCCCAGAGCCAAATGCCAAGACAAACCATGTGGCTGCACAGCTCTCCTGGCCAGGTAGCGTGTCTCCAGTGCTGTACAAGCTTGTTGAAACTGTGATTGTTCAGTGGAGAATAGGAATCCACGTGGATATAATCTTGCTGACCTGGTCCCAGCTCCTCCTGCTCACAACCTGCTCTGGGGACGTTTTTATGCTGACAGTGCCTGTACTTGTTTTCATTTCACTGCTATAATCTCCTCCCCAGCGGATAAGCTATGGCACAAGGGAAATGAATTTTTCCTGCATATGGCTGTCTGACATTTAGACACAGATGTTTGAGTAGTTGGGGTTCTCACCACCTTTCCTCTTCCCTTTCTCATCTATCTCTTATTTTGTAGTCTTGCATTAATTTGGCTAGAATTAGAGACTTTGCTTAACCCCACAGAACCTGTGGTTTAATACTGGTGGTAGGTAAGTGCAACTGTCATTTCAGAATATGACAATTCACTCCTACAATACAAAACATAACAAAATAAAAAAACCAACCCCAAAATGCCCAGCATCACCCAAGACATGGTCCCATACATAAAGTCCAGATAACACTCTGTGTGTATTTGCTGTCAAATGCACCCCCCTCCATTCCCCAGCACCAGACATGAAAAAGCTGAGATGTCATCTAACAGCACCATCTCATAAATCTCTTCTATCATTTTTTGGTTGTGGCTTTTCTGGGGAGGGAAAAAGTTATTCTGATTATTTTATTTTTCAATGCTTATGGAGCTTTTTTTGTATTTTTTTACATAGCTGTTAAACTGACCTTTTGACTTCTGCTGCTATTCTGCAATAAGTAAAGTGCAAAACCTCTCTTGGCAGACAGTCACTTTGGATTTTCTTATATTTATTAGCAATCCTGAATTTCAGAATAGTTTCACACCCGTTAGTTTAGTATATGCTAAGCAAAACCTTCCTGCATTGCATTTTTGCCTATCATTTGTCATCTGCAAATAGAGTAAGAAAGAATCAACTTCCTAAAAAACAGTAGCATGTTCTGTGTAGAGAGCAGTATTGCTAAAAATCTATGGCAATAAGGAAATGCAGTATAATCTGGTAGCCTGGGCTTGGAACTCTTCAATTCTAATGCTGCTTTCACCAGTTCCTTCCTGCAATTCTCGGTTGACTGAGAAACCCAATGAAAGCTGTGAGGAGGCTCACCTAAAGAGGGAACTGGTGCTAGCATGCACTCCAGGACATTGTGCATTTGAACAGATACTGCTCTGAGAGTGCTCAGCGAGAGGTCAACATGCTCAGCTCCTTGGAGAGGAGAAAAAAAAAATAGGCTTTTTGAATTTCCTAATTCCCACTTGCTTTAGGTACAAACAGGCTAAGATGCAGTGCTGAATCCTAGGGGCCAGAGAGCGTGAAGACACTGCAGCTCTAGAGTTATGAGAGGCACCACAGCAATATAGAGTCCTTCAGAAGTTTCTCCAAGGACAATGTACTCCTCCACCACTCCATGGAGAGCTAAATCTGTTCGTCACAGGCCAGAAGTTTGTCTCCATTCCCAATATGTAAAGTAAGGATAATACTATTTATCTCATAGGGAAGTTCTGAGGGCTTAGGTAATGTGTATACATGGCTTTCGAAATATAATCCACTCCAAGGTCATCCCTTCGTTTGTCTTACGGAGTTGCGTTTCCATGTGTGCGTGCAGGTTTCAGAGCGAGCTCCGAGGTCACCCCAGAGGTGGCCATCCCCTCACCGAGAGTCACCCCGTTATCAGCTAATAATCAGAAGAGGAATAGGCAATCACATCGGTTACAATGACATGATAATGTGCATTTGATGAATAGCTGTGTACAGAGTAACATCATCCATCGTAGCCTATTAGAGCAGAGAGAAAAGTGGTGAATTAGCTTCGTGCTGAAAATGAATGGTTGGTTCGGGCACCCTGATAAGGTGAGACGCATATCCTGGTGATTAGCTGGGTCGGTACTAAAGAACATTAGGAATTCACTTCTGCTGCTCTGATTGGTAATTAAGTGACTCGTCTACTGGCCGACAGTCCTGTATGCTTCCCCAGGCAGTTGTTAGTTCTTCGAAAACCACTCCTGACAAAATGAGGTTTGCCCTTGGTACACAGATAATGAGACTCAGCTTGACAGGTGTGGCGCGATTAGAGCGCCGCTACACGAGGCTCTTTCTGCTATAGCCACTCCGCAGTAAACACACTCATTACAACCCGCCGGTCCCTGGAGGAAAAGCATGTTTGACATTATTAATTGGCTTTTCTGTATAAGGAGTCAAATAGATGAAAAGGTTTATCAAGCTGAAATAATTAATTTTGCCTGAATTCGCTGACAGTTCAGTTCTCCTGCAAAAGACCATTTTTAAGGGTTTGGTTTCTCTTTTTTTTCTTTTTTTTGAATTTCAAAGTTCAAAAGACATAATAGTGGCAAAAGTGGAGCTTTTTAGTAAATTATAATTAAAGGGAATTTAATTAAATTAGACCTGAGAAAAGGGTGTGTGTGGGGGGGAACTCCTATCTTTGTCTATACAGAGGTCTAGATGGTAGAACATATCATGGTTTAATAATGCATTAATTTTAATCTAATCAAAATACAATAAAAGAGGTAATTATGTTTAAAAAATTATCATGCTCCAATATTGGTATATTTAAACACTTAATACTTACACTGCTTCTAGTTAGTGAAAGTTGTAATTGTTGCACTCAAATTTAGCTTATTTAATGATAGGGCTTATATTCATGAGGTTAATTGAATAAATCATTTTAATAACTCACAGTGAAACTATGATTATCTATCAGGTTCTAATTTCACTTTCAAAATCAGAAAAAACCCTCAGAAGTTATTTTTCTTGCTTTCTCTCCCCAAAAGGCAGTAGATATTCTCTGTAAAAACCTTAAATCTAGCATTTGATTTTAAAAAAAACCCAAAATATACTTCCCATGTACTATTCAAACGACACACTCTGCAGTTTATTTAGCCTTTTCAAAACATGCCAGTGTCAATTAGCAAATGTTTTAAACCTTCCACATTAAAACATCTAGGTAAATATTGTTTAAAATAGGTTATATGTATTCAGTCTGTTTACAAGCCAATCTATGCTAATGAAAACATCCACTTAACGTGAAATCACAAAGGTGTAAGATTTAAAATATTGAATTAAAAAGAAATAAAAACCCTGTGAAGTGCAAGTGGGCCAGCTTCTGATTCTAAGAAGTTGGTTTTTTTATACACCTGCTGATGCACTTATTTTGAGAATTTAAAAGGGAATCTTCACACCTATCTTTTAAAAATCCTTTTGACCTTTTCTGACAGACACATGTGCAGACCACAGAGGAAAACCATGAAAAAGTTCTGTACTAAACCAGTTATTTCTGCTGAAGCCTCCGTGTCCCATAACCGTCAGATCATTGCACTTCATATACTGTGTGGACGCTTTCAAAACACTCAAATTGTTTCAAAACAGCAACAAGGGAGTTTTTCTACATTTAAAGCAATCTCTCTACTATCAAATGCCTTAGCTTTTGTTCAACAGCGTTATAATTCATCAACATCTGCTTATTTGTCCCAGTTCAATAAAGAAATTTAAGAAGCACTGATTATTCATCTAGCAGAGGCTGAGGATCCAGGAGTAACACACAAGTGTCAACATGTCAATATATTTTTGTTGCCATTTGAGAAAATTTGTAAACTTTATAGTCTCTTGTGTCTATATAAATCTATTTCTTAGCAGACTGACGGAATCTGTAAAACCAGTGTTACACCTTTAAAAGTGAAAGGCAAGTCAGCAATCAGTTTTCATGGAAGAGGACAGAAGCCCCGGTGAAGAGAGCAGCAGATGGGCTCCTGGGGATAACCTTGCAGTTCTTGGTGTAACCCTCCCATCGTTATGGATCCACACTGGCAGGAGAAAACAGGGAGAAAAGGGAAAGCAGTGGGACCTGCTTTAAAAGTCACATTCAAAATAACAAGTTTAGAAGACCTGCACAGTAACAAATTGTAATATTTACCACCAACTTAGCATTTGGCTCCAGGATGTCAACTTCCAAAAATACAAACATCTGTGCAGTGGAACAGTCAGCAAATGTATTAAAGGGATAAGAAAATAAGACCATTCATTAACAGCATCATTTTCTCCCTTTGCCACACTTGATGATACTTATCATATTTTCTACTTACATGTACTATATTAAACTTACTAATGGGCTACATAATAAAGCTTAGAAAATGTTATGTTTAAGTAACTGGGGAACAGATAACTGGGAGAGAGGATTGGGAAGGATGGGTATCGGCTGATCTATGCTTATTGACCAAGCCTTTTGAAGAATTTAGTTGGCATTTTCTGTAAGTAAGTTTAATTCTTGTGTATTACAGAAATGAATTCACATGCTAATTCTAAAGGTAATTTATTTGGGATTTGTAATGACTTATCTCACACTAACCAATCCTGTCTTAAAAAGTCTGGCAAAACTACACACGCAACTAAAGCAAAGACCCCAAAGCCATATAACACATTGTTCTGCTAATAGAATTAATAATTCCACATCTTCTAATTCTTGCTTTCAGCAATTTTGCTTGATAAAATTCTCCCACCTAGAAGGATTCTGTGACAATGTGGTCAGTAGAAGAGTATCCTGGGGGAAAGCACATCTGCCCAGCACCTCCCTTTCATTCATTAATCCACCAGGGGCTAACACTAATTAGATCAGGCTGCTCATTTTAAGCTGATAATTGATTTAAATAGGTTGCTCATTTAAAATAGAATAAAAACCTGCTAAACATTTGGTGCTTGGGTTTTTTTCATCTGCAACTTTCAATTGCTTGTGCAATGTAGCATAAAATGTAGAGGTCTCCCTTTGCTAAAAAGGCCATAAAATTAATTACAATGAGTATGAATTGTGCAGGGTGAGGGGGTGGGGAAAATGCTAGAGTTAACTGATGATGACTAACTAAGAATCAAAAGCAAAAGAGCCTGTTTCCTTTAAGCAGAATTTTTAAAGTAACTTGGATATCTGAACCACTCAGTTTTACAGACTTTTTTTAATCCCATGAGAGAAGAACAGCATAGCACATGAATCGATGCTTCATCTATCTTCTAAACAGACATTGCTGGGTGCACAAACATTATCTCATACTGCTGGAGGTTTCCTCTCTTCAGTTAATTAATATCTGAACCTCTGTACAAGCATGTAAATACAAAATCTTCATTTCGTTATTAGGACAGTATCAAGCTTCAGTCAACATAAAAATATTCGCTTGGCGAAGTTTCACATCAAAAACTTTACTTGTGTGTGTCTATAATTTAAAAATTTTTTCTTCCAAATCTAAACCATTACTTTTTCAGCCAGCTATAACCATGTGTACAAGGCTCATGCTTCAGCCCAGTCTAACATCCAGTATTTGCTGCTTATTTAGCCTGCATGAGTCTAAACCAGCAAGCCAGCATGCGCACGCACACAAGACAAAACAAGTAACAGCAGGTACAAGTAGGATAAAATAGAAACACATGACAAAGCTGCAGGTATTTTAAAGCAGGATTACCAGTGGACAGAAATAAAAGTGACTGCAAGTTGCAGAGACTTTCAGCACTGTTATTTTATTTTTCATCCCACTCACTAACAAAGCCGGGTTCCTGCCAGTTCATCTGTTGCTATGACCCAAGGTTTCTCACCCTTTTTGGGGAAGTTGCATCCACACCGGTGGCACCACATCTTCCCCCTTATAAATTGCATTCTTTCTCCTGCTTCCCACAAATTCAAACCAGAGATTCAGACTTTGCAGATTCAAAGGGGGTTCAAGGACTCTCTGCCTTGAAAAACTATTCAAGAGCACTCACTAGCGGCTGATAATTAAAATAGCACCTTAACAGGCCATTACTCAGCCGGTTTTGTTCATGCCTTTCTAAATCGTGGGGAAGACAGCAAGAAGACAATAAACATCCTTTTGATAATTCTGTACTCAGGCGCCAGATAATTTTCTCAGTTAATGGTAAACATGATATACCAGTAAGCAGTTTTTCAAGGCAACCGGTTGTGAAATACATCGAAAACAATACCAGTTCCTCAATCGCTATCAAAGAATATTGAAGATAATTCAATTGCTTACATTTTACATGAATAGTTGAAATTCTCCATTCACTTTTGAACAAAACACATGTTAATAAACCACGCTCCTTTTTAAAAGAAAATGCTAATTTATTCTCTTGCATTTCAATTTTGTCACTGAGCACATGCTTCCCGTGTTCTCCTGTTAGCTGCACTAATATATAAGCATGCAGCAGATGAAAATGCATGTGAACAATCAGTTTAATTGACAGTCTGCTGTAACAGGAGCACACAAATAGGATGAACCTAATGACCATACCATGGCAGTGCACTCAATTTAGTTGCACTAAAACTTTCAGTACAAGAAAGCATCTGGAATTGGATAACAAGAGTAACCAGGTAAAATTTCTGTGGTGCCCAGACGGGGTCATTTTTCAAGGTTTCCTCATTACACTCCTATAAATGGCAGTACCCTGTGTTGGTTGACTGTGAATATGCTTGAAGACCAGCATCCCAGGTACACCAAGGCTGAGACGGACACCGGGTTCTGGGCACCTGACACAGCACAGGGCTCCCTGACCAGGGGGACTCAGGGTGATGGGCTCCTCCTTGAACCACAGTGCTGTAGAGGAACAGATTGCTGGCTAATATGGAAAGCTGCCTGTTTCCTAGATTAGTGATGAGGTAATTTAGAATTTACATATGTGTGGAGAGGGAACGTTCTGATCTCAAGGTAATAAATCTGTGGTATAATAATGCAGGCGATAGAGAAAAGGTGAAGCAAGGAAGCCAGATAAGAGGAAAGCAAAGTGTCTCCAGTGCCAGTGCCAAGGAAAGACCCAGCTCAGCATTAAGCAGAGGCATTACTGGAACAACAGAGATGCAGCTGAGCGGAGAAAAAGGCAAGTGCACAGTGAGAGATCTTGCAAAGGTCACAGTGAAGCAGTTTACACAGCTGTGTGTTCAAGTGGGCTCCTCTAGCCCCAAGACCTTGCCCCTTACGTTTCAGTAGCTGAAAATCGGGCTTTTCCACTCCCTTTTCACTTGCCTCAACACCTTCAATTGCTGCTGGGAGCTGAGAGGTTTTAGCCAGGATAAGGCTAAACACACTTGACTCTCCCTTAACCCTATATTCAAGAAGCTTTAACGCATTTGCTTCTATAGCAGCTTAGATGGATGTTCTGCCTCAGACCTGAGACACGGAGAGGCAAAGGGATTTGCCTACGGTTGCATCAGTGGTTGGCAGCAGAGCAGGGAGTTGCTGCTAACACCAGGTAAACATTTTAAGCAACACTTTGTACTCCCCAGGCACAGGACTGGGGCTGGAAACAGAGAAAACAAGCTTGCATTCATTCAGTAAACTCCCAGTGATGAGGCAAGAGTTGATGGCAGAGAAGTGATCATTACACAGTGAAAACACAGCACCATTCCTGAATCCTAGTATATCCTAGGTCTATTTTTAGTACTGGGTGCCCCGCTTTAGCCTGTTTGACACAGGAGTTTTCAGGGTCAGGGAAGAAGCTTAAAACTACCATAATCTCTCTTTTACATTCTGATTAAGATTTGTATCATCTATCCCAGTCGGAGTAGCTAAAATAAATACATTGCAGAAATACATCTTGTGTACAGCGTATGACCCAAGCAGAGAGATTAGTGAGAGTAGCTTAAACCCGAGACACCAGTTCTTCCTCATACAGAAAATCCTTACACGCTGAATTTGCCAGAGTTAAATGTCATCTGCCAATATATGTCCAGAGATGCATATATAAGAGAAAGCCAGTCTATTTACACTTGCAACAAAAAACCAAAGGCAACAAATTTCCACTGTCAGGATAGTCTGTCATTCAAACATATCTCATCTTCTTTTAGTCCATACTTTGCTTTCTTGTTATGCTTTCTACCCCGGTTTTTTGTCTGCCTTTGCTCTTGGTACGTTTCAGTGCCTGTACTTTTTCATAGAATACGTGCCCTTAATGTATCCCTTAATTTTGCTGTAATTTCTCTCCTTTCTATGCATGCCTTCATCGTTGTAAAAAATATGTTCCTTCTCTCCTTCCATTTTCTGTTGATAACTCGATATCACTGTTAATTCCCTTTGCTGTCTCCTGAAGACCATTTCTAAACAAAACTCCACTTGCCTTCAGTGGGGCTATACTTTACTTTCTTGCTTTCCTCTTGCAGTGGCAGGACAGAAGAGGACACACTGCCTTTTCTGGGGAATTGATAAACCTTTCTGTGGTCCCCAGGGGAACTATCCAGATTTCTAAGAAACCCAGTTAGGATTCTTTTATTTGAATGTCCAGTGTATCATTTCTAATTTTAGGGCATCCATCAGTAGTCTTAGAAGAAGGGCTCCTGCCTGGATAACTGCTGTATTTATTGAGGTTCAGTAAAGAGTATCAACAATGAGGTTCATAACCAAATCCTCAAGGTCATTTCAGGCACAAACTTTGGAGGAAGTTGCCTCACTTGTAAGCCCTACTTTCCCAGAGACAGAGGTCTGGTGGCCTCTTGAGAGGAAGTAAGAAGGTGAGTGTTGGGCAGAGTTTAACTAACACTGCAGTTTGAGCAGACATTAAGGGCTATGGGGATTTTTAAGTGCTTCTCAGTCATGCTTATAAGCCTCAAGAGCTCTTAAAGTGAATACCTAAAGGTTTTTTCTTTCTGTTTCCTCTTTCTCAAATAGGCATAGATTTTAAGGAACTCGACTTTGTTTGCTTGTTTGTTTTTTATTTTTAATTCTAAGGCATTTGAAATACCTGTATTTTGGGGGCCAGCTCAGCAGAAAAGCACAACAGGAGCAGTGTGCTTGCAAGCAGATTGTGCAACTGTTTTCTTTTGTGGTGTGTTTTCTTTTGTATCGCTGTAGTCAGAAACTGCTCTGGATCCCCTCCTAGGCCACAAGCCAAGAATGAGAAATAAGGCTGCAAGCAAGACTACAATTCACAACCACACTATTGTTTGACTTGGAGTACTCACCAGGGTAAAACCTACAACAGCAATACAAGATGCTTTAAGTAGCAGATGCTGATTTTAATCTTTCTGGTAGTTAGGAGGTCCACCTTGCAGAGCCACACGTGGCCCACAGAGCCACGAGGGACCTGGCAGAGGGATTTCTTCCCAGTTATGTCAGGGAGGAAGTGACAGCAAGAGCAAGTGTTGGTAAGCACCCAAAGCTCAGTGGAGTAAGGAGGATGCATATGAATACATGCTTTGTTAGAGAAAAGGACTGTGCTATCAGTGAAAATAGGCAGCAGCAGATTAAGAAGATGAATGGTCAAAATGGGGAAAAAATACCTGTGTTCTAGTTTGCTAGGAATTTTTAGCCAAAACCATGACAGTATTTGAACATACTGCTTGAAAAGGAAAAGACAAAGCTGTTTTTCTTGAATTTGGAAGTAAAATCAAGGGCAAAGGAAACAGACAAAGAGGAAGAAAAACATTAAAAACTGCTGCAAAACTCCAGCATCAAGTTAGGGTAAGACAGCAAGAGACAGAAACCATCACAATGATATGAAATAAGATCTTAGAAATACATATCCTAGATTCTAAAGGAAATTAGTGTAATACGAAGTAAATTCTTACAGAAAACTCCTCTTTAATTTTCTGATAATTGGTAAGGTTTATGATGAAGATTTACAGTTATTTAGGAGACATTATGCTGTGAAAATCAAATTTGGGAGTGTAGCACAAATTAACATAAAGGACAATGTAAACTCTAATTTCCACAGCAGTTGTTTGAGCTGTTCAGAAAATGTTCACAAAAATTAATTTTTTATGAAAAAGAAAATCTCTCTCAAAACTGTTTGTGATTTCATAATCCAGCCCACAGTCCCAGTTCCTACCCATCTTTGAAGATTCTCTGGGTGGGATCCAAAGCCTGTGAAAGCAATGGACAGGATCCGACTGGCATTCAGCAGGTGGGACATGAATGCCAAGTCAGTGTCGGGATGTCTCTTGAAAGCCATATCTCTCGCTGCAGATTCCAAATAGGCTTGCAAAATCCTCTGTAAAACAAGCTACAAAGGCTTTGGATTTTTTTGTGGTCAAACTTACAAAATGGCAATTAGAAAATTCCTGAGGATGGCAACTACAAAATGAAAATAGCCCAGGCATCAAAAATGGGAAAGTGATGTACTACACTGTCCAAGGAGGGAATGTATTTTACTATTCAGAAAGGCTCTGAACTATCAACTCAAGCAGTGTTGGTACCCTGGCCCTGCATCAGCTGCAGTTTTACAATGGGAGGGAGGCTGAAGATCTTCCAGCACAGCTCTGGGTGGAGCACACAGGCTCCCCCCGTTGCAGAAAATGATCACAGCTGCATGCCCATGCAGCCCACTTCTCTGTTCAGCAGAGGGCAACACTGCCAGTTTGCTCCACATGTAAACTGGAGTGCTAAACACACACTGGGCACCCAACACCTGGGTGCTGTTTCCTTTTTTGGTCCTGTAATTCTACATAAAGTAAAGTAGGAAGCGCAATGGGCAAGTCCCGGAGGAAAATGCCACAATCGCAAACTTACAGCCGCTGTCCATGAGAGTGAGAGCGCAGAGCACCACGTGTCTGCTCACATGGGCAGTGCAGATAATCCAGGCAGTTCTCTGGCACCTCCACAGCTACACTGTTTTCCAGAGTCTGTTGGCTTTTGTCTCAAATGAAAATTATTTGCATGAAAAGTGCAAAATACAGACGATTCAATGTCAAGAAGACAAACCAAAATTATTGCTGGCAGCACCAGACTGCTAAGAGCAATATTTATAGAAAATCTTTTGGAAAAAAGGATTACAACTACCTACTTTTTTTCAAATTAAAGATTTACAAGTAGCATAGTTTCAGGACATGAAATGCTTAGCAAAAGCAGAGCAGGTTACATTATAGAAAAGCTTAAAAGCAATATCAGAAATATGCAACAGATATTCTAGGTTTTGAGATTATTCTGTTCTTTAATTAGATACAGGTAAAATGCACACAAAGTGAAAATACAGTCTGCCCAATGAGAGCCGTCCAAGGTTCTGTCATTTGTGTTGCTTAAAAGGACTGCTGTAAGAGTGTGTTCTGGCCTTAAAAGATCTGGTTGCAAGAGAAATCTTCCCAGTCAAAATGGTTTGTGAGAATCACAAATTAATTTTATTTATTTACTCACAATTTTCATCAAAATGTAGTGGGTTTTTAATGGAGTGATATTTGTAAAGCCAAAATTGTTACCCTTGCCAGAAAAAAACGTCAAAACCCTGCAGATATAAATATTTCAGCCAAAGTGGATCAAATGGTTCAGTTTCCACCAAAGGACTCGCTGTTTAACAACTACATTTTTAAACAACTTTATAACTCCTGTCATGAGATGCAGAATCACAGTTTGAAGAAGGACATAGCCAACCTGCACGTGCTGTAGATCCATCTTTAAGTACAACTTGCTTGGGCTGTGCCAGCAGTAAGCCTGTAAAGTCTCTGTACAGTCGGCCTGGATACCCAGCCAGTGAAAAAGAGACTTCACTATGACACTGACTTTATACCTTGGGCTTTGTTATTCGATTCCTGAACACCATCACACATGTACAAAACAAAGATACAAAGAAGAGTGAAATGCCAAGGAGATGAAAAAATTCTGTGATTTTAAAATAGCAGGTAAGATTTCTAGTACTGTTTTCCTGAACTAGTACCGATTTATAGCACTGATTATCCTCCTGGTAGGGGAAAAAAACCCTTTTCATTCATTCTTTGTGTTACTCAGTGTCTCTCGGTGTCATAACTGGCTATGCAGACAGTCCCTAGCAGTGACACTGAATTGGACAGTAGGGAATCAGGGTTAAGGAAAACTTTCAAATTGAGAAATGCAAATCAAAATCATCTACCATAGTCAGATTTTTAACCAGCTTCTAATATGCTCCAAAGCAAGGCGTCCCATAAGCTTTGGATAAAGCAAATGGTACAGACTTTCTGTCTTCTGCTTTGTTATGAGGTCCGATGGCACTTTTCTCCTTGGATGAGGTTTCTTTAAGTCCCTGCCCCATTTGGGTTCTCTGGTGTGCTGAAGTTCCCCTGCAGCCATTCTCCCCACAAGTGCCATGGTGGGGTATATTTTCCCTATCGTGCCACATGCTTTCGCTGACCTTGGTGAAGTCTTATCCCTTCTCAGATTTGATTGAAATGGGTCAGATTCAAAAACTGTTCGTTGTTGGTGAAGAAATGGTATACATATACACAAGTAAATACACACAATACACACATGAATTCTTGCCTGCACTTTCTTTTTTTCCCCTTTTTTTGTGAGGGAAACAGCTTAAAATGCTGTCTAGCAGAATGACATTTCCTCCCATCAGCACAGTGAACACATAAACTCCTATTTCATTCACAGTTCCAGGAAATAATAGTAATTTTTGTAGTTAGAATGTTAATCTGTCAGGATTATAGCATTCAAAATGAGCTGCAAAGAGAAGGAAAGAACCATAAATGATAAATACTTGTAAACTAATTGCTGGTTTTACTTTATCAAGCCACAAAAATGTAAAATACTCAGCTCCAGGGATTCTAAATGGATTGAACAATATTTTTTTAAAGAAATCTTTCATTTGTTTTATTCCAGTATAATAAGTAAGTGCCCCCAGGACAGTCTTGAAAGGAGATAATGCATCTCAAGAGCTGATTTCCTTTTTCTGGCAACATATACTAAGTGTAAAAGTATTTGAATTAAGCAACTAGACTGACTGGCTGTCAATACTGTGAAGCAAGTTTACAAAACTACCTTAGTTGCACTGCTCAGCTGCACCTATCTTTCAGTGTTCAAAACTGTCAGGTATATTTTTTTCTCATGTGAGAACACAATTTTCTCTTCAAACTTCAAACATAACATAAAGAGCAACCCAGGCAGTGTTCAGTTCAGGAATTCAGAGATTTGTCCCTCTCAAAGCCTTGACAGCTCATCTTGGCTTCCAGCACTCTCTCCAGGAGCAGTAAGGGACATCCAGACCATCACAAAAATACTGGTGGCCTGGCTCTTTGTGCAGGAGGAAAGGGCACTTCTGGGGTTCATAGCAGACCATCAGCAAGCTGAGGAGCAATTTTTTTTTTTGTTCATTTTAGGGTATATAATGGAGTTAGGGGCTCAGAGTCTGCTAAATATGGATGGGAGGTGGGCTCCCAGGGAGCTGAACAGACAAACAGGGGACTGTTTTTCAATATAAAAAAAACCCCAGAGGAAGTAGGAGAAAACATACAAGTACCTTAAGAAACGTTGATTTATGAACTATAGTGGTCTTTATTTTTCTTGTAACCTGGGTGGAAAATTGATCAAAAAGGAGGACAGAAGCAGGCTCAGGGTAACTGAGTGCTTTTGAAAGACAAAATTCTGCTCAGGTTTTATTTAAGTGTCTAAATTAATACAAAAAAGACAAATTCAGAGATTTAAAAGCCAGATACTGTAATGCTCAGAACATAAAATTTACACACAGCAGTGTGGAGCCCAACCTTCCAAGTTCATTTCACTTCTCAAAATTTTTTTTAAAACCTCTTTGTGCACACAATTTGCAGATGGCCATGGCTGGGTGGTATCTCTACAACTGTTAACACTTCTGTACAATGAAGGGAACAAAAGTGTAAAGCCAAATGGAGGAGGCAATATGAGCAAATGGATTAGAAAAAGAATTGGTGATTGATGGATATGCATTTACACACAGCTTTGCCTTGCTGAATGATGGCAAACCAAGCTCCTGCTGCTTCAGATCTCCAGCTAAGCTGAGTGGTGAGTCTTGAGGACCTCAGACAGGAATTTCTGACCTGTAGTGAAACCAGACACTGCTGCAGCTACTGTTAGCTAGGAGTTTCAGCATTAACCTTCAGCTCAGCAACCAGACAGACAGGTGTTGCAGTCTCTTCTTCATTACCAGTCTCAGGATGGTGTATTTCTCACTAGACTTTGAATACCAAAAAGGCCCACCTGGTAGCATCCATAACTGATAGATACAGTACTCTACAGTCTTCTGTAGATTCAATTTTGGTTAATTGAATCTAATTATGATTACCCAGTGTATAGTACATATATATTAACTCATTATACATACATGCCCCTGCAAATACTTCTTTGTTAGCGTGCCTCAGTGTCATTGAATGCATATATTTTTATAGCTTCCTTTTAAAATCACTAACCTTCAGAAGAGAGAAAACTTACAAGTACCTTAAGAAAAGTTGATTTATGAACTAAAGTGTTCTTTATTTTTCTTGTAAACCTGGGTGGAAAATTGATCAGTTATAAGCCTGCTATAGATCTCACAGGTTTGTAAGATATATTATTATATTTCAAGATTATCTGATATTGCAAAAGATTTTTTTCCCCCTTTTTTTTTTCTTTACCATGGTCATACATTTTTCTATCTCCATTTTTTTCCTACTACTGTTAGAGTTAGGGAAGCTATCAGGAAATAAAACTAAAGAGGAAGAAATCGTCCTAGAGAAAGTAGCTTTGGGCCACCCCAGGTTTTAACAATTCATCATAATATGGGTTTTATTTCATACCCCACTGAGGTGGAATTTGCAGAATGTTTCTTGAATTACCATGAGGCACTCTTATAAGACAATTACTCTCTTTTTTTCCCCCTTTAGCTTCACTCTGCTTTTGACAGCTGTTGGCATTTATTATATAGCCAATGGACCTGGCATTAATTTTCAGTGAAGAGCCCTTCTGTAGGATACAGATCAGTTAAATGGTAAAGTAACATGTCCAGACCAGTACTGCTCTAAAGTAGGATATCCATTTTGTAGAAAACAAAAATATTTCAAAATCTTTTGAAATCCAGTTTTGGGCAGAAAGACAAAATATGAGAACCTTACCAAAAAGTTCTAAAACATGATATCTTGACAATGTTAGAATAAGGTTTATCAGGACAAAAATGACACTTCAAAATGTTAACAGTTTCAATAGTTCAAAATCCAAGTCTGGTCGTCCAGCTTTTTCTGTTCAGGGAGATACATACCTCTTTCAGGGAGATACATACCTCTTCATAGTATTTCCCACCTCTTCATAGTATTTCCCAAATGTCACCTGTCTTGAGAATGTCCCAAATAATCATGTTTATCAGTAAGACACCACCATCAAACCGTAATACATATACCAAGATAAATCATATTCTGGGTCACTTTTTAACTATTTACTCTAATACTGGCTCACACATTTTTATTTTTTAATCTAAAAATCTGCACAGAGCCAGAGCATAAAAAGACTCAGGTGTGTATAACATTATATGCTATTTCAAAAGGCACATTTAATGGATTTTTGGAGCTTTGGAAACTTTGTTTTTTCCACATTCCTTAAAGTATTTGGGTGCTAAGAATGCAAACAAGCTGCCCTTTCTCTGACTGGATAGAGGTGAAACATATGACCTTATATTGGAGAAAGAGTTCTGAGCAACTGGTCTCCAACTCAGTAACACCACTGGTGTCATGGTCAGGTACAGTTTGGCTTTCAGTTCATAAGTCTGGAGCTGAAGGCCAGGTAAGAATTACAAGCTGTATTCTGGCAAAAACAACAAACAATCATCACTTTTATTATACAGTTCTAAAGCTTTGGCAGTTAAGTTGTGACCATCAGCCATCCATCAATCCAAATTATCTGTAAATTTCTTGATAATTTTCCACAGTCACTTTATACCTTGGCTGAGATGCTGCTTCCCTTTTTATGTTGTTCTTGCAGCACTTTCTAGGAGTAATTGTTTTTCCCTCACCCTTGGATCAGGAACTAACAGTAAAGGGAAAGTTCCTTGTGTTCTTTTTAACTGGAGGGAGACTTTCTGAATCTGGGCCAGAATGCAAATATACTGCTTCCTAAGCACTAAGGGTCACGTGGTTTATTTTGGTTTTGTTTGTTTTTGTTTTGGATTTTTGCTTTATTCCACTGGCATCCCTGTTGAGTGACATCAACAAGATTTCTGGAAACTTAAGAGGTTTTTTTCATTATTAACACAGATGTTACAATCTAGACTGAAAAGTATAGCTGTGGACCGAGACAAAATTTAAGACAAAAGGTTCAATCAATCCTCACATTAATCAGACCTAAAGGTGTTCACTATCAAATTTGACGCACATCTGAACCAGTTCTTCAGATGTACATGGAATGGCTATTCGGGATATGTTAGTCCTACCAGTCATATGGGGTTTTGTTTTGCATATGTAGAGAGTTTCTTCAGGGCTTAAATTCATACCTCTCCAAGAGAAGTTACTGAACACTTACAATGGAAGAATATGTATCAGAAGAAATCTTCTAGACTGAGGTTTTATATTCCCATGTAAAGTCTAGAGCAGACACTTACTGCATGAGGCAAGGCGGGACAGTTGGACCACTGATCCAACCCAGCTGGTTCTAACATTCTTGTTGCCACCTTTCTATTAATAATATGATAATTATGCACACCAAATAAAAAAAAAACCTTTGAAGAATTCCTTAATCAAGAACCTTACTGATACAGCCTCATGCTTGAAACATTCTTCTCTTTGCCATGAGCAAGGAGTAGCGTATAACACCATGATTTGTTAGGTGGAAGAAGCTGTATGACAAAACGCTACAGAGATGCAATGTTTTTTGCCAAGCAGCTGAAACTGTTTTGTTGATAAACGTTCATGTCTCACACTACTAACACTGTCACATAGGTAAAGTTTGATCTCCTGACAAAACCTCTTGTGACTGTCTCTTAATCTATTCAGTAATCAATATTAACACTGTCAAATGCCTCAAAACATTCCTTTTAGCTTGTTTGTTTCAGTATGTGCTATATACACATACACTGACTTCACTCCATATATTCATTCTGTATGTTTATATATATTTCATTCCAAGTGATAGCATATGTTTTCTTTGCTAACTGCAACAAGCCAGAATATAACAGAAAGATGGAATGTCCAGATAACCTGGCAAAGAGCACATTATTAAAGATTTGGAAAATAGGGGATGCAGCTGCTTACATGAACCTGCAGGTCATACTGGTCTTCAGGCTCCATGAGGATCTCAATATAGTCTGACAGTTTTGTTTGCTGTCGTAGGAATCTGTTTGGCTTTATAACCTCAGCTCTGCCTGACACCAGTAAGAATGGACAGTGCTCAGTTGGCTATGGAAGATGGCCGTCCCTCTCATGACTGAACCCATCACATCTCAGATATGTTTGTAGCCAAGTAATAAAAGATGTATTTCTGTGATAAACAATAGATGGTTTGCCTATTCCAGCTGCCTCATAACAGTTAAAACCAGGGATGATACATAAACCCAAATGATAGACTATGCCTTCACACCTAATCCCTCCACTCCAAATGCTAGTGAAGAAGACCTTTCCAGGTTAATCATGCCAGACACCTCAACTCCTTCTCTCGGTGCAGCAGATTCCATTTTTCTCTTGAACATGTATTTCCTTAAGGCCATCAGAACTCCAAAGTTAAAAGAATGCTAAGGAAGGATGGACTTGTAATTTCTTGAAGACCAAATGAGTGTAACTTTGCAAAGTCTGAGTTTTCACAAATAGATACTGAGTTTAAGTGATTTAACTTCTCAGAAGAGGAGATTATACCTTGAAGTAGAGCCTGAAAGGTTTACCCTGTAGTGAATGCAACTAAAACAAAAGAAAACTGAAAGCCATTTGGCTGCTTGTGCCCAACCCAGAGTTCAAATTGGCCAAATTCCACACACAAGCACAGAGAGACACACACAGAACGGCTGCAACTAGCTCACAGTGCCAAATTGCAACCATATTTATAATCCTTCCAAAACATTTGGGTCCATTTTTGTGGGAATAACAAACATAAAAATAATGAAAAAACAATTTCTCTTTTAGGAAGCGAAGTGTCCTCTCTCCCACGCACCCAGTAAAAGCAATCATGTTGCATTTCCTGCTATTGAGCTGAACAATACCAGCCATTAACATCTGTAATTTCTTGTAAAGATTTCTTTTGAATAAACATGACAGAAAAATAAGAACCTTTAAAATTCGTGATATATATTGTATTTTCTGACTAAATCCAAGAAAAATCACCCATACCTGACTGCATTGGCAAACATTCTTCCTATTTTAAAATATACCTGTTCTTGTGAAGCTATTGTTGCAACGTCAGAAAAGTGGTTTACTCTTTACAATACATGCAAATTGTACCTAATAGTGGCACAGAGTGAGATTTTGTACTTATGCTATGTGGATATAAAACTTGTAATGACAACAAAGAACCTCTTTGACTCTCAAACATTATTGTAAAGAACAAATCCATTTTTCTTGATACTAACATGCCAAAATCACAACAGCATACTCATGTATGCTGATGCATGTATTTAATACATGAAAATATTGTACATTTATACATAGCCAGTTTGAGAGCAAACTATTAGCCAGTGACATCAGCCAACACCATTTAAAATTTATACATTAGACTCTCTCCTTTACTACGATGTTGTGCTGAAATATAACACTTCCTGTTTGAATCTCTGTTGAAGAGGCTCCCACCATGCTGAAGTTCCAAGAGACCTGCTCCCTCCACTGCTGTAAATCAGCTTGCAATAATGGATTTCATCCACAGAGAATAAGTACCCTATGATTCAATATTTCTAACAGTGTCACAATCCCAGAATGAAAGTTGTTTTCATACCTGAAGTAGCAAATATTTATTGAAGGGAAAGAACTGATCTGGCAAACAAAAGGAAGGAGACCATATTTTCCACTGAGATGTGGGGCAAAAAGAGGGAAGGGAGGAGAGGAAGAGGGTTTATTCCCTGAAACTGGGCAAATGTGGACTGCACGATGCCACTTACAATTCTGAAACTTGAAGCAGAGCTGCAGCTTTCATATGATAATTCGTATAGAAGAGAAGGTTGTTTCTGGGTGGAGCACTAGCCAAGACCAAGTTCACTCAACCTAGCACACCATTCAATCAACCATGGAAAAAACAATGGGAGATGGAGTTGGAGGGGACTTTTATTTTGTCTAGGTAGCAGATGTGAAGGCAGGGGGTGAGTATAGGGAGGGGAAAGTATGCAAAAGTGAGAATTCAAGAAAGCTAAATAGTCGAATTGCCTCTGAATGCACAGATATCATTTAAAGCAATAAAATAGTAATCATTCCTGCATTGAAATACAGGGTCGCAAACCACGTAAACGCAGATCTATATGGTACGTGCAACATATGGAACGGTGAAAGAAGACAGTGGCAGTCTGCCAAGACTTCCCTTCCCCAATGCCCCCCTCCCCAGTCATTGACTTTCAAAGAGGAAAAGATTTCACACAACAAAATCTACCCTGATTTCCAGGAAATGCAATGAGAAGGGATTTACACTTAGTGGTATCTTCTAAATAGTTCCAAATAAATTCAAGCTCCAAGTTTTTCTGTGCAAAAAATAAGTCTCTTTAGCTTGTTGGGACGGACATACAAGTTGGGATTTTCTTGCCTATGTCTTTTACCTAGGATTTCCCCTCTTTTTAGTCGCTGTCCTTTGGCATTATTTTATTCTTATTTTAAAATAAAAGCTACAAAAGGCTGTTCTATTTTCATGGAAATTGCCCAGCAGAAAGAATTTAAACCCATTTCCAGAAGAATAAATTTTTTGCTGGTCAGTTCAGCCAAGATTGTTTGCTGGCTTTCACACAGCAATTTACTAATTAAGGACAAATTAAATAGTGTTCTATACGAAGACAACTTCAGAGGTGGTATGTAAAGTTTTGGATTCCTGGAATACCTTCAAACTGGCTACAGTACATTTGCATGAAGATATGGCTGTTAAAACAGTGTTTTCTGTGCTACCCAACACAAAATAAACCTCTCTTATCCATAAGCAAAGTTTCCTTTGGTCATATAGATATTTACATTTGATTCAATACTCTTGGTGTGCCTTAAAGCATGTTGATAATTCAAACTACAGAGCTATCATATTAACACTTTGCTGCACTCTTTGGAAAAAATCATTCAGGCTGCTCTGAAAGATGTAAGCCGTGCTATCAAAATGCATTGCTTTACAGCATGGCTTCATTTTGAGGAGCGTGGGAATCATTCACAGTGCTGCGCTCCTCAGGGTTTCTCACCAGGGGCATCATTTCAGAGTTAGGCATTTTCAGGCACTCAAGACTGGTATAATTTTAATCTCGCTGAAACGAACAGGTTGCTTGTGCTTGACTTTAATGGGACCTCACTGCAATACAACACATATGAAAAAGCTCTTGAATTCACACCCTGCACTGTCCCTGAGACACACACAGTCGTTTCAGGATTGCCTTGGCCTTTTCTCCACCAGCATCAACCGTTCTTGAGCCTGGCTACACCGGCAGAGTCCAGTGTTTCGGCAAGGTGGGGGGCACAAAACACGAAGGAGCAGCAAACCTTTTGCACCCAGCAATCAGGCCTGTGCCAAAGGACAGATGTCATCTAGCAGACACTGGATGCTTGCCTAATGAATGTATAGTAGCTTTTGACTTTGTTACCTAATGCACACTGTATTCCCAGATTGGCTTTACTGGAACATCCATCATCAGATCAGGAATTATTATATTTTGATATCTAATGCTAGAAGGCACCATGAGGCTGTAGGGTAGAAGAGAAGACACTGCAGTGGAACATTGTTTAGGGGGAAGAGACATGGTTGAAAATCCTGTACCTGAACCATAGGTCAGCTACCTTATCCAAAGCCTCTCAGCTGCTTTGAACCACCACAGTTTTCCTACACAGCATACGCTGGGTATTAAACAATCGATTACAAGAGCCCATGTTTTCTCTAGTGGCAGATGGTGCTGTGCTAACCTCCCCAGACTTGAGGAAATATGCAATAAGGCAGGAAAGCTTCAGTTTTTAAAATAAATTGAATGTTTGATCACAAGTTAGCATTCTGCAAAGCTGTGTGCTGTTACTATGACAAGTTCTTAAAAACTAGAGCTTAGTTAATAAAAGAATCTTATTGATTGTCATGCCACATCAGGTCAGAAATTCATTTTGTTTTATTGCATTCCTAGTACCAGATGTTTCAGAGGAAGGTGTGAAACTCCCATAACAGAGAATTATGCAATAACTTGCTTATGAAAAATCTTCTTCCTAAGCCCAATGTTTAATGGTTAGCATTATTGTTCTTCTTCCTATGTACTACACTATCATCCTATTTAAAGAGGCTGCAGCTGTTTTTTCCACATATAGCTAACGGGTCTCACAGTCTTTATTATGTGTTCTAATGTTACCCCCATGCAATGAGTTCTACGAGTTAACACATGTACAAATAATATTTCAATTATTTGCTGCCTTTCTTTTTTTCAATAAACTCCCTTTGCTATCATCTATGACTGTAAAAAGCATCTATTCTGCATTAATCCTTGTTCAGGATTTTTCTTATGCGTTCCCTCAGTATTTTTCTCTCTAAGCTCAAACCGACGCAGTTGCAATAATGTTTGTGACTAAAACATAAATCCTATAATCACAAACTTTTGCCTCCTTTTACATTCCTGTTAGGTATGAACAGATAATGATTTATTTGAATTTGTTTGTTGTTTCTGTGATGTATATCAGTGACTAATTTATTCTCAGTGTTTTATTTAGAAGCTTTTAATCTGATTTAGCAGTACAGGTAACTTGAGATATTTTCATAGTATATAAAGAAGAATGGGCACACACAAGTCCATGAATGAGAAGCCTTGTGCAGAATTAAAATTTCTGCAACTTTTCTTGAATGTCTACCGAAAAACTGCTTTCATAAACTTTCCTGACAGAAGCTCCCTTTCAAGAAATCTAATGAAACTGAACCCAAGTTGGATGGGAATACAATCAAGACAAATTTTTTTTCCAATTCTATTCAGTTGTTTTGGATTTTTTTCCTCCGCTCTCCTACTTTCAGATTCCTCATCTGTTTTATGGGTTGCTACTACTTACTCTCCCCACAGTGAAAGATCAATACATTCATATTTTTAAAGTATTTTCAAACCTCTGAGTGAAAGGGGCAACTGCATCCTATTCATTTTGTGTTCATAAGAAAGAAACTTAAAAGTTACTCCAGTGAAGGCTTCAAAATCCAGATCAATATAGATCTGAGAACTGAATATAGTGAATCCAAATATAGTGTTATGTATGTGTTACTCAGTTTGGCTCTAATCCAATAAAGCACTTAGACGTGTGCCTGGTTTCACACGTTGTAAGTAGCACCATTGAGCTCCGAGGCAATGCTCAGCCTCTTGCTATGGGTCAGAAAAGGAAGTGCCACAAGCATTAAGACACACAGAAATCCAATTTCTTTTCTCTCCCAATAGATCCACCTATAAGCTCTGTTTATCACTCTGATTATATTTTCTTTAGTCCACACGCAATGCTGTTTAATTCTACTTCCTTAAGGGCGAATCTTAGGCAAGGATTCTTTTCAGCAGCTTTGACACCCTTAAAATTAACCACTAAGTAGACCAGGAGAAACTTTTTCTGAAATAAAAGCCAGAATCCCTCTCTCTAAAGTAAATGAAAGTCAATGGTATTCATATCACACTGAAAAATTTCATTCAATGCAGGTAGGCACAAGGAGGGACTTTGTACAGCAAAGCCTTCCAGTGCTAATGAAATCCCACCTTCGGCTCTTTCTTCCTACAGGATAAGAACAAACAGACACTCATGATTCTTTAATGATTTGAGAAATGCATCTCTGTCCCGTTTGGAAGACAAGTATAGTCTAAATCAAGAGCTGACCTTACTGGCAATCACTTTTCATCACTTTTAAACTCATGTGGGTTTTCCTCCTGATTGTTTTAACTCATCGAAACATGGGATTTCATGCTCCTCTGCCTGAATGTACCAGGTACCACCTTGCAATACAGGGAGTTACATTTCCATGAGGGCAGTAGCTTGCATTTATTAGATTGCTTCCCACAGCCCATGGGTGAGTCTAAGTATTCTTGCTGGGGCTAGGAACTTCAAAAGGAAGTTTCCTAATCATACTGATTTACCACACCTTGGTTCACAAGACAGAGAAAACTCAGAAGGAACAAATAGGTTCCTTTTAGGATCAAAATAATGTAGAAGATGGACTCCAGAGGTTAGCTCTTGCCATCTCAGGCACCAATGGGCTACAGCCTGAGGGATAAGACTGGATTTAGACTAGAGGAAAACCGTCCAAAATGCAGAGTGGGAAACTTTCATTCTCAGCACCAACAACACCTCTCTACAAGTCTTCTCCTTTTGCATTGCATTGCTCAATAGAGTAGATGACAGCAGTAAGACATATCTTATAGATTAAGATAATTGCCATTCCGCCCAAACATCAATTCTCTGCTGCATGGTAAAATCTGATCTCATTTCTGAATGAGACAAAGCTGAAACTTTTTAAAGGGTTGCTATTAGAAATTACCTTATTTCTCTAGAAGATCCCATGCTGTGCTTTGTGGAGTGATGAACTCTCAGTTTGGCTCCTACTTTGTTCCAAAAGATCCTTAGAAAGTCTGGAATAGAAAGCACAATTACCAAGGCATTGTGCTTTATTCAGTATTATTTTCATTTCTATTTGCATAGAAGTTTAATGCAAAGCTCTAGCACTTAAAATATTGTGCTTCCACCAAGAGTTTTTATCTTTATTCAGTTATGTCATTAGAATATGTTCACAATTAAGGCAATACAAAGATTTTTCTTTCCCTCTGCATGCAACATATAAAAATATTTACTTTACACTCTGAAAACAGAGCTCTGTTCAAATCCAAAACTTTAACCTGGGGGTAGTTGCAGTAAAAATGTGTTTTTTATAATTATCCCCCTGTGTGAGAACAACTCTAGTCAGTGCAGAATCAGTTTGGCTGTAGATTCCTTTCTTCCTTATGCGGCACTGAGTGGAAAAGCAAAGATGAAAGCAAGGAAGAGGTTTTACAGTGCCTCTTGCAGTCTTTTTTTTCTCTGGCTAGAATATGATTAAAGATATCTCATGTAAACTGGGCTCAGGCAACACTTCCTAGAAGCTATTTCAAATTCTGCCCTTGAGGATAATAAAAAAAATAAATCCTCATTCTTACACAGCATTTTTTCACCCACAGATTTCAAAGACGTTTTCTTGTCTTACTACTAGGGCACCCCACAGGCACATGAAAAAGCTTTTCATTCCTTGCTTACTGGCACACTTGGAGGGACATGAGGGAGGTTGCATAACTGGACATGATCAGTGGTGTCCAGAGGGACCTTTCACCATCATATGCCAGAACCCATGGCACAGTTGGGCTGTGGTAAACCCTGGTGAAACTGCCCCAAGGGGAGGGCATGCAGAAGTATCACGGTACCATAGTAAAGGGACTCTTGATTTCAGAGATGCTCCCTGAACTTCTTTACTCACTCTGTTACAGCTACAGTGCTGTCTCGAACAGAGAAATCTTTTTTCATCATATTAAAGTGAAATTCCTTTTTCATCCATCTACTTTACTTCTAAATCAATTCTCACCCAATGTATTCTTCTCTTGGTTTCATTAACTGATGGTTTTAAGGACTCTCAGTGTTGCATAGTTAATAACTTTTCTGTTGCTTGACTTTTTCCATCAGTTCACAGTTCCAAACCAATTAATTCCTTGTTGTTTTCCAATGGTTATTAAAAGGTAGAAAAATCCAGTTTAACCCAGTCTACCGTCTGAGGGATGCATCTATACACTAATTATTTTCCAGTTTGCTAGCAGAAAACTACATAATAGAAAAGGACCATTTTATAAAATTATCAAAGGCCAGACTTTTAGAGGTAGGTAGTTGCTTAAAGACGGATATGTGCCTAGTGGGGTTTTTAGAAGTGGCTAGAGATTTAAATCCTATTGAAATCAGTATGATTGAATTAGGGGACTGAATACCTTTAAAAGCCTAGCTCCAAAAGATACTAAAAGAGGATTTTATAAAACATACTATTTAAAAAAATATTTAGTCATATAATGAGGAAGTTAAATGTTCAAAAGAGTAGAGTTTTTTTTTTTACTTTGGTTAATTAAATTTCAGGTTAATCAGGAGGATTATTCAAATCTTAGTGCATTTAGCCGGGTGACATCAGTTAACCAAAAAACCTGAAAGCATTTCATTACAGACATTTCCAAGAAAAACTTTTTCCCCATTTTGTTTGTTTATTAAACAATGCTTACATTCATCCTTAGAAATGATAATCATCTGTGAGCTAAATAAAATTATGCGATATTGTTTTCCTCTTTCACCAGGAAGAACTTCAGAAAATGTGTTTTCAATTGAACTTCATCCAGTTTTATATATGCTTGATGGCTTTTTTCCCCAGAGCTGTGCTCCCATTGAGTCATTGCTGTGTGAGAGGCTCCAAGGCTGACCTCAAGACCGCACTTCTTGCCTGTTCATGTTGCTTAATTGAAAAGGCACCCTCAGCACTTTCTCTGACAGCTTTCACCTACCCCATCTCCTTCTTCAGCAATAGCACTTGAGCAATATCCGACAGCTAAAAAACAGTTTGAGGTCCTTTTCAGGAGGGCCCTAATAGCACAGCAGAGAAGTGGTTTGCAGGTGGCCTGAATTCCAATGGGCTCAGGTAAATCCAGGATTTGCACACAAAGCACCAGATCTCAGAAGACAGGTTACTCAAAACACCAGCCAACTATATTTTTACAAGTAACTAGACTTTTAATATTAATTCTCCTAGGTGTTTAGGAAATGATAGATTGTCTTGCCTCACCCTTAATGGCCTTGAAAATTGGGCTATAGGTAAAGTTTGAAGAAGAGGCTTCATAAGAGTTTTCAGAAGTTACATATAGCTGAAAGTCCAGAGCCTGCAAAGGTGTGGGTGCTACATTAAGCTATAGATACCCAGATAGCTTCTGGATCTTGTTGGAAAGTATCATTTGGTTAAGTTTAGAAATGGTGAGCAAAGTGCAGGCTTTCTAGAGGTGGGATCATCTCTCAAAGAAATCTGGTTGGAATCACCTAAACAAGTTCTCCTGCTATCGGCTCTTTTAAGAATTTTAAAAGTATTTTATCACATTAGGGTAGACATAATTTCCAAGGTACTAAAACAAGGTTTATGGCCTCAATCTGTAGTTCCATTTCATTCTAGGACAGAATGACCATGCATCTCTTAAGGCTAACATCTCACAGTCTTATGAGTGCAGCTAAGCAAAAACACAGGAAAAAAATTATTTCAGAAGAGTGGTTCACTGCTTGTTCATCTGATTTGTCCCTTAATCCATAACTTCTATTTATTTCTTTCCTAGAAATACTGTAAAATTGCTTAAGGACAGGATGGCTCAAGGTCTGGTAATGGGATTTTTAGCCTTTCACACCAAGCTCATTTATCTGAGCACGGGTAGGTCTGTAGGTCAGTGAGTTGTTACCTGCTGACTCTTGTCCAGTGGACTCTGATAAAAATGAATGAGCAACTTTCACACAGTGAACAGTTGTCTACCCAAAAGTTATCTGCCAAAAGGGGATCGTAACAGAAGAAAAAACATAACTGCAGAAGAGTACAGCTAAATTTTCTTTATGAGCACAAAAGACACTTCTGAATTCTGCTGGTCAGGAGATTTGAGGAAGCCAGCACCAGTCACCCTATCTCTTATGAGTGGAGATATATTTTGCTGATCCCTCTCTGAATCAGATTTCTGCTGGAATTTCTCAATATGTTTTGTGGGCAATAGATTTGAAAAAATTAGGAATTCACAGTATCACAGTATCATAAGGTTGGAAAGGACCTCCGAGATCATCGAGTCCTATCCTCTGAAGAGACCCCCATCATTATGGAATTCAACTTAGGTAAATAAAATCCAATATTTTGTCTAAAAACCACTTATTTTTATAAGGAACATGATCATGAAAAAGAAGATAATAATAAGCTACATATATACACACACACTCTCAAAAATATCTGACAGAGACAACCCAGCACAGTAGTACAGACAGCTCTGGGAATTCCCCATAGGAAGCCACCTTATTTCTCTACCTTACTAACACAGGGGTAGTTCTATTCATAAAGATGCCCCTTCAGCAAAATGACATGTTCTAATTAGTCATTTGCATACTACATACTTCTAGATGAAGAAAAAGCCTCCTCTGACACTGTATACCTGGTCATCAAATACCATCCTCTATTGGAATGAAGTTTCTCATGAATCGTAAACCATGATCTACTTCAGCCAATGCAATTAAATGAATTAAAAAAAAAATCATACCAAACCAAAACCCATACCCCCACCGGATGAAACAAAATCAGTACAATGAAAACGAAGGGCCTTAAAGAGTTGCTAAAGAGCAGAAGCATCCAGATATTACATAAAAATAGACACTTAATCTTGATTCTGTTAGTCCTGATTATCAACACCAGAACAGTACCTGCAAAATACAACATTAAATACTGAGATTCATAATGTTGAGAAATACAAAACAGCCTCAACACAATAATATATTACTCTTTCTCACTTTTCTTAGTTGCCACTAATCCCTAATTGTTCCACAAATGTGAATTAAATAATCTCTAATGATCTAATTTTTTAGCATATTTAAATTACAGTTAATTATCACCTGGTACTTAGGTGAAGTTTGATGCTTCTCTTTCAGACCTTGCGTCCATTGTTTCCCACAAATATATTAGCAAGTCTATAAAATTTACCTCTGGATTCTCATGCCTGTATCAATGACAATAAAACAACAAAAAAATCGAGGCAGCTGTTTGATTAGTCTTCATCTGCGCTTCGCCTAAACCGTATGTAAACTTGATAATTGCATAGACAAGTTAAGCGTGATTTGGTCTACATGGGCATTTGTTTGTATATACAACTAAAATTCGTGTCTCCTATGAGTATAATAGTATGTATTAAGATTTACTGTATATTATATTGCTATGTCTGAATAATATTGCAGTGTGTTACTCAATGTATACAGATGATTCTCCTAGGAAACAGTGTTAAATATTTAGTACCATCCATGATGCAAGATAATATTTTATTAGATATTTAGGTAGTTGGTTTGATTTACTAGAACAAACAGAAGCACAGAATAACTTTTCTGGAGGGTCATCCAGTCCAACACCCTACTGTTTTCTGGAAAAGCATAATGTATATAGCTGTTGGATATCTGGATGAAGTTGTTGCAGATACATGGAGGATGCAAGGAAAACAAAATGCAGAATTTCAGAATCCATGCCTATGACACTTACAGTGTTTAAATAAAGAAAAAATTTCTGACAGTTTAAATTTCATGAATTTCTGTGCTCTACATCACTTAAGATCCCCGTGCCTTTGGAAATTTCTGTTCATTTATTTAGGTTAAAAAAATCAACGCATTCAGCTAAACTGAAATAATCCCAAATTAAATTTAAATAGTAGTACTCATGTTGAGATGTACTTCAGTATTTCCATAGTTTAAAAATTATATTTCAAGCTAAACTAGTGAAGTTTTCTTGTGTAGTATTAAAAGTAAATACCTAACCAATACCTAGCTTTTACACCAACCATTGAGCATCTCAGAAGGTAAAGGCCTCAGACCAAAATTGTACAGGAGTTGAGGTACTTCAGTAAATCAGGCAATTAATTGCCTCCTAATAAGCCCTGAGTAAACCTCAGTAAATCATTTGCTGACACCTTCTGACACCAGCTAGGGATTTTGTACAGGGAATGCAAATCCATAGGTGCCAAGGATGGATTGCATGACTGTGTGCAGGAGGAGGGCAGAGCTCCTGCCAGCAATTTCTGGGCTATCTTCTGGCACCCACAACATGCTCAGCATTTTAGGAATGGCCCAATGCTCATCAGACGAGCAGTATGAATGTAGCATCACATGTTTTTTGGCCATAGCATGACTTCCAGGTATGCTGTGCCTAGGGGTTTACTTCACCCTGGAGGCAGAAAAAACTCCCAACATCCATGCACAGCTACAAAGAAACTGCTGAATTCTGCAGAGCTGTCTGCTTCTTTTAAGTGGAAACTCCTTTTGCTGTAAGGGGAAAGAGGTCAGCTTTAGGCTGAAGCTGGATGTTTTCATTTGCATTGAGCAGTCCATTGCAAAAACACTGGTGACACTGAGGTCAGCAAGGAGTATCCTGGACAGAAGTGCTATACCAGATCCAGCACCCGCTGCAATCAGGACAGACTTGTGCAGCAGAGGGTGAGAGAAAAGTCAGTTTAACAGTATTTCAGCCATGTAACATCAGAGCAAAATCCTGTGCTGCTGAATGGCCATCTCAATAACAAGTCATGCTCGGGGTGGAGTAAGCGTGTGGGTGGGGATGAGAGAGAATAGGTCTTTGTCAGAGATGGCGCCAAGGCTCCAGATCAAAACATTCTTCAGCCTCAGAAGGGATTCAACATTCAGCCTTCCATGCAAACCTGAATCTCATTGCTACTCCTCTCAGCACACTGAGCTAAATCAAATTCCCATGCGCAAGGCTGAATCATGAATCCCAATTGCATAGCTTGGCCCCATCTCTAATTTGTAATATTATTGGTAATAAGCTTTCCAAGGAAAAGTGAAGGGACATCACATATCTGTCTCTCTGTACATAAAACATGCTGGACTAAATTCTTACATTTATTTTTTGCCATTGAAGCCCACAGAGAAACGTTGGTTTAAGCAGTAGGGACTCTGCCTGTTTCTCCCTGTAGATGTGAGTGCTGTCTCTGTGCCAAAGCTAGAAATGAAGTCTTAGGGTTATTGAGGCAGAAGAAGCTATTGAACTAGAGAGAGATTGGAAAAAACTTGAATGCTTGTGTTTTTACTAGGATTCCTTTCATAGTAATGGAGGCTTTTGCATTAATAATTTTTCACACGAATGGGTTGCCAGTCAGGACACACGAGTGTGCATGTGTGTGCACAAGGGGAAGGGCTAGAGGTAAACGTGAGTAGCTTTACACTAAAATTAAATCAGGCTTCTCCATAAAATAGATGTTATGGTTCCCTTTAAAAATAATTAAATTAACAGTGAACAGAAATGTTCAGGAGAAGGAATCTGGGCTTGGGATTTTGGCATTAGTAATTCCCTATACTTAATCCATAAAAGTTTTCTTTTATGTTTACAGAAGGGGGTTAAAAAAAGAAGCAAGTCTGTTACTAAAGGATTTTAAGATACAGTGGAGATGTGAAAGGCACAGAAGATTTTCATTTCCTGTGTTATAGGGTGCAAATAATATCAGTATGAAAAACCTGGCAGGAAGATTTAAGATAGCAGTTTTTACATTGATAAGTATTTGTTCATTTCCTGACAACAAAAAATATAAATCTCTTCAGAAATTAAATACCCTGGCTTGTTGAAGCACTTTTGTGACGTTCTGTGGTAGACTGGCTTCCTTTCATTGGAAATCCACAGCTAGAATAATAATCACAGCATCAGTTATTATACTTGTATCAGTTCTGTGCGGCAAGAGGCTAATACAGTGTATGGCCGAATTCTCCTACTTTTGTGTCACTTATTTTCTCTGTGGGCCAGATTTGCATTTTAATGGAAGTAGTTTATAGACTTCTTTGCTGCCTTCATAGTGCCACAAGTGGCATCATTAAGTGAGTTAAGCCGGATTAATGCTGATAGTAAAGTCAGATAATACAATAACAGAGGCCTTCATTTCCATTTGGATTAGGTGAAGAGAGCAGGCCTGTCTGGTGCAGGGTGATAATTTGTAAGCGCGATATGTTGTACTTGAGAGGATAAGATTAAATTTAGTGGGTTTAACTGTCATCCCAGTAAGTCAATTACTTCATCTTTTCAGGCTTTGAATTTCTTTTATAAATAAAATAAATGGAATATTGAGCTGCTCCACAGTCATTTCGAGCTTCCATGAAGAAGAATTACACATGCTGGGCCAAAAAAAAAAAAAAATAGAGAGAGGAGGGGAAAAAGGGTTTCTGATTCAGCTCCATAAACAAAATATAAACTGCATTCAAGTGCCAGCATGGCAACAGCTCGGGAATATTGTCCATCTCTCATATCACAAGCATGACAGATTCCATTGTGACTTTAGTTTATCCATAATAGGAAATATTTATGTTGTGCCTGTATCTATTATATCATAGAAGGAATACACTAAAATACTGATCCCTGCTATCATTTAACTCTTGTAATTTTTCTCCTCTGCTTGCTATCTCCTGCATATTTAATGCTTACACCTTGCTGCTCAAATGGAAATAAATGGAGATCTGTTTGATTTCAATCCGTATCAGATAAAATATTTTTTAATTCTCCTATCTTCTCTCCCCGTCTCCGCCTCATTTGGACACTAAATCCCTGCATTGTTATTTCTTGGGTATGGAAAGTTGACAACAAGTTTTCTGTAAATTTGATACAGATAGATAAGCACCAACATCTTCATTGCTATCTACAGACACAGACTGAATACAGGTGATGTCAAGGGATGCTAGGAATGCCAACAGGGGAGTGCTTATCCATAACAAAAAATGACTTCAGAAGCTCCCTAAATTTGAGATCCTCTCATAACATCATTTATAAGTACTTTCTTCTCTCCTGTAGATTCTGTAGTGGGCATTACCACACGCAAGGTGAAAGAAGCCTCTGTTGTCTCTTTTAAACTATTGATAAAACTGGGCACTAAAATGAACTAAAGTGTTAAGGTCTGGTGTAACAAAGTGCTAGGCACCCGGGAGCTGAGAAGGTATTGGCATTAATCTCCTGAGAGAAAGGAAGGACATAACTAAAGGCTAAGGCAGGTGCACTTCATTCCCATAAGAATACTTAGCAACAAGTACTATTGGCTAATTCAGTCAAATGAGCATCCAAAGACCCTGGCATTAAAGGGCACTTTACAGAAGATGCTCAGCAGCCTGCAGGACTAAATCCATTGTATGAACCCAGATACCCTAAAAAAGCACAGCATTTGGAAAGCCAGCCAAGAGTGATGGATAGATTTAGACAGGTCTGTCTTGGAGGTGTCTTTTTATTTTCCTTCAGTTCTCACACATGTGGGACTTCTCTGATTCCAGTGAGAACTAAATCTGTGGTACTACAAGATGAAAGATGCCCTTCTGGGTTGATGTGGGTAGGGTAAGTATATACTTTGAGACTTATTCTGTGCCAATGAGCAAGATATTTTCCACACAATTAAATAATGAGTAAATAACTATTTGCAGTGGGTGTTTACGGCCTAACCCTGATGGCTGATATATATCACATATGGCTTCCCAAAATTCAGGGGAATTACCCAACAACCAAACCCTGTAAGGCAAAGCTACATGAAATAAAATGGGATATATCAAATTACAGAATCTGTAGCTGAAACATAGGGCATAATTTAACATACAAAGGTTACTCTGTAGGTAGGAGGTACTTAGCAAAGACAGTTATGTTTTTAAAAGTGTTAAATAATTCCCATTTCATAATTTTATGCCACAGTTAGATGGTCAATTTGACTTCCAGGTGTCTTAAAATCTCTAACCTTTTCAAATTTTTTTAATAGCTGACATTTACATCTTCCCATCTCTTGTTTTTCAACTATTTTTATAATTTCTTATACAAAGTTACTAAATGACTTTAATATTCACAGGTTTGATTTGTTGATATATGGAGTCTATAATCAAAATCCTAACCCTGAGTGTTCTTACAGATATCAGTGTCCCATTTTTCCTCAAATTAACAATGTCACGCAAGCTTTGAGAGCCTGTAATTACAACCTCAGTAGAGCAGAAAAGCCCCAGCAGCCAGCCAGCCTCATTCTGCTCAAAAATGAGTCTTCCCTTGTCTTTAACACTGGGAAGTTCTTCCTTCTTGCATTTGAGTGTTGTGACTGTTACCCAAATTCTTCCTTTTTTTGGATGCAGCAACGCTACAGGTTTTTGTGCAAATGTCAGTATGGCAGAATTTGACCAGCTTGATTCAATCTACCCTGATTTGTCACACAGTTCTGCCAATTGAGTTCCTTAGATGGTATGGAAAATTGGCGCTGCTTTTCTCCAGAACGTGTGTTCACACACCTGCACCGCATAGGGACAGTGAAGTGTCCAGTAAACAAAGAACACAATAGTTCAGTGTGCTTCTCACAATCAGCTGGGCTACTGGCCTCTAGTTACTAGGTTAGCTAAGCTATTTCACAGAAATTAGACTGTATGAGAAAATGAGGTACCTACATATCTTTCTTTGCTGTGCTATCTGAGCATCTCACTGATACTGTGTTTAGCGTCACAACAAATCTGAGAAGTAAGGCAGCATTGGCCTTCCTTTTCTAGGAAGTGAGACACAGAAGGAGATAAGGACAGGTTTAAAGGTAGTCAAGATGAGAAAAAATGCAGAGAAGTTAGTAAGAAGTGTAAATTAATAAGCCTCCTTTGCTGACTTTTTCCATTTCCTTTTCTCAGGGCTCAGCTAATGTCTTTAAGGTGGGATGTAAACATCCCAGGGGACACCGGCTATCTGTCTTCTGCTACTTAAATATTTTCCATCAGCTTTTAAGGGCTATTAGGAAGCAGTAACCTTTATGCCCAACGAAACACCCCTGTCATTACGTTATGTTACTGGTTTTAAGTAGCTTAGTGAGGAAAAACTGATTTCTGCAGAGACATGCAAGGCTAAAATCCACTGAATATTCTATTTGATAAACAGTTCAATCAAAAACCTTGACAAGTTTTGATTTATTTAAAAAGAAAGAAGAAATGCGTGGAAGACCTTTGCCATGCAGTAATCCAAACGGACTGGCACTGTTGTAGTGAACACTGAAGGACAAAGTCAGTGGTGAAATCCTTAGGACCAGTTGGTACTCCAATTTACACAGGTTTTATTGAGATGTAAAGTCTGTCAGGCTGATGAGGTTTCTTTGGGTTGGTTACTTAAGGTACTTGGAATTTACATCTGCACAGGTCATAAAGGGTGGTTGAATTAATACTCGGCCAGAACATATAGATGTATTAACTTGTCTAAGTGGCAAAAAGAGCTACTTCTGAATCAATTCTCATCTGATAAAGGACAGCTTTGCTCTTACTGATATCAGAATCAGAAGTCTGTATATTTGTCATCTGTCAATTGTCTAAGAGTAGATGTGTGTTTTAAGAAGAGACAGAAGTGAAGACAGAGATGGATCTAAAAAAGCTACAGCAGTATCTCAATTTGTTTTCAAGTAACTCTATATGGGCAGATATTAAATTGTGTGACAGGGAAGGTTTTTGCCCCTGCCAAGCTTTAGCTAAAACCAGGCTTCTCCTTACTGTTTCTGGTCTGCAAAGCGCAGGAGGTTTATTAACTTTGTATTAGACAGCTTTGGCAAACAGTTGTTCAAAAAGATTTTAAGCCTCCTAGACACATGATAAAGGAATGTGTCTATTACAAATGCCATACAAAAACAAGGGTTCTCAGGAACTGAAAGTGGAGGCCTGTGCCAATAAGTCTCAAAGGGGGAATTTCTACCCTTGAGTTCATGTTATTTCATTCAGAGTAGAGAACAGAGGGAAAGTTTGGGAATTCAAATCATTTTGAACATGATACTGCAGCTGAAACAGGAGGGCAGATTGATAGATCTGTAGAGTGCTTAATACGTTGTTGCATTTACCAAAGTGTCCTCTCTCGTCCTTTAAGTCAAGTTCTCCAGTATAGTATTGGCTTGTTTTATCACACAGTTAGTAAAATGCAGCATAAACTCCACTTTAGATAACCCATCAAAGATCATTTGGTGCTGAGTTAAATTCGGGTGCTTCCAACCTGCAAACCTTTCTTCTCCAAGACTGAAGGAAAGCAGGTACGGTTGAAAGGCTAAAAAACTTCAGACTGGGTATAAATGTGAGGCCAGTTGGGGAATTGCCTGATAGGAAAAGAGCTTTGAGATCATTGAGTCCAACTGCTCCTGTCCACTACTTAACCTTATGCCTGGGCATCTTTTCTACCCATCTTTTGAATACCACCAGGGATGGTGACTCAACCACCTCCCTGGGCAGCTGTTCCAGTGCCTGACCACCCTTTCAGTGAAGAAATTCTTCCTAATGTCTAATCTGAACCTCCCCTGGCAAAACTTGAAGCCATTTCCTCTCATCCTTTCACTTGAGAGAACAGAGCAACACCCACCTTGCTACAACCTCCTTTCAGGCAATTGTAGACAATTGTAGGCCTCCCCTCAGCCTCCTCTTCTCCACACTAAACAACCTCAGTTCCCTCAGCCGCTTGGGGCCAGCCTGTAGAAAGCAGTTCAAGGGTTAGGGAGAGCAAAAATGAGTTTTGAGCAACTGCAGCCAACTATCCCATCAACTACTGAACACTGCACACATATGACAAGTTAGCAGCAATGTTTTAGTCAAGAGTGGGCTAAGATCCCTAAATACCAGGCTTATTGTAGATAAGAATCATCATTTTTTCTTCTTTCTTCTTTTAATATGTATTCTTCTTTTAACATGTAAAATATACTGACTTAAGAAGAGGAGTGAGAAAAATGCTTTCAAAGAAAGAGCAATAAATGAGTGTGAACTGAGTAATGTAGTCTGATTTACATGTCAGAGAAGGTCAACAAGAGGGTTAACAGGAGGTGCATGCAGCTACATTAGATCTACAGCCAACTAACTCAATCTCTAAGCTGCATCTAAGAAAAGACTATCTGCCAGAAGGAGAAAAGTGCAGTACATTGCAGCTGCCTACTGAGAAAGCTAATGAAGCATTTTACAGATGAAAAAAGAGTGCAGCAAGCCTAGGTCAATAAAGATGGGCTGAAATCTAGAAGGGAAATTAGTGTAAACATACAATAATAGGAATAAATATTATGCAATAATGTGTGCAGATTTGGGTGCAGAAAGTAAATAATAATATGATGTTTCTTGAGCATTCACCTAGTGACTGTATTATAACACACAATATTAGTTTTACAGTTGAATATACTGTCTTTTCCTTTGCATCTTTTAGATTTTGAAGGTAAAACCATGACTTTTCAGAATATAGCTCTGTCTGGAGAATTTTTAAACCTTCTATCACATTTCCAGGTGCATGGAAGAGTGTCCGGATGTACCTCATGACATTTCCACTTGCCTTGCTGCATATAATAGAAACTCAGAAGATGCTGTTACTTTAAGGATTGACTTGTCATATATTAAAATTACATCTGTCAGACTGCTGAGATTTAGAGAGACTTTGGACTGACAGTGCATGGATTGCCACTTATATGTTGGTTTAGAAGATATTTTTCACAGGTTCTACATGCCTGGCATCAATTTAATCAATTCTCAAATTTTGTATTACCCTTTTTTATAAGATTTTCTTTCTTTATAAAGAAGGTTAAGGTGATTTACTCACCATGCTTATTATATATGAAGTTGTTGAAATAATGAGAGCAATAAAATTGAATTTAGCATTGTCTTTATTGCTATGAAAGTTACATTCATAAGCTTTGTTTGTTTTAATAGGCTTATTGTACAGTCTTAGGCATATGCTATTATGCAGCGATGGATATGCTTTGAATATTTTTGTAATTGTGGGTAGTGTAAAAGTCATTTTCTGTTAGATTGCACAAATCCATTACATTAGTAGAAAGATACATTATTGTAATAGGATTAATGTGCAACACATAAACATGATCAGTAATATTCTTTTTGATAAATTATCTCATTTTAATCACTTTGAATGTGGAGAGATTTCAGGATAGTTCCATCTTTGATTTGCATAATTGTATTACAGACAGACAAATTGCATTATATTCTTCATTAACAATAGTTCGCTTGTATAACTATTGTATTTTTGAAGGGACTGTTCTTATGTGCATCCCGTAATTTGTCATCTTATGACACCACAGTTTAGCTTAGTTTGGAGAGAATAGAAACTAAAAGATTGTTTGATTTTAGCTGAGTACAGTAATATCTTTGCATTCAACTCTAATGCAGAAAGCTATTGTTTGCTTTAACAAATTATAATCCAACAGCTACAGCTAGTTAAAAATATTCTTCTCATTTGTGGCAGATCCCGCATTCATAGCTTCTCACAGCAAAGTGTTAGCACTTGTAAATGAACTTCAATACAAAAACACAACATAAATTTAGATTAGATTAATCAGAGTGTTTTCTACTTCTCTACTTGGACTCACTCTCCCCCTTTCATGTTTTTTCTCCCTTACACATGCACACACACTAGCACGTGCTTTGTCTAGCTTTCAGAAACTTCTTTATGGGTTTGTAATTCCACAGGGCAAATAAAACAACTGAATTGCAAATTATATCATAGAATGTATTATTCATTTTTTTCAGTGGCAAACTCTTTCCTTTTAAGATTGTGTGTCTTCTCTATGGAAAGCTAAATACTCTTGAAGATATTTTAAGATAAAACAAATTATTTTTTCATTTTTCTCTGACCGTGCCTTCTTCAATCATTTTTGACTGCTAAGAATACCAGTAAATTAAAAATTAGTAGCTTGAGACAGGTTTGCACTCCTACCAAATCAAAACCAGCTTCTTATTTTAGAAAATCTAATTGTTGGACTCTAATAGGGTACCTTGGGCATTGTGATCCTTTAAAAATAAATTTGGTTTAGAAAGAAATTAGTAGAGCTAAATCACACACAAATACCTTTGTTTGACAATGAAACACGAATCTTAAGTTCACAATTTAAATGCAAGTCAGAATTCACACCTATGTCAATAAAGTTTGATATGTCAAACAGAATTTTAAAATTCTGTGCCACCATTCTTATAATTCGATCCTAAATTATGATTATTAGTTTAGGTCCCCGTCCTACAAAGGCATTTCTATTGATGCTTGTAATAAGCAATTCTATTGATGCTGATATAACACATCTCAAATGGAAGCCTTACCCTTTAAAGGCAATAGGAGTATGGCTACCAGTCCAAAAGGGCCATGATTTTACCCTCTTCACCCACCCTACTGACACCCAGCATAGCTCTGGCCTCCATAATAATGGTTTTTTGTTTTTTTTTTACTCCTAGATACATTGAGAGTAAACTTGAAAGAGATGGGAAAAGGAGAAAGAGTTTGGACCAAATCTGCACTTTCCTTCAGCAGCTACAATACATTATTACAACACTTTTGAGACTTATAATATATTATGACTATAAAATAAATATCTGCATCTCGTGTTTTTCATTTGGCTGAAGAGAAAGCATATAAAATCACCAAAACACAAGTTCACACAGATGTGTTAGGACTCCATGGATATTCTGTAGAGTTAAAAAGGTAAAACTGGTACAGCAGAGGTAAAAAAAATATAGCTAAATCTATTCACAGGGATTATTCCTTTTTGTTTTCTTAAAATAGCATTCATACAAGATATATTTGCCCACACCAATGCTGAAAGTGACTTGAGATATTTTTGCAAAAGGCTGAAAGTTAACATTTTTCTATCTGTTTTCTTGAAATCTCTTTGAATGGCTTGGCAAAATCTTAGTTCTCCAATAAGGGAGGATAAACACTATCCACACCATCATGTGGTCTCCGTGGCTGACTGCATACTGAGAGTTAACAGTTAATGAACTCTGCATATGCAAGGACAGTTTCTGAACCAGGCTGGCAAAAAGAGATCACATCCTAGTGCTGATGAATGAGAAAACGCATGAAATTCAAAATCTGCTTGCGGATAATTCCCAAACAAAAAATAGAATTACATTTTCAAGAAATTTATGACCAACAAATTGCCAAGCAATGTGTACATTTACATCAACTCTGTCAAAAGCCATTTTCAAAAACATTTTTGCACTGATATCTACAGCTGACCTCCCCAGCCCACCCAGCATCATACAGAGCTGATGTGTCAATCTGGGTGGTTTTTTTATACTGCTTGACACCTTGGATCAAACACAGAGACATACTGGTTTTTTCATTTCCAATATTTTGTGTTTTGTAAATGTGCACATTGCAAGGCAATTGAGATTGAAGTTCATACATATTTAACACTCCAAAGAACTCCGGGAAATATCTTTTGGCTGCTTATACTAAATAGCCAGAGGTCTTACAAAACAAGTAATGTGAAAAATAAGCTTATGATATTATTTACCATCACAATAACTCCTCTAATCAAATACACACAGGCCACACTTTCTCAGAAGCACAATTCTTTAGGCTATTTGGGGAAGGGCAAAACAATCACATCCTCACCACCGCATCAGTTGCATGTACCGTGGCTCACTGCCAAATAAGCCCTTCCAAATTATCTCTCTGTGTATTCTTCAGATGAAAAGCCAGACCACTCTGAATAAGGTTTCACCTGCCATAAGTAGTCCATGTGACCATCTCACATGGGACAAACTGGGCTTGGAAATGTGTGTGGGGAGGCTTGACTCCTCGCCACCACTGACTCATCCTCTGACCTATGACCTAAGACAGGCATATTCTCTTTTTACCTCTCCATATATTGTTTGTTCTTTCAATTAAGATGTCCCTCAACAGTTCATGTGACTGTTTGATTTAACTATGAACATTAGAAACATACATAGGGAGCCATATTTTAGGATGTGTATTCATTCTTCTAATAGCCTGCCTTCCACCACCTAACTCTTACTAATGCAGTTGAGGAAGTTGTACAGCATTGGTGGGTTTCATTCTTGAAAATTTTCCTTGCCCACCAGGAGGATAATTATAAATATCAAGAGAAATGAAAGCCACCGCATGTAAAAATATATCAAACCACAAATAAAACAAAACCATCAAAACAATTTCTCCTTTTTTAATGTATTTCCTTTAAAATCACTCTTTTCTCCTCTCTCCCTCTTTCAGGGACTCCTCTGAACAGAAAAATGGGATGCATATGCGGTATTGTCTGTATGGAAACTAAACATAACCCCCTTCAGGAATTAATATGATTAAGTTACACTTCAGTGGGAAGTCAGTGTACATAAATTAATGAAACTTTCCTGTGGATGGTGGTGAAGAAAGCTACTCACTGTGCCAGTGAACTGATGCAAACAGACATTTTATGATGAGGAGATTTATTGAAGATTAATAGGACCCATCTACTGTCTATGACAGAATATGGGTGACCTTATGTGTCTCCTATGAGTCAAATGTTTTCTATTGCATCTGTAAACGAACAAGCATGTTTGATGTTTTCTATCTCAAACATCAGGTAAGGATTTTTTCCAGTTGTGAAAAATGTCTCTTTCAGGCAATCACATCAGTGTTTGCTTTAAGGCAAGAACATGTTTAAATGCTTCTCTGATATTTGGCTTCAATAACTGGCCACCATTTGCTATGATCTTACACGTATCTCACTGCAGGAGAGCACCAGCTTCCATTAAATATGCAGTGAGTAGAAATTCTCTCTTGTTCTTGGCTATCTTGCTGATGGTTGTATCTCTCATTCCCTTTCAGAGCTGTGAAGGTTATGAGAGGGAAATGCTGATGTCTTCTAGGCTTTCCAAATTCTCCCATTTCAGGCTCATCATTAGCCGGCAGATGTGTGGAAATTAATTTAATCCTGTTACTAGAAAGTTACTTAGTTCTTTGAGTGCTAGAATCAGCCTTTGATTTTGGTATTGATATCAAGGACGCTTTTGAGCCACATTTTTAGAGGTGGTGGTTGGAGAACAGGCTTTATCTTGAAAAATCCCAAGGTGGTACTGGACATCTCTTCTGCAGGCCATCACATACAGATATGGGGAAATTAATTTTCTTTCTCTTCTATCTTCTACCTGCTTGCTGTTGAACAGTGATTTTAAGTACAGTTCTTTGAATGGAAGCTATATCCAAATCTCAGCTGTCTTAAGTTAAATATTCATATAATTGGGTTTATTCTTTCAGGATCCAATCAACTTTTCATACAAACAAACAAACCAGAGGAAGGAAAGGGATTTTGTGTGACATCTGCAAGATGTCAAATTTATTAATGTGTTGTTTAGTGTACTTTATAGTATCAAAGAGGAAAGCTTCCAAAATTTCCATAGGGATGATATTTCCTTATTTATTAACTCTCACTTTTTGAAAGGTTTTCCTGTATTTGCTTATGCCTATTTTTATCCTATTATCCTTTAGTTATGGTCTAGCTGGGGTCACTAAGTACTAGTTTACTTTGATGGCTAAAACTAATTCAATAATATTTAATCAAATAGTCGCAATACACTTAAAATGCCCAAGTCTGAGATTATGTTTGGTAGTTTAACATTTTTTGTAGCTGTTGGAACTCCCAATGTTTTTAACATTCTGCTTGTGCAGAATGTGGAGTTTAAATATCTCACCACCAAGTGAAGTGACAGTTTTATGTACTAGAGAAGTATCTTCAAGATGCCAAAATACACTATTGCACTCCTGTTCTTTGCCCCAGGGTGCCCTAGGTAGTGTCCAGTCACTTTAGACAAATGGAATGATGACTGTTAATGCACTTATGTGCATTTAAAATGCAGTCTTGAATAAATAATTGTTCAGAACTATGGAAACATGAAGAACTTCCATTGTTCCTTTCAAAAGTTGTGTTACACACACAAATCAAAATAAAATCAAACCTCTGAAATAGTTAGGAAGTTGCATCCTACAGGAAATAAATACAACCACAGGAACAAAAAGTATTTTTCAGAGCTCCCATTGAAGCTAATACTTAGCTGTAGACACGGGATATTCTGGGATCTGAAAATGGGATCCCAAAAAACCTGATGCTCACAAAATTCATGTTTCCCTTTCAATCATCAAAGTAAACACTCCATAGACTTATAAGCAATGGGTTTATTTCAAATAGCAGTAAATGGCCTTCTAAGGTCAATATATTAGTTTTTCTCTAGATATACAGTTTCAATAGCAAGCGATGCATGAAGTCTGTTAAGCCTTTTGAATTGTCTATCAGTTCTGGGAATTATAGATTTTAACCCATATAGATACTTGGCTCAACAACAAAATGAAAAATCATTAAGAAAGAAGCACTGTATATTATTACTCTAATACGTATTTGTGATTTAGATTTGACATTTCAATACACTAAGAAATTTCCCAGAATCACCCAAATGCAAGTGGGTTCTATAAATACTTTAAATAACAAAACCAAAAAAAGCTCATCAGAATTTACTAGTCGTCCAAGGGTATATAGCTTTTTCTATTACACAACCATAAACACTCTTTGTACTTCTACAGCTGATTGGATTGAGAAGATCTGAAAATACTTTTTTATCTTTCTTTAAGTTGTACTACTACTGTAATATGTTCCCTGGTAGGGCACAGGCCATATTCTCTAAATAAATGTGTGTTTCATTTTCAATTGGAATTTCATTAATCAAACCACAGTAATAGTGGAGTATTCAAAACACATTTCTCTAAAAAGGGGGTTGAACATGCCAGCAAACTCCTGATACAGTTCTGTTGCACAATGATTTAAACCATCTGAGGAAATGGCCTTCTGCCTCTGGTTTTCATGACAGCCTGGGCTTGAACTTCTTCCTTTCTAAGAGGCTCCTAAAGCAACTCCAACACAGTAATGAACTGTTGTATCTTCTCTTCTGAGACACAAAGGGGTAATTCTCCTTCCCATTTCATTCACGGGGAACGCAGAAAGATGTAGTTAAATGCATCAATGCCATAACTAAATCAAACCAAGGGCACATAGGTTACAGTGACCTGCATTTAGTAGCAGCATCTTCAGATGTAGTAGGCAACTTCTGCCATTATATACAGCATTTCATCCAAAGTTGGAAAAGCTTCCATTTTATGGATGAAGAAATCAGATTGCTGAGAAGAGAGTGGCATTAAAATGTCATCCATTCACTGAGCTGGGAACAAACACAGAATATCAAGTTCCCAAAGCCTTTTCCCTTGCAATCAGAAAGTAACAATGGGGAGCCGGTAGGCTGGACCCCTAGATGCTCTCTAACATGAGTATGGTGCAGGAGCCCCAAACCCATCTGTGACTGTATAAAGATGTGTTGTACGAAGCTTTCAGTTAAGGTGTGGGTAGCTAGAGCCTAGGCCTGATTCCCAGGAATACCTATGGCCTTGGTGTCTGCAAATTTAGGACAAAAGTCAACACTGTATCCATTAAAAGCAACTAGACTTGTCAGCTTCGTATTTTGGTCCTTAATGCTGTAGGTAAAGAGAAGGAAGGAAGGAAGGAAGGAACAAAAGGGAGAACTACTTCTCTAAGATTCTCTGAAGATTTCAGGCAGAGCAATAAAAAATTAAATTAACTTATTCATTTTTATCACCTGATGAGAATAATTAGCAAACAGTGCATAATGACAGCGAATGATGGTTCTCTTTTTGCCTTATTAAGATAGCTTAATGACTGTATTTTCCCACAGTGTTAAAGCTGTGCTTTATTTACCAGTTGTACTTACCTGAAAATTGTTTTATCTGTCAATACTGATGTTAACAAAATGCTTAACTACAGCACATAATGATCCCAACACAAAACAGGATTCAAGCTGTGCAAGAAGCTTTCACAGCTCTCACTGTGCTGAAGCCTCTGTAATAGCAACTCAGGAAAGAAATGTGATGTAGAAAAATTTAATCATTCACTTCACCCTCTCTCTATGATGACTAATAAGCAGCCTTCATTTGGGATATGCTTCTTTCTTTTATGAGTTTCACTATCCATGTATGAATCCCAGAACAACCATATAAAGAAACCTGATGGCAGAACTGTATTTTAATGTGGGCAGTTTAATATACAGCTTCAGGATCCAGGTACCCTTTGGTAACATTGAACTATCCCTTTGAGTTTCAAGGTTGTGGATAAGGTTATCAAGCTGTCTTGCTCTATACTCACACTGAGAGACCTGGCAGTTAAACTTGGGCAAACTGATTTGCTGAATTTGCTAGTGTTGAAATCAACTTTTTGCAACAAGAACAAGATGCAAAATGTCTTGTCCAATGACAGGGTTTTCATGCTATATCTTCAGCAGCAAGTGACACTGACTGCATTGGCAGCTATTGCTATCTACCACCAGAAAAAACAAATTCAAAGTAATATGAATGGAGTATAAAATATGCCTCTCCACAGAGCACAGTCCTGTAAGACCCCTGGAGACTGAATTCCCATTGATTTCCCTTGATTTAAAAGGCACAAATGATTCACATGACCAGATCCAGAATAGATATAGATGGAGAATGACAGTGATTCTGATATCATCCTAAAAGACTCTTTGATCCTTACTGTATGGCCATCCTTTGATTCCTCTGTCACAGCTGCATCTAACAGAAGACTTCGCTTTCACAAATCTTTCTGGCTTATCCTATCTGACCTACTGTTTCTCAGTCACTGTCTAAATGTCAGCCTCTCTCTCTTCCAGATACCTGCATTCCTCCAATGTCTTGTTGTCTCATGAAGAGATCAGAAGCATCTCTTCGTTCTCTTTTTCTACAGCAACTTGCCCAACATGACAATAGTGTGTAAGCAATGTTTCATGGACATTTAAAACAAAATTGTACAAGAGATAAATATACAGAAAAGAAAAAGTATTATTCTTCCTTTTCAAATTAAGGGGGTTGCCTACCTGGAAAATAAAAATAGTATTAGAGTTGACTTTGGCCTGCCCTAGCTGATTCTTTTGGGAGATTTAACACTGACTTCAACAATAAATCAGTCCCTTAATTTTTTTTTCTTTTTATTTCATTCCCTGGTAACAGACATTAGGAAAACCTCTTCAGTTTCATGGAAAAACAGCATGTGGAACTTTATCACCACTTAAATACTTAAATGATTATGTTAGTAGCCTTTCCGAGTCTTCTAAATTCTGTATTATTCCATACGGTTGTATTACCTAGGTGTATGTCTTCACTCATGAAAGGAGCATTCCTCAGGCCTAGTGTAGCATGGCAGAAAGAAATTTATTCAAGGAAACATGGTGTGTTTTGCCAGTTCTGGAAAAAAAAAAAAGTACAAATTTAGGGGCTTCTTTTGTTGTTGCTTTGTTTGTTTCTTTTTCTCTTCCCGCAGAGCAATAACTTGCAACACTAATGTCTCTTCCAAAGATTCGTGGGGTCTGCATGGGTCCACAGCCCAACATGTGATTCATTCAGTAACTCATTTACTTCTTTGGAAGGATCTTTGATTGACTCAGTAACAAAAGGGACTGAAATTATGGTTGTAGGAAGTTCACCAATTTCTACTTTGATGTAGATTTTTAAAAAGATATTTGTTCTTATGGCCTCTCTTTTCAATTATTTCATGGCTTTGTTTTACTTCTTTCATCAGACATTAGCATGGTGTCAAATAGTGATGAGAGAAGACTTGCCAGCCACTCATGCTCCTGTTAAAAAGCAATATTCTGAATAGTAGACCTAATAATTAAAACAGTAGACTTTACTGTACATGGTTTTCTGTGTGGCTACAAATAATAGACATTGGACTTTATTAGATCTGGTTGACTGTCTGCTCATTACAATGAACATGTGCCATCGATGATCTTGCTGTTCCTAACAAAACCTCACTGAAGAGGCTTACTTGACAACACAGGGTAATTCAGGGAAGAATCTCAGAAGAGCTCAGTCCTTCAGCAACTGGATTTTATACCAACCAATAATCTGACAAGTAAAGAAACCTTGTCAAAGCTAAGCTCATGCAGCTTGAAATACCTATCATACATTCATCCTTTTTTTCCTCTTTGTCATGGATGTTTCTAAATAGACTTTAGAACTAGAGAAAAGATTCGTGGCTCCTGGACCAAGTTTTTGTAGGCATACTGAAGCTCAATATGCACTTAACAGCCCTGTATCCAGTGGAATATTAGCACCTATTACAAAACTTGACTTGTGTCATAGATACAAAGGAGAGACTGGAAGAATGAACGAGAATGCTGCATATGTAAATACATACTTGCAAATACACACACAAATGCTTACTAATACTACAAATGTTACACAACATGCTGGCACTTGTTCAAAACTTTGAGGCATTGGTATTATTTTAATCATTTCTCCATTGAAGTAAAGAAACTGCATGTATAATTAAAGAGCTGTATTGTAATGTAGAAATAACCATGTAATGACATAGTTAGAAATTCTTGGTTTTTCATGGTAATATCAAGTATAATTACCATGTAATCTACAGAAAGCAAACAAAGCTGTAATTATTCTGTAATCCAATTTAATTACAGGGTAACCGTTTTCTTATTTCTTCTCAATAAAACATACATGCAAAGGAAACAAACTGGTAAAGAAAAGATACTTTTCCTTTGAAGAAACAGATTTATTTAAAAAAAAATGGTTCACTAGCATTTCTATGTGAAAGGACACAAATGAACCTAGCTGTGGACTGGACATCCCTCTGATGAAATCTTGCAGTACATAATCTTGCATCACTCCATCAGGGGAGATATCTTCTTTACTTTTTTCCTTTCCTTTTCAACTGTTAAAGCTATAATTCTTCTTTTACAGTAACATCGTATATTTATATTATTCTATAAGGAGACACTAAGTCAAAAGCATAGGAAAAGGAAGTCTCATAAGTATTCCCAAAACAGCCATTGTGTGGATTTTGGAAGTCCTATCGTCTCAGTGCCACCTGCTGCAGTCATGTGGGACAGGCAGAGGATGAGCTGACTCTGTCTGTTCCACTCTCTGCCCCAATGGCAGCCGCACTGTCGCTGACTCAGGCTGAGACTGTTCCTTTCATTCTTGCAAAGTTTTGGTTTACCCAAAACTAATCCACAACAGAACCAGCTATGCCCACCCAGTAAAACTGGTAGAGATCATATCATCGTCTAGACAGAAATTAAATATTTTTACAAGCTGGATTTGGGGTATTTTGTAACCTCACCACATTCCCAGTTCAGTTCTATAATTCCATTCAAGTTAAATCTACTTTTTTTTTCCATTTCTTTTCTCATTTTTTTTAAGTGACAATAATTGTGAAGCAGACCACAGAGATCTGGAAGTAAAACCGTGAAATGCCATACTGCATGTACAAAAGAAGAGATGAATGTAGCATCTCCATCCATTCGTGCTGTAAGTTTGAATGACTGTCCTCTGTATCAATAGTTTTATGTCCAGCTTGAAACTTCTGAAGGAGCTTGACCATCATTTGGCAGAAAATGTTGTGTCTCTATATATATGAAATAAAGATACTTTTGAAAATGCTGGTTCTAATTTTATCTTTCTATCTTTAAAAAAAAAAAGCTTTTGATCCTGTGAACTATTTTCCTGACCTGCTTCTACTCCAGATATTTATTCTAGCCCATCACCACCTTCAGCTCACCTGCATCCCTTTGTCTACAGAGTAGTTCTCTACAGTGCCATGGTTTAGCTCCAAGGGAGAAGCTGCAAGACTTGATCAGCACCGTTAGATCAGAAGGACACTAAAGAAAGCAGATCTGCTCCAACCCTCTTCCATTTACCATTCATGCAAAATTTCTCACAAAATTCAGTGGCAATTGGAGTTATAAATGACTGTATTGCAAACAGTCGTTTTGCCCTACTCTTGCCTGTTTGGCCTTTTCTGATCTCCTCTTCTTTTCTAACCTTGCACCACTCTAATCCTTAGTGTTGCTAATCCTTTTGAGACCAAGATGAAAAGTGATGCAGTAAAGCAATGTTTGAGGGCATGCAAACAATTATATTTCTGCCCTTAGCAGGTGCTGTTTCTATTTCTGAAAATTGTTTAAAGCTCTTCAAAGTATGAAAAGATGGGGAGTACTCTTTCTGCTCTGTTTCCTCGTACACAGTACCTTCTTAATGAACAATACATTCCATACTAAAGGAGTCCTGGGGTCAGGTTTTCACTTAAATTTGTGCACTCCTCGTTAAATATTAAATAAAAGTTCAAGACATTTCTTCTATTTTGATGCAAATATAATTTTGAATGTGCATATTCATTTTTAGAGCATGAAACATATACACCACTTGAATGAATTAGGACAATAGACTTCTGTCTCCTAGAATATAAGTGTGAATTTCTGGGAAGGGGGATAGGAAAACAAATTTCAAGGCTCTCACACTCCTGTACACAGATGTACACAGGCTTCTGCCCCAGGTTTTGAATTTATAAACATTCATTTTTGGATAAAATACATCAGCCTGGATGTGTGGAGTTTTGGGGTTTTTTTCCCTGGGTCACACTCTTGTAAAAGCTGCACTTAGGGAATCACACTGGTGTGTGACTGGTGGTAAGATCCATTCCTGCTTCAAGGCCACAAGTCCTTTGGTCAATGGCTTGGCAGGGTGGGGAGGAAGTCTCCGCCTTTCACATGTTGCTGTTTGCCCATTCCTTTTCCTGTTTTCTCTGAAGTGAAAGAAGCTTATGCAATCATGTCCTGTCTGAAAGTTTTTCTTACCCTTTCATTTCAGAAATTATTTTCAACCCTACCATGCAAAGCCAGCCAAATTTGACAGAAAGGTAAATATTGAGTGTATTAAATGTCGAATTTCTACAATTCCTATTCTATTCAACTCTAAATATAGCATCTAAGAAGGGCGAGACATGGTAGTAGTGCCCTATGAAAGCTAACTCTACAGCTTGAACTTGTTTTCTGTTAGCTATAGGAGAAGCCATATGGGTAAGAGGCGCTGTGAGTTCTAGTGCTAGAAAACCATTGAATAGATCGCACATCAGCGAGTGCAACTGAAGTGTCCACAGGGAAACAAGTTTCATTGATTCCACTTGCACTGCAGCTTCTTGATTCCTGCTGTAGCTCAGGTTTTAGTCTCTCACAACAACTCGTGAAAAAAAGCTTCTTGGCATTATCAGGCCAGAGCTGCATATGAATAGATGCACTATCAAAAAACACTAAAAGGACGTCATGGTTACAAAATCAAGCTCTGAAAACGTTGAGAATGACAGTTGATTCAGCACGTGCACATACATGGACTGCAACAATATCTGTATGCAAAGTCTGGTTTCGTTTTGATTCAATCAACCTTTTTAGTTCCTTATTTGACACAGCCCCACACTAATATTGTCTATCCATCCAGTAAAGAACTGTTTTTTTCTTTCCGCTCTGTTTCTGTGTTGCTCTCTTTAGAGTAACCAGTAGCTCCACAAAAATGCAGCCTATTGCACTTCATAGCACTCTGCAGAACAGATGTTATTATCCCCGTTTTACAGCTGCAGAACAGAGGCACAAACCAGCAAGTACCATAACTGTCAAAAGTGTCCACTAATCCTGGGTATCTGAAGTCAGTTTGTTTGGGGTTTTTTTATTCTTAGATTATCTTCTTGAGTATCTGGCATTACTATAGCACATTTTACTTTTAAGTGACAGCTCAAGCTGGTTTCTGCTACAGTTGTAAAAACTCAGCATCTCTCTAAATGTGGCCACAGACGAACTGCACTGGGCACCTAGAAAAAGAGAAACTCATTCTAAAGGCTCAACTGTGCTGAGACTGAGAGTCTGTTCAGTTATGCAGTGTGAGACAGCAGCAGGGATGGTATCCAGCCAGCTTCCTTAACTGCAGCATGCAGCTTCTCCTGCTGTTGCCCATTGCCTCTGTTATATGCCTTGCAGCATTGGAAAAAATGAGGTGAGGTTCTGCATAGAGAATAGCTTCATTGATTGCTCAGTACTAACTCACTCCCAGGGCACTATCTGCTTGCTACACTGAATAAAGCAGAGTTCTGGTCAAGGATGATGAAAACTCTCTATTCTAAAATACTCTGAGGATAGTATCACTATTCAGATGAGTGAAACTGTATATTAGTGCAAGAGTCTTTCTTACTGCAAGTATGTATTCCTTAAGGACCCTTTTTTACTTTGCCACTGAAAATGAATATTCAGGTTTAGAATTAAAATCTGATTTTTAAACTCTGTGCAACAAACTCCAAAAATCTTGTGATGACAGGAGCACTTCATTAGTACTCTGTTAAATGACTAATCTGGATTAGTGAAGTCTGGAAGAATGATATTCCACTGTACAGTATGCGCTCATGCAGTTAAAGACTTTGCAATACATACAGCCCTATTAATACCATAGAAGCAGAACAGGATGAAGCCTTGATTTTTCAACTTCAACATTCTTTCTTTTCAATATTAACATTCCTTCTCTTCACTGTACTTTCTGTATGGAATTCAGAATTAAAAAATAAAACTTCTGCATCTTTCTCCACACTTACATCATGCAAAACCACATTGACTCCACCCAAGGTCTATTTCAACAATAGATATTTTTCTGTTTCTCTTGAACTCCTGACACCTGGAGACCTGACAACTTCCTAAAGCCATTGAACAGACATTGACCAGGCAAGGCAAGCAGTGATCTCTGCAGAAAAATAAAGCATGAATTATGGAAGAGTGGGTACTCATTTCTTTGCTTGTATTGAATGAAACCTTGCTATGGACACAGTTCAGGAAATAGTGATTAGAATATCGTTACAACACACTGAATTCAGCACTTAGCATGTGCTAACATGCTTTGATGAATGAACTTCTGAGTAGTAGTACTGTACTCAAACTACAGCTTGGAGTATGCCTCAGCCTTACTAAAAGTCACAACTGTCTGAACTTTTTCCCTAAATATCGTTTCCCTCTTAAATAAAAAACAGCTCCTTGAATCTTACTTATAAGGATGAAAACAATATTCTCACCAAAATTGGGTTTCTAATAAAATGCCAGCCCTGTGAGTTTTGTGGTGTTGCTGGCTAGGAGAATAATTTTTTATTTTTATTGAGGACTTTTGTAGAGAAGCTTAGTTAAAGATGCATGTTGGATTTAGTGGAGTCTTAATTCAAATGGCATTCTCATGTGCACAGCCTTCCAGAGAAAAATTGGTTTAATAACCTTGAATTCTTCTGAATCCGAATGTAATGTTAAAATACATTTCTACGTTATTTGGATACAGCAGTTGAATAAGGAAAAGGAGGATAAAAGATGTGAATAGAAAGATGTAGAAAAAAACCAAAAGCAAACAACTGGCTGCAATTGGCTTCTTCAGAGCCATTCTAATCTTTTATGTCAATGCATACTAGTAGAGATGCTTAATTGATGGATTATTGACACCATAAGTGGTAAAGGCAGGAGTTACACTCAGTGCTGTTCATGTCTACTTAAGGAGCTTTAATCTGCCAATTATTCACATGACAGAAAGTAATGGCTTCTTGGAAACGATTCTGCTGTATTGTGTCAGGGCAAGTTTTCCTGCCTACCCAATGTAATACTCTGTGTAATTCCATCCTTCAATGCTGAGTAAGTGTGCTCCAGATAATACTAAGACATACTGTAACACTGCAGTATCATAACTTCAAAATCAATACGATAGGCAGCAAAATATTCACCAACAGATTGCAATAATTCATTCTCTGTCCAGTTTCATCTGCTCGTATAATGAAAATAAAATAATAAAGGCAAAGGAAAAATCAGCGTGTAAAAGTTCATATCAAGTGCGTAATCTGTGGAAAAAATCTCAGATCAGCAGATCCTGTGTTTGAGAAGTGTGTGCTTCATCTCAAAGCTACTGAGCAAACACAGTGGCACTTAAAATGCCCAGCACTTCTCAGAATGAGATAAGTTGGCCAACACCATGGTAGGTTGAGCAAGTGCCTGTGATTGAGGCTTAGGTGCAGACAGTTAACCCCAGTGTCACTTCTCTGATGACAATGCCAGCATTCGGGTAGAAGGCCAATCACATGTTTAGGGAGCTCTTTCAGTGTAACTATTCTGGTATCTCCATACTGTACTATTGTTTTGCCAGTACAGCTGTGCCTGTGTCAGGAGAATCATAGAATCATAGAATCTCTTGGTTGGAAAAGACCTTTGAGATCATTGAGTCTAACCATACCTGTCCACTACCAAACCATACCCATGAGCACTTCATCCACTCATCTCTTAAACACCTCCAAGGATGGTGACTCCACCACCTCCCTGGGCAGCTCTGCCAGTGCCTGACAACCCTTTCAGTGAAGAAATTTTTCCTGATGTCTAATCTGAACCTTCCCTGGCGCAACTTGAGGCCATCGAGGAGATTTTGGTAACCTGTTTATATTGGTCATAAACTGCACATCACAAGGCCTATAACCAACCTGATGAAGATCTGTGCATCTGCAGCACAATCTTCCCCCTTGTGACAGCATTAGTGACCACACATTTAGCTGCAAGGAAAAAATTACCATTTTTGAGTGAGTTAAGGTCTCTTTTGAACCAGATCAACTCACTGATCCACTCAACTGTACAGCTGTCCCCTGTTAATGCTGACACAGAGAAGGAGAGGGAAAACACTGCAGGACCCTCAGCTTTCTTTGGCTTAAACTGCTTCATAAACCATGCTATTGGAGTGGTACAGGGAGTGATATCTCATCCAGCATAAAGATCACTTGGTACAAAGTCATCAGAAGTGACAGCTTTGGCTGAACAGAGAAAGTCTATCCAGGCTTGGTGTTTCACATCATTCAGTCACAAAATGTTTTGATCTAGTACTAGAGAGCAAATTTATTGTATTATTGAACTGTGGCCTCAGTCTGTACCCCAAACTACTTCCAGTTTGAAAAGGCAAGTAAAAGAAGCCTAGCAGAAAGGATGTATTATCTACCCACTTTCAGTGGAAGATGTAAGGCCAAGCGACTTGACCAAGATTGCACTTCAAATCTATAGTTGAGTGGGGAATTTAATCTGGATTTTCCAAATCTCACTTTGATGTCTTAACCATAAAACCACGTTTTCTCACTCTTATGCATATCCTTTTCATTTCAGAGACAGCAAACTATAAGGCTGTCTTTTCAAAAAAATCCTTATCCTTTTGAAGTACCACAAAACACGTTTGAAAATCTGACCTGTCTGCAAATGCTTAAGTGAAAAGTGAAAAATCCGTCTCAATTTACATATGCCATGCATTTAGAAAATCAACACAGAATAGTTGCTTTATTGATTCACTGCTTAGGAAAAACTTTGAAGATGACAAAAATTGCAAAGTCATAGAGTAAAAACGTAGGAAAATCTGTGAGTATTCCACTCTCTTCTATTTATAATTGCCAAATATGGCTAAAAAGAAGATTCATTACTTAATATCTGATTATTACAGAAGTGATAGAGTTTTCTGAATTTCAAAGAATTGGCATTTCTGTTCTTATATTGAGGACAATTAAGCATAATTGTGATATAAAACTTTGTTTTATAATTATCTACTGGCAAAAATATCACTTTGTACGCAAGGAGGTTATTGTAATGAATCTATTCAATCTAATCTTCATGATCATGGTATCTCCTGGCTAGAAAATTAATTGGATGAAGTTAAATATCCCCTTTTCATGTCAACAAAATTGGGTTTTCTGGGGATTAAAGGATTAACGTAGTGTTAAGTCCCTAAAGAGGTTAAAACACTTTATTATTCATTACAAAGCACAAAGATTGGACTGTTATTTTGTTCTTACATCACTGTTTGCCATTTCATTGAAATAAGAAAAACAGAACAGGGAAGCATTAATTATTTAAAAAAATACCTAGTGCATAATTTTTCAAAGGGTGTTGGAATTAGTAAACTTTTTTGTCTCTCATAAATTACCAGTCTTTTTAAAAAAGTGTCTGTACTTTTCAGACTATATTAAACGTATCTATAGATGAGGAACAGGAGATAATAGAGTGAAGTTGCAGCTCTGCATTGATATGTTAGATTTTCAGATAACTCCACAAGTATTACCAAATTAATCTTTTCTTCTAGTTCTCTTTCTTAAAGCTACAGAATGAACAACATGGTGCATTACCTCTGTGTTCAGAAGGAATTCTTGCTGAGGGGAAGTTTCTTTATGTAGAAGAATTAATCCTCACAAAACACTTCCCTCACCACTCTTTAATACCCGTTAAAGTCAGTGAAAGTCTTTCCAGTACCTTCAGTGAGAAATGGACCAAGTCTTAAGAACTGTGCTTGGTCAAGATCATTAAAATCTACATTTTTAAAATATTTTACAGAAGCACTAAGATGTTCTCTTTGTTGACATTCTATATCAAATTTAAACTGGTAAAATACTGCTTGTGTTAACGTCTTCTTCTGCTAAGTCCTTTTGCCACTTCTATTTTGGCCAATTCCATGCAGTAAATAGCTCACATTTTATTGGTGACCAAAGAGGGATTGGGTGTATGGATTTCCTGGTGGAACTCCAAGATGGAATCCTAAAGGCTGTGAAAAGTCAAGGGCACAAATGACTGTGTGAAATTCTACTGTGACCTCTCTCAGCCAGTAGTAGAAGTCAGTGGGCTCCACATAGCTGGAGAAAGACATCTAAGTGGCCCTAATGCATGAATGGAATCAGGAGATCAAAGGAAAAAAAAAAGCCTCTTTCACTAACCTCAGCCTTAAAATAAAGTTCTAAATGTCTGTTTCCAGGAGTTTAAGACATACCAAGACATACCTTTGCAATCTGGCAGCTACTTCACAAATACTTCACTGATAGAAGTGTCACTTGTGATGCTAACTAGCAGCATCTGGAAGAATTATCTTCCATCATCTGTCAGAAAGCCAGTAATCAACCCTTCATTTGTGTGGAGCACTGGGAGAAAGCCCAGGCATGTAGGCATGTCTGCTGAAACACATCACACAGCTAACTCCAGTCTTCCTATATGTTCTTAACTGCAGAAGGTCCTTGGACACTGAGGAATGTCCACATGGGAAAAGCATAAAAAAACTGATTGGGTTGGGGTTTGTTATGTGCTACACTGACAGTTTGGCTCAATATTACTCCACTAACAAGACACAGTGCTGGAATCCTTGGCACCAATGGGTCATTCTTGGAGGAAAAATCTCTTACAGCAGTACTTCAACTTCTGTGATTTCAACCCAATTTTTAATCTGTATCACATAAGATACAGATCGTAAACCTCAAAATGCTTTACTGCACACAGCACAGGCACAGCCAAGGTGTAAGCTCAAGCCAAAAAAGAGCAAATACCAGTCGCATAAGAGGTATTTTAGAGAGCAACCAATACTAACCATAGGGAGAGCAAGAGAGAACTTCAGGGGCACAGTCTAAGGGAAAAGAAAATGTTTTCAAACAAAACTTGAAGAGAAATGGAGAATCAGGGAAGTGTCGACATGGGAAGGTTGTTCCAGATGGCAGGAGCTGCAGAGAAACACATCCATGCATATTGTCACAGAGAATTGGGAGGCAAATATTTGAGCATTTGAAGTGTTGAAACAGATTGTCTCCAGCATTCTAAGTGCAGAGATACTCATCTGCCTGCTCAGAGATGCTCTGTCCATGACTGAACACCATGTGTTCAGTTATATCTCTATCACTGTTTTGGATACAAAAGTATACACCCAGGCTATGCTTTCTTTCCAGATCTTTCTGTTGGCTGTGAAACTATCCCAGTTCCATTTCCTCAGCTGATGTCACTCTGATAAGAACAGTGAATTCCTCTAACTCTCACTCTGCTCATCTTTAACCTCAGTGCCAAATTCAGCCAGTGTCATCTTGCTGTCTCCTCTACAGAGGTTTTAGTTCAGGCTTCAACTGGTGAAAAGGGAATGTCAAAGTACAAATAATAGAGAAATGAAAAAGAAGTGCCAAAATATCAAAAGAAAGCTGATCTTGGAGCATTTCCAGGCTGAAGCAAAGCAGGAACTTCTAAAAGAGTCACAATAGAGATTATCTTCTTGATACCTCCTGCCAAATTTTGGCAGTCCAGTAAATAGGAATAAGCTGACAAACTTTGAATGTTTATCCACTGAATGCAAGCTTTGACCCATATTATTTATACCCATCTTTAGTCAAAACTCAGTTCCACAAACCCCCTGGGGCTTCTTCCAGTCCTGCTGCTTTGATGTCTGTATAAGGAAGATTTGTACTTGGAAATTCTGGAGTATCTCACATGGTTTAATTTTCAACATTGAAACCCAGCAATTTTTCTTTTCCTAATTCTCATCTCATTTATTACACTGCAAATGAAAAACTTTTCCACATCTTTTCCAGCAACAGGGAGTCTCTTTACAGCTTTGTTCCAGGAGACTAAGAGCTAAGGGAAAAGGATGAGGCTCCATGGAAACTTCCCTTTCGCTTGCCATTGTCATCAGCCGGGGTGACAGTTGCATCCCTGGCACTGAAAATCCCATTGTTGCAATTGGATCACAGTGTGCTGTACCACCTGGAACAATGTTGAAACAGATGCTGACAAGCACACACACACATGTGACATAGGTTTTGAACAAGGCAATTTCGATATTCACACCATTTAAAGAAACAGAATAGTTTTTGAGTGGGGGAAAAAGCAAAAACACCGATATGTATTGAAGGTAATGCACATTCTTTGGCTCTTTGTTGTGCTCAGCAGGTGGCAATCAAGGATCTGATAAGATTAGGGAGACCTTTAACATTTCAGAAAGGAAGGCAGGAGCCATGGAAAAGTCTTATAATTGACGAGTATTGCAGCAAGTTCACCCAGTGCAAGAGTGTATTGCACTCATTTTTTGTTTATCTCATCCCTGACAGTAGATATCAAACTTGTAATGCATTTTCTGAAAATAATAAAGTATCAAGGCAATACTCCTACAAGCCTTCTCTTTTTTGGATAATGATGGATACTCTTATTAAATCAAAGATTATTTTACAATGGAGAAAAATAGAAACCCAGAAAGTTGTCACTTGATTTTAAGGAAGTTGTGCTGGATTCATCTAGCAGCACTGATTTCATTGCACAGAATAAACACTTATGAAACAGATACGATATTTTGAAGGTAGATATATTTCCTGATATGTTTAGTGGCAGCAATATTCTGTAATGATGATGGCTGCTGTAGTTTTCTCAAATTAACCCACGGATCATGTGGACTATCATGCTGTTTTTCCAAAAGGTAGTAGGTGGCTATTTAGAGCTCTGGACACAACCAATCCTTTCACTTCATTCAGTTCTGTATCCCAGAACTAGATACATTAGAAATCATCCAGTATTACCTTTTCTTGCAAACAAGCGTCTTCAATGCTACAGGAATAATATAGGACTATGAACAAAAAGCAGGTAGTTTTTCTAGCTGGAAACAGAAAAGAGTTGCATAGGCTAACCTTTCTTATAGCTGCTCTGTGTGTGTGTGAACTCCTGTCACTTGAATCTAGGAAATGTCCTGCTTTTGTCCATAAAGGGTTGGGGTTTAGTGGAAGCATTACAGCCCAGCCCTGTGTAAGTTTGAGCTTATCTCTAAATGTAAGCTTTGCATAAAGGTATTGGAATTGCAAAAGTAAAGGGACAGCATCTCAAAGTTTCACTGATGTTAACACTAATTCACATCCACTCTCAATCAGAGGGTTCAGCAGACTGCAATGTCAATATAGGCATCATCCTCGCCAACCTTACCCGTGTGTAGGAGTACATGGAGCAGTTTCCTCTGCTGCAATAGTTCCAGACATCTTCAAGTATGTGGTAGCAAGAGCTGGATTTAATGAACAACATTTTCTTTATGTGTTTGTGTTATATGATGCAAAATAATTTTCACATAATGGGAGTGAAGTTTGAACTTTTCTTAGATTCTACTGTTGTAACTGAAATCTACTGCATTGTTTTTTCAATTGGGATATTTGTGAGTGTGATGTTGCTCACTTCTCTTGTTTTATACAGGTCATGTCAGAATCCGGGCAGTGAAAACTAAGATTCAGCAATGGTAGGAAACAGTTTTTAGTTTGTGTGAATACTAAATATGTAGAACTGTTGAACTAGAGGTGGACATAGCTTTATTCTGGCTAGATTGATGGTCTGCCAGATTAATTTGGGGAAATTTTCTGGGAAGGAAGAGAAGAATGTAGTTTTTCACCCTAATTTATGCAGATTCACCTTCCAGACACCTAGAGTTAAGATGGTGGATATGGTGTGTGACTGGAAGTTTGGGGGAAATAGAGTGTATTTGAAATCCCAAAATGGGAAAGAAAATGAAGACAGACTGGAAGATCAGGTCTGAATTATTCATGATATGAATGCAAAAAAACCAATACATTTTGGAAATTTAGGAAAAAATAAGATTTGGACTCTGTGCACTTTTAAATTGCATTATTGGCCCTTTGCCCAGCAAATAACGCAGAAAATCTATCACTTAGTTTGTCAGAACTCTGGAATGATGCTCTAGATGAAAGACGTGACCTCTGCCATGAGAACAGGGTGCTTCCTCCAGGATTAGGCCCTTTTATTTATCGTTCCTCTCTCTCTGGTCCTTGTTCAGATACGAGCAACCCCTGTTAAAAAGTAGAGATGTTGGACAGATAAAAGTAGGTCCCAGATCAACACTTTCATTACCAAATGAGGGAAATCTTAAGAATAAGTCAAAGGGTGTCTTCCAATCTGAATTATCCTATGAGAAAACTAAAACATTAAATGTGAAGGCAACAAACTCAGACACTACCTGCTTTGTTTTGCAACTCTTGCAGGCTGTGTACTGCACTACTGCATTACACCTGGAGGGTCAAGACTCAGTCAACAGTTTCTTATGTTTTCCCCGAGTCTTTGATGCTTCAGTGGGACTGAAACCCATGCAGAGGCCAGACAGTTTAATGATAGTGTGGATGTACTTATGCTGCACTTCAATTCTACCATGACTTCTTTGGGAAGGAAGCAAAGGACAGAGCCCTCTAGATTGCATGAGCTGCAAGAGCCCTGACATGATGCAGACATCTATATCTTTCCGTGCCCACACAAATAAGGTAGAGAGAAGTAGGGGTTGACAGAGGCATAATAGACATAAAGTATCCTTTCTGCACTGAATGGCTTCACAAAGTCATACAGAAGACCAGGCTTCAACCAGGAAGGGGATGAGCCACAAGGTCTCTGGAACTGCCTGTACGAGTTACTAGTCAGGGTGTATTCAAGGGTCGTCTGTTTGGAGGATAAATGGGACAGTTGACACCTTTGACTCTCCCTGGCATACCCTCAGTCATGGCTCTGCAATGCACGAGTTAGATGTTTTTCAACAAGTGTGACATGAATGGAAGCATTTTAATTGGCTTCAAACGTCCTTGAATCTGGGTCATAATGTGCAACTGAACTTGAGGCAGTAAAATCCCTAGGGCAGGAACATCAAGTTTTTATCAATCTGGCAGTCACTTACACCTCCACCCACTTTCACTCAGAGCACTGTAGAAATGATTAGTGTGAAGATCTCAACAGTACAGTACTATCTCTGGCCATGGCTCATCTGAATTAAAGGTTCACCAGAGTCAACACTTGGCCATGTTAATAGATTCCAGGCACCACGGTTCCACTTCCCAAAAAAAAAAATCTCCAAGCTGCTGTAGAAGGAAAAGGACTTTCAGCATTAAACGGAGAACGATAAAATGGATCAGATCTTTCTCAACATTGTCTTTGTTCTGCTAAGAAGAAGGGGTTAAGAGAAGAATCTCTGCACTGCACAAGGAGATAGGGAGCCAAGTGGAAAACGGGCCCAGGAGACAATGTAACAGACCTCCCTCTGCACCAGCTCAAGGGAATCAATGACAGCACTAGTTTTGCATGCACAGCTATATTGCTTAGGGAAGCATGCTTTTCCTTAAAGCTTGAATTGTGAGACTCCAAACTATCAGACAAGGTGGTGATTGTCAAAGCCACACAGTTTTTGTCAGCTTTGCATGGAGAACCAAACAGAACACTGCTCACAGCACTCCTGACACCATCCTATGGAGAAAAAAGAAAGAGAACAGTCTTTCTGTGGCTTTATACCTTGCAAGCATCGTGCACAATATAAAATGTCTAACTTTATATATAAATTATTACTTTTTAAGGATAAAATAATTAGTAAATGACCTGATTTTACCTGTTATTCCTGTATTTTAAATTTAAGAAACAGCATATAAATCTAAAAAAACCTCTTCTGATAAAGCCAGCTTTGATACTCATCCACAGATTTGAAGTTATAAAGTGTTTTGTTGACCAAGGAGGAACCATTTTTCCAGCCAAGCCATAATAAATTTCTATGTTGTAGTTCCTAAAATATTTTCCTGGAATTTATGGCATCACTGGAACTTATTCCTTACATTTTTAAACACATAACTTTATTATTTTGCCAGTAATTTTATGTTTTGCACTAAATCACTGGGCTATGAATGTTCCCATTCTTCTTAGACACTGTCTTTTGCAAATCAAATTAATCACAATTTAGAAGTACATAAACTTGATAGGACATTTTTATAACTTTGTTGAGCATTTCAAACTGTGCGTGCACAAAAACAACTAAAATAAGAAAATATCCTAAACCAACATTACTTTAGTTCATTTATCAGTGGTATAGAATAAACTAGAGTTCCTCCAATCTGATTTAGGCCACTCTGTAGCTTCAGTGACAACCACAAATCACATACACACATACAGATTTCCTTACATCTCCTCAGTCTCTTCTGCAAACAAATGTTTCCTTTCTGCACACTCGGCCTTCCTGGTTCTCAGTCTTTCCACACTCCGAGCCTTTGTTTTCTATTAAAACAACACATTCAGCCACTCAGCAGCGAGCACTAAGAGGGAAGGAGTCTGTGTACTCCTTTGGTGCTGCCCTAGAATTATCTTTCCGTACAAGATGTAACTTTCTCTTCTTTGCCTTCTCCAGTTATAAAATGCCAACCCTCTGCAGCCGAAGAGAGGCAGAGATTTATTAACCTGTCTAAACCAGACTTTGAGAAGTGCAGAGGAAATTTCTGCTGAGCAGATGTCCTGCAGAAGCATTCGCAACCCTTAAAATTAACTTAGCATTCCTTTTCAAGGGACTGAGCAGCCCATAAAACTTAGTCCAGCTTTCAGTTCTGCTGTTGATGTTATTCCAGTTACAGCTCTTGCTTACCCTTGATGGTAGAGTTTCAGTACATGCACCACACTGAACAGTTGCTGCAGTCAGGAAGAATAACAGATACAGCTTAGAGAGCAACTAATTTTCAACACAGGGTGCAAGTTCCATCATGCAAAACGGCTGCTGGGGAGGTGCTGGGGATGCAGTCCACAAAAGTGGATGCAGTCTACAAAAATGGACTCAGAAGAGTTATGAACTGTGTCAGTCCACTCTGTTCCTCCCTGATTTTCCAGCAATAGTCCATTTTAGGTCCCTTTAAACCTCACCTAAACACATTTTTATGAAGTCCACGAGTCTCCTGCAATTTCTGTGATTTCTTGTCTTTTTTATGGACCAGCTGGTTTGTCAGCATGCATTCCGCAGAGCTACTTCTGGCCCAAGAAACAGTTATAGCCCAAATTTAATTTGATGACTGAACTATAAAACCTGAAGAGAAGGTTTGTATAGGATACACCGAGAGACTTTTAACAAGGATACCACAGCAGCAGCTGGTGTGATAAAAGTGATACTGAAAAGATTGTTTGAAGAAATAAAATTATTTCAACAATTCACTTGACAAGGAAAAATGTATTTCACCACTGTGTATCTCAGAGAGCTGGTTTTAAATCAAAATCAAGTAAAATACTGAGAAAAAGCATATATGTATCATTTATATAAAATATATATATATATAATTATGTGACTTCTTAGTCCAATCATTCGAAAAAAACATCTGAAAGGCATTTGCAGAATGAGACTCTCATTTTAATGACTCTAGCGCACATGATCATGGAAAATCTGTCAGGCTTAATATTTATTATCAAATGGCTTGCACAGCCTTTGCTGTGTGAACGTTTGACACATTGCCCTGTCTAAACAGGGGGGGCACCTAGAGAGTCTGGATAGTCCCAAATAGGCCTGTTTCCTCGGTGCTGCAGGTCTCAGAAGTGAGCAGGACACCTGGCAACAATAGCACTTGCAGAATCAGAACCAGAGAGCAAGTAAGCATTGTAAGTTTTTGTTAATCCTGACAGTTTAACCTACTGCTGAAAAAGGAATTTATGGACTTCTAGTTTTTGATTTAAATCACTGATTTATTGCTTTTATTCTATTCTGAATTTTTCACAATGAAAGATTTTGCTTTAACATCTCTGCTTTTCTTAGCAGAAGTTCTTGGTGGAGATACCTTACGTGAAGTATTAATCGAGTTCTTCTTTCAACATCCACTTTCTGCCAGTGTTTACAGAAGGTATTTCCAACCCAGTGGGGTAAGGTTTTTCAAAAAAACCCATACTTATTAGGGAATGTCATGCTCTGACAATATGTAGAAATATTTGAAAATTCATGTCAAATTCAGCAAATAATTCAAAAACAGTGAAGTGGAATGGACAAATAATGTCTAATCATTTTGTTTAAATATTTAACAAATGAAATATTTCAACAGCTGATGTCAAAGTATTACCTTATACCATGAAATCAGCTGCTTTTTTAATGAAATGTTTTAAAGACATTTTAAGGGTAAAACAAAACAAAAAAAATTGTTCATTTTATATTAAATTTGTTAACCTCAAAACATCATTTTAAGCAATTCTATGAAAGAGAGATTTTTAAAAAGGTTGCAGGAAGACATTGTGGATTGTGATCCCCTCAATATTTTGATTTGGTGACTTAATATGAGATGGGAATGGGAAGACACAATTTGCCCAGCTCTGATAGTTGCCACAGCCCTCCCCTCAACAGTGTACTAGGCCAGCAAGGATGGGTGACCACTACAATTCACACTGGCAGAGTAGTACCAGCTGTGATCTGTCTGAGGTCAGAAAAGCACATAAAATTCTAATCCAATGACTGGTGCACACAGAAGAAATATGATTTAAAAAAATACACAGCATTAAGGTATAAACTAAAGTTTTGTCCTCATATAAGTAGTTTCACATATTTCATCTACCCACAGTATCTTAAAATTATTGTATTGTGAGACTGCATATAAATGATGTGCAATACCTGGAATGAAGTGCAGGAAACGTCGAGGACATTTTAGCACCGCTTCACAGGATGCCCCAAGAAGAGACATGAGTGAAAGTCTGAGAGCAGGTAGGTGTATGAGAAATGGACCTGCTTTCCCTTCTTGTTCAGAAATCCTGAAGCACTGGTTCTTGCCTGTGCCACAACTGCTCTTGACTGCAGTAGACAAAAAAAAGTGTTGAATGAGAAGAACAATTTTTAGTGGCTGTTTATAATCAGACTTACAGCTGTTTTGTCTAGTGTGGAAAAACTCAGCCCCGAGTTATTTCCTTCTGTCACACTCCTATCAGAGAGAGTTCTTAATGCCTTCAAAACCACTGTACTGTCCACAGCACGTAGCTGTTAGCACACATTTGGGCATCCTGACTGTATTCTCTGAATGTTATCCACATATATCATTCATTGTTTTTCAGAAGTTCATGAAAGCACAAATGAAAAAGGGGAACAAACCCGATAAATCGTAGGAAAAATTCTAACACCAAATACTGTGCAAAGGCAGGAAAACTTTAAGGCATTTGAAAAATCCAGGCACCACTAGACATCTCCCTCTGGCATCCTTCAGCCTATGTTGTGCGCGATTTACCAAGCTATCAGCCACACATCTAAACTTGAGAGGAATCTTACCCTCCCTCTTCACAACACCATACACTGACTCCTTACTTTCTTAAAATAGACATTAAATGATGCATTATCTTGCACTCTCTCTGCATAGGAGCATTTCACTCAGCATAGGCGTCGTCTCGCATATAATCCAAAGGACGTGCTTTCCCCTTTGTAATCTTCCAGTTCACCCACTGTAATTCCTATAAATGTGATTACCAATGTTCAGACTTAACTCAGCTAAGAAGGCAGGTATGTCTGGCAAAAGAATGAGAACTGAAAAGAGAGAGAAATAAACCCTATCCAAGCCACTGACAATGATTTGTCAAGCTTACCCAAGTCCCACACTCACTCAGTGGTCGGAAACAGCTAGACAGATGTTATACTGAATCCAGCCCTTATTCTGCTCTTGGTTTATACAATATATTATACCTTGAAAATGACACTTATGTAAGTTACAGTGGACTCACATTTCATATGTAGAGAAACAGCTGTTTTTTAATTTAAAAAATCTAAATTAAATCATAACTTAAAAGCTATGTTTCGTCATCTACAGAACATGCCAAATCATATGCCTGAAATATAAAACTGATGCTGAAATTCTGGTAATATTTAACATGTTCTTTATGAAGAAAACATTCTTCTTGAGCTTGGAAACTGACTGAACAATAGCAGCTTTAGGACCTCCAAAGCCGAAGGCATACAAAGGTTATGAGAATGTGTCTGCTCAAAACTACAAATCAAAGAGTAACAACAATACCATATGTTACAGAACATAAAGTATCCTTCACAAACACTATAAAACCCCCACATATCTCTGCCTTGAGAGTCCCACTGGCCAGTGGAAGGTTGTGTTTCATTCCACTATCACCATATAAGAACATTTTTTCTCCTTTTTTAATGGCATGCCGAAAACCTAGTGGTACCACTAAATGACCTTTGGAGGGTTAAGATTAAGTAGTAATGACAGAAGATTGTGTTTGGCCTAATACTCTTTAAAAATGCAGAAGCTTATTTTATAGAGAATGGCTCCAGCTGACTTTAAAATGCAGCCAGAAGTGGCCTTTACTGATGTTGTTAGTTTGTTTTATTTAATTTAGGGAAAGTACATGGATTTTCCCACTCCCATAAGAAGCATTTCTTGTTGGAGTATTTCTTTTCACATGGAGGTACTGTAGGTCCCTGTTCTAAAAAATATTACAAGTAAAAGCATAGACACAACCAGACTGACATTGAGACCTTGCACCCGAACATGGGGGAAGCGAAGTAGTGATCCCCCTTGTTCAACTGGGAAAGGAGCAACTTGGGAGAAAGCAGTCCCAGGAAAAAGCACGATGAGACGCAGAGAAGTTCAAGCTTTGAGCTGTGAAGTGTATAGACCTGGGGCCTGTGTTGAAGTGTGGACATAAGCAGCCTAGTCCTACATGTAGCTCTTTGCTAAAGATCACTTCTCTTTTGAGAAACATTACTATCTTAAGGTTCACTAAGCGTAAACATAAAGGATAAATTTTATCAATGGCTTCCCCAAATTCTACGAAGTATCTGGAATGGTCTTAACCAGCTCTTTAACTAGAAGGTAATGAATAATAAAACTGTCAACCTCTCTTTCCTATATTGATTTCAGAGAGATTTTCCTTACTCCATTAAAGTTACCTTCTCAGAGTCTCAGTAGGAACATTCAATCTTGCTCAGCAGAACTTAAACACAGTGTATGTCTGGTTTACATGCGAGCTTACATAGACCCTTTCAATATGGTTATGAGAAGATAAATTCCCTTATCTCCTATACAAGTGCTCCAGTCTCATAATAATTTGTGGATTGCTCTATACACATTGTCTATTGAAAAGGAAAATTATACAAAATGAAAATAGAAAATGTTTATAACGGTATGAAATAAAATAGAGTGGAACATTCCTGCAGAACCCTTCCACCTCTTCCTCTGAAGGCCAGAGAAGGCTTTTACAGATATTCACTGTACTTAACTCATATCTATTCTTGGATTTAGCAACATAGAAAATTACAATTTTAAGCAATTAATACTAATCAAAAGTATTACAAGTGTTATGGACTTTAAAGAAGAATGCTTTTCCGTGCCCATTTGGAGATGCCTGAGATCTGGGCTGAAGATGGAAAACCACACGCAGGTTTCTCCACAGCACAGAAGATCTGGAAGGAGGTGTCTGTAAAGTCCAGTCAAAACCAGCACTCCTCATATCCAGAGCATGTCGCCTTTCTTTGCCTCATGCCACATGAAGAGACTCATCTCTAGACAGGATTGAGAAGAGACTGTGATAAGAAATCTTTCCAGGCTAGAACTTGCATCCTTGAATTTCTGATTGAATTGCAGATTGCTGTGGCCATATGCTGCCTTTCCATAACAGGTGGAATACACTCTATTAGATCTGCCATTGCCAAGACAGCTATCATTTTACTCATTTAAAAGATTTATGCCCCAATTGTCTTCTTTGTCTCAGACAGAGGGCTTTTCTATGTGGGAAATTTGGTGTGCAGTAAGCCAAGCCACAGATTTTGATCAGACATGCTTTTCCACAGTAATGTTCTGAATGCATGATTTAAGGGACTAGTTACTTTTTTTTTTGAGGCACTCTGAAACAATATATGGTTGGATGTTGGTACAGAGAAGTTATGTAAAAATCATGGCTTCCCATGCCACAGACTGACTTTCTCTGCTGAAAATTAGAGCAAACAAGCTTCAATAAAGCCATCTGAGAGAAAAGACATGGTGTGTCAAATCCAGCCTTCCTCTTCCTTGCTCTTCCCTTCTCCCTCTGAAAGATCTAGACCTTTCCTAGCTGTAAATGCTTCAGAAGTCTGGCAGACCTGAGGTTTATTACTGCAGTCTGTATTAAGACAAAGCGAAAAAAAAAACAATTCAATATTCCTGACCAGGTTAGAAGAGTTAAAATACTTTGGGCATACAAGGAAAACAGGAGACTCAGTCCAAGAACTCTGATAGGAGTGTTTCTATTGGGAAAATGCTGTTTCAGCAGAATATGGGCTCACTTATCTCTGCCACTCTGGTACAATATAAACATAAATAATACAGATAATACTGTACTTGGGAGAGTCATCAATATGATATAAATCAAGCATGTCAAGAAAGGAGAGCAGAGCAGTGCAAAGTGGAAGGGAACAAACTCAGCCCAAGCCCTGCCCCTCGGGAGGATTCACGGTGATGAAGTGGGGACAGGAACAGGCCAGGGCATCAGTGGTGCAACAGGCTGGCATTCCCTGGCCTTGCCGGGCAAGGCAGAGGGTCCAGGCTGGGCTGCAGTGGGGTCCTGGTCTCTAGGCAAGTGGAGGCCATGGCGGGCATCAGGATCATCAGGGCTGCAGGGTCACGACAGCGCTGGCTTCCTCCCTCACCTTTCTAACCTGGTACTGAGGATGGAACGAGCTGCATACGATCCAGACTGAAAAATGGCTTATTCTTTTACTGCTTATTCTAATTCTGAAGTGCACTCTTCCTCACATGCTGACAACCTAGTAGTCTATACCTTTCACAGGGAGATTCCTCCCTCCTACAGCTTCTTGAATTTTTGCCTTGGCCTGCCTGCTTGCTTGTTTAAGCCTCATGGAAAAGGAAGCATCACAGGACAGAAAGTGCAGCCTTTGTGAAGGGAGAAGTAAACAAGGGTGGCAAGTGTGGGGTCTTTGCTCCAAACTGGGTTGACACAAAGAGCCACAGGCAGATCTGAGGATCTGAAAGCCCAAGGAGATCCATCACACAGGGTGATAGTGCAGCTCCTTGCCATTTGGGGGACAGACAAATCCTTGGGAAGTATCTTCTTGTTCTTGCAGCCAAAAAGCAGATAGTTTTTCAGAAAAAAATCCCATCCCTCATTCCACGTAGTCGCATACAGAAAAGCACAGACCAGCATGGGCAGATTTATCATCAAGAGCGCTCACATTCATTTAGTTTCAGTAAGAGGTAATTCTCATATTGACTGGAGGTATCATGCTATCACATTTATGATGGTGCCACATATGGAGACCATAAGATGTTGCTGTGCCAGGTACTGTACATTATTATTATTTGTACTAGCAACATGCCAGGAGCCAGGTGCTGCACAACATAAAACAAAAAGTAATTCCATCCTGTGGACAGGTTACAGAATAATAGCAAAGGTGACCACTCCTGATCTGGACAGCTTAGTCTAGAGCAGGACAAAAGAGAACAGGCATAAGATGTTGCATTAAGTATTTGTTTTCCTAATGGAAAGGGCTTTGTCTAACAGGAGTTAGGATTGCTGCACTCAGAGAGAGTCAGAAAGTAAGGCAAGAAGAGATGCCTTTATCTCATCTTGTTTATTTAGAGTCCTTTCTGAAACATTTCATCGAACAGCTGAAGAGTCTGACTTGTAAGCTGGTTACGAAAATTTCAGTCCTGTGAGTGGTAGAAATAATCATGAGTCTCAGCACAGATAGGCATCAGCATTTTCCTCTAAGCATGTTCTTCATCTACAAATACATACGCAAAGCACAGCCTAGCTCAGACACTGAAAAATCAGACATTATAAATACATCTTAAAAGCCTTGTAAAGTTCTTTCTTCTGCAGATGAAGATGGAAGAACACACCCCCCAGCAGACAGACAGCTCTGGCTGCACTTGCATGTTCAGTCAGGCCTCTGCATAGCCAGGTATCTTCTCTATGGAAATGGACAAATAATCCTTTAGGAAAATGGGTTTCATCATGTTAGACTTAGAGGTCTTTTCTGAGGACTAAATGTTAGGGGGGGAAAAGATAATCAGAAATCAGCATATTAGGTTTAAATCTGCTTTTTAAAATTAAAACTGCAATTTATCAAGTGTTCTTGCAGTCATGATTATTGCTTCAGCAGCTGCAGCATCTGGGAAGATCCAAAATGACTGCAAAGTATCATAGAACAAGTGAGATCTAAATTTCAACAGTAGCAAAACAAGAGGAAAAAGCAAATTATTAGTTATTCGTATAGAGAGAAGGTTGTTGTGACATAGGACAGTGCTTCAGACATGGACTTATCTTCATAAGTGACCTGGATTTTGGGATGAAGAGCACCCTGATGAATTTTGCAGATAACACGAAGTTGAGTGTGGAGATTGACACTCCAGAAGGAAGAGCTACCCTTCAGGAAGACTTCGACAGTCTGGAAGAGTGGGCTAGCAGGAACCTTGCGAAGATCAACGGAGATAAATATAAGGTCTTGCACCTGGGAATACATAACCCTGGTGCTCAGTTCAGACTGGGTTCCACTTGGCTGGAGAGCAGCTCTGTGGAGAACAACCTGGAGGTCTTGGTGGACAACAGACTCAACATGAGTGAACAGTGTGCTACAGAAGCAAAGAAGGGCAACAGGATGCTGGGATGCATTAAGAAGGGTATCACCAGCAGAGATAACAAAGTCATTATCCTACTCTACTCAACACTTTTCGGGCTGCACCTGGAGTACTTTTCAGTTATCATCCCCACTATACCAAAAAAGATGCAGACAGGCTGGAGAGGGTCCAGAGAAGGGCCATCAAGATGATCAGAGGACTGGAAAACCTTCCGTATGAAGTAAAGCTGAGAGAACTAGGTTTGTTCAGCCTTGAGAAGAGAAGGCTTAGGGGAGATATTACAATGTACCAGTACGTAAAGGGTGTCTACAAAGAGGATGGAAACTCCCTTTCTACAAGGAGGAACATGGAAAAGACAAGGGGTCATGGGTATAAGTTGCTCCTGGGGACATTCCAGTTGGATTCCAGAAGAAAATTTTTCACCATGCGAACCGTTAAACATTGGAATAATCTCCCCAGGAAAGTGGTGGATTCCTTTTCACTGAACACTTTTAAGGCTCAGCTTGACAGCGTTCTGGGTCATCTCATATAAACTATGTATTACCTAAAAGATTGGACCAGATGATCCCCGAGGTCCTTTCCAATCTGGCATTCTGTGATTCTGTGAATTTCAACAAAACATCGGAACTTACAGGTAAATGACGTCCTTCATGTTCCATTAAGAAGATCCTTTAAAATTTGCTTTGCTAGAATGTGTGTCTCAATAACATAGGTCTTTCAAAGGAAAACTATAGCAAAGAAAAAATATCCTCTTTTTTGAATCACGGAAAGCATGCCAAAAGCCTCCATCGAAAAACCCTAAAGTTCATAACGAAATATGCACGTATCTTCAAAAACTGTGCCAATTTTTCAGACCATATTACACTGTATTCACTAAGATATCTGAGAAAAATAACAGAAACCTTTGTAAAGACCTTTATAGAAAACTGATTGGCATGCCTATCTTTTGATAGGCAAAAGAGAAGTTTGAGAAATTTGGGGTTAGGGAAACATGCCTAGAAAGATCCATTCAGAGCCCATTACAGAGGTCCCTGGGTTTTTCTATATGATCCCTCCCCCAGCACTCCCTTCTTCTTGGTGCTCATTGTCATGTATCTCAACTCCACAAGCAGGGTCCAAACCAATGAACTGCAGTTTCGCCATTGTCCCTGTGGGTTGATGGATCACAGTCCTAGTCTTTTACCTGCCTAATCCTTTCTCACAGAGGGATGCCCCTAATTCTAATTAACCAAATGCCTTTGGGTCCCTAATCTATGCAAAATCCTTCTCAAATATGGAATTGATAAAAGTTCCAGGAACACAAGTATGCACCAAAATCCTACATGGAAAATATTTATTTCCTTATCCAGATACAGTCCTTGTGAGCGTTTCTTGAGATCTGCGAATCTTGCAGTTTTGGTATTGAAACTGCAGATTATTTGAAAACGGAACACCTCTCAAAAGATTCCTAGTATTGTTTTTAAGATGATGAAGGAATACTGTAACTAAAACCAAAATATTTTCTAGAGAAGGGTTGAGAAGACAAAGAATGAAAATTCTGCTTTCTGAAAGAGATATTCAGAGATGGTATAGAAATGGTCTCAGACTGGTTGCAGTATATAATATTGATTATCATTTAGAACCTGAGCACAAGGATAGCACTCAAAACGGAGGCTTTCCAGAACAAGGCTTCAGATGTTGTAACTTGGCACAGCGTTATCAAAGTCAAGAAACCAAGGCACGAAACTCTGAAGCAGGGCAACCCGACAAGAGAGCATTAGGGATCTTAAACACACAATTGCCTTTGTATGGTGGGTTGGAGTTAGCGCTCTGTGCCTTGTGAGAAGACATCAAAAGCTTTCAACAGTGCAGCTCATATGACGCCCCACCTGCTATCCTTTTCTGAACAAGACACTTGTGAAGCCTTGCTTTAGGAAAACAAAGTAGTTACCAGATTTTAGCCCTTTTTAAAATACATTCCATAATCCCTGGAGCTACATCTTGAAATGTTTGCCCCTGGGATCTTGCCCTACAAGAAATTTCACCTAATGCGCTGTTTCTAACGAACAATAGATGTAAGAATCTGGATGGGAATGAAAAATATGAAGCAATATCTATTTCCTAACGGGTTCCATAATTGGTGAAAATAACTTTAACAAACTACAGGGCACCCTTCCCCCAGTTGTTCTTCCTTGGTGTGCTGAGTACTGTGGGTTTACCAAAGCCCCCTCTGCAAGCTGAATGAGATCCGTAGCCTCTCAAGAGTCTCCCAGATCAACAAAATTCCCCCTAATTCTTTCCCTGTTAGAATTTGTTTTGCATGGAATTTATTTGCCCATTTTGCATGAACCATTTGGCTGTAATCTTGGCAGCATGCACCCTTGCCAGATTTTAGAAAGATGAGTAAACTTCTGAATCTGATAGCGACTTCAACAGAATACCAAAAAGGAGCTTCTTTGTTCTCTGTAAACAGACTATTTACTTTGATCTGGTAAAATGAATTAATGAAAGGAAATGACACCTTCCAATTCCTTGTGTGCAGGAGAAAGGGAAAAACGGAAGTGGGCTTAATTTTTGTTTGGTTGGTTTTGTTTCTGTTTTTAGCTTTTTCCAAGGATAGAGTAGGCTAAGGGGCATCCTTTCCAAAGTGTAGCGCCCTTAGAAACAGAAGGATCTTTTCTCTGGTAAAAAGTCTCTTCATACCACTGTAAGGTCCATGTATATGCAAGCAGTTCAGAGTTATTACAAATCTAAAATAGGAAGCTATTCACTTGATCTTTTGGTTCAATCCTATTAGGACCCCCCTGGAGCTCTAAATGGATACCAGCCTGTCACAGGCCTGTTGCTGTGACGACCCAGTCTTTACAGAACAAGAAAAAGAAATGATAGTGATTGGCAGACCTTCCTTGCCCTAGTATGTAACACAAAAGGAGACAAAATGAAGAGGAAGTCAGACTCTTATTATAGGTTTGATGCTTCTTAACCTTACAGCACCTTACACCTGGTAAGTGTCACCCTGCAAGCCTAAACCCTCGGAAGACTACTGTTGCATTTCAGCATTAGATTTGAAGAGTTAAGTCAGGCATTAATTTATCCGTCCTCTTGTTTTAGTTGATTGAAATGCAAACAGCATTCCTAGCAAAACTGCATCTGCAGAAGGAAGAAATAAACAGAGTACCAGACCCTGCTCGCCATGCGCTCATAAGCAGGTTTATATGTTTAAAACCACCACATCAAGCAGGATTTAGCCCACGGCATAAATGAATAAGTGGCTAGCAAAGCAAGGACTGTCTATGGCCCCTATTCCCCTGCTTGAGAAAAGAAAGGATTTGATAAATTCTACCATATGGTGCCATACTGTATCTTCCTAGCTATAAATAATAGCCTTTCTGTTTCTGGTTTTCTTTAGCTTTCCTTGGTAGCTGTGACAGATTTTCAGCAATGCTTATAAAAAGTGCAAAATGCAGTTTCTTCACCTTTTTTTTTTTTGGTGACCAACTAAACAAAAGTAAAAAAGATCAGAAGGAAAGGAACAAAAAGGAAGCTTCCCATTAGCTTAACGACAGGAAGATCCAGATAAAGTCATTGTGATGTTAGAATATTGTATGTTCAATTGTTTCTGTCAAGAGCTGTCAAAGAAAATGATTGCTTAAGGGTGATAGATATACACCTACAACCACAGTGCCTGAGCTGTATCTGTACCTTATGCATGTTTTTCCCAAACTTAGTTATAAATTTTGTTACTATCACATAATAATCTTGAAAAAAATCCCAAGAGTGTAATAGCTTTCTCACAGCACCCCGGAGAAAGTTAATGTAAAACTTTTCTATTTACATTCCTTTCTGGTTTGTCTTAAAAGCAGCGAGGTTTTTACTCATAAAATTTCAAACTGAATTTCTGATATTTGAAGCACAGTCTTGTATTTTAAGAGTGTCACTAAGCAAATGTTTGTGTGACTAGTCAGATAAAATCCAATAAACCATGATCCTTAATGATGGCATAAAAGTTTGCTGCATTAGCAAGCTCAAAAAATGACATTCTCTAAAGATAAGAAGGGAAAGTTAAAATAGGAAGAACATAAAATCGGGATCTATTCTGAAATGTCTTTTTAATACTCTAAAAGACAGTTCAAAACATTAATTTTCTTAAATAAGCAATGCTGAACTTTTAAAGGCTTGTAGAAAAGCACTTGCACTTAAAATAAGATTCAAAACAATAGCAGAGATTCCTAGCAGATATAAGCCAATGCAGCTCCTTTGACTTCAGTGAATTTACACTGATTTAAAGCAACAGAGATTCTGATCCAAACTTGTCAAAGCTTTTCAACTTTATATTTAGAACAATATGTTCTTGAGTCTTTTGGATGATGATTTGGATACTTATATTTACAGCTCTCTACCACTATTCCTCCCTAATCACTCATTTCCAAGGTGACACTCACCTCCAAAGCAAAATGCAGAATAAATATGTATATGTGTCACTATTAAGGTAGGGAAAAAAAGATAAATCTAACCAATATTTCTCAGAATTTTAAAAAGCAAGGGGGTTAGCAAACATTTAATCCTGTATTTTCTTTTAACCTTTATACAACTTAGTTTCCTATATAACTTCTAAAAATTGTATGATACAATATAGAATGGAGATACACTTATTATAATGTACATACATATTTCCTGATGAAGTCTGAATTTGTAAAAACAATGGAAGCTTTTGTACTTTGAACATTTTTTAAATATGCATGAAAAAGTATTTGCTAGTCAGGAGAGGAAAAAAGTTAAAGGTGTCAAAAAATAAATTCTAAAAAAGATTACATCTCATGATGCTAAAATATACTGCTTTTTGTATCCTGACAATCTGAACTATCTCACAATAGGTTTTGCTGATCATTGCCAATTTAGAAGCAGAAATGAATGCTTCTTTTACAGACCTTTGTTCTTCTTTAAAGAACAAAAGAGAAATTCTATAACGTGAGGAACAACAAACTAAGGCTATTTTTTATTTTCTGTGTAAGCTGAATTCACATCCATATAACTTTTTTCTTACAGTGTAAACCAAGTTTTCATATGGCAATCATACACTGAGATTTTAAAAATTAAACAAAAACTTCAGTTTACTGGAAACGAATGTATTTATTTTGCTAACGTTTCGGTAATTCAGCAATTAAACCATGTTTTTCACAGTTTTGTCATGAAGACAAATTAGTTGTTCTGTTAAATTACTGCTAAAGGCCATATAGTATATTTACAAAATAGTTGTTATTAATGTACAGTTTTTCAAGTAAGGAGAAAGAGAAAACAATCAGCAGTATCTGTTTTGAGTAGACAATAACTGACAACACAATTTCATGACACAGCTTTTCATTTGTTTTTAAATAATACACAAGGAAAAGCGGTTTATGAAAATCTATTTATTTTTACTCTCATTAATTTATTTTTTAGTATTATTTTACGAAAATACATTAAACATAAAGAAAGCAATTGTAAAAAATGGGAAAAAAAACCCCAAGCACAAAGAATCTAAAATCTGATTACATTTTTGTCTGCACAGCAGGAATTGTTTGTGCTATAAATATAATACTTCAGAAATAATTTGGTGGTACCTTTGTTTTACTACCATTATTGCAATATGATAGCAGTTAATGGCATAAAGTTCCCCTGCATTTTCTTCCCTTTGCACAGTTAATATTATCAGCCTTACATACGTACCAAAATACCAGAGTTATTGAAGCATGCTGGGGAAGGTTGAACCTCTAGTATTTTTCCTGGGTAGTACAAGTTGGAGAGCAGTCCCTGGAAGAATGAAATTTGTCTCCTATCTGTGGGATGAGCAGGGGCTTTGCACCACCTCCTGGTGCACTGGGGAACAGCCAGAGACCAGGGTTCTCCCTGGCTGATGCTTTTTCTCTTGTGTTTTTCTCTTTCTTCCCCACTTTTATCCATATTTCTTTAAACTTAGGGGCCAATAGGGCCACAAGCCCTTATCCTGCCCTGCTTTCCCCAGTCTCCTAGAGCACAGGGATGAAACAAAGGCTCTTTACATCCACCCTCTTGCTGCCCTTCTGCAAGAGTACCTCTGTGGATAAAGGCAGCTGTATGCACATCGCTTATTGAACACAGACCCTAGCCTGGAAAGCACAGAGATTCCAGAAAGGTGGAAACTCCCTGAGCTTGCACCAAGAGGTTTGCTCCAGGCTAGTGGTGCTGAGGGGCATTGCCCCTGGGTGTCAATTCTAGACAAGATGGATTGAGCAGAGCCTCTGTCACAGCCCCGTCCCTCAGCCATAGCTTCTCTCAAGCTTTCATCACCTTGAACTGCAGATTTCTAAATGAACCCTCAATCGTCTGGTCTGAGGGATTGCAAAAATGAGAGAAATATCCCTGGGTGTTCCAGCAGACTTTGATTCAGGCCCAGAGCTAATAAACTCCCGACAGCAGACCTTTCCTGGGATGGGCTGGTCTTGCCTCCATTTATGTTTGTTGAACAGCATCCTAGCTAGGTCTAGGGGCTTTCTGCCACAGAAAATGAATTAAACAGGACAAAAGGAAAAAATTCAAAATCCCAGAGTTCCTGAACTGAATCCTTGTCTCTTGCACTTATAGAGCTACTCTGTGACGGGGATTTGGCCTCATAAGTCTAGCAACAACCTAGAGCAAAACAAAAGAGCTAATAAAGGGTTTTCATCATCTGTTTGGCTTCACACTCCCAGCTTTAAAACAAAATAAGACACTACCACTTATAATACCAGAAAAATAAATGCTTTTCTTTCTTGGGTTCATAAAACACTCATTACCCATAATTAATCATAATGACATGCTGCATTCAGGCTTCTAGCTTGGTTCTGGCTGGAAGTGTAAAGAATCTGCTTCTCTTAGCTTCCGGTACTTCACCCAGTATGTTCTTCAAGATGCAAAACTGATTATCTGAAATAGAAATCTCTTGTTTCCTTTGGTTTTGTTGTGTTGAAAAAAAAACTATTGGTTAGTTGCTAAATCTTTGCATTTACCACTTACCTTAAACAACTGGCTATTTAACTCCATTGAAGCTCATGGATTTACACTAGAGTGGTGTTAACCTAGCAGCTATAAAGTCATTAAAACTTGACCAAAGATTGACCAAAACTTGACCTGGTTAAGTTCTTAGGGCAGCTACTGAGATCATTAATAAATTATGTATGTCTTAATGCTAGCTGCTCACTACAGACCCCAGGATATAATACTGATTGAAATGCAGTCTCTCCTTGTCAAAACAGCAATTCGTATTATTTATAAACATGATTCTGAGACTTAAAGTAAGAGAAAATACAAAAAAACATAAACATTTTAATAATAATCTTCCAAGGCATATAAACTCATACAAACATCTTTCATTCTGAAAGTAAGAGTGGAAGGAAAAAGTGAATGTTGGTATATATCCATCACCCCAGCCAACCATGACATTTAACTACAAGTCTGTCGGGGAGATTTTGTTCACCCTCACCTCACTTGCACTGAGCTCTGATAACGAGAAGTTGGTGCTTGATCCAAAGCCTATTTAGTCAGTAGTTTTCTACTCATTTCAGCCTACAGGTTGAATTGGATCGACCCCCAGGAGACACCACACCTGCTGGCATCCTCTATTCCATGTGTGATATCAGGTCAGGAACAGAAAAACACCCACCAGCTCTTGGAGCAATTTCTACTTCCTTCAAATTGGTTCCATGCACAGCATAGAGACCTACACCAATGGCTCCCTTCCCTTTTCCTCTGAGAATGGATAGTCATTGTGGCCAAGACAAATTTTGAGCATCTCTGATATGAAACCAGGTTATTTTTCAAAGCCCAGGGAACCAAACAGAAAACAGCTGCTCTCACACTCTAGACGAGCGTTTTGCTTTATTTTTTGACAAATCTGACCATGAAGTGTGTTCGATGTTGCAGAATGAATCACTACTAACTGCTCCCCAGCAATGCATCTATGCAACACAAGCAGGACACCTTCTTCTCACATGCTTCAGAAAAAGAGTTTGCTCAGACAAAAGCGATAAACTTACAGAAACCTGAGTGGACATCATTGTGATTTCCTCATAGAGATGGTCCTCAGAGTTTAACAACTATAATTTTTCATGAATATGTAAAGACTGTGTAAAGAATTATGGATTTGCTGTAGAAATCTAAAACAGACTTAGAAAGAGAAATTTGAAAGAAAAACTCTCAGAATTCTGTGGGCCAGACTGTGCTCACTTTCTGCTGAGCTTATTACAGTAGTAAGGCTGTCAGTTATGACTCCCAACCACATCCCCATGGGTTGCTTTAGCTTTCACCAGATGGCAGTGGTGCCTCAGGGACTATCCATCAGATGAGGTTAACAGCAGGCTCTCCTCCCCTCTCCTGACATGCTTACCAAATGGTGGACTTTGGGGAGGAAAGCATTGCACCTTCTTTGTCCTGTTCAAGGCTCTCCCATTTCCTACGGCATCCACAGCAGAACATTACAGTAAATCTCTAAATCCATAGGACTACCTCAGCAACAAAGAGAACAACACTAAAAAATAAGGGGTCCTGGCAGTTTCTGTAGTTGCATCTACAGACTTCTGTGAAATTCTATAGATCCCTTCTGTTTCTAAACTCAAAAGGACTTTGTCTATAAATACAAGGACAAAGAATAGTTACCTGCGATCAGAGTTTAAGGATTTGATTTTGTCACAAGCCCTGGTTTTGGGCTAAGTCATCTGATCTTTCCATTTTCAGTCTGCATGATGAGTACAGTAATTCTCCTTTAAATTTTGTATGGTGGGATTTAATTCAGTTGTCAGCTGCTAAGTGTTAAGGCTGATGAATATCATGGAAATATCTATCTGAATGTTTGTACAAAGTGTACATTCTTGGAATACAGGCAATGTTTGTATTCATGATTGTAGAAACAGATTGGAGTTTCCAGCAAGAAATTTCCATCCACTTCTCCTCACAGTCTTTCCATAGCCCCCATCACACTCCACACCCATTCATAAACTCACATTTATTTTGGTTACAATGAATAGCCTATAATTCCTCCTATGTAGCAATTAGAGCAATTTTCCCAGTTCCATTTTCATTTTCCTCCACTAGTTACAGTTTGTGGCAGGTGGGACTTAAAGGTTTCCAACAGTAAATCCTTCCTATAGGTAGTAAGCATGGACAGATTTTTCGATGTGACATCCTTTTACATAATGAGCAAAAGAGAAGAATGTCTTGAGAAACAGTACCTCAACAGACAGGCAGAAGGATGTGAGCCATATCCTTCAGAAAACTGACTCTTACCCTCTAGTGGACCAAGACACCAAGCAGATGTTATCTGAACTGTTGGTCTTGTCAAGGAATATTAATCTATGTGTGTTTATACTGAGAGAGGGATACACATGTATGTAACAGTACACATGCTTCAGGTGCACCAAGCAGAAGCACACATGATCTGCCACAAGTCTTTTGTTTGTACCACAATCCTAGTAAAGACTGAAGGTCTCCATGCTTAGATAAAACAATCGTACTGTTAAGATCCAGCGGGGGACTTCCTGCTTCTCTAAGTGGTGGAAGGTGGGCAGAAAACTGTCTGTGATATGTGAGCTGAGATCTGGTACCACCTCAACCCTCCTGACATATATTCTCTTCTGTAATGTGAAATATGTTCTGAGGTACTGAAGAAGCTTTGCCTGTTACAAAGGAGCACAAAGCAACAGGAAAGGACTGGGCAATACAAGTTCTGTTTATATGCTGAATTTATATACTTGCAATGTTGAATTTTGAGCTGCAGTTTCAACCCCACCTCACCACAGTCCTGCAGCTGTGCAGATGTACATGCCATACTACACGAGAGAGGAAAAGACACGTTTTTAATAAGTTGTTCTGACATTTCTACACGATGGCATTTGTATTTATTACAGCAGACCATCACCGTGCACATTGCAAATCAATAAAGTGAATGTGAAGCCGTTCATAGCACTCAAAGCCTTGTCCGTTACTGTAATATCCAGTTGTTTACAGTGCAGTAATGAGGCACTTGTAGGCCTCACTCAAACATGGCTTTCATTCTCCGGCATGATCAAATGCCAACAGGCTGTACAATGGTTCTTTTGTGGATCAGGTATATCCTGATTTAGCCTTGGATAACACTAGAGAAGTCAACAGGTTTGTAGTTCACTCACATCATCAGGTAAAGATAAATTAAGTCAAAACCCCAGACCCAAGCAGTTTCTAGAATTAGGGAACTTTTGGCTATGATCCTTTTTTAATCAGGAAGAATAATTTAAAGAGGAGAGAGGGAAGACAAGGAGCAAGGGGGTGTGGAGACAGGAAAAATATGTCATCTAAGCCGTGCATTGGCAGCTTCCATAAGAGAGATCTTGAGCTCAGCTCAAAAACCTGTTTCACAGCTTCTTTGGCCGAAACAAAGCCTAACCAAATGTCTGTATTTCATTTCCTAACATTGCAGACTGATTCTGTACAGGACAGATTGCAGAGGCCCTTGCTGATTCTCTTTGTCTTGTGCCCTGTCCCTTCATATGTTCTGGATGTGGGTTGTTGAGTGGTCACTTAGTAAATATTATGGAGAACTGGACTCAATCTCTATGGAAACAGGTAAACATTCAATTGAGAAGGTTTTAAAATTATTATTATTCCTTGTTTGGAAATCAGAAACGTTAACCCTTGTGGGGAAGGGCTTCATCCCAGTTTTCCAAGAGGCAACATATTCTGAATATGACTCTTCAAATTTCAATTTTAGGGTTTTTTTATTGTTTTTCCACCCCCCCCAATCTTTTCTTCTCTCTTTTCAGTCTCACCTGTCTTGACAAGGCCTGCCCTTTCCACAGCTCCCTTAGCTCATTTCTGTTTTCTGTCACACCCAGCTCCTTCAGTGGCCTTCTTTAATGGACCTCACTCTACTCCCGACCTTTCATTATATCCCTGAAGCAGCAAGCTTTATTATAGTGCTGTTCCTAACCCCAACCCAAAGTATAGTAACTCCTTGCAGCATTCCAGCTCTGGTCCAGGACCAATTCAGAATATACAGCCCAAGAAGGCTACACAAGTAGCTGCTTATAGATCTGGCAAAGGAAGCCAGATTGATGTACACAACTGCAGAATGGGAATGGCTCTGCCTGGATCAAGGCTGCAAGAAGTTTCCTGTGACATCTGAGAAGGCGCAGTAACACAGTAGGAGAGCAGTTATGGAAATCCTTACAAGTGCTCCTGCAGAAAAAACTAGAAGCTTAAGGAAATTGGACAAAGAAGCATTTTTTCTGAGATGGTTATAATTTCAGTTTTATCATTTAGTTGTGTTCCAACAGTCAGCTTTTCACCAAGTTATGGCTTTCGCATGCGCAGGGGATATACTTCCATAACAGGATGCCATTTGATTTTTAAGTATGCAGATTGATTTTGTGAATCCAACCTAATCCACCAAAAATAAAACTCAAGTGATTTTATTTATTTTTCTCTTGGATCAAAAAAAGTCTATATTTGTCGATCTGTGCATGGGGTCAGTTTTAATGCACTCCTGCAGACCTCTGCTTAGCACCCGAGCGACAGGGCTGGTGTATCCCAGATGAATCAGAGTAACTGTATATGTCCTCCGTCTGTCCAGGTTTTCCAGCAACCTGTTCAGAAGAGTAGGAAGAGCACCAAGCCCTGCTGAAGCTAAAACACTGGGCAGAAAGAGGACCAGACTTGGCAGGTAGCCTTCGGTTGCTGAGCTTCATTCAGCTTCCCAGAGCCGCTATAAAGCATGTAGATAGTGATGGCCTTCATTCTTAGCTCCTCCAGATGATCCGTGACAATTGAAGCTATGGCTGGCACAAAACTTGTTCAACAACACGTAAATCCAGCCCTGGAGTAGAAAGGTTGACTGACACATTTAGTGAGCAGCACTTATATAACATGCAACATAGCAGGCTGAACAGCAGCTTGTGTTGTAGAGCACTGTAATCATTGCTATCATGTAGAACAGAGAGTGTGAAGGCAGGACTTGTCTAACCACCAACACACTACGCAGATCACTACAGCAGAGAGGCCAGAACGTCAGTGACAGCTTCAGCCAATGGATGACATGACCATCCCTCTGTCAGCTCGTTGCCCAAAACCAAAGAATTTTTCGGAAGTCAATAACTAGGCAGGGTTGCCTTTTCAAATTGTTCCAGGATACTTACAATGAATTGCTGCTTTATCTGAAATTATTTTGTTTGCTTGCATTAACCCTTTTTTGGCTCTATATGCTAATCTGCATACTGTAGTAAATAATTTATTTTAAACAAAATATTTATTTTAAAGCATAAAAAGATGTGGATTTAGAATCCTCTACATTTTATAGATGTATAAAATTTAGAGCAGCTCCTAACAAGCTGCTTGCGATTGGTGCCTGAAGAGAAACTTATTTCAGTCACTGCAAAATCTGGGCTTTGAATGTGAGGACTTGGGGTATCAGATGGGAAACAGAAAATCCTCTGGCAAATGAATTTCCCATGTTACATCTACCATGACTTAGTATGGTGATGTCAGAAGGAGTATTACTCTCTCAGACCCGTGCTATTCTGTTTCACAAATCCACACTTCTCTAGTGTGTACAAATAACAAACTCCCTCGCTACCGCTCCAAAAATATTTAAGAGCAGTGGCTCCAGGGATCATTCACATTACTGAAATGTAATTAGTCCTACAAGAAGTGTAGGAACATTTACTAGTCTATTATATTAGCATAAAGAATAATTACACTGCATGGATTTTTTTTTAACACAGCTGTAGTAGCATATATTTTGCACTGTCAGCACGTGGAAAAGCAGAGAGGTTTGGTAAGTCCGCAGGCAAGTGTTTATTTTCCTCATGGGAAGAAGAAAATATCCAAGGTTTATAAGTATCTTGGAAAAGGGACAAATGTGCTGCAGCAATTTAACAAAGTGCTTATTCTAATCCTTATAAATACACAGTACATGTATCTTTCATAACTGTTATGTTTTGCAGTATTTAGGCAATAGTTGGTATTGAAGGCTTTGTCAGCTATGCTTCAGTGGATTCATAAAAGCACCTTCCGTCTAAAGAAAGGATTTCATAGTAATGGGCAAAATTGTAAGTGCTGTCAATGGCTACATTTCATCTCATTGATTTACACTGTGTAGGTTGATTGCCTGATCTGAACCACATATGCCGGAGATGTGCTGCATTCAGAGCAAAACAACTTGTTTTCACAAAAGAAATGAACTAGCAAATTCTGCTAATTCTCGGAGTGGTGACTCTGTCTCTGGAAAGCTCACAGGGTTACGCTGAGATGCTCTCAGCAGTGCAACAGTGAGTGGAAAACTAACAAACTACAAGTCTTCAAAAGGTTTCTTAAAGCTGTCTGGGGCCAAAATACACCTATTTAATCAGCAAAGGTTCAGTGTAATGCAGAACATTGTTGAAAAGAGGTCTTGGGCCTCTAACCACTGATAAACACAAATGAAACTTGAAGACTTGGGAAGCAGTGTTAGCAAAACACTACCAAAACCCAGTTGTCCATGTTTTCTGGGGCTTATTGTTGCCTTGGTTGAGTTTTCTGCAAGGAGGGAGAAAACAGTGGATGGGCTATATAAGCTGAGCTATGCAAGTGAAGTGGTTCGTGCGACAAGGTGGAGTGCTGTTTTGCACACAGTGCCTGGGAGATTATGAACAGCCTGTATCTGACACCATAGGACTGGTGGTAGCCCTGCATCTTGATATATCAACATTTTTTTTGCTCCCTTCTAGAAACTCTGCATAATAAATAATGTGTGAAAAAAGTCAATGCCTTTTGGGGATTTAACAGTTTAGGTCTGAACTCTGCATGCGCTAAGTTATGCTCATCACATACCTTACTTGGATTTCGTTACAGTCTTCACAATCAATGATAAGAGGTAACACCCTGGCAAACACTGCACATAAACTGTGCAAGCAGCAGTAACTCAGAAGGCAGAGATTCGATTTGCCTTGCAATTCACAGCATAGATCAGATGTAGAGACCACATTTTCTCTCCTGATCTATTTCATGTTAGTCCCCAACAGTTATACCCCTATTCCTTTATATTAATAGATTAAATAAGGGCATAGTCTGGATGCCCCAAGCAAGTTAAAGATTTTACTTTCTCCCCCTAAACAGGGATCCAGTCTGTGAACTGACGTGGAGCAAACGCGTACCTCTTTCCCTAAGTACAACATTGGGGCAAGCAAAGGTTGAGGTTTATTCATTACTTGTAATAGCTTAAAATTTCAGCTTGGAGATAGGCTGATTATTTGAAACATGCACTGCACAACAAACTTTCCTCAAACCTAAAGCATCATAGCAATGGGACATAAAAGTCTTTCAGCACAACTAAAATATTTAACATAGGAAGAACTTGAAAAAGTTGGCCTGGATTTAAAACATAAGGAATAAGCGTAAGCAGACAAGAGGTTAACTCAGAGCTCTGAACAGGACAAAGGAGCCTGAGCAAGGTCAGAGGAAGGTAAAACCTCCATGCAGTGCAGCAGAGAACCATGCTGAGTTTGAGTCCCAGAGGCAATACAGATGCACCAGTGCACATGTTAATAAGCTTCATCTCAGTAAAGACTATTAGCATGGGCACAGCCTCCTGCTACACCAATTATTCTACTTTGACTGCTAGTTTAGTTTCTTCAAGGTGCTCTATTGCAAATAACAATCATGCCCTCTACTCCCATTCTATACACAGCTACTTTGCTAGCAAATGAATCTGTGGTACGCAAAAAAATTGGCACGGCTTAGTCGTGGCTTGGCCCTGCTTCCAGTGCTTGCTTTGAGGATCTCAGACTCAGATTGGACTATGTATGAGGATCTCCCCAGGCATTTTTGCCTCCACACATTGTAGGTGACAGAGAATATGGATTAGGAATGCTGCAGGGGCCCTTGAAAAACCACAGAGCCAAGGCTGGCTGGAGTAGGGGGCTGGCAGCCAGCTGTTCGCAAAGATTGCTTGCCTTTACCCTCACCTTGCATATGCATGGTCAGTCCTGGCCAACATTGAGTTTCCTCTGTATGCTGAAGGTCTAAGAGCCAGGACCTGCAAAACAAGCATAGTGCTGTCATACCTTGCAGCTGCACTGTGTCTATAACCCATCACTGATGCAGGAATGATTCTGTCTGCGGGCTTAGGCAGCTGCTGCCTACTCTCAAACACAACAGGACTCGCTTTGGGTCACATCTGCTCTAAAAATGGTTTGATCGAACTGGCTGTTTCAACACGCCTCCCATGTTTCTGCCTTCTGCCTCATGTCTTTGATGCTGTCAGCCCAGAGATTCATTGTAAGGTGGTGGAATTCCCAGAGAAAGGGCTGAATTCAACTGGAGAGTGCACCATGGTCAAGCACATTGGAAAGGGCTGACCCTCTCCAAACCTAGGCATCAGTCACTGCAGTCACTGCTTCATGGCCCCATGAAAATCACCTGGGTGGGTAAGATCCGCAGCCAAGGAAGAATATAAGTTCTGAAGCCAAAGAAAATAAAACTTTAATCATAATTATATGGTTATTGCATGACATCACAAGAGATAATTGGAACTTTCCACTGTCTTTCTCTTAGGAGTTATTTTAACTGAGCTGAGTTTTCTGTGAATTATAAGTCTTGCTTGGGGGGCGATTACATCTCTTTGATGTGTTTTATGCTGGCATGACTGATATATATACCAACCTTATCTTCTCAATGCAAGGGTTCTGGCACAGTTCAGAAGCCAGTTCTCCTGGTCCTACTCAATTTACATTTAAATGTAATAGCCAGTGCTAAAGGTTTTTTTCTTGCACAGCGTGCCAGATGCAGAAACAGGTCTTAGATGTCTGAAATTAGATTTTGGCTTTGAAACTTAGATCCTCTTGATCATTTTGCAAAGCCTCTGAAGTTCATGGAATGACAGATGGGGAGCAGCAAATGGCTGCTGCATTGGATAGACTGCGGAGCGTAGGTAGCAGGTAAAGGCACTTCTTCCAAAACATGTTGTGAATTAGTCCCATCTCTGCTGCCATCCATTTCATAGAATCATAGAATCATAGAATCTTCTGATTGGAAAAGACCTTTGAGATCATCGAGTCCAACTGCACCCATCCAACCGCTAAACCATGTCCCTCAAAAACTCATCCACCCGTTTTTTAAACACCTCCAGGGATGGAGACTCAGTGACCTCCCTGGGCAGCTGTTCCAGTGCCTGACTACCCTTTTGGTAAAGAAATTCTTCCTAATATCCAGTCTGAACCTCCCCTGGCACAACTTATGGCCATTTCCCCTTGTCCTATCACCTGTCACTTCACTCGCTCTCCCACAGCCCCCTTTCAGGCAGTTGTAAACAGTGATGAGATCTCCCCTCAGCCTCCTCTTCTCCAGGCAAAACAAACCCAGTTCCCTCAGCCGGTCCTTATAGGACTTGTTCTCCAGCCCCTTCCCCAGCCTCATCGCCCTTCTCTGGATGCACTCCAACCCCTCAATGTCCTTCTTGTAGTGAGGGACCCAGAACTGAACACAGGACTCGAGGTTGTGACCTCATCAGTGCCGAGTACAGGGGCACAATCACCTCCCTTGTCCTGCTGGCCACGCTGTTTCTGATACTGGCCAAGATGCCATTGATCTTCTTGGCCACCTGGGCCACTACTGGCTCATATTCAGCCGGTTGTCAATCAACACCCCCAGGTCCTTCTATTCCACGCAGCTCTCCAGCCAGTCTTCCCCAAGCCTGTAATGCTGCATCAGGTTGTTGTGTCCCAGATGCAGTACTCGGCATTTGGTCTTGTTGAACCTGTTGGTCTCAGCCCAACGATCCAGCCTGTCCAGATCTCTTTGCAGAGCCTCCCTTCCTTCAAACAAATCAACACTGCCACCCAGCTTTCACCTTGCCATATCCACAGAAAGGTTTTTGTCTCTCAGGAAGGAAGACGAGCGTTTTACCTCAGCTAGCCCTGGGATGGAACATTGTGGCATTAGGATCAGGGTGTAGACTGAACCATGGAAAAACAGGAGCAAATCTTCGTGTTGTGAGATACTGCTGAAGCACAATGAGTTTCCTAGTGGGTGTGAGCTCAACTGAGGCACAGTATTGACACTACTGACCAAAACAGGCTCAGTGTGTGGAGAACTTAGTGAAAAAAATACATAGGACATGGAGGGATGTGTTGTACATTTCCTGGAAAGGACATTTCCTACACTCCTTTACGAAGCTCTTTTCTTAGATGTTAATACCTGTATATCAGAGCTATAAGCCAAGACCCCAAAACTCCACCCTTTGCCTGACCAGGCTCTGCATGCACTTGGATCAGTCAGCAGCGTGAGCATCGTACCCATAGGCACAAAGCTTTATCTCACGCTATAAATCGTTTTCCCTGTTGATCTGTGACTTCTTCAGGTGGTTGTCTCTCTCTGGTGCAATACTCTGTCTGTTGAATTTTAGCTCTGTTGAGTCTTTTGACTTTGGCCATCCTTGAAAGAAAAGCTAGGTTAGCTTTCTGCTTTTAATTTATCATCCTGATAACTGTCCAGGACCCTGTAGATTACAACATTATGGGTTTTCTTTTTCCTCAGCCCCTAGATGGATAAGGAAAAAATATTTTATATAATTTTCTCTGCTTGGAATATGTATGGTCTTCTGTCCCTCTCAGCAGAAGTGCCGATATGTCCCGATCCAGAACAAACCCTCATGGAGTGAGTCAATGACAAGACCTCCTTGAGGTGGCTGAGGAATCAAGGAAATTAATTCAGGTTTCCAAACTATTTCTGAAATAGGGCAAAGAACAAGAAGGTGTCTTGGCAAAGGCACAGGTGAGGGGGTGGCTTCCCAGCTCCTCCTGCACGGCCTTAGCCTTTAATGCCTTCCTGTGCTTTGAGGGCCATGTTGGATCCTCTTGTGGAATGTCACTCTGGTTACAGGTGCAAAGAATAATGCAGTGAAGAACTTTTGCTTATTTTTCTTCCAAACTACTACAGGACTGTCCTGAGCCTTCAGCGTATGTAAAAGGATTATCGTTGACTTCAATCTTGACGCCATGCCCAAATGATGTGAAATTATTTCAGCCTGGGCTGAAAGTGACAGTGTTCTGATGGCTGGTGCTGGCCAGGACTTGGAAGGAGGGACTCTGGTGGTCTTTTACTTACTGTAAAATCAATTAATCTATTACGTTAGTAGTGCTAATAATGATTCATCAAAATTTTTCCATCATTTCTCAACCAGTGGTAGTTCAAAAATATCCACTTGGAAAATTTCTTAGGCTGAATCCATTGATTTCAGAAAGGCCGTTGCTCTTTCCCATAGAAGGCAGAGGACGTGAGAGAGGATTAAATTCAACATTTTTTCAGACTCTGCAGTGGTGTTGGTCAAGTTTATTAGGTGATGAAAAATGCATGCTGATACTTAGACTGCAGAAGAAAAGCATCAGCACTGGTAGGAAGATCATAGCCTATTGGAGCAAAAAAATACACATCCTAACAATAGATTCAGGAAATTATCACAGGCGGAAGTCTTCTACTCAGAGGATATACATAGACTCAGAATGACAAAGGAGGGTAAGAAGGGCAGCATAACTGAGATCAAGTAATCTGGAAGTGGTCTATGTCCATGAAGCCTGGTCTTAGATACAGATGTAGGCAGGGAGCAATATACAAGTCTGAAGTTAGTGCGAAAAGGTCTCAGGCATCCTCTGCTTTGACCATGGAATTAGTAGCTTCTTTCTCCATCCCATCTGGTGACTCACTGTGGCCAGAAGCAAAGTCAGGCTGAAGACCTATGTGGGGCCATTAATGGATACCACACGTGGGCCATGATGAAAATCATTTAGTTTGTCTTGGTAAGCCAGTGGAGGAGCCTCACTTATCCCTGGGCTGGGCTGGATGTCTAGTTCGCAACCCTCAGTGGTGCAGCCAAACACAACAGGTTGAGGAAGCTACGGTTTTCAAGAAAAATATGGAAACTGTGAGATACGGAGGGGAACAGTGAGGAGACGAGAAAAAAATGTTAATAGAAGAAATGAAAGTTGGCCTAGTAACAGAACTGTTAATAACCAGAGTCCTGTACTCAAGGACTGGGTGCCAGTTTCTACTGTCTGCAGCCCACTTCTTTATGTCCTGGGACAAGTCACTTTGGATCTCACCATCTGAAGTATTAAGGCATTTCATGAGCCTTCTTGCTTCAGTTTCACTTCTGTAACAGGGAGTAGCACCATTTTTTTTATGTCCCAAGCGAGCTGCAAGAGTAAATGTATCAAAGTTTGTCAGGACCACAGATATGGGATGATGCAAATTAGTAAATACACTGGGGCTTTTCTTGGCCACAAGTTCATATGGGCACTCGGTCTGTGGAGCCCAGCTGGGCTAGAGGGGGCCATACAGATCCCAAGTACAGGCGCAGCTGGTGACACAACGAGGGAGATTTACACCTTGGCTGGCTCCACAGTAATGTCCTTGTGCACACAAGTCCTCACTGTACCTGCAATGTTCCCTGCAGGGATGTGCTATTAATTCACGTCCCAGCCTGGTGTGCAATAATTTTTCCATGGAGACAAGGCCCAAGTTAGATCTGAGAGTGGAAATGTAAGGCATAGCAAAAATTAACGCCAGCTGGAGCAACAACATGGGGGGAAAGGAAGGTTTTGTACCCCTTTTCCACTGCCACTCTACCACAGAATACTGTAGTCCCTTCAATGCTCTCTCTTCCCCATGCCCGAATATGTCAGGGACTCAAACCTTGTGAGAGAAAGTTTCATGAATCATTGTAGGCAATGTGGACAAAGACAGGAGGATTTGTTTTCTCCTTGTGTCTTAACACAGACCAAGGTGAAGATTGAGCAATTGGCTGTGGTTTCTGCCTGTGGACTCACACAGCAGCACAAGCTTGGAGGGAAAGCAAGTGAGGGCATGTGAGGGAGAGACACAGAGACACCTGGAGAAATTCACATTAGGCAAAAAGAGAAAGTGGGCATGCCTGTTGTGAGTGAGCATGTGGCTGTGGAAAGGGGCATGAGAGAGACGGAGAGAAAAAGTAGATGAGGGACCTGCCAGCAGCAAGTCTGAAGATGAACACCCAGTAGTGACAATGATGTTCCAGCCAATCAATGATGCTTGATGCATGGGGGACAGGATAGATGTCATTATTCTACAAAATTGTATACAAGCAAGAACAAAGTCATCTTTTTAAAATGAAAATGAAAGAGAAATGACAGGGGAAAAGCAAAATATTTGTGAAATGATTTAAACAAAGAGAAGTAAATCCAAAGAATATATTTTTTCCCAACCAATATGATGTACTGTATAGTTTATGAGAGAAGAAAGAAAAAAATCAATCCGTGGCAATATCTGGTGTGCCTCTGTGTAATAAACTGCTCTGCAATTATATGAACAAGATGGTGGTGGTGATGAGAGGTAGGGGATTTTTGTGTCTCCAAATGTGCTGGGTTTGTATCATCCTGTCACCAGTTGTTCAATATTGTGATACTGGACAATCTCCAGTGTTTTTCCCAGTAGGTTGGTGAACTTATTTTCTTATCAAGCCTTAAGGCAGGTGCAGACATGAGGAAGGCATTTGCCTTTGTTTTTCTCCTTCAGTCCAACCCAGCAGCTCCTTAGTATGCAGGGCCAGTGATTCAACCACACAAGTACCCTCCTCCCAGTGTTTTCTTTACAAGGATTGCAGTGAAAAGCACGACGGGGAGAAGTTTCATCTCCCCCTGTAAATGAGAATGGGAAAAATGTCTAATACCTGTTATAAAAGATGGCATTTTAATTACTGCACCGCGTTACAGCAGGCACATGCATATGTCTGTGTGCACACACAGAGTCACACAAACACACACACACCCCTGCTGCACCTCTCCTCCCCTCCTTGGTGTGAAGAAGGTCTTCTTCCTCCTCCAATCCCTTCTTCGCCTTTATGCAACCCAGGGAACTTGGGTTGATTGGAAAGGTCTCTTTCCTTGATAACAACAATTCAATGCGCCTTGACATTTTAATAGCCTGCCGTCCTAGTGAACACAATCGAGCTGAGCAGTGAAGCAAAAATCATTAGGTAAGCAAGATAATCTAAACGAAAAATCAGCCTCAACTGGCTTCCCACATCTGGGGCACATCTGGGCAGAGGCTATCCTTTCCCACCCACTTCCGAACAAGAACAGTCTCCTGGGAAGGGTGTCGGGGAAAGAGGGGTGTCCACGGATTTATTGCCAGGGGGGAAATCCACCCCCTCCCACCTGCAAACCTCTTCCCCTTTGCTCACTCTCCCCACCCCCTCCCACCTCCCTTTCCATTGGAGTGAGATGCTGACTTTGCAAGCCATTCACTTTATGAATATGACCCTCAAAGGGAAGAAACCCTCTCACAAGCCCAGAACTATGTTATCATCGTTATTAAGGAGCTTAAAAAGGAGCTGGGAAGAGGAGACACCGGTGGAATTGCAGCCTGATTGTGATTGATGTGTTCCTATTAGCTCCTCAGTGTTATCTCTCTGGATGGCAAGAACAGCCAGTGGCTTGTAACACAACAGATTACCTGAGTTTTCAGCCCTAGACGGATGTTTAAATAAAATATAGTCCCTTTTAGCGAGAAGCTCATTTTCTCTCCGAGGCTCCCAGACTATTTCATGTCAGCTGTGATTCGCTGTGACTCTCCTCAGTAAACATGTCTTATCATTAATAATTCTTTACAAGCACAATTTCATGGAGTCTTTTTGTATGCGTGCGTGGGGGGAGGAGGGGGCGTGCATGCGCAAATGCTGGTCTCAGCCTCATCTCGATACAGTTTGGGAACCCAAGGTGCTTCTCTTCAGAATTTCACCTGCCTTGCCAAAAATGATTGATTACCCCTAGCAGACTGGGTGTCCGGCTATACCCAACAAATGACTTTGGCCCCTAACAACAGGCCTTGGCCAGATAGAAATCAATATTTCACCATTAAAATCTATCAAAGAAGAGTTAAGGCACCATCTGTCCCTGCCGCCTTTCCATGGTGTGTGAACATTAAATCCGACACTTGTAGTACATGAGTAATCAATATATAGTAGTTCACAGATCATTTGTGGTCCCCTTTTAGCAGTGATGGATGCTTGGAATAGTTGTGATTCATTTTGTCACACCATTAAACAAGATTCTGTCCAGTTCCTTCCTGATTTCATTTAGAGGATCATTCTTCACAGTTCATAAGAGAGAAACGGTTTTACCAATCTGCTTCTATTTCAATAAGTCACTTTATAGAGATTTTGTGTCCTGCAGACTGTAAAAATTCTGGAGAGATAGTACAAACATACCTCTAAAACTATTCACTGCATGACATATGCATAAAGTGTGAAAAACTGAATGTAAATATGTTTACCTCTTTATCTACAAATATTGGTTTTAACCCTTCCCTTGCTAGAGGGGTCTTTAGGCAGAAGAACACGTAAACATGGTCTCTCCTAGGGCAGATATAGTCAGGGTTGGAAATGGGTTGTAGTTAGAAACACGAATTAAACAACCGCAAACTCAGTGATAGAGCTTTACTTCTGAAATTAAAATGGGAAAGGCCTCAGTAAAATAAACACCTTTCTTAATTGCTTCTGTTAATATTCAACCAGCTTTTTCTGAATTGGTCTTTTTATACTGACAATAAATGTATAATTGCAAAGCATGTTTAGAGGATTATAATGAAATGGCCTTTTTTTTTTAACTTTTCTTATAATTGCCATTATTATGCAGACTTCTCCCTTTTCGGAGGAGAGGGAAGAATTACATATTAATGTTCCGTAGATTATTAATCTCATTAAAGACCTGCTCTTTCAGTTCCCAAATCATTCAATCAGATCCTCCAATGATGCTGTAATGGGGCATCACAATGGGGCTACTCAGATTAAAACACTTTAGGAATTGGCCCTATCTGGACTTGCCCTGGCTACAGCAAAAGATCCAAATAATATCAGCAGCAGACTTGAATGCAGAGGTAAAGTCACAGAGAGCATTGAAGGTCTGTCAGAAGATATCTTCTAAAACCTGCACTGTAAAGCAATTTTTCTAATTACAGGAGATAAATAGCAGTGATTTATGCAACTAGCAGTGCTAGCCTGTCCTCCATGGAGTGTTTTAAGCAGTAAATTTTACTCAGGTTGACTGTTTATAACCAATGCATTTTTAAGGATCCTATTTGGCCGCTGGAGCACACCAACTCACTAAACAGAGAGGCAGAGATGGCAGAAGGCAAAAGCTCATCCATAGCTGGATGAGGTTCCATCAAAGCCTTTAGGGCAGTAGACCAGACCCCACAGACATCTAATTCAAGTGTTCTTTCAGGGACAATCCATTTGCTAGAGTGCAAACCACCTGAAACTGAGCTTCCCTCTTCTCTAAGTGGTTGTGTCCCAGGACCATCCGGTGGCTCAGGGTACATCAGAAGAGGCAAGAGGAGAACAGAAAAGCCCTGTCCTCTTCACTGGGCTCCATGGAGACCACCAGAAGCAGAAAACGTGGTAAGCTGATGAGTTCATATTGACGCCAGAAAAGGCATCAGGCCAGTATATAAATGATAAAATGGTAGAGATTATTTCTGTTAGTAAGATTGAGTCCCTGGAGCAGAAGTCAATAGTGAAGAATCTCTGGGGTCAGGTCTGACTTTGTCACAGCTCCTGGCTAGCTGGGCTCATGTAGTTAAAGCTGCTTCAAGCAGGGAAAAATGCCTCAGCTCCACGTGCATCTGGGCTGATGTCCCAGGAAAACCGCCTGCGGTTCCACACACTCTTGCATGGGCAAGAGCAGGGAAGCTCTGTCTGAGACATGAGCTTAGACTGTGACTATGCCTTTAATTTCTTCCTTTATATATTCATTGTTCATTATTTCCATAAAAGCTGCACTCCTGGGAGATAAAAAATGTAAAGTATTACTCCTAAAAACTTCAGCCATACTCCTGAATCCTGGTACTGGAGCTCACCCAAGGCACCAAAGCTCTGTTACCACCGAGCAATTCTGCAGGTTCAATGCAGAAGCCAAAGAAAGGAAACAGAGGTAAAAAGAAAAAGAAATCCAGCAACGAATCCGAGTCAGTAGGGAAAAGAAGAAAACAATGAAAACATGCATCATCTCTACTCTGCAAATATTATGCAGAGCACCCCTTTTTGAGATGAACATCTGATACATATAAACAGATACATGTATTGATTTTTTTTGCTAATAAACTGCATAGCTGTGATTCCCTTATTATAAATCTTTTCCTAAACACAAAAATGTGCAAAGGGAGGGGGAAGGGGTTGTAGGGTAACAAGACTAATCAGGACTTCACCATCAAAGCAAATATATCCAATTAACAGCTATTAAAGAAGAATTTTATGGCACCGTGCACAGTGAAGGCCATTATATCCAGTGGAATTAATCTTAATTATTTGTACCCGTGTACATACATGCAAAGGAAAGCAACTCACATTAATCTACATTAAACTTAATACACAGTTGGTGTATTATCCTCTTGGCCAAAATTGACTGCTGGTTTCTGCATATGTATCTGTGATGCTCTCTTCAGTAATTATAGTACAGCATGTCTAATGACACAATTTGCTCCACGCAGAGCAACTCAGCAGTTCAAATCTTCCCTGTGATTTTTATAAAGCCAAAAAGTAGAACAGTATAGGCAGATATTATCTTCTTAGGAGTCCTTCTGAAAAAAAAAAAAAACCCACACAAAAAAAAGCCCAGAAGAAGCTGTACAGATTTATTATCCAGCTTAAAGGGAAACTGAACAAATATAAATCTGTGGCTTTCTGAGGTTTAAATAACAGCAATTACTGTCTCCAAAATATTGCATTTCATGCACTGTGGACAACGTTGTTAAAACCACCCACAATATTTTGGACTGCAAGGATTTTTTTTCCAGTTTTTTACAGAAGTTGACAGTAAATTATGTTGGTTGTTTGTTCACTTGGTTTGCATTATTTGATAGGGTTAGCTGGAGAGGTCTGTGCTGCGGCAGCAATAATGAATGGTGTACTTTTTACTTTAAATCCCTACCTAATGAATATAGACGTAGGGAAACAGCTATTTAGGATTCCAAAATATAACTAACCACAAGACAGAGCTGCAGCTGGTCTTCCCTCCTAGTGCATTGTTCAAGGGCGTTTTCCTTATCAAGAACCAGTTTCTGAGTCCTGAGAAGCAAAATGAGAAACTGATGTCCATTGTGCCCAGCAAAAGCACTTCTGATGTGGTAGTGTTCAAGTACACAATTGCTTAATAGTCTTATAAATGTTTCCACTTAACAGTGGGTTTTCTTCAGGTTATAATATGCACAATCCTGATCATGCAGAAGTCAGTAGGTCCCAGTTTCATGCCATGTCTCAGGTCAGGATCCCACAGCAGATGTTACCTACTTCAGTAAACAGGTCAGTGCCTTGTCCTCCGTGAAAGCCTAAGTACTGGACTTTAGTTATGTGTTAATATATGTTAATTAACCTCCACTAGCTATCTAAATTTCAAAATCCTGTGGAGACACTATACACAACATTTCTCTTATGGCCAGTCATAGCTAGCAGCAAGGTAAAGTCCTTTCCATGCCAACATTTGCAGATGTGTCAAAATACGCATCAAAGAACCACTGTGCACTTCAGTTGTTTGTAATGAGAATTTTGAGTTAACATTCGCAACTATGTCTGGCAGTAAAATTGGTAGATTCATAAAGATTTGAAGAAAAGGCTTGAAAATGTCTCTTGCAGACAGGCTATTTTCACTCCTTCAGCAATGTTTCATCTGTTCTTGAATGTTTGAGGAGATGTTATGCTTCACTCTGTGTTTCTTATGTATTGATGCATGTTTATGAGCCATTATGGTTGAAGTGATTTCTCCTGCCCAAGTCACTTGTGGGGCTTGCTGCAAGTAAGCCTGCACAGGGCACAGCACTCGAACTGTTGTGCAACCTAAAGTATGAAATCAAACTTGGATGTGAACCTTAGGTTTTGCACTGTCAGGGAATATCAAGAGAGACAATGTCACTGCATTTGCTTTAATTCAGATGTTTACTGAAATCTGAAGTCACTATTCTTTAACCCTGCTTGTATAACAAACCTGAGGCTTTCCCCCAAGACCACACCATGTTCCTGTCTTTTTACATTAACAATAAATCCGGAGATAGTGTTGCCTTTGGGTTTCTCCATCCCAAAGTCACCTGGTAAAGGCTGATATGTTCAGAATGACCTCAGTGACTCTTTTTGAAAGGGTATTAGGAAATACACTGTCCACCACTGTTTAACAGTATGGTATGAGCTCTGGCGCTCTTCAGAGCAATTCTGCACTGGGATAAGTTTGCAAGTTAAGATAATGCAGGTGGTGGTGAACCTCTGAGAAATCCAATGGGCCCTGTGTGGGAATGACGACTGAAGGCAGATGAAGTATGTGTGAATACAAATACCACCATTAGCTACGTTTCTGAGTTCTGCAAAGCACAACAGAGAGGTCTGTTCATGCAAAAAGTTGTTAGCAAGCCTCAAACCACCAAATAAGCGGGTGGGGACAGAGAAAAAAATTGTGTACAAAGTTGTATCTTTGTGAGTAACGAAAAAAATAAACCACAAATGGAAGTTTCTGAAAATATCTCAATCCTGAAAGATTAGCCTCAGCAGAAGTGTCACTGCAAAAATCTGCATATTGAAGAGGTTGCCTAGCAAGGGTTTTTTTTCCTCATTATTATTTTCTACTCAGATTGCTAAGAAAAGATGTCTCAGGAGAAATAACAGTAGGTTCTTAAAAATAGTTCCAAATCTGCCATTAAAAATTCAACACAGATATTGCCTAAGCCATCTGTACTTATGTCATTTTGATGCCATCACGTTAAACATGCTGAGATTCTCTGCTGAGCTTGTTTTTAATTCTGAGCACCCATTTAAGTATTTCACTGAATTAGATGGCGAAAGAGTGGTGTGTGCTGGGGGAGCAGCTACAGGGGGTTGAAGGTGCTAGGACATCACAGTGCAGAGAGCATGCTGTGTCCTCCTAATGAAACAAAGGACAAGGAATTGCACTGAAACTAGAAGAAGGGACCCAGAGGGGTTCCCATGAGAAACCTCAGCAATAAAAATGCAAAGGGAGTGGACCGAAAGCCAATGCCTTCTAAGCTTTTCCTCTGTGCTATAAGTATATTGTTCTACTGTGACTGTCACTGTTGCATTTTGCCCTTTTCTGAAATCAAACTAATAATTTCTGCCATGCACTTTTTTTCCTTTAATTTCTTCCCACTTGGAAACTGGGCTTTCCCTGTACAAATTTTTTCTCACTCCATCTAATCTTTCTCTCTCAGCTATTTTTCTTTTTCATTGCCAACCCCATCAGAGGCCTCCAGTGCTCCCTTCTCCTCTCTGGACTCTCTGCTTCTCATCTTGCAGGATCTGAAGAACCCAAAGAACTTGATAAAGAGCACCCTCCTCTTGAAAACAGGATTGGCATCAGCTAGCAAGTTTTGTAGCCTATTGCTATACTGCACAGTCTGAGTGTTAGGCATCGTTCTGCTGTGATTTGTATGCCTGGATGAAGGGAGGCAGCAGGAGCCCCGATGGCAGAAACATCCTCTTAATCTGCTCCTGCGGTGCAGTGTCCAGCTGGAGCATACTCTTGGTTGATCCTCAGTCATCATGCCCATACAGAGAAGAATGCAGCACTCTTCTGCGGTGCAGATGTTTATTCATATTTCTATTATTTACTGAAGCAAATGTTACTTGGATAAATTTAGTGAGGATGAAGGAAGGAAGCAAGCAGAAGCCTGTATTAAATTATGGATGTCTACATTTGGATGAGAGTAAAATAGCAACATTGGTTAAGAATTTTCATAATTCGTCTTATTGTGTAAAATTCAAACGGAAGTGGGTAAAACCTCAGCTCTAATGAAGCCAGTGCTTCTGACTCTTTGAGACACCCAGTAGAAGCCATAATTTTAGGTGGATAGGAAACACTGCAGAGATTTATTGTATCCTAAATTCTCCATCACTCTAGTCTCTAAGCACTTCTCAAATAACGTGACTCATTGTTTCTCTTGATCTTCCCCCAGGGAGAGCAGAGAATGCACCATGAAATGGTTTCTTTTGCCACCAGCTGTATTTTGGGGTGGAGTTGCTGCACATTCTATTTGTTTCTGCCAGAGAGAAGGCAAGTTGAAGACATCTGCGCCTTGTACCTGGAAAGGCAGGTAATTGTGTCTTTGATATGGTCCATTCCCAGAGGAGTTCACTTCCCAGGCTCAGGCCAACCTTGTGAACGTCCGTCCTTGCAAAGAGAGACCTGGGAGGCTGTCTGGAAATTAATTCTGAGCTGTGGGGTAGGCAGGCACTGCCTCCATCTCAAGCCTTGAGCCAGTCTGTCGTATACCCTGGTCACAAGCCACCGAGCACTTCCAAGTCTCGGACCTGTTTAACAATGTCAGTGAGCACATAAAACCTTTTTGTGGTCCTGCATAATAATTTAACTTCCATCACTACTGCTGATCCTGCCAATATAACAATACCAGCTACTGCATGCCAAAACAATAAAATAGCTGTCTCCATGAGCAGCCAAATGTAATTTGAACTCTTCAGTTCTTTCTAGTTATTTACAATTATTGTATTTCACAAACAGGCCACCTCTTTTGTATCGTTCTTTAGGAAAGCTGTGTGTTATATTGGCATAATAGTCTTCTTCAGGGAGAGCATTTTGTTTTAATAAAATGCGTGCCACCATATTTAATCAATCAGATTGATTGACACCAGCACTAGCTGCGTCTCCCAGCAGATGCTGCTGCTACCTCATTCTTATTCCAGTTTCATTTCTCAATCAAATCCATGTGTAAAAAACATAATGTGCTGCCAACATAATGTAATAAAACTTCAACTGAAATGCACACCACCACAACTGAAACTGATAAGTCAAAGTATGGGGAAAGTTAACTTTAGCAAAATCATTTTTGACATGAAAATATTAAAGTTTTACAGTTCAGATATGCCTAGACTAACCCTAACATGAACACAAACGTTTCCTGAGTGTTAAAAAATCCTATAGAAAGAAAACTTTATAAAAGTTATTGAGCTTTTATCTGGATCCCAGTGTTTTGTAATCTTCGGAGCCTGTTAATATCATTCCAGTCGGACTTAAGAATGGGCTGCCCAAGTGAGATAAATCATAACTTTTACCCAAAGAGCTCAGGTGCCTGTGTTGAGGTGAAGACCAGTTAGCATTGATGCATGGCTCTGTCAGAGGCTGAACTAGCGGCTTTGGAAGTTAATGATTCATACAAGCATAGAGGGTGCCCTAATTGTTAGATGTCACACATAGGATGGAACTACTCTCAACTCTATTAAAGTCCATTCTAAATAATCTGCACACCTCATGTTACTCACAAGGTCTGTACAGCTCACAGAGCAGCTTCCTGGGGAATTTGCCTTCACTGTACTTACAGGAGTTGCTTTTGGACCACTGAAGCTGAAACCTCTCTTGATACAGATGGGTCCCTCAAGTTTCTCTGGACGTTACACTGCAAACCCCTACCAATACCCTTCTGCCTGCCAGCAGCCCCTCAAGGCTGGGTGGAGATTAAGGATAACAATCTGACTGCTCAACAGTTTATACACTCTGTGCATAATGTTTTCATGTGTAATTACTGAAGGAGGTATGAAAAGAGCTCCAGACCAGTTTTTAAGGCCCCACAATAAATTACTTCCCCTTCATTTAACTCATACTGCTCCCAGTGATAATATGATAGGAAACACATGCAATGAATGTACATGTCACCAATTTCCATATTTCTGTTAGAAAGGAGTACAGAGCTTTTAATTCAAGAAAAAGCCTAGTGTTTCAGAATGCCTTTTTTCTTCCATCACTTATTTTCAAATTAAAAGCTTTAACTGAATGCAGTGCTGCTGGACAGTGCTTTGGCCAGGCTATATAGCAACTGTGGTTACACAAAGAGGGAGAGATGGGAAATTTTTTGGCTGCAAGGAAATTGCTATAGCTGAAACTTTTTCAACCATTTCTTTAGGCAAAATGCTAAATGGTAAATGTATAAATACAAACAACAGTTGAATAAATTGCAAGTGCCAAACATTGCCAGCCTCTCAGTTTTTATCTCCCCAGAACACAATGAGCCCAGTTGGTAGGTGGGTGTGGTAGGTGATGTTCAAGCTGATCTCAAATCCATTGTTGAGATTGGTGAGGTCTGACCACCTGACGCTTGAGGTTAGTTGATGTTTTCCATTATCTGTCTCAAATTGGTGCTCACCACCAGGGCTACAGCACCAAAATGCCTCTGGCTGAGAGAGGTGGCAAAGCCCAGCAGTGCCGAAGCTGCCATCCCACCGCTGCTCTCCTACTCCTCCCATGCCTTCCTAGAGAGGGGCGGAGGCTCCCTGCTTGCCAAGCACAGCAAATCCACATAGGCAGCCTGAAAATGATTCCAAAAAAAATCCCAAATCATGGAAATTATTCAATGTTTGGAAAAACTTATTTTGTGGTGTGAAGTTTTAGTCCATGTAATTTAGTAAAATGCAAATTCAGCAATAGTTTGTTTGTTTACAAATAATGTAGGGGGAAGAAATTTCTGACAGGAGAGGGTTCTTTAAGCTAACAGGTACAGAAGTATCTGGTAGCTGCAAGATGAAGTTAAAAACTTACAGTTTGGACTATAAATAAGCTGAAATTTATTAGTGATGAAAAAGCTAATCCCCAGGACTTCCTTGCTTTAGAAATGAGTTGAATTCTGTAGCCCTTGGCAGCAGGCTAAATCAAGGTGGAAAGGAATGGGTAGTTCCAACTGGATGGTAAAGATAATTTTCATTTAAATTAAACATACTTTTTCAAAGAAATAACTTGTTTAAAATTGCATTTATTACTATGACATGCTATAGTAAAACCCAGGCTTGCTGTTATCTTGGAATAATTCAGCCACATAAAGTAGCACACTGCATCAGTAAGGTAAAAGTGGTTTAAATTCCGTAATCCTTAGTTTTTAAAGTGTCGTGCAAAGAAGCAACTTGAACTTCTGAGAAGAGCTCAGGCTGTAGAGATTTGTAACAAAACCAAGCAATGATTTGCCTGCCTCCTTTCTTTCAGAAATTTGAAAGTTCCCAAAAGTCTACTATTTGCTCCCATCCCATTGCAGAAACCACAGGCCATTCCACCCCAACATGAAGACCTCCTTGGAGAGTACCAACCAGATGTTCTTTGGCTCCCTCAGAAAACACGTGCCCTCTCCTTTTGCACAATGAGTGCCCTGACTTCAGCGGATTTTGCCCATGGATGGTTCATGACTTGCTACCTCCAAGAATGCACGCACTGGCTCCACAGCATCGAAGTGCTCAAGCCTGAAGGCCTCATCCCTATTCATTAGATCCAAGTAGACATTTCTACCAGAAAAAGTAAAGAAAACTGCCTGTTTGTGAACCAGACACTCTGAAGTGGGTGATGTATCACATATTTGAGGAAAGGTAGTGCTAAACATAGCCAGAGCAGAGCTTTCTTGGAGATGGTACAGTGAAAACTACCATTTGGGGAAAAAAAAAGGAGAAACCTTTCTAAGAAGTTTTCCTCAGCACTGCTGCTGAAAGGAGTGTTGTGCCTCTTTGTTACAGAATGGCTGGAGCAGGGTTCTTTTATCACATTTCATGTGTGCCTCAAGCAGCACCTGGGTCTCATAGTGGCTTCAGGAAACAGAACTGATGACCAGGTCCAGGGGAGAAACAACTCTCTTAAAACATGAATGAGAGAGAAAACATAGCATCATGACCCTGGAGCCTAAAATATTTGGATTAAATTTCATCCAAATCTGGGCTAAGCCTTTTTCTGGCACAGCCCTAGCAATGTTCTTCCAGGTAGTCACCGTACGTGTTATTTCGGATAGTACCAAAGGAACATAATTACATTTGGACTCAATACTGCCATTTTCTGATTAGCAAAGCAGCAACTTATCTTAGTATCTGGGAATGCTGTCTTGTCTGAAAGGTGGCAACTTGCACCAACAATCATAAAGCCTTTCCTCACTGTTACTGAATTACCCCTCCCAGAAGCTCCCTGAACAAGGCCAGGTTTGCCAATACACGTGTGGAGGAATTGAAGTCCAGAGGATGAAGCTCAGCAGCTGAAACGTAAGTACCTAGTGGCAGATGGGATGCTTAGGGGTACCTGAGACATCAATATGGGGTTGGCAGGTAGGAGGAGACCCCATCTTCTGTAGTGGAGGCCAAGTCTGGCAGCTGAGCAAGTCCAAAAGAGCATGAGACCTGTGCATTAAGGAAACTGAATCCCCTTGAAAGAGATTAAAACTTGCCCAAGCTCTCCTCTAATATAAGAACTATTGACACAATAGGAAGCTGCCCTGGAGCAGCCTTCCAGAGCAGAAGCTATACATGAACGCCACTATGGCCCTAAATACTCTTGGTACTGATAGACTCTCAAAACTGAGAACGAGAATCAGCAATCAGCATCCTCTGCAGGAGGAACAGACGAGGCCTGTCTGACCCTGCCACCCTGCAGCCTCTGCCACCTCCTCATAAGGGTCCTTGCTTGACTCATACCTTTTCCATGCATGTTTCTGTGACCTCTTCTAGTTTTTGTTTAACGTGTAGTTCAAGCTCTTCGAAGACCCAGTCACTGAAATGTGGTTTTGTGTGTGTTCCTTTGCCTCTGAACAACCAAGCCCACAAATTATAGTCTTCCACTGCTGCTGCTTGTTGCTTCCTGGTCTTTTTATTTGCTCTTATTTTTATTATGCTTTCTTTTTCTCAACAAAATTTCACAGAAGGGCAACAGCCCTTCTTTCTTCCATCAGCATTTAAGCCCTGAAGCACAGTGCTGCCACTGCACTCATGGTCATGTTTTCTAGCAGAAGTGATAGGATGCTGCTCAGAGGGAGAGCAGATCTGTGCTCTGGCTGCCTGTGGTCAACATAGGGAGGACAAATTTTTCCTGTCTTCTGCTCCCTCTTCCTACCCTTCCCAGATAATGGGTCATGGTCTGTTAACTCCTTCTGCTCAGGAGCCTAATGTGACACCATGACTTGACTCTGGATGACAGAGAGAAAAAAAAATGAACCATAGGAGTGAGCGATAAGGGCAGAGGAAATGCTGCTGCTCCTCTCCCCACAGCCAGCGCCGTGCTTGCCCTGGCAGCCCTAGATGTTCCCCGTACAGTCTGCTCCTGCTGCCTTCTCTGCACTCTTCTGCCACAGGATTTTTGTGTTCAATTGGTTTTGGCCAGCTTCCAAAACTTCCCTCAGGAATGCAACTGGAAGGAGGGAAACAGCAGTTTTTAACACTTCATATTTCAGCCCAAGCTGAATGACATTTTAGTGGAGCAAAACTATGGTGGCTGAGCACCTCTGTAGCCTGAGGGCTGTCTGCTCACCAAATACTGCAGGCACACCATGATCCAAATGTCAGCATTGTGACAGAAAAAGTCATAGGACATTTTGTGAGGGAACATATTGCAAAGCCTGGAAAAAGTACTTCATTGCACACCCTCCTCTAATACATGTTAGAGAAGTCAAAAAAATTTGGTCATCAATGTTTCAGAAAGTTTTGAAAGCTCAAACTAATAGAAATATGCCCAAATTTTGGATTTTTTTCAATTATGATTCAGCATCCACAGCCTGATTCCACTTCCAATACAGTTGTTATTGTGTAGATATTAAATGTCCTGTCCTGGTTGTCCTCCACGTTGAGCTCTCTCCTTCACACAGTGATGTTTTGCAGTTGGTATTGCACAGCCTTACATACCCAAAATTTGGCTGTGGGGTTATTTACGAGGTCATACGAGGCAGGGTGACAGTTGCCAGCTGTGCTGGTGGCTTTTATGATCAGCAAACTGAACGCTCTGAACTTGGCTGGAAACATATAATGCATTGCACATAAAAAAACCTGAACAACATCAGATGTGAATGCTCCATTTAAATGTCACACTGCTTGGCACAGATTTCTCCTTCTCTGCGTGAAGAAGTTGCTGCAGTTTAAACTAAAGATTTTTTATATTAAAGGTTTTGTTTTCTCTCATCCAAGGCATTTCTCCTGATGTTTTTCTTGCTTCATGGCTTATCATTTATATCACCATTCTGTTTGGGACTTAGATATTCGTACAAATGAAGGTGTAACCATGATTTGGATAAAAATCATAGGTGCTGTCATGGCATAAACCAGGAATTTTCTCATTCACATCTAGGACAAGAGAATATTTTGGCCAGTAAACCTATCACGCCATGACACTACAGTCTCTAGAATAACCCAACTGACTTGATTTTCTTGCTTCACAAGAGAAACCATACAGACTGGGACTTGATGAGAGCCATTCAAAAGGCTGATCTCACCTCTGTTACCCTGACATTTGAATAACATCCCCCGGAGACGCAAGGCAGAAGGATTCATGCGTAATCAAATCCAGAATTTCATTTGCCTTGGACTAACAGCTAAGGAAACCAGTTTAATTTCTTCTGAAAGAAAAGTGAGATAAATGATGTGTACATGCGTCTCAGGTGAACTATTTGATCACTTACCTTCTTAGTCATCACTAGTCTTTAATCGCTTATTATGTAACGTTACACCCAATCCAGATTACACTGGGGTGTGGGGGGGTGGAATCACAACCACGCAGCCTGCAGAAACCAGAAAGTAATTTGTCTACAGGAGGAAGGATGCTCTTTTCTGTGCACTCTGTGTACAGCATCATTTATCATCTGGGAGAATCGTCCGGAGGCAGCAGAAAAATAACCAGCTAAAGTCACATCAGGCCAACAGATTTCTTAGAGGTTCCTCTCCTGATAGTAGCCAAACTCTACAACTTTCCCACGGTAAAGGCCTCAAAAGCAATGCCATGTCAGTCAGCCCAAACAGGTTTATAAGCCTTTTTAAACTCTCAGGTACTGCTGTAGCAAAATACGGTTATTTCCAGGCCATCTCAGCGACAGTGCTGTATTCAGAGACCTATCGCACTTGCATATTGAAGATAGATCTATTTGGTAATAATAAAAAAAAGGAAAGGGAAAAAAAAAAAAGAAAAAGAAGCCCAAAGTCAAGCCCTCCAAACAAATTATTTCCTTTTTGAGAAACATTTCTGATCCTATGAAACCTAACTAGAGTTCGGCATGTTTTCCCAAACACAGCATGCAAAAGTAGTAATATTTTATGTTGTGATTATAGGACATTGTGGGCTGCAGCCATCTGCTAAGAGAGGGACATTCTGCTCCCTGAACATCCTGGCTGTAATTTGCACAATATTTGAGTTTCTGAGAGTTACCGGGAGCTCTAACATGGTGTGGATACCCGTCAGCACTAACAGCACATAAAACATGGGAGACCTGACTTAGGGGTGACAATGTATTTTGGCACTTCTGGATTTTCCCTCAGGCAGTGGAAAATGTTCCAGCATGAACTAAACACATAAAAAGGTTTCCCTGAAGCACATGCTGCCCCTATGGCAAACATAAAGCACAAAGGGGCGTCTCATGCAATAACATTATCTCCCTTTTTCAGAGTTACAGTTGGGTTCAATTTTCTATTATTGCAGATCTTTGGGGTGAGAATTTTTTTAAACATTCAGTCTTGGCCTAAATCCTCTCCCGTTAGAAACAATGAGCCCCCCGACCCCCCCACTGCTTTAATGGCAGAAGAGCGCAGCCAGCACAGAGTGCTTCGGGAAATCCCTCCCCTTGTGCCCAATCCTGCACAATGGGTCAAATGTTTCATCCCTGCGTGAAGTCTGAATAAACCGGCATTGCACAAGGAATCGCGGTGGGAAAGCAAAGCCGCTGCGCCAAGGGCAGGCACTGACGCTGCAACTGCTCTGCATTATCCACTCACGGACCAGGATCATTCCAAGAACGCTGCTGCCCTCCTGGGGGAGCGTGCATCCTCCTTGCTGGCTGTTTGAGTGACATCCATGAAGCCCCGTGAGCGGTAGCTGACAGGACCGGGTTTGCCATGGCATGGTTCACACTTCCATATTCTCCTACAGATGACAAAGACAGCAGTTTCTGAACTTGAGGGCTATTTACTGTAAGGTCAGTTTCGGTCCCTTGGTTGAAAATTTTAATGCACGTTATTTTTGAAAATGAACCAATTTCATTCCTTAATGAAAGAATAACGTCGCCAAAAGACATTAAGTAGGACATTCAGAAGAAGATAACCTTACTGTTGGTTTGAAATAGCTGACAAAACCATACTTATCACTCAAAGATGAACTAATCTTGGAAATAAAATGGGGGTGAAAGGGATGTCTATTTGCCACGACAGCCACATCCAGTAATTTTTTGACAAACCTGTCTGAGAGCCAGCTCAGCTTCACTCAGGCATCAAAGACTGTCCACCCACATTTTCCTCCTTGGGACTCACAGACGGGGATTATGGTTGAAAACATACATTCCCACAGTGGGTGGGAGCTTCTTCATCCATGAGCTATATCACAGGAGAAGACAGCACGGAGGACTACATATTGGCTCAACAGCCTTGAACCTATGCTTATAGCACCCCAGACAGAAGATTAAGCTCATATTGGGTGAAGAATGTTAATTTGCTGCTAGCACACGTTTACATCATTATTTCTTCCTTATCTGGGATGTTTCTGGTGTGGTTCATCAGTGTTTTGTCCCAAGTCTCAAGATGTGTTTCTTTATGTCAAAAGGAATAAATAGCTTTTTTCTTCTGCATTAGCTAAACAGGCACAGTAAATCGATGCTCCCAGTTTACATTAGTTGAGGACGTGTCCCATCATCTCCAGTGCCAAGATAGCTGAGCTTCCTATCATCTTTCTATTGAGATGCCTACAGCAAAGGCATAAAACGCTTTCTTCAGGCAGCCCTGTGAATATTGTGCTCATTTAAGAGGTGAGTAAAGAAGACATCACCACTGGATGTGTGTCCTCTGGTAGCAATCAATGCACAGCATACACTTTTGATGAGGTTAGATAACAAGCGTCACATGGAGAGAGAAGAACCATGCACACGCAACCTTCTGAATATGTGTCAGCAATAAAATGAGAACCACAAAGGCAAGCAGTAGCTGCCCACGGTGGGATGCCTCATCTAGTTCAAGTTCAGCTGTGCAATACAAGTCCAACTCTCTGCAGCTTGATTAAAAAAACCCACCCTACAACAACAACAAAAACCCCATACACTGCTCTGAAGGATTAGCACAAGGATATATCTTTGTTCATAGAGGCTTTTTTAGCTTTGAAAAAGCATTTCCTTACATCAAAACTAGAGAATTCTTTCATGTTACTGTCAGCTCCATAGCCCACCTAAAATTGCATTATTACCACTGACAGAAAGACAGGTGTTAACAGCTGGAGAGCAAAACTAATGTACAGAGCTGTGGCAAAATTTGAGGAGAAACAGATGTGTGAGCAACTTTGCCTTTCATATTTATTTTCATACCGCTTCTCAAATGTGTTTAATATTTATGTGGCTATAGTCTCAGCTTTCAGTGGCATTCTAGAGCCAGCCCAGTGCATTATTCAACTCTGCCACCACTTCGTCTTTTCTTTTCCTCCCTTCTAACCATCATAAACCAGCATCTGTAAATCTCTCAGGAAATGCCAGTTTATTCCTCCTCCCCTCGCCCAGTATAAAATGGATAGTTTTTTAGCAGTGGGAGTTCAGTGTGATTAGTATGCTAATATGGGAGAGAGAAAAGGAAATGGAGATGGGAGATATGGTCCTTTAGTGAAGAAAAGTGGGAGCAACTGAAAGGAGGATCTCTGCTAATCAATTAACCTACAATGGACCTAATGCCATAAGAAGCTATTGTGCATAAAGGGACAAAATTCTCGGTGACAGATGGCACACGGGCTCATGATATTACGGGGTTACTGCTCAAGAGCTTGTTTACCTCCCATACAGGGGTAAGCAATAAAGCAATAAAATTGCTTATTTATTTAAAGAGAGAAGTTGAAATGCTTATTTACGAAATCAATCAAGGTTTACTAAGGCAGAACAGCCACAATCCTCACGGTCCTAAAATGCTGGATACTTCACTGATTTCAAATAGCAATTATCTATTGCAGCTTCTTGAACCTGCTGTGACTCACAGAGACATTTAATTTGCAAATTTTGATGAAAATTGTCATTTTTTTAATTGCCTATTTCACCAATTTGAATTTTAAAACAAACTATTAACTAGAAGCTCATTTTCACTTGCCTTGGGCAAGCCCGGAAAATATTTGTCAAGACCCAAGTCTGTCTGCTTAGCATTTGAGTTGAGAAATGCACAACTGCCTTCAAGTCAACATTAGCTGTGACAGAAGCAAGACTATTATTTAATAGTAGCTGAAAATGTCAAAAAACAAGTGGCGTCTGGCATTTTGACAAGACGATGTTGAAAAGAAACCACCTTTTTTTTGTTGTTTTCAACACTCAGTTAACTATAAAGCAAAACTGTACAATTATCACTCGGCTCTGAGTACGGCTTTGGCAGGCCCCTTTGAAGTGAGGGGATGAAAGAGTGCAGGTAGGTCTCCATCTTCAGCTCGCAGCCACCTTCCAGGTCCAGCCACAGGCCAGATCTTTTGTACTGCTCTCCGTGCTTCAAACAAATCCACGCTCTTCTCCCAAGAACAGAGACAGCATCATCGAACAACTCGTGTCAGGCCTCAGGCATATCAACTCGATGATGAAGACATCCCGAAGGCTAAGGACATATGTAAATGTTTAGAGGTATATGTTTTAGATGCTAACTGGCTGTCAGGATAGAATGCAGTTGTGTTTTTAAGAGTAAGTATTGTGTCAGGGTATTACTCAGCCTTTTTTACATAAGAATTGATGGCAAAGTGTTGGCAGATTTAATTAAAAATAGCATTGTAACAAAGAGAAGCCTGATATTGAAGGAGTGCAGGAAAACTAATATCTAAAATACTTTCTTCCCAAGGGAAGATTAAGTTGAAAGTTACTGTTTTAATCAACAGTAAGATGTGACAGTGCTTATGATGAACAATATTGTGAACCATCTCAGGGAAACAGTGCAACAGGCGATAAGGTATTGTTTTCAAGAATTTGAGATAGCAGAATGAATAGGCCTTAATAATTTAAGAGATGCCAAAGCGACAAACATATGTTCATCTTCATTGCACACACCAGATACTCAGCACCATTTATCTGAGCTCATGTAGAACTATTTTCTAGCAGCTTTTTGCACTCGGAAAGTGGCTTTATCATCAGTCAGCATTAGGTATGGTATCAAACGCCACAAAGATTTCTCCATACACGTGTCAGTTGTCTCTTTACAGTCATTCCTCGGTCAAATCTCAGCATGCATTTCACAGCAGCCATGCAAGAGAGACATCAGGTGACATGTTGCATGGGCCCTTCTCTGGGTCGCATCCCTAATATTCTGCCATGTATCAGCTACACAACCAACCTCACCACATCTCTCTTGGGTTTCATTAGTTACTGTGACCTCAGAAATCACAAACTATCAAAGTCTGACAGTTCATGAAAGTGTTAACTATACCAAGAAAACTAATTCAGATGACACCAGAAAGAGTATCCTGTCCTCGATGGCTTTGAAACTTCCTTGATGAGATAGCTTGGGGGTTTCTGGTACCAGGCAGATCCCTTTCTTGTTGCACAGCATCTCTGGTGCATGGCTTGTTTTTATGACTAGAAGAAGGCAGGAAAAGCCAATACTGCTGACACAAGGAGGCATTCCCTTTGTACTGACCTGTGCATAGGTGCTGCAATGGAAAGGTGGGGAATGGGGAACTACTCCTGCTTTGGTTAAGCCTATTTTATTTCCCGGGAGCAGATTAAAGGACCACATTTGCCAAGCAACAGGTTGCAGGAGCACACCAACATCCTCATCTACCATTGAGCTGAACCAGAATGGTGAAATCCAGTGGGTTTTGAATTCCAAGAAGCATTCCAAATACAGCTATTTGGGCTTCAAAAAAGCACCTTAAAGTCGTACATGTGAGTGTGAAAATCCAACTTCCTCTTGCCCTTAAGTATACTCCCATGGAGGTTAAGATTTAAATGCAAATGCAACTCATGATATCCCATTCTATCCCCTGATACTTAAAGATGATTGTCCCTTATAAAATTACATTTAAAAAAAAATCAACAAGCCAGTGTGTGTAGACTGTACAAATACCGTTGGTATTTGTCTTCATGCTGGGCATTTTGACCTGTCTTCTAAACAGACCTCCCTTTTGTATCTAGCCAGCTTATCAAGTGACCCCTCATCTTGTCACTCTTTACTGTGCCAGAGTTCATCCCCTGGGCCAGTGCAATGACTAAAGTTTGCAGAACAAAGCTGAAAAAAAAGTGTTTCCATCAGCTTCATTATTTCTTAACACGGCACTTCTACATTTATTACTCACATAATACAACGTCTATCATTTCTTATACCACCTATCACCATAGTGGATACATCACTACATCAATTCGTGTCCCTGAAACATCAGTCTTCAGCATCTTTCAATTCATCTTCTTCAAGCCATTATTTCAGCTGCATTTTTGCTTGTGACACTAATTTGAGGAAACTGTTTGGTAAGAAGGGTCTGCAACCACACAAAGCAGTATTATTTCTCTCTCTCCAGTTTAATCAGAACAGGCACAGGTCCAACACAAATCCTCAGCTGAATTTCCTACAAGCAAAACACTGGACAAAAAACCCCATGCAAGACCGTGGCAAGCATTTATGACAGCAAGCTCATCAGCAGCCAACATTTTGTATTTGCATCATTATCAATCTGATTTGCCAGATCTGGTTCTTTTAAGTCAGTCCTCCTGAAGAGCTGATATTCCATACAAAAAGCACACACTGTAAATCACAGAAAATGATGACAGTTTTTATCCGTGGTGAAAAAGAAGAGGGGAAAAGGAGATTCTGCAGAGCACAGAATTACTTGTTGCACAATGTAGGATATTTTTTGACCTGTATCACATTAGAAAAGAAGTGAGGTCTAAATAATTTCATTCCTTTCAAACACAGCGGGCCAAATTCCTGACCAGCATGAGCTGCTGCATATCCACCGAAATCGATGGAGCTACGCCAGTTCAGCTGAGAACTTGGCTTTGCATGTCAGTTCATTCAGCAATGATTGCACTTGACACGCAGCACAGAACAAGCATTTGTTTTTAAAAAGAAAACAGTGGAGTCTTTCAGGGCTAACCCCGCCTATAAATAGTCCCAGTTCCAAGAATGGGATTAACCATCCTTAACTCCGGCTCCTATGTATTTGTGCAAAGGAAGAGTAAGAAGGGGGAAAGAAAGCATATTCTTCTCTCTTTGGCACACTGATGGCAGGTCTCACCACTCGAGACAAGAAATGATGGCCTGTAGAGCAGGGCAACTTTGCTGTTAGAACATATAACTGACATAGGCACTTCATGTCCTTAGAGGGACCTTCACCCCACCTGAACATCAGGTAACCACATCCCTCATCTTTACCTCACTATTACCAATCAAAGCACCCACGGCAAGACCATCAGTTTCTCACGAAGTTCAAAAGGACTGTTTCAACCTCAGCTAGAAGTTGTTAAAACCATTTACTGATGAATTCTCTGTTGGCGTGGGCAGGCTTACCCCAGGCACCCACAGTCACTGAGGAAACAACCGGTACAGCTGGGTTAGAGGAAAACAGACGAGCCAAAACATGCTGTGGTGACCATGGCTGATAAAGTGATGCCTTTGAAAAACAGCTGAAGAGAGAACAAGCCAATACAAACATATTGCATCTATAAGGCTCCCCCTCCCTTTTTGTTGTGAAGCCCAGGATGAAATCAAAATGATCACTTACTGTCCTTCTCTTTCTTGCAAACTTATGCAAAATGTTAAGAGCTTCTCCTTGCACAATCTGTACCTGGTAAATTAAGTTGCAACCGTATTACTCCCAGATTTATTTTTAGTTCACACATTTCCCCAAGTAACTGCATGAAACAAATCTTGCTTTGAGGTTGATTGCAAAAAAAGTATTAAGTATCTGAAACATAGGTTGACTGCAGGTAACACAAGGCATACACAGAACCAATCGGAAAAGAGAAATAGCAGAATTATGTTGTGAAATCGTACAGCAACATATTTATAAGAGATTTTCTGTCAAAAAATATTTTGCCGTACTTCCTTAAAAGGCACAATTTCAGGATTTCTACCAAGAAACCCATAAAAAGTAGACCTTACAGCTGTACCTGTGGACTTTGCCATTGTGAATACTCTGCAATGTGCAGGCATATCCCTGCGTAACAACAGGTCACTTACTGCACAGAGGTTTTAAGTGCAAAAGCCAAGGGCCAACTGCTGTCAATACAGAAGGTGAATCCTATCAGCTTGGATCTGGGGACAGTGTACGTTGCACGTCTGACACTGCAGCACATGGCACACTGGACACCAGGGAACTCTCAAGCCCTCAGCCTGGGGAAACTTAGTAGCAGCCCTCTCCCCTTATATACTTTTTTATTTGTATTTGCTGTTTCCTATCTGCAATAGTGCTGGGCAGGCTAAAAACCACAGTGAGTCTGAAAGCCCAAGAGCTCCTAAACTTGTGAACCTCAGAAACAGAGAAAGAAAGGAAAACTTCAAAATACAAAACTACATTCCAACCTGGATTTTGGCACCAATCAAATCAAGAAATGACCCCTACATCTTCCCCAGCACAGCTTCTCAGCATTCAAAGCACAAATCCCCAGTACGCTGCATGAAAATCCCAGGCATAAAGTTTATCCTTTAATTTGAGGCTTTGTCATTTGACCGGGGGAGGTAATCAGGACAAGGCTCTGGACCATGCTGCTCAAAACATGACAACAGACACACCAAAAATCCAAGCTGGCTGCATGAAGCAATTAAAGTAGTGTTTACTATTCTATGACAGTTAACATGTTGGACTGACCTTTCATTTACTGTTTAGTACTGAACATTAAGCTGCAAAATTACTCATGCTTTGCATTTAGTACTGGCATCAAAACTAACAGCATCAGCTAGCTATTCCCAGGCAAGGCACACATTCCCTCTGCTCATCTGTGCATGTACTTTTAAAAGCATTCTACTTGGTATTTAACATCACTTCCATGGGTTATATTTATCCATTACCATTAGGAATTACTGGTAACACTGCTCCAAAATGTAAAAAGCATATACAAAGTGTCTAGCGTGACACAGCTGGTAAAATTATGTGCCTTCCTTACATGCTGGGAGAGATAAAAAGAGAAAGCTGGTGTATGCCCACAGGTCCCTGCGGCAGTTCCCAGCCAGATGGCAGAAGTACAGAAGCTACAGAGGAAAAGTTTCTTTGTTTGCTCTCCTTCTAGCTGCTTACCTTACAAAGGGAGGCACAAGATATGCTGCACAACAGTTTGGCAACCCAGTGGTTGGAAGGTTTTGACACAGGCAGCTTTCCATTTGACACCCTTGGGCTGAACTTGGGCAGGGAGGACCTGGAGTTTCCATTCCCCAAGGTGATGCCCTCTACAGATGAAAGTGAGAGGTAAACTCTCCAGCAAAGCAGCTCTGCCAGTGTGCTTTTGACTGAACTTAAGTGTGACAAGCAGATAAATTTACACTTATTCTTACTCTTGGCTGTAACATGCCTGGTCAGGCACATGGCATGCCCAGGACTCTGCATTTTGAGAGCAGAGTTAGGATTTTTGGGTCACAGGTTGCCCCATCCAACACAAGCATGGGTCTTTTCCATTTATCTCCCACACTCTTCCCAACTTTCACCTGCGTTGCCATCCTGCTGTGGGCACTGCATCTCAAATACTGATGAACCTCTTTCTTCACCTCTACCTGGAGGCTCTTTCATTACCCATTTCTAAATCTCTATTTGTTACTTCTTGTTTGAGTGATGGGCACTGAGAATGGACAGTCTATGAATACCAGAATAACCTTTACACAACCATACAATGGTTTGGGTTGGAAGGGACCTTAAAGATATCCAGTTTCAACCCCCTCTGCTGTTGACATTCAGATCATATCCAAACTGGAACATTAATAATACAATATAATATTATGGGATTCCCTGCCATATGGGATTCCCTGCCATTTGTGTTATTTTCATATTCATAGGGGCTATTTATATCTAAACCTCTATTTTCTGTATTGCAACTCAAGTTATCTGGCTTATTTTCCCCCAGCTCAAATATTCCCACTGCAGATTCAAAAGGGCAAATTTTCAAAGGCTGCTCAGCATGCTAATTACGACAAAATAACTGCTGATTTGATCTTGTCTGCTTCTTTTCTAGTATTTCTAGCAACCAATATGCTAGGTTGATGGTCAAAATTATTAAGAGACTGCTGATAGAAAGCAACTCAGTGTATTTAAAAATTAATATAGTTTCTAAAAGAAAGAAGAAACCTATTAAACAACGTTGTAACTGTATTTAATGCACATTTTGCTTTTAACAGCAGTTTGCCAGTTTAAACAGCAGAGACCTTACAATGCTTAATTAGTGAAGAGGTTATAGTGCTTATAAATTTGTATCTAAAATAAACCTTATTCATTTGCCATTGAACAACATTTTTAAGACAGTCTAATGTTATAATTACAGGATATACAGTAGCAGCATGTTCACACTACTACATTTAAGGCCATGTCAGCATTCTCATGATCAACCTTTTTTGGGGTTTGAATACATCAGCCATAAAATTACAATGCAGTTTGAAAAAATACGACATCAGAGATGTGAATCTTCTATCAGCTTCAGTCAAATAAAAATAATAAAAAACACGTGTAATAAAGGACTCCACCCAAATTTATTTTGGATGATTGTTGCCTTTACACAACATGCTCAAAATTTCAAAAATGAAATTTAAAAGAAGTCAGAGGACAGCACAGTCTTATCAGGTTTAGATGGATCTAAGTGCAAAGTGCTGTAAAGTGGGTGCCACAGATGCACAATAACCAGTTCTCACATACTGCACATTTTAACATGCATAAGGTTCTTCTGTGCATATATATAGACTGGCAGGTAAAAGCAGTTCTACCACCAAGTAAATAAATAAAAATTACTCATTTCCAGTTGTATACACTTATTAGTCATGATAAAAGTAAACTGTTTACCAAGTCAGCACACTGGCTACTGCGGTACCATGTTATTCCCTACAGTTAAGATCAGAACACGCCCTGATAATTCAAGAGGGACTCATCATGCTGCCCACCAAGCTGAAGCCATTCGCTAAAATAAAGAAGGTGGATGAGGCCAAACACTGTATGGAAAGGGACCCACCAGCTTCTTCAGTGGAACACCAGAGCCTGCCAGAGAAAACTCACCCTTAGTTCATATCCTAACAGTTTCTCGGGTTCATGAATATCATGTTTCTTATCGTCATATGGTTTAAATAGAGGAAAATGTCTAGTCAGGGAACTGCTTAAACATGTTCTACCTCTGGTTAAACCAAAGTGCATCTGTAAGCACTTTCCTGAAACATTACTCAACAAAAGTATTCTTCAGGTGTTGAACTGTCATGGAACTGCGATCAGCTGATCAAACTTCGTGGAGCTGCAGAACCAAGGTCTTTATACACCATTTGCTTGTTTATTATTTTTACACTTCTCCACTCCAGAAGTTTTCTTTTTGTCACTACCTCCTTCATTAACAACACTTTTGGAAGCACTCCATTGCATACTTTTCAGACTAAGAGATAAGCATATAAGACTGAAAAAGAGTTGCCTATTTCAAGCTTTGTTACAATGCATATGCACATTTACTAATAAAAACATGTCTAAACAGCTGTTTGCTCTTTGGACCAACTCCAGCCTCCTTAGGTGACTGTAACATGTCTTATAAACCTTTCATGGAAGATTTAAAATATAGAACTTCAAGATAAAAAGGGAAAATGAATACATTAAAACATCATCAAACACAGAAACAGAAGGGGGAAAACTAAGTAGAGACATCCCATGCCAAATCCACTGTTGGCACAGATTAGCAGTGTCCTCTTTAAGTCTGCTTTCTGCCTTCTTGCACAATTTCTTTTATGTCATGGTCTTAAAAGGGAGCTGCATAGCCAAGAGGAAATTCCATGTATGCCCCAAGTATGGGTCACACACTAAAATCCTTCTTCTTAAGAAGGAAATGGATTACCACACAGGCTATTTCAGCTCCCTCTCCTGCAAGACTTTCTGTGCACAGGCACCCTGTAAAATAGGAGTAGCAGTATTTGTCTGCCTCAGAAAACTGCAAGGAGGACAAATGTATTTATGGTTGCTTGGACCATAGTCACGGCAATAAGGGCTACACCTAAAATACAGCCTTGTCTCCTTCTGCCAACTCCTGCAAACAGAGCAGGTAGCAGACAAGAACTGTCCATAGTAACATTTGTAATAGTGGAGTTTATGACACTATATGGTAGTGGCTGATTTAGTTCTGCAGAATTAAGTTTTGGAATAAAAGCTCCTGAAGATCGGGTCTTTTTCGTAGGGAACAACACCTGTCAGCTTACGGGATTGTACAATAATGACCCGACTGTACCCGGTTACTCAACACAACAAACTGTTTCAGAATCTGCCTACATAAACTCATATACAAACATCTATACTGGTTGTACCAGGGGAAAAGAATATCAAATGATTTCCAGCCTTAGTTTCTGTTTCTGTGTGCTGTAACACTGGGCACATATCACAGACAAATGAAATGCTACAACAACAACCCATACAATCTGTACTGTTTCCTCACCTGTGATTTGAGTAAGAAGAATGACACAGTGTGTTAACAGGTAGAAATCAGTCACTTACTGAATCAAAGCTCACCTGTAATCCATGAATTTCATAAAGATATTACGGGCTATCATCATAGAAAAAGATGATCTTCATTCCTGAATCTCAGTTCCCTGTCTTTTCATGGAGCTATTAAAAACAAATTCCTCAAAACTTTCAAGATAAAGTGATGCAGAAGTTTCAGCTACAGAAACATAGTGCAAAGGTTCAGTTTGGCACTGCAACGTTATGGACAGACAAGAATTTATGGAAAATTCAGTTTAGATCTAGAAAAAAGAATCCTATCGTTGAACCAATATTGTCAAATGTATTGCATACTATTGTAGCTTCACAGTAATCAAAATCAGACACCAAGGTTTCTATAGAAGCAGCAATCACAGATTGCAGTAAAGTATACCACTCAAGGGAAAAAATTGCATTTTGGCAATTTCATAGTCAAGTGATCCTTATGCTCCTCCAACAGTCATTTGTCAGATATTTTCCTGGTTAAAAGGTACATATTCTTTCTTCTCAGTCCTCATGAGACTTCTCTGCAATCACTTTGCATTCATACTGAAAAACAGAAGTTCAAAAAACTAATATTATTAATTCACATAACTAATAAAAAAGACTGCTACAAGGGGAAGTTTTCTACAAAACGGGTGATAAAAACAGCTTAGCTGACACTTCACCCAGGTAAATCTGGTCTCCCTAAGTTCTGTGCAGAGACTGTTGGCTGCAATTTATGTTTCCTTGAGCAGCAGAAAGAGCAGTTCAGGCTTAGGGGATGGCCTGACTTCTACCCAAACAAAGGAGCTCTTATTTAGCTCCTGATCCTGAAAGGACTAAAAGTTTGCAACTGGCAGCGTACAGAGTCATGGGTTGTGCTCTGAGTAACAGTACTAATGGCTCACTAACAAGATCAAACCCCAATGACTACTGATTTCTGTCTTAATTCATATCCACAAGTCAAATAACTGGTTGGTATATATGAAGGAAGGAATGACACATAAATTAAAACTTTTACTAGAAGGCAATCTACTCCCTCTCCAAACTTACCATTGCCAGCTGCCTGCCAATATTGCCCATAGTTATTCCACCAGCAAAAAATATACATGGCAACCAGGAACGAACATAAAGGAAATCTGGAGATGTGTATCTGGAAAAGAACACACGATTTTGAGCTCAATATTACACAATACATAGAGTCCTCCAATCATGAAACAAATGCACAAATTTAATATTAGGATATTTCAACTCAAAAAGACAGAGACTACAGAAATTTAATTAGTTGCAGCAAATAATAAAGGAGGTTGCTTATTGATTTGTTCAACTAAGAAAAAGGCACATTACATTGATGGTAAGATAGAATTTTTACTGAAAAAAACAGCTTCCAACTAAAAGACTCACAAAAGCATAAAAGTTTTCATGAACAGTCCAATTTATTTTTCACTCAAAATCAAGTGCTGGTAGCTTTGGAAACCATGTCAAATTCTATCCTTTCAGTTATTCTGATTTTATGTTGTAGCTTCAAGAAACCATCATTTAACCTTAAAGGAGTAAATACTTACTGATAAACTCCATTGTAGACCAGAAGTTGTGACACCAATGTGGCGAGGAAAGCAATTCCTACTCCAAGACCAAAGCCACTTCGTGACCTATCAAACGTCCACCACAGTCCGATGGACAGGGCTGCTAATGTGAGAGACAACTGGATATTGTTGGCAAAATCCACTTTCTGTGTTGACTATTAAGGATAAGCTTGGAAATATCGTATAAAAGTGCAAAGCCATTTTCTTCATTCTGTTTATCATATTTCAGCACAACAGAAAAGAATACCATAAAAAAATACAGCAGTAGCTGTATGAGTTATCACACAGCTATCAGGTATACAGAAATAAGCCTTGCAATTGTTGCCAGTCTAAGAAAACTAAAGACTTATGACACATCTTCGCATTTTTAGGGTCTTCACACTGAACAAGTGTGAAGAGTTTATACACCTACCAGATAACACCGGCGTTTTGTACACATATACAATGCACATCCTTACGTGGTCCTTTATTACACTAAGCATGAAATCTTATACCTAGCACTAGACTCTAAATGACAAGGATTTAGTGAAAAAAGGTATTTTTCACTCTTAATTCCAATTATTTACATGCTAGTTAGATTCAGCAAAACATTAAAAATGTTAATGTTTTCTACAAAACAAAACAATATTACTGTGAAAGTATGCATGTAAATCAACATAAAAAATCATTTTTATCAGCTCTGTGGTAAAAGTATGAAGTCATTCCAGGTATTTTCATAGTGTTTCACATTCTTCAAAATGTTTTGGAAATACCAACTCATCCTCACTCCTCCTGTCCAAAACAGATTACTAAAAAAGGAGGCTGCCAAGTTTCATAAGCCTGAAAGCTAATTTATGAGATGACAGCATAAAAACACTGCTCCATTTTCTCAAAGACTTGGAGAGAGACCTTGAGGAAATGAAAAATAAGTTCAACTAACTAAAATAAATAAGTATAGGATAAAGATCAATAGCATCAGAAAAACATGCCAAACATGACCAAAAAACCACACCAAATATGGTAACATGCAGAACTGACTAATACACTGAAAAGAATGCAGTCTGGAGGAAATACAGACAGCACATTAACAACGTCTGAAATACATGTAACAGCTGTTGGATAAATGCAAGAAGGCTCTCTGTAAATGATCTGACCCATGCAGAGAGCAGCTCTCACTTCTCCTGCATTTCTTCAAAGCCGTGAAGCTGCCTGTGCATACACAACAAATACAGTCCAGGTCAGAGAGAACCACAGGACCACATTAATGCATCTTTGACAAGATGAGCAAGGTTTGTGATGAACAACTCCGAACTCTGGCAGCTCCAGTTCATCCAGCCATCCTGGATTCAAAATGTTTTGATAGGATGGATAGAATCAACAACAAAACCCATCTGAGGGCCAAGCCACCTCGGTAAGAATTCAGTCAGCTCTCAGATTATCCACTTAACTTGTCCTCTTTTCCTGGAAAAGAGGAGATTCAGTAGCACACAATGAGAACTTCTTAGAACGGTTTCTGTAAATCATGCTGGAGCTGAGAGTTCCAGAGGTGATCGACTTTCTTTCTGACTAGTTTACAAGAACCCAGTTTTCCCAGTTTTACCTGACAGAAGAGCCACTACATGTGACTACACAAACCCACTAAGCCTCATAGCACTACCAGGAAGCTGTGTCAGCCCGCATGAAAAACACCCTGTCAGCCAGCATGTGCCCAGCTGCTTCAGATGGAAGGGACACCAGTTTTGAACACATTTGCGCAGGAATGTATATCAATAGCTACACAGTTAGGAAGAGTATGATGTACTGCAATGTGCTGATTGACTTCTAATTGCTCTACCTGAATGACCACAGGAATGGTAACTACTCTCTCAGCATGAATGCACCATTTGCAGAACAGGGTAACAATGCTCACTTGCTTTGTGTAGTCCTGAGTATTACCTGGTACCAAGTTTTCCCCATTCTTTGCAAAGCACATGATATTCCCCGATGACCTCAAGACCAGGCTTCAACATCTCATTACAATGTTAAAAGGACATCAGCCCTTGGAATGTCTTACAGCACCTTTCTGTAATATAGACAATTATGTAACACACAAATATTTCCCTGCATTTGCTTTCATTATTCAAAGAAAATAAAATACTTCAAGTAAGACAAAGCTCGATATCGAGACATTTCTAATGAGATGATTTTTCAGAATGAAAAGACATGCGAGTTATCACCTCCAACACTGCTATGACAGTTTAACACATCTTCTGCATTTCCCTTGCAAAAACATTGCATGTTATATCTTTAAAAGCAATTCACGATGACTGACTATGCGAGCTTTGTTTTAGTGGGAACCCATTTGTTATTGCCAATTTCATTAGAATATAGGATACAGCGCTGGCATGATTTATTCCCACAAAGACAGCTACACATCGCATTACACTGGACCATTCTCTCTTAAATTTATGTGGTTCTCCCAGATGTCTGTCCATGCATGGGTACAATAATCCAATCACAGCTGTGGAGACAGGAAAGGAAAAAGGCCCAAAAAGTTAAAGTAATGCCAACATTTAACTAAAATAAATACCACCTAGACTTTGACAATTATTGTGACTACCAAAACAGATCTTTTAATGATAAACAGTATAAAACATTCAGTGTAAAAGAATAGGAATTTCAAACAATTCCACTATTTAAAAAAGTCCTGCAAAATTTCAGCAGCATCTTCAACCACTGCTGTATGGACCTGTCAGAAGTAGCAAAACAGAGAACTAGGGGCAGAGGATGAAAGAGCTCTGCACCCTATCAAAATCTGCAGTCTCACACTGTAGTTCAAAAAGAACAGTAACAGCTTGCAGGCTGGCACTTCTGAAAATCCCACGTATCAAACATACATGTTCCAACAACTGCAAAACAAGCAACCATAGTACAGGCTGAATGTGGTTTATAACACTGATATTTTGCAGCTTCTTTTGTTGTTGTTACAAACAGGTTTTGTTTGGATAATGTTTGTTTCTTCCTCAATGCCACTTCATAATTGCTGACACAGAAGAGTGAAAGCCTACAGTAGCTGTTGAATACAGGAAGCAAACAGGACTTTCAACCTAGGGAACCGCTATGCTCTTTGAACATCTCTTCACAAATGTGCTCTCTACTGCAACTGCAGCTAAAAAGACAGCTACCAACACAGCTGAGGAATAAAACCAGTGCTGCAGGAGGCAGGCAGAGCCTGAGTCATCGGTACAGACTCCGGTGCTCTCGGTCTGGCATGCCGTTGGGAGGTACGGTATAGCAAATGCTCTTTATTATGCCAGAGAGGAAACTGATCTCCAGGATTTGGGAAAATAAATCACTATAAAGCTGCAAGAATCAAAAAACCCTCCCTGAACAATTTTCTTGCCAAAGGCTTTCGGACAAACTGATGACTAACAATGGTGATGGATGAAAGGACTTCTCTGAAAGCAGCCTTGATCACCACTGATTATAAATACGCAAAATACTTTTATTCTGTTCATCATAATAAACCATACTGCAGAGAAATGTTCATGTCAACTCCAGGAAGGGTGTGCAAGAATGAATGGTAAGATAATGGGTGAATAATCAGCATTTACCACAGAGGTTTCCAGTATGTATGCTAGCAGAGAGGATAAGGAAAGAAAATGGAGACAAAAAGAATGATAATGAAAAGAAAAGAATTCGAACACGTCAACAGGAGTGTCTCCTATTTGGAAAAGCCAATTAAGACAGTAATATCATTAAATCAGTTGGCTTAAAATCTAGCAGTGCAAATAACTAGCAGGTGGCTAACTACACTTAACAAGTCATATCCAGTCTTTCCATCAAAACCACCCAATCACCAGAACCAGAAAGGCCTGCAAGCTTCTTCTGTGACGATGGCAAGACCTAAGCCTTCACAACCTCCCCATACATAGCTACAGACAGGGTTCTCACACAATCCATGAGAGCATAAGGTACATCTTGATTCTAACAGCTGACAGTGCAAGCAGTGCAGTGAGCACTGTAAACCTTCTGCATTACTGCCGCACACTGGGATTCTGTCATTTCAATCTCCACTACTCCATACATAAAAGATCAAACGTTTACTAGCCATTTGTTAAGACAATCAGTTTAAAATGTTAAAGACAAATATGGCAAATGCAGAATAAAACCCAGTCACTAATCCATAATCTCACCAGGATAACAGAGAGAGGACTAAGACAACTAGCAGACAAAGCAGTTATATAACTGCCACCATACTACACCAAATGCATTTCCACAGGAAAACAAAACTGACAGGTCTAGAGAGGAAGATTTCCTTTCAAATCGAGCTCCTCTGTGACATCTGGGGTGTAGTATTTCAACAAGGTATCAAAAATAAACCAATCAGACCACTAGAAAAAAGACGGAATTAAGTATTTTCATTAGCAGAAAAGTGATGTCAACTCAAAAGCTCATTTATTGACTCACGTTAACACCAAGAATTGTGAGCTTCTCCATGTTACTGAAACTGAACTCTAGGAAGACACTGCCTATATTGTAAAGCTTCGCTGGGGAGCAGAATTCTCCAATACTGGCAGCTAAGAATATTCCTTTAGTAAAGCATAAAACTGACTCAAGAATAAAGCTACATTCTATTAGGCTTGTAATATGGAATATGCCTTGATACTTGAAGATTACAATAGGAAAAAGGTATATTTCTTACTACCTGGCTTAAATTAGTCAAACATGCAAAAGCCTCAACTCCCTACGCGGTCAAAGAAGAAATGAACCGTGTTCACATTATCTGACCCAACACACGAATCTAACTGAGGTGCTCTGTTCTGCTACTTTCCTCTACAACTGGAAATGATGTGCTGAGCCTCAACTCCCCCAGACACAGTCAGGTCTCCCAGATAAAGAGCTAAAGCAATACCTCAAACTGGAATGAGGAGCAAATGGAAAGCTGGACCACAAAAGGGAGCATTACTCAGCGTGGTTCGCTGCACTCAAAACAAGGTTCTGTGTGCTGAACCATCTGACACTTCCAGGGTATTGTCAAGGGCTGCCTGTAATCCATCCTTAAGGTTAAAAGTGGCACGACTTTGTAAAATCTGTTAAACTTGTACCCTAACCCAGCAGAGAAAGCAAAGGTTATGCTCTGCTGACAATATTACAGTATAACAAGTTAGCAGAACAACAATTTCTGGACACATACATGCATATTTGTGTATACATAGGAAGATCAGAAGGATAATAATAGCTCAGAAAGGGCAGTGATGCTGGAAGAACCAGTTTTATCTCCCACACATTTCATATGGTCCACACAACTACCAATCCACCCTTTCATCTCCACTCCAGGCATACATGCACAGCTGAACTCACCTGATGCTGTGCCACAGCAAGGTGGCACCCACCAAGCTGAGGAGAAGATGCTTGTGATCACATCAGGGGGAAAGAGAGTAACATTTCTCTGGATCTGAAGCAAGTTTAACACTAATGCAAGAAATACACCAATAAAAAACAGCACTATACCACGAATTACCAAATTCATGCCATGACTGGTTACAGATGAAATGTATGGGCCACACTTTTTTGGTAAGGTTGGTGTTGAATCATTTTCTGCCATGACTTATGTTCTCAGAGACATCCGACAGGCTGACTGAGGAGGGTTCACTTGCAGTCAATATTTTGACTCTCCTCAATTAGGAGATACCCAAACCCTGAAAAACAATAAAAGGGGTAAATAATGCAGATAAAAGAAACATTAACTATATTTCTCTTAAATAAATTGGAAACTGTGTTAAAAAATATGGCTATTATATTTTTCTGAATTTTTTGAGATAGCAAATAGCCAATTTGAGAGCAGAACCAACCACAGCTGCAAAAATGCCTTACAAAGAAAACAGGTTTTACAAATAGCTTTGTCTACTAGGAAAGAGAGGAGAAGGAAACATGTAGGACTGGACAGCTAAGAAAGTGAAACCACAGAGAGGAGAGGTGAAGAAATGAAACTGATATCAGGTGGAAGAAAGGCCTGATCTGCAGTAACAACAAATTGTTCTTCTTCCCTCCTTTAAGCAACAATGGAAGATTATGTAATTCAGAACCAAGCAAACACAGTCCTCAGCTTCAAGTCAGCTGCACAGGTACACAGATCCCTCTTCCTGAAGAGATGCCAGAAACCATTTCTCAACTGGAAAGTAAGTTCTGAGAAATATTTTCCAGGATGGAGTCAGAACTCCAGCAATCCCACAGCGCATCCATTTTTGTAACCCCAGATAGGAGCAAACAACTCAACCAACCGGAGAAGAAATCTTAATACAGAGAAATGTTTACCAGAGTAACACCCTTCCGCTGAAAACTGCCACACATTATTACAAGCCATAACAGTAAACGGGCACAGAAGAACCTGAGAGGGAAGGGAAAAGCAGCTCCCCCTGCCCATGCACTAGAGTTACATGAGTAACTGCTGCCACTACGGGAATGGCAGAGTTCTCAAACCAAGCACTCTTTTTAAAAAACCCTGTCCATCAAGAGCCTTGTTATACACAGATTCAGTGCCACATCCATGTATAACAACAATTTTGATTGACAGCTTAGCCACCTGGAACTTCAGAAAAAAAGCCCTGACATTGTTTTTAAATTTCAAACTGCCAACTGGTGGTGGCTTTTGTTAACTCTTACTTATGGCCACGTGGGTGCAAGGGGAGCCAAACCAGCACATCCATCCTGCTTTAATCCCAGCTTCAGCAGGTCCCGAGGAAGCTCTCTGAAAACACTGAATTGTGCAGAGGAAACAGCATTCGCTTTTGCAAATCAAAAGCCAAAAGGGACGTTAAATACATCCAGACTAGTTAAGATACCACAGGTAAGTCTGCAGAAGATGCAATGCCAGGCTGTGGCATCCTCCATCACTGAGAAAAAATTCCAAGCAGCAAAACAAAAGGAAAAGCAGAGTCCTAAGAATACAGGATCTCTTCTAAGCGGCTGATCCTTCACGTTATTCGTAAACATGAACACGTCTTGAGGGGGAGGAAAGAGGGCAAGCAAGGTGTCTGGCTTCTTAGTCAGCTTCCTGACTCACACTGAACACTGAAATGTCTGCGTGAATGCTGGCACACGCACTGCAACACCCTTCCCTCAAGCAAAAAGGTGCTCCACATACTTCTTCCCTGCTCCAGACAGTACAGCAGTGGAGTCTGGATAATAATATTTAGCCTCCAGGAAAGAAGCAGAGAGTCACAAATACATCACCAATTCAGCTGAGAGTCTCTGCTGCGCCTGGGGGCTTTGCCCACCAGATGATCACAGGAACTCCCAGAACTTGTATGGAAGTCTTTTCTATACATAGCATTGGAGACTGTAGGTCCCAATTACAAACTCTTTAGGAATACCATACTTCATGTGGGCATTTAAACTGTTATGTCCCTTCTTAGCTTAGCATCCTAGGAAAATAAGCTAAACTCTTTGCTCTCCACTTACATCACCATCCCTTGGTTTTTTTTTAGTGCATGACAATGCACATGATCCCAAGTTTGTCTCTCACTTTTTGTATACTAAGTTCACTTTTGTGTCTCCTTTTGTGTCTCTCTAAAAATGAGTGCTTCTGCTACACACCAAGGATCACCATTTCCTTTTTAACTGTCATAACGCTGTTGATCACATCCTGCAATCCATTACCACACTGAAGTCTCCTTTCCTGTTACTGAACTCCTTGTTCCTTGGTACCAGCCCCAAACCTTGCATTGCCAAATTTCAGCCTGCAAACTGTTCCTAGTTTTGGGTCATCAGCATCCTATTTTGTGCACCAGACATCAACTAAAATACTGAGTGAGATCAACAAAAGTCCTTGCCTTTGATGAAATCTATTAATAATAACCCCCCAGCCATTATCTCCCCATTTTATAGTCTTTTGATATCTCACTCTAACAAGCTTCTGCTTCTTGTAATTCTTCAAACAAGATAACCTCCAACTTAATTAAGAATCATCAACTGTCCCACATGGCAATGCTGATGTAAACACCAATCAGATCTTACTTTTTTTTTTCCTAGAAATGCTGATGATCAAATAAAAGCCCAATTTTACTCTGGCATAAACCAGTTTCAGAATTTTAAACCCACATTTACTCGCCTTCCATTTATTTATGATGTCATCTGGCAAATATGATATTGTCAAGACTTATAAAAATGTAACGGGACTTTGCCATGAAATCACTTACTGCTGTTATACAACCACTGTAGCTGCAAGTCATTCAAGCCAGCAGCAACGGATTTTCACTACAAGGTAAGCAGCCTGACCACAGCAAGGGCACTTGGGTGACTACATGTCAGTGAATGTTTATAACAAGCAAGGTCTCAAATTATCATGATGCAGCAGTTCCCATCGGGGTTTCTCATTCTACATATTCATTCTATCCCAGTTTCCAGATTTTCATTGTCCAAGACCTTCTGGCATACTGCAAACAGAGTGATGGCAAAACAGAGCAAGGTGCCCAACACTCATGTAAAGATTCTCCAGTGCCTCAGACAGCCTGGGTTTTCAGGTACAGCAAAGGTATTTACTATTGCCACCTTTCATGAAAATGGAAATTAGGTTCTCTAAAGAAGACATCTCCTCCTTCTTCTGTACTTGGAAGCTGCAGACAGATGAGACACTGTCTCTTATTTCAAGCCTTGTATTTTACTGAAGGTTTGCACCCAGATGGGAATACTTCACATTTTTTTAAAAATACTTTTTAAATATACCATGTGGCAGCATTACCTATGATTCGCAAGGCAAACACGCGATGTCTGGCATTGCTCAAAAAGTTAACAAGTAAATTAGCACCCCAGACATTTTCAAAACACTTAGTCATTTAACTGTCTCCTAATTAGAAGATCTGTCCTGCAAGCACTCCCCAGTGCTCCTAATGCTTATGAAGAGCCTTCTGCCACGTGCGACTCAACTTCTGACAGGATAACGACATGCTAGGAACAATGCCGTGTAGTGGGGGCCAGGAAAAGGAAGACTTATTTAAGCAACACTGTGCAGGAGATGGGGAAAAAAAGGCAAAATGACAAGAAACCATCTGTCTTCTGCAAGGCAATGCAAAGAGTAAACCATCCGGCTTCTCTGGGCACCAAGTGAGGCAGTTTTCCCGACCGGTCTGCTCTGCATCCTACAGGTCTGAGGAATCTCACCTTCCTGGGCATCCTGTTGGTCTGAGGAATCCAGAAGTGGATGATCTTTAAGGTCCCTTGCAACCCAAGCCATTGTAAGATTCTATGATTTCTGAGCATTCAGGTCTGAATTTGGGATCCCTCGATGATCTCAAAGGTCTGGAATCCCACCAGCCTGGGCATCAAGCGAGTCTGAGAAATCCCAGCTGCCTGGGCATAAAGTGGGTCTGATAAATCCCACAGGTCTGCGGAATCCCACTTTTTTGGGCATCACATGGGTCCAAAGGAATCCCACCTTCCTGGGCACAGAATCGCTTGGCTGGAAAAGATCTTTGAGATCGAGTCCAACTGTACCTGTCCTCTCCTAAACCAGACTCCTGAGCACTTCATCTACTCATCTGTTAAATACCTCCAGGGAAGGTGACTCCACTGCCTCCCTGGTGCCAGTGCCTGAGAATCCTTTTGATAAAGAAATTTTTCCTGATGTCTAATCTGAACCTCTCCTGGTGCAACTTGAGGCCATTTCTTCTTGTCCTATCGCCTGGGAGAAGAGACCAACACCTACCTCCCTACAACGTCCTTTGAGATAGTTGCAGAAAGCTTCCTTTTCTCCAGACTGAACAACCCCAGTTCCCTCAGCCACTGCTCAAAAGACTTGTCCTCCAGCCCCATCACCAGCTTCACTGCCCTTCTCATTCCTTCAGACTGCAGGTCTCAAGAATCTCACCTTCCTGGGCATCAAGCGGGTCTGAGGAATCCCACCTGCACATCTGCACACTCTGGGCATCCTGGGGGTCTGAGGAATCAGTAACTGGATGATCTTTACGGTCCCTTCCAACTCAAACCATTTTATGACTCCTGAGCACCCCACGAGTCTGAGGAATCCCACCCGTTGGGCATCCCGGGCTTGGCCCAGTCGGGGCCCGTCAGGCAAAGCCCCGCGGAGGGGGTGGAAGGTGTAACCGCGCCCGCCGCCCTCTCCCTCGCCCCCCCTCAGCGCCCGGACACTGGGCAGCGCCCGCCGCCCCCCGGCACAGGCAGAGGCAGCCGGGCCGCCTGCCGCTACCCTGCCCGGCCCGGCCGGCGCCTCGCGCAGCCCCCCCCCAGCCCCCGCCGCCCGCAGCCACCGCAGCCCCCGCACTCACTCGGCCTCCGCCATCTTCTCCCGCCCGGGCCCGCCCCGCGCAGCCTCCGCAGCGCCCGGCGGGGCGGCTGCGCGGGGCGGGCTCGATGGATCCCACGTCCCACAGGGGTGGTCGTGGCTGAGCTGGGTTTGGCGAGTCGGGGTTGTGTTGTGTCCGTGTCACAGGTGTAGGTGATGGGAAACTTTCCAGTGGGAGGGGTCCCTGCTCATGGCTGGGGGTTGGAACTGGATGGGCTTTAAGGTCTCTTCCAACTCAAACCATTCCATGATTCCATGAAACCTTCCAGTACCTGAAGGGCTACAGGAAAGCTGGGGAGAGACTTTTCACAAAGGCAAGTAGTGATAGGATGAGGGGGGAACGGCTTTGAACTGGAAGGGGGAAAATTTACGTTAGACGTTAAGAAGAAATCCTTCCCAATGAGGGTGGTGAGGCACTGGCACAGGTTGCCCAGGGAAGCTGTGGATGCCCCATCCCTGGAGGTGTTCAAGGCCAGGTTGGATGGAGCCTTGAGCAGCCTGGTCTGGTGGGAGGTTGTCCCTGCCCGTGGCAGGGGGGTTGGAACTGAATAGGCTTTGAGGGCTGTTCCAACCCAAACCATTCTATGATTCTGAGATGCTATGATTCTATGAAATAGAAAGATGAAATCTTGGTTTCCCAGCTCTGATCACTGCCCTGGGCACCTGGTTCTGCAAGGGCTTTCATATATGTTTAACTTTATTGATTGGGGCAAAAATGGCACAAAACTCATGTTTTCATCACCAGTCTTGTCCTGTTGGGAGAACACGCAATGTGAGGCAGAAAAGAGTTTATAGAATCATGGAATAATTAAGGTTGGAATAGACCTCTCAGATCATCAAGTCCAACCATTAGCCTAACACCATCGTGTCTACTGAACCATGTCCCAAAGTGTCACATCCACACACATCCAGGGATTGTGACTGCACCACTTCCTTGGGCAGCCTGTTCCAGTGCTTGACCACTCTTCAAGTAAATAAATTTTTCCTGATATCCAAATCTGAACCTCCCCTGGAAACTTGAGGCCATTTCTTCTTGTCCTATTGCTTGTTACGTGGGAGAAGAGACTGAGACCCACCTCACTACAACAACCCTCCAGGTAGCTGTAGTGAGTGGTAAGGTCTCCCCTCAGCCTCCTCTTCTCCAGGCTAAACAATCCCAGTTCCCTCAGCCCCTTAACCAGCTTCGTTGCCCAATGTCCTTCCTGCGGTGAGGGCCCAAAACTGAACACAGGATTTGAGGTGCAGCCTCACCAGTGTCAAACACAGGGGGGACGATCACTTCCTTACTCTTACTGGCCACACCATTTTTTGTGCAAGACAGGATGCTATTGGCCTTTTTGGCCAATTTGCTTTAACCTTTCTCAATGAGTAGTAAAGGCTTCAAAATAAAAAACACTATTTATTATGTATAAGTGGGGAGGGGTGCAGGAGAACAATGTTTATTCATATAAATATCATATATATTCATTATAACATCATATTCATTGCTATTCTTTTATTAATGAACTTTTACTTTCTCATTACACTGGTAATGATTACAATTTATTAAAAATATTTGCACATTGCATTCCCCTGAACTTCATTGCAAAAACTTGATAGAACTTTCTATAGTACAGGGTCTGCAGTGATTCAGTGCAGATCCTACTACAATTACCAGAATGATTGGATGGGATGGAATTTGTTACTTCATTTACTATGGTGGGATCTTTAGTGATAACTCTGGTTTTTTTGTGCTGGTACGTTGTGTACAACAGGATCACCAAATGTGTAAACTCAGAGTAGAATATATGGGTCTATAATAGATGTATTAAGAATGAAAAAGGGAGAGATTTACAGCAGCAGAAACCCATTGTGGTTTAGATGAGCAATAAATGAATTTTCAAATTATTCAACTTTGGGTTTTGTCTCACAGAAACAAAATAATTTTATTTGCATTAATTCCTTCTGAGCTGCTTGCCCTGTCTGTGGTTTAGGTAGTTAACTTTGCTGTACTTACCGTCCAAATTTTTGATTGAGAAAGACAAAAGGGGTTTTTAATCAAATAAAATATCTTTCCCTAATGTCAGATAAATGCCTTTGGAAAACTGCATGCCTGAGGCAGGGCAAAGTGCCCTGTCTCGTTGTGCCTTAAAGGACCAGAACCATCAGAAAGCCTAAAAGCAGAAACTTTGTGAACATAAAGCAGTGTGCATTAGAGAGGAAAGTGGGGCGTATGTAGATGGAGACTGCAATTCAGATTAGTTATAGTCAGGTCTGCTGCAGTTTTCTGTACTATAATATTACAAGACCTTTAGTTTGTACAAAAGAATAAACTGATCCTAGAAGAAATATTAACTGTATTAGTAAAGGAAGAAAATATTATGTGAGAAAAATATGTAAAAAAAATAAATAACCAGTGTTAGTATAAATCAGTGCAACTCCAACAACTTTATTGGCATTGCTAATTTACACCAGCTGATGACTGGCTCCTTACACCCATGTGCTTATCCTAGAGGGTATGATGTCCTGTTGCACAAAAAATGGGAAGAGCGTGAGGGAAAAGCACAGGAAAACTTATCTGAATTGGAAATTGCCAAAATAAAATCATCAGCAAATAGTTTTGCAGACAAAGCAGGCAGACATATGACCTGCAGAGAAATGTCATGTGCTCCAACTTGGACTGGAATTGCTATAAAATGTCATGGGAGAAGCATCTTTTTTGGAAAGCGGTGTGAAGTTGTTTCATTGCACTGGCTGCAGAACAAGACAATACAGAATATTCTGGATTTAGTTTTGGGAAATAAATTTTGCTCTGGATATGATAAATCTGACAATGAAAAATTCAGCAACGTTCGTACAAAGCAGAGGAGTCTAGAGCAGCCACATACCTATAGGAAATGTGGAATTGCTCTCACGGCCATGACAGTGACTTCTTAAAAGTTATATTTTGTAAAGGCCTTCATAGCTGCCTGGTACACTGGTTGCATGAGCCAAGGCCAGTCAGCTTAGCTGAAGGTGTGTCCATAGCAGGACAGTAAAGGAAGGGCGAGAAGACGATGGATGGAAGGGTGGAGGGATTGGTGGATTGATGGATGAATGGATGAGAAGGAGAGACAGTAAGAAAGGTAGGTAGAAAAACATAATCTGAGTCTTTCTGTGGTGATCCACGATAAAACGACCAGGTGTTTCTTGAACTATATGCATGTGTAACTTGGGAAAGGCCTATATATATGGCGAGAAAGAACCTTCTCTAGAAGTCTGTTCCTGATTCCTGGTAGGTCTTGCATCGATTATATAAACCAAAGTTATTGTTCTTTCCCTAAGCCTGCCCTTACTCTGTGGACTAGTGGGACAACCACAGAATGCATTCAGTATAAGACTGTCTTGGGAGGAGTCTCTTGTTCTCAGCGATTACGTCAAGTTTGCTGTTAGGTGTCTGAATGAATGTCAATAGAGCTGTTCAAGCACAGTCTGCAGATCTCGAATATCCATGGCATCCCTTAAGCAAGAATTCTGAAGCCTGCTTGTGAAATGTGCTGAAGGACGACCAACAGCAGTTTGGCAACAAGCAGTGCCTGTTCCTTCCTCATTCCACATTCCAGACAACTGCATTGAGTTCTGCTGTTATCTGGGGCCCTTAGCTAGTATTGTAAAAGAAGTGTCGTAAATTCTAGATTTTTTAAAATCAAAATATTCTTCAGGAATATAAATGTCCTTCAAAATCTTCTTGGAAATTGTCCATGCATACAAAAGGCTTCTGGAAGGCCTTCAGAAATGAAGAGTTATAGAAGTGGGCACATTTCCCACAAATGCCTCTTATTTCACCAGCTGAGGCTGCCACCTTGTCTCTTTTATTATTGGCAAAAGGAGGCGTAGTAGCCATCCTAGTTAGCACACAGCTGGGTCACAGGCAAAGATCAGCATGGCTGACAAATCCTGCAACGTATGGGGAGCTTGTTAGAAACAAAGAGGCATTGTACTGTGAACGAATCTAGGGTCTTGGCAGAAGCATCGTGTGCAGCGAATGAGTTCTATAAAATTGGTTTTCCAATAGGGTTGACATTTTAGAGAGGAAAAAGAGGCCATAGCAATGCAAAATCATCAGATCACATTCATTCTTACATATGAAAAGGAGCTGTGCTTATCTCAGGTTAGCAACTGGATACACAGTCCTAGGGCTGGTATCAAAGGCATTTTTGCTTATTTATTTAGCCACTTGCAAAAGACGCTGGGTTGTCCACTCCAGAGGCTAAAGTCCTTTATTTATAATATTTACTGAAAGGCACTGCATGGACAAATGCAGCATGAGTTTCCCTATATTGCTTGCCAGCGTGGCTCGGCCCTGGTGCAGCACTCATTCAGTACTTGCTAAAATAGTTACCGAGGGAGTAAACACTGCCAACCACAGCTGTGGCTTCTGAGATATGGAGTCCAGCCCAGTCAGTTTACCTAGATAACTTCGTTGCATCACATGCCAAAAAGCCACAAACAGCTGTACTGCTGAAGGACTATGACATTTAAATAAGATACTGAAAAGGCAAGGTAATCATCATCGTGTTACAATACATCCAAATATGAGATTTAGAAATTAAAGACTTCCTACCACGTTTTTATAGTGTCATACAACATCTAGATTCAATGGACAGACAATCTCTGGGACACTGAGCTTCAAGGCACATTTTTTTTCAATCATAAATTCTGGTGGGAAGTAAAGACAGTACGGCATCTAAAGATACACGGAAAGTGTATATGAATGCATTCCAATCCTAGGTATGTGTGTGCACATGTCGTAAGTGTGTCACTTGCTAAGAGTCAAAATAAGGTCAGTGCAGATGAATAAGTTTATGCAAAAAGGGCAGGGAGGCAATTCATGTCAAATCAAGTTAAAAATAGGTGGATGAGATGAATGGCATAAGATATGCAAAAGGAAAAACTGCAGTGTCTGAGAAGGAAAGCAGCTTTGCATAGGATATTAAAATATTTTGTGAGCTTCACTGAACAATTTTTAAATATATGTGTCATTGAAGATAGAAGAAAGTGGTTTCTCTGTTAATATATTTAAGATTTAGAAGTCAGCAGCTTCTCTGCAGCCATGAAATGTGTATTCTCTCCCTTTCCCTCCCTCTCTTTCATTCTGTTGGTGACATCTCAGATCCATAAGAAGGAAAAGATTCTGGCTACTGTGTTTGAAACACTCCTACCCAATATCACAAGGCTTGCTTTATAGTTATTAGCAAGGAATTGCAATGACAATTGTGTTTGGCAGTACCGTTAACTGTATTTATTTCAATTGGCATTATATTTGTAGAGATAGACTTTATATTTATGCTTACAAAAATGTCAACAACTCATTTTAACTTATGTTAGGATAAGGCAATAACCCATCCTAATTTTGCTATTCACTGTACAAATACAGAGTGTGAACCAGTCTACCCCTGCAGAATTTACAGCCTAGAGAGAGCAGCAGATTCCTCTGCAGGTGATAGAGAGGAACAGCACGTATGGAGTGATCCTTCTGCTCATTTGATGTATCTATTTTAAGTTTTAAAAATGGTCTTCTGGTGAAAACTGTTTCTTTCCTTCACCTGTTGCATATGGAAAAGATGCCAATTTTCATATACATCTAACTTTTAGGCTGCAGAGTAAGGAGATAATGATGTTATCCTGGGTAATTTGTTCAACAGCACAGGTTATCTGGGTCAGCGTTGAAGAGTGTTTGTGTTGCAGTGAGTCTCGGGCATGGCTGTGTCGGGCAGCAATCACTGCTGGCACTGACATTGCTGGGAAGGACACATTACAGAGGGGTTTGAAAAATGTCTGTTTCTCTTAGCCAATGGAAATCTGCAAATTTACAGTGACAATTCAAATAGAAGTTGTTCTTGTTTCCAACAAATATTTCCATTTTACAGCATCAACTTCTCAAATTTGACCTTTCCCTCAGAAAGCACACAGTGCAAAATGCAAAATAAAGAAGCCAACAGTTCACTTAGAAACACAATTTTCCATTTAAAACAGTTTTAATGAAATGTATTCTGTCAGCCTTAGTTGCTTTTGACAGTCTGTAAGTGATTCAGGTGCCTAAGCATAGGATTTGGGGTCTGTCTTAGAAATACTTTAAGGTATCCAGGACACCTGCATGGAGCTGGGGTTGCAACAGTCACTTGCAAGACCCTTGCCATCCTAAGGCTGCAGCTGCAGCTGGGGAAGGACATTCTGAGGCATGTGGAACAGCATTACACACCTGCAGTTATGCAGTTAGTCTCCATATCTCTACAATTTCCAACAATAAAACATCCCATCTGATATTGTTATTAATGGGCTGTCAGAGCCTGATAAAGGAGGTCAGCAGGGTAGTGCTCTTGAGTCTCAACCTGTACTCATGACACTCTTTTGGCCCCCCTGGCTATTTTACACCAGAGCAGCCAGAAATCTGTGCACTGGCAGCACAATGCCACGGCCTCCGGCAAGTGCTGAGTACGGGGTGGGTGTCCCGCCCACCTCCTGCAATGCCGAGTCCTGGAGCAAGGGACAGGCTGCAATCCAGGCACCTGCAACAGGAACCGCTGCTCTCCTGGGAACCCTCCTAGCACATGACATGTGGCCTCAGCAAGCTCGGCAAGAAAAAACGGTGTTTGGCAACCTGATTGTGCAAGGAACACGGGGATAAACAAAGCAATAGATAGCAACCAACTTCCCATAACTCTCCCTGAACCTATAAAAAACAGACAAGAAGGATTAACGATTGTCTGAGTCAACACTATGATTTTTTTGAGTTGCGGAGTCACGGAGGTAACACTGGGAACGCGATTACTGGTGAAGGAAAGAAGACAAGACAGAAGAGTTATATTGTACAGTTCTCAGGTCTAAAAAATGGAAACCCTTTTTCCTCCATAATTATTTTACTGCTTTTGCTATAATCTTTATGAAAATACAAAGAATTGCCTCTTTTTTCATATAGTGACCCACCAGTTAGTGTAAGCAAAGACCTGTCAGGCTGTCCAGGATTTCTGGGCTGCTGCTTCCATTTGCCCTTTTCTGATGAAAGCAGGGATTTAATCGTGTTGTGTAGGATTTGATGTTACAACCAAAACACGGGGTATGAACCTTCTGAACTTCAATTTTAATGTGATGACAGATGGATTTGTTCACAGAATTAGTTATCTTCTCTGCTACTGAATTTTTAAGGTTTAATGAGGAAGGTTTAAGAAGATTTAATGAGGAGACACTTTTCAATTCTTACCTGTTTTAGTAGAATTATTGCACACAAGTTGAATGAAAGTACATGTACTGAAAAATATGTACTCAGCTGCATTGCTGGTGTGGATCTCTGAACTACAACCAGCTTAAACCTGCTGTTGGATTTTGTCTTATCCTTTTACTCCTAGGCTGCACATTTTGGACCTGAATTTCTGCTGGCATTGTAAAGAATTTGGCCTTCAGATTGCAGAGAGACAAATAGAATCTCAGTATTGTGTTTGGATTGTTCCTAGTTTTTCTAGGGTTTTTCTTTCCCTTTCTTTTTGCTCAAATGATTCATTTATGAAAAAGATGATGAGATTCAGGCTTCTGATGGTATTCCTGTTACGTAGGAACTGAAGTATTCTGAGCAGGCCAGGACATGCATAATGATAAGCACAGGTACCAAAAAGTGAATGCAAATACTTTAAATACAAAAAATACTATAACTTGTGCCCTGTGCTTCTTAGCCAGCAGACCTTCTGCTGTGGATTTTATGGCTGTTGTCATGATACTTTCTTCTCTGGCTTTGCTTGGATGAAAGCTTTTCCAAGAACTAAATTCAGCTCATAGAGAGTGTTAAAGTAAATACATTGTCCATACAGATATGCACATATATACTTACTTACACATAGAATTAGCAATCAGTTCTTATAGAGATTTTATCTGAATCCATCTGATTAGATTATCTGATCTCCAGGGTTGATGCTGGCCTTCAAATAACAGAACTAATTTGCCAAAGGGCTCCAGCTTCTCAGTGGTTCACTGTCATTTTCTCACTATGCTTCCTGAGGGGCGTATGAAGATCTTCCATTCCAAAGAAATTCAAAGCCAGGTGCCAGTTGCCAAATATGATATAAAAAATAAGGCGATTTCATGCACCAGTCTTTTTGAGAGTAATCTGCTTATACAATTTCTTGACTCTTAGCTCAATATTTTCCAGCAGTTGTGGTGCAGCAGAATAAAGATTATGTTTTATTTCAGTTGTGAAATTTTAGCTATATATTATTAGAAGTAGTTTGACATGCTTGTAACCAGAATATGGGCCAAAATGAGTAATGTTTTGCCATCAGAGAGTTTCTGCTGCTTCAGAAAAAGTGATCTTACCTTCATAACCAGTAATGATCTTACATCTTATATCTTCAGATGAAACTTGGTCTCTTGTGGCCGTGCTAGAAAAGTGATACATTTTCTATTTGCTTTATAAGCAGACTTCAGTTGCCCTGGCTGCATAATAAATAAGGAGTGTCATTCAAGTTTTATCTTTCTTATTCATAAATAAGAAATCTCATTCTCATTTGCTGTAGGGATGCTTCAGATGCTTTACTAACATTTTATTGTCTGCCTCAGTAACAAATACGCTCTCTGTCTGGAAACACTGTGGCTTCCATTAGACTGTTCTATTCATTTGACTCAAGTGGACAATAAAACATGCTGAATGACAGCGTGCCACTGATGACTGTGAAGCTTTAAAGTAAAACCATTGTGCCTCCTGCCTTTTCATCAGTTTTCCTGTATCTGAGTGTACACTTCCTCCCATTGTTTTTAATGGATGCATGGCCCTGTTGATACATTTCCATTACTTTTCAGTGATTAGCCCAGTTTAAAATCTTGATCAGATAAAACTTGATTACATTATTTTTTCCAAAGGGGAGCATGGGTATCAAGATCTCAAAGATTAGTACCCTTCTACTAAATGTTGGCTAAATGTATTTCTGGTAAATTATTCTACATTACCTGAAAAACACTAGAAAATTGGGAGAGGGCTGTTAAACAAAAGCATATATATGTCCTTCTGCTTTAGGCATAGATGGAAGAGATGACTGAGAATCAGTGCTAAAATTGGCTAGTCTGGAACTTGTATTGGGGTATAAATTGGTGGAATATCTAGTATGGTAACAAAAAACATTTCTTCCATTCATGTTGGAGTCTACCATGTTACAGAGGCCTGGGACAAAGCCAGCACCACTTATTTTCCCATGTTGCTTGCTTACACAGAGTGGTAAGTCTCCTGCACTGCACAGGCATGAGGTGTTATTTACATTTACTTTTGTTGTCATCCTCCTAGTCAAGCACAAGTATAAGTGACTGTAATCCTTCTCTCTATTAACTAGACACAACCCTTCAGCAACTTCTACCTAATATATATATGTGGTTTTCTGGAGGTCCCTTATCCTGAGGGATCAGCTGGACCTTCAGATGCCCTTCAGGTATTAGATATCAGTATGTGATTTTCAAGGTAATCCAGGAAATACTGCTTTCTGAAATACAGGTAGGGATTTTTTTTTCCTGTTCATTACATATTTCTTCTACTGGAGTGAAATATTCCAAAGTGTATTGGAAATACTCTCTCCCTTTCTGAATGCTTACATTTTGTTCCTTAATTAGAGAGTGGCATGGGGCTGTAACTTGGATGCACTGGCCTTCTTTCAAGAAATCAGTTTTGGAAAACTTAGCCACAAGCAATTGGCTAAGAGGGTTTTCATGTGTGTTTTGTTTAAGATGGAAGACCTAACACAACTCTATTGCAGAAGCACACAGCGAACGCATCCATCACGTTTTTTGGTGCTCTACTTTGTGCCTAGCCATGCAGACCCCAGCCTTTACCTCATGGAGGGATGATCTGTGGGACTGCAAGCTCTTTGGGAAAGGCAGTATCTTTTCATCATATGTAAGCACAAGACATAGCATAATTGTGACATCTAGAAGCCGCTGCAACATCTCCAGGACCTGATTGTGAATCTTTTAACTTTTAATAATCCATTGCTTACCCAAGTGACCTCTGTGAAAATAGCATTTGCAATATGGACCATAATAAACAATAATGACAGAAATAATAAAACCAGAGGATTTCTATGGCTGCCTTCCTTTTCTATTACATGGGTGACATTCAGGTACTGCAAGATGGATACAGTGTAAAATACAACTGTATTTGGAAGTAGTAATAATGGCAGCACATGCGGGATAACTAAAGGAACTATCTGGGAGAGTGGTGATAGTCTTATGTTCAGAAAGTTACATCTCTCCACCTTTTAAAATTATGTACACTATTTACAACATCTCTTGGTTGAACATTAATTTATTTATGTTACTCCGTGTCCAACTAAATGTTAAATATGACGTCATGCAGTACCACTCCATCTCTGGTTGAAGGTATGAGTGAAAAGACACACGGGACTTTCTTCTGTGACATTCCCATCTACAGATACGTATGAATTGATAGAAATAACCTTTTGTAATACCCACAATTTTCTGTAGTTCTAATTTTTATTGTGCTTGCTGCCTGGAAGATGATAAGACTTATTCATAGAATTCACACTTCAGTGGTTTGATAAATATATAACAGTCTGAAAAGGAGTTTCTTGGTGCAGTGTATGTTATTCATCAGGTCTCAGTTTTCCTTGATTTTGGTCTGAAGGTTTATTCTATTTCTAATTTTTTTTCAGTTGACATTTTTGGCTGGCTGCTCTGATTTCTTCCTACCAATATCCACAAGGAAAAATAGCACCTGGGACAACTAAAAGTAAATATGGTACAATGAAACATATGTTTATATACCTTTATTATATTATCTCTTATTCTCTGTCTGACAAATGAGGAGGCAAGAATATTGTGAAGTGATATTCTATAGCAGGCACAATGCTTATCAGTTATTTTCCTTTGACCTTCCGCCTTAGAAAATTAATTCACTTGAGCTGTACACTAGAACATTAGGGAAAAAATAATGTTAGCACTAGTGAATATAATCTCTGCAGGAAAGCTGGGCAATTATTCAATGGTCTAATCTTATCTCTTGTTTCATTTTTATACGGCAAGTCTACATTTAAAGTACTGGGTATACCGTGCTTCTGCTCGGTACCATCAAACCACAGTAAATAAATGCCGCTAAGTGCCACCATGAGTGAAGGAGCTTATAATGAGAAGTGTGAGTAGACATGTGCACCATTCATCATTCTGTTCAGTCCGATATTGGGGCTCTTTTTATCAGCGGATTTCGTAGCAGTGTCATCACCTCTGGTATAAATCTTCTGTCAGCGTCTGTCGTCCCCGTGCCCTATTAAACTCATGCTCTCACATAATCACTGAATGACCTTTGGATGTCTTTCATTAACCTCTGACCTGAACCCCGCTGGCTTCTTGTTGGTAGGTAAATCTATAACATGACATTTGCTTATGACTCAACCTTTATCCTTGCTTAACAGTTATGCCTTTCAATTTTCTTTTTTTGTTCTGGAGCAAAAAGATAGTTACAATCTTAAAGCACAGCTTGAATTTCAAAGGTTGGAACACCTTTGTGTTCACCTAAGTGTCTCTTAATAGACTTTCTAATATTTTTCCACTGCTGCTTACTGAATTTTATCAACTGTAAATTGATGCAGGACGTTAGCCTCACAAATAATATTTTTGTTTCTGACAGAAGTTTATTTTCTCTCAGCCATTTCCTTCTTGCTCTGTTCCCCTGATCAGGGATTAGGGATTGATTAATTAAAATTCTATTACACAGCCACAGCTCTGCCTAAAATTTCTGGCGCTGGAGATGAGGGTAGCTATTATGCAGCAATAACAACAACAAAAATAGTAATAATACTGATAATACTGATTATTATTATGCAAGATTTTGTTGTTGTGAGGATTATGTAGGCTGGAAAGTCGTTACTGCAGTTCTTTATGTACCCGATGTCTTACTGCAAAGCCTTGGTCAAGCTACTTGCTTTTTCTATGACTCATTTACCTCACTTGTAAAATGGGCCATGGTAAAACTGTACTCTGCAGACTAAAGCATGAAAAATGGCTTCTATTTACCTCTTGTGTGCTTGGGAACCAGACTGATACTCTTATTAACCTTGCTCAGCTAAGTGTGTGTACAGAGTTGAGAGCGTATGGAATTCTATTTCTCCTCCTCCAACCCAACCTCCCCCCTGTGAATGTGCCACTAATTACAGGTAACTATAATTAGTACCAATTAACTAAAATTCTTAGTAGTTGTACTCCTGCAAACCCATTGATGAAAGGGACTCTCAGCAGCGAACAGGAAAGTAGGTGGTTAGGATTTGTGTGGGCAATGTAAGTGGGAGATTCATGGAAAATTGCAGGACTGTCTGGTGATCCCTTGGTGAGGGGTTGTGGGAATGTTCTCGGTGTCTTGGCAGAAAAATTGGAGAGAGAAAATAGCATCGGAGGAGAACAAGGAACACACAATGCAGGTATTAACTGTGAGGGAGGTTGCAGGGTGAGAACAGGGTGGGCAGATTTGATGTCTGCAGGGTACTGTGGTCCTCGTTCAGCCTTTTGAGTGACCACAGAAAAAGAGCACAAGGCTTCCTGCAGGAAAAATCAAGGTAAAAATCTGAGTGAATGTATATGGAATGGCTTTTGTATTTTCTACTAAAGTGCTGTAAATCGTCCTGAAACAATGTTAAAACAAGAATAGATTGTATGACATTATCTTCTCCTCAACTTTATATATACCTTTAATAGGGGTATTTTAAGAGACTTGTGTACTTACAATATTTTCAGTAACGTGTAATGGCAATGGTGTGAACCACATAATGCACACCCATCTGTGTCTTGATGATGTTGCTATCTAGAAGGCTAGAGCAAAATGCCAGTAGCTTGCTCCTGATTTTTTCCTCCCTGCATTTCATTTTACTGCATTCAGGTGTGGCAAGTAGTAATGCTTCTCTTTCCTGTTTCGGTATGAGTTTGTCTCTGCACAGCTGGAGGGCCCATCTCATCTCAGTTTATGACCAAGTGCCACAAAAATGGGGAAAAATCTCCGGGAACTGGGAATGGGCAGAGAAGCGGTTTGTCACTTCTTTAACTTACTGTGTTTCAATAGAGTGTTCCTCCTTGGTTTTATCAGTGTTCTCGTTTCTCCTTCCTCTCTCTCTTCATTTTCTGCTGTGCTTGGGTGTGTCTTTTTATATCAAGGGGAAAAAACCCTCTAATGTTGATATCTTTCACTCCATAAAATACCTGGGACAAGTTACATGGATAGCAAAGGAAACTGTAACAAAACACAGATGTCAACACATACCCATCCCTGGTGGGATGACTGCGGTAACTCATCTTCCTGGAAAAAGATGTTCTAGGCATCAATGATGGCCTAGAAGGGGCCACCACCACACATGCTTGGGTCCAGCATCCTGTGTATGACTCAGACTGTATAAACATCAGCTTTCTTGAGGTGTCTGAACTCTGGATATGGTAGATATTGAAGGATGTGGCTGCAGGGCTTTAGCAGGGAGCAGAGATGACAGCGTTGGTGTCTGCTTCAGTCCTGAGAATGATCTTCCTCCTTTTCAAGTCACCACAGAAAATTCTTTGTGTGATACAAATGCAGAACAACTGGGAATTCATTTGCTGACCCCAGCATTGTTACATGGATGGTATCATCAAATTCAATGCAACTTATATGTGGATAGTTTGATAACACTGTGCCTTTTATTCAACATACATGTACTTTTTTTATCTTTTGTTAAATCAAAATGAGAAAGATAACGATAGGGTGAGGAAAGAAAAGATTTCACTTCATGTATGTTAACTCATACTTCCTTGCTCATTTGTAAGCATCTTCCCAGTTTAACATATAGCTGTTTTGGAGCTCACAGACGGCAACATGGGGTAAACAGTGAGCAGTGAGATGGGATTGGTGGTAAATTAAGCCAACAGCTGGTTAAGTGCAAAAGGCAGTCTCCTTTCGGTGACAAAACGGGAAAAAAAACAGGGCAATATACTGTGTAATACTAATCCCTCAGCCATTAAGGCCTATTGGTGCCCTCAGGACGCTGACGCAAAGTCCAGCAGAGGCAGGGGCAGACAGCAGGGAACTATGGAAAATGTGATGGAAAGGTCATTTCCCCCAGAAGCGCCTCGTGCCGTTCTTCGCATCGGCCCTGGCTTCCCTGGTTGGTGTCCGTGATGTGACCTGATGCCTGGGCACATATTTGTCATGTTTTTGAGCAGGGATCTGTTATGTGAGGTTTCCTTGGATATGAATAATTATGACTAATGGTAATAATAATAATAACAATAATGTTCTAGAGTACTCCAGTGCTCTATCTATAGATCAGAACAATATTGTGCTAGGTATGGCAAAGCCCTTTCCATCACCACCGGAGAGTGAGACCAACAAAGTCACAAAAGCATGGAAATAGAATGGGAAAATAAAGGATTTTGTCTCAATACTTTTTATTTGGATTTACAAAAAGCTTTCCAGGGTGGAAATTGGCAGAGAACAGTTGAGAGTCTTTGGAAAAAAAGTGGATTTTGAGGATAAACGTATAGGCCAAGGACCCTGTCCCTTAGACAGCTCAGTCCCACAGACCTCAGTGGGCTTTTAATGTAGCTGGGACAGAGCAGAAGACTTTGAACCGATAATGACAACTGAGAGGATTTGGGATGACGGCAGCAAAGAAACACAAATGGGTGGTTAATTGTGTGACCCACAGGGAGCACTGGAAGACATTAAAGGATATAAAGAGGCCATATTTCCATAAATGACCATTAGTCTTCTGCAAATGTTCCTTGAAATGTAAAAGAATGATTTTCTCTCTCCAATTAATCATCCTGGAAATCCTCCTTCGAGTAATCTTGAAAGCACGAGAGAGGACTTAGTATCAGCAAATGTTGCCAGATGTACAAAATGGCAGAGTTATGTGTTGTATAAAATCATTTTGGGTGGCAGAAACTGGATAGGAAGCCAAGAATACTGTACCAACATTTGAGCTTTTCTGCGAGAGGCGTTGCCAGCCTCAGGAGGGAGCACTGGATAATTTATAGGTTAACATTTGCTTTTTATGTGAATAGCATTTTTTCTCATTTATAGTTAATTAGGTTAAGCATGCATGGGGAGCGAGGGAGGAAAGAATTTCAGAGAGAATCTAAACGATTAGTAATTTGAATAAAGTAAAAGAATCTGCTCAAAGATGTAGCTCTGGAATTAAATATGTTGCTATAACAAGTGCGAGTATCAGATAGGAATTTTAAAGGTTCTTACATTAATTATAGCAGCAGCAGCATAAAAAGAGGGAGAGCGTATTTACAGATTTGGCATGTGGATTCTTTTCACAAATAGCTGCTGTTTCATTTTACTAGAGGAGGAGAGACTGTTTGTCCCACCATTTCACGAGTTTATATCTTTCACACACATTTCTTGTCTTGGGGGTTTTGGCTTACATACAGGGTCAGTTAAGGTGAACTACAAAGTAAAATGGACATTGACTTAACCACTGAGTGTCTTCAAATCTTTTTTCCTGTATAAAATCCTCTTGACGCTTCCTGGTTGGCTGAACATTTTTTTGGCAGCTTCTGTGTGTCCATCTATACTCAGGGAGTGGAATGCTTTCACTAAGGCCCATCTGAAAATGCTGCACCATATCTAGATTGGGACAAAGTTTTCTGTAGACACTCAGAATGGCTCAGGGCATTAAATCACCTGGGCTGCAGTTAGAATGGTGACAGACTTGTCAAATCCAGTATGTTGGTGGTAAGGATCACACAGTGTGCTGTCATCTCCCCTCTCCCACCACGAGGGCTGTGCATCGCTCCTCTGCGGCTCTGCACTATGAGCTCTCTCCCGTCCTGGTGCCCCATCTGCCACACACAACTGGCTGGTTTCCCCAACATGGTCATTTCTTCACTCCCTTGCCTCCGTTGGGTGATCCAGCAGATGGATGTTGCAGAGCAATCGCATTCCAGGATATCTGTGATGAGCAAGACAGAATTTTACAAGAAGGAATGAAAAATTAGTTCAAACTTATTTCCAGCTGGAATTAATTCCACTGTATAATTTTTGAAAATGCTTAGAACAGTTTTCAACTAATTTTCAGTTTCCTTTGCAGATCACCCTTAAGCGTTGGATGGAGTTTTTAAATATAAGCATGTAAATTCAAATTAAGGCACTTTCATCCAAGGGATCTGATGTGCAAGTTCTCTCAGCTGAAGAGTGTACAGTACTTCTGAAAATCAGGCAGGACTTTGAGTTAGATACTAAATATAGATTTAACAGTTTATCCTCTGACACCCAAATAATTCAAGAAGTGAATGATTTATTATTTCAAGAAATGAATGATTATTTCTAGTGGAAAACACTGCTGGTTTTATTGCACATGAGCAGTTCCACATGGGGAATTATTCAAAGTAGTTTAATGTTTGTGCTGTGCCTATAAAAGCCAGTTTATTTTTCTAGACAAAAAATAGCCTAAAGGAATTGAATGCTGAGCCCAGTGAAAGTCAAGGAGAGATAAGCACCTAAATCCCTTACACCTTTTAGAAAATTTCTGTGTTTATTGGCCCAGATGTAAGTTAAGCCCAAATGCTGTACCAGATGTGCCACAGCGGTAGAGACTGCAGAGCTGTCTATTAGGTGATTCAAAGATGCAATCCCAGTTTGTTTGGATTTACACGGGCTGCAGGCTTTTGTGTTTTTGAAAATAAGTAAACACGTGTGCACAGATCATGTGTGGCTGTTCCACGTGTGTGATGTGGTCATGGGATGCCTGACTCCAGCCATAAGTAGAGTGAAGCTCAGGGGAGCACAAAGCCCAGACCAGGAGATCCAGGTCCAGAGCCAGCCAGGAACAAATGAGCACTGCCCTGTACTGCACTGCTCTGCTCTGCTCTACTGTGCTGATACAACAGCCTCTTAGAAGCAATTTTGGTTTCCTCCAACGTGACAGGTGTGGTGCAATGAGCTTAAATGACTTGATTTAGGTTACAGGAAGGGGGACCAGACATGGTAGAACAGAGGTGCCTGACTCAGCTCAGTTACCTTTTGAACCACAGCCACAAGCCAAAAGGAATGCTTTCACACACTCAAAGAGAAACATCAAAGAAAACAGCAGTTCATCCAAGCTCTGAGTGAGCTTGGATACTATTTTTGTTGAACAGCCAGTTCAGGAACCAAAGCCCAGAAGTCTGAGTTCAGTTTCTGGCTAACTACGACTGTGCCTCTGGCAGCTCCTGCAAGTTCTTCACTTCCCCACCAGCCTGTAAAGTTGGTGCAGAAATGACTTACAGAGTGATTGTGAGAATTAGCTAATTGACACTAGGCAAAAGCTCTGCCAGAGAGCTGCTCTGCCTTCAGTAGAAGAGACTGCAATGTGTGGTCTGTGCACAGGTTAGAGACTGTTCTTGCAGGATAGTATTTAATTGCACCGGGGCTGATCTGTTGCTGCTGTGATCATTTGGAGGTATTGTGACCCACCCTCTAACCCATGTACTTGCCCTAGAAGCCCTGCTGAGCAAAGACATACTGAAGCTGTGACTGGTGCAGCAGGAGGTGAGTTTAGGCATTTTGGGCATCATCCAGCCCCCAAAGAGCTGCTCAAAGAAGGAGCTACGTAGAACAGTGCTGAAGTATCAAAGGAGGTCATTGCTGCTGGCTGAGCAGCACCAGATCTGGAAGGACAGCATGAGTTCTGCCATGCCTGATTGCTGCATCTGTACAACATGTCCACAGCTCTCCATGAAGTGATTTCAGCATAGCTTGAAAGCTATTAGGACTTGTCCCTCTGCCCATGTGTTGGTTCCCACACGTGGCAGGAAGGGCCACAGCAGAAGGGTCCAGGTAGGAAACCATAAGACTATTCATTTCCTAACATCCCTTCTGCTTAGAGAGTCAGGCCAGTTCACAGGGGGGGCAGCTCTGGGGTTAGGCAGGTGGATTGTCTGCAGCTGCTGCTTGTCCCAGCAGCATTCAAATGTCTTCTCTCTTGGTCTGAGAGAAGAAGGGAGGGAGGCAGGCATAAGGTAAACACTGCAATACCCAAGCTGAGGGATCAAAAAGGGATGAGAAGTTTTGATGTGGCATCTCTTCCTTTCAACACCTGGAACCCACCATTGTCAGGTGAAACAATTCTCCTTGGACCAGTGGTTTTCCCATATTGGGATGGGCTCTTTCCCTTGCACTGGAGCTGTGTCTTTTCTCCAGTCCTCTACCCAACCATCGGGGCAATAGGAGGTGCAGTAGCATTCTGCCTGGAGAATTGGACAGCTCTGCACAGCTTTTGCTGTTTCTTTGTGGTATCAAGCCTGGAGCCTGTGCCAGTGGATGTACCAGAACTTATCTCATAGTAATGTTCCCTTGAGAAATAATGATTTCACTGGAAGTTGCCAGCATGCTAAAAACATAAGAAGGATAGCATTTTTCATGCAAACACTTGCTGTCAATACAGATAATGAGCTATCTTCTCCTATTTTCCTTCTTTTGGGATAGGAGACAAAGAAGGAGAAGGACTTCATGCTGAATGGGTGGTTACAAGAAAATGGTACTATTCAGTTATTTGTAAGCAGCTTGCAGACATTGGGAGTAAAGATTTGTTATGTCTTTAATTGTTTTTCTTCCTTTGGGCAGGTGGTCTAACAGCCCAGCATCTGATCCTACTTTTTAAATTTAATTTTAATTGAATGCACTGCTAGAGATGCCTTAAATTGACTCATTGTGTTTGAATTTCCTAAGGGAGTTTGCACCAAGACCTCTGTCCTAGTGATAACTTATTCTGGCCAATGGAGCCAGTGTATTCATTGTATATCTCTCTGTTGCTTCTCTGGCTTCTGCTACCATGAACACTGCAGTTGCTGATGACTAGAAAATTACTCAAGTGTGACCTGTTTCACTGTCTGTCACTTTCCTCATTAGGCTAGTGAGAAAATGTATCTATGACTCTGTCACACACAGCCCTCATTAGGTGAGCAGCACATTGAGATCATTGCCTTTTTTAAAGATGGCTGCAGGAAAATGGCTGGGTAGTTTGATGCTCCTCAGTAATAACTGGAAGTAGCAAAACTAGGGCTCAGTGCACTCTCTTCTGAAATAATTGCATTGTTTGCAGAGCCTGATCAATGGAATGAAGTGTTACTGCTGGGGAAGTCAGGTGGCAGTGCATAATCCCACTTTATACTCTGAGCGGAGGGAGCAGAAGATGCTGGAGGTAAGACTAATTCATTGTGCAAAAGAGATTTAGGACAAGAACACTATCCATTTTTGGCATCTGTTTCTCCGTGTCCCTGTTAAACTGCAGGAACTCTGTTGAAGGCAGTGTATTTTCTTTTGTGTGTCAGTATGAACAAATTTAAGTCTGTCAGCTATAGCTCTACCTGGTAGCAATGGGGGCTACCAGTGTGTTCCTAATTCCTGCTTTGAGCCTAGCCAAAGTAGCACTAATCAATATAGACCCATTTTAGCCATTACCATAAGGCTGGATGTAGGCACTGTCACTGCCAGATGTCCATGCTGAGTTTCTGCTAGAAAAGATCTGCTAAGTGACTCTGTGCCTTCTCTCTAACTAGTGCTACTTTCTTTTCAGTTCAGTACTTCTTTTCCTAAGGAAAGGGTGCCACTGCCCTCCACATTGGCATTTCCCCTGCAATTGGTCCATTAACTTCTCTATGCTCCAGGCAGGTATTTCATGCCTGGATTTCTTTATTTGAAGAAAGGAAAAAGAAAGCATGATAAATGGTAGCTACTGTTAAGCTGTAACATACTCCAACTATTGGAGCAGCTACATAATCCTACTTGTCGTAGGGCCAAAGTGTTCAATGGGACCATTGTAAAAACAGGAACTGCTACTTGCTTTACTGGAAGATCGCAGTCCAGCCTCATCTGCTGTGGCTGTTACATGCTTGCTTTGGTGCAGCCCACTGGCACACCAGTTTGGTGCGGACAAATGGCCTCTAGTTGCATCAGGGTAGGTTTAGACTGGATATTAGGAAAAATTTCTCTACAGAAAGAGTGGTGAAGCATTGGACCAGGCTGCCCAGGGAAGCGGTGGTGTCACCATCCCTGGAGGTGTTCAAAAAACATGTAGATGTGACGCTTTGGGACAAGGTTTAGTAGGCACAGTGGTGGTGGGCTGGTGGTTGGACTTGATCCTAGAGATCTTTTCCAACCTTAATGATTCTATGGTTCTATAATCTAGCTCACCTACATACTGGATGTTGTTGACATTGGTAGGTGAAAATTTTACATGCCATACCATATAAAATTGCTCAGAAATGTCATTTTACATGAGGAACTTCTTTTGTGCTTTCATTATAATGTATTTCTACTGATGTTTGCTTCTGTATAGAGATCCCAAAGACCTGAAAAGCAGTTTACACAAAAACTTTTGCAACCACTGAATCTTGATAGAAATGTGTGGGGCAATGTCTGGTCTCCACATCAGACCTGCAGTGCTGATGATCCATCTCTGTTCTTCCATGTAAATGTTCATTCATTAGCACTAGCATAGAGGATCAGTGATGTACTGTAGTTGATTAGGTTCATAGCAGATATGTATCCCCTAAGGATAAGATGATGAAAAACACTTACAGCCTTTTTGCTTATTTAAAGTTGAAATCCAACTCCAAGTTAAATTGGATATCAAGTACTTGACTTGCTCTGCGTATATTCTCTTCAATTCCGTATACGTATGATTCTTCTCATTATCTGCATTTACAAATTCAAAGGCAATTAGCCTTGAAATGGCTAGAAATGTAGAGAAAGAAATGTTTGAATTTTCATTTCCTAGAAAGTTTGTATTTCTTTTTCATTTAAGTGGGACTTTAATTTCTTCTGAAGAACAGAAGCAGTTAAAAAAAATAAAAAAGAAAATACCTCTTGGGACTTGAGACTGAAAGGGACCATTATCATGAAATAAATTATTTACTTCCTAGACTGGTAATTCAAATATTTTTTGAGAGGCTGAGTCTATGCTGACCAGTGGAAAGCAGCCTGATCTCTCATCCATGCGTTGAGACTGCCAGCACTGGGATGGCTGGGCTGTGGTATTTCAGTTCTTCTCTTTGTCTTGGCGGCGGAAGCTCGGGCTGTGTGCAAAGCTGAGTACTTGTGGCACGTAGTGTGGTTTGTCTGCTCGATACCAGCCTGCAAAGTGACTACAAAGCACTGACAAACCTGCACCACACCATCTGGTGTGTCCAGCTTTGGAGCTACCTAAACAGGAGCACCCGTGTTCAGGCATGTGCTGAGTGGTTGTTAAGACACAGGTGAGCTCAAGAAAAGGCTCAAACTCACATTGGAAACACAATCCTGGTGTAGCATATGTGACAATAAACTATTCTGGTTCCAAAGGAGCAGGTGTCCTCACACTAAGAATTAGCAGACTGAGAAGGGTGGGCTCACTTAAGATCCAGTAGGATAGGAAGCAATTTCTTGGATTTTGTTCCTTTATGTCAGAATCACAGCACTTTGGTCAATAGGAAAGCTTGAGTTGTGACTGCATTGCCTGGTTAGGAGGGCAGCTCTGGGAACCTCTCTCCAGCATTCTTGGCCACCAGAATATTCACTGACAGCCAGGCTCCTACGCCCAAACCTGAGCAGTAGTGCATGTAGCTCATCCCAGCTTACCAGTGCAAATAACAGGTTTACACCCTGTGTTAACTTCATAATTGCCTTCAGTTTTATATTAGCAATTAGATTTCCTTTCCACACATAACTCAGCTTCAGACACACTAACTTTTCAGGAAAATAATTCATTTACAGCAATATTACTTGGTTCCTTCAGCTTGCTGGTTGTGCCTTATTAATGCCTAGGTACAAGAACTGGGCTTTTTCTTCATTCTGACAGGGACTCTTGGAGGCTCAATGAGCAATTAGTATAAAAAAGCCATCCTGGGGAGACAGAATTAATACCAAAACACCCAAGCCCAAATCTGTAAGTCTTCAACGTGTCTGGAATTCTGTGTATTTTCTTATTCATTAAAGGATCCATTATTAACTAACAGTCTTCCCTAAAATATTTATCAGCTATTAAAAAACAAAAAGACAATAGCTTTTTCATAAAGGTTTCATAAGTTAATTCTAATAGTTTTAATTTAAAGTAAAAATATAATATCATATTTCAAGACATAAGAGTGTCCTGTTTAATAGATGATGCTTCAAGAGTTATTGGATTTCATTTGTGTTGATTGGAGGGTTTTTTTGTAGAACAACATTTTCATAAAGAGAGTTCTGATAGCATAATTATCACAGGGGTTTCCAGTTGGACTTCCAAAGGACTACTGGTGGCATCAGTTTCATGTTTTCATTAGAGCTGGTGGAAGCCAAAACTAGATTATTGGTTTTTTTAACATCTGTTAACTATGCAATACCTTCTGGAGTAGAAAAAGTAAATAAATAACAGCAATGCATGAAGACATTGTATGTAACATGGCCCAAACTAGTATCTCACTAATGTGCATATAACCTGCTTTATAGAACCATGCCTTAATGAGGCTAAGGGCTTAATTATTATTGATTAGTTCTGCCCACTGTTCCAATACCAGTCGTTATTGAAATAATCTCCGTGTCCCTCATTAAACATGCATCTGTTTCCATGGGAATGCATCTTTAAAGAAGAAGTGCTATTTGAATATTTTTGGTTTCACTGGTTGTTCAGGCACTTGGTACTGTGGTCGCCCAATCTGTCATAGTTAATCAACTCTCATCTCTTAACACTGGCTGCAGTTATCAATGAGTTGAGGATTAATATTCTGGGCGAAGCAGATGATAAATCATTTGTATATAATTAGTGTACAGCAAGGTTACAGCTGACATGAATTTTTATCTTAATTATGAGAGAAATTTGTTCCATTAATTTAATTTAGTTTGCATGAGTGGCTAGACACCTAACAAAGTTAATCTTACACCTGTCATTACAACATTAAGGAGAGTCTCATTTTCAAGCTGTAGACACAGATACTCTAGCATATAAGGATAATGTTGCTCATTCTGATGTGAAAATAGATGATCGTAGACAGAAGATATAGAGCCTGCTCTTTTAAAAGTTTTCCCAAAGGATTTATGTGTGAATATTACAGCGATTCAAATCTGGTTGCCGCTGTACTGAGTAGACTAATTTTCCTTCAATCTTCCTTCTGTACTTCCTCATGAAAAAAGCATGTGGTTCTTACAAACAAAGGGAATTATTTTTCCTGTATTTTTATAGATATGTATTTTAATTGCTTTAACTACATACATATAGTTAACATGTGACAATGCCATAGCACTGGTGTGACGTGATATCTGCATTAATGGCAGTGGGTGAGGAAATATGTGCTGCCTGCAATCCAGCCTTCATATTTATGTGAAAAAGAATTATTCATAACTTCATCTACTACACAAATGGCAATTATGCAGGCATTTCTGAGGTTTCAGCACACTGAGTAAACCTAAATTCTGTGTTAATTATCCAGGCAATTATCAAGTCTGATAAATCATACGTGATTGATAGATAAGGTGGGGCTGTTTGGGTAACAGGATATGGTGTTAGTTATTTTGCTGGTAATTAACCAAGCACCTAAATGAAAGGAGACTATTTGTGGCATCCCTTATAAAAATGTTTATCTTTATAGATTTGTTGATTATAGTTTTTTTTTTTATTGTAGTAGGATGACTTCGGAAAAAGAAAAGCCAATACCCGAGTCTTTTTACAGCTAATGAGATGAGACTGAATACAGCGGAGACAGAAATACAACTGAAAATTGCATTCTGCACTAGCTCGAGTCCAAATACATATTTGCAATACAAGCCACAGTCTCCTTCACATTTGCAGCATTAAAATAACCCTCGAACGGAAACATTAATTGAACAGTAACTCAGATTAATGTTTTGTAATATTAGTTCACAATTATTACTCTCAGCTAGGGTCAAGAAGTATATAGTTGGATATTCACAAAGAAATGACTGATTTAAAAACAAAGAGCTCTAATGGAATTCAATAGTGCTTTTCAGTCATTCCAGTTGGCATCTCTATTACCTGAAATGATTCACAGTCCATTATGGGAGCTTCCATGCTAATAGAATGTCTATCTTCTGTAATACAGACACATCAGGGCACTAACTGAGAATCTGTCACAATGAATTTCATCTAGATTTCACTTCATCTCTTCATGGACTGTAAAATTTGCTCTTGTACAATGCCTAAATTTACTGTGGGTAATTGAGAGAGATCTATAGATGCAGTGCGTGGTAAGAAGTGGTTTTCCAAAGATCTATTGTAAATTCTACAGATTTGGTTCAGTTGGGAAAAGATTATGAAGTGCTGAACACCGGTCTCTGCTAATTAAATATTTTTGGTGAGCTTTGAAAATGTTTTGAATGGATCACAGTGAATAGAAAAGTGAAAACAGCAGCCAGGTTAAAAGGTCTCTCAGTGCTAGAAAGGCAATAAAAAAGGTTTTGAAATTTAAAAAAAAAAACAAAAGAGGTAGGCAAATGAGAGAAAGCAGGCTCCATTACCCCTTGTAAGACTTATGGGTCATATCCAGTAGACGTATGGTATTTTTTATCTGTCTTGTGTTTACATAGTGCAAAGTGGGGTATTACCCACTTAATCTGACTTCCTCTAGTTCTTTAGAAAATCCTCCTTAAGCAGTGCAGCCAACTCCATCTTATTTTTGAGACTGAGATTATTCATCCTCACTGAAAATGTTGCTGTTAAGGTCTATGCATGGACTGTTGATAAAAAATTAAAATAACATTTAATGCGTGGCTCATTTTTTTCCCCAGCTGAATACTTACTGCTCATGAAACAGATATGCTGAGCATTTTCAACCATTTCTTTCTTTCTTTTTTTTTTTTTAATTTTACTTGTGGCCAGTAAAACCTAAATGAAGTTATTGGTATCCTTACTGATCACAGACTTTAATATTTCTTAGCCAATTACAATTGTGATATATTCTATAGCTTTTTTCCCAAGCCACAAACAGAATAATAGCATCACGCTCCACTGGAAGTGAAGTGATCTCAGCCTTTACATTAGGAGAAAATCAGAATGGTATGACTGCAGTTCATTACTGAAATAGGTAACTGATGAACTGAAAAGACAAAGGGCATTGTTAAATGAAATGTCATTATTAGAGCCACTCATGTTTAACAAATGTACTGTAAGTTAATTCAGTGGTGTTTTCTCCAAAGTTCTCTGTAGGATGTTCACCATTCCTGCTTACATTCTTTACATGTTCATGTATTTTTATTCTCTTTGTGGAAACAATGCTAACTAAACCTTAAAGAAACACCACTTACGCCAACTTTTGTCCAAGGTTTACCTCCAGAGCTGTTGCTCACACAGTGATCTCAGAAAGAGAAGACTTTAAAAATGTTTTTTAATGTTTATTTATATCATGTTTGAATAAAATCTTTGTTTTCCTTGAAAGAAAATGGAAGATAAATTCTAAGTTTCATGGGAAAAAGATTTAGCTTTTAGGCTTCTATTCAGCAATCTATGACTATGCAACTAAGCACTCTGGCACGTGTTTAATGTCAGGACCCGAAGCATCTGTTTTAATATGTTGCTGAATTGGGGCCTTAAATGCAAGCAGAATCTTGGACCTCATATTTTAAGAGCTGTGTAAAAGTGGTACTCTGATATTAAATAAAAAACATATCATACTTTCAGCATCTGTGGGAAATTGTTTGCATTGCCCCAGAGGTGATAAAAATAATTTATGGACCTCAGTATTTTTCACAACAAGGAAATGACCTCAGCTTTGGCAATCTGAGGTAGGTAGTGAAGCTTTTCTGCTACACTTATGGATTTATTTGAGCTACATATTCTTTGACCTGTATTTTAGATTTATTGGCAGATACATAAGTCACAGTAAATAACCTAAAAAGCAATTGATGCTCTGTGAATTTTGTGCATGGACTGATTGACAGATTAAGAAGGGCTGCTTCTTCACAACTGATTGGAACTTGTGCCCTTGCTTGATATAAATATGTCTACTGCGGTGTAGAACACATTTTTTAACCAAAAATTCTAATAAAACTGGAAGATTAAAAGCATATTCGGACTACAGTACATGTAAATATAAGCTTGAAAAGAAAATATGTAGTTATGCATCCTATGATAAGGGCAATCAACTCTTGAGAGCAGCCCGGAAACCGTCTCTTCTCTGAGCAGCCCCACTAGCCTGATACCTCTTAGGAACAGGGCTGCAAACTGCAGCTCTGTGTTGCAAAGTGTTAACGGTCTAAAAGGGAGGAACAAGAAGGGTTCCTCTCCTTCTGCTTCTCACTGTATTACATTCAGACCAGTGCTGTTAATGACTTAGGGCTTCTGCCAGAGCTTACTAATATCTTGAACAGGTTTCCAAACGAAGATTTGGGCCTTTATTGCCTTATGGAAGGCACTCTGTGTGATTTGCATAATCATACAGAATTGAGTAATTACCTTGGTATATGATGGAGGGAGAGTCATGCTGGGTTTCCTCAGGCAGATCTAGCACTGAGCTGTAAATAAGGAAAATAGATGCTGTATTTGATGGTCAAGCATCTGATTGGAAAAAATAGACTCCGCAAGCATGTTTTTGTCATGATACTACTACTATGGGACTGAGATATTAGTGACATTAAGTAGACATCCCTAATGTCTTTTCATCCCTTTTTAATTTAGGCAAGGAACTTAAAAGTTGCTATTAAATACCTACAATGACATCTCCATTGTTTGCCTGCTGAAAATTGGAAAACATCCCTCTCTGCCATCCTCCAACCAGAGACGAGATTAATTTAAAGTGTGAGTCAGGACTGTAAAAGTTTACTCTCAATTTCTTTGTTCTTGTGGCTTTGAACTTATTAACCCTTTCAGGCAGCTTTTTTGAGGTTAAAACAATTGGCATTGTAGAAGTTTCAAAGTAACCCAAGGCAGCATATTTTCCTCCCCTCAGATGTAGCACAAGATAAGTAATAAAGAAAAAAGTTTACTCACTTGAAACTGAGCTTCATCCTCATCTGTTCAGATACGGATAGCTTTTAAATATGGATGTAAGAAGGAAATGATAACAGATTATATCTGTTCTACTGTTTCTATGACCAAAAACATCACAAACAAAATAAACATGGCTTGGATTACAAACAGCTATGGATGGATTAATATTTACTGCTACCTGAATGTGCCACGGGTGATCTGTGCACTGGAAATGAACCTTGCACTGTCTGAATATTCACGGAACTCTATAAACGCTATGCAGCAACATCAACCAGCAGGCAAAACACATCTTCTCGAGTTAAAGCCACCTATTTGTTTAACTCCACTGCCATCTGCTGTTAAGGGAGAGAACTTCTGCCGCCGGCCCGGGAAATATCTGTGATGTGCGCAGCTATTGCCAGGGCACTTCTAGCTCTTCCACATTTTAATGTGCTGTAAAGGACAGGAGGGAAATATTTGTCCATAAGGTTTGTATCCCACGGGACACTATGCTACCACTGAGTCAGGAGTTCTTCTAATAGAAGAGAAGATGCTGTGTTCCTACTAAATTAAGTGTTAAAATGGCTACTGATTAAATCAGAAGCAAGCCTGGCTCTTAGTACAGACTGCTGCTTGATGCCAACTTGTGCAAGCTTATACCTTGCCCAAGGGAGTGTTTTATCACACCAAGACTTTAGCAACACCAACCTAAGTAATACCGTCATTCTTTGCCACATTTCCCCTTCAGCATCTTCCTCCCACTTTTGCTCTAGAGAAAAAGCCTTCCACATGTTCCTTCAGACAGCATGTGGAAAATCCCATCTTTTCCACCTAGCTTAAAAGAATCTGGAAGGACAGCTTGAAAAGCAATCAGTAATTACAGCATCTCCCATTCTGTGTGATGGAAGCACCAGTAGTTTATTAGGCAGAGGACTGGACCAGATGGATCATCAGCTCGTGTCATTTAGTACGTCAGGTAGTTCCTTCCAGTCTAATTACTTGATGCTGGCATTTTCACTATATTTAACAAATAGAAGTACACTCAGTATGGATAATGGATTGCATCCAGCGAAACAACAGGACTACATGTAAAGACTTTGAATTAAAAAAAAATTTGATTATGGAAAAGATGATAAAAGTGGAAAATATTCTGTCACTGCTGAGTGGAGTTACAGACAGAAAGTCTATAAAAGCATGACATTTTCTATTATTTCCTAAGTAAGCTTATGCAGCTTTGTCTCAATGACTTAATTCTGTGGCCTGATTCCATATAAAGCAACAGAAAACTTTACTTTGGCCTCAGTAGACTTTGGCTGAGGCTGTCAGTAAAACTACTATGCAAGCTAAGGTGATATTTGAAGATTATCCTAAATATTTTGTTTAGAAAGTTAATCTGATGGCTTTGAAAGGCAAATGATGATATTACAGTTATATGCGTTTATTACAAATAGCATATTGTTACTCAGCAGTGTCAGGGATAGGCTCTTGTCAGAAGCAGATTACTGCTTTAGTATCACCTCTTTCCCCATGGCAACACCTGCAATCTCCTTGCCTTTCTGATTATTTTTTAATTACTAAAAGGCTTGACTATCAATACAGCTGTAGAAAAAAAAAGCAAGGTACAGTCTATGTCCCCTTATGCTTCAGCAATAAAATTGCAGTTCAGTCCTGATCTCAGAATATCTCTTGCTATCGAAGCTAAGTTATGAACTATATGGCAGAAAAAATGTAGCTTGATTTTCAGATAGTCTGTTAAGTGCAGACATGGCAGTTAGAAAAATCTTATTTTGCTTTATATATGGAATGAATTTGATATGGAATTCAGTGGAAAACCATCAGAATGGAACACAAACATGGCCGTTCCCAAGTAGAACAACATCCTTTGGAGCAATCAGATTTTTATGGAAAAATACTATCCAGTATTATCTGTTAACACCAGAGTGTGTTCAGTTGGACAGAATATATTGTCATACTCATGTCCAGATCACCTGAAAAAACCTCTGTATGAGCATGGAACAAAATACTTTTAAAATGAAAGAGTTAAGTAAGACACTTTAGCAATAGATTGGTCTAGAGCTGAAAAAGGTCAAAGGTCAGAGATAGTGGAGTTCTTTCTTTGTGTTTTATTTCTTCGTAAAATGTTGAAAATAATTGTTCTGCCCATAACCCTTTCACCATACATTTCTTCCTTCCCTTCGTTTCTCCTATTTGAACATCCACTCTTTCACACAGGCACCCAGCATATAGGCAGATAGAATTTTGATATACTAGAATCTCTTCAGAACTGGCCTATCATTCAAAATTCTGTCTCTGCAGGACATCTCATGGGTAATCCCTGCTACTTCTGATTTACTGTATGGCACGAGAGCCATTGCGTGCTGTATGACTTTGGAACTCCCAGGTCACTTTGTCTTACTGAAAGGAGACTTGTTTTTTTTCTCTCCCTTACAGGTCAGCACAGACTTGTTTTCTCTGAACAACTGTGAAACATGCTGCTTCACTTCGTTTACATCTCCAGAAATAAAGGCAGGTGAATCCTGATGTGATGCTCTGAGAGAGTTTATGCAGCTCATTTCATCCTACATTCTAAATCAAAAAATTGCAGGATAATTTCTGCTATACAAAGGGAGAAATATAGCAGAAGGACTGACTAAAAGGCAGCCAACTAGGGAAGCAGAGACTTACAAAAAAGAAAATGCATTGTCAGATTTTCCTTTGAATCTGCAGTAGAAAGGGAGATGGGAGAGAGTCTAGCCAGAAGAGATGAAAGCAGAGAAGTGTCTTTAAGCTCAGTAGAACAATAGTCCAGGTAAAAGGTTAATTATTCTCTCTGTGGAAGTTACAGTCCCTGAAATAAAGGGGGCAACTGAATCTCCCCCCTGGAAGCAGTTACTGGATTCTGGTCATTTCTGTTCTACCTGGACTGCACTGAACTGCCAGTTTATAGCATCGTTCATTGCTCACTGCTCAACTTCCCTCCAGCCTTAGGCTTCCCAAAGTGCAAGGAAGTAATTTATGTCAAGTCCATCTGCAGGCAATCGATGGTTTTATAAGATGGCATTTTAGTTTACAAAAATTCTGAATAAGAGAAGCCACACATCTCAGGTCTCACAGCCAGGGTTACTGTGCTGAAGGTGTATCAGTAAGTTCTAAGAGCAAGGCTGAGAGATAGGAAGCTGGAAGAGCTTATGATGGCAGATTTAGGAGAAAAGAGTTAGTTGCACATCTGCTTCTTATACTAAGCAAAAGTAACACAGATCCCAAGAAAGAGGGAAGCAACTATGGGAAGCAAAACTTGCTGGAGCTTTTAATGCTTGCTTTGTGAATGAGCTGTGATTTTTAATAGCCATTCCAAACAAAATAGACTAGACAGGCTATGGCACAGCCCAGGTGTTTGTGTATCTGTAGGAACTTCTTTCCTATCGTGGAACTTACAAGGCATCCTTTTCCATCTTCAGTTTCCAGAAGGTTTCTAGTCACTGATAAGAGGACATACTTTGGGGACGCACGGTATAGCTTCACACATATTACTTCCAGCCTTTCAAACTCACAAGAATATGAACTACTGGAGACAGTGGAGAAATTGCTAGGAGAATTCTACAACAAAAGACCTCATTAGCCTTGAACTATAAAGAAAAATCCAACACAGTCACAGGAGTCAGCCAAACTGCTGCTGTTGAGTTGACTGATAAGAAAAATGCTAACAATCCTAGAGGTAAATCATTGTCCTAAGTGGCCCTGCATAAAGGATGTGAACTGTGTAGTAAGGCATAGCCAGTTCTCCCTATTATGGGACTTGCGATATTTATTGTTTTTTAATGCCCAGCTTCCAGAATCAAGAAATTACATGAAAGTCTCTGTTTTAATTAAGAAACAATGTTTTCTTCATTTTGTGGTTGCTGAAAAAAACACTCTTCAGGGGCTCAAAAGCCAAAAAAAAAAGCAGATTAAAAAAAATCATATTGATACATGATTTAGATATATGAAATCACCAAATTTAAGTTGATTATTTATAGATACTGAATTTTTCATGTTCATTATTTAGCAACAGGGGTGACGCCAAGCCCAAGAAGAGGTTTGGTTTTTAAATGACCCATCCTTTACTTAGCAACAAAACAGCTTCAGAGAGATCCAAGCTCAAGTCAGTTGATTCCTTTGTGACAGCACTTGTGAAGGAAAAAACAAAGCAGGTAGAACTGATAACTGATGTTACCTGTATGACTGCAACTAAGCAGGATATGCAGTATAAAGATAAAGCATGCGTCTGTGGCTGTTTCCAAACTGAGTTGCCGTATGACTGACATTAGATGCATAAGATAATGGCAATAGTATCACTCTGTGGCACACAGAAAAGGAAATAATCTTGCCTGGAACATGTAAATGTGCCAAAGAGGATGCTTCCTTTTTTGGCATGTGACATTAGATCTTTGGCAAGACTGAACTGATTCCAAAAGCAAGAACCCTCAATGAAGTTAACTCACAGTTATAAACAAAATACACCTTTCTCGCCAAAATGGGTATCTGGTCTTGCCCTCAGAAAGGACAGAAAGTTATCATGAATCAATGTAGGCTGCTCATTGTCTCTGCACGAGACAGTTTCTTCCAAGCTGTTGAGCAAGCTAAATGTGATGAACCTTTACTGTGACTGTAACACTACGAGGCATCTTTTTACAACTGAGCTAGACCCTGGGTCTTCTGGACTTGAGTCTCGCCTTCTAGTTTTGACTTCTTGCTCTCTAAGAAGCCTTGGAAGTCTTGTACAAATTGGAAGCTAAAACTTTTAGAGATGTAAAGTTTTCCTCCCCCATTCTTTGGGCAATAATGGATCTGTTTCCTAATTTACTGTTATTACTGAGTTATTATCTGTTAGTACAAGGTATTTCTCCAACTCATCATCTATCAACTGCTACAATCTTCCTCAATAGTCCTCACTGCATGAAACAGTAGACTTACCAGTTGGGTGGTTCTGCTACAGTGTATTCAACATGGAAAAAACCTCAGCATTTTTAGATGGCATCACAGGCTGAGGATTTATCATCACGCTGCTGTGAGATGGTTGGAGCAGGGCATAGCACTTTTCTTTCAGGATAATCATTATAAGCTATGCGCAGACATTCAGACATGCTGCATGGTTTTATGCTAGGTTACATTCTAATGATTATCTTTACACTTTGGAGAAGTAGTGCTTTATTATCTTATTAAATAAAATATTAGATCAATATCATGTGGATCTGGTTCATATGATAAATAAAAAATAACCTGGTAATTATATGACCATGTTTTCCATGAATTACAGGCTTGAACACTGCGTAACTGTTAAGAACTTCCATGGTTCCCACATTCTTGACCTTTACCTAATTTTTGGCAAGATTCCCTGAGGTTTAGGGCTCTTGCATAGTTTTTGAAGTGTGAGAGAGTTAGTCTGCACAAACCACAGCCTTAGAAAACTAGTTCTTTGCAGACTAAAATTCCAGAAACTGTTTTCTAAGCTTGTTATATTTATTAACTGCTTTTAATAATTCTTAACTAAACTCACATTAATTTGCCTTTGAACTTTAATGAAATGGACGCAATCATCATTGTGAAAAGGAACTAAGCAGAAAAATAATGTATTTTATTTGTTAGCATATTCTGGTTCAATTTATGCTGAAATTATCTATGATTTGCAAATTACAGTCAGGTTAAGATCCATCCTTTTTCTCTACCTCTGAATAGCTAGAATGACAAAACATAATCCATTTTTCTTAAATATGGTATCTCTGGAAAAAGAAAATCTTTTAACAGACAGCTAAGCCAAGTTTCTTGAACACTGCAAGAAAAGACTTGCATTACACACAGAAAAAACCTTGAAATGTCCCGTGCAATAAAACTTACGACTGCATTTCATGGTGCCCATAAAATCTGCTCCAAAGCCTCCTAAAAAAGTGGCTCAGAAAAACTTGGAAAATGTGTGATTCAAATTAGAACTTCTCAGTGATTTAAGGGACAGTAGAGATAGGGTCACTGTCAATTCAGATTTATTTTCAGGAAGTTCACCCTTCTACTGCTTATGCATAATTGAATAACATATTAAAACACATTGACACAGGCTTTCCAAAATACAGGCCACACACCACAAATAGAGTCTTTAATGGCAGCAGAGTTTTGTGATATGCCTGGTGTCACCAGGTGGTGCTCTTCCACCATTTGTCAAAGTGTGTGTCTTGGTGCAAGCAAGATTTGGTTCTTAAGATATTTTGTTCCAATGGCAGTTTTGGATTATACTAGAATCCACTACTTAAAAGGAGCTGGAAAATGGAGGGATTATCACAGTATCACATTATCATAAGGTTGGAAAAGACCTCTGAGATCATCCCACCTATGACCCAACACTAACACCCACTCATCATTTAAACCATGGCACTAAGTGCCTCATCCAATCTGTTTTTAAACACCTCCAGGGACGATGACTCCACCACCTCCCTGAGCAGTGCATTCCAATGGCCAATCACCCTCTCAGTGAAAAATTTTTTTGTAATATCAAGCCTAAACCTCCCCTGACAAAGCTTGAGAAAATGTCCTCTTGTTCTGTCACTGATCACCTGAGAGAAGAGACCAACCCCTGCCTGCCTGCAACCTCCTTTTAGGTAGTTACAGAGAGCAAATTATACCAAATGGCAGCAAATTTGCTTTTCACTTAGAATTAAGTTGCTGTCAGACTAAAATTCCTAAAACCATTGCTCTGTGGGACTGTTTCAGTTCAGAATGGATACATGTGTAAATTAATCAGGTCAAACTTGATGTCCACCCATACAGCACACAGCTAATTTCCTCTGCTGGGAGGCCGCATTGTAAAGCAGCTTATAAGTGGCCCTGGATATCTTAAAGTTGTGCTATTAGTGTCATAATGAGATGTTAGTATGAAAAGATGATGGATTTATAAATGTTAACATTTCTCATTCAAATTGTTTTCATCAAAACAGGTTGTAGATTATTTTAAAGTCAATGAAGTGAAATAATTATCGATGCAACGCTTATAATTCACAGAAAAGGCAAAGTCCTATTTACTTGAATAAAGTGGCAATCAGCTACATGGGAATCTCTCTGCTCAGTACTTCACATACATTTGCACTCACTCTTCAGCCTATTTTCCTTTTTGCTTAGCTCTGTTCATTACACTTCGAGTACCTTTCTCTCTTTCAACCTCTACATCACTGATATTTTCTCTTCCTCCTCTTATTACTTTTCTGCCTTTCCAATTCTCTTTCACAAAAATTGACATGGAAGAAGAAAAGCCAAAGAAACTCTTCCATCTTAGATTGTCTTTCACTTGGGAGTGAGGTGTACTTGTGAGAAGTCCATTAACCGTTTCAGATTATCTAACTACATTGGAGAACTTAACTGTCCATACTTACAACTATTTATGCAAAGGATAATGTTATGACACCTAGAAGGAAGCCTAAATCCATATCTTTTGCCTAAAAAACCACAGTGAAAATATAAACCTCTCTGCCCCTTAGTAAGGATTTGTTCTAAGATATCCAGTAATCCAAGAACCTTATTTTTTTGTTCTCTGAACATCAAATAAATCTTAAATCATGATTCTGTTTGGAAGAGTTTTACCTTTTAAAAGTATATGTTTCTGGGCTTTTTGTTTTCCAACAATTCCAAATAAGATCTGCTCAGTCTAAATATAAAAATGAAATAAAACATTTCTTCCCAGTGCTAGCATCACAGACACAGCTGTAATCTGAAATTTAATATCCTAGCTCAAATTGAGGAGTGTGTGACGCACTTACACTGCAATTGTTCTCCTTTTCTTTATACCTTTTCAGGTAAAGACCCGATGACTCAGACTTAATTAGTTGTCCCATAGATGATATGTGAGTCAAAAACCTTACTTCACTCTCCCATAGATTAATTTCTCTTGATTGTAACAGCCACAGATGCCATGACTCTTAGAAGAGAAAATGTGTAACAGCGCTGTCCCAAACAAAATTCACTCTGGGTAATTACTTTGTGTCAGGGTATCCAGTGCCTGCCCTTGCCTGGACTTTGCAATGTGCACCCAGGTAGAAACCGAGAAACTCCTCGGTAGCCTCAATTTCAAAGGGGGCACAGTAGGCACTCTCTGAAAATCAAGCCTCTTATAAAGTTTGTCAAAAATCAAAGTACCCAAAGTGAACAGTTACTTGAATATTCTGACCACCATCTTTGAGTGATGTGGCCAAAATCATGGCACTGCAAAAGACACAACTGGTAAAAACTTTACTATTGATCAGATACTTATTTATAATCTTCTCTTGTTCTCCAGACACACTACTGTGAGAGAGCTTTCATGGATTGTAGAGAGGAACAGCCAACAATTTTATCAACTTCTGTCATGTAGACCATGAGGGAGATGTGTTTTTTTCTATCTGAACATAAACACTTTCACCATTGGACTACCTTGTCCTCTACAAATTCCACAGGCCATAAAGACTTTCCTCTTCTTCCTGCTTAAAAAAGGAACTTTGTGACCCTTTGCTTACTACATCACCAAGAAGGTGAACATAAACAGGAACTTTTTCCATTTTCAGATCCATTAATTCCACCTGTTTGCCTTGGGTTTGGTTGGGATGAACTAAGAGCTTGGTAAGTGGGATAAAAATGTTCACGTTAATGTTGCAAATTATAATAAAACAATATAAAAAATGACACAATCATCATTTTAAAGAAAAACATCTTCCTGTCTCCCTGTATGCTTTGAACTACTACATGCTGAGAATACGAATTGTTCAAAGGTCGGACTGAATATGATCTCAGCTAGCCTGTACCTTCTAGACGTCATCAATGGATGTGATAGTGGGCATGTTTAAAACATCACTATTTAATGTAATGTATGATTGTTGAAAGGGCACTATACCTTGGAAAATATATCAGCTTGTTTGATGGGATGCAATGGTCTGCTGCAGCCTCTAATGCAGTGGCTACTGTAACAGGTCTGTGACTTTTCATTTCACAGTGCAGAGAGTCTCATTTCCACAGATGATAATTGGGAATTTGCAATTGCCTACTGGATTGTTCCTCACACCTACTACATCTCAAGAAATAGATGAAGGGGGATGAATAACTGTAAGGAGATGGGATACAACCAAGGCAACAAATAAGAAAGAAGAGTAAATGCACAGAGGAAGATGTTACTGCTGTACCTGACAGTCTTGCTAATACCAGAAATTATAATTTCATTATGGATCAGGATAGAAGTAATCTCTGTTGGACCTGCCAGACAACAAAATAGGTTGAAAATAGAACTCACCCAAGATATTAGGCAGAGAAAACAATGCAAAAATTGATACTGACTTTTCAAGGCTTGGGTTCAGTCCCCTTCAACGTCTCCTGTAACTAGGAACCAGGAATACAAAATATCAGATGCAGCCATGGCAGTATTGACGTCCATAGTCCAATGCAGGCACTGGAATCCTCTCCATTTACGCCAAGTTCTGTCTTCCACACTTTGTTTGATTGTATACATAACCAAAAGATGTTGTACAAAGAATAATTACATGGGGAGTTATACTTACTTTATCTGTATTTTGTCTTTCAGGCAGAATTTATGGAAATAAAATTTTTTAGGCCTTCTTAGCATAGAGAACATTGGGAAATTACCTGTTTATTTATTTAATTGTGTCTGCCCAACAAAGAGTAAAGACCCCACCTCACATTTTAATTCTTTTTATGAGAAAAACCAAACATGTGCTAGAAGATACAGTGAAGCCTGCTCCTACATTTTCAGGGGTGACCAAGTTTGACGTTGCCAGAAGTGCAGGCTGAACAGTGAAATAAATTATTTGGTTATAAAAAGGGAGCAAGATCTTCAGCTCAGCTTCATGGAGTCAACATTAGTGAAATTGAAGAATCAAGACAGGATTGTTCAAAGCGGCTGCGCCCAGAGCCAGAATTTGGCTTACCTTCACAGATCAAAACAGAGCAGGGAAAGAGAAAATGAAGACTAAAGCTGAATCTGCTAGAGATTTGCAAATGCAAAATGTAAAGATATGATGGAAAGGAGGTTTTTCTTTTTTAGATGGTACCCCTCTTGGGACTATTTTTAAACCTAATTGGTATTTAGAAGATTGATTATCCGAATGTCATAGGGGACAACAGTTCTGTCTGGATAACTGGGTGAATTTGCATCACAATTAGGTATTGGGAAGCAATGTCTTTGTGGAGTATTTTATTGAGGTTCAAGTCTTCAAAGATGAGTTACAATGACAATAGAGATACATTTTTGTATTTTCATGCCTTTCATTTCCTAACCATATACCAGGTGAAGGAAAATTCCGGTCTTCACTGTAAAAGATATTTCTAGTCTTTGTGATCACAGAGACAAAAGGCAAATTAAAGGAACCTGTTATATCAATTTAAGCCAGCTTTGTGATTTTGGGGGCCAGCTGCATGAATTCTGAAGTCCATAGGAGTTAATTAGCCCTGTTTCCCTCCTTTCCTTTAGCATGCTTTAAAAAGCCAGAGAAACAGTAAAGTTTTCCAGGGTAGGTTTCATCTTTCCCTTGTCTGATACTCAGCTACCACTTAAGCCCCTAGTTTATACTGCCCTTGGCTTTTTATTTATCCTTTCTCTCTAACATGTTTCTTTGAAAAGAAATTTTATGACCATGTCATGGCTCAGGAAGTTTTTTTCCAAGCTGATGTTTCTTTGCAGTAGTTATCTTGCAACCTGCATGGCCGCTGAGTCTGAAGGTCATGTACTCCCATCCTAACACTCCACTGTTTCAGTCCTTCTTCTTGTCCCTGTTTTTTGTTTGTTTATTTCAGTTTTCCTCTCCATGACAATCAAATTAGAGCTGTGCAGTTCTCTGTGAGGAGAAGGCAGACAAAAAGCAGAAGCCTGTACTGCTCTGGTGAGCATGTTTGCCTCTGGGGCTGCACAACAGTTTTTTGCAGCTCTAATTAAGATGTGGCCTGTGGTTACATCAGTACATGGCCTGAGCCAGTCTACTGTATTTTTGCTTTTATTATTATTGTTATGATCATTCTGTCAGGGCAGCCATCAGTATGGACTGGCTTGTGCATGCCCTGCTGCCCTCCAATGGAGGGAGATGACGCTGTCTCATGGCTTCTCTGGTTCCTTCAGCTCCCTGAGATGTTTCTCATTGCAGTTTATTTTTAATAATGCTCTGTGAATGGCAAAGAGCCTAGACACTGAATGCCTAGGGTAGACTCGAAAAGAGACCACTCTTGAGTATTTCTGAAGCTGTCATAAACAAGAAAGGCTGCCCTGCCTGCAAGCTGTGGATTAGTTTACTACCAGATTGTTATCACCTAGTAAATCCTTGGGCATCGGCATAATTTTATGCATGAGACCCAAGTGCATTAGCAACCAACTGGTGCCTGGGCACAGCTTCCCAGCCTCTGGCACTGCTGATGTACACCAATCACACCATGAGGCCTGCCTGGTGCTGGCCAATGTAGGATGGGACACCAGGCTCCAGCACATCCATAGAGTGGTTTGAGCTGGAAGGGACCTTAAAGATCATTCAGTTCCAAACCCCTGCCTTGGGCAGGGGTTTGCCTCCCATGAGATCAGGCTGCTCAAGGCTCTGTCCAACCTTGAACACTTCCAGGGACAGGCATCCACAGCTTCCCTGGGCAACCTGTGCCAGTGCCTCACCACCCTCATTGGGAAGAATTTCTTCATAGCGTCCAGTCTAAATCTCTCCCTTTTCAATTTAAAGCCATTCCCCCTTGTCCTATCAATACATGCCCTTGTAAATATCCCTCCCAGCTTTCCCGTAGCCCCCATAAGGTACTGGAAGGCTGATATAAGGTGTTCCCAGAGCCTCCTTCTCCAGACTGAATAAGCCCAACTCTCTCAGCCTGTCCTCACAGCAGAGATCCTCCAGCCCTCTGATCATCTTCATAGCTTCCTCTGGAGACATTCCAACAGTTCCATATCCTTCTTAAAACTGGAGATTCCAAAACTGGGCACAGTACTCCAGGAGAGGGCTCACAAAAGCAGAACAGAGGGGGAGAATTCCCTCCCTTGACTGCTGGTCATGCTTCTTGTGATGCAGTCCAGGACCCGGTTGGCTTTCTGGGTGGTGAGTGCACATTGCCAGCTCATGTTGAGCTTATCATCAACCAGCGCCCCAAGTCCTTCTCTGCAGGGCTACTCTCAATCACATTGTCCTCATCCTGTACCGAAACTGTGGATTGCCCTGATCCAGGTGTCGGACCTTGTACTTTGCCTTGTTGAACCTCATGAGATTCACACAGGCCCACTTCTCCAGCTTGTCCAGGTCCCTCTGGATGACATCCCATCCTTCTGGTGTGACAACTGCCCCACTCAGCTCGGTGCCATTTGCAAACTTGCTGAGGGTGCACTCAATCTCATCTGTATCATCAATGAAAACCACAATCATAGAATCATGGAATGGTTTTGGTTAGAAGGGACATTAAAGACCATCCAGTTCCAACCCCCCTGCCATGGGCAGGGACACCTTCCACCAGACCAGGTTGCTCAAGACCGCATTCAACCTGGCCTTGAACACCTCCAGGGAGGAGGCATCCACAACTTCCCTGGGCAACCTGTGCCAGTGTCTCACTACTGTCATGGTTAAGAATTTCTTCCTAATGTCTAATCTATATCTTCCCCTGTTAAACTGATTTCCCGACAGGGCTGTGCTCAGCCATGGGCACGGGTAGCACTGGGTTACGAGGGTGCAAAGGTTCCTGAGCAGGTGATCCGTGTGTAGGACAGAAAAAATACAGCTGAATCCTCCCCTGATGACCATCACGTCATCCCATGGGATCCAACTGCTAATGGAGTGCCAGCGCCCTGTGGGGCACGAGAGGCATCTCTCAGGTCACAGTGCACTCCATAACTTGTCTTCCATGCTGGCGAGAGGCCTCAGCTCCCCTTGAAACGGAAAAAGAAAAGGGGCGAGCGCCAGCAACACAGACGGAACACAGCGGTCAAGCAGCACCCGCGCTGTGCCTGCGGGGGGGGGGGGGGGGGGGAGAGGGCGGTGCAGGCGCGGGCACGCACGGGGGTGCCCGGAGGGAGCCCGGGGGCGCCGCCTGCGGGCACGGCCGGGCGGGAGCGCGCTCCGGCGCTCGCGCTCCGCGCAGCCAGGCAGTCACATGAGCCGCCGGGTGAAGCCGCGCAGCCCGCGCCCCTCCCCTTTCCCCGCGCCCCCCCTTTGGCCGCGAATGGCACGGCCCGGATGCGCTTGTACGCAAGGAGGGTGGGGGCGAACCATTGAGCGGGGGCGGGGGGGGGGAACCCGGCAGCTGCTGGTTGGGAACGCCCGGGCGCTGCAGCGGGGGGAGAGGACGTGACAGGCGGGGCGCGGGCGGCCGCAGGCGCAGGGCGATGGTCGTCCCCAAGGGGCAGGAGGTCCAGGGCCCCCAGGAGGTACCGTGGCCGCGTCTCTCCCTCCCCCAGCCCCGGGCAGAGCGGCGCCGGCTCCTCCGGCCGCGCTGCACCGGCTCCCCGGGCTCCCCGCTCGCTCCTTTCCCCTGGCCCCTCCGCCTGCCAGGCTTGGCGGACTTCTGTGGGAGGGAGAGGAGGGGAAGGGGCTGAGGAGCAGATTTTAGGGGGTGAGGAAGATGTGTGGGTGGGTTTATGCAGCCCCTGGTGGGGGGGGGGGGGACACTGGAGCTGTGGGAGCGTCTCCTTGTCCCGGGAATAGAATCATAGAATGGTTTGATTTGGAAGGGACCTTAAAGCCCACCCAGTTCCAACCCCCCCGCCATGGGCAGGGACACCTCCCACCAGACCAGGCTGCTCAAGGCACCATCCAGCCTGGCCTTGAACGCTTCCAGGGAGGGGGCATCCACAACTTTTCTGGGCAACCTGTGCCAGTGCCTCACCACCCTCATTGTGAAGAATTTCTTCATAGTGTCCAGTCTAAATATTCCCCCTTCCAATTTAAAGCCATTCCCCCTTGTCCTATCAATACATGCCCTTGTAAATATCCCTCCCAGCTTTCCTGTAGCCCCCATAAGGTACTGGAAGGCTGGTATAAGGTGTTCCCAGAGCCTCCTTCTCCAGACTGAATAAGCCCAACTCTCCCAGCCTGAGGTCCTCCAGCCCTCTGATCATCTTCATAGCTTCCTCTGGACACATTTCAACAGTTCCGTATCCTTCCTATATTGAGGATTCCGGAACTGAACTTAGGACTTCAGTTGGGATCTCAGGAGAGCAAAGTAGAGGAATGAGTTGTGCGGGTGCTCTGTGCCTCTTGGAATTCGTGTACATTTGTGGGGATGTGGGGGTTCATCTCATCAGGTGTGGGCAATAGCTCCCAAAGGGTGCTGTGTCACGAAGCTTTGGAGCACTGGAGCTATCTGGACTGCCCACTGTTTGTTACTGCTGTCCTTTGCTTAAAATTGCATTACTCCAAATGTGGAGTTCTACATTAATTTCTCCTCCTGTTTTTGTAAAAGCCTTATTGTTGAAGTTTTAGGATTTTGTAGACCCTGAAATTGAAAGAAATGTACAAAATGGAGAGGAAATTAACTGTCTTATGGCAATAGGAGCAATCTGGCTGGCTGGAGGCAAGCAGCAGACTGGGAGCTTGAACAGCAAAAGCAGATTAAAGTATTTAACTCGGTGAAAAAAATGTGATGTTAAATCCATGTAGAAATGCATTATCTATTTCTTTAATGTCTTTCAAGTTAACAACCAGGTTGTTAATGTAAGTAAATGTTTCCCTGATGTGTGGTCTATGTTAAGATAGAGTTTGGAAAATGCTTATTTGAAGAATGAAAGAAAAGGACTGAATTAGTGTTGCATTGTTTGTTCCATCAGGTTGAAACAAGAGAAGATGAGGAACAAAATATAAAGTTGACTGAAATTCTGGAACTATTGGTGGCTGCTGGGTACTTTCGAGCAAGAATCAAAGGGTTATCACCCTTTGACAAGGTAAGAACAAGGCAGTATTTTTAAAAACTTTTTTTAAGTATATGAGGATTACAGATTTTTGGTGTAGTTTAGCATTTCTTGGTTACTTTAAACAAAAACAAAACACTTGCAACACATGAGGCTTTCCTATGTAAATAATTCTGCAAATGACCCAGTTTCAGACAAATAGTACCACCTCAGTCTTGAAAAGCAATTTTGTGCAGCAAGGCCTGTTTTAAAGGAGACAATTGGATGCAAGCTAGTTGATAGTGTACTTTTTATGGGTGTTACAGCCTAAATTAGAGTCTTATATAGGGAAATTTGCCCCTGTCTCAACTGCATTTAGGATAGCTACAAAGACATGACAGTTGGAGATAGCTTGATAACTTTAAAGAGAAGTAGTCATTAATGACAAATCAGGAAATATTTGTCTTCAGGGCCTCTTTGTAAGAATGGAACAGTTAGCATAAAGTGATTATTTTTGGGCTGTTTCACAATATCTTTAGGATGTCATGTGTGTTAACCTCTCATTGTCTTGGGGAGGAAGTATGCAATACTGACAGCGTGCAAAGTTCAGATTGGAAAGAAACATCTGAATTGTTTTAGTGCTGACTCGCTGAGAAATTTCTAAACCAAGGTTTGAAAACACAGAACTATGACAGTCTTGAAATGGGCTCTGCTGTCTTCTGCTGTTTCTTTGATGATAGTGCTTTGCAATACAGTTTTAGTTTCTTCAGATTACATGGCCTTAATGACATTACTGCTCAGGAGGTTGTGCACACAGACACAAATCAGTTTCAAGGAGACGCCTTGGGATGTAATATTGTTACGTTTTTGTGTAGAAGTGGATACATCAGGTTTATACTTGCCTAAATACAATTGCAAAGTTACCATTTCATGACAATGCCCAACCTTTACAGAAATAAGCATTGCTATTGAGAATTATCTAGCTATGAGCATAAAAGAGTTACTGATTAACTGTTTCAGACAGGAATGTGACAGGGTAAAATGTGTTGGAAAACCCTGTATAGAACACCCTAATTTGCAGTGTGATGTTGGTAAATTATTCCATATTTTAATCCCTTTTTTCTCTTCTTTGCCTGTGCATACATTTAGGTTATCTTGCATACGTTTGTGCAAGGTTGTATTTAAATATTTACATAATTTATGTCAAGTTGATGAAATATTGTCAGAGTTTAAATATGCCTAAGTATCTGTAGGAATAGGGCCTGAAATAGACATTTCTACAGAGCTGGAGATTTCTATTACTGCATTGATACTGTGCCTAGCACGCGTTGCATATGTCAGCAAGCGAAGAGTAATGGTAGCAAAGGTATGTGTAAAGATAAATATATGAATACAGAAATTATGATCCTTGATAATATTTCAATATGGTCACTTTTTAAAGATCATGACATTTAATATATGTCATGTTTTATCATTTTTTTTTAATTCGACAGCTGTTTCAAAACAAATGTATAAAACTAAGAGGAATTTTAACGTCACTACTTGCTCTGGGTTTTTTTTCTGTTTTCTTGTACATGTGTATTTTATGTAGAAGTTTATGTAGTCTATCTGTATGTATTTCAGTCTCTTTATAAGAATGCTGAGGATGGAGAAAATACGAAATTGTAGTTTCTGAAATAAATAAAGCCTTTAAGATGTATTTGGTTTTCAAATTAAAATGGAACTAACCATGCTGTTACTCTTTTGCTAGGTGGTAGGCGGCATGACGTGGTGTATCACTACTTGCAGCTTTGATATTGATGTTGATTTATTGTTTCAGGAAAACTCTACTATTGGTCAAAAAATGTAAGTTGATTAAATGGCAAGTTCATTTCTTTTTTCTTAGAAAAGAAGAAGCAGGCGAGGGGGAGGGAAATTACCTCATATTTGTGAGCTTGGAAGAAGAATTTTTAGTCCAAGTTTCCTGCTTTTCAAGGCCACCTTCTTGCAAAACATTGGGCTGGTGTCTGGGTTTCTCAGACTGTAGTTCCACAAACTTTAAAACCAGAAAGAAAAAAAAGGCAGCACTATTCTCCTCTGGGCTGCCATGTTCTTATCCCTGCTAAGCAGTGAAAGCTTTTATGTTGCTCCACATCTAACTGGATCGGGAACTGATCCAGATTAAAACCTACCAAAACAAAAGAAAAAAAGGATAATAATTTAATGCGAATCAGTTCCTGGATCCAGTTCTCTGTGCAGCTGCACAGATACTAGTGCTGGCAGAAGGGGATGATGCACTGGCCAAAACAAAGGGCAGAGGGGGACCATGCTCTGGGAAACTGGAGTGCAGCATTAGAAGACCTTCATTCGAGTACTCCACGTCTGCAGCTGTGCTGTGTAAATAACCTCTGCTTCTTCTTTATGGTTATGGATTGGAATTGTAGACATCAGGAAACAGAATTCAAAGCATGACTCTTTTCGAAACAGTTGCCTGCTCCATACTGAGGAGGAGGAGTTCCTTCCTGATAGGGACCCAGTGAGACCATTTTGGTTTGTTTCATTTTTTATGCATGGGATTTGCTCATAAACCAGCTAATTCCCGTATTAGGGAGGTTGTAAAAATGGTTTCTGATGAGAGTAGGAATACATTCTAAACTACATTATTTCTTTATACATTTCTGTGATAAAGAAGCCATAATTAAAATTCGCAGGAAGTCTCACTGCCTGTCAAGTTACGGTTGCATGAAGAGACTTATTTGCTCAATGTAGTTGAAGAGGACATCTTTCTGTGCTGTCTTCTCGGAAGTCATTTAGCATTAGCAAGACTGTAACACATTTAAAAATAACGGTCTGGGGTTATTGCCGTTAAACTTGGAGACGTTAAACTTGAGGAAACCATAGATAACTAACCACAGAAAGCATTGTTAAGTGCACAGAATTAAACAGAAACTAGGAATGAAGACAGTGGTAGTAGCTTTTGTAATTGCCTTTTTTTACCTTAAGAATAGCAGGATAGGAAATAGTTAAGTTTTTCTGTTAGCTTTCCAGCTGCTGGATGCAAAATGGGCAAAACAAAAACCAGACTGCTCTCCCAAAACAGCCACAATGATTTATTTATAAATCTGAAGTGTTCAGAGTCACACAAGCATAGGCTGTTTTGATGTCCATGTAGTATTTTTATTGGTCATGGCTCAGTGCTTCTGTGGTGTTCTCAAGATGAGGAAAAGTTAAGATGTGTTTTCTCAGTATTCTCAAAACATTTTGAACTCGCCTTATTATTTAGTAACTGGATTGAGATTAAATATGCAAACGTGCATGAGGAGAGGATCTTGCGTTTATTGGCTAAATAAGGGTTTTTTAAATTGTGTTTGCTTTGATTGTGCTGAGATGCGTTGCTTTTTTCATGTTGTAGAATGTTACAATGGTATGGTGCCATAGTGGAAATTGCCTTATATGAATTATGCGGAAATTCTCATTTCTCTTAAAAAGTATAACTTTTTCATATTCTGTTCCCAGAAGGGTCTCTGTCTCATATCTCTTGCTCTCCTCTTGTTCTTCCAGAATATCAGTTGTCCATTTGGGCAGTACTGAATATCACTGAGGTCAGTACTGGCCAGTTAATTTTCCTTCACGGAAAAATAGTTTTGATTTTCCCAGTGTAATGTTTGTCTTCAGTGCTGACACCTGCTTTAAAAACATGTTTAACAGCATAGGCAGCAAAAAAATATACCTTGCCCTAACATAAGGAATTCAGTGGAAGAAGGATGATGTTCTTGTAGATTAATCCTGTGTGTTAGGGTAGTCCTTTCGTTTTACCAGGTCTTACCTGAGCTGTAGGTGAGATGGTTGCCAGCAAATTCAGTTTTACTTGCTTCAAAAACATATGAAGTACATGTTGTGCTTAGCTTTTAGACATAATATGTACTTAAAATCATAAAGTTTCGGTAGCAATGCCAGGATATATTTTGAGAGTTCTACTAAACATTTTTAAGACCTTACATTTAATGATGGACTTGTTTTGAGTGCGTATCTTTTACTTGATATAACTGCTTCAAGCTACTGTTTCCTCATGTTTGTGTATATTATAATATGCAAAAGTGTTTGTAGATATATCTTGTGTGGACGTTTTCACCTGAACAGACATGTAGATCTAAAAATTATGTGTGTAATACTATAAATGAAATCACAAGCTAGGAAGCTGCAAGACGGGTTTAATCACTTCTTCACAGATTAATAATATATGCATAGTACAATGTCAAAGCTATTTTCTAGATGGAAGTTTGATTATTTTTCACAGCTGTATGCAGTGGAAGCCACTAGAGGGAACCTTGTAACTACTAACTGATTTGTAAATTAGCAATTATTTTTTCAAAGAAAATTGTAATTTATATACATGTGTGTTTTTGTTGTTTTATAATAGTGCCTTAACTGAAAAAATTGTGTCAGTATTGCCAAAAATGAAGTGTCCTCATCGTTTGGAACCACATCAGATCCAGGGACTGGATTTCATTCATATATTTCCTGTTGTACAGGTAATAATTTTGTGATGTGTTGACACTTCGCTGAAAAAGGTCTTAAAATTTGCATCAAAATTTTAACAAGGATCTGTATTATTGTTTGGCTCTGTATTTAACTTTGGAGTGAATAATCACAGAGCAGTAGTTTAAATGAATGTTTTTAAAGAATTGATTGGTGTTATGGATGATAGAATTCTTAAGTGTTTGTTGATCCACATTTAATAAAAACATGAAACAGACTCTTTAAATTCTTCGAAACAGTCAGATTTTGCCCTTTGTGGAATTTTCTGCTTAAAGAAACTGAAGTTTTAAGCTTGTTTCAGAATCTGATCATCTACTTTGCCAGACTAGGCAATAAAACAAATGTCTTACAGTCTGTGACTAAGCTTATGGAGTAAGTTATGCTGATAGTCAATCAAAAGGAAATTAATAAGGCAAAATCCAGTTGGAATTGTTTCTTTAAGCAAAATTCATCCTTTGTTCATATCATTTAAACTGTGTGTTTGTAAAAATAAATTGTTCTGATGTGTGACCCTATAGCCGTGTATTTGTTGAGCAACACTAACTGACTGTGTGCATGGTCATAGTTCTCCATTTTATTAAGGCTTAAGCTAGCATGTGATGTGCTCCAGTTGTGTGTGGTATCTTGAGAATCCTTGGTATGTTGTTAGGATTTTTTTAGTTTACTTTCATCTGCACACAGAAATGTACCTTTGATAAATAGGGAAAATGAAGACTGTTAAGCAAACTTCTTTTTCATTGAGTATCTCCTTACCTCCTGCCTGTGAAAGAATTTACCAACTGAGAGTTTAATCTAAATTCCAGTTTGTAAGATGTGGGGAAAACTTCCTGTTGTCTCTTTCTTGTTATCTTCTAGTAGGAGGCTCCTGGGGAAAACCACACTTAATAACTGTACTCCCCACAGAAAGTTGTGAGGTGTGTGCTGGTGTTACAAAGCTTTCAAGCTGTGCTAATGCTTCCTAAGTTGGAAAGTTTGTATCTTATTAATGTGAGTTTTTGCTTCTAAACTTGTATTTTTCTACTGGGGAAAAAAAAAATCTCAACCCAGGTTAATTTCTTGCCCTGGTCACTTGGTCGTAATGGTAATGATGCTAATGAATGGTTAAAATTATCAAATAAAAGACTTCTCTCACAGGATGAATCTTCTTCTAAAGTGAGAACATAAACTATTACTTCAGCTGTAAAAACTATAGCACTATGTATTATTTATCTAAAATCCTGGTTTGGGATATTACACCTGGAAAGGAGAAAATTGGCTTCTAGAAAACTTTTTTTTGATGTCACTGTCTTCTGAAAAAGACCATGCAAGAGCTATAACAGGCTGACCACACCATGGCATGTAGGGATTATGTATTTAATAATAATACTTTGCTTAATGCACTGTTAAATTCAAGACTTCACTTGCTATCTGTAAATTTCAAATCAATCCCCAAGTAACACAGAAATGCTTTCTTCTACCTGGCTTTGTGTTCAAATAGCTCTTGTACTGTGCAAGCTTGTGTTGAACTTGATCAGTGGAATTTAAATGAATCCTTCCCTACAGGAAGAAATCAGATTGAGTTGGCTCACTGCCATAGACTGTAGCAGAACTTTAAAAAGATTTTTAAAAGACTAAAAAAGATTCTAGTGGGCAGAAACTGTGCTGTTCTTCCTAGTAAATTCTGCTTATGTTCACAGAAAAGTATGTACCCAATCTTGTGTCGAGATGTGCTTTTATAATTAATAGTCTGTTTTCATCGCTCCTGTTGTCATCATCTTCCCCTCGCTTTCCAGGGGTTCATGTTTGTAGCACAGAAAAATGTTGCTGGTTCAAACTTGGAACCCAAGATTGATCTGATCTCTTATGTGACCTCCTGCACAGGCTGTCAACAGCACACAGGATTTATCTTCTCCTACGTTATTTAAAATGTACTTCAATCTCTTGTGGCTTTTCCTGTGGTCTTATAAATGTCAGAAGAAGTCTTTTGTCTTATATGGGCATGTGGTGGTTCTTGAACACTTTATAGGCTTGAAGATAGGTCTTTTCATGGTGTAGCTGTAGTTTTTGAAAACAATAAGTGATGCGTAATAGGAAAATTTGATACGATACATATAACCTAGCTCTGATGGCTTCTACCCGAGCTGCAGCCAAGATTAATGAGACAAGGTCATGTTCCAAGTGTCTTCTGTCAGAGTATAATGGTTAGTGATAGAAGAAAGATACAGCGTTGGGTCCTGGAACTGAGAGCCCAGAACATTTTCTGTTCAACTTCCAATTGATTGAAATTCCAACAGCACTCCAGCCTGTGTCCTCTCACTCAGACTGATAGAGAGGGGTGCTGTGAACAATTCAAGCTTGCTTTGTAGACAGATGACCATAACATAGTCCACAGACTTTATAAAAGCTGTATTTAAAGTATTTAAATACTGTATTTAAAGTATGTTCCCAGGGTCTTCTTTGGAGGGGAGAGTGATAGATGTATATGTATGCTGTCATCATAGTTTTGCATACATGCTGTAAATCTAATGCTTCCTAGAACTTGCGGATGTATTATTTATGCTCAGTAGAAGGACAACATTGATAGCTTTTTGACTGCAGTAGAGTTTTGAGGTTTTTGAGTGTAGAATAGGATGTGTAATATGTTGTGCTGGCTCGTACAGCAGAGCTCTTGGTCTGGTGAGTTGTGAGATGTACTGGTTATTCCATGGTATAGATGAAAAGAAAAAGCCAGGAAATTAACATTCCTTTGCTTTGTGAACTACTGCTGCGTATTTTTGTATATAATGTATTATTCTGTATATTCATTAAATGTAATAACAATTAATACTACAGATAACTACTTTGTGTGGCAAAAGGTACTTTCTTAAAATGTATTTTTATCTTAAGTAGCAGATTTTCTGTTAGGATTATGCAACTTAGATTTTCATGAGGGCATTTTAGGTTTTTTTTTCAGGGTGGTTGTATTTTTTTCCCCCCCTCCTTAAAGATGCAAGTTAAAGAGTAGTGGCCCACATGCCTTTCTGTTCCACAGATGCTCTTTGTTTTCCTTTTTGGAATGATTTTATTGAAGACACAAATATTTGGATTATGGAAATTCATGTTGGCAAAATTCCAATGAACTTTGCTTATGCTTTTTAAGATTTCATATGTTTTTGTTTATAAATTAATTTTTTAATTAAGAATTCCTAGTTGTTGAAATTTGCCATAGAGTTTTCTTTCCATACTTACGTTCTAATTTAATTCTTACTGTAAGAACAATTTAGTATATGAGAAGTTACAGTGCAAGCTAAATAAAGGGGAAATCATGCAACAAAATTACTAATTCTGCAGTGCACCATTTACAAATGACATTCAGAAGTGTTTTTTTGGGATACCAGGCTCTGCTCCAAGAAGCACATGAGGGAAGGCGGTTTGTTCTTTGAACTATTGAATCCCACTGTAGTATGCACAGTATGGCTCAACTGAGGTTTATATGGTTCAATATAGTTATACAGGATGAAGATTATTTAGGTTTTTATTTGTAAAATTTTGATTATGAGAAAAGCCATGGGTTTTTTAACTTATCCATTATTGATTGCACTGCTGAGCTTTTTAGTACATAGAGAAGAGCAAATGCAAAGTTCATAAAATAAATAATGTTAAATAATTTTGTTAGGAATAGATCCTTGAGTTACCACGTTTACAAATAAGTGTTCTTGTTTGTGTGCTTAAAATGTGCTTTTAGCTTTTATCATGTATTAAAAATAATTATGCAGTAGTTTGGTGTTTGATGCTGTTATTCTTCCTCTGTCCACTGATAGGAACTTTATTTTTTTCAGTGGCTGGTGAAACGTGCAATAGAAACAAAGGAAGAAATGGGAGACTATATCCGTTCTTACTCAATATCACAGTTTCAAAAATCTCATAGACTACCAGAGGTAAGAGCAAGCCTGTTCTTCTTTCTGTTATGATATGTCAGATGCTCAGGTGCGGTACCAGCTTTACAGTGCTGAAATCAGCACAATATACTAGAGTAGCCTTTGCTATCACTTTGTTAATCATCCCTAGAGTAATCCATGTACAAATTCAGCTGGGAAAAAAATTAAAACATTATTAGGACAGGGTTTGTAGATACTAGTTAACTTTTGCTTAATAGTTGCCTTAGTTTTTCTGCATTATTTGGTACTTCCCTGTCAGTCTGGCTTGCTCTCTGCAGCATGTCCAGGCTAACGTGACTGGAGCTGTACTGCCTGAAATATGCTTGAAAACATCTATTATGTTGTGGAGAAGCTGATCTAGCTAAATGCAAATTGACATGCTGTTAGTTGCTCTGTGACTTGGGTTTTGGTTTAGAGCACTCAAAGTCAGCTTGTTTCCCTGTATCCAAACCCGGGAATTTGGTCTTGAAAACCAGATTCCTAAAAAACTTCATTCAAAAGCTGAAGTTGGGGAAAGATAGGTTTGAGTTAAAAGGCAATACATTTGTCTCTAAAATATGAGTGCCAGAGGAGCGAGAGGTGCAGCTTTATCTAAAAGTGTAGTGGCAAGAGTAATTTTGTTGTATTTGAGATGCCTTAGTCACATTCTTCCAGTAATTTTCAAATGCTGCCCACTTTGCAGTTACGTTTTCAGAACAGTGCTGTGATCCTCTCTTCTTCCTCTTCTACAGTTAATGATAAAAAGTTTCCCTGATGTAGGAGAAGAGCTGCAAAGAGCTTGGATTTTTGCCTATAGTCCAGAGCCATCACTTCTGTTCATGCACTATCCCAAGGCAATTCTGTATTTAAAACCTAGAACCCAAGTTTTATCTCTAATTCAGTAGCAGCATTAAAGGTAGATGTCCGTAGTACTGGGAAAGACAGACGGATTTTATTAGCTTGGAGTGGTTCAAAATTTTTCTTTGTTTCATTTTTGATTGTTTTTAATGCTTAGAGACAGTAACAGTAGGGAAGTAAGAGTAAGGAAGCTTCTCTTTTCTACACGAAGCCCATCCCAGGTTCATTTTTTCATAGTTTGGTAATGACTGGAGATCCCGGTAGTGCACTGGGATTGCATTTGTTATGGGTACTGTATAAGCAGAGAGCAAAAAGTTTGCTGAGAGAAGCAAATACTATCTGAGAGAAGCAAATACTTCTCTGCGTTACAGAACACTAACATTTCACCAAATAATTGGGCAGCTCAGTTAGAAACCATTCGACAATTTTGTTTGCTAAACTTATTTCAACAGCTGAGATTTAATCCCCATTTCTGGTATTTTTAATCACCTCTGTTAATGTCTTGCAGGATGATGAATTTATGCAAAGAAAAGAGAAGGCTATCAAAACTGTTACTGATATCTTTGTAAGTATGTTATATTTTTGTGATCAAGAAGCAAGTGGTTTTAGTAATGAAATGGTGGTGGTTAATACTATTCAATACAGCCAGTCCTGGGTTTTCATAGGCCAGCATTTCCGAAGTGATGGGAAATTTGGGTTTGCTTTGAATGGGACACTTCCAGGGCTCTTCAATAGGTGGTGAAACCCCAGTCTTCTGGGAAAATCAGTGACACTTCAGGTAGCTCTAGCTAGTCACCCTAAACTCTTCATCCATGAGCAGAGGTATCAAGTGCCAGTATAAGCAGCTATGTGATAGCTTGTGTAATGAAGCAGGCAAGTCATCTTACCCTTTTGTCGTGTTTTTGAGGTAATTGATTCTTCCGTATTAACTGAGTGCTGCTGAGCTTAATATGTGTGGTTGAATTAATAGTGTATGTTTTAGAAAGATGTTAGTATGAAAGTCTCCAGGTGATGACCAGTGCAAATCCCCTGTTAATCTGTATGAATAATTATTCCTGCTTTGAAAATTTCAAGTACAGCCTTTAATTGTTATTTCCCATGGTTTGGTGGAGGGCGGGATATTTTTTGGTTTTTGGTTTTTTTTTTTACTTATTAGAAGTCTTACAACAAGTCTTTAAACAGCAATACTTGTCTTTCCAGTTAAGACCCATTTTCCATTTTACCGGTTAGCTCCTCTTGTAAATGGATTTTATTGGGGTTTTTTGTGCGTCTGTGTAATACTTTAAATTGAGAGAGAATGCAAATCTACATAAGAAATCTGATTCAAATGACTGTGGTACCAAGTAGCACTTGAAGTTCATTGAACTTCTGCTTATTTTCAAATTTCAAGTATTCTAATATTTCAAGTCTGTCCATTTTCTACCAGCATTGTCTTTAAGGAGTGCTGAAGATTCCATAGCCAAGTGGCTGATATCAGCCTTGTCACTGAAGAGATGGAAATAAAGCAATTACAGTGCTGTTATGAGACACAGTACTTAGAAATTTTACTGCCACTTAATAAAAAAACCAAAAGATATTTGATTAACAGTGATGAAGGAGGTGGTTTAGATTGCTGAGGGACAGAGCTGGTTTCAAGGCTTAGTTTTTACATTCTAATAATTTGTTTGTTTTTTTAAAAACAAAATTATTCTTTCATTTATTTGGCAGAACTTGTCTGAAAAGAAGGAATACAGTCTACATTCAGTATGCAGTTATCTAGTAAATGGCAGGTCCACTCAAGTGCCTTGTCCAAAGTTCCATAGCGCTTGAGTTTCCTTTACCTGTCTAACTGTATGTGTTCTAAAATTGATCTTTAGATCCCGAAGAGAATGGTATGGCAAAGGTGAAGGAGGTACATGAATGCCAGATCAGATGTTTCTTTGCTGGTTGAAGCCAGTGAATTGGTTTTCACCAGTATATGTGGGCTGTTTCTTTAAAATTCATAGGTCATGGTCCTGGAATCAGATATGCGTGTGTCTGCTTCTGCAGCTAAGGGAATGGTTCCATATTCAGAGTCCAAGAATGGAACAGATAATGGAAAGCAAGGAAAATAATGTACAATCTTTAAAGTTTGATAGCATTTTGCACCATTCAGCTGAGTCTGCCTAAATATCTCTGAACAGCTCTCTTGCCTTTGAGCATTCTGGCTGCTCTCCCCAGCTTGGATCTGTCTGCAGGGCTGATAAAGACATATTATGTCTTCTCCTCCATCACAGATCTCTAGTATTTAGGTGCATCTTCATGGTAGACAAAGTTTTGGCACTTGTTTGTCACTGCTGAGGATATCATTGCACAAACACCTCTTCTTGAAATGTGTAAGCTCCATCAGGATTATATTCTCTACAGCTGGCACTGGATCTTCTTAATGGAAGATTAGTTCATGAGATCTCTTAAACCATCAAGGCACGAGTGTAGTCTAGACAAATATACAGAGCTAATTTTCAGGGAACAATGGGCACAGGCATTCCTATCTATCCTTAGGAACTGATAGAAAGTGGCTCTAAGATGAAGGCTCTTTTTTGCAGATCACTTTTAAATTTTTGTGCACTGGAATTGGAAAAGAAATCCACTTTCCCTAAAAGAGGGTCAGCAAGTTTTAAAGATTAGTCTGTTGTCTGAATTCATTACCATAACTCTGGTCTAAGGAGCTACCCTGCTCATCTCAGGGGTGCAATACAGTGAAATTTATGGTCATGGTCAGGCCTAAAGGTTAGAAAAGGGAATATTAACTATCAGTAATGGGTTTTGGAATAAGAACTGCTGCCGCTGAAAAGCGACCGTCTTGTGCATTGAGATTATCTTGCAGTGGGTTTTTTTCAGCTCTTAAATTATCTGATGCCAAGACTAGTAAATGTGGTGTGATGCCTACACTTTATATAGCACAGGTGTATAGAATACCACCATAAAAAAAAGAATTACTTTTATGACAAAAATCGCTTTTCTGTAGGTGTGAAAGTATATTTTGTGGGAGATTCTTGATTACAAAAAGCTTTTTTATGTGGCTGGCAAGCATATAAGAAGATTTAATAGCTGTCAACAAAGATGGCAGAAATTCAGGTTAGAAATGAATTAAAAATTGCAAAAGGTAACTGACAAATTCCAGAGAAACTTGCCAAGGAATACTGTCTGTTTTCACTTGTTTTGAAATCTCTGCTTCAGGATTACATGTCTATTGCTATTTCAGCTATGTTACAGTGCAGGAATTGCTTGCTGAAAGTAATAGTTTGTGGAGTACAAAAAGTCAGATCAAGCAAACAATCTTTTTACATTTGTTTTAGAATCTTTGCAACTTCTTGCATTGAATCTTTTGTCCCACATAGATAGGATTTTCTGAAGTTAAATGCTTATAAGGAAAGCCCAAACTTTGATTTCAACTACTATTGTTTTTGTAATGTATTTGTTCTAAAGATTCTGAGTCTAGTCGTCAAAGATTTAAGATATGAATGTAGAACAGAGCAGAAGAGGGGATGTTCCTTTTTGATGCTAATTATTTTGTAGCAGTGATGAAAATTTATCTGTTATGATGGGGCTGGAATTTCATTTCAGAAAAATAAGACAAAATGTCATCTAATTGATGGGAGGGTCGCTTTTAAAAAATATTACTTGGAGTAAAAAATATCTTTGCATATTCTTGCTTAGGTTTTTTGAGTATCCTTGCTAGAGGATTGCACTAAATAATAGACTTAATTAACTTCAAATTCTTTGTTCTATTAACAGAAAGGTTACATTACAGACTTGCTGCACCCTACTTTTTACCCAACCAAACAGCAAAAATAATTGCAGTCGAAGGAAACGTTATCTTAGTTCCAGTTTATAATTTGGGGAAAGCTAGGGATCTCATCATTACTTTTTGTTTGGTTTTATTTTGTTCTGGTTTTGCTTGAGATAGAATAAGTTTTCTAATATCATATAGCCTTTTATAGTGGCATAGTAGATCTATGTGGAGGGAGGAAGAAAAAAGGTACTTTAATGTAGACCATGCTTACAGTGCTTATTGTAACAGTTGTGTCTACATTAACAGTAATGACAGCAGCTCTGTCCATTTCTTTCCATTTTGGTTTTAAATTGGAAGTAGCTCTATCAACACAAAACAGTACTTGTGAATCTCTGTTTTGTTTGATGGACTCTTGTTCAGCTATAGGGTCACATTGCAATAGCATGAGATGGAGTGGTTTTAGTAACAAACTTATTAAGATCTTTTTGTTCCTTAAATTGCAATAAATATGGCTTTAATTCCACTGTAACCTGTAATCATTGAGTAGGTAATAATGACATTTAATTACCTAGTAAGAGATTAAAAATAGAATTAACTCACAAAGAAGGTAATATATGTAGACACTGACATTATCAGCTAAATCATAGGGCTTTTTTTTAACATATGTTGATTCATGTTATCTTTTGATTTCTTTCAAATGTAATTGAGGAGATGGTTGAAGAAATCATGTTCATTGTTAAATACTCATTTATATTTTTTTAAAACCTGGAAAGAAAGGTCCTGTAGCAAATTGTTTAGAAAGAAATTCAATAAGATTTTATCACGTAATTCCAAAGGCAGAGAGTGAAGTATATTTATTTGGGTAAGTATATTGAGTTGGAAAGCACACAGTGGTATATATATATCACTCCAGATAGAAATTCTCTGTAATTTTAGAAAAGCCTTTTACAAGCTTTGAATTCATTCACTGTCTTACAGGAGGTTTACAAACCCCAGAGAAAATATAAACGTCAGAAGGGAGCTGAAGAACTGCTAGATGAGGAGTCAAGGGTTCATGCTACGCTTCTGGAATATGGCAGGTGAAAGCCTTCATTTGTCTATGGGTTTGATATTGTGTATATTTAATAGCATTCTATATAAAATTTAGATTGTGGGGTTTTTTGCTAATATACCTACTGTGAACCTAGGGATAAGCTAAAGAGTACAAGGACTTGAGATACCTACAGAAATCTTTGAGGGCAGTAGGGGTTACTGCCCACCACTCAGCACTGTTAGGGTAACTAGAAAACTGCTGAAGAAGGCAAATAGTAAATTTCTGGTAGATTGCTAAGATGAACCTTTCATTCTTTTATTGCATGTAGATGGCAGTCATAGAAAAACGTGTGAGTAGAAGATTTTTTTCCTCCTAAATATTCCTTGATTATCATAAAAATGGCTCCTTTCAGTGCACTCTAATCCTAAAAATGTTCTCAAAAATGTTCTCAGTCCAGCAAATAGTATAGGGGTTTGCAATGTCCTGATGCCAAATGCAGTATTATTCAGATATAGCCAGTGATAGGTGCCATATTCTAAATTCTTTTTTGATCCTACGTCCTCCAGCTTAGAGTTTATCACAAATGAGCTTGAATGTGGTAGGCCAAAGTCTGGCTTGAGAGCAGAGTGATGCCAGTGAGCTTCTTTCCACATAGGTGGAGTCTATTTCAGCTAAGGGATTTCATGGCCTTATCTTTGCATATTATCAATCAGTTTTCAGAGAAGTACGAAGTCAGTTCATGTAGCAGGTGCAAAATGTTAAGCCTGGGTGGCATCTGGCTTCTTTGTGGATGTAACTGATGGTTAAGTTTTTGTTATTACTATTCTGGTGCAGTTCACTCCTTGGATGCAATAGGCTGCGTGAAAGTAAAATTGTGCTTCTTAAAAAGTGGGAGCAGGTACACCATGATGGTGATACTACCTACAGATGCTTCTGTACCAGTGCATGTTCTGAGGAAGGGCAGTGCTCTGCCACATTCTTTGTACCGTTAAACTTTAAAATGCAGAGGGAACTTGGTGTTGGGGAATTCCTTAAAATGCGGAGTTATGCTGTAGCAATAAAGGACTGAATTCACCTGTTGAGTGTTAAAAAGATGGAGAACTGGTGGCAGTTCATACTGCTGCTGAGGATCAACTTAACTTTTATCTGGAAAAGGCTCAAATAATCCCAGTTCTGCAGTACATCAGGAATTAAACAGTTGTAGCTGTAATCTATAAGGAACATCACTTTTTTTCATACTTGTGTACATTCTGGGTTTAGCCCTTTGTATTGATTACTTGCTCATATTCAAAATGTCTTTGCTTCCCATGGGAGAGTATGGAATCTGAAATAAATATGCTGCAGTACCTGCTTATTTACTTTATTTGAAGCATTCCAAAATGAATTTGAACCCGGCTCTTACTTTTGTTAAACAATTCACTTTCTAGTGCATTTCTTATGTTGAAAACTGACAGAAACAGTGTATTTGTGGAACTTGTTCACAGAAATGTAATTCTTCCATTTACTCTTGTTCTTTTAGGAGATACGGATTTAGCAGACAAACAGGAAAAGCAGAACAGGTGATACTCAGATTGTGAGAATTGTGTTGTTTTTGTTGAAGCATTGGTTGCTGTAAGATTTGAAAGGAATACAACAGAATAAAACAGCTACAACTACCATTATTGCCACCTCTAAAAACTGGCTGACTGGAACTAAAAATCTGCATTCCATGAAAGATGCAATTGATTACTTTTTTAATGGATTGCACTCATATTTACTGAAATGATTTTCACTGAGGAGAAAGGGTATTTGAGTGTTCTGTTTCTTTTGTTTTTTGATGTAAGGTAATGACATATCCTGCTGTTTAATGAATATTTTTTGATGAAACATTTCATAATGTGATCATTAAAGAATTTTTAATTTTCTTTTTAAAGAAACATTGTAAGAAATCTTGTAGGCATTTATCACAGAACTGATTATTTAATCTGATAGAGAAACATGATACCATACCGTCAATAAATCATAGTGCTTCTTGAAAAGTAGCATCCTTGCTGTGCTTTTGATGATTATGGAATCATAAAATGTCCTTGTCGAGAGTATTTTCAGTTTAATTATTTCAGTGCAGATATTACTTTAGCTATGGGTTTTATTACGACAAAGATAATGAAGAAATGCATTAAGCATGTCATGGACCCAGCAATACACTGAGTATGTTAAGATTGCCCTTCTTCATTATCTCAATATTCTGCATGCAAATTTAGCATTTAAATTTAATAAATGGAGGTGTTTCCCAATCTAGGCATGCCTCTTTTCCCCTTAAAGTAACTGCCAGGCTGCATTCATGTTTGTAGAGTTCATAGAATTGTAGAATGTCTTGAATTGGAAGAGCCCCACAAGGATCATCAAGTCAACTCCTGTCCTTGCATTGGACAACGCTGAAATGCACACCGTGTGTCCAAAAGCTTCTTGAATGTTGTCAGGCTTGGCACCGTGACTGCTTTTCTGGGAGCTGTCCCAGTGCTCTGCCACCCTCTGGGTGAAGAACTTTTTCCTAATATCCAACCTAACCCTCCCCTGGCACATCTTCCTGTTCTCTTGGGTCCTATCATTGGTCACTAGAGGGAACAGATCAGTGCCTGCTCCTCCTCCTTCCCTTGTGAGGAAGCAGTAGACTGCGATGAGGTCTCCCCTCAGTCTCCTCCAGGCTGAACAGACTGTTTAACTTCAATTGCTCCTAATACAGCTTCCCCTGTAAACCCTTCACCAACTTTGTGGGCCTCTTCTGGGCACTGTCCAGTAACTTTATATCCTTTTTATCCTATGGTGCCCAAACCTGCAGAATGACTTTTGAATATCGTGTATTAGAGGGTGATCATGTTTGTTGTGTGGGTTGAGTCACCAGTAAGGCAAAAGTGGAAGATTAAATACTCAGGTTACTGGTGCAATAGAGTGACCTAGTTTATCTGTCACCACTGCTCTCTGTTTTAGTGGTACATATCCTTCTAATTGAACCAGGCAGTTTTACACTTTTTTTATGTTGTATGTTTGTTATACCAATATTAAATTATATTTTTATAAAAAATGAATTACATAAAGTAATTCAGCTTTCTCCTACGTAGCAGTCATCATATTCTGGGGTAGCCAGAACCTCTGTGAGCTTGGTAGTTCTTAGAAGGTTGTTGAATAAGGGCTTTTTGCGCCAGATGTGTCCATAGCACGCTAGAAACACTGCCTTGAACAGGTAGAATACTTATGAAATCATTGAGAGTTATGCCTCAGTTGGCATGAATTTAGAGTGTCAGGATGTTCCATTAGCTGAAATGTATTCATGGAAACAGAACAGCTGTATTCCAGTTTTATCCTTGTTGTCTTTCTTAATACCTTAGATTACTGGAACTAGAAGTAATGTTTTCTTAATTTTTCTTTAAAAGGCTGAAGATAAAAAAATTGTGCTACCTCCAGGGCTTGCAGCAGCAGGAAAGGCTGAGCCTTGTGATGAAGATGACCTTCAGGCTGCTGAAGAGGTGTGCCGTATGCATAGTAGACATGGATGGTACTGACTTGGGGGATGGGCAGCGGTCATCACTGCCCAGTCATTCTCTGCAGGAAGGGAAATTTCCATGCTTAGCTGAAGTGGGAGTTACTTCCTCTGGGAGAATATGGAAGCTTAAATTGATGCACAAAATGAAATGTTGATGTTTAACACTAGCACCGATGTTTTAGAATCTGAGCATTCTTAAGAGGTCAATTTTCAGTTGATAATGGGACCTGAATACCAAACGAACCTGTGTTATTATAAGGAATTCTCCTTTGTTTAGTTACTTTAGCCACCTGTTCTTGAAATTCTGTAGACTTACTCTGTCATTACATGCATTAAATTACACGAAACAGGATAATAATTGTGTATATCTGTCACTAGAAATAAATACTAAAAGATAAATTGTTATGTGTAACTCCCCATATTTTGCCCCCAGCTTCGCATTAAGACTCTGATGACTGGAATGGCTGCAATGGCAACAGAAGAGGTAAGCAGCATTTAAAACTGATACAGCTTTGTTTCAATTATAGTTAGTTATGGCAATTATTCCTAAAATTGCCTTAATGGTGAGTCCGAAGTCTTAGAATGACTGTGTTTTAAATTTTTGTGAAGGGAGTACAAGAAAAGATGGTTGAATTAGGAAGACAGTAGTTTCTATGAGGCTGAGGACTTAATCGCTTGCCTTGAAATTATAAAAGCAGTATAAATAAGTGCCTCTTTCAGAGATTTTCGGGGGAAAGACATCACAGTGCAGCTATTCTATGCAGTATGATCTTACTTTATTCATCTTGTGAAGAAACACAGAGGAGTTGTCATTTTACTGAGGAGAGTGAAGGAAAACAATACATTTAAAGTTTTTTTTCAAAGGACTGAGAAATATTTATAAACAACACCATTAATCTGAGATACTGAAAATACCGGGTGTGTGTCTTGTTTTCTTAATTGGCTGTAGTTAATGATATAATGGAACTTGCAGGTTGTTGTAATTTTAGAAATTCTTACATGTTCATTTCTGGGTGAGAGGGCTGGGAAGAAATTCGGTGGTTAAACTGTTTCTGTTATGCTGAAGACACAGAAGAAAAGGTAGTAATTAGTATTAATTGGCATGCTTTCTGCTGAAATCAACTGTAGAATTCAGTTCTAATTGAAGACTGGTTTTGTACATGCATCCAGTTTGCAAGGTGGATTCTTTCACACATCTGCATTGTTATGGTTTGCCTCAAAGTGTGGTCTAAAAGTGAGTTTTACTACTGCTCATGCAAAATTCAGTATACAGAATACAATTTGAAGTAAATGTTTGGAAATCTGAATTCAGCTTACCACTGTTGTTTGCTAAAACTGATGTTTCCATCAACTAAGGTATTTTTGGGTGTATAATGTTTCTTTATCTTTTTTTTTAATATTAGACATTTTGAGCCAGTATATGAGATTTGTACATTTCTGTTAAAATTAGAGCTTGGGGAAACTGCCACGTAAAAAGCACAAGCAGTTCTAAAACTCCTGACACTTTCTTGACACAATTGCAGGGCAAGTTGACAGCGAGCACAGTTGGCCAGATTGTTGGACTCCAGTCAGATGAGATCAAGCAGATTGTGTCAGAATATGCTGAAAAGGTAAGTGTGTTACCTGATTATGTTTTACTAAGTTGTGTTTGAGAGCTTCTTCATTTAGGCCTTAGGCTTCCAACTTAATTGCCACTATTGTCTTGAAACAAAACTGTTTCATATATGCTGTGAATAGCAGCACAGTCAGGATTCAGGGAAATATTTTAATGAGATTTACACATTCACAAGCCTTTAGTGTGACAGCACATATTCCTGAATTGCATTCATAAGTAGTTTGGATTTAAGCACTTGCTTAAACATTTCATGAATGAAGAAAGGCCTGAGCTGATACCTATTCAAACCAGAGGCCTAAACTCGTAATGCATTTTAAAGTGTTCAGTGTTAAAAGCACAAAAGTACCTTTCTGTGGGCCTGCTGAGAGCAACTCTAATTTTCGGACACTGGAATTTTACTTGCACTGGGCTCCAATTGTCAGTTATGCCCTGGATCTCTCATTCTGAATCTGCTATCATCAAAACCAAACCTTTTTTGATTTTAGAAGTCAAGGCAATTAACTGTTTATTAGCTCCATTTATTGTGTTCAGCTGTGATTATTTTTACAGTAATGTGAAAAGAAAATCTAGTGCTTCAAGCAATTAATACATACAATACATCACTGCCACATATGAGTTATAGGTCGCTCTTATTTGTCCAATAGCCTTCTCATATTTCTTCCTTTTTGTTGACACATATGAGGTATGGAGCTTTCTTGTTTGGTAGAGAAACCCTATAACTCAACAGAGTCTATAGCAAATTCTTGGCCTTTCTTTATTATAAAGGATTGGAAGAATAGAAGCCCAAGGGTCATATTTCAATGTTAGATTTCTTCTGTTCCGAGAGAGGCAGCAGGACCTTGACTATTATAGTAGAACAATGATTAATTCTCTGGAAAGTAAGAAGTGATTCAAGTCAAACCAAAAATATATCGCTTTTCAAATCTATTGGATGCAACTAAAGAAAAAATTCCTGTGTGTGCATGCTTGCACCAGAGAAAGAGAATTAAGGATGTTATCAAACAGTTTATTGAAGCATCAGCAATGTTTGGATATAGTTCTAATAGTTTTAACCCCTTGTAACTATACTTAGTTGGAAGAAAACGGCAGTGCTTATTTGTCTGCTGGAGTCTTAATAAAATCCACATGGCAAACAAAATTCTAGATCTGATGTTACCATGCTGCATGACCTTTCTTCAAGATGGTATTTTTACAGAAGATTACTGCGTATGGTTTTCTGCACTTGCCCCTCCTTTCTGCTGGTGTGTTAACTGGAAGGAAGATTCTAGTATCATTCTTCACTTTCTAAAAATCCTGGCAGAAAAGTATTAACCTGGCTTTTGTCTGTCTGTTCATCACCAGCTTTGTAAGGCCAAAGTAGCTTTGATTTTACGGTGTTAGAAGGATTCTTCCTCTGAAAATTTACAAGCGTAGTCATGTATAATGAGGTTTTGCTAGGCGTGGAATAGGAGCAAAAGCTTGTTCCCTGGTAAAATGAGAGAGTGACTACGGGAGTGCTCACTCAAAACTAATCCCTTCAAATATATTTGAAGGAGAATCCTCTCCTGCAGTTTCAAATGCTGTTAGCAAGTTGCTTGCATCTTGAAAAGCTGACTCAGAATATTTTTGGACTTTCAGAATCCTTTACCAAAGATTTCGATGTACCCTACACAGTCAGTTGAAGTAGCATAAAATAAGGATTTTGGCCATTTAGTATGGTTAGGGGGTGTCATTCAATGAAGATGCTAAATTGGACATTTTTGTATTTTTTGGTTTACGGAGCCCCTGAAACATAAGTTGAGATGCAGTGATTTTCATCTTTGGGTTCCTGAGCCTCGGGAAAGTGTCAAGGAAAATTGAGAGCAAATTACGTCAAAATGACTGCTAAAGGTCTAACTTGACTGGAAAAAGATTTGAACTGTTAAGGGGCTGGAGGTGTGGGGTTTTTTTTTCCCCCCAGGGCTTCAGACAGTGGATTTCAAACTGAGGCAACTATCAGAGAATCATAGAATGGTTTGGGTTGGAAGGGACCAACACCCCCTGCCATGGGCAGGGACACCTCCCACTGGATCAGGTTGCTCAAAGCTTCATATAGCCTGGTCTGGAACACCTCCAGGGATGGGGCATCCATGACTTCACAGATATAGACCTCTGAAGTTTGTTTGCTAATAGGACGTGGTTGAACACGGAGGGATAAACAAGATTTACTGCTACAAAGTTTGTGTTTTTGTATAGAGATTCCTTTTTTCAATTTATTTCTTTTTTAAGTATGTGAAGTTCTGTAGACTAATGATTGAATTCTCTTTACTTATTGGAAAGTTTATAGCACTGATGTGTGTCAGAGAATCTCTTTACAAAGAATAACATTAATTGCATGTATTTCCTTCCTGGTCCCCATTTAAAACTTTTCTATGTTAACAGTGGGAGGCGGGCTCTTAAAGTCTAGAATTAGCCATTTATTCTGGCTAGCAGTTTTTGAGTTGCCATAGATTAGTGATCATCATGCATAATTAATATGGAGTTTTAACTTAATGAATTCTGTCATAGAAAATGAGGCTACAAACTCTTGTTGATGATCTTGTTTATTTGAATTGGCTGAATATTTTTATGGCAGTTGAGGAGTTGCAGGGAATGGGGAGGAATGCAGAAGTGAGTCCATCCCTGTCAGTGGTGGGGATAATGTGTTAACAGAAAAGTTGAAGGGATGTTTCCCTTCTTGTTGCATGTAATTTAAGTTCTTGTTGTGAGATAGAATAGCAAACTGATAATCTTTAACAGAGATACTAGTGCTCAGTTACAGCTTTCTTAAATTATGTTCAAAAGGCAGCTTCAGTTGCTTCAGTGTGGTAAGAGACCAGATAACAACAGCAGTGTCAAAAGCAAAGTAGCTTCTACAATTTCTTCTATGCTGAAAGATGCATTTTTCCCCACAAATTGGAACTGTGTTCTGCAGTAACTTTCAAGCTGTAGTGTTGCTGTAGAGCAGATTCTTAGCCCACTTGGGCAGCACAAGGCTTAACTCTGGCTTTTCCATTTGCAGACCATGAGGATTTTTCTGCAGAAACCTTTGTATTATAGTGGTTATAATTTCCCATGTTCAAAGAGCAAGCTTTGACAGTCCCCTTCTTGAGACATGGCCTTTTCTTTATGCCAAAGCTGTACTCTATGGATTTCTACTATATTTGCAAGATCAGTCTCAGACTGGTCTAGCTCATTTTTCTCTTGCATTTCTAGTTCTGTTGATTTGCATGGTTTACATATTAGATAGATTAATTGCATGGTGAGAAAGGTGGAGTCTTAGAATGCACAACGTGATGAGGCAATATGATTTGGCTAAATAATGACAGGATTAAGTAATGCTGAATGTGATTTGTTGAATAGTTCGATGTTACAGGTGTGGCTCAGAGGCATTTTCCTTTCCTAACAAATGGAAAAAAAGTATGTGAATTGTCAGGATAAGATGTCAGAATTGGTCTTTTCTTGCTGTAGATACAGAAGTATAAGAAGTCATTAAGCTACTCTTTATTATGAATAACATAAAGAATGGAGAAGAGGAAGACAGGTTTTGCCTCTTATTTTCATTTAAAATTAAGCTGTTAATTAAGACCTGCTTACCCATCTGCCTAGAGCAGATACCAGGAACAACTATGAGTGAGGAGTATTTCATGCTTCTTGTAACATTTTTGCTGATTATACATTGTAGTGGTTGTCAACATTTGGTAATTATTAAAAAAGCACTTAGTGTTGAAGTCTTTGACATTCTCTGCAAATTAACACCTGAATTAGTTGAAAATTAACTGGTTTTCTGATGAAATATTGGAAAACGGATTACCTGGAGAAAGAAGTCTTAAGTGCATGAAGTAAATCAGCAAATCAGATGGATGTAGGAATTAAAGTGAGGACTTTCCAAAGACACAAATAATGTTTATGAAAATAATCACTTAGAAGTCTAGCCATCACTGTTTTTTAATCATTCTTTTGTCAGCAAGTATACAATTTCTATTATAAATGTTATTCCTGGTAAAGAATGTTTGTGGCAGCTTTCCTTTCACAATTCGGAGAGAACAGGAGACTAAATCCAGATTGCTGTCTTTGTTCTGTATTTATGAGACACTTTCTTGGCAATGCATGCTGGATTGAGTAGTTTTCAAAGATTGGTATCCATAGTGCGCACACACACAAAAAGCAAAGAGTGGTAAATGCATGTACCACACTGAGTATGCCATTGTCACTCAGTATAAAGATGCATCAAAGCTGGTATGTCAGCATCTAAATTCGCAATTGTTAAAGGCCTTTGAAATTTCTGGATGTGCTTATTGGGGTATGGAGGCCCTCTGATTCAACAAGTTCAGTAAAAACCACCTGCCTAAGTTGTTTTTTAGTGTGTTTGTATTTTTTACATTTAAGAACTCTACCAGGTTTAACTGTAATGCTGATGCAAAAAAAATCTTGTCTTTCTTGTAGTATACTCTAGTATTTCCCATCTGCCCCAGGGCACCTGACTTTATTTTTAGCTTATTTTACCTGTTACCTTTGGGACATAATTCAGTTATGCGACTGCATCCTTATCTTGACACAAGATAAATCGTTGTTATTCCTTCTTTTAATTAGTGGGACACAACTCTTGATAAGGAATATCACAGGTCTGTCCTACTTTGGCTTTTCCTGAGCTCTGAAGAAGCAAAAAGTAAAAACAGGAGGTCCAACAGGCTGTTGTTATTGTTCATTTTAGCAATCTGAGCTTTCCTCTGAGGAGCGACCAGAAAGGCTTGGAGCTGCCCAGCAGCATAGGAGGAAAGTGGCGTCTCTGAATAAGCAGATTTTGCAGAAAACCAAACTCTTGGAAGAGGTAAGTATTGTGTGTGTAATAAAGAAGAAAACATTGATAAATGCGGTTGATCACGAAGTTTTTGCCATACAGAAAAGATTTGCAAGCTATCTTCTGTACCAGCAATTTGTCATGCTGAACATTCATTTCAGCATCTCTGAATGTCTTGCTTGCACATTTATTACTAAGACAATGTCGCTGATTTTATATTAAAAAATTGTGTAGCCCTGTCTGTGAGGAGGGGCATAGCTAATCTAAATATGCTTTTCCTTCTTTTTTTGCATGCATCTCTTGGAGAAAAACAGAGAGAGTATCTCCATTTGACTTGTTAGCTGTAGTGTTGAATGGGCTGTTTTCACAGTTTCAAGAAACAATTTAGAAAGTTACTCTAAAATATGCTACAAATGGCTTTTTGTCCCTTCCTGTCCTTTTATATGAGTCAGCTTATTTCACCAAATAAGGTGGCTTTTTGGCTTGTTTGCTTGTTTGTGAGTGTTTTTGCACAGTCACTGCTTGGTTCACATCTTCACATTTGTTTTAGGGGGAAAAGGCTCTTGAATTTGTGACTGATGTTCTGTTCGTATATAGAAGTAAGAGTAAGAACCACCATTCCTGTATTTCAACCTACTTATGCTATTGCCATTTAAACCCAGAATAGTGTAAGTGGTAGGCCCATGCCATTAATGAAATGCTGCTTTTAATTATGCGTACTGCTGTAATCAGCACCGTGTCATCTTTAGCTTGCAGAATGTGATGAAAACGTTGCATCAGTCAGTAATTTGAAGAGCTTGCCAAAAAACAAGTAGTACTTGAAAAACTGTTGCTGATGAGTTCTATGATACTTTGTCAAGTACAGCATTGCTCTAGCAGTCTTCGGCTGTTTTATGGTTTGTTTTGCTGTGCTTCTGTCAGTAACATCACCTTACATCTCAACTGGTTTTACCCATTAAATGTCATTCTTTTTTAAAAAAATGAGAATTAAATAGTCTTCAATGGTACAATAACATCTTAAGTTTTGAAGCAGTAAATATTCTTGAAGTAGATCTCTTGAAGTGATCCAATTTTTGAAGTCTCTGACATTCAAGTAATGCTGAGTTTAGATAAAGCTATAGCAATAAAACCAATGCACAAAAAATGGAATGACCAATTGCCTATCCTGTTCCTTCTTTCTCCTTTCTTTATCCCAGTTTAATGAAAAGCTTTATGAAGAATGGGTATAGGTTCTTAATATATTTTTCACCAAAAAAGGGACTTTCAAAGGATAGTGTATGACAGTGGTTTAACTCGTAAATGTTAGAATACATTTCCTTTGGAACATGCCAAACTGCTTTCATTCTTCTTAAACTGATGCATTTTTGGCATGGCCCATCTGTTACAAACAGCGTTTTTTTCATAGTCAGTAACCTTACAATTAATTGTTTGCACGGTATGTTGAGAGTAAACAGTGTCTGCAACAATTCATCTCTGTTATAGAGTGAAATATAGAAAGTATTATCATACATTATAATTATGATATACTGAAATTAATTACATATCCTTTTTTACTTGAGTTTGTATTCTTTTAACGCTTTGCTAATATGAATTTTCTTCGGTGCCCTGTCAAAATTATGACTGTTAGTGAAAAGATATTGCCAATGCCTAGCATTTAAATGTAGTCAGAAGTGTCAGGCTTTCAAAATCATAATATGGGCTTACCGACAGTTAAACTTTGCCTGAATTCCCATTTTGGTTTGAGGTTTATTCCTACAGTAGAATACAAGTTACAGAATGAGATCTTTGGAATTTCAGCAGTGGGGGGAAAAGGTTGAGGATATTCATTGTGTCCTAAGTCTCTGCATTACGTTTCTATCACACTTCACACTTCAACTCTTCCTTCAAACCACAAAGGCCATAAGACAAATAAATGTGAAGGGAGTTAGAGGTGTGCTGCGTGTGTGGGGGAGCGTGGGGGCATACACAGGCTCTCTCAGCATCCAAGCTAGCGGCGTGCAGACCTCTCAAGACGGTTTGTTTTCATGACTAGCAGCAGTTTAGCACTGCCCTATGGTACAAGAGGGGATGTTTGCTCAGGTTTAAGGACATTCTAATACAGTTTTACAGATGTCGAACAGATGTTTGCTTATGTTGACCAGCTTACTTCTATCTGCAATTGTTCTTCAGACAGCGTGTAGACATTCCAGAGGCTTGCCCAGCGTAAATGTATAGATACTGGAACATTACACCACAGCCCTTGCCTTGTGAGAACAGTCCATGTTTCTGGAGGCATTTATCTCAAGCTCAAGCCTAATTTTGGGGAGGACAACCTAGGTACAATTGTGTAGTAAGAATGGCATTGGGAAACTGCAACAGCTAGCTCAGGTTTCAAAAAATCAAAATCTTCGTTATTGCACTAGCACACTTCTCCAGCTGTGCTGTTTCCTTGATCTTTCTTGCCCAGTTAAGCACTAAGAGAAGCTGGTAAGCAAGCTTAGCAGTTGTGGGTGGCTTTTGCATCTATTTTGTGTTGTGCTGTTATGATCTGGAAAGCAGAAAGGATCCACCAGTGTCTGTGTGCAGTTGCAATGACTGGTATGTTCAAAAGCATTTTTTCTGGAGCAGATGGCTCATATTCAACGGTATTGTAGCATAGTGTGGCTGCTGAATTAGCAATACAGGCTATGCATTTAACTAGAGATAGATAAAGTGGGTTATATTTTCATGCCTGGTGAAAATAAGTTTCCCTGGCATATGAATGAAAGTATTTGCTTGCTTTCCACGTACTGCTGAGAAGAAGAAAGCAGTTTGATGGGGGGGAAACATGGTTGTAAACCTCATGATACCAGTAGAGCCCTTACTTCATTACAGATCTGCTTTTAATTGCCAAACAAACTTCATAATCCACATGAAAACTCAAGTATTTTTAAAATCTGTTATTGTGGTATTTGCCATTTTAACAATTGAAGGCCCTTTAATTCTCTGTTGCTTATTTCTAGAACATAGTGGTCTCAGTGCTATGTTTTTATATGGAAAAAAAAGCACTGACAGCTATAAGCCAAATATAATCCTGTTAGCACCTGAGTGAAGTAGAAATTTCCTGGCTGATTATTTTCTTTTTTTTTGCCACTTGCCAAAGAGAGCTTTTGAAATCTCTGACAGTCAAGACCCCAGTTTTAAAGAATGTTAGTGAAGTTCTGGTTTCAATACTGCTGTAAGTTTTCACCGGAGTTCTCATAAGAAATAGTTTTTAACCTTTATGTCAATTTTCATGAGATGTGGACTGCAGGCTGAAACCATAGTTCTTTATTTCAACTAGTTAGAATTCAGTCTAGTGGTGAATTATTGATGAAAAATATGAACAGAATTGAAAATAAATTTTGTTAATAAATTCGGCTGTGGAAAGGGATGAGTGGAGTATTGAGTCATAGCTCCATGTTGTGAATAGCAAACTAAACCAGCATGAAAAGTACAAGAGGAAGCCAAATGTGCATTTCTTTATTTGCAACACTTCTGCTCCACTTCTGTAATCCATGCCCCATTTTGGTGTCATTATTTGCAATGTTAACTTAAATCATAAGGACTTTAGAGAAGGATCATGTTTTAAAATTAGCCTCTCTAAATTATTTGACCAGTGAAATATCCAGTGGTGTTTTGCCAACTTATTAGACTTTCCATAGTTGTGCAAAAGAAGATCATAAACCAGCCTGTTTGTTTGGTATGGACACATCTATGGTGCCATGGGGCTTTTATGTAAGTGTTGAATCACTCTTAACTTATTTAGAGAAGTAGAAAATAGAAACTCTTTCCTTAGCATGGTGTGAAACCAGGCTTGTATAGTCAGGCTGAAGAACTTCAATTTAGAGATTCTGTTCAATAACTTCCTGTTTTGTTGGCATTCATTTTGTAAAAGCTGCTTGTTATTCTGGGACTTGATACATCTAGAAGATCAGGTGGAAAATGTTTGCAGTTATTAATTAAGTATTCAATCAGAACTCTGGCAATCAAATGCTCTCAGAGCAGATGATGAGAAAAAAGAGTTTCTGATGACTGGTCTGTTGCATAATAGCCAGCCACTATTATCAGCTTAAATATTGCTGCTCTCCATTACAGGTGTAATTAGTGTGATTGTAGAATTAAACTCTTGTCTTTCTCTTTCATAATAGCTGCAAGCGAAATATGCTGATCTGCAGGCAAAATGTACTGAAGCTAAAGAGACATTAACAGAGGTAATCGTTCTTTGGTTTTCTGTGCACTGATTCTAGTTGAATCATTTTTGAGAAGTTAGGAATGTGGAGTGATGTGTTAAAAGGTGAAGCTTTTCAACAACTTACCTCACTGATCCCACAGTGTGGGAAAGCTGAGTACCAGGAATCATTTTATGTGTGGAAGTGTATTTTAACTTATTATTAATTGCAACCCTTAGGTTAAAAGTTATAGTGAAAAGCTGGACAAGGAATTGGCAGCCCTGGAAGCAAAAGAATCCCAAGCAGATTCTAGGTGAGAATTCCTTTATCTGCTTTGAAGTTCTGAAAAATTATAGTTTTAAAATGAACCATTCAATGTTTCTTGCTTTTGTCAATCTAAACAAATAACTCGAATTTAAAAATTAAACATTTTTCCAGCCTGCTTTGTGAAGAGAGGAAAAATATTCCCATAGTGTTCAGTCAGAATGAAAGCTGTCAATTAATAATTGTAGATATTTAAAGCAGAGGAACCCTAGACACATTTGACAAGTTGATGAGGCCTTCCTGATTTTATTTTCTTCATATTTGAAACTTTCATCTCTCATAAATTAAGTAGGAGGCTCTCTCAAAACTTCCTTGAGATCAGAACGTAGCAAAACCATCACAGTACTCAGTGTAATACTATGTTTTTATTTTGACCTTGGTATATCAGTGATTATATTAGATTTTAATTTACACAGATTTTCTGGAAATCTATTTAGTATTAAGCTTGTTCTAATGTCTTCTAGCTCTCCATCTGTTCATATTAGATTTTTAGTTTCTAATTTAGTTTGCTGGATCTTCAAATTTAGCGTATTACAGAGTCTGCGAGCACTGGTGGCCATGAATGAAAACCTAAAAAGCCAGGAGCAGGAGTTCAAAGCACATTGTAGAGTAAGTTATAGTTTCTTATATAAGCAAGCATTCGTTTAAAACTTGGTAAATAAGCACTGAACTTCCTCCTGATTTGTCATTGTGTTGTGTGTCTCTGTCTGTCATCTGTCCCCCATCCCATTCCCCCGACCCCCATTTACTGGTACTTCCCGGTTTATATTGCCACCAGCTTGATTTGCTGCAGATTTATGGACAGTTGCCCAGTTCTGCCATGTCTCATATCTGCAACAAGGCTGATGACCAGATAGTTTGAACTGAATTAGTCAGAAGGACTTGCCCCATGCCCCGAGGCAGGGAGTTGTAAGGAAGACTGCCAAGGCTTCTGTGTTAGCGTGGCATTCCACGTACTGTTGCATCTGGACTCTTTAATACGGGGCACTTCCTAAACACGCTATGCCAGAGCAGCCTTGTACTGGTCACAGCTGTGGTCCTTCTCATTCTCATGACCATTCTGCTGAGAGCATCTTGGGGTGGGTTGACAATGTAAGTTTGAGGTTGGGCTGTATGAGATACCCGCCTGTGCTATTCACAGGTTGACAGGGATTGTCTCTTCCTGGATAGAGCAGCCAACAGTGACCTGAGGAGAGGTACAGAGGGGAGAGCTCCATGAGCTTTGGAGAAACCTACCAGAAGAGACAAGACTGAGATGAAGCTATTGCAATTTTCCGAGCATATTTCAGTTTTACTGCTTAATTACTGTGTTTTGCTGTGTAGTTTACTGCTGTGTTTATGGACTGCCTAGAAATATAATGAGAGAGAATTGTTTTCATTCTCTTCTATTTAAACAATAATGGATGGGATTTAATAGAATGAAAAGAAGTAAAAAGAAATAGTGCCCTGAGGCATAGACTGAGCGTAGGAACCACATTTTCCTATTTGGAAAGCTCTAAATGGAATGGAATGGAAACTATCTGCAAGTAAGTTTAAGTTTGTTCACTTTTACAAATGCCGTGTGTCATGCTGTTGCTATTGTAATATTGCTCTGCTTCCTCAGTTTCATTTTCCATGTCACTCATTAGTTATCTTAGGTGAATCTAGTGCATTTTCAAGAAAGAAATAAATGTGTTCCTATGTTTGATAAAAGCAGGGAATTTTTATATACAGAGTAATAATTAATGCCTTACCCTTAAGCAAGGAACTCTGTTTAATGTTACACATTTAAGTGTGTGGTCAGCATCACAATTTTGTTAGAGGTGTATGTTGTCAAGCTTCCTGCTCTCCCCTGTTGAGAGGACAGCTCTCAGTTAAAAGCAACATAAAACCTTTTTTGTTTTAAAGGAAGAAATGGAAAGACTTCAACAAAGTATTGAGAATTTGAAAGCGGAGGCAGTGGAAAATGGGGAGGAACAGGTAATAGCAAATGTTTTGATTTTCAATTTGTGTTTTAAAATGTTGCTTTAGGTCCTTCAAGTTTTGGGACATTTTCATAAACATTGCAAGTTTCTCTTGCAATCTCTGAAAAATTCTTTCTCCCCCACTGGTAAGGGGCTAATAATCATAAAAATACCATAAACTGAAAATAGCCATGGCATTCCTCGTTTTTCTTGCAGAATCCGTGGGGCTAAGCTGGAGATGCTTTTGTACCTTTTACTTCTTTCTTTGTATTACCAGAGAAGAATCTCTAGATGTTGTGTTAAGAGCAGTGCAAACCTCTCACAAAAACGAGTCTTCCTCAGAAAGCGTGTTTGTTTTAGTTGTTTTTTTTCTTAAAAAGTGGATTTATTTAAAGAATGAAAGCACAAGTTTTCAGTGGCTCAGTACATTGCATGTCGTGAGTAGCTGTCAGAGGTTAGGCTTTAACACAGCTGCATCCAGGCTGATGGCCATGGATAATGAATGAACAAAAAAGGAAAAGCTTGAATTACTTGTATTTTCAGTGGGTAAACATTTGATACATTTATGCCTCTGAAATGAAGTAGATTACAGGTTCCATGATGTTGCTGTCCTTCTGAGCACAGCATGAAAAAATTGAAATATAAACCTAAATCTTAATAACAGCAAAGATGGTATTGTGGGAGCCATTAAATGGAAGATGCAAAAAGTTACAGAATGGGTTTGTTTTCTGTATTTGTGAAACTGCATCTTTAATTTGCTAAAGTAATACACAGTTGTTTTGGGTTCTCAAATTCTAGGAGTCGAGTAAGATTATAGAACAGCAGTACAAAACAGAGAAAGAGAAACTTCAAAAGATCCGGCTGTTATTAGTGAGTAACTCTTTGTAAATTTACTTATTGGTGTTTTTCTTATCTTGTAACTACTAATACTTTTTTGTTATTGTTCTAATTTCAAAGTTTTTCTGTCACAAATCAATTAGAAAAAAAATTGAGCCTCAGCCAATGCTGTTTTTTAAAAAAATAATTATTTAGTAACATAATATTGCTGGGGGGGCTTAATCCTTTTTAAGAAGAGAACAAGAAGAGGCTTTGTTTTCTTCCCCCCTAACTTTCTATTCAGGCACGAAGAAACAGAGAAATAGCCATTTTACAACGCAAGATTGATGAAGTACCCAGCCGGGCTGAGCTAACACAGTATCAGAAGAGATTTATTGAACTTTACAGTCAGGGTATGTATATCAAGCAGGAACATCCTGCTGAAGGCTAAAGCCCTGAAAGGAGGGCAGTTGCATTTTAAGCATATGGCATGTAACAGCAGCACTTACTAATTTTGTGGTATTTTAAAGAGTCTTTTGGTATTCATGTTATACACCCTATTGTCAGGGTTTTATTAGCTGGCTATAACAATTTTCCTGAGGGTGAAACAGTGCCAAGATCTCTGGAGTAAATTTTGTTTGCAACAGGTTCAGTCATTTAGGTTAATGACCAGTACATTTAGAAAGTCCTTAATTCACCATTTACACATGAGGTCACTGTAAATTTAAGTAATGTTTAGTTAATTGCTACAGTGGATTGCTTTCATTGTTTTCCTTGACATGAGATACCTGGTTCTGAACCAAAGTATGTCAAGAACTACAAAGCAAGGGCAATTTCATGAAGGGATTGTTTTCTTTCCTTTTTGATTTATAAATATCCTGCAGTACCCTGATAGGACCAGAGTAAAGATTGTCTTTCACTTCTTTCATGATAAGAAGTTAAAAAATGGGAAAATTTACTCAGTTGACTTTTTGGTTAGCTGTATGTTTGCTGTGCATGGATGATAAGGAACATGCAAACTGAGTAATGCTTTGAAGATATTCCATTAAAGTGCTAACAGACCAGTATACGTACTGGTATATGTTTAATATAGCTTGTGTATTAGCGTAAGCTAAAGTAAATTTCTACCAAGAAGAACCACTTAATGTTTTAAAGATGCTCTGCATTTATTAAATGTGTGCGTGAAACAAGCTCTTGAAAGTTGAGCAGTTCTAAAATTGTTATTTACCTTTGATTCAAATTTCTTGCCCTGATGAGGCATCTCTGGTGACAGTCATGTGCTGTCTTCCATGTGCCTTGTCTGTCTCGATGCCTGGAGCAGATGTACTTCTTTAGTGAGTACAAAATCTTGCCCCCACTTTGCTTCTTATGTGCCATGCAGTTTATTTAATCAAGTCCAACTATAAAGACAACTTTGTTGTCTTGCATTAGATTTCCTACAGATTGTTTTCACTGTTGTATCTAAGTGAATTCAGACAAATAATCTATTGTTGGAGCATTCACCTGCTCAGAGATCGGCACTTCATTTATGTATGAAATACAGAAAGATTGAGGTCGAAGAGACTTGTGCAGCTTTGGGTGTAGTTTTAAGATGCTTGGAATTTTATGGAATTTTGATTTCTGTAGTACAAAATACGTGTAGTAGCTTAGGATAACACATTGGTTTGTAGTGGCTGGGAACCTGTGTTGTACAGACCAAGCTTTTGGAAAAATGAGTTGAAAACCTCTGGTGAGATTTTCTGTGAGTTGTCGTATTTTTTAGAGACTTTTCATTTAGCCAGATTAAGGTGATCTTCAGGGTTGCCAAAACCTTTTTATTTGATCTTTGACCCAAGGGGTGTTGGATAAGCCAATCTTCAGCAGTGCCTTTCAACCTCAGTGATTCTGTACTAGAATGCTTTTAAGTTCCAATATTCCCTGCTTTTTTTCTTGACCTAAGTGAACCTCTTCCCTTTGAGAACATTAAGCTGTGGTTTCAGGAGAATTGGTGAGGCAATTAGCTCCTCCTTCCTCTTCTTTCTGTGTCTGTTTTACCTAACGTGGGCTCTGGTGTGTGCCCATGGGCTGGTACAACTTTCTAACTCAGTACAAATCCAGAAAAGCTTACTTCTGGGTTGGTATGTGGAAACCATTCATGAAAGATCTGTGAGTGCTGGAGCTGTTGCAAAAAAGGGAAGAGCTCCGTGAAGGAAATGGTTTGGGAAAGGCCCCTTCATTTGGCAGCAGTTCTGCAAAGCCCAAACTCATTAAGAGAGCACACATGAAGTAAGCCTGTTGGCCGTCCTTGTGTTCGCGCAGCAATTCAAGAAGCAGCCCAGTTTCAACTTTTGGAAAATCTTTGTGGAATATGCTGAACAGCCCTTAGTAATTTGTGAATTTCTCGGTGCTTTCAGACTCAGGGTACTCAGCCTGTATCTGGAGGCTACAGCATGTGCAGAACACGTGTCCTCATTTCTCTGTGGCAACGAGAAGGCTCTTTCGTCCCAAATATCTCACTGCTGCGTGGTAGCCAGTGCTGGTTTGCTGTCACTAAAACATTCAGCTTTGAGCTGTGGGTTGCTGTTGGACTTCAGCTGAAGAACAGCATTATACAAATCAAAAGTTGGAATTCCTTTAAAAATTTGGGTGTTCAGTGACATCACGATGTGGGAGGGAGGTCTTGCTGTCTGTAAACTGTTCCATTCAAAAGCTTAGTCCAGTGTATCAGTTCAGTAAAGGTTTTATTTAAAGGTGAGAACTTGTTACCCTTCAGAGTTAATGAAATGAGCGTGATTTCACTCAGGTCTGTCTCTTTTCTTAACTCGTATGTTTTTTCCAGGTTCAGGATTCCAGATGGTGCTTAATATTATTAACCATAACAATTTTTGTCAGCTGTCCTACTTTGTTGGACTCTTTCCTTGGGAATCACAAGTATCTTAGGTTTCCTTAGGCATTGAGGAACTAAACAATAGATGAGCACTTAGCATATTTGAGTATCAGTCATCATCTTGTAGCCCTAAAGGGAAGGCTTATCTGAGCCTTACCTACCCCATCAAGCGATGACCAACATCTGCTGCAGTCACCAAAAAACCAGAAAGTGTTACTTGAAAAGAAAGAATTACTTAATCCTATCAGCATGAATAAATTGTAAGAAAAGGAAAAAAAGGAAAAAAAAACCACAACACTGAAAAGCTTTCTTGGGCATCTTGCTTGTGTGTAGCTTGAAATTTATAGCATAATTTGCTTTTTTCCACGCAGTACTATCAGATTGTATTTCCTATAAGACCCTGCTGAGTCTGTGCCTTCCCACCACCACGGGCAAGCTATGCGAGGGTAACTGTGGGCAGCACCGCAGCTTGCGTGGTGTAAGGGTAAAGCTTGTGAAGGAAGGATGGACAGACACTGGTGAGGAAGCACAGCCAATAGTGCCAACACATGTTTGCATAAAGGACTGTTAGCAGCTGAGGCTTAATTTAAGCACTGAGCCTGTGGTGCTCCCATGAAATCTGGTAGCTGCAAGCCCTGCAGAGGAAGTATTCTTCCAGAATGTATTAAAGAGTGTGTTCCATTAGTGATAGTGGAAAGTATATGAAGCCTATGAAGTATTTTTACAGATTCCATTTCACCTCATGCTCTTTTATTATTCTACCCTTTTTTTTTGTTTGCAGTCTCAGCAACTCACAAAGAAACGAAGCAGTTCTTTACTCTTTATAATACACTGGATGATAAGAAAGTATATTTGGAAAAGGAGGTAAGAAAATGTTATTACTGTACTCTAAATATTCAGTCTGTGGAGAAGGAGATAAAGAGTTTTTCCTTGGCTTTCACCATATTCAGTTGTGTTGGAGCAGAGTTAACAGTCTTTGTAAGTAAAAATGAAACAATTGATTTGGATTTTTAATATTGAGGGAAAATGGCCTGTGTGTTAAAAGCAGTGCTATTAGTACAGCATATTTAAACTACTCACTGTGCTTACAAACATGAGTAACATTTGATTAGCAAGTATCTCTGTCTTGGTATCAAAGGACCAAATTACCCTTTTTTTGGTCAATATCTTTTACTGATTGTAGCCTGGTTCTTGATAACTTTGAAGAGCAAGTCAGCTGCTGTCACCAGCATCAGAGTTCTCAGGGTCTTAGCCTACCTACACTGAAGTCACTGGTGATTTTACTGGATCAGGAGGGTAGTTTTCATGAAAGCGGCTTGTTTTTTCCCTTCTCTCTCTCCCTACTATGCAGTTCATCTATTTCATAGGGTTTATTTTATCAAGTTATTTCCATTTTCTTTTTCTGCAATGACAAGCATGTGACTTCAGTAAAGGTGGAGAAATGGGAGCAGTCAAGGCTTGATAAGAAACTATGACGTTATTTTAAAAGTATGTAACATTTTGATACATCAGGCATCTGTGCTTATTCTAATAAAATAAGAATAGATTGGTTAGTTTTGCATTACTTAGATGTATTTATTTGTTTTGTGAGACAAGCAGCAGTCAAATGTCTGACTGTAAAGACACTTCATCTCCTGTTTTGAAGATGATGAGCAACCTTAAGCAGCTGACCCTAATACATGTGCTGGATAGTTTTCAGTTCAGAAAAGTCAATAATTTATGTATCCTGACCATTGCTTGCCATACAACACAACTGAAGGAATAGGAATACAGAAATATTCTTTAACCACTAACCTCTGCTGCAGGCACTGTACCTGTAGTAAAACCGTGAGGAGAAGAAGGTGGTGGAGCATAGGGAGCTTTGATAACCTTAAGCGCGCTCTGTGTGAGTCTGCTGGAGTGAATGTCAGGGTAGATCAGTCCTTTCTGTTGCAGAAAAGCATTATATTGGTCTATGAATGTTGTCAGAATCCACGCTGCATCACATAAAAGTAACTTTTGTGCCCAGGTAGTTTAACAACACATGTAAATAATAGATATAAAAACATCAAGTTCTGTTCTGAATTAATCATTAGGGTTTTTTATTGATGTGTGTGTATATAATGTACATTTTTTTTTTTTAGTTAGGTTAGTAATGGATAAAAAGCAGGATCTTGCCTAGGTTTGACCTGTGGTGATGTACTCCAGAAATACCTAATTTCTGGGAAAGATTTCAGTTTAGCATGAGAGGATGCTGTTTCTAAAAATTTTTCTACCTGACAGTCCCAAGATCCTCAAATACCTTACCATGGAATTAGTGATGTGACTTTACTGCTTTGTCTCCTGAAGATACTATTAAGAATTTTCCTTGAAAGTTTTTCAAGCATCAGCATCTTGTAAACCAGCAATGATAATCCCATATAGGGTCTGTTATATCCTGAATATTCAGGAACCCTGGCTCTGAAACCTGCATCCCTGTACAAGAGTGGGTGGTTAAATGGCTGCCAATGGAACTGGCAAATGCCTTTGGCCAAGTCTGTGAGAACATTATCACACACTTTGTTTTTCTGAGGTCTTTCATTGTTTTTATTTTCTTATTCCAAATGGTAAAAGGTATTCATAATACATAATAAAACAGGTTACAAATAACAGTTTACCAGATGTAAAATACTACGTTAAGTAGTAGCTATAGAATTGGTGTTACTTTAACTTCTCCCCTAGGGTAGCATTTTAATACAGGTTTTTTTTAAATTTTGAGGGCAACTCTGAAAATGTAAAAAGCTCAAAAAGTGTGTTTTTGAAATGGGCACATAAAAAACAGCCAACAGAATACTGAGCAGATGTATTTCATTGTTGTGTGAATGTCTTCTGATGCAGTGTTAACTTTGTTAAATATGTGATATAGTTGAGGTTTCCTTGAGTTGCTTTTAATGTTAGAACCAAGATTTCAGGAAGTAAATATTGCCTGCTAATGTACAAAAGATGGCTTTGGCATCTGTGCCTCACAAAGATTTCTGGAATATGCTTGCACTTTTTCTTGCCCCCTTTATTTTTTCTTTCCTTTTCTCCCCCCAAAATCAACTCTTTTGTAAAATACAGTGAGCATAATTGCTGTAACATAACAATAGCAGGCACTGTGGAATTTTGGGAAGATTACAGTTCTGACTTGAAAGGTCTCTGTGCATGTTATTGATGGTTTTAATCATAATTTGTGAAAGATTTACTTTCAAAATGGTTTTAAATTCATTTTTTCACAATGCCTTTGATTTTGGGGTTGTATGCACTGATTTTACTCTTTGCAGTGTAACACATTACGCTGTTACTATGCAATAGTTGTGCAGTACTATTTTTCATGACTTGAATGTTTTGCGGCATAAACTGTAATTACGTTCTTACACTCATGATTATTGGAAATACCTTGAGGCAAGGATGTGGACTTGGCAAATATTGATGAGACATGCAATAATGGCTTTTCTTTAAGTAACGGGAGCTATAAGCATCTCTGCTTTGGAGTCTGTTCAGAATACGTACGTTTGAATTTTTCAAAGTAAGGTCAGGAACAACTGCAGACTGTGCCATGCTCGTGATTATTGCTGTCTCATTCAGACGGAAGATTTTAGATTTGGGAGAAATCAGACGAGGTTTCTGTAGCAGTGGGGCAAGTAATTCTATTTGCAAAACTTGGGTTTGTTTAATGCAGAATACTTTCAAATATTCATCAAAAGGAGAACTGCTTGGAAGGTTTAACCACAGGAGACTTGCAAGAAGTATTCAAAGCCAAGCTGCTTGGTGAATTTTGGTGCTCTCAGCAATACATGAAAAGCAAGGAAAAAAATCGAAGGTGTTTGCATAGAAAATATTCAATATATAGTTTAATTTGTTCCAGGATATAGAGAGAGCACAAAATATTCCTGTGATGTTGGTATAAATGCGTGTTTCTGTCGTGATTCAGTGCAATGTTAGTCTCTCATGATTGAAGCCATGCATGTGAAATGCCACTCTGTACTTTTTAAAAGTTCATCTTTTACAGCGTGTAAAACGTATCTAAGACAGCGAGTAACAATGCCTGGCTTGTTTGGAAACCTGTAAAACCCATCTGCACAATGAGAGCAGTGCAGAAATTCACTTGCTGTTCCTGCACGGCTTGGTGAACCTTTACAGCGTTGTGTGGAGATGCTCATTCCAGTCTCAGAAGCAAAAAGGGGGTGGGATGGGGGTGCGTTTGTTTATTTTTCATTTTCCTTTGGTTGCTTGATTTGGGCTGGGGAATGGATTTGCAGTGCTTTGCTCAGGCTGATGAGTGAAGTTGCAGCTCAAAAGCTGGCATCTTCAGTGCTGTTTATCCAGTCTGGGTTTCTCTTGTTTGGGCAGCAGGGAGTTACTGGTTGTATTTTTTTGGTTTATTTGGTGTGGTTATTTAAAGATATTTCTTCATTTGCTGTCCTGTCTGGCTTGTGAGCACAGGGTGTGCCTGAGGAAAACTGTTCTGCTGTGTCACTACAACACCAATTATGCAAACCTAACACAGCCACAGCGTATGCTTGTGCACTGTGACTGTTGAATGCTGAGTGATTGATCACCTGAGTGATTGACTACTGGTATGTCAAGTTTGAACACGTGTGAACATGTGTATACACCATTTTACTGCATCATATTAGTTTGGGAAGTTGTCATGCTGGAAAATTCTCAGTGGTGTGATTGGGTGTCAGTAAAATTAAGAATCTCTATTGTGGACCATGGCTTGCTTCAGCTTTTTGTGGTTTTCCCCCCTGGGATAGATTTCACTAATACAGAGGGATCATGGATTTTTTTCAAAAGAAAGCTCATGGTGATTTCCACACAGCTGCTTGCTGGTCAGACAACGTCTATATAGTCAATTTTTTAATATGAATTTCATTTTATTGTCTGTGAAGACTCATACCAGAAAGAACAAATGTATAATTGCTTCTTTTTTTTTCCTTCCTAATTCACAGGTTAACCTACTGAATTCTATTCATGACAACTTTCACCAGTAAGTAATGGCCATTTTTCTCTTGGTAGTTGAAATAAGTAGCATGGTTGGTTGGCAAAGTGGAAGTGGGCATGAGTTACAGAGTCTAAAAAAGAGAATTCTTTATTAACAAACTATTTTATAAAAAACTATTTTATAAAATAGTTTGTTAATTCTGTTTAAGCCGCCAATATTTGGGGAATCAAAGACTTGGAATTGCCCAGCTTTTATAGTCAACATATATGTTTAATATATGACCCTTCAGTTGCAGTTGTGGAAAGAAATCATTCAGATATAATTTTCCTGGCATTATTGTAAATGTTTTTCTCTATTTTGTGAAGTTTGGGTTACTACATTATGTACAAAATAAGATTTGAATGTATCTAGACATGTTTATTATAGAGTGACTCTGTATTTAAAGGTTTTGATGAACTGTGGAGTGTTTAGGTAAAATCCACATTCCCCTGGAAGTTCAAGATCAAATATCGGTCTGTGATGCTGCCGGGATTTGTTTTATCTTGTGGTTATTTACTTCACAAAAAAAAAAGTCCTGGAATGAGTTTTTGTCACAGCAGTACAATTCAGTAGAGTCATGGTGAGGAGATGGTTGTTTAATAGTTTTAAACAATTCTTCCTATAATATTGTTGTGAAATTACAATCTTCTGAATTTTTTCAGTTAATGAATTAATTGTCCTTTTGCTAACATCTGTCACTTGTGTCCTTCTGTGTTAGTCAGAAATTTGGATTTTTTTAAATTTTTTTTCCTATTGTGATATGTAAAAAATTTAATTACAATGAAACCCAGAAATTCAGTATTTCAGATGTTTTCCTTTGCAGCAGGGATTGTAGGTCTGGTTTGCTCAGTGATGAGATCGTTCTGATTCTGTCCAGTCAGTAGAAACCAATGCTGAGATTGACAGCTGGGTTTTGGATTGTTGTTTCTTTGGGTGGGAATGGAGTGGTTGGAATGTTATATTTGCTTTGTTTTTCTGTTTAAGATCTGTTTACAAGTCTAAAATTACTTCTGGGCTTTCCCTATTAAGGCATGAAATTATTTTTTAGGTATTTACTGAACTACTCATCCTCTACTCGCCTTCTTAATATTCACAACAGCTGCTTTTCTGAAGTTTATGCTTTTGATTAGTTATTAGCAATTTATTTCTCTACAACACATGAGAGAAAGGAACAGATTTGAACCTGCAGGGAGATCATTTGTGAAGAACTCTCTGGTCTCTGTTCCCATCTCTTTGATAGTTCATACCAGCTAAAGAGCTGTGCTGATACCCGAAATCAGTGATTACAAAGATTGCTTATTTTCTTATGAAAAAATAAATGTGAATGCTTGGATGTGTGTAAATATGTGAGACAACTGTAGATGAGACACGTCCCACATCCCTATCAGTTGTTATCTTTTTTCCTTTCCAGAGCAATGGCATCTTCTGGTTCTCGTGAGCAGTTTTTACGGCAGATGGAGCAGATTGTAGAAGGCATCAAGCAGAATCGTATGAAGGTCAGAGACTTCTCACTTTCTTCACTAGAACCCTGGAATTATTTCTGGAAAACCTCTTAGATAATAAATGTGCATGGAGAAATCCATTTTGTGAGGTGCAAATTAAGCAAGCAACTAACAAGTATTACTTATTTTCACAACCATACTGCTCACCACTGAACTGTTAATGAATAGAGTAGAACAGAGATATAACCTTCCTGTCTGGGCAGGAAACTTACACCTCTTAACTTTGTTACTAGCAGCATAAGGTGCAGATGCTTGAAACAGCCATACGTCACCTCAGTCAATGAGAATTCTTCCATCTCGATTGCGTGGGTGCAGTCAGACCTGTGTTTCAGGCAGGGTTTCTCAGGCAGCTGGAGCTGACTGAAGCTACTTTCTTATGCTGGGAAGGGTCAGAAGCATCTCACAGGGTCCCAAACATCAGCTTCCTTTCTCCCAGTTGCAGCGCTCATCTGACACCTTGCTGAATCCACTTGGGTGGGTTTTTTTGTTGGTTTTCACCTTATTTAGAAAAGATTCAGTGTTGCTGATCAATGTGTTGTCCCCATAACAAGTGAAAGGGGTTTGTGGGTGAGTAGAGCCCCAGTGTACATTCAGAGAAGACAGAACTGCTTCTGGTAACATTTGCAGGCTGTTTTGTAAAAGTACAGCCTCAGTGGACTTGTGTTAAGGGGTGCTGGGGCAAGGCAAGCGTGTGATCCAACAGTAGCTCCAAGTAAAGCTGTCCATAGGCTTATTGTCATACAATGGATAGGTTTAAGTACTTCCTGATAATGGTAGTTACTAACTTTTATCTATTGTGTTGTTTCACTCTCTTATTTTCAAATGCAAACGTACTTATATTTTCCTAAGTCCCATAAAGGAGCTCTGATTCTTTTCTCTATAGAGCCAGAAAATTCTTGGTAGTGGATTATAGCTGTTCTTTGAGTTTAAATGGAAGTATGATGGACTATAAATCAATATATATTAGAGTGTGTGCTGAAAGTGCAGGCTGTCCAGGTATTGGGCTATTTTATCTCAGTAGCTAAATAGAAACACAATATGATAAACATATCTATATAGAAAAAACAGAACAGGATGCAACTCGAGCTGTAATAAAGCTCTCTTGCACTAATAAACTCCATGATAAAAATATATGACATTTACTGTAGACCTCTGTATTGGAAGAGATGGTAGGTCATTGTCTTTCTTAGAAATGAATCATTCTTATTTGCTCGACTTCTTTTTTTCTGATAGGACAAAATGACAGCAAAAGGAATAGTGATATTGGTCATTGTATGTATTCGGTCATCTTTCTGTCTTCAAGGCTGTTGACATAATGAGTGACTCAGCATCAAACTGAGGTTGTGAAGATACTTTAGAATAGCACAATTCTGGCTCGTGAAGATGGGCTTGAAGCTAATTACATTTCTTTCTTCTGGAAAACTGACATTATTTTAATTGCTGCAGCAAGTAACTGCCCCAGATTGAAACTGTCCAGGAGGTCAGTGTTTTGTTTTCTGTCTTGTCATCCACTGGGCACACAGAAATGAGTAACAACAGAGCAAATGCAAGGGGTAAAAGTAGACTGAGAGATCCGCTGGGACTTACTTCAGGTTCTCACAATCAAACTGTTAAACCTTTGAAATCTGTAAAATCATCTGGACTCTCTCACTATATGCTCAAATGGAATCAGAAGTTTCAGCTGCTCCATGTACAGATAAGGGGGAAGGAAGTGAACAGGAGCTATCATGTCAGATGGCTCATTATTTGGGGGAAAATTCAATTTCAGCATCTCTGATGGTTGCTGAAAGCAATGGCAGCTCCCATCACTTGTTCTGTATTCCTGCACTGGCAGTTTGGCCCCTGGCAAGTGATATTTCATTCCTAAGTGTAGATGTCTGGATCAGCAGGTGGTGGCAGTCACAGCTAACGCAGGAAAATGAGTTTCTGAATGAAAAAGCTTAAGCTTATCTCAATTGAGAGGAAAAAAAGTGATTGTTAGTGATTTCTCAGTGCCAGTGAAGATACTGAAAACAAGTGGATGCTGAGACAGTTTTAACAATTCACATGGTTCCTTGGGGAACAACTCTGCAGCAAAAGCGAAGGTTTTCTTATTCTTTGCCGTGTGGATGATGTTTTCAACAAACAGGCTAGTTGTGTGCTGCAAAGGTTATTCATCCCCAGGATGATTTTGTCTGATGTATTCGACTTCTGACTGCAGTCTGTTAGGTGCTCACAGTCAGTTTCACAATTCACTCTTAAAGTACATCCACTTAAATTGTTTTCTGTGCAGCGCTGATGTTTTGGACAGCAGCTGGCTTTGTAAAGGAGACGTACCTTGTTAGCAGGGTTCATACTCAGGGAAAGCCTTGGATCTGCTTATTTCCTTTAGGCACAAGAATCAGTAAGATCAATGTTGCATAAATTTAGAAATGCAGCAGGCTCTGATGCTGTGGAGTTACCTGTGTGTTCAGGCTTTGGAGGATTCCTGCAGTATTTGCAATTCCATTTTCCCCTGTCACAATTTAGGAGGGAAAAACGTGTCAGAGAGAATGCAAAAATAATTTTTGGGGAGAGGAATACAACAGAGCTTTTTTATATGGTTGTACCCTAGCACCAGAGGGAAGGAGGGAAAATTTACTCTCTAGACTAGCAGCAAACTTGTCTGTGATACAGGAACTTCATTAGAGAAGTACTTCTGAGAAGAAGGCAGTCTGTTCTTCAATAAAAAACAGTCCTTTCCATGTTTAGGGTCTTAAATTGTGTTTGTCACAACTTTGGCACAAGGAGAAAAGAGAGATTTCTTACATGTGGGTATTGAGTAAGTACTGCATTGCATAGGAAGGTAAAGATGTCTCCTGCCCTCCCTGTTTGACACAACTGACAGAAACAACCAGATCGAGATCTCGGTGTTGCATCACAAACCCTTTTTTTCTTTTTTTTTTTTGTTAATTAATTTCACTGTGTGATCATTGAGGGAGGATTGTTCGGTGAGCAACATTCTTGGCTTGCAGAGATGTGAGCCATAGTTTAATTCTGAATGCTACCTACCTATAGCACCACTGGTACTGAGGCTTCAGCATCAGCTTTCTAGTTTTTTTAAGAGCTGGCCTAAATGTTCATTGCATTTAAAGCACAAGCCAGGGGTATCATTTATGAAGCATCTGTCTCCCCTTGTCTGTATTGTTCTTTTTACAGTATACATTTGTGTTTAAGTGTTTGATCTCTTATTCTTCCTGTTTACCAACAGATGGAAAAGAAGAAGCAAGAGAACAAAATGCGAAGAGACCAGTTAAATGATGAATACTTAGAGCTTCTAGAGAAACAGAGGCTTTACTTTAAAACAGTGAAAGAATTTAAAGAGGTAAGAATGTTTTTGCTAATGTGAACTGGAAAGTGCTTAGTGACCTGCTTCAGCTTGACATGTGCATTAATACCTGTGCAAGAATTTCTGATATGATGCTTTTCGTACCATGTTCACGATGTCTCTTGGTAGTTATCTCCACACGATTCTTGGAGTCTGAATTTGATTCTGGAAATCATTCTTTCACTGATAGATTAGCACCCCTCTGTGGCACAGGGGAAAGATCAGTTGTTACCGAGCAAGCTGTATATTTACATTTCCAAATGGAATTTCTGGAAGATCTGTGAGCAGTTAGCTATTGGAGCAGAGAGGGTTGTGGGAATGTGTGTGAATAAGGGAGAGAATCCAGAGCCTAAGTAGTTACTAATACCTTTAGGAACCAGCCTTGTTTTCTAAACACTGTGAAAGCACTGTTTAATGCTTCATTTATTTAGCCTTCCCCCAGCTTTTAATCATAATGTGCGTCTCTTAATTATTGTCTCCATGATAATGAATGACAAAGTAGTGCCACCAGGCAAAATCATCATTTGACTTCAAATGTTTGAGCAAAAACATAGTTCTGTAATTTGTCCTGCTTTGTTCCGAGGCAGTTCCTTCCTGTTTCTGTCAGTGTACTTTAGGAGAATGACAGGGACTGCTCAGGCACTTTTCTGACACACAGAATTTTGAGTCCAATTTTTTTTTGTGGAAGCATAAATAAGGTGGGTTTCGTCCACGGCCCTGAGAGGGAACTTCTACCCAGCCCTGCTATCCTTAAAAATAAATGAAGTCATAGTTGTGATGTTGAAAATAGGTGGTATGAACTTGATGTAGAATATTCCTTGTTATAAGCATTGTTCCTTGAACACTGAGTTTCTTCCAAACTGTCAAGTCCCAGATTACCTAAAAGTAATCTCAGCTTCAGATCTACCCAATTTTTTGGTTAAAAGGTGGATTTGCTTTAGCTACTTGTTACAACTGTAGATGAACGGTCAAGCAGCATTCCTTTTGGATTGAATGTCATAAAGTTCTATGAATATTACCGTTGGAATAACATTATGGATGAACCGGAATGATCTTCACCTCATTGCTCACTCTAGACTACTTTGGATTTTGGAGATTTGTCAGAATTGGAGGGTTTGGTTTTGCTAATGTGAAGATATAACTAATAAAGTTTAGAGCAACTGCCTACTTACCTGTTTGTTTTCTGTTAACAGGAATGCCGTAAGAATGAAATGCTGCTGTCTAAGCTGAAAGCCAGTTCTTCCTGAGGAACTCCAGCTGGTGAAGTTTATAGATGATTTTTCAGTCCATTGACTCTCTTATGTGAGGTGACGGTAATAACTGCAATGTAGATAGATATATATATAGATATATATATAAAAATATATATAAACACAGCTGTAAAGTCTTTTTTCCAGTATGTATTCAGTTTTACATTCCTTCATCACGTCTGTATTATTCATTATTGTCTCCACAACATAGTAAAGAGTTAACACAGTACAGCAAAATAGAAATACTGTCTAATTTTATTTATTTGGGTGTGGTTTTTTCCCCTCCAGTAAGGACAATGGAGATGTTTTTCATTTGGGTTTTAACACTGAATTAGGTCAAGATTCTGGAATAAGTGGATCATACTGTGTAATAGATCCAGCATCACAAGATGAGCACTGTGGAATGCAGCACTGGTTTGATTTTGGCAAAAAACCCACAGAATGAGATTCTTGAAACTGTCTTTACCAGCTAATAACTTCACATTATATTAGTTTACACTCTAGCCATAGATAAGATTCCAAAGGATAAAAATTAATTTTTAATGGATAAGACATAAGAAAATGGAAACTTATCTGGGGTTATTCCTGGTGTAAAATTATAGATCTATATTTTTATAAAGTCTAGGTGTTGTATAAATTTCTTTGAAATTCCATTTTTATATATAGTGATTGTGCTTGTTAAATTAATAGCTCCAGGAAAAAACACCTTAATCACTAGGACTATCCTGTTGTCCCTGGCAGGGATGAAAATCAAACTCTGTGTCACCTGTAATATAGGAAGTTAAAGACTCAGACGTTCTGCTCAAATGTACTGAGGCTCACCTTTGAAGACAACAGCCCATTTACCCTGTCGAAGATTTGCCCTTGAAAGTTTAGAAACTTTGTGGAACACTTTCTGAAACATTTTTATATCTGTATATACAGTATTTTATAATTAAAACAGTTGCTTTTTGTACTTAACATCAGGATTTTGGACTGACTTCTTAATGTACATCACATCTTCAGGAGAAGAAAATCCACTTTCTTTTTTCCCAGTAACACTGATGACCGTGCTGTTCAATTATTTTCTATGGCAGCAAATATGAAATAAAGAATGTTTGGAATTCAGTGACCTTCTGCTATTTTGTTTTTAGGGTGAAACTGGCTTTAGAAGCCTTAATATGCTTTTGAATTATGAGTGCAATAAAAGATTGTGCCAGTATTCACTCACAAGGATGATTTCATGTGTCACACAGGCAGCAATCTGTAACATTGTTTTCTTTTGCTTGCTTTTGGTAAACTTGGCGTTTTGGTATTTGGTACAAACTATCAAACCCTGATATAAGGAGGTCCATGAAAGGTGTATTTGTCTTCTGTTAGCCTTCTCTTAATTAGATACAGAATTCTTAGTGGGGATAATATAAGTTCTTCACACTACAATACCTGACTCCACTCCTTTTGGATACAATGGAACGTTTGATATTATCACATGAATTTATGCAAACTCTGTAGCATTGAAAATGGAGAAGCGTAGGCATTTATTAAGCCTTGCATAAGGAAATTGTGGGTGTTCTGTCTGGGTAACATGCAGTGAGCTACCAGAACTGTGGTAGAGAGAGCAGGAGAGAAAGGGTGTCACTTCTTTTAGGGCCCACATTTTAGAGCTGCCGGAACTCATGCGAAACGCACAGCTGGAGGTTTGTGCTTGCTGCTGCACCCACCTCCTTAGCACCAGCTTTGCTAAATTAGGCCTGTAAGTAGGGCTCATGTACAAGGTGATATATAAATGCTGTTCAGGTGGTGGGTTACAGGCTCCTAGAATAGTCCTAGCTAAAGAAATTATGAACCCAAGCCTGTTTATTCATGCAGCCTCTACACAGCCACGGCTGCTGCCTTTGTGAACTCAGCCAGCTGATGTCAGAGCTACTCAGGCTCTTGTCCCTGCAGCCCAAGGCAGATACTGCCTCTTTACCCAGCTCTTCAGGCAGGGTTGGTGGCCACTTCACACCCGGCAGCATGTTCCTGTCGTCATCTGCTGCTCATACCCTGTGTCTCGGTGACTCATGTAACTAGATGATGAGCCCACAGGGGTTTGTCAGTGTCTGTTACTGGGGCCAAGCCCTTCATCCCTTTTTGCATCAATATTCTTGGAGGAAGGGCATGGGAATGCTCATGTAAAACAGGTATTTAGGAGATACTGAAGTATGGTTGTAAGATCAGGAACCCCTGGTCACAATAATAAATTACTGAAGAACTTTCATCATGGAAGCTGTAGCATGGATGTGGGTCTTGTGGAGAAAGAAGCATAGAAAATTATTAGTGTTTTCTGTTCACATTCATTTTTCAAAGCCTTTGGATTTCCACACAGTCTGTGAATTCCAGCAGCACAACAAACTGTGGCTTAGTTCCAATATAGCTGCAAGGTTCTCAAGAGCCTTGCTGCAGGAGACAGCAGAGCCTTTCTGCTGAGCGATACTCTCCAGTGAATTTTTCTAGGAGCACATTCAGTGTCAGGAAATAAAATTAAAACTAGTAGTCCTCTGTGTACAATCAGAGATGACTGATGTGCTCCAAATTGGCAACTTCTGTTTGGGGAAATAAATGACCATACGTTTAAGCACTCCCCAATGATGGTACTTTAGAACGGCTGATTTGGTTTTCTTGTATTTGGATATTCAAGCTGCTGTGTCATTTCTCTTAGTTCATATGGGAGTAGTATTTTCCATATTTCCTTTTGTCTGTATTTGAAGCCAAAGATAAAAGCATAGCATAACATAAGAGCTAAACTCTAATGCTGGAAGTGCCAAAAGGAGGAATGCGTGCATGCTTTATTTTACTCTTTCCTCTTTTTTTCAATTAAAATAAAGTTGCAAATTTTAATAATGAGAGTAATTAATCACAGAAATAAAGTACCAAGGGAGGTAGAAAATTATCCACTGTTCCAACTATTTTTAATCAAGGCTGATGAGTATCCAACAGTGATGCTCCCATCACACCCAGTTACTGAGCTGAGTTTGTCACACAAATCCATGGGTAAAAGGCTGCGCTTGCTGTGCAGAAGGCCAGGGGTGGTAATGCCTTCTCTGGCTTTAAGTAGGAAGCAGCATCCAGCAGGTTAGGTCATAACTACAGATAATGTATTTCTTCCCCCCATGCTAAGCTCAGATTCCATGTGCTTAGAATCTGGGATTTCAAATCCTGAATATGTGCTGCCACTCCTCAGCCATGCACAGAGCCAGTGTGTGGGAAGTTGATTTTGTTAAGAGCTTTCTAAAACTGCACTACTAAAATGAAAGCTCTGCTTGTTTCTCGTCCCCTCTGGGTGAGTATGAAGCCAGGCTGCTTTCAGTGGCAGCCTGTCAGCCTGCAACACCTCACTGCTGTCACAGATGGTGGGCAGAGCACTGAACTAGTTATCTGGAGGACTCCTCACAGGAAAATTACAGAGGCTCAGATTCACCTCCCAGGGAAGCTAAATTCATCTTTGAGGAGGTGGAGAGCTACATTGTATGTTACGTCAGTAGCTCTGCTACCAGTTCTCAGGCTAACTGAAGACAGCCCTGCTGCACCATCAGCATTTGCAGTGCACCTACACAGAACTGCACAGTTCTCTTCTGGCTTTATGGTGTTTGCTCATGTTCCAGATGCCAAGCCATGGCAAAACGTACCTTTAAAATCTGTGTCACTTATTGGAAGGTTCCTGCACCAGAAGTAGAGCCTGGTGTTCCTCCAGTCAGGTGGAACAAATCTTTGCTGCTGCTGCTGCAGCCACAGACTGTTGGTCTTAATCTGCCTGCCAGTAACTGCTCGTCTTACAGGCATTAAATTTGGCCAAAAAAGTGATTATTGGAAACTTCAGGAGTGGCCACATGCAGGAGGGTTGCATGCTTTTCAACAACCAGTTTAAGATGACTCTTCATTTTCTCCTTCCGTGGCAGCTGTTTTAATGTTAAGGTTTTTGGAGCAGTGACTATCATCTCACATGAAAAATTCAATTAACTTAAAAAATTCATCAACGTTTTGGAATAAGGCCCACAGTCTTAAGTAACTTTTAGACTTTTACATGTTTGTCTTCCTTCTGGTTTAATTAAACCTCCAAACACTAGTTTGAACTCTACCTATTCTATATGCAGGCAGATTGAGATTCACAAGGGAGTTTTTTAAGTTGACATTTAAACGTCTGAGCCACTATCTAAAACCTTTTTGATATTCTAGGTTATTAAAATTTCTTAATTCCCATTAAAATTGAGAGGAGAAGCATCCTGTATAGGTGCATAAGACGATTGATACACATGTGGCTGTGGCTGCAGACCTTTGCTAATGAGATGAGGTCAGGCAGTTCCCTTAAGGAACTGGTGGGATGTACCTTTTGCCAGCATTTGTTAAAAATCACTTACGTAGAAAGGAGCTGGAACTTGCCTCGGTCCAAGTTGCCCATCTACCTGACAGTAAGCACCAGCTGACATCACCAGATACATGAATCACAGTATCACACAGTATCACAGTATCACAAGGTTGGAAAGGACCTCTGAGATCATCAAGTCCAACCTATAACCCAACACTAACACCAACCATCATCTAAACCATGGCACTCAGTGCCACATCCAGTCTCCCCTTAAACACCTCCAGGGTCGGGACTCCACCACCTCCCTGGGCAACGCATTCGCAATCGTTTTAGGCTGCATTGCAATAAACTCTGCTTTATAGGTAAGCAAGTGAAGGCTGCATCATTTTTCTGTTTTCCAGAATACAAGATACTTGATAAAACTTCCCTGACGTGGGAGTTCAGTATGTCAGTCCCTATCTGACACACACAAGTAGCTGCCGTTGCCTGTGAGAAACTGCCAGGATACCAAGACTTTGGTAGGGGCTTCACGATCAGCACTCGCATCGGTGCACTGCCCGTAGCATGGTAACTGTCAGGGATGAGGCTGAGTGTGGTGCACTAACAGTGAGACCAAGATACCAGTGGTGTAGCTTGCTGGACCTGATATTAGTGAATTTTAGTCATTTTGCAGTGTTTGTCTGAGGGTACACTGTGAATCAAAGGGCTGCTTAAGCTTCAGAAAACACAAAGCCGGCAGAGAATGGCAGTGTGAAAGGTTAAAGCTCAGCTTCAAAAGGAGCAGCAATGTTTCGCTCTTATGTTATGTGAAGATGCTTTAGAAGGAAATAGGAGAGGGTGCTGGGACCCTTGTCAGTAAAAAGCTGCAACCCAGGAAATACTCAGAGATGCTGTCAGCAACCCCCTCAGGGAAGGGCAGGAACTAAAACCTGCTAGAACTAATATGGAAAGAGAGAGACTGGGCAGTATGCATAGAAAGACTTAATATTTTAATTTATGTATATATTGTTGGAACGGGGTGTTTGTTAGATCTTGGATAAACAATTTAAGGTTTGGTTTTGTGTCACTTTGGAGTTTCTGGAGTCACTCAGACCTGATGGCATCGATAACTTCCTTACAGCAGGAGAAAGCTGGTGCAGGCTGGCAAATTGTGGACTTTAATTGGATAGGGTGATAAGCACAATATTTATGACACAGGGACCCCAGAGGGCATGGTGCAGGTACCTACCACTGACAAGCAGCCACATGTTGCTGCCAGCAAACCTGGTGATTGAATGCAACGTTTGGTGTTTGTAACAGCAAATATGAGCCTAGTCTTAGTGTGGTGTGAAATAATAATGCATAGTCTCACACTTCATTTGTAGGTAGGTATCAGGTGCCTATCTTGACCTCACCCGAGTTTCAGAAAACAGGGAGAGCCTGAGCCTTGTGGAGTGAGGGAGTACAATCCAGGTGAAAACTCCACACTAGCTCCTCCTCCTCTGCAAGCAGGTGCAAGCATATTCTCAGTAGCTCTGAGTAATTTTACACTTGGCTCTAAAATGTCCCTTAACCCTAGGGGAGATAACTGACCTGTATTTCACTAAGCCTTCCCACCCAGGCCTGCTGCTTGCTAGGGAACACACGGCCCTTCTCTTATACTAGGGCGTGGTTTTGAGCTGCTTAGTCACCCATTTTAATTTCTCATCAATTCAACAACTGATTGAACACAACATGTTTATTGCCTTCCAAATAAATCTCAGAAATGAAGTCGGCATCCTGCCCATAGCACAAACATTTCAGTATTGCTCAATTAGCAGTTCCCAGTGGTGCTTTTGCTAACGATGAGTGAGCTACAGAATGGCACCTGCAGCTGGTTAGATGAGATCAGTCTGGTGAGATTTGATCGTGGTATTAGACACATTCAGTGCTTCACTTGCAGACCTTAACAAGTGTTGATCCAAAGAGCAGATGGGAGGTATTCACTGGTTCCATCTTCTGTGCCAAACGTGGAGCAGCATATATGTTTCCAAGGGGGAACTGTGAACTGTCAGTAGATTTATATCCAAATATCTTCCATGTTTTCCATTGTTCCTAAATCCCTTTTAAGTAAGTCTTGTGCATGAAAACTGTACATATCATGGGCGTGTTTCCCTCAAGAAATCTTTGTATTATGCAACAAAGTAATAATTTTCTCCTCCATGTCCCCTTTTATCTCTGCTTTACAAAAAGGCTCTTGAAGGCATTGTTGTAATTTTTGTTAAACGCTGTATAAATGAGAGGATTAAAGAAAGAATTGGAGTAGCCAAGCCAAAGAAAGATGCTTTTCCAGATGGGTGGGATGTTGCAGGAACAGAGGGGACTTATTAATTCTGTGATGAAGAAAGGGATCCAGCACAGTACAAAAACTCCAATTAAGATGCCAACCATCAGAGCTGCCTTTTTCTCTTTCTGTTCTCTCCATGTTTCTCCATCTGTCTGGAAAGTGATAGCTGCATGATGAGCTGTAAACACCATCTGTGGTTCATGCGAAGCTTCCTTCACCTCAAAACAAAAGCAAACATGGATTCTTACCAAGACAATTTGTTTCAGTGAAGTATTACTTTTAAATGACAGCACAACATCTGTGCACCTACCACAGAAAGCCCTAACTCTGTTCCTTCCATGCTAAAAGAAAATGCCCCAGAGTGCCAAAATTACCAGACTTCCTATTATGTTGGAAAAGCTGCTGAGTGTGACTGACAAACAAAGCTAAATAAAGAGTAATTGATGCCATGAGTGTTGTGTGCATTCTTTTTGAGTTTATTTTATGGATGCCTTGATACCTAGTGGGAAATCAGGTTGTTGAGGAAGACTTAACAAAGGCACATGCCCTCTGCTTATCCCTAAACCAGCCTCTCCTATGCTGCTACGTGACCTTGAGGGTTTCTGAGGCCTGAATTGTAAATTAATTTCATTCCATTGCAGGCCCTTTGGGTAATTTTCCTAAGGTATTAGGGAGGGACCAGCAACAAATGATCACTCTTCAACTACAAGATAAAGCTATTTTCTTCAGCCTGACTGCCAGGATGCCGAGCTCAAAATCCATCCCTGGTGGGTGCAGGTGCTTGGCACTACAACTTGTTCTGCAGAAAGGCCAGAGCATGCCCCAGAAATCTCAGCTAAATCTGCAGGAATATTTTTCCATCAGAACCTTTTTTAATGAAAGAATGGGATTTCAATTACAGGAAATTTTTAAGAAATGCGTTTGATCTTTGAAAAATGCTGATATTTCATTACCCCATAAAACTGAATATTTTGGAAATATTTCAACAGAAAGTAAACCCATTGAGAAGAGTCCCTTATGAAGACAGAACTAGGGTGCCTTCTGCTCTTCCTTGACAGAGGCTATCTCATCATAGGCACTTCTCCCTCCTGGAGAGGGACAGAGCAGCATATCACACCACCTGCAGCCTGGTCACAGTGCCAACAGTGTATGACAACGGGAGCACCTGAAATGACATACACTTAGGCACTGTGCTATCATTTTGAATTAGCTAATAAACCACTCTGGTAGTAATCAAAAAATGGTTTTGCTGGAGAAGCCGCATTTTCTGCTCCTCATTTTTGTTCATCTGTCACCTGTCCTTTATTTCACGCAGATCGACTTATATTTCTCACAAAGAGTACTCCATTGTTAGAAAACCACTTCAATCAGCCTTTAGTTCACGAGAAGTTACAAAAGAGAAGGGAAAACACCAGCTACTTCAGGCTGCCAAGAGTACTTCTTGTCTCATCTCTTCCTAAGGGCACTCTACACAGTGAGTGTGGAACAGAGCTCCGGGTGGCAGCGAGACTGTAACGAATTGGTTCCGGGCACAACTTATTTGCATGCTTAGAGTCCACCCAGAAAAAGATACTCCCTTGTGATTTTAATCTGATGAGTTTAAAGTTCTTCTAGGCACTACAGTGATGAAGACAGTGCAATAAAATAAACAGTTTAAGGATGCAGCCTGAGGCTCTAAAATTTGCCTAAGCGATTGTTCACAGGCACTGCAAGACTTTGACACGACTCCAGAGACGGCTTCTCATTAAATTAGCTACTTATTCCACATGTGCATGGCACCTTCATGCCAGCTTTATAATACACAGAGGGCTGCTATTTAATATGAGCACAGCAACTCAGAGAGGGAAGCACTGGCAATGGCCAGACAATCACTCTTCAAGATGGATATCCCTGTCTTCACCCTCAGACGTGAGACGTGGCTGCAGAATGAAAGAGCAGCAGATTATGGGCGCAGGCAAATAATGGAAGAAAATGAAAATCACATCTGTCCTGACAATTAAAATGGGACACCCCTCATGTAGCAAGGATCACACCATTTGTCTGCAGAAGGACTTGCTCTGCACATCCTTAATCACGCTCTGCAAAAAGGGATTAATGTATGACACGAGGACAAATTTGTGACAAGCAACCCTGCAAGATTAGGTCTTAGACCTGAGGAATAGCTACATAAGTATGCCTCTTGGGAAGAGCCATACAAAGGACTCTGTCACTAGCATCGGGCATAGTTTGGTACTATATTTAACCTTCAACTCTTATTCAAAAGACAGAGCTTGCAGTGGGCCACCATAAAATCAGAGCCTTTTAAGTACTTCAGGTTTTAGAAGGCTGAACTGCACAATTTACTAGTAGTGACTCCCTTATCACTTAATTTCATATTGTGAGAATAAGGTATTTAATTTATTTTGATAGAATATACTAGATACATACACCTTGTGTGTTTTCCCTAATGAAGCATGTATTTACAGCCTGGTCAAGCTTCTAATGAAATCAGAGGAGTTTCCATAAACTGGCCTCTGAATACTAAACAGCAAGTGAAAATAGATCATGGTATTTTTTGCAAATTACAGGACAGCAGCTGTATTCCCATCTACATAATTTCTACTTTCTCTGTTGTTACAGCTTTTTTTTCAACTATTTTTTTATTAGTTCGGCCTTGGACTTGTGAATAATGTTGTAATAACAGTAATAATAATAAAAGTGCAAATAGGAGCCTGGTGCTTTAGAGAAAAATAACAGGATCTCTCATGGAACCTTTGATTAAGTAAACTGTGTAAATATCCTTCACAGACTGGAGATATATTGCTTCAATTTTCAGTAAGAAATACTTTAGAAAGGATATACAAAATGTTCTTGAGAAGGTTAGTAGTACCCCTGCTTTGCAAGGTCCTTCAGCCTGAGCCTTCAACCGGACTTACACAAGCATTTACACCTTGGAAGCTGTATGAAAGCTCAGCTTTCCACGATCATCAGTGTCTAATGCTCACCTCATGCATTGTTTCCAGCTGACTCTGTGAACGACCCTTGCTCAGTTGGCTCTCCATCAGGCTCACCTGCTGGGACACCTGTCTCTCAGGCATTCCCAGCATAGGGTACCATTCCAAGTGCCAGCCCCCAGCATGAGCGCTGCCACTTGGTGGACCTATGATCCACTGGCCAGCTGCTCCTGGCCTGGACTATCACAAAAGAGACCAGATTTTGCCTAGTGAGGCCCTGTGCTCAGCAATCTTGTGCTGTAATCATCAGCTTTGTAAACGCATCAGCTTTGCTGTACTGTGCTCCCTCCCTGCCTGGTCACCATGTACACCTACTGCAGGATTACCAGCCTCTCATTCCTGCTGTGGGGCTGATTCCTCAAGGGAACAAGCCCACTAGATTTTTTAAATTAAAACCAGATTTAATCTGAAGTGCTGTTCATATCAGAAAATACATATCAGTGCAGACTGCAGAGCTGGAAAGCCCAAACTTTCATTAGAAGTTTCTTTTTTAAAATTTTTATTGCTCTCTGTATTGATTGCTGCAGAACTGACTCAACTCCCTGGCCTGGTTGGTGCAAGATTATACTTGCTACAGCTATCAGTCCCCAAGACCACATTGTCAAGGCTGTTTGGTATAAGCCAACCCACACAAAGTACACGGAAACTGAAGTAGCCTATTGTAGGCAAACACTGTTGCAGTACATGGTGTTGGCAGGGGAAACCATGCTACAGGATCCCCCCCTTATGCAGGCATGGGGTAATCCACTTTAATTTGGCATTGTCTGAAGAGCACAAACCAAGAAGATTACATAGCTGTTTTCCAGCCTTGCCAGATGTGATTTTCTTGAACTAAACATAGCTTTGACTATACCAAATCCGCAACTTCCAGTGCCAATCCTGGAGGCTTTGCATGACTCCAGTTTTCTATGTAAGTCACAATACTTGATGGTTATCCGTGTGCCACACAGAACAAAGGACAAGCCCAACATAAAACCTTCCCCCCCATTTTGGGCCTACTGATGAGCACTAACAAGCACTGTGACAGGGAAAAGGTGGTCACAGACAGTAAATTAAAGCAATCCATGAAGATGCCTTAGCTTATACCGGGGACTTCTCCCATACATGAGCATGACTGCATGGTGTTGCACACTGTTCTCACTGAGTAGTTAGCAACACACTATGCCTTGGACACAGATTTCCTTCCCTCCACTCAGGCTCTGCTCCAGGAGCTGTGATTCAGGAGCAGAAGGGAAAAAAAGCTGGCATGAAAGGACTGCTACTCTGAGGCCAAAATTAGGTTATGAATTTGTGAAATCAGTTACTTCCAGGACAACAGGCTCTGAGAAGCGCCAAGATGACCGCTTTCCAGTGAGAGCATCATAAAGACAGCTAAATGAAGGAAAAGAGCTCTCAAGTACCAATTCTTCTACAGACACAAAGGAGTCTGGGTTTAGTTTCAGAACTCATTCTTCTGTACACTGATCAGCAGTGATAGTTCAATGCCACTTCTGTTATTGGTCTATCTCCAGTAAACCACTAGTACTGAATGGCAGTATGTTCCTAGAGCTGCATGTTCCTAACTCCTGTGTACCTAGCAGTGTTACAAAAAACATACCACCTAGGAGCATCTGATTTTCTTCTAGTGTAAGCAAGAATAGCTCTGCATTTCTCCCAAGAAGTTGCTAGCCACTCCACTTTGCTTGCTGCCTCGACATTCTCCTATCTGACATCTGCTCTCTTTGGACAGCTGCACTTTGTTTCCTGACCCATCTCTTCTATTGGTACAGTCAGAGGCAGAAATATGAAACACAACACCTGTGAGTCTTGTAGAGAAAGGAGAATCTGTCTTCTCTCCCATATTATCCTAACTGGTTACATGGGCTGGAGAGAGTGAACGGGCCAAGGTGCAGAACCACACTGCACCATTGCAGATCTAGAGCTTAAAACTGTCTAAGTAGTGGAAAGGACTGTCACAAAACTGACAAGGTTTGCATCAGCACTGATTACTCATACACTATACAGGGCATTTTGAGAGGAGAGAAAGAAAAAAAAACCTCAACAAAAAAACTCCAACCATCAGTACCACCAATAGAATTCGATTTTAACTCCTCACATGGAAATTTAATTCTCACCCTATAATTGCTACACGTAAGTAAATCTGATATCCAGATTCTGCCATCCTCATTCTTGCTGGGCAAAACCCATGCTACAAGCAACTTCACTGATTTAAAAGGGCACTATCCAGCAGTATCTACTGTTTTTCAAGAAGTCTCATTTATTTCAATTGACCTATTTACAAAATTATTACCTACTGTCAACAAAGTGACAGACTACAGCTCTGTCAGTGATGATATGTCACTAATTCTTTTACATGAGCATCACTGTCGTCAGTATTGACTGTAGAATTCACTTTTGAAGGTATTTCACAATTAGCAAACAATTATAAAAGCTCCAGTCTAATTTAGGGTCCCAATTCTGCATTTTTTTTTTGTTTCAAGGGAAAGCAAGAAACACGCTCTCATTAAAACCAAAGCACCTCAGATCTTTTATGTCCATTTCCCTCATCTTGGTTTTTTTCAGACTTTAAAAAGTGTTTTTCAAATACACAAGTAAAATTTTAACCAAAATTGACTCAACACAGTTATTTTGTAACTATTCAATTCTGCACCTCTGTATATATACTCTCGTATAGAAACAACATGCCAACTCCCAGCTTTAAGACAACTGCCCATTCTCTGTGTATGTGTGTAAGTATGTGTACATATGCATACAGAGCAGCAACCTGCAAAATAGTTTGATCCCTGGCTCTGTTGGCTTAAAAGCACTGTGCAAAAACATCAAGGGCAGCATCATAATTTTTCCACTTGGTGCATCATTTTCTTCAATGCATTTCTACTGGCATATGAGTACTGTGACCTCAAATCTTTTCCTCCTTAAATTAACTCACTTGAATTAATCAGCTACACTGCTGGGTATACCTCAGACTATAGACCACAGCCTTGGCACACAGTTCCAACACAGGACTACATGCCAGCTAATTCCTGAGTTCAACACAGACGTCTCTCCCAGCAGGGATCACTGCTGTTACTCTTCACCTCCAGCCTAGGAAGCACTGCCAGCCTTTGGCATCGGCTGCCAAAAGCCCCTCTTCTGTCAGATCAGCTTAGTGCAGGGCACTTGAGCCGAAAACTGACATAGATGCAGAGTGCACTTCACAGTCCGAATAACAGTGACAAAAGAAAAACTACGCAAGGCAAGCATTCTCAGAGGAGGAAGGGATGAAAGAAAGCAAAGGTAGGAGGGACATTATATCAGAAAGAAACAGAAAATCAGAGTGAGCTGATGGGTAAAATAGAAGTGGAACAGAACTTTCCCCATCAGAGAGAAGGACAGTGCTGACACTGGCAGCCTAATTGCCTCTGGATGTGAAGAAGCAAAGCTGGATCACCTCACCAGGTTTGCCACACACCCCAGTAATATTATCTTTGTGCTTGCATGTTAAAAACCATGGATTTTGCCAAGGAACAGTCGTGATGTGTCAGAAGGTTATTCTCCAGAATTCACTAGGGAACTGCAACTTTTCCTGCAGACATGATAGATCCTACTTCTATGAGCTTAAATGGGATCAGGATAAATCTCAGTGAATAAGTCTCAATCTCTCAACTTAGAAAGAAAACAGAAAAGAAATGCATCCTGAATCCCAGCTCCTTTGATCCATAGGTTAATTTAGCATACATATATGCAGCTGAGCACCAGCTCTTCCTTTAGATCAGAGGTGTCAAACTTGGCCCACAGGCCGAATCCAGCCCTCCCCCTTCGTTTTATCCAGCCTGGCACTTTGTTTCTCCCCGGCAGCAGTGCCGAGCTCCTTGTCCCTGCGCTCCTGCCAGCGCTGGGCACGTGTGCAGGGTGTGACGCGCATTACGCTGCAGGAGCAGGAGAACGGTGGGAGCTGTGAGTTTGACACCACTGTTTTAGATGAAGAGCAAAGGTTTGCATGTGCATCACAAAAGTCTTTTTATTTAAGCCAGCAATGAAGGTGCTGGGATGATGGCAAAGGTTGCCACTATACACCAATTGCAGATTCAAGAACCACTGTTACTAAAGGAGAAGTCAGTGTCACTGCAAATGTAAGAAAGCTGAAGAACTGCTGGCTTGAGCATTCAGTGATATTGCCATAACAGTTACGCTGACAACCCCTCCAAAATGGGTCAGCTCACACTGACACGAGCTCTTTCGTCAGCATAGCTTAAACCAGCTCCCAGACACTGCATCAGTAACAAGCACCTACCTGCCAGCCGAGCCGTGCCCACGCAAAGCTTCTGCAGACAGAACTATGACAATTAGAAGCCAGTTTTTTTCATGTAAAAATTGACATGCCAACAACATGCCTTTATACAGGCTAAAACTTTAGCAGCAATGCCTCAGCTCATTTAGCTTCCCAGAATTTTAGATGCCAAACTAGTCCTGTATAAGTATGCATGTATATAAAAGATAAAGCACACAAAACCACTACAAACATTGTGTTAGCTTTTGTGCTTGGAAGGATTATATATTAACTCCAAGCACTACATTCATCATACTTACAACAACTTGGAAGGAAATTTGGTGCAAACCAGGGGATGAAGGCCACAGGGAAAAAAAAATAATGCCACTAGAGCAGACATTCTCATCTATTCTAACAAAAACACATTCCATGATTTTGCATAGAAGACAGCTTCATAAATCAATTTATATTAAAAACATCTTCAAGACATTATGATCCAAATCTGCAAGTCTGCTCACATAAAATAGCTAGTGCTGTCATCTCTTGCCAGAATCAGGGAATGCAACCTACTTGCACTTGTGACCATAATAACACGTTTCCTACCATGACTCCCAATCAAAGTTAGAGGGATTTTAGCAGAGGAGTAAGGATCTGCAGGATTAGCCTCAACTGAACAGAAATGTTCTGTGTCTCTTAAGGTATCATCTCTAACATCTGCAGCGCTCATATTTAGTTATTGTGAAGACACTGGACTTAGCAAGCACAACATGCAACCACAAAAACACAAAGAATCATTTCCACAGTTAGGAGTGAGAGTAAGAGTATGTGACAGAAAGCAGAGAGCTTACAGAGAGCACTCCTGAGCACTTCCGTGACATGGCATGGGTGACAGCATCGTCATGCAGAGCCTGATTTAACAGAGCACAAAGGGACAACTCCAACCCTTTCAGAGGGACACAGCTTTCCTGTCAGCCAGGTGTATCCCCAAAATGAATGAGACCTCCCACAACTAGGGGTTTGTGGGATCACAGGCAATGTTTGGGATAAGAAGAACGATGTGGTTTTTAAAATGGCTGGTGATTTTAAAACAGAAAATTCATTACTCATTGCTTCAATACGATGCAATGCACAGTATGTTCCCAATATTCAAGATAAAATAGCCCAAGTACATAAATAAAGTGTATCATTTGCATATTAACATCTATTCAGACACTGATAGATCCCACACAAAGTTGATGCTAGTAGACAAATGTGCATGCGTTTACTCTGTACACAACCTAGCGAACTGTTTCTGTCTTCATTTACCCCACCAACACTGTAAATAAAGAGGGAAAAAACACCAAAAAATGGCGAATTGAGACTGGCTGTCAATGTACCTGACATTTACTCTTAGAGCACACTTAAGAAATTAATGAAAATAAAACTCTTCCTCAAGAGCAGTGCTTTTTGACTGGCTAATGTGTTTGTAACAGAGCAAAATTTGCATCAGAGCACCAGGGCATGTCTCGGTCTTCTCACTGAGCCGAAACCACCAACGCAGGGGTGACAGCTGGGAGCAGACGAGAAGCAGGAGCCCAGGCACCTGCGGGAGGCAGCGGGGACTCTCCTTCTCATCCCCCACTCTTACCTGGGCAGCCTCGGGAAGGGGCACCACGGCATTCCTCCTGCAGCCCCCCATGCGGAACTTGGCCGCCTTGTAGATCTTCCAGTAGACGAAGAGCACCACGCAGAGGGGCAGGTAAAAAGCCCCACCAGTGGAGATGATGGTGTAGGACGGCTCCTGGCTGACCTGACAGCGTTCCTGCTCAGGGCTGTAGGTCTCGCCCCAGCCAAAAAGGGGGGCGAGGGAGATGGTGGCGGAGAGTGCCCAGGTGAGAGCGATCATGATGTTGGAGATGCGGCGGCGGGTGAGCAGCGTGTACTCCAGGTGGCGGGTGATGGACCAGTAGCGGTCCAGGGCGATGGCAGTGACGTTCCAGATGCTGGCCGTGCAGCACAGAACGTCGAAGCAGACCCACACGAGGCACAGCTCCCGGCCCAACCGCCACCGTCGTCCAGCTGACAGTTCCTTCACCAAGCTCAGCGGCATCACTAGGGCCGCCACCAGCACATCTGACACTGCTGTGGAGGCCACGAGGTTGTGGGGCACGCGGTGGAAAGCCTTCACTCGCAGGATGGTCGCCAGCACCAGCAGGTTCCAGAGGAAGGTGGCGACGGTCAGGAGCACCAGCAGGGTCAGGATGAGGACGGTGAAGACGGAGAAGGGCTCCCGGCCCCTCCACGTGCTGCCGTTCACCAGCGCGGAGGCAGCCGAGGAGATGTTGGCATCCACGTTGCCCGACGAGGTGTTGTCGCCTATGCCGGTCTGACACTGGCCCCGTGCGGTACAGGGGCTCAGGGTCCCCGCCATGCCTGGGAACAGGGTTCGGTCTCTCCCGCACAGGTTCCCCTTCCCAGACTACCCGTTGCCCCGTCCCCAGCCCCGCTGCCGGCGAGCGGGAGCCCGCACCGCGCCTCCCCTCAGCCGCCGCCCGCCATGTGCCGCCTCCTTGCCGCGCTCGCCCCGCCGCTCCCCGCGCCCGCACCGGGGGCGGCTCACGGCACCGCTGCGAGGGGCCCGCACGGGCCGGGGGGGAGGCACCGCCGCTGCCGCCACGCCCCGGAGGGCGCCTCGGGGGCGGTGGCGGAGCCCCTGTAAAGTGCGTGGTGAGGGGCAGCGCCTCCGCGGGCTGCGCCTCGCGGCCCCGTCAGGCGGCGGGGAGCTCCCGCCTCCTCACAGCCTCCTTCAGGAGGTGGGGCGCCCCCTCTCCTCACGGACCCCATGAGGTGGCGGGACAGCCCCCCTTCTCATGGTACCTGCCAGGCAGCCGGACACCGGCTCGCCCCACAGACCCCCTCAGAGAGCGGGTCACTCCTTCTCCTCCCAGACCTCATCAGGTGGTGGGACATCCCCTCTCCTCGCAGTCCTCGTCAGACAGGACACCCCATCTCCCCACAGTCCCTGTCAGGCACAGAGACACCTCCTTCTCCCCGCAGACCCTGTCAGACAGTCGGACTGTCTCTCTCCCACGACCCATGGCCACCACGTTCCCCTCTGTGCTCCTGCCGCAGCAGGTGGCCCTTTCCCGCCACCCAGCACTGCCGCTGGACACAGGCTGCAAAATTGGTGGCATCTTTAGTACTGGACACGAGTTATTTCTGGGTTGCAGCATTTAAATGGAGATTTTTTTTTTCCAGCTACCCCCCCACACACACATTCCTTTAATTTTTTAAGTGGCTGGGAACATCTCCATCTTTCACCTCTTTCAAGGCAGTTTTATGGTGGGGTCTTTACTAAGGGCACCGGCCAAGTCTCAGAAAACGTGCTCCTTCTCCTGGCCCTTTCCAGTAACAACCCTCAAAATCAAGATATTTCAAAAAATAATTTAAAACCTGTTACATGACCTCTCTTACATTCTATAATAGATGTTAACCGGGCAATGGCATAAAGGAGAGACAGTGATGAGATTTGTCACATCGTGAGTAATAAATGGTGACAAGCAGTGTGACAGCATCCTATAGCAACCTGGGTATTATATTTAAGGTGTTATATCTAAGATCTTTGGGAAATATCCTTTATCCCAGTCTGCTTTTATTTCTGCGGTCCTTTACAACCTGTACCCAGCATTTCCACCTGCTTAGACCATTAGCAAGAAAAATACAATTACTGGAAAAAAAACCAAAACATCTGTTTTTCCTTACCTGGTCATATGGTGCCATCAAGAGCTCTCGAAAGGTGATTGAAGTTGGTGATCAAAATGTTGATGCTGAAATTAAGATCAAAGAAGGTCAGTGAATTTTGTTTCCTTGCATATAGCAGCAGACCTACAATCACAGATTGTAACAAATTTGGGGAGAGGAGGTTGGTTGCTTGTTTTTGAGGTAGAGAAGGAATATTTTCGGGGTCAGAATAGTCCTGTCTAAATGAATACTGCTCAAATCAGTGTTTTGTTCTTGTGTTCACATTTAATGAAGAATCAGCACTACTGTGTTACCTGCAGCAAGCAGGGTCCAACTTGCCTTAGAGAGCCCCGAATTCAAAAGCTGGTCAATGATGAAATATTACAGAAGTGGAAGACAACAACTGTATTCTATTCTGACTACAGGCTGCTTTGTTTGGTTAACTTTTGGATGCCACTTCACTCACTAGATGAACAATGAAGCAAATAATACCTTTTGCAGGCTCTGAATGCAGACACAATTTCAGTTGTTCTTTCCTATATTAATTCTAACAAGTGCTCTACTGATTGCCATCAGCAAAGAAAAAATTAATTCTGCATTACTTATCAGCTTTTATTATTAGACAAAAAGGACTTCTGAGTGCTAAATATCTTCCATTTTGCCTCTTGAGCTTCCAATCAGCAGAATCTGACAAAGCTTGTCAAGAAAGGTCTTTTTTGCAATACTGCTGCAAATTAAGTCTAAAGCAGCATCTGAAACAACTGGACACTGGTAAAAAACTGTGAAGGCTGGCAAACTGCACGTGACTGCTTCACAATAAATTTTGCATGCTTTGTCTTTATATTGCTCCTTTCTAATTTGTGTCTTATTTTCTTAGTCAATACTGCTTTTAAAATGCCAGCTGAAGAATTCCTGAACAACGCTTTATTCTTTTAAAAGATACCCAGACCTAAAAGCAATAAGGGAAACAGCAGGTTTAAAAACCCCTTTAACTTCTAAATGTTTCAACACTTGTCAGTCCAATTCTGTGAACTTATTAAAGGAATAAAATTGTCACAATTTGAATAACTCAGCAATTAAAGAATAATTGCAAACAAATAAACCAACCTCAGACTAACTGCAGAAGTTTCATATTTAGGGGCCCAAATGGGTCAGGATGTGGTTCGATAGTCCTACTGCAGGAAATGAGATGGTATTTTTCTTGCATAAGGGTACTTCATTTGTGGGTTGTGGACCATGTGTGGGCCAGTATTAAAGCAGCCAGATGGTCTCAAAATCTTCCTTTCTTAAAAGCCGTGCATCCCATCTCTCTGCTTCTGTTTATTAAGTGTCACATCTGGATACTTACAATCCAGTTCACATGTCAAATGCATTGAAATCTCCCACTTCTTCCTCCCACTTTGCTGAAATAACCCAGCCCTGTGATAAAGAGGCTTGAATAAAATCTCAAAGGGATTTATTATTCTTTATAATTAGCCCACTGCTGTCCTGTGAATGCAGAGGCTTAGTGCTCCTCAAAGATTGCTATGGCAACACATTACAGTGTCTTGGAAACCAGGGTATACTTTGAAAACTAGAGGAGGGAATTTTAAAAAGTGAAACTTGCAGGTATTCGTCTATTCTAAATAACAGAAAAGCAAGTAAATATTGCATGAAATAATAAAAAAAACCCAACAGCAAGAAGGAGACAAACCCAAATGAAAACACACTTTTCATCTACTAAAACTAAAGGAGGACCTAGCTTACTTTTATTCACGGTTACATTATTGTAAGTTGCTGTCCTGTGGAAGTGAAATGAAAACACTTATTTTCACTCACAGATTCTTTTCAGTGACTCCAGAAACTACAGTCTCCAACTTCATAGTTTCTTCTCTCAACAAGGTATGGCAGTGTGTAGCCTCAAAATATACTTTATATCACCAACTCCTTCATTGCTCTTAAAATATGCAAATAAATACATGAGTTGGAGTTAAGGGATGGAATTAACAGTAAATATAAAATAATATCATCTTTCCATCTGGATGTTTGGAGCTTTGTGGCCTGAAAAGTCTGAGGGACATAAAACACAAAAGGGTGGGAAATAGTAATCTACTTATAAGTCTAAGTGCAGAAATCCTTTACGTCTTCCTTTGCAACTTTTCTCACTTTTCCCTAGTGACCTGAGAATTACTGAGAAAAGGGTTTGTGACAGAGGTGAGGAACTGCAAAACACCTTTCCTAGTCCTTATCACCTCACCAAACAAGACCTGCAACACTCACTATTCTGGCTGCTGACTTTGAAATGAATCTCTTCAGACTTTGCCTTGTCATGATTTTATTTTTTTTCTGTCAGTCTGAAAGTTCCTAACTTAACTTAACCCTCCCCACATCATTACAATTCCTGTCTGAGCTCCCCTTTGTACAGCTGTGCTAAAGAAGCAGCTGTCTTCACCAGATAGCAGCTACCCAGGCCAGCTTCATTATCACCCTCTGTTTTCAAGCACTTTCAAGGACAGCATGCTGCTTAGGAACAGCTTTGGAGGATGATGATTCATCCAGATAACAGAATTTAAACTCATTACGTGAAGTGATGCTGTTATTTTTATAGCAAATGTATAAAATTTAAATATAGTTTACATTTTTCAGAAGTTAGCTTTTATCTGTTAGATTGCAGGTATATGGGACTACACTGAACGTGTCTGTTTTGACTCATTTTCCATTTTTTTGTTTTAGATACAAAAATGCTATGAGATTTTCTAGTAGAAGCAGTTTTATTCTGTCCTCTGTTAGCTCTTTAATAGAAAAACAGCTTCCTTTATAAAGCTTTTTTTTTCAGAAAACTCAGTTATATAAATATTGCAATCAACTTGATAAATATCTGGAACAAAATTCAGCTCAAGAGGAAAAGAAACCCTCAAAGCCCTTTGACAGCTGGTTCCATATTTTTATGGCTGAAAATCTAGATGTCACATATATGCTTGCTAGTATCAATTTGTTTAATAATAATAAGCCAATCCTTGACAGAATACCTTCAATTCAAATAGCAGTTTTATGTAATCTATGAGAATGTGAGCTACTAAGTACATGGTTTTCAAACACAAGGGGTAGTCAGCAAAGATCTGTATACCTGTGTGAATTAGGTTTGCCACAGGGGTGTGTGTTAACAGGTAATGAGCCCTAAATCAGCTAAGGCCAACATGCTAATACTAAGGGGATTATATAGTAGCAGATATGATAACATTAGGCTTTACCCCGTTAGAGCAGCCACATAAATCTCTCCCTCAACTAATAATCCATAATTGAGTAAATCTGATTTGTTTGACCTTGACTGATGGCTTCTGCTGCTGCCAATAACCTTGAAGAGGAGCCAGAATTTAGTGGTATTATTATTATTATTATTCTTACTATGTACAAGAAATGGGCTTTCCATTTGTGGATTTTAATATTTTTAAGTATCAGATTCAAAGTTATTCAGGAGTCCACACCCATTGATTTCTATTTTAGTTGGTGTCTGACAAAGTTGTGGTACCCAAATGCCTTTGATTCTCATTCTAGTTCACTTCAAACCTGTGCAGCAACTCTTTTCACATTTGTCTTAAGTTTGGTAGAAACAGCCTCTTTCTTTTGATAAAATATTCACAAAACATTCCTGATATGGGCCACCTATTACTGCTATTATGATGTGAACATAAAGAAAGGCCTTTGTATGAATTTATCACAAATACAAGCCTGTATGGTTTATTTCTCTGTGCAACACTTTTGAAGAGACAAAGTTTCCTACCCATGCTCAAAGAATTCTTTGAATGAGATTAATTAAAACCTGTCTACCTCATTGATTAGTTTGCACCTGAAATAGCATTGGTGAGGCCTCACCTTGAGTGGATGTTCAGTGTAGGTCCCTTCCAAAAGAAAATGTTATTCTAGTCTAAAGTATCCTTATTTACAAATAATCTTTTGTTGAATTTATGTAAAAAGTGTGACAAAAAATATGGAGAGTCTACATGAAGTTATAGTAGCAAAAGCATCATAAAATATTCATAAAATTTTGCAATTAAGTGGAAAATGCAATGTTTAATAATAATTTAGCACTTCAGGCCATCTGCAACTAGGGCTTAGTGCAGGTCAAAGACTCTACTATTAAGCAATTACCTTTTTAGTACTACAAGCCATTTGGCTAACTTTTCTTCTGCAACAATTAAGAAAGGAATGTAAAGATATCAGTGAATACAATTTCTATGGCAAAGTTGGTAAAATTAACTTGCTTTATGTTTTTTTGTTTGCTTGTTTTTAAAGCAATGCCATTTTAGGATCACATTTATGCTCTCAAATTACATTTTGTAGTTATTAGTGTTACTATGTACCTTCATAAATTCATTCTCAGATCTCTTCGTAGCAGAAGGAGGTGCTGGTCAGAACTTATCTGCTACTCAAGTCTGTTTTCTCTCCCCATACAGAAAGAGGTTTATTAATTAGAAGTGACAATATATCAAGAACACTTATCCAGAAGTTAGAAAGAAGACTCGAAAGCTACTACAAATTCACATGGTCTGTCAACCTCTGAGTGAAAGAGTAGGTTTAGCTACAGAATAACACATTTAATGTTCCTTTAATTCTCAACATTCATAGGTGATTGTAACCACTCACAGAGGAGCTCAGGAAGCCCTGAGTGGCAAAACATCTTCAGATGACAGCCAAAATGAGTGTTTGGGAAAAAATCTGGAACTGTTATACAAGATTTTGCAGAGTCTATAGTTTTTTTCTTATGAATTCTGATAGAGGGATATGTTTTTCAATGTTGTAGCTTACATAATTCTTTGGAAGGTGCACTGCTATTGTAGAGTATGCTTAGATATTTTTTTGAAAGGTGAATGCTATTCTTAAGCTGGACGACACCGATATAACAAAGTGAGTGCATGTCAAGACAGCACCCCAATTTTCCATTTGTCTTCCATTCTCTTAACAGCATCCATTCTCTACCACTCTATCAAGTTTATCACAGTGGCTAAGAGGAGAAAAAAAGAAATGTAATCTCCTCCCCTCATGGGTGTGCGATAAAGAGATTTGACACAAGCAACATTATACTATTTATGACTTTGATGAAAGCCAACAAATTTTTTTGGAAGCAAAGAGCACTCCAGTTCAAGAGGCTGGATTCTTATCGTCACAGCTCAACATCTTCTGCAAACAAAAGCATCGGAAACAGCTGCATGAATTCTCCTGTCAAGCCAAGCAGCTAAAAACCTGAGGAAATCAAGCTAGTAGAGCAAAAATCAAGGGCAGAGATAGATTTTAATGTGCACGCCTAGCCAGCCGATTCTAGGCTTCTTTCAGCATCATTACTTTAGTTTGGGAAAAAAAACCAGACAACTCCCCAAAACAGAAATCCAAAACCCTCTCACATTTTCAGGACTAATAACTGGCTCTTTTCTAGTTGCCAGGTTTTCAGATGTCTCTAAAATCCCCTGTAAGTTTTGGGAGTTGTGGCAACGGGACAACTATCTCCTAATCAGGACAGTGCTAGAACTGAAAACACAAGTCACAGACCTATGCTATATCCTGCCAGTACCCCCTGCATTCCTTCACAGTGGGAAGAAATTCAAGACCTCTGCTCAAAATTTTTTTTTTTAATCACATAGTTCTTTTCACCCTTCCTGTGAGAGCTTGCTTCCCCTAAACCTGAAATTACTGGCTTGAAAGAAAATTATTGGAATATCTGAAGTTTAGGAGGCTTACTTGAATAGTTATCACCTCGTACATAAAAAGGCTAATTACTTCCAAAATATAAACATACTTCTTGTTTACAGCAAATCTAAGTAGGTATTATCCAGTTCTCGAGCATTCTTGCTCTACATGGTCAATAAATGATCCCTCTACCCATGACATTCACCCTGAAAATTTTATGGCAACACTTTCTGACTACTCTTGTGCTTGTCTGTAACTCAGCATTGTTACAGCATAGGAAATTCATATCATGACAAGATTTTTCATGATTATGAGCAACAGCTTGGCAATGGAATTCTCCTTTATGGGCCTGTTCCAAGAACTGTCAAAAATATCTTCCAGTTCAAGCAGGGCAGTTTTGATCACCCTCCTAAGTGGTTTAAAGAGTCCAATTTCTTTGTCAAGGTTCTCAGAGAAAGAAGGCAATTTCTCAAGGCACACAATATTAGTGCCCAACCTATCAGTCACCGTTATGAGACAAGCCTTGAGAGTCTGATGGCTGAGGTCTATTAACTGCTCACAAGATTGATAACAGGGTAAGTTGCAAAGGAAACGTTAGATTTCCAATCAGTCTGACAATCTTTTAAACCTTTTGCAATACCATAGAATAGATGCTGCCTGATACACACAGATACTTCATCAGAAACTATTTTTCATTTATGATTTCATAAACAAAGAGAAAGGTAACTGCATCTACACAAGCCAGGAACCTAAAGCCTTTCTCTTTCAGTAATTGCTTAGCCTCAGCTCAAGAATTTCTGTTCTGCTTCATCAGTTACAGTGTGAAATTGCAGGCTATGTAGTCAATTCAGACTGTGCAGCCGTTATGCACCTACGTTTAATTACCAGTATTAACTTCTTTTTTAAATGTAAGCTAGTACTAGTCTAGAGCAAGACCATCTTTGCATCTCCTAGAAAAGACTATTTCAAAGATTTCTTTGTATTAGAATATATAAGAAAATGCAACCCCAAAATACCAGGGAGTTGTGCAGACTTGTGCCAAACCTCTATCTTTCACTTCTCCTCATGTCAGACTTCGGAAATTGACAGTGTCTCAACTCTTCCAAACTAAAAATTAGGTGAAGCTGGAAGTTGTGTAGCTGCTGGGAAAGCAGTCAGCCTTCTGTTCCCAAAATGACAAGTGACAGAACAAAGCAGTTCTCTGTGAAGCCCATTTTTGCCTACATAAAGCAATGGCAAGAATTTTGATGTGCTTTTAAGACCAGTCAGTTCTGGCTACGCAGCGCATGGTCAGACAGATGGTCACTGACTGTGCCCATCATCTCAACTTTTTCCTGTTCCAAACAAATCCATTCACACTGTTTGTGTCCACATAACTGATCTTTTCAGTTTACTGCAGCTTTGCTTACAACTCTTCCCAAGTAATTAATATAGCAGTTCATCTAAAGAGTCCCTCAATTTCACTACAAAGTAAATTAATTCCTATACTGTCAGTGCACAGCTTGCAGGTGCAGCCAGAACCCTTCAACTGTATGATGCTGTAGAACTCTCAGATAATTCTTAAAATATGCTATTAATAAACAGACATAAGAACTATACTGACACCTAGTATTTATAAATATATAAGCAAACCCAGAATCAAGGATCAGAACTCAATGAGCCAGGAATCATGTAGTTCACACTGCTTACCCTTCAGAGCAGATTTTGCTTTTTCACTGCAACCCTAGAAGTGCGAGACATTCAAATCACAGTAACAAAATTGATTTATGTAAATATTTTGAAATAGCAGAAGTTCTTAACGTCTGACCAAGGTTAATTAATTGAGTCTTGAAAAGTCAATTAACCCTAAAGTTAGCAGTTTCACAAAAAGGAACAGGTGGCAACAGTCTCAGCTCCCAAAAGAACATCCTGGTTTCTCTTATGGGTGAAAATAAAGTTAACCAATGATTTTTCTGCACTACTTCATAGTTTTACATCTGCCATGCTCCTTCAAAAGACCTAAGGAATAGTCCTCCACTTTATATTGAAGAGCCACTGGATTAGATTTTAGATATAAATTAAAACCTGTTTTACTGTCATCACATGACACCCAGACTTCTGTGACATTTTAGTATTTCCTGCATTTATGGATGCACATTTTTGAAATACTGCTGCCCCCTCACCACTGTAGCCTCATAAGAATAGTTACCTAATTCTACAATGGTAGAGATGTGAAAATAATATATGTAATATAGTTACTCTACTTTTGCCCACCTTATGTCTTTTTTTTAATTAGTTTCCATGTTTGTTCTATTTGCAATGTATATTCCACCCTCTTTCATTTCAGTCTTTTACATTTCTCCCTCAAATTAGCCTTCCAGTATATTTATACCCTATTTCACTTTTTCCCTTACCAAGTCTCTCCGCCTCCTCAATCCTGTGGTAGTATCTAACTCCGCCCACCAGTGATCTGATAAAGTAAGAATAAAAAGCCATTCACTTTAGCAATTTAACGGATACAACTGCAAAAATCCTCACTGCATGAAGGTTATGGAGCATTTAAAAAAAGAAAAAAACAAGCATTAACAGGGCTGAGTCTTTCAGTTTATGTAATCTGCTTTTCTTAATTTCTTTGCATAGTTTTAAGAGCGTGCACTAGACATCACCAGATGGATAAATTCAGATTTCAAGAGAACATGACGGAAAACTAAACATTTCATTAGAATATTACCATTTTATCACAACATTAAAAGAGCATTAAGCAGATTCAGATGTAGTATAAGAGATTTTTTTTTATCTTGGATATTGTACTTGTTATACAGATATCACGACTGAAATAACCAACAAGCTCACACAGTCTTAATTATTTATAAGAATCTTCTGTTCTAAAGGAATCTTCCTATATTCTTCAGCAATGATCCATGTGAGCAAATTTTTTTAATCACACGCGTAATCTGTCCTTGTGTTTAGGTCCGACAGTTTTCAGAGGTGTGCAGAGAAAAAAAATTTAAGTGTAAAGCAAATTCTTCTATAAAACCTAGAAGTATTTTTTCTTTAATAAAAAACTGTACTATTGACATAAGATAATTATATTCAACTCTCTTCTTCCTTACAACAAGCATGGCAAAATTAGCTACCTATATTCTCCCTTTCTATCTTTAGTCGCCTTTCCAAAGTCTTCCTGAACTGAAAGATGAAAGATGTTTCCAGAAACAAAACCATAAAGATGCCTAAAAATGTGTAGAGAGCAGTTTAAACTGGAAGTAACTGTCAGATGGTTTTGATCAAAACAGTCTATTCCATGCCACAAGCCATTTTAATGAATGTATGATTAACGAGAAAACTGCCGATTGTCAGATTTCTTGCTAATGTGTTTGAAGATTTTGGCTTTGTGGACACTCTTCGGTTTCTGGTAACCAAATCCACCACCTCCACCTCTTTTCTGTAGTCTTCTGCCATGGCTGCTGTTCACATCTGGAGTTTTATGGGTTAAAGAACTTAAAAAGGAACAATTTGAAATGTTGCTTTTTAGGTATGGTCAGAGTTATTAACGTGAGAAAAAATAACAGCACTATAGAAAAAACTGAGTTGTGTAACTACAGACAAAACTAAAACTTTGTACCTGTGGTTCTAAATAATGCTTTTATTCCTCCAGTTTTCCAATTAAGTTGGTCAAAGAACTACTACTTCAAATTCCATCCACAGACAGGTTTGACAGTATTGTAGATAAAGTCTTCTATTTCATGCTCTTGCTTCTCTATTTCAGTATTTCATTATTAAACTCCAGCAGGTAGCTTTCAACACAAATAATTTAGCACAGAGGAGCACAGTACCCTAGAACATGCATGCATTCCACACATATGCATTCCATACATATGCATTCCAGTATCCACTATCTCACAGCAACTGAAGCACATCAACATGTCTATGCACCAAATTATTTTATGTTTGTAGGCACTTTGTGCACTTCCAGTATTTGCTATTCAACGCTTTCTTTGATAAACTATTGCTGGAACACAGTGTATTTGTGTGATTAATAGCAAAAAAAAAATAAAAATCAGAATTTGAAGTAGCATAAGAACTCCAGTAAGCTGCACTGAACATTTACAATGCAGAAATTCAGCTCTGAAACACTGCAGTAAAAGGATACTGAGGTCAACAAATGGAGGAACTTTAAAACCAAATGAAAGGCTGACTTTGGAAAGATCCAAGTTATTGACATCATAGATCTGCTTGAGAGAATGGGAATCATAAGCTCTAATATAAGCTTTGTAGGCTTCCTGGGCTGACTTGTGAAGGAAGTAGTTCTTCTCAATCAGTTTTTCCAGCTGGTGAAGGAAAAAAAAAAAGAAACAAGAGACATAATTGAATTATAGCTGTAACAACTGTGCAAGGTGTATCCAAGCAGATCGACTATGTGACTTGCAAAGGCATTCCCTATTCACTTCAGCAAAACTGCCCTGGGATGATAGAGTGCACATACATACATCAGAGTGCTTTTATAAATAGAGGGACAAAATAGCCTGAAGCTGAATCACAGTAAAAAGCCTCAGCAATGCGAAAACTTCCAGAAATCTTAAATTGTGTGTCCCAAAGAAGTTAGTCAAGAAGAGTACAACTGCAGCCACACCGTGGAACTATGTCTCTTGAGAATTAACAGATGACACTATACTATTAAGCCACACATCTGAAATGTACCATTCCATGTGATTTTATACATAATCTTATCTCTTATGGTGCAAATGCACTGTAAAATAAGCAGTATTGATTCTAAGACAAAAATACAGATGCAGTAGTGTAGATTGAGACTTCTTATTTACTGCAGGCTAAGTTCCCAATATTCTTTAGATCATTCATTCAATGTTCAACATACGTTAATTCTGCATAATAAAATAAGTTACACTAGATATCATCACTTCCTAATTATTCTTAAACAGGAACCTCTTTCTGTAAGGACTGTCTTCACTGCTTCTTGTACCTGCTATTTCAAATTTAAGGTACTTCAAAGAAGCTTTACAGAGTTTCTGTCAAAAGAATGATTTACAGAACTAAAGAACAGAAATTCACATCTACAGAAGAATCTAATGCTGTTCTATCCAACTTTGTGCTCCATGGCTATTTTTGTAGCATCACAGCACAAATCAGGTTTAGCTCATGCTGGGCTTTATTAACACCAATTAGTTAAAACCACACTGGGACAGCATATTAGCATTTCTAAGTGTTGGTACTGGATCTCCTTCTGCACACTAGAGTCTGAGTAAATCATCTTATAAAACTTAGCTAACGATTCAATAAAAGCTTCTGAAACATCGGTTACTATGCTAGACAAGAACATTCTGTTCAAAAACTGAAAGAGGGTTTACATCACTGTGGTTTTGTGATATAACATGAAAAAACAACTCTAACAAGGAAATTTGTACTCTATAATGATGACAAGTCAGTACTAGATATTAAAATTATTTAATTTCTAAACATTTTATTGCTTTACTGTCATCAAGAGACTATTTGGCAGGGGGAATAACAGCACAGTACTCATCTACAGGAACTTACCCAAACAAGCATGCATATTTTTAAACTGCAGTCATTACAGATCAACATTCTCCATGTAAATTATTATACAGATATTCAGAGTAGCTGTAGTCATTTCATACCTGAGACTGGATGTCTGAAATTTTTGACCATGAAAATTCAAATTCACTTAGTGGTACCTTAAAAAAATAAAGAAATAAAATTTTAAAATTATTTACACTGTGTAAATAGTGAATCTGTTTAAAACCTACGACAAATAGAAAAAGAACTGCTACATAATAGAAATTTTTTTTATACCAGTTGTAACTGCAAGGTGCCTTAACATCAATATGCCAGTATTAATCACCTCCTTTAAACTACAGTAATAAAGACACTCAGTATGACACTGTTACCACTTTAGCTTTTGTTTTAGAAGTTATACTAATACAGTTACAAGTGGCAAAACTCTGTAGTGTAACAGAGAAATCAAGAAACTATATGCAGTTCTATCATATTAAAATTATTGCATTTAGAAGGCAGCTACACTTCTTTTAGAACTGAACAAAATGCAATTGATTCTAAATAGAAAAATTTAAAACTGCACAAGCAACATCCAGGTTTTAATTTTCTGTAGATGATCAAGTACCCAGTATCCTCCTACAGAGAGGTCATAAGAAATTCATTTATTTTTTACCAACATAAGGTGCACAGCAGCAAAGCAACAATTGATACCCTCAATATTTATCTTTGTGCTGCTGAATTTAAAGTCAATTGTCCAGTTAAATATTTTCTAAGCGACAAAATGTTTTTCACTTAACTAATCAAAATGTTTGATTAATCACTACAGTTTTTGCCTTTCAAAACCTGTGACAAAGTTAAAAAAAGACAGAAGCTTACCCTGGCTTGCTTCAGGTAACGAAGAAAGCCCAGTTCTTCTGGTCGCAAAATGAGCAAAGCGTGTCCTCTTCCATTTATGCCTCTGGCAGTTCTACCCACACGATGAATATATTCCTTTTGGAAAGAATAAGAAACAGGAAGTCTGATCAGTCTTTCAAACATGTAGTGATCAAACAGCTTCAGAAACCCTCCTAAATTTAGCATTAACATAGTGTAATGCATCATCCATTATTTTTTAAGACCTTCTTAGCACTGACACATGGATGAGGGAAACCAAGTGCTGAAGATGAAAAGTACAATTATACTGAGACACAGCCCCTGACTACAAGCGTTTCACCTTTTACTGAAGAAAAATCTGTCTGCTGTAACTGAAAATTAAACTTTGCTTTTGGTGTATTTGTCAAAACTTTAGAGTTTTTTGAGTTTGGCTTGTTTATACTAGACATTTATTTATATAAGAATATTGATTTTTAAATAAAAATCAAATTTCCACTAAAAAGCTGTCAGGAGACTCAGAGATGCATATATCAACTCATACTCCTCCTGAGAAGTGTTTTGTTGTTTAGATCATTAGATTTTTAATTCATTTAACAGCACAGAGAATAACGTTTTAAAAATCAACTCTTAAAAAGGTAATGAAGGTCTCAGGTGCAGCATTTCCTAGAAGCCCGTGAAGGGAAATGAAAGAAATCCACGGCTATATGAATGTGGCTGAATCCTGACCTCCACAGCTATGTTTGTACCTAGGATTTGATTTGTTGCTGTGAAGTTTCTCTATTTCTTTAACTTACTTTTGGATCATCTGGAGGATCATACTGGACAATCCAGTCAACTTCAGGAATATCCAGTCCTCTGGCAGCTACATCAGTGCACAACAGTATTCCAGATTCTGCATTACAGAACTGGAAAAATGTTGTAGTACGTTTGGTTTGTTTCTGCTTGCCCTAAAAGGAAACAAACACATTAAGGATAAAAAATCAACTGAAAAAAAAAATCTGCCAACTTGTAAGCTTCAATCTAACCTCCCTTTTCACACATTGTATCACATTGTAGCCAAAAATATAAAATCATTTGAGGCATCTTTCCATATTATTAACACGTACAGACCAAACAGGACCATTTCACAGTGAAGAAACAATGCTACCACAGTAAACAGCACAGAACTACACAAAATGGTATCTCTCAGAGGTTACACTTGAACTTCCAAAGCATTACAATTTTGGTTGCGTAAGCATTCCTTTCAAAGGGGCTGCAGAAATGCCTGATGTTCAGAAAAAAGACATTGGCAAGTCTAGCAATATGTTAGATCCAATACAGGGTTAAAAAAAACCCAAACAAACAAAAACTTGCAGTGTTTCTAACAGAGTATAGCAAAAAAATCTCCAAAAGAACAAAATGAAAAAGGCACACGTGGTCAGTTATAACTATTTAATAAACTTTCAGTTAGTTCCTTTGCCTGAACTATTGCATCCTGTAGTTCTGATATAATTTAAAATACTCATTCAAATGATAAGAATTGGCACAGTAAAAACAAACATCACCCTGGCCTTAGAAAAGGTATCCAACACTCCAGGGATCAGGGTGTTTGGATTCTGTCTGACAACAGCTCCACAAATCTCGAGTTTTAGTGCTTATGAAAAGTAACTCCTTGGAAGAAAACAGAAAGCTTTCTACACACAAAGCATAAATTAATACCAGCGTTCACCCCTGGTTTGGAAAAGACCAAAGCTAACAATGCTTTATCTCTCTCCCCTACAAACTAATTAAGATAATCATCAGTTTTGTGAGTAGGTTATCTTTTTTAGAAACTGTACTGAAATAAACAAGGCAAACGTGAGGTCTCTAACAACTTACAGGTACTATTGGATAAATTAGTCAATGAATAAAAGCACTTACATGAATGGCCAAAACAGGCAGATCAATGTAGTTGAGTAATTCATAGTGGTACTTCACTGACATACACGAAGAAAAAAATACCATTAGTTTCTTCTTCCGGTTCTTCTTGAGGAATGTGAAGAGCAAAAGGAATCTTTTTTCCGATGGACACACTACATACCCCTAGAAAAATTTTAAATATTGTTAAGCAAAGCAGTATGGAAAAAAACTTCCTTTCAGCAATACAATTATAACAGGAAAGTGTTATATTGCAAAAGATATGTGTCAAAGAGCTGATTTTCCAGCAACAATAGGCTAAATCATTTGATTTCTTGTCTGTCCCTCACCTTGGTACATGAAATTCCTGAAGATTATAAACTTGGCAAGAAACTTACTGTACTAACATGAAATATTAAGAAGTAATTCTTAATTAATTCTCCAAAATAAGGTAAGCTCAGTGATCAGTATTTAGTTTATCCAATAAAAATTCATTTCAAGAACTGTGAACTACTGCCATTAGGCATGAAGAAAACTGCATAGGGCTCAACATTTTTTTCAATTTCAAGAATTTTATTTTACAGAATTCTTGCTACTATTTACTCTTTTAAGGTAACACAGAGCTATTGGTAATTTTATAACAATACTCAGCATGTCAACTGCACAAACAGAAAAATTGCTGTGCAACCCACTAAGCTCTTAGCTGAAACAGCAACAATGAAATGTATCTGAAGTATCCATCTCTCTAGTTAGTAATGTGGAAAATACGGTTAGAAAGACAACTGGAGCTTAGGTATGCAATACAGATAGGAACAGATAGGTGTATCTAACTGTATTACTATTTCATGAGGTTTTATATCATCAGTCCTGCAAACACAGACTGGATGCATATAACTACAGTAAGTCAGCAGATTAAATAAAGCCCTTTGGGCAACTGACAGCTTTTGCCCATTGGGACAAAACCACTTTTAAGACAGTGTTTGTACAACCCAATTAAAAACACAAAGGACTTTGTACGTTCACAGATCACACCCCTTTCATAACATTTGCATTTTACCTGTTCAAGACCATCTACTGTTGCTGTCTCCTTGTTATCATCAACCCCAACGTACAGCGGCTCTTTCTTCAGAGAGATCTTTGCCAGATCTTCAACCTTTCTGGTTTGTGTAGCAGAAAAAAGCATTGTCTGCCTGCGCTCTGAAAAAATATTTATTTTGAAAGACAGTCTTGTTTTTTAAAGAACTCAAATATCAAGACCATAACACCTCTAGCTGCAAGCTTCCCTGAGCAAGTCTTCTACCTCTTTCAATTAAATTCTAATTCAATCATACTGCTACTGACAAAGACAGGTGTAATTGCATTATGGATCGTACAGGATGTTTACTTAGGCTGCTCCCACCTTCAAAATCCTAACAGCTACCGAAACACAATATTCTTTTTCTCTGGAAAAATAGTAATAAGCATTTGCACATTTGACCTTGTAATTCTAATGATAGATTGATTTAATTCCCATCAATACCAAAACTTCTTTGTTGAAAAAAAAGAATCATGATAGAGATTGTGGAATCTCAAAATATTTATCATTAATTTTTTAACATACTATTTACATTTTTTCCTGTATTTTTAAAGTGAAAAGGAGAGCCTTGTTTACTCTTAAGAGTGTGCCTAATACATCAATTGCAAAGAATAACTAAATGAAAAATTAGAAAAAGAAAACATTAAGGTAAATACTTAAACTTCCTTAGGTTACTGTTCTTGAAGGTATGAAAAAATTTGAACTGCAAGTCAGAAGACCTTTTTCCTTATATTTAAGCCTTACTAGGAAACACTAAAGTGTAAAATGAAATAAACATGAATAGGAAGATGAATGAGAGAACAAAGATGTTAAACTAAAATGATTTTCTATGAACAGAATTGTATCCCTAAAGTGCATAGGTAAACTCTGTCCTTCAGACAGATGACGTTAAATAAAGCAACATACACTACCCATTTAAAAAAAGAAAAAGGTAAGACAGTCTGAAGTGCTTTTACAGAACAATAGAAATTAACGACTTCTCTTACAATAATCAAGTCATAAAGAAAACATAACGTTAGAGTCGAAGTGATTTCCAGGAAAGACAGATTTTTTTTCTTACTTGGTAGAAGTTTTATGATCTGTTTCATTTCTTCTTCAAATCCAACCTCCAAGATACGATCTGCCTCATCAATTACCAAACACTGCAGGTTCTTATACATGAAACCTGGAGTGTTCTAGAAGATGAACAATTTCAGAGTCAGACAGGGACAGGAGTTTTATTATGTTTTAATAATACAGATCAGACATCAGTATCTTATTTACCTGCATATGATCCAGCAGTCTTCCTGGTGTTGCTACAATGATGTTGATTCCATTTCCAAGTTTCTGTGCTTCTGCTGATCTGTTGCTGCCCCCCATTATCAGACCATAGGTGTGAACATGATGATTCATAAGTTCTTTAAGAACTCCGTAGGTTTGCATAGCAAGCTCTCGAGTAGGAGAAAGAATAATCACACCCGTTCCTAAAAGACAGGACAATCGGACAAGAATAAGTTACAACTCATGCAATCTCCCTCCTCAACAGCTGCGACACACTAAAATTCAACTGGGAAAGGAAGAGCCTTACCATTTCTAGGCATGAATTTTAGCTTGTAGATGAGCTCTACTGCAGGAATAAGAAACGCAAGTGTTTTGCCACTGCCTGTTTTTGCAGCTGCTAAAATATCCCTGTACACAGCAAAGTTAGAAAAAGTAGTATTTAGTTCATCATACAGAGAAAACAACAATCTTATTTTCAACAATGCTGACAATATAAAAATGTAGCAAGGCTTAAAGGAAACCAGCAGAGCTGGTGTCGAAGAGCTTGGTGGCAGACGTGATATACAACAATCTGTCACCATGTCTCTAGTGACAGTATGAGACAGTGTCTCTGAGATATGCTGACAACAAGACTAGAGAAAACAGAAATCCCTGCTTTCAAAGCCAAATGCAAAGCAGTTTCCCTAAGTATCTGTTCACACGTGACAGATATACTTTGTTAACTTGTATTATAAACAAAATATATAACACATACAAGAACATATTCAAAAAGAACCACTATGGCTGCAGAAAATCACATTTCATGTATTATCTGGCCAGCAAAAATTATACAACGTTTGGGGTCAATATATGGATTAAAAAGACATACTTCTTACCTGCCTTCCAGAAGCGGCTTAATGCTTTTATGCTGAATTTCGGTCATGTGCGTAAAACCCATGTCATTTATGCCTTTCAATGTATTCTCACTGACAATACTAGCCAGGGAAGCAAAAGAATTGTCTTCAAAAGCACCTGAAATTGGGGAGGAAATAAAAAAATATTCAAACTTACTTCTTCAATTCCATCGAAGACTATCCAGTAGAAACTGAGCTAAATGAAACAAATCAAAGGCCTTTTTCCTACTCTTTTGTACCTGAAAACCCAAAGATGTTGACAAAATTGTCTGTATTAACATGCTCCTAAGAAAACTACATGGAGCTGTTAAAAATGAACATAAATGCACTGCTTCTCCTGCCAACTTTACTAATTCTACACCTCCACCTTGCTCTTCATTGACTTTTTGCTATACAGTTAAACATACGTACGTAGAGATTTTAAGAATAAAAGGAAAGTGTATATAATGCAAAATTCAAAGACCCATAACTGAGGAACAGCTGTATGGCTGCCAGTGTCATGTCACCTATCTTCAAATACCTGACTTACAGAGCTAATTTGAAAACTACAGTTTGCTCTGGAAGAAAGCGTTAGACTGTGGATTTTTGCACAGGTATGACAAAAAACCCACAAGATACCTGTTAGGCCTAGTGGTAAACTGGGCACTTCCTCCTCCTCCTCCTCCACTTGCTCTCCAGAATCCTGCTTATCTTCATTTTCTAACTCCACGGATTCATCTTCAGTTTTTGCTTTTTTAGTTTCTGTATCTAGAGTGTTATTTAATAGAAAACAAATCAGTCAGAGACACGAAGGACAGGTTCATCACTAAAATTGTTCCACAGAGTGAATTTCTTTATTTCGTAAACCACTCATACGTGTCTGCTTTTTTCACGGTGTGGGAGGCGTAGAAGGGAAGATAAGGCTTCTGTGGAACTTTCTGATGGAGAGAGGAAAAAATTCAAAAATTCCTTCCACACAATCTACTTTGCACGGTAAAAGAGTGAAGCTTGTTGTATACCATAAAAAATTTCCTGTGGAAATGAGGAACATGTTAAAAAATTCTTTCCTATCCATAACGCAGACATGAAGTTTCCAACATCGTTTATGCTCAGGTCATGTGAAATATAATGCTGATTCCATCTTAGTACTTGAACTCTCAGAGGACTGCAGGAAAACATCTCTTTATTTCCATAATGATAAGGAATGTCATAAAGATAAAACAAATATAAGATACAAACTTCAAATACATATAAAAATGTACACGTGTACATCCATAAATACATAAAAACATAGTAAAACGTAGCAATAGTTGCAGGATGCAATTTTTGTGATAGTTTTCCAGAATACTCGAGTTTCATAACATACAGATGTTGCCAAAGACTGGATGTGCTGCTGTACTGGCTGCACACACGAGCACAGAAAGCATCTGTCACAGATACTTCGAAAAAAGCTATATATACTTACAGAATCATAGAATGCTTCAGGTTGGAAAGGACCTTTACAAGTCATCTAGCCCAACCCCCAAATAATAAACAAACAAAACATACAAACTTGGTGTTTCAAGACAGAATCCTATGCAATAATTAAATTGGTTCAGTTGTTAAACTTGGTTATAGGTTAAGCATGCATTACAAGTCCTAATGTCACAGCTGGAAGCAGGCAACGCTGCAGACCCCCAGGGTTATTCTGGCACTTCTCACACCATGCAGCCAACAAGTCATAGAATCATGGAATGGTTTGGAAGGGACCTTAAAGATCATTCAGTTCCAAACCCCTTCCATGAGCAGCGGCACCTCCCACCAGACCAGGGTGCTGAAGGTCCCATCCAACTCGGCCTCGAACACTTCCAGGGAGGGGGCATCCACAGCTTCCCTGGGAACCTGTGCCAGTGCCTCACTATCCTCATCACGAAGAATTTCTTCCTAGAGTCTAATCTGAAACTTCCCCCTTTTAATTTAAAGCTTTTTTCCCCTCATCCTATTGCTCCAGGCGCTTGTAAAAAGTCCCTCCCCAGCTTTCCTGTAGCCCCATCAGGTACTGGAAGGCCGCTATGAGGTCTCCCCAGAGACTTTAACAGGCTGCACAACCTCAACTCTCTCAGCCTGTTCTCACAGCAGAGGTGCTCCAGCCCTCTGATCATCTTTGCAGTCCTCCTCTGGACTTATTCTAATGGTTTCATCTGTTTCTTATGCTGGGGAATCCAGAACCGGACCTCTCCAGGTGCAGTCTCTTAAATTGGTTCAATTGTTAAACCTGGTTAAAGGTTCAGTGCACATTAGAGTCCAACTGTTACAACTGGAATAAGGAACCAGGCAATGCTGCAGACCCCCAGGGCTTTTAAGCACGTACCCAAACAAACCCCAGCACCTCTCACACTGTGCAGCCAATGAGTCATAGAATAGATTGGGTTCAAAGCAACTCAAAGCCCAGTTCCACCCCTCATACCACAGACAGGGACATCTGCTGCTCAAGGCCCCATTCAACCTGGCCTTGAACACTTCCAGGGAGGAAGCATCCACAAACTTCCCTGGGCAACCTGTGCCAGTGTCTCACCATCCTCACCATAAAGAGTTTCTTATTAATATATAATCTAAATCTTCTTTCTTTCAGTTCAAAGCCGTTCCACCTGCCCTGTCACTACTTGCCCTCGTAAAAAGTCCCTCCCCAAGTCCTCTTGAGAGCCTTCTCCCATAGAATGGAAAAAGAGAGTGGGCGCCTTTTGCGCTCCCCAGGAATAACTCAGCCCTGGCAGAAAAGCTGTATTAGTTGAAAATAACGCACCGTCCTCCACGTTAACCGCTGCTTTTCTCTTTTTCTTCTTCTTTTTCTTTTCCTGCCTGGGGCCGGCAGCATCCGCGCCCTCCGAGGTTGTTCCAGCTGCCGCCGCTTCTATGTCAGGGGCTGCTGCTGCCTCCTCCTCCTGCTGCTCCGGCGGGTCCTGCGGGGCGGGTTCTCCCGGCGACGCTGCAGGCAGCGGAGAAAGAGGGGAAAAAGCCAGAGTCAGCGCCGGCTCCGCCACCTCTCAGCCCGGGAGCGGCTCTGCCCGCCCCCGCCGTACCTGCGCCCTCGGCCGCCCGCAGCTTCAGGTTGCGCTGCCGCAGCTTCAGGTTGCGTTTGTGGATCTTCCTGCGGAGCAGCCGCATGGGCAGGTTGCTCGCGGCCACCGACACCGACATCCCCGCTGCCTCCCGCGCCCCTTCCCGCTCACTCGGGCACACGTGGGGACGGCAGCTCCGCGCGGCGCATCCGCTTCCGCCGGATGCCCCGACCGCGCCGCCTGACGGGCGGAGGCAGAGCCCTCTGGCGGCCGGGAGGGAGTAGGGCGGGGGCAGCGCCCTCTGGCGGCCGCGAGGGAGCAGCGCGGCCGGGCGGCGGCAGCGCCCTCTGGCGGCCGGGCTGGGGCAGCGCGGGGTCCCCGCCCCTGACCGCGCTGCCCTGGGTCACGGCCGGGGTTGGCACCCCCTGTCTGGCCCCGGGCTGTTCTTCCTTGAGGTGCCATCAGCAGTGACCCCGCCGGCTGTCAGCTCCGCTGGCATCCCCAGGGGATGCAGCACGGAGTAAGGAAAACTTCCAGTGCCAACTTAAAATCATAGAATGTTTTTTTTGGAAAGGGACGTTAAAGATCATCAAGTTCCAGCCCCCCTGCCGTGGACAGGGACACCTTCAACCAGACCAAGACGGATGAAGCCTTGAACACTTCCAGGGAGGGGGCAGCCACGACTTCCCTGGGCAACGTGTGCCAGTGTCTCACCACTATCATTGTGAAGAATTTCTTCCTAATGTCTGATCTAAATCTTACCCCTTCCAGTTTAAAGTCATTCCCCCTCATCTTATCACTACGTGATCTTGTAAAAAGTCCCTCCCCAGCTTTCCCGTTGCCCCTTCTGGTACTGGAAGGCTGCTCTAAGGTCTCCCTGGAACCTTCTCTTCTCCAGGCTGAACAAGCCCGACTCTCTCATCCTGCCCTCACAGCAGAATTGCTCCAGCGCTCTGATCACCTTCATGGCCCTCCTCGATTTCTAGCTCTAAAGCTGGTCAAACTTTCAGCACTGATCCTGGGGATAAAGGACTGAACTGTGCCTTCCGTAAAGCCCTGAATCTTCAGTTCCCTGTCTGTTCCTCCCGATGGGCACGAAGCAAATGGATTTTCATCAGTGCCAGGGAGTAGCCCAAATCTCATTTTCAGGGCTCGGTTTCTTGGAGCTCTTTTAGGCAGCATTTTCCAGCAGCCAACTGGAGCTCTCGCTGCTCCTTGATACCAATGAAGGGCAGCATGGCATTTCCTTTTAGTGTCTTGTTTTTTGGCTCTGCATCTCCCTCCAAAGAGTGATTCCTGCAGGCCGAAATGCAGGACCCTTCAGATCCCTCTGACCAGCAGATGGCAGGAACGGTACAGGAATTCGCAGCAGATGCTGTGCTATCTTAGACCAGTAACCAGTGTTCTTAGAAACCTGAATCCCTTACAAATGATGTAAGGCTCAGCCTCTAATATCTTGCTGTAAAACAGAACAAACCACAAAACTATTTCTATATTAATTTCAAAGTGTTTATTGCATATATCAATTTTTTTTAAAAACCAGAAATGTGAGAGATGAAACAAAAGTAATTTTTCACCACCTGTAATTGTTGTCTCACAGAGGTAATGTGAATCACCAGGGCAAGAACTAAACCTATTTTGCCAGACTTTTAGAATATGAACTGCATGATCTTGTCCAGACTTTCACAGACTGGATAACAGGCCTGGCCATTGGCTTATTAAGCTAAAAGAAAAAATGCCATCTCCATTGGCTGTGCTTGAAAATAAACTGAACCACCCTCAACAAGAAAGGCTTTTGATTCAAAATGCATGGGAAAGTCAGTTCAAGGCTGAATTTTAAGCAGGTAAAAGTTGCTTACTGGAACTCTGTAATTTAGATTCTGGACATGTTTTCCTCCTGGCTAACTTATATTGTGTCTGCACAATATATTTTTAAGAAGATAGGAATTTGCCCATCCTAGCCTGTACTGATTTATACGTATGTGACTAGGTTTGCTGTTTAGGTCCAGGTTTGTCCCAAGTGATGCTCCTTTCTGGAATATCGACATTGTACAGATTGAGTGAATTAAAAATCTGGACAGAAAGCAACTGATATTAATACTTACATTGAAGGAGGAGAAAATCATGTCCTTTGGGCATGGCATGGTCCACACGTTCCTGTCTTAACCAGTACTGTGAGGATCATCACTATTTTGCTTTCACCCATACCATCAGCATCAGCTCCAGTTCTGTTGAGAATTAAGACATGGAAACCCTGGTCAGGTAAAACCCTAAATAAGGAACTCACTGCAGTGTCCATTTTGGGTCCTGGCTGACTTGACAAGTCTTCTTTAAATTGAATTAGTGTGGCACAAGGCCCAAATTGATAAACTGTCCTGAAAAAACATGCTAAATCCTGCTGAGCAGGATATATTTGCTGTATCAATTGACTACTATTGGTGTGGAGCACAAGGAAAACTTCGTTGCATTTGCAGATAAATTCTGATCTTGCATCTGTGTAAGCATGAGATGGCATTATGTATGGGGATTCAGAAACTATAGATTTCATCAGGTGGCAGACTATCATGTGCTCGAACATTGCTTTGTCTCAATATCTTGTAAAAGGTGTTGCTTAGAGTTAGCAAAGAAGTGTGCAGTTGTGGAAATGTCAAAGCATGTTTTAAGAGGTCATTTCTTTTTGTCTTTTTCTTTTTTTTTTCTTCAAGATGCATTTGTGGAAAGTCACAAAAAAAAAGTCTCAGAAGGCAGTAACTATAATTTTATTGTGACAGGTCTAGTCAATAGTTTAAACCACTAACTCATGTTAATAGTTTTTCTCTGAAGTTTGGCATTTCTTAGATGTCGTATGAATTTCCCCTGACACTTTTCTTATTTCTGTCCAATAGATTCATTCTTAATTGCTTGACTTATCAGGAAATCATTAGTAACAATAGGATTTTCTCAAATGGTTATTGAGATGTTGTCAGAATGTCTCAAATTCCCTATACATGATCTTGCAGAAAGGCTTGTGGGGAATCATGGTTTAGGTTAGCAAAACCCTTATAGAACTGAAGAATTCTGTGTTAGAGACTCTGAATTTCTCTCTGAAAGTGAATGTTTTTAATGGCTGCCCATGTCAGTATTTTATCTCCCAGAGTATATTAATCATTAAACCTAAATTCAAAAGCTTTTCTCCTACTTTCCATTAACTAACTTGTGTTGGTTAATGATGTAATGCAAATGTAGTAATTCATTTCAGTTGTATCATTTCAGGTAGATGGTGATAATTAATGCAAAAGGTATCAAAATCCCATATAGAAAAGGTGAAACAAAAGTATGTAGTAATTTTTGGATACTAGAGTTGTGGTGCAGAGCTGAGTTAAGGCAGACAGATTTTATTTTCAGAAAGTAGAATCTCTGCAAATGCGCTTTTTTGGTGTCTTATGTTGGACATAAAACAAACCACTGCTGATGTAATTTATGAACATCCGCACCACTAAGCTGGAAGTTCTGAACTAGAAAACTAGAACTTTTCTTGCTTACAGCCACAAACTATAAAACTATTCAGCAGTCTTTTCATTTTCTAGTAGATTGCAATTTTCCCTATTAGATCAAATTTATCTGTTGAGCAGTAATAATTCAAATGTGTCTAAATTATGTAAGAAAAAATCCTGTATATGTGTGTGAGTGATGAATACAAAATAAGCATTTTGCCAATTTAATTTAGACATATAATTCAGAAATCTGGAATTTGGAAAAGTTACCCTTACATGAACTGACGTAAATGGTTTTGATACAGATACATCACGATATAGCACGTAGAGAATAGATGACTAACATGTTAACAGGGGTTAGAAATTGCTGATGCAATTCTTGTCTCCATTGTGTATCATTGAATTTCACTGAATTTATGTGGGAATTTATAATATACCTTTGAGTTTTAGAAAAGGAGAGTAACATATCTGTGTTTGGAGAAAGCAAGCTAGACTATCATAATTTTTTAAAGTTTTGGCTTAATATTGCTTCCAAATAATGTCTCCCTTGTGTCATGTGGGAGTATTGTCTCAGTTATGATATCATGAACATTTTGTGTAGCAGCTGATTTCAAACTACATTTGTAAATTTTTTTGGCATGTACCTGCATGTGTTCCAAATCAAAACCAGTGCAGATTTGCTACTGGGATGAGAAAGTAGAGATGGGTAGAATTGCATTTTATGGAAGATCTTGGATTTTGCATACCTCTTGTGGGTTTTCTAGAACTTTCGATTGCTCAGGTGTTTCTGAGAAGCAGTTTAATATCTCGAAGTGTTAGGTCATCTCAATTTCCCTTACTAGTAAAGGAAAGCCAATATTCTAGAGTTGGAATAATCTGGATCATGCCAGAGTAAGGAACTGAAACCATTTTAATTGTTCTAATGAATGATCTCTTTCATACTCACAGAGGAACAAAGTCTAGTCTCACTCTTTGAGACCTCTCTGCAGAATTTAACATATGAAACCCTGGAGTGTCATACGAGCTGGATGGCAGGCATCCAGGTTACTGTACTTGTCTGGGTCCTTCCTGAACACATGGTGATTATCAGCTGCATGCCCATCCTGCTTGATCCTTAATGGCTGGAAACCCACAAGACCAGCTTTCCTTGTGTCCTTTTCTAGCAATGGGATGCAACCACTTTGGCAGCTGCACTCAGAGTCTAACAATTTGCAGATAATAACCTGGCCAGTTGCATACTTGTTACCATCTATAACTACATCATCAACCCTGCTGTTATCAAGGCAATCAGTTGAATGTGTGAGATTAGCTTAATTAAGCTGAAGAGAGCTATATGGATATGCCCACAGCTAGACTATATGTAGTTTATGGGCAAAAAGTCTTCATTGTTTAGAAAGTGCCACCTAGCATAAAATGCTGTAGTTCAGCAGTAACGTGGTTTATGCACTGGTTTGTCATAGAAATTTATCCTAAGGTCAGTGTTTAGGTCCTCATCTCCAAACTTTATCATGACTAGGGCCCCACTTGTGTCAAGTATTGCTTAAATCTCTGAAATGAAGAAGATTGTGGGATCATAGAATCATGGAATGGCTGAAGTTTCAAGGAACCTCTGGAGATTGTGTAGTCCAAATCACCTGCTCCAGCAGGGTCAGCTTAGAGCAGGTTTCTCAGGACTCTATCCACTCAAGTTTTGAGTATCTCCAAGGATGGAGACTCTACAGAAGTCTCTGTCTTCTGTACTCCTTTCCATCAGGTATTGATACATGTTGAACCTTCTCTTCTCCAGGCTGAACAGCCCCAGCTTTCCCAGTTTCTCCTTGTATGCCAGATGTTCCCTTTTATCATCTTTGTGGCCATTTACTGAACTCGCTCTAGTATGTCCATGTCCTTGTACTGAGAAGTCCACAGCTAGACACGGTACTCCACGTGTGTCTCACCAGTGCTGAGCAGAAGGATCACCTCCCTTTTGTCACAATTGTCACGGTGGGACTTCCTGTTACAATTGTATAACACTTTTTTCCTGACAAAACTTTGCCATTTCCAAGATAAATATACAGTAGTTTTGTATTCAACACCTACACACTACAAGCAAAAAAAATGCTCTAGGAAAACAAGGTGCTATACATATTTTTATCCTCACAGAGGCAATGAGAGAACAAATAATATGTACTACAAGAGCAATGCACAATTTGTAATGTACTACTGGCAGCCAGCAGGGTACCATGAGGGTAACTGCATGCGTAGCACACAACTGAATAGTTTGGATTCTATTTTATTCTATCAATGCAGTTGATTGTTGTTTCTGACATTTGTAATTTAATGTTACTCAATATTTTGGGGTACTTGGAACCTAAGTGCTTTTCTGAATTAGATGAAATAGTAATGAGACATTTCCTATTATATTTTAGGAGGTTGTTTACAGCTGTTTGTTTCAACTGTTCCCTCATCCCTCATAAGTGTTGATAAATAGCCTGTTTTGCACGTGACAGTAAGATACAGTTGCCTTTTTTAAGATGGCATTTAAATTCCTTGTATTCTTTCTTCACCTATAAAGATCCATTTTTCAATATTTTCCTGTTTTTATAGAAACTTCGTGAAGGTCTTTCAAATTACTATAAAAGGCTACAAGTAGGATCAAGTGATGAATTAACAGATCAATCAAACTGTGTATGTAGCAGCTAGAATACAAGTTACAGACTGACAGGTTCATAATCTTTAGAATAATAATTTTCTCAGGCATAAAAGGCTTTCCTTTTACAGTGGCCTCATTAATTTAAAGAACCCTGGTAAATACATAACTGCCACCTTTTCCAAAGGGGTGTGTCTTTTATATTGCCTGATCATTTACATATCTTCATTTAAAACAGCTCCGTTCAAATAATATAAAGTCATAATTAATGACATTATGAAATCTGAGTCAGTAAGTGAAATACGCAGGGTCAGATAAGATTCTTTGCAACTACTTTGAAGATAAAATTTGAAAGGGTGGGATAGATCTTTGTACATTCTGTGTGCATGGCAGCTGGATTGAGACAAATCCGTGGTGTTCTGTGGATGGAGTGAACACAAGATGTCACCCTACCCGTGAGATAGCTCCAACACAAAAATACCATTAGTTGAAGAGGAAAGGGAATGAAAATGAGTTTGCTCCCCCCTCCCATGTTGTCCATCATGTGTTCCTTCATTTAACTATTGCAGAAAACTGTTTCACTACAAATTTTTTGACTCACTGCTGAATATTTTTAATTCAGTTCTATCATGCCATTTATGATTTTTAATTGCTGTTTTAAAGTAGGTTCCTGAAATTTGAAGTCAGATTTGTCTTCCTTGAATAGCAGCTGTATGTTTCTTCTGCTGCTATTGAAAAAAGATGATGGATAACAGTTCAATGTTTTTCTGAGTTTTAATCTATCTCATTAATTTTTATTTGTGTACCTAGAAGTCTAAAAGCTTATAGAAGGATAAAACGTAAAAAACTCTCAGGAGAAGTTTCTTCCTAAACTGTGTAAAACTTTTTGTGCTGAAGAATAGTGTATTCTTTCTGTAACAGTTTGAAATTCCTTTTATCTTCACTCTAAAGGATGCAAAATTCTTTCTTCAAGGAAGAAGGGGTTGAAAATCTTGAATTAAACAAAACATTTTTTAAACAATGGTATTAGCATTTTTCTGATTATGGATGGGGACCTGGTACCTTAAATACTAAACTCCTTGAACTCAAGCCCCTGAATTTTGTAATACTGACAGCATGCCTATATTCAGAATGATATTTATGCTTTAAATGTTTGTTTCTTTCCTGTATAATAAAAAAGATTTTGCAGTTAAGACATCTGTCTAGGACATCTGTGTGGGACAGAACTTAATGCCTTTTTACAACGCCCATATTACCTTAAGTGATCATTCTAAGTTAATTATCTCATCCACACAGTAAGAATGTCTTCATCTGTAAGATGAGGATAGCCATTTTTCTTGACTCTCACTGCCTGTTTGTGTTGAGATAGCAGGTCTTTAAAGCAAGGACTAATTAAAATATATATATTCACATGGCACCTGTAACAAAGAAGGCCTGGGCACTATTGTAATATTAAACAACAGCGTATTACTCAATGTATAGGGGTACTACTCTTAACCTCCCTTACTCTTGCCAACAGGAAGACTGGTGAGGGGCTCAGGGAGTGCAGGGATAGAATGAGGGGAACAGTTTTGAGCTGGGGGATTTGGATTAGGTATTAAGAAGAAATTTTTTAACTTTGAGGGTAGTGAGGCACCGGCACAGGTTGCCCAGAGAAGTTATGGTTGTCCCATCCCTGCAGGCGTTCAAGACCACGTTGGATGAGGCTTTGGGCAACCTGATCCAGTGGAAGATGTCCCTGCCCATGGTAGGAGGGCTGGAACTGGACTATTTTTAAGGTCCCTTCCAACCCCAACCATTCTATGATTCTATGATTCTACGATTAACCACCAAAATTTAAATATACAAGTGATAGTAAAATACTATTTTATAACAAACTATGCATCTCAGGGGACCAGGTTCTCATAAACCTGGGCAGAGCAGGAAACTAAATAGTGAATATACAGTATGTCAAACAATCTGTGATACTCATACCCAAGCATGTTTTTAACCCATGGTCAATAACAAAATACCTTCAAGAAGATATCAAGCGAGTTCATTCTCACATTTGCTGTAAGGGGCACTTAGGAATACACTTACTGGTGATGTCCTTGAAGTGGCTCATGCCTCACTTGCTCAATATTATTGGTACGGTCCTGCATCCATAGTTTTACACTTCTGTTCTGCTTTACATCATTCTGCACGTCCTTAAAACCAGTGGAAGTTGCTTTTACTCTTAAGACTCTTTCAGATTACCGTTTAAAGGAGTTGTGATGTTCCCAAGAATGGTTAATTATTAATCTGTTACGTAATATTGTGGGTTTTGATTGAAATTCGGTGTGAGCTCAGACAGTCAGCTCTCCATGAGAGAATGCTCCATAACTTATGTTATTGGACTCTGAGCTCTTATGGTTCAAGCCTTTATAAACTGTGTCAAGCTCTGATAGTTATAATTATTGCATACGTTGGCTTAACCTATATAGTGTAGTCATAACGCATTAGCCTTTCCAACTTTCAGCTGCCTGTGCTTTATTATCAGTGACATTTTCCCTTAAAGGTTCAGAGCAAGCATGACTTTACAATCAGCTGTAAGCTTTAACTAAACCAACTTTTTTTCATGGAAGACTTATTGAAGAGACCAGGAGATGGCAGTCTTTCTTAATGGATCAGGGTTAAATTGAGCTGATTCTATTCCTGTGCCCCAGAAGAGGCAAAAATTTAAAATGAAGTGACGGAAGACCACACTTCTTTGTCTTGTCAGCACTACAAGCCATTGCATGCTTGACCCCTCTGGTATCGTCCAGAGGCTTTTATTTTAGTGTCAGATCTCAAGCAATCACATAAACTGAGGGAGAATCATGGTCTTCCTAGTCTTCAGATTGGCCCTAGTGGACTCTGGCTGGCTCAATATATCTGAACTGCAGTTCACTCTTCTCTGGTAATACTGATAGGAGAAGTCAATGCATGTTACTCAACGTCTTGCCACTGTTTTCCTGAGCATTCATGCCTGTAGACATCCTAGAGATGAATGTTTGTCACGGGAGACCTCTATTTTTAACTTGGCCTGCAGGAAGATGAGATGTTTACATCTAGCAGAAGGCAAATGTTTTTGGACTCGTGTGGCAGGGTTCTGCATGTGAGAGTTGTGTACATGGTAAGGAATGTCTGGATATAGGTTTGGAATATGGATATATTGAGAGTTCAAAACTCCTTGGTATGGCAAAACTACTTGATATATAAATGACATGAAATATGTTGACCATCGTTTGTTATTTTGTCCACTTTACAAAGCAATAGTGTCTGGATAGATATAATGGAATTTGTGTTAGCTGTGTATATGAAGTTTTAGTTGCTATGCAGCATCATGATATAAGCCTCTAAAAGCTATGTTAAATATTTAGTGTGCACTTGATCTTCTGCCAGAAATGTTTAAAGGCATGATGTCTCATTAATAATTATTAAATCATTGAATCATGCAAAAGGGATGTTCTATCTTTACTTATGTAATGGTAAAGCACATGTCATTTACCAATGGAATTTTCATGAAAGGAATTAACAGGGCCTTATTAGAGGATGAGTATTAGTGAAGGAAGTAAGTATTTGGTGATTGAAACAGTGTTCAGTCATGGCATACAGTCCAGTTTCTACACTTTCCCATACTCTGGCAGCTTAAAACATACTCATGAAAACTGGCAGGATTAAAGAAACAACATTAACAATATAACAAAAATTAGCACAGTGCCACTCTGAGTCTGGGACTCAGAAAATACATATAGAGTTTCCAGCTCTGCCACAGACATCCTGCATGATTGAAATCAATCATTCCTGCTCACATTCCTACCATCTGACTATGGACTTTAGCAGAGGTCCTGTATTAAAGCACTCACTTTAGAAAGCAGTTCAGCCGTCACATGGGCTCCATAGTGGTGTCTGTCTCTCTTCATTGACTGTTGGGAGTACAGAATGAATAGACTCCTAACATAGTCAAGGTCCTTCAGTGCAGTTTCGAAATAATGCTGGATGTTTACCTCGATTTGTAGGCTTTAAGTATTACCTGGTTGAGTTGAAATGCTGTACTTCCCTAGAGGGTTACTCTTACCCTTTTGTATAGAGTTCAGAAATTAGTTATGCCTCCTTTTCCATGGTAACAGTCAATCTTTGCTCCAGGTCCAGGATATGTAGGGAACCAAAGCTCCTGCTACTATAAGAGACAGGGTCTGACCTGGAGTTATTCCTGTATTTCTTCTGGTGAGCCCTTGTTCTCTCAGAGCACCTGTCCTCCCTCATCCCTCTCTGCACAAAACATGAAGGAATTTTGTTATTCAGCTTGCTCTGCAGCACTTTCTGTGCCTATGCCTTCATTCCTCTTCTACAGGGTATAGAGTGGAAAAAAAGATTAAGTAAGATTGAGTGAAATGGAAACAATTTCTATTTTTTCTAGTCTCAAAATGACATTGTTTTTGTATGAGATATATATCGTATAATGCCCATCTTTGGATTAATAGTGTGTTTTACCCTTTACCATTCATGTGTGTAAGGAATGAAGATAATCAAAGACAAAGAAAAGGAGGCAGCAAATCAGTATAGGTTTAGCTGCAGACAGAGAGCAAATGTACTCACTGTGTAGTGTTTAAAAGGGTAATTTAGGGCTTTAAATGAAGCCTGAATTACTTCAACCTTGAATGGCAAAATGCATTCATCTGTAATTATGTAATTTCACAAAAGAAAGCAAGAAAAACAAGAGATGCCTACCTGATTTATATGGCAAAGTGGCAAATGAAAAATTCTGAACTAGGATTTGTACATTTCAAGAAGAATAAACCAGGATGTACATGGAGACCTGGAGCATAAGGCATATATATTTTGCAGATGTGCAGCAGGTTTTGACAAATGAAGCAGATTTCTGTGTGACTTCTTAGGCTCTAAGACTTAGGACCCCAGCAAGTGTAAGCATTCAAAAAATGTCTCCTGTCTGGATACCAAACATGGATCAAAATTTCTGTTGCAAAAATAGAACTAAAATTTAATTTAAAAAAAGGGATAATCGACTTCAACAAAAAGATTTGATTTTACTATACCATGGGGTCCCCTGAGTGTGCTCTTCTAAAAAAGTATGTTCACTCAATGACCCTGACAACAGTGCTGGAACAGTTCTTTCATGATGCCAAAATGCAGTGGCTCATATTTAAGCACACGCCAGTGGAGATGTCTTTGACATGAGGTCAACCGTGTTCTCCATGCTTAGAGGCTGCCTCATACCGACCCACAGCTCAGTGGGTTTGGGTAGTGTAGTATCTGGAATAAGCTGGATGCCATGTCTCAGCTTCCTCAGTTGTTTCTCCTGTGTTTCATGAGCCTGTTAAAGGATTCTGGCATAATAAAGTCAGGAGAAATTATTAGGAAGAGTAAGAAATTGGCAGGAGCCTTTGTTGGACTGTGTGTTGAGCCATGGTTTTGTGCATGGTGCTGGTGAGGTAGTGGGGATGTAAGTATTGGAAGGGCTATGTCAGAAGTTCAGTCACAATGGAGCAGGTGGTACAGGTGTTATATAAAATAAAACTTGCACACATCTCGGCTTCCTCAGAATATCCATGCCCTGTGAAAACAGCATTTTAGGTTGCTTGGTACATTGATGATCTTGCAGTATTCTCACATTGGCTGATGCTGTACAGCTATTTGTTGGTCGTTGTGAGACTTACTCTGGAGTCTGATTGCTTGGGATAAAATTTAAATGCAAAAGTAATGTAATTTGTGCTGTGCCATAGAATTAGTGTTAGACATTTTTTTTTTTTTCTGACAGAAGAAGATGAAACATTGAATGTCTGGCCTTGCAGGTGTTGCTGAGAGACACTGGGAGATATAACAAATTGAGTTTTCCAGCCAGTCTGATATTAGTGTAGAATATTTACTGCCTCCAGCGAAGCTAAACTTCACCTATACTATGCATTTCTAAACATTTACACCTTTTACAACGTTACACCTTTTAAGTAGTTAACTAGCTTCAAAAAGGATAAACAAACTAATTGTAAATAATTTTTTAAATAACAATTACCAGCATCATATTATCTTTCCATTAAACAGCACAGCTTCAGCAGAAACACACACCTCTGAGGCAGCAGCTGTGAATCTGTTAAGATCTCGTTCATTATAAAAGTCTTGGTTTTATTGGTTTTAAGACAGATTCTTTCAGTCACGTTCTCAAAACCGTCTTGTAGATTCGTACACATGATTTTAAGTGTGAATGATTTGAAGGCTCCCAGTATCCCTACCTGAGTTCTGTGATTTTGCCTTTTTATTTTGCAATGATGGTGCTGAATGAAGAACTGATCTCTATTTTGTGATATTGCACTTAATGAGAAAATGTTTATAATTTCAACATGCAATTTTCCAGTATTCTCAGACAGCTTCAGTGGCATAAGCAGTACTCAGGGTGTGTTTCAGAAACACTTTGATTAATAAAGAACAGAGTAGTGAGCTACTATGAGGAACTGTGTAAAGATTAAGATTTTCATATACTTTTGGAATGGAAAGAGACACTCGGGTAAAATATTTTAGGAAAAAAATCTGGTAAGGGTCCAATTTAATGAAAAAGTCTACTTAGATGCATAAGTACAGGTGTCTGACATTTCCTTTCATAAAGAATTTCTCCCAAAGTTATAAAATAAGAATAATTACTTTTAGAACAATTTTCTGATCATTTAGTCAACCTGGATTTTCTGGAGTACATCTTTAGATCATGGATTATATGTGCATATCTCATTATCACTAATGAGAATTTCAATGCAGGATATAGTTTTACTGTGCTATTTTGTCTGACTTGTATTACACCTGTCAGTCTGCTTTCCTCCTGCTATTTCATTAATATTTAAATATTAATATTTAAAGGTCAAACTTGGTCTGCGGTTATATTAAAATATATTATTCAGTTTCATTTGACTTGAGAACATCTTTGGGGCAGTGTTCACTAGATAGAGAAAAAGGCAACTGCCATAAGGTTTGATGTCATTTTAATGGTTTTTTTTCCTTTTCCTTCAGTAGAAATTGGACAGTTTCCTTCTGAGAGAGGGTAGAGAAAGATCTGTAAAGGAATGAAGCATAATTCATACTGTGGTCAATGGGATTGAGGTGGCACTCTTCTCTGTACCTAAAGAGTCTTGCACTAAGGCAGTGACAGGACAATGAAGCAAAACTGTTTTTCCATTAGAATTTCTCAGTGGAAGATGTGTCTATCATTCAGGCTTGATGCAACTCTCATTCAGGTCAATGAATGAAGGCGTGTGCTGGCAAGACCTGGACCAAACCCCTTCCCCTCTCTCCTAGGTTCTTGAAATAAACATGGAGCATGTTTCAACAGTATGGCATCCTGGAATAAAAAAGTGTTCAGTACAGTGGTGTGGTAAGGGTAGTTTTATACATTAAGCAGCATTTTTTTACAAAGGTATTTAGATAGATGAACTGTGTTCCAGAGATGGGATTTTGCAATTCAAGAAACTGTTTACCTGTATAAATAGTTGTGACATCCGAATTGAAGGTTATAAGGTTATATTGCAAAGAATTATGACTATAGAATGTAAATTCCATAAAACAATGTCATTTGACTTGATATCACATTAATGCTAAGATTTTTATGTGATTGAATCCTCCTGAAATGAGCACAGAAATTAAGTGTCCTTTACTTGCTGTGTTCCAGAAGGTAATCTGGTGTTACAGAAAAATTGGAAGAGGCCTAAAAAGACTGGAATGGATGTGTGTAGATAACCTTCAGTGTGTCAAAGCTGCTTCTCTTGTGGATTAGAGGATGCCTACCATGAAAAGATCTCAGATGAAGGTAGAATCAGAGCTGTGCATATGCTGCACATGTAAATTTTTGCCTATAGCATGCACTTGCTTCAGTGCAGAGGTCCTTGCAATATTTGCTCATCTGCAAACAAAAGGGTCCCAGAAAAGACTTAATAGAATCATAGAACATTTTGGGTTGAAAGGGACCTTAAAGATCATCCAATTCCAATCCTCCTGTCATAGGCAGGAATACCTTGCACTGGATCAGGTTGTTAAAAGCTCATCCAGCCTGGTCTTGAACACCTCCAGGGATAGCGCATCCATGCCTTCTCTAGACAACCTATGCCAGTGCCTCTCCACCCTCACAGTAAAAAATTTCTTCCTAATATCGAATCTAAATCTCCCCTTCAGCTTAAAACCATTACCCCTTGTCCTAACCCTGCACTGCTTTCCTGTAGCCCCCTTTCAGTACTGGAAGGCTGCTATAAGGTCCCTCCAGAGCCTTCTCTTCTCTAGGGTAAGCAAGACCAACTCTCCCAGCCTGTTCTGTATAGGAGCTGGTCCAGCCCTCTGATTATCTTTGTGGCCCTCTTCTGAACCTGATGCCTTCATAACATCAGCCATATGACACTACTGCAAGAACAAGTGGGATATGTGGTACCAGTCATGTTAGATGTAGCGTATCTGTCCCATCCAGAATTTGTTTGGATGTCTGCCCAGGGACACGAGGGATCCAGCTTTTTCATTGTCTTGTCTTGATACACATCAAGGGATTATGCAGACCTAGACTAAAAATGGTGTCCACAAAATGTGGACCACAGTAGTGAATTGGACTGAGCACAGGTTTGACCACATGTTGGTTACATAAACATACCTGTGGTGCTGGGAAGCTGTGCAGCTTGACATATTTTATTGTAAAGGACTATCAAGCAACAGGGAAAGTGTTCAGTCAAAGTCTCAAATCTCTACCATGGATGTGAACAGAAGTGTAATTGTTGTCTTCAGTAGAAATAAGATCAATCTCCAAGCTAACAGTCTAAATAAACTTGAGCTGATATCTTAAATAGGTCCTTGCAGTGGTTCACCACTATGGATATTTTTTACCACAGATGTACGTATTGTGCCATTTCAGAGTATATTAGTTTTCCACAGGTGATGTAAAGAGACAACAGTCTTGGAGTCTCTTAATTTGCCTGCTAAGGTGTGGCTGTGAGGTGGTAAAATAAAATGGAATGTATTTCTTTTTGCTATGCAATACTTTACCTAACCCCAACAACTTAGGCTGGAACTTTCCATATCTGCACAATGAGTTGGTGATTATAGCTTTCGCTATCAGATATAAAAATAGAAAATGTAAATGTATTTACTTTTAATAGGAGAAATTATCTTCAGCTATATAGCTGTTTTTCCAAAACCTAATGCCATGCTTATGAATTTAGAGTTACCTGCTTGTAAAGGTCTGACGTAGAGTTATAATTAATTTGGTGACTCTCCTCAGCTTAATATGATTGATCAGTGTGATTTTTCTGACCTCAGCTGGTGCTGAACAATCAAATGCCCTTGCTGTGCATGTGCCTCCTTTGAAACACAGAACAGCAATAAGAAAGTTCAGTTGCAGATACATCGAAGGAAATGTTTAAAATGTGATGTGATATAAATAGCTGATCTTTTATCACTTTTGGCATTTCATCAAGGAAGAAAAAGTATTTCTAATAAGCTAAGTGAATCTTCCTAAATTCAATAGCTGAATAGTTCCTTTGGGGGGTGTGTGTATGGAAAAAAAACAAAACCTTTTTTCTGCTGCCATAGAAACCAACCTTAACCAGGGAATTGGCTTCATATTTATGTTGTGTGTGTATTCCTTCTTAAATATGAAAAATGACACTTAATGCCTCAAATAGGTAGTCTGTTGATCCCCTCTTAGTTATGGCTGTATTTTCACAAACAATCTTAAGAAGCAATTTTTGACTAGGAAATGAATAACACGCAGACCCTAAAGAGACTGCAGAGGCAGCCCGAGTCCCACCATAGACTTTTAATATATGGCAGAGTACATTGGGTGGAAGGAGTCAGAGGGCTCCAATTGCATCTTGGAACGGGGGAAAGGCAGCAGATGTACACCTCTTCCCTTCCTGTGACATCACTCTTCATACGCCTCATCACAGCTAGTGGGTTTTCATCATTTCAAGTCTTTTTTGTAAGAAACCAAGAAACTCTAATAAAACAAGAGTGGGGCAACTGATACAACCATTTTTCCTGTAGCTCAGTTCTTTAATAAAACATGACTTGTGCATCTCAAAGCAAGAAGCTCGTTGGTACTTTGATTGGTCCAACTGGCAGTAAAATTTGCCTTGAAAAGGAGTAAGTTTCATTAAAGTGTCACAAGCTGAACCCCCCCAAATTAAGGCACTGAAATGACGCATGAAATGCTGTCTCTATGGGCATGGAAGTTTTGGCACATATCACCTGCTTCTTGTGGAAAAAGAGTGTAAAATAGCACATTTTTGAATATATGTTTAAAATTGCAGAAAACTTGTTTTGGTTCATTTTACTGTTGAATCTACTTTTTAAAATCAAAAGAGGTATTTTTGAGCATACCTCGTTTCTTGGTGTGATCCTGCTCTAGCACACTGTTTCTATAGAGAGCTTAAAATTATGCCAGTTTTAGGAGAAGAAACTGTATGCTAGCTAGTAATACATCTATGAACTGAATTAACAGCTAGAAATGTTTTCCCACACATTGTGTGTGTTGTCTGTGTATCTGCTTTTGGTGCACTATGGGACTGCACATTGCAGATTAGGAACTCCAGTGACCTATGCGTCCTTGGCATTGTGATGACCCTTCAAGGGAGGTAAGATTGGGCTGAACTGAGAACATGGCTCTGCAAAATGAAGGTCAATCTGTCTACTCAGTGCAGCTATATATACATTTCCAGCTCTTTCTTCAGTTTCTACATTTAACTTGAGAAAGAATGTATTTAGCGCCAACATAGGTTAAAAAGGCTTTCTACCGCTCACTCCTGGTGCCCCAGGAGGGATGTCTGTCTGATTGCTGTGACTCTCGAGAATAAGAAGCTGAAATGCTCATTTTAACATCACTAAGAACAAAGGCAAAAGACAAGGCTGGGTAAAGTCCATTCTGCAGATCCTCAAGGGCATTCGTGCTTACATTTTCCTGTGGACCACAGGAGTACAGCTGCACCATTTAATGAAGAGAACGGGCGAAAAACACTCTTAGGAAGAATCCTACACTGTTGTTTGTCTGATGTCAGTCATACAGCACTGCCACAAGCATAAACAGATAAGTGAAAGCTGCCAGTCTAGTTAGTTCTACATATTTTGCATATATAATGGAAAAGCAGTCAGCCACCCACCAGCTGTGCAATGAAGGTGGCTGACTGTGAGTAGGTACAAAGTACTGCATTTGCTGCAAGAAATTTGTAAATATCTGCAGTCAAGTCAGGGCACAACTAGCAGTGCTGTGTATGGCAGTCTGCTGTAGGGTCTTTCAGTATGGTCTGGGTGGGCCCTCAAGGCTTTGTGAAGGGCATGCTGAAGCTGGATATCCATCATAGTCCTGGCTTTTTTGCCATTAACTGGTTTCATTCATTTTAGCACACGCTGCATTTCTTTCTTCTCTGACTGGTCTCTATGTTCTCACTTTAAAATATAGCTCTACCTTAAAATGCATTTGTAGATCAAAAATTATCTGTGTAAGGATAGGCTCTTCCTTCTCAACAAGGCTGCACTCAGAGAATAGTACTCACTGACTAGTGTGACAAGAGAGAGCTTTGAATCATTTTTTACTCTGTTAGCAAAGTGCTTGTGAGGTTTGCTCGGCCAGTACCACAAAGAAAAACACTTATTTCCTTGTCTCTCTTCGGCATTAGACCCATTTGCTAAGTCCCAGCTGTGCGAATACACTGACAGCAAGGGTGTTACACAGGTGAAACTGGGCACCTCATCTGACCTACACAGCCTTCCTCCTTGATTATAGTGTCATACAAGAAATAAAGAGCCAGTGTAAAGCTTAGATCTCTCTGCCTTTCTAGATAGTAAGAATATTCTTTCACAGAAAGGCACGGTTCAGTTCAAATAAGAACTAAATGAAGTCTCTGGGACTTTGCCAGGTGCTAATGGCTGGGGTGTGGTATAGGATGTAGATGCCAGGATAGTTGTTCAAGGGCTGCTTTCAGGGAAGAAGCAAAGTCAGGGGTGATGCAAGGCAGCAAGTGAGGGGGTAAAAGAGTTATTATATCCATTTTAGCTCCTTGGTATATTATTTTTTTTGACTGAGGGCCTGAAAGTATTTCAGGGCTCAGTGATACCTTCTAACTCCAGAAGTGGCTTCAGTCAAATAGGGCCAGACCCCCATGGCATGGGGCTGTATAATTAGCAGATGTGACCATAGAATGACTGACAAATTGACTATGGGGATGTAAGCTTGGGACCAGGTGAAACTTAAATATGTTCTGTTATTTATATTTCCTCCCATTTCAAAGTGATACTTGTATAGATTAACAGCCTAATTATTTGAAACAATGAAGTTCATTAAGGAAGTTACTTTGATTGCAAAGCCAAGTATTTTGAGGCTGAATGCAGCATTAACTATATGTCCAGACTCTTAAATTACAGTATCCTACTTTAGTTCTCTACAAGGTACACATCTTATTCAGTGTGCAGAGGGACTTGCAAAGGGAAGGGAATCAGGACTGAATTGGCCTTAACTAATTGCTGTATGCTGGGCATAGTTCCTAATACCTACCATTTTGCTTGATTTCTATGGAATATAATGGATTCTAAATGTTATTCTGGTGATATCAGACTGCCCCTCCACTTGAAGACTTCAGGTCCTTTATAAACAGTACCTTACCTTTGCAAGACTTATGAAATGGTATACTTGGACTCACAGGCATCTAGACGCAGCTCAGAAATGTAACCCAGATATATGCACTCCTGACCTTTCATATTAATAACAAATCTCTTTCTCTTGTTTTATGCCTGGTAGTTATTGATTTTCAATACAAATGGGAATCAGAAATCTATGGTGCCTTTCAATAGATCTGCTGCAATCTGCTGTAATTATATTTTATAAAATTTCAGGCAAAGTCTCTGAAACAGGTATAATGAATTAATTAGAAGCAGCTGTAGGTCTGTTTATATGTTGCTAAGTGACAAAGCCTGAAAATGAAATTAGTTGATACATTCAGCAATGTTAGTGGGAGAGAAGACTTAAATGGAAGAAATTTTTCTTTTCACAATAACACTATGTGAAGCTACAAGTTGAAACTTTATTTATGCCTGTATCTTCTTTACAGTTCCCTCTTTATACCTTCTTCTGCAGTGCATATACTTGCCATAAATCTGTAAATAGAAATTGTATTGTTGCTCCCTCCTACCAAATTTTATGAGAGCCTGTGGAGATGAAACTAATATTGTGACTGCATTTTTCCCCAGCAGTTAATCTAGCTGGTCAGTGTGAGATGGGGAAGTCTCTGGATAGTGGGAATACTGGAATAGCATGGGGAGATAAGGTGAGAGTCCCTTTTGGGCATTGTGCATGGAGACAATCCAAGTCCCATGTGAAGCAATGTGGAATTTAGCTTGAAAATGTTGGTGTCTTATTAAAGGCATAAAGTACCAATTTTTTTTTGTCCAAGTTGAAAAAGGAGTGCTTTAAGGCAGAAAAAATAGATTCCTTCAAGAAATACATTATACAAATTTATTAAAAAAATATATAATCCTCAAAAATATGTAGCCTCATTGCCATGCATAATTATAGGTTTGTAGAACTTGGAGGCAATTTTAATAACAAGCATACTAAATACTTTTAATAATTACTTTACTAGGACCATAGGTACTTTCTAGCAGAGACCAATAATGTCGGTACAGCACCACTGGAAGGTGTGATTGCAGCAAAGAAAAGCTGTAGGTATAATGAATACTGATAACACAAGCTTCACAGGCTTCAGTGTGAGCTGTGCACGGTGGTCACAAATTCCAGGTGGATCTGTGCATGTAAGAAATGTCAGCTGATATGTACTGGTGTTGGTTTGCTGTCCCCCGTGGCCATTAGCACCAAGAAAAGATCTGGCCCTGGGGTGCTGTTAAGACCTCAGCTACCCTATATATTCTTTGTTCAAACAAAGATTATGTTGACTCAGGAGCATAGAGAAAGAATAACAGTAAATGATGTTCTGGCTGTAATGGAGATGTGTTTACAGGTGAACGATTTGTCTACCTGTCTGTGTGGAATAAGACTGCCAGAATTCCTGTCAAAATGTGACCACCAAAAGTAAATATAATCATACCATTGTCTTCACTACATACTGTACCAATTTCTTTGCTTAGATGAGGTCTGGGAGGGGACAGCCGTTAGCATGAAAAACTACTGTCTAATTTAAGATACAATATTTCTTAATCCTTCTTTACTTATCTCCTCTCCCTCCCCGGTTCTGTCTCCTTCCTGCTGCAGTATGATGTAGTGCTACTGAATGCTGATGAGGTCACATTAAGTCCAATCCCAGCCACTCATTATTGGCCAGCTAAGTTGGCATCATAGCAGCATTTAATACTTCTGACTGGGAGAAAATCTATGGAGAAGGCTGGTCATGATATTGAATTGTGTAGGGCAAATATGGGTTTGTTTAATTTTATTTTGCTTTTTAAGGCATTTATTCAAATCTGGCTTGATTACATTCCCTTCTCACCACGTTCATCTCAAAAAGGCAAAATCTTCCTGTGTTCAATAATCTCAACCTGTTTTCTGGAAATGCACATACAGGGAGAAGCCAAGACCTTCTTTCAGCATGCAGTGAGAGAGATTTATTGTTTATACTTCCTACTGTTTCTGCCATGGTAATGCCTGTGTACCTTGATGAAATGCTTCTTGCTTCAAATAAGTTTATAGATGAGACATGGAGATTCAGAAGGGAAACCAAGGCAGAGAAGTACCAGAATGTAGGACAGTGTTTTGAAATTCATTACTCATGCCATTTGAGACATATATGCACTAAATTTAGGTAAGAATAATCAGTGCCAAATTGCTGTGGAGATTTCCTACAACTAAGAGAATAAACAGAGAGGCAGTGATTACTATTAAACAGCAACTGAATACAAGTGGGTGCCTGTGGATGAAACAGCTCTTTTTCAATTAAAAATTAGATGGATTAGAGGGGGAAAAAATGTGATCCTTGGCTCTGAGAAACAAGTCTTAGGAGTTGTAGATATCATCAATAACAGGTAAGTGCTGGAATCTTTGAATTATGAAAGCTTTAAAATATATAAAATATGAGTTACAATTTCTTTGTGCATTACCAAAGAAGCTGGGCTCTTTCATAGACACATTAATTTGGAAAGAGCAATGACACACATTCTTTCAGGTGCTTCTGCCTATTTATGGTACCCAGACCGTAGGAGCAGTCACACTAATGCACTGCAATATAAAGTACACTTTAAAACCATTTCCCTAACTGCAGCTGTCAAACACAACATCAAACGTGTCCTGCGTAGTGGACATACATTCTTTAGATGAAATAATAGAAGTCTCTAATGTTGTTGAATTACTCCACTAAAGATAAATAGACAGTTAACCAAAATGCTTGAGGCTGAAAGGCACCTCTGGAAATAATCTGGTACAACCCTACTTTTGAAAGCAAGGCCAGCTTGCTCAGGATTTTGTCCAGTTGGGTTTGGAATAGCTCCAAGGATGAACACTGTACAGTTTTTTGGGGAAACCTGTTCCTGAGCATGACCACCTCCTCTGCAAAAAGACTTTTCCTTATGTTTACATGGAATTTTCCACACTTCAGTTTGTGCCCATTGCCTCTTGTTCGGTCACTGGGCGCTGCTCAGAAGGGTCTGACTTCATTTTCTTTACTTCCCCTGTTAGGAATTGATACATATTTAAAAAATCACTCTGAACCTTTCCTTCTCCAGCCTGAGCAGTCTGAGCTCTCTCAGCCTCTACTTGTATGCTGAAAGCCCTTAGTAATCTTTGTGGTGTTTTGCTGGACTCGCTCCAGTATGTTCATGTCTTTCTTGTCCTGGAGAACCCAGAGCTGGGCTCAAGACTCCAGGTGTCTCTTCTTAGGGGAAGGGGGAAACACTGCCTCTTCTGACCTGCTGGCAAAGCACTTTTTAATGCAGCCCAGGATACTTTTGGTCTTTGCTACAAGGGCACATTGTTTACTCATGCAAAACTTATTGTGCATGAGAACTCCCAAGTCCTTTTCTGGAAAGGTTTTTTCCAACTAGTTTTTCCCAGACTGAACTGGTATTGGGTTGTTTCCTCCCAGGTGCATTTCCCTTTGTTGAACTCCTTGAAGTTCAACTTTTTCAGCCCTGCTGATGTCCCTCCAACCATTTTCAGTCTCTGTCAACCACTCGTTCTAGATTTGTATCATCTGCAAACTTCTTGATGATGCCTTCCTGATCTACCCTGTCACCTAGATCATTAAGGAAGATTGGCCTTGATATTCACTCTTACAGTACACCACTAGGGAATGGTCTCCAGTTAGACTTTATGTTGCTGATCACAACCCTTTCAGTCCACCAATTCAGCCTGTTTTCAGTCCACCAATTCAGCCTGTTTTCAGTCCACCTCATTGTCCACTTATCTGGCCAGTACTGTATCAGTTTGTCAGTGATAATGCTGTGGTAGACAGTGCCGAAAGTCATAAAATGTAAACAACTTTTACTGTCATCGTCAACCTGATCTTGCCGTTGTAGGGGGCTATCAGGTTGGTCAAGCATGATTTCCCTTCCATAAATCCATGCCAATTACTCTCAATCACCTTTCTGACCTATGTAAAGGACCTCTTTGAAAAGGGAAAATTGGTCCAATCACCTTACCCATGACTGAATTGAGGACATCTGTCCTGTAGTTCCTTGGATCTTCCTTGCCATTGTTGAAAACAGAAGTTATTATTGCTCTCTTCGCATGCTTAGGAACCTTCCCTGATGACCATCATCTTTCATTATAGCGAGTAGCCTTGCAATGCAATTTGCTTTCTCTCTCAGCCCTTGTGAATACACACCATCAGGTTGCATGGACTTCCATTGCATAAAAATCCATTCTGTTTGAATGTTCCCTAACCTGATCCTCCTCCATGAATATTAAGTCTTCCTTGCTCCATACTTTCCCACCAGTCTTCTGGATCTGGAATTGCTGATGGCAAGATTTACCAGTGAAAGACTGAGGAGGAGAAGTCATTGAGTGCCTTTTACATGGCTTTTTTTGTGTCCTTTAGCATCAGGTCAAAGTTATAATCCTGAAATATTTTAATGTGTGAAGTCACCATGGGAGACTGCATGGAAATGCTTCTGTATGTTTGGTCTCTGCTTTCACACCTGTCTCTCACTGATAAATGTGTTTTTCATTTTCTGATAGAATAATTATTTGACACAAGTACACTCTGCTCAAAATATCAAGTATTGCAATCCAGCTTGTCAAGATAATCTGAAATGTAATCTCCTGATCTGGAAGTGGAAGAATGTGGGTTGTGTCATTCCTGTTTTTCCTTCTTGGTAACTGTGGTGTGCGTTGCTTTGCATCTGTAAGCATCTTTGAGCTTACTAGCACATTTTATTATCAGAAATCCAGCCTCAGAATCAAAATCAAACCATTTATTACAGAAAGTTAGAGCAGATGTAGGCCTAATGGTGGTGTGCTGCACAGTGTAGGCTCTAGTGAGTTGAATCATGCTGAATCATTTCTTACCAGAATGAGATGAGCCTATATCTAAATTAACTTATGTCAAGCCCCCCCCAAATTAGACAACAAGTTGCTTAAGGAGCTTGAATTTCTACCTGTATGCTCTGCTGAGAGTCAAACACTATAAACCAGATGATGTCTATCTATTTATATTTTTCTATTTTCCTGGATTTATATTTTCCTGGTTATTTTTTCCTTTTAAAGGAAAGGTGAAATGTTGTACATGATACAGTGCAAAATGCTTCTGTTGCTCTTGAATGAAAGCTACACATAGCTCTGGCTTCTGAAAAGCAGCTTTTAACTTCATCTGTATGCACTACTTATGCACTACTTACTCACCTGTGCTGTGACGGCTGTTTTGCTTCATGCCAGGTTTCTCACTAGTCCTGTAAGAAATCTATTGTAAATGATTTGCAGGGCTTTCCTTCTAGGTCAGCAGTTTGGAAGCACTCTTTCAAAACACAATTAAAATGTCCCATTTTCTCATTGGCATTAGGATAATAAATGGAAGAATTTCAAGGCTTAATATGTCTCTCCCTCAGAAATACTTCAGATTGCACACCTGTGAACAGAGGTGCTTTATCAGAGATTATTTCTTCAGATTTCCTCCATGACTGAAAATTTTTGACAAGAATTTGATTACTGTTGTGGGCAAGTAACCTAGGAAATAAAGGCTATTGTGGGCTATTTGCTGGATGAATCAGTTAAAGCAATAGTATCAGTTAAAGGCAGTTCATGCTGGTTTAGAAGTTTCTACTAGCTTAGTAGCAATCTTCTCTGATGTAGCTGTAGTTCTGATGTTACCTGTAGTCTAGGCAAAAATAGAACTACAATGTGTCCTGCACTTCAAGTTGTTTATATGCCTTGTGTTATATCTTATGATACTGTCAGCAGGGGAGATCCAGAGTGGGAAAGTGATGTTATTTGTTCTTCTCACAAAGCTTCTTGATGGCGCCTTGCTGTCTGGATGCACACAAGAAGGAAGTTACTGCTGTCCTCTGCAAGTCTTTCATTGCTCCACTGAACAGTATACTTTGGAAGTGAATAGCTCACTCTCTCCTCCCTGTCTCACAGCAGTCGTGGGCCACATTTCAGTTCGTGGCAATCCTGTGTCCCCAGTAGTCCATTCAGCCGAACTGGATGTGTTTTTATCAGCTCATAGGATTTTTGCCAGCAACCATGGCTTTATCCAGTAGTATTATAGTACTGTCTAGGTAATTCTGGCTCACAGACCAAATATTTGAACACAGAGGTTTAGGCCAGAGGTTAGATTCACTCAGTCACCCTGTCCTTCAGCAAGGCAAGCTGTTTGCACTTTTGTTGAAGAAAACTTAAGCTTGTATTGAGTGGAAAAAAATATGTCATTTGCTGCTTTCCTTTACCTCCATTGTAAAATACAGCACCATCTCCTGCTTACCCCAGCTCTTCTCACCCAGATATCACCAGCTATCCTATGGCCTTTCCTAGCTTTGACTCATCTCACCTCAGGGTGATTATGCTCAGTTTCCCACAGGGTCCCCCGGATTGTTTCCTCCACCAGAGGAATTGTCATGCTCATCACTTCTTGCTGCTCTTTCTGAACTTTAATTATCTCTGCCCTAAGGGCTTGTGAGCCTGAGGAGCTCTCCTTTGACAAAAGTGGGCTTGCTCACTAGGTTAAGTGCAGATTTTCTCAGGCTCTCATAGTACCTATTCTGCCTAGTTTATCTTTGCATTGAGCTCCCTTATCTATAATTAATACACGTCAGAGATGAATCTGTGTTATAAGATTTTCTTATTAGGATGAGTTCTTCCATGAAAATGTTTATCAAATTCTGCTCACCTTGACCATAAGAGTGAATTCCTTTGTTCAATTTTTCACAGTCCTGTGAAGGACTGTGCTCTAACCTGTCAGGGCTAACACAACTCAGCACTAATACCTCTTAAGTCTGGATCCAAAGTTCAAATAACATCTTAATCACAGATTGGGTGGAATGTGCCAGCTGTGAGTCTGCCTTCAGAGGAATTTGAAGCATTTTTTTTCATGGATGTATTTGAAGCCTCAGTTTGATTACTTGAAGAAGAAAAAGAGGAGTCAATACTGCCACAGAATTGCATTTAAATGTATGAAATTTTGATGCAGGGATATCAATGACCTGAGTTTTTCCAATGTACTGGAGTCTTTAAACATCATACTTCAGCTTTCATTAACATCAGAGAGACTTGCAGTCACCTGTACAATGATTTTCCAAGCTTACTTGGCTCAGCAGTGACAGAGCAGAGAGAATGAGTCATATTTTTCATTAATGACTAGTGATTTTGGACACATAAAGCTTTTAATTTCCAGAAATATCACAGGAATCATTTTGCCTCTCTTCCCTTAATCCTCCACTTTAAAAACAGTGTCAAAAAACTTCCTTGAAAAGTCACATTTCTTTATTTCCAGGTTTCAGATTAAAAATGCAAACACAAGTGCTTGTCACTCACAAAGGTCCTGGCAATAACGCATTTAATCTGATTTCTTCTCCAGCATCCCTCACAATTCACTCTGCCACTACAGTGAAGCTGATTGTAGTGTTTTCATCCTATCCAGTTAAATTGAGAATAATATTTCTATTGATTCAGAAAGCAGAAGGATTAAACTCTAGCGTGTACTTTGCTCCATTGTGCCAGGGAGTGCCTTATAACCAATTTATAGCATATTCAGCTTAAGTTTACTGAACGTAGTTCCAATATCTAACTGTCTATTTACATCAAGGTTGACATCTTGACACAGACAGTCATTTTATGTTGATATAAGTGATATGGTCTTTCTGAAAATTAAAATGAGTTTTATTCTTTTTCATCTGCTGTGTCTATCTAAGTAAAAGGCATTCAGTTTAAAAGCATTTCTGACTCTTCTGAGCTGAGTTCAGCTGACAAATATGCCTACTTTTGCACAGAGGTAGAGAAGAGTCATCAGGTCATCTGGCTGATCCTCTTTTTGGGTAGTTGGTGCTTGAAGAGCTTATGCTTACATTTTTCAATATTCTATTTCAATGTGTGATGTTTAAAGAGCTGCTGTCAAACTGATAGAGTTAAAAGCAATGTTGCCATTGTGTATTTGTTTATTAGACTGAGACTGCTCACTGTGCTGTCTCTCAACTCTGAGTTTCTACAGGTCTCGCAATCAAATGGGCAAGAAATTGGTCTCATTTTTTTAAGGCTATGCTAAAGGACTCAATCTCAATTTCACTACACTTAGCAGTATGCATTTAATCTGAACAAAAATTAAACTAAGATAATGCCTTGAAGTGAAGGTGAAACCAGTCTAAAACTCTTTGGGCACAAAAACATACGGTTCTGGTTGCAAACATTTTGAAAAAGAGATCTACAAGTGTGAAGCAGCAGCTGTCGTTCTTTGTCTTGGCCTTGGATTGTCCATTGCTGATACAGAGGACTTGGAAGGTGCTGTCTTGTACTTCTTCCTTACGGTGTCTGGATTCCCTAGTCCTGTGAGTGTAGGATCCTGGGAAGCTGATAGTCCAGGTGGTGGAGATGAGGTTTGGTGTTCAGCAGAGGCATGAGGAATGCTGAGACCAATCATGCGAGGGCCACACGTGGAGATGTCATTGAGCTATTCTCTTGAGGCCAAGAGATAACGATGCTTTGATGCTGCTGCTGTACGTGCTGTAACTCTGCTGTGTGCTTACCAGGAATGTAGTGATGCAGGGAAAGACCATGTCTCCTGCTGATCTTTTGCAGATATAATATTGGGATTGGAGGCCTGGGATTATGGGAGTGGCATTGGTTACCATTTCTTTATAGACAACAGAACTATTTTTCTGTGAGTCACTCAGTTCAGCACCTATTGGAATATCCTGTATCCAGGCAAGAGCTGGCAATTTTCCTGGCTTGGCATGAGGCTGTTACATCCATGTTTTCCTAAAACATGTACCTTTGAAGGCTGCGTCCTCCCAGGTATGTTCCTGTTCACATAGCTTACAGAAAAAGAGCAGATTGCAGGACTCCTCCTTGCTCCTGGGTGTGACTTAGGCTGCCAACTCAGCCAGCAAACCAATGTCAATCTATATGAGAAGGCATTGCTGCTGCCATGGGGTTTAGACAGCACGCCACGTGTAAGAATGTGTTAGCACTGATCTTGCAAAGACCTGATGTTACGGGCTATCAGTTGCCTGCAGTCTCATTACACCTGTAAGTCTAACTGCCTACAGATACTGAACACACAGCCTGTATATATCCAATGTAGCATAGAAAGATGTTACTCTTTATTGAAGGCCGTGTTTGAAAAACATCTGATTGACATGGGAAGCGTATAGGATAAAGTGACAAAGATTGGTACTTTACTGCACTGTAAACTCAGTTTGGAAAAGAGAGATTTATGTGAGTTTTGAAATGTGTTTAGTTCTTTGCTTCCCTGCTATACATTACATGAGGAGAAGAAAATGGGAAAATGATCAGAAAAGTTGTCTGAATACATTTTAATAATAATTTTAACATAAAACGAGAAAAGTCATAATTTTATTTCAGTAGTTCATCTTCATTCAGACAATACAGAGGTTACTGCAGAGCTCATGTCTTTGATTTCTTACTTTACTTTGGCTTGTGTACCAACCAATTCTTGTTAAATATTTATGGACAAGATTAAAGACTTTATAAAACTTAGCAGTTGGCAGCTGTCCTCGCCTAAAGGATAATGCAGGGTTTTCATTTTAATTGGATAACTATGTGACCAAAATATGCAAACCCTAAGGGAAATACAAGAATTGAAATGTGTAAAGTATTTTTTTAAAGAAAATACCTTTTTAAGTTCTGTACTTTCTTTTCCCCTTAGTAGCTTTTATCTGAAGGTGAAATTGCCATTTCTTTTTCACTTCTTTCTTTTTAAACTTTTAGTTCAAGTTGGTCATATGTTTTTTTCTTTTTCCCCAGGAGTAAAACTTTTCAGATGGAGTTCCTTCTGTTACAGGCCAGGCATGAGTTTATATGCCTGTATTCTTCCTTCTTTATTCTTCCTTCTCTTCCTACACTCTTTCTGTTTTTTGTGATCTTAATTACTGTTATTATTATGTTAGTGGGAAACTTTGTATTCCACCCTTTGAATATTAGTCCATCAATAAAATCTTGTAGGCTAAGGTCTTCTACTTCGCTGCCTATTTACACATTCTCCTTCTGTATGTCAATACTTTATGTACACCTTTCAGTCCATCTAAAAGAAAGGACAACTGGAGCTGAACAAAGACACTACCTTTTTTCTTGCTGAACCCTATGCTTCTGCCTTTCTAACATTGTTTTCCCTGCCATCTTAAGCCGTGTTGTGACTACTGAAATCAGTAAAGCTGATTCAGGCTATCTTTGCCTGAATGTCTATAGAGTGTGGTAATAAAGCACAAATTTATTTCTTCACCCATTCAGCACCTTGCAATGCAGGGACCCCTTATTTTCTCCCTGCATGGATGCTTACATCTTAAACCCATTTTATGATTAGATTCATTTTCCTTAATACCATTTCTTAAGTTTTTTTCAGATGTATATTAGCTGTGCTATACAATCTAGTTTGTTACTGCATGAATAGTTTAAGATGATCAACATACTTCTATGAATTTTAGAATCATCTGTACCTATGTGTATTCAGTTTTGTCTTGAGTAATATTTGTCTAGCTGGGCATGTACTGTCATGCTCAGTTTAGCTTAACTTTGCGACTGAATTGCGCTGACTTTCATATTGCTACTAATCATTTCATCCAGGATATTGTGGTCTAAGCTAAACTGGGCATCTATTGTCTCCATTAAAAGTGTGTGGGAAGCCACGCAATTCCTTGCAGAGCTCAGCAGGTGGAGAGGAGAGCACACAAGGCACGCTGTTGCCTTTTTTATTTCCCAAGTAGAAAAAAAGATGGAGAAGGGCTATAGAAGATGCCAGTGGTCAATGAGAAGACAGCTCCTTCTGCTTGAGGATCACAGATTTGCTCTTGGAATAGTGCTACAAAAACTGAGCAGAGATCCTTCAAAATCCAGTTGGAAAAGGTGCCCTCTGTTTAGCCAGAAGATAACTGGTTAGAGAGATGACCCAGGTTGTAGGAACTATGTATTCACACCTCCAGTGACACCTTCACTGTCTGAAGGGACAGGAGGTCTTAGAGTACAAATTACTGGGGGAGCTGAGGTTGAAGAAGAAAATCACTGTGAGATGCAAATATGAGTTTATGGTAAATGGCAAAATTAAATATACGCTGCACTAGAGAGGGAAAATGATGTTGATCTCCAGCCCTCTGGTTCTTTTGTAGAGGACAAAAAACTGTATTCTACTGCCTTTTTCCTTGGTATTTATATATAACTGTGCAAAAACTCTTTAGACAGTGGTTTAGAGGAGGCCAAGCTGAAGTAGATTGTTTTTGAGTTCTCCCAGAAAATGAAATTTTAAATAGGTTGTTTATCTTTGGTAAAAAGCATTTCACTGCAAAAAAGGTTAAGAGCCTGTGGAGTAGTAGCTGAGTGGTGATTCTGAGGACTGTAATTTGGATTTGCAATGCTCAAACTGAAATTAGGCAGGACTTTGGAGCTAAAGTCCTTCTTCAGATATGTCTTAAAATGACTCACCAGAGATCACAGGTGATCTTATAAGAGAAGAAAGCCTAAAATTGATAAAGAATAAATCCACATAACTGTATGTGCCTTATTTTTTTACTTCCAGTATTACTTTTCCTTTCCTTGCTGGCACTTCAAAGCAGCAACATTTTAGATTTGACCCATAAATGTGTTATTAAAATGACCCACAAAAAGCAGGAGGCTGTGGAGTTGCATAGGATCAGCTGGATCTATGTGTATTTTTGTGTGCTTCATCACCTTCCAGTAGCAAGCAAAGGATAAGATGATTTTTTAAATATTATTTAAGGATAAGTTAGGGTTTTTTATATTATTTAAGGATGTAAATAATTCCCATGCTTACCTTATAGAACTACATGGTTGTCTTGCATTTGTTAGTAAATGAGTCCCAATTAGAATATTATAGTGAAGAAACACCTAATCAAAATGATCTTATTTGTTTCTTCATTTCATTGTAACTGATAATAAGAATCAACAGATGATATGCTAATTATTACTTATTTTAATAAATGAAATAATAAATGTGTAATATCTTCTGTAGTTTGGTTTCCACTGAAATAGCACGATCCTTTTAATACATAAGGGACTCTTATCAGAAGATGCAATTGATATCAGCTGATCTTTTTGGAATTATAAAAATCTTATCTAGTTCTATGTTATTAATACATCTTGTTTCTGTTCTTAAGTCTTGGACTGGAATAGGTAATGACAAAATTCTTAGTGGGATATAAAGATCTTCAATAGCTGTAAAAACCAGCTCAGTCCGTGTTTCTGTATACCAGATAACCCTGGTCAAAGTGCACCAGAGAGTGCTCATACACCATATACACTTCAGAGAAGAATACTGACATCATGGTTTAGTGGCATGCTGGGATTTTGTCTTTTCCTTCTAGAGTAGAACTTTTAAGTGTCAGGACTCATACTTAAGTCCCCTTTTCTGTCATTCTCCTTTAACTCCTGTGAAGATTTCACATCGGCCATTTCAAATAGGGACTCCTGGCGTATACAGTAAATGCCCATTATCAATACACATTAGACATATTAATTAGCTGCACTATTTCTTGTGCACTTTACATAAACTGTGATAGAATCTCTAATGTCTTAATTTTTTAAAAAAGCATATCATCATCATTTTCCTACTTTGTTATCCAAACACTGCTAAGAAGCATAATCATCCTTCCTTTTCTAGTGATTATAAAAAAATTGCAAGAAAATGAAGAGTTAACCCCACACTTTCTTAATCTCATAATCATGTTAGTGCTACAAGTAGTGTCAACCAGCAAGAGTCACTACTGTCTGTCACATTTTTTACTCCTCTAATACACTTTCAGTGACAGGTCCATAGAGAGAGTAAGGGAGTTGTTCTTATAGAAATGAGTTTTCCATTAGCTTTTCTGGTTGATGTTCTGGATATACGATAGTTTGCAGTTTTAGTCCTATCTCTTTTAATATGATGGAAAGTGTTGTATATATCATCTGAAACTTCTTATATACTGGACATCTAATCTAGATGTGACAAAATGGTGAGAAAAGTCTGTTTATTAGAAATGAATCAAAATACTGAAGCTGTTATGACATACCATCCTGTGTTTGTTCTGCCATGCAGAGTTCTTGGGCTGTATGTCTGTGTGTGAGACTGCAGGAGTACAAGGCATTTGAAAGAAAGACATACTTCCTACTGTGTTTTGAGAGACTCCTTCGCTGGACTGCATGGGTTAGAGAAGCGTGCATCTCTATACCAAAACCATTAGATCACGTTTGTAATTCCTTTTTGTTTCACTCTTTGTGTTAAGTAATGGTTTTGGCAGAGTTTTGAACAGAAGAAGGAAAATCTTGAAAACCATTATTAAAACTGATTAAAACATTGTTTTATCCTCCCTTCTTCTCGACTGTGATTTTGTCTGCACAAATCTGTTTAAATACTGTGACATAAAGGGAAGGAAACCTACAAGGCCAAGAAAATTAGGGAAAGCAGGATGTTTGGTTACTTGGCAATGCTATAATAGCAATTGGCTCTTAAGAAAGAGATTTAGTATTTACTTTGTTGCTGCAAAGAGATTCTCTGTTTTACTTAGAATCACGTGTTGCACAAAGGACTGTAGCACACTGGTAAGCTGAAAGTGGAGTTGCAGTTAGGAACTCCATAGAGGAATATATTTTACTTGAATACGCTTGAGAAAGGTGTACTTCCAAAGATCTCTGATGTACGTAGCTGGTAACTCACAATGGCGGAAAAGTCAGAAGGGGTCCACATTTGTGGGCAGTTCACAGGAAGAAGGTGTTAAGTGATGCTGACTACCTACAATTCATCTTGACTCAGCCTCTCCAAAAATCAGTTCTCCATATCTCTGGTTCAGTCCCTGAAAGACATCTCTCTTATCCTGAGGGATGTCTTAATTCATATCCTGTGGTTATGACTCATTTACTCAGCAGCTTGTAGGACTTGGTGCCAGCTTGTCAAAATCTAATAACAGAGTGCTCATCTTCTACACTACCACTGCCTTTAAGCTGGCATCGGTATCTGCCCATCCATGTCTTGGCTGAACACCACCTTTGCAGATCAGACCTTTTGTCTCAGACTTACTGAACAGTATTAAAAACTGAAATCTCTGATAAATAGTTTTCACCCTCCTTTCACAAGTTCTTGGGCCAGGCTAAGTACAAATACATTTTCAGAGACCAATTGCCTGTACATGAAATGTCATCTCTGAGGACATCTCTTCACAGGTAAGCAGTACTCAAAAGTGCTACGAGGAAAGTAGTTTCAGCACTATTGCAAAGAAGCTCTGGTTTTGAATTGTATGGTAGAATGTACTTTGAGAAAATAATTGCCAGCATTGACTGGGGGTGGATTACCTGCAGCAGGGAATTGAGAAAGAAAGGTGTGACCAGAGGAGGAAGTTATAAATTATAAGGGACAATGCTCAGGAAAGAGAAAGGAAAGTAGAATGCCAATAAAAAAAAAGAGTTGGAGGGATGCTGCCAGACTTGGCAGAAACATAACAAAGCCTCATAAAGAAAAGCAGAATTAAGAGGCAAAAAGGGATCAATGAGGTTACAAAACCCCCACATCTTGGGGAAACTTCTTCATCTGCCACACAGGTCTCTGCCTATGAGAAAGCTCTTTACTGCTTAAAGGAGCAGCATAGAAACTTACCTGTCCCAACTGACAATAAGTTAGTCAGAGAAGAAGAGAATGCAGATTTTCTTTTGTTATTACAATCCTCTTTTTTTCCCCATAACTTTCAGCCTTTGCTTTTTTCATTGTTCTACTTAGGATTTAAGTATTCTACAAATTTAGCATATTTCTCTTCTCCTGATCACTCAAGTTGGAAAAGCAGGACCTACTTTTGCTCTTTTTGAAGACTTCACCACTGAATCTCCTTTAGGGTTTAAAGAGATTTGAAAAAGACCCGCAGAAAGTAATTTTCTGTTTTCACACTTCTTCCTTCCCCTACCCTAAATTTCAGTAGGCTTTTTTTCTGCTGAACATTCATACTGGAAATGAAAAAGGCAATTAGAAGAAATATAACACATTCCCTTGGGTCATCAGAACCTTATTTATCTGCAGCCCTTGGCCTCAACATTAGAAGACCAATATCTGCTTTCTGGCATAGTTTTGAAGGTGCCTGTATGTATAATAGCACTGGCAGGGGATAACTTCTGAAATAAGCAAGGAACTATGACTAAAGCCTCACCTAAGGCATTAGTATTGCCTTGAAAAGCAAGTTCAAGATGAAGTATCTAGTTACAGTTGGAATAGCAACACTTAAATGCATATAGCATGAATTTAATCAACACTTTTTTTCATAATATATGGCTGTAGGGAAGCTCAGTTTTTGTAGAAAATGATCTAGATATTTTGCAGATCAAAAGGAAGTTGTAGTGTTAGTATCAAAGGCAATAACAGTAAAAATAAATACAGGCAGACGGAAGGCCGTATCCATTTTGGGCTTTGCTCTTCTGGACTATAGACTTGCATCAGGGCATTGTTTGTCCTGAAAGCTGAAATAGAACAAAACACTAGCAAGCAGGTTAATGATGAATTATTACTTCGATGGAAGATGAAAGGTAGAAGTAGAAAACCAGATTTAGGAGTTGCATGTATCTTTATCATCCTTAAAGGTTATATGGGGAAGAATATGGGATCTAGGGAATTCTGTTATGTCTCATTTGTGGTGGGGAACGTGCTGGCAGGAATATGCCCAGTTCATGAATATTTCCAAATGTATTTCTCAGTTGTGCTGTCTAGTAGGATAGCAGAGACTGAAAGTGTGCTTCACATTCTCCTCACTATCTTTCTCTGTTAGCATCAAGCAGAGGGCAGTGAAATTTGCTTTCCCCTCCTTATGTCTCCTGGGGTAGGAAGGGTCTGAGGGAGGCAACAGAATAGAATGGCTATGGGGGCTTTGTTCCTTGTTTAACGCTTTTGAATCCACCTAGGGTTAGACTGTTATCGGGCATAAACCAAAGAACACTCCAGTAGTCCAGATTAAAGTTATCTTGAATTTAAAGACACTAAATACTTCACTGGGCAGTTAGCAAGACAGCTTCTGCAAAGGAACAGATATCTGTAGAAATATCTTTGCCAGGTGCTGCTTTCTCAATAGGATTCATCCTTGTTTTTTCTACCTGCTAGTAGTAGAACTGAAATTGTTGGCTATGCATTAAGTAATTCATTGCCAGCTTTGAAGATTTTAAGGCAAGTTTAATTTCTCCATCATCCATTCCAGATGAAGAAATTAGGTTAGAATCATAGATTGGTTTGGGTTGGAAGGGATCTTAAAGATCATCCAGTTCCTGAATTAGATATTCTTTGTACTATCTAATCTAAATCAACCTTCTTTTAGCTTAAAACCGTTACCCCTTGTCTTGTCACTGCACTCCCTGGTAAAGAGCCCCTCCCCATCTTTTCTGTAGACCTCCTTTAAGTACTGGAAGGCTGCTATGAGGTGGTCCCACAGCCTTCTCTTCTCTAGGCTGAGCAAGCCCAACTCTCTCAGCTTGTTCTTGTATGGGAGGTGCTCCATCCCTCTGGTCATCTTTGTGGCCTCCTCTGGACTGGCTTTAACAGACGCATGTCCTTCCTGTTCTGGGGACTCCAGAACTGAATGCAAGTTTTCTACTTAATGATGCTTTGCTTCCTAATTTCTCTCTCTGGCAACCCATACTATTAATCAATGGAAAGACAATCCTGTGTGGATGAGGAATGGAATTCTTTGTCCCAGAAACAGGAACAAAATTTATTGCAAAATGGGGAAAACAGGGCAAGCAAAAGCCAAGGCAAAAGATGAAATTATTTGGTGTGGTCTAATATAATCTTAATCTGTGGACTGGAATGCTAAAAAATATATGGAAACCCTAGTATCATTGTAGGAAATTTATGAGAGCCTAGCTGAATGTGTATTTTGTTCCAGCTCATCAGTTCAGTCTCACCATATGCTTTTTCTTGCACACAAATCTGACTATCTTTCTAACCAATGGTCCCAGGTGGTCTCATACAGCCTTGCTGAAGTTCTTGCTGCTAGACAAAATTGCCCTTGGCAGCTGCACTGGCTGTTTAATAGTTAGTTTGGGTAGGTCTGTGCATGATATGTGCTAAGATGTTGAGGCACTTTACAGTTTGCAAACCTGTGGTGGGATGTTAATACCACATTGGACAAAGCACTGTTTGTGGCATTTGATAGGATTTACTTCACAGACCATCTTTCTCTGCATAAATCTGGCAGCACTGTGGCTTGGACAGCATGCCCTCACAACTATTCTTCCATCCCAGCTGGACTGGCTGCCTGAAAGAGTTAGCAAGGTGGTTGAACCACTGACAGTTATCCTCTCCCGAGGTAGTCAGAGAACAGGCAGGGATGTGGTTGTAGATTTTATTTACTGGCGAGAGCACTGGCAGCTTGGCAGGAGATGAGTTCAGTATCAAGATCAGATATTTGTAAACTATCTGTCAGGAGGAAAAAGTAGGAGAGAGATTATGACTGCGATGAAGTGTGGATTATAATACTACCTGTTATTTCAGGCTGTGCTTCATGACAAAATGCAGCTCTATGAAGGCTAAAGAGTGAATATACAGCCAAAAATGTGTGCTAGGGTATATATCCTCACACAGTCTCTTTAAAATCATTGTTATGGAGGTGTCAGAAGACCTTGTTTTAACCCAGCAGCAAGGCAAGATTGCAGCAGAGTCATTTCCTTGATCATCATATATTTTTGTTCATTTGCAGCAAATAAACAAACAAAGTTAAGCAGGCTGGAGCTGATGAGAGACCACTGGAAAGCAGTATGTGAATCATGTAAATGTCTTACTGTGATAAGACGGTGTATTTCCATCAGGTTGGAACAGCAGTGACAGGGCAGCTGAAGAGCCCTTTGGCAATATGAAGGCTAATTACTTGCCATGAAGAAGCGAAAACTTGTCAAGCGGGAGCTCTGTCATTGCTCAGTTCAATAAATCAAGGCAATAAATCATACCCACCAGAGTCCCTGTGCCATTTTAGGCTGTCTGTAATGTGTGTGGGAATGGAGAAGCCAAAGACTGGAAACATAGTGTTATCTTAAATAAGGTTGATTGTATGTACTTCTTGAAAAATTATTTCCATACTCAGGTTTTATTGGGTTTTTTGAATAATGCATATACACCAAATGAGACTGAGAATGGTGAAGAGAGCGCACATCACAAAAGGAAAGTTGGAGACGCCATGAAGAGTTTTATTGTTTTATTTACTTAGGTGCTCAGGATAAGAACTTTCAATGTGTTATTTGGTTCTGATTCCTCACTGCGTGGCTGATTGAGAGTGTTTTCAGAGGTGCAAATAGTTCTTTAGGGCAAGTGGTGACAAGGGGCAGTGGTCCCTCTGTTTTCTGATTGCTTTCTGGATTAGGAAACCACTGAATATCACTCTGAGCTGGGCACTTCTGTTCCAGCTCTGCAGCCAGCCCTCCTGACTTTGGGTAACACGTTGCTGCTCACGGTACCATGGCATTCAGTAAAATGAAGGAAATAAAGCTTGCCTTATATCTGAACTTCCCTGACAGTTACATATTAAACTATCTAGTAAAAATTAGTAGCTAAACCTTCTTCATTGCTTTTGTTGTAAGAGAGGTTATTAAATCAGGATATCTAAAATAACTTCAATACTGTCATAGATAATTTTATTCAAACTAGAGGAGGCTACTGTTACTTCTTTGTGCTTGTTCCATGATCTGATTTGCAATTGTAAATATCCTCTGAAGAGATCTGAAGAAGTCCTTTCCGATCTCTTTGAGGAGGTCAACTTCTGCTGCATCTGCCTGTGAGTTTATAACTAAAATAAGTGATCTATGAGTTCAAAGAGATGTGTTCTCTTGCTTGGTTTTGGTTTTTACTTTTATATTTGTTCTGTACAAATACTGTATTGTGTATTGTTTCTCCCTGTCATTTATCACAGCAATTCAATTTCCTCACAAATTATACATGTAATTAATATATTGGGTTTTTTACTTTGAGGTAAAATTTATTAATTTATTTTAAAGAATTGCTAGGGAGAGAAAATTTGTAGCTGTCTAAAAATAACTTAGATTAAAGAAAATTGCTTTCTCCTTCTTCTTTGATTTTTAAATATAATAAAATATTGCTTTTTTTCCTATTGCAACTGAGGTAAGTATTGAGATTCCCACTGGATTTTAAGAGGGATGTGATAGGTGCAAGATAAGAATTATTTGGTTTTGTGTAGCTTACAGTCAGTGGGTGTACCCACAGCAGCCCATTCCCACATGCTCCCGTCTTGCTTCTTGAGGAGAGAGTTTCATAGGATGAACTGAAAAAGTGAAATACTAGTGACAGCACTTGACACACTACTGGAAAATCCAAGGATGCTATCAGAGAGAGGGCCTGCATGGTGCAGAATAAAGCATCCAATCATATGTAAATAAATATGCTACATATTGGCAATGACATTAAGTCAACATCAGAAAATCTAGATCTTGGATATTACCTGAAATTTCTGAGATAAATCAATCCTTCACAGTTTTGTGCTGTTTTAAATTATAAACATACATCAAGCAAGTAAAATGGAGGGTGACAAATGGCATTCATTAATTTTTAATTTTTTTTGAGGTAGGCATAAACCAGGCACAGACTGTGCAAATCTACTGTCTGTGCTTCTCTTCAGTGTAAGTTTACTTGGAAACAACAAGAACTGGTACATTACCATTAAATTGACTTCAGCTTTTTGGTTCCTCTTGGCAGCTCTTCCTCCACTCTCAAGCCTTGTTGAATCACCATCCTTATTCAACAAAATATGGGCACAAGTTTAAGTCCCATTGACATTAATACATTTCAGTACATACTTAAATATTTTGAGAAAGTGAAGCCTGGTGCACTTTTCTGAGGTGTTTAGCAAAGCTGAGATTTTAATCTCCTTATCCTTTGAGATACTACGGACATCAATATCAATGATACATGGGTATTTGCTCAGCTTCAAACTGCATTCTAAACAGGCAGAGTCAGCTTTGTTACAGATATTGTAATGTGTCACTGTGTGGAACACTTGGGTGAGAAGCAGTGCTAGGTCATGATAAGCCCATGTGAAGCAGGCTCATGTGTCAACATGAGTAAAGAGATTTTTTTTTAAACTCAAAATGGTGTTTTTGTAGACTGCTTTTCTTGTCTTACTCCTGATATTTCAGCATATGCCAGATGCCTTCCCACTGTTCATGGATTTTTCAATTGCAAATTATCTCTGGAAAGTGTATCATAATGCTTTATTGCATCTGTGCTTATTGTTTTACATGCTTATGGTATTTAGTCGTACTTTGGCTGATACCAACTGGTCATTCCAAAAAAAGAATTTCATTATCAAGAAACAAATAAAATACCTATTTTCAGAAACAGATATTTTTATGAATTTCAGATAACATATTTCCTTAATACTCAGAAATATCCCAGTATACCTGTATCTTTATTTCTGTCTGGAATTTGTTCTTAAAAATATTTAATAATGCAATATAACAACCTCATCAGAATGTGACAAAAACCTTTTAAAATGATAATAGTATTTCCAGTGTATAATTATTGCAGAGCTGAATAATACTATATATATCTGCATAAAAACTATCTTAAACCAAGTATTTTCATTGCTGCTCATATCCATTCTTAGTAGACTGGCTATTTTCATAAATTTAGTAGATACAGCTAAGAGAAATGAGCTTAACCAAAAGACACAAATAAAGAGGAAAATAGTTCTGTAGTCAGAGATGTTCAATACTACTTATGCTCCATTACAGGAAGATTTTAGTTCTGTTCCAGAAATAAGGGACATTAACAGAGCCTTTTGATGTTTTTGAGTCAAATGCAACACAATAACATTGACAGCAGTTAGCAAGTCTTGTCCTTGGTGCTGTGTGATAAAGTTATGGTTATGTGATTGATATAGTTAAGGTTGTATGGTTCAAGTCCAGAAACTCAAAGAACTCATTATTGCATCAAAGCTGTTTTTTCCTGTTTCTTGGGCTGCCACTTGACCCCTATCCAAAGTCTGGACGCTTTACCTGGGGTGAAATATTTTACTGATTTATCTGAAAGAAAGCAGTGAGCTCCAGTGTTCTGTTCCTGCAGTAAGAAGGGAAGAAATTGGACATGTTTCAACACCTATGCTGGAGACAATTTTCTTTCTGTCTTTCTTCTTCACACCCCTCCCTGTTGACAAGAAGACACATTGTCCAAACCATGGAAGAATGAGGATTCCTCATGATGTCTCTAGTTCATGCATCCTAGAGTGCTGAACCTGCTGATGTTCAGCCTCAGAGGAGAGCAAATTGACAAAATACACTTAGAGTGTGGGATGGTAGAGATGGGAAGGAGGTAAGAAGTTGATTTCTGTAACAAAAGGCTGAAACAGTTGTAATTAAACACAAAGTTAAGACAAAGTTGAAATATTTCATCAAGAAAGAAAACCTGCACTGAAGGTTTGTTTGCCAACACTAGCAAAACTTGGCATCTGGAAGATACATGCACTTGGTTATCTTTCAGTGTTTGGAGTAACAAAGTTTTTGCTATTAAGAATAAAGAATAATGGTGGTGTTGTAACTATCTCTGTAGAATTGCAACAAAAAGTATCAGGTCTAATTTAGTCCTATCACAAAATCTTGAAGAACAGCAGATGTATTTGTGGACATGTATTTAGTCCATTCTGATACAACAGTAATTGTAGAACAGAAAAAAATATTCCTTGTGTAATTCCCTCATCTTCAATGGTAGCTCATTAAAATCTCATTAATGGAAGAGTTCGGCTTTTGTCAAGTTCCTTGAGGCAAATTTTTGTTATAAGGATAGCAATTTTTTTACTAGCAACTGAAAAGTGAATTACCCTTGAGATTTTTTGTAGTGAACAGTCTATATTAGTGGTCATGTTTTGTTCTTCTCTCTTTCTAAAATTAGATTGCATCTTAGGACTTTTAAAGGCATTAGCGTGTAACGTATAACAAAGAGTCTATCAGCAGCTCTAGCATAAACTTCCATTTTTAGGTTAAGTTGTATAAAATCTCATTTTAGGCTGATAGCAGCAGTAAAATAAGTTGGAAACCATGCTGCACAGGAGCTGTGGCATATTTATCTCATATTTCCAAATAATTACTCATAAATTGAAATCTTATATTTATGTCATCAGTAAGGTTTGAATGTAAGCGTTTTGTAACTGAAAATGATAGTTCTTGGTGTATGAACTAAACCTTGAAAACCTCAGGTTATGAAAAGAGGACGTATAGGATCAAATTTTCACAGGTATTTAAGCTCCTGACTTCTTAATTGAAAACAGTGGGAGGCATCCATGCAAAAGCCTGTAGAGATCTGAGACTCAGGTATGGCAAAGCTACTGTCAAAACACATAGCCTGGTGCCTGCAGGAGATTCAGGAATGCTGAGTTAAGCACATGAAGGCGGGACTGTAAAGTATGAACAAGCTGCTTAGAGAGCTGCCTAATTCTAGATTGAGACATTGAGAACTGTGGTGTCTTTAGTCTTGGACTCAAATCTGGAAAAGGATTTGGGGTAAGGTTTCATGAGGCTGCTAAGCTACCCTCTTAGTCCAAAATGTGTCTTTTTCTGCTTCACTTCTGCCATCTCTGGTGATCTTCTTGTCCTGTTATTGAGTCCATTTTGCTTGCTCAAACTATAGAAATCAACCTCAGTGGCTTTCTGTGGGGTAAGACAAACTTTAGAGCCAGAGTATTTGAAAAGCTGGATTTCAACCTTTTGAGACAAGAATGTTGTAGTTCAGATTGAATCACAGGATGTAGCACAGCTGCAGCACTGCCTTGTGTTTCGAACCACCCAGTACCTTAGACATTCTTAGTATGTGACCTCACTGTCCAGTGAAGGAAGAAGTGGAGAGGACAAGAGCTCTATTAACTCATGCATGAGTTGTACATATCAGGAAACCTGGCTTAGTAGGTCACCCTTTACATGCAAATAAATGTTGTATGTCTGTATCTCCTCTTCTCAGGATAGCACTGTAACTGTTGGATTCTGGAGGTACCCTTCCTCTCAGCCTTTCCTGCTGAAGCCATGTTGATGTTCAGTGGAGAATCTGGCAGTACTGGAGCAGTGAGGAAGAACAGCCCTGGGTAAGCTGGTGAGATCTCCAGTCTTGATGTGGGTAGGGGGAACAAAGGGCCTTTCTGAGTCTGAGCCAATGCCCTTAGCCAGCCTTTGAAAATCCCATCCTGGACTACTTTTGCCTACTCATGCTTTCATCTTTCATCTGGGACCACAAATACTGCTTGACATGAGAGATCTTGAAATGTGATCAAAGCTGTCCACCAGGAAACTTCAGAACCTCCCATTTGTTTCAAATGGGCCACCATGTGGCTATAAAATGGTAAAATAAATCAAAACCTGGATCAATTATATAAAGAAGTAAGATCTATTATCTCTGCAATGTTATTAATCCCACGTCATCCAGTCAAAATATATTTCAAACTGATTAATATTCTGAGCTGGAGTTATAAGGACATTCTGTACTCCTCTCAAGCTTTCCATTTATAAGCATGCTAAATTTGCATCCACAGTGTGCAGCTTAACAACAGGTGATTTTCTAGCACTAACAACAATTTTGTAACTAGTTTGCATGCACAGTGCTATATAAAACCCAGCCAATTAATGCTGACTACTGAGAGGCAGGGAAAAAAGAAATCCATAGCTGACATTTTAAACTACTTTTAGAAATGCATCCTGAGGACTTTTTGACGAAAGTTATGTAAATGGCATTCTTTTCTCCTATTTAGGCCACGTATTATCTAATTTTTTTTCGCGTTGTGTCTATGCAGATCTCAGATGTACAAGTATCCATCCACACACACATGCTATTCCCTGTAGCACACGTCCTGGGAAGCTACAGAGCAGTGGGGTCCCTGTTTCTCTGATTGCTCTCAGTAGATGTAAATGCAAATACAGTGAAGAGAATGAGAGATGAGCTGCTTTTTGCCGTTGGAGGCTTTATTGATCCATTCATAGAGAGAAGGTTTTAGAAGTCAATAACCTTTGCTTTTCTGAGCACATAGTTCTGATCAAAGAGTAGAAGAGGTAAAACAGAGCAAGCTTTAGAATATCTCTGGAAGGGAAGTTATCATGTGGGCCTTTCATTATTCTTGGGCTGAGTAAACTCGGGTGAGATGTAGGAGTTTTTCTGTTTTTTTCTCAGAGGTGGTCCTAACATTACTCAATTCTTTGTGGCTTAAATCAAGAAAAGTTTATTCCCCATTCTTGAAGTGGAATTGAGTGGAAGGGCTTATTTGAGGAACAAGAATGGAATATAGATTAATCAAATTTCCATAACACATTATTTACTATTTTGAATATGGGTTCTTAAAATGGTGATTTCTTTTTAAAGGAAAAGTAGATAAGAATCTTTATTTTCTGCTCCTTACAAATCAGCTTACACAAGTGTCTTGGGAGTCCTCTAACTCTGCTCTGACATATTAATATTTATTTGTATGCATCCAATTAAGAGTTTCCAAGTTGCTCTACTGAAATATAAAGAAACAGGGGTCCCTGGGGATCTTGCTTTCTAAAGCTAGCTGTGAGTTTTAACTTCCTTTCCATATTTTTTCTTTTCTTTTTTAATATCTGCTCTGATACTGATACCTGTAAATGTCATTTTGCTAAATGAAATATGTTCCCTGGCATCTCCAAGAGATTACAACCAAAACCTTTTTGGTTCTTTTCATTTTAGGTGAAACCTCTCTCTCTAAAAGGCAGCAGTGCTGCTGAATAATTGGATCTTGTGACTACACAATTGCTAATAAAAATTTTGTTAGGCTTGTGATTTTGGAATTTTGTTTAATATCACTGTCTTGGAGTGGAAAGCTTGTAAGTTTCAAGATAATAGTTTTGTGATAGAGAAACTAGGCATATTAAATCCCAAGCACTGCCTTGACCCTAAATTCTTTGATTCACAGTGGGAATCATAAGGGTTCTATTTCCTTGGATGAAGCATTATAAATATTTGCAACTTGAATCTGCTCGAAAGCTGAAAAGACTGAGCTAAGTTCACAAAAGAAAAGCTTCATAAAATTTGCAAAAACTGAGCCTTCACCATGACATGCATTTTTGGTTTTTTTTACTAATCATCCTTTGCCAACAGAAATCTGTTTCATCATAAGGTTTTGACTGCTTTTAGTCATAACGCTGTGAGAAGTGACAGGCAGCAGTATGGGAAATTATGTCTTTTTCAAGGAAAGAAATAGCGTATAAACTGAGCAGAAATGACTCCAACTGCTTGAACAAATGCTCAGAATCTCTCAAAATAAGGCCATTTTATTTTAGGCTCTTCAATATCTTTCTAACTGTAATATTAGAAAAATGACCTGTAATTTCTGTATCATTGTGATTTTTATTCTGGTGTGGTCAATTATGTTCCTTCCTTCCTTCCTTCCTTCCTTCCTTCCTTCCTTCCTTCCTTCCTTCCTTCCTTCCTTCCTTCCTTCCTTCCTTCCTTCCTTCCTTCCTTCCTTCCTTCCCCCCTTCCTTCCTTCCCCCCTTCCTTCCTTCCCCCCTTCCTTCCTTCCCCCCTTCCTTCCTTCCCCCCTTCCTTCCTTCCCCCCTTCCTTCCTTCCCCCCTTCCTTCCTTCCCCCCTTCCCTCCTTCCCCCCTTCCCTCCCTTCCCCCCTTCCCTCCCTTCCCTTCCCTTCCCTTCCCTTCCCTTCCCTTCCCTTCCCTTCCCTTCCCTTCCCTTCCCTTCCCTTCCCTTCCCTTCCCTTCCCTTCCCTTCCCTTCCCTTCCCTTCCCTTCCCTTCCCTTCCCTTCCCTTCCCTTCCCTTCCCTTCCCTTCCCTTCCCTTCCTTCTCTTTCTTTCTCTCTTCCTCTCTTCTTTAATATTCAGGATAATTTATTTCTGACTCACGTCCAAATCCCTTATTATTTTATTGCTTGACTTACTTCCAGAACACCATGGACTCACCAAGCTCTGTGCTGTATGATGGTACAGGGTAGCTATCATATTCCAGTGCCTACAAAATTTATAACTTTTTGAAATGTATTGTAATTTTTATCATGCAGAGAAAGCCCTGAAATCCTCATTTTCTGCCTGTTCTTTACATCCTTTACTCCACATAAAGGTAAATGACTCTTAAAGAATCTCTCATTTGACCATGTAAATGTTCTCTCAGCTTGAGTACAATCAGATACTGCCTTCTGAAAGCTCCTTTGTGAAGTATGTGGCATGCTGCATGGGGGGAGTTGAACTGCAAAGGGTGTTAGAGAGAACTGGAGCTCTGCTGAAATTCTAGGCAAAATTGCAATGCTATAAAACAATCTGGGGAAGTTACTGTACCTTAGAAAACCTTGGGTCCTTATCCTAATTAAGCTGTGTTCCCTCCAGAACTGAGTGTGAAGGTGTTTAATGACCCCTTAATCCTCCTGTACTGTTCAGTCTATGCTGTGCTACCACACAGGCTCTTACTCAAGATGACTATCTTAGGAGCTGAAGGGAATTACATATAGGGAATAAAACACATTAGAGACACTAGAAATTAGAGTTCTGTTTCACTTCAGATTATCTCTCAAATAAATGTGAAATCTTGCCTTTGTTACCTTGTAGTAATAGAAGCAATACCTTATCACTGCCTTCTCTGGGTTCTACCAGCAGTAACTGGTGAAGCACAGAGATAAGTAATTACTCTAATTAAAAGTGGAAAAAGGTAGTCACCAAATCTGGACCTGAGAGACCAAAGTTTAATGCATCTGGAGGAACGGTGACATTTTCAGTCTGCTTCAAGACACTCTAAGCAAAGAGGATATTTCAATCTATGGAAGACTGAAACGCAATAACCTATGGGAAATTGAAGAGAATATGCAGAACTTTTGAAATTAGTTAATGATGGGAGAGGATGGAAAATACAATAAAGAAGATGCAGAGTGAAAGATTTGTTTCCTGAAATGTACATGTAGACTAATAGATATAATGTTATTAAAATTAATGAAGCTGAGGATATGTCTGACTTCTTCATTAGTGTTCTTCCTTTCATAATTGACAGGTCAAGGAGGATACTGATATTCAGTGATGATAATGACATTAACTGGTTCTTGGAAGAAATTGGAAATGGCCCTGCTAATAATGGCTGAACTGTTAAAGCATCTCTGCAAATCGTAAGAGTGGTTCTGTGGCATTGAAGATATAAACAGAGTAAGGTAGATATCTTGATGATCCCATATACCTAAATATCAGAGATTTCTAATGCCTGTCTATTTTACTGATTGCCAAATGTTAAAACCTTAGACTTGAAAGAAAAGCTGCCCCTTGGAACAGGGCTGTAAAAAAACGTGCATAACAATTTCTGAATGTTAATGTGTTGTGTTGATCCTATATATAAAGGGAAATTTCACTGAATTTGAACAAAGGCAATACAAACCAACAAAAAATTATTAGTGCTGAAGGGAGCAGTACTCCAGTTATTGATGTAGAAGAATTAGGAAGTATTGGTTTATGGACAGTGCCATCAGTAAATTTAATAAGTCACTCCAGTAGTTAGTCAAAGTAATTAACACAAGGGCATGTAGGGCAACTTGAGCCAGCAGACTCTGGCGCTGGAATAACTGACTGTAAGAGAACCATTAGCTCATGATTAAGTAGTTTATCATCAGAAGTCAGCATCTGTAGTCATAAGGACTTCTTTATAACTATTTCTGACTGGTACTAGGGTTACATAGAGGTATTAGCCTTCTTCTTTAAGGGAAAAAGAATATTCTCCATTTCATATGGGAAAATTTTCTGCTTTGCTTCTTTCAAGTCATCGTGAAGTTTTTGTATTCTTGAAGAAATGAATCCTGAAGCGAAACATATCCATGGATACTTGACTGTAACAGCCCATTGGAGATAGAGCAGCGTGAAGCACCTGGAGCAGAGGATGGAGAGCAGAATCTTTCTAAAAAGATACAAAGTGGAATTAGGAAAGGTGAAATCCTTCCAGTAAAGAGATCCTTGGGCATGGGACTGCAGAGGTATCAGGAAAAAGGGGAGTGTTGTTAGCAAACAGGAAAAATTGTCCTCTGTTTGGTGATCAGAGTAGGATATCAGCCAACTTCACAGGCAGCATTTTCATCTCTAGGTTTTTAGTTTTACAGCTGATGTCAAGAGGACAGGACAGAATGCAAGAATGTGGTTTGAAGATAAGTGTCTAAAAAAGGTTCTGCGTGCTCTGAGAAAGAGAAATTATTTTGATTATTGCATTTTACTGTTATTTAGAAGTACAGTCACTATCCAAATGGGATATAGCAAGAATGGTGTCTCCAGAGATGATATCAAAACTCTTTAAAATGGATCAAAGAAGCCTGGATGCAGTCTTTGAATGTAGGAGAGATGTACTGGACTTCTAAACCACTGGAGTGTAGGACTAGTTTCACAACACAGAGCCTGTTCAGGCTTATATAAGGAGTGCTCCCTTGCCCCAGTTGCCCTTCATGTCTTCTGAAGATGTCCACCTGTAACTTGAATGTTTTGATTGATTCAGGGTCTATAAATTCTACTATAAGAGCAACCTTTTCATAGCTTAACCTCGAATTTCAAATAAGATTTTTTTTTGTGTGTGTCAATAATTGTTATATTTCACTGTAAAATGCTGTGAATTTCATTGGTGAATGTGTCTTTATGCTGGACTATGAGGCAGACAAGTGGTGTTTACTTACACTATTTCTCATCTATATCTAACTTCTTTTTCTCTCCTCAGCTGTGGATCCCTTGGACAAGTATGCCTGACTGTTCTGTGTTGGTATAAACAGAACTTATAACCTTCCTCTCTTCATTTCCACATGGAGTTTCATGTGGAAGAAAAACACGAAGCAGGGGCTGTGCCATCTGGCAGGATCTCACAGAGCACAGAGAGAGCAGGACAGTGTGCCCATCTGTTTCATGCTATGACTTAGAACACCATTTCTGAAAATCACCATTGGTGAAAATCTGGATATCAGGACAATAGAATGCACAAATACAAAGTGGGAGACACTCGGTTTTACAGGCCAGTACTATTCATAAATTCCAAGACTGGCTAGATTACTGTTGCTTTACTTTATATTGCTCATATGTGGAGGAGAAAAAAGATTCCTGAGAGTAGACCTCATCCACAGAAACAAACCTGAATGTTTGTCCTGCTTCTTGTTTGAGTCCAATTTTTTGACTGTGCTACATTTCCTCTGAATCTTAATGCTGTCTCAGATAACACTGCCCATTGAAATGAGTCATCAAAATGCAGTGACTTGGTCACGCATCGTAGACAAATCATGGGAAGGTTTGTGTGGCTCTACTTAGAAATTACAAGTCGTAATTAGAAGGACTTGAAACAGAATGAGAAATGGGAAGGAGCAGAGGAGGTAGGTAGACCAAGGTACAATGGTAGAAGAAATGGATGGGAAAAAATGAAAATATGAATAGCAGGTGACAAGAAATCCCTCTACTTTACTAAGTATTTGGTAGTGGTACTGTTAATAAAAGAAAACTACAGAAGAGACCACATGAGGGCAGGGCTAAATCAAAGATCAATATTTCTGTGAATATTCCTGGTATTTATGTTGCAATGGTCATTTCGTGTGAATGGACCTCATCTTTACTGGCTCTACTAGTGCAAATAAAGAGTAAGTAAAGTCTGATGTAAGCACAGAAAGATCACTGATGAAGTCTAAAATAAGTATCTAGCCACTAATGAGCTCTGTTTGATTAAGAGATCCTCTCTAAAAGTCCTACAGGTCTTTTTCAAAGCAGCATGTGCTCTAATCACCAGTCTCTGTCCAGCACAGGAAGCTAGTATTCCTTTGTCTGGATTTGGCTGTCCATAAAAATGGCTGATTGACACCATAAAAGCGACTTTGCATAGCCCAGTGGCAGTTCATGGCATACATGTCACAAAATACTTTGATGCAGTATGAGAGTAGTAACAAAATATATCAATTGATGGTACCTGCATTAGGGATCATGAATTTGTGAAGTCCTAGAAATTGAGTCCTCGGTATTGAAACAAGAGATATTCACTCTTGGGTGTTTTACTGTCTGTGATGTTTGAAGAGAAGTTACCATCGTTCAAGCTTGTAGGAAACAAGGATTAATTCTCCAGATTTATTGCTGGAGGCACAGCGTATGTTTTCTCTTAATGAACTAACAAAGAATACATAACATGAAACAGATGATACTGTAAGCTTTCCGTAATGCAACAAACGGAGTAGATCCAGCCCCCTGAGGCTGCTTGGGTTTTAAGAGATTTAAAATTTCAGCTAAGAAGTGGCATTTGTATTGTGAATCCTTTCTTTTAATTACTCTGTCTGCAGGGTTTTTTTCGTGCTTAATGTGCATCAACCTGTATTAACTAGGCATGCACATATTGCAAGTCTGTAGCAATTTTAAAAAGCGCTCACTAAAAAGTCTAGTATATGGTTTAAATCGTCATCACTAGGCAAGTGCCCCAGAGGCTAATTCCTTAACCTCTAACACCTCCTTAATGTTGGCAGGTGATTACTTAAGCTTGTGGATACAGCAAATGTACAGCGTAGGATGCTGCTGCCTTAATCACCTCCATGAATTGTATTATTTAATTGAAAATGCTAATCACATAACTGTTAAATTGTTAATAACCAGGAATCAGTATGTCATTAATTTGAAATTGCTATAATCACAGGATGCACAAGTGTGCAATTTCACTGGTGAGGTGGAACAATTAATTTCCTAATGACAAATGTACCATAAATAGGTATTGTACAAAGAGTAATTAAGTGCAAAAGTGTGTGTTGCTTTGCTTTCACTCATATATATTTGCTTTTCAGCCAAGCAAAATACCTGAGAACTTTTATTTTAAATAATCTTTCTGAATTTCAGAGAAAAAATTTCTGTGATTATTTGAAGCCAGCATGGATCTTTCCTATGGCTGTTCTAGCTTCAGAAAGTAAAAAAGAGAAGCAAAATAATCAACACTTCCTTACAAATGGTGCAAGACTGTCTACTGGACCCAGTCAGCCAATCTTGTGCTACCAAATGCATCCAGGGCATAGATACTCAGTCCGAGCTCTTTCCTCATACAGGGCTTTAGTATTCCTTTTAGTTACAACCCCCCTGTCCATGATTTGCATTCAGTCAAGACTGAATCCAAGTCTCTGTGGGTGTTTAATGCTTGTCCTTGCTGCACTTCCTTTGGAAGTGCTAGTTACAGATTTTCTATACAGGAAAGTTAGCACAGAGTCAGATACATAATAGGTGGTTCTCTGTGCTGTGTTCCTTGGGCATGCGAGCAGTAAGTTGGAGGCAGGTTCTTTTCATTTCTGAAACCTTTATGTAATTTATGCACCTTGTTTGGCAATGTGCAACAGCTCCTTATTTCAAGGGATAAGCAAAGCTTGGCCTAACTGTGCACTGATTGCATCCATGAAGAAAGAGTGAACTATCACTGGTTTTACTAGCTGAATTTGCAATGCTTCAGTATCAATTTTCAGAACACCCACCTCTGATTCACATCTCAGCTTCCCACCCCCTCCTTCTACATAGGTCTGGTTTGTCCAAATGAACTTGAGCCCTTTGCTATGACAACCAAGGAAGAAAGGTGTTACAAGAGTTTAATGTAGGAATTTGCAGAGGTCTTGATACTTTGAAATTTCTTTGCTAGGTGTGAAATATTTTCTCTCTCTCTACGTGTGAAGACACCATCACAGCTGTGGAGAGACCTAATGCTCGGTAGGTGGTGGAAACCAAGGATGTCACATTATATTAATTTTATTGAAGTAGAACTGAGGCACACAAAGTGGCAAGAATCAAACCCATCTGCAAAAGCTTTTTAATTCCCTAGACTCTTGTTGAAAATCTAGTGCATTGCTGCATAGATAAGTATGCCTGTATCTCTGGAATCCTTAGCTACTGTTTTAACACTTGCTGTGGTTTCTTTGCAAAGAGGTTATACATTCTCTAATCCAGCTGAACATGTACATGGATGTGTCCATTAATATTGCATCCCATTGCAATTTCTACTTGTAATTCAATGAGAAAAACAGAATAAAAATATGCATATGTAGATTCACTCTTGTTCATTGTTCAGTTTCAAGTGGCAGTGGAGTAAACTTTCCATGCAGCATGTGAGAAATAAGGCATCCTGGCAGCTGTGAACATCTAATTCCCCCTGCAGGGTGCTGACAATGTACTCCAAAGTAATGTTTTTCACTAATTACATACTGCACTGACCATGGAAGCCTTCCACTATCCCATGGCAGGATAATAGGATTCCTACAGCTTTTTCATTTAATTGAAAGTGACTATGAGGGACTGTTTCTACTGTCTTCTGGGATCCAGCAAGGCTTCTACAAATTGCAGAATTTTAGACAACTGGTTAAAACTATGTTACATCATTAGCTCTCCCTTACTTTCATTTGGAAAAAAACCCACCTTAAAATAAAATCCAAGGGAATGTTCAGTAGACAGGCTTCTACAGATGTGTGTCATGCCGTTAGTTTTGAACTAGATGGAAAAAGGGGTTACCTCACTATTACTCGAAATTAAAATTCATAAACAAGCAAAAAAAGAACCAAAAAAAGCCAATGAATAACTTCTTGGAAGTTATAGGAGGCGTTTTTTAAGTGTTGTAATACAGTTCATTGAATAATTCTTTTGCATTCATCCAAGAGTACTTGTTTTACTGGGCATACTACATCATTTAGGTTCCAAATTTGTTTTCCCTTTCGTTAGTTAGTGCTTATCTTCCCACTACTGAATTAACTTTGAGAAAAATAGGATTAAACTGCCAAAAGTAGTCATGATTAGACAAGGCAAAGAGAAATCAAGTCTCCTCTTTAAAAATTCACCACCTACCTCTGTTTTATACCTTTAACGGGTTTATATTGCGTTATGTAAACTTATAATGTATGTCTTCAAGCAGTGTAAGGAGCAAACATAGTGGAACACATGGAGTAGAACAGGTCTTAACAGGGAAGGTGCATTTGCTGTCTGTATTTGAAGCTCTGTGAAATGGAGGCAACTGAAGCTTGCATTGCTCTGCATCTCTTTGCAGCAGTGCAGGGCGCTTGAAGTGCCAAGTTCTGAACATATAGAAAGTATCACAGTATCACAGTATCATAAGGTTGGAAAGGACATCCGAGATCATCGAGTCCAACCTATATCCCAACACTAACACCAACACTAACACCATCATCTAAACCATGGCACTCAGTGCCTCATCCAGTCTCCCCTTAAACACCTCCAGGGTCAGCGACTCCACCACCTCCCTGGGCAGTGCATTCCAATGGCCAATCACCCTTTCAGTGAAGAACTTTTTCCTAACATCAAGTCTAAACAAGGAAGTATATCATCAAGTACAACAAGGAAGTTACTTTAACTTGTAAGCTTGTGGAGCTGAAGATGATGTTTATTTTTTGCCTGTGCTGAACCAAAAAGAGATTTGCTAGAGAAAATATTCAGTGATAGCAGCAAGAAGGCAAAGGTGAATTCCACAGAGAAGAATCTGAGTAAGGATGAGAGGGGGCTCCAACAAAAACCGAGATGAGCAAGAGATGGATAACTCAGGGGAGAGCAGAGACTTTTGCCAGCAGAGACTAGATAATATTTGTTTGTTACTTTTTTGTGAATGTTTGAATAATTTTTCAGGTGGTAAGGAGGGAGTTTTCTTTGTATTTCACAGCTTTAGCCTGAGTAACTATTTATATTCACAGATGTGGAAATTTCATGCAATGACTTTGACTGGGATTTCTTTGAAGAGTTTTAAACTTCTTCTTGTTTCATATTTGTCCCTCAAAATTAAAGTAGTTAAATACTTTGTGCACATGACCCTCTGAGTTTGTTGTCAGCTGGGTCTTTTTGAAACAGATTCTGCTGCTGACAAGGACAAGTGGACTAGGTTAACTGAAAGAAGGTTTAAAAAGCCTTGAAAGAAATTACTTCTGCATGGGATATTTTTAGAAGCATTAAGATGAGCTAATTCTGACAAGAATGTTAAGATTTTAATATGCTTGTTTACATACTTGAGGCAGTCATAAATCCAATGTCCGAGTACCGTATGTACTGACATTTACAAATCACAAACAGATTTATATGATTCCAAAACTTTATCACAGCAAGACCATACTCTGCTGTTTAAAACAAATGACAGAAGAAGAATTAAAGATTCACACTTATGAGAATGCAAGCAGCTGTCTAGTGTTTATTATATGAGACAGAAAGTAAGAGGAATGCGTTTTAAAAAGCTTAAATAGCCTTCTGAGTAAGGTGTTAACTAGACGGTTATCCAGAAGATTGACACAAGGCAAGTCACTTCCCCACTCTGTTTCCTCCTGTCAAGGAATGATTATTTCTTTTACTATTCTTCATTGGTCTTGCCCATTTAGACTGTGTTATGTTACTTAGGAATTAGAGCTGCTTCAGAATTTTTTCTTTTGAGTTATTAGATTTCTTAAAAAGCAATTCCTGTTTCCCTCAAAACACCCTTTATTTGTTAAAAGTGAAAATATCTGGAAAAGACAGACTCACCTGAAACTATGCAAGTTTGAATAATCTTGTTTTGAGAATGCATTCTCAGGACAGAATGTTTCCAAAGTTGTCTGATGTCTCCCTCAGCTGTCGCAATGTTCTGAACATTTAGCTGTGACAACTGTGAGAATGGCATGACAGAACTTTAATCCTGGATTTCCTACAGCCCAGGCAAGCATCCTCACACTGGACTCTCAAGGAATCTGGGATTCTTTTCTTTTATGGCATGCCTGTGATGCATATGAATATTCAAGAGCTGTGTGTGATTCTTGTCTAATGCACATAGGAAGCACAGTCACATCTCTCAGAGAATGGTACTGATTCTCCTTCTTTTTTTGCAATTAAGGTGTTATTTAGTTAAGAATTTATTCTACTTTGAAATAATAAACTTAATATAAACTCACATAACCCAAAAAATAATGGATAAGATGTTTTTAAGTGGCTTAGTGTTGAGCAGTCTGTGATGTACTTGTGGTGGGACATCCCAAGAGCATTCAATGTCGACTTGGCTTCTCTGCTCCCATTTCCCTGCTGCTGTCACCCCTGGCTCCCACTTGCCTTCCCTTGTGGCAGCAGCCATCCATTGCTGCTCCCTGCCACATCCCCTGGTGTGAAAAAAAGAGGTGTTTCATTTTTAACTTGTAAAATTGATAGGTGTAGCATTTCAGTCTAGCACTTTTTATATGGCAATATGATTTCTGGGAATCCAATGGAGTTAATGAAGTGAACACGTTAATGAACAGTTGCAATAAAGAGAGTTTTCCACTAATATTCAAGCTTCACATCACAGAGTAATACCATTCATCCAAATGTATTTTGGTTTTGACTCTATTGATCTCATTCTTTCTTAAAATGTTTTCAGCATCTCATCACTGCTTAAGTTCAGGTTTTGTACAAAATGAATATTGCTGCTTTTATGAATACCACTAATTCCAAAATGCACAGCTTTTCTAGTGATGTAAGAAATTAAGTGTTTTCTATAAGAAATGTTTTTTTGTTGTTTTCTCTTTTACTGCAGCAGATAATCTCTATTCATCCTTTTCCACAGGAATTCAATTTCGGGTTTTGTTTGTTTTTTAAATTTCTGCATATTCTGAAAGATTCTACTCTCCCGAGATTCATGAAATGTTTATTTCAAATGAAACAAACAAATCTATCCGTACTCCTGACAGGTGGCTGGCTAGCAGTCATCAAAAAAGAAATGATAATAATAATTGAAAAGATCAGGAAAGAAATTATAACAGTAATTATTATTTCTATATAAAATATTATAGTATAATTCCTATCTAAAAAGTATTTAAGAATTCACTGCGAAAGTAGAGACACAATGCAAATACTTACAGACAGATAAAAGCTTAGGCTGTTCATTTGCTTCACGAAGTAAGCTTTGTGTGCTAGACCAAAGTGCTGCTGCACCTGATGTTTTTTTAATTTACAGTTCTCTAGAAAGAAACTCAGAGAAAAATTAAAGAAGGAATATGCAGCTTTGAGAAAAAGCACCAGGTAGACTCAATCTTTAATTCTTCCTCCTGAAACATTTGTGGATTGCAAGCTGGTCTTGCTGCTCCTTGTCAGAGCACAGCCTACTGTCACCATAGGTTACATCATACAATGGTGTTTGAGTAATTCATGGCATTCGTTGCACTTTTTATCAGTAGCTAGAAAAGAATTCCTGTAACAGCAGGAGTGGAAAGGATTCCCATGGAACAGAAGGAAGGCTATAATGCCCAGCTAATTTATTTTATTGACATGATGTCAGTCATATGAAAGTATGCTGCTTCTTGTACAGAACAGACAACCTTATTTCCATAAATTGCTGTAATCTGTGGAAGTCTTGCACATTATCTACCTCATTCTTATCTTCTTTCAGCATGAGAAAAATGCCGAACACTGAATTACTGTCCAACTGGAAATCGGCTTCATATCTGAGAAATCTTTTTGGCTATTGTTAATTTTAAAACTTTGGCTATTACAGGAGAACAGATTTTTACTGCACTGTCAAATCTCAGGTCTAACATTACAGATCTCAGGAGGAAGCCTAAGAAGCAGCTGCCTGCATTCAGTAAATGTTTTTCTTTTTCCTTCTCATTCCCTTTCTGAACTTAACTTCTAACTTTGTATCTAACTATGGCTCAGTGCTCCTACTTTTGAAGTACAGACAGCAGGGTATAGCATGCTGGGACACCCACTTTTCTCAACGGGCTCCACATGGAAGCAGTCAACTCATCCCTTCATTTTAACCAGTTTTCCATCCTTAATCATGTTATTGCTTCCAGTGACAAATTGCCTGATGGTGCTCTCCTTCAATGCTGAGGTTGTGGTGGAATGTGGTGAAAATTTAAGACAGGGAGTTTAACTGGAAATCAAGGAACTTAAGAGCAACAAGCCCTGAGTGGAAATTAAAATTCACTGTAAGTGTGCCCAGCAACTGAGCAGTCTGACCTGACTGGGTTTTTGGCACATATGTATGAAAAAAAAGACAAAACCCACCAAATTACCTGTTTGCTTAGGTAAGTGAGAAAGGAGGGAAATATGAGGTTAAAGGCATCTACATCTTTTCACCAAAGCAGTTTGCTCTGCCTTGATGTAGAGAGATTTCCAGGAAAATTAGATATAGAGGGAATTCTGGAAAGAAAATGACTGCAGAGTAAGAAGGATTTGTATCTCGTGCTGACTGCTTCATATCTAAAATTAGAGCTATGTCTATTGCCTCAGTTTTGCTCCTACAGACAGACTCACATCTTTTTTACCTATAGGTAAAGGTAGGGCACTTCCCCTCTGTCCACTCCAAACTGAGAAGTGGGTGCAAATTACAGTAAAGTAGAAGATGAGCTGGAGCTTCAGAAGCCTAGGAAGGAGTCTTAAGTTGTTCAGACTCTATTTATGAATCATAGGGCATCTGGAGCTCTCCCAGAGTTGTCTGCCTTTTTAAAAATTCTACTACTTTTCTTGTTATTTTAATCTTACGTTGGTTGAGCAGCAGAGTGTCAAAAGCTGCAGAAAAAGAGGAGAAAAAAATATATTTGTGAAGAGGAGCACATCCCTGCCTGGAAACAGAGGTGTCTAGAAAATTAGAGGCTATAAATACCTATAGAGGAAAAGATGACTTACAGTGAAACAAAAGTAAGGAATTAAAGCTGAATGAAAGAAACATAAGGATGATCAGAAAGCAGCCCTTAAAGGGAAACCCTCTGTTAGTGTTTGGTATAAACCCTGCAGAGAATTAGTCCCTTGGTGAGAAGTCACAGTGTGTAGCTATGGCTCTGCACACAGAAACAAACACTGTGGGGAGGGTGTAAAGGCCATTTGGTGTCAAATCCCAAGTCCTTTGCAGCCTTCTTAAGTGATGTTGGGCATGTCAGGTCACACAACACTACAGATGAATGTCTCAGGCCAAGTCCTGACTCGGCTGCCACCCATGTTAAATAAAAACAAACAAAAGGTTAGCAGGAACTTCTAATGCCTGGCTAAAAATAGAGCCTGAGTCTGGTACTCTGGGGCAAACCCAAGCATTAGCCCATGTAATTTGGATGGTTGGTGCACAGGTGGGACCACAGATGCTCAATCCAGGTCTGCTTTGGTGATATCCTTAGCTTAGCTCACGCCAAGGCCATCCTTCCTTAAACTATAGGGGGTTATACGCAACTACTGGAGAAAAGCAAGCTGTCCACTGAGGACTGCTAGCGCCTGGACAACAGTAATTTTTGTTTTCCTGCATTGCTCTCAAAACAAAATACAGAATTGTTAATGACAATGGCCCTGAATGATAGATCTCCTGATCAGGCAGCATCTGTTCTAGCATATCCTGGTACTTACAGGTGTTTCTTGGTCTGTTTGTGTCAGCCTTTGATGTTTGCAGCTGTAAATACAAGGAAGGCAAACAAAATAAAAGGTCTGTTTAATTCTAGCATTGTGCTATCAGCTTGGGTGTTTATTTCATGAGCTGTCCATGACCCAGCATTTGCTGTTGTCTCCTTTTGTCTCTAGAAACAGGAATCATTGCAGGAATCACAGGCCAGGCTTGCACTTTGAGATCACTGCAGGTTGCAATCAATGTGGTTCTGGGATATGGTTGCTGCAAGGTGAGGGCTTTTCAGTTGTCCACAATTCCTTCCATATGAGTAGGACAACCACTAACCAACTGAAAAAGTTGTGGATAAGCTTACCAGACAAGCAGACATGTTCCTAGGAATCCCAGCAGCCTTCCTGGGCATGGACAATGCTAATGTAATCCTAATGCAATGTCCAGGCTTGGGTTGTCCTAATCTGCAGGCTTAAATAGGAGCACTGGACACATGTGAAGATGGAGATATCCACTTGTAATTTTTCTTCTTGTTTTATATTGTGAACATAATTTCTTTGTGTTAATTGCACAACGTCCAGCACATTAGCGCTCTCCAAAACCCAGTTCAATACAGTCATTAATGAGAGTTTGTTGGAGTCCTATGTTCTGGCCACTATGTTCATCTGCTTTGCTGGTTTACATTCCATCCAGGGTGCAGAATCTGGCCATATCTGCTCTAGAAAAATTTGTGAATGAATTGAAATAGCTGTTTCCAGTAGCACAACCTGGAAAAGTGCTTACAAAGACAGCAGAGCTAACAGCAGAGGGCTTAACTGATTCTTCACCCTGACACGGTACTTTATTTGCACTAAAAGCACAGATCTTATGATAGCAGCCTGGTGCTGGGTCTGCTGTGCTGATGTTGATGTAAGCCCTCAGATTTATGCCTCACATTTACTGAGCAGAGGAGCTCCGATTGTTTAAGAGACAGCTTTTTTCCCAGCTGTTTGCTCTTAAAAGCGGAGAGAGAGGTCCGGCTGGTGGCTGAAGCAGGCACCTGGGTCAACTGGTGACATGGCTGTCTGCAAGGGTCACAGCAAGGTTTAAGCTCAGTCCTCCAATCCCTATGGCTGAAACCTGCTTCCCTGCATTTACATTTACAGCTCCCTTTCACAGCCTCTCTGAGTATGGTTTGCTGGGTCCTCACATCAGGAAAGCTGCACTGCCTCTTTGCACAGCTGCTGGCAGAGAGCCCAAGTGGGATCGTCTCCCTTTTTAGTGCCAGTTACTCCCACAGTGTCAGATCCTCCAGAAGGTAACAGCCTGCCTCACAGCACTTAAGCCTGTCCTAACATAAGAGGAAACATTTGGCTACCCCTTGGGAAATGCTTCCATGGCTTGATCTCTTCCGCTATTGCAACGTGGATGGTCTGTGCGCTTGATTGCTCTCCACTGTGGTGTTTCTCAGAGTGGGAGGGCATGAAAAATGTTACCCATGCTTTCTGCTTCAGGACACCATCGCCTTTGGTGGAGCTGTACATGTAGTATATATTGCAAATTCATCTTCATTTAGAAATTGTCAGGGTAGAAACATTAATGCTGCTGTTTGGAAAAAAGAAATGAACTGAAAACTGCTTATGGGAGATGGAAGAAACTCATGAACCCTCTTACACTTGAATAGCCATTTCTAGATGACTGAAGAAAAACACTGTTGATGCAGTGTGAAAGATAAAGCAAAATTAAAATATGCCAGTGGTGCTTTCCCAAGTGATTGTGACCAGAGAGACCTGCAAGGCAATGCTTGCCTGTTGTTTGTGAAAAGAGAAGATAAAACAAGCACTCTAATAGGTTGCAAAGGTTTCTCTATATGCTGTCATATATATCTTTGGACACATCATAATTTTGAGGTTTTTAGAGGTTATATCTTTTTGAGAAGAAAAAGGAACAGAAGAAGCAAAGTCAGTCTAGGAGACTGAGAAGGAAATAATTGTGTTCACCATATCTATTTGATATGTGCCACAGAAAGGCTCCAATAAATGATGTTTTTATTAAACATTGCTTCCCATCTAGTCCCCTTTTGGCTGGGAGGCACTGACTGTGAAGTTCAACTATTATCATGCTGGGATAAAAGTCCACCATATCTGTTCTTCTAGTATCAGGTGTAACCTCATAGCAGGTAACAGCTCTGCAGATGGGCGATGAAAGGTGTGTGCATTCATTTTCAAATCTGAAAACTCTGTCTCTGAAATGTCAGCTTTATTTTAGGCTGCAGTGTTTTCCATCAGCTGTAATGTTATACAAATTTACATATATGCCTGGGACACACAGTCAACACGGAGAGCAGAAGAGGCAAACACAACGAACAAAGTGAGACTGAGCACTCCCCTTCTGTTCTCTCTCTGGTGGTGTGGGAAGGGCTGTATTCATAAGGACCCAAGCAGGTTCTGCAACACCAATAAAAGAACTCTCAAAGAAGTTTATAAATGTAGCTGTTTTATATTAAGTATTATTTTTCTTTAGCTTTGACTACACAACAAATGATAACATGAAATCAAACATGACACCCTACCTGCAGGACTTGACTCTGACAGATGGAGTAGCATTTAAATTGCACAACGTTGCCAGTTCCAATAAAGCAAAATACACAAAAGTCGAAATCAAACGGGAGAACTAAAAATGTTCACTTCTTGGAAGTAGACCAGGAAAAGATGGGAGCAAAGAGCATGCCAGGGAAAACTCTTACACAGAGATCAAAAGGAAAAGCTTGTCACCAAAGCAGAAACCCTCAAGGACTGAGAAATATATTTCTCAACACAATATTATCAAAGGAAGCTCAAATATTTCAAGACAAGCACGGTCAATGTGCACATGTATTTAGATCCCCCTTTATGGGTAAAAATGTGTACTTCTAAGACTCTTATTAGTTCTGAATAGAAATTTTACTGAAGATAGCAACTCTTTCTCGTGAACTTTGAGATCAGCTTCTAGTGTCAACCAACATAGCTCCAGTGAAGTCACCAAGTGAATTCCCAGTTATGTTCAATGGGATGGCAAACCTGCAGCAAGAATGATAACATTGGGAGCAACTTTGAGACACGCGTGAATCATTAAGAACTTCCAAAAGTTTAGGCATAAAGCTGGTTTAGAAACACGAATTTCTCAGACTTCACAACTTCTGTCTTTTTTAAAGTATTTAATGTTCTGCTTAAGGTCTCAGTTTCCAGTTCTTGGCAATTATATGAGAATTTCTGCTTCTGTTAAGTTAAGCTCTTGAGATTGTGAAGAGACTTGCAAGCATGAAAAAGATGAAAATTAGAATCAGAAGGCAAAGAGTAAAAAAATTGTCATTTTTTAATTGAAATCTCATGGTTCTGAAGCTGCTGGCTTAGGAATGTTGAAATATCTGGACTGGCAATACTAACATGTTGCTCAGCAAAGCCGAGTGAGTAGTGCTTGTTCAACAAGTTTAGCCAAAGCCGCTTTGCTAGGCATATTAAAAGCCAAAATATACACTGTCCAAAGGCCATTAATTACATTTTTTTTCCCAAATGCACGAAAATAAGTGATATCAATTCCAAGAACAGAGAAAGGGATTTCTGCTCTTCACCTGCTGTAAAAGTTCAATTTAAACTCCTGCTTTTAAACACATCAGTAAATTTTTCTGTCCTCATGTATGCCAAGCATTAAGACACACTTTGTTAATGAACATATGCTACTGCATTAAGTGCACAACTATGAGATGGAAATGGATTGAAGTTTCTGGTTCTACTACTCTGATTAAGATTGGCCAACTGCTTTGGGACTTTCAGATAACCAACATGAAATGCAACTCCACTGGCTCACCGTGCCCATTATGTTGCACGCACACTGCTGTACTCTCAGTCATGGGAAAATTCTGTGGCATCTTGAAATGAATGACTGATGCTTATGTCATACTATTTTATGTCTTTAAATGACTTAGGCAGTCATTTTTTTTGTGTATGAAGAATTTCAACCCAGACCTGTGTGTGCCATTTAATCCAGTATCTTACACTGTTTGTCATAAACCTCATAAACTAGAAATCTTGATTATTTACTATTTACAGACTGAGAAGGTTTCTATTTTAGTTGATCAAAGCTTGCTACCTGACTCACCTTTCAGTGAGATGGTATTTGCCTATCATATGATGAGGGTTTTTTTGCAAGCAGATGAACTACATTCCTTTTGATAACTTCTTCTGGTTTTGTGCAGATACTATTTTTGATAGCTTTTTTTTTCAACCATCCTTTATTCCTTTATTTGGAATACTTACCAGTCAAACAATTGAATCTGAAGGATTTGCTCTGCAGTATTCCACAATAACTTTGTGGGATCTGAGGTATTTATTGAGTTCAACTACAAGTATTAAGCAACACAGCTTATTTCATTTGCTTGTGGCAGGGTCAGTTGCTGCGAGAAGAGGATATGCAATGCATCAGATAACAAGTATCTGATTCTGTAGAAACACATTGTGCTCCTACTTTAAATATATAATAACATGAACATGTGAGGAGACTCTTACATCCAGTGCTAGAGACAGCTGGGACCTCTTAAGACTAATTGCTGGGTGCCTTGGAAAATTGGCATGACCTGCATCTTGGGGAGGGTGGGGTGGAGCAGGTGGCCAACTGCTTATTTTAGGAGAGGAGATCTGGAGAGAAAGGGGTAGGGCTTAGATGGGTCACCTTTGAGGTGTAAGGAGGAACTGACCCAAATTGCTCTTTAAGATGTGTAGCTGATCCTTTGAAGATCCTCTTTGATAAGGGAAGATAAAGGATATTGCTTGTTCAGCTTCCTGCTACAAGGTAAAGGATGTGTTCTCTAGTGGATGTTATGAGCTTATGTAGCGGTATTTTGTCTATTTGTAAATTGTCTTTCTTGGCGTTTATTTGTATTTTAATATCCTTAAAGTTGATTAAAGTAGATTATATATTTGTTAGTGATTTAATTGTAAGACCGTGTGGAGTCTATCAAAGGAGAGCCAAAAGCTCTCAGGCAGGGACAAATGAGATACAAAGCTTAGCTTACTGGAACTAAGTGCTTTATCAGGAGTGCCAGAACAGCTCACAACTATATAATAAGCCAATAAGCTGTGAAGAAAACTACTGAGCTAAGAGGCCCAGGAGATGGGGAACTTCCAGGCTATATCATGCAGGCCTGGATGCAGTTAAGACAAGAAGGTTGGAAAAATCCTATGCTCTTTGGACTTAATCTAAATTAATAGAGTTTTATAATATCTTTATGGATTTCTGTGCCTTTTGAATTGCTGGTTTTGAGAAGCAGCCGCAGCATGTTCTCCTTTCTGTCTCTTCTCTTGGATTGACTTATCCCTGCCCTGTTTTCCCAACCAGGGCTCCAAGTTGTAGTTTACACACCAAGTGAACAAAATACAGCAAGGAAATAACTAGAATAAGGGGGATTGGTTCTTGGTAAGTGACCCGTGAAAATAGCGCTTAAGCTTTTCTACTGACTTGTGTGTTGCAGTAGCATATGAACATATTTAATTGGATTGAGTCCCATATCTTCTTTGTGTGAATAGTTATATTTTTTGTTTGTCTTAATCTGCATTTTTCTTTTCGGTTATTGTGAATAAAAAAAGTGGGGAGGCTGATGTTTTCCAGCTATAAGGTTACTTTTTAGCACAGGCAAGTTCAAAAAATCCCCCACCCCTTTCTAACAGCAGCAGACTAGAGAGAGATTGAGTATCCACCACTAGAGTGGATACAAGTTCACTGTAACCACTTAACAGAAACTGGTGCAAAATCCAATACATAATCTTTCAACTGCATCTTGTCAAGAGCTGACACAACTATCATCTTCAAGGCTTTGCTTGTATCTGTACATACATTAAGTCTACTTGTTATTAAACTTGACTTTTCTTTCAGAATTATTACATTGATTCATTTCTGTTCTTTTTCTCTCACCTCTAAAAATCGCTCAATAGCGAAACTAATGAAAAGCTTTTCTCGGACAAAATAAGAGATATTACACCCTTTAAATCACCTACTGCTTTCTGTCCTCCCACAGGATTTCTTACTTCTATTGATAGAAACTATAAAATAATTGAGGCCAGACTTCTGCCTTTTTTAAACAGTTCTTTTACTTTGCTTTAACTAAAGACTTTTGTGGAGTGTTACTAGATCTTCCAAGATTTTATTGCAACAGAAATTGCTAATGCTGAAAGATTTTATTATTTTTTTGCTCCTTAAATAACATTTTCACTACAAGGACAGGTTGATGATAGCCAAAAATGCTAATCTTCCATTAAGACATTCTGAAAAAAACTCCTGATGTTCATATAACCTACTGTAAGGGTTTTTTTGTGTTAGTTTCCTTTAAGGTAGTTTTGTTTGTACCATCATCCAAGTTGGAATAAGCAAGATAAAATAAAGACAACATAACACATTATTTAACGTTTGGAATATTGCTGGCAATGAGGGAAGAAACCACCATTTCCTCTCCCCCTGGTACTATCTGACTGGAAAAGCACTACACTAATGCATAAGCATTTGGAGCTGGATTCTCTGCAAGGCTGCTGTTTGTATTCCTCAGTACCTCTATACTACGGGTTTTGAGGGCCTTCTAGGACTTCTTAGTGACTCTACCCCAGAAATGTCTTGTAGCAGGTCTTTAGTGTTTCAGCTCTTCAAAGAGATGCTAATAAAAGGGGACAAGCTTGCAGAGTGATGTCCAGTCATTGGCAGACTGGTGTTTATAACACTGTGCAGCCCTAAGTCGCTGTACTTGTGCAGGTGGTGATGTTAGCGTGAGCTGACAGTGAGGAAACCCTAATGAGGGGAGCTGGCTTCTCCCAGCACATCTGCAGCAGGGAAGCTTGTTGTGGTTCTGTGCCAGCCCTGGTTTTAATGTCTCAATCCTGAGTGTCTCTAATTTTTTATTATTTTAAAGAAGAAAGTTACCTTGCTATTTCAGCATCTAAAACTTAGTGTTTCAAGCAATATGGTTCAAGTGCCTCAGATTTTGCAAGGGGCTTATTTAAAACCTTTAAGCCCTTTCTTCTCAATCCTGGCTGAGTATCTAATTGTGAATAACTGCATTGAAACTTGCATTTTGGAGCTCTGTGACTTTTTTTCTTTTCTTTGGGTTGCCACAGCTCTAGCAATAATCCGTCTGCATCTCTGCAGGCAGGTTTGCTGGGTGCAGATTGATGTTTGCTCTCCCTGGTGTGACAGCTTGGGGATGGCACCTGCACTGGGAGTATTGATCTCCAGGACTTGCGTATTGCTCAGCTGTGCTCTCAGCAGAGGTTTAGCTTCCATTACTACGCTTCATGTTTTTATTCCTCAGGGACACACAGCAGTTGAAAGAAAGATAACTGCTTTTGCAGAGGGTTCAAAGAACTAAATGATCTTTAGCCATTGACAAAGCCCTGGATGTATGGCCAAAATGAATTGTCTGTGCGCATTTCCCCTGCCCCGCTAGTGGGGAATCCTGCTGCTTGTTGTGATAACTCCTCTAGCTTGTGCTGCTGCTTTTTCTTTGCTTGCTGATATTGGCTGGCAAAGTGTTTCTGTTGATTAGTAAATACTTTATTCCAGGCTTTGTTTGTTCTTGAAACTTACTTTATTAAAAGGAAACTCTAGCTTTTTGGTTGCATTTTTCCTTTCTCCATTCCCCAAGTACAGGTTTTTACAGGGAAGCAGAGCAGATGTAATTTCTCCCAGCTTATTTCCTTTTCTAATTTATCCCCCTCAAAAGCAAGATTGCTTATAATAATTGCTATCAACTATTTCTAGCCTGGAATATACAGTGCATATTACACTGCAGCTGATTATTTGATGTGGGAAATCCGCGTAGTTAATGATTGTAACATCTGTTCAGTATCTTGATATTGAACAGTCAACATTTGTATTTGTAAATAGCATTTATGAATTTGAATAATATCCAAATAAAAATTTGGTATGATTTTTTTCAACCATGCAGGTTCAGTCTCCACGCTGTATGGTATATTTAGACCTAATAGACATGAACTGTGAGGTACTGCAGGGGAATTACCTGAGCAGTCTGATGCTAGTAAAGGAAATCCATGCAACAAAGGTACAATGTGACAAATTTCTCATATCTAGAATAAGTTTTTTGAACTAAGCTGCAACTGTTAAATTGAAATTGGTTTGGGCAATAGCTGTTATTGCTTTCTTCACAGTAGGATTCAGCACACCTTCCCAAGAAAATCCATTAGTCGTGGGTTGACCCTTACCAGGCAAGAATCCATATATTTATGATGGTGCCTGTGAGTACTTTCTGGTAAGGAAAACCTTGTAGATAGCTATAGCAATTGCTCAGGAAAAATAAAGCTCAACTTGGAGAACAGTGTTATCCAAGAGAATTAAGGTTCTTTGTCTAGGAGGAATTTTCAATCATACAAGAGTAGTATAAGTAAAATGGGGTTTTTATGGTCCCCTCACTTATTATTAAATCTGTAACTTCAGCAGGCAGGCTGAGTTAACTAATTTAATTCTTTACCTTGTCACTGAAATTAAACAAACATACTGGAGTTTAAAGTCCTGGCTTTGATAACTTAAGGAATAATGAGCACCCTCCCTCACATGTCGACTCAGTAGTACTGTTGAAACTGTTCATGGCTTGAACAGTTATTCAGTATAAGGAATTAAAACCTGTGTGAGTACTGAAATTCATTAACCTTTGTATAATCTTGGATGAATAGCCTCTTCTATTGCAGCTTTTCTAGGCTGAATTCTTTACACAATGACTACGAATACGTTCTATAGCTGAAAATCACAGCCATCCTTTTAGTCTTCTGTGCTTCACCCAGGCCAAGTACAGTACAAAGAACCCTTTTGTGCCTGGGCTTGGAGCAGGAATTTTGCATCCCTCTAGTATCTAGCAGCTGGTGCTCCATGCTTTTGTACCCATCGAGTCTTTTGGGGACTTCATGGCTAAAGCAGACATACACTATCACTGTTCTTGGTAGATACATTTCTCTACCAAAGGTGCTTGAAAAACCTGCAAAGCTCTGTGCAATAGAAGTTCTTCCTGATGTGTAAATAGGCACATTATACTGCTTGCCAATAATAGAAAAAAAGGTCAATTTTACAAAATGTCTTCACTTTGTCTGCCATATCCAGTATCGGGAAACATGCCGTGTCTCTTGCAGGGAAATCATGTATCCAATTTTAAAGCAGTCAGAAGACATAATTCTTATGCTGCCCAGAGGCTGATGAGTAAGTGAACGCTCTGTGCTGTAGAAGGTGTGTGTAGGTGCTCATGACCTGGCAGCTTTTCTTTTGTTACATCAAAAAGGGAAAATTAAACCTAAATATCTTTGGGTGGAGATCTTGAGATAAAATATGTTCTTAAACAGAAAGTGATGCTATCTCTGATGTGGAAATTGCCCTCGTTTCCACTGAATTAAGTAGATTTTGAGAAAACCTGGGTCAGCCTCTCAGTTGTCCTTGTTACGAAGCCCTTGCAGTTAGAGAATATGGTTCTCTGCAGTGAATTGAATTAGGCAATTAATGAAAAACATCATGTTCCCTTAACAGAAATTATGTTGAGCTGTCTAAATGCTGGGAAATACAGACTGTAACTGTTACCTGCTTTATGGCCCTGGAGGCAGTGTGTGTCTGAGGCCAGCTGAAGCCCAGGAATGAGGCTGTAATCTGGGGACATATCCTTGGACCTGATGGCCCCATGCAGTGCCATTGTCCCTGTCAGTGGGGCAGTAGCTGTTACTCCAGGTAAGGGTTCACCCTGTATCTGCTTGATCAGTAACTGTGCGTCAGGCTGACCATCTTGTTTTGCACACAGTTTTGCGGTGGGGTGGGGTGGTGGAGCTGCTAATGAAGGTGCTTGGGAATTAGTGTTTGACACCAAGAGATGACTAAGTGAACGAATTTGGACTGCAAAGAGCAGCAGTGGTTCTTGGGCAAAGGGGAAATGGTTTAGCTAAACTTGGTGCAAGATGAAGATCATGTTTAAAAACTCACTCTGGTTCCAGAAGTATAACAGATCCTTCCTTAGTTGGATACACAATTTTAACATACCTCTGCAGCATCTCTCCCAGGATACTGTACCAATCCTCTTGTCTCATTTCCCAGGGAATCACAGTTCTTCAAATGATAACAGGCAAACACCACATAAAGCATACTTCTGAATATTTATAATTTGACAACTAGTTAATCTTAAAAATTGTTGCTATTCTCCTGAGTTCCTTCCAGCAGAGGATATGGGGAGTTTGCTGTGTCTGTCTTTGTAATATTTTTATTGCACACCTTGGTGTTTGAGCTGGTTTACAATTGGTTGTTGCTTCACAAAGTTACTTATGATGTCATGCTTGCTTAATCCTGATGTTCCCACCCCACATTGATCCTACTGTAGATGGGAAAACAGAATAAATATTTTGGGAATTATTTTGAGGCTTAGGTGTCTTCACTTGTTGTGTTTGATACTTAAAACTGTGACAGTGCTTCTCTTGCCATGACTCCAGAAAAGGCTCGTCACTCTGACCCCAATTACTTATTTTCCCTCTTCATGTCTCTAATTTTCCTCAGTAAGACCATGGTTTATTCTTAGCTTTTTTTGTTATTATAAAAAAGCTCAGTAAATTCTGTCTGCAAAGACACTTTGTGCTGTAGCAAGCCAATGAAAATCTTTTTCATGCCTTTTCATACGTAGTATCTTACCAACCTTCCCCATGTGTTCATAAAAAATTTGAACCAACCAGGGCCAAAACACTTACTTTTACAAGAGCTGCACTTTTCCCAGCCTCCAGTTAAAGCTGCACCCATGTTGATATTGATCTCTTATTTTTGCTGTTCTGTCTTAAGTTGTCATTAGTGCAACAGCCTTGTGTTTTCTCAATGTGCCTGTGTAAACTTGTCTTGCTATTTGAGCAGTGCTCACTGATAAAGTCACCTTCCTCTCTTCTGCTTTCCCCTTCCTAACGCGGTGCCAAACAATGTTGTCGGTCTGCCAGGTGTTCCTCTGGAAAGGAGCCTGTGCTACTGATAGTGTGGGCTGATCCTGCAGACTTCTGGCACCATTTCGTTAAGGTTTGTGTTACCACTGCAGTTGCTGTGATATCTGAATACTTGTTCCCAACATGCCACCAGGAACTTGAGTGTCTCATGTACCAAACTGTATATGCAATGCTCCTCAATACTAAAAATACAATGCTCAGATGCTGGGTAAGCTAAAAATCCCCCTTCTAAAGGAAGGAATCTGAAATTCAAATTTCAGATAGATTTACTGTGATGCAGTTTACAGTGAAAATGCCTCCCATGCTCTAGGACCTGGTCCATGACTCCCTGTGACCCTGCTGTGACTCCAATGGCCTTAACACGGGCTCTGGAGCTGGGTCCATGGTGTGAACAGCTATGCAACACATTAAGTAGTGGCACATGTTTGTTGAAAATTGACCTCTAGGACTTTTCAAGAGCAGATCATCACCATATGTGACCCATATCTTTTTACTGCTTCAGCAGGATAGCTGTTGCTGTGATACAGCTTTATTTTTTTCATGAAGATACTCATAATTTTCTCAATGACTTTTTCTTGTCTTTATTATATAGATAAGACACCAGAACCAGATGCCGAAAAGTACACAAGTAACTAGTGATGTAATAATTGGTGGCATAGACTTATAACCTAGCAAACACACGTGGTTTCTTTTTTTCGAGTACTTGAACATACTCTTATGTTGAGCTTCAGCTGTCTACAGGTATTTAGTCCTGTTCTGTGAATTTATTTTGGAGATGTTATTTTCAGGACATTTGTAGATAACAAGATCGATTTGTGACTGTGTTACCCTTTCCTGACTGACATGCTGAGTTATTGTCTTACATTTTTGTCTTTTTATCCTTCCAGTAATTTATATGAATTGCTGTGCTGTGATCTGCTGTTATGCAGACAGTGTATTATTTAAATATTGAAAAATATAACAAACTGAATATTGCTTTTTCAGACTGACTATGCTTTTACCTCCGCTTTTGATAAAAAGGAGGAGGGAAACATTAGCACCACCATCACCAGTAAGATTCCTGCTGACAGCTATTTCTTGTTAGCTTTCTTGGGTCTTTTTTTTTTTAACTTTTTACATGAATATCTGGGGAATTTTGAGTATTTATCACCCTACACTCACGTTCACACCCATCCCCAAGTTAGCTTCTTGATCTAATTCTGCATCCTTGGAGAGATACTTTCCATGGCTTGCTGAGTATTTCTGTTTGGTAGTAATTATTTACTCTCTTCACTGGTGCCTGAATCTCTGCAGAGACCAACAAATGATGCTCACAATATAGGTGTGCTAGGATTGCACAGGTTTTTTTGGCAGATGCTTTCAAGCAGTGTGTACTTCTACCTGTCCTGTGAAGAAGCTGATTGTTTGCTAAGCCGACACCAAGTGAAGGATGGTTCCAGTGTCCCTCCGCTTCAATAAAGATAGCCCGGGCCCCAGTGTAACTGTGCTATAATGGAGAAAATACACCTTGCACCACCTATGAAACTAAGCCTTAACGGTGTCTTACCCTCATGTTTTTGGGAGTTTCCAGTTTGTCAGTATTTGCAGAATTCAGCTGACAATTTTTCCTCAAAAATATAGAAAAATGAGAAAACAAAGTGTGCTGTTAAACATTGGTTGTAGTGAATTGATATTTTAAATGAGTGATGATACATTGCATAGATTAGTGATGACACAGGAGAATTCGGGGGAAATAATGAGCTGTCTAAATGGTCAGGAAGAAAACTACTTTCATCCTGTCACCTCAGATGTACAAGAGAGAAAAGCAACATAATTTACAACAGGGCTGTGCACCTCTTAACACAATAATATATTAGACGTGATGTTGTGACACTAATCACCAAAAAATTCTGGGGCTGTGTCATAAATTAGATTGTGATGCATTTGATTGGGGTTTTTTTGCTTTATTCATATCAAAAGGCAATTACATTTTGTGCAAACTTAATCCTACCTGTTTAATGGTGCATGTAAGATATGCCTTGTATTTTGTCCTTTATTAATACTGTGTATATGAGTTTTCTGCAAAAGGGAGGCTGCTAATTATTTTGATTCTTAGATTGTTGGGGTTGCCCTTCAGGGTGTAACCTTTGTTTAAATTACCTGAGTGTACATGTAAAAGGTACCCATTTGATCTTTTTTAAGGGATGCGTTGTAGGCTCTACTAGTCAAAGGAATTATCTTAACGGAGTTAATGTAACTATTCAAATGACCTCACCAAGCCAGACTTAAAGAGTGATCATTATACTAAACTGTGATAAACACTGAAGTTAACCCTGTATTCACACAGAGTATCTCTTTCAGTATTTCTCTTCTTTTGGTAGTGAAATAACCTTGGCACTGAAAAAAATCAGCTTGGGTTAATGAAGCTTCCTGGCAGATCAACACTAAAAGGAATGATCACATAATGAAAAGGGTGTTGTGCACAAGAAGTGAATGACCTTGGAGAAGAAAGGAGCAAGAATGGGATCGAATTCAGCAGTGCAAAATGCCTAAAGCCATATGTACTGAAGGAAAGGTAAAATATTTGCTGTTCTAATTGGGAGCTTTAACAGAAGAACACTAGAAACAAATGTGCTGGTGATATGTGCAAAAGGAGAATGAACTAGGACACTTATTTCCATAAGGGTTTGGGATGTACTATTGCCTGAGGACTGGGGAGGCCTCTAGAAATCATATACAGTACCTGGCTCTGGGTGTCTGGTGTTTCATACCTGCCAAAAGGTCTCAGGCTGCAAGATGGCACTTGGAGCAAGCTAACACTTTTGAGCCTGACTGTGCATTTTCACCCCTGCTTATAGAATGTGGTTAGAAAAGCATAAATGAATGCCAGTCTTTAATTTAAAGGATACAATTGGTGCTGAACAAAGTTATAAACTGGGTGGGAATTCAGTTAGGCAGGTTTTAGGACGAGATTTAGAAAAATGTTCATTAGAATGCCCTCAGATAGGACCATGGAGAAATAAAGTTGGAGGCTACAAGGGAGCTATACAATGCAGGTAGTAATAACAGGAACAAAGTGAGGTGACCCACAGCTTGTGCCTCTTTGGATGTGTTAATGGACATGTTTGTGTGAAAGGAGGCAAAGGTATGTGTGTTGTTTCCAAAAGTCTGTAATGAGGAAATGGATAAAAAAAGTCTGAAGGCAAAAATGGCAGAATTGTTGTGTCAGATATGGTCTGGATTGATAATTATTGCAGTAATAGAATGTATATGACATGTCTGTACTGCTAGTAGTTTGAGTTAATTTTATTGGTTGGAAAATGAAACCATCTAACATGAAAAGATTTTTTTTAAGTAAAAAACAAATTATCTACTTAAACTCTATGTAAAAATCTTGCTTCCAAATGAATTGAAAATGCTTCTTAATGAATGAATGAGCAATTCTTCTTCCTTTGGAAAGTGGTTAAACCAAATAATTTCCCAGACTTTCAAAAGGAGGGGAAAAATGGTTTTGATTTATGTTTCTTAAATAACAGAAGTTTATAAGGAAATCTTTAAATTTAATGAATTTATTTTTCTTTCTGATAACATAGTAAATATTTACTATGTGTATTAAACCCTGGCTGTTTTTCATTTCTTATTTCTGAGTAAGTACAATTCTGACACCAGTTTCAGTTTGCATGTAGTACACATTTGACTAAAGGCTACCATTTCTCCAAGACGTGCGTGTCATATCCTCTAATGAAATTGTGATAGATATTAATTGAATGTCATTCAAAATGTTTATTCTGGTCCAGTCAGAAGTCACACATGGTCTACTTATTCTGTGCAGAGATGGTAATAGTGATTAGTCATGTTATATGTCAGCTGTAATAGTCAAACAGGAAAGAGGAATGATTTGAATTCATGCTGAAAATGAAGATAGCACTGCTTTGCTCATTAAACTGTCTGCAGAACTGATGCCTGAAAATGGTTACTTTTTCTTCAGCAGTCTTGGAGATGTTGCATTGCAAACATTCACAGTAAATTTTATTTTTCAGATGTATTTGAATCATTCAATATAATCTAGTTGCTGTCTGCCTGTAATAACTGAGAGGCAAACGCTATTATGTCTGACATTATATCTTTAGAAACGCACCTTACTTTTCATTTCTATGCAACTTTTTACCCAGAGCATTAGAATTGAGTATTATATAACATACAGATCAGTATCACGGGCAGGATTCTAACCAAAAGTCTAAAAATCCAAAAGAAATCAGTCTTTTGTAGCTATTTGAGACAACATATATAAGCTGAAAATTTCAGATCTAACTTTAGTCTGGCAACTCTAATCTCACCTCAAAACCTGCATGTCTAGCCTACAAGCACTATTTTGGCGATAAATATATATGAACAGGGTAGCAGCCATAACAGCATTGGGCTGTGAGCCCAGCAAAAGGGAATTATTTGGGCAGAACTTGGCAGAGCTCATGGCCTTTAGTAGTCATAAAGATTCTTCCCTCCACCAATCCACCTTGGTTGTGCTCCCCAGGAGTCAAAGCGAAGATAACGCTGGATTAGTCCATACTGATCCCATCCATGGGGTTGCTAAAGATGGCAACAGTTGGGTTGCTTAAAAATGTAAAAAAAAATGACCAAAGAACAAAGTTAGATGATGACCTTATGATGTACCAGAGGACTGCATGTGGACACAAGTTAAAATTGGAAAAAACTGCTATAACAACAGGCTTTTGGAATAGGTGAAACCTGGCAGTGTCTTCTGACTTCTCTGCTGCTTGCTGTGTGATAACCATTTGCAGCTTAGAGCAGCAAGGGTCTAATTTAGGAGCACAATGAGAAAAGACACAGTAGTGCTCTTGCCAAAGGCCTCTTGGCTTCATTTGTGCTCCTGTCACTCTCTAGGAAGAAAGAGGAGGGGAATGATATATAGGGGTTACAAAACACAGCAGATAGCAATATTGTGTTATCAAGGAAAGCACTTAGCTGCCTAATATTAATGTAATAACACTAGCTGAAAACTGGCCAAGAAGATAAGATCAGGAGCAATGGGGCATCTTAGATCCTTCTGTTTTCAGCATCCATTTTATGATATAGTAAAAGAAACTGAGTCGCAACCTGTTCCATATCCACCTTATGAACTGACTGTTTTCTCCAGCACCTTGTTGGGGCTCTTTAAAGAAGCACCCAGAGACATTCAGATAACTTGGTGTACATCCCTGGCTGACCCAAAGTGGCCATTTCACTGACACAAATGCAGCTGAGCTGCGTTTCCATCTCGGTTCGATAAATACTAAAATCAGGTTGAATTTTGCTTTGACAAAATCAATGGCCAAAGTCACTTGGCTACAATCTCATCTTCAATTTCAGGCTGCTTTATGCTCATCTGGTATTGTAAAGGAGGAATGACTGAAAATGTGTCTCATTTTAAATCCCCTTTATGCTGCCAGGCTGATATTGTGTGTTTGAGTAAATGAAATTTCAGGCTAATTGTCTTTAGTGTAAATGAGCATCAGGACTGTGAACTTGTTTGGACCAAGTCAATAATGAAGGTTGTATGCGAGTGAGTCACCCAACCTGTTCTAGTTGCTGCGTGGCTGAAGTGGATCCTCTGCAAAGATATATGAGGATAACAGCTGGCAATTTGCAGAGCACAGTGTGGGTAAAGGAGAGGTAGGGATGAGCCATTCTAAGGAATTTAAACCAGCAAGTAAGTTGAATTATGGTGGGGGAAGAATGTCTTTTTCACTCTGACCATGCTTTGTCATAGTGTCTGGGCTGAAAATTGAAAAGAAATACCATCCATTGGGAAAGACTGGGAGAGGAAAAAAAACATTCCTTCTGTTATTCCTGTTGGCTGAAGTGGTGTTGATGGCACTTTGGATAATGGGAACTGAAGTTCTTTGCAGGCTTGCAAAGTGGTTTTGACTCCTCTCCCCAAAGCAACAGCCGCAAAACCCCTCAGAAATTTCTCATGACAGAGGATTTATTCAAGATTTTGCATTTCCGTCTGTAGTCTGGACCTCTCTTGTGGCTGCTGTCTTGTGTGGTGCGTGAGGTACTTCAGAACTAAGGTACTAAACCCAACCAACCATTTTATAGCTGTATTGCAGAGTTAGATGGGAGCGGATTGCTGAGACAAAACAATGCATATATTTTGCAAAAATAGACAGTAGTGTATTTCCTTTCAGTGATCACAGCTAAGGGTTTTTCAGGAGAAAAATGGAAGAAGAGTTGTTCAATTACACAGAGGGTTGCAGAAATGTCATTGAAGAAGTCATTTAATCCTTTTTAGCACAATAATTTTCCTTTTTTTTACCTATTTTGATAACATTTCCTACCTGACATGACACATCCAAGAATAAAAGGGAAAGGTTGGTTGTAGCTTGATTCCTGCTCCATCAGTCTGTTCCTGAGCAATATCTGAAGATGGAAGTAAAACTCCCATGTGCACACACACCTATGTGTGACTGGTACACACCTATGTGTGACTGGTGCACACCTACCCACCTCTATGTATATAGTAATTTTTTGCACGTGTGACATGCTCTTATTAATGATATTTTATGGTGAATGTTTTGTGTGATTATATTGTTTGATTCTCTGTGCCTCATGCTTTGGCTTTAGTCAATATTTATGAACAATTTCTTATTTTAAAAAAAGTATATGGAGTTTATATATTTCTTCTATCCTTTTCTTGTTGTATTGGCTAATGCTTGTCGAAAGACCTGTTTAAGACTTGTACGACTGTTTGGGGTATGATCTATGTAAGAGTAGTTGAGGATTCAAAAACAAGTATTCCCATATCCTGTGCACATGTAGTGTATTATTTTGTCACTTGGGATGTACCTGGGTACCCTCTGGTATCCTTTTAAAAACACAGTCAATCCCGCAAACTCACTCCAGGGTTTAATGATGAGCGTCCTAGCTCAGCCAGCTCACCAGTCCAGATATCTCCACTGGTGTCAGAAAGAAAAGATGAAACTGGTGTGGGGAAAAATAGGCTCTCCTAGCACAGATATTGTAGTTTCCCATCTGCTCAAAGGGGTAGCTCTAACTGGTATGGAAAAATGTATCTTCTTGCTCCAGATGCCCTGGTGTTTTGCAGCGTTACCTGGCATAATGGTTTTTCATCCATCCTCATTGTAATTCTAGGGAATTTGACTTCTGGGAAATTTGCTTAGTATTGATTAAACTTTGCTTCTGTTAAAAGAAAACCTGAGAGGACTGTCTCTACAGCTGTGCTATAATAATGGAATATCCCCAATATCTGATTAATACAGCTGGGAAATATATTTATGTTTCACAGTCAAAACAAAATAAGGGAGGTAAACGAGTTAGGCTGAAAAGAAGAAAACTTTTCTTTTTGGATATATGATGAATCAAACTTGGAGTGATCCAAACAAACAGCAGAATAATTTTATTTAACGTCTTTCTGCCTGACAGAATTAGAGCAGAAATTCCAGACAGTCTACATGAAATCCTGGTTCAAACTCTTGATACTTCATCAAGCACTGTGATTTGTTCTTAAGTATCAAAACACATTAAATATTAAAAAAAAATCTGATAACCAAACAAAACTCCAAAATCATTTGGCTTAATTAATACTGTTTGCTGAGTTAGGCCAACTAGCAAAATAATATGCTTCTTCTTAAACTCAAGTTTTCTGACATTAATCACCTAAATATTTAGTAAAGGACTACATAAGTTAACTTTAAGAAAGGACCATGTGGAGACTTTTATGGAATTTATTTCTTTGTTGACACCAGTTGCTGTTAGGAAGCAAATCTCTGTGTGGTGCATCAAGTAACCCTAATGTGACTCCTAATTCAGAATTTGTCACTAACTTTCTCTGCATTTTTAAATCTGAGTCTTGCAGCCTTATCTCTTGCAGGGTTTCTGAAGACTGGCATTTTAATGTATTTATTGCATGGATCTACAGTTTGCACGTTAAATGCTGAACATGGCCACTGAGCCCTCTTCTGGGATCATCAGCAGTTTGTTTCCTCAGTGTGCTCTGAGTGATGTCGAGTTGCAGTTCTCCACGTTATGTACCATTGCTGTTGGAAACTGGTCCTCATGCTGGAGGACTTCTCTAGCGTCACCACATCTACTGGCTCTTCTGGGTGGCATGGTACCACCCACAGGGCACTGGCTGGGATGGGAAGCCCTCCTTACACGTCAGGCAGAGTAGCCAAAAATTTGTTAGACTATTTCTTTCAAAAAGGAAGAAAAATATTGTTAGTCTTAAGTAAGATAGCTGTTCCCAGTGGGTTTGAGGCAGCAGTTTTCCTGCTGCTATTTGGGAAGATGGACTTGGAGAAGGTGTAGGGAAGATACTACTGCAATACTGAGACGTGGTGTGAGAGCGTTGGCCAAGCTGTCTGTATTGTAGGGAAGTCAGATGGGAAAGACATCTGGATATGTCTGAAAGCTGGATATTCCAGCCCTGAGAGATGGGGAAAGGAAATGAAGGGGATGCACTGCTCACGGGCAGTGCAGAGAAAACATGGTACTCTTGCCATTACTGGGAAATGTCCTGCAGAAAGGATTGAATTGTGTGTGCAGGTTCTTGCTCCTGGAGATATGTAGCTGAGGTCACAGCATGCACCATCACCTCCTCATGATGTTTTTCCTTCAAAGCAGACTGAGACATTCCCTTGCCTGGGTAAATGGTGACATGTTTTTATGGTTTCTCAGTGGTGTCCTCTTCGAGGAAGTAAGAGCAAGAGGGCTCATGGAACACAAGAGAGGGAATACTGATTGACGCTCAGGAGAGCACTGCCACGTGGAACGGGTATGTCACATCTTCCTCACAAATGCGTGTGAAATGATGGAGAAGGAATGTCAGAGCACACTATTGTCAGTGTAAACAAGCTGCTTTTTCTTTTCTCTTTTTCTTTTTTATTTTTAAATCTCATTTGTCATACAATCATGATAGTTACTGTTCTCTTTGTCCTTTGAAGTAGATCAATAGGTTTGTTTTTTGGTCAAGACAAAGATCTTGACAGCCAAGAGAAGAAATTACTTGTACTTCCTCTCCTATTCAAGTTTCCTCTGTCATAGCTGTAAAGATTACTTTTTTTGTATCTTTGTCATCAGGATGGGTTAGTGTCAAAATACCTGGAACAGATAAAATACCTATTTATCTCTGCATAGTTCAGCAGCATTTTTCTGGATTCAGCTTGTCTTTATGGTAATATTTTGGTATATTACTATGATGCAATGAGTATATCTTCTAATAACTGTCACCCTGGTTGCTTGAGGTATAAACAGGCAGCAGAGGAAGATCTCCTTCAAATAGAAGGATTGCGTGTTCATATGGTAATAACAACAGCAATTATACTAATAAACTCTTACTTCAACATCATAGCAGACAGATGTGTTTTTATTGAAGTAGAATTCTTAATTTCTATAGTGGGAAAAATATTTTCCATATCTCCTTTATAGGGAAGGCACAAGTGGAAAGAGATTGCATCAGAAATCATCCATTTTGTCATGATACTGACTTTTATTTTCCATTGGGTCCTTTTAAGATTTGTATTTTACAGTCTGTGTCAAAGACCAATTCCAGTCAAGACTTACTGCACACAGATGAGCTATAAGCAGAGTTATGAGAAAGGGCATTTGAGGCTTCTGTAAGCATACATCACGATGTACTTCTGAAAAGCCTGTACCCTATGAGTTTCTTGGTCTCTAGTTTCATTACTGCACCTTCTGCTCTCCTTTCAAGCAACTCTTTAAATCTGTGCTTTGGAGATTTGTGATGTGCTACTGCACACAAACACAGTTGGCAGCCCAGTCTCCTTCCCAAACCATGACTGTACTGAAGTGGTCACAGGGAGTGTAAAGTCTGAGTGTTATCCACCGTGTCATGTGACAGTCCAGTTCTTCTCACACCAGCACTGATTTTATGTTCAGTTGCTCTGGGCACATCTTGCTGGCTTGTTGACACACAAAATAATTTGAGCTGGGTTTGATGTGATTTACCTCCAGGAAGCATGAACAAGACTTTCAATTAGTCATTTAACTTAATTTTGCAATCCCCTCTGTTTAAATTGCAAATGCATGAGAACTCTTGCTGAAACACCTTCAGCTGGTTCTGAAAGGGGTTGAAGGCTGCTGGCTGGTCAAAGATGTCTGGGGTTGTTTGTGGCCGCTTCTCTCCTCTCAGAGGGTGACAATGCACTCCAGGGCCTTGGTCAGAACAAAAAACAACTAAATTTTTGGTGTTGTAAAGATGCCCAGGCCCTGAAGAGAAGGGGGATGTTTACATCCCAGAACAGGAGCCCTCCTCAGCTAGAGTCAAAACCTAACTCTTAAATATGCGCATTCCCCTGGGATAACATGGTCATAATTAAACATCTGTTAATGATGGGCACTTGAGGGAGGAGTGGAGTACCTTAATGTAATTCACCAGGTACTGTTTCTAATTTAGGGATGATTCTTAGGGTAAGCCCACAACAAGATTTAAATCTGGGTTTAGTGTTTGTGTTGTAAAGTCTGAGATTTTTTTAGTTTTTGAATATTTTTTCCCCTTCTCAGTCACTGTCACTGAAGCAAACAGTGCCTCCTGTTCATTTCAACAGTGAAGGTTGTAGGCTGAGAATACTCCTCTGAGAAAGTGATAATTTTGGGGAAAATGAGTTTTCATTGGGGGTTTGAGATGGTGGATTTCATCCAGATTCTTCTCCCAGCACCCCAAGATGGGAAAACAAATATGGTAATGTTGCCTTAATCATCAGGAATAATGATGTGTATTGCTGTTATATGTGATTACTGATCTTCCTGATGTACTGCACAATTTAATGGCATAAATATGTGCAAAATTTTTCTTCTCTTTCCCTATAAATTTGCTGTCTAATGGGGTATCTTTGAAATTTAAGCTTCTATGGAGAACTACTTATGTGAAATACAAATCACTATTGCACTCATGACTATTTTCCCAATAACTTTATAAATATTGAAAATAATAAACCTGCTTTAAAAGGAGAACTGTATTTTTTAATAATTCATGGTGCTGCTTTTCCACACATGACTCTTATCTTTTTTGAAAAAAAATTCTGGTGCATCACATTTATTTCCCCTTACCCACCCTTTCTATTTTATAGACCATGAAAACTTTGAGGACCACGGTAACTGTCTGATAGCTGTCAAGGAATACACTGTGGTATTTCATATATGGTGAGGGGCATGAAATATCATGCTTCAAAGATCAGCTTGATAAAGGGGACACAGAACAGAAAGGTTGCACAGATGTTCAGGGACCTCAGCTCTTGAATTTTGTAGACCAGTAGTTTGGTTATATTCCGAAGTCACTGGAGCAAAGAGTAAATATAAAGCTCTGTGACCAGAAATCCCCGCAGCAGATATATGCTGTGTGTTAAATCTTACAATTAAACCATAGCGAAGCAAAATCTGCTTCCAAAGCATGATCTGTAGAATTTGATACTTACTTCTGAAGGGACCATTTGTAATGCCCCAGTGGCTCAAGCAGGAGGATGAGATTGCTGTTCAGTGTCTCTGCCGTGGTGAGAGTAAGAGAGATTCCCTTTCCACTTCCACAGCTTCAGCCAAGATTTGTCAGCTCTGGATAACCTCTGTTGCTGTGTTCGATGTTGAGCACTGCACTCACAGAATTTCTATGATTTAAGTGTATCTGTTTTCTGTGTATTTGAAATTGTTGCTCATCTAACCATGACTAATAGATAGCTTGAGCAGACGTCTCTGAAGAGAGACTATTGGAATTTGGAGCACACAAAAAACCTTGTCTAATCAACCTACGCGTATAGACGCATCAACCTTCGCAGCAGCATTTTCCCACACAGAATCGCTACTTGTCTGACAAAAAGATGTATTTTGGTTAAATTTTGGATTAAACAAATTTTAAAAAAGAATGCTTTGCTCAATGTGATCCAAACAAGAACCACGTCACAGTCTGAGGGTTTCAAATACGTTCTGCAGCACAGAAGGGTAAAAATTAATTTTTGTTTGGCTTCTTATGCCAATAGTCTTGGCTGGTGCTGAAGTACAAAAAAATGTTGCCGTGAAATATTAAGTGGTGTGAGACAGGTGACACTTGAAATAAAGTCTGCCAGCTTAAGACAATGTTGAGAGTGAGTGCTATTACTGCTATTTGCTGTACGTGTCCAGTTTGTCATAGAGCTGGCATTCTTGTTTTACTGAACAAAACTCTGTTATATCAAATTCACACTAAATTGTGTAAGGCTTAAATGAATCTCTACAGTGAGGAAAAAAATGGACAACTTCCTACTGCTAATGTTTAATCAATTTATTGGTTTTTCTCCTTTAGGCACCATCAATTGCAGTGTAGTCAGGCACACATATTTCTAATTGTATTGTTATTTTGTTAAATAATGGTTAATACACTTGTTAAGCAACTTGAAAGTGAAATTACTTTCTAAAATATTTAGGTAAATAAATTCCTGTATGCCTGAATGTGTAGCTGTACCTGGAAGTGGCATAATAGCTATTGCAGTTGTCTTAATTTTTGTGAAGGTGAAGAGGTCTCTTTAAAATGATGTGTTATGCAGCATTCTCTTGTACCTAAGGGGAAAACCAGTAGTCTTTTCATCATCTCATGTGGTCACTGATTATTGCTGTTCTATTTGGATATATTCTGTCTGGGAGGTGTTAAAGCTACTTGGAAGAACAGGATTGTTTTTCCCCAACGTGGCTTTGTAATTGGTTTCCTGGAAGTAGCAGATGATTGTTTCTATGATAGTGGAAACAACCTAAACTTCACGTGTCTTGTGGACCCTTTCAGTCCTCAAAGAATTTCCTCCCTCTCTTTCTCTCTCTATCTATCTAAAATACTTGTCTACGTAAAATGTTTATCCTGCTTCAATGCAGGATAAACACGTAAATGGAATTGAGGTTTCAAGACGTTGAGAAACAATAAGACTTCAAAGCACGTATTTATGTGCTGTCATTCCAAGCATGATGTTTGTGTTGGTGGCAGATGCAGAAAAAGAAAAACTGTTAGGAAAAATAAGGGATCCTAAATAGTTCTTCAACATTCTCTGCTTTTTTCTAAGACCAGTTAATAACAGTCAACATGGTTCTTGTGCTCTCCTTCATTCACTTTCTAGAGATTTCTCTTTGGAACTTCTCCAGCTCTTAAACCCAAGGCAACATGTAGGGTGTGAAAGACACGTGGCCTCTTAGGTGTTATGTAGGCTTTTTGTTATGTGCATCTTTCTGCTGTCTGATGTCTGCCCCATCGGTTAATCACAGAGTCCTAGTACAATGTGGGTTTCTGTCATTTCTCTCGCTATCTTAACAGCAAATGTTCCTCTTTTGAATGTATCATTCCTGAAAGTCCATCTTTTGTTTTGAGGTGACTTAGCGTTGGGTTGCCTGCCTGGCTGACCAAGTCCCTCCACAAAGGTAGCACTGACTTCTTGTTTGCATGAGAAATTGGCTGGTTTACACCTTATTGATCCAGCCACAGTGGTGTGACTTGAACTGTTTTAATAGAAAACCATTGTTAATAGTTTCTTGCATCTGTTGTGATAACTTCTTTCTGGCATTGTGTTAGTGAGATTCTGGGCATCATAGCTGCAGGCTGTGGAAATATCCTTCAGACCTTTCAGGAAGGTGTCAGCAGTGAAGGGCAAAGACTTTCTGATACAAACAATTTAGGGATTGCTCCCAGCAGATGGTAATGGAAGTAACATTATATGTTTCCTACATCATCATAAATATTTGTATCCACCTTGCATCTATATTACACTGACATTCCTGGAGATGTAATGTTAATATAAACCAGTAAGTGTTGCAAACTAAATACACACTATAATCATATTGACAATTCAAAATTACCAAAAAACCCAGTCACATGCAATTAAACTTTATCTTTTTTCCTGGTTATCCTCTCTGCTACCAATGCACATGATTTGCAATTTTTTATTCTATCTGATGTGTATTTAGAAATAGAGTCCCTCCCTTGAAACACCTGTCACTATGTATGATTCAGTGACAAGAATACCAAGTTGACAAATTACCAACTTAATTGGCTTTTAAAAAGCCCTGGATTGTCTGTCAGGTTGCAATGCACTTGTATTCAGTCCTGATCGCTGCAGAAAACTGGCATGTTAATACTGTTGTGAGTTTCTTTTTTTTAAAAAAAATCCCCTCTCCAACTTCACCAAAAGAACACCAAACAACCAACCATCCCAACTCTCACACAACAGACACCCCCAAAGGCCAGAAAATAGTTTTTCATGTTGGCTGGACAGTAGTTAGGCAGCAAGTTTTGAACAGTTGTGTTGCACATACTTGAGGTGTTCAGTAGAAACTAAGAGGAAACGACTTGGCACATCTGCTGGGACTGGTTGGATGGCTGACAGTCACTGAGGAGGACTGCAGTTGCAATGACTGCTTTACCCAGCCAATATAAGAGATAATTCAGAATATGTGGATAATTGGGAGAGCTGGGACTCTGAGGTTATGAGATTGAAATAGAAGATGGGTCCGATCTTTCAGAGAAGAAAGAACAGTTTGGCAGCTGTCATTGCATATTAGGCGACTTGGTGGATTGAATGTGGAACAGGAAAACTTTTGGGAGGACCTAATGTACTTACTCATGGAAAATGATATTCTTTCCAAACCAGACAGAGCAGAGATAAGGAAACAGGCCAGTATTAAACCAAAACCAAACTAAAAAAAAAGGCAGCTCCTATGTCTAACTTCCTAGTTAGAACTCAATTGTACTCAAATGTCTGAAGTTAAATCCCAGTGTCTTTCCTGCCACTAAAATTATTGCTTAAACATGGCTGGTAAATTCTGGCCTGTGTACATTTACACTCTTCAATGTTTAAACTAACCAGCAATTATTCTTCTGCAAATACTAAAGAATGTTGTCGTACTTCCTTTCCAATGTAGCTATTAAAATATTGCATTGAATGAAATTGCTGTGGTTTAGCACAGATATTTGCAATGGGTCGGTTCATATAAATGCTTAGTTCTCTCTTTCTTTTGATTGCTTGGTGCTGCTTTTAATGACTATTTTCTTCTTTCCAAGAGAGACAGAAAGAAGCAGTTGCAGAGCTGTGGTGGGAATCATGAAATCAGAACCGTGTAATTCCTTTAGCCTGCTGTCAATTAGTCTCTCTGATACAAAACCATGATGAATCCCATGGTGTCCTTCCCCTGTTGAGCCTAATAAAATTCATTTTCAGTTTGCAAGTCTGTAGATGCCCCTATTGGTCTAAGGGAATAATAGAAGATGGCAAGCTACATGTCAAACTAAAATAGTAAGAAAGTAGAAGAAGAAAAAAAAGCCCCACCTGTAAATGAAACAAAACCCTGAGAAAGATGTATTTGTGATTGAATGTAACTGACTTAAGAGGTAGGAATTATTTAATAAGCCTGAAGTTTAGTTAAAAGCTCGTTACAGTGGACTGTGTTTGCAGTTCATATATTATGCTTAGAGGTGTTGTTTCTTGTTGAGAAGAAAAAGGAAACAGCTTACCAAAGCTTGGAACTACTGCGATGTATTCAAAACCAAAATTAACTTTTAAAGTTAGAAAAACCCCATGAATCCCCGAGGGAGATAAGCCTGGATGTTCTGAAGAAGCCCTTGGGAAGTCATAGAGGAAGCGGGATGTGGGGGGATATGTGCATATCTTATGGGAAAGCTGGATTTGAGATACAATGCAGAGCAAGGGTGTAACCTGGAGCATCCTACGGAGACGCTAAACCTGTTAGCTTGAGAGGTTGGCTGCTGCTTGGCCATAGGTAACCTCTATAGGGGCAAAGGTTTTGAACAAAGAGGTAAACAACAAGATCAGGAGTGACAGAGCAGTCAGCTCTGGTAACATTAAAAGTGAATGCTTTTTTTTTTTTTACCTAAGACTGCATGGTATGTCATTGCCCTGTTTATTGAATTCATTATTAAGGCTATGAGAAATGAGATTATTTAAAAAATGTGAGGTTTTTTTCCTGTGGGTAGTCCTTTCCTTTCACCTATGATCACAATATGGTGCTCTGGAATGTACTTATGCACTGCTCCGCTCCAAGTGTTTTTCGGCTGAAGGAAAAGGTATATTCCTCCAATTCCTCTCCTGATTATGCTTCATTTTAGGGAGGCACATATTTTAGATATTCCCCCTATACACAGAAATCTTGTTAAAAAATACAAAGAATAAAATCCTGGATTTTTCTGAAGAGTTTAATTTTAGCATCAGTTTCTTAGGGAGCTGATTTAGGTGTAGAAGGTAGATATATCCGTGATGGAGCAAGCAGTTCAGTAGGTGAATATATCCTCATTTACATGGTATAAGTTTGGAAGAGTACAGCTGTCTTATTTTCTTCTGTGAAAAAGGGTTTACAGTCAACGAGAGCTTAATTTACATTGCCAGTACTCTGTGGCAGGAACTGGTTGACAGACAATATCATAGCCTCAGCTATTTTGCTGTTTGAGAAAAAGTTCAAGTGCTCCTGAAAGTCAGGAACAGGATATGGCCACAAATCACTTCAGAAGTGAAGCATTGATTCTGTTTCGAGGGAAATGTGTTGAATACTGGCGTTCTGTATTCTCTCTTATGTGGCCAGAAATCTTCAGTGTTTATTGAGGGTGAAATTCATCCATGTGCTGTGAACTATGCCCACCAAATAAAGCTTCAGTGAGCTTTTAATGTTGGATATATCATATGCTGGATTTCCTGCATATAAGGATGAGTTTCTCCTTGAAATGAAGTGAATACTGAGAGCAGATAAGGTAAAATAGCGATGGGGTGAAATAAAACTGGTTTATCAGAAGAAATGGCACAGAAATCCAGATTAGGGCACAGATGATACAGTGGATTCAGATGAATGTTCTGCATGATCTATATCTTCTTTCCAAATCAGACTTTCTCTGAAACTATTTGTATGTCATGATATCTATTTTTTTTCCATATGTGGATGTATCTGGTGCCTACATCATACCCGTACTTAATCTTATTCTGCCATTAGTATTTGTCCTCTTTATATTGGCCCCATAGGTCATGGTGTTAACCTGAAAGCAATTTTTGTATTTGCCTGTGTGTGTATCTTAAACTCTTCAGCTATAACCCTCATTTACAATCACCATGAAACGGCTGGTAGAAATAAGAAAACTGCCTAGAGTATGAGACAGTAAGTTTGTTTTCTCTCTTATGTTATACAAAATTGGCCAAAATACTTCAGTTCTTTAAATGAAAATGTTATTTGTTTTACACATCGGAAACTGAATTTGAGTCTTTATTGATAGTTCACATAAAGAAACAATAAGATTCAAATGTCAGTGAAGATTTAGTCCTAAAGCCAAAAATTTACTGTAGATAAAATGATATCTATTTAGTAACTTTTTATGCCAAAACACAAATGTACATATATATAATGTGTATGCAGCAAGCTTCAGTGACATTAACTGCAGAAGGAAAGAACTGAGATTTGATTAATACCTCAAGTATCTTCCTCTTGGCTCTAAATGTTTCTATGACAAATATTCATAACTTTCCCTGCACTTCCTACGTCTATTTCTTTATTCTTCTCTTGCATTTCTAGTTTAAAAAAGTAAATCCTTTCCCCACTCTCCCTCCTTTTCCTTGCTTTGCTATTTGAATCCCCAGTGGCTCATTACCAGTGGCAGAGTAGCTCTTGCTCTTGAGCTACTGGCTCCATATGAGGAACTTTTGAGGTTACCTTTGAAATAACTGGAAAGTAGAGGAAATAGTAAAAGTGCCTCAGTCTGAGTTACTGTGACTCTTGAGAATATCATTCAGCCACCTGGAGATGAAGTTGTAGCAGAATTTGAGTCATTTATGATTACTTTCTCTTCTCTACCTTTCTACTTAAGTAAGGAAATTTTGATTTAAAACAAAACACAGCACAACAAAACAACAAACTTCTTCCTGTCATAGTCAGCCAATTGCATTTACTAAGAAATAACTGAATTTTTAAGGTCTTGACGGTAAAGATAGTAACAGCTCTTTGCTTTTGAGATGATGATCATTCAGCAAAAACCTTTTGAGCTTTCAAGATACATGAAATTCTCTGAACTGTAAACATAAGGTTTATGTAAAAATTATGAAGTGGAGAGTATTCGTGGGCAGTGACCCATACAATTTCTTTATTTTGTTGGTCTCAGGGAGTGTTTGGAGTTGCTCAGCATGCATGTAAGAGTATTAGTCAGAAATTTGACTGACTTATTAATTTCTCATCAAAGAGTTTCTGGCCTATCATTTTTCAATTCACTTTAGAACTCTGCCTAATCACGTTCAGTGGTATTTTTCATTGCCTAACATTGATTCAATAGCGTTACTTTTGCTCTGTTCTGGTATTTCCAAGAATATTGGGTATTTTCTGGGATGGAAAGCTGCCATTCTTCACCCTAAGCACCCTGTTATCAGCTGTGCTTGGTCAACAAGCTGAAACTGAAGTTAGATGTTGCTGGGTTTTTTTGTTGTTTTGGGGTTTTTTTTTTGTCTTTTTGTTTTGTTTGTGAATATGTGATCACTCATAAATGTAAGATGAATTTCATGCGTGGGACTCAGAAAAGCTTCTCAGCTCCTGGTTCCTTGTGTACGCCTTGGCAATGTCTCAGCTCCAAATTAAGACCTCAGTTATGGATCATTTTGCTCTTTTCCCATAGAGGAAATCCAAGTAGAGGGACAGAAGAGAGGAGAAATAGGCAAAACTGGGACACTACAAAATAAACGACTCACAGTTGCTCTTATTTTAACAGTAATAACACAACTTCTGTAGAGAAAAATAATGTTAAAGAAGAGCCCATCTTAACTTCCATACTTGAATAGATTGCTGTGAGCTCTCATATCGTTTTACCAGTCTGGTTCTCCAGTTCCCACAATACTGTGTCCTACAGATCCATATAACACATATAACACATATAACACATATAACTCGCTCTGCCGAGAGGAGGCTGTCACTACTCAATGCTTTCTGTTGTACCTGTTGTAGGATCTGGATGTAAAGCCTCTGTGAGACTAGGCTGTACTATACACTGTACTTCTCTGTGCATTTATTTGAAAGGGTGAGTTGCCAGGGTGTCTCAGTATTACACCTGCACTTAAAGCATTTCACAACTGTTATGATCAATACAGTTTCAGCATCAACTGACTGGATTTGGTGCAGCGAGATTTTTTTCCCTCTGAGCACTTAGTGACACGATGCTCCTTTACATGCCTTCCAAAATGATATTGGCTTTTTGCTGCCTGCTTTATGAGGATGAGCTGGACACAGGGACTATTATCTTTCGTGCTGTGGTAGTTTCTCCCTCATCTCTCATTCAGTAGCTGTGATTCATGTTACTTTAGTTATATAAAACAGGATTTTTCTTATAGTTGTTGGATTTTTTTACTATTTGGAGGGGTGGATTACTCAAGTTTTTTTTTCCCCCTTTTCCTACCTTCCCTAGGGAATTAATGAAATCATGAAGTGTGAGTAGTCATTGCATTAACCCATGAGTTAGGATGGTAGTGTAACGCTATGATTCAAACCATGCTGAGTCTTGTCCGTATTGAGTTGCTTTGGTATTTCACAGTCAGAAAGGACTTTTTCAATCACAGAAGGTTTCCTACACTTTGTAAGCAGCAGAGTTTTTCTGAACTCACAGCGTGTGACTGCAGAAAACCCAGTTTCCAGTACTGGCTGTTGTGTGAGGGGTCAAGACTATTGACACTGGGTCCTGTCCTAGAAACACCTGGGAATTTTTCTGGTGGAATTTTTCTCCCCTATGGATGATGGCCTAGTTCCATTGTATTTTCTGAAAGAAATAATGTGCTTTCACATCATATGTACTCGTGTATATATATATATTTTTATCGCCAGAACAAAAGTTGAGGAAAAACACAAGAAATGATTTTTAAGTGTGTGACCCTGTATTGATATATTTTTTTTAAATACTTCTGATTCTGTTTATCTTAAAATTATCAACTATTGTTTCTTTAGGGTGGATTCTAGTTTGCTCGCAGCAGCAAAGATTATTTTGAGCAATTACTCAGTACTTCAATTAATTATGAATAGTTACTGGCCTGAGTTACGGAAACCCTAGTAACTATTCAAGTCTCTTGTGTTTGCAGTTCTATGGAAATTAAATATTACTAAACAAAATACCTTGTTCAGGAGATCTTTTTCTTGTACATGTGGAAGGTGTCTTTATAATCGATTCTTGGTTTGTACGTCATTGGAAAGGGAAAAGATACGTTTCATCCCCAGTGCACGAGTGTAGTCTCCAGCTAATAGCAGCACCTGAGCTTAAAGTAAAGTGCATTTGAGTGGGAAATAAGAACCAATTTCATGGCAATTTTTAAATTTCTCTTCCTTACGGGCATCACTTAGGAGCTCTAGCCTTGGAGAGGCTCTTTTTCACTTACAGACCTCAAGCACCGTGTTCTCCACGCTTGTGAAGAGATGCTCAGGGATGAGAATTGAAGTGAAGAATTATTTTCTTTTTCCTCATTCTCTTAAAGACATTATCCAGTGACTGGAGAAAAACTGAAGGATTTTACTCAAGCTCCACTGAGAGTACTTGGTAGAATCATAGGAACCAAGCTGAGAGATGAGAGCTCCTGTCTATCATGTCCTTGCTATGATGAGCTTTCATGCACACGTTGCTTTTTTCTAGGTATTTGTTCTGCACAGACTAAATTCTTCTTTATGCTAAGAAAGATGTTCTGAAATACTGTAAATCCTTATGAAAACTCGTCATGCTTCTTCAAGACCACAGAAAATGTGATACCACAATAACTCTGTTCTCATTTGCATTCTTAGTAAGAGCTTTATTGAAACTGGCTCGCTCTATGTTGGTCTTGTGAGTAAAACAGTGAGATGTTAGTGTAGGTGTTAACAGTATTTTCTTCAGGTCTCATTCCATGGATTTTACTAAAAATGTGTGTCTCACTTTTCTGTCTGCCATTTTTTGTCTATGCCATACTTTCTTTATATTGGTCATAACAATATGCTGTGTCCCATTGTTTCCACTTCATTTTGTAAAAGTTTCTCTATCCTCTACCTCTCTCCCATACATTGTTTTTAGGGGCTGGGAGATACCATTCAAAACATGAACCTTCAGCCAGTCTGGATAATGAGAACAGTCGGAGCGGGACAGAGGGAAGGCCTGCCTCGCCCCACCGCTCACCCTTAGCAGCTGCCAGGAGCAGATGCTTAGGAGAAGAGTGTGGGAATAAATCAAACCTGCAGCTCTGATGTACTCTCCTAGCTTCTGGGAATCTACAGTTTAGGGACTTTCTGAGCTGGAGATTATATTCTGTCTTTGTATTTAATAGTCGTTGATGGTCTTTTCTTCCATGGTAGAGCTCCTTACTATCATTTTTGAGGAAACTAGAGTGAGGATAAGAATGCTGTTCGCAGCAAATTATCAAAAATGCCTTTACAATGTAGATGGGATTCAGTTCCACCTCTACATCTCATTGCTTTTTATTGTCTGCTTATTAGAATAATACTGCAAAATATGTGATTTGGCTGTGTATGTTCCCCTGTCTTATCGCCAATAATCAGAAATGTTATTTTTACTTCGGTTACTTCCTTTCTCTATTGTGCTAAACCCTTGCAGTTCAGATTAGTGAACTGTTGTGGGTCACAGCAACTTGCTTCTCTTTTCTCTTGTCTTTTTCATTTTTTTAATTTTGTTTTGAGCGTGTATATTTTCAAGTGTGGTGTTTGTTCTTCGTTTTTTTTTTTTCCCCTCTTCCAAGATTGACTTCTTTCAGAAACCATAAGGGAAACAAAGTTGCTGGATTTGATGCATAGCTGTGGGCAGGTATGGGTACTTTCTTTATCCTTGTGTTGATATCTAAACAAGATGTGATAGTTTGATAGCAAGTCTGAAAAAAAGCCCTCAGTTTTTTAAGAATTAAAAATAAGTAAATAAATCATGCTCAGTAGAAAGTTTCTTGCCAATTTTTAATGCAGTGTTTTAACTGAATATACTGGAAAATATTTTATTCCCCAAACTTGTGGGCCAGTGGTTAGTATATTTATTTTTTTCCCCTAGTCTGGATGTGTCTCAAAGCAGGTTACGTTTCATCAGTTGACAGGACGCTTGCTCTCTGGTGAAAAGGCGAGAGGCAGTAGCTACCACAACACCACAGCAGGGTGCGTTGCCTTCTGGTTTGTCAGCTCCTTCCCTCTGGTTTTATGCTCTTTGTCTTGAGAGTGGAGAACTTTCAACTAGTTTAGATTACAAGACAGACAGTAGCTCACCCGTGGGAAACTACAGCAGTAGGCTAGCAAATAATTTGGTATCAGTGGCTTTAAAGATACTTCTTGAAGAGACAGGGAGAAGTACAATAATGCTCTTAATATCCTTCCCAATTATTTTCTTTTCCTGCAGATTTTTACAATTGTGTAACTATGAAGTCACAGGCTATTTTGATCCTCCTCTGTATCTGTGATAATGGTGCCCTAAGGAACATCCTTGAAACATTAGAAATGTGCACATTTTATCATCAAACGACAAATATATGGTGGTGAATATGAGAAACCATAGAGTCTTTCTGAGATCTGATACCACTGTGCAAATGCAGTGCCTGCTCCAGGAGTGCAGAGTATTCACTTTATTTTGCCTCTGTAGGGCGGTGTTAACTTTTGCAGCATGCAAGATGAAACATAAATAACCTTTGTCATCTTTAGAAAAGGTATTTGCGGAGAAGTATTGTATTCCAAGCCTTCCCAGGCAAACCGAATAATTCAGTTGTTAGTTCCCAGGGTTCTATCTTATTGGACTTTGTGCTCTGCCAAGATGTGTGCTGAGTTGATTGGGAGCAATTGAGGCACTCGGAGGATGGAGGCGGCTGCTGCTTAATAGCAAGATTCAATCTGTTCGCATTTTATTTCTAATAAACTTAAATGAAACATTCAGTACCCACCCGTAGCAACCATGGTGTTTCTCATCAGAACAGCCTGTGAGATATGATAATAGAAAAGTTTAGGGAAGGACTCTGGCTACTTTTAGTGGAGAAACCACAACCCTAATAGCCATATATTTAGATTTTCTGAAACATTTATACTCTCCAGCTACTGATAGTTCCTTATTAGGGAAGAGCACTTGCTGTTTGTTTGCTCCTGTCAGAGTTTTGCTGACTGCTGCTGACTTAAAGCCAAGCTCTGAGATGGCATTTATAATTTTAAACTGTTTCAAATCCCATGTAGTTACAAGATTCTCGGTAACACAGAATCAAGACACTGCACAGTCAACTTTCCCGTTTGCAGCCTTCCCTTTGTAAGGACGGGCTGTGAACCTCAAGGACCTTTTAAAAAAGTATAAAAAAAGAAAAGAAAAATATAATTTTGGGTAGGTTTCAGTCCTGCAGATGATGAGAGGGAAGGTTTACTCGTGATCTGTTATGCTGGATATCCTGAAGGAAGTGATTTAAAATAATCGATGGTGAACTCCTTGGGAAAATGAAAAAAACCTGGATCCAGAGGGTAAGGCAAGCCTTGAACCTCAATTTGCTGGTTTTGCTTTGGGTCAGGTGGTGGAATTTCATTAAGCTTAAGTTGATAGGAGTCTTGGTATCTTTCATGGGCTGGTCTTGTCAAATATAGCGCTGATGGTGGATGTGTGCAACAGAGCCTGGGAGACAGAAGGTCGCTGCTATACTGAGACACAACTCTGTTGTTCCATGCTCTGCTAACAGGGTTTGATCTTAATTCTGGATGAACATCTGACTGGCACTTGCTAGGCTGGATATATCAAAGGGATCTTGTCCTCAAATCAGAAGAGACAGAGAGTATTATTGTTGTTGTTGGCAGGATTGAAAACCACTTAGAAAAATTCTTCCCTCTTATTTCTTTCATTTAGGCCATATTCTTACAGGCTGTGAATGAAACGAAATAGATGTTCTGATTTCTGCATCATAATGGGAAATCATGTGTTAAATAGAGCTCAGCTTTGTGGTTTGAGGCAACCTGTGATCTTAAGGCATTGCAGTTGCTGTCATTTCTCTATGTCAGGTTATCAGTGATTGACCCACAGAAATCAGCTCACTTGGCCCATGAGTTTTAAAGCACAATGTGAATGTCACTATATTTATTTGTATTGGTTGCTTGATGAGTTCTTGAATTGCTTTAAAGGAGCTTTACTGAGGAGGATGCATACTGTTCCAAATTGATTTTTTGGTGTTCTGAGGCATGGCAAAAATGTGACCTAGAAAGACAAAGACATACCCACTTCTTCACTCTGGGGGCCTGTTCTGCAGGAAACCGCACTACAAGAAGAAAGAGCCGAGCAAAATGGATCAGTAATTTTTGTGAGTGGATGTGTGTGAACCAGTTAGCTGTGTTTTTATGGTGGTGTTTTTTCTTTTTTTTTTTTTAGATCAGACCTACAGATTTATCAGTTCTTCCCTATTAACTTATTTACTTACTTGGAAACAAAACAATCTTAGTTGATTCAAAAAATGAGTTACATTTAATAACCTTATTACTTTGCTTCATGGAAACATTTTCTGGAGATCAGAGCTTCCATTTTTGCTGACTTCCATTTTTGCTGGCTGTTCCTACATGTTCTATGATACAGGTAAGATGACTGTGCCCACCATTGTGCAGGAAATGTTTTAAAAAAATAAATTAAAAAATAGCATGTTACGCACTCACTGTTATATGAAAATACAGATAATTTTTGGATCAACTTATACTTTGCTTCATTTCAGTATAAAAAATACAAATGATTTGATTTGAAGGATCATTAAAATATTTGGGTTTAAGAAAAGACAATAAAAGTGTTACTGTGTTTTGATGCATTACTTCTGAATTTTCCATTTTAGTGAAAGATTAATTGCACTGTCAACTTTTGTATCCTAACCTTAAGGGAAAATTAATGCTGGAGTACCAGAATTCCAAAACATATTTAGATTTCTCCCACCTGATGAACACAAATTTGAATACTGATGTGTGGCTTCAGTGTTTCATAGATCTAGAGGCAGAGGACTGGTTAAAGCATCATCACTGGAGCTATTTCTGTTCCTTCTGAAGTTCTTTCTTAAAACTTGCCTGTTACCCTAAAGGCCTTTCTGCATACCTAGAGGAGCAGACCTGTAGCCAAGACCCTCCAACACTTAATGTATTCAGGGAAACTGCTTTTTTCTAGATATTTATAATAACAAAATATAGTACTGTGGTAATTTAATGTTGGACAATATGATGGGCATATGTAGCATATGAAAAATTGGAGTGAAAAACCAAAGACCCCTAATCAAAAGATTATTTCCTGATTTATTTGCAGAGTGGCTCAATACAGTGAGGAGTTAAATTTCTGTGGTAGCTACATGATCATTCTTCCTCAAAACTGTGTTGTTTGTCCATTCTTAACAGCTGACTGTATAATCAAAGAAGCTAAAATGTCAAGCAATTAAAAGGAGTGTGTGGGGAGTGCACGTTTGCACTCAGACTATCCTGGAGTCTGGCGGTTGGGTGAAGGAGACAAGCAGAGTGCGGGAGGCTCTTCTTGCAGTGGGCTGGCTGAAACTGCAGCAGCTGCTGAATCACTGTCTGGTCGAATTGCCCAAGGATCTGACAGACCAGAGCTGTTTGCTCTTTTCCCAAATAGTGCATTTCAAAATTGCTGACTTAGCAGCTACATTTGATGGATCTTTCAGGGATAGTTGTGTTTTTGAACATCCTAAAACTCCACTGAAATGCTGCTGACCACAACAATGAGTTTTGTATTGACATTAAAGATAGATTTATTGAGCTTAAAGTTTTGTTTACTTCCATTTTATGAGGTCTTTGAGAGCTGAGATCCAATAATTCCTTGTAAATGACTACATATGCTTTCGAACAGTTTCTTATGTGTGATATATTACTAGCAGTAAGTGCAAGAATATCCCTTCTGTTGTTTCAGAGAAGCATTGTGTGGGTTATCTTGCTGAAAGGAAATTGTAGAACCATGAAGGAATCAAAATCTAGTAAGATTATAGCTAGACTTAATGTAGGTGTTGGAGATTTCCTTTTCCATAATGGGGGATTTTACTGGGAGTGGAGATGCAGATGAGCAACAATATTATTGGAACACTTTTTATTAAGCTACTATTATTAGAACAAAGCTGTTATTAAAGGTATAAAGCTATTTAGACATCACTTTGACTTACGTGCTCAGCCTAGCTGTAGCAGCAGCTTGCAGCTCTCAGCTCCATGGCTGTTTTGCTCATATACATTTGCTTTCCTCTCTGTGTCCATATTCCTGTAGCCTGTGCACACAGCAGACAATACTCCTCCTGGACGCTGTGCAGCCTGTTGCTGTTGTCAGTGCACGTTGATGCTCTTGTTCAGATTTGACCAAGTTTAGGTGTTCTGAGTTTATCAGTTCTCATGGATTTGACAGGACTACCACTCTCCCGAGCTCGTTGGTCCATGGGAGTCTTTTATTTGTTGTCTCTCATCAGAAACTTTTTCTTCTTTTTTTTTTTGGACCATAATTATTTCTCCAATGCCATCCAAGCCACCTGCAAAGCCTGGTTGTAGGCGCTTACGCAGAAGAGGATTCATGAGATTAGGTGACCACAGATGAAGTTGTGTAACACTTTGCAAATAATTTTGGAAGAAGAAAGGGAGAAATCTACTTTCACGTCAGCATTTTCAGATCAAAACTTTGAGAACACCATACACATATTTTCAAGACAAGCTATCTTCCTTCCAAAGACAGTCAATTAATCTGTCACCCAAAAGTAAGCTTCAAATGTTGACATTTGGGTCTATTAACCCATACAGGAACAACCTGTGTATTTTGTTGCCTTCTCTGTGCCTTCTGTTTCCCATGTTTCATTTTATTCCTTTTCCCACAGATTTGATGAGTTTTTGTTTCCTTTCAGTCCCATTCATTCTCTAAAGGACAGTAGTGATGTGTAACAGCAGTCTGCTTGTTATTTTTTTGCCTTTCTGTTTTTCCTTTTTCATTGCCTCTCTATCTTTTCTTTTTTTCTTCTCAGATTTTCTTCCTGACCAAATTTTCACCCTTGACCAGAAATTGTGCATGCTTTTTTTCCTCCCCACTCTCCTAGTGCCATTTCTGGTACCTTCAATAGCTCATTGCTTGTTTATATTTGGAAGAGGGATTTATTACTGCAGGTGGGGATGAGAGTAGGTTACCCTGATGAATTCCTGAGGAAGACTTCTTCTGACCATGGTTTACTAGTGTTCCTCCTTCCCAGAAATGTTATCCTGAAAAAGACCATTGTGTCCATCAGCTGGTTATAGCCAAAACCGTCTGCGGTAGTACTACTACAGGCTAAAAATGACTTCCTAATCTATATCACAGACTAAAGTGTTGTAATTCATATGTTGGAGGCATGGTTATATTGTAGTACAGGGAGATTAGACGTCATTTCTTTTTGCAATGTCTTAATTCTCTGTAATATGTTGGAGTTCATATAGAAAACATCTGCTCAAGAGGATGAATATGGTAGAGAAGAGGAGGGTAGTCCCTGGAAAGGTTGAACAGCCAGGCCTTGAACTGGTTTTCAGACTCCTGAGCCTATTGGCAAAGCGCACCAACGTGCCATCTAAGAAACATGTAAACTTCAATGGCCATGAGGGTACCTTGCCCTGTCTTGATGCCCTTTGGTCTTGATCATGCTCTCTCAATCAAAGCCTCTTTTAAGAGTCTGAAGTCTTGAATTCTACGTTCCATTTTTCACCTTTTCAAATAATTTTCTCTTAAAAAAAAGAGGAAAAACAAAAGTGTTTTTTAATATGTTCCTTTCTCATAAAGCAGCAGAAATGAGGAAATAAAACTCTGGATGGTGGTAAGGCAAGTTTAAATGGAAGGAAAAGGCTCTCTTAGTTTTAAATTCATTTTGCTTTTACAGGAAACCCAAGCCTTATCTGTGTAGACATTAAAGTAGATGTGTTTTCAGAAGCAAAGAACCCGTGTATTTGCCTCCAGCCCTTTCCATTTTTCATTACAATGATTGCATTTTCTTCTTTAAAATGCGAACAAGTCAATGGAAGGATGGCTGTCAGGATAAAATGATTATGGGACAATTTATGTTTGTCAAACCAAGAAAAATCAATCACTATTGTTTAGAGACCAAAAGCATTAAATAAATGAGAGATATTTTGGACTTCTACAAATTTTTTTTTTTTTTATTCAGGACAGATAAATGAGGAGGCTGTATAACACCCTGAAGTAGTGTTTGTAATTTTCAATTTTACACAGTTATACGAACAATACTTGTAAAGGGAGTATTTGTTAGTTTTGTGTTTAAAAATGAAAAAAATCAAACTTGATAATATTGAAATTCACTGCAATTCAACAACGTGTTCTTGTCAGAAAAGAAGTCTTGACACTTGCATGTATATATATTTCCATGAAATATTGTTTCTATTTTATATAAGAGAACAACAATACCCACTCTGTTTCTTAAGTGAAGTGTGAAATGGATAAAATAGATATCAACTAATTTCACTCACTTACCTGGTTCTTACTATAATATCTTTAATGGAGTATAATATGATACTTATTTCTAAGGTGTTGATCGTTGCTCCTTGCCTGCCCTAAGCCTGCTAAGTTGCAATTCAGGATGTAGCAGTGGGTCCTGCTGGAAACCTATAAGGCTTCTCTAACAAATTGTAGTTGGTTCTCTGGCAGGTACTAGGAAAGCTTCATCTCTGGCTTTCCCTCCTCAGCCCGAAGATGTTCAGTTCAGCTCTTTGTTTCACTGATGGAACTCAGTGTCTCACAATCTGTTTAAAAAATTTGCAAGAAAAGGAATTAATCTGAGTTTAAACCAAAAAATTTTCCTGGTTTTATCTGGAGCTTAGCCCTGAACATCTGAATTGGTATAGAGGAAGAGGCAGGGATGTCTGTTGAGATTGAGAGGAAGAAGCTGAAGCTGGGAAAATTGGGAATTTCTCACATGTGATCTTAGCAAGGGTTTAGTGTGATAACTGTTACCAAGTTAATTGAATACAGAAAAAAAATAGTGCATTTTTGTAGTGTTTCTGTTTTGAAAAGACAGGATGGAGAAGTGTATACCGAGAGAAAACTAACGTCTAAAGAAGTACAGGTGAAGATTTCAAAGCTGACTAATGAAATTAGCCAACAAGTTCTTCTATGATTGATATTTTTTAAAAACAGTATCCCTTTGATATTGTTGAACTCAACTGAATCTGATTCCAAGCTTTGCAGCTATGTGGAAATACTGTATTTTGCAATTCCAAGGGGAGAAAAACACCATTTCTTGAGGCAGGGGAGTTCTCTGTTTTGGTGTATTGAGTTGATTTCTCTTCTTTTTCTTTCAGTTCAGCTGTTATTTTTCTCATCCTATTACTGTTGTTGACTGTACACCCTGTTGCTTTCCTAAAACCAGCTCCTGTGAATTTTATATTCAAGATTGTTGTTTTAGATTAAAATCTGATTATGTATATGCATATGTTTTAAGTCAATTTAAGTGGACTTTTTTTCCAAGGGCAATGAATCTAGACAATAATCATAATAAAAATTATAAAAAAATAAATATAGGAAATGTATACTTGAGAAAGTGTAATGCTACCAAGAGATACTCTTATTTTTAATCAAAGAGGCTGACATTTCATAACTTATTTACAAATGACTAGCTTTATGGCTGGGTTTACCACAAATTCAGGCCTTCGAGAAAGGAATGCATATTAATTTATGGCTTAGTCAACACCAACCAGATATTTGTCTATAAAACTAGTCCCCAATTCTTTGAGGTAGGGAACAGCAGTACAATAAAGGTTTTTATTAAAATAGATTATTAAAAAAATACTTGCTTTCAGAGAGATATTTAATCTCCTATAATCAACTTCTAGTAGTATGTCTCAGAGTTCTGAAAACCAAAGGGATTCAGAGGGGATCTTCACTCTGCTGCTTATCAGCTATCTTCTAGCCAGCTAGGGACCTCTAATGTTTATTGCTCTCCTGTAGCCCTCTGCTACTCTCTCACCTTTTTACTGTAGAACTGAGTTCAGATTAAACTGAAGTATTTCTCACTGCTATTACTTAAATATGACACAAAAATCCTCAAGGATTTCCCCAACATTAGTTATGAAATCTTCAACCTATCTGGCAAGGAAAGACAGATCTCAGTTTCAGTCTGGTGACAAAACAATCTTTGTAAAATCTGCCAAAAATAAGTAATCTTCTGGCTACTAAATGAGCCACCAGAAGGAGATTAGTCCACATTGTTGTGAATTCCTACATTGTTATTTTCTATTTAAGAAATTCTCATAAAGGTATATTAACTAAGCTTGCAACACCTCTTTCCACAATCAAGTGTTCAACCCATCAAGTACTTCAGTTGCAATAACCTAGAGAAGAAAATGACACAAATTTTTTCAAAATATACAAGCAACAACTTTCTGGGTAGTGGACGTGATCTATCCAGACTCTCTGGAAATGAATCTTCTTGAAATATGGAAAAAGAGTACTTCAAATCTACCTTAACAGGACCTGTCATTGGTATGGGTTGGTGGGGTGTAGAGGAGGGTGTTGTTTGATGGTTTTAAGCAAGCAGCCCAAGCCAGTGAAATCTTAGCTTTCAGTCTAAGATTTATTTTGCAGCCCACTGCCTAAGGCACTTTGTTCCACAGCAGAAGCATGTCCTGCATGTCCTGTGCTGTCAGGTCATGCAATGCAAGGGCCCACAGCGTTGCAGAGCCATGTGTGCACATATTTTGCAGAGCAGCAAAAGGCAGGACCAGTCCTTGTGCTGTGTGATCTCAGGAAAACTCTTACATGATGGGACAGTGGAAAGATGGAAGGTTTCAAGATAAATATGCAACCCATGGTATCCTAGTAGGAAACATTCAAAGCAGTTTGATTTGATGTAGATGCATAGAATCCAAATTACTCATAATTTAATAACTCACATACTCGAGGAATAAAAGAATACTTATAATCTTTGTCTAGCTTTTAAAATTTATTTATTTATTTCTGAGAGAAATGTAATCTGAAAAACTAATCTGGATTCATATCCACAATAGACAAACATCACAAAATTGCCAACTAAAATTGCTTTACATAAACAGTAACACCAATGACTATGTTTTGTAAAAAAGATGGAAAAAGTAATTATGAAACACTTCTCTTACAAGTCTGATCTAGTCTAGTGGAAAAGTGAGAGTAAATATAATATGCAAAACAAATCAATTACAAATCAAATATGCCAAAATGGAAATGATTAATTTCTGCAGTCAGTTCAAAGTAATTGAAAGTTTTTCCTTTTGAACTTGGCTTTTTCAGAGTTACTTGGAAATGAAGATGAGTGTTTCTTCCTGTCTAACTAGAGTTTGTTCTTAAACTGTATGCAAATTGTAGTATTAGTTATAAAGCAACTAACACGAAAACACAACTGGTGTGGTTGTGTTCTATATGTTACAGTAAAGCTTCTTATCACATATAATGCGAAGACTGGAATTAATCAACATACTGAATTTACAATATTATAGTGAACATAGCTTACCAGTAACTGATTCAACAGCTGGTGTGTGTGTAAAATCTAAACACAGGTTTAATAAATTAGGCTAGCTTGCTAATTTTTAATTTAGATGGTCATTTATAATCCTAATGTCTGAAAAATGCATCACAACATATCTTGAAATGCCTATTTCTGGTCTGTCAGCTTGTTCTACAGAAGTATATATGCTTGGCATGTACCAGAATGCTTCCATTTGTTGTTAGTGAAATAGGTACACACTCACAAAATTAAAACAATTTAACTGTGTCAGTTTTGTAGAGCAAGGGCATGTGCTGTGGCTGCTGGCTGAGGGAAGCACCGAACTGGGGCAGGAAGGAGTTGGGGAAGGAGCCTGGCAGCAGGCAGAAAAGCTAACTTCAACCTGATGAGTCATGGGACACTTCCTATTCACTCAATGTAATGAGATGACTTTTTAAGAGAAAAAAAAATGCAATTGGGACCCTAATGCAGTTGTTTTGAATTGCCGTTTCTCCCCACTGACTGGAGATGGAGTCTGAAAAGATTAGTTTCAGTAGGGTAGAGTTACCCCCAACAGTGACTAATGAACTAAGACATATGTTGAAACTCATTAAGAGGTTAATTCTCCTTTATTCCTATGGTATCTGAAATCTCCAACACCTCCAGATAGCTCAATGTTCCTGTTGAGCACATTTAAATCATGACACTAACTTAAGAGACTTAACACACTGGACAAGTAGTGGGCTGTTGAGGTGCCACAGAAATCTACCATACTATTCCTTTTCCCATCTGTTGCATTGCCACCATAATTCCAGTGCTAGGAAAAGAGCTTAGAGTCCAGTCTGAAAAACAGATGTACGGGCAGCAAGTTCCTAAAATCCTCTGAAATTACTTACTTTTATATCCTGATACTATTTGCGCTCAAGTGCAAATGCCGTCTGCAGTCCCATGCAGAATATGCAAAGCTGTTCCTTTAGGGATATGCTTGATGGCAAATGCCAGTAAGCAAACAAAACAGATGACTGACAAGTGTAAGTTCAGCTCTTTACACAGAAATTAATAAGAACATTACAGTTTTTCTGGGTACAGCTATGAAAATATGATTCTCAGAGCTGGATTTGAACTATGGAAAGCATATATAAAATAAATATTCTTACCGTGCTTGAAGCTGAAATCAGAGATTGACTTCTACAACTACAGCAAAAATGAAGAGAAGCTGTCTTAAGAGAAATAGTGAGAAACCATTAGTGGTGGACCTGCCTGCCAGCTCTGGCACTGTAGTCCCCTCGCTTCCCAAGGGGGCTGAGTAAGTGCAAGCTTGAGGAATTGCAGAAATAATGCAAATGCTGGTAGAAAAGCTGCTGTGTGAGTTGGATACTAATTGCCTGTAAATGATGAATAACTCTGGGCCCTAGTGGCACTCCAAAAGCTTTCTTCAACTCAGAATCTTTGGTTTAAAACTCTTATTTGTCAGAAGTCATTGACCAATGAGGGTATTAAGGAGGTCTAAGCAGGAAAACTGATGGTAGTGGAAATATATCAAAGGCATTTTGGGGAGAACTATTTACTCCAAGTGTAATGATATCTTCAAGTGCAGTAAACTGTTGTAATTGAAAACGTGAAAAATTCCAGTCCTGAACACTTGTTTTCTGAATTCTTAGAATTCTTAATGAAAAGTATCCTATACCTGACAAATCAGAGAGCTTTCTTAACAAGAAAGATAACTGATGACATCGAACAGCTTCTGCCACCAGTTCATCTAAAAACCTAGGAACTATGTTTTTCCAACACTTTCATTGCAGTAATGTGTTTGGCTTTGTACCGATTGGTAACAGATGAACATAATCCTATTTGTTCTATATGACTTTCAGTCATGAATTGCCAGCTGCCAATTTTATTCTTGGTATTTTAGGGCAAACTTAAAATTTCCTTTTTTCAAAATAAAAAATTTAAAAGAGTATCAAATACCTTCATATTTGACTCACCCAATACCTCTGCCTTCACCTAAATGAGTAGTCTGAAAACATCTATATTCTTGAATTCAAGTGAAACAACTTGTGTATTAGCTACTAAGTTACTTTTAACATAGCTGGTTAACAACAGATGTTAAACACCAGCTACTTATGAACAGTTTACACTATTTGTTCAAGTGTTTATAAGAGAGTCCTAAAATAGATGAAATGAAGAGGACTACTCATTCTGACATATAGCAAGTTCCTGACATGATTTCCCAGTACTGTGAGTAGCATCAAACTTCAGGAAGCCTGTGAGGATCTTGTGTTATCAGCGCTGCTTACAGAGAGATGTATTACAGAGCATCGTAATGTACTCTCTGACATCTAAGGAACATGGTACTTTTCAACCAGATCCACTGTTGTGTTGCAATTACTAATTTTGTGTCTTTCAGGTGAGGAATAACCTCATAGTATTGGTAATGAACCTCTTCAAGCCAAAAAGGTACTGGACTTTGATGCTGGTTCTTCAGATACCGGTAAACACAGCATTTTGTAAAGGAAACGCAATCAGTCAGCAAGCAACTTCTGCAGTTTTTAAATTATTCTTCTTTGTCCCAGTTCATCTGCTGCTTCTTCGATACCATTGAAGAATGGCCAGTTTATGTAGTGTGGATTGCAAAACAAGTGCAAATTGGAAATCACGAAATAGGGTCTATGTAATACAGCAGACTGATCTGAAGACTTCTCATCCAGTGGCCTTGAATTAAATCCTCATCTCAGAGCAACCAGTCAGAAAGGTTGTAGATGTCCCATCCTATTCTGGGCCTCGCATTTCATCAAGGCACTACATAGCAAACTCAGGTTCCTTTGAGCAACTGTAGGCTTTGACAGATTTCAGAAAGACAGTTCAGTATTTACCACCAGAAAGGTAATATTTTCCAAAATACTTATTTACTTCACTCTCCTCAGTTAAACAGGAAAATGTGGTATTTCACATCATCAGAGCAGCTGGTAGAAGCTGAAGAATGGCATAGAGCCCCAGCAATATCCCTCACTCAAACACCTTGAATCCACCACTAAATATGCCTATTTCCATATTGGGAGATAAGAGTAAATATGGAAGAGCCCTATCCCTGGTTGCAAAGATGAGGTTCAGCAGCATGCCGAGAGTATAACCTGCTGTCTCCCTTCCAGTCCTGGCTGACCACTGCAATCCACATGCTGCGGGATCTTCACTTTTAAAAAGATCTCTAAAATCTTTTATATCAATGACATAAATAAGTCAATACCATAATTTTAAGTACACATCTTCATTAATAAAGGATGTGTAAAACCTGCTGTTTAGTGTGATAGTTACATGTCCATCATTCTGAGTCCTTCAGGTGCTGACAACCCTCTTGTTACTAGAGAGATTCATAATATTTTATGAATGTATCCTCAGAAGACCCTGATAGTAGGGGTAATGTTACTGCCTCCATTTTAAAATTTGTGGAAATGAGGTACAGAGAGATCAATGTTAAGGCTAAACGGATGAATTCAGGAGCTTCACATGACATTATCCCAAGACATCAACAGAAAAGATCAGAAGTCCAGATAACATGAACTTTGTGAGGAAAAGCCAATAAAATGAAGTTGGTTTAAGTTCAGGAAGAGATTACTGTTTGCATATATGAGCTTAAACTTTAAGAAGAATGAAGTACCGGAAGATAAAGTACTGGAAGCCTAAAGGCTTTTAAGGTGGTGTTAAGGAGACATTGGCATGAAGTTGAAGGTTAAGTTGTTTTTTCTTTTTGTGGAAGAGGGATGGTTTTACTGGCCCCAGGAGATGCTCACTGATGCAAGCTGAAAGCCTCTCTGCCTTCCAAGTGATTTGAGTCCAGATCCAGGTGACGCGATCCATTAAGGATGATCTCAGTGGAAGCTCAACACATCCTAAAGCCATCCTTTTAAACTCAGTGCATCCTACTACATTAGTTGCTGGGTCAGATAAATTCAAGCTCATCTCATACAGTCTTTTATAATTCAAGAAATCTCAAATATGTAGGCCACTGCTCTTGGTAGGCAATGTAAATAAACAAGGTAATTATGTGAAACAGCACATGTTAAAAACAACAGCTGATGCACTGGTGCTTTTTTAACATGAGGAAATAACAGTCATTACAGACTAGAGCCTCAAACATTGAGCACCTGCAGACAACACTGAGCTCTCCAGGAGTAATTATAAGCCCACTGCATCTGTGAATTAGACTTTTACATTTCTGACCACTGTGGTGATTATTATTATGAGAAGAAAGTGCAGAAGAGTTAAACAAAACACACAATGATGCTCCTGATCATTCACGTATTTCTTTCATGTTGTAGCCTACAGTATTGCTAAGAAAAAATAAAATACAATCATTCATAATAGCATAACATTTAATTAGCTTTACAAGAATACACTAAGAGACACACCAGATGCTAAAGAAATCCTGAAAGTCCATTTTGTAATGAAGCACATATGTAGTAACATATTTTAGTTTCAAACTCTTTTAGAGATTACAAGGAGAAATTGGAAGGTACAGCCTCAAGATACAGTCTCAAGACTGTAGAAGAACATGCAAGACACAAATCGACATCATTGGGAGTAAGATTTATGTTTAAATATAATATCATTATCAAAAAGAAAAAAGCCATACAGTCAGTGCATTCATCAGATTAAACCCACTATGACTGGCAAAACTATTGGTAAATTCCCTTAAGATAAAAACCAATATCAAGTCAGGAAACATTGTTAGTTGGAAGGGAGCGTAGGAAAACCTCAAATAAAAAGATGTGTAACTTACTTGATGAAAAGTGAGAGAAAATCTGCAAAGAGGTAGATGTGATCAAAGGATCAGGCCAGGAAAATTATCTATTTAAGATATTAATCTACCTTTAAAGCTACCAGTGTGAAGCTTTAAGTCTCTATTTCTACCCAACTGTAAAGTATCTCTCCAAGGGCCCAGTTTAAAGCCAAAGTCACTGAGAACAATAAATTTCAGATAAGGCCTTTATGATCATCCTGAGGATGTCCGTAATTACCATCATTGCATTGCCCTTTTAGAGGGCAGGTGAAAGCAGCACATGGTCTCCAACTCTCCTGTCCACCCAGGTCCCAGAGCAGGGATTTGAGCCAGACCATGTCTTGTCCCAGGGACCCCACAAGTGCAGGACCTGTCAGTGGCAAATGGGGAGCCTCTCGCTCCCCCTACCCACACGTGGAAAGCTCGAGTGGTGCTTCTGGTTGCAGTAAAAAGAGAAACACAAAGAACAATTGTTCTGATGACCTCATTTCATGTCAAGTAGCACTGCATTGCTGAAGTAACATAGGGTTTTGTGTGTCTGAGTTGCTGAGGTGTTGGAGAACCAGGTACCTGTTAAAGTCAGATGAATCTAATGTTTGGGAGCAGCCAAGTGGCCGTTTCAAGAATGCTGGTAATGGATTTACATAGCTAAACCAGCTGCTTGCTACTTCTGAGTATATTAAAAGCTGGAGTTCTACTCAAAGTACTATAAATGGAAATGGAAGTAATTAAGAATTAGGTTTTAATAGTCCGATCCTTTAAGTGCTGGGATAGCAGTTCATAAGACAAATATCTTTGTCACCATATTGTGGGAATGCTCAACTATATTAATATTCCTTTACATATCACAGTGAGGAAAATCTTTTTATTCTTAAGGAAAAAAACCCCAAACATAAAATATCTGGACATATTTTACAGCAATCTTCTGGAACACTCCATCTAACCTCAGTGATATTACAGACACCAGCACAATAAATATTTTTAAGGACTGAATTAATGCAGCAAATCTAGCAACTGAATAGATGCTCAGTAACATAATAATTGTTTCTCTCTACTGTCTGAAAACAATCTGTCTCAAAATCTTTGAAGTAACCAGAAAAAGAGATCTGCTGCAGGAACTCATTTTGTACGCACTGTCAAAAAGGTAATTGCTAACAGTAAGATTATTGCAGCAATTGGGACAAATCCCAGTTCTCTACAGAATGCTTAATAGTTGTTACACATAACATCTAATAAAACACACATTTTTTTTCAGGCATAGGTAGAACATAAAAATTCATCTAAGAGCTTTATGTGAAGCTGAATGAGTGCAAAAATGAGCAAAATGGATGAGAGACATTTTTGTTAACATAATGAAAACTAAACCCAGCAAATTCTCCCTCATTTTTAATTTAGATGTTGGATTTGTGCTATTATTATGTAGTTCTCCTCCTTCCTTTCCTCTCAATGTATTGATTTTTCTTTTTTCTTAATGAACTAGGCTCTTTAAAAAATGCAAACATGCCAGTGTCCAGTAACTGCAATACACAAGCCTACTAGGAATCATTTACAGAGACATTCTGCAGTATTCACAACATGTTTATTTTACTAGCCACTTGTTAACAGTAGTTGCATAAATGTATATAATTGCTCAAGTGCTCTGGAAGCCACATTTGCCTGGTTGAAGAACTTAGGTAAACTGTTTGACTTATTCTGTACCCACATTCTCAGCACGATCTGGAAACACGCCAGAGGAATGAACTACCCAACAGATGTTAATTGTGCACAAGGCCACACCACAGACAAGGCCACACCGCAGACTCCACCTTGTACATGGTTTTAACTATTGCAATCACTCAAACAGCCTCTTGCACCTTAAAAATTCTTTTTGGAAACGTGCAAGGAAAGTTAAGAGCTTAATGTAAAGCACACAAACAAAAGTGATTTTTTTCAGAGTTCTCTCAAATTTTCCGTGTATTACATTAAAGGAAAGAGAAGGAGGTGCAGCAAAATGTGAGTACAGAGGCTTTGAGAGGGAAGATAAATACAGACTGGCAACAACTCAACAAATCTAGGAAAATCAAAAGGCAGAGATGTTTATATTCCACAGCAGCAGTGTTGTGGCAGGGACCCTCTAGGCACCTCTGGCTGCTGAAGAATTAATTCAGGTGCATGGAGGTGAGGCTAGGAGGATATCTATGGATCCAAAAATCCACAGTACCATTTGTACATTTTAATTCTAAACTGAAAATTTCTGCACATTAGGTCTGAATGAGTATCAAAGAGATAGTCCCAATCTTTGTTTTCTGACTCGAAAGCACCTTGTCTAACAGCTTTTTTTGGTTTAGAAACTTTAGCTGTCTGATTTACAGCCTCTCTTCCCCACACAGCATTCATCTTAGAGTCTGCAATGCTTTGGACATTTTTTGAAAACATCCTTCGCTCCATGTTTATGTAAGTACTTTTGAATAGCATCCTGATGTTAGTGTGGGTACCATTTTGTTTTCTTGCCTCTGTTGCCCTGTAAAATACCCTGTAAACATCTGAAAGAATTATTTTTTTAAGTTCAAATACTCCTCTTGTTTTGGTTATCAAGTAAACAATAACTTAAAAGAGAAGACTCTCTTGGAGATGTTCATTTACTGAGGAAAAAAAAATTAATCTTCTTTCAGAGACTGCTATCTAAATATAATTAGAAAGGTTTACAAAATATATTCTTTTTTTTTCTCCAGTAGAATCCATTTTTAAAGGCGAATTGAATATGCGACTTCTAAGAAGAATCAAAGGAGCTCATCAACATACAAATCTTTTATTGTTTGACAGGCATTGCAATTTCGTCTGAGTAGAGATTGATTTGATGCCAGCTTGCTGCAATTAGAAAGTAATTAGCATTCTTTCAAACTGATGACCAAAAGAATGGCCTGAGGTTGACATTCAGTTCAATGAATAAGCAAATAAACTTGTCTCTCTTGCTTTTAAGTAGGTGGTGATATAATTTGGAACTAGTTGGCTGCAACGTAAACTCTGCTATCTCTAAGGCCAAGCCCACCGTGTACAAACAGAGACCTTTTCAATTAGTGAATATATAATTTTGACTCCTACAAAGAACTCTGCTAGTAGGTTTTTTCAATCAGCTAACATTTGTTCTTTGTTTTTTAGGCTGCTGTCCTACTGGCTTGTTGACTTGAAAGTTCACCTCACACACTAAGGATAATAACACCATGAAGAAGACAAATTCAAGTCCCTCATATCCCTTCAGTACTACTTTCTTTGTAGAGAGCTTTTTTTCTCTTTTTTTCAGGATTTTTTTTCATTTTGGCCTCTGTTCAAGCCTATGGAGCAGCCTTGAACATGCAGTAAAAGATTTTTGCACCTTACTGAATTAGTTCTCCTTACACAAATATCAACCTTAAATTTAATCATGAGATAGTACTGCAAACAACTGCAGTAAATGCAGATACAAATACTCTGCTCATACCATTACCCGTTTCTTTTATTTCCTTGGCACACTGTTATAAACTTTCTGGTAGGTATAGAAACTAAGAATACAGAAATATTTGAAACTTTCACGAAAAACCATTTGACATTGGAAACAAAGGAAAATGCAAACCAGTGATCTTTCATGCGCTTTTTGTTGCAAGTTTTGTATTTTAATATCTAAAACAGGAGAGAATGGAGAGATTAGAAGAGAAAACATCTCTGATTCTACATTAAAAAGCAGTAAATACTAGGCCACCCTTTCCTCCCAGCATCATCTTTGAATAAGCATATTCTGGAAGAAGGGGATAAAGAGAGTAAATGATAGCATGCAGTGTATGAGAAAGTGATGTAAAGACAGACTAGGATACTTTTTCTTTTACTTGCCTGTAAATATCATTTTTCTTAATAATGACACCAATAAATAGGATCTTGATGGAATAAGGCATGTGAACCAATTGAGGACTTGACTTTTGACACCACCAGCTGGATGTGGGGCTAGCCACGAGCTCATGCCCATCATTAATGGTTCTGAATTGCTTTTAAAATAGCAAGAGAAATATTCAACAAAGCCTCAAACTACAAAAATAAAGAAGAGGAAAAAAACGGCCCCAGAACTTAATGGAGAAGGAATTACTTTCCTGATTAGAGAAATTCAGTTTATAGAGAGGATTAAATTCTGTTTTCTAATTAGAACATTATTAGGTTTGAATCCTATGCAGCAGCATAGAAAGGAAATCTGGGGGGAAATTATGCATAAACCTATGTTAATGCTCAGCAACAACCACAATAGACAGGCTGTGACCAAAGGTGGAATTGTACATGTTTTTGTTCCGTTGTTTTAAAGACTTGAAAACAGCAAAACTTTAAGCATGAAGAAACAATAACCACAACAGCAGTGAAAGTTTTACCAAGTCACAAGCCAGAAATACACTTGATCTTACAGTCTTTAATGAAACAGATCTAAATTTAAATCTAATCTAAATTACTTCTAATGTGGTTTCTCTTTTGGAAATCCCCCTCAGAAAGCTAAACGGCAAATACATAAGTCTAAACTCCCTCATTTAGTCTGAAGACTGATGTTCTGGCAAGACCTGAAAAGATGATAAAATCTCATTTCAAAGGAAGAAAGAGAACCCAAAAATCCAAGAGTAGAATTTAGAAGAGTACTCAGCATAGGAAAAAGACATATTATTCTCTTGGAAAACATGTGTTTGCAGACAGTAAAGGCTGTTGTAGCCACTGATGGAAACCAAATTCAGTAACAGCCTTGCTTGACACAGCCATTATGGGTGATGAATCTTTAGAGCAGACAGACTATTGAGAACTGTGCAGGGACCCCAGAGGAAAGCATAAGAGTGAACTAAAGAACTTATGAACAAAAGAATGAAATGAACCAGCACTTTAAATGAGAAAGTCAGTTACACCCTCATGCCTACCCTATACTTTGGACGGTTGCAGTAGAGCTTTAGAAGTTGAAACAGTAGACTACATGTACAAAAATTATTATAAGAAAATAAAATCTCTGGTTACTGAATTGTGGTATTTCCCTGTTTTAACATAAGGGCACGGTTTATGAGATTCCTGGCTAAAACTTGGTCAGGATTTCTATCTATCCTGCATTTAATGACATTGCCCTTCAAGGGTGACAAGCAGCTTGGTAAACAATTACATGTAACCATAAAACAAATTAATGCTGAACCTTCAGTTATCCCTCACTGTCACAGGGATGTACTGCAGCCTCAGCAGTCCTCTGTGCAAACACTCTCTCAGAGGAGCTCTGATAGAAAATGGATCTATCAGAAATGGGTAGAAGGATGAGCGTGTAAAGAGCTCTCTACTTTAGCAGTGAAACTTGGGATCAAAGTCTGAGGATCAGCATAAAAATGCCTAAGAAACAAAACAAGCATTTGCATTTATACAGATTAATTATTGGAGCATGTCACCATAAAAAGCTGTATTTATCATGTCTTCTTGTTGCCTGCAAATCAAGACTGAAGACTTTTCCGGAACGTATACCATGATGGATCTGAAATTAAGAGGTTCAACATAAAATAAAATTCGATGGCCTTTGTTACACAAGGTCAGAGTAAATGGTCACAGGTCCCAGTTTGTTCTTAATAACTATGGTTCCATAAGAAGAGTAATTTCTAAAGCAATGGAATTAAAGTAATACATACATTTTCTACACTAATGAGGTTAAAAGGCTCATTTTATACTTCATACACCCAAAAATATTTATCTTCTAAACTAACCTCTGAATTGACACAAGTAACAATTACAGGGTTAAGAATAAATGTTCCAGAGCTAATGGCATTATTAATTGTGTTGTTGCAATAAGTGGGTAGTTAATTTCATGTTCCCCGCAAAGGAAAATACTTGTTGCCACCCACTTTGTCAGACTGTTTTGTGTCTCTGAATACCACAAACAGGTTCACTTAAAAACTTTGTTGACTCTCTTACTTAACTTGCAGACAGCCTTAAAACAGAAACAAAACAAAGTCTGAGAGAAAAACAGGTGGCTCTTTTGGAATAAAAGATTACAGATAATTTGACCAGTTCAGTAAAACATTGTAAAACTTATTTTAAGGAAAGATCCTGCAATGCCTTCTAAAGCAGATTATTCTATTTTCCATTATTAGCAAAGCAAGTAAAAGGACAGATATTGTTCCACAGTTTCCGTTGTTATCAAAGAGATGGCTGACAGCAAAGTCTCCCACTGTCTCTCATCTTTATTAAGGTTTAATTTAAAGTTCACCTCAATTTCTTCAATTATCCATATGTGAGGGGTGAGACAGAGCCTACAAGCTATTTAAAGCCAGAAACTAACTGTTCTTTGACCCTAATTAGGCAAACCATCAATCTGACCTCCATATATTTCTCAAAAGTACCCATGTGGTACCTCATCAGGCCAGAGCTTCTCTACCAGCTTCCAACAGCATTTTTCAGCTTCCATAGGCTTTCTCAAACAAAAAACAGAGGAGCACCATTAAGAATAAAGTGAGACTCTTCATCACTCTTTCCTCTTTCCTGAATATTGACATAGCCAAAAACTGGGCTGAAAGTAGATATTTTTGTGTACAAGCAAGAGGAACTGCAAGAGTGGTGAGAAAGGAAATGAAGAAATCACATTGCAGGCTACTCCCACAAACTCAGGAAACATGGCTGCTGTGACAGTAATATGTAGTAATAAGACTGACATCTCTGAATGTCCTTGGGATCACAATTTCCTTTGACAATAAAACATTCAGAATGGTTATGGTGAGCATTATGAATGTTTATTAACATAACAGTATCTTCTGGTTCCTCAACATGCAGGATGGGTATAATGGTGCTATATGCATTATTCATATTAAGCAAGACCAAAATAATTCCTCGTTTCAGTCTTATGGATTCATAATTTAACATGAAGAGACAGTCTATCCTAAAACAGAGGTGTTTATTCTGCTCTTATTCATGTTCATACGAGTTTTGCACAGACAGAAAGCAGAGAAAATGTCCCAACAAATCAATCAATATGAAAAATAGTTAGCAGCATTTCTGAGTGTCCTGATAATTTCAGAATAAAAAGAAACACCCTAATCTCTTTCTCATTCCAAATATCATGTGTTAAACTTAACTGATGGAAAACAGCATTGTAAAGGGACAGGTTGATAACTTCAGAGCAGGAGCACAAAGCAGAGTGTGTAGGAATCAGAAACGTATTATTTCTTCTTGCTGTTCTTTTATCTCGAGCAGCTCTAAATTTGGGAACAAACTAGCTTAAAGTATTTTTGTGAGCTGTGAGAATTTAAACAACAAGCGCTGTCTAAGGATGAAATTTTAACCTGGTGACAGTGACTGCCTGAACACCAAGGTTAATAAAGGAAGTTTAATAAGGGAAGTGTTGACACATCCCCAGCTATGACATGCTATGATACCAATGCAAATGTCATGTTTGCCCAGCACTGTTTCAGTTTCATCTCTTGACCAGCTGAAGGGATGATAATTCTCTTCTTAGTAGATCTTCTGTTTTTTTTAATGCAGGGTACTGCAAAGTAAATTTCAATGCAGAGTGTACTGAAGTACTGTTCATATATTAGGAATATTTATCAGTTTACGTTCTTAAATGCTATAGAACAATAAATATTTTTGTTATGCATGTATTGATTAATTGCTTATGATTTTAGTTCTGGATCAAGCATGCTATTCAGGATTTCATAGCAAAACTGTTCAAGGCATGTAGCTGAAAAAATCTTCAGAAACATTGAAACATTTTATTCAGGCATTTCCAGATATAATATTTGAATTTTTGTCTTACTGAGAGGAAAAAATAAAAAAATAAATGTCAAATTTATTTCATTTCTGTGGTGGAAAAAATATTTTAAAAAAATTGTACCAGTCCAATTCATTTGGAAAACCACAACAACAATAAGAGTGACAGATTGTAGACATTGAAAGAAAAACATTAGAGACAGAACATGAACACAGTGAATCTGACCACAGAATTCAAATGTAGGGTTTGGTGATCTGAGATTGAGGACATTCCTGAGCCACATGGTACAAAAATAGACCAGGATGTTTTGTAGAAATCCCTGCACTGTGACATTTTCTAACTTGTTTTGAAATCCCTTCCCACTTTTGGCCTATCAGTTTCCACTATGAATATCTTAGAAAATCTTATTCAGATCAATTTTGTAAGACATTTGTTTATCCGTTACTGTATCCAGTAATATTAAGCATACATAATATTGGAATTTAAAGAATAACAGTTTTAAGCAGTTTAGTGCAGTTTTGATATGTCTGATTTTATACCTGGGTAGTCTTAATCACTGCTATTTGGCACATGGAGGTTGCACTATGAGATAATCAATGCAGTTGTTGCTCCCCAGAGACACAAGTCAGATGCCAGTTTAAAAACTCTGTGAAAAAACAGTCCTAAACTCACATCATGATGTGTCCTGTTTATACATTCCTCTCCAGATTTCTAAAATTTCCTTTCCTTTGCATTCAGTTTGACAGGTGTTTTGATGTATAAATCATGCCTATAAATTATGTCTGAAACTACTTTGGTGTCTAACAACAGGCAGAAAGTAAGGATGCCAGTTCTCTAGAAAAGTGATGAAAAATGAAACTAGATGACCTTGTCTGTCTTTGAATGAAACACAAGAGACTGCCCTGCATGATGCACAGTGAAAATTTCTGCCCTAGCTTGACTAAGACAGAAGAGTGCTGTGTCCAGCTGAGTCCATCACCACTTCTCTCTCTGTCATGGACTTGTTGTTGACAAACCTCTTCATATCTCATTTATAAAAGATGCCTTTAAACAGTCTATTATTTTGCTTCCATTAAACAGGTTTTGCAGCTTGTATCTATTCACACTAAAATGTTATTATGCCCATAAAATATCAAGCCTAAGTCAGAAAAGAAATTGTGAATCCTTTGCATTACAATACCTAGAATATATCTGCCCCATACTTTTATTTTATTTCACAGTTTAGTCAATATTTCAATTTTTTTGAGGACAACAGTGTCATTTTTCCAAGTCTAAATCCAAATAGTCTTTTCATTATATGACTGAAAAGTATTAAAAAATATTTTTGGTGCTAGTTATTTATTCTGTGTAAGTAAGATCGTTTATCTGATCATTTTTCTAGAAATGAACGTTGTGTCACAGATCTGATGGCCTCACAGTTTGATTTTATTTTCATTTGTTATTAGAGACTCCAAAAGGCAGAATGAATAAGTATATTTACTACTTCCAGTTAAAACTGAGGAAGTGAGCTTCTCACCTGAGTCAAGAAACCATGCAGCAATCAGAGAGCTTGTGTGTATGTTGGTCTCAAAACTTAGTGAAATACAAGCATGTGCTTAAACATAAAGACATTAAAACTGTCAGCAGAAACACAAGCAGGTGAGTGCTGTCTTGTCTGAAAGAAAAAAAGAAAACAAATTCCCAAATTGTCAAGGGAATTTTAGCAGAGAATGGCAGCAGAGTTGTTACTCGAGCACTCAATACAACATCTCTGATCACCATGTAAAAACAGTCTAGAATCTGCAATTAGGCTTTAACGGATACGATGCGATTGACACTGCTTAAGAAAATAATTTATCTGCATGTGTTTATTCCTTTTGGCTGATAAGTATTCCCGAGAATTCAAGAAGTTTTATCTTTTTCTCTCCTGAAATATATTTTGTTGGAAAGGAGGTCTGCTTTAATTGTAAGATCAACCATTTCCCCAGCTCTTGAGGACAAGGAAAAATTGCAATTTGCAGCTTTAAACAAAATTATTGTGCACAGTGTAAATTAATCCAGCTCAGATCTGCAGTAGCATTATGCAGCATTTTCAGCTTTGTGCCTAAGAAGTAACACAGACAAACAGCCCTCACTTTTAAGAAAGCTGAGCATCATGTTTGATATTATTTATATGAGGAGCAAAGCACTGTTAGAGAAAAATGTTACTACATTGGTGTGTATTTTTAGTTGAATAGTATTTTACACACTTTAAAAAATATTTCTTTAAAAGAAAAAAAACACCTTTCTGAGGAGAGGTGCCTCTCCTGCAAGCTGTAATCCATAATGGACTTGTAAAAAATTCAGGACGTATAATCTGCCCATGCAGCCCCACAAGCAGCAAAGTCCTTGTTCCAGCATCATCTGTAGCGTTGGAGAATAACTTGTTTGTCACATATGCTCTCTAAGTGTGAAGTCATTCAAATGAAATGAAAGACAGTCTGGTGCAGCTCATTCATTAATTTTCACAGCAGTTGGTGCCCTGTTGGCATTTCAAATTAATGTAAGGAAAAGTTCAAGAGATTTAACTTCATTTCAAATTATATCTACTATGATTTTCAAGAAATGTTACAAATAGATTAAATTTCATTAGTAAAAGTTAATTGCGGAGCAAAAGAGAAGAATATTAAATGCTAAGTACCAAACTAATTTCAAAGTAACATAATTTTACCAGCTGAATCATCCCCTACATGAAAATTTGCACTCAAGGAGCTGCAGTGGTGACTGTATGTTACTGAGTAAGGCTGAAATCCCTAAAGGTACTGGTTGCAAGAGTCAAATCACAAATTGAAAAGAAAGGATTTCAGTCCTGTTCATTTCACAGTTCCAGGCCCTTCCAACCTTCTCTGCAACTCTATCCAGGGTCTAAATAAACCTCCACAGGCAAGGAGCTCTTATGTGTATAATGAAGTCTTCAAGGCTACTGAAAAACTGCAGAGTTTAAGAACAAGCAGTGCTCTTATGATGGGGCTGTAGTTTCCCAATGATTCCCTTTGACCATTCACTTTGAAAACTCCCAGTAAATTTTTTGTATGAAGTTATCCTGATCTGACCGTCAAATAGGAAACTCACATTAAAAAGCTGCAATCTCAGGTGTAATTGTGTCTCTATATTCTTTTCTGCAGTGGTTGATTTCACTGCCTGTCCTTGTTGTGCTACTTTAAGATTTCAGACACAGAAGAAAATTCATCAATTCAAGCAAATTAGCCTTTTGCTGATTAAGACAAAGAAAAGTTCTTTCCGAACAATGGAATATTCAAAGCATTTTAAGCCTTGCTTCCTTCTTTGGTGTGTGTGGAATTTTTGCATGAAACCCTGCAACTTCCGATGAAAAATTTTATAATTAAAAAAGAAAGAAATAAAAGGTGATAACACTGGGGAAAATTGAAAATTGTAGCAAGACATTATCTAATTACAAATCAGGGATCTATTTAATGAAGTTGGATCAGAGCTGACGAGAGGACTAAGGTGCAGTCACCAAATTTAGATGCTAGCAGTGCAGATGGTAGCATTTAAGTATTTCCTTTCCATGTAATGGAGATAAATATGTTTTTCTTTGCCATGTTTTATCTTTCCCCTGTGATGGCATCAGAAGCTCTTATTTTTCTCATTACCTACTTATTTTTCCATTGTTCACAGTCCAGATGATATTCAAAGTCAGGTAGACTGAATCCTGCTCCCTGCGGTAGGGATGCTACCGAGAACCTAAAATGATGTATTGCTACTCTCTAGAGACATTTCTAAGAAAAAGATGAAATTCATCGAGTTTTCAAAAAGAATGTGCTTAAGGACAGGACCTATGTCTCAGTGGCACCGTCAGGTCTGTATGCAGGTTGACAAACAGATAAATTCTCCCAGGAATAAAGCATTTCTTTAATTTTCTTTAATTTTTTTTAATTCATTAATTTTTTTTATGAACTTCTTTACTCTAAAAAAGCATGATCATGCTGAAACAGCAGTAAGAGCTGCAGAGCTCCTGTGATCAGGTGAGTTCAAAGCTGAGTTGGATGGAGAAACAGTAAATATCCAGCAGTACTTCACAAATGCTTCTTTCCACAGGGTGGGGGAAAAAACTTCTATAAAGAAACAGTTTCATGCTTGTTATATTTAAAGCATGGAAAGAACACTGTGAGTATATTTCAGAGCTTAGTAGACACAGAAGGATTGCCCGGTTTGTTTTCAAAGTAGACCCTGCATAAACAGAATCCTTATAATAGCTCAGTATTTGCTAAGATTGCAGACCCAACAAATGAAGCCATACTTTTAAAAAAAAAATAAAACCAAAGCAAAACAGAATAAGATGTGCTTTGTAGAGTGTTGAATAATGAGCTAAGGAGCAAGGCTAGGAAACAGAAGGTAAAATACACAGATTAGTCTTGGGTTTGGTTACATTAAAACATTTGTGTCTGTCCATACTGAGAGTTGGTGATGAGGTTTCCTTAAATTAGCCTAAACCACATCAGTTGCTCATAATATAATAAATTAACGTAACGTAACGTAACGTAACGTAACGTAACGTAACGTAACGTAACGTGACATGATATGATATGATATGATATGATATGATATGATATAATATAATATAATATAATATAATATAATATAATATAATATAATATAATATAATATAATATAATATAATATAATAAATATACACAACAGATAATACCTCCACTTCAGCTATCTGCATGTTCTCACTTCCTTAGAGCGACACAGAGATGACTCCTGCCACAAGGCACGCATTTGTTTGTGCCTTGTGTCATAAAATCCTTAAACAAATCTGTCTGTAGACCACTGACTTTTACTTCTTTTGGGTTTCAGAGTGACAGAGTAGAGAGCAGAAGTCAAGAAGAACAGATTGAGACAGCTGGTGATGAATTCCTGTATTGAAAGCCAACAGAGCAAGTCTGAGCTCCTGGAATGGCTCAGAAGCAGAGAAGTTTGGAGATGATCAGTTACAGCATCAACTTCAGAGGATACAGTAACACAATATGGTGTATCTGCATAAGACCAAAGGTTCAGTCCTAGCATCACTCACATTTTAACTACTGAACTTATTTGTTATTCAGGCCTGGGTAACAAAACTCTTTCCTTCCAGACCAGTGCTATCAGATCAATAGAGAAAGCTCTACTCGGAACTTCCGTTACATACATAGGAGTAGCTTAAAGGTAATTTCTCTCCTCTACCTTCCTCTTGGGTCCCTAGAGATGCTTTTGGGTTAATTCCCTCTCATCATGCACATTTATCTAGGGACATTGTCTCATCCACAGCTTCAGCACTGCTCTTCTGACACTCATAAATCACCAAAAACTTTCTCTATAGAGACTCTATTCAAAGTTTCTGCAAACTTGTAGCTTGAGTGTTTTACAGGCAGCTGAAAATACGCAGCGATAGGGACCGTTCACTGGGCAAAAGGCACTGACAATGAACAATTTATTTAAGGGTCTTTCCTTCTTTTGCCTTCTCCAGTTTCTTGAACTTGGTCTGTGCTTTGTTCAGAGGCCGAGTGGCTCAGACTTAAAAATTTACCAGCAGTTTATTTGTGCATAACCACCCACATCGTTAATGATTTTGCAATGTATCTGTAATTTCTTTAATTGAATGCAAACAGTGATAGCTACAAATTCTACCTGGGACACAGATTCATTATGATTAGTTGATTTGTAAAGCTATAGCAAGTAAGGCCACTGGGGTGAAGTTTGTAGTTTTACAGTTCAGACAATAGGTATGGATGAACTTGAGCAATACCTTATGCTTGAACACAGCTGAACTAGTACAGTCTAAGCCCATAATCTATAACACAGTATGCAAAATAATAAAACTGTAACAGAATGGTGGGATGCTTTAAATGCAAATCCAAAGAAATAATTCCTGCACGGTTGATACGGCATTAAGCTGTGTGAGGTTTCAACCACCATTCAAATAAATGGGACAGACAAAGCAAAATGGGACATTAATGAAACTCACATTGTCTCAAGCTGTTATCTCATCAATCTGAACAAGCCAAGTAAAGTTGTACTAAATGAAAGATTGGGACTGAGGATCTCCAACTGCTGTCTGACATTTCATCATTGCAGTTAAAGGTCCTCTCCTTTGTAGTGGTCTCTGCATTTTCCAAATTAAGCATCAGGAAGTTTTTTCAGTTACTTTTAAGAAGGATACAAAGTAAAGAGTAAAAAAAAAAAAAGGACATAAGTATCAGACTAAATATTTGAAAATGTCGTATCCAATTCAGTGAGTGCATAAAGTTCATTACATATATAATGTTGAGATACAAAGCATTGCTGTCAATAACTTTCTCCCAGATTGGAAAGGGACTTAAAAATTACCAAATCCAGAGATGAAGGGATGGTGACTCACACCTCCTAGAAGATTTTCAAGGGCAATGGAAAAATCTTGTGAGAATGACAAAGTACTACAAGGATTGATAGTTTATTTAACTACAATTATCTGCAAACAAATCAGGTATTTTGGCAAGTGTTTTTGTATCTACCAGCAAACTTGATAAAAGCAGTAGTAATATCATATTCTCAGGAAATGTTGTGGCATTTGGGATATATCACAAGTATTTCAGTTTAAAGAGTTTTTCATCAGAAGACAGTGAATTTGCTGATACCTAAATATTCAGTAGAATCATGCTGAGTTCCATGTTGGATTGTAAACTGGGGATGAGGATGGAATTTCTGGGAAAGTCACAACAACCTGACCCCACTACTGGCCCAATTCTCTATGCGTTGCAACGTTCAGAGAAGCAACACAAAAATACCTGCATGAATCAGGACCCAGGATCCCAAATCCCATTAAAGAGCAGAGGGTTTATGATGCAGACATCATATTCTGCAGAACACAGGGCTTAATAAGTACACTACTGTAATTTCATAGTAGACAGAGTTTCTAAGGAAACCAAGCCTTTATAGTTATTTGTGCAAGCCTGAAATCTCTTTCCCCCCCTGAGGGAGTGCCAATCAGCCTATATAAGAAGACATTTAAGTGGACTATGGTTTGTTCTTTGAAAGACAATGGATTTATGTTCATATCAAGAAGACAAAAATAAGATTTAATGGTTACAAGCCCTTAAGCATACACCCTTTGGGAACACTGGGCATAAAATAAGTAATTTCCACAAGTCCAGGAAAAAAATGAGAGTTAGGGATTTTTTTTTTGCACTCCCCCAGAAAAGTTTTGGTGGGTTGGGGTTTTTGTAGTGTTGTTGTGTGTTTGGGGGTTTTTTGTGTGCAAATTTATTTGTTTATTTTTTTTAACCTCTGAACAGAATGTACCAGGACTCACCATAACAGTACATATACAGTCCCTGTACACCTTGGTGCTTCTAGAATATGGTTTTCATTATTATAAATTCTTTTCATTTGGAAATATCTGTGGGAAAGGTCATGTAATATGTCTTCAAAAATAACAATTTTAAATCCTTCTCCGTTGCTGGCAAAAACACAGAATTAATTCAGTTACTGACAGACTTATTAGAAATGTCATGATTATCAGGAGAGGAGCTGGTCCAGTTTGGAAATTTCAATAAAACAGTTTGATAGTCTGAAAGATCACAACCTCTAAATTTTAGCAAGTGAAGTTAAAAGCCAAATGTAGGTTAACTCAGATATGAAATGATCACCTTATAAATGGATGGAAGAAAGATGTAATTTAAGATACTTTTTCATTTTTTAAATTAAATATAAATACAACTCTGAATCCTACTAATCAAAACACAGGCAGAAAACTGACAACTAGAACTTTTCATAGAAGAGACATAAAGATTTGCAAAGAGACTGTTTTACCAACGTACTGCAAGATACATTTCCCCCACATTCTTACTTCTTAGGAGCACAAATAAAAGCTAACCTAAAAACATTATAGACAGCTATCTGTCTATATGATGACAGTTACTATGAATGGAGAAATTATTAGAGTAATGGAAAGTAAAGAAAAGCTAAATAAATGAAACACAAGAATAAGCATAAAAGTTGGATTGTAATGCTGTAACATGGTAGCAGACCTTCTATGTAGAGTGATGAGAAGATTTGTCTCCAGTCCTAATGATGATGAGCAGAAAGTTGGCACAGAGGATCTATGAAGGAGGAGCAAAGGCCTTCTGCAGTTTTGACAACAATTTGCATCCATCAACATGAACAACATTGCATAGAGCATACATTTAATGTGATAAAAGCTACTGCCACCTAACTTTTATCAGTAGCTTTGCATGCAGTTTTTTATTATCCTGTCTGTCTTACAGATGGTGAAACAAAAGCAGTGCAAAGCGAAATGATTTGCCAAAGATTGTGTAGTAGACGAAAATCTCCTGAAACTCCATCCTATTCCTTTATGCTTTCAGAGTACTCAGCACAGCGTGTTGCAATGCAGTGTTGTTGTTCTAACCAAGCTAGACTCACCATTACTCATTAGTTCTCTGCATTACAGAAATCACTGCACCTGTTTACAAAATTATGGCTCCCTATGACTCATGCAATCTCTTTTGAAAAATGAAGTGAGAATTTCATATTTCAGATTTATGTTACTATTTATGTTACTGCCTTTTCTTCCTCTCTTTCAATGAAATAAACAGTAGGAATCTGACACTACCCTGGTCAAATGATTTTGTCCTTTTTTAGCAAATTTCAAGACACTATAGGCAGAAGAAAAAACATTTATTTTCTTCTGCCTTCCTTAGAAAAATATCTGGAAGTGTGTCCATTCGATGACCTCAAGATTTACACAGTCAACAGAATACAATTTTATTACATATTCTTTACATTGCAGCCACAGTGAAGAGGAAAGTAGAGGCAATTTTCCCTCAAAAAATGTCAAATAAAGAACTATGTTCATCTCTAATTTACCAGAAATACTTGCAGTCACGTGGCTTAGAAATGGTCATTTTTTCCTTTTTTGTCACTTGCCCCAAACATTCACTTGACCTACAATAATTGTACACCCAAGACCAGCAGTTTTTAAAAGGTTGATATAACTATACTGTGATGGTAGTAAAAACTAAAATGAGTTTGGACAGGATAGCAATACACATACAGGCAGCAACCCAAAAAGAAATGAAGAGGCAAAGAATGGGAATGACTGAATACCAAGATCACATTTGGCAAACATGAAGGTAGATGTGCTGAATTATCAAAACAAGTTGTCCCAAGAGGATGACTAAAGAAATTTCATCATGTGATATGGGCAGACAGGAGCTTGTTCTTCATACTACTTACACCTATTTTCATCACCTTGGGAGCCTCACCTCCTTAATCCCTGTGTTACCTATGTCCTATTCTTCCATTCCTTCTGCTTCTACCCCTTCAGCTCTGTTCCCTGCACAGTTCACCTAGAATCTGCACAATAAACACATGGACATATAACTCCCCTCATCTTAGCTCCTACCTGTAGCATTTTCAGAATCTCCCACATCTCCAGCGGAGTCAAAGCCTTAGCGTCTTCCATTGCCTCCTGTGTCTGCTAGGTCAGACAACGAAAAGGACACATGCTTGTTTTAAGCATGCCATGGACCCCACAAAACTCCTTTTGAAGTGAAGAACAATTAGTACTTTCCTGCCTTGCTCTGAAGACTTTATTTGTCCTTACTCACCTGTGCAACCATTAATTTGCTTAATATTTTCTGCAGAAGTTTGGCAAATAGATGACATTTTCTTCCTTGTTTGATGCTGTACTTAAACTCCTTGTCTTTGCTAGTGCTCATCACAAGAATATGTTCAAGCCAAAGTTACACTGACTGGAAAAATGTGCATTCTTCTTCAACTCTTAAACCATTCAGCAGTGCAACACTGGTTTCTCTAAAGTACATGAAAATGTTCGGAACAAGTTCAAGATAAGCAGGCTACATACTGAAAGAATAATTTTCTATTTTTCCAAGGGTAGTTGGAATCTTTTTCCACCTACCCTTGCATTCTTTGCTGTATGCAAGAAAGCTTGCCACAATCAAACAGATCAGCATAGCTTATATTTATTGCTTAATTATGAAAGAGTAATAAAGAAAATGAAAAATGGCAATATAGATTTTCAATCATATAATTCCAATGTTCCATTTTGCTAAAATGATGTAAAACACCTACCCTTATTAGCCAGGAATATGCTGAAACAGCATTTAAAAAAAGACAAACCTCAGAGCCAAGCAGTAAGCAAAAATGCTATGGACATATTTTACAGTTCCAATTAACTGTTTTACTGCAAATAAGATATCAAAAATACACAAATCTATCTCTATAACATTATACAATGCACAAGTGCCTCAGAACATTTGCTATATAGCATCCATCTCACAGTGGTGTTCTGAGATCTCCAAGTATAAGCATAACTTAGGATTGGACAAAAAGTATATTTTGTTTGTTCTTAAATATTTGCTATGTATCTTCATTTGTGATAAAAAGATGCAATTCCCTGCCTTCACAGTTTTATGAAATATTATTTACATGAGCCAGGAACCAAACATTTCTTGACACTATGGGAAACTGTAGAATCTAAGATGCTGTAGTCATTTGGTAATCTAAGCATCATGCACTACTGTGTTTAAATTACAGCAAATGTTGGCATTTTAATAGAGACAATTACATACATAAAAATCAAATTAAACCAGCAAATATTAAAGTAACATTAAGGCTGGGAGTTTAATTAACTTCCCTGAAAATCAGAATATTCAATGCATTGGAGATCCTAGGGTGGCTCAGCATTTAAGGAGCACAGGAAGGGAGACAGAGCTAAGAAAGAGTGCAAAAGCAACTAAATCAAGGTCACAGCACTGTGCAGCCACTGGTCTGGGATAGGGCCTTGCTCAAAGCGAGGAAGAGCTGGAAGTGACTATCAAACAGAAACTGGAAATGGGATTCCCACTGCTCTAACACCAAACAGCAGACGAATAAGGGATCTGTTGATTCCTGTTACATTGGGGAGAAACAACAGTCACTCTGTACAGGCATGGGAAGGTCAGGGAGCAGCCTCTGGGAACCTGGAAACTGCAGCACAAGAAGGCAGAGTGGATGAAATTTTTAGAAACAGGGAGTAAAATGGCTCTACAAATCTTTTCATTACTGTGGCTTTGATGGCAGATGCTCTCCTCAGCAGTCATCTCTTCAATACTCCATCTATTCATTTACTTTGACTATGTCTTTATTCCTTCAGTGACAGTGTCTGTACACAAGAAGATATCAGCAGAAAAGTCCTCTCTGTTTCTGACATAGTTTATCATATATCTCATCTGCAGTAAAAGGTGTTTTTGGAGGCTGCAGAACCTGACAACTACTGTTTTTTAAAAGGAAATTTTCATGGAGGATTGTGAATTTAGAGTGCAAGGGTAAGGTAGCAAAAATTCCAAAAATGTTCTGCGGAGGCAGAGAAGTATAAGGGACATTTCTTATATTGTAAGTAGAGTTTTCTCAAAAAAGATTTGGAGTCAGAGTCCATCCCTTGCACTTCCCGTTTAAAGACTTAAATTAATGTTCTGACCCTGCCCAAGCCTTATTTTTCTCATCTCATTTCCCTTTCTGATATTTTATCTTCAGAAGACTTTTGTGTTGTCTCAGGGACTGCTGAGCTTTCAAAAAAGCAGTCACCAGCTCTGCCAGACAGTAACAGATTATGGAGTTTCAGCAGGCAAGGTGAAAGCATCCTTCTGACACCCATCAACAAATGTAAGGATTTCATGAGACACACGTCACGCTTCAGGCAATTTGTGGACACAGGGGTTGTCCTCCCACCATAAGATACAGCAACAAATTCATTTGAACTGCTCGTGTCTAAAGCCTGCCTAGTACACACACCCAGGAGGACTGTGGGTGGGACTTCACCAAATGCTCTTAACTAGATGGATAAATTGTTTCAGCTCTAGGAACCACTTCCTTTTCTGTTTCTACCATATGTTTGCTTTAAAACAGTGAGATATATGAGGCTGGAGCTGTTGCCTTAGCATATGTCTACCCTGGAGCCAGACACAACTCCTCTAAGTAGCTGTAAAACATCCAACTTGGGCACCAATAACAACACATCCACAGTGAAACAGAGTTCATTCTGGCTTGCTGCTTTGAGTATACACCTTAAAAACAACACAGGTTTCTCCAGATTTTCCTCAGCTCCCCACTGCTGTGCTCAGTGCTTGCTGCACAAGAACCAGCTGCTTGAAACCCTGCTTTGATATGTCGTGCGTCTGCTCCATCATGGATGGACACTCACTTCCCTAGCCTGGCAGACTGGCTCTCAACCAGCCTGAAGGGCTGGATGTGCTCTTCCAGTTTCTGTACAGGCAACTGAGTTGTCCCTGTTCAGAAACCAATCTCCAGGGAAGAAGCTCTTCTATGAACCGCTGCATTTAACAGCTTTTGGATTTTGTTAGATAGACTAGAGAGATGGTAATAAAGAGCAGACAGAAAACAACATCTTTTTTTCTTAACCTTTTTTCATTATTGCCAAAGAAGGCATCTTCTATCCGTGGAGGCATTGCATTGAAGCTATTCAGAAGTTGTGATTCTTTGGCTACAAGTATCAGGAAAACAAATTCCCCTTTAGCACTGGAAATACTATCTTCAGCAACTCACTTAGAGGCACCTAACACAATGCAGGATGTTTTATTAAAAGCCACACAAGTGACCACAACACATAGTGACTAAGCTGTCTGTGGATATAGATGAACTGTTTTGGAGTAACTTTTTGTCATCTCTATGCTTTCCTACCTAAAATTTTTATTCTTCATATCAATAGAAAGACATGATTACATGTCAGATTTTTAATGCTCCTTGTCACCACGATATTAATAGGAGTACACATAGCATGAAATTCTGGGAAATTTACTGCTTGTATTCATTCCCCTGTTTACAATTTTAGTCTCCATTTAGCAGCAGAGATTGTTTATCAATGTTTTAGGCTCACATTGGCTACAATGAAAATGGAAGGGGATTTGAGCAGATGGCTCTTGCAAGATGCCTACTGTGAGTGAGTAAAACGCAGATAAGGCTCTTGAAGTACTTCTGAAAAAACATTTTTACAAAATTATGTGCTGAAGAAGACCAAGCTCAGGCTGTGTGATGGAAACTGTCACTCTGGTTCTAATTTAATTTTTCATTCTACACTCTCCAGATTATTCTTATAAGCAAAACAGAGGCGTGAGCTGCACTGCATCGTGTTATGCAAAGTCACATTTCAATTCAATGCATTAATTTACTGGGAAGTTAGTTTGGCCTTATGCCTACATAACTGGAATCAGAAAAGTCTCAACAGCTTAAAAGAAAATAAAAATAATTAAAAAGCCATAGACAGACATACCAAAACCTCTCTCTGGGTAGCAGCACTTCCAGAGATCATTTTAGTTTACAATATCATGAATTATTATTAGCAGCTCAGGTGAAAACAATGGGAACAAAGACCATATACCTGAGATTTTCTCTCAACAACCAGGTGGCTGGCTTTGACAAAGGAATGGGTCACCTAGGGCCATAGTTTTCTGGTGACATGCAACCACTGCTAGAGCTTACTGTGCTTTAATCTGTTCCTTAAAGCAGCTTAACTAACCAGACAGTTACTGTGTTAAAGATGCCTCAGCAAAGGTGAAGAGAGAGGTAAGGGGATCTCAGAGCACTCCTTCCCCTTGCTGTCAGTGGAGTAAAAAGGTAAGTGCAGCTTTGGGAAGGTTTTATACCATCCAACATTCCTTGGTGTCTCCAAGATTCAAGCCACAATTCCACCTCTCTATAGGCATTTCAGCCTATTTTGAGATAGAAGAGCCCTTGGGTTGCTCTTTTCCAGGTCAAGGATGTTAGATCCCCACAGCTAATACTGGCCTCCCACTTCAGCAGCTGCTGTACCACATGATCTTCTTGCAGCTGACGGACTGGTATTTTTGTCTTTGATGCATCTTCAAATCTCTTACTGATTTTTTCATTTATGGACAAGTAAGAGGAATCAGATTTGTTTCCAGTTGTGCCATTCAGAGTCACAAGTCCCACTAACAGAAATCCTCAAAGTCAATAGTAAGGTGATTGCAAGATTGATCCCTGCCTATACTATAACTACCCGCTTTGTGAAAAATTTCGTTCTCCAGGGCTGTCAATCAAGGATCTTCTGTGAAAATTAAATTTATTACAGTAAGTTAAAGAAAAAAATGATGTGGTTTCAAAGTCATCTCCGATATTAATATTACAAGTAAAGGGAAAGGACGCCCATGTGCCATGCTAATCTGAATTATAGCTTTTACACCTCTCTTGCCCTTAGACTGAGGTCAGGATTCTGCTTCAAGGTATGTGAGACCAAGAGTGGGAGCAAAGGCAGACAAAGTTAGTTAGTTGAGAAAACATTTCCAGGCCTCCTGGATGGTCAGTTCATAACCAAACCAGTTATAGGACCAACCAGTCTCGCATGATCTGCCTGCCTACCTACAGACTATTTATTCCATTCTTATCTCAGCCTTTAAAGTATTTTAGTATTTTTATGCCAGGATTTAAGTTTTCTTTTGTGGTCTTCTTTTTTTAGTCTTTTTAAAATGAGTGTTAACAAGCTAAAGTCAGATGTGAAGAATATGCTCCTTCTATAATGTTCTAAATACTTCTAAATTTGAGAAAATTTAAGATTTTGAAACATGAGCAGATGTCATAATAAACTACCTATTTTTATATTACTTCAGAACTTCCACAAATGAAAAATGAATTTCATATTTTCTCAAAACTCCATGTCAAGCATGAATTTTATCCAATTACTTAAAATTATCCAAGAGTGGCAAGCAACAGCACATTGTCTAAAAAGCAGACCAAAACTATAACTTACACCAAACCACAATGAATCCTCTTAATTTATAAAATTAGCTCTACCTTCTCTTTTCAGCAGACATACAGTCTCCATATTTCCATTCCAACTAGATTTTTTTTTGTCTATATTAAACAGGCAGCCTTAGAGGAATGATATGTATAGTTAAGTCTACTTTTTCTTGGAACTGGAGTGGAGATTAAATTAAAGTGATACAGCATATTGATGCAAATATTTAGACAGACAATACTTTTTTAACACACATCTACAGAGCTCTTACGATATCTTAAGAATTCTTTTTACTTAACACAACATTAGCATGATGCAAGTTGCAATACAAGGACAATTTTAGACTGAAGAAGCAGGAAATTAAGGATTGTTTAGTATTAATTGAACATCATTGTTTTACTAATCTCTGAATCGTGGCATTTTAAAAAATTTACTTGGAAGTGAGATACATGGTGAGGATGCAAGAGAACAAAGACTCCCAATTTCCATTATACAGTGAGATCTTTGCACACATCTCTGAATTCAGGAAGAACCCAGAACAGAATTAATTTGGGAGAGGACCTGGATACAAAGGTCTCCAAAAGATTTGAAAAGATCTGCAAATTTTGCATCTGAAAATCTTAATTCCAACAAAAATACTATTACAGAGATTCCCTACTTGACTTAAGTATCAGACTGGTTGCAAAGTGAGATTGTCTGGAAATTATCTTTTTGTTTTATCTCTATTTGAATTTAAACTTGGCTTTTTTTTATACTTGCAGCAAGGAGCATGGTTTATTCACATTTAGAAAATAATTCTAAATAAAAACATAAAATCCTGCTAAGCTGTCTACTTTCAGATTCCTTCCTCAAGGTAATTCCATAGATCCTAAATGCCATGAAAAACAATACCAAACATCTTTTACATCTGCCACTCACTACTGCAGAAAATGCTATTTAAAAAAAACACTGAACTCTTCTACTACAGGAAGGTAGGGACCCAATTCTTTTCTCTGAGAAGAGTGACCAAAAATAAATAAAAAACATTTTAATTGACAGTATCTTTCTGTCTGTGTACTCCTGTGTGACAGATCTCTCGTTTCACATGGTTAATTTGTCTGAATAGAATAGGTTTGTCTGGTGACTGCTTTCAAGATCCTAGAAATAGTAATTACCAAAAGTCATCATCCTGACTATATTCTCAAGATAACATTCTTTTCCTTTCTCTTTTGGTTCACATTTCTTTTTTCTTGCCCATGTTCTCCTTCAGCACCCTTTAAAGTGTAGTGCCTCGCTTTTGCAAGAAAAGTTTTGGCTCTACCCAAACCTGTTTCATGGCCCTGGATGCTCTCTCTTTTTCTCTACTGGAATTCATAAAACAGTTATGGTCTATCTACACCACAAATGCTGTATGGATTCAGTTTGCTCCCACATCATCGAGGAGAATTCACACCACAGGTGTGAGAACACCAAGCTGGTGCCCTGGCTTCGAGCCATGTCAGGCTGCCCCTTGTAGAGCATCTCAGGAATCAGTGATGCATTTCCCCAATTACTTACAGCATGTATCCTGCTTTAAGTAAATTATCTCTGGTCAGACTACCAACTCATACCAGCAAAGGCCATGCAAGATCCTTTATTTGTTTACTTTTGAATGCACACTCATTTAGGGGGTCAAAGATCAAAATCCTCTCTTCCCTCTTTTAATTTATGTGACAATTTCCCAAGACCCAATTAAAACTGAAAGGGCACAAGCAAAAGATATTTTAAAAACACACGGGAGTTGGAAGGGTTCTGGCAATAGCAATCAACGAATGTGGAACTATGACAATTTGCCAGAGTGCTGCAATTAAGAAAGGTGAAAGATTTGCTTGTCTAATGAGGAAGAATTTCTCTAAATTGCTTTCCTATGAATTTTGCTTTGCTTCTACAATGAAAGTGTAAGAGTCATTCAACTATTCAATAGACATACAATCAAAATGGAAGTATCCTAAATTATGTGTTTCTATGCAAATGTGACAAGGAGAAGCAGCTTCAAAGTAGTGATTCATACCTAGGCTATACTCTTCTCTCACATCTGTCTTTCAGTTTCTGGAACTTAAATGATTTGAAACATTTCTCAATTTTGTATTTTTCTCACTTTTTAGCACCTCAAGTAGGATAATATACTACTATTGGATGGAAAGTTAAACAAATTTGATCTTTAAGATCTGAGCAGGTTAAACATGATCTACTTTAATAGGAGCAAGGGTTCTCAAACAATTTTATGTATGTGGAAAAAAATGAGTCTGGTGATAAATGGCTTTTAAACAGGGAATTAAAGCCAGGTATGTGTAGTCCCACTGGGCTTAACCATTCCATTTCTTGTCACCACAGTCAGACCATCACTTTCTGAAACAGAGTGCAATGTTAATTTTTGAGGTACCTACACCATGAGTTACCATCTCTTTCCATCTTCTAGATCTTTTCCCCTCCACCACTCAAATTCCTATCTGCTCTGACTGATGTTCACACAACTTTCTGCTTCTCTAATGCCTTTTATATTGGCTGTTTCAATTCCTATTTTACTGCCAGATAAACCAACCCACTGTCACCCTTGTTCTCATAGAGTTACACACACAATCGAGTCAGCCTACAGGAAGTGTTTGTAACCAGATCTGCATCTCTCAACATGCTGTGTCTCTTCTGCCTTTCAGTACAGCAAACTTGCACATCAGTGCATGCTTTTGAGTAGAACACTGCATACACAAGTATGAAAACACTGACCTTAAGCTACAATTAGTAGAAAACTTAGCAGTCTATCCACTTAATGAAGCAGATCACTAAAAGCTCACGCTGACCTACTATAAGTCAGTGATGTTTTTTGACAAGCTTTCAGTCTTTCTTTTTTAAAAACATTATTGTACCAGTTACCACAGGGATACATACACATTAGGCTGGGCTACTAGAGCATCAGCGTAAACAGAACCACTTCTCCAGAGCTTACTCCTATAGGAACAGCACCTTAAAATCAAAAAGCAGGGCCTGGCAACTCTTATCAAGAAGATTCCAAAACAAAGTAAGACTAGAGAAAAAGCAAAGTATCCCTCTCCGCTCAGTAGAAAATAGAAAATTTTTCAGTCTATTGTCTTTGATTTGAGGAATCCTCAATTTTTGCATTTTAACAGCCTCTACATTTTTTATCTGTTCATTTTGAAACTGGAACAGCTAAGGCTGATCACCAGACTTCCATTTCAGGCTCCTACTGAAGAATGATTTGGTGTAAAAGTTCATATAATAACTGAGAGTGTGCCACTGATAAAAACACTTGCTTCAGGTTCAGTTAACACCACTTCTTTTCTCCTAAAAGGGCACTTTCTGGAACATTCAAAGTAATACTTTGAGTGCAATTACTGACCACTAATAACAAATACATCTCAGGCTCAATTCTTACACTGAAGCTGCTGAAAACAAACTTGTCAATTTATGAATCAGAGAATGGTTTGTGTTGGAAGAGACCTTAAAGCTCATCTAGTTCCAACTCCTCTGCCACGGTCAGGGACAATTTCCACTAGGATCAGGTTGCTCAAAACATACAACGTGGTGTTGAACACCTCAAGGCATGGGGCATCCACGATTTCTCTGGACAAACTGTTCCAGTGCCTCACCACCAGAACATGAAATAATATATCACATATTACCTTTGATTAGGATATGAACTGGTTTAGGAAGTAGAAACCTTCAGGTCCTGCCGTTAGCAAAACCAGATTAAACGCACAAGCCCATAGGCAATAAAGAACAGAAAACAGAGAAAAGACTGGTTTATTTTATGTTTATATCTGAGATTACATCTGAATTTTCTGTGTAAAGGCAATGAACAGACAGTATGAAGTTCTGTTAAGGTGAAATACAGCTCAGGTGCCAGCAGTATGTTTATCACCTCTTGATTCCTTCAGGACATACACCAGGATACATTTTTCTAATAATCTCGAATCTTTTACTTAGAGGTAAGATCAGCATTCAATGTGCATAACAGGAGTGGTACATTTATCCTGATTGCTTCACAAATACACACCTAAAATAATATTAAAACATGGCTGATGCCCTCTATTATAGTATTTTTCTTAACAACAGTCTGAAATTCACAGCTCTCATCTGAAAATCCATTGGCCTTTGGCCTGTATAATACAATCCTATGTCATGTAAACTCTCATGTTTTTACTAAACCTGTTATCTTGCAAAGATTCCAAATGCACAAAAGGCAGCAGTTGTGACTATGATCTATTAAAAAAAGTCTGTTTGACAGAATTTTTGAGTTGCATTACTTTGTCTGAGCACTGGAACCTGTTTAAGCTCTACTCGTGGTTTGAAGCTTCCACATGAATAGGAAAGACTGTATAACAACCTGGTTAAGGGGAGGAAAACCATAATCATCAGGCAGATGTTTATTTTCCTTAGGGATGCACTAGCAATATAAGGTTAATTATGGTTCAGCTACCCACTGTGTGATGTCCATGTAGCAGCAGGAATATTTAGCTGTGCACCTGGATTGTGCTTTTAACTTATTGCAAAAAAAATCTGCAGAAGTCTTCTACTATGAAGGCAATTTATCATTCCTTCTCTTGGTGACTCTTCATCAACATCCAAACTCCTGTGCTATATCCACAGCGGGAAATGTATCTGAACTGATGCAACAGTGATTTTGACTGAGGCTATTGGCAGCCCTGGTGCATGGAGAAGGCAATCTGACTATCCATCCCCAGCCCTAGCAGGTAGGAGTCATAGGAATTATTATTCAGTTAATGACTATAATCAAGCAAATTATAAATGAGTACAGTCAAACATGATTATTTGCTATAGTAACACCCTGATTCAAGGTGGTTTCAAATTAATGACATTATAGGGAAGTACCTCCAGAATCAATAAAAATGAGACTCCTGGAAAAGGCAATCCTTCTGAATTGTGTTTATTTCATCATGTTTTGCAGGTGTTTGCGCAGAGGGAAAGGAACACATCCCCTGGCTTTGAAGGGGTTTCACCAAAGAGGGTATTCTCACTGAAAATCTATTCCATTATGTTGTGTTTTCTGTTTTCCAAAGGTTTTTATTATGGGATGCTGCTCATTGTTATGTATGTCTAACATTATAGTGTTAATTAGAGGTCTCTGCCAATTACTACTTCACCCCTCTCACATGCAGATCTGATTACCATCTAGGCATGCATTAAAGTAAAAGTTATATTAATTATTCTAGCAATTTGTAATTATAATGTGCGATAACAATAATATATTTAATTGCAATTATCATGATGACATTGCGTGCGGGTGGCACTATAATTTAATATATTTATGTTTTTCCGCTATAAGACTTCTGATCTGAGGTGCAGTAACTCCTCTACAATAATTGATCTAGTTATTTGATTTTCTTCAAAGGCAACTGCTAGCTATTCTGCAGAAACTCTTCAATTCACAAATGGAAGCTGCACATTTAATTTTTTTCTTCAGATGAGATTCCTGCCACATACAGACATGAAATAGAAGGTTACTGAGTATAAAATGTGCAAGCTAGGGGAAAAACCACCCCAAACCCTAAAAACATCCTTGCCTTTTATTGTTAGTCTACTGTATTTCTTTGATAGACCTTTCACGCAGTAAATGTTATTGATGTCTAGATAGCTTATCTTGTTTCTGACTTACTGTTACAATCTCTAATCTTCCTCTGCCTTGCTGCAAAAGTACCACAACCCCCTACTAAAGGCATGCTTAAATGTTTAGCTGACCTACCATCAATACTTTCGGCTTCTGTTCCTCCTCCCACAAGATTTTCCTCTGATAAAATGTGATTTAGAGACTCACTGCCTCCATACCCGATCTTAATCTATCCCGTTCCATCTCTGAACATAAAATACCACAGGCAGCATCTCAGTAGGCACAAGGATATTAAAGTTTTGTTCTCAGAAAAGTGAAGAATGCCATTGGTACCTAAATGCAGATGTACTTTTTTTTGAACAGTTAATACAAAGATTCTAAAATTGACATCCTTCTTTACAATGAACATAAACTGGTTGAGATTGCATGAAGTTATTCATGTAGCAGACAGATCTTCTAGCAGTGTAATCTTCCACTAGTCTCGTGTGCAACTGCCCCAGGAAGAACTAAAGGGAGATGTCCTGAATGCATAACACAAAGTTGAGATCGATTTCATGCCTGTGAATCCAGAAGTCAAATCCTGCCAACATTGCATCCTTCCTCTCCATTGTACAGTTATCGACCCTTTCTAAGGCTCTTCAGGGACTTCACCTTCCCTAACACATTTCCAGCCCTATCACTGCTTCTTGCCCCTTGTTTTTTTTTCCCTGCTGCTTCTCATACCAACTATGTGCTTCATCACTTACAGATCACCATTGGAATTTGAACATGAATTATTTCATTTTTTTTGTGACAATATTCAGCCTGAGAGAAGCAGCTGAAGTTACCCAATGTGTGTAAACATCTTTTCTAAGAAAGTTACTGAAAAATTGTTAATTCAGTTCTTTTAGAAGTAGTTGTTTGTGGCTATGTTTGCATGCACACATACATAGTATCTGTTCTTCTTTCAGTACTGTTCTTCGCATAAAGGTCACACACCATAAAAATATAATAACAATAGTGTGTTGTTGTTTCTTTCTGCTTTCACTCCTAAGCAGAGAGAAAGAAATAAGTAATTTTTCTTTTTATCAATAGTTGTATAAATCCTGACTGCCTTGAGGAATTCTTGTATAAGGTTATCTCAAGGAATTCTTGAAGCAAACCCATACTGGCTCATTTCTGTATTTTTTTTTTCATTTCTGCAAAGAACTGCAGAACCCACTCCTGCCATAGGGAGGATGTAATCCCATAGACCAGGGTGGCTCAGAGGTAGCAGCCCTGTGCTGAGATTGCCAGAGCCGTTGGCAATTGATTGACCAACAGCAGGGGGTGCAGGCACACCAGACCGTGCTCAAGAATGAGAGAAGCCATCCCTGGTGATGGCCTGCAGGGTTGCATACAGTAGGTTTATTATACTATTAGTTAGCAGCCAAACTCCATGACTCTACTGAAGCACAAAACCAAATCAATAGGTCAGAATATAATTCTTACTTGCAGTTTACAAGCTCTAGACCAGGGAGAAGAGAACATCTCATCTCCCAGAGGCCTGCAGGAGTTGACAATGTCTATTATACCAGGATCTCATTCATATATCTGGCCTTGTCAAATTCATCATGTTCTTATCCTAAATTAGCATTTCAACTTGACTTCATAAAAAAAGTGAAAGCTATTTTTCTTAATGCTTATTCTTTAAAAATTTAATTTTTTAACAACAATGAATATATCTTAGGTTAAATACCTGATCTGATGAGAAAACTTTCCTGACATTATTCTATTTAATATAAAAATAAGTGTGTAGGTGTTTTTTTGAAAAGAGAAATTACTCAGGTGCCTTAGAAGCCTACGTCTTTGGAAACATAAAATGGCTATGCTAGCTTTAGAAATTCAATTTAATTATTTAAGTCACTTGGGCACATTTGAAAATATTACACCTGATCTGAATCTTGATAGAAAAAGACTGGTGTTTTCAAAGAATCCGGTTGAAATCAAACTTCTGTCAACTTCTCAATTCTTATGAAAAATAGCTATTTTTCTCTAAAAAAAATATTTTAAATGACAGTTTTCACTTGCTTGACTAAACATGTTACGGATTAACACCAAGACAAAGACAGCTTTAGTTAAGCATTATGTCTCAAAATTTTCCATTTTAGAGGATTATTATATTTCCCATACATATTACTCTCATTTAGTCATAATAATTCATTCATTTTCTATGTCTAATTTGAAGAAGACTGGGGATTTAGGCAGTTTAAATCTGAGGGTATTAGCAAATCCTTAGCAAAAGAGTCCCTCTCCATATGAAGAGGTGGTTAAGTAATTGGCCATCTCTGTTCAAGACATTGAAATGATTGTTCTTTGCAGTAATTACCCCGTGATTTCAGTTTACATAATTTTTCCATTTAATACAAGTAGAAAGCAATTTACCAAGTTAGCAAACAGTGTCGTGATTATCAAAAACATTTTTATCTAAGACAAACTGAATGCAATTATTAGTACAATCTTATTAGAATGATAAATCTTTAGACAAAGTTCAGACAGAAGCCAATAGCTTCTGTATATGATACTAAATTTAGTTACACCTAGTTAGACTATTAAAAGAAAAAGGCTCAGGTAGACTGGAAGCTGGTGGGTGTCTTTAAGCCAGTGCCCAAGAGAGCTGACAGGAATTAATCCTATCTTCCTGTTCTTCCTGCATCAGTTTGGCAAATGATGAAAGAAGGGTATTGAAGGGAACGGAAGGATGATAGGGATCTGTTCCTGCACTGTGATTACAGCTCCAAGGGTATATCGTTTAGCCTACTTAGTGTACTGGGAATACAGGACCAAAACCTTTCCTTAGGAAGGTGTAACTGACTGTTGTGGGTCACGGTGAGACACAGATATTTGCCCACTCCCAGGCACAACTCCATACACCCAAAGCAGCTCCAGAGCCAGTTCTGCACTGTGGCACATGTCACTCAGGACACCAAGCGGACACAAATCAGAAGTAGGATAACCCAAGACCAACTTTACAGAGTCCTCTGTTGACCAGTTACAATACTAATGCTGCTAGATTAATGAACACGTATCTTAAAACACTATTGAATACAGGTTTCTGGTAATGTTGTAATCATTGTCAGCCTTCTCTTCTGGCGTGTTGCACTTCTGCTCATGCAAAACCAGAAAGACAGCTCAAAGTTCTACTCTGCTGAAGCAGATGCAAAGTGAGCATCTGACCAGGACTTGGGTTACAGACATAGACACCATAGTCACCATCTCAGACCTGTTTTCTCACATATGCTGCCATTGCCTACAATAGCATCCACTTAAAGTAATAAACTCATTCTCTCTAGTGTTTACTTGCTGATTTTAAAACAACTTGTGGCAACTGGATGCAGTGGTGATCTACTCTTGCTTTGCAATCATCTGGCATAGACATTGGTAGCTCTGGTTTACGATTAAAAACTCAGCAGGATCTCTATTTCTGCTTATCTGAGTACTGTGGTGGTAGAATGAAGAAAATCCTGCCAGCCAGTAGAAGTGATTGACTAATTCCTAGGACACTCATATCCTAAATAACTGATGGAAGCCCAGGGCTTATATTTGAAAGAGAATAGACACCTAGAACTTGTAATAAAACAAAAGGAAATCACCAACTTCTTGAGTTTACATCTGCACATATTCAAGCTTTATCCAGCTGACATGTGAACTATACTGGGAAACTTAGGAACACATTTTATGGACCAAGAGGATATTTCTGATTTTTTAATGAAGTCAACAGTGTTATACCTTTTATTTCACTGCATTCTTGGATCACATTTTTTATTTATTCACATTTATGTTTTCAAGATACAATATTTTTCAAATAATCCAAAATAATTTTGGATTTGTGTGTATTTGAAGTTTTTCATTAGTGAAAGAATCACTGGATGGAGATAGCTTTTGCAAAATTGTTGTCATTCTAACTGATGCAGTTATGTATATATAATTTATATTTTAACATATAAATTATGATACTGTACTTCTTGGGAAATCAGTCACTACTGAAATTAACCACCATCCTCATTACCTTACGCTTTTAGCTTGTCACGACTAACTGCTTACAATGACTAACACTCAGGGATTATTGTTACAGGTACAACTTACAGTAATTATTAAGTCACTGACAATGAAATAACTTATCAAGACTAATAGTGCATCTTTGTTTCTCCAGGTTAATTTTAAGGAAGTTAGTCATTCTCACTCCATTTTAAAGCATCAATAAAGCTGTTTTCGAGTAGAAAAATCATTTTCATTTGTACATAGATCATACATTTCAAAGGACAGAAACCCATTTCTCTATTAGTCACAGGAACAACATGATTTCTAATTCACCCTCAAGTTTATTAAAAACAAAGTGCTTTTAATGTTGGATGGAGATGGATTAAAAACATACATTAAATTCTGAAATTAAAATGGAGTAATGTTATTTCTTTATTCCACCATCTGAGGCAGCATACCATTAGAAGTGTACAGTCTCAACAGATATTTTTGAACTGCAATTATTGCACTAAGAGGGAAATTTGAACTCTAAACAATTAATGCATTGAGAGATTGACACAGACTATAGAGGTGGATATGGATAAAGGCTTCATAGAAGTGCTCCTTCATGCACGTATTTCTTGAAACATGCAACAGAAGAACTTTTTTATTTTTCTGATGACACTGCCCTCCAAATGTTCCCTCAAGGCTTTTCTGACACCATCAGAAGAAACCTTGACCACAGTCCCTTCTGCAGAGATTTCTGCTCCTCATCCTGCTCCCACCTTAGAGAGGTACATAGATAGGAGGACACTTCAATGTCTTGCTCTGTGCCACCAATGCACCTCTGGATAGATCAGCAAACCAAAACACCTTGCGTTTACTTCCTTACTTGCCTTCAGCCACAGCTTTTGAGGGCGCACAGATGCTTTTTCTTGTCCAAGCTTCAACTAATTTGATAGCTCTCCTGTAATCCAGCAGGTCACTGCGGGCTGCCTTAGCAGGGAACCCCTGCTATCTGCCAGGACACTTTATCCTACCACCCATCCCTCCTCAGAGATCTCTCCAGCTTTCAGGAGACAACAGATAACTGCTCCCTGGCAGCAATTCCCATGAGTTCCCAAGAAGCCCAAGCCAGCTGACTTCCCCTGAGAAACCATTCACATGAGCGCTGGTTGCTCTTCCTTCTTCTTCTCTCTATTGGCTTCTTTTGCCAGATCCTAAGGTTTGGTTATATAGATTAAAATGCAAGGTAAGTCTTATTTTCAAAACATATTTCTTATTATCCAGTTATACTAATCAAGCAGAAGGAGCACCATTTAGTTTCAAACATGCCAAATAACTTACATGTTTCAACACTGCATTGGAATAAGCCAGGTAATATTTTTTCTTCTGATGTGGACAAATCACTGCTTAAGACTCAATAAATCAAATGTGTTGTTTATCTGCAAGATCAGGCTAAGTGATTTTATTTTGACACATCAAAGACAATGAAAAAATGGGAACATAATAAAAGTATATAAAGTGCAAAGATGAGAACTGCCTCAGAAAAACATGCTGTGGTGAGAGAAACTGCAGTCAGAGTGGCACAGTAGAGTAGGGGCATAGAGAGAAGGAGGTTGAAGTAAGTAAGGCTGCAGATAGTGGCTACTGGACACTGCAGCCAAAATAGACTGTATTAGCATGGAATAACACAATGTACACTAACACACAGGCACACATTCTACAGCTGTAGAACCCCAAGAAATCTCATACATTAGCCTTTTTTTTATGACAGCTGAAGGTTGAGGCTCTGAAATAGGCTGGGAAAACTCATGGAAGATCTGTACTCTTGTCCTGTGGGACAGCAAAAACCACCATCCTGACTAAAACCAAAGTGAACATGATTCAGGCTTGCGTTTCTGACAAATAATGAATAGAAATTGCTTGAGGAAAGAGTATAGGTGAGAGAGCATGGATAATATCAGCATCTCACTCACATCTTCTGCCAGAAACCAATTAATAGATTTGCAGAATTAGAAATGTAAATAAGACTCATCATTTTAAATAACCATTAATGGACTCATGAATTTATATAGAGCTCTTAAACATCACTGCAATTTTGAATTTCAGAGCACCTTGTGGTAGTAAGCTTAACAATTTATTTATTAATATTCTAAGAAAAAACATTACTTCCCATGCTTATTTTTTAATCTGTGACTTAAACTAATTTCATAACCTTTTAATTTCAAATCCATACCCCAAAAGTGTTTATAGACCTCTGTATCTACTACTTTCAGTTATTACTGTTCTGTCATGCCATAAGGACTGGGAGCAGATAGCCTGCAGTAACCTGACAGTGCCACACAAATAATTTCCTTCAGTTCCCTAAGATTACTACAGTAATGTTGATATAAGAATTTGAACACCATTTCTTAAAAGGTCAACATGAGAACTACTCTTAGAAGCAAGTTCTGGAGTTGAGTCCTGAATGCACATAAATTAAGACGGATGCATTGAAGCTGCAAAACAAGTACTCATAAATAGCCAATAGAGATTTTAGGATTTTTTTCTGCTGTTAACTGCCTAATATCAAAAGAAAAGCTTTTCTAAGGCCCCAGGTACAAGCATACAAGAAAAAAAGGTATTGATGAGCCTAATGCCAGTAAGGTAAACAAGCAGCATATGAACAGCAGCGTAAGGCACAGCTTGCACTTATAATCCCACAATAACATCAAGCTGTTCAAAATGCACTCTTTCAGTAGAATAGCCAATTCTACTTTTATGAGGGAATATTCATCCTCATCACTATTCATTTTTAAACACTCCAAATGAAAACAAACAAAAATCCAATTATTTTTTTCTATTCTGGTAGCACATAAGACCCCCTACCAGGTCTTTAATAAGTGATGCACTCTTTGGAAACAACAGGAAGAGAACTCTTGCTTGAAGTGCTTACAAAGTAAGTTGCTAAGAAAGCTGACATAAGGAGAGAAACAAAGTGAGACTACAGTCATCAGTTCTTCTGCTCTTCTCACAGGATTGGAAGCTGTTTACTATCTCACATCCATCCTGTATATTCGGAAAAATCACTTCTGTTTCTGCCTATCTCAATAGGTAACCATTGACACAAAAAAATTATTTTTATATATGTATATATGGATCAGTTCATGTTTTTTCTCTGTTCTACAAATAGTTCTATGAAATCTTACACTTGTTTGGTTGAGAAACATTATGAGATGTTTCTTAACCAGATGGCTGTAAGGACCAAGAAGGACTCTGAATCAGACTAGCAGGACACAAGAAGGTCACTGCCAGAACATATCTGTGGTCCATAGATCAAATGTTTGGCCACATTCTTCCCTAACTGAAGGATATCACGTGTTTAGAGACATTATTCCTAACATGATATGTATTTTTAAAAAAATTTAAATAAAACTTTTAACAACTACTTTTGTGTCCAGAGTTTAAAAAGATAAAACACAAAGTGAACACAAATCAATGAAAGATGAGTTATAAAATTCAGCCAAAGTATACTACAGAGAGTGTATTTGAACATCGTAAGGAAGGGCAAAATCAGAACCAACAGGGCACAGTACAACTCCTAATTAAACTGTCATTTAACAGAGATGACATTATTAATATTTCATCTGAGATAGCATTTGCAAATCTAAGTAAATCCACTCAAGTACACCAGAAAAGTACTTTGAAGAGTCAGGCTGTCTGATAAAATAAAGTGCCTTCAAGCGACCTGAAAAAAGGCAGACCGAAAATACTGTTGTAAGATTTTATTTGGAATTTGTCCATGAAGGCATGTTCAAGGTTGTGATTCCCCTGTGACTCCACTATGCCATTAACAATTACAGCAAATTAGAATAGGAACTACACTTTCAGCAATAAGTAAACTAGCAATGAAACATTTGCAGCAAGTAGCTCTCTGAAACTTCTCTCAAAGTCTCTTTCAGCCTTTCTGTTATTGACTTAGTAAAACAGGTGATGCCATCTAGGAGCCAGAGTGCTGTGATGTACTTATTTACCAACGCCCACATTGATTTCACACCGTTTAGCACCTCTCTGGAGAGAGCACAAATAGATCAAAACATTTATGCAAGTATTGTAATAGGCAGTCTCGTGGACAAATCTGAATAGCATCTTTTGAGTCATGCAAATACATTGCAGTCAATAGAAGTGAGCCAAACTCATCCTTTGTTTTAGGAGTCCTCAATCAATGAACTTGTACCAAAACTGAATTTGGGCCAATACCTTTATGTATGCAAATCAATTCTTTTTCTGTCTGCTGAGTCAAAGCACTGAATCAAAGAGCATGGGATCCAACCAATATCTTGAGATTAGAATTGCTGTTTTTCAAGAAGTTAAGGGAGCAAAGAAACTTAACGTGTTTTGTACAACGGCCCTGTGTAGCTTCCAGTAGAAGTGACATAACTACTTTGTTTCTCATTTGACTACCAAAAAAATGACTGCAGAAACTTTAACATAAAAGCTGTAGCAGAGGCACTAATATTTAAGATTCTTTCTTTTCAATTCAATCAATGGAAACCGGCTGTTCTGTACTGGTGTTAATAATTACACATATTGAGAGCTTTGTTGATTTCTCAACTGAATTTGTAGTTTGCATCTTCCTAGCTTACCTTAGGAAGCATAAAATGGACAACAATTTTTTTTCCAAAATTCTTAAGCCATGCATTAGAACGCTAGTTGTTTCCTATGCACTCTACGCTTGCACTCAAGGTTTAGGAAAGTTGAGATTCAATGTGAGGAATCAATCATGCCATTCATAGTGAAAGGCTTATATGTACCACAAATGAGTGCTTGGAGAAATTCATGGACTGTACACTGACCTCAGACTCTTGGGTTAATATTAGCATCTTCCTAACGGACTACAATAGAAAATAAGACTTCATGGGCATTACCTATAAGACATCTAATCTTTACTGGCATCATCAAGCAATTATAACATTATAGAAACTCAACCAAGGGTGAGGGAAGGAGGAAGAAAGACAATTCACTGTAATTATACTATGTTAATAATATGCATTTCACAAACTCACTGAAGCTCACTTTTTTCCTGGAATACAATGCAAACTGGGGCATTGTGCATTCATTGTGCAACAGCAGGTTTTAGTATGCAGTGCTGCAGCATTTCCAGCAACAATAGGGTCAGATGAGCAACTTAGAATCATCGAAATATAGAATGATTTGGATTGGAAGGGACCATGAAGGTCACCCAGTCCAACCCCCTTGCAGTGAGCCGAGACACCTTCAGCTCGATCAGGTTGTTCAAAGCCCCATCCAACCTGACCTTGAATATTTCCAGGGATGGGGCCTCTACCACCTCTCTGGGCAACTTTTTCCAGTGCTTCACCACCCTCAGAGGAAAAAAATTCTTCCTAAAATCTAGTCTAAACCTCTCTGGTTTAGTTCTATACCTTGTCCTATTACTAACTACAGGCCCCATCTTTCTTGAAAGACCCCTTTAAGTGTTGAAGGGCTGCAATAAGGTGTCCCCAGAGCCTTCTGTTCTCCAGAATGAACAACCCAACTCTCTCAGCCTCTCTTCGCAGAGAAGATGTGATTTGATGCCCTTCTGGGCTGCAAGCACACGTTGCCAGTTCATGTCTAGCTTCTCATCCACCAGGACCTCCAGGTCCTTCTCAGCAGTGCTGCTTTCAATCTCTTCATCCCCCCAGCCTGTATCGATACTGAGGGTTGTCCCGACCCAGGTGCAGGACTTTGGACTTTGCCTTGCTAAACATTAGGAGGTTTTCACAAGCCCACATCCTGAGCTTGTCCAGGTCCCTGTAGATGGCATCCCATCCCTCCCGGGTGTCAACTTCACCATTCAGCATGGTATTATCTGCAAACTTGCTGAGGTTGGACTCGATCTCATCTTTTATGTCATTGATGAAGATATTGAATAACACCGTTCCCAGCTTATCCTTACTTCTGTTACAACCGCCTCACTATTGAGGTATCTGATCCCTAAAGCAACAGTTCTGTTCGTGTTTGCATGGGCAGATACTCCCCTCTGGCACTTCCTGACAGCTGTCTATTTGAAACAAACAACATGAAGAGCAGCACTAACCGCTGAAGTAGTGATTCTACTCAGGAGCAAAGCATGTTCTTCTACTTGCTATATTGTATTTGAGGGGAAATAAGTTAATTCTCCAAAACAGGAATCAAATTTTCTAGTTGGGATTTAGACACAGATGTACAGGTAGTTTCTGTTTACTTAATTTATCATCTTTTGTTTCATTAATTTGTATTGCTAAGTTAATTAAAAAGCCTGATAGCTAGCGGAAAATGTATAATTTTATATTTGGAACTAATGATTGAAATGAGGGAACCTCCACTTCCCCGTCTCTCTTGTTTTGCTAATATACTGCCCAGTCCCTTCTAATGCTTTTCGGATTTTCTGTCCTTTAACAACGTTTTTGGAACATTTCAGTCATATATGTACTTGGCATATTTCTGCTGGAAACTACTTCTAAATGTATTTTTTTTCAGCATATTCCAGCTGAAATAATTATCCCAGGTAGAATTACAATACTTTTTTTTCTGTTAACAGATATAGCATTAACAGAAAATTGCAAACCTAGATCTTGTAGACAAGAAAGTTTTCACTAAGGACTTTCACTTGAATCTGAAACTCTCTCAGAAGTAGTAAAATGGAAAATACATTCATGAACTAACAAATAGGTTATGGTCATACACTAGACCTAGTGCAGAACAGGCTGTCTCCTGGGACAGCAGCAAAAAAAGAGCCACAGTCTCACCTCTGCCATGCTGATGCTCACCAGCTCTACTCAAATTTATTCCCTATAAGTGATATGTATATACAAATAAACACACAGATCTTCCTTATGACTATCAACTGCTTATGAACACACTGTTTTCTTTAGAGAATTAATGACTCTCAACTATAAATTGACAAAGATCATCTACACAGCCTGATACAAAACCAATATTTGTCAAACGCTTAACTTTCTAAGGTGAATTGAATCATCTGATAATCTTTTTGCTGATAAGTGGGAATTAAGTGAATTTTGATTTTAAAGGAAAAGCAGGCTGATCAAAGATGAAAATTATATTAGTGTTAATTACTGTAGCAAATTGGTGCAACAGTTTTCTATGTCATGTATAGGAACGAAGATTTGATCCCTTTTGTGTGCAAGGCTTGAAGACAATCATTAGAGAGGACACAGAAACACACACTTTGAAATCATTACTATAACCAGCCAGAGGTCTTTCTAATGAAAAAACATTATGCCTGGCGTAGTTCTAATTACTGAATTATTGTATGCTTATATCACTATGCATTTTAACAGCAAGCTAACAAAATGCAGTGTGCTATAGACTAAGAGTTTGCCTTGCAAACAATTACACACTCGAGTAGCCTTTTCTTAGGTGAAGTTCCACTTCAGTAGCTTTAATGAGATGGGTCGTGTGAGCCTAATTCTTCTTACATATATTAGAAAATTTCTCTCCTTTGTATTCAACCTTTATGTTTGTGTGTTTTTTTCTTTTTTTTTTTAATTTTATTTTTGCTTTGCTACTTGTTTGGAACTTGTGTTTTGAGTACAAACTCTTCAAAATATTTTTCATTTAGCTTTGTCTATTTCAGTGAATTAGCACAGAGAGGAGGTCTGTTTGAAACAGACTTTCCAAGAGAAAGAAATATTTCATTGCCTTCGAATTTTAAAACAATAATCTATTTCATAATAAACCTATATAAAACAACTGTTACTTTGGGGGAAAAACCCCACAGAAGTCTGAAACATCAAAATATTAATATTTCATTTTTATAATAATAATATTTATCCATATAATTTCTCATTAGTAAAAGATTCAGTGTTAAAATTACAGTTTCTTGATATCTGTTATTAGATAGATGGTTTCCACAAAGCTGAACAACCTGGTGTTTTAACTATGCAGGACAAGCTGATATTCTAATTTCCCTATTCGACATCCAGCAGAGAACTGAGATCTGGAACACAATAGCTACTTTCTCCTCTCCTTCCCCCATTTAGCCTTCGGTGTAGCAATAATCCAGCAAATGATGAAAAATCCAGCAGCTAATCTCAGCATACAGAAGCATAAATCTTGAGATTGCGTTGGAAATGACTAGATATCACCCTTGAGTTGCTGAAGATTTTTAAGGAAGTGGCTGGGTATTTAGCCCCTCCTTTAGCCTTCCAATATATAATTCAAAAGATGTGGCCCCACCATGAGAGACAGCTGTGAACAGCCACCACAAAGTTCAACAAGAGGCATGTAAAGTCTGTCCTGGTGTTTGAACAAGACTGCTTCTATATGGGAATGGTTGACTCAAACCTGTTTAAAATAATTAGAAATCTGAGGACATGGCTCATCAAGTACCTTTTCAATTTGCACTGTAATATACATCTTCTCTTAAATCAAGTTGTTCAAAACCTACATATAGCCACGGTCCAAAAATTGTCCATCATAACTTTTTCAAAATCCTTTCAGAAGGTCCAGCCATGGGTCTGAAATATTCCTTCACAACTCTAACTGCTTTCAGTAGGATCTGAACACTTATGTCAGCAGAAAGCATGATACTTGTATGATACTTATATGCTGACTGAAGTCACCATATATAATGTCAGGCTATTTATTACTGTTGCCCAGAACTTGTACTATTTTAAGGTGCTGTTTTTTATCTTGAATTTCACATTCCCTCTCCATTATTGCTTATTTATGAAAATAACTTGGGCCATCAAGAATTATGTTCATCTTTAATAGAAGGGTCAGCAACTAAAATTACAACTATAAAGAGGGATCAGACTTGCTGGCCTGTGACAGAGTGCACTCAGAGAAAATAAATACTAGGTTCAAGTTATCGTGTGTACATACAATATAGGCTAATAGTTTGCACACAGCCTTGTATATTTATTTGTTTGAATGAACTTGAGCAGCACTTATGGACAGTTTATATTAGCCTGTAAGATAAAACACCTGGATTAACACTGCCAGAGGACCTGTATTACAGTGTGAGTTGTACAACTGTGTCCACAGTGGACATTGTGAAAAGAGAGTATTTTCCTTTTTCTCTGTCTGCACAAAGAGCAGAATTGATTTAGGGTTTCATGGAGTGTCAGCTGCTAGATGTACCAAACCTAAGGCAGACTTGGAGAGAGCAGGAACTGGAAATAACAAAGGCAAACCATGGCTAATTTTAGACTGAGAAGGAGAAGGAATCAACTGGCATGTAATGCAGAATTACTGAGTCAGGAGCCAGGCACTGCAGCACTTCCCAATGGAGAAACTGAGGGCAAAGTTTCTGGGGACATGCTCAGCAACATAATTGAGGAGGAGCATAGAACTACCCAGAGACCTCTTACAACTCCTATAACACAGAGCCATTAGCAGCACTGTAAGAACAGGACATACAGTCTAGCAAAGTACAAAAAAGGCTATATGTTTTCTTTATAAAAATTGTGGATATTGGCTCTGGGGGGAGTGGAATATGAAGTCATTTTTCGAATGTTCACCACCACTGGTGCACAGGGAAATATCTCCAGGGTATCACCCAGGCAAAAGACTTCAGGGGTCTTCAGCTAGCAAAAGAATTAGCAGCACAACAAATTTGAAGTTATTTTCCTAAAGATGTTTCCTGGGCAAAACAAATACTGGAGGGTAGACCCATATCTTCATATGAAACTTCATGGAATTTCTGGAACTAAAAGCTGGAAGTTTGGGCTATGAAATAACAGTTCATTTTTCAGATGGTGAAAAGGAACATTTATGAACCAGAAAAAGGGTTAATCTGTGCTGTGGACTAACTGAAGCAAAAAGGTAGATTTTAAACTAAGAGTACAAAGTCAAGCTGATATACAAAACAAATGAAGCACACAATAGTCTAAGATTTCATGAATGAGTTCAGCTGAAGCAAGAAGAAAAGAAACACTTCAGTTATCACTGTACCAATGACAAGAATCTGAAAAACAAAGAAAGAGAATTGGAAACTCACCGGTGAGAAGAAATTCCCTATAATTAGCATTATTGAAGCCAGATGGGGTAGTTCACAGCATAGCTGAAATGCTTAAAATCCTCTTTTATAGCCTGCTTAAGGGCATAATGGGTGATAGAGGTGGAAATGTATATTAAAGACATAGTTACTTTTTTTATGGTTATTGATTATTGTGGAGTAGAGTGTCTGGAATTAATTGGTAGCAGTGTTTGCAGCTGCAACCTCCCGAAAAGGTATTGGTGTAGTAAATGTGGCTGAAGAACAGGAAGAGCATCTCTTTTAGCAACTACCTACAACATAAAAAACAAAGTATCTAATAGGGGGCTTCAGGCTGAGACACCTGGCAAAAGTTACAAATGCTTCATAATTCAAAATTTGTACAAGTTACTAAAAGTTATGCTTAAGGACTGACATTTAAATGAAGCAACTCATTACTAGTTAGCTCTATATGCAGCCACCTCCCGATATAAAGAATTATGGTTAATCATGGCACTGAAGCCTGACTGCACCTGAGGACAAGTAATCACAAAGTACAATGCTTGATGTAAGCAGAAAATGGTAGAAAACATGGTAAAATGCTAATAATTCCAAATGGTTTGGAATATAATTATTTCACGTCTTTCATTTGAAAACTGATGGTTTTTTTTTTTCTCCACATTATCCAAGATAGGAATCATTTTAGAAAACTAGTGGACTCCTGCAAGGCACACTCTCTCTAAAGTATTGGACTTGGAGCAAGATGGAATCAATGCCACGACCATTCTTTCCTTCTGACCTCAACTTACATCTATGGAAAATGTCAGAGTTCAGAGAGTTGTACAAAACAGCCGTCAGATCCAAGACCCACATAGAGGATACAATGGGCCAAGAATTCCCAGGTAGTCCTTACAGAAAGAAGTATGGTCTTCATATTCTCACCACAGTCACTGACATCACCCACTTGTGCCATCACAGACCACCTCAGGAACTGATTTCCAAATCTGGGAGCAGAGCTCAGGAAAATACTCCATTTATTACTAAGACATTCCACAGTCTACTTTCATCTGTTCATACCAAAAGCTTTCTGATCTTAATGTAAACCAGAGTTATACAGAATGCATTCACAGACTGTTACAATAGGTTCAGCCTTTCCAGTGGTTTTAACAACACATGTATTTGTGATTGTAACTGGAAAACTTATTTATCTAGTAGCTTGCTTTAATAAAGATGTTCTCCTATGGTTATATAGCTTACACAGAATTTATAAGCAGGAAGAATAAGTGATGAGAAAAGCTATAAGCTCTTACATTTTGCCCTGAATTATAAAACATCCCTAGGGAACTCACCATGTAAAGATTACTATGCGCTATGAATAAGCACCCACAGCACTTACACTTCGCATTTCAGATTTGATAATCATTGTTGGAAGACAAAGCTTCACAAGAAAAATGAGTGCTGCATTTAAAATTTCTATGAAATCTTCTTGCTAGAACAAATACATTTTTCTATCTAGTTTTCCAATATAATCCCCACAGTGAATACTCAACTGTAGCAGTGTGTAAAAATGTATTTTGTGCCTACACAGCATAAGTCCTAAACTCTATCCTTATTGATTTCTTTTGTTCAATAGAAGGAACAGAGTTACAGAATGACTCTTAACTGGAAACCACAATATTAAGGTCATTACTTTGAATACAGCAGGTTCTGCTAAGCAGATATTACAGCAAAACCCACATAATGTTTGAGCATCTACCAGAAGGTTTATCTCCAAGGTTATTTAAAAGTTCATGTAAAATCAGCTAGAAACACCCTTTTTCAATATCAGCAACTGTGACTGGGTACTCTTAAAACAAACAAACAAAAAAATCAATTTCATTAGAAATTGAATTATTCACAAGCATCAGTTTGTAGGGGTTTTTTTGCTCCTTTGTCAGTCCATCTCTGTTATCCTTCTAGTGATAACAATAGGAATTCCATAACGTATTTCTGTGGGACTCTGACTGACAAGACATGCACAGTCTTTCTCTCTGACCACTAACCCTCCTAAGCAGAACACAAAACAATTACAGGGTTGATATAGAATAGCCCTACAACAATCACCTAGTCCAGCTTCCCTCCTTTTATCTCACTGGCTCATGCTCCACCAGCATGCATTTTAGACTGGGCTGGAAACCATAACTGAGAATATCAGACCATTATGAAGTACAGAGTTAGGTTTAATGTGTCTCTGTGTGGCCTTACAAACACCACTGAGATTGAACCTTGAGGGACACTGGTTGTCCCCCTTCTGTGTTTGTACAACTCCTACTAGGACCATCTTCATCCACATTACTCATATTACTACAATAGGTATTTCCAATTCTATCCAAAACAGAATGTCAGCCCTTTAGATTAGTCTTGGCACAGGGTTGTATCATACTATGTAACCCAGTCATATTTTTTTTTTTATTCTTGTGAAGAATGTGGTCCTGTCATTGAGGTCATTCCAGTATTAAATAAAAGACTAATATTCTGGTCAAACATTTAGTAAACTAGCAATAGTGGAACTTTCATACCACACATGAGATGGCCAGAAAAGCTGTCCTAGGAAGACAGTAACCTTTTGCTGGAGAAACTGCCAATTGCAGGAAGGATTCCTTGAACTCTCTCTTACGAGTGTGATTTTAAGAAGTGAGGAGGAAACACATAAATCAATAAGATGAAGACATCGAGAGTGAGAGAAACAATTAATATCTGCTTGAGATAGACTTTTTGTTTTACTCACATTTTTAAATGCTTTCAAAAAGAAAGTCCTTGTCCTTGAAGTTGGAATAGAAGAGGGCAAACAAGAGAGAGGAGTAAGTGTTCTTAACTCAAACTACAAAAATAAAATTTAGGCAATGAGGAGATTAAATGACTCAAGATGAGAAAAGTCTGTGGTTTAGTGAGAAACTGTCATTTAAGATTTTCTAGGTTCTAAGCTGATACTGTAACTATATTCTATCTGTTGGAGCTTCTTGATAAATACAGAGTTTGAGAGTTGTTTAAAACACTGAAGGTTATACTTAACTGACTAATCTTCCCCAGTTTTATACTACTGCCATTTTAGATAAGAGAAATTAAGTGGAAATATAAGCATATTCAGATTTCCAAAGGGTACTTGGTGAGATTTCACATTCAATATTTGCTTTGCAAATTGAGAACCACCAGGTTAATTGGGACATATGGCTTGACAGGCAACAGCTCAAGAGCAGGAAGCAATGTGTTAGTGATTCAGAAAACAGGAATCACTTGAAAAAGTGTAGGAAGTAACAGGGGGAAAATACATAACAGGCAACATCATCCGGTCAAGAGAAAATCATTGAATAAATGCTCGTTTAAGTTTTCCCACACCCTCATTATAAAGTATAAGGCCACGTGGCTGAAGAAGTTGCATAGCTTCACAGTTAGTGTGGCAGAGCCAGTGGCCTCTCCTGGGGCAAACAGGAATACCAAATTGTAGGAGCAGGAGTAATGGAGCACATTTTGGGCTCAGCACTTTCTCTCACCCAGTGCAGTCTTCTAAAAGAAATAAACACTCAAGTGGGAGTACTTACAAATCCTTTACGTGTAGATATCCCTGGTTCAGCATCAGTCTGGAACGATGTATCAGATGGGATCCTCTGAGACTGGGGCGTCTCCACTGCTTTTATTAATGACCTTGATGGTGGAGTAGAAAGTTATTAAATTTCTAGATGGCACGAACTCATAAGGGCTGTCAGTATGAACAGCTAAAGATGAGCAAAGGCAGAACATTGACATACGAGGGAAATGGTCTAAAATAAAGTACACAATTCACCACAGGAAGGTAAAAAACATATAGCAGAGTAATACATATTTGTATGAAGTTAATGGGGAAGAGCTGGTATAAAAAAACATGAGCAGGGAAAAACCGCTTCCATGAATTAATATTTCTAGCACTCAACTAGTTACTTTCTTTGTGTGAAGGAAAACAAAATTTGCCCCCTTAATTTCTGTGGTAACAATAGAGCAAGAAAACATCTTTACTTAATGATATTTTAAAATCATTTAAGCCACCATATTGCTTTGGAGTGTTAGTACGATTTATACCCAGCATGCAGCATACAGTTTTTAAAAAGCTTTTATTTCCCTATTGGTATTTATATTCTTATGTGTTGGTTTTCTTATATGTTGATTTTTCTGTAACAGATAATTAATAAAGGATTACTTCTTTTCAATCAAAGTCTATATGGTAACGTGAAAAATATGGGCTTGGCAAAACTAACAAGCCCACAGTAAAAAAGGATGTATGTTGCAATAGTGGGAGTGAAAATACACAGTCTTTTAGGTGAAAAGGAAACGTCTTCTTCAATTTTGACTGGTTAATAATTATAAATCTCAATAATTGTCATGATAGGAATTTCCAAAGAGGAAATTGCACCAATATTGGGTTAGACAGCAACATAATAAACATTAGAAAATCCTAACTGCTTACAAGGCTGGGTAACAATTTTGTAGATAAAAATTTCTGCATGTAAGTAAGGCTATATATTACTTCTGTTTCACTATAAGTATGTTACTATATTTTTTATCTTTAAGTAAAATGACATGATTGTGTAGTTATTGTAAGGATCAAGGGTTCTTGTGAGACACACAGAAACTTTATGTCAAGTAATAATATGATTAAGAACAGCCATCTGATAAGCTGTTAAGGCTTCTAACATCAGTTGCAGAAGCATTTCTAATTTCATTCCATCTCAGATAAAAAAATTCCTTTAAACAATGATTTTTTATACACCATAAATGTCACGAAAAAATTTGAAGGACATAGTCAGTGAAAACACATCTGAAACACAGGGGAATGTAAAGCAGATAAGACAGCCATGTGAGTGTGATTTGATAGCTCTGTCCTGGAATTTCCAAGAGAGTCTGGGCATCCAGGTCTGGCCAGGCTAACAGTTCCTCCTCCTCCAATCCTGGGAAAGGAGAGTGAGCTCCTGCACCATGGCAGACACAAATGGCTTGTTGCACTGTGATTCCACTGAGAAGAAGAGTCATTGTTGCTCTAGGAAGCCCAGACAAAGTAAATATATCAATTAAACTACATATATAATATCAATACACATACATATTTATACATGATAAGACAGCAAACTTTAGAGTCATTAGGATGCATTGTTTCAAAAAAACAGCTGGGAGAGTTATCAAATGCCAAATAATAACACAGAGAACTTTACAGTATTGATTAATCTGCTAGTTCTAATTTCCACAGACAGGTTCTGTCATACGTACATATGTTATTCCCCTAGACATTAGGAAGGAGAGATCCCACTCCTATTGATTTCAAACGTGAGGCAAAGATGTACCGAAGTAAAGATGATCATGACTAAATTATGTAGAATGTTTGTTTACATGAACTGAATGAAATTAATAGCCAAATTATATTTCTTTCAAATATTTGGTTATTACAACAAAATTGTTTCTTACCACACTTCATAGGTATGGGTCAATATTTTGACTTCAAGATTTCCATCTTAATGAGTAGCTATTACTGTATATTACATAGATTTTTTTTTACTATATCAGAATTACAGTAATTAACTTTGTACCAATTACCAGTGTGCATATTAATATTCATATAATTTTACAGAAAGAATGATCTTGAAATCTCACAGCAGGGATGGTTAAAATGATTCATTAATGTTCTGCACAAGTTTCTTTTCTAATTCATTAAGAAAATATTAGCATAATCATGTGAAATTAATTTTCTTAAAAAGGTTGATATAAGCGAGGGATTAAGGGGACTGGTGCTAATATAAGAAACACGACTTGCACCATGCTTTTGGTCTCCAGAGGCCGACTATCATATTTGAGGCATTACTTGCCACTGCACTTAGATAATGAAGAAGAAATCAGAGATAGATGGAGCCAGTTGAGCTGAGGATTTCATTTTCACATAAAAAAAAGTCAGTCTCATGCATCTTGTTCTTATATTTCTCTGTTTTGTGGCCAGGCAGAGAAAAAACACATTACTTAACATGAACAAGAGGCTGAAAGAAAATAATAAAATGAAGTGATAGGTTACAAACGAGAGAAGCATCCAGAGAATGGAGCACCTAATGATAATAAAAGGCGAAGATAAAGTTCAGCAAAGAGAAGGAAAAGTGATCCAAATAGAAAAGACTAGAGAGTGAAAGTTAAATAGGCTCCCCCCAAAAAAAAGTTTCAAGGAAAAAGAAAAAGCAATCTCAATGACAAATGACAGTGAGAGAGTAATTGACCTCATTCATAGATTCACGTAAAAAGGCACTTAAGGTAGGAGGACATTAAGATATTTTGTGCTATAACCCAAAGCACCTCTGGATAAATCAACTCTGATGCACCCAGGGGGAAGGCGGGGGTGAGTTGTGGAGCCTACACAGAGTGAGAGTAATGTCACTGGAACAATCTCAGGCTTTTTGTCAATACTGCATTTCATCCGGCACTTCTATTCCGTTTTCCTCGTGGTGACTATTCTTTCAAGTCAGCCTTTAGCTCCATAGCAAAACGAAGTCCAATAACACTCAAAAGTGTTCCAGAGACAACAGATAATCAGTTCTCTACTAAAAAGGAATTGAAAGATTTTTTTTAATCTTCTTTGTGAGGACCATATCAGAAAGGTGGCTTGTAACTGAAGGGTATTCAAGGAGCTAATTATAAAGATATATAATTCTCCCCTTCAGGCTTTGTTCCTCACATCTGATCTCTATCTGCAAGAAGCCCTGGTGGACTGCAAGGCAGATCCTCACAGGATGGAAACTCTTGTACAAAGTGGCATTTGAAGTTAAATATTGCATTTTCATTATTGACTTTCTGGCACTCAAGCTTGAGCTTCATTCCCACAAACACCTCACACACAGGGTTTTCTCCAGAATCATTTTTGGCCTTCAGAGATGCACAGAAGATGATAACCAAGGGATGTAAGGGAAGTTCAGGTCAGACAAATCTAGACCTGCACACTTTTGGGCTCCGCCTTCCTCTTCAAAATACAACATTAAGCCTTTGGTTTCCTTCAGCAAGAGATTACTTTTCTGGAAGAGACAAGGCTGTGCAGAGCTGCATATTTGGATACGCCCACATGGTCTGAGACCACTTCAGTGTTCCCAGCTGCCTGCTCAGAGTGAGAGTTACCAAAAAATGTGTCTTCATAAGCAGAGCAAAACGTGGGTATTATGTAACACATTGAGTGCTGTAGAAAGAAATACCCACTGGGGAAAATGCGAGTTCTTAATAGACCTGACTGGCCCTCTTGGCCTGAACACAAGCTGCTTTGTACACTAAGGCTACGATCCAACTTCCAGATGTACCAAATTCCTTACTCTTTTTCAGAAAATGACTTTATCTAATACTAAGCTAGTGGAAATAGATATAAAAATATTTTTATAATAATTTTCAAAGTTACATAGCAGCTGGATGTCTGTACCAGAAAAGTGCAGATGGAGTTAATATTTCAGCTTCGACATACTGAAAGTTAATATTTTTGAGTTTTGTTATGAATCAATGATTTAAATAGTGCAACTTCCCAATGAGTTCCATTATTTATTATCATTGAAGTTATTCTTCTATGGCATATATAGTCCAACCTTTCACAATTAAATTATGTGCACATAACTTGTACTGATTTATGACAGACATCAATTAGTTCTTATATGTGCTCATATTAATCAATCTATTGATGTAAAAGGGTCATATCTCACTCTAAGCAGCAAATCTATACATATAGACAGGGAATGTAGTAGAGTAAGGACACATGACATGACAGGGGGCAGAGGGAAAGATACTGTTGGACAAATGTACAATTGAGAAAAGAGAGAGACAAAGATTGATGCGATCTATCCCTGCTCCACATTAATGTAATTGAAAATATATTTTACAAGCTTTTTTCTTCCCCAAATACTGTTTTAAATCTACAATCTTCTACTTTAAAAATATATTTATTCTGAAATTTTAAGATTTATTCTTTATTTATTGTAATGACAACATAATCACTCCCCCCCTTTAATTTCAACTAGTAATCATTTTTTTTTCATTTAAAACCAGTATCTGTAGGTACAAATTCAGGGCTCCAGGTATTTCTAAAAAAAGTTTATATGTTATTAATTTTTTTCCTTTCTTCTATAAACTCATTATTCTGGTTATATCCACTACTGAGTGAAATAATTACATTCAGCTATTTAATTTTCTACGTTCCATAATTATCTCTCATTTTAAGCAAAAAAACCTCCTTTTAAAACAAAAAAACCCAAAAAATTATTGCTTCCCCAAATTTATTTTTCCAAATTTTTCTTAATTACAAAATTTCCTTGAAAACTTCATAATATTATTTCTCTTCTAAAGATTTTTTCATCCAAATAAAAGTCATTTACATTAAAGTGACAGTTCTGAAGATTTTACATTTATATGGATACTGTTCAGTTCAAACACATAACAAGGATCCTATGTCTATTGACATCTCTTATTGATGATTTCTGAATGACAAAGGTGAATATGCTCAAAACATATTCAAGGGCACCTTTCCATCTTTTTTCCACATGGTCTTTTCTCTTATAATGCTTTTTTCTTCGACTTTGACTGCTTGCTGGTGGGAAAGTATTTTTTCCTGACATAACAAATTTCTTTGGAAAAGGAAGGAAAACCACTTTCTGAAAGCTTTTAAGTCGTTACCGAAACATCATCAACAGGAAAAGCTATGCAGATTACCTTTCCTCATTCATAAACTCAGAAAAAGTTAGGAAGAAGTGTATACCTCTTTTAAATACTGTTACATGAAAGCGGGTCTTTTTTAAAAAAAAAACCCATACATTAGTTTCCTCCATTCTTTCATTAACATCCTCTTGCTTTTTATCCCTTTGTTATGAAGCTCAAGCTTTTAACTTCATCTAATAAAAATGTTAGCAGGATTTCCATCCCAATTCATGACTCGTTAACTGTTATTATAGTGAGATTTATTTCAAATTGTTCTCGAACAACTAGAAAGCTTAAAAGGAAGGGGAAAAAATTCCCAAATCAAGTCTCAGATCACATACAGAAAAGAGAGACTTTCAAGTGATCTTAAAGGATGAAGATTAGACTCCATTGCTGTGCTGACAAGTGGGCCAGGCAGCCACAGAGGTAATTTATTGTTAAGCCCTAAGAAGATCTAGACTTTTGTGTTACCTCTTTAAATCCTTGTGAACATTTTAAATATAGCCATTCTATAAATAGAATTGAAGCAAGTTGAAGGAAGGTTGTAGTTTCAAGGACAGGTTACATAAAGACAGCCTCAAGCTGGAAGACATCGTAATAAATACTCAAAAAAAAAGAAATCCAGCCTTTCACATATTTAAGCACACATATATGCATATAAGGAGGAACACAAGAAATAAAGGGCCCAGTTTTATACAGAATTTTTTGATATTATGTCAATACCCAGTAGTTATACAACTGCTGTAGTATATACATGCAGAATGGGAAATGTCAAGGATTTGGACTCAATATTACTTAGTGCTCCTAACGCTGCATAAAGCTCCAAGTTGTTTAGTATGCTTCATGCAGCATCATAGAATTATTGAATATCTTGCATATTTTGAGAATGAAAACTTGTTTAGTGGTTCTGGGGTTTGATTTGTTTGTTTTTACAAAGGCAGCACAAGGTGAAGGTATTTGAGTTTTTGATAAATGCAGTATTTTTGTATTTTGAACAAATGTTCTTCACCGATTACTACTTCTTTACTGCATCTTGTTGAGCTTTGCAGAAATCCCAGATACCAAGTGCAGGTGATCCCTGTGCTGTTAGTCTTTTAAGGTTTTGTTTTATCTCATCTCTAAAGTTTTAAGTGACCACACTGAAGTGCTGGCATGAAAACAAAAGTAGTGAAACAACTCAATCAAATAATCCAATTAGAGAGTTTTCTACACATTTTTTAACCTACACTGCTCATTTTCCTCATTTATCAGCACCAATGCATGAAAAATTGTGTTTTCTCCCATTCATTAACACTTCTCTGACAACTATTGAGCCAAGTCTTCTTTTGATCATCCTATTACATGCAGCAAACTTGATTTCAAATTTTTTGTCTCAGCTAGATATGTTCCTTTAAAAGTCTGAACCATTCTTGTTTTCCAAGTTGTTGTTTAAGGTCAATGCTTCTTGTTCATTAAGTGTTTTATGAAATCATAGTTCAGTATCTCCTTGCTGTCTCTGGAGGTTTTCTCTTCACTACACTATTTTCTCTCTATTTTCTACAGTTTGCCATGAATATTGTGGGTGGCTGTATTTTTTTTAATTTCATCCCTCATCTTGTATCTGAAACAAGTTAGTATTAGCTGTGTATACAGCCGTCTTGATGTAGCTGAAGGTGCATTACACTGAAAAGATAACCATGAAAATTATGCTAAAAAGGGCTCCACATAACTATATAACATTTATTAAACCAGAATGTCAAAGGCATGCCAAACCACCCAGTTTCAGAATGCATTCAGTCAATCATTCCTCTCTAACATCAACTATCATATATAACGAACACATTTGTGAGATCTTTTCAGCAGTTACAAGATGAAATAAGGAAAACAAAACTGTAACATGTTTTGAAATAATTACCCTTTACATAACAGGTGCCAAGAACAGGATACTGGGGAAAAGGCTGCCTTCTGATCAGTCACTTTTAATACATTTCAACAGTGCCTGTGTAAAACTTAGTTTGTGCTAACTAACTAGTAAATTCCTAACTTGTATCCTACTCTGTTGTGAAACACAAGCCCCAAGTATCTGCAATGAAAAACATCACTCTGTGTGCAAGCTTATAGGGTTAATTAGAGAACTATTCCATTTATAATTAAGCATTTTGTCCTAATAAGCTATAGAATACAAGTGACTTTTCAATGCAAAAATCCCAAGCAAAAAAGATAGTCAATACCTTCATAGCAAAATGTAAGTTCTATCAATAAATCAGACCTTGCTTCGAGAGTAAACAAGAAATAAAAGTGACAGGTTGGTTTTCAGTCCACAGAGAATCTTGCTTTAAAACTGAAGGTGTGAATTGAGCATGCAGAAGACAATATGTGAAAAAAAGCAACTAAACACAGCTTCATAAAACTGAACATGTGTAGAGTAAGATAGCAATATTTTCTAACAGCAGATTCTGGAGCCTGGTGAAGTCTCACAGATACCATGATGCACATCAAATGGATTGCATCAGACTCATCAAATATATAGTAGAATCATGATCCAGGAAAGTACTTTTTTGATTAAGTATTTGTTGAAATTATGCTAATGCCAAAGGCTCCTCAACACGCACAAGTGTAGTAAAGGAACAATTTGCTCATATATCATTGTATCACAGTATCACAGTATCACAGTATCACAAGGTTGGAAAGGACCTCTGAGATCATCAAGTCCAACCTATAACCCAACACTAACACCAACCATCATCTAAACCATGCCACTCAGTGCCACATCCAATCTCCCCTTAAACACCTCCAGAGTCGGCGACTCCACCACCTCCCTGGGCAGCGCATTCCAATGGCCGATCACCCTTTCAGTAAAGAACTTCTTCCTCACATCAAGCCTAAACTTTCCCTGACGAAGCCTGAGTCCATGCCCTCTAGTTCTGTCACTGGTCACCTGAGAGAAGAGACCAACCCCTGCCCGACTACAACCTCCTTTTAGGTAGTTGTAGAGAGCAATGAGGTCTCCCCTGAGCCTCCTCTTCTTTAGACTAAACAGCCCCAACTCACTCAGTTGCTCCTCATAGGGCTTATGCTCCAGCCCCTTTACCATCTTCGTTGCCCTCCTCTGAACACATTCCAGTATCCTGACATCTTTCCCAAACTGGGGGGCCCAGAACTGTACACAGTATTCCAGATGAGGCCTGACTAGTGCCGAGTACAGGGGGACAATAACTTCTCTGGTTCTGCTGACTAGACTATTCCTGATGCAGGCCAGAATGCCATTGGCCTTCTTGGCCACCTGGGCACACTGCTGGCTCATGTTGAGCTTCCTGTCAACCAGCACTCCCAGGTCTTTTTCTGCCTGACTACTCTCCAGCCACTCTAGCCCCAGTCTGTAGCTCTGCATGGGATTGTTGTGTCCAAAATGAAGTACATGACATTTGGACTTATTAAACATCATCCCATTAGAATCAGCCCATCTCTCCAATCTGTCCAGGTCCCTCTGTAGGGTCATCCTACCCTCTAACAGATCAACCCTTCCTCCCAGCTTGGTATCGTCCGCAAACTTGCTGATGATGGACTCAATCCCCTCATCCAGATCATCAATAAAGATATTAAACAGGACCGGACCCAACACCGATCCCTGGGGGACACCACTGGTGACCGGCCGCCAACGGGATGAGACACCATTCACCACCACTCTCTGGGCTCGGCCATCCAGCCAATTCCTAACCCAGAACAGAGTGCTCCCATCTAAGCCACGGGCTGACAGCTTCTTTAGGAGTCTACTGTGGGGGACAGTGTCAAAGGCCTTGCTAAAGTCCAGGTATACCACATCCACAGCCTTCCTCTCATCCACCAGGTGAGTCACATGGTCATAAAAGGAGATCAGGTTGGTCAGGCAGGACCTACCCCTCCTAAACCCATGCTGGCTGGGCCTGATCGCTTGACCGTTCTGCAGGTGCCGCATGATTTCACCCAGGATTATCTGCTCCATGATTTTACCTGGGACCGAGGTCAGGCTGACAGGTCTGTAATTACCTGGATCATCCTTACGGCCCTTCTTGTGGATGGGCTTCACATTGGCCAACTTCCAGTCTTCCGGGACCTCTCCAGTGAGCCAAGACTGCTGAAAGATGATGGAGAGCGGCTTAGCAAGCTCATCCGCCAGCTCTCTCAACACCCTAGGATGGATCCCATCCGGCCCCATAGACTTATGAGGGTCCAAGTGGCTCAGCAGGTCTCTAACTTCCTCCTCATGGATTGCAGGAGGGCCATATTTCACCCTGCCCCCATCAACCACTTCAGAGGGCCAACTGTCAAGCGAGCTGACATCCTTGCTGTTGAAAACTGAGGCAAAGAATGCATTAAGTACCTCAGCCTTCTCTGCATCTTTGGTTACTATATTTCCCTCCACATCCAACAAGGAGTGGAGTTCGCTGCCGCCCTTCTTTCTACCATTGATATATTTATAAAAACTCTTCTTATTATCCTTAACAGAAGTGGCCAATTTGAGCTTCAACTGGGCTTTTGCTTCCCTGATTTTCCTCCTACACGACTTAACAACGTCTTTGAACATGACGTGGCTTACGTCCCCTTCTTTCCAATGGCGATACATCCTCTTTTTCTTACTTAGTTCCTTCAGAAGCTCCCTACTCATCCAGGCCGGACGTCTGCCCCTACGACTCTTCTTACAACACATGGGGACAGCCCGCTCCTGCGCCTTCAAGATTTCATTCTTGAAGTGTATCCAGCCTTCCTGGACCCCTTTGCTACTAAGAACTATTTCCCAGGGTACTTTCCTGACCAGTTCCTTAAATAATCCAAAATCTGCCCGCCGAAAGTCCAGCATCGATGTTCTGATCCTGGCTTTTCTTTTTACATTGTTTAGAGAGAACCTGATTATCTCATGGTCACTACACCCCAGACAGCCTCCGACAACAACATCACCCACCAGCCCTTCTTTGTTTGTAAACAGCAGACAACTCATAACTTCTAGTTGATGTTCAGTGACAGACAAAAAGCCATAGATATGAAGTTCTATTAAAAAGAATGAAAATAACTTCAAAGAGAACTTTTACTTAGATTTCAGGTGCATTCTGATATTGAACTGGTATCTGATTTTTGTTATCGTCTTTCTAGAAGCAGAGTACAGGAGAAGTTATATCAGATTAAAAGGTTAAAGGTAAAACAGACAAACAAAAAGCCAATAGAAGGAAAAAAAAATACTAGAAATGAGACCATAAGCAGGAAAACACCAGGTACATATACATGGGCAGGACACATATTTTTTCTTCTCACTTGCCATATAGAACTAAATACAGCAATAAATCTTAAAATATTTTTTAAATATTATATTATTATACTGTGGCTGTGATAAAATAAAGACAAAGAAGTTTCAAAAATATGAGTTGATATTTGTAAGAATATTAAGTACCTTATCTACAGTTAAATGAGCTTTGGCAGAGACATTAAGCACCTTAAGTATCTAAAAATCAGCAACAGTGCAAATTAGTAGATAGGCAAGCATGATCTTATAATTGCTTTATTTTAACCTACAGGAGTTGTAAGGTGTAAACTCAGAAGTAGGCACATTACTTCATAATTACCCCTTACAACAGAGCTGCACCCTGCAGGCAACGTTTTCTGCAATCTTCTTCCAATATTCATCACCTCCTAGGACAGGGTAAGAACATGTCTTCCCATTTCTACTGTATCTTATCATTATTAAACATTAACTATTATAAAGCACAGTGTTCTCTCGCTTAGCTTCCAGCCAGGAAACTTTCAGAAGTCTTCTGTATTTGGTCCTGTGCACACCCACATGCATCCCAAATCTGCTTGGAAGGCACAGTGCTGCCGCTCACTGAAGCATCAAAGGGCATCCACTTCATTTTCAGGGATCTTCAGGACTTTCTAAAAATAAAGTAAAAGCACCCTGCAACCCCCTTTACTCTAGGACTTTCTAGACAGGTTTTCATCCTAAACAACTTTGCATCTCCAAGACAGTAAACATTCAAGCTCCTGAGTAGACTGTTTGCAAATTTACCCATTACAGTGTTTCTGTTATCTCCTTTTCACTCAATGTTATAAATTCATCTTCTTGTAAACCTGTAAACTCAAGTTGGTTGGTTTGGGTTTGGTTTTGTTTTTCTTAGTAAACAACAAGGCAATACAATCCGCTGAAAGTAAGAATAAATGAGAAACTAATTTGATCTCATTCAATGAATTGGACTGGAACTGCATCTTGAAAAAAATCTGATTCTGGAAAGCTGCAGTTCCCTCTTAAATGGTTACTTGTGACATATAAGCTCGAACTTCTAATTCTTTTATTTGCAACCTTGAATGGATAAATCCAAAGATGCAGAGGAGCAGGTGACTATGCAGCTGCAGATGCTACTATGAAATAGATTTGATCATGGTAGATTCAGTGATGACCCAATAGGAAAGGAATTAAGAGATTAGAAAGGTGGTTATGGGTGTTTTTAACAGGCTGAATTGCATTTAAAACGCATAAAATCCTTATGCAAATTTGGGCCTCTTTGCAGCTTCAATAGAACAATTTCAAACCTATTTAAAATAACCTCAGAACAAAACATTACCCCATTGTTCGTTTTCATGAAGTGCAGGATAATGTTATGGTTTATAGCAAACCATTATAGGTAGCAGGACACAGTTGGACTGCACATTGTCATTACTGGAGACACCACATTTTGCAGTGCCGTTGCTCAGAGTGCCATATATCAACTCACCAGAGACACCAGGACAGTGGCAATTTCTTTTTGCTGTTTTTGCTTCCTGTTTGTTAGCCTCGCAATTTGTTATCAAGACACTTTTCAGCTGTTTACTTCTGAGCAGCTCATTCTTACAATATATGACATTACAAATAATTCAACGTCCTGTTGCATTATTACATCCATGTGCAATAGAGAAGTGACACACGGCACATTGTAGGGTTATTAAATCACAGTGCTATCTCCACAGCTGCCATAGACATGCAAACAAACATAACTTACTTTTCCCCGTCTGCTTTTTCATTTACCCTCCCATCTCCCTCCTCTTTCTACCTCACTTTGCTCTGCGTTGTCTTTCTAACACAGATAAACAATGAAACATACAACATCAAAGGAACATGTGTAATTTCTTATGGGTTACATTAATCTAAATTGAAATTAATGGCAAAACCTTCACCAACTTCAGAGCTTTCAAGACAATTGTATTAGTCCCACAGACGTTCTCAGTGAACATTGCATCACTAGAATTTCCAGCATCCTCAAACATCTAAAAATGAGTTTGCATCCTTACAACAGCATCTAACTATTAAATCTTATCCTCTGAGTTGCATTTACTGTAAATCTAAAGCAATTCCAGCCTCTAACCTGGAGCTGGAAAAAGTATACTTTTGTAGAAACGGAGGATAGAAATTATCAGTTAGCCTTAAACATTGGAATAAGTTACCTTGGGGTGTGTCTACATGGCACAGAGAGGCCTGAGATACAACAGAACAATATAATAGCAGAAACAATATAGTAGCATTAGCCCTTATATCCACTAATTAGCCTCCCTGAAAGTGGGTTATATTAATTTGAGCAGAGCACTGTGAACTGTATCGGTCACAGCATTTCTGTTGGTTTTTGGCATTTGATGAAAACAGCTTTTTTTCTTCTGATGTCTGCTCCTTTGTGAAAACATTTTAATTTTCGTTGGATTCTTATGGACAAGTATTTCCATCACCAAGACCTGCAGCTTGTTAGCCTTTTTGCCTGTAATCACTCAAGAAAATGGAGAAAAAGGTTGTTTATCCATGTCAAGACTCCCCCACAGATCAAGATCTGGCAGACCAATAAAGGAGAAGACAGTTTGCTGCATTTTTTTTTAGGGTTTGGGGGCTTTTTGTCACCAGCCCTTTAAATATTGCTTCTTACATAAAATAATGACCTGCAATTTTAGGATATCCATCTGAAACATATTTCAAAATTAGACTCTCTGAAGAAAGGAGACTGAACAAATGCACTGCAAGTACTGGGTCACAAAAACGTGACCAATTCTGACACACAAGAATTTTTTTCCTTTTCTTAATCCTTCTCACCAGCAGGATCTTTGGGGGCTAAAAGGATTAAATTCAATACTTTTGTAAAGGTCAAAAAGGACCATTTCTAAAATCTGTTCAACTTTCTTCTTTGCTTCTTTTGAATGGTGCACAAGAGAGAGCAATTGTATGGGTTCAAGTTTCCATTTAACATATTTTTGACATTTTGCTCCTCTGGTGATGGAATGCAGAGCAGTCAGTTAACTTCACTGGAGCTCACAAAGGAAGAGGTGTCAACAGACGTTACTATTTTATTTTAGAGATGACAGTCTTCAAAATGCCAAAGAAGAAGCCACGTGAAGTATTTTGTCATATATATTTTTTTTATTATTTTATTTCTAAAATCCTTTCATTGTTCCCTGAAAGACCTAGGGCTCATAATGCTGTATTTCACTTTATTTGATAAAGCTAACTCTCAGTGCTGCTGTGTATTATTTTAAAAGCTCCCTTAAAATACTAAGTAGCATCTTGGGTCTGCAAAAGAAAAAAAAAATATCATCTAATCACAGTACCACTGAATCGCAGAAATTGGAGATGGAAAGGAACATCCGCTTTATTCCCATGCCAGTGAAGAACTGCACTCTGGAGTATGCTTTCTACTTCTTTTTCACTTATAGTTTTAAACTGTTTTAAGTGATGGATCTTTAACCATTTCTTGTTCCTCTTTCTCTTTTGCATTCTGAATGTAGTGTCATGAAGCTTTATCATGCCATTCAACCCAGATTTTATTTTTCTTAATTTCAACCCATTATTCTCATTTATACCCCTCTGTTCCTCTCCATAGTAATTCTTCACCATCATTGGTCTTAACTGAGCAAGTATTTCAAGATAGTTATCATGTCCTCTGCTCTATTTGCTTTTGCAGTTTAAATGTAATATATTGCACGCCTAATATTCCCTTATAAATCAGATCCCTCTAGTCACTTAGTCTTCCTAGTTGCTCTTCTATCAGAAAAAACTGTGCACATCCCTGAGGTGGCAACAGGCAGAGGTATGAATTTTACTTTTGGGCTATGCTCAAGCTGAAGCCACCAAAGCAAACCCTGGTGTTATCCTGCCAATCTCCCAGAAAAAGGCAATTTTTGTTGCTGTAGCTGTGCTCTGAGCCCTGTGTTTCAGCACATGACAGGAAAAAGTAGGATGGACAGCCCACAGAATATGCTACGAAACAATGGCAAAAATCAAGGGAGAGAAGAAAGATTTTTGGTGGAACAGAAAGCAACAATGCAAAAGAATCATAGAATCATAAAATTATCTGGGTTGGAAGAGACCTCCAAGATCATGAAGTCCAACCCTTAATCCAACACTATCATGACTAAATGCCACATCCAGTCTTATTTTAAAAACCTCCAGGGATGGTGAATTCACCACCTCTCTGGGCAGGCCGTTCCAATGCCTGATTACTCGTTCTGTGAAGATCTTTTTTCTGATATCCAGCCTAAAGAAGATGGCAAAAAGAAGGAGAAGTATAATCCTTCATTAACACATTCAGGTTTTATCATAGACAAAGTATGGGAGAAGCAAGCAACAGAAGACTGACATATTGCTTGTAATAGCTATTAACATAATAGGTAGGACCAAACTCCCAATGGCATAAGAAGAAGAGCGGAAAGGTCAAAGTTCTGTGGACAATAAATTAATAAATACCTGTACTGTAAGATTCCGTGCCATTTCTGTAAAGGGCTACCTGAAATGTAGTGTCTGTGGATAATAGTCTTCCAGATAGTCTGAGGAAACCCATAATCTCAAAAGCAAAAAATGTGAGTTCTTTTACTGGAATGGAGAATTCTAGCAAGGACTTCCAAGAGTATTAACTTAGAAAATCATAAAGCACCCAGTAAGTTGGTCTTCATTAAATTATAGCAAAAAAAAAGTAGCACCTTCTCAGAACTAATTTCAACCACTCTGTTGATTCCGTGTGTATGTATTTTAGCATTTACTTTCTCCATTGTTCGTGAGATTTTAAAAGCTATCTACTGATATGAAAAACAATGAAGGTAAATGAGAGGACTCCTGTGATGTTCAGCAGTCATGATACTTTACAACTGAGTAAAAAAATAAAGGTTTTTTCTTTTACTGGAATATTGGGAAAGATTATCCTGAAGCGAGTAAACAATTTCAGAGTGAAATAACCATATTTGAAAATGTTCAGATTTCTAATTTTCCTTATGTTTGACTGGCTTATTGTTTTCACTGCAGTGATAATTTTAATACCAGGAAGTTAAAAAGAATTTAAGAATTGTGTGTGGTCTTTCTAAAAGACTCTTTTGTAAGGGTAGTCCAGGTCCTTCACTGTCTTCTTTTGTACATCTAACTACAATGGCAGATGAGAGCATCTGGTTGTTTCTCTGCAAATGCATTTAATATATGATCTGCATAAATATAATGAGAACTTATGACCCTTTGAATAAAAACTGTGTATTCCCTTCTGGCAAATATGGGACTTTCTGTAGATATTTTTATTTTTATTTTTATATTTCAAATATATCCTCTTCTTTTGGTAATTTTTAATATCAATTTCTTCTCATTATTCTCATCTTATCATAATTCTTCAATGCCATTTATAGAAGTCATGCCCATGTACAGACTAGTAGTCAAGACTTCAGAGCCAGAGGGAGAGCATGTAAAAGGGTTAAAACCAGGTGAATATATATAGGCTGCTAGATTAAAGACATCAGTTTTTAAGAGCCCCAGGGTGGTAGAGGAAATTGAATCCTGGTCTCTTCTGCCCATGCAGGATATTCCAGCCACAAGACTACTGTCTTAAAACAATCTGCAGCATTTCTGCTTGCGGCTGTTGTTGATTTGGTCACCGTTTGGAAATGTCTCCTTCCCTGTGGGGCCTTCAAAGGCTCGGTCAGTAAGTGAAAGATGGTCAGGGTCACATGGGGAATCTGACAGAAGAACACAGTCCTGATCCTCCGACACCAAACAGTGAGAGGTCATGGTGTTTAGTAGAGCTGGAAGCAGATAAACTTACTAAGGAACAATTTTAATTCAATTTCACTTATCATTAAAAGTAATAATATTTAAATTCTTTCAGTTTTTGCTGAAAGTCTTAACTGAATGGCAGTTTAACACTAGCGACCACTGCAAATCTTTCTTAATGTGGATAATTATCCCATTCATAGAGACATGTGCATCACAGTGCCACACACATTTCAATCCATCAATAATTTCACAGAATTCTAAAATTTATTTTATTTTAAAACCTAGTTTAATGATAGAAGAGAGATAAAAGTATTAGCCTAAGGCAGTGAAAAGGTACATTTTGGATAAACTGTTATTCCTTAGCCAACTGAACATTAGCTTATAAACCCAATGCAAATTTGCATTGGTGATGGTGGAAATTGATGGTTCTGTGGGATTGGTGATAAGGTCCTATGCTTTTGTAGAAAAAGAATCTCAGTTAATCTCTGCTATTATTATTACTTTTTTGTCATTTTAACAAGAAAATTTGCTATAACAGAAGGGTGAATTCGAAAGACTTCTTTTTGGCATTGTCTTCTCTTTTTCTTACTGCTCCTTAAGTTCTTTTCTCTCTTAAATCTCCTCCATCATTAATCTTATATCTCACACATTGGTATTAAACTGTGGTTTATGCTATGTCTATGCAGGACAATGTAACAGTGTATAAAGATGCTCAAGGTTGCTCAAATAATGGAACATAACATTACACTTACTGGGTGTCATCTATTGTATTCTGCTTCTCATTAGACTCTTGCATTGCTGGCTCCAGTATTTTTGATGGATGCAGTACTGAGTTGAAATCCTCTTAATAGCATTGTGCAAGTGAGATGCAGCTATTTGTGGATGTACAAAAGCGTAGAAAGATATACCTCTAAAAAACCCAGCCTTTTTTTGTCTTATTTTAGAACAATAGTATTTAACAAGGAAAAGCTATAAGAAGTGAAAAATGATAATGGTACAAGTAATCTGATGGAGTTCACAATGTGAACAAAGCTGTATTTAAAATCATATTGAAATGCTGTCATGGACATAAAATATTCATATCAAACTGAAGCTGGGAAAGATATCTAAAGAGGAGGGAAGCACATCTTAAAGCAAATGTGAAGTGGGTATAAATGTGAGGTGGTATGAGGTAAACTGAAGCAGGCTGAACTGAGCAACAGACCTGAGCTGCTGACAGCAGAGGAACACGACTTGCTATGCTAGTGGGAGTGTCATGATGAGGACAGGAGCTGGGAAAGGAAAGGGGGAAGAGCTTCAATTGGTCCTTTTAAAAATGTAGATCAGCTGCGAAGGTTTGGGATAAAGACTGGGATAAATTTTGAAAGAACAGGAGATTTTCCAGATTTAATATAGATACTGAAGTATTGTGATCTTATTCAGCATGGTGTAAGCCATGAACTTCAGCTTTAATTTATATATCTCTCCAAATTGCATGTGATTTTTGTCGCTGAATATGGAATAGAAGAAGATGCTCACCATTCGGCTGTACTGTGTCAGCATCAATTCACTTTTACACAGTTCCTAGCTGTGGAAGAGTTCAATTATACACCACCTGAGGAGGAAAGTGCTTCATTAACCCCCATCTTTTCTACTTTTGGTGCCTGCTGGTGCCACAGCATCCTTCTCCTCAGGAGGTGGGTACCAGCTACTCCACTGTGTAGTCCCTTCTCTCTGCATGTGAAATGACTGTAGATAAGCAGCAGCCAGGCAAGCTGTTCCCCAGTGGATCTACCCTTGAGTTTTGTCACTCCATGGTTGTTTCTGATCTGCAGAAAACCCCAAGCACTGTTGGTAGTGCTATTGCAGGTGCAATCTCCACTCTCAGCCCTCACCTGTCTTGACTGTTTGTCACTGCCTGTGGCATATTCGAACTTTTCCCTTTTACAGCAGTGTATTTTTAATGGCAAATGTTTGTGTACTCCCTCTCTTGCTACAGAGATAGTGTGCTTTGTTTCCACAGCTGCTAGAAGATGGATGGAAGAAAAGTAGGACAATTTGTGCCAACATCTGTTCTGTCTGTAGCATGTCCTGACTCCGCTCCATTGATCCCATCTGATTTACCTGATGAGCTTTCTGTAAGATTGGTGTGGCTGTGCAGCAACACAGCAAAGCATTTCTCCTGTGAACACTGAAGCAACCTGATTTCCATGTGATACACCCAGTAGGTTTAGTCTGAGTGAACTGGGCCAGATTTCCTGCACATGTCCACCCATCTTTGCCAGCTGATGCAGAAAAACACTTCTCAAATGATAGAATTAGTGTTGCTTGTTCTCCTTATTTCATCTGATTGTCAAGGCACAAAGTTATCACCATCATTTAAATTGTATTACTACAGTCAGTGCATTTTATCATATCACTTCTAAGGCCCAGCAATGTGGAACACATTAATTGGCACTTGTTAGGATGCACAGGGCTTCTCAAGTATATGAAGTCTTTAAGCGTCGTTCAAAAAATGTCACGACCTGAAACTTCTTTCAAATCATCAGTGAGCTTTAAAAGAGGGCATTCCATGTATGACGTAATACTGGGAGAGGAGGAAAGAAAGACATTAAAAGAAAAAAGAAAATTGTTCTTCACTTCTGTTCACTGCACAGTTACCAAAATCAATGTGTCTGCAAATGTAACTTGTCTCATAAATCATTAGGTCACAAACCTGCACAATGTCAATGTGTTGTCACTATCCTATTAAATTAAATTACTAACCAAGGTAATACTTAACAGCACATTTCACAGGGAACAATGTTTTAATGTATTGAGGACTTCTAATAAATATAGCCTTCAACTAATATGATTCGAAGGCTTTAGGCAGAAGAAATACCAGAGACAGATAAAGGACAGAGGAGGAGGAAAAAAAGACATCTAGTCACTAGGGATATAACGTACTGAAATACTGGATTGACATAATGAGAAATGTCCTGCTAAATCCCTACCCAGTAATTTTCAAAGATGAGGTGAATGGATTGTATTTGGATTTGACACCTTCAAATGTAAGAGGGTAGGTAGACTTGCAGATAACTGATATTCTCATCTGAGCCGTGGGAAAAAATAAACTGTGAACTCTGAACTTTATTTTTACTGGAGGAACCCTGAAACTATATTTATAAAAGGCAGTGACAGACTGTCAACTTCTGAAGAAAACTACGAAATACATTGATTTACACCTATTTCCACCCTCATATGTTTAAAGATTAAATCATTTTTCAATTCTGAAGTCTTATGAAGTGCTCCGCCTGAATGGTAATACCCTGCCTGCTCTTTTTTTTTTTTGCAAAAGCCAAAGTTTAAACACGTTTCTTACAACCTCAGTCCTCCTACCCAGTGCTTTAGAAGAAGGATGAGAGTCTGAAGAACTCCTACTATTATGTAAGCAAGTGGAGAATAAATAATCAGCAAGTTCAGGCTTCTGCATGAGCAGGTTGATGGGTGCACAGCCCAAGTCGCAGTGCAGGCCAGAGTAATCGTGTATATTCTGAATATTTCATTGATTGAAATCTTTGTCCTTAGAGCACTTGGGTAGTAGTTCAGTATGTTAGAGTGCCTTAAGATGGCACTTGCAGTCCACCATTAGGTTTGACATAATGAAATGAAAGCCCAGTATTTCTGGCCAAAATTCATCCAAATAATGATGTGAAAAGATTAGTGCTAAGTACACCAGACATGATCACTGTCACTTATTTTTGCTGTTCAGTACAGGAGAACTTCTGCAGCTGTGTCTAATATCAACTGTGCTACATTCAGTTCTTGGCTGCTATGCTCTCCCCCAAGGAGAATATGCAAGTCAAATGTCAAAATTTGATCCTTCTCAAGCTATAGGGAAAAGAGGAAGGCAGGAAGCAAAGACTATGAAGGAAAATGTTGCTTTTAAGTAACAGAAGCTTGTGCTATCACTTTCTGTGGTTTGGCAAGAGGAAAAGCACCACAAGAAATAAGTGGTATGTGGTCAGGATCTGAGTTCCTACAGAGAATTTGTTAGCTGAAACACAGGTATGCAATTGGATCTAACATAGTTTGGAAATACGAATTTCAACTTTTTATTTATTGATGCAATGCATAATTCAAAATGTTATCTCACAATGCGATGAAACTCCCACTGTAGGCTCAATTCTATTTTTGTGTTTTGAAAATGATATAATGTGTGCATGTTTTTTGAATGAGTGGCTATCTTCTGTTTTTACAGGAAGCTATAAACTTATTCTCTAACTCTATTACATTGCTATATAATGCTAATAACTGTGATTAGGCTCTGAATCTTATGGCTTGAGTCCATCTTTATTTTTATGAGGTATTTTATGGTCATTTTAAATAATGGCATAAAACATTTACTGTTTTGTAAAGAAAAATGGTCTATCTGAAAGATATGCCCTTATATTGAAGTTCAAACCACTTCTCATTGGGACATATTTTACAGTTTGTTTTGCTAGGTGATGGAGCAGTATCTTCTAGCACCATCAGTTTCTTCCAGACCACCACCAAGTAAAACCTTGCTCATGAACTACCTATTCTTCAGGTAGGGGTGGGACAAGAGTTCTCTATAAATAGCAAGCATGATGAGGTTTTTAAAAGTGATTTTGAGTCTGCAAAGTCATGCAAAATTTTGGTCCTAGTGACATATACAGGAATTTTGTGGTTAACTTAAAAGCCCCTGAAACGTTGTTCCTTACTACAAAATTTTTGCCACTAAAATTCACATGTTGAGAAATCCTAGACTCCTTTCAAACTCCAGATTGGGCTCTGTGTCCCCAGACACAGCACAGGAATTTCAACTTGTGATTTCAAATGGAGCTATTTGCAGAGGTACAGTACCCGTGGACTTGGCAGGCAGCACAGCATTTGACTCAAATTTCCTCTGCCGTCATGACAGAGACAATTGTAGAGGTGAATGTACTGTGTCTGTATTCATGCCTAAAAATAGCTACATTTTTCTTTAACACTGACAAGATGGAGTAATTGCTTAACTGGCAGACAATTGTTTAAACTAGCTATCAAAAAAATCTTATCATAAGCTAATTTTATTTATTATGCTGATCCCTATAGAAATGGATTAGTACCTGCTTGCTGCTTCATTTTTACTGCAAAGCTGCCTTGTTCAGCCCATCTGTTTGGGACCCCTATTTCACATTTTCCTTCATTGGCACTTTAAAGGCAGTTGCATTTTTTCACATTTTCTGTCCCTCTGTTTGCCAGCTACATTGATTTTCATAGTCATGCCATATTTCCTGCTTTCTGATAGATTCCTGTCCACTGCTCCCACCTCTAAATCAATGCTTTTAATACTTCAAGAACTCATCAGTAAGAATGGCTGCAGAATTTAGTCACTTCATTGACAGTTGTCTCTTGCTTGATGCTGAAAGCTATTTGCATTTACAGTTTCCCTCAGATATTGTAAAGATACTTTTTAGGACTGAAATTCACTGAGATCAGTCTAAGGCAAAATGTTCTTTCATTTCTGTAATTTTACTGGAAACAATGCTTGTTGAACTGCTAACTAAACATAAGGACATTAAAAGACTTTGAGAAATCATATTGTTGTAAAATGCATTCACAGTTCCACTGGTCAGAAGGCAAGAGCAGTGTGATTGGAGAGTGTGTAGCAGTGCTGAATGTTACAGGGCTCTGTCAGCCACTGACACTGTGTTTCTAGCATAGACTGTAAAGTTTCCTAAGGTTCAGCAATGTGAACAAGTACAAAATAGTAATTATTTTTTTCATTTAAACCTCAAGGAATATAGACATTTGAATGTGTTTAAACAGTTTCAAGAACAAACTTTCTATGCAGGAAAGATGAGGGGCTAATCGCAGTTTTACTATGGATGTGTCCTGGTCTGTTGGCTGCCAAGTGGGTGACACTGCATTACAAGTAAAAATACTTTGTACCTGCTATATTCCTTAACAGTGGACGTGGATCCTTCATGAATCTTGGAAAGAACTCCTGGAATATGCCGAAGGAAAAGAACCAGTCAACAAGTAAATGTACTCTAGCACACTGTGCAAATATTTCTTCCCTGAATTGACATGCAAGAGTAAGTTCTTGTCTTCAATATTTACAACATCCTCTGAACAGTCAACATGAAATTATTATTCTGAAAGTATGACACCACATAAAGGTGTTTCGTTCTATCTGTGAGCTCAAATAACGGATTGACAATACAGATGGTTACTGAATAAAAGATTAAACTAACTAATTGGTTAGCTGGTTGACTTTACTCTTTCCGTAAGAAAAACCATGCACCAGAAAAAAGAAAACTATATTGAAAAGTTGGGTCTGTGCTACCACGGAAAACAAAAAGTGATAATTTGCTAGTGCAGTTAATATTGTTAAATCTGGTTTTAATACTTGTTTGGCTTTAACAGTGTTGTTCAACTTGACACACAAAGATTATGGTCCTTACACCTTCCAAGGCATTAGAACTTAATACAGTGGTTGAACATCTATGGCCTGTGTCAATGTAAGCTGAATATAAGAGTGGCTATTCAGATTGGGTTTGTTTTCTTTTATGACACTTACATTACATAAGATATTTTACATATAAAGCAAAGGAGAAGTGAGGAATTGCTCAGGAATTGTTTATGTCACGCTGGGCTTTGAAGGAAAGTTCTTGAAATGAGCTCTAATATTGGGACTGACTATAAAGAGCTCTCTTCCTTTTGCTCAGTCTCTCCCACACAATGGTTACAGAGACCAAGCCTCTGATACAGAAGTCTGCATACCAACAGACTGTCTTTGAAAAGCTATCACAGAGAGGAACTGATGTGTGAGATGAGGAAAACATCCATTAAGAAAATAAGCCACTTTAGATGAATTCTGAATGCTGAAAAATATTTCACAGAGGTGACTCAGTCAGTTTTAGATCTGAAAATGGTTCCCTAAAAACTGAAAGGGAAATTGTTGCAGTTACTCAAAAAGCGTAAATGCTGTAAAGATGTTATTTACCTGATCTCTTCCCTATATGAAACTGCCCTTTTCTGCTTCCTTTAACAACACAAAGAAAACTCAGCCTATTTAAATTATTTTTTTTACCTGGTGTTGCTTTTACTTGTCAACAGAGAAAACAGATTCAGATTGCCTATATTCTGGTGGCATTTTATCCCAGTAAGAATAAGTTGTATTTTCCCATTATGTCTACTAATGAAAATGGAAGCATTCCCTAAAATTGGTAGTTTACTTATCAAGTGCTTCAAATAACTATTCCTTCAATGATGCACTAGACAGGGCATCATATCCTTCAGTTCCTGCATGTCCAGTTCATCTCTGAAATCTGAGGGGAGTTTTGCCTGAAAAGTAGCTGTAAAACTAGGTAGAAATTGTTGTAATCCTATCAAGCAATACTGTATCCAGTCCTTCAAATTAGGAATAGAAAGATTGGGATTTAATAAGTAAAACCCTGTGAAGCATTTGAAGGCACTGAAAGCCAATGAGTCATCAGAGTTCTGGTAAAGCATGACAGCATAGATCAAGCAAGGAAAGCTAATATAATAGAGAAGATCCAAGAAGAAAAGGTCACTCAGAAGATCTAAATGGTAAGATGCCTCGTGGATGTTGGGAAGATATTGTAATATCTAGCAGCAAATGGGAAAGATCAAAAATATAGGTTGAAAGAGAACTAAAGAATTACAAAAGTAATTCTTGGTTTTGTGTTCCTGAGTCCAACAGTTGCCATTGAAAATCCTAAGCATCCCCTATTAAAAACATTTTGTGCTGAATGAAAAATGAGAGCATATGAACAAGTACTGGTGTTGCATTAGACTTCATTAGACTACGAACATGCAGGTGCACAAGGATATAGATTTTACGTATCTTATTGGTTATTAGAGTCATGGAGTACAGTTTTTGCTTTTAGGAATGGCACAATACACAATTTGAAACAAACCCATCATAACTTCATTTATAGTCCCTCCTTGATTAGTTACTAGTGTTTATTTAATAAAGGTACTTTTACTATTTGTGCTCTTAACTGCAGCTACTCTAATTTAGTGGCTTCCCTTGTTTATCAGCCTCATCTTCAGCATAAGTTTCAGATTAAAGTAATTACTTTTAATAGAAGATGCCCTTGATTTATAGCTTCAAGGAGAAGTGCTTAAATATAATAGAAGCTGTGGCCTGAAAAAGAAGTCTAGAACAAAGGTAAGTTCATACGCCCAGTATAACACTATCTATAAGTGGAATGTGCCAATGAGATGGAATAGTTCCTGGAAAAGACCATAATTCATATTGAAAGAAAGCTTCATGTGTTGCTGAACAAAAGGACCACCATTCTATTGGACATTACAAGAAATCTGCTTTTATTATGCAAACAAACAGTCCTTGAAATAATCTTAACATAAAACATTATGCCTTTATTTACTTTTAAAAACCTTTATCAACCTATTTTCTGGAAAAGGAAAATGGTTCTTCAGTAAGACACTATGAGGGAAGTGAGGGTTATAGGTCATAAGGTACTGGGTTTAGGTTGTCTTGAGACTGTGTTGTTGAGGCTCTCGTCACATTTATAATGGAGAAGAGGAGAAGATATCAAGAAAATTTTCTGTAGTTTACCAGATCATCAGTTAAAATCTCACATCTTCTGTGGGAAAAATTAGGATAATAAGCAGTCAGCAAGATATAGTTAAAAATACCATTAAATGGTAGGTTACTTAATAGGAATTTTGTCTTCCCACAAGTTGACCTGGAGCACCTGTGGCAATTCTTGGAGTCTGGTCACCAGCTGCTAACAAATTATGGCCCTCTGCAGGACTTTATCTGCACCTGTGTTTGCATTCTCATTTAACTTTTTATTTTATCATGAAACAAGATCCACCAAAATGGCTGAGAGGGGAGGGATAAGTCTGTTCTTTGTCTTTCAGCAGCTTTTGTAGTTCACAAAAGTAAAGGAGGTCCTTCACATTGCACCTTCTTCAACCCCTGCAATTACTCTTTTATTCAAATGTTGTTGGCAGTTACATGTCCCACATTACAGGTGAATCATGAAATGTCCTCAAGACATGTCTCAGGGTTAAGATTATAAGTTCAAGGAAACAAGCCTGAAATGGTGTATGTGACCTTGTTTTCCTAGATGTTCTCCTATTTAACTGTAATCAGAACAATTCTGTCCTTAGGCCTATTCAGGAGTATGAAATCCAGAGCCATCAAGGTAGTTTATTAGAAGAAATTTTTAATTTGAAACTACTTATCTGGGTCTCAGATCCTTTATGTTGGTGCTTTCCTGACTTCTCTTTGCCTTAGGTGCAAAGCTGCTTCTGAGTTCAGTAACAGCATAACCTGTGCAAGTGGTTATGTCACTTGAAATTCCAGAGTGGGTTTTGTTCAGTTTTCTGAAACTCTGTGTAATGCTAGTTCATAGTATCAGCACTGAAATGTAGTGGAATAGCTGGTCTCAAAACAGTACCTACTGCAAAACATTGTGTTAAGGAAAATAAGGTCTCTCTTGAAACAAGTAACAGGTTTTGCCTATTTGTTCTTGTACTTCCTTACCCAACAAATCAAATTTGTTTGGCTTTTCTGAATTTGTACTTATTAAAGGTAAAAAAACACTCTGCAAATTTTTCTGTGCTCTGTTGTTTCATGTTTGTTAAGGACAAATATAATTAGTATTAAAAAAAGTAATAATCCTTAAGCTTCCATTACCCAGAGTAATTTTATTCAAGTTTACTAGCTTAAGAAATTCATCTAAGAAATAATTTGCAGGAATTTTTGCTTCTGTTTAGTAAGATAATAAAAACAGCAATAAAATAACCAGTACTAAAAAAGAAGTTGAGGAGAAGGATCTAGCTGAGAACTGTCTGAATTAATTGAAATACTCCTCTGAAAACTGTTTCAATGTATGTCATTACAAAGGATTTGGACTGAGGTTTCCCATCTAAAGCCCTGATGCAAGACCAGTTGACACCAGTGTTTAAATTCCTGTTTAAACAGGAATTGCATCAAACCTGAGCTTCTACTGCGAGATATAAAGGTTGAAATCCACAAAGACACTTTGACTCAGTAACATTCAGCATTGCAATAACCCAGCATTTGCAGAGGGCCAGAGCTGCATCCACAAAGCTGGAGGCAACCATTTTATGCATTTCTAATAAAGTCACTTAGGTTCTATTAGGCACAAAGCAGCTCATCCAGAGACATTAGGATGCCTCAGGGTTTGTCTGGGTCTGTTGTGGTCTCCTGCTGATGCTTAGGTAATTGAAAAATATGCAGGTACCTTTGTAGAGTTTAAGCCTCTAGCCTTAACCTGCCAGCTTTAATAGAACTAATATTTTATCAGCCAGTAAAACAAGACAGAGACTTACCTTACTGTGATGTGGGTTATATTGTCCTATCTGATCACAGGGATGAAATGACATCCACCAATTCCAGCCATATTTACTCTCATTGGAGCCTGCAATTATAAAGCAACGTATAGTGGGAGATTTCCATGAATGTGACTCTAAAGGATATGACCTGCCAATTATTAGTGAATTTGTATGGCCATTTAATTCAAGTAATGCTATTACATCTTCTCCTCCAGATCTGGAGAAGTGTACCAGTAGATTTTCCCTACCTAAATTTCCCAGAGGTTCTTACATTTGAGAAGCCTGAGATACTTGTATCCCTGAAATGGTTTACAGATCAGTATTTTGTATTGATAGTCTTTTAATGTTTGCATTCAATGTATTCTTATTTTGCATGTTTTTCAGTCACTTACTTTCCAAGGAATTGTTGGGGTTTAACAGTTGAGTGGTGTGTGAAACCCCTTGTACTGAGTTCCAAAATTGTGATGACTTGATTAAAAAAACCCACAGTTATACATCAAGGTAATTCGTACAGTGAGAAAGATGTCTCTTACAAATTAGACTGAAAGATTTGTTAGAAAATGGCTTCTGCTTCCCTTCCTGGAGTCTCACTGAATTGCTACCAGGATCTGTGCCTGCCCCAGTGTATGTTCTCTTGTATCGCATCAATGTCACCTATTGAGAGTACTTGCCTCATTGTAAATTTGTATAATCACCAAAACCTGTAAATCATTTCAGATGAAAGCTTCGGGATTAATCACTCACTGTAAAGCAATGTCTTAAAATGATAGTTTCTGAGGGATGTGTTGTGTCTAGAGAAGAGACGGCTCTGTGGAGACCTTATTGAGGCCGTTCAATATACTGACAGCTTATAAGAAAGGTGAAGAAAGACTTTCTCCTTGGACTTTTATTGATTAAGCATGGCACAAGGGTTTTAAACTTAGAAGAGAGTAGATTTAGGTTGGATATAAGGAAGACATTTTTTATGGTGGGAGTGGTGAGACGGCTGGCCAGGAGAAGTCGTGAATGCTCCATCATTGGGAACATACAAAGTCAGGTTGAATGCAGCTTTGAGCCACCAGATCTAGTGAAAGGTGTCCTTGCTCATGGCAGAGGGGTTGGATTAGAAGATCTTTGAAATTCACTTCCAGCCCAGACCATTCTATGATTCTATGGTATGTGCTCATATCCTGATAAAATTCCACAACTGAGGAGCACACAGATTTATGTTGTGGCCAGTGTCCCAGTCTCTTTGGGGAGAGCTCTACTGTGCCAGACTTGGATGTATCTTAGTGTATTATTGGCAGCAGTTCTCAGGTTGAGAGCACTGAAAACTAGAGCCAGAAACCATTTTCTCTCATAGCTTTATCTGTGAAGCAAGTTACTGGTGAAAGAGAAAAATGAGCTGCTCTTTATAGCTACACTCTTTATTTCTCAACAAAACAGCCTTTCAGAATGAACATTAAGAAAAGGTAAACAAACATCTTTTTCTTTTAAGTCTTTTTTTTTTAAAGACCTTTGGCTTCAAAAGGAACTACTCAGTTGCACGAGGTATGACTGTTTTAAGACTTCTATCAGAGAACTTTCTCGCTTTAGGATTTAATGAGATTTTTTCCTGAAGTAAATGACTGTTTGTTATAAGAAAGAACACCGGAATCTGGATCCCAATCAAAACTTGTTTATTGAGGGAAGTCTCATTTCAGAATAGTAGGGTTTATACTATGGTTCTCGAAAATGTTCAGGTTATTTAGGACTTTTCTGCTTCACTACGAAGAGCATTCCTAATTCAGCAGCTACTTCTAAAAAAAACAATAACCTCTTCAATATTTCAAACTGCTTATTGCTGAAAGAAAAAATTGTTGCCTATAAACATTAAGGGTATGACATTAAGTAAGTAAAGAACTTCACTGATGCATTTAATGCTTGTTATGGAATTGTTTGTATCTTATTAAAAAGCCTTTTCTTGCCAAATATCTACTATTTTCAGGTCAAAATTACAGAGATCACATTTCTCTTTCTCTAATGATCAGTTCAAGTAATTCAACCTGCTTGAGTTAAAGCTATGTGGAAAAGGTTGTATCTTTCTTTACTTCTTTCCTACTGTTAGAAGTTATAACCTATTAATCAGTTCAGTATATTAGTAGAAGCAATGTGAATACCTAGGAACATCATTGCCTACTTTTATTATATATTATTAAATACATATTGTTACTTATTTAGAATTCCAGTTTATGGTGCAGGAGAAGATCTGTAGCACAACTACTTTTCTGCAGGATGTTTAAGTGGTCAAAAGACCTATTAAATTTATCTTGAAATGAAAGATATAGTCTCATTTTTGACTAGCCAGACAGTCCTGCTCTTCCATTTTTTTTCCCTTTTTTTCAGCACTTCTTTTTTGGCGTCTCTCTTTCATTGTGGGGCCTGTGTACCACTGACACAGAGTGCATCTTGACTTCTTGGGACTCATTGTATTGACAAGATTTTCATGTTTTGCCAATAAAATTATAATTGTTCCATGAGGCTTCGTGTAGTTGGCTTCTTGTTTTGCTTTTGGACACAGTTATGTATTCTGCAATAAATAGGAAGAAATGTATCACAAAAAAAGTCTCCCTTTAATGTCTCTAGTGTTGTTTTACTAACTCCAGCTTGCTGAAAGAAATAGAACACCTTCCTCTTGGCAAGTGAGTTTTTATAAATGAGAGTATGTTTCTTAGTCTCATTATATCCTTACTGGAGCAAAATAAAGGCATAAATTAGGGTATTGGGGGAATAGTCTATTGATTTATTCTGATTTATCTTGTGCTTTTTAGTCTCTTGCTTTTTTGGCAGGTGGACAGAAATGGATTGAGTAGCAGACTCTGTACGAAAAACAGGCTTATTGAGGGAAAGGAGGAGAGCTGAACTTTGTGTTATCCTGGTTTTCTCTTACAACAGAATTCTCAATGTCCGTCCAAAGACCTTTTGCAGATTATTCAGCACAAAACGGGCTTCTGCAGTTGCTGGATTCATTCTTTCATCTAACAGCTGTTGGAAAGTGGTGAATACTCTTCAGAGGCATCACTGCCCCTGTTGCCTAGTCTACAAAGCATGGTTGACTGGAATAATCCCAGACAGACCTGTGCGGAGAAATGATACGGGCTCTACTTGGCTTTGCTCTGTGTTCATTCTCGCAGTCATGACTTATCCCCGTATGAAGAGGCCTAAATATATGTGCTGTGCCCCTCAACCATGCACTCACACAACCTTTGAGCCCTGCTGTCTAGTAGGGAAGCATGGTGCCAGGGCAGGGGCTGGGGGACCTGCCGCGACCCACCAGCTCCTCCCCTCTTTAGACATCCCGATGGAGGGGTCTCCTCCTGGACTCACAATGACACCATGGCCCTATCAACAAAAAGATTGCTGCTGAGATATCTGAGACAGCTAGATAAGGACCCTCCTTGAACCCTGCTGTCTGGGTGGTGGGATGTGTGTTGCTGAGAAATTTCAGTCTGCAAACTGGCCCCTATCTCCACAGGGGCTCCTCAGCCGCTTTATCCGTCAGCACCCATGGCAGTTAGTCCACGTGTTAGTGAGTGAGCTTCTGTCTGTTTACTGATCTGCACTCCTGTGTCTCACTAATGATTAGAGGGAATGATGAAAGTTAAAACAACAGCCTTATTCAAAGCAAAAATTACTGGTTTTGGTAAAAAACAAATTTTGAAAAAGTTACTTTAATATTCATTGCTAGAAATATGAACTCCAGACTGATAAAAGACACTCATATACAAGAGTGTGTGCATGTCTGGGAGGAAGATTATCTGTCTGTGTATTTGCACATACAGGAGTGTGTGAGTGCAGCACTTGGATTTGCTCTGAGCTCTTTGATGTAGGGTCCTAATGGCTGAGGACAGCAGCAGCCCCTTGTTTATCAGCGTAGTTCCAGATACAGATGTTCTTCCGTGTCACATGATACAAACGTGTTCTCTTTTAACCTTCCATTATTCACAGGAGATTTAGCTCTGTACTAAACTAACAAGAAGGGGAAGTTGAAAGGAAGAAGAGTTTAATTTAGTGCCTGTTAGTGACTCAGAGGCCTCGTTCTCTTCACTTTGTTTAGATTTGTTTAGTAATGTCAGAATTTACCACATAGTTATATGAAATAAAAAGGTGAAATCAGTCCTAGAAGTTCCACTTACCTCCTACATTTCTGAAATCTCCCGTGTCTTTATAGGAATCATGTATAGAAGAATGAGATAGAAGGTTAAAAGTTGATCTTTTCACTGCTTATGCTACAGTTTTCTGGGAAAAGTACTCCTTCCATTAAAATCCACCCAGAAAAAAAAAAAAAAGCCTTCTTGATCTGCAGCACTTTGCTAAAACACTTACTTTTGCAAATAACTTAAAAACATTTAAATACTGTATGAAATTGTAAAGCTAATGCACCCATTTTTCTATGTTAGTTGAATTTTGCAGCTTAGACACTAAAGCTGCACTTGGTTTGATTTTATGCTATCCCTTAGTGGCTGCTTACATTGCCTGCAGTCTTGAATCAGCTTTGCATAACATCAGGGGAACGTGTTATTTCAAGAAAATATAAGTCTCTGTTGGCCAAACCTCAGTTGTTTTCTCTGTATGTCTGATGGCCAAAAGGTAAAGCAGCCTGTGTCGTTCTGGTGTGCGAGAGGAAAAGCTCTGGCTATGGAATCTGAATCCCTTACGCAAAATGTGAAATGAAGTCCTCAACATATGGAATTAGGAAGAAAGAAAGTAGTTTCTAAAATAAACCCACAACTTTATGTTTTAAGATTGTTTATATACTTTCACAGATAAGGCTTGTCTGAGCACTTGTGTGTTGGTCCCCGACTCTGTAGTGCTGTGATGACTGTAATGCTGAGAGAAGAGATGCTCTTGGTAGGAGATTATCTGTTTTAAGTAATGCACCATCCATCCTTTAAACATATTTAATCCTTAATTATAATTATCTAGGGTGTAAAGAACTCCTATGGATTACTGAAGGCAGAGAAGCTTGGGAGAAAAATAGAAAAATAAAAAAGTTGATAATTAGCAGAACTGTTGTGATCATCTCGAAGTCCTTAGGCAGGTGAGTAGCCTCTACAAGAAATTTTGCAATGAAATTAATTATTAGCCTAGTTCAACTTGCCCAAATGAGAGTACTCTGTTACAAGAGGATTGCATGGATTCATGTGCAACGCGAGGAAAGAAACAGTTTTACTTTTGCAGAGAGAGCAGTCTTACAGTAGGATCATGGGTTTGCCCTAGTTTACTCAGATCATGTGTATTACCATCGAAAGCAGCGTGTGAAATGTCCTGTTTGATGTCTTTGGAAGTCCTTTTCCCATTTGCATAATCAAAACCCACTGACTGCATTTTAAATCCATCTCTTCTTTTTGGACAGTCCCATCTTTATCAGTACATCATGAAGAGCTCTCATTCAGATGATGCATTGTGCTAATCTGTGCTGAGATATAATACAATTACTTCAGTGACATATTGCTAAGGAAGCACTGCCAGTTGACAGGGACGGCTTTTGTGATTCTCGCTAACTGTTACACCATTATTTAAGGGAAATGAATTATTTTTGAAAGCTTCAATACTGGTTTTAGAAAGGGGAAAAAAGGTATGACAACATGCACAGCAAAGCCACTGAAAGCTAACCCAGCCTGTATTGTTTATAGTTTTAAATGACTGATGGAAACTTTCTGTCTTTGTTTTCTTAAGTGAAGAAGCATCTGCTGTTGCAACTGCTGGTTAACAGGCTCTTTTCTCCATATGATATGGATCCAATTATATGATCTAGGCCACCCCAAGAGAAGCACAGAAGTGGGCAGCTCAAAGCAGGGCTATTTAATAAAGGACACAGGACTGTTGAGAGAGTTGTAATCTTTGCTGTACTTAAATAGGCTGTACTAAAAGGGAGTTTGCTTTTCCTTTTCTTCTGAAAATAGCAGTTGTAATGGTAGAGAGGAAGGGCACAGAGATTTCAATTTTAGGGATCATCATTCCTTATTTTCCCTTCTCTTTTATCATTCTCTGTTGAATTTTTTTTATTCTATACTAAAATATGTAAAGGACATATTTTGTTTTATCTAAAGCCCCATAAAAAATGGTGCTCTTCATGCTGACTTTGGTGACCTTTGCATCAAACTGCTAGTGCTGTTTCTATGACAGCTTTTGGCAATAAATTCTAAGATCTTGCAGACAAAACTAAATTCTCATGGCGTTTATAAAAAGTGAGAAATTATGTTTAAAAAATTCTGGATGAAAAGCTACACACTATGATGGCATTTCTTAGCTTTCCAATTTTTTTTTTATTATGCTTTGAGGTTGTACTTTTGTCATCCTGGAGACGTGTTCGTTGCTTAAATTCTGTTTACGATATTGAATAAAACATTTTTCTTCAATGATTATTTCTTCCACGATTCTTCTCTTGTCTGTCATTATCCATCTTTCCACTGTCTTCCACCCCACATACTTTTTCCAGTTTGAGGACAAACACCGACTGACGACAGGTGGGAAAATGTAGTAAAACTTGTTTACAACAGATTATAATTTGGTCCTCTGTCATTTTTTAACTCCTCCTTCATTAGTGGCTGGAAAAAATTATTCTTCCCTACCTTCCACACAGCTTATGAAGTGTGATCTTTACTTTTGACAGGCTTATAATGAACATTTCTAGCTTTTAGTCATATTCTGTAGTGTTGTTCTTTCTAGCTTGCTTAGTTGCATCTTGTCTGACTTAAAACTTACAAAGAAAATACTTTCTTATTCTCTACTACATCAGCCACAGCATCTTTTGATTGGCCTCATCCTTTTGATCTTGTTTCTTCCTCTTCAGTGATTCAAATGCAATTTTTTGCTTAGTGAAGGGCAATGAGCATTTTGGCAGGGTAAACAGCTTGAGTGACATCTGTGGATCAAGAATTCAACGTTAAGCTCTTTTTCAGTCAGAGATCATACATTGCTGCCTGCTAATTGGTAGAAAGAGAAAGTGCTGGGAATACATAAGTTGATAAACACGAGCAGGAGTATTCCTGCTGGAAATATCAAAAACATTCCATGTAATACAGCTAGTGGAGGGTACCTGCCTTTTTGTGTAAACTTGGTGTGTTTTCTTTCTCTTTCTGTCTTTGACATGTTGGTTTGCTTTCTAATAGGCTGTTCTGAATCTTGTCTCTTTGTAAGCTCCAGGACTGATTGAATGAGCCAGATGGGACCATTTCTAGTTCCTGATAAGGGAGCTGTAGATTCACCTGGACAGGAGTATAAGTTGGACAATTTTTTCCTGGCATGGAGGTTCCAGATGAGTGTATTCACATCTGAATTCATTAATGTTTATAACTTGAATTTTTATGTAAATACGTTTCCATGCAGAACTCAAACATTTCTTGAGAATCTGATACATAGGTTTGATGTTATTTTTCTTCAACATGTTACATTTTCTGTCCTAATCTTACAGATAAGGAGTTAACTGTTGATCCTATTCAAATTTTCCTCAGTTTTTCCCCCTTTCCTTCCTTTTCCTTTTCCTTCTTTACACTGAGGTTTTTTTGTCTTTTCACTCAAGAAAATGATTCGTTGTTCATTTATTCCAGTATGCTCTGGCTGAGATTCTGCAGATCACTTTATAGCCTACTGTGCCAGCAGTTAACTGAGATTCTTTGGTCTCTCTTTTTCAAGCAACTCCTTACTTCCAACTGATAGCACAATACAGTGTAGTTTAAAGCCAAGTTATTTCTGCTAGTAACACTTCATCGTTTGCTGGTTTAACTTCATGTACTCCTCAGCATTGTAGTGTGCTTCTTGTTAATGACCCATCTTTTGGCTTTCCACTCCTATGCTCTCTTTCCCAGTATGGAATGTGATGGTTCAGATTTTGTTAAACGAGCGAACTGTAATGTTTCTTTTAGGTTTTTTTTTTGTGTGAAAGTAATGGAAACTGTGGGTCCCACTTTTTCACAGCCCACTGCACTGGACTTACATTCAGAAATTCCTCCATGTCCCCTTAGGAATTGATAAAATATCAACGTGGGTACATTGATCAACAGGTAAACAAGCCCCATGGTGCCTTTCTGGCAGATTATCAAAAGGTCTTTCTCAGAGTTAAAATCCATTGTCTCAGTGTGTTCTTTTTCCTCCTGCAGTCTAGTATGCAACCACTTCACCTCCTCCCTTTCTCACTGTGGGTAACAAATGAAAAATTTTAAAGGCTGCTGAATACTGTGCATTTTCACAGTAGGTCAGGTGCTTAGCACAGGTGTTTCTGAAATAACATCATGTTGGTAAAGGGTACTGCTCTTGATGGCTTTACATTTTCTGCTTCTAAGAACCTTCCATACGTAACACAAGCTGCAATTTTAGTTAGTGAAAATGATGGTGAGCTTAAGAGTAAAAGGGTGGGTTTGGTTCTTATTCACAGAAGCTGGTGAAGCTGTCAGAGATCTGGCAGACCCAGTAAAACCCATGTGTTTGAAAATCTACCCTTTTTAGGCTCTGAAAATCAGTCACATTGAATTTCTGATTTCCCTTAATTCTATTTGCTATTCCTAAAGTTTTGTCAAATTATTTCAGTCAAGGACACACTGACAAACTACTCCTTTCTTCTACTTAGTGTTTACTAAATGTGTTGTAATAATGTTACATGTTGTTGTATTTCTATTCAAATTATCTTTTTTTAAAAAAAAAGAAAAAACCTCCGTTGTATAACTAATACAGCAGTTCTGGCACAAATAATGACTTGTGCTAAAACTCATGAAACCTGCAAGATAAATGATCATTTTTACATAGCTGTCAGGGAATTCACACAAGACTGCAATATAATTCAGTACAACACAGCAAACAATGCGTAATACAGCTCCAGAAATAACAACAATCAGGACTCGGTGCTTTAATTTATGAATGTATTTGCACATTAATTTTGTATTTGTGTAGTCAAGGATGAATGCCTTGTTTTTCTTCCATGCCTTCTTTTCTGTTGTTATTTTCACTAGTATTATTATTAGGTTTTGTTATTTTTTTTTTGTTTGTATTTTAGTAGAACTGCAGAGCCAAATAATAAACAAGGCTTTCTTGAGCAAACTGTTTTGCTAAAATATAAAAAACAGAAAGTAGCTATCCTGTGTATGTTATAGGGTGTAAAGAAAAGAGCATGGAGTAAGGCTGGGAAGATATAGGACTAAAATAAATATATTTGCATATTGCTTAGTGTGTCAGATAATACAGCGCCATTCTGCACATTTGTGCTTGAAGTTTAAAAGAAAAGGACATAAAAACAACCTCATTTTTGTTTTGACAGTTAAGTGAAAGGGCAGGAATTTTTGATATTTCTTCAGTAGCTCTATCTGCAAAGGAATTTGGATACAGTAGGGTAGTTCCATATATGTCCCTGTATGCATAGGAAATTGTAAGCCTATTACTTTTCCCTCCAGAAGGGAGGGATCTAAGACGATTTCACAACTCTAGAGTGCTACCAGTGTGCCCAGTGCATCCTTGCTCGAGAGATTCAAAGGTAACTGTGAGGACAGAAGTAGAAGAAACACATAAATACAGCTTTGTTGCTTACCAGCGAGGCAACAGTCTCTTGGATAAACTCTAAATGGTTTTTCTCCTGAATTACCCTTTATTGTTCTGACAGAGTGTTGGACCCAAGATACCCATGATATGAATTGCCTGTATCTACAGCAAAATGTTCAAACAGGAGATGGTACACTTCAGTAGGCAGATCCTGCAAATACTCACACCATAGTCAAGAAATTCAAGTCTGCTTGCTTTTGAAAAAAATCCAGTGCAGAAGCTGCTCTTCTGGGGTTTTTATTTTTTTGTTCTTCAGGCATAAGGTTGAATTTAAAAATGCTTTTTCCTGCTTCATATTTCACAGTCCTTGTCACCACCTGTAACTCTCTTTGGATAATTTTAGACTTTCCTCTGTTTCTATCACACAGTCCAGCATTTGAACCAAGACCTACTTTCTCTTTGTGACATTGTCACTCCACCGACCTTATGCCCATCTATTTTATGAAAAACAAGCAATAGTGAAAGTCACATTCAGAATGAGATCCTAACGTAGGGAACCTCTGCTGAATGTTATCTCATATTTCAGCAGCTTTGCTGGCTCCAGCACTTGGAAACATTTACATTCCCTGCTGGCTGGGATGCATGAAGTATTCTTCTAATCTTGTCTTTCAATATGTGCTTAACCAGTTCATTCAGACTCACTTGCTGAGAAGGCACCTGGCAGACAAGGTACAAGGAGCAAAGTCATGTTCTTGTGAATGGACACATGCAATTCAATTCCATTTTGAGGAGGTATCTTTACTTCCTCAAACATAGTAAACATACCAAATATGGAGCATTTTGAGGAATCCTGTGTTTCTTTGTAGGAGAAGGTATACAGTTATAGGTATACAGAATTATCCTGGATTTGGCTGGGATAGAGTTGATTTTCCTCTTGGTAGATGATATAGTGCTGTGTTTCAGATTTAGTATAAGAATAAACTTGTTAACTTACTGATGTTTTAGTTGTTGCTAAGTAGTCCTTGCGCTAAGTCAAGGACTTTTCAGCTTCTCGTGCCCTCCCAGCAAGGAGGGAGGTGCACAAGAAGCTGGGATAGGGCACAACCAGGATAGCTGACCCAAACTGGTCAAAAGGGTATTACATATCATATGACATCATGCTCAGTGTATCAACTGGGTGAAGCTGGCTGGCGGGAAGTAATCACTGCTTGGGACTGACTAGGCATTGGTCAGCAGATGGTGAGCAATTGTTTTTCATTTGGATCACTTGTTTTTCTTGGGTTTTATTTCTCTCTCTCTTTTTTTTACCTTTTCCTTTTCATTACAATTTATTATTATAACTTTTATTTTATTTCAACCATCAAGCTGTTCTTATCTCAAACCTCAAGTCTTCTCCCTTTTATCCTTCCAGTTCTCTCCTGTATCCCACAGGGAGTAGGTGGTGGTAATGGAGTGACTCTGTGGTGCTTGGTTGAGGGTAAAACCACAAGAAACCATTCAGCATTTCATAAAACTGAAAAAAAGTCTTTATTTTTATGTTTTAACATTAATTCAAAATGCATTTCTTTTCCTTCCTTCCTACCTACTTACCTGATGAAACATCTCCCTTTTTGCTGACAGTGCACTGAACTTTACACAGTTAAGGTAGAAGATGTTGCGGAAAGAAATACCTTATAGATTAAATGAAAGCAAGAAATAAATTCAGGAAGTTGTGTAGTTTCAGAGAAAAACAGGACAACTCTGCAGTAGGTACTGACATTCTTAAGGTCACTTGTTATGTAGGACGAGAGGATAGGTCCTATTCTCACACTGAGGTTATTAAGAGATAACGCTTTTATTGATATTGTACAGATACATATCTGTGGGGAAACTGAAAACACTATCTAATGTGCTTATAGCTAATCTTCAGGGTATTGCAGCCCATGCTCTGACCATGGAATTGTTTTGTTTGCGTGGGTGTATCAAGCCTTACAGCAAGGCGTCCTGAGTCTTTGAAGGAGTTTTATTGTCAAGGCAGGGTTTTCCAGCATTTGCAAAACCCAGAGCACGTGACAGGAACCAAACAGTGGCAAGAATATTGTTTTGCAGGTGTTGCTTGTTGTCTGTGCAAGGGGAGCTTGTTTAAAGTGGAAAACTGCACTGGAGAGCTAAGGGATCACAACTTTATTTTTGCAGGCAGAAGTTTCTAGGTTATAAATGGTCTGGGGATTCTTGGAGAGTGAATGTAGGTGTAGTTTAGGTATGTCTTAAGTCCTGTGTGTTGGCAGTGCGAGGTAGGAGGCTTCAAGGGGAATAACGATCAAACCTTGTATGGAAGTTCACCTTTCATATTTGGACAAAATGTTTCTTGTTGCCATTTCTTTAGAAATGTGAAAGGGGTTTATGTAATATATACCTCACTAAGATGTGTTTACCTTATTCTTGGCCTCATGGGTATTCTTTTCTTTGTTATAGTATTGGGGCTGTAGAGTTGCAAGGAGCATCCCCTGTGCAAATCACCTCTGGGTAGGTGGAGGTCAGTAGTGTCCCTGGGAGGTGTTCCTGCTGTGGAAAATGTCCAAGGAAGAGCAGAGAACTGTCTTTGGTGAGCTGTGAATACTAATAGCCTCTGAAATAATTCCTAATTATACAGTAACGACAAAATGTTTTGCTCCTTGTCTTCTACTAATACATTTTGCTGGATGAAATCAAAACCATCCACGGTAGTGAGTAGTAGGCTAGCACAGTGTTACACAAATGGTCACTATTTGATGAAGAGAGAGGTGACCAGGGCATTGATTGCCCCCTGACTGTGCCAGGGCTCTGCCACTTATTGCAAAATCATTGAAGAAAATGTAAGCTTATTGTTGCAGCTCTGAAAATCTTTGATCTTGTTTGAATGAGATCTTTTTTTTTATCGAAGTCTCTGTAGAGAAGTTTTTAGGAATCATGAAAATATGATGAAGGATAGTGAAAGGACATAAGACATTTACTTGCACATAATGATACTGTTCACCTTCCAACTTCCACATCAACTCAGTCCTCTTTTCTGCCATTTTTATATTGGTCCAGAAGCAGTGTGCACGTAAGTGCCTATTTGGTAATTTAATTTCCCATCTTGTGGGAATTCAGTCCAGTCACACTACCAGGAACATCTCCAGCTTTTTTTTTGCTGGCAGATCTCCAGGCAGCTCTGTGTCACACAGTGGAAATGCCCAGCTTGCTGCTCATTTTGCTAGCGGTGCAAGGTCCTTTGAGTTTAAATATAGATGAGTGCTTTTCAGGGAACCCACATTTACCTTTGTAAATTTAGTATGTCTTATCTGTCTCTCCAGTACTCACGTTTATTCAGTGTTAATAAATTGAGTATAGGGGGAGAAAGTTCTTATTCCCTTGAGAAATTAAATCTTCCTGTGAAAATGATGTTTTCAAAACATCGCCTTCATGCGCGTGAACTGTCTCAGGTTTTCCTTTTCTGCAGAAACTTTGCATGCTACTTTGTAATATGTTTTCACATTAAGTCTCTAAACAAAACTAAATCAAGCACAATGAGGAAATCATAGTAATAAACAATAATTCAGTATTGATCTGTTCAAATGATTGTGTTCAGTCCTACTTGGAAAAGGGAATTTGAGGTGGCAGATATATCTCCTCTGACTCATGTGGTTATGTACCTTCCCAGATGGGTTGTCCCAGATCAAGAACTCCACTAGAAGATACTGGCTGGGTTGTTTTTTTTTCAGTGGAAATGAGTGGATGCCAGCTGTTGCATGCAAAAATCTCTTACCGTAGTGGAATCGGGATGTTCAAGGGCACAGGCCTGTACTTAATACTTTGGAAGTGTTTCTAGGTTCATTGATTTAAAAATAGCCATGATCTTCTTTCAACCTCAAGTGAAATCTGTGAAAATGTTACTGCTAGTGACTCACTGGGACTACAATCAATCTTATAGGTTTTAACTGTGTCTCATGATGTCCTTCATAAAGTTTGATTGCTCACAAGTTTTGCCTGGATGTCATCCAGAAGTCTATCAAAACCAGTGAGCTTTATAATAGTACCCTAAAGCGCCAGAGTTGTGGTCCTCTGCCATTTCCATTTCTTCCTAGCAAAATGAAAATGAGGAATACCACAGTTTTGGTTACAGCTTCGCTTATAATTCTTTCTCAGAGTATTTTGGGTGCAATCCTTTAAGTACAAAATATCATGTGCTTAAAACTCTTACAGTTGTTTCTTAATTTCAGACAAGCTTAACCTTTCAATACTTCACTTGTATTTTGGCATACTTTACTGGATTTCTGCTGGATGTTTGACTACATGTGAATAAAATGACCCAAGGCATCCTTTTTAAAAAAAAATGAGTCTGATATAACTTGATAGTAGGAATATTTCAAAATAAAAAAGAAACAGCTTTTTTAATTATTTATTTTATTTTATTTTTTGGACCTGTTGCCCAAAACATGTTTAGGCTTGCCTTTGAATTTCCTGATGTATTTCATAACAACCATTTCCCCAGATCTATTCTTAAGCCATAGCTTCATCTCTGTCTCCCAGATTCCTCTTCATTTGATAACAGACATACATGGTATAGCAGATATCCACAAGTTACTATGCGTAGGGTAATCTTCTTTACAGTGACCAGAATCTCTGTTTCACACAGAGTGGACTGAGAAATAAGGATACAAACAGGCTAACGTGAAATTCCTCCGATTCCGTGGAAGTGTAAATACCCCACGAAGTTCTGATGCAGTGGTGCAGGGTGGAGTCAAAAGATGCTAAGATGTCCAAACTAAAATTTTCTAGATCCTTATAAATGGTCTATTGCATTGTGTAAGAGTTGGAGAGTCTTTGTGTTTACCTTTGAACAACATAATATCCTAAAAACTAACTTAGGAAAATCTATGTATAAGTTAGAGGTAAAGCCAATATTAAAATACTACAGAGTGTCTTTTCTCAGCCAGCCCTTGAACTCTGTCAACAACCCTAATAACTTTGATATTTCTAAGATTAATACATAAATATCACTCTAATAACTTATTTTATTGGAGAGTTTGTACTTGTGATGTGTTAGCTGGGATCAGTCAAGTTTTTCAGGAACAAGTGTTTGAAGAGAGAAGAAAGTGCATACCTGGACTCTTGGCAAATACCACAGCTATGGTGGTACTGTTTCAGGTTTCATTTTTTGGTGATACTCTGTCATAGTGTAAAACATTCAGGAAACAAATTCCTCTGACATTTACATACATTTACATCGGGGCAAGACTTGCACTGCATCACTTAAATCTGAGAAACAGTTTTTGTAGGAGTGTTCACTGTATTTCTAGCCAAAGGTAGGTTTGGTTCCACTTGGGAACTAAAAAACCCTAAAAAGAGATCTTAGATTTTTTCTTTTGTTAATAATTAGAGCAAATAAACATTTAACTTTTTCCAGCCTGATGGTGAAGATTAGTGCTGTAACTAGCTATGAACTAACATTTTTAGTTGGCTGGGAATCCTGTTTGTAGCACTTACCCACCATTTTAGATGTTTGTTGCTCAGCAACTCAGACATCAAAGAGTAATATGTAGTCTCATTTATTTGATTGCTGGTAGCTTAGACTGGTACAATTCTGGACCTCTGCTTACATGTCTGGATTTATATTTAAATGCCTAAAATTAAATACTCACGTTGCCTAAAATTAAATACTCACGTTCAATCATTCAATATGTAATAGATATTAGTCAATTTGCTGTATAGTTTTACCAGAAGAGGTACTGCCTTTGTGCCCCATCTATTGCAGTTCTTTCAAAAGTAGTGTTGCAGAACAACCCACCCAAAGGCAACATTTGTAAGCCTGTTGAGTGGTTAGAATTAAAAGTAAGACTTCACCAGGTATTTGATAAGCCTCTGAGTTTGGCTTCAGAGGTCAGTGGAATATTTCTTTGACTTTGATGGGTTTTGAAACCAGCCCTGTAAGGCACTATGCAAAAAAAAGAGAGAGGTGACCTGTTATTTGTAAAAGTGCTTCTAAATTTTTTTCTCTCTTCTGAATCCTCTTTTAAGGCTTAACCTGTTCTGACTAAACCAGTTGGCACCTAAGATTGGGTAATGGCTCAGCTGAAGCACACATGTGCAGCAGGCTGAGTTTACCCTTTGACTTCCATTTTCCCTTTCTGATGATGCATGGCTTTCGGGTTGCCTTACAGCACAGCTTCTGAAGCTGAAAGCTTCACTTACATGTGCCACTGAGAGATGCAGAGGTGATCACAGATCAGATGCACCCTTTTTCTGCCAAACACTTGGCACTCTGGTTAATTACAGAGATGGAAAAGCACTTTAAAGGCTTGCTTTGATTCTGTCTCTCCCTTATCTTTGTATTGCCTCACATATTTTAGCAATTGCCTAAATGTGGGCACTTCCTTTAGCTTTCATCTGCCCAGAACTGTCTTTAAAAGGCATAAAGCATTTTGACACATAATGATCACTTTCCCATTTCTTCTGTTCTCTAAAAAGACAGTCAGCTCACATGCTTTGTTTACTCTCTCGACTTATCTCCTATTAAATTATTATCACCTACCAAGGTAATGCCTAGATTATCTTGACAAGACATTATTATATTACAGCAGCTGTCCCAGCTGCTTTGCAGAGCAAAAACGGCAATAGCAGGAAACAAACTGTGTAGAGAGGCTGTTCACCAGTTAAGTGGTTTAAACAGAGAAAGTCTTTAACAAAAGAATCTGAAACAGTCCATAATGTAATGATTAAAAAGCAGGTTGGATCAGTGTTCAGACTTCTCTGTTAGAGCTTGTTCGAGGTGCTCTGAATGCAAAGCATCCTTTGTTTTATGTCTGACCAGTTTTTGTTTACCCCTAATGCCTCACCATAATAAATGTAGTGGTAATTTGCTGAGATGTTTCAAGTATTAATTCCTCCCTGGAATTGTTTAGACACAAAATGCTCTCTTTGTAGTGTAATATCTTGCCAAATTCTACCCGCAAATAATTTAGAAAAGTAATTAAAGCAAAAAAGGCGCAACAATCTTTTGCTGAAAGAGTTGTGAAATGATAATCATATCTGTAATTTACTCTGATGTTTGAAAATTACATGGATAGCAGGTTTTCCCTAGTGTTTTGTATTCTATTTTGCCCAAAGGAGTGTGTAGGGAGCATATTGACTATATTTCAATTTGACTCACTGAATTACTTTATTGTTTACAGTGACCATCCACTGAAAATTAGACATATATGTTTCAAAATATGATGTTGCTATTTCAGTTAGATTTTCTTGTTAATCTACCCACAGAAGCATTAAATATTAGAAGGAAAGTATGAGCTGTCAAATACAGTCTCACTGGATTCTGTATTTATTTTGCCTGATTTTGAAATAAATTAATTTCTCAATTATGACTTTGGAAATGAAATTATCTCTGATGTTTTGATCAGTGACCCTACTGGCCTCTCTGAATAATTTTAAATAAAAACCTTCAAGGCTTTTTTTCCATTCTAAAATGTGACAAAGTATTGACAAAACATCTTGACTCTGTGTTGTTCATGGCATACACAGATAAAATAGTATTTTTATACTTTTTTAACCTTCTGTAGTAAAGTAAATTTAAGAAGATATTATTAAACAATCAAATGATGTTGCATCTTCACATAATTGAGTGAAGTCATGTCATGAGGAGAAATGTTTTGAGATTACAAAACAATCTTAGGATTTACATGGATAGTTTAAATACATATCTTATATTAAAATTAATGAGAATGCCAATGAGTCATCTACATTGTTCTTAATACCTCAGCAAAAAGCTACAACTTCATATTTTTAGAAGTAAATGATTATTCATACTAAAATAAATATGGTAACCAAATGTATTTCATACGAAATATCTTTTTGCTTTACACTACTCAAGCAGACAACACCACTACAGTGAAAGAAATAGGCTAAAAAAACCTCACAAGGGATTGGACAATTAATCTTTCTTCCCACCTCTTCAATAACAAAACCTGAGCTTATTTTTGCAAGAGGAAGTGTAGTCTCACCAGATTTAATACTCAATCATTTGTAGTCTCAGGGATGTTATTCATAGACTATTAAACACAAATATGCATTATATTTAAAGACATAAACTTGCCAATTTTAATGGCTTCCTTATAACTTTGGGTATTGATATAATTAACCATTCCTCAAGGGAAGAAACAGATTCCAAAGTTCATGTATATGTTTTAGCAAGAGTTGCGTCTGTAAGTTTTAGACTAAAGATACGTTTTGTCTATTGCTAGAGCCAATTGATTTGTGACTACTCCAAAGGACTTGGAAAGAAAATCAGGGAATAAACTGAGTGTCCTAATCTATATTATGACTAAAACTATAAAAATATTACTGCTTTCTGCCTCTTGCTTTGATGAAGTTCCCTTTGAAGCCCATGCCTGTAACGTGTGCTGTAAGTTCTTGTTCCTGATGGAGAAAGGCATCGTTCCAGTATATCTTTTCCAGCTCAAAATACCATATTTTTCTTTCAAAAAAAAGCATAGTGACTAATAAGCATTAAAAGGTTGCAGAGCCATAATATCCTCCCACTATATGAGATCAAACTGGGGACAATGACCCCATCTATTTTGTGTAGTCATGTAGCAAGCCCTTAGCCTTTTAGCAATAAACAAATCTCATATTGCAACTTCTTCCCCCGCCCAGATACTGAATAAATAATTATTTTAAAAGAAGTAAAAAAAATCTATTTTAAGGCTGATAGGACCAGCCCAGATGTGCTGGTCTAGATGGACTCTGCACACTGTGTCATGCAAGGAAGTGCTCAATCAAGCATTAAATGCTTCAGGCTGCGTAAGTAGGTATGGCTTACCCCAGAGATCACTGGGGGTGGTTTGTGCCAGGAAATTAGATGTTTTTTCTTAGCTTGTAAAAGAAATTTTAATGTCTACATTAGGTTGCTTTACCTCTTTGTAGTTAGGGAGGAAAAGCTTGACTGCTATACCAATGTAATATCAGTAGAAAACTATGATTTAAGTCTGGTTATACCAGTGACAATCAGACATGAAGCAGAAGTGAAATAAGACTTAATTTTGGATGATGGGTTTCTTGTTCACATCAGTGAACAGTGAATGAAAATGAATATTGAAGTATTCTTTAAAAGTCTTATTTTTAACTATATGTAAAGCAGCGGTGTAACTTCTGGGGTGAAAGAAGCACAAGAAAATAGTTAGAAAAGCATATAAAGAAGGCATAAAAGCATCACTGAGATCTAAATGAAGGAACATGGGGAATATATATGTTTCATTTGTTAAAGGGAAACCATTCTAATATCTACCTGTGAGCTTCCTTGCGATACACTGTGTGATTTGGTTTAGGGATTTTAGAAGCTACAAAAACCCATTTCTTTGTGTCAGTTTCTTTGACTAAAACGGTTCTTAGATTTTACTAAGAGAAGGAGCACACGGTCCTTTGGATGGTTTTGCTCTGGTGGATATTGATTCTGGTGCAAATCCTACAAATAATTATTTGCTCATTCAGTATTAAGCACAGAGGAAAACACTTGGCTAAAAAAAGATAGTGTAAAATGGTCCATGGGAAGTGTGACTTAAATGAGGGAAGAGTCACGTTATTCTGAAAAGTGAGATTGCTATACTGGCAATTGACATCATAGTATTAAGCACAGTTCTTTTTGCTATACCTCCATTAGAACACAGTTTCAAAATAATTGCGTAGTTTATAACAATGCAAACATGCAAGAGTTATTTGTGAATCATTCCACTTTGCCATATTTTAAATTAATATATTAATTGGGAGATGAAACACTTTGGGAAAGGCATAAAAATGAATTTCTAAACAGATTTCAAGTTACTCCATGTTATATAATTTCACATGAATATCATTTCTGCTTTTATTGCTCAGTGAGCAGTGAATTTTGTGACTAGACAAGTTTTACATTAGCAGAGGATTTCTTAATAAGGCTACTTTACACACAGTTTTATGAAATACCTGTTACTTTCCACTCAAATAAAGTTTCCAATGAGCTTCCTTTGGAAGCCTCCAATAGTCACTTTCACCCCTGTAAAACTTCAAAGATGATAGATTCAAGCCTTGCCTTGAATACTCACTCAATTCTTCTTTACTTTTTCTTTGCTCTATGATGTTTATAGAAAAGTGAACTTGGAAACATGAAACCTGTAGCTAGAAGGGCAGGAGGGCTGAGGTACAAAGCACCATCAAAGGAAGCATGGGCAGAACCTGTCCACATACCCCATGGTTCTCTAGCAGGGCAGGTTAAGAAAGAATTTAGGCAGCTATTCTTTTGTGCCTAAGCCCTAGAAAAAGATATTTTGTCATATGTGTTTTTATGTATTCATTTTATCACTTTTCTCAGTTTGTCTCAACATTAATGCTTCCTTAGCGCTGTTTTTGAGCGTGAGTTAGCCTTCATTTTATGATAGTAGCTTGACAGAAGTCTTCAAGTTGTGATTAGAGCATGCCTCCTGGGTGAACTGTATTTGTGGTCTCTGTTTAATTTTGAATTGTTCAGAAAAATACGTCTGTGTTTTTGCTAAGAATTACATTGTATTTCTATGCAGTGACTGCTAAATCCAAGCATGCTAAAGTGCAACAGAAGACTTAAACATTATTTTATGGGAAAAAATTAACATAGTTGATCGTTGTTTTTCTCTTTAACATTATTTGTTTGGGTGGTTTAGAGACTATCAATCATTAACACACAGAGTGACAATTGCAGCCACTTTATGTTACCTGCTCCTATCCTGTCCACGTCATTAGGAGTTTGCAACCCTTTTTTTACCCTTTTGCGACCCAATTTTTTAATTTTTTCCTATGTTCTGTTGTTTTCCTAATTCAGAAATTGACTAAGGAATTCTATGGTTAAATCAAAACATTTGAAACAACATGATAAAACGTCCCCATTAAAAATGTAGAATTGAGGAAAAAAATGAAGTTATATTCTTTTGTCTTGGCTATTAACAGCATTTTTGCAAAAGTTTTAGTTGTTTTCAGAGATAGAAAATCCTCTTATTTTCCATCTTATTTATTTTCACTTTCACAGGAGAGTCTGCATCAAGTGAAGTCTGGTTAAGATACTCTGTTGCACAAAGGAGATGGAAATAAAGGGTCACATTATTTTTGACCATGTCCTACATGATCCTTCTGGGGGTATCTATCTAGGATTTCAAGAACTTGAAGGAGGAATCAAGCTGTAAGCAGATAATACTCAGTAAGAATTGAACTGGCTTTTGAGTCCAGCCTGGTTTGTAGGGGATTGTGGAATCCATCAGGCTGCAAGTCATTATAAATGTGCCTGTTTTCTGATCCCATAATCGTGTTACACTGTAGCCTACTGAAATATGCAGATGCCACTGAGAATAATCAAGCATAGCATCTTCTCCTCATATTTTAATATAAACTAGCTTATCAGCTGATAAGGAAAAAGATGCATGTCATGTAATCAAGGAAAATGAGATAAATATTAGCGTATTAAATCATCACTACCCATAAACAATATTCTGAGCATTCAGGATTTCAAGGTGAAAATGTCCTTTGTGAAGAGAAGAAAACTTCTATGTATGTAAAAGAAAATTAACTTAGCAAGTAATTTTCTATATTCCCTTTGTAATTATCTTTGATATTTGTCTTGGACTAAAAAATTTCTCTTTCAGGATCTATGTTTTTTTCTAGCACTTTGTCCTTGAATTAAAACACTCTTTATGGCATCCCATTTGTTGCCATGGAAATGAATTTAATGACAGATTCAACATGTTCAATTTTATTGAAGAAGCAGTATGGGGGGAAGCGTTGGGAGAAAGAAAAGCAAATACTGAATTTGAATAGGTTTGTTTTGGAATTCGTATTATGAGAAAAAAAGAAGAATGGCTTAAAATCTAATTCGCACACAAGGGTTTGAGTCTATAAGGAAAAAAACCCAACACTTTTTTTTTTTCTCCTCATAAGAAAGCTGCATTTCACAGCTTTGGCCACCTAGAACAGTAGTGTTCCACTGTAGCTTGGAAGGAAATCTCTGATAACTTTTGAAGAGTTGTGTCCTTGAAGAGATCTGTGTCAGTTCTGTGCTTATTCATCAGGAGTGGGACTGTGTCAGCAGCCGTTTTCCTGCCCAGCCGCTCTGCAGACATTCAGAGCGATGATGGACTTGCCTTTCATTATATTTTGGGCATTTGGCTGGAGGCACGCGTGCGGCTACAGAATGTGCCAGTCTGCTGCATCTCCACATATCTAGATTTTGGGAAGATGCCACAGGCTTACAGCTGTGTTGGATGTAATGATCGTTCAGGTCTTGACAGCTTCCTTGATGCTGATTAGCTTTCACTGATTAGATGCCACTGAGTTATCAGGAAGAAAGGGAGAAACTCATGCTTTGTTTTCTTTTTGTGATGAGTAAATGTTTATGCCATAAAGTCTGCTGAAACCAGCCCCTCATGAATGCGCAAAAACTGCTTAAGAAGAAATGTTAGCTTGCTGCCCTGGAGTCTAAAGACTATTTCAGGTTTTCCTGCTCAGATGAGCGAAACTTGGGGTCTGTATTTTTCTGCATTTTACCATACAAATAGAGAATGCAGCTTTAATTTTTGTCTTAGAATGCTTTAATATCATATCACTTATCTAGTCATCAGGAAGGAAGGTGGGCTTTCTTGTAGCCAAAAATGTTGTCACTTTTTCTGTTCACATAAGGATATTTCTCTTCGGTAGCAAATGAGTAATGGGAAATTAATAATAAAAGAATATGCCAATTTCTTCTTTCTTACTCTAGCCTTCAGGAATGTTAATAACTGTGGAAAAGGCCCTGGTTCACTTTTCAGAAATGAAGTGAGATTGACTTTCTGGTGCCAATTTTATGCTTTCAGGATCAATATTATGATATTTTCTTTGAAGCTCTAAGGAAGGGACATTTCTCCCTTACTACCTGACCCGGCTGTGTGGCTTCTCCTTTGCTCCGAAAGGTGCAAACAGACTGGTTGAGTTTGGAGACCCAAAGCTGAGGCATCTTCCTGTGGCACAGTAAAGGTCCCCTAACAGAGAAATATTCTAAAACACTGACTATCTGTGCAACTTTGTGAGTACCTTAGATTCAGTTTAGTGATAATTCTTTGGAGTAACTCTAACCTTCCTGAAAAGACAAAGATCCACTGAGAATTCAGGAGCACGTGTGACTGGTGATCTCATAGCCCTAACAATATATGGGAAGTCATATTGTGACGGCTACAGGATTTGGATAAACTTATAACTGACTTGTTCTACACATCAGTATCCTCTACTAAGGTAAAAACCTCACCTGTCTATTCATATGCTATTTTAATAGAATTTTTATCAATCCTTTCCTGAAAGGGACAGCTGTTAGTTAGATTTTCTTGTTATAACCAAACTACATAATCCTCTGCTGTTCAGTCTTAATTGTCATCTTGTCATTTCAATGATCTTCGATACATGTAGCTGAAGCATGTCTTAGTCAAGGCAAAATATATTTAGCATATTTAGGCTTCATCTGCAGAAATCTAGTTCAATGCAGTGCTACGATATGGAAGTGCCACAGAGGGTGATCTCATGGAGGAAAAGGTCAATCCTTTGTCACTGTTTTCCCTCTTTAGTCAAAGGGACCTTCAAGTATTCTTTCCTGCATGTGTTGCTCAGCTACCATTGATATATCTGTCCACAGATATTAGTCTACTTTCTCCTGTGAACCTAGGGGATAAAGGTTCAAGACTCCCCTTGATCTATTTCAATGCTCAGCTCCTCTTACTGCTTCACTTGTGACTTCCATACTGCACTTTATAACCCAGACTATTCCTTCTCTCTTTATAGCATTTTTTGTTTGTTTGTTTTTAAGGATGTTGTACAGCCCATGCTCAGCTGTTCTGTCTTTAGACTAACCAGTAACAGCTCTTTCAGTCTTCCCTCAAAGGCAATATTTTCAAGTCGTAGAATGACTTTTCTTGTTCACCTCTGGATTCCCTCTAATTTGTGCATGCATCCCACATGGATCACAATATTTTAGCTAAGTTTTTACCAAAGCTGATATGACTGAAGGATTTTTTCACTTGCCTTACAGACTATACTTCCAGCAGAAACTATCTACATTTCAGCAAGATTGACTTTTTTTCCCACAAAAATATGGTACTACAGATTCATTTTCAGCTTGTCCCAGATTTTTCCAAAGAACAGCAGGTCTGATATTTGTTTCAGGATCTATTCCAGTCCTTATTTAATTAACCTTATTTTGGTTCTACATTGGGCAATATAGTCACCTAGTCTGCCACAGCATAATCATTTTGGGAGGAGTCCTGCTTGCGTGTGCATAACATAATTCTACCTGATCAACCAGTAGCATCACCAACATCAAAGCTGGTTGTGTGGTGTCCTTTGGAATGAAAAATGATTGTTGAGAGCAATCCCATTTCTCAAAGCTTAGTTCCATGGCCATGAACCTATGAAGAATTTCAGTCACACACTTTCATAGTGTCGATTAAATATATCCAAAATAACACATGCTCCCTCTTTGTAAGGGTAAATGTCATCAATGAGACATACATTCCACAAGACTTTTACAGTCTACAATTTTATATCTAGAAAAATGTGCTTTGATCAAGTTAGTGATCTGTGTTTTGATGGATCAGATAACCCTAATTAATTATTGATGCTTTGTATTGAATTTTTTATGACAAATCAGTAAGGCAAAACTTTTGCATGTGGATATTAAAAATATTTCAATGTTTTTTGACCAGAGAGCTGTATCAAATAGAATAAATTATCTTGAGGACATAGCATTCTGGTGAACTAGAGATATCAATTATATTTGAAAACACTAACAGTCTTTAAGCTTTAAAGAAAATATTTTTAAGGATATATTTTTAACACATTAAATTATATTTTTACTATTGCAACATACTTACCGTTTAAAAAGCACAATACAATTAGCAAGACATAACTCAGAAGCATGTCCATTTGGACTGGTGTTTTGTTATGCATGTGTATTTTTCCATTTCTAGTGAAGAGCTATGTCAAAACCAGACATTCTGTTAGGGAAACTCAGAGGCTGTACACAACCAAAGACTTCATAAAAAGTTTTGAGTTAACTTCAGCTCTGGTGGAAAGAAATTCTTCCCTCTTCTCACAATGAAAAAATTCATGAGAAAATGGAAAGTGACAGTTGAACATGCTCACTTCTGACATGGTTTGTAAGTCATATGTAACTCCCAATGAGATAAGGAAAACAGATTGCTTCTTTGCATTAAGTACCCTGCACTGATCACCTTACATTGGACGGAATCAGATAGAAACCCAAACTATGCTGCATGATGTGATCTCAAAATGTTCTGGTTTGCTCACTTTTGTTACATATTAATGAAATCAAGCTATTTTCATGGTTCTTTTTGTTCACCAGAGGAATTATTACACTACTACAAGGAATGCTTGTTGTGGCATATTCACTTTGGGTGTTTAATCAATTTACAACTTGTGGCCTCCTAACAAGGAGCAGAGAAATTAGTGTTCCAACTTTGGAGGATCAAAGCAAACTACTGGATAATTTCAAGATTAGTTTTTTTAAGGATGAAAAAAGTGGTGATGTTACAGAGAAGGAGTTACTATCTATTCAAATATCACTTCGTTGAAAACTTATGTCCTGTTGCAAGAGCAGGAGAAGGTGTTGTAGAGAGGGGAGAAAGAGAAGTTTTTCTTCCCCTTGTGTAACTGAGCTTACACATGAGCAATTACAGACTGGGGTACAGAGTGCTTTGTCTTGGTTTGCAATTTGTTTCAAGATGCTGAAATCAAGATCCCAAAGAGCACATCTGTTGAAGGCTTTGCTACGACGTGGATGAGCTGCATCCTTGCAGTTTTAAGTTCCGGGGTTACACTATATGCAGGCTTTATGTTAGGCTGATTGTGACATCATCTGAGATGACTGTCTGATAATTAATGCATTTCAGTGAAAAGAAGGGCTTTTTGGCTTCTGCTACTGAAGTGGATGGTTTTACTGACAATGCTTTGTTTCACTTTACTTTTTCTTCCTCTTGTAACAGGTTAGCACTGCCTCAAAACCATTCTGATCAATGGGTCAGAGATAACTACCTGTTATTTCACTTTCAAAAGCGTTCTTATGCTTTTCTGTTTGAGTGTTTATTTATAGCCACTGAATTTAAAGCCCAGGAAAATGTCATTATTTGTATGTGAATCTGAATCAAAATATTTATTTAGCTTTAAAGATACAAGAGCAAAACATAAACAGAGTTCTTCATCTGACTTTTAGAAAGCAGAGACCCTTTAATTACTGTAGTCCTTTGACTAATTGCCTCTTATAACTACAGTTAAGCTGTAATTGATTCCGTAATAACTGGGTGTTACTAGGGATGACGCATATCAGAGAGCAAACCTTTGAAAGGAAAATATTGCTGAGTTAGATCCATTGTAATTATTCAAGGAGTGACAGTTTAGAAAAAGAAGTAAATAAGAAGGTCGGGACGAGTAATTATTTTGGTTTGGCATAACCCTTCTCTGAAATGTTATTACTTGCTGTACACAGCTCTAATCGTGTTAGGAAACAGCCAACAAACTTATGCTTATGACTCCTGTTGTCAATATAAGACACCTGTGAAGTAGCCAGAATGAGGCAACTCTCTGACAGTAAATGAGAAACTGAAGATTTCTTCACCAAGTAATAATTTTCAAAAGTGTATTAACAAGCATGGCTCACAAAAAGCTCAGCATGCTGCATTTTCAGTGGTTTTTTTAAGTCCATTCGTAAGTCTTGCAGCGGGAACTCAGTTCTTAGAATACCTCATCTGTAAAACAGACCAGCTGATGGTGGGGGATGAGATTGCAGTTATCAAAAAGTTTTTTCTAAAGAATTTGAATCTTCAGTGTTCTCAGATCGTGGCAGAGCTAGAGTTTGTGAGCAAGCTGGTGACTGAAACTTACAGAGATGCTGGCCTACAACTGAGTATTTCTCACTTTCATACACTGGAAGATAAACTGTCCTAAGTACTTCCATACATATTTTCATTTTCCTAACATTTAAGGCAAGAATTTGTGAATGAATTCTGGGAATGTCCCATTTTACAAATTTTACTTCTATTTCTGTGTTTTATGTGTTTGCATATATATGTGTACACGTACTACAAGATGGCACAAATGGCAAAGCATAGGCAGCTTTACTGGTCTCGGTTTTTTTGGTTTTTCTTTTCAGTGCCAGAGTGGCCCCTGGGAGTGTTTCAGGAGTGTTTCAGAAGTGACATATTGGTTTTAATTCTCCTTCTGACTGGCAGCGGCACCATTACTCTAGTGAAGTAGGTAAATACTATAGCTCAAGCAAATGAAAATGCATTGAATCAAAACTTGATGTGAAAATTGTTTCTGGAGGCACCTAGCATAGAAACTGGAGGGTCCATAAATATTTCTGAGGGTGATTCTGATCTTCCAGTTACTGAAAAGCCCCAAAGATCATCTGGGGAAAGAAGAACTGTTGTTGCAGTTGTGGCTGATGTTTACAGTAGCTCCATCATCTTCCTCGTGGTTGATCATCAGAAGGTAATGTCATGTGTCTGTTTACACAGAGGCAGAACACTGCAAGACATACTTAGCCTTTACTGAATAAAATTTCATATCATGTCCCAGCAAGCTCAATACTCAGATTAGTGAAACCTGGGTTACATAATCCAGGGATACAGTCTCCCATGTCTGCGAATATATGTATCTAGTAATGGGTCTGAAAGGATAATTTCCAGAACGCAGTAATACCTGTTTGAAAATATGACTGACATATCTAATTGGCTCTTGATAGAAATTCTGCTTTCTCCTAGGGTGGAAATACACTGAAACTAAGTGTAAGGCCTGAGGATGATAAAGCAGGTGGTGAAAACTAATGGAAGTTTTCTTCTTTTTGGATAACGTTTGGTTGATTTTCTCTATAGTACCTGGAAAATGAGATATCGTGGGTAAACTGTTGTAGCAGTCAGAAGGAAATGTGAAGGGTGTTCCAGCCACCGAGATTTATATTTGAGTTGAATATCTATACAATATCCTTATAAAACATCCTGTAACTATAGATATATATCAGAGGAGGAATAAGGGTATTTGTTTAGAACGTCCATATAGATATAAGGGAGAAGAATACTGTATCTGTTAGCACTTATTTATAACATGAGTGCATATGAGTGAGTGAATGGAGTTTGAGTGCACTTCTTGGTAGGGTTTGGGGTTTTTTATACAGAAATGAATAATGCAGAATGATTCTTAAATAATCAAGTAAATCACTGTGTAACAACAGCAGTGAACTAAACAAATTGCTGCTACTGGCAGAGAAACTTATTCTAATATCAAGTCCTTCTCTACTCCGAGTAACAAATCAGAAAAAATAGTCTTCTTATAAGAGTAAAGATGGCTGTGGAATGGGGAGCAGGCTCTAAGGGCATCACAGAAAGCAGAGCAGAGACACGTTGTGTGTAAAAATAGAAATAGAAAAAGAGAGGTAGCAGATGACCGGATGTATATGCTTACAAAGATACTGCCTCCCAAGAAGAAATGGGTCATACTGGGTGGAAAAAAAAGCCTCAGGACAACAGAAGTGACTTAATAAAACACAACGTAGTGAAAAGGAACAAAAAGCTTCAGTGATGGGGGATGGGAAGTGTTCTGAAGGGTTCTGTGTGGCAAACACTGACACTGACAAATGAAGGGCAGAGTACAGTCAAATAAGGGGACAAACCTGCAAATGATTAAATAGACAATTCAAAAGATATTAAGTTCCTGTGGAAGATGGATGGAGTTGACATTAGGAGAAGAAAGGGGCAAATAGAAATGGGAGGAGCAACTGAACTTTGGCTTTCTCTCTAGGCAAAAATTTTATGTAGCCTTTTTTAAAAAAAAAGAAATTGGCAAATTGGTAAAGTAAGTAACAAACTCATAGAGGAATGATGTTTTCTCTTTTATTCACTTCCAGAAAATCTTGTCTGCGTGCGGATCTGACCTCTGCCCTTCAATGAATCATAAGTGTCTGGTGTGCCAGATGCTTGGACTGATTTGTGTTAATTGTTAATACATGTGAAGCTTATGCTGAATATCACTAATAACTCTTTGGTGCAGAATTATCTGGGTTTACTGTGAAAAAGATCAGTGTGATTTTTTGAAGATAATCGTACATTACGGCTGTGTGTACACGATGGGCATTAGAAAGAGGCTTCTGCTGCACAACTCAGATGCAAGTCCAGAGTTTGATACTCCCCTCTAATTTGGATATATTCAGTTTTGACTTGGCTCATTATGAATGGAGAGACCAGCTGCAAAATTCAGACGTTGCTCTAAATTTGGAATCTGAAACTTGCCAGAGGTCAGGGACTTTCAGAGACAGAAGTGAGGTTTAGAACTATCTCTAATAGGAAGATAATATATATTTTAGAATGAGTGAATACAGACTTCATCTCGTCTATGATTTGCTGGATACATTGCACAGTGAAGGTTTATAGAAAAACTCTGTTTGCATGACCCTCAGTGACAGTTCTGTGTATTGCCTAGACCAGATTCTGATCTTTCACTGCCCTAAATCAGTTTTAAATCTGTAATATTTCTATCGGGCATGAGAATGGAGTAGCATAGGTGAATAGTATGTATGATGTATCTAAGCATTCGTGTCATGTACGATAATAATATATAGCAGATGTGATTCCTGATTTGTCTTTGCGAGTTCTTAGGGCTAGATCAGGAAAATTCTTTGGTGGCTAAGGCAGGATTTAGGCAAAATATAGATACTAGATTCCCAAACTGTAAGCCAAAATACCTGGTTCAGTTCTTTCCTGAAACAGAGTGCCTTTATTTTCAAAATGATAGTTTTGGTAGGTGCCTGAGCAGTTGATGCTGTGTCTAATTCTCATAGGGATCCCAGCTCAGTGATGTGCCCAAACCCACCTTACAGCTAGGCAGAATTATACTCATCAGGAAACACAGAGGTTTATCGTTCACCTTTTTATTACTGTGGTCCAGGTCTTTCCGTGTCAAACCCAAGCATCAGGGAATATTGTTGGGATTCTGTGGGATTAAAGCGGGAGAATAAGAAACATACACAGCACCACAGATCTTAACAGATACTGCTTGCCAATCTGAGTTGACATACTAACACACAGTACTTTAACTATATATTCTGTTAGTAAGCATTTTATGTTAGTGTGCTTCTGGGGAGGAGAGATAATGGAACAGCACCCTAAAGAGGCATTGCCAAGAGGGGATGGAGAGGAGTGCTGTGCTGTGCGGGCATTGCTATCAAGCACTCCTGGTGAGTTAAAACCCACACAGAGAAGGGACCAGACCTCTGTCAGCGTCCTTGACTCTGAGAGATGACTAAAGGGCACAGCATGAATTACACACCAGGTTTGCCACATGACACTGCTAAATATCTAACATGAGGCTGAAACCCGAATCATTCAGGTGTCACCCTGTGTAAATATTTCAGGTGCTCCCCATGGGCATGCTGTGGATTGTTGTTTCCTACATCTTGTCCATGATCTATGGCTCATACTAAAGTTTCATGCATTTAAAATACCTTGCCTAATGCTTCTTTTTTTTTTTACTTTGTAATAATCCTTCGAGTTTTGAATAGAGATCATCTGGCTGCATTTTTGTAAGAATACTTTTTTGTATAGGTAGTTTTGTGTATACACTAACTTTTCTCAACATATTTATTCCTTCTTTAGAGAGGTGTTGGCCTCCCTCCTATCCAATAGCAGCCCACTTCTCCTTTAATTTTTGCTATGTTCCAGAGATTGTAAGACCTGTATGCTCTTTCTGCAGACTCAGAGAGTGCAATTTCATACAAAATTAAATTGCTTTCACTGTAGAATACTTGTTTGTTTAAAACCACTTGGGATTTCAACATCTTGTGGAAAGCAGGTTTGTTGCTTTGATGTGGAGGATGTGGGTCCTGTGGTAAGCATTTTCTGGAAAAGAGCAGACACAGGGACATGTAGCAACTGTTTCTAGGTGGAAAGGGTTGAAATCAATGAAAAAAGCTCAGAAAATATCTGAAAGCAAAATTGTAATTGATGAATGTGTCTCAAACTGTGAAAAACTATAGATCTGAAACACTGCAAAGTAAAAATGATATGCCAAACAGAAAAGAAAAAGTGTTGGGAGGACTGACAGGTTCAAGGAGCTTGTAATTGGAATGCAAATATTTGCACCTGGGTAAGAGGCTTGAATTTCTGCAGAATTACACGTGACTACTGTTGAAAAATCATTAAAATATTCTTTTGTTTATTTCCTTGGGTTGATGCCATGAGAATCATTATGATGCTCTATGTTCCTTTTGACAGTTGACACCCAAGACTTGAGGCCAGATTCACAAAGTTGTTTGAATGCTTAGTGCGCGTTAAGCGTGTTCATGATGCAGTTTAATCACATGCTTAAAATACTTGTATAACCTTAAATTTCAGTTGTGTCTGAATGAACCTTGTATCATACTTGTCAGTTAAGCAGGACTATCAATGCTATGTGGGATTTGGATGAGTATGATTGGTTTGAGCTTCAGTGTTTATGCTAGTCCTGCCATGAACGTAACTGTCCACATTTACTGGTGTAAATCAGGAGTACACTGAAAGCAATGGTCTTCCTCATTTTTTTATCTTTCATAAGTGTTCAATTATTTTCCTGGCTTCTATTAATCCTCTGTGATAAGTACTGAACTGAAATTTTGAGTCTGTATTGAATTTTAGATAGAGTTCATACCTGAATGAGACATGCACTGAAGACGTGCTTTTCTGGATTGTCCTTGCTTGCAGCTGGGAAGCAAGGATACTCTGATATTTTATTTTCCATTTGATTTGTTGTTTTTTGTTTTTTGCGTGAGTACATTTGGATTTATTTAAGTGCGTATTTGTTCTGCCAGATCTGTTGAGTGATCACTCCAGACACGGAGACCTTGCAAGTTTTCTTACACCTTCACACTGTACATGGAAAAACTCATGAGAAGAAAATTCCCCATATTTAAGTTTAATTTTGGAGTCTAAACTACATTCTCTGACAGCAGCATCAGCACACTGTCAGGAGACCAATGGACAGGACCATTCACTCCCAAGCAGTTTGGAAGCACATTTTGATGACAATGCTCTTAAAACTTCTTGTTTTCTTTGGTGAGATAAAAATGGTTATCCCTGTTGAATGAGTGCAGGCAAAGTATAGCTTCAGTGTACACACTTCAGCAGACATGGTCAGACAGTAGCAGTTGCCTTTACATAAATATCACTACGTCCTCTTAATTTTTGCAGCAAATGTGGCATTGTTTTATGTATACTCTTAGATAGAGGACCTACAAAAAGCCCTAACCACAAAAATTAATTATTTGGAGCTGTTCATCTGTACCCCAGGCCTTGCTTGTCACCCTAAGCATTCTTGCTTGTTGGCTTCATACTGTGATGGAGAATTTAGGTATAATTAAGCCTGGATTACACCAGCTCAGTAGTAAAAAAGGGCTTTGCTGCAATGAAGAATTTTCTACGATGTGTTTAAACTACATAGTTTGCCCATAGTTTTTCTTCTTTTTAAACTAGGTCTAAGCCAGAGCCGACAGAACAGCATTTGTGAATAGGGGAAGCTGGCAAGAATGTTATGTCTATTAATGCAACACTAAATCGCTCGAGTAAAGGCAGCTGTACATCTCAGAGTAGCTGTCATGCCCACCTAGTGAGAAGTTTGGCATCTGAAATATTTGTCTAGAGACAATACGCCTACAAGAAGCAGAGTCTTGTAGGCGTAAGGTACAATCTGTTAGGAGGGCTGGATGAACTTGTATAGAAGGGTTGATCCATGTACGTCAGTTAAATCAGATGAGGTGATATGCAATTAGCAAGTACTTGTCAGGAGAAATATTATACAGAAAGCCTTAGCGCATGTCTCAACAAGTACCGTCCACTGAGAATAAAGAATTAATAAGGATACAAGGAGTAATTTCACCTGCTAATACAGCAGGATTTTTTGTATCCTTCTCAGTAGCAAGCACTTGGAGGTGCAATTTCTAAACAGCTGTCTCACTGACTTGTTTGTTATATCAGTAATATCAGTGGAATTCATGGAACTTTGTCATTTAGTTGTATGAATCCAGACTTGAGAGCTGTCTAAATCTTGAGAGACCATGGAGGAAAAAAAAGAGGCACTCTGGATTACTTTTATCACAGTGAGATGAACTCTGCACTAGGGATGTTGTTTCAATTTCCCCTGAAAAGAAATTGGATGCATAGCTTGTGTAGATTTGTGTTGCAGAATCACCTGGATTTTCATCCTATAGGATAGAAAACAGGTTGAGTAACTGGGTCATACCCATTGTTATGGATATCACTACTGACTATGTCTTCTAGAACACAGATTCCAGAAGGCATGCATCAGGGAATAATCAGCTTTCAGAGATTTTCTGTCATTAGTTTCTTGCTATGACAGTCTTTTCAACCATGATGTTTGTATAACGTGTAGTCATCTCTCACCAGCACAGGTCAGTGCGACAATTAAAGCTCAAAATGAAGAAACAAGTTTTATGAGAGAAGTACGGTTTTGTGCTCAAAATAAGCTTAAGTGGATTGCTGTGCACAGTGTTACATATTGTGCTTCAATTCAGAGTTTCCTGAATCATAATCAAGGTGACTAATGGTGCTACAGTCTTCACAGGAAAGTAACTATTTGCATGGTATGTTGAAAAGAAGTCAACATTAAGCAATTTCAAAGATAAAGGCAAATTCAAATAATGGCTTGAGTCACCATCCCTTTCTCTGAGATTAGAGCAATCTAATAATGGAATATTCTTTATTTTATACACGGGACTTTAACCTACCATGGTCTGTTTTGCACAAGTGACAGAGAGCCACGTAGGGTTCACATAAAGGTCTAATTCAAAACCATTAATGTGTGATGAAAAGAGGAAATCCAAAGGAAGTGGTTACTTTCTGTTTAACCTACCTCCTTACACTTGCTTTTGTATTTGCATGTTATTAGTTGGAGGGTTATATTTGTAAAAGCAGTGACTTGCACTGCTGGGAATATGTTGTTTTTCTTTGACATTTACTTCTAATATCTGAGTCATTTTAGTCATTATGAAAGGCTTGTATGAGATGAATTCTGTAATTACAGTTGCAAAGAGGATCTCATAGAGCAATGGCTTGTTTCTAGGGTTGGAGTAACTGAATGCCATACTTACAGGCTCTGGAAATCCAGGTTAAAGGAAATTGCAAGGGGTTGTGTAGCTCTTCTTCCAGCTCCAAGACAGACTGTCATGGCAATTCCTGCCTCATTTGCAACAAAACTTAAATTTTCAGCTTTGAAGACTGCTTATGGAACTTATAGAGTTTGTGTGAGGGTTTCAGAGTGGAGAAAGATGCAGGTTAGATATTTAGAGAAACTCCTAGAGCACTCTCTTTCTCCAGCTTAAAACTATTATGACTTCTCTTCATCACAAACAAATCACTCCCACATTGCAGAAAATTATTATATATTTGACTACAGCTATTGCATATCTCTTCATTTTCTCCTAGCCAAAATAAATGGCATTCTAGCAACATTTTTCTTATATTTGGTCACATTTCCTGACCTGCTGGTTATTCTCATTCACCTTTCTGCAAATCCATCCAGCAAGTCCAGCTCGGTGTCCCTTGAACTGCAGTGCAGTGCCTTATGCTGGATACTGTAATTATGCTATAAGGCTATCCTACTGGATAACAGAACACTGATGGACTTTACAGGATTCTCATGTGACACTCTTGTTCATACAGCTCGGTGTATTTTTTACCTCTCTCTGAGTGTGCAATGTTATTATCTAGATGCTTCTCTGTTGACCTTTTCCTTCACATCTAGTCCCTCACCTGGAGTCTGCACAACTGATTGTCTCCAAGTAAAATGTAGCACTTGCCCTTATGATGTTTCATCTTGTTTCTTCACCTCCCCTCCTTTTCTTTTCCTCCAATTAGTCAGGCTTGCTTTGAATTACAGACCTGTCTTTACAAGTTTGAAGAAGTCTGTGAATCTAAGCGTGCTCTCTAAACTATCATCAAGGTCACTAATCAAAAATGTTAAATAGTACAGCATTTGGACATAACCCAGGGAACAGTGCTTATTATACCTTGCACTTTGGCACTGAATAAAGTGATTATTTGACTATAATCTTCCAACCAGTTAGATACCTGCTTAATAGGCGTTACTCCCCCTTTTATTTGTGAAATGCTAGCACTAGAAAAACAAATGCTTACCTGCTGAATTTGATCTCTGCATATGTGTCTCTTTGGTAAAAAAGTAATGAAGCAGACACCCATCCAAGGCAAAACTTTGAATGAAAATTTGTGTTTCTACAAACCTGAGTTATTCTTACTGCTGAAATAGAAAGCAATCTCAAACCCATCTCTGTACTGAAACCAGTATCATCTGTCTGCCACAGCCACTAGCGAGTCTGTGAATCCCTTCCCTTCCAGGGAGGCTGGACCAGATCTTGGGCAAAGACAGCCAGCCGTGTTGTTATGTAGACCTTTGGACTGCTTTGAATTGTCCATCTGCTGCTACAGCAGATGGACAGTTTTGGTGTCCAGTGATCAGACCTTCAAGTATAAATCCTACACAGACATCCTCTGTGATTTGTAGGAAATGATGAGTTTTCTATAATTTCTTTCTCTTCTTTTTCTCCTTCCTGGGGAAAACCAAACAACTCAACAAATTGAAGTCTCTTTTTCCTCAGTTCTATCCAGTTCTCATCAGGAATTTCTGCTTAAAGTCTGCTGACGCCTCCTGAACAGTACTGTTTGCATTTTATCTGCCTGAGCAGCAACCACTTCTCATTTTATTTTTCAGATATGTTTAAAAAAGGGATGCCATTCATTACAACATATTGACATATTGGCAGGGAGAGATTGTTTCAAGAAACAAATTTTATTCTTTTTAGCTTTCTTCTCCAACAGATTAATAAGGGGTGGGACAATGTAGCAGAGTCTTTCAAACAGTTATAAAAACACATATCTGGGCAAAGTCTAGTTTGCAGGACTTGGTTGATTATCATTTGCAAATGGTGATGAATATAAGGTGCAAGAAGAATTAATGAGACTGTGGATTATTTTTTAAAAACTAACACTTCTTAAACTCTCTGCAGCATGGATTTGAGCTTGAAATATATCTACTTTTTTAATAAAAAAGTAATGTGAGAGTATATTACTTTCTATAATTCTGGATTTAAATGAGCAGATTTTCTGAATTAAACTACATTAGTTGCTCCATTACTGTGTGTCATATAAAAATCTGATTGCGTACATTTATGTCTTTGTGCTAATCAAGAAGTTGACAGCTGGATCTGCTTTTTCCTGTTCTGTTTATTTTCTTGGCTGAATAGAGTTGGAAGACAAGATTTCAGTTATCATTTATAATTGTTTTCTCACATACGAAATATTTATTTGACATCAGCATTCATGATCTGGAAGTCACTGTAAAGTAGTGGTGGATCTGACGGTATGACAATGAGAGTTAAGTTTTGAAACAGGAACATTTGCTGATAATTTGCCTGAAACTTTAGAAGTGAGCAGTGAGTTTTTTGGTGGGTGAGTTTTTTGAACGAGAGCAACATTCTCTTTAAAATAACTGAAATCTCGAGTATATGGTGTAATGGATATTTTAAAGGCAGTAACACATCCATACCTCTACCAGGTAATACCAGTTAGTATGATAAACAATTTTCATGTGCAATATAGACTTTGCTCAGCAGTAATCGGTAGCTTCTGGATTTTCTTTTATTACCACCCAGGCCCATATAAAGTTAAACCAAATGTTCATGTGCTGTTGTCCAAGATACAATTTTAGTAAGGGATGATCCTGGAAAGAATGAAAATTTAGAGATGTTCTAGTTCAAATGGTATTTGAAAAAGCTAAGAAATGCAATCAGTAGTTGAGAGTAATATGCAGATTTTCAGATAGAGAAAATCTTATCAAGAGTAGAGTGACAGGTATAATTAGTAGCTTAAACAGATGAGGTAAGAAAATCTAACAATTAAGAAAAATTTACAGATCTTAAAAATTATTTTTTAAGTCAAACATCTTTGTTAAAATCTTAAAATATGCAACTAACAAAAAAATTCAAGTAAAACTGAAAAAATAACAGTTTAAATTACTTTAAAATGAGGACACAGCTTAGCAATTTCATAGATTCATAGAATCTTCCAGTTGGAAAAGACCTTTGAGATCGAGTCCAACCATACCCATCTTCTACTAAACCATGTTCTTCAAAAACTCATCCACCCGTTTTTTAAACGCCTCCAGGGATGGTGACTCAACCACCTGGGCAGCTGTTCCAGTGCCTGACCAGCCTTTCGGTAAAGAAACTCTTCCTAATATCTAGTCTGAACCTTTCCTGGTGCAACTTATGACCTTTTCCTCTTGTTCTATCACCTGACACTTTGGAGAAGAGATCAACACTCACTCTGCCACAGTCTCCTTTCAGGCAGCCGTAGACAGCCATGAGGTCTCCCCAGTTTCTGTCTAAAGATACCTAGATGAGAAAATTGAGATATTCAGAACAGTCATACTTCCAGGCTGAAGAAATTGTAAGACAGAGCATATGGGAAGATTCTTGCCTGAGGAATGGCTCAAATCCAAGAAAACTGGCTCCCAGGCCTGGAGCCCTTCTTGTGGCTCTCCTTCTATGGAGACCCTTGCTGGTCCTGGTTTCAATGTACTGTGGGGTGTGTGGCAGGTTCAGCTCGCAAGGCAGGTCAGTCTCCCACCAGCAGAGTGAGCTGGGAGCATTTTCTGTTTTGCTTTCTTGGAAATCTTTGGAGGAGATACTTACAGGGGAATGTTTTCTTCGTATTACCTTTAATAGATTTCCTTGTATATTTCTCTCGTACCTACTCTAAGAAATTTTGAAGTACCAGTGTAAACTGTAAATTCATAGTAGTTATTCCGCTGTAGGTAAGTATTTTGTACTTGGGACAGCTAAGAAAGCAAAATGAAAATCACAGCTGTAAAGCTCCTGCTGAATTCCATGGAATTAAATTCATTCTTTAATTCCTTTGACGCGATTGTATCTGCAATAGAAGTCATTAGTAACTGGGGAAAAGATGACTGGATTATTCTTGATAATGGATTAAGGTTACGGATGGTATCCTTTCAAAGTCAGTAGCAATATAATTATTTGCTCCGTATATCCATTGAAAAAATTATAGAAAATAGGCATTCTAGTCATGCAGCCATAAACCTAGAATAAAAAGCTGCCTAATCTGAATAATTAGAGAAAAATGCTTTGTTTGCATTCAAAAACTAGTGAGAAGTAAACTACTGAATTGTGTGAAACTAAGAACTTCACTACTGTTTTATTCCTTCTGAATGGTTTAGATGATAATTGACAAAATTTATAGCCTATAGAAAGAAATAGCTAAGAAATAGCTGCCTTGTAATGGCAAACTTAAAAGCAAAATTGAGTTGGGTAATAATTTTTCTTTTAAAGCTGGCCACAACTGTAAAGTAGCTTAATCCACTGCTATTTATGTTGTTAATGTTTGAACGCACATTAACATGGCACTATGATGATAAGGATATTACTTAGTGTTGTTGAAAATTTTCCATTCCTAGTTTTAGCTACAAAGACTGATTCCTAAACTCTAGTTTCCTTTACTTTGCAGCGTTTATATTACTAAAAGAACCATGGATATTTTTGCAGTAAACAATTGTGACTTTCGTTCTAACACTGATTGTTGTTGGATACTATAAGCTTTGCTGAGTAACAGAGGCCCATGGGACCCCCCAGCATTGAGATGCTTGGTTAGTGGTGTGTATTATAAGAAAATGCAAAATTACAGTATTGTGCAATGAGAGGAGAACTGAACATGGGTAAAGGAAAGACTTTGTGCTTCAGGGCATAGTGTTCTCTTCAGCCTGTGGAAACCATAAAGAAACCTTAGTTATAACTATTTCCTGTCTTGCAGTGTATCCTGTGAAAGGAAAATTTCTGTTCAACAGTTGGTATTGACAAGGGAGAGAGAAACCAAGAGGCTGCTTTTTAAGCAGGTGCTTAGAAATTTCTTCAAACTCTTCTAATCCACATCTATCTCCTGTGAGATGAATTCACAATATTCAATGGAGTGTAAAGTGATCATTTCCAAAGTAGAAACACAAAAAATTCAAGGAACTTGAGCATTTTGGAACATTTTACCTTAAGATATATTTAATTGACTAAAAAAAACCCTAATACAATAAAAGTTAGGTAGCATTTGGAGTTCTCCGGACATCTGCATATAAGGAATTAATTGATTCATTATAAGTGAGAGTCATAAAATATTTCTGTTAGAGTTGAGAGGACAGAGTGTCTGCCATCAATAACAGCGTCAGACACTGACACGGCATGACTTGTGCTGCTGCCAACTCTGTTGAATAATAGAAACTTTCTAGGGCTGGTGTTCAAATCCTCTACTTACATTATCCTCTGTGATATAACTGTTTACACTGGATCTTTGGTAAGGTATCAGCACATATGGTACGTGAGCACCATTTGTTACATTAGAAAAATGTGTACCATATTACAGGGTATTATGTCCAGATTTTCCTTCACACATTTTACTAAAATTGTCAATAAAGAATTTTTGTACTTTAATTCCTACATTTGGTCTGGCAAACAAAAAGAAAAGAAGAAATCTGTGAAATTTTAAAAAAATTAAGTCTGCTTGGATTATTCTTTAATATAATTTTTTATCTGAATTTTCTCTGAAAGGAAGGAGTTCTCTCAACAACACCTGATCAGTGCTCTTAAAACCTTCTTTAGCAACTATCTATGCAGACACTGTTTGACTTCTGCCTACTCAAGGTCCTTTAGGTCACCAGACTATCAGGCTGCCAGTTAACCTCTACTGACAGAGGTGTTTGTGAAAATGTCACCAAACAGTTTTGCTATGCAGCTAAGTAAATCATAAAAGTTTTCTTTCTTAACTTTTCCTTACCTTTCTGTTAAGTCTCTCAGATAAACACGCAGCACAGATTAGCTGTGTACAAAGCTGGTGATGCCCTCACATGTTGCTGCAGAGAGTTGCTGTGAGGGCTGAGGTGTGAAGTCATGTGGAAACTAAAATCCGCTTCTTATGAAGGGCTGTCTCCAATTCAGCTCATGCAGAGACAGCCTAAAAAAAATGCCTTGGGCTGGATGAATGGAGCAGGAATTGCACAGACAGAAGTTGAATATCCTAAATTGAGAGTATGCTCTTAAACTCAGTGTGTAATAGTTTTTGGATTGCAGCTGCAGCATATTTTTAAAAATCATGACCTTAAACTGGAATAATATTGAAAACAGGCTATGCATTCACATCTGTCACTCTGAAAAGGCACATGCAAAGTAATACCAGATCACAGAATAACACTGAACGTTGCCAAATTTTTGTAGATGTTCTGCTAGGACTTATATATCCCTGGAGGGAAGACATACGCTTGAAAGCATCGGTTTTCCTGACCAGAAATCTACAGGTTTTGGGCTTTTGCTAAGCACACATTTAAAAGAATGAAAATTAATTTATTGAACTGGTGTTTGAGCAGACAGTTTGTCTGTTCCTAGTCAGCAAAGGAAAGGCATGTTTAATACCTACAGCAGCTATTTAATTAGAAGTTTCCCACATAGATAAATTACCAGACCTCCTATTTCCTATCACTGATAAAAAAAATTTCCTATCACTGATAAAAAACCTGCACTGTATTTGTTCAGTTTAAGACTTGATTTCAGATGTGCAGTGTGAATTTGTTTGGAAGTGGATTGCAATGAAAGTGGCAGCATGTTCTGTGCTGATCTGATCCAGCACCCTCTGAAGCCAGAAAAGCAAATTAGACGTTGCTGAAATGAACTGCTTTTACCCTTGATGCTTCAAAGAGATTCAGTTTCTCTATATATTTCTACCAGAACAACTTTTATATGAACAAAGCTGTTCTGTAAAAAGTAGCTTTCACAGAAATGGCAACTACACATAAAATCAGGATATACATAAATTGAAATAATTGTTAAACCTTCTGTGCCAGGCTTTAATTGAGCTATAAAAAAGATATTTTCCTACTTGATAATCATCAAAATTTTCAGTGCTGTGACCTTACTGCAGTTAACTCTTAGTTAACTAACAGTTACATGTTTCATGGGAACAACACGATGTCAAAGATTGTCTTTGAAATCAAGCCTTTTACCTTTGTAAAAAATTGAAGATGACGGTATTCAAGATCCCATCAGACACAAGTCTGAGTCATTGTGGGTCTTCTCATAGTAGTTTACTTTCCTAAACTTTGTTTTATCATTCAGTACATAAAAGGTATGATCACAGCAGTGATCAATGTATTGAAAGGAAGAACAGGAGTTAAAGTATCTGCTTTTGTTTGTTCGCATCTATAATAACTTAGGTTTTCCTTGTGTCCCTCTTCAGCAAAAAAGGAATAGATAAACTTTTGGCTATTGAAAAGCACTTGGAGACTCATAAGTAGTAAGCACAAAAAGCTAAGTTAACATGGTTATCTATTTATGTAAAGAAGAGTGTTATTAAAATACATCCCCTAAAAGTGAATAAGCACATCTACTTGGCTCTAATCAACTCTAATGATCATACTGCTATGCTAAACTAAAGTTCATATTGGCACAAGCAAACCCTAATTTTATTTATAGTGCCGTTTGATAACAGATACCCTAAAATGCAGTTATTTGAACTAAAAAACGCTCATGTTTGCATCTGTTTCTGCAGTATATTTATCCAAAAACCTCTTGAAAACTCTACAGATAAGTTTTGTTAAAATGACCTGGAGGGATATTATTTATGAGTGGTCTTTCCTCTTTAAAATTTCCAAAATATAGAGCAAACTCTGAAGACCTATGACTGTTTCTGCAACTGGTGAACAAATAATGGTTGGCTTTTCAATAGATCTGTAGTCTGAAGTTCATTTGAGGTGAATGTTAAGGAGAATATGTTCTCACGCAAATTCTGGGGCTCACGCTTCTTTCTGCACTGTATAAGAATTCGAACAGACCACCAACTTATTTCTTCAACTCTTCTTCATTCTCAGTGTCCAAAAGATAATACAACAAAAGTTCAAAGCAGTTTCTGCTTCCTTAGCTGGGTGTTTCTTGTGTGCAAATAGTAAGCAACTACACGTATCAAACATAACTCTTTTTGCAAGTTAGATTGAGTAGGGTATTGTGACATCATAGCAAGCATTCAGTTCAAAATGTTAGAGGAGAAGAAGATGATTTCATTTAAACACAAATATAATCTCACATGCATTCACTCTCTGACATTCATATACTTTTCAGCACCTGCCCCACCTCCAGCTGCTCTACTGCATCACTGGTGTTATTTTACCATATGCAGAGAGACGGTTCCAGGCCAGCTGACCCACGTGGGGCATGTGGGTCTTCACTGCCGAACTATTGACGTTCCTTAGCCTGTTTGCACCAAAACTGGAAGGTTCAGATGCCGTTCCAGCATTTCTTCCACAAATTAAGTCTGGCTTAGAAAGTTTTGCAGCTAGAAGGAAGCTTCTAGATTAATGATAACAAAATCAAGTTTCTGAAGTTTTTAAACTTTAAAGTTTAAACCTGAAAGGACAGTTTTGAATTAACATAAAATGTTGCCTGAAAGAATTCACTCAGCCTTGGTGAAAAAACATGCATTTTGATGTGGATTAAAAAAGAAATATTAAATTGTATGAAGTGAGAATAAAACCTTAGAATTGGACCTTGGCAAAATTGTCAAGTTTTCTAGAATAAACAGCTTCTCTCTAGGCATTTTAGGCTCTGTAATAATAATACAGTTACATAATTATAAATAAATTAATTAGCTGCCAGAGCTGATTAAGAAGTGTTTTTATAAATCAAATTAAAAAACAATCATTCCCTTGCTACTGTGCTAAGCTTTATTTAACTGAGTTCAAGTGGTTTACTAGTATGAAACCTAATTTTGAGTTAATCATACAAAGAAGCAACATTCCTGGAAATAAGATGTGGAGCTTTCCCATAGATCTGTGCATCTCAAAGCACTGTACAAGGACGTGCCGTGCTGTCTCTGTTTCTTGCGCGGGGGCAAGGTTTTTACTTTGTGCTGCAGAAGCAGGAGAGCATCCATGGTTCTGGAGGTCCACTGCACTATCTTCCTGTTACTTTGTCCACTTGCATTGCATGAGTGCCTTTAAAGTTTTTCTGTTGTTGTTTGGATGGTGCTTAAGGACGAGGAAAAAATACCCATTGCATTGTGGTCTAGTCAAGGATATTTTCCACTTTTTCTCTGACCACTTTTCAGACCCTGGGTGTAGTGCCATTTGAGAAATGGCATACAAATGGGCCAATTGGGCACAGTTCCACACAGGGTAGCCTGCAATCAGTACTATTCTTTGTCTTTCCCATGCATCTGGTAGGTAGGCCAGCTCCCATACAGCAGGGTTGCCCAGATTCTGTGTGCTCTGTTACTGTGTGAGTTACCTGTATATTTAGTCTTCTGTGAGAAAAGTAAAGGCATTTTTACCTCACTTCATTTACCCTCATTTAAATCTTATGACACTTCTTTCATATCTCACAATTGCCCTCTCATTTAAATATTTTTAAGTACTGGTAATTTAAATGTGTGAAAAAACATGAGCATCATTTACATGACTTTATTATTGAGGCACGAGGGCAGAATAATTCCCACTCTCGCTGCAGACTGGTGAAAAGTTTATCAGTAAGCTCTTGAACTACTACTGTGATTAAGAAGTATTTTGTGTGTCTCAGCTTATCTTCCTATCTGGTCTGTTATCTTTCAAAATAGCAAATATAAAAATGTTACTATCTTGATTTTATTTGTCCTGCATGCAGTAGCAACATCTTAATCTACTTGATCAATTATCTTCAGGGCAAGCAAGGGCAAATATTAGAGTTTTCTTATCTGTACTGATTTAAAGAAAGGAACCAGCACTTGGACAACTAAAGGACTGATAATTAAGTGAATGTTAGAAATCATTGGGATACTTGCTCCTAGTTGTAAAAGCAGAATAAGTCTCTAGACACTTGCCCACCTTCAATACAAAGAAAACTGGCCCAATAAAAAGCATCCTTTGACCAGTGGTATCTTTTTCTGTAATAGTTTTTGGGGTGGGAGGTGGGGAAGGAATCCTGTCTTCCAAAAATGGTAATATCATTTTCTAAATGCTCTGCAAGAAAAAATGTTTTTCTTGGCACAGGTTTACATGATCTCACTTGCTTTCATATGATTCAGACTGAAAAAAATGCCATTATTTTCATGAGCCAACAAGACCATTTTGCTAAAATCATCAACCTCTGAGCTTCTGATCTTGGATTGAATTCCTGGATTTGGGAATGTATTTTAGTCTTTGTAATCTAAGACCAGCAGCAAATGATCTTTCCATGCAAGGTACAGTACGTTTCTATCTTTGATTTGAATCTGACATGTGTGAGTCAGGCAGCAGCAGTCTGGCACATATGGATTGAAGGACTGGTGAGGCAAATGCAAAATCCATATCAGCCAGAGATTCCCAACAGACTGACAGAGATGTGGTCTTGTTATAGATTATATGCACATTTTAACAGGTCATCCATCATACCAAAGCATTCACCCAATATGAGTTTTGGTAAGTTTAAACTTAGTGAAAGATAAAGACTTCTGAAATGTTAGAGTTTATGAATAGAAAGAAAGAAGAATGAATGGTGAGGAGCAGTGAGTATATTCCTTGCATTGCTGGGGGTGGGGAGTTAACTGTGGACTTATTGCATGGGGAAAGAAACAAAGGTTCAGTAATATTATAGCAAACTTTAAGAGAAAAGTATGATATTCAACAACATAATGACCAGGCTTGATAAGGGAAGAAGTATGGTAACACTCACTCCAGCTCTACTGAGCACTTATTAAATATACTTCCATTAAAGCTATCCAGAGAAAAGTAGTTCTGCTGTTCATGGTTTTGGCAGAAGAGGAAAAAAATATTAATTGCACAATGTCTTCTGTATTTTATTTAGTCTGTCTGATATTGTTGTATCAAGAATGCTAATCGTGTCTAAACAGGTAGTTAATTTATCTTCTTCGATGCTAAAGTGAAAAATATATTCTTATGACTTGATTCCTCTTTCTGGCCTCTTTTGAAAACACTTATCTTGGTCATTTGCCCAAGTAGTAACTTATCTTTCAGGAAGCTTGATCGTGAAGTGTCTTACATTAGTCAATGAGGAAAGACTGCCCAAAGTTTGAATTACAAATATGGGTCCCCTGAAAAGTTGTATCAATTCCAATTATTGTGCGAAGTTCTATTTTTGATTTGGACCGTTTTCTCAGTGGCACAATGCTCATCTGTGGAGCAGGAACAATAACAATGACAAAAATCAGTGCAATACAAGAAGACAGTGAAGTACAGATATGATAATGCACTTTTTCTTTTCACCTACTGTTAGGGTAGGAGGTGCATGTGTATAAAAAGGAGTTATGAAAATAGCTCAAAATGCATCCTTCAATTGTTTTCTGCTACTGTAAAATAGCAGCAGCTATTTCAAGTAACCCATCATCTACAAAAGAAACACGGGGAGAAGGCATAGATGGCTGGCTGAAAATAACAGTGATCAGGACCAAGTAAGAAACAGAATGAATGTCTCCTCTTTTCCAGCTCTGTTTGTTTGGCTCATGGCAGAGCACCAGAAGCTCTTGAGATACATTACTGTCCCTTTCCTAAACCATATCCCTAACAAACTCATCTACCCACCTTTTAAACACCTCCAGAGATTGTGACTCAACCACCTCCCTGGGCAGCCATTCCAACTCCTGACAACCCTTTCAGTGAAAAATTTTTTCCTGACGTTCAGTCTAAACCTCCCCTGGTGCAACTTGTGACCATTTCCTCTCATCCTACCACTTGTCACTTGGGAGAAGAGACCAACACACACCTTGCCACAACCTCCTCTCAGGCAACCATAGACAGTGATGAGGTCTCCCCTCAGCCTCCTCTTCTCCAAGCTAAACAACCCCAGTGCCATCAGCTGCTCCTCATAGGACTTGTTCCCCAGCCCCTTCCCCAGCCTCGTTCCCTTCTCTGGACGTGCTCCAGAACCTCAATGTCCTTCTTGTAGTGAGGGACCCAGAACTGAACACAGTACTCGAGGTGTGGCCTCACCAGTGCAGAGTACAGCGGCACAATCACTTCCCTGGTCCTGCTGGCCATGCAGTTTCTGATACAGGCCAAGATGTCATTGGCCTTCTTGGCCACCTGGGCCACTGCTGGCTCATATTCAGACGGTTGTCAACCAACATCCCCAGGTCCTTCTCCTCCAGGCAGCTCTCCAGCCGTTCTTCCCCAAGCCTGTAACGCTGCATGGGGTTGTTGTGTCCCAGGTGCAGGACTCAGCATTTGGTCTTGTTAAATCTCATTCCGTTGGTCTCAGCCCATTGATCTGGCCTGTCCAGATCTTTTTGCAGAGCCTCCCTTCCTTCAAGCAGATCAACACTGCCACCCAACTCAGTGTCATCTGCAAACTTGCTAAGGGTGCACTTGATCCCTTCGTCCAGATCATTAATAAAGATATTGAACAGGACTGGACCCAGCACTGAGCCTTGGGGAACACCACTGGTGACTGGTTTCTAACTGGATTTAACTCCTTCTCCTACTCTTCATCCAGCATTAGGCAAGTTACCACAATGGGATAAGGACCAAATGAAATTAGCCAGGTCAAAACCACAAAGGAAGTTTTCTGTTTACCAGCCTCAAAGCCAGGTGTGTTCAGAAATGCCACATGGTGAATTCTGTTGCTATCAGTCTTTTCCCTCTGATAGGAAAAAGCAGAAATAGAGCTTATTTCATAAGAAGACACACTATGCAACTGCTTACTGTCAAAAATATATTTGGATAACTAATAATAGAAAGATCAGAGTTGAGAATGCAATAGTTTTCCCAGAAACTAAGTAGGTGTTATAGGTTATCATGGACATCTGTGATAGTTTCAGTCTAGAAATTGTGGGTAGTTTAAGGGCGAATTCTTGTCATTTGGGTCTTTGTGTGATCTATTTACTCACCCCTCTGGTAAAGTAATAAAAATTCTTCCTCTCTAGAAGTCATAGAAAATAATAATTACAAGAATAATGATCTGACATTCTGTTACAGCCCATGATTTGGTTGTCTGTGGACACTTTCTGGAAGACGTTATTAAATAAACATATTTGCAAAAGGAAACTACACATTCTTAAGCAATTATCCAGTAAATCGTATATAGGTTTTGGATTTTGTCTATAGAATGTTTTCCTAGAACAGTGTCATTTACAACCATCCTAAAAAGCTGTTCAGAAATTGTAGTTACCTACTAGAAGAGATAAAGGTACCTGGAATATATATTTTGATCATCAAAAATACATAGACAAGTAATTAACAATAAATTACGTCTTCTAAGTATCTGGAGGAGCAACTCTCCCTCCTTTGAGACAAAAACTTCACAGGTGCTGAGGCTCAAGCTTTAGAAGGGCTTGTCCCAAAAGATATAAAGTTAAAAGCTAACTTCTCAAGAGAGGATTTCTGAGAGGGCTCTTCTGACAAAATGACTCCCCTTAGGACAGAAAACTTAACTTCATTGTGACTGAGATAGCTCTGTTGTTCAGACTACAAGATGGACAGTTCCTTTTCTTTTGTCTGCATTTTGAAGAACTCATGATATACCAATGTACTTAAAGTGTCTTTTGTTTCATTCTGTTATGAGTTAAGTCCAATCTGTACAGATTCATGAAATATCTTTTCATCACACAGTCTTTGTACTATGCTGTGCAGATATTTGCTAGGCTTTTCATGTTAGTTTAAATGACTTTTTCTAATAAAATGTATAGTAAGGTTTATATATTTATAACCTAGCAATGTAGAGACAGCATGTTGGCAGAACTGTGTCATAGCTTGTATGCTGTTCTGTCTTTCTTGCTACACAAAATTTGAGGATGAAACTCAGCAAAGCTGAAGCCTTTTATAGTATAACACCTCCTGAATCACCAGTTTAGACTTATGTTAGAGGCTTTGTCTTGGGATGAGTTACAACACATCATTGTAATAATGTTGTAAAATCATAAAAAATATCAGGATATTAAAGTTTGGTTTTTACTTCTACCAAAACAAATTTAGTTGCAAAAGTGGTGATTTGAGGAGGAAACGGGGAATTAGAGGCTGATACCTCAGTGCCTTTAAGTATTTTTGTTCCAGAAACTGGGAGTTCAGCATTTTCCACAGAACAAATTTGTGAAGTTAGTCAGCAGAAACACAGTTGTCTAAAATTACCCCTGATTTTGTCACTAATCTAATCTTGTGCATGTTAATTAAAATTTAATCTTTCTTTATATTGGTACCAAATATTTCTCTTATCATGGCTGTTTTTCAGCACATTGAATTCTTTCATTTCGCTGTAGCTTTGTTTTGTTTGAAATGTGCAACCATGGTTTCAATTTTATTACAGATAGTAATAGGCAGGGAATTGGGGTTAAATTTGATTGTAAGAGTATTTGAAAGGAACTCTGAAATTGCTGATGTTTGAGAACGGCCCTCATATGCATTTTAAAATGTAAAACATCGTACCAGACTTTTATCAAATGTAGAACTGATTAGAGAAACAGAATTTTTGTCCCAGGGGAAACAGGTGTAGAATTGTTGTGAAACTAAGGATTTATCCCATCTGTCACTTCCTCAGTAGCATACTTATTCCATGTGATTAAGTTGAAGTGGGAGAATAGTAACCTGAGGGCTATTCATGTGCTAAGCTCTCCCATGATGAGGCCTCTGCAGGAAATTTCATGTGAGGGTGCATTGGCAAGTTCATGAATGACAGCAGGGAAATGACTCACTTCCAGGAGTCTATATCTGTCACAGAGGAAGATAGAAGAGTCGAACTCTTCTGACTGAAGAGATAACAAATTGCGGAACGGCTGGTGGCCTGGCCTGCTGCCAACAGCTGCCCAGGAACACAACCATTGTGGGAAAGTCTGTAAGAGGTTAGATCTACAAGCTGGGCATCTTAGAAGGCTAAACATACATCCAAGGTAGCAAATTCTAGTCTATTTTAAATGCTTTGGTGTTGAATGAAGGTTCTTTGCTTTTTAAGGCTTCCTAGTCATTAGTCATCATTGCTTTTTGTCCCATGAGAGAGGAATCACAGACACAGAAAAAGTCAGGACATGTGAGCTAACTGTGGCTGTCCACAGCAGAGGGTGGTTCAGACACCTGGGGATAAGATGGAAAATCATGTCAATTAGGCTTAGGAAAATTAAGTGCAAGGCTTTGTAAAAGATTATCTCAAGGAGAGCAGAAAGGAGGAGAAGTGTTGTTAGCCTAGAGATGGTTTTCTGGCACACAGCTTCATCACACTCAAGGTCAAAAATTGCATGGTTGCTTTAAAGATGTTCTCTGAAACTTGAACCACTTCAGACTGGCTAAACTGTCCACTCCATCTGTCCATGTGGTTGATGTTTGTCATGATCCCTTCCCCGCTACATTAAACTTCCCTGCCAAAACCAGTGAATAACTATGACATAGAGGTATACCTCTCTGCACCTGGGAAGGTGCATCTGTGAGCCCAGGCTATGTAGAGAAAATGCTGTGATGCATCTGGACTAGCAAAAAAAAATTACCTAGCAGAACTAAAGGCAAATTGACAAGTGCTCAGCCTGGTGCTCAAGTGCTTTATGAGAATCTTGCAACTATTAATGGAAAAGAGCGCCAGTAGATGGTGCTCAAGAACATGCAGATTTGTTTCTGGTTCTATGTATGTTTATGTGCAGGCAGCTTCCTTGCAGAACACCTTGAAAAAAGACCAGATCTCAAGAGAAACCCTACACATCCTGTGCATCCTAAACATCCTAAATAATCTCTGGAACCCTGTGGGTCATGCTCTCACCAGAAGAAGGGTCAGTGAAATTCTTTCTTCTTTTGTCAGGTCTAAGATGAATCAGTAGCAAATCGTGATTGGTGTTGTCAAGCAATGCTGACAAATTTGACAGTGAGGGCACTGCTGATTGCCCTAAAAAACACATTTTTATCTAAAAAATTGTATTGCTTGGCTTATTCATACTGTTCCTTTCCCGGAGAACTGTCAGTGTCAGAAGAGGTCTCTAGGTTTTGTAGGAGATGTTGCCTGTGCAGAAATGCAACTGCTTTCTCACTTCATTTTTACTGTGGATTTGATATCAGCAATCTGTCTGTAAAAGTATCCTCAATGCGACAGACAGGTTTAAAAATATGTAGGAAAAAATAGTATTCTGTTGCAGTTTGAATCAGAGAGAAGTGCAGTCTCTACCAAACAAATATTTCTCCTCGGGGATAGTCTAGGGAGCAGCATTATGACATGCAATTAAAAAATAATATATTTTTCCTTTGTTCTTAAAATGTGAGGGTGGTTTGCACTATTTGTGTTTATTATTTCCATAAATAGCATGGCATGGCATTGTTTGCACAGAGTTACCTTTTAGGATTTTTAATTTCATACATCATTCAGGACTTGCCAAAACGCTTCCACGTACTGGGGGCACATGCTCATCTTTAACACAATGGGGAAGATTTCTACTGATGTACGGGTTTTTTCCTTAAATTGTTTACTTTATGACCGTCTAAATCCCTTCGGCACTTTGAGTTTGTACCAGATCATAAAAAAATAACTATGCAAATACAACATTAATATTTCAGTGTGCATGTTACTTCTGTGTTGTCTTAGGGTCATATCTGTTCGATGCCTTTCAATTTAAAGTTTAAGTACACTAAAAAAGGGATCAGCATAGACAAAATCAACCTTCCTCTGAGAGACCCACAGATACAGGCCCTGAGAGACCTTTTTCTTGGTTCAAATTTGAGCTGTATTCATATTATATGAGACAGGGGGAAAGATGGTGGAATTTAGTTAGCCCTTGCTAACATACATTTTCCAGCCTGGTGATCAGTGCAACCCCTCTGCAAGCCATCAGCAACAGCAAACTCCCATTGTGAAAAGCAGCCAAAGTCTGGCCACCTTCTCCTTTTCGGGTGAGTAGGTCAGTAAAATCAAGAGCAAATGGTACTTAAATGGGCAACCCGTGCAGGGTGGATTTGTTGTTGCACTTCAGGGGTGTAACCATTGCTGTCTGGGCCACTGCAGAGAGTCTCCCACGAGAAGGTGGCTGGGTAATTCCTGTCACTTTTTCTTGTCATTTTATGGCTACTTGTAGACTGGAAACTATTTTTTCGGCTTGATATTTTCAAGCCCGTGATCTGATTTCAGATCTCAGACATCGGGCCAGCATTGCCTCTGCTTGAGGGAGTGGTAGTTGTACCTGCCAGTTAAAAAGTAAATCAAGTAATCAGAGTTGTTCAGAGGTGGAAGGTAACTATGGAAACGGGTGATTTGTGGACAGAAGATATTCTTATGAGGACTTGGTCAAATATCTAGTTACCTGTAACCTCTAAAATCATCAGGCAGGGCAATTATTACAGGCACACCTGGCTTCATTGCACTTTGCTTTATTGTGCTTCACGGATATTTTTTATCACACCGTTATTTAGCAATAAATTTAGGAAAATTTTTTTAATTAAGAGGTTTTTTAGACTATTATCCACTTAATAGACTGCAGTATAGTGTAAACATGATTTTTATATGCACTGGGAAACTAAAAAGTTTCTGTGACTCACTTTATTGAGATATTTGCTTTATTGCAGTGGTTTGGAACAGAACCCGCAGTACCTCTGAGAAATACTGGAGGTATTGTAATAATACTGTAGCTGGAAAAAGGCATCAGTATTCCTTTTCTTTGGCTAGCAGTCACCTACTCCAAGTACCCAGACGTGGTAAGAATATTGTTTTATTACCAAAGTGATTATGGTTCGTGTGTTTCACCAGAAATGGAGGGCATCACACACGTATGATGGGGCTACAGCTGGACAGGAAGAATGGCAGCATCAAGCGCACTGCAGGAGTACAGTTTGGATCATGACAAATAAATCCAAAAGGAAAACTCACGGGAGAAACGAGTCTATCTGAGTCTTGTTTTCCACCACAATTACTGGTACAGTGCTGAATTTGGTATCAATTATAATGAATACATTGCTTGAAGCCCAATGCATCATCAGGGAGCTACGCAAAATAACTTTGGCAGCTATTGGAAGGACTAAAGTTTTTAACACCAACCACTTTATTGTACAAATTGCAGAAACATTTGTGGGTTGTCAGAAGCCTTAATGACTTGCTATTTGAAAAAATATATTTTCAGGCATTCTCTGTCTAAACATCTAATCTGAAAATTGCTGCCTGTAATTCTTGCATAAAGTGTTTTTACAAGAAAATTTCTCACAGCTCTTCCTGCTGCAGCATGTACAATGGATTGACTGAAGCAGAACCCTAGGTTTGCCATTGAGATGCCTTTTGCCTATTTCACTATGAAGAGTTTTCTTTGAATATGCGTATGAATCTAAAAAATGGATGATGGAAAGATCTTCTGAATGATAATAGGAAAAATAAAGTTGAGAATGGAAGTTTTCTGTAGAAATAATTACTGAGTGCAAGACGGGAAAAGATCCTCTCCACCACCAAGTTTGTTCTTCTGCAATCTCAGATAGTCCTGTAAAAGTATATTAGAGGTGGGTCTGCAGCATATCTACTCTTCTTCTTCCATGCAACATTTCTTCATTTCACTGCAACAGGTTATGGTCAATGGATAAAACCTCATTATACTAACAACTAAAATAGGGTATTTGTCTTCCTGACAGCTGAATCTTCTGCATCACTTTTCTAGGAAAATCTTTAATGTATTTCGTGTGTTCTCTTAGCGCAAGGATGAGGAATAGCTTCTTTCTTGATCATCCCTAGTCCTTTTCTAATGGAGTCCTATAATATTCTATAGCAATGATCTGGCTAAATATCTGTAAAAAACATATGAACAATGTATTGCAATGTAATACTGTTCCTCTGCGGAATCATATCTCTCAACAATTTTTATTGACTACTGGAATAATCTGGATTTTTTTTTGTCTTTCACTACAAATTCGCAAAATGCTCAATAAAACATGTTTCTGTGCAAAGTAACAACTAGAAGACACAGTTATATACATCAGTTTAATTTCATCATCTTATTAAATTTCAAAAAGATGGTACTTCTCATCTGTGAAAGATAATTCATTTTAGAGGTTGCGTATCTAATATTATACACAGAGATACAGGCTGGATCTTATTTTTAAAGGTATATATGTAGCTCTGACACTGGAGGTTAAGAATAGGGGTTGACAGGGGGGATTCAGCTGGATCTAAAGGCTGATCTTACCACCAATTCACTAAGCATATATTATAGATTCACATAGATCCTAATAAATGCAAGACCACTAAATCAAATACTGACCAAGGCAAGGCTTAGCAGAGGCAAAGCATACTGGAATGTAAAGCTAAAAGATCGTGGCTTGTCAGCTTGATAGATCTGCTTTCTGACTGTAGTTTTGTCATTTCTTATTGAAGAGAGACAGACTGCTTTGTCAGAATCCAGTCACGGTTTGAGCACCTGACTGTGTGCAACAGATTTGATAATTCATGTCATCAAATAAAATGATGCGTAGGTGACTTCCTGAAGGTCTTGGGGCTTTTTGTATTTGAGATCAGTTTGAAATCTTAAGTCCTAGCCCCATTCTACAAACTAGCGTATCTCAACCTTAATCCTTTTAGATTATGTCTCTTTCTATACTTCATTTCATAACTCTAATTAATTTCTGAATTTACTAATAAGGCATGTGTCTTGGAGCAGTTCAGAATTATACCATCACCTTTGCCCAAATATCTTGCCCTTTCAAAAAACACAGAAATTTTTGTATTTGATTCATATTTTCACAAAACCCATCAAGTATAAGCCATCAAGTGCAGAACTCTCTGAAAATTCATGTCGTACCAATGACAAGTGTTATCCTGATTTCTCCTCTCAAGTTTTAGAGCTTTGGTTCAAATGGACAGTTAATTGACACTTCTGTAGTTTTTCAATTTTTTTTTTCTTTTTTTTTTCCTGAAAGTTAAAGTAGGAAATACAAAAGAACTTTATTAGACTTGGGAGTTTTGTTTCTTCTTGTATAAGTTCAATTATATCCCTATTATGTCCCTATCTGTAGTGTTTTTTAAAGTTGGATCAGGATATAAACTATTCAAGCCAGCGATCTAGTCCCACAGAAACTGGAAGCAAAGAAAAAAAAAAGAAAAAAGGTGAAAAAGAAGAAGAAACTGAAAAAATTATCTTTATTTCAAAGAGAACTTGAAATTTCAGATGAAGGTTTAACCTGACTTCTTTTCATTTAACACCATGATCTGCTAGGATAAGGAGATTTATTCTCCTTGTTTGAAAAGCAAACACGAGTCAGACATTGCACTCTAAAAATAACAGATCAGAACCAGACTGACTGGTAGATAAACTTGAGAGAACAGGTAGGCAAAAGAGAGTCCTTCCACGGGAAGAAAGATTAATCATCTGCTTTTATTCTAAGAGCAATAGCAGTGCTCAAGCATTGGAACTCAAGTACGCTCATTTCCACCTTGAAAGTATCTCTCTCCTACTTATCATGGGGTAGAAGTAGGGTTGAACACATATCATGGGTGTAAAGCTCCTTCCCTAAAATGAAACCATGTGCGACTCAAAGTCATTGGAACAAAATATGCTGAATTTGAGGCACTGACAGTCTGACCTAAGGCACCTGGAAGCTGGTAGGAATCTTTCAGAGAATGTTATCAGATTTGCACTGGAAGCTTACAGCTACTTGATTGATGTGAAAGGCAGATAAGGCAACCATATGAGAGTAACCAGGAAACAATTATTCTTTCTCTTTTCCAAAGCATGAAAATTGCCTAATACCGACTGTCCGAACTGAAGTTTGTTGAAATCAATAGTAGTCTGTCTGAGTGAGAGCTAGTGAACAGCAAAAAAGCTATGAATAACAGCTGTATTATGTACCTTGCTTCAGGTCCTTCTGGAATGAAAGCCACTAAAAATAGAAACAGCATTGTGGTAAAAGTTAGCCCAGTGAGCATACCCCAGTTTTATCACTGGAAAATTGCTTTCTTACCGGTGGGGCAATTTGATTCCTCGTCTGTGCCAGAGGGATGAAAACAAACAAACAAAATTCTTTATAATTTCTGGACCCTCTTGTGGTTTTGTACTTGAGCCAAGGAACGCTTAAAAATAGAGTAGTTCTATTTCTTCTAAAAAGATCTGATGCAGTAGAAAAATTACAATATCAAGCAAAGAAATTTGGGAAAAAAGAGTTAGGTAACAAGATAAACATCTTTTTTCCCCCCTCTTATTTTTTTAATCTGAAATACCAGCTGACGCCAACAAGTATCTAAAAGACATTCCAAAGCCTCAACAACTTGAAGAAAACCTAGACTATGCAGGGGAAGTCATACGTCATTTGACTCCATTAAATTGACTTCACAAAGTTGATTGCACTAAACAAAACTGACAGAAACAAACAAAAGAAACCCTTTGATACAGAAAAATATATAGCAGAGATTTATCAAATATGTCTTTTGGCGATACAGGTGCTTTACAAACACTGCTGTGATTCTTATGCAGATGAGGCAATCTAAAAAAGAAAACATGTTTCAGCAATTTATGGCTCTCACAGTTAATATAATTATTGTATTAATGGAAAAAAATCTCCATGCTGGACTTCAGAACTTATTGATTTTATTTGGGTAGCGTAGTGGCAGATAGCTAAAGGCATCAGCTCAGGAGAGCTGATGTAGCAAAAAGAGAGATAGTGTATCTTACAAAAATTTAATTATCTTGACACTAAAACCGCATCTTATTTTAAAAATTAATCTCCATTTAAAAAATAGGCTATGTCTAAAAGGGAAATGCCTGTAATGTGTTATTGGCAAATATGAAATGAAACTGCAGGCAAGAATGATTGATTGTACCTAAAGCAAAGAGTTTTGATAATAAAAGTGGTTTGACAGAAAAATGCATGACTGAGAAAGAAACTTAAGATGGGGCTCCAGAAATGATGTTCTCATCAAAAGACAAGTTTGAGAAGCTCACATAAAACCTGATGATATTTGGTGCTCGTTCTTCTGCTGGATGGTAAAATAAAATTTCAGCAGAAGGAATGTTGGTGAAATCAATTTGGATCCATAGCACAAACCTTCATTTTTCCGGCATGGGAAGGGAGGAGAACCCTCAACAAGTAGCCTCCTCTCTCAGCCATGAGGAGACGCTTTCAGTTTTTCCCAAGTGAGATTATTGGTTGAGTTTTCTTGGGGTGTATTCATTGCTCTTTACAAGTGCATTACTGGTGGCTATAAAAGTACAGTTTTTTGGTGCTTACAATGTATTAAAATAGCAGGCTGCAACAGAGAGATGATCTGTGTGTGTGTGCGTGCGCGTGCATAGTATATAGAGATGTATATACATTATTGTATTGAATGGACTCACTACTCTACACAGAAATACATTTGAATGCAAAAAGCTGTATTAGTAGTAAAACATGCACGGTTTATTTGAAATTCTCCTTTCCTCTTGGTAGTTCAAGGGTCCAAGGCTGCAGGAGCAGCAGACCTGCGTGCTGAAGTGGTGCCCTGGGATGATAGTCCTGTGTTGCCAGTGTGTAGCAATCATCATTTCTCCCTGAACACAAGTATGTTTTGAACTGCAGTCAGGTTCACAGATGCCACAATTAGTACTTCTGCAGAAGACCAGCCTTGACTTGGAGATTTTAGGAGTAGGACTGTGAGTGTTGCAGCAAAGCACACAATTGGGATGAAAATGTAACAGTCACCCAGAATCATGGTCATCTTAAAATAACAGCCATTGTTATCAACCACGTATTTTCTTCTAGTGCTCTATTAGTACAAATTCTTTTTAGTGTCAGGAGTGTGCTACTGTCACATTCTCACCAAACATAAAGACTATTTAATCTTTTGTCTGGAAGTTGTTTAATCCTTTAGCTTTTTTCCAGTTCATGTATGACTTTGAAGATTTTCAAAAAAGAATAACCAAAGGATAAAGTAAAACTGAATCTGATGAGTTCTGCTCGTGACGAGTAAAAAAGAAAACCAGAGCTCTTGCTAGATTAATTATTTACATACAAATCCATGTGACTAGAAAGATGGTTTACCTACACAGAGCAGTAGCAGAAGTAAAGACCTGGAAGTCCTATGGATAGAAGAAAACCAATGTATTTATGCTATGGCCAAGTAGGAGAAACAGAAGCTGGATAGTCTCTGAACAGTGATGCTGAAAATATTTTCCTTATAAGATTTAAGCTCACTGACATACTAATTTTCTTGGGCAGCAATGAAAACAGGCATTCCTTATGTATTCTGAGTATGAATCCCCTCATAACAGTAAAACACAAAAAATTTTACTTATTTGCAAGGTTTGGTATTGTGGGATGGCTGGACTTATCCATAGCTGTCCCTTCCATCTGCAGCTTGTGATGATACTCTCCAGAATAACCTCCCTCAGTGCTTCCTTGTCCATCCAATGCTTGGGCTGGAGGAGCTCTGGAAGGGAAGGGGCAAAGCACATCAGCTTTACCTGGGCAGTAGGTCATCCTGGGCTGGGAGAAGAAAGATTGAGGCTATCTGTAAGCTGCTTATTTTTTGCCTGCATTTTGGAAGCCTTTCTCAAGGTGAAGAAATCTGGGGATATAGGTCCATGTGCCTGTAAAGAAACTTTCCTATCCTTTACTTGGTCTAGGAGCTTGAAGAAGAAAGGTATTTTTCCTGAGGCCAGGATAAGACTGGGAACTTTTGATCTAGGTGTGCAAGTGAATCAGCTTGGTTGTAAAAATCTCTGCAGTGCTCCAGGTTTCTCCTCCTCCTTGAGAATATGGACTAAGTAACTCTGAAGCACAGAGACCTGCTTACCCTGTGCTGTCTTAGTGACATTGAAAAGACACATTCTGTTTTGTGCTTGCATAAATAAAACTGCTATACATTAAGTTGATATCTACATTTTTTTCTCAGTGCATCACAGTAACAAGAGTCAGTGGCTTAACTGCCCAGCTTTTGTTTTTAGGTGTATTTATAGATCAAGAGAAGGTAAAGAGATAGGGATATGTGACTAGAGATAGTGTATCTTGTTCAAAAGGAAAGGAAAGCTCTCCCGGTATTTGCTATGTGCATATATATGGAGTGCTGTGAAAAGCAGAGTAGAAAATAAATCATAGATATTACAGATCTAGATTCAGATAAAGTAAGTGGATCACATCTTGCTGTTGAAATTCTTCATCAAGTATGAGAATATTAAAACAGATTTTTTCTGGGCTATAATATTGTAATTAAAAATGACTCATGGACAGAGAGCTTTCAGAGTGATATCCCAGTGTAATTTCAGAGCCAAAGGTCTTGCCACCAACAAACAGCCAAGAGTTTTGAATATGTTAATGATAGAGAAGTGTAAATCAGCCACCAAAAATATGACTGCAAATTTCAAGTTTGCATGTGCCGCATGGTCCCTCATCCTCCCCTACAAATAAAACCCTACAGACATCACTAACACAGAATCCAAAATACTTGACATAATTATTAGGGAAGAGAGTATTTATTAGAGTATCTCTGATTTAAATTTATTATTTTATTTCCTTTCCAAAAGAATGAAAGAACCTTGCTTTTCACTATGGAGTTCATTCAAAAAGTTCTGTGCATATTTTATGTGGGATCAGGTAAGCGTCATCATTCACACAAACACACATCCATATATCAATTTTTAGCACTAAGAATATCTAAAGGACATATCAAATTAATACATTCTTTTTTGAAAAGAGAGACATTACAGCTAAAAAAATAACTCCACTTTTTAAAGACACTTCAGGAAAAAATATCCTTCTTAGTCTATATTTCAGAGTTGGAAAAGCTAACTTTGTTCTTATTTGATATTTATTCTAAATGAATTCTTAATATCTAAACTTTCTACTGAGAGTTTTCAGCACTCAGAATGTATATAATTAAGCAAGAATTATTTACACATTTCAACTGAAGAACCATGGAACATAAATGCTTTTAATAATCTGAACCCTGGTATTCAACCTGCTGAAGGGCACTGATTCCTACTCTTTGTGTGCTTTGCCATCAAGGGCAACCTGCCCCCAACTCCAAAATGTCTGGTAAACGTGTTCCTCCTATGGATACCTGAGCTATGTGGTGTGCAGTAGCTGGAAGAGAGCTGAACGTCTAGCATAGGCTGAAAAGGCATCGTCATGTAGAACCAGATAATGCAAAATAAAAAGGTTAATCTTACAGAATATATCTAGCACTGGTTCTACCTCTTTCTTTCATCCACAAATTTTACGGGTTGCAAACATATCTAAAAGATCCTGTCAGAGGTACTATCTCTTGCTTTTCACAAAAATGGGTTAAGTGTTGGTCTGCCATAGCCAAGGTATGTCTCAAATACTCCTTTGAACTGGTTCTAGTCAGGAGGGTTTGAATTAGGATTCCTGGAGATCTATTGTGAAATGAAGTAGTAGTTAAGACGTCCTCCAGAAACAGAAGAGAAGAAGGGGTAGGAAAAAAGGAGTTTTCAGTTCATATTTGTTTGTCTGAATTCTATTTTTGCACAAGGTGAAATAGCCTACAGTCTTGTAACATAGACTTTTTCCAAATCTAATGCATTTGATACACCTGAATAATTTTGTGGTATTTTTGTTTTGTTTTGCATTTAGAAAAAGGCATTTATTTGTATTATGTGTTTTGGCTGCTTTTAGTGACTTAGCATCTGTTCAGTAATGGTTTAGATGTTATTTTCTATAATTTATGTTCGCTTTTTTTTTCCTGCATGAGATCACACAAGGTTCCTGTGTATTCAGAAAATATATTTTATTTTAATTCCCTGAAAATATACTGATAGGTGAAAGAAAAGCGTACAGTCTTCGTCACTATGTCTCTCACCTTCCTGTTTCTTGATTTATTTTTTCATCTTCTTTCACCTCTATGGCTGAGTACACTGATGGCTGGAAGACTAGGAACAAATACAATGGCTTTTCTCTTTTCATTATCTATATTTCTTCTGTGATACAAAGTATTTCCTTAAATTTATAAAATAACATCTCAAGAAGAATATTATATTTTTAAAGATGTGATTCAAGATTTCTATCACAAAGTACTAAGGAAACACACTAGACATTTTGCTAGCAAGGGTTTTGGGGAAGTATTCTCCACTGCGTAAGGGAAAGGAATTGGAGAGAAATGGTTGTAATATTGGTGCTTGCTTTGAGTAATTCTGTTGATGATACAGAGTAATTAACAAAATTAACCATGTGCTTTATGCATTTTTAAGTAAACACAGAATACTAGTTACACAGGAGATAGAGCTCTCATTCGTAAGCGTGTAAGAAGGACCATGGAGATTACACCAAAGATCCATTTAGACAAGTGCACTGTTTCTTCACTTGGCAGCAGAGAAATCAGAAACAGAGTCTGCACAGAGGGAGTTTTCCTCACAGCATACTGTACCGGCTTGCAGAACAGTCTGTAAGCTCAGGGGAAGGGAAGAGAAATTGAGTTCTTAACATTTCCAGCTAACAGACTCAGGATCAGCTTCTGGATCCCTAAATGGGTTTTGTTTCACCTTTTTGACTCCCAGCTCTCCTGAATTGTTGTATTGAAAACTGAAGCACCTAAGCATTGGCTCATGGGTCTGCTTTTAAGTCCTTTACTGGATATATTTCCTCAGCTGTAAATAATGGCTCACAAGGTTTGGGTCCCTGGTGACAGTAATACTTGCCTATTTTCCTTGTTGTCTATTTTTCTCTTGGTTGGTATTAGAAAGGAACCAGATTCTTCTCTGATACATAATCTAAATTATCCAAGTTGATTTTCTTAATGTGTATTATTACATCAAGCTTAGAACAGAAAAGAACAAACAAACTTTTTCATACACTCCAAAATCTACCTGTGGAAAAAAATGGGGAGGAGTTATATTGCCTTCCACCACCTTTTATCCTATTTCCAGGGTGTAGGGGGGGCATATTTCAAGAGAATAGCGATCATAGAACATCAGGATATCATAGGCTTTTTGAAGTCTTGATCCCAAATATTGCATACAAGTGTTAAATAATCATTGATTAGTGGTTTTGTTTTAAAAAGCTTTACAAATGTTGCATGAGGTAGTTGCTGGAGACTGCTGAACGAATATTTCATGTTTTTTCCTCCTTTCTCTGTGGCTCCTGATGACAACCGGATGGCTGCGTAGGCAAACATTCCCACCTTTTAGACATCCTCTTCCCACTCTGACACTGCAGGTACTCACACTCTCTTTGAGTGCCTGCATTGATTTTGCTGTCCTTATGTATGAAATTCAAGTTTCTCATTATCTCTGCCAGTGCCTTATTTTGGGGCATTTTACACATTCTACTCCATTTTCAAAGCATTGCATAAGGGAAAAGGGTACCTTTTGGAGATCAACAAGAGCACATCTGTCTCCCTGGAGGCTGTGTCCATCTCCACAGTCAGGGGTTCATTTTTTTCCCTCTAGGCTTACTCAGAGTCTAATAGCACTGACTGATTTTCCTGAGGGCTTAGTACAGAAACATACCCTATTCAGTGTGGTATGATGAATTCATATAATTGACTTGGCACATTCAATATATGTTTGAAAAATCAGAAGGCTAAGACTAGGAACATGTATGGAATGGTTACTTCTAATGATAATACACTGTTGGTGTAGTGACAGTCTGAGTCCTGGACCAGCTGTTGAATTCTATAAGTCTAGATTACTAATATGACTTTGGCAAGCCAGGGAAATGGCAAAGGAGAAATAGATTTTTACACAAAGGCAGTGTTGAGCTTGCAGTTGTTTTTTAACACAAGACTGGTATGAAACAGGATTATTTTAAGCATTGCAGAACATCATAGTTCTAATAGTTTGCTTTCAGTTTCTGCAAATCCTCAAACTAAGTGATTTAGATCCAGATTCACATTTTTGACAGTGACAGTTTGCCAGGGTTTGAAAGGGAGAGGAATGAAAAATCCAAACTGCTGCTGCTGATTTTCAGAGATTCTGCCTCTTTGAACACCAATGCTGAAGTAGAGTAGTACCAGTCATCTCTTAATAAGAACTCCCTGCTGGCACATTTCTACTGCTGCATTTTTGCGCATCCCAGCCCAGGAGAGTGGGAAGGCTGTGGGTACCTTCTTCAAAATATTCTGATGTTCCTTTCATAGAAGGCAACATGCAGGGAATTAGAGAAGGATGGGTATTTTTCATACAGGATTTTAAAGCTGATTTAATCATACTGGTGGAAAGCATCTTGTTATTGTTTTTCCCATAGAGAAGATACTTGCTTGAAGCATGAGCTATGCTTTTTTTCCATCTACACCTCACACTGTGTGAAGAATAAGACCCCTTCACAGACTCTTAGGTCTCATGATAATCATCATCTGTACTTGTACCATCAGGTTATATGAAAACAGGGCTATTCAACAGGTGAAATGCAGTTTCCTGGGACTATGTCTGAAGCCACCACACAGAGTGTGAATTGACTGCTGACTGAGAAAAGGCCTGATGGTAACTGCTTCACCTGAACAGTCTTGGCTGTTCAAATAAGAGAGCAGCTATTTTCTCCTGATTATTCTCATCACCTTCCTTTTCAGAGGGTTCACCACAGAAGGACCACAGTGGCAAGGCAAAGCTACAAGTTCAAATCCTCTTCTTCCTTTTCAGCCACCCGAGCTTTGCACGTGTCACAAGTTCAGAGATTTAGAGATCCGAGACTTTTTACATTTATATATACGCATATACGCACACACAGATCAGAGTGAATGAGGAACTGCAGCTGAAAGTAACAGACTAAATAAAATAAAAAATTGTTCAGGGATAGGATCACAGCAATAGATGGCGACCTAGAGCTCTCCCCAGGACCTTTCTGGCTGTACTGCTTTGATGTTAGACAATATTGCCTCCCTCGTGTTTAGTGTGCTGGGAGGCAAAACCTGAAAAATATGATAGAGAAGGGGGTATAATTTTGAGCTGAGTTTTGAGCAAACTTGGACCAAATTTGTCCAAAGGATGGTGATCCACGCTTTCTCTCTTGCTGCAGCCTTGCCAAAGCCTTTTTCTGAATTTAAAATCTGAGTTTTAAAATGGTCTACAAAAGAAAAATAGGAAGACTTAGATTGTATTTGAATGAGTAATTTTAGGGCTCAGAACCAGGAGGCAGCTCAACCTGAGATCCTTATGAGACATGACTCCTTGTGAAATAAATACATATATACACACACACACAAATAAAAGAAATAGGTTGTCTTCGCTTATATAAAAAGCAGCAGAATATATGTATTTAAGAGATTATTTTTACCTGATTATCCAGAATTTTTGAGACAGATGAAGCAATACTTTATATATTTCTGGTGTCAACAGATTTTATAGGTTGCTGAAACACTTGGTAAAGAAAGAAACCAGAAGAGATTTTAGGAGCTGAAAAAATATACTGCTGTGAAAGACTTAAAGAACTCAAATCTACTTAGCATCTTGGGAAGACAGAATATGATTTGATTGCAGTCTGTAAGCATTTTCATGTGGAGAAAATGATAGATTAAAAAAGAACCTTAAATCTCACACTGACAAGTAGGCAAGACCCATGCCTGAAAGCCGGTCTAGAGAAATTCAAACAACAAGTTACAAAAATGGTTTTAAGTATGAAGATGTAAACCTACTGATTATAAAGAAACAGCAAGGAAAATGGTATGTTGTCTGTCTCTTGATACCTTAAATGAAGACTGGTGCTTTAGGAGAGAGTTGGTTATGTTTTATTGACCTTAATAGAGAAGTAACTGGATGTAATAGACTGTGGTACAGTGGAGACTGAATGAGATGTTCTAATGGTTCTCCTGGCCTTAAAGTTTATGAATCTCTTTAAAAGTAATACAGATTGAATTGGGAAAGAGAAGGGTTTATTTTAGCCCCTGAATGCTGCTACTGATAAAATGTAGCTCTGTTCTCGGCACAAATGGGGTGGCAAAACCCATGCCAAATTGGCTGGATAGTGGAAACATTCACATCCTAACATTCTGGTCATTCTTATTTATGAAAGCCATTCTGACTGACAGAAAACCCATTTAAAGAGCATGGGCAGAAGAGTCCCTTCTGGGCTCATTTGTTGATGAAAATACTTGTATAGCATTGCTTTCTGAATAAACTTACACTGGCAACTAATTGTGTAAATTAAAATTTAGTGTCACTTTGATTGTCCTATTTGTTGATCACCATAGTTTGGGTAGCAGTCTTCAGTTTATTGTCACATCAGCCACACACCTATGGTTTTATATACACTTCTGGGTCATCATCACCTCATTTTTAAGGTTGGGGTTGAACATGGAACTGATACCACGTCTATTAGTCCATTTCAACTCCTTCCATAATGGGGACTTTGTGGTGTGAACCAGAGGGGACCATTAGCTGTTACCTGCACTATATTATAAAACATTCTTTCCTTTATATAATTTTTGTTAAATAGGAAGGTTTCCATAGGTTGTGTATGATTGTGCCCTTCTAAAATATAAAGCCCCACCTAGTTAATGTGCCTCTAGAAATTCAGTACTTTATTTAAAATTATCTTTCTTGAGGAAACAGCAAGACTGTTAGAGAGGAATATTTCAGCCTCTACATTGATCCCACACACGGGCAAGAAATTAGCAGAATTTATCCGGCCAAATCTTTATGTGTTCCATTCATGGACTGAAAAGCTTTGAGTAGCCCTGCATTCCTTTGTGTCGCATCCTGCATTCATAGTTTCTTAAAATTTTGTGACGCCTCTAACATTTTAAGGCTCTGCTGAATTTCTCAAGTTCCAGTGTCAGCTCCTGAACTCCACATTGATTTTCCTTAAGAGTGTCCTCAAATAAAACATATAAAATAGACCTATGTCTGAAATTCATGTTTCTGCCAGACACAGTTCTTATGATATATTGCAACAATACATCAGAGAAAAGCCGTCCCAGTGATCTATTACAGCGATACTATACATCCTTGTAGAAGGAATGAACAGGAACTCTAAACTGAGAACTAGAACAGCTTTTTGAAGTTATCTTCTGGCAAAGGTACTAACATCTCTTGTGTTTGTCAAAAGATCAAATGTTAGATTCAGTTCTTCACACACTAGTTGTACTAGTTCGTGATAAATGTTATTCTGCTTTCTGTCTGCAAGAATGAATTACAAATATTCAAGATATTCAATATTACAAAAATATTTACAGTTATCTTCTGTAATTAAGAACTAAATACACTCTGATATTGTAATTGTGCTTTGCATTTAGGGAGAAATAAAATTTTCTTTGAACTTCATTCTCTCTGACACTGTTTGAATCAGAAAAGAGCAAATGCAAGTGTTACTCATCAAGGGTATGATAAAAACTTCATCAGTAATATCTGCTATTTGTAGTGTAATAAGGAAGACTTTCTGCAGCTTATTCTATTTTTCTGAAGAGGAAAAGGACTTATGATTCATTTTTACCTCTACAGCACCAGAAATTTTACTCCTTAGTGGTGTTTTACATATACTTTTCTCAATGAGAATTGGAGTGTGTCTTCCCTTGAAGTCATCTTTTCTCAATATTTTAGCTCTTTGATATCTTGTTTTACTAATCTGAAAAATCTTGAGCTTTGCCTTAGAGTCCTCTTGGTTTGCCTCCTGGGCTTAACGTCAGCTGCATCCAAAATGGATGGTTCCTGCTGTGATCATTTGTGTTGCTACTGTAGTCCTTTCAGTTTGCATGCTCGGATGTTAGTAAATAACTAGCAGTATCCCTAAATTCCACTAAATCCACTCAACCTGAAACTTGTGCCTTCAAACCGTGTTCCTGCTTTATTAGAACATCCAATGTTCCTGCTATACAGTAAACTTTCTCATAGTAAAGGAATGTTCCTCATAAACAACCACACTGCAGTCATTACTGACAATTATTCTGCCTGAAGAGTTGTGCCAATGCGATATGAATTGTAGCTGCATACGAGGCCAAGTATTCATCAAGTATTCATTTTTAGGCCTCTGCCTCCATTTATTAAATTAGTTGCTTTCCTGAAGCATCTATGGAACTACTTTTCCTTTTGAGGCATCTTTGATATGAACGGATTTTGTACAATTTTCTTTCCATCTGGATCTCAGCTCTGCTTCCTTCAGGCCAAAGATGTGACTATTAGTACTCCGCATTCATTTACATAGCTGGCACACAGCTATGTAAAGGGGATCTCTTCCTAATTTTGATCAGATATTGTATGACAAAGCCAAGAAAACATTTTTGGATACAAGCTTGGTCAAAACTTGCATGGTTTTGTATGGTTCTGAATTACTCAATCAGCCCCTTTTCAGGGAAAATGTTCTGCCAGTGCTTTTTGAAGATATTTTTGGCCACAGTGCTTTGGATTATTGGACCTGCCAGAACAGCCATATTGCACTGGAAATGTGTGAAGCTGGAAATGAGATCAAGGGAAAACTCTAGGTCTGGTCTATTCTGTCTTGGGGCTGTGTTTCTTCTACAGGGAGTTTTAAGCCCATTTCCTAAACTCAGTAGGCAAAGACAGGCATTAAACTAACAGTGACAAAGAGCTATTACTCAGCTTTGCAACTTTTGCTATTCTCTTGCTTTTCATACAAGTGCAAGAACATTTTTTCCTGTGAGCAGTGTTTATATTTCTTTATTTCACACATTCTCCACAGTCAATTTTCCCAGGTCCTTATGATATTTTTTGTTTCCAACCACTCAGATTTCTTCATACTTTCTGCCTCTCTCAAAAAAAATAAAGTAGGAAAAAAAGGAAGAAGTAAGCCTATTTTAAAAAAGAAAATAATATAGAAGTTAATAGATAAAGGTAATAGTCCTTTTTGGTTTTCTTCATTTCATTTTTCTTTCAAATTTACATTGCCAGTTTCTTTTCCATTCTCTCTGTCCACGCTAGTACAAAATGTTGCACATTCTGTTAAGGTTCAGAGCAAGAGGTTGGAGAAGTGCAGACTATTTCAATTTGACCCTTTTACACCATTTCACATTTCATGGCACAAGTTTCACTTATGATGGAAGAAAACTTTGACTGATATTGTTTTAGTCCCCTCACTTTTAAGAAAACACCCCGATGTTCTTAACCATTTTTCAACTGCTTTGAAAATATTTTTTCTAATTTTTATAATGTTGGTTATTGTGGGGCTTTTGCTCAGTTTAAAAGACACAGTTGTTTTATATCTTCTCAGATGATGAGAAACAAGAAGCCTTAATTTATTGTGTTTGGAGATACATATTCAATCAAATTTGAGAGTCTATCTGAATTGATGAATTCATTTTACTTTCAGTTTTGGCAACAAATGTTCTTGAATTGATACTCTCTCATTCCAGAAAATTCCTAATAATGTTTGTGTACTATTTCTTGTGAGAGAAGAATATGTGCATCTCTAGCATGTGTAATACAGTGTATAACCTCAGTGCACGAAGCTGCTGAAAATAACTGAATATAACTGCCAAAAGAATACAGGTATCTAAAGATGAGGAAAAAATATAAGATGCTCACTATTGTGCTTTGTCTATAACGTGTTATAGCTAGAAATTTTAAAAGAGATTACAGTTATTTACTCAGAAACAGCCTATCTGCCAGCTTGAAATTAATGTAAAGGTTTTAATAAGTGTATAAAACTGAGTTCAAGCAAGTACTCTACTGTAGCAATTGCAAAACTAGGAGTTTGTCACTTCGAGAAGGGACATCAATACTCGCTGGCATTTCCTGTTGGCAGACTTGAATTCTTCAAGCTGCCATCTGACTATCAGGTTCCTCACGGAAAAAATTGCCCAGGTGTAGCCTGTGTTTCGTTGGCCTCAGTTAGGTGATCTCAAAATCATCTGAGACATATTTGCTTGCCGTTTGGAAGGAGTTGTCCAATTTGATTTGCAGTGTGCTTGTTCTTGAAAACAAGAAAGTTTTCAGCCCTGTGATTTTTTTTTATATTACAAGAAGTATCAGATCTGCTGTCGGCAGCAATGATCACTGTGGCTGGACCAGCTCTCAGAAGTATGGTAGTATAACTGCCCATGAGCAGGAGCAACACACGGCAAGAAATCTTGCAATGGACCTGTCTGCCTCTAATCTTCTTGGGCCATCCCTTTCCTGGCTTAATTCCTGTATGTGACCCTGAGATTGCCCTGCTGGTCCTGATCAGTAAACGTGGATAAATCTTCTTGGTCTACACAATTACTTGGCTACCTCTCAGCTATTTACTGGTGTAAATAGTATGATCACTGGTGGAAGAGAGAGATTTTTGTATAATTTGTACTTTAGTGCCACTTCTCTCTGCTGAAGGTCTTACTTCATATGGCTCTCTAGGACAAAAAGATAAAGGTAAGCAAACACAAATGTAGAAATTCTATCTCTTGTCATGGTTTAGCTCCTACCTGGTAAATTTCGCAGCTAAAACCGAGTCATTAGGTTCCGAAATCCCTTCTCTTCCTTTCTCCTCCAGGGAAAGAGGAAAGGAAAATGAGAAAAAAAATACCACAAAACTTGCATGTTGGAAATTAAAACTACAATTTTAATGAAATAACAACAACAATAATAATAATAACGGTGATGACGAAAATAATGAGAAAGTGATAAAATACATATAAATATATGAGATTGTGCCCCCACCCCTCAATGACTGTATGTCACCACGAATACTGTAGTGCAGACAGGAGTGAATGGGTTTGCGGCTGGGAGGCAGCTGGATGCAGGAACTGGATTCAGGAATGCATGGATGTGGGGTCAGGAGCAAGCAGACTGATGAAGTCCTCGCTGGATATCGGCCATCACAGAAGAGAGGAGACCTTTGTGATCTCTCAATTTTATACCAAGTATGATGTATGTGGGATGGAATACTCTGTTGGTCAGTTTGGGGTCACCTGTCCTGTCTGACCCTCCCTGCAGGTGCAACCCTTTTTTCACCAGCTTGAGGATGGCCTTGGTTACTATAGGAATAAGTAGAGGCATTGGCCTTTCTGCATACCAATGTCCCTTATCATCACTTCTACAGAGAACACCATCTGAAACAATACACAATTAACTTTTCAGAAAATGAAGTTGCTTACATGAGACTTAGAGTCAGAAAACTGACTCTAGTTTAGCTCAAACCACAACACCTATACACTTACACCTGCCTACTCCAAACACTTGGTGTGCACAAAGTGAACGTGCCTGAGGCACAGGTTGAATGGGGAGTGCTGGGCACAGATCTCTGGGACAAAGCAATCAGTGCTCAAGCTCTTGCTCTACAAGAGGTATTCTGGGAAGAGGCTGACAAGTCACGGGTGAAATTGCACAGCACTAAAGGGTCACACCTGAACTCATTTCTGAGAGGCTTCAAAACATGCTGGAATTATGTGGCCCCACAGATATCTGGTGAACAATTGGAAAATCACAACTTTAACGCTAAAGGCTCTACTTTCCCTAACAAAACAAATGAAATGGGATTTATATTTTCTTATCATGTCTTGGAACATACACACACTTCCTTTTTGTATAGTGATATCCACTGATTTGTGATTTTGCCTTTTTATTAATCTCTTTGTTGCTTGGCGGTACTTCAGATTTAATATATTTGAAAGAATATCTTACATCGGAACGATTTTATAGGAAACCCTACAGGAAAAATCTTTGTGCATTTTTGCTTTGGGCTCTAGGTAAAAATGGAGTGTCACCATAATAGCAATTATGGGTGGTTATTACTCTTGATTAAAATTAAATTAAATTGCAGTTGTCAATGAAAGATATTTAATTATCACATAAAAACTGTCAGCCTTTCATTTTAAACATCTGCTAGATAAGCAGTAGCAGTGATGTAGAGCATTTGCCAGATACCTCGTCCACAACCCCCTTTGTATCGTCAGATAATTGAGACAATATGGTCTGAAATACTTCATTCTCTAAATCTGACTGTGTCTTACATATAACATAGATCTCAGAAGGTTTTCATCAGGTCAGATGTAAACAAATACAGTATTTCAGGATTATTTAATTCTTCAGATAAAGTGTTCTCTTGTCATATGGTGAAAATACCAATGGGTCACACCAGTATCCAATGTACTAATGTTTGGGATCTAAAGGATTTAACTAGTTCCTTTTTATTTTTCCTGACCCAGGTTTTCAACGTCTGTAAATCTCTTCAATCCTTCTGACATCAGTTCAGCTGAATGATTTCTCAGGCTGACATTTTCAAGGGTATTTAGGTGTTTACACATCCCTGAGGACCTCAGACTAACATTAGTTGCTATCTGAACTTCTGCCTCTACCTCCTCTGCTAGAAAGGAGGGTCATATTCTGATACTAGATATAAAAGGAATATGTCAGCATATCCAGATACCTGCCTGGAGGAATCTCTAGTTACACAGACCTCCTCTAAGAAAACAGCATTCTGAAACTGTGAGTATGCTCTGGAGAATTCAGTGTTATTAGAAGAAAAATTTTACTTCTAAGCTATTGTAATGCTTCAGTGTTGATTTTGGTCTCTTGAAGCTACTTGTAAAGAAGGTCACACGTTTTCATGAAGTGCAAAATTTAGAAGCTTTTTGATGTACAAAAGCTGAAATTTAAAAATCTCCAGCTTTAACTGACAGACACTCTTCTTAAACCAGAGAAGCTGTCCTCAATATTACTGCAAAATCTGAACTGGTTATGTAGGTTAGAGTTTTTTGACTTTGAGAGCAATGCAAAAACAGTGTTTCTGTTTAAATTGTATTTAAACCCTCATGTGGCTCCTGCAGCAGAGTTGAGATCTGTGCTGGGTTGGCAGCGCTGTGCCCACCTCACTGGGGCAGTGTCGCTCCTACTGGATTGCTGGTGCTACTCCCCACATCAAGTGCTTCTTAAAATTAATTATTTGTTCAGAAATATCTTACATACCATCACCGGACTTATCAGTTGTGCTAAAGCCACAACTCAGCTTGAGATTCTGTGTAATAAATATATGACAATCGGGACAATCTCAATTTAGCAGGAAAACGATTGGTACTGTAAAATTGAGAAAGGAAAAAAACCTTAATCAGCCTTTTGACAATACAGTTTTTAAAAGTCAATGCAGCATTGGCTTCTTTACTTCTTACCAATGTGCAAAGGAAGCACAAAGGAAAATAATTAAAGGAGAAGTAATTGAACAGTCATTAAAAGTTACTGCACTTCAGCATTGAGCTCTTTTGTCAGTGCTCAGCAAGAACTGACTCTTCTCACTGTGCAGGATGATGGTCAAGAAGAAATGATGCTTTTGGATGTTTTCGGAAAGCAATTTGTTATTTCTACTCCTTCCAAAGCTGCATTACATGTTCTGTCTGCTATGCTTCCCTTAAGAAATCAAATCTTTTACATGCAATATTTTACACTAAATTTTGAAAAAAAAAAAAAGAATCAAGCAAAGTAGAAGAAATAATTTTATTTAAAAAATTGATTTAAAAAAAAATCATAGGAAAATCTTGGCCCAGCTGGTACAGCTCTCTGTTACGGTTTTTAAGGTGAAAAGATAATTACCAGTATTTATGTGGGATTCTACCACAAGGATATTTACTCACAGTGAAGAAATCTGCCAGCAAATGAGCCTCCCTATTTTAGTGCTTGACAGTCAAGTTAATGCCTTTGATTAAGTTGGAAATGTTCAGATGGAACGTGTAATGTGATACATAATGTGATTATTTATTGATGTACAGAATTCGTTTTCAAACTTTGTAATGTATTCTTATTATTATCTTTTATTTATTGACTCTTTTCAGTACACCTGACATTTAAAGACTTACAAATCTCATCAATAAAAGGTTTGAGCTAGAAACAACCTTTACAGGCTGTCAGTGGTCTACCACCTCTTAGGGGAGACAAAACCTCTGTGATTCCAGCAACAAGGTGACTCCAACATCCACATCAGAGAAGAAAAGTAATCTCTGTCTATAGCTTCTACTTTTTCATTCAACAGAAGATTCTTAGGATGATGGACTTTCAGAATTGTCTTCCATAATATTGAAGAAAGTAAAAATAACTGAGAAATCTGTACAACTTCTTGAACTGACAAATAAAAGGACCAAAAAATGGTAGGAGGAGGTGAACTATGTTTTTTCCTCTGAAACTATTTTTTCAGATGATAAGTGAGTGCTGACGCTTCCATCTTCTACCTGACACGGGATGATCATCCTATCCAATCTTGAGATTTTCCTGCAAGTTTTAGAACTGCTCCTGTGTCAGATTTCCATCTTGTGTGATGCTCTATGTTCACCTGCAGTTGTTATCTCATTCTTTCCATATTAAAAAAAAAAATCTTCCCAGTGAACTGGGAGTCCAGTGGACTTCCAATGACCCGTTCTCATCGTTCGCCTGTCAACTTCTGCTCACTGGACTGCTATGTCTCACATACCTCCTGGCCATAAGAAGATTGTGAAATGTATTGAGTAAGAGGTGTTCACCACTCTTGGCATCATGCACAGTTCTGTGAAACATAAGTGACTTCATCTAGAGAATTCAGAATTTAACTTTATGGGTTGAATATGGCTGAATCTCTCATCTTTCTATTTTCAAAGGAGGCAGACATTTCTTTATATTATTTATGTTTTACAGCACCTCTCAAATCAGAAAATTAAAATCATTATTATTTTCTCTTTAAATGAAAATGTAGAGTGAAGCACTGGTTTCTGTGTTAACCTGAAATTCACATGACTCCATCTGCATCATTAGGTGGATTTCTTTCAGTTCAGTTCAAAAGTGGGTATTTTTCCTGACCTTCCTTCCAATTGGCTTCACTAATTACTTGTTACAGATCCTTACACTTAGGGATAAAAAATATCCTGAACAAGTTTGCTTTCATGTCTCCAAATCATCTTTTATGGAAAAACTTGTTTCTTATACTTATTCACCTGGAGTGGTCTTGTAGTACACTCTGGATGTCTAATCCCAGCTCTCAGTTCCTGCCAAGTGGGTTGTACGAATTTTGTTTCTGCCTTCCAAGGAAAGCGAGGATCTTGCTGAATATGTTTTGAAGAAGTCTAGGTCTCTCTTATCTGTCCTGATAGTGGTATTAAATATGCTACTTAAAAATCTTATGGGCTTTAATAGTGCAATGCCAATGTGCCTATTAAATTGTGTTTTTTTCAGTATGAGCACTAAAGAAATGAAGTCAGTTCAGATATAAAATTAGGATTACAGCTGGGGTAGAAGTGATGAACTTTTAAAGCATGGAGAAAATGGTCAGAATAGATACAATCTCTTAAACTGTTTAAAATTAACACGTACTAAACCAAAATTAGGCATAATAATAGCACTTAATATAACCTGTCAAGAGATGTTTTTAATGGGCTCAGTTCAATTATACCTGTCAAAGAATGGGAATTTTTTTCTTCTAGTTCAAAATGTAATTTCAAGCCTTGAGATATTATTTTTGAATGCTAATAATATTAAGTTGGAGGTTGTAAGGACAATATTAATCCTAATTTGGACTAATATGGTTGCTTGTTTTCATCTGTATCTGCATGGAGACAGATTGTGACCCAATTAAGTAAGACATTTTGTAGAGCAGAAAAAGTGTTTTCATTTTTCTCAACATACAAAACAAAACCCCAAAAACAAAACCAACAAAAATAAACCCAAACTCTCATCCTTGAAACAGCAAATACGATAGATTTTGTGCTACTAATGGCTTAATAGCTTTGCTTTTAACAGAGTAGAAGGTACAGAAAGTATGTTTCAAATTTGGATAAAAGTTCCTAGAAAACTACTCTATTGATCTATTTTTATCACAAAAGAATAATTAGTGAAAAAGAAAAGCCAGCATCATAAATGACTCAAGATGTGTTTTTCAGTTTGTAACTAAAAATTACTGTGATTAACACAGATTATGATTTTCTTATCTTGCTACTGTGTCTGATTTTTTTTTTTTATTTATTGATAAGTATTTTAAACCCTTGTATCTATTCTTAGGTCCCTGTTCCCTGCTGGTCTACACATACTAATGTATACCTTGTTCCTTTACCACCCTACTCATATGCACTCCTGACAAAACTATTCTGTCCAATTATATAATTCAAATATACTTTTAAACCCATTGTCCAATGGGTTCTTGACTTTATGATTTTGCACAGTTTGATTTAGTAGTCCATTTTTTCATCATGAGGATAACCTAAGAACACTTATTTTCAAAACTGACTTGGTCTTGGGAAAAGCAGAAAAGAGCCATAGTGAGGTCTTTGTGAGAGATTAAATGCAATTTCTGTCTTTTCTGTATCAAGTTGCAAATCTGTACAAATAAATCTGCAATACAGTGGAAAGAAACCAGATGCTATTGTACAAATATCAGCTTTCCTTAAAAAAGCATTATAACAGAATAGAACAATATGAGATTCTGATTGAGTGGACTAACAGTAAACTCCCTTGTGTGAACTAAGTCTATGAAACTGGGTAAGGTCAAACAGAGGAATCCATTTAGGAGGTTATTTAATTAAAGTTTCATCACCGAGGTCCACAAGTTTCAGTGAATAATAAGTGAAGTTATGCGCTCTCAGGAGTGCAATACACACCTTCAGCGGTCAACTTTACAGTAGAAGTAATCTGCACACAAATTCCTTTCCAGGTATCATTAGAAGAATATTGGATGGTGCATTTATTATTCTGTGTGAGTCTGCATATCTCCAAGGACAGGAGCTCTTGCTAAACAGTGGATATTTATGTGGAAACAATCCAATATACCCAACAATCAGAAGATTTTGTGCCATAGTTACAGAAAACTTCTTTTTTAAAAGCCAATCTAATGCACAAACACTTCGGCAGGTTTGTTTCTCAAATAAAGGTATTCCCAACAAAAAATATGCAGGTATTTTGGGGTTATAATATTTATATACTTATTACAAGGATTAAGTTTGGAAACTGTTTAGGAGCTTTTGTTTCAAGTCGGAAAGCCTTCAGCTAGGTCATCTGCCCTGTATTCTATCATGAGTGTATAAAAGGCTTTTTCAACATCAAAGAATATTGCCTCAGTAATTTTTTTACCCTGTGTTCTTTGATGTCTTTTCTAGATTTTGATATTTTCGATAGCTGGCACTTTCAAAATACAGCCTGAAAGACCTTCAAAGGCCTTTTGGTTTTATTATATCTTTGCAGGTGGATACTCCTGCAGAAGTTTACTTACAATACCTTATGACCACAGTCAGTGGCTTAATGTACCTGTGATCTGGAATCCTGTGATCTTCAGTTGTTTTGATCATTAGGGTTACTACCTACACAGCTACCTGAAAACGTGGAAAAATGTTTCTGTTATTTGTTATAATTTTTAATGTACAAAAAACAGAAGGTCAGAGTTTGCAGTGTAATTCATTAGTTTTGTATCATAGTCTGTTAATTTTATTTTCCTGAAGTGGCTAAAAATTTACAAATTCTTTAATACCACAACATAAAGAAAATTCAGTCATAACAAGCTTTATAACACAGAGAAGCTCAGGGGGTCTGTGCTGGTGTCTAACAGGCATCTATAAAGGGCAGACAGACAGGTGCACTCGATGGTGTGTATGTGCAGCTTATTGTTGTGCAGTCCTGTGTATATTATATATGCTTGTTACATGGCCTGATGTGTTCTACTTGCCTAATGGACAACTGTCTTTCAAGGACTAGATTAATTTTTCTGGCAAGTTATTGTGCAACGTGAAAAGTTGGATATGTTATGTGATTAGATGAAGCAGTGTTAACAGAAATTAAAAAAGACATAGCAGACTTGTTCCTAGTTAGGGGGAACTATCATCAATTTGAGTTAGCATTTAGAAAAAATGGATAAGAATTAAATGAGGTAAGTAATAGTACATGCAATATTGCATTTAGATATCTGCTATCAGACTCCTTAATATCACTGAGGAGGGCTGTGAGAATAACTAAAATAAATATATATAGAAAGTTTCCAGAAAGTGAAAACTTGTTAACTGATGATGAGACGAAAGTGAATTTGCTGTTTTAAAGTCCTTACAAAATAAGTAGCATCAGACTTGTGTATCTGAAAGAAGTCTTAGCAAGGAATAAAACTGTGAACTTCAAAAAATATTCTAAAATTTTCTCTGTTTTTTCACATGCTCAGGAAGTGGCCATGCGTTTCAAATACTGTACTAAGAATGCAGGAAGCAAAAGCAGAAAGCAACCTATCAGATAGTCTGAAATTCTTGTAAGAGAACATTTTTTTTTTTTGTGACGCTTGGCATAACCCAGTTTAAGGTTGATGTGCTTGATCTCTCTATCTGCAACGTCTGTGGTTTGATTTCTCCAAAAGCTTTTCACCCATCAGCCAACAGGAAGCATTGCCAGGTAAGGGAACTTGTGATGCAGAGTCTAAGCTGTTTGCTACCTAGACCAAAATCACAGAATCATTTGGGTTGCAAAAGAGCTTTAAGAACATTAAATCCAACTGGAAACCTAACGCTGCCAAGGTCACCACTAAACCATGTCCCCAAGCACCACATCCGCACATCTTCTAAAGACTTCCAGGGATGGCAGCTCAACCACTTCTCTGGGCAGCCTGTTCCAATGCTTGACAGCTCTTTTGGTGAGGAAATGTTTCATAATATTCAATTTAAACTTCCTCTGACTCAACTTGAGGCCATTTCCTCTTGTCCTACATTTTTGTTACTTGGCAGAAGAGACCAACACCCACCTCACTACAACCTCCTTTCAGGTAGTAGTAGAAAGCAATAAGGTGTCCCCTCAGCCTCCTTTTCTCCAGTTTAAACAATCCCAGTTCCCTCAGACTTGTTCTCTGGATCCTTCACCAACTTTGCTACTCTTCTTTGGATGTGCTCCAGCAGCTCAACTTCCTTCTTGTAGTGAGAGGCCCAAACCTGAACAGAGGATGGGAACAGAGGGTGTCCGTGCTCTATCCAGCTCACAGGAGCAGGGCATGTGCAAAAGAAAGCTTGTTTTTCCTTCAAGGAAAATATTGTATACTGATGGCCTAGTGCCTTCCCAACTTCCCAGACTGATTCCATCATGGGCTGAAGCATTTATTCTAGACATGATTCATCAATATAGGATAGTACACATGAACCCTATGTTCTAAAATGTGTTTCAGAAAAGAACCCTTCTTATATCGTGCTGCTCTTTAGATAGAAAACAATTTTTTAAAGTTAAAACCATGGAAATATTGCTGAAGAGTCATCTGGGTTAGTCTGCTGATGTAGAGAAGTTAAGCTAATAAAAAATGATAATACTCTGATACAGCAAATGGTGAAAAGTCAATTTCTTATTCTTCATTTATCCTTCCTACTTCCGCTAATATCACAGTTTTACTCAATAAAAATATTTTTAAGTGAATCCTAATTAATTGTAGTTATAGATCTAGTTAATGGAAAGAGTGATACAGGTTCTTAAACATTTTTAAAGGTTTTATCACAGATGGTGAGATGCTACATTAAATGTAATCCTATTTTAATAATATATACTTATTAAAAATTGCACCACGTTATTGTCATTGTTACTGTTCATTCTGTATTTTATACTGACCATTGCCTCACAAATAAAGCAAAAATGATATATTTATCCATTTTTATTTCAGCTGAATAAGCACAAGCCATACTACAGCAAGTATGGATGGAGTATATTTTGAAGGGACTGTTAGTTACTACTGCTTTTTCTTTTATTCACTTGTGACATAGTGGTAAGGGGATTATTTTTGCCATTCCAAAATAAATATTTTAGCTGATATTTCTTCTGAGTTTTTCAAGACCCTTTGCATCCACAGATTCAAATCATAGCAGGGTTTGTATTAAGCTTTTACTTCTCAGATAGACATCAGCAAAATGAATGGGATTGTGCTGTAATGATTTTCTTCCGGTAGAACATTACGTAGGCACTGTTTCTTCCATGATCTTTCCTCTATTTTTATGTAATGCAATTTTGAATAATACATGATATTTCAGGAGGTGGGTTTTGACAGTCTGTTTCTATGTGCCATAAATGAGAATAACTCTACAACTGCTCTGAATTTTTGCTGAGTGCTGCTCAACTTATGGACTGTACTGAGACTTTTATATTTCTTTTATTTCACTTTCTAGTCAGGCCAACTGAGGACAAAATACAGGGAGAATTTTGCTGAAAATCGGTACATAAACCTGAGCTCTATTTTGTACTTCATGCAAGGAATACTCATACGGCACTTTGTCCCATCTGGAGGGTGTTTTGATTTACCATTTCACACACACACAAAAAAGTGGATTCTGGTATTCAAAATCTGTATATCCTACTGGCTTATAGACCACAGGTCCAGAAATAGACTCAGAAAAATACACCACAAATTCATTTTATTGTTAGCACAGAAACTATCACTGAGTAGGTCAAAGGGCTGGGTTATTCTTTATCTGTTGTAACAAGAAATGGGATGATGAAATTTGAGGGAAGATCCAAATTTGACCTCTCTACTGGTGCTGTGCTGCCAAGGAAAATGTTTTAATGCAAAGAGGAAATTATAGCTAAGTTCTTTGCTGATCTGCGCCAGGGAATGAGATACCTGTGATTTGGAGAAGTATGATTTTTTGTGCCAAGAGCTCTGAGGTCAGTATTATACTGTATTACTGTATTTCACTGACAGTATTGGAACAACACAAGCTTATAAATTCGTGGCAATTTGTCTAATTTTATACAGAGTAGATTGAATTCGTCCCTCTCCTTTCTACTGATGATGAAGGTTGATAATAATTGAATGCAAGTTGGTAGAAACCTGTGGGTATGTGCCAATGTTAATAAGATGATAATATATGCCATCATTTTTCATTGCTTATCCTAGCTGAGAACCTTAAAGTGAAAATACATTTAAATTGATTGAACTGTATCTTTTGAGAAATAGCAACCCAAAGGATGTCATAGTGGATATTTATCAAGCCTTATCAGTGATGTCACAGGCAAAAGAGATATGGCAGCTTAACTGTGTCGTCTTATGAGGTAACAGTTGGAGTACGAGGCAACAGAAGACGATATAAATAAAAGTTAAACTTGAACATAAATTTAATACAATAATGTTGCAGGGTTTTAAGGTTGACTAATAGTCAGGTTGGGAGTATGGTCAGCTGCCACTTGATTGTCACAAAACTTTCATCTTCCATTGAAGATAAAAATAGATTTGTGAGGCTTGAAATGAAGCCTAGATTTCCAAGGAGTACCTGGAACCCTCTCTATTTTTCTCAGTAATATTATCTATCATTGCTACGACTGCTCAAACAGGGGAGGTTCTCATGCTAAAAACTGATTTTAATGTCTTCTTCATAGACAAATTGGTACTGTCTGAAGAGCAAACATATGTATACCAAGCAATAAAATCAAGAGGTGTATACAGAATTCTGACTAGCTTTGTATGCTCTTGTGTACAGCACTTTTTTTTAGTACTGAAGTCATAATATTTTTTTTCTTACAGATGCAAATTGTATTTAAAATTATTATTCCTAATGAGATCGGTAGCGAAAGGTTGTTTTCAATTTAGTTACTACAACATCTAATTTGAATTTTGGTTTTGCTTTAAAATAAGTAAATTTAGTCAATTATTTTATGTAAACATGAGTGTGTTTCTTGTTTTCTATGCAAATGAATGAGGACTTGTGTTATCAGGTTAATTAGTTCCAAGTCTCTAAGGTTTGTTCACACCAATGAATACAGACTATATTTGAATATAGCTACTTATTTGTTGCTGATGCAGCACTGAGATCCAGAAACTCTTTTGTTTGGTCAATGATCTCAGGAACCAATATTTTACACAATATTATTAAGTTTGAGTATGTATTCAGGACATAGTAGTTTTTAGCCTATGGATTACAAAGTCTCTTCTTTCAAGATAGTACAACACTTTCATGTTTTTGTCTCACAAATTATATATTAATTCTCATAATTTTTTGAAAAGATTTCTCCTAACATAGCCTCAGTTTTTATAGTAAAAAAACCCAAATGGAATAATGAAAAATACTCTTGCAATATAGCAAAAAGTTTTGTTTGATTTTATATCAGCTGCATGTTTGATGGAAGATGTTGAGGTTTTTCCACAATAGCTTTGGCTTGTGTTTATCTAATCTTAATATAGGTTTTAGTCACCTAGAGATCAATTTTTAAAATTCTGCTTTGCTTAGAAATACACTTTTCTACTTTCAGTAGCATCTACTGTGTACTCTTCCATTCTCAAATTTAAATTTACTTGGGGCTGCATTCTTCCTTACTGTTTGCTGCTATTTCCCAAATTATTGTCATATACCAAGCTGCAAGTTTTTTCCAGTTATCCTAATGATTACAGCCCCCACCCCTCAAATGCTGACAAAGTTTTATTTATCTGTAATGACTTTCTGATTACTTCTCCCTATATTTTTCTAATTGCATCTATTTATCCTGAAAGCCTTACTATAAGCTATGTTTTATCTGTATTCATAAAACGTAGGATTTTTAATAGCAAATGTCTTTGAAAACTAGGTTTTTAAGGAAGTCATGAATATAAAAACTTCCTAAACTTCCTACTTTCTTTTGAATCAGTAACATATTGGTGCAGAATCATTATCCATCTGATGCTTTCTATTTCCTGGATGCTGCAGTGGATGATTGCCTTCTTTAGTGCTGCTTTATACTCCATAGTGCAAAAAAAACCCCTGAAGATATTAGCAGAAATTCTGCACTAAACACAGAACAGATATAGCTTTCTTTCCTCCAAAACACCAATAAAAATGCTTCTAATATCATGCTTATATACAGCTTTCCTTGCTACTGAGTGTTATCACAGCGTTAATTGCTACCTCCCTAAATTTCCTTAATTACTGTTGACATTGGTAGAAGACAGAAGTTATTATTAGTGTAGGTTGAGAGATTGTAACTTAATAAACTCTGAAGAGTTTGTAACTTAAACAGGAGAAGCAAAACACAGGAAGAAGGACACAACATGCAAACACAGTTGTTTGAAGCGTTCTGTTCCATGATTTTATTGTGTCTTATTTATCTGAAATCTTTCTTCTGTTTTAGTTTATTGGGTTTTGTTGCAAGGACAAAAGTAGAAGAGGAAAGACAGACTGCAAAAAATGGAAAGCTAGAGAGAAGAAGAAGGGGTTCACAGGCAATAACCAGGGTTAAAGCTTTACAGAGGCAAAGAAAAATGTTGCCTTCATTCAAACATGTGGAATAAAAGGTGTGGCTTCCAGTGTGATCTCAAACAGAGTCTGCTTAGACTCAAGTTTAGGTGTAAATTAGAGTGAAAATGTTTAGATAACTTAAATTCAGAAGTTTCTGCATGCCTCCTATCATTATTGCTACTGTTAAATAGCCCTAATATGCTTGGTAATCTTTTCATAATGTGACACTGTTATGATTGAATGGTTATTTGTTTTGTTCTGCAAAACTCGTTTACCATTTTTCCCATTTCTGTTTTCCCCAAGCTGCAGTTTTATATGTATCTTCAATGCCAAGATACTGAAACAGGAGATTTTTAAGAATTCAGAAAAATGTATTTGACTTTGAAAATTTTTAACTTTTAAAAAAATGTGAGGCAAATAGCAATTTGCAATAAATGAAACCCAAGTCAAAGTTTTGTATTTTTTCTTACTATTTTATAGGGCTCCCAAATTAATGAATTTCGTAAAGTAAGTTTTTTAAATAGAAGAATAATTTTACTTCTTCCTTTTAATTTTATTGACCAGGACTGCTTCATTTTGCCCCTGTACTTAACATGTATCTCAGATATAACTCATAATCTGCACAGGCCTCTTGAGGGAGTGTGCTCCCCAGGCTAAGAGCCCCTCTAGCTTACTTTAAAGATGAAGGATATACCAAATCTGAGCTTCCTTGTAGGTTTCTCCTTTTTCTTCTTTTTACATAACCCATATTTTGGGTTTTTATAAGTCCTGTTTAACTTAAAAGCTCCTGAAATCTTCAAAAAAATATTATGCAGAGAAAGATAATGAAAGACAGACAAATAAAATGAAGACAAATGTTCAAGCTGCAACTTGTTTCTTCAGCTTGGGAAAAAGTATAAAGCCCCTTTTATTTCAAAAGCTAAATGAATTTAAATTGACATACAGTTACTAAAATATATTAGCAAACTAAATGGTAAATTTCTTTTTCATAAAACTGCTGAACCCAATATCCAGCTACTTTTCTGGGACAAGGACTACTCTGATCTGAGCAAGCATTTTTACAAAAACTAATGCATTGCCTCACCAAAGTGTGATCTTAGTGAGTAAAATATTTCTGTTCTACCTTCTGGCATGCAGAGACTTCAGATGAGAGTCTGAATTACTGTCACTGTTGTGCAAATACAGGGAGACGAGATACAAATTGTGGTCAGTACTTAGATTCCTAAAAGAGAAAGAGGAAGGTGGAAATGGGTATTTTAAATACATTTCTCTGCCTTGATTTAGATTCTGACTTGAATCTTTGTATTGAGCCCAATGCTTTTCTGCATGAGAAGTACAAATATTGTGGCATCATCTGAAGCTGGATGGTAAAACCTAGAAATGGTTTACAGTTAATTTGCCCTTTGGTCTCAGTAGAACTAGACTTCTAGAGGAAACAGTGTGCAGGTAGTACAGTCCTTCAGGAGTATTCCTGTCTCAGTGTGAGTCACCCGTGGCCACAGGAGGACCCATCATGGATCACTTTACGAAGATACAGGTGGCTCTAGTGCCAGACCTCAAGGAGTGCTGACAGCAGAGCTGGCGTCGTCGCCTTTACACCTCTACAAAAAGCATTATTTGTTGAAAATTACTAGATCCAGTTATCTGCTGATTTATGTCCATTTTGTGATAAAGCTGCTGATAAAGATTAAATATCAGTTGCATGTCATGATTCAGTCAGAATGAAAGTGCTCTTAATTTGAACAACAAATCTCCACAGGCTGTCCCTGCTGGCCCTTCCAGATGGGCAATATGTTGTTGAACCTTATAAAAATAATATTGCTGATAGGAAAATACTTTTCTTTCTCCCAATGCCCCTGAGATATGTTTGAGTTTTCTTTGTAATTTTGGGGTTTTTTTATAATCTTATTGAAGAAGGAACACAAGGCAGGGAGCAGAGACAAAGAATAACCAGTCAATACCTTTCAACGCAAGAAGCACCTTTGCACCAGATTTTCCTAGATATTTTGCATTGGTCTTGTTTAAATCAATGATAGCATCTCCAGTACACTGAATGGGACCAGAGTTCATTTTAGTGCTGAGTGCTTTTGAAACTCCTTTCCCACTGGTATTTAACAGTGACCTCCCTTTTCCTTTCCCCTAGTTAGTAAACAGTTTTGGAAAGTCTAATTAAAAATGGAGCACGATATTAGTAGAGTATTTGCCCACTTCCAGTTGTAAACTGTAGAGAGAGGTAGCCAGACCACCTACCATCTCTTAAATCATTGAGACTGTATTAGGTTAATTTTAATTTACTTAAATTCAGTCTATGTCTCTCTCTCTTTCTATCCAGATAAGCAGAGGAAACAGATGGAGGCTATTTACCATAATTAGATGAATTTTAGCAATGCAGGAGGCACAGCAGACTCTGGAGGAGAAGGACTTCACATGCTGGGGTAGGTGAGTATTAATCTGCTGCCCTTGTATTATGTGTTCATTTTAATGGTGTCAACACTTGTCAAACCCTGATATGGGCAGAAGAGGAATAGTGTTATAGTGAATGGTGAACTGCAGGCTTTGTAGTAGAAAGTTTTCACATTGGCTAATGATAGACAACTTTTTCTCTAAAAACATTTGTAAAGCTTCAAAACTACACTGAAACCTTGGTCTATTTGAAGTCCAGTAGCACTTTGGCACATTCTTCACTCTCACCAGGTTTCCCTGGTGGACTTCACCTGCACGGGTGCCAGGAATCCCCACTATTTCATTCATCTTCTGAGACACTCCTCACAAAATCCTAATCAATGCATTTATTGTTGTAATGCATTGAATGAACTAAGTCAAGAAAAAGATGTGTAAGATAATACCTTTCAAAGACATTCATTTTCCTGGTCTGTGACTTCTGTGGCCTGCTCTTCTGGAGCAGATACTGTTTGCACAGTATTTTGTCTTCTACCAGGGTGGTCAATGCTTGATAAATTATGTAGAACATCAGTAAACTCGTAGGACTTTTAAACAAGATGAATGGACTGGGAATTTTTAAGGATCTGGGCTGGATCTTATTCCATTCAACTTGTTTAATACAGATCTTTGATCCATTGTTCCACATAACAAGCTCTCACAATTGATTCATATTTTTGCAGGACACTGGGAAAAGCACAAATGACAAAACTAGTAGTCTTCAGCATTGTAAAAAACCACCAAACGTTTGGCCCTATTACTTTATGTATTTTTCCCAGCTGAAAACCCCACTTCATGGGTTTTTTTTCACAACCACATTGGGCAGTGATGTAGTTTTCTTCTAGTACCATATTATAACAATCTGTTTTATAATGTTGAAATTTAGAAAATTTTTGAAATTTAATGTTTCCTATATTTTTCTTAATAATATTTGTCATGTTAAAATAATAAAGCACTTATGTTAATGTTACCAACATAAATAATTTTATTAATTTTTAAGAAACATTTTTCATTAGATATTTTCTATTATACTGGGGAACCTTTGTCCAGAAAAAAACCCAAACTGATCCGTGTGTAAGTAATAATGCATGTTTAAAAAAAAAATAAATTTGTCTTACAGATATTATCCTAGACATTTTTTTTATTATCTGAATATAAATCAGTAAAACATCTGGCATTTTCATAACTTTAAACTTGGGGTAAATGTTTTCAGCAGAAATCAGTATTTTAGGAAAAGTCAGTTATTAACATCCTGCCTTCCCAACCCTCATGCTGATCTCAATTTTGAACTGGTAAAGAAAATCCTCATCCTTCTAAGTCATAGGACCTTGGCCAGGAGAAGCATTTGTAATGATCTTTGATTCTAGAGTTTCAGGATGTGATCCCTTTTTCCTAGAGATTTTATATCAGCTCATTGAGGGATAAACAGTGGGCAGCTAGTTAGGTGCAGCGTTTTAATGGAGTGTTTGAAGGCTTTGCATAAATTTTTAATAATTTGGAGCTCTTCTTTGAAACACCAGTGAATCTTATTTCCATAATTTACCAGTTAAAGGAAATGCGTTAAGAAAACATTCTAAAAGTCATTAGTTATAAACTCAAAACAACACATAAAGTAAAGGAAAAATTATGGTGTTATTGGCTTGGCACCCCAAAATTATTTGTTTTTCACATATTTTCCACAGGCACTGTTGTTCTTTTTTGGGAAAATAATATTTTTATTTTACATTTGCAGTTTTCTGTGTGCCTACTTACCATGATTATAATTTCTAGCATTTAATCATAACATTTTAATCTGTTAAGTTTGTAACTTTTCTTACCCTAATTCTTCATTGCCTTTCTAGGCTGTATTGTAAAATTCATAAACCTGACAAATTAAAAATAGATTCATATATTTTGCAGATATTTTATACTTGAGCTGAAGAATTCAAGTATGACAATTCACTTAATATGAAAGGTGTTAAATACTTTATTTTACCTCAATGTGTCATATTCTTCCCTCTTTCACTCACTCCCTTTCAGCCAAGCAAACCAAGAACACTATTTTCCTCATTTCAGTTTAAATATGTGAAACCACTTTTTTCTAAATACATATGAAAATTATTTCGCAAACACTTGTCTAGTGCATTGCCTTTAATTGAAAGACAAAAGAAAAGTGGTGGGAAAATGATGTAAGATTCATAAAGAAAACATTATTTCAGACTTTGTCTGAAGGCTTTTCTGTCAGTGGATTAATGCGCTGATTCCCTGGACCCTTTCACCCTGCACCTAAGACCTGATCTTAAATCCCAGTTTAATAACTAGTAAAATGAATGTTTGTTCCAGCTGAGATCTCACCTTTGTACACTTCAAAAAACTACCAATCAATTAGGAACAGCCAAATCTTGACCTTCCAGCAAAGCCTTTGTTAGAACTGAAGTGTGATGGGAAATGTGAAATCTCCTCGGTCTTCTTGTCATGTCCAATTCATTTCTTTTCCAAGAGACTTCTACAGAGTTGGAACACTTCAGTGAGCAAAACCACAAAGCAATTTTTGTTTTTGTGAATGCTAAATGCACTTGCATGGTGTTGAAGCAAACATAGCAAGAAAAATCAGGAGAGAGCTTTTGAAGTGCATTATATTTAATAAAGAAAGGTTTTCTTCCTTTTCTCCACCTTGTTTGTCTAACTGCCCATTTGGGTCTCCCGGCAGGCAGACAGCACAGGACCTGTATATCAGAAGGGATTTGCAGGACGTGTCAATATGTCCTGGGGGACAGCCGTGTACTAGAACGCACTTTATCCCCCCTGCGATACTGACACATCTATGGGCCTCTGGTGCTTGTGGTTGTAGTGATAAATTATCTATTTTTATAGCCACATAGTTTTATGAATATTTCATTTTATGCAAGATACTTGTCCTGCTGAAAGCAAAAATTCCTGTTCCATATTTTTAACTTCGGTTGCTGAAAGAGACGTTGAAGTGTTTCAGATACTTGATGCAAAATGCTAATTTATACCAGTCTTTTAGCTGTGGGATTGATCTGCAATCTTATTTCTTTATATAATTTTACCTCGTCTTTAGATGTCAGAAATGTTTTCCATACTTCTCTTTCCCACAGTTCTGAATTTTATAAAGTAACTCTGGCAATTATTGTGGGGTTTCTGCACCACTTTTTTACAGTATAGAAATTAGAATATATAAAGTATGAAAAGGGTTAGCAATACTTGGGTGATCCTTTTTTGGAATTAAATAGCCTAAATTTTATTTGTATAGCTTTGTCTCTTTTTATATTATTTTTTTAAGGTTTGTTTGTTGCTTTGATATACTCACATCTCAAAGGAATGAATTAATAGATTAATATCATAAGTTACAAGATATAAAATCCAGTTTTAAACCTAAGGTTCACCATAAAGTATCATTGAAATCTGTCATGTTGTGGTGAGTAAATCTTTTTTATAGCCAAAATAAATATAGAGTATTTTCAGTACAGACGTGTGAGAGAGGAGAGCGCACTACTAGGTCTTACAAGCTCCATCTGTGGAAGAAATTTGCTGGATCTTCAAATCAAATTTGACTTCATTTGGGCTAGCAGTTTTCCATTATATGGGATATAATATTAAATATTGGAATCTTGGCTGTAATTTCCTAGTTTAAAATTTCATATCACTTGGCTTTGTGGTATTCATATGAGGAAAAAGTTTTGGAATAAACAATTGGAACCTGCGAGTCTCTGTCATGCTGCTAATTTGTTAATAACAACCATTTGTGGTAGCTGCACCTGCTAGCTAGTTCTTCCCAATATTTTCAGTGCTCCACGACACAAACTGAGTTGAGGCAGATGTTACCAAGTTCATGTACACCGTGTTTTGATGATTCTGGGCATACATCAGCAGCATCCCCTACTCAAGACTATTGATCCAATATTATATATTGATCCCTGCATTAGGCTTCAAAGAGCACTACTCCTGTTACTGAGAATCCTTGACAGATTAAATAAGAAACTTCATAAGAATGGGAGCCCAGCCTGGTTTCCACTGTTACGTGTCAAGACCTTCTTTCAGCTCTTCTCCTGCTAATAACAGATCTTGACTCTGTCATCTGTTATCACTTACGTCTACGGGATCCCTGCTCTGATGGTGTCCATAAAGAGAAGCCCATTAGTTTTATTTAGAGTCAGTATTCATTTTGATTTATATGTGCCCTGCTATCTTTTAACTGAAGGATAACTGCATATATACAAGGACAAGAAAGACAGGGAACATAAATACAGGACATGAACTGACTTGGCCCCTAAGGCACCAGAGAGTTTTTCTGTAGACATGCACCAAGCAAAAATTAGAGCTCATAACCTCCTATTCACCCTTTGTGATTGAAGTCTGGAGTCTGGGTTATCCATACACATAAAAAGGGTTCCAACTAAAATCTCTAGCATGATGTAGAGAGGGTATCCTGCGTTACAAAGCACTGCTTGCTTCTGGAATTTGCTATGGCACCTCTCAGAGTAACATTTTCAGTGTAACACACCGTAGTTAAGTCTTACTATGTTTTCTTTATACATCATTAGAAAATTCAGAGCAAATATGCTCCAAAGTCAGATGAGAATTTGATGATAAAAACAGTTTCCAGAACTCTTCTACTCTGAGTAGATAACAAGTAAAACATTTGGGAAGGACTCATATTTGCAGTGCAGATTCTAGGTTTAGTACTGAACAAATCATTGTTTAATAGTACAAAGAACAGGTTCTTCATTCTTCCCAAAAACAAGTTGTCTCCTTTTCTCTTGTGAAAGTTACAAATTGAAACTCAAAACTGCAAAGACAAAAAGAGATTACAAAAATAGTGCAAATGCAATGAGCTGAGGAAAGGCAGTGCCCCATGTTATGGGGTTTATTTGAGGAGTAGGGGGAAAATTTGTCAGTGAATTTATTCCAGACTCCATATTAGCATAAATAAAACCTGTCTCTTTTTCTTTGGTGCTTGAAAACTTTTCAGAGTTTGTTCTTCCAGTGGTGATTTCTGACTCATATTCACTAATGGATGGAAAGGAAAGATAAAAAAAAGAGTAGACTGAGAGTAGAGAAGATGATTTCCATTTCTGTCAAGTGCAGACATTGGAGGTCTTTTTAATTTATTTTTTTACAGTTCCATCTGCATAAATTAGCTAGGATGTCTTAAGTAACGTACATTTTTTCACCTTGTCTTGGTGAAAATTCCCTCCTTGCACTGTCAATGCTTAAATTGTAACACAGACTAAATATTTAATAGAAAAGAGGGATCTAAACCCTTATCTTAAATATGGTTCATGATTTCTGCTACATTTACCAAAGACAGTCCTATATACCTAGTTATTTTGGCAACAGACAAGTCTTTTTAAGTTTTCTTTTGTTGGAAGTCATCTTCCGTTGAATCCTGAATAAGATCAGTAAATGCATTTTTAATGCACAAGAGGTGTATTTTATTTAAGCAGAAGATTCTTAAAATATTTAGCATCCTTTCCATTCTCTGTTGAAATAATCTCCAGTTTCTTTGCAGTACGTGTTGACCTTGATATTACTGCAGACTATATTTCTGTTTTGTTTCATAGCAAAATACTCTGAAAAGAGATGGCTGCTTATTAAACCTATCTGTTGTGTAAGCATAAAAACAAACAGCTGGTTCTAGATCAGATCTTTACAGGGAATCAACAACACTATTTTAAATTGCATCAGCTGAGAGTCTGACCCCTCCTCTTAAAAGAAGTTACACTGCACTTGCAAAAAGCCTCTCTCTCAGGATTTCACTGAAGACTCATATAAAACCCCATGTAGGTGGGCTACTAAGACTTTTGTTCTGCAAACTCTCATTTATGCAAATAAACCCTTTGAAACAGATAATTTTTATTATTTGGTTTAGGCTTGGGTATCTGATCACATGAATGAATCAGCCAGGATTTTACTCTTCATCTTAGAGTGAAAAATTACCACAGTTTAGATCCATGAAAGAAGTTCCTCTAATCTTACCTCTACCATTACAATGAAGATTTTGTTTAGCAGGATATGACTGGATTTACACTGTTCTGCAGCTGGCTCTTTGTTAGTTTCTGATCTCATTCATTGATAGAGCTACATCTAAGGAACACTGGTCCTTCCTACCCTTTTTTCCCTGCCATCTGCAATTTCATAGTACCAGATGAGATTCATATGTTGGTTTAAATAAAAGCTTTGTTTATTGTTCATCCAGGATAATCAGAAAGAAGTAGTAGAGGAAAGAATTTATATCTATGGCTCTTAAAAGCAGCAAAACAGTTGCTAACTGCCAAAGTTTTCAGAGATGGTCAGCAAAACTTCGTAGCCAGAGGATCTGCTGAATCTCAGAAACTGCTTCTTCATCATGAATACCTGTGCAGAAGTTTGAAAAAAGAAATGTTTCACAAGTCTGAACATGTCGACTGTATCTGTACAGCCTGACCTTCAAAACTTCACGTTATGCCAAAAATTGTACTTCCAGAACTGTCTTGTTAGGAGCTTCTCTTCAAAAAGCTACCATTCACTTCTTCTAAAGTACTATAATAGATGAACTAACAAGACACCACAATTCTCCTGGGACTTGACCCAAGACCTACCTGACTGAATAGACATTTTTCAGCAGCCAGAAGGAAGCATTGCATCGTCTAAACGTCCTGTATAGACTGGCCAAAGGACTTAACTATTTTAATTTTTAATTCTCTCCTGAAACTAGTTAAGTGCATTTTTACTAAAACATAATTTTTATAAAGAAGCTGCAGCTATTCCTCTTTGGTTTTTTTCTCTCAGTCGTTTTAGTTTTCAGCTTCAGTATTCATGGCAGGTGTGGACAAGGTGATATTGATGTGTCATTTCGTACTTTCATAAGCTATACTATCTGCAGCAATCAACGTGTACTTTAATGAATACCCTACTTATGCCTGCTGTAATGGGTAGTATTAGTTACAATGGGATCTCCATACACTGGTGTCATTCTGCAGAGGTCTTTTGACCTCAGAACTATAGTAATTTTGCACATCAATATCTGGTCTGTCCTATATAAGTGTAATAGCAGAGTCCTAATATTACAAGTGTCATTTGAGAAAACACCATGAGAGAGGTTTTTTCCACCCTTTTTATTGTTATTGTTGTCTACCATTCATAAAGCTTAAGCAAAGCAATCTTAAATCTATTTCATGCTCTGATATTGGTTTACAGTAATCCCTGGATTTTTTTTTAAACACCACAATAAGCTGTACATCACTTTTACTGATGGTAAGGATGACTATGACTGTGTGTTGTAGTAAAAAAAGGAATTACATATGGCATAGTTAGATTTACTGTGAAATAGATATTACACTTTACTCTGTTTGGGTGGTTACTAAGTTATGAGCCTGAAGGTCAACTGGTCCCAGAAAAGGATTATAGAGTTTGAATGTCTGAATAATCTATTCCAGTCTCAGATTCCAGCTGTAAAAAGTGGGGTGTAGGGGGAAACCAGTACTCTGAAATAGCAATTTGTTTTCCATTACAAAGTTTTGGGGGGAGAGGGGATTAACTGTATTGCATACCCACTGGTCCCAACACTGCCCCATCTGACAGTGTTTTACTGTCAGAATCAGTGAAGAAGTTCTCCTTGATTTCTGTTATAATGAACATATTGAATATAAGCTATTCCTTCTAGTCTGTGACACATCCAGACTGAGGAATTGTGTTGAGTAAAGTGAATTTCTCTTAATCTGAAAATTTAGATGTCTGACTGTGTACCAGAAAATCTCTTGGTTGATAACCTGTTTTAAAAAAGGATATTGGTTATGAGAAGAAAAAATGCTGAACTTATTTTCAGTAGTTTTAGCTTTAATGTTCCCTGTATCTTCTGTGAGGGAAATAGCTCCCTTGGGCCCTTGTTGCTGAGTACAGTATGTGATGGGATTTGCCAATTCTGAGTTATTTAGTAGGGAAAGGTAGATTAGCTTCTCTAGTCAACGTGGCAGGCAGAGGAAGAGTGCCAGTCACAGGCAAGTACTTTGTGCTGTGGAAATAAAATTTCTTGCCTATTTGGAAAAGTCTGCATAAAGGTAATTACCAGGGGATGAGGTAGAGAACCCTCCCTCCTTTCTTTAATTTTTAAGTGTACATAGTTGCTGTAAAAGAGAAATAGGCATTGTTGGGGCACTATTTAAGAGTGATGTAGTTTTTACCTAGTGTTTGTGACATTCTTTCAAGAAGATGCCAGCTATGTGAGTAAACACTTAGTAATAGAAAGTTGGTCATATTTCTAAACTCCTCATCAAATCAACAGGTTTTTACCTCAAATAATCATAACCAAGCCCTAAGCTTTTAAGGTATGATTTTGTACACACATGTATCTCCTGTCATAAACTCTCACTTGCAGCTTGAGGTTTGGCCCTGTATTAGTAGAGGCATCATGGATTACTTTAACTTCTCCCCACTTTCCCCGATAAGTATGTTTCTGTGGGCATTTTATGAAGTATTTATTAAGGTAGCACTTGAGACTTTATATATCAAGTCTTTAAAAAAACAGACTGACAGTGTTCTACTTAGAAAATAGTTCTTTTACGAGCAGTCAAACAAACACTTAGATATATGGGTGGATCATAAAAATAGGTGAAGCTACTGTTCCGAGGGATTTTTTCGCTTTTCTGAGGAAGGGTAAAATTCATATATTCTTCAGTTAAATTGTTGCTCTGTGCACACACCAAAAACTTTCTTAGTTTGCTTCCCTTTTAGACTTTCTTATTAGCTTTCTCTTATTTTCATTTTTACTTTCCCAGTCTTTTTTTTGTAAAAAAAATATATTCTTTAATCAAAAATTAAGGAGGAAAGTGAAGATAAGTCTGATTTCAAAGGTTTACTCACAACCCCTTATACTTAATGCTGCCATTCAGAGTAGCCTGATTTAGCATCATCATTTTAAGGGAAACAGATCTGCTGAAATTTTGGAGGCCTTTTCCAGGCTGTGTCCAAGATGTAGGATCACCTCTTTGCTGTACTTATCTTTTCTTTAATAGCAATTATTTCCAAGTGTTTTCTTTCTTAGTGAATTCAAATAACTTTTGAGTATAGACAACTAGCCAATACACCTAAGCGCCTTTAATTATGTAACTGCTGATGTGTTTTCCTGGCTCACACTCCAGTTTCTCAAAGTTGTTATAGAAAGCATAGGAGAGGGATAAATGAAACATAAAGGAGTTATTCAGTCTCTTCACCAAAAACGAAACTCCCGAGATTGTGCCTATTTTTCTTTCTAGTGCACCCGGGTTTTCCTCAAAGTGTTCTGGTAATCAATAAATTAGTAGCAATGCTCCTGGTCTTCAAGGTATTTTCATCAATAAATGCAGGCAGGATCAAAGTTTTGTGGGCAACCTTCAAGCAAGAAAATAGATCTCTTAATAAAGAAAAAAAAGTTCAATATCTCACATTTTTCTTCCTTCAGCAACATACACAGTTTTGTAGAGTCAGAGGGGAGGCAATTCTATTGTCTGCTTTTTTCCCTGCCACACCATTAAATCGATTAAATGTATTTCTTAAAAATAACATTTCCCTTTATCCTCATTAAAAACCCCACTCCTCTGCAATTGGAAAATCTACATTGATTTCAGCTGAACTAAACTATTTAATCAGAAGGAGAGAAGACATTGCTACTTATGAAATTTTAAAGCCCATTTCTACAACCCAATGAAAACAAATTTCAAACTGAAATAGTCTTTTTCAAGCCATATATTAAAACAAGTTTCAGTGAGGTTAGAAAAAATTTTAAGGCAGTAAATAATTTTGAGGAAAGATTTTTATAGCTTACCTACTTAAATTGCTAGGTCTGTGGGGTGAGAGGTGCTTGCTCTGAGTAAAGACAGTGAATCTTGGTTGGTATCTGAAGGAGTATTGTAAATGTAATGCAATGTAAGTAATGAATGGCAATATCTGCTTTGATTTTACTATATAGTACAGCTATCAAGGGCATTGCATTTGAAGGAATACTGCCATTTCTGTGTCCCCTCACTGGCATGGAAGGCTGGTGTTTTCTCACTCATCCTAGAATAATTTCAGATATAATGAACTATGCAACCAAGGTTGGAAACTCACTTTGTGGCAGGATGGATGAATGACATGAGTGTAGCTGCTCTTGGCCGGTCAGGGCTCTTTTGCATGGTCAGGAGAACAAGGCTGGATCCCTGGAAGCACTGGGCTGCCCTTAACCCAACAGCAAGTGAAAATCTGAGCCTCAGGCTGGGATGCGATGGGCTACTGAGATACAGGCAGGAGCCCAGAGAGGGGATGAAGGCCCTGCCTACTCCCTCTCCTACTGTCAGGCCTTGAGGACCTAGCAATTGCCCTAATTGCTCTCCCCTTACAGAAGGTAAACGAATTCAGTGATATAATGAGTCTTTCTGAGGACTGACTCCTGTGACATAGACATGCCCCTCTGCTTCTGATTTACTGTTCATTACTGTGTGCTACTTGAAGGACAGATGTGCTACTTAATTACTGGAAGTGGCATAAGTAGGTCAGTTGTGCTTCACGGTTCAGAGTGCTGGTACGAGACAGGGCTTTGTCTCCAGGCTTGGCTCAGTCATGTCTGCCACAATGAAAAATGGATGTTTTTTTTAATTTTTAAACTGTACAAGATATTTTAAAATAATCTAATCCTGCACTTGGTGGTGCTGAACAAATTCTCTATAATTCAATTTAAAAGTACTTGCCTTTAATTGCAATTAAATTTACCTTTAAAGCCCAATTACCTAACTTAAAGAGAATTTGATAAAGCCTCAGTCCTTCAAAATGTCTTGCCCCTCTCTCCAGGCTCTCTCCATAGACTTATTTTAAAGATATTTTGTGCATGTTTTTTTCAGCAGACAGGTGGTACAGGGTCAGAAAACCTACACACACCAGCTCTCTTCTGAAGTATCTTTTAAATGTTTTCACATATTAACGAACTGAACTTCTGAGGTTCAAGAATTACAAGAATTATCCTTGTAATCCTACAAGAACTCTTAGCCTACCCTATCAGCATTTATCTGTGTTGTTGTTTAATATTTGTGCCAAAGCCTGGTGTATATTGATTGTGTTTAGGTTTGACTCACAGCTTCATCAGGTTTAGTCTTGACATACAACAATGCCAATGATATTGAAACCAAAACACAAGGATTGACAATAGATTTGCTTTTAAAATTGAAGGCTGTGCCCGCGGGGTGTATTTATTTGCTCTCGAGCATCTGTATGTACACACACCATTTCTGACTGGTTATGGCTGTGTGACTATGCCCCACTCGTGTGCATCAGCACAGTGTAAAATCTTGAAGACAAATGATTTGATAAATTTTAAAAATTAATTCTGTACTGCATTTAAAAAAAAACCCTAAACCTCAGCAACCTGGTAATGAAGTGGTTGTGCCTCGTGTTTCTTGCCCTGTCTCTTGGTTTAAAAGGGATCTCCAGACCTAGAATCAAAGGGTCATTATCTGATGGGTGTATGCATGTGTGTTTCTCCTATAGATCAATAAATGTAAACCCCTGTTCACCCATGTTGAAAGAATAAGGAGTTAAGAATTTGTAGTAAAGCATTTAAAAGTTTTTTTTTCTTGTTAAATGGTAGATTTTGTAGTTGCTTTCTCATTGGGCAGTGCCAGCAGATGTCAGTGCCAACTCCACTGGTGCCCATTGTGCTTGAGCTTCACAGAGGAAATTGCTTTCACTTGCAAAAGAAACTCACTGTCAAGTTATTGTTATGTTAAACAATGGATGTAGGTGAAGCTTTTGAGCCTCCACTTTAAATTCTGACTTAACTCCAATAATACTGTCAGGTGTTTGAAAGAAACACTCCAAAAATAAAAATAATTACCGTATGCACACACAGAGTATATTTCTTTTTAGGCAGTGTTCCTAGGAATTAGGGCAGGAGCCTTCTCTTTCTTCAATTGATTGTAAAAACATCTTCCAGAAATGTGAATGAACTCCTCCCATGTGTGATGGGGAAGGTGCCCTTCAGCCTGTGCTGTGGGTGAAATTGGTTCAACTTCAAAATCTTGTATTAGTGTCCAGCCTTCAGATCTCAAATCCAAGCTTGAATTTCATGTGTTCTCTCTAAAATAGGGAAAAAGAGTCAGACTTGAATAATCATATTGTGAACATGGATTACTTATCTTGCACATTTGAAAATATCAGTCAGTATTTGTACATAGTCCTAATCATGGAGGGTTTCAAATCCTAATAATTCTGCTTAAGAAATCATACCAAAATCATCTTTTATATTGTATTGACATCCTTTAAAACTTCAATTTATTATATGACTTCAGCTGCTGCTCACTGCTGTGAAGCGAATGACAAACATCTGAGCAGAAACAAAATCTTCTCTATCACTACATCACTACCGTTGCTTGTTTCTTACTTATGTTTCTGTTACCTGCTTTCCATTAGTCTGAAATTTATCTAATCAGGGCTGCAAAAATGCGCATTTATTGCTATCCTTATCCTGGTCTGTCCTCTTTCTAAATCTTTTCCTATCAGAGACATCTGATTTGCTGGAGGTTATTCATGCTGCCAAGATTTCTTCTCATGTCACATACAGCTGGATTTCCACAACTTCTACTCTCTGTTCATATTTTCTTCTGAGTGTGGCAACTTCCCATCAGTTAAAATTCATGAAGTCTTTCATTTGGACCATTTAATTGTCACTGTAGTTAGCCTTTTCCCCTATTTTTTTTGTATGTACTTATAAGCTGCACAGCTATTAACATTCTTGAAATCTTCTTACGTCTCTTATTTCCCTTTGTTGAAATGGAATATTTTCAAGTATGGAGTTTCATCAACTCTCCTTCAAGGTGTTCCTTTTTTTACCAGTGCTTTGTAAAGATTTCTTCCCATGTCCAAACCAATGGATTTGCACAAGGTAGAGAGGGTCTCCAGCACTCCTACTCTTAGTTTTTTATGTATCTAAAGACTCTGTCTTCAAGGGTATTTGGCTGTTCATTAACGTATTTGTTTTAGCAAATTCAACTGTGCCCTGACTTTCAGGCAGAAAAATGAGGCCGACTCTCCATAAACATTTATTGATTTTGTTCCTTGTTTTTTTGTTGCATTTATACTAAATAATAAGGGGTGACCTGTCATTTGATTTGTCCAGAGCACTGGCAGATATCTGAATGCATTCTCATCGTTGTTAGCACATTTTCTCTGACTATTAAGTTACAATTCATTTCTACATAAGCATACAATCTCAACATCTTCAGAACACTACTAAAGGGCTTAATATTTATATCTTTAAACATTTACATGATAACAAAAAACTCCTAAAACAAGTTACAGAATTAAACTAATTTAAAATATTAAAATAACTGCTGGAAAGGGTGTGATCAAAATCCTGGAAACTGGATCAACAAAAGGAAGTAACCTGCATGGGGCTGCTTGTAAGCAGACACTCCTTTTGGATTAATGTTTCCTGCTTCTGAGCTTTAACTCACAAATGTGTTTTCTTATATTGTCCATTGTGACTCTCCTTTCTCCCATACTCTGAAGCTCTTGCCCACCAGCAGAGGCATCTCAGCTGCTACTGGCTGCTGAACCACTGCAGTTTACTGTGCTGTTGATGAAGGTAAGATGGTAATTCATTCACGCTTATGTTTACCAAAAAGAAACTTAAAGCATCAATGGATGATCTCTATCACCTTCAACTTCAGAGAATTTGGATTCACTAGATATGGGAATCAAAAGGGCTTTTTGAATCAGGTAAATTTTCTCTGGTGTCCAGTGGGGAGGTTCACATGTTCATATGTTCATTTTCACAATTAATAAACTGTTGCACAGGGTGGTAATAAGTACTGCAGAGCAGGGAAGTTGCCCAGTGAAAGGAAGTCCATCATACCTTTAACATCCTACATTAGTTGAGCTGTCCTTGTAGAACAGGGAAATTATTTTAATAGCTGTCAGTGCATCAGAATGAATTCTCTGAATATAAAAGTCTCTAGAATTCAGAAATATAGGGGTTTATACCAAGACATCTACACTTGCAAAATATCTTACTTGATTTGTAATGGTTTGAGAACAGCACAATAGAAAATATTTGATATGAGCATTCTACAGTGCTTCAAAAATAATGCATTGATAGCTTGGATTTCTTTTATTATTCAGGACCCCATGACTACTTAAAAGAATGAAATCTAACCTTAGAATTGGGTAATTTGCTTTGGCAGTGCTTGTGGCCAAAAAGTATTCTGCAAAACAAAAAAAAGAATAATGAAACTTCAAGTATCACACTGATATGTTCCCTCTGTAGGAATTCTCAGGTTACTGTTAGCACTTTATTAAATTAAAAGGCCGAAAAAGACACGTCCCTTCATGTGTTATTTCTAATTGGTTCTTATACTGGAGAATTACTTTCTGGGCTGTGACAGATTTATTTGGATGAAGAGCAGTAAATATCTGTCTGGTATTTGAAGCACTGCAGGCTGAGAGAAAGATATGTTACATTGCAAAGGGGCAAATTTTAATGACTCTCTTTGACCTTTTCCATGTTTTCCCAAAACTGTTGTGAACAGGAGCAGAATAAAATTCATTAAAGCATACAATTTAGGGACGTGATTTCACACCACATTGTGATCCTTCACTTTGTTAAATATATCCTGCAAAGTAGCAAATGTCAGTTTGTCAGTTTCCCTCAGTCCCTCAGGGTGAAGCAAAGGGTTTCTGTCAGGGATCTGCCAATTCCACCTACACAATAATAAAAAAGATACAGCAGAGATAGAATAGTTCTTCAGTAAGTATTCTTTGGAGCAGACTTACTCAGCTGTCCCTCTGCAAGGGTTGCTCAGCTATAATTGCTGCTTTAGGCATTGCAGCTTTTGAGTGGAAGGGGACAAGTATGCTTCATTCAGAAAGCATTTAACATTGAAGAGGAGGGGGATTTGGTTTGCTTACTCTCATCCAGGAATGAAGGGCAAATTGAGATTCTGAGAGCATACGTTTCTACCAGTGCCTATGCTCCCTTTCACTGAAGGAGTGCATATAAAAAAAAGACCGTTTCTCTTTCTCCCAAAGCTTTAATGTAAGGCTTGTGTTTTAGTGCAAGGAAAATTCAGCTCTCTTCTTTCCTTTTTTCCACTTTTCTCCCCGTATGCTCAAGTCAAACTGACTACATGATGATACTGAAGTATCACAGTATCACAAAGTCGGAAAGGACCTCTGAGATCATCAAGTCCAACCTATAACTCAACACAACACCAACCCATCATCTAAACCATGGCACTCAGTGCCTCATCCAGTCTCCCCTTAAACACCTCCAGGGTCGGCAACTCCACCACCTCCCTGGGCAGCGCATTCCAATGGCCAATCACCCTTTCAGTGAAGAACTTTTTCCTAACATCAAGCCTAAACCTCCCCTGATGAAGCTTGAGTCCATGCCCTCTAGTTCTGTCACTGGTCACCTGAGAGAAGAGACCAACCCCTGCCCGACTACAACCTCCTTTTAGGTAGTTGTAGAGAGCAATGAGGTCTCCCCTGAGCGTCCTCTTCTTCAGACTAAACAGCCCCAGCTCCCTCAGTTGCTCCTCATAGGACTTGTGCTCCAGCCCCTTCACTATCTTTGTTGCTCTCCTCTGGACACACTCCAGCATCCTGACATCTTTCCCAAACTGGGGGGGGGCCCAGAACTGCACACAGTATTCAAGATGAGGCCTGACCAGTGCCGAGTACAGGGGGACGATAACTTCTCTGGTCCTGCTCACCACACTATTCCTGATGCAGGCCAGAATGCCATTGGCCTTCTTGGCCACCTGGGCACACTGCTGGCTCATGTTGAGCTTCCTGTCAACCAGCACTCCCAGGTCCTTTTCTGCCTGACTACTCTCCAGCCACTCTGTCCCCAGTCTGTAGCTCTGCATGGGATTGTTGTGTCCAAAATGAAGTACCCGACATTTGGACTTATTAAACATCATCCCATTGGAATCGGCCCATCTCTCCAAACTGTCCAGGTCCCTCTGCGGGGCCATCCTACCTTCTAACAGATCAACCCTTCTTCCCAGTTTGGTATCATCTGCAAACTTGCTGATGATGGACTCAATCCCCTCATCCAGATCATCAATAAAGATATTAAACAGGACCGGACCCAACACCGATCCCTGGGGGACACCACTGGTGACCGGCCGCCAACGGGATGAGACACCATTCACCACCACTCTCTGGGCTCGGCCATCCAGCCAATTCCTAACCCAGAACAGAGTGCTCCCATCTAAGCCATGGGCTGACAGCTTCTTTAGGAGTCTACTGTGGGGGACAGTGTCAAAGGCCTTGCTAAAGTCCAGGTATACCACATCCACAGCCTTCCTCTCATCCACCAGGTGAGTCACATGGTCATAAAAGTAGATCAGGTTGGTCAGGCAGGACCTACCCCTCCTAAACCCATGCTGGCTGGGCCTGATCTCTTGACCGTTCTGCAGGTGCCGCATGATTTCACCCAGGATTATCTGCTCCATGATTTTACCTGGGACCGAGGTCAGGCTGACAGGTCTGTAATTACCTGGATCATCTTTACGGCCCTTCTTGTGGATGGGCGTCACATTGGCCAACTTCCAGTCTTCCGGGACCTCTCCAGTGAGCCAAGACTGCTGAAAGATGATGGAGAGCGGCTTAGCAAGCTCATCCGCCAGCTCTCTCAACACCCTAGGATGGATCCCATCCGGCCCCATAGACTTATGAGGGTCCAAGTGGCTCAGCAGGTCTCTAACTTCCTCCTCATGGATTGCAGGAGGGCCATATTTCACCCTGCCCCCATCAACCACTTCAGAGGGCCAACTGTCAAGCGAGCTGACATCCTTGCTGTTGAAAACTGAGGCAAAGAAGGCATTAAGTACCTCAGCCTTCTCTGCATCTTTGGTTACTATATTTCCCTCCACATCCAACAAGGAGTGGAGGTCGCTGCCGCCCTTCTTTCTACCATTGATATATTTATAAAAACTCTTCTTATTATCCTTAACAGAAGTGGCCAATTTGAGCTCCAACTGGGCTTTTGCTTCCCTGATTTTCCTCCTACACGACTTAACAACGTCTTTGAGCATGACGTGGCTTACGTCCCCTTCTTTCCAATGGCGATACATCCTCTTTTTGTTACTTAGTTCCTTCAGAAGCTCCCTACTCATCCAGGCCGGACGTCTGCCCCTACGACTCTTCTTACAACACATGGGGACAGCCCGCTCCTGCGCCTTCAAGATTTCATTCTTGAAGTGTATCCAGCCTTCCTGGACCCCTTTTCTACTAAGAACTATTTCCCAGGGTACTTTCCTGACCAGTTCCTTAAATAATCCAAAATCTGCCCGCCGAAAGTCCAGCATCGATGTTCTGTTCCTGGCTTTTCTTTTTACATTGTTTAGAGAGAACCTGGTTATCTCATGATCACTACACCCCAGACAGCCTCCGACAACAACATCACCCACCAGCCCTTCTTTGTTTGTAAACAGCAGGTCAAGAAGAGCCTCACCCCTGGTGGGCTCACTCACCAGCTGCGACAGAAAGCAGTCCTCAATACACTCTAAGAACCTCCTGGACTGCCTCCTCTCGGCAGTGTTAAGTTCCCAGCAGATATCCGGGAGGTTAAAATCTCCTAAAAGAACAAGGGCAGCCGATCTAGAGGCAGCCTCCAGCTGCTTAAACAATAGAAGATCCACCTCCTCATCCTGGTCGGGCGGTCTGTAACATACTCCAACCAGGAGGTCAGACCTGACCGCCCCTCTGACCCTTACCCATAGGCACTCAACCTGGCCATCACCGATCTCGACTTCGACAGCATCCAGGGTTTCCCTAGTGTAGAGGGCCATCCCTCCACCCCTCCTCTCACGCCTGTCTCTCCTGAAGAGCCTGTAGCCTTCCATGGCAGCACTCCAGTTATGAGAGTCGTTCCACCACGATTCCGTGATAGCAACTATGTCATAGCTCTCCCGCTGGACCAGGTGCCGCATGATCGCACCCAGTATTTTTAGGCAAAAATCTAGTGCATGCTATGTAGGGTGCAGTTTCATTTTGGAAAATCAGACTTGTTGCACACATTCCTAACACAGCCAGCACATCCATATATTCTGAGCCAGAATCCATACAATTGTATGCTGATGATAACTCAGCATGATAGCTTACATGTGGTAGATCACTGATTATTCTATAAAACATCCAGCAAAGGGACAGGGCAAGTCTGTAGAACTTGAATGAAATATGAATTATTGAAAAATACAGCTTAAAATTTCTCAGTCACAGTCTTCTACTTTGATTTACTAAAGCCATTCCTAGACCTATCTCCAAATATAATGTTATTAGGAGATAGGAGATATTGGAATGGCAAGGGCTCGGTAGGAATGAGTAGAGAAAGGAATTAATCTCATGAGATATTTCTGGCTTTCAAACTGTATTTTGTTCAGGAAAAAAATATTTCTAGAAAGACTCTTAGGGAGCCCTTCCCCAAAATAGAGAAAGCTGAGCATTGAAGAAAGATTGTGAGATGGGGGTAAGTGGTTCAAGCACAAGCTGCTGAACTGACCTGGGAGTTGGACAACGTTGCTGCTTGCTAACAAGGGAAAATATTTCTAACCCTGAAAACAGATGAGGAAATCTGGGCATCTACAGTCTCTTCCTAATTTTGTTACAAACTTGCATACAGTGTTTCTGAAGCTAAGCTCTCCTGATTACCTCATTTAAGCCTGACCTTCAGTTGCCTTTTGTAGAACTTGAGTTCTGTGATCAAAAGTTTTCAGGCATCTGCATGTAAAAAGACCATACACTGAAGAACTCAAATCTGTTTCAATGTAGTAACACCATATTCTCCATCAGCACTAGAGCACCAGATTTTAGTAAGCATATGGCTGCTGGCATTAAGCCAGTGGAAACTGTTTTGATTTTTTAGCACTCAGAAGGCATTCTTTCACACAACTTGTAGACAAGCCACACGCCTATAGATGCTCAGTGTTTCACTCAAAAAGCAGATGGACCAATCCACAGAAAAGAAATCTACCCAACTTTCTGACCCTGGCACCAGTAATCCTTGAACCACAATTTGCTGCAGGTGGACTCTGAGGATTTGCCCCAGCAATCTTGTTATGTTCCTATACTTCTGACTAGGTACCAGCTGCTTGCCATCACCAGAAACAGATGCTGGCCTGGGTGACTTTTGGCCTGGCTTGGTGTAAATGTTGTTAAATGCCAGCTGTGGAAAAGTATTTCTTGCAAGGAGTAACACACACCAAATATCCTTTCCACAACTGGAGCAAGGTGAACATTGTGGATCTCTTCACCTTTTTTGGGGAGGAGGACTGTACAGGCACAACTGCGGGTTAACCATAGAAAGAGAGACATATAAGGAGATATTGAAGTCAACTTTGTGAGTGGAATGAGAAGTGGCAAGAGACAAAGGTGGTCTTTCATTTATCACAGTAACTAAGGGGTCTTTCATCCCCTCATTAGCTGCCATCTCTTGCCTCCCAGCTGAAGCTCTTGTTGCTGTTGCCAGCACCACACCACAGCTACTCTGCAGTTTCTCCTCCACAAACTGTAGCTTATTAACCTCTTCATCCAAGGAATCTGGCAATGATCAGATTGGGAGCGTGTTCCCAAGTGCTGTTTCCAGCATTTCTTGTGTTTGTCTCCACATCCCCTACTTCCCTGTAAGCCATGTGTGTTAAAGGTGTCGTGTCACATCACCCAGTGGGAGATCAGGAGGCTCCTCCCCTGCCCTGTGTGACACCAACTGAGGGATCCCAACTGCATGGCTCATCCCCACTGCATGGTGGTTCCCGGTAATTTTAGCCTGGAAGGGAGTATTTCTGTTGTTTTTAACAATGTTATATTGAAATCTGGAGGCAATTCTGTGAGTCTTTTCAGGAGACTTCATACCACTCATGAAATTTTCCCCTTCTCACTCACTCTTCCTATCAACTCCAAGTGATATTGCCAAGCATATTTTACATGAATCCGAGGGGAATATCTTCATGGTACACTGTGAGGAGGAGCACTGAATACAGACATCCAAACACTTCTTGGAAAGCCTGCGGCTGCCCCAAGACCAACCTCTCCAGAGCTGAAGGCAGGCTCATCTCGTGGTCTCTCGCCTTTTCGAAGTGAAATGCTGTAAGCCAGAGAACTGTGAGAGGACTTGCCAGAGGTAAGAACCTGAGACATGGAAAGACAGAGAATTGCTCATATCTTGTTAGGTAAATATTTTACAAGACTGAGGAGACCTGTAAAGAAGCAGGGTATCAAGACATAGTCTTGTAATAATACAAGTGGCCTCTGGGACAGGAGACCTTACGTCTGTTGGTTTCAAGGTAAACATCTGGCATGTGTATAGGATGGCACTAAGTATTTTTGCCAGTTCCTTTTTTACCTTATTACTGTCTATTAATGCTTAATTTATGTAGGTTTTGAAAATACCTTTAGAAAAAAGCCTGTTGGAAGTTTACTGACTGGCAACTTTGTATAATGTATAAGCCTGATCGATCAAGGGGTTGTGAGTTCTTATATTTAAGCTGAAATAATGTGCTCTTCATTTTTAAGAGTTGATGTTCCTTTCAAAAAATGACCTGAATATCTGTTTTATCTTCCTTAAGTCCATTAAAATCCTGACTGAAGACCACTGTAAAAAGTTCCAATTCACTTAGGTGGGTGTTGGATAACTGCTAGGCTCTGCCAGTAGCATTGGCATTTGAAAAAGTGGATTGCAACAATTTTGTTCCAGGCAAGGTAAGCCAAGAGACATCCTAACTGAATTTCACATTACTTTTGTGATTTTAGCATAAGCTTTATCATCATCAGACTCCTACAGCAACTTCTAGTACCACTGTGGCTCCTACTTGTCAGTTTGACAAGGTAAGCTCAATAGCAATGCTTGAACTGCAGGCTTGTGGTTGATTATTAAAACCTGATGGCTGAAGGGAACACTCTTGCTGACCTTGGATTTAGTACATGAAACACCAGCTCACTCTTTTGCAAACATGATCCTTTAAATCTCTGATGTTCAAATGCTCCTGAAGAAACAGTGTTGCATAAGTAGGGTTAAAATAGGATGTGGTGAGGGATTTTACTTTCCTTTCCTTTGCTTTAGAACCATATTCTGGAAACATTGCTTATAAAACAGATCTGCATTGATTTAATTGTACTAATTCATGGGAGTCTATTCTAAGTTTAATGTAGATGAACTCTGACTCTTCATCAGGATAATTTTTGACCTGTGAGTTTGGGTGTTTTTATGTTTTAACATAAATTTGCAACCAGATGTCAAACCTCTTGTGTTTTACTGTGAATTTTTACAATGCCCCTTCTAACCACATCACCATCCCATCCCTTCACCCCCCTTTGCCTGCCTGTATTGTTAATAACCTGCTAATGAACCGAAAGATACTGTACTTGTCTAAATGAGGAGGCTGTTGAATTGAGAGCTGGCCTTCCTCTGGAAAGGAGAAAAAGAAAGAAATCAGCTAAAAGGGCAAAACCAGATAAATGTATACACATTAGGAAAATGTACTGCATTATAGGTGACTCTGACAGAGGTTCAGATATAGAAGATCTGAATCCTCCTGGCAAATCAAAGTGATGGACATGTAATAGTCATGATCTTTAGAGTGCTTTGTGTTTCTCAAATGTGTAAAGATCACAGCCTAAACTGGAACAGAGCCTGTGAGGTGCATATTAACCCTTACAGTGAGTCTTCCAGGCTATATTCTTATTTATAATACACCCTTTACATATGTAACCGTATGTGCACATATATGTGTACATGTGGACTTCTTTATGAGAATAAATTGTAAAGGTCAAAATTAAATTTTGGTAAAGCCTGTTGAAACTTTTGTATCCATATTTTAGCACCTAACTTTAAATGAGCTGTGGACTTTCTGTAGTCTGGGGAACAGAAACAAAAATGACTGGTATAAAAACATGACCTAAAAATGCATCATAGAAAGCCAAAGGTGAGAAAATGTCAGGGGACATGACAGTAGTCTTCAAGGACTTGCAAGGCCACTGGAAAAAGGAAGAAAATTACCCACCTGCAGCAGCAACAGACACAAATTCCTACTTGAACATTTAGTTAAATGTTGAGAAAAACTCCAGTCATAAGAAAGCTGGACCACTGCAGTGGAGGAAAGTTTTGGGGTGCCCAGTCTTGTAGGTCTTATAAAAGATATGACATAGTTATACCTTATCCCACTAGTGGTCTGGAATAGATGAAATAGACTCAAGATTTTTGTCTGATACTGATTATTTAATGAAGATTTCTGTCAAATTAGGATAATAATTTGAAAAGTGTATTAGGACTAGTGGATGGAAAATATTACAGCAACTTCATAGTAGGGCTTGGATACTTCAGGCTTGTATCTTCCTTTTTTGTCTTTTTTCTACTGGCATTAGCTGATACACCTATTTTTGTGCCTTTTAGTTCTTTGTTCTTATAGATTTCTGTTCCAAAAGTCTCATTCTCCCTAATGGCAAGAAATTTCACTGGGAAACAGGACAGCCCACTGCTTTAGACAGCGAAGCGTATTGCCCCTATTATCACAAGAGTTTGTTAACCTTTATGCCACAGTGGGAAATCATCAATAGAAGCATAAAAAAAGAAATTAGTCTACTCAACTTCTCAGAGCTAGAATTCCTTTATCGTGGATGTCTTTATTCCCTTTATTTGTGTACTGGAGACCACGACACCTTTCTGTCCTCAGCGGGAGATGGAGGCGCTCTGGGGGGTGGTGTGCAATCTGGAGGTCGTTCACACTATGCGTTTTTTGAACTCTAGGAAAACTTTTGTCTGACTTCTGGCAGATAGAGCAGTAGAGTAATTATGAGATCATGTGGGGTGAGCTGAAGACAGCTTTGTTTTCTTTTTTACAGTGCTACCTGATAATTCTGGCTGAAACCTCCTGAAAGCTTCATCTCTATCTTACTTTCTCTACTCATGACCCCAGTAAAGGAATAAGGACAATGACAGTGAATTAAAAATAACAAGATCTTCTGTATTACTGTGAATGGAATGCTTGTCTGTAGTATATCTCTGCAAGGAGGGCACATATCTATATTTGTAACATCTCATCTCCAGAATATTTGACCTATCATATTCACTCAAAGTACCCGTGATTTGAATTTTTGTCATTAATCATTTCACTCAACCAAAATCTGTTGTGATTTTTCTTTTTTTGATATATGAGGTCAGCATTTATTATTTGAACTCCTCCATCTTAGTTTAAATTTAGTCTAATATTTTGCTGTGCGTTTTTTTCCCTTTTCATTACCTTCCCAGCCCTTATTTTCTGTTTTTTTCTCAATCAGGTGTTTATAGACAATTCTTTCTTATTTAAAGAACATGTTTATGGTGTGTAAATTAAATTTAAAATAGAATAAGTAATGATACATAATTTTTGGTCACTAATTCTATTATGCAAAGGACAGAGATTTTTATTTCAATAATCTTAATGGAAGGTTTTATCGCATTTTGTTTCTATAACAATTTAAATTTATATAATAATTATTTATTTTTTCTAATGTATTTCTTCTATTTGTATACTCATTTTAATTTTGATGTCCATATAATTTAGTGATATAAAATTTAACAGATTCTGAATCAAAATTCACTTCACTCTTTCCTACTATTAACATTTTTGGATTGACCTTATGCTGTCTTCCAGAAAACAAGTCCAAATAGTAAATTCTTATTTGTCAGGAAAAAAGATATAGTATTATTTGACAATGCAAGGTTTTTGCACATCTGAGGTAAGACCTAGCACTCATTAGTTAACTTGACTTCGGGTCTTTCAATTAAACTAGTGGAAGAAGGAGTTCTTTCAAGGCCTTGTCATGATATCTCTTGTCAGCTACTTTGCTAAAAAATACTTCATATTCCTCAAAGAACACAGAAATGTTATTTTAATCATCTTGGCTCAAAGCAAAGAACTGGAGTTGAAGTTCAGCAGTGTTATAAAACTTGTTTCAGAAGTAACAAATTTTATTTCAATTGAAAATTATAACAGAGGTAGCAGAAAATTAACTAGTGGTGTTGCACTTCAAGGCAGATGATGTCTATCAGACTAATGGAATGGTTTTTATTTCGTTTTTTAGGTCTAAAAATTATCATGTTTTTTTTTTGGAGCTTTGAGTTATTATTGGGTATTAAAGTGAATTTTTACTTTATGCATTTAGTCTTCATTTTGTTTATTTTATGTTACAAATGTTTGATCAGAGAGCAACAGTTATATTGAGTAGAAAGGAAGTTATGGAGGGAGAGTGGGAGAGACTGGGTGCAATGAGGTATCGAGGAACGTGCTCACTTGGGCATGCCACTAAACTTAGGTAAGCTTAAGGCTGAATCCAATGTGCTACAGGTTTTATGCACAAATAGAGATATATATGCATAAAAATTTAAATACAGAATTGACATTCAAAATAATATAAGCATATAAAAATACGCAAGGCTGTGAGAAATATATGATACCAAACATGGAGACGATGTGACTTCTAAAAGATTTGCTTTACCTTTGGTTGTCAGAGGAGATGGTTCCAGAAGATATTCACAAGGGTTGTTTCATTTTTAAAGAAGTCCTAGTAATTAGCAAACTGTTAATTCTTCAATTATATATATACCCTTTTATAGTTTACTAAAATATTAAAATTCTGATGTGGTTAACTGGCACAAAATCTCCTTTCAGGAAATACTTTTCCCAAGGTAACCTTTTCAATTAAATTCTTAATTTTACCTGTTTAGATAATTTTAATTATAGATCCCATATAAAGACCAAAAAGTGTTTGTCTGCCTTCTTTTTAAAGCTGTCAGCAACTCATCAGGTAGCAATCTCATTTTTGTGCATTGCCTCTGTGTGGTTTACATAAGTCAGTGCTTTAGTTTGTTGTTTTTTTTCACAGTTCTGACGTGAGGCCTTTAATGTCTTTTTACCAAGTCTAAACTATCTGCGTTACCTAACCACATTTCCAGTGTTTGGAAAGCTATTGCTAAGCTACATTAATACCACATCATTAAGAGTAAGATTTTTCATGGGTAATGTGCACCAACGACTATGTAAAAAGAACCAAACCAAAAATTAATGTGTTAAAAGAATGTTAAGGTTACAAAGTCAAATGCAGAAAAGTTGGGAAATGCTACATTGATAGGTCTGTGCAAGCTTAATTTGGCTCCCTTGTGTGCAAGCATTATGATACAGTCTTTAATTACGTGATCACATACTGTTTTCTCCATGGGGCTCCTACCTCATTCAGTGCACTGGATGAATGTGTCTCTCTAAGTAAGTAGCTATTCAGTGTTGCCTTTTATTCTCGTTATTCAATGCGTATCACCATGACTTATTTACTGATCTTCTAATTCTCTGTGTAAGTTCAGATTTTTTTATTTCCTCATGGCCTTTTCAGTGCTTTGCTTCATTAAAATATCCTCATGCTTCTTGTATATCAATGTCTTTATCTTCTTAAGGCAGTTGTAAGGTGACATGAAGTTGATGCCACAGCCTTTGAGAGGAAATGAAGGCTGCTAATTCTACCAGCATTCATTAATTCTGAGTATGTGTTTTAAGACTTAAAATCTACATGTCCCTTTAAAATTTTAAATTAAATTAATGGGATCTATTCTTTTTCTTGGGTAATCTCAATATTCTATTTTGTATGAGAACTCATAACAAGGAATAAATAAACATCCCAGTTTCAGCTAAGGGTTTAATCACCTGTAGTTATTTAAGTACAGATATCAGCGGAAGTTATGCACCATAGAGAATTTTAGTCCGAGAATTTCCGCTTGTCCTCTTCACATTTAGAGAAGTGGTCTCAATATTGTACATACCAGAACCCAGGTATGATTTGGTGGATGTATCAACAGTGCCAGTGGAATGTCTTGTGCCATCAGTGGAGTCCTAAAGGGGAAACGAAGGGCAGAAGTTGCTCCGTGATCATTGCTTACATCCTTATTGTTCCCTGTCTCCAACAGGGAGTTCTGTCTGATATGGTAAGCAACACCTTGGCATGATCTTAATATTACTTCCTTTTAAGGCATTTGTGTAGTCCTGCCTTAGTCTTCCTGAGATCCCAATGCTCTAGCTGAACATTATCCCTTTTACAGCAGCATTAGTTTTATTGTTTTTATATTATAAATAATATATTGTGTACAGATAGTCTCATAAACACCATTCATCTCAATTCATACTGGTATGCATTCCTTTTCCTTTATAAATGCCTACAGGTAAGAAGTCTCCAGTGGGTAGTTACAGGAAAAGAATTTACAGCATAGTTAAACCAAAACACATAAACTCTTTTTCACTTTAGGATAGTTTAGAAAGTGGTCCTTTAGCACAATCTGCACACTATTTTATATATGTAGTATTTATAATATACAGTGTAACTCAATCCTTTAGCGAACTGTACATGATTTAAAATGGCACAGAATAACAAATACAAGAACCTCAGTCATTCCAGGTGTATACAAAAATGGAGATATGCAAGTTTTTTCTCTGGCAAAATCTCAGCCTCAGAACTATTCAATGCAGTCTTCTCACTGAGCAAGTTGATCTAATACACCACTTCATTTAAACTACATTTATCACTGTCTCCATTTTTGTATAACTCTGAAATTGACTTCTTTTGGCACATCCCATAATACCTGATTAACCTTCCTAAAGCAATCGTGAATGGAGATATTCAGGAGAAGTCTTCTGTGTGATTTCCCAGGTTGCTCTGTGTTCGCAGCTCTGCAGTAATGGGTTTTGTGCTCTGTGCATTTTAAGTACAGCAGACTGCTGTACAGGCACCCTTGTTTTCTTTCTTTTCTCTCCTCCTATTTGCTAAAATACCTTAGAATAGGGGAGAGTCCAAGGTATAGTTTCCTTTCTTGAAAGCAAAGGAGCTAACAAACCCTTAATTTTAAATCTTTATTTGGAAAACCAAAACCGTGATCGTCTCATTCATGAGTGGTTTTAATTCAGAGTCCTGTCAAATCACTCAGAATTTGAAGTCTATACTTAAAGTCTTAAAACTTGAAAAGACCTTAACCTTAAGCTTTACTGGATGGTATGGAAGGTATGCTACAAAATTTGTTTGTGATACTATAAAATCATCTCATTTCTGTCAGCTAGGTCCCTATCCACAGGTTGAGATAATATATGAGTATTTTATGGAAATACTTCCTATATGACAAGGATTTTTTATACTTCAAAATTATTTGCAAAGGAAATTAAAGTTTTAAAACTTTTTTTAAATTTCTGTGTTCTAGAGGTATAGAAAGTTATCAGACTTGGAAAAATCAAACTACTTTTTAAGAATTATGATGTAGCTTTTTAATATTTTATTTCTTTTTTTTTAATTTTTCTTACCTTTTCTGAGAGAACAACACCTAAAATGTATTAAATCTTTCAAACAAAACTAGAACTGTTCTTTTAAAAAATGAAGTAAAAGTGGGAATTCAGGGATTTTTGGAAGGTGTATTTTGGCTACATCTTTCTTAGAAATTTAACAGTATTTTTAATTTTTAGTAGATCTGAACTTCCCCGAAAAATGTCACTTGAAAATGTCTGGTCACGTTTCAAATGCACTCCTCTTGTAGAGGTTGCAGTATGATTTATTTAACATTTCCGCACCTTTGTGGAGATGTAAAGCATTGTAAAAATATTAAGTACCGGTGAAGAGGAGAGTGACTATGATGCTGAAGCAGTAGAGGGAAAGGATAGAAGCAAAGTAAATGTTTCTGTACTGCCTTCAGTTCAGCGTTTATATAGTAACCCATCTGTGAGTGAATCTCCGTTGTGGGGAATAAAGGTGAGAAAGGCTTCTGCAGAGTATTCTAGCTGCTATAAATTATTGGCTGCGTCAGCAAGACTAGGTTCTTTGTCAGGTAATAAACAAGAAACCTTATAAAGAATAAATGACTTGCCTGGAGAGAACTCCAGGGACGTTAAGCCTGAAGGATCGGCTTTGAAATTAGCTTCTATGCATTGGCGAAATAATTAGAATTACGATGTAACGTTGCTGCTGAAACCACTGTGAAGCAAAGAAAGAAAAGCTGAATTTCACCTCAACCTATGCTGGAGCCACGTCTTTGGTTTATATAAAAATAAAATGATAGGAAGAGACAAAGACCCCATGATCTCCTCTGGCTTCTGTGTTCCACTTAGCAGCTGCAAGATTTGGACAGTAACAGCAGTGAATGATGCAGAGATGCGTGAGACTGGCAGTGCACGAGTTTACAAAGCAGAGTGACTGTGGCATAACCTTTTGAGCATGGCAGAATATCTGGGTTCATCTGCAGACAGTAATATACAATATATTAAGTACAATTACTATTATTTCAAATTTCCTTGCTGTGAATGAGAAGTTCTTTTTTGCCAACAATATTCAAAATCTTGAAAAGCCTTATTTTTGTAGATCATTTAGAACACTTTTTCAGGTTAAAATGTGTGTTCTGCAATAAACTTATCCAGTTGAAATAAACTCTGTAGAATGAGATCAACAGCATAAGATTAATGACAGTTTCAATAACCTGTTAATAGTTGGCATGTGGGTGCATTGTATCCTGTGTCCCTAAATATCTGGTATGTATGACCTCACAATCAGTGCCCCATCTAATCTTCATTATTAAGGAGCCTCCTGCTGTTTCTGGGCATCTCCTGGGAGGAATTTGGATTATCTTTGATGCCTTCTTGAAAGCCCCGGGAGATGGTTAGTTCTTAGTGCTATCTGACACCAAAGCTGTTAAATATTGGCTGCTAACTGCCAAAAACTTTTCACTGATTTTCTCTTTAGTTACAGTGCTTAATGGGCACTTCTCAATACAAAGTTCTTTGTAAGAATAAGACTTAAACACTTTTAATGTTTAGTTGGTGTGTGAGTTCAAAGTCTGATAATGAGGAAGGTAAACGTTTAAAAACTAGAGCTGGAAGCCTGGTGTCCAGAATGGAGAGGCCTGGCGAATTCATGGGAATATTTCTAGGACAAAAACCAGGGAGAAAGATGAATTGACTTGTTGAGCTGGAGCACTCACCAGTATTCTATGTTCTGACATGTTGCCACAACCCAAGTTTATGTTAAAACCTCCCGTCCCCCCACTTATCTTCACTGTTCTTAGGCAAGCCTACAAGCACAATCTCTACATAACAGATGCAGCCTGACTCTGAATACAGACTAAAATTTTCACTTGGAAATTCATAACCAGCTGCAAAGCACACCTTCTAAATCATGCTGTCTTCTGGATATACCATCATTTATTTTATCAACTAAAGAACCAGTGGCAGGAGAGGAATGAAACAGGGTGTTTCTTGATAAGTAAAGGAGAAGTTTTGATACTCAGCATAGGAGTATGAAGCAAAAATAGTGGCAGGTCTTAGTACTGGATAAATGTCCTGTAGCTACTCTGCCTGTCTGGGAAAGGTGGTCCAAATGCTGGTCAGTGCAGAGAGGAGGTTGTCCTGCTGCAACAGGAAGGAATAACTCTGCGTATAGATACAGCCCCGGAAAGCAACTTTGCAGAGAGGAACCTGGACATCCTGGTAGACACCAAGGTGACCATTGAGCCATCAGTGTACTGTCACAGCCAAGAAGGCCAATGGCATCCTATGCTGCGTTAGGTAGACCACTGCAAATCAAGGGATGTGATCATTCCCCTGTACTCAGCACTGATGAGACCTGTCTGGAGTGCTGTATCCATTTCTGGAGTACCCGCTACGGTAGACATATAGACCTATTGGAGAAAAGTCCAGCCATGACGATAACTGGGGGCTTGCAGCATCTGACATACAAGAAGAGGCTGAGAGATCTGGGCCTGTTCAGCCTGAAGAGGGATCTTATCAATGTGTATTAATACATGAAGGGAGGAGTAAAGAAGACAGGGACAGGCTCTTCTCAGTGGTACCCAGTGACAGAGCAAGAGGCAGTGGGCACAAACTCAAGCACATAAAATTCCATGTAAACAAAAAGAAAACTTTACCGTGAGGGTGTTTGAACACTGGCACAGGTTGTCCAGAGAAGTTGTAGAGTCTCTGTCTTTGGAGGTACTAAAAACCCAACTGGACATGGTCCTGAACAAGCTACTCCAGCTGACCCTGCCTCTGAGCACCAGGTTTGGACTAGAAAATCTCCAGAGGTTCCTTCCAGCCTCAGCAATGCAGTCATCTCATGTTTTGCCTTTACAAATAGGTTAAAACATCCCTCTAAAATGCAAACCAATTATTTCTTCTGATTCTTATGAGTTCTTAATCTCACTCCTTGTTTATCTCACTCCTTAAATCTTTCCCAATGCCCTCAGAAATTACATGTCTGTCATGTTCTTTTATAATTAATCACTACCTCAACATAACATCTGGTGGATGTTGCCTTTTTTTGTTGGTTAAATGATCTGGATCTGATGCTGAAACACAAAAATACGTCTTGACAAACAAAGCTATACAAGCAGCTTGCAGGTGCCATTAACTGGTTGACACTGCTGAACTTTCTGAGCAGACCCAGGTAGAATGAAGCTGAGATAATGGATTGGAGAAGCACAAGAGACACAGAGAAAGACAAAGGACAATCAGGATACTGAAAAAAAGACTGAAATTTATTTGTGTCTCCGTGTTTTTGTGTAGAAGATAGACAAAGGCCACTGCAAAGCTGACTGAAACAGTAGCCTCCTCTGCAGTACCTTGTGATTCGAATTTTTGCCCCATATTGCCATCTTTCACCTACTCCATGGTTTGCGGTTGCTGAGGTTTGCTTACACTTAGTAGTCATGTCCCACTCAAAGAGCACTGCTCTTCCATAAGCAGATCTCATTTCGCAGCTGAGTCCATTCAGCTTGCACTGGAAGAGGAAGATGTGGAAAATAATTTCCTGAGTCAAGTTCTGAGGTGGCACTAACTGTGATATTATAGCAAGTTGGCATAAATGATTGTAAAATGTTGGTACTTGTATGTCCAGGAGATTATGTTGGAAGGCTGTTTTATGCAGAATGAATAACTGGAGAGCATAGAATAGTTGAAACAACCTAGAAGATGATGTCTTTGTTATCTCTTAGATTTCAGTCAAAAATATATGGTTAGAAAACACTTTATTATGAATGTATTGTTATCATTCCTTTCTAAAGCAGCATCATCTCTTTCTAAATCCTGCCTTTATCTCTCACTGACCTCTGGACCTATAAAGATGAGTGTTGTGTCATTGAATGCAGATGACTTATTTTTACAAACAGCACATTTTCAGAGCAAAGTCTACTTCTTATTGCTTGTATTCCGCCATGGAAAAGTCTATTTAAAAGGGAATGGAATGTGATCACTGCAGTGTCTGGTATGGCCATACTACCATTCTCTCCCTATATTTAATGTAATAGTTTTAGACACAACACTTGTGCATATGGCTAAATCCACAGCTTGTGCACAATTTTTACTGTTTGCAAGTTTTCTATGATCAGAAAAATATCTTTGATTTTTTTGTTTAATTGTCGCTTAAACTTATATTTCCCAATACAAACTGAGAAATGTGGGCTCTTGAGTTGGCCTTGTTTACATGCAGATTGTCTGTGAGGTATATATATAACTTTGTGTTTATTAACTAAATTAGTCATAAATTAAGCAGAATCTCCCCTATCAATGTGGGTATACTCCTCTTTATACATGGTCCATTAAGCATTAACGCTTCAAGGTTTACTTTTTTAGAGTGCCTGTTTTATTGGATACAATTTCCTCATGAATGAATGTTATGTTGAAGGAAACATCGTGTATATAAACTAGATGTTTATATGCTACAGTAAGCCTTGAGCAAGGTTTACATAATTACATACATGGGAAAACAGATCAATTAAACTAAAAGTGTAGTTACCTTCTTATGTTTGTATTGGGCTGCCACAAGTGGGCCTTGATCTGACCAGTTGAAGAGTTTGGGGCTGTTCTTCAGACTCTCCCTCTCTCCTAAAAGCCTCAGTAAGTTTAGTAATGTCATAAACAAAACACCAACTTCTCTCAAGTACAGATCCAAACTTACCCTGGTCAGCAAACTGCATATTATCAAATACTATGTAAATGAGATCTATTGGTTTTTTTATACACAACCACATTGCTGTGTATACACAACCACAGCAAATTGAACCAAAATGCATGTAATTGCTTGCCAAATGCTTCTCATTAGTCTATTCTGCAGAGTAATGGCTGCACTCAAGAATTTAAAGAGCAGTTATCAGCATCAAGTACTTCACTCTGAATTTTATTTCAAGAAGCTCTTAAGTTTCTGAAGGTAACCTGTCTTATGAAAATAAACCTCCTTTTATTTACTCTTTACTAAGGCCCCAAATTTTAGGGCCATGCAAAGGAAAACACTTGTTTAAATGATCATTTGTCAAGAGTAGATTATACCAGTTTGTCAGCTCAAAACAGGAGAGGGAGTAAGAGGCAAATATTTGCCACTAAGAGGAATTACTCCAATAGAAAGAAGTATCTTGTTTCAAAATCAGGTGAGCAAAACAGATAAAAGGCATGCATAACACCTGAGTGTGATGAGCCTGAGGCCACGGCTCATCTTGCTACAAAAGCATGGATATCCAGTTTTAATATTTACAATACAATGGGTACTGCAAATGAAATGGATCGTAATCTAAGAGGGAAATTTTTTATTGGAATTAACTTTTGTTGCACAATTTAATGTGCCAACACGTGGGTTTTCAGCACTTTTCTCCTGCAGTAAAGGAGAGGAACAGTAGACTAAAATTAGCATAATCTGTCATAATTTTCCTAGCAGGTTTCTTGATGGTTTTAATTTCATTTTGTAGTATTATAAGATTTTTTTAATAAGGAGCCATATTAATTAGTGGCTTTGGGGAATTTAGAAGAGAAAAGATTTTTGTGAGAGAAAATATGAATGAAATACTTTCAAATGGAAAAAATCAGAATATCTTTCTTCCCCTTTTAAGGCCTTTTTCCTTAGCCTGACTGCAGCTTAACACTTTACATTATGAAAAAAATTGTTTCCTTCTTTCTTTTCTTTTGTTTAATTCTTGAACATGAGCATGTTTTGTGGAAAGGAGAGTTGAGGAACTTCATGCAGAAAAATCTACTTTGGAAACTTGATGAGTTACAATTGATTTCTCCTTTCCTCTGAACTGTGTTTTCATGCTTTAAATGATTTATTGTTCATTAGTTCAGGTTAGAGTAAACTTTTACTCTGTTATTGCAAACAGCAGAGTTCAATAAAGGAAAGGAAAATGCTTCACTTGCAGAGATCCTGAAAGCAAAATCATGATGCTTCAGAGTTGAAATTGGGATATGGTAGCAAGCTGCTCTCTTTTTTAATACTTACTAATTTAAGAGCACAAGTCTTATAGAAGCACAATGCACTTACAGTCCGAAATCTCTCTAAATGAGAATTTCAAATGCACCACCGACAGTTTGTGTTACGTCAAAATTGTCCCAGTCCTTGTTTGACCAGACAAGGGGATAATAGGATATAAGGCTGACCATTACATCTCTGCTTGGCTTCTGTGTTCTTTTAGTGATGGCAAAGAGAGAATCTGAATTTCTTTCAGCTAATCCTGGAGTGATCTCCTTTAGACAAAGAGTAGATTCTGACAGCTCAATCCATCCCCAGAACAAAAGGAATTTATATATATCCTTTCTTGGACTCCATTTATCAAAGTAGATATTACTGCTGCTTTGTGGTTACATGATTTTTTTTTTCTACTGGGCCAGCAAAATGGAAATGGGGGGAAATAATAGGGAGAACAGTAGCAAATCTTCTCTGCCATAAAAGCAGAGGACATGAAGCAGTTGTTAAAGTTTGTGAGCAAAAAGACTGTCTTATATATGTTTTGTTAAATGCACAGCAAGGAAACCCGTTACACCCTAATTCTTATTCACAAGAGAAAGCTTTGCTTTTCCATTTTCAGCAAACTCCTCAATAGCTAGGATCTTTTTGCTTTTAATCACGACATTTGCTTTTGTTTCATTCTATTATGATAAAAGCACCTTGCTTTGTTAACAAGTACTGTTTCTAGACCAGGTGTCCAGGAGACATAAGTTCACTCAGATTTCATTCAATGCTACTGTAACTACCACTTGGTTCTTGCTCTTCTCCTGAGTGTTTGTGCTACAATTTTTTTCTCTTATAGGATGCAATATGTAAGGCAAGTGATCACACTCCCAGGACAGTAGCTGTCACCTTTATTAAGAAATTGGTGTGCAGAAGTCATGCTTATGGCATGTTGTTGATGGGAAACCCACAGGGAGAGCAAAACTTAATTTCAACATACAGCAGAGTCGCTCTCTGGAGGGGCCAAGGAATGCTAGAGAAGTGTATGAACAGTCAAGTCCCTCTGCAACAATGATTTCTTATTAATGTTTGAAAGATAAGAGCAGTTCAGCTGAATTTTCTTACTTTACATTTTTATGGGTGATGTGGAAAAGAGAGTAGAGGGAATTCCATTCGTGTCAGCCACAGTTCTCTACTCCCACTGGTTTGTGGAGTTTTTTTGCTTTCACCTTCTTTCTTTCTTCATTTTCTTTTTTGCATTTTTTTAAATTCTGCTTTTTTTAAATAAAGTTGATAATTGGAAGCAAAAAGTTGAAACACTAATTTGGAAAATATCGAAACTCTTCAGTTTATTCTCATCCTCTTCCTCCGTGGTTCATCATTTTTCTCTTTCTTCCCTCAAATCCTATTCATCAGACTTAGAACAGATTTATTGACAAATTCATAGCCCAGAAACTGTGGGGTTTTTTAATTTTAAAAACTGAATTTTGAAAAACAGCTTTTTCTGATCTCTATTAATCAAATACTTTGATACACTTGCTGTGTTTTGATAGATTTTTTTATAGTCACAGATACATTTCATACAGTCTGTGGATGTGGAAGTGATACACACAGAAAAGTAACATAGTTCAGCTATTAAAACACAAACCAGAATCTGGGGTCACTTGTGTCCATAGTGTAGGACATGTGCTCTGCAGACTCTGTTATCTTGCATGCATCTTGACTGTCTGTAAAAACAAGATACAAACGTGTGCTCTCTGCCACATATTTATTTTAAAAATGAATTTGAGTGTACAGTGATAGAGCAAGCTCTAATTTTTTTATCCCAGTCTGCAATGGTGAGATGATTGATTTGTGGTCTTATTTGACATGCAGAACATAATGTACAGACAGGTTCTTGGTAGTGGTTTCACTGTTGTTCCACCAGATGTACAGTTCCTAGACCAGGCAAATAAGAGGTTATTTAATAAAAGTGCATAACTTATTAGCAGGGCAGTGGCTGGAGAAAAGGCTGTTCTATATATTTGGTGCATTAAGCAAGGCATGAAAATGAAAAGACACCAGAGGAAAGGTGTAAGACTGAATCAGAGGGTGAGGGCTCATGGGATTATGTTAAAAAGGAAAACTAAAGAATACACTGTACTTAAGGAATGCAGCCCTTGTGATGTCAATGATTTTCATTCTTAAGATACTTTTCCTTTCTGTACTTCTGTCTTAAAAACTGTAAGCAAAGGTTAAGCTTGAGGACTAGCATCTTTTTGCAATGCTGAGCTCTTAGAAGAGATTTCTGTCCTCTGCTTACAAAAAGAAGAGTCTTATCTGACATGTACACAATGATGCTTGATTGGTTGGAGCCACCCATGCAAAGTGTCAGATCCAACTTCTCCATCACCTTAAACACCACGCTAGGTGAAACCAGATAAAACTCAGATGGAAAAAATGTGATGATTGCAGCCTAATTCTGTACCAACCTGGATCAATTGCTTCAGCAAGAGAAAGATCTGTTTGTTGAAAAATACAGTACTCTATTTTCAAGCAAAGAAAGTCCAGTTCACTTCAGAGTTAGGACAGACTTGGGCTGTATGCCACCAGAAAGGAGTTGTGAAGCATGTCTGTAGAGCTGTAAACAAGGTAAAACATGTTCAAGCTCTAGGACCAGTGTTTTGGTGGAATACATTTGGTATGTTACATATTTCAATAACGTGACTATTCCTAGTATTGTAATAGAACAAAACACCAGATAGAGGCATAAAACTTCTCCAATAGTGAATCAGAATTTTGCTTGAGTGTTTGCCTGATCTCCATGTTCTTTATAATGGCTGAGTGACCTGGTAAAGAATGACATGGGATCATCACATAAATCGACTCACCCTGCTGTGTCTGACAGGCAGCCTCTCTCTGTGGTCATAGCACAATAGCTGAGAACCATATGGGCGATGAAACTCTTCAGCTCTTCATAGCATCCTCAGCTCCATCTCTTTCTCCCCAGTAAGTTCTGCAAAGTTAAGGAGGAGTTTATCTCGCAATTTACTGTGGTGACGCCAGCTTTCAAGCTCAGTAAGGCAGAGCTGTCAGAGTGAGTGATTACACAAACTATGCAAACTGATTAATGTGCCTGGAACACTGAAAATATTAAACTATAGCCTTTAGTTATTCATAGTGCCAGGAGACAAAACCAGAAACAAGACTAACGTGGTTCAAATAGCTCCTGCGGTGAGGGAGACTCTGATGTACACAGAGTGGTCTGTAACTGAGGTCACCACTCTCACACACCCACCCTTTATGCCCCAGCTATTCAGCATACAAACTTTCCCCTTCTGACGCTGGGAGCCTTTACATTGTAGTGTTAGTGTAAAAACAAGCATCTCTGCAACACAAATTTTCTTCTGCTGCTCAACTGACTGTAAAAATCATGCACTGACAAATTTTTCAAAGCGAAAATGAGTGAGCTCCTTCTTGTTATTGTTTGCACAATACAATTTTCCCTAGGGGATCTCATGTTCAACTCATCTATTATTTAAAATTCTTACTGAAATCAATGGACCCCCCAAGAATCGAGTAACTGCCAGAGCATCTCTACATCTGCATAAGTAATTGCTGCTTATCATTCACTGGGCCTCATGAAGAGCTTTTTTACTCAAATGATTTCCAGTGGATCTTGAGCTAGAAATATGTCATGCTATCAATATTTTGAAATATCAACAAATATTGAGATGTTATGAAATACCAAATGACAAAAATACTAGCTCTAGCTTAGCCTCCTGTGGTTGAGGAACATACTTTCACACGGCTTTTAAGGAGATATGGCTCCATCTTGCTCGGTCTCTGAAGCTCAAGGTTGCTAAGAGTTACACAGGTAAATCAGCAAAAGTTCGTGGGAACATTCACCTAAGTAAGAATTATCTTGTATGTGCGAAACCAATATAGCTTAAATATTAACTCTTGTTTTTAATGGCTGTTTTATCATTCATCATAAAGACTGAATAATAGAACTTTAGCTGAACTGGCTTGGTTCAAACGCTTATTATGACAGTTCTTTCCTCTTTAATCCAAATATTAAAAAAAACTCTATTCATCTAGTTAGGAGAAAAGCAACAGTGTAACCAACCTGCTATTGATCAAATCTCTCTGACTCTCTGCCATCTCATTGTATTTGGGCTACATTATTTTCTAGATGTTTCTGCTCTTTACTTTTTTTTGACAATTACTTAAAATGTGCTTTTTGAATAACAGAGTTCATGTACTGTAGATTGATATCTGTCAGGATGCACAGTTTGCAGTAAAAGGGTAAAGCAATAACAATACAAGCATATGGTAACCAGATGTCAACCAAGCATGAAGTCAGGAAAAGGTCATACGCAGCAGCTTACAGCAGCTCAGCAAGAAACAGGAGAAAACAAAAACACTGACATTTTCTGGACACATTTCTCAGAAGCCTTTAAAAATGTTTATGAGACACAATGTTAGCGCATGAATTTAATTTCCCTGTGCATTCACAGGAAAAAGCCTTGTGAACCTGGTCTGATGAGGAGCTGAAGATGGTGGCTCCCTGTCCTCCCAGAGCCCACCACACAAAGCGTGATAGCACTAAATATTCCGAAGGCTAGAAAAACTTCATCAAATTTCCCTCAATGTACTCTTCCTTATTAGAGGAATTTTGTGGGTTTTCTCTTCAATCTGCAACAGGGAACATTTAAGACCTACCTTCATTCAGCTTTAAGAGGTACACTGCGGCTGGAGATGCACTTGTACTGAGTGAATGGGGGTCTGAAATACTCCCTATTGCACAACATAAACTTAATTAACATTGTTCCAGCTCTTTTTCTAGTTTTGACCGCTGCAAAGGGTCTACTACATCTTACCCAAGCTTGTGGATGTCTTTTTATTGACTTGCACTAACTAGTATAACTTCAATTTAAAAAATAACAATAATGTTTCTTCTCCCTTCTTTTCTTATAAACATGTCCTGCAGTCTCCAAGGTCTACCTTCACTTTTTGATAAGGGTAAATCAGGAGACAGTACTGAATATCTAGTTCTGCTATGCTGAGATTCTGTCACTGCTACAGTCATCTTTTCATGAAACAAGTAAGTCAATATTTCTCAAAGTCTGAGAACAGTGTGAACTACAGAGTGTCAGAAAGATACAAAGGGCCACTGGAGAAGAATTCAGAATTATTCAGATAGGATGAACCAGGAGTTCTACGCAGAAAAATGAGGAGAAAAAGAGAATTACAAAATGAATACTGTCTTGAAGAAGCGTAGTTTTACAATCAGGAGAGATGATACATCCTCATGAAGAAATGTTGTTTGGAATTTGTAATGGTCAACAAGAAGTGGAAAGGAGTAAAATTTTAATTATGCTGGTGCTGATAAGCATTTTCTGTATAATTTTTTTCAAAGATCATCACAGATCATCACATTGCCTTTTTGCATGCAATAATACTGCTTTAATAAAGAAATGGAATAAAATTTTAAGCTCTCCTTTTGAAATTTAATATTAGAAAGTGTCAAAACATCAGATTATTAAGAATTCATGGGTTTTGTAATGGCTTTGTGAGGAAAGGACAGTGCCAGAAGGGACTTCTGAGTGAGGTATGCTTAAACCTAAAGTTCTGCCTTTAAATTAACCAGGTATATGCCCTCCAGTCCTCTAAATGAAAAGACGTTGCAGATCTCACTACCCTCATGCTGAAATCCTAGGGAACAGTAAACTCATAATAGCTGACAGTGAACTATTTTTGTTCATTTTCAAATGAAATCGTAATAAAGGTAGCATCCAAGAGAAGAGAAAAGCTGACTGATGATAGAAACACCCTGTCCTGTCACCAGGAGCAGAGGCTGGGTATGGAAGAACATAAGAAAACAGGAAGCATAGTAGTCGCCCAGCTTCTCAGATCCCAGAAATGACATGAAAACTGGACAATGGAATTCACTTCTGAATTTATGATCTTCAACAGTGTTACAAAAACTACTCCCTACTCCTCAAAAAAAAAACCCAAACACTTGTTACTTTAAACTCTGTTATGTTTATAAATCAATTATTCTTCTGAACTGTCAGCAACGTGTTACGGAAACTGAGAGATAAGTAAACTGTTAAATTTAAGATATGATTTGTCATATGGTTGTTCTTAGTGTTCCATATGGTGGAAGGTTTGAACTCAAACTCGTGCTGCTCAGTCTGACAGTTTGTGCTCAGTCACCCAAAGGAATGTCTTTGTAGATATTGCCAATATATATATTTTGTGATCTTCCTAATGTAATTGTATTTCTCATTCTGTGGGTTGGTATGTATAGTTAACACATCTGTCAGTCATTTCTAAGCTATACTTTAAAAATAATTCACTATAACTCAGTTGATGGGGCAATATATTGAGTCAGCATTTTAAACCTTTCTTTAATCCGACCTCCACATTGTTAGTCTAAGCTATATAGGTATATATTTCACAGCCAATGAAAAATGTAGGTGGAGCCAGATATTCTGCTGGTGTGGGGTCCAACTGTTTTAGTATCAGCTGAGAATCTGGCTTAAGATTTGTACTTTTCATTCTTGAACCTTTTGGACTCAAACTAAGTTCTGTGGATGCACTTTTGAACGCATTTTAACCTATGTGATTTGGAACTGAAATCTGTTTAAAACGCAGTTGTTCTGCATGTGGTCATTGAATGAATTGTGACTAGTAGTATCTGTTGGTCTACTTAAAGCTGTTGAGATTAAGGAAATTTAAATTTCCTTTCATTTTTTCTAGTGTAAATAAAAGTGGGATTGTTAGATAGTTACATTCAAGCAGGTTATTGTACTCATCAATGTGTGTTACACAAGGCAGAGATACAAGGTAGGATGCAGAGAACTTAGAGTTGTGTTTGCTTACTCTGAATGGACTTGCCTTAATGGTCATCACGTTATATACTTTTCATATTTTCTTTTTTTTTGCATGCTGTTCTCCACAAGCTCCATTTAGATATGCTCTATCTACATGTAGCACCAGGGCCAATACAAAGATGAGCAAGTGCCTACAATTGTCTTCATAGCATAGAATAGTGACATTAATTTAATCAATTAAGGATACTGGTTTTATATATTTGCTATAAAATGAGATCTTCATATAAACTGAGACTAATCTGTAAATCAAGACGCTTGACTGAACTTACTATCTTTTTAAATAATTATCCCTTGATCAGAAACTGCTGTCAATACAAAGTCAACGCAAAGAAGCATTTGTTCTGTTGTGGAAAATAAGTGTTTAACATCCCCCTCCCCCCCCCCAACTTCCTCTAAATAGTTATGCTTACCCTGCATGCTGATTTTCCTTTTGGTTTTATTTTAAACAGAGAAAGAGCTATCAATTTTAAACAGAGAAAGAGTGACTGAAAACTGTCTATGCTATTTTGTTTTATTTTTGCACATGAAGATGTCAGTTTTCTCAGTTTAGTTGTATAAATAGGGTTTAACTTCAGGGGAGATCCCCATACTTGCTCTGTTATACACACAGGTATAGTGACATTTGTCTATATAAAATTACAAGTCTTTCACAATTAATTCCTCCTGCTAAATGGTGTGGCCAATCACCAAAGTGCAAGCAGCTGAATATAATTTTGAAGGCTGCATTATCAAATTATGAACAGATTAAAGTCATTATCAATTCAGTGTAAAGTAATGTACAAAATGACATGCAGTTACCTTGGAAGGATGAACAAGCATATTAAAACTGGCAAGGAAACCCATCAGTAAAACAGGTGATAATCAATCTTGAAGGAGTTTAACAAATGGCTACATCATGAAATGGATGCTGTCATGAGCTGTAAACTTTTTGATAATGACTGTGGAAGTGTAAGAAAATGAAAGCTTAAAACACAAAGATGGTATAAAAAACTTAGAAAGAAACAGGTTAACAAGAAATAACTTTCATTAATTTTCTGTTGATCAATACTTTTTAAGAACATCTCAATAAGAAAACACTATTCAGCAATGCAAAATATACTGACCAGTCTCTAAGTGTTTTTAGGGTGAAAAGAACTAATTCTTCAGTTCTTCCAAGATAACTGTATTTTTAGTTTCAAATACATATTTTTTGTTTTCAGCACTTTTTCCATATGGTAGTTTCAAATAATTGTGATGATGCAAAAATAGATCTTCAAACAGAGAAATGCAACTTAATGTTAAACTCCATTTAAGAAAAAAATTACAGGTCATTTTAAAGAAATTTATTTTAGAGTACTGAGAAAGTCAAGAAACCTGAAACTCGTATACGGCGTTTCTTTTTTTCTGATGCTAGCATGAAACACACATGCCAAGCCCTCAACAAAGGGGATGGTGATCTTCCCAAAGTCCCCATGGAGTAGCAGAACCCCAGCTGTGTAAATTGTCAGGTAGCAGGAGGAACTAGAAAATCTCAGTATATTCAAGTTGAAAACTATTTGAATATCTTGAGGATGTTCACTTTTGTGGTCATGTTCTTGATTTTGAGGGCTGGTAAGATATCATAATGTGTAATTGTCTTTTGGGCTTAGTATTTTATGGTATTTATTTCCCTTTCTTTCCATGTGTTGAAACTTTCATTGTTTTAATTACAATCAGCTTGAAAAGCCATTACTAAAAAAGATTAGGTACATTCTAGTGATTTGGTTTTTGTATCTGGTCTCTGATTTATGAATGTAGTAGTATCATGTAACACCTCTGTTGTTCTAAAGGCTTATTACTGTCATCTCACCATGACTAGGTTATCATTTTAATTATGTATCACGAGCAAGAAGGAAAATACAAGAATAGAAAAAAACAATAGATGAAATATTCTCAAGCCCATCAGAAATACCCAACTCATGGGACTTAAAACATAAATACCAGAACTCAGCTCTTCTGAATCCCATATCTCATCTTAGCTCCAGTGAAGCCATTGGAGTTACTGATTTAAGACTGTTGCAGACTTAACAATTAATAAATAATGGCTTAGGTTTTGTAGAAAAGTAAGTGTGCCTCATCTACTGCAACTGTTACTTCTTTGACAAAAGAAATAGATGAGACTGTAGATGTCTTTAAACATATTTATCAAAAGATCTATCAAAAAAGACAAATGATACTTTTCAGTCTTAATCTTTCCACATGCGAGAAGTATAGATAGATAGATTTAAGTATTTAGGAAAAATCTTCTTGTTCTTTCTGCTTGTTTTATATATAAAATGAATGAAAATAACTGCTCTAAGTTTCTAAAATGTCGTTGTAATCATATTCTCAAATGCAAACTCAGATATTTCAGAATGAAACATTTAATTCAAATTCAAATTGTTTCTATTTCCTTCTTTGTTTTAACGTTTTCACAAAAATATAGTATTCCTAGATAAATTAAAATATTTTTACCCCAATATTATCAGTTAAATGTAAAGTACAGTCAATCCGACTGCTCTATACCTTTGCATACAACACTCAATATACAAAATCAGGTTACACCAACATTTTTCTACATTTTTAAAGTTAATTAACATGTTTTGGCTTTATGTAGTGAGATGCTATGAAGGCACAAGAAACTGAGGAAACTGGAAATAGCTTGGGTAGAGATAGATAAATAGGATGTTCTGTGTTTTTTTCCTAAATTTTTTTAAGTACTTCAAAAAAAAAACCTTGGAAGCCCACCTCATTCTGAAGAAAATTTAAAGAAGTTTTTGCAGGAATATACTGTTTTGTACCAATGAATATTGCAGTATAAAGATACAGCACCATCACAGTCTTACTGAATGTTTTACCATTCTACATGGTTAGGGAAAGCCATGTCATAGAGATGTTACAAAGAAAGAGACTGTTATGCATTATTGCTGAAGTTAAAGATGAAGGAAATCATTATATCCATGTAATTTCTATCAGAAACTCAATCTGACAGAAGGAGAAGGAGGAAAAATGTTGGGAGCAAGCCCAGATTGGAAGTGGGCCAGGCAGAAGTTGTGACTATCAGGAGGAACAAAGAATTCAACAAGATGGATCAAGGAGGTTTAAAGCAAAAGGCAATGTTTACAAATTACAACAAAAGACATTCCAACCGGATAGAAGGAAAAATCTGCAATGTGTGAGTAAACATCATCACAGGTTGTCCAAAGAGGGTGTAAAAAAGAATGTGATGTGTCTTATCCATGTGGGTGCTGCTCTGTCTTTTATAGATTTTTAAAGCACTGTCCCCTTGTGTCATGAATTACCAATGTTAACGAATATTGATCTCATCTAAATTACTCAGGGAGAGCAATGCTGCTCTAGATTAGCCTTCTGTATTGCTTAGCAGAGTGAAAAAAAGATTTGTCATGAGCAATAACAAACATTATAGAGGAAACAGAAGGGACTAGATGTCTGGAAAGCACTAAACACTTGTTCAATTACAAATGGGCAGTTTAAATAAAAAACAAGTAGATGAACAAAAATAACATGGAATACCTGATAAAAGATAACCAGACCTTACACATTTTCTTAACAGGGAAAGATTTTTTTTCTAGGAGAGTCGGCTGAATATTGTTTTAAATCAATGATTATTTTATTACTGAATTTCCGTTCAAGTCCTCTAAGATCCTATACAGCAGCAGTGAACCGCAATGTCCAATTACACCAGTGTGAACTATTGAATTGCATCTGTATCTCGGAAGCTGAATATATTGATGTTTTCCTTGCCTTCCAGTTATACTTGAATGACAAAGTGATATGCAGTACGGAACTGATCTGCTAGCTACCAAGTCCTGCTCTGAGGAAAAGTCCAAGTGTCTTGGTACAGATGCAACAAAGGAACACTGCATAAAAGTAAGAACAACATGACCTTTTCATTTAGTTGTGAATTTCAAAATCTCTTCTCATAATTTTCAAATGTCTTGATTTGTGGATACTCACTCTAAGATTCCTGAATTTCTGCAAGTTCTTGTCAGTACTTTCTGAAAATCAAACCTATAACTAAGTTCTAATTTTTGTCACTTTCAAAAAATTCATATCTGATTGCATCCCTCTGATATGCTGATATGTGAGTGTAAATAGTATGTGTACTGCACAGTATACCTTTTGTTAAATAACTTTGTACTCACTATACATGTGGTAAGCTAGACTATTGCTGAGGACTATACAGTGCAAATCTCTTAGCTCTTATTTTATATACATAACTCCACGTAGCTAGAATCATAAAATCGTGCCATGGATGAATTACTTTATTTGATCTGAGTAAATGAAGGGACTGTGTATTATGGGATTTTTTGAGACATCATCTCCAGACACCCAAAACAGTGAAGGGGTGTTCACTTTCTAACTTTGTAAATATTTTCATCATATTACCCTTCCCCATCTAAGCCAATAAAAAAAGTAGATATAGGGTACAAAGTGTTGCTTGATAATGAAAAATATGAAAATAAGGGCCTAGCTCAGAAATTATTGCTTAAAATGTCACCATTCTAGCTTATACACAGGATTTCAGCTGACATAAAATGGGGTCAGGTAGTTCTGATTATAAAGGAGTTACATGGAGTGATACCAACGGCATCACACGATGACATAGGTTGAAAAAGACTTTTGACATTAAGTCGAACTGTAAACCTAACACTGCCAAGTTCACCACTGAACTATGTCCCTAAGAACCACACATCTTTTAAATACTTTCAGGGATGGTGACCCAAGCACTTCCCTGGGCAGCCTGTTCCAATGCTCAACAACCCTTTCAGTGAAGATATTTTTCCTACTATACAATCTAAACCTCCCTTGGAGCAACTTGAGGCCATTTCCTCTCATCCTGTCACTTAGTACTTGGGAAAAACAATGTCTGGCTTCAGCTGGTTAGAGATGAACATCTGATGCCTTCCATTTCTAGAACCATCATGTGCTTGAGTGCATTGTTGTATTTGAGAAAATGCTAATTTTCTAATAGGTGTATTGGTTCACTAACACGCAAGTACCACTTCATATTTCAGCATCCATGGGACAAAGGGAGATATTCTTGTGCAAGATGTTGGCATTTTAAGTTTAATGTCAAAATCAAGTAAAAGTTACAGAAGAAAAAGGATACACATTTTACTGTTTTCCTTTTAGTCACACAGGGTAATTAACATTAACTTGAAGACCTTAGGACACCTTCATTAGTGCATTATTTAATGAGCAAATCTCTCTAAGTAATAGGAAAAAGGTATGAAAATAGCAAAAGCTGAAACATAAGCAGATGCAGTAGTTAATATTTTCAAAGTAATGTTCTTTTAAATTTTTAGGGGGTCTAGCTCAACTACATGATATTTTTTGAACTTTTAATCAAATGTTTCTCAGTTTATGAAGGCCTGGATAAGAAAATAACACGCTCCAAATGAATCAAAAGATATTATAAGTCTTTAAATTAAAAATTAAAAAATTATTAAAAAGGAAAACAAAGTGCCATTTTAACCGTATAAAACTATGCCAAAGTTTTGATTTCTGTCTCCTAGAAACAGTGACCATGTTCGAATATTGACTTCAGGAACATTAATGATATGCTTTTACTGGTACTGCTTGTTAAAACAAATAGACACTTTAATGTAGGTAAAATTTATTCCTCACATTTTAGTGCTGAGATTGATACACTTGATGCAGAGTCCTGTAAGACCAGTGAAGAAGGGAGAATCCACTGGATCAACCTACAGAAAGACACCAGTACCATTGTCCTAGGGCTGGCAATGAGGGAATTTCATACCTGCTTTATTGTTGACATTCACATTTCTATGTGGATGCACGGAGCAGCTCTTTAATAGAAGCAGAATGAAAAACTTGAGTTACACATTTCTGGCCTTCATTTGACTTAATGTCTTTAGTTGTTGTGAATACTTTCTTCCTGCAAACTGCTGGGAGGGAAGCAATGTGGGAAGTGACTTTCCTGAGTCATTAAATCATTTAATATTTCATATATTAACTTAATCTGTTTGGAATGTCTTGGTAGAAAACAAAATCCTTTGAGATGATGGCTGACTTGGTATATTAGAAAGGCATATCTGAACTTGCAGAAGAAAACACTGAACCTTTATCTCCTCCAGAAGAAAAAGAAAAGCTTTCCTTATGAGGTACCTTTAGGTGATCCACTTAGCTGTAAATTCAGATAATAGATACTAGACTTCCATATTGGGTCATCTTTGTAATCCAGTTGTTTATATTCTCTTTGGTTCTGACATATTCAAGATGAAATATTAAAAATATTTCTCAGTTTTCATCATGAAAGGCAGATCATTTAATGGAATTTGTCCTGGAGACAGATTTTCACAGGGTTTGTTTTTTATTTATTTCTTAGAAATAATTTCTTCAAACCTCTGTTCCCAGACTCACATGCATGCTGAGCATGAGAATAGAGAAGGTCAAGAGGTCCTGAGCTTTGACGCTGTGTGCTTAAAAGGCTTTCAGAGAGAAGTAGTATTCATCATCACTCCATTTGCTTCCAAAGAAGGTACATATGAATTCATACAGAATCCAACAATGGCAGATAGTGGAACTGGGTGTTTCTAAAGATGATTGTCCTGAGTAGGGCCTTGCCACAGTCCAGGTAGGCCCTGTCTGTCTTTGCAATGAAATTCCCTATTTGGCAACGAATAGCTATTCATTGCCATCATCAGCAAGGGTCCAGTGCATGGTCTAAAGGGAGGTTTCCAGCATACATTTTCACTGTGTCAGAACCAAGGAAAGCCCACGAGGAGATAAATGCCTTTCACTTTTATCTCCAGTTATCTTCTTTGCTGTCTTTGAGGGATACTGGGGTTGAAACTTGTCTCTGAAAATAGAACTCATCCATAACTTAACGTAAACCCAGTTTCTTGTTAGTCTGGACACCTTTCTTAGCCACAGTACTATGGGAATATTTTAAGAATGTCTCTTAAGGTGTTTCTGAATTAACAAAAAATACCCAGGTGAGAAAAAAATAACTAACCCATACCTGATCTTTAGCTGGGTTAGCTGAATATATCTGATCTAATCTTGAATACTTGAGAAAGATCTCAAATTTATGACCAATATAATCATGCTGGGCATAATAGCCAATTATTATAAGGAAAAAAAAAACAGTGAAAAGATAGTAAATGGAATTAAAATATTTTTAGACTATCCAGAGATTTTCAAGTGACCTTAGTGTAAATGAATGTATGTCCAAAAGAGTTTTCATTCACTATTGAACAGCTGCACAGAAATTATTTTGCTTTTTACCTCTGTCTTGCTATGAAACTGGAAATGTTCTGTAGGACTAGAAAATCTTAGATTTGTAGAGACCTGTCAGAATCCTTTGTAGACACATTTGAAGTGTGCAGTTTGGAGCTGCCAGTAACTGCTTCCATTTTTCTAACATACAGAAGCTCCCTAGGAATCCAGGTCTCTGTGACCTGCTTTTGTAACCTATTTGGCTGTACTTTGAGGTTATTTCTTTCATCATGCAGTGCCTCAAATACACATTTTATAGATTAAAATTCTATTTTGCATAAATTGATCTTTTTAATACTGTTTCTAGGAAGGTTTTCAGCAAAAAGAGGAACTGCACTGTATGTGTTGTTGCTCAAGAAATCACCAGAGGAAAAATCTAAGATTAAGCTAGAAATGCCTGAAAACCTGAGGCTATAATCAATTCTCCACGTGTGCCGAACTACTGATGGTGCTATGGGGAATTACATGTGTATCATGTTGAGAATACACCTCATAGGGTTTCTGTCTAAAAGTCAAGGTTTATTAATATGGTATAATTAAATGAATACAAGAGGGAAATATCTGATTAGTGGCATGAAACTATAAATCTTTCAGAAAGTGTATGGGTGTGAGTATTTCCTATTGAAGGCAGAAGGGGTTCATGGCGTTCAATAGAATTTCACTATGGGGGAATAACTGAAGAATTCCGGTTTCCTTTGTTCAAGTAAGTGCTATTATGAGAATATCTGTCCTTGAGGAAATACCACCTAAGGTTTTTTCACTTGTTAGAAAAGTCTTCAATTAAGAAGTGTGTTTATGGCTATAAAGAAATACTTCTAAATTGAAGTATTAGTCGCAATTTTATTTCAATATCAATATGGTCTCAACTCAAGGACCATTTGCCAATTTAATTTTTAACCCTTGCAGAGAGAATATATGGGTATGTTTACCCAGATAGATGTGCATATGTGCAGATACATGTTTAAAATGCTGTGGTCTGAATTGACTAAGTACAAGCAATAAATATCAGTTCTGGTGCACACCTTGCTAAGATACTTACACTGTTTCCAGAGAGCACTGGCCCATGCCCAGTCAGTTCCATACAATGGAAGCACACCTATTTGCATGTTTCCATGCACGTGTACCTGATGATTTCATGAGCCATTTTGCCCACGCTTGTTTACGTTCCTCCAGCCTCACAAATCTGATTTTTCAAGATGCGAAGAATACCCACAACATCATCTAGGGCCTGTTTTTTCAATAGTTTTTAATAAATACAAGTGAGTCCCTGATACAGCTGTCCTTGGTGTTGAGTTAAAGAATGGTGAACATTATTATTGATATAACCTGCACCTGCAGTTTACATGACTGGCCAGGGCAGTAGGAGAGTGTAAGGTACAAAACACAAACACAGTCTGTGGCATAGTTTGGGCTGAAAATAATAAACCTGAGATGTATTAATGGTGGCTCAAATAGGGGAAAGCAATAAGAACAGGCTATGTAAGGGAATTCAGTCCTGAGTGGATTGAATCTTTGTTCAATTCCTCTCTTCTTGTACATGTACAAGTCTGACACAAAAAGAATGAGACTAACCCAATATCTAGGGAACCGAAAGTGGGAGGGGAGATACAAAGGTGTGGTTATAGAATATGTTCTGTCACAGTGAGAGAAGGCTCAGCTTAATCGATTCACTCAGTATGACTGGGCGTGTGTTCAAATATAAACGTTTTCTTACCCTTGGTCAGCAAATGTCAGTGTTTGTTTTGATGGTTGGCAATATCATACATAGCTGTGTGTCAACTCAGAAGGAACTATTTTGAAGGTGATTATAGTTGATTTTCATAATTTCTTAAAAAAAGAGTTACAGGCACAGTCTTGTGTTGTTTTGCATCAGACCTCTTATACGCATACATATGTATGCACATAAAGATATAGGTGTAACTATATGAATATGCTTTTGAACAAAAGCACTTTGACAGGAAAGAAACAAAGATTCAGACAAAATGTATTGAAAAAAACCACATAGAATAGCTTGAAGCATGTTTTTCCTGGAGCGTGGGTCTGGGCTGTACAGTGTGCGGGCAGCCCTCAAGCACTGTTAGTCGTTGCACGAGGTTGGTCACGCTCCTGTAGAATTGACTGAAAATCTGGTTGTCCTGAGGAGCACCTTTAGAATGCTAAAGAAGGTGCATTGGCAACTTGCTGCTATTTCCACCTAAATTAATGATAACAGATTTTGATTCCTCTCAAGTTATGATTGGTGAAATAGACAGATTAGTAAAATAAATAATATTTTATTTTGGATCTGTTGCTAGATTTCTTTTTGTGTTTCCTGTAATTGATTGTTGTAATTTCTGCTGATCATCTGAGGCAATTACACTAGAAGATAGATACTTCTCTGACCTTATAAATTCAAATAACATTTTTTTCATCTCCCTAATGCCTATACTCCTGTCTACTTCCATTGACTTATACACAGAATCAGCTTTTTATGCCAGATTTTCTTTTACAGGGAGACACTGGTAACTAAAATGCTATTTAATGTAACAATTTTGAACAATCAATACTTCAATTAAATTAAAACAGAAGCAGCTTATGACTTTTTCAACTGATAAATATGAGTAAAACTCAGCTAAAATGAATGGATCGACATAATATACATTAGGAGAGATTTTGGCCTTGATTTGCGATTCAGGAAAGAAAAGTGGCATTATACTATTCTTCCTCCTTGTAGCGACAGAAGCTTTCACAATAAAGATCTCTTTTAATTTATGACTTGCTATAAAAGACATTGCATGACAGGGTTCTCTGGTACCATTGTCTCCTGCCAGGAACAGAGCAGCTATTCATTACGCCTTATATTGTGCAGTCACTTATCATGTTTCTTACCCTACTGGTCTATCTCATTATTCTCCAGGAAAGCCATTTTAGGAACTGCCAGCAACTTACTTAAATTACAAATGGGTTTATGCCACTTTTAGTTTTGAACAAGGAGACAGACTTTCGTGAATTAGGAGCATGGGGTTGTGCCACTTGATAATGCAATGTGACCTTCTGAATCAAAATTTGCAGTGGCATCATTACGTGTTTGTTTCATTAGATTAATTCATGCAGTCAGAAAGATATAACCAAATAATCTAGGTGTATATGTTGTCTCTTAACATTTAATTTCTTTCTTTTCTTTTGGGAAATAGCAGAAAGCAGTTCGTTCCCATTGTAAAAAATCAAGCTTGAAAAGTCCTGTGGCTGACAGTTTAGCACAGGATGAAAGTGAGATACTGTAATTCCACACCAATATGAAACTAGAGTGATGCACTAAAGAAAGTGGTGTTACTCTGAATTTAAACAGCATAAATAAGTCTGACATCTAGTCTTAAGTCTGAGTAATCTGACAGTTGCTCTTGATCAGTCTTGGTACCAGACACAAACGGGTGATTTGACCACTTTGAAAGGAGACACTTTAAAAGGCAAAGCAGTGTAATGCAGTGAAATCTACCTGTGTACCATGAAATCCAAAGCAAGGTGAGCTGGATGTATTGCTGAACAGAGGAACACCACACTAATTGTAGTGGCACAGTAGGAAGGCTCTGCCATTTACTTATTATGGGCTTCTGGGCTTGTTCTAATGCTGTAATTTATCACAGTAGGTTGAACATTCAGTTATTTTTTTCTGATCTGTTTTGAAGCAGTGGTACTGAAGTTGTAGACCTCACCTGGGCTTGTTGAATAACAAATACCGGCACGTATCCCTAAGATAAGGGACGTCCTCAACTCATTTACAGCTGCGGGAAAATAAATTGATTTTTAGTCTACCAATCATTTTAAAAAGGTATTTGAATATAGTTTGGAGGCAAAGTGAATATCTAGTTTAATACAGGTTATGTTTCTTCTCTTGTGTCTTGAAAATATTTTTAATATAGTTACAATTTAAAGCACAATATAATCTTAAAAGAAAAATAAATGTTCTTTAAAATTAAATTGGGGATGTTTCATGCATCAGTCAAAATAATTCAGTCAAGTCAAGACATATTTAACAAAAGCTTTGTTTGACATATATTTGTATTTCCTGTCTTTGCGGAAAAGTTTCCTTCTCTCTAGCCACTTCCAAATTGAAAGCAATCTTTGATTACATAGTGATACATTTAGCAATTTCTTTATTTTGCAGGTCAGTTCTGGTAATGTTAGGGCATCAAAATGTTGTTTCAATAATAGGATACTACCCTTTCAATCTACCATCAGTTATGTTACCAAGATGATTTCATGTATAACAGTGACATCAGAAGAATAAATTTAATTTCAAAAGCTGTCTTCTTTTTACAATGCCTATTTTGGTAGTAATAATGAAATTTTATTTTTTTTAGACAAATATATAATTCAGTTTCTCAAACTGCAAAAGGCATTTCAGTTGCCATTTTCTTTGCAGTTGAACTATACTATTTACATAGGAAATTCTTCACAGTGAAATCACAAATCAGATTATAATTTCAGAAAGTTCTTCTGATGTCTGTAATATTAGGAAACTTATTTTACTGTGAATACTTCGTTCTGATTTCCTTGTACCAAATTAGAAACTGGAACTCACTCCACCAACATCAGCCAAAATTTGTTCATGTAGTCCATTAAAAACTGTAATCTGAATTTGTACTACATTTGATTCCAGTGTAAGTCTGTTTATCCCTCAAGCTCCTCCATCATGGCAGTAGGGCTATTGCTGTACTCTCTGCAGGTGAATTAAAATCTTGGGTTAAATTCAACAATCTATGTAGGAAGATTATATCAAGAAAAATGTTCTTACTGATATACAATTGGAATCTACAGGATGCCACTTCTTCCCTGAAGTGTCTTAGCAGTTGCCGCACTGGTTAGTGCACTTTTTCTCTCCATGGAGAAGGCTTCTCTACAGGAAGAAGTGTAATTTGCTTACTTTTTTCTGCTGCAGCAACTACCCTGTGGTGGTTTTGCATGATGTCTTTCTCAGGGGGGAAAAAAAAAGAAAGAAAAGAAAAATGAACAGCAATTGAGTAAAGGGAGAGCAAGTTCTTAGTTATGCTCTTCCTCAGTAATCAGTATTTTCAAACAGAAGAGGCTCTTATTGAAAAAGGGGGAAAATTCTTAGTATGGCTCAGCTGGAAAATAGGTGAAGTGTGTAAATCCATTTTAACTGGGTATGCAAAAGGAAAAGCAAATGTGTGTTTTTCATGGTTTTATATACTATTTGCTCTGTTTATATTGTCCTTGAAAGCTGGAAGTGAAATGATTCTTGATTTTCCACTTTATGTGTGTCTAGGTTTGTTTGTGTATGAATGCTTTGCTGATAGCTCTGATTGCAACACAGTGGCTTTGTGGTTTGTGGAAAAGAAAAAAATGAAACAAGGAATGTAACTTAAATTTGAGTACTATAACTGCTAATTTCTATTTGAAATTAATAGAGATAATATATTTTGAAAAAGATAGAAATAATAATACTTCAATTTATCAATCTCTTTCATATGAAATTTAGAAAGTTTAACTAATTATCCCAATTCCCCCATGAGTTATAAACTTCACAGTAATCACTGTATTTATTTGACATTACAGTTATTCATTATGACTTTAAGAAAGCTATTTAATAAAGCATGACATTAAAAAGCAAGTTGACTAGAAAGTGAAGGATACAGAAATAGAGTTTATCCATGGGATTAAAGCCAAGAAACTTTAACTCTAAAAGACAATTAGTCAAACTTGACTAGAACACTGTGTGGAAATTCAGAATTCATTCAGAAGTACCACAATCACAAATGGAGCAAGGTTGAATATGAACATAGTGCAGACAATTTACACTGTAGCTTATTATGATTCACTTTCCTGACTACAACCATACAGACAACGTGATAATGGAAATGATGGAAAAGTATGAAACATTTCAAGCAAAAGGAAAATATTTTGTACAATACAAAATTTACAGTGGAAATTTTGAATTTTTTAAACCAAATTTATTTCATTTAGTGAGGCAGGGAAAAAAACTTTCTTTTTCAAAGTCTCCAAGGGGAAAAAGTATGAAATGCCATTTATATCTCTTAAGAGAAAGAAAACACTGGCAGAAAATTGTTGAGAAAAAAACTCCCGTCCACAGCAAAAGTGTTTTTGCAAAACCCATTAATTATACTTTGGCTTTTTCTTTCCTAATGCTTGCTTGTTTCCAGGACTCTTTAAGTATCCACTATTATAAATTACATATAAAATTGTTATTCATATACAAGCCCAATAACTGAGCTAGGCATTTGTTCTCTGAAAAGAATACCCCAAAGTTTTTAGTAATTAAATGAAATAATTAGTTCCTGATGAAAAATCTTAGCCCATTGGTCTCATTGTCACCTTTGTTACACTGTGTCCCACAAACTGTCTGTATCAAGAAATACTTCTTTTGCCAGTTTACCCTGAAAAACTTTCTAGTCAAATCCAGGCAATGCAGGAGAGGGCAGAACATGGCTGTTCTTTAAAGGGTTTCTTGCACCTCAGAGTTTGTGATTGATTAGTCAAAAAATATATACAAATTTAAGAAATGCTTGTCTTCACTGAATTTTGAACTAGGCCATGAGAGATATGCTAGTGTTCTAAGAAACAAGACGTTACGCTATTGTAAAAAAGGTATATAATTTTGTTGCAGTCAGTAGACTAGTGAAGCAGAAGAGAAATGCAGATAAAGACCCTAATTTTCCTCTCTGTAGGGAAATAATGGGGAAGATAGCTGGAAAATTTTGCTTAAGATTCTTTAGGACAGCATGTTTTAATCAAGTCTTATAATGAATTACTTCCTCTTCTTGTTGCTTTTGGGCAGTTTCTGAAATGTTTTCTGTTAGATATAGAAAGACACAGCTGTCAAGAGCTGCACAAATCCAATTTTATCTCTAAGGGAATGAGTAAGCTGCAAGCAACCTCTGACAAGAGAGCATGTGAAGCGAGGAAGGACCAGTTGCACTGTGACTTGAACAGAAATGGTTGTGGTATAAATGGAAGAAAGGTGAACAGGGAATAACGACTGTGAATGACAACTTGAGGACATAAAATGAGCCCAGCATGGCAGCTCATGCAACACCTGAGCAGTGTCTCCACGGTGTTGCAACCCATGGTGCCCCTGTCCCCTCCTGTTTGCGTAAAATACTTCCCTCAGTTCTTTCCCTTCAATGGTGGAGTGTGCAGTGCGTTGATACAGGAACAATCATTCAGAGCAGCATCAGGAAGCAGTGATAAGGCTGGTACAGTTTTGTTAGGAGACAAGAACTAACATTAAAAAACAGGGTGGACTGCAGACTAACATCAAAAACAACATTCTAGAGAGTCATGATGTGCTGTATCTGCAAGGGCTGGGAAGAGAGCAGATCACTATTGTGTCTGTAAGGCATGCTTTGAGCCAGGTTGTCAAGAGTTACACAGACCAAGCATCCTTTTGCTAGGAGTGCATAAGGAACCCTCTGGATAGAAGGGAAGTGGAAGTACACTGAATAACCAGTGCATTGAAAGGTACACTGGAATCATTATTGTACTTTGTCATACCTGACTGGGGATGTCCCGAGAGTTTTATTACATTTTGATTTCAACTTTCAAGATTTCAGCCTAGAAAAAATGTCAACATATTCACTTTTATTGTAAGGAAACTATAGCTGTTTGCCTTGCTATTCCCTTAGTAATGCAATGAGCAGTAGGATTGTTCTCTATATTGTACACTGTGATCTCCCTAATCCACTAGGAGGTCAGACTCATTGGGACAGTACAACTTACCCAGTGCCTCTAGCTACATGAGCAGCAAGCACAGGAAAAGGCATATTGTGGCTTTGGATTTTCAGAAGCGGAGTGTCTGACTTCCTGCTTGATCTCAGCTTCACAGGTAAACAAGCAAGCAAAGAATTCAGCCTTTCTTTCCTTTTCTTTCAGCCTGGTACTCTGCTTAAGTTTCAGGAGACCCAAACTGTTCATTCATGAAATACGAATAGCTGGTAATTTGTTTTGGTTAATTCTTACCATGCACCATACACTGCATTCTTTAATCCACAGTTTTCCCAAGGAATTTGGGTCTATTCTGAGAGATTTCCATCACTTAATATTACAGTATATTCTGTTTTCTTCCAGTACATACAAATAACAGTCATGAAAAGCTGCTTTGAGCTCAAAGGATGGTGCATCATCTTGCTTAGTTTGACAGGCATGGTTGGAAAAAGACCTGACAGTCATTCTTTCCATTTCATAGGGCTTTGAAGAGAAGATGGGTGTGGTTGGGTGCGGGGAGAGTCCATAGAAGGGGTTCCTAAGCCCACAATTAAGTACAAGTATCCTGGCTGAAATAGGAAAGAGGTTGTTGGACAGCATCCTATAAACAATGACTGCAGCATGGCTGAGGGACTGTATTAGGAAAGTATTGATGCTGGCTTTCTTTATTCCTCCCTAGTTATTTAACTGCTGTTGTAGCCTACTGGCTGAGAACAATCCATGGGATTGTCCTGAGGCATCCATTCCTTATTAGTAATCTCTGCACAAACCCAACTCTGAACTCCACCAGCCAAATGTGCTACCAAAGTAGAGAAGCTACAAATATTAATGGATAGAAGAAAACTAAGAAGATAGCAGGTCCTCTTCTCTATGCTTTCTCAAGTGCTTGTGATATCACTATGAGCTACAAAACTGCCTGCCTATGATGTCAACCATCCACAAGTGGTAGAAGACATGTTTTGAGGCATGAGCTTGGGTTATGGCTCTGAAATCTTTCTTAGTGTGACCTTCCTCTCCTCAGATTTATAGATTAGAGCTCTGGTGAAGGCAGCGTGGTTGCAATGCTAAAGAATATTGAAAAGCTTTTAGCAGCTTGAATTCTACAGCCAATTTATTGCTGAGTAAAGCCCTGAGTTGGTAACAAAGAGAAGTCACAATGGTTGATTGATTGAGTGTATTGGGATGCACAAGTGACTTTCATTTTCATCACATTTCACTAATGGCAAAATTATATGTTAGAGGTACAAACAGCCTAGTGGAAAAAGATCATCTTTTTTCTAATGCTGCTGTTACAAAGTTATTCCAGGACTCTCTGCACACTGAAAACTGCAAGCTGTCCTGATTGCAAAGTCATACATTTCCCTAACACAAAATAAAGACTCTTGCTTTCCCAGTTGTCGAAAATCTAGGCCTACTGCCCACCCCCCCTTCACACTACAAATTGAAATGCTTGGACTATCTCAATTGCAAAAGACTTCAGACCAATCTGGGGTTTCAGTGTTATCTTTATTTTTCCCCCTGAGGAAGATTTGTCATGAAACCAATGGAACAGAATCCAGGAGACTGAATTAGAAATATTAGCTCTGTTACAGACTTGTCATGGTGTTTTTGGAGGAACTGTGTACTCCCTGTCTGGCTTCTGTCTCTTTGGTAGAGCTGGTGAAACTTTTTGGCTAATGTTATTTAAAATGCTGTGTTATTAATATCAATTTTTTTAGTCACAGCCATTAGTAATTTTGATATATTAAACAATTTTCTTGACTGTCAGAACTGAAAGGAATATGAGTTTTTTAATTCTTTGAGAAATTCTGATAGCGTGCATATTTTTAAATTCAAAAAAGAAAGAAACATCCGTGTTCACTGTAAATCTATTGACTGTTAAACAATTACGATGTGTTCATGTTTTGCACTCTCAAACAGGACAGTTTGGTAGCTGGCACATACCAGGGCTCTTTGCCACCTTGCAGTTTGCAGGTGGTTACTCTGGTGTTGGAGGCTAAAAGCACTTAAGAGCATGGATGGAGTCCAAACTATGACAGCTGGCTTCAGTGGCAAGGAATAATTAGACACAATTTACCAGTGGAAATGTAGTCTTCTTTTTTCTCTCAATTTAATTTTTTTAATATAAAACAAATAAAATTAAAATAACAAATATAGAAATTAATAATTTCTTCTACATTGAGTGAAAATTTTCTACTGGACCAAAATACACTCTTTTCAATTTTCAGCTCATAAAATTTGGATTAATTTAACTTTCAATTCAATTTCTTTTCCTCAAATTAGAAACAATACTCAAAACATTGATAGGCCCATTTATGTTAGCTTCTATCCAGGCATCATGCAAATTACGTCTTGTTTAAATGATAATTTGGATAAAAATTAAATTTGAATATACAAAATTTTAATCTTCACTGTATTTTTGACACGTAGATGCCTAAGCAAGTCAACAAATCTATTTCATCTATAAAGTTTTGGTTTTCTTTTTAATTTAGAGGGAAAGAAACCGTTTATTCAGTATCTATTTGTCAGTATCCAACTCATGGGAACAGGGTTTAAGATGTTAATGTAATATAGCCGTATGTATATACTTGTAACATGCAAAGTATGAAGTTTGGATGACTTAAACTGAAAACTCCATATGCATATTTTTGCTGTAGTGCTAGCAAATCTTCAATATTCTACCTTTCTTATATCAAGAACCAACTGCTTCAGAACGTTAGCTGGGTCTTTCTTTCTCCCAGCAGACTGAATCAGGGATTAAATCGTAGCATCACAGTGCTCTCTACTGCTTTGGGAAAACATTTAAAGAAAATATACCTATCTCTACCTCTTCTCTCTGTCACTGGCAAACTGTATCACAAACTATTTTATTTAAAAGGGAAATTCACATACATTCTTAATATGGAGAGCATAAGTAGAAAAGTCAATATTTTCTGTCAGATTTTTATGAAACATTGAGACAAAAATTTGTGAAGAGCTTTGAAATGCCTATAAACAGAGGTCTTTTCTGTACCTTTGATCTGTGCTTGTCCAATACTTACTAAAGCAAAGACAACACATATGCCTTCAGGTGTGTCCTGGTTTTGGTTTACTGTCCTGATTTTGAGTGGGACAGTTAATTTTATTCTCAGTAGCTGGTATAGAGCTGTGCTTTGGATTTAGTATGAGAATAATGTTGATAACACACTGACAGTTTTAGTTGTTTCTAAGTAGTCCTTCTCCAAAGTCAACAACTCTTCAGCTTCCCCCTGCTGTGCCAGTGAGTGGGTGCACAAGAAGCTGAGAGGGGACACAGCTAGAACAGTGATCCCAACTGACCAAAGGGGTATTCTATACCACAGGATGTCATGTTCAGTACATAAACTGTGGGGAGTGGGTCAGGGGGCTATGTACTCTCCTCAAGAATGGGCTGGGCATCAGTTTTCAGGTGGTGAGCTGTTGCACTGTGCATCACTCATTTTCTATTAATACACAATAGGATTTTGATATTTAAGTGCTGCTTTAAAACAAAATCTTAAATAATATGTGAAGAATCTAGTCTTGGACCCTTTAAATCATGGTTATGAAACTTGGCATTTAGATACTTGTCACAGAGGCAAGTAATGGGCCCCTTATTTAAAGTGAATGACTGAATAGACACTGCCCTGATGCTGCCTACTAACCTCCAAGTACAGTGTTTTGACTTCAATTCGTTTGCTGCTAAAGTTCTCCAATTTGAAGAATTTGGGTTAAACTGTAATTCTCTGAATGTCAAAATACATCAAGAATAAGAAGAAAAAGAATGTATAAATCTGTGAAATAATTTCACATGAAATCAAAGAACAGAACTATACAGTAAATGTTTAGCTACGTCTGTTAAATTGCGCAAACTCACAAGAGATATTAGAGGTTGATGAAAATATCTACAATTAAAGTAAAGAGCCTGAGACAGCAGCCTAAGTACCTTGAGGCTATACTTAGAGATAGTTCAGAGGTCTGGGGCAAGTTTTCATCAGACTATGTCAGCTCACTGGAATTGAAGCTTCTCACAAAACTGTATTGATCTTGATGAAACTTCCACTGGGAAAAGTATCTAAGCTTAAATATATAATTTCTGTAAAAAGGAGATTACAAGAGGTCCATAAATATTTAAGTATTGGGCGAGTTTTGTCCCATTTCATACAATTCAGAGGTAAATCTAAACATATTTACAGCTTACTTGGACAAATACATAGTTAACTGGACTGTACAACATTTTTCATTAGTTCAACTCCTAGTTTCTCTGTCGAAATCTGAATAGTCTGTCTGTCTGCAAATGTGAAATTTAGAAATAAGATATGAGTTGCATTACAGTTTCCAAATGTTACATAGCTATGAAAATTGGCTGGGCTAGGGAAAAAAAACAAAACCAAAACAAACCAGAAAAGCCGCAAACACACAGATTTGCAGAGTCAAGAATAGATCAAAACTTCTGGTTTCCTGTTCTGCAAGAAAAAACTACTAAGGAACTTCATGGAGGCAGAAGGATTTTATTTGTGGAGGTTTTTTCCTGGTAGCTGAAAACAGTGGTTTGGAGGAGTTGAGAGGAGGTAGAGAAAGGAGAGCTGAAAGCAGGGAGTAGTGGTTAGATTTCTATTTCAAAATAAAACAGGAGTGGAATCAGGAAAGGCAGGGGATGACCAGTCCCAACAGAAGTACTAAAATAGGGCATCTGTGAGTGTTTGTCATTGGTATATACACTGCAATCTTTTTGGGTGGTCTTGCTAGTATTGCATTATCATTTTAAGTGACTTTTGAAGTGAATGAAAAACATGTACAAAAGACTATGAAAATAGATATTTTTTTAAATCACAAGTCTTTTTCTACATATTTGTTAATAAATCTGTGTTCTTAAATGAACGTAAGGCCTGTTTTTATGACATTTTTGTATATGTACAAGGACAACCTCTGTACTGGAAAACATATACATAAGGAACAGAATAATATTCGGTGACTCACACAGGGAGCCAACAACAGGAGTGGGAATTTATTTTAGAGCTCTTGAAGTTATTTCTAGTGTTTTTGTTAAGTAGAAACCCATCCTCCCTCTTCAACCTTGCTTACTTTGAATGTTACTATGTGCATCTGTAAGTAACTGAACCCCTCTGACTTCAAACTACAATTGCAAGTCAGATTGGGTGTGTGGAACTGCAAATCAGATCTATTAAAAGTCTTTCTGTCTCCCAGTGACTTACTTCTTCTTTTTAGCACTTGTTATTACATTTCTGCATTCTCCTCACATAATGCAATGCTCCTTCACTACATTAGATTTAATGCAATTTTACAGACTATGTTTTTGGCAGTAGTTTACTGCTCTTCTACTCCTTGTACATCTGAACTCTTGGCATGCTGAAGCTCTGTGCTGTGGTGTGTCTGGGCTCAAGCTATGTTTGGGAAAAATACCATACACACAATCTAAGCAACTTTCTATCATGTCAAGGCAGTAGCCATTCTGCAGGGTTATTTAACACTAACTGTGACTCTTCCATCCTCTTATCAACCTCATCTCTTGATACGTGCCAGTGGATGTTCATGGTGTAACAAATATCATCTATATCTATGTAATAATATGTATTAATAATAATGATAACAAAGAATCAACTTCAATCAGCATGTAACGGTGACATTTACCTCTTTGCAACTGACTCACAGATTTTCAACAAAGGCACGTAGCATTTATATATTTCTGTGAATAAAGATGACCTCTGCACTTATATTATGTTCTAAAACAAAGAATTCTATGTTTCCATGATTCTATGATTTTCATAAAATTTGTGAATGGCACAAACCCACTGGCTTCTGCCTCAGCAGGTCATTACAACTCTCCCCTGGTGCACTGCTTCAGCTATGGAATACTCTTTCTCCTGTCATATAGTGGACAAAATGTAATCAGGTGAGGGGTAGGACTGATAACTGTTGTCAAGTTTCTAAAAGGCGTACTATGCTCAGAGCCCTGTCCAACCTGACATTGACTATTTTCAGGGATGGGGCTCCTACCACCTCTCTGACTATCATGTTCCAGTGTTTCATCACCTTCATGGTAAAAAATTTCTTCCTTGTATCTAGTCTAAATTTACTCTCTTTTGGTTTAAAACCATTACCCCTTGTCCTATCGCAACAGGCCCTGCCAAAAAGTTTGTCCCATCTTTCCTAGAAGCCTCCTTTAAGTACTGAAACCTGCAATACAACAAAGCCTCCCTGGAGCCTTCTCTTCTCCAGGCTGAACCACCCCAATTCTCTCAGCCTATCTTCATAGGAGAGATGTTCCATCCCTCTGATCATTTTCATGGCCCTCCTCTGGACCCACTCCAACAGGTGCTAAGGATTCCAGAGTCGGACATGGTAGTCCAGGTGGGAGTCTCACCAGGGAGGAGCAGAGGGGAAGAATCCCCTCCCTCAACTTGCTGGACACGCTTCTTTTGATGCAGTCCAGGAGGTTGAAACTAGGAGTTTCCTGGCCCTGGTGTAGGACCTTGCACTTGACCTTGTTGAGTTTCACACAGGCTTCTCACTTCAAGAGCTTGTCCAGGTGCCTCTGGATGGCATCCCAATCCGGACCTCTGAGTGACACTACTTGTCACCAATCTCCCTCTGAACATCAAGTCATTGACCACTACCCTCTGGATGTGATCATCCAGCCAATTCCTCATCCACCAAAGTCTACCCATTAAATCTATATCTCTTCAACTGAGACAGAAGGATGTTGTGGGGGACTGTGTCAAAGACCTTATGGAAGTCTAGATAGAAGACATCCATAGCTGTTCCCTTGTCCAGTGGTGTAGTCACTCCATCATAGAAGGACACCAGGTTCATCAAATATACTTTTTGAACACCGATGACAAGCAAGGATAGAACTGATAGATGGCAGAAAGAAAGCAATGGATATAACAAGTTACAGCTGGTAAAAAATTGAAAAGAAATACTAATGGTAACACAAAGCTTGCACGAATCTTCTGTTTGTGCTACTGATGGAAATTTTAAACAGCAGTTTAAAAATTCTGTTTAAAGCGTACAACTATTTTTTTGTTCTCATTCTTCCTCTCCATTGATGCCTGTTGGGGAAACCTTTAATGCTTCTCTAGGCATTTTTTTACTTATATTTTGGAGTTTGTCTGGTTGGGCTGCTGTGGGTAATCTTTGCTCAGAAACGGCGGCGTATTTCATTGATTTTGCTGCATATGTGGTTGTTCTGCTGTATAGCTAGTAAAATGAGGGTGAAACAACTCTCAATTTTGGATATACGTGAATCCTTAGATACATTTCCATGCATACATATTATCCCCTTCCCCCCTCCCCCCCCACATGTGACGCACCCCCACACATCCTTTATATTCAATTAGATCAGGCAGAGAATTAATACATTTGCTTCCAGTGTTCTCTGTCTGTTAATTACCTTTGGATAAGGTGTGCTTCATTTAGGTGTTCACGTCAATAGTCTTGAGAAGGTCTAGGTTTCACATTTCCTTCTCATTGGTCTGCATCCAGACCCTTTTCCCAGGGCACTGCATTAACAGGCAGTCTGCATTTGGCTCTGAGTAAAGGGCAGTGTTTATTTGCTTTTCCCCAGAAGCAGAGCAGAAATCAAATTACAGCCACTTCTCAGTTACTCAATTATTCCCCAGGGGAACCCAACATAGGTCCTATTTCCCAGCAATGCTTTACCTTCTCCCTACCCCTCCAGACAGGAGGCAGTGATTTGGACAAATGTACTTGTCTTGGAGATTTTTATTCCTTTATTCTGCTCTTTAGGTACACAGCTAGATTCACAACTTACCCCTTAATATTTCATACTCAATCTGTTATGTTTTAGACTTTAAAAATCCTGAGATAGAGGAGAAGTTGAGAGGAGGGTGGCTTATGGATCTGTGGGAGTCACTGCATTTCTGCAATTCTGTTTCGTACATCATCCATGGAGAAAATTCAATGCTGGCCCTCAAGACGGAAGAAATATTTCTGGCACCCAGACCTTGCAGTTCCCATGGGGCTCAGAGCCCTTACTGGAGTGTGTGCTTTGAGAAGGATTTTTACTTTAATGTCCATTTAATGAGCAAACATCAACTTAAAGCAATTGTCCCTTCCAGGCTGCTGCTCACACTTAATTGTGCCTGGTCTCTTCCATTTTCTTAATTTACTTTTAACTTGCTCAAATCTTTTGAAGTTTGCTGACACACCAGTAGTGGAATTCATCCTTTTTGAAGATCAAGGCTACTCATTTTGCCTTTGTTTTACTTGTGAAGAGAAGACATTTATTTCATTTTTAGTATTGTATCTTGCTGCCTATCATATGTCTTTTCTCCTTGTTTTTTAAAATCTTTATTGAAAGATAAAGGAACTGGGAAAAGGATTCCTTTTCCTTTATTAATTTTAAAACACTTGTAAATGATTATTTGCAAATAGTCTTTGAAAAAGTGCATCCACAGTCTGTTCTTTAATACAATTTAATTTGCTTGACTCTTGACATGAATGGGTTTGTCATATTAAGTTTTCTGTACACAGCAGCTCAGCTACTGATTTTTAGAAAACCAAACATTGAAGTCTTTCCTTTGGGAAAAAAGAGATCCACGAAATTTCATGGGCTTAAAGAAAACAGGAGATAGCATAGGCCAAATTTTGTTCTGACCGAGTTAGAAAAGTCCTTCAATGAAGTCCTTCCTTCATTGAGCTTCTTTTATACTTATGTTTTAAACTGGAGTGTGTTGTGGCATACACAACTGTTAAAAGCTGGGTAGCATAGATTGTGTTGAAATCCCTAAGGCTCTGAAGAGCTGTTGTCTGTTCTTCTTTTTTGAAGGGGTAGAACAAATACATTGTTATGGGCTTTTCTTTGGTCACAATATACTGGCAAAATGTACATGTAGGTTACAACTGGAACCAACAGCCTGCAATGAAAAACCAGTTCTGTGTTTATTCCTCCTAATTATTTAAGATTTAACAAGTTCTATCAGGTAAAAGTGGTTTACTCTAATTATTTAAGATTTGACAAGTACTGTAAGGAGCAAAGCTGTCTGAATAAAATTATGAGGCATGTACATGTTCATGTTCTCTGCTGATGGGATTGGAGTTGTTGCAGGCTGAGGTATAATAATTAATCCTAACTAAAGATTTGTCCTCTCAATTAGCAGCCCCTTAGATATGCTGTCTGATTGATCTACAGCTGCCTTGTGGGAAATATCCAGGTTATGCAAGTTTTATGATTCTGACCCCTTAGGCCAGTTACAAAATTATCTCAAGGAGTGGAGCTGATCTGTTTTGTGGAGAATAATAGCTGCATATGTTGCCTTAGGGTGAATCCCCACCAAGTAACTGCAAAGAAGGCTGGAGCTAGCATCCAAAGTAAAAAGAGATATGTGACCCTCAGCCTGGCATGCTGCGAGTTTCACCTCATAATGTTTGCATTGCTGGAAACCTGGGAAAGGGCCTTTATACTCATGGGAGTATAAACTGTCAGAAAAAGTGTTAGTGTAACTGTCTTAAAATCCATTTTTAACTCCACCTATAGAATATATGATATATATAAGCATGTTTATGGTTAGTTCATAGAAATGTCTCACACATTTTGCACGCAGGATCAGATCACTGAAGGGTTTTAGGGACCCTTTTGATATGTATTATTTCCTAAAAGGTACAATGGACCCTATCCAAACAAGGATTGTCACAACAGAACAATGGGATAATCAGAAGGGCACATACTTTCTTAAGAGAGTGTCTCAGGATATTGAACTTGAATATGGTTTAGTTGTGTCAATCTGTCCATCCATTTTCTCCTCTTCAGATTCAGTTTTCTGCTCTGTTTCTCCTAGGCATCGTTATTACCCTTCGTTTCTGTCACTGGCTTCACAGAAGAGTGAGCTTGGGCCTGGATATGACAGAGAAGCAGCTCATCTCTCCTGTTTATCCAGGCTAAGACAAGAGGCCAGATCCTGTGCTTACTTAAACTAACCCTGTAGAAAATGAAGGCACTAACCTGAAGTGAAACTGGAGCAACTGAGTGGAGAATCTTACTCTGAAATCTCAGCTGTGACTCTCTCTGATCATTGTCCTTCCTCATGGCTCCCTAATGGAATCTGAGCTTACCACTTCTCTCTTGCTCCAAGTCTTGGCTGCCACTGAGAGACAAAAGCGTAAAGAGAACTGGGATTAAATTGTATACTTTAATACTTTTCTATCCTATTAGCATGGTGCTTAAATATGCTGGGGAATGTAAGGATGATTCAAATTACACACTTAAAGATTTTTTAATGTTTGGGAAGAAAATAGAATTTTTGAATAATGGAGTCCAAATCTTTTCCCAGCTGTACCTCTGTGACCTGCACACACTGGTAATGTAATGGAGGGGGCTGTAGATCCTCCAAGGGATTTATAATTTAAAAATGGATGACAAATATCCATTCCTTAATAATAATAAATGATCAATAGCAGTTCTGAAAGGAAGAAAAAAATACTCAAGGCATCAAATTTTGATCCCGCGTACTTCTGTCTTTGCCATTTGGGTTCATAGAGTTAGCAGTTGTTTGAAGTAGATGTGGGCAGATGGCCAGCTACATTATTAGTTGAGACTTGTTTTTTGTATGAATTTCATTTTAATTGAGTGCATAGTGAGAGATGTATCGGTCAGCATGATTTTCCCCTAGGAACTTATTCTTCTACTTCTGTTCCATGGCAGTAGTTTCTTTTAGGCAAGAAAGCTCATATAGATTTATTGCCTTTCTCTTTCCTGCTCAACCTTGCCTAATAAGATTGTTGCAGTGACTGCAGCCAGTAAAATTATCCTGTGAACTCTTTCTCTCCTTACCTGTTTGTCTCAATCTCCCTCAGATCAGCCTAGTAAGAAGACTTAACTGTGAACATGTCTGTCTTCTTTTGTTATAGACTAGTGTTGGTTTAGGTGTCAGACTGCTGAAATGCAGCAGAGGTTTCTGCTTCATATTCAGCTTGCAGTGCGTTTCTTTCTTTGCCTTTCCATTCAGCAGAGTACCCACTACTATCCCTAAAATCAACAGTTACAATGTGCATGTGCAACACATAACTATGACGTGTCTATCACTTTTCAGATGGTAATGCCAGAGTAATTTCATTGTCCCATGGCAATGGTGTGCATTTGCACGTATTTCCATGTTGTATCTACAGTTTCATTGTGGCAATAGAGACAAAAGTGAATTAACAGTTTTAAATGCAATGCAGTGATAAATGTCTGCACTGAAGAGATTTACTGACTATCTACTGAGGTTTTTAATTGACCTACTGGTGTTTCATATAGTTACTGCTTGCCTTGCAGCTTAGATACTGAATGTTTGCCAGTGTTAGGCTTACAGTTGGACTTGATGATCTTAAAGGTCTTTTCCAACCTAAGTGATTCTGTGATTTTGTGATTCTGTATGCTCACTGCCTAACCTTGTTCAGTATCACTCTTTCAGTTGCTATATGGTCGATAAAATAAAGTGATATTTTGGTGATTGGGATACTAGGGCTTTAATAAATATTCAGATGTCTGGATGCTACATCTGCATATCAGTTTACACCTTATTTAGTTCAAACAAGTCCCCAAAGTCTACTTTTGTATGCATATAAGTGCTATGGGATCTCTCTATTTCCAAGTCTGCATGCATGATTTGTGCTAGACTCATGAGAAGTAACATATGTTTATGGGCAAGGAGAATCAATCCATTTTAATATTATGTAGCTTGTTATTTTCTGGAGTTATGGACTGAATTCTGTGGCTTTTTTTACCCTTGACTATAGTATTTGGGATAGTTACACTCAAATTTTAATATGGTACCTAATGCCCATATAGGGAACTTGTTTTTCTGATAACTGTTTACACCTCCTACTAATGTCTGTGTTAATCAGAAGCCTGCTGAGTAAAACGACACCCAGAAAAACTTTTTGTTTCAGACTAACAGAATGAGGATGGATGCTTTGTGCCACAGACACTAGCCTGGTGTTGAAAAAAATAGGAGCACAGTTCCTGGCAGTACTACACAATATAAGATGGTAGGTGAGTCTTCTAGGGCCATTTTTTTTACAGTCTGAAGTGCCAAGGGAATATAAATTGGCATTTTCAAAGAAGCAATGGACTGGATTACGTGGGGTTTTTTTTCAAGTCCAAGCCCAGAAAGCCTCCCAGGAGTCACCCTTACTGCCTTTCTTCCTATGTGCTAATGATGTGCCCAGCAGAAGGACATCACAGACATTTTTGGAGCTTCAGACTTAACTCTTAAAAAAAACAAAGAAAAGGTATGCAGAGAGGTCTTAAGTCTACAGGGTTCTCAGTTGCTACATTAACAAAGTTTCCTTTTTAAACCAGACTCAAGGTATAGATGTGACAAATATCACATCCCTGTGCAATTACCACTTGACCTGACTAGTGACAATTTCCATCACAAGCTCTGAATGACCGTCAAAGTAGTCCTCCAGTGACATATCCTAGAGAAACCCAGGTAATAGGGTCATGATGTTCTTTTCATCTGATTTTTTTCCTGCACAATGTCTCTTTTTCTCTCATGAGGTGGGAGTTATTAAGCTGACAACAGATGAAAACCATTTTCATTATTTTCCTGCACTAGTTTTGTCATTTTTACACTAATAATAATAATAAATCTGCCATTTTTATGCTAAATAGTCACAGTAGAAACAAATGATCTATTACACTAGAACATTTGCAAGCAACTATCTTAACTTGAGATGAGAAAAGTTACTCCACGTACAGGACAGACAGGACTCTTGTGGTCTCGTTTCCTGCTAATCTTGCCATGATTGGGAATTCATTGAATTGAGTTGAAGCAGCCTGTGTTTAGGGAGTGTGTTTCACATCTGACTACGCTGTCAGGTATGCTGAAGTGCTTGTTGAAATAGGATGCCTGAGAACCCACTCAGCCAAGACATGCCATCTGCTTCCTGATGACTGACAACGGCGAAAGTCTCTTTTGCTAATAACAGCAGTGTTCTCCTTTTCAAATAACATTGTTTAGTGCCAGAGTCATTCCATGCCATGTCATTAAAGCTGAGAAGGACTGTTTCAGTAACAATTTCGCAATTTCTAATTTTGTTACTTTGGTCAAAAATATGTGAACAACTCAAGTACTTCTGTTGCATTTTCTACATCTGTTTTTGCAATTTTTTTTTTCAAAGAAAGACTTATATTCTGAAAGGTAATTTTAATTAAAAACAAATAAGTTTTCATGTTGATATAAGCACAATGCTTATTATTTTTCTAAAAGATATGGGGGTTTTTAGTGGCCTTTTTATGCAAAATATTTGAATAACTATTCACTCATATCTGATTCTGGTGTTGCTGTGTGCATCTCTGCTTCAGTGCAATGGTGATGCACACTGTGGATTGTTCACATATCAAGTGTCAAATAATCAAAAATAGAAAGTAAAAATTGTACTAGATTTTATGAATCTTTAACACAAAAAAGAGTAAGATAGAATAACCTTCTGCTTACAGAAATCATTTAACTTCTGTCAGTCTCCAGCACCCCAAGAGAGAAGCTACCCAAGTGGAATTCACATCAGCTTCCTATCAGATTTCTGAAACCTAGTATATCAGTAGTCCTAAACTGGGAGTTTAAGAAGGGAATCACAGAAATGCCTTTTTTCCTGGCAGCACTTCCTTAACAAATCGATAGCTTTCATTGAAATGAATACTGAATGGTCCATTTTTCAGCCGTGGCAGAGGAAAGTCAAATTGCAAGAGATGGTGTCACTTCCTCTGTGTCCCTTCTGCTCTGCATGCCTCTTTGCACACTACCACATATTCCTTTGCATCAGAATTGGGGCTTGTTTCGCCTGGCAAGACAGTCCCAATCTCTAAATAAGCAGTAAGCAAATTGTTTTGGTTTCATGTTGGAGGAGGGTGTTAGTTAGGTGTAAATTGCTAAACATATTTAGCAGGGTGAGAAGCTGATTGCAGCTGCTACCTGGCTGGTTTTATTCCTTCACCTCCTCTTCAGCTGTGCTAGCACAGATATTTTTGCATCCATGCACTGAACTGCCTCAAGGGATTGGTACAGGATTAAAACAACCTAGTAAAAAATTGTTATTATTATTATTCCAAAACTGTTTTCCCCACAGTGCCACAAACAATCATACCAGGATGCCTAAACAGGAGATGTCAAAAGATGCTGGGTGGCCAGGAGAGGGAGAGGAGAAGGGCACAGGCTGCTAAAACAAATGGCTGTCAAATCTATCCTTAGCACAATCATGAATATCCACACAGGGAGTATAGCTGGGGTGATTCAAATTCACATCCTAGCTTGGTATGCGTTTTCCCCCCAATGCAGATGAAGCCTTAGCTACTCTGATAGGAAAAAGTTTCTCTGATGGATCCACTGTGAAGCACTTGAAAGGGTTTGCCATTGTTTAGTGCATCTGGAATAAGAAGCACAAAGGAAGCTATGCTAATACACTGCTATGTGTTCTGTTCTTTGGGATTTATTTAGTCTTCTTCTAAGACATCTTGCAGCTGCAAGGGGCTAAAGTATGGTCTTAAAAATAGAAAGAGACTAAGTATATTACAGGAAATAATCTCTTAGTAGACTACTATGTCTGGCTTGTTACTTTGCAGTGCATTGTGTGTCTAATAAAACATCATATATTTTGCACTCTGCAGTGTTTTCAGCCTGAAAATTCTGTATATGTTCCATTATAGATCATAACAGGGAAACCTACACAAGTTCTGAGCTCTGTGAATACATAAAACCACATACAGAAAATGACTGAAAGTAATCCCGATGTAGAGCTCTCAGGAACAGACGTAGAGGCTGTATTACAAGTCTCCAAGCACTGGCAGCAAATTTTAGGTGACTTACTAAAATTTCTTGTATCATTTAAGACTGTTGTTTCTTTTAAATCTAAAGTGGCTTCAATCCTATGAGAAATAGATGCAGGCAGGGCACTTTATTCAGCTCCGTCAGTGAGATGCAGGGAGGTTGACAGTGAGACTCATGCCTAAGTCTCAGGTCTCTTCTGTTTGTCAGTGAGTGGATTTACTATTTTATCATACTTTAAAAATCTGCACTTTTTTTTTGTGGTTGCATATTTGATATGCTCCCCAACACTTGCTCATAGTCATCCGTTAATGCTATTAAGTGGTTTTCACATCGTGTTGTCACACTGCTCTTTGCTGTACTTGCACAGGTACACAAGCATCTGTCCTTCCAAACAAAACGCTGGGAGCTGAAAGGCACGTCAGCTCCATCATCTGCAAGTTTGTCTTAATGAAATTTGGCTAAAGTGGCCAAATTTCTCGACTAAATAAAACTGCCACATGTTTTTGACAGTTGAGATGACAGTCTAGCACATCTCTCATAGCTCAGGATGGTATGCACCATTAGATTTACAAAATGTGAGAGAGAAGCATATGCCAGAAGTTACTGTCCTTCAGGCTTTCACATTATTTTTCCATTTTCCTTCAAATTCAAACAAAGTAGAAGCCTTGAGAGACGAACCATGCACAGATAAAGTTTGTCAGCTACTTAAAAAAAAGCAAAAGCAGAAAAAATCAAAAATCCAAAATGTGACTGATGATATTTTGTCTTTAGAGAACATTCTGTTGTGTTTTGTTTCAGGGGAGTGGGAGGAATTGCAAAGGGAAAAAGAAAAACATCTGGACATGAGTGACTGATGTTGCTGTAGTGGCCAGAACAGGAGATGAACGGCTGTTGAGAATTTTTCTGGTTTGGCACCTCTTCATATTTTTTTACAGTCTTTCTGGTGTCTGCCCACATTGAAGTGAAATGTTTGTCTAATTGAATAACCCAGAATTTTCTAATGTTCAGTTGGAGAGCCAGACATCACTCAGCATCCACTTCAGTCTAGGGTAGCAATTTGAAATCGTGGAGTAAGAACAGTACAACTCTAAGTCTCCGATATCTCTTCCATGCCTTGTAAATCTCCTTGTAGGCTCCAAAGCTCACAAGTCTGTCATCTTGCAACCAGCAAGAATGAAGTGAAGAAAGAAATATGCTATCATATGGGAATTTTCTCAAGGCAGTAGGGACCTTACATTCAGTAGAGTACTATGTCAAATATGACTCATTTTAGAAGCTATCTTTAACAGTAGCACTCTGCATATCTGCCATCACTCCCAGCTCCTTAGTATTTGTAAGAAATACTTGTAAATCTGAATCTCCTATTTTTCTTTGAGATGACAGACGCATTAAGAAGGAAATGTGGAAAAAAATCTCCATTCCTGCTACGCAAATTATTGTGCAAAGAACATACAAAAATTAGAGAGATATATACTTTTTGTGGCTTCAGTGAGTGGATGTTTGGAGAAATGAGTAATAAAGTAATCATAAACATCTTTCAGAGTGAGGTGACAGTGGGCAGACTCCTGAGGTGGAGCCCATCTCCATTCACACCAAAGGAATTGGGCTGATTGACACCACTGCAGGTGACAAGGACCTGGGAATGTACACCAAATATACACAACAAAAATGAAGAAAGGAACAAAAATCAAACTCTGAAAAATTCCGTCCTCGTTAGAAAAGCACACTAGGGAAAGTAGCTATGAATATTAAATCCTTAGCTCTAAGAATGGTATTTTCCACTTAATTTTCTGAAAAATGAAATATTTCAGTTTATTTCTTCAAGACCTTAATTTCCCCTCCCCCATTTGTTTTTCCCTTGAGGAAAGTTCATAAATATTTCCTTGTTATTTCACTCTTTCTTAAGTTGGTCTTTGTGACGAGCTTGGAGGAATTTGTTTATTCACTGTGAATCTTTTCTCTCATCTGTTTTGTTTCTTTCCTTGTGAATGTGAAGCAGTAACACAAGGTTTTTTTATTCTGCTTGCTCTTTAACTTCTTTTTCTTATTGCTTTGTTCTATTCAGTACTTTACCCTTGAGCTGTCTGTTCAAACTGCATCCTAAGCACACTGGCCATATGGATTTAACATGTCAACTCCCACGAAATCATTACATGTTTATTTGCATTCTGACATTAATTTGATATGGCCATTTTTTGTCCCTGACTGTTATTCTAGAAGAATTTTATCACTTACTATTAGTCTATCCAATTTACGTTTAGTATGTTGTTGCAATCTTCCTTTGGGAAGCAGTAGCACTTCCTTGTGCATTGCTCCTCTGGTATTTGTTTGCGAGAAGAGCCCTGATCAAAAAGTATGTTTTCTTGGTTTTTTTTTTTGGTGGTGTTCTTTTTGTTTTTAAATTCTGTAAAATTATGTTTAGTTCAAGTTATAAAACAGTAAAAAATGTCAACTTTTCCTTTTTTACCTGTTTACTTACTTTCAGAGGAACTTAAAAAGCCCACTTGACTACGGATGCTCCGCACCACTATCAAAACGTTGGGCTAAGGCTGAGACCAAAGACTGTGTCCTGCTGCCAGCTGCTCATGGTTTTGCCTACTTTTGTATTTAGCTCTGGCTTGAAGCTCAGGCTCCAGCCCAGCAAATCTCACCAGCTCAGCACTGTTGTGTCCAAAGGCAGCTGGGAGCAGCAGGCAGCAAGCTGGCCAAGAAATGGTAGCTCCCACAGTTATACTGTCTCAGCCAAAAAACATCTCTGGATTACAAATCGGTCAATTCTGCTCCACCAGAGCAGATATTGCAGATATTGTTTGTGGATAATCATATCACCCTGGAGAGAGGCATCAGCAGTCTCTGCCTCTCTGCTGGTCTCAGCACTGCAGTCAGGCTGCTCATGTTCTTGGTGGCATGAAACAATTGAGAACTTGTGGAGACAAGTTCAGCTGTGGGGACTGACCATACCTGTCCCTGTGCAACCAGAAAATACCTTTGATTTCTCTCTTAGCCTGTGGGGCATATGCCTGTCGTGGAGCAGTGGAGCACTGCTCTCCCTTGAGGGTGGTGTGAGCTATTACTGTGCTTGAGCAGACAAGCTGTTCCACTCCTTCCACACCTTCCCCTCAAAGGCTTGAGACATATTTCATTTTTAATAGTTGAGTGACAATTGCAATTTCTTCTCCTTTAGCAAAAATATGACAATACTGTCAGGAATGAGTCTTCTTTTTCAGAGCATTACAGTTCTCAGTTGTCCAAAGAAAATGTAAAGTTTCTAAACAAAGCAGTCCTTTAGGATGGACAGGTTCTCCAAATGACTTTCGTGTACAAGAATAAAGAAAACTAGTTATTTGGCTTTAAAAATTTAGAGAGAATTTGCAAACAAATGGCTTAATATGGTCATCTCTGGTAGCAGAACAAAGCAGTTCTAGTTTTATGCTAATAACTCCAATAGATAAAGGGAGTTGCCTTCCTCAAAGAAAAAATACTCTCACAACATCCTTCTAAATAATTTCCAACACCTTTAAAATTTTTTTTTCTCTAAGTACAAGTGGTAGCCTAATCCAAACCTTGTTGCAGCCTGGGAAAAGATTCAGCCTCATTGCGACTGGAATAGATTCTTGAAAAGATTCTTTGTCAACATAAGTGCAAAAGAGCACTTTTTAGTTTTATTCTAGGACTTCTTAAAAATATTTTTCTGTTTTCTATCAGAGTTTGCCTTCTGTGTAGCCCAAACATCCCATCTGTACACATATTACCATCCAGCTTGTCTCAGCTGCACTGAGGAACTTTCCAGTTGCTAGTTGGAAGTCAGATTCGCCCCTGATTTCACTTTATTCTTGATATCAATTTACCTCTTTAAAGGAGAAAGATTTTTGCATCAAATTTTTCATAAGGCAGTAGCATCTTGACGTTTGAAACACTCCATATTCTCACAAAAATGGCACACATATAAGGGAAACAAGTATCTATCTCTGTTTTTGAAAAGAAAACAAGAAATGCAGAATGGTGTGAAAATTCAAGGGATTTAAATTGATTATTAAAGTCAGCCTTCCTGTCAGAAATATTTTTTTCATGATCACTTTATTCTTGTTCCCAAGAGAATTTGATATTAATGCAGGGCTTTGCTTCATTGTAACCCTGCTCCTCCCTCTAAAGTAAAAGTGAAGTTAGATGCAGAGCATGTATTGCTATAGAGAGTAGTTGCATGGAAAACTTAACATAGTTTCAGAGCTGCAAGCTTATCTGCTTAAGGATATTACTAAGGAACCAGATGGAGGATAATTTTCAATAGCTAACCATCTGGGCCCTGCAATGATACACTCTGCCCTAAGCATTACTATGGGAATTGACTTCATAGTGGGAAAAAGCAGAGGAAGAGACAAGCAGAGAAACAAAGAGCACAATATTTTATATTGCAAAACGTGTAGCCAGAAAGCCACCGTTTTGTCACACATTGCAGTTTCCTCACCTCTCTTTGCATTTATAATCTGTAGGATTAAAGGCAGAGAAAATGAGAATTTAATGGTTAATATACCATCGCAGCCAGTTGTGAAGGAAATCAGAGATGGGATATTGGTTTCAGTGGAAATTATCTTGGCTTGTTGGAAGTCAAAGTGTAAATGAGTAGGGCAGTGCTTTCCAACAGGGCTGTTATCTGTTTAAATGGACATGTAATTTTAAGTCTTCTGAGTTATTTTTTTCTGCACTTCAGGGCTTGCAGCCAGTTCTGTGTCCACACCTGAGAACTGCAGAGTTTTGCAGAGCCTAGAGAAAGATAAGGAATACAGGATGTTCCGTTAGGAAACACCTGCTAATTGGATGGAGTCAAAGCAAAAACTAGAATGAGTGGGTTTTCTGAATAGTCCTGATGGCTTAACGTGAAATCTATAAGTCAGAGGTATTTAGGTGTTAGATATATAACAGTCCTGGAACCAGGAGACCTAACAAAGGTTGTTTTCCTCTGGTATTCATGAGGGTCTACAACCTGTCTGACTGCCTGCAAACTTCAGCTGAAATTTTCCATGTAGTTCAGGCATTCTATTTTTTTTTTCCTGCTATATTGATTCTCCAGCATCCAATACTCTGTCAGCTTTTGCTATGTGCTTTTCTTTGCCAGGGAAATTATAGAATCTTTTTCCTATTTACCCTATTTTGCAAAGCCTGCAGCAACCTATTGGAAACTTCTTTTCCTTCTGTCATTTTTTTGGATGAAATTTGACAATGGCATCACTTTCCTTGATAAACTTGACTAAAATGGTAGACTTAAGAAAAAAGAGAAATATTTTAAAAAAGCAAAAAAGTAAACAAACCAATAAATCCAATGCACTTTAAAGTTCTGCTGAGTTTTGAAATACCCAGATAATGTAAGTCACAGAAACTATCACTAGCCTCCACTGAATATTAGGACCTTACATAGAGTTTCCAACTGTAGTTTGCTTTTTTATGTGTATGACAGATCAAGAGTAGTATTAAATGGTTAAAAAAAGCCCAGAGACCAGTCTATTCAGCACATTCTTAAGATGGATCTTTGTAAAGAAATAAAGAGTTTAAAATAGTCATGGCCTTTACCTAGATAGATCTGTTGATTCTTCTTGATATATTTACAGCTGTTTTGTAAAGGGAGAGAAAATTCCTTGTAATGATTTAAATCACTATTATATCTTATACTTTACCAAGATGCCACCACATTTCAGCCTGGCACTGTGTTGTGTGTGGTTTTATGTGTGTTTAGTGCATCTGGTTGTTTGCAAGCAAGTAACACAGAACTGGGTGATGGGTAGTGATCAGTTTGAAAATTGATTTATCTCTTTTCCCAAAAGAAAAGCTCCATGGGATAATCTGTAATGATACTTCTTTGTTGTTGTTGTCAGTGTGTGTCACTGCTGTTGAATAGTCACCACTCTTTGTTTAATGTTGAGATTGGCTTCAGCTATTTGTGGCATGAAACAGTTTATGTGGGTATATAACACAAAGATAGCTGCTTATCTGACTCTGAAATTACTTTTATATGAGAATGCAGTTAAGAAAAATAATAATAAAAACCCTTGCAGAACTTGCCTACTTCCACTTATCAGTCCTCTTCTTCATCACTGTTGCACTGCAGAACAGGAATATGTGAATTGTATGAAAAACTTGGCTTGGTAACTGTAGTACTTGGCTTGCAGGAGATGAGGAGACCACATATATAAATAGACCACTGTTTTGCAAAATATTTACTCCTTCTTATTAGAAGTACCTTTTCTTCTTCTGGAAATTACTGATTTATCAGAAGTTTGTGCAGCTAAGGCGTGTTGGAAAAGAGGATTGCTCTCTTTGGACTGATACTATTCCCAGCTGTGTGGAGAGCAGGACTTTCCTTTGAATCCAAAGCGTTCCTTGTTTGATGGCAGTTGGTCTGTTGGTAATAAAACATTGAGATCTGTATCCTAATGAGAAAAAAACATAGATCCTAATTTATATTTTAGAGCACAGGATACCATGAAAAGTGTGAGGAAAATTATTCTGGCTGTAAGAAGAAAAGCTCTTATGTTGCAAATAGAGTCAGAAATCTACCCCAAACAAGGAAAAATGTCTGTTCTTGCTTTTCTTAAGTGCAAGCCTCAAGCTAAAAAGGATGCTGCAGTGCAAGCAACTGCTTTGAGGGAGCTCCAAGGAAACAGAAAACATATTGTTTTCAGTAGCTTTGCTCTAGAATTTTATTTGTCCAAAGGCCTGTTCTTCTATAAATCTGATTCTGACCTATTTTACCCACACTGCACACAACTTATAGCTCATATCATAAAATGCATAATGGAGTCACTAATGATATCGTTCAGGAAATAACTTTTTTAAACACAGCTTTAAACACTGTTTGTTTTGTGTACTCAGACTGTGCCTGGCTATTAGTCAGAGTCTGCCAGGTATAACTGACCTGCAAGAGCTGATCTGCAGACTTCAAGCAGGGTCATGTGAACCTTGGCCTGATATTTCTCAGTCCTGCAGTGTTGCATTATAGTTGCACTGATCTTTTGGGAGTGCACCTAGGGTGACAAGCTCATTCAACAAAATGGAAGGTAACAGGTGAATTAAAGTGGCAGTAAAATACCAAATTAGACAAAGTCACCTATGAACTTTTTTATAAAGAAAGACCAAACAAGGTTTTGAAGAGTTTCCATGAAAACTTTCCCACAGTTCTTTTGTTTGCCTGCTCCTGAAAACTATGCTTTTCTTTGTGCAAATAACTCAGTGCAAGGGACAATTTGTGATTTCAAGCCTTAAGCAATGCATCACAGATGGCATCTTACGAGATGACAACAGATTCTTTCTTTGTCTGGCTGACCGTGCTGTACACTAAGTAAGAACAAGCCAGAAGTCTTCCTGCTCTACACATCTCCTCCTCCTGCAAGAAGATATGTGGGAAAGTCCCAAAGGGCGAAACCCTGCAGTAGAGATCTGAATACATTAAATTCAGAAGTCAGAACAATCCTTACTCTCTTTCTCTTCTTTTTTTTTTTTAATGCAACTCTCTGGCTGTAACGAGGCTCTGACTCTACCAGTTAAAAAACAGCTCTATTTAGAGAGCTTTTTTTTTTACACAGAGTGGACAGACTTACTCAGGAAGCATTTTATATATTACCTTTTTGCCATTCATGAATCTTCAGAAATGGTTGCTGAATGTGTGACACTGATGTGATGTAAGGCCTGCATTAGATCAGCTTCAGCAGCATGAAATACGCTGCCCTGGGAGGGTGAGCGCTCAATGAGATAAGCTCAATTTGCTCAGAGGGTCTATTCCCACTAATGGAAAGCAGCATGAAATACTCAATCATCATTAAATAGTCAAAGATTTGAATCTGTTCATAAAATTGCATCTAGAGTAATTAAGTTGCTGAGTGTGAGTGTCTCTAATTTTTTTATTGCAGTGTTCCTCTGGGTCTGAAAAATGAGAAAGGTAACAAGTGTTATTAAATACAGAATTTACAGTAATGTGAATCTAGAAGACTAGGGCCTGCACTTGACCCATACTGTGTTACAGGGATGATAAAAAAAAAGCTAATGTTACATTTCGAAGTTGTCTGTTTTTTGTTTTACAAGCAGTGTAGGAAATAAGATCAGACATTTTTTAACCTTTAAATAGATGTGGAATTTAATATTCTGGAATTTGTGGGTACCTGAAACAAAGTTTGATATCAGAGATACTTTCAAAATCTTGAACCAAACACCCAGTGGAAATGGAGCTTGGGATTTCACTGTTATTTCTCTTAACAAATGATACAGCTAAGACAAGAGGATCATTATCACACAATGTTCTGTGTGCACATAAAGTTTACCTGTTTTAAAGAAGTTCTAAGACATTTGAGGAAAAATGTTCTGCGGCTGATTGTTAAACAATTTACCTTGATCTTGGAGTTTGAGTAACAAACCTCTGGAGTTCACAGAGTGTATGGGGGAAGCACGCTTGTGTGATGCCATAGCCCTCATTCTCTTCCCTCATCCTCGACCAGTAGGTGTTGTTTGGAACATGAAACTGAGCCAGAGACATTTCTATCACGGGTTGGACATTACTGGGAGAGCATGGTATCATTAAAGCACCTGAAAATCTTTTAATGCCATACAGAGCTCACTTATGGCAGGTTTTACCTATTTTAGTTCCCCTTATATTAAGTAAAATTTTTTCTTTTTGTTTCAGTTTTATGCAGTCCTGTGCTTTTTGTGTTTTCTTTTACCTTTTTTTTCCCCCTTTATCTTCCATAATGTGCTATTTTCTGTTCATTTTTTTTTTTCCATTTTGCCTCTTCATGTTTACTTTCTTTACTTCAGTTCAGCTGGTAAGATTCTCCAAACAAGAATGATTATATAAAAAGTATAGTGTTAACACTTGCTTTTTATTCTTGGGCAAACTGCTCACCACAAGGTAGAGTGTACTACAGAATTGCTATACATAAAACAATGGCATTTTGATTGTGTTGTGATGAGAATAGTTCACCTTGCTGATGACCTCAGGGAAGCAGGCTGTTTCATGCATGCAGTTTGAGCTCATTGAGATTTCAAAGATCCCTTTCGAACATATATATCAAGAAGACTTCTTTCAAGACATTGATTCTGTGTTCTTCTCTTCCATCATTGAGTTTAACATGGTGATGAAGGCCTGCGGAGAAGGCAGCAATGCCAAAATACTGGGCTGAGAAAAATATAAAATGAGCAAAGAGAAACTTGACTGACATTCAATAGCACATGCAGGAAGTGGGAAAGGACTAATATTTTCAGATATCAACAGTGAGGCCACAATTAAATTTCAGGCTACCAAAACCACATAAATAAAAAGCTCAGAGCTAGATTGCAGAATCTGTATTTTTGTTCATGCATTCATATTCATTACAGGTTAAGTGCCATTCACTCTGAGAGATTGGTCAATCATAGACATAAAAATTATATCTGTGCTGTCTACCTGATTGCTTAGCAGGTTCACATCCTCCAGAAACCAGCGTAGTGGGTGCCAGCAACAAAAAAAGAGCTTTTTTTGGATTCTATGGAAAACTATTCACACAACTGAATACACAGCAGCACAGGTAAGAATGGCAGCTTCAGAAGACAAGTTACTGCAGCTTCCTCAGGATTAGAGACAAACATGACAAACCCTGTACAAAGCAGAAGCATATAACTCGTAAGATCTTTTGATGCTCCCAGTCACAGTGGGGAACATCTGGGAAACTGTCTAAATTGTGTTTTGCATTGCATTTCTTACAATGTAGCTTTGGCCTGTATTTTTTCTATCTTTGTTTTAAAGTCTCAGCTGAGGGGGAAAGCATTGTTTCCACTTAAAGGCACTCATCCAAGACTTAATTTCTCAACTGATTGATTCTTGATTCTGCATCCTCTGTACAAGAAAGGGAGAAAGATAAATCAAATTCACTTAGAGTGCCAAAGAAATGTGTATGAAAGTTTATTTCATGTAAATGGAAAAGTGGTCTCATTGAGGACAAAATGGGTAAGAATGTAGTTTGCTTTTCATTTTTTTACACTGAAGCCTCATTAGAAATTTCCACCCTCTTTTTCACAAGCTGCTGGAAACACAGAACTTCCAAGGCTGCGTTCCCTACCTACCACTGGAACAAAACTCCTCATACCTTCATAAATTAATTCTATTCTCAAAGTTTCCACCTTATCAATTAAGGGAAAAGAGAAAGGAAGGGAGGTACTTAGTTTATTTACAATGTCTATTTATATACTTGAAACCCTGCATATAACCTCTGTTCAGCTACCTCTTAAGCATTTGTGCTTAAGGAGACTAATGCATGCAAATGCCATTGGAATAAAGGGAGACACAAAGCACTGAAGGCAACCAGGAGGTTTTCTCAGGACAAGTAAAAGGAGATAAAAGCAAGAAAATGACAAACTGAAAATGAAATCTCAAAGGTAAGGAATTTTCAAATCCGTATATTTTAATGAACAAAAGAGAAAGAAAAACAGACTTGTTTTAAAATTTGCAGGACGTTTATATCCACTTTTAAATGATCAGTAAAATTTATTGGTTACTTTTTTTCTGATGTAGTCAAGGATCTGTCTTTGAAAAGTAGCAAGGAAAGAACAGAAGGTAAAAATACTGGACAGAAGTGTGGACAAAATTGTTGCTTACAGAGTTGCTAGGTAGGATTTGCTAAAGCAACAGGCCAAGAGGGCATGAACACACATTAGTTTTAGGAAATGAGCAAAGAAATCAGTGACCCTTTAAACCGACTTTTAGAAAAGTTCACTATTTCGAGAGTGATTCCTGAGAACTGCAAAGCAGAAAATAGATCTGTATCTAGAGAGTAGACATTAGTTTCTGGTTTAGATTTATTGCTTTCAAGCAATAGAATAATTTAGGTTGGAAAACTAATCTGGCTGTCACCTTTCATGCAATTAGATAGACTGAGTAAGTGCAGAATTAGGTCCTTCCTTGCAACACACGTTTCCTTGTTCCACAGGATTTGACTTAAATCCTCCAGAACCAGTTCATCCACTTAGTGCCACTGAAGTCAGGAGGAGCAAAGTGTAGAGCTGTAACCTGTTTGTCATCATTCTGATGGCAAATTGCTCAATACACTTAATGTGACTGAGAGGCTTTAGTAGGAAACCAAGGAACAAAGAGGTGCTCTCACTGAGTGCTGTTTTCGTGTATGCTCAATGAGGGACAGTAATTTGTCTGCCCCCTGTAACTGAAGCACAGACTGAGAGACAGGACCCCACTGTACCTCAAGTTAAAGGCTCGTTGCAGATGGATCCCAGAACACATATTGCCAGTTTTGCAGAGGAAAGTGGTGACACAGTGTGTTTTAGGCAGGTAGATGATGAGATGATGATGATTTCCTATGGCCAAAGAGGTTTGTGAGGTACTTCCCAGGTTCAGGACACTGTGTATCACAGCGTTTCACACGGTTTTATTCTCAGCCGCAAGCTTCAGTGGAAACAGGAGCTGTCTGGTGACAAGTGCTTTGCCTGCTCGGTCAATTCACATCACAAACCAAAAGAAATTGTTAGGGTAAGCACACCTGGAAATGAAAGATGGTTTGGCTGAAGCATAGGCAAAAGAAAATTGGCACCCAGCCAGACAAGGTTAATATGGGTGGCAAGAACAAACCTTGTGTTACTGCTGTCAGGACATGCTCTGGAGATGTTCAGGGAAGATGCAATTAACTGAAGTTAAAATTCAGTACATTTTGTGAGAGGTGCCCAAATTGGTAGAATTTTCAAAGGTGTGGATGTTCACAAGCCAGAAATTATGAAGGTGCTGCCACTGGTTTCTAGCCCTGGCAGTTGGGACGCTCAAAAATTAAGTATTCATTTTAAGTGTTTCCACTTGTCCCAGAATTAGAAATGTGTTCTTAGATAGCTAATCCAGCACAGAACCCTCAGTTACAGCAGTATCTTTATAAATATTAATAATTTGCCACCAAGCCTGACCATTGTGAAGTTAAATAAGCTAAAGTGTTATACTCACACATTAATCTTATTGGAGACTCAGGGGGAAAGTGGAAGCAAACTACTTCAATGAGAGATTAGTCTGGGTTATTCTCAATGGAAGATTAATCCAGAAATAGTCTCTACATTTTCTACTCATTTACTCAGCACAAGAATTTATTAAATAGTTCCTAAAACTGCAAGACTTGGGGAGCTTTCCTGTGACAGCTATGCCATACTTCATTCCTTTCCTTTTCTGTTCTACTACTTTTCTGCTTTACATGATAGCTTCACTGAAAAAAAAACCTGAGTGTAAAAGACTTCTCAGGTTCATATTTTCCAGTAGACTTAAGAAAATAAAGATGAAAGGAACTTAATATTTTTGCTTTATTACCCTCATTTTGAGAAAAACTCTTTTTGGCTGAAACATTACTTTGCCTTTCTTAGAAAAATGTTAGGGAAGGATTTTTTTCCAGAATGTATAAATTTTATAGGCTTTTAATAGGGCTACAGAATTCTGCAGGATGTGACAGGGTTTTTTCCCATGTGGAAATGGATTACAGACCTGTAGAAAATTTGACTCAATGTCCCATGAAAAGCTTAAGGAAATTTACTGTGCATTGATTCCCATCACAAATGTTTGGAGATATTGTTATAAGGGGGTTTAGGATGCTGACCATGGGACGGGGAATATCTGTCAATGATACAGTTGTGTCATTGTGTATTTTTTTGTCATGGAACAGTGTGCTTTTAAGACTAATCGGAAAAATGGATTTCTTAAGTTGTTGAGAGGAATAATTGGTAACTTGGCAGTCTGGAAACATCCTTCCATACCCAGAAAATTCTTTTACTCTTTAGATCCCTTGGTATTATTGTTGTTGTGGCTAAGGAGCAGTGGGAAGGCAGAATGCTCTGTTGATGAAGCCCTGAGTCTGGGTGGTCCACACTGAGATCCTGCACATATATACTGGTGTTGTTATCATAGGCATAAGCCTAAAAGAGGAATCTGGAAGAGGGGTTCGGACTCTTAGCATCCTTAGGAATCTCTTAATCTGTGCTTTTGGGGCTAACAGTTCTTCCCGATCCCATGTCAATATTACAAAAGTAAACACACCGAGTGTTCCAGAGAATTCAGGTAAGGTACTATCTCTGTACAAGGCCAGATAGAGAGAAAGATGATTCACATTTACCTTAAAAATAAACACTTAAAAATATCCAGAGATTTAAGTATAAAGAAATAAACAACCTTGTACTGGCATGGAAGAGTATGCAGCAAATCACATAAATCTACACTTATCCTAAAACCTGATTCCATTGATAGCAACAACAAAAAATCCCTAGCTTGAAAGGGTGCAGGATTTAACTTTCAGAATAGGATATTGGTGATCTTCCTGGTAATCATTTTTCTTAAGGTTGTTTGGCATTGTGCAAACTAAGCAGCTGTGTAGATGTCTGTATCCATGTGTATGATTATTTTATTATATAAACACTAAGGACAGAGTTGTGTTTGAACAGCCAGATGCACTTCATCACTCTTTTGATAGTTTTGGATAATTTATTGTGCTCATGCTTCTTCTTATAGGGTTTTAAGATCTTGCTGTGATTTAGACAACATTTGAAGTATCAGTGTGATAATACCTCTTTACAAATTCAAGATACTACCCTTGATTTATAGGCTCAAACTCAAAATCATCTTAAAAAAAAAAAGAAAAGAAAAGAAAGCAAAGGCTACAAGACCTAACAGTTTTCAGTAGTAGTTATTCCTTATTAACCTTGGGAAGAGAGCAAAAGGGACTTTACTTCCTTCGAGTAAAAAACAAGTGACCTGGACATCTTATTTTCCTATATTTTTCTGAGTTACCGTGGCTTTTACTCATGGATCCAAACCAGAACCAGTTACTAACCTGGCCCAGACCAGAGGAGTCAGGTAATGAGTCTGCCCCTAAACTTTGTCTTGTACAGTTGAGTGAATTCTTCTCAGTATTTGTGGAGAGGTCCACAGCCTCTCACCACTCCTCAAAACGGGGACTTTAGCTCCAAACAGTCCCTTCAATGAGTAGATAACTTCTTATGCACACCTTTTGATTTCCGCTTACCGCTGTGAGAAAGCCTAGACTTCGCTGCTCAGTAGTCGTCACTGTAGCAGTGACAACTTAAAATGATACCAGTCAACCAGGAAAAAAAGGACTTTCTTACATTCTACATCCAATCTTATTCTTTAAACATTTTTTGGGAAACACTAATATTTTTTCAGCATCTCATTTTTCTCTGTTCACAAATATTTGTATAAATGAATTTTCTACTTATACAGATTGGTAAGATAACTGAGGCTTTTCTTATGTTAAACTCATTTGGAGATTCTCATTTATGTAAACATGTAAATGCAACTTGTGCAAAATAATACTTGGTCCTCAAGTCAGTTACTGATTTTAACAATTTTTGTTTTCCTTAGTGGCAGTTATCAGAAAAATGTTATACTTTAGATGAACAATTCACATTATCCTACATGTAATTAATAGAAAGGATTTTAATGAGATAGTTGTGAAATGCATTATAGGTTAAAACTGGCATGCATAAACTAGTAAATTTGGAAAAAGAAAACACATTTCATAGTCTGTTTGGGGATAACTATAGAGAATAGTTTATTGAGTAATAGCAGTTCGAGGATTTCTATTGCTTATTTATTTCAGGTTATAATTGATTGGGATATTTTTCCGTTAAATATCTCCCTAAATCTTTCAGTCAATGCAGACATGGTTTTACACTATGAATCTGCCAACAAAAAGAAAGCTTACATAGCTTACATAGAGATTTAGAGATGGTTATTTAAAAGCAGTTTAAATGTGTAAAAGATGTTTTATATAAATGCTACAAATGACTACACACTAAATTTTAAGTAAATATCCACATGTAGACGCTTTTACCCATGATCTCATTTCTCACTGTTTTCTTGATTTATTCAATATGTCAGAAGGTTCTTTAGATGCTCCGTGGTAGAAGCTGTTTAAGAACATAACAAAATGTATGTGTTTTCCCATGAAACACGTATTGCACAGGTGTAAACAGACGTACAGAGTATAAGAAACCTCTCTTATGCAATAATTAAAAAAATATATTTATTTTCTGTATGTTAAGGCTCTCAAAACATAATCCATGTTAAAATTCTTCAGCATGTAATTATTTTTAGATTTGTGCCTATTCAGCATTAAGCTATGAATAAGGTGTGGCATCATCAACCCATAGATTAAAAAAAACACAGCTGTAAGTACCAGTTAACAGAGACTGAGCTTTGTATCAATGTTTTCCTTTTTAAATAACTAGAGTATCTGCAGCCCTAACTGGTAACGACAATATGATTATTCACTCAGTTTCCCAAACAGGAAAAAAACTTTTGAAAAATGATCTTTAGCTGATAAAGTGTCATTAAAATAATACTCTGGAGGTGTTTTGTAGTATAAACATTAACATTAACATTCAACCTATCACCCTTGTCAAGATACTTGCTTCACTTGTATGAGCACTAATCAAAATTTTAGTATTAATTCCTTGTGTCTATTTGTACCGTTTTGTTGAGAATGTTATTACAGCACTTAGAAGCAAACAGAGTAGAAATTTGAATAACTGTGGCTGGAACTTGGAAACCATAATGTGTTATTAATATACTTTTCTGATATTTCATCAAGATGGGTAAGCAGTATCGACAGTGAAACTAGATGACACAGTCCTTACTCTGGAAAGCACAGTTTGAAATAGGGAATGCACGACCAGTATGTTATAACCTTCAGACCTTTCTTATATAATAAGATCCTAGAGACTGAAAATGAACTTCTAGTTAGATGTAACTCTCTTGTCTGCTACTGATAAGAAGATTTGGGTTCCTATGCCACTGTTTCAGTATGTCAAGTTAAGCCTGTTTAATCTCCCTGTGATCAAATTTCATCCTCCAGAGCAGATAGTTCAGGCTGAGTTTATCATGTTTTTTCCTAAAGGGCAAGCTTCATATCACAGTTTAAGTAATAAAGAATAGATAGAGTTTGCAGAAGGCTGCACTGTGAGTGAAGGAACTAGAAGTGACTATTCAGGCATGGATACACACACGTAAGTATTTGCAGACATCTCACAGACTTTCTACTGGCTCAAATAATTCTGTAAGAGAAAGGAGGAATTCATGGTTCTGGAATCAAAAATCTCTGACTGCTGTGTCAATGCTCTCAATGTAATCCAAAAATGGTTCTTGCAGCAACACCAGCTCCCATGCACATCCTCATCAACTTTGTCTTTGCAAAGACAGGAAGCAGGATTATCTTCTGCATTCAAGAGATAAAGGTGCTGGAGAGGGAATCCTGAAACATAACTTCCTTGCAGCATAGATGCAGCTCAACTGTGTACCTTCGATGACAAGCATGCTTTCTTCTCTTCCCTCTGAAATATACCATAGGGGACCTCTGGTAAGCACGTGTTGTCAGCTGTGGTGGAGGAGCTGTCTGACTGACCTCCTCTTCAGGAGTGTTGTAGCACTCTTATTAGGTCTTATATGCCCATCATTTCTTTTTTTTGGAACACAAGAGAGACGTTCCATGCAAAAGTGAGGTGTGTTCAAGGGTTGCACATAAGAGCTTGAGCGCTTTCTAATTTTTATCTGTTCCCACACAGTCCCGCCCTGTGAAGCATTTCTCTATAATTTTTAACTGTAATGTTGGAATTTTCTTTAGTGGAAAGCATCATTTCTCAATGAAAATGGATTTTCTGGGGTGTGCATTATTTCTGCTGGTGAAAGACCAACCTCTTTGCCTAGTATATCTTGGTGAAGTGCTTAATCGTATATGTATTGCAATTAGTATTTCTTTTCCATTGGCAAAGGTCAGAAGGATTTAGGTCTTTGTGTGGTGCTACCAGAAAAAAAAAAAGTACAACAGAATTGCCCTGAGTCTTCTCAAGACCCCATTATTACCTCTTAAGATAAATTAAATAAGAAAGAAATTAACTTTACATTTTACTAGATGTACATTTTTGAACTCATAGAACCTTCTTAATTCTTGTTTGGTTACAGAGAGGTCTAGTTCTGTATCTCTGTGTTAAAGTACAGCATCAGGGATTTACCAAAACTGTTGGTCTTGCAGTGTGCACTGAAGAGTATCAGGAATGATCAGGAATTCTGATTAGTCAGATTTATTTGGAGAGTTTGTACCTTTCCTAGATCTCTTTGACTGATCATGCTTTATCTCTGACTCCTATGTCTTTGTCCTGGGCTCAATAAACTGCATTTCCCTGAGGAACTTAACAGCCTTGGCAGTTCTCATCATTTTATATTGGTGTTCCTCTAAAATAATTAAACTTAAAAGTGCAAAAATAAGAGTTTGTGCCAGAAAGACATAACAACTGCAGATAAGCACCTTGCAAACAGCACAGATCTTAATTGATACATATCACCTTTTTATTTTTGTGTTCCAAGAGTATTTGTGAGTACTTCCTAATATACTTGATATTTGGCTTCTTTTTTGAGTTTTACCACAGACTGACCATGAGGAATCAGATTGTAATCCACATTGCTCAGTCATGACATGTAGCTTGGTACTGCAGGATATATTATCCATTCTTAAAACTGATCAATACAGAGCTGAAAAATATACATTTCTGATTATATTTTCACATCACACCAATATGTCTTCTGTATACTACTATGACAGTTAAAATCCTCTGCTCAAGGATTCTTCACCTTAAAAAATAAGTAAGATTCTGGTTTCAGTACACATTTTAAACAATATTGAAATGCTTACTCTGGAATTTTCACCCTATTCTCAACCTGGTAAATCTTTGAAACATTTAGTGACAGAACATATCATTTCCATATGTTTCCATTGATACAATTTAATTTCTTTTTTTTTCCAGTTCTACACATTAGGACCCATTTCCAAAAATGGTCATTTGTTCACTCTGAGGAAGGAGGATATTAGGATGCTTGCAAACCTTTAGAAACAAATGTAAGATCTCAATTGAAAGTTTTTGCTAACCTACACAGAAGTGTAATCATTCACATATAGAGAAAATCACATCATTGCACTTCACATGGTGAAATCCTTATACAGTAAAATCAGAGTAGTTTTGCAACAAATGATAAAGAATACAGTTTTTCACAAGATCAAAAAGTAATCGCCAGATTTGTCATCTTCTTCTCATTTTTACGTATCACTCTTTTTCTGAATCTTGAGAAGGACAAGCTATAATTTATGTGCTGAAGGCAGACTGTGAGATGCAAATGGCATTTAGTAAACAAAGCACCACAGACAAAACTATGAGACTGCCACGACACCTTTCATATTCTAGATTAACATACTAAATTCAACATGAAAAATGCAATAAATACCTTCATCTAACCAAGCACATATGAATTCTGAGTACAAAACATGGAGGGAAGTATATCAGAAGTATGTCAAGAAATAGTAAGTAAATCAAAGAATTCTTAATTAAATTTTGAACATAAAATACAGAATATGGGCATTTTATAACCTGAACAGAGTTCCAAAAAGTACTGTGTGTCCCTGTACACGTACAACCTCTTTATTATCATGCAAATAAGCAAACTCCTCAAACCAACACCCCCTCCCCGTGAGCACTTATTATGTTACTCTGCTGGAGACCTGATTCATGTGTGTTTTATGGGGTTTTTTACATGAATTCTATGTTTTTTTCTTTTAAAAAAATTAAAGTGAATACAAGCTCCCTCACATTCGCAAATAGTTGCCAATTTAGTTACTTGTATTTCATCTTGCATTATGTCAGCAGAGTATTTCCTCTGTCTCATACTTTACCTACTGCAAATAGAATATAAATGAAACAAAAACTGAGGCTTGACATAACTCTCTATTTTCATCACTTAGATGACAAGGTCAGTCAGAACCCCCAGTGTCATCAATCCAACCAAGAGAGGAGGAAGCACTCCTCAAGAACGAGAGACACATTTCTAAGTACTCTGTGACCACCTCCCCTTCCCAGTTTCTTGTCCCTTAGGTTGGGACAAGAAGCAAAAATGTAAAAACCTTTCCTTTTTCTCTCACTTTCTCTGTCACACACAGCACATCAGGTTTCCCTGGCACATTTGGCCATTCAGAACAACTGGAGCAGGCACTTGAGGACCAGGTGTGAAACACTCACCACAAATATCACCAGTCCCACAGCACAGCTACTCAGTCACTCTTTGATGAGTGCCTCAAAGAGATATCCTATGTTCATTGATTGCAAAGAGAGCACAGGGATATTAGTTGGGCACAATAAGTAGTCCAACAAAGCATTGCAAATTAAGTATGTATTTGCTTTCCTTTGGCTCATGGTATGCCAAAGGCAAGGAAAGTCACTAAAATTTCTGAATAAATGTCTTGCATTAGCTTGCGCACTTATTGCTTCCATTAATTGCAAGACCAGTCCCAACCAGAGGATTTAATTATGGATTAAAGAAACTATTAACATGAAAATTTTTGTCAACGGTGATTTAGGGACAGATATCCTGAAGAAAATAAGATCCTTCTATACACTCTATTAGTGAGTACAACTAGATTTCCTTATAAAATTTAATTTCATAAACTACATCTCTAAACATATTTATCATTGAGTAATTGTATATATTAAGGGCTGAGGAGCAGGTATTTTATTCAGTAGGTCCATGTGGTAAGGAAAGGGGCCCAACTGTTAGTTCAGATCTGGACTACACTCTTGAACCTCCTGGTTATTGAATTTCCTGAGAGACCTGTAAACCCCACTTTGATTCACCTTGCAGAGAAATCTCAGCACAGATACTGGAAACCCTGTGGCCCAAACCAAAATTAGAGATATACTCCACCTGTGCACTCAATGTGTTCCAGCTGTGCACCTAATGCCTTCTGGCTGTGTACCTGATATATTGGAGCCTGAGTCAGGTCCAGAACAAAAGCCATGCAGATAGTGTGGATCTTGAATTATGGTTTGCTTTCCAAATGATACAGTCAGATGTGTGAAGCCAATGCATATAGGGAGATTTTTCTAGGAAAAGCATCAAGAATTCTTGGAAGATATGGTTTACAAGGCAAATTTAAAGAACTATTGTTTTACAGTCTTCAACAGAGGAGACACATGTTGTACTAGGAGGTGGGTTAAGGAGAAGGATACCATGCAAGTGTATTGAGTGACTTGGCAGGTAAGTACATCATTTTTAATACATTCTTTCCTATTATGTTGATATATATGTGCTGACAATTTTTAATGACACAATGCATAGGTATACTTCCTGACTGCGTGCTACAAGTTTGGGACCAAAAAGCTCAAAATTTATAAAACATCTTCCAGTACCAATGTATATGGATATACAACCAATGTTCTTGAAGTCACCTGCTGCCTGGTATGTATATTCTCTATAAAAAGAATACCACTAAAATGTGCCTTGTGAAGCAATAAAAAGTGCAATATCCAGTAAAAGAAATAAAACAAGGAAAGAAGAAAAATGTATCATAGAAAATGAGATAAACAAGACTGCTGCCACTATAAACCCATCCACCATTACCCACACACTTCATAAATATGCAATGGATATATAGCTCAGATAACTTCTTACCGAGAAGAATGAACCACTTGTTCTCACACACTCTTATATGTATTTTCCAAGCGTGTGGGTAATAGCTGTTGAGAATCTGGTCTGGTATCATTCCCAAATTTTTCCTGAGCAGAATGACCTATGAGTTAACTTCACAAGCGATTTAAAGTCATACATCACACCTGTACATCCCATTCTGAAGTGTTCACAGAGCTACTGACAAGAAAAAGGATGCTGTTTAGCAGAAACCAACAAGGGGGAAACAGAAGAGCTGAGAAGTGATACATTTTTCAGTTTAGTAATTCACAGATAAAACACGTGCAGTGTACATTGAACTGAAAAGGAAAGCTTTTTAGAATATTATTAAAGCATAGAACAACCTACAGAAATAATCATTTGAATCACCTCAAAATGCTGTTTTATCCAAAGCAATCTACTTGCTTTCTTTTGAGCTGCTTAGACTACCCTTTTAATATTTTTTCTTTTTTGTTTGTGTCACTTTTGAATGAAAAATGCCTTTTCAAAACTGAAACGTGGTTTAGAAATGTAGAAATGAAGCATACTTTAACTTGGAAAATATTTTTAGTGAATGTTCTGATCCTTTTTTTGTGTCCTTATTCCTTCTGCCATATTTTTCTCAGCTGGAGTGCTAATCTCAGCAAATTTATTATTCTTCACAAGCACCCTCTTTTTTTTTTTAGGGGGTAGTGTCCTTGGTTTCTGTGGAAGCAGTTCAGGTGCACAAAGAGCTGTGATAATGCCATCAAAGACACGTGTGTGTGCAAGCTTTCCAGACCGGCTCAGCTACTAGGTGTGCATATCCAGATGTATGAAAAAATAGCATTAGAGATTTATATTTAGGTAGACTTTTTTTTTTTTTTTCCTGTCTGAGTCAGGTCAAAATAATTGTTCTTTACAGGGACTTCTGTGTTATATGAGGGGCTCATGATCCAATTTTTTCTTTTTAAGTGCTACTGGAAAAAATGGTTCCTGATTATTCTGATTCGCTGTATCTGCAGCATCAGTTACTTCTAGCTTATCTGCTCTGGGAAGGGAAAAGCCAATGACAAGGCAATGTTTGCTTTAATGTTGGGTACTATGTCTTACACTCTCAGAGGGACTTGTGAACGCTATGGGTGAGAAGATCATACAACAATATTTGTGTCTTAAGAATAAACCAAAACAGGGAAAAAGCAGTAAGTGAACAAAAATTAGTGTACCTAAGAGGAGGCCTGTGTTATTCCATTGATTTGGCCAACTTTGAACAGTGTAAAGAAAACTGATAAATAGAGGACTGCTTCTACAGGGCTATTTCTGTTTATCATCAACTGCTTCTTAAATTCATAAAATATCAAAATCAGCTTAGTGCTGTTTTGTAACAGAAGAGGACACTATTGAGTTAAAGGTGCATGGAGCACCTTATGTATATTGTAATTTAGAAACAGTCATCTGGTAAATGTCAGCATCTCCTGTTCAGAACATCCTGCACTTACTTGCAGGACTCAGCTTGAATAGAAAGAAGGATGTAAAGCCTTGATAGAGAAACAACGGAGACAGCTCTGGAGGCTTTGAATAGGTGAGACATGTGTCAAGGTAAATGCAGTTTTGTATAGTTGCGTGTCAAGATATATGTTAACTTGCTATTCAATAAACTTGCTATGCAGAATATAAACTGTAGGCAATCTGATCAAATTCCTGCTTTTCAATATTAAGTTTTTCAAATGGATTCCTCCTTTTGAAATGCTTATACCACTTTGGAAAGAAGCCTCATCACTCAGAAGTAAATAGTGATAGTGGGGCTGTAACTCAGATCTTCCCTTTGGAGAGAGACAAAAGTCTCTTGCCTTTGAGTTGGGTGGATGCAATGAGGTGTCTGTATCCTGAAATATCATCAGGGATTTGTTTTCCTTCATTTGCCTTCCAAACCCAGGAAATTATGTTGTTTCCTTTCTTTTCATTGCTGAGAAGGAAAACACTGAATGCCCAAATGGAAAGATTTTTAAGGTCATGTGTCTTGTTACTTTTGCTCTCCCTAAATTGGATACAGCTGTAGTCTAAGCTGAAAGCATCCTTGCATTTCTGACAAGAAACCAGAGGCAGATACCTCAGCTGTTTTTCAAATTGGCAGGCACTGGGTAACTTGTAGAGAAAGTGAAGTGCTTGTTCTTGCTTACATGATTCATTGGTATTTTTCCCAATCAACATGAATTGAAATAAGTCATCTGTTATAATAACAGTGTGCCGTGCACTAGGAAGAATAGCTTTAACTAGGAACAGAAAAAAATATCACATAAAAATTAGTTTGGGGAACTACATATACATCCAAACTAGGCAATGAAATAATAGCAGAAATGGATATGTACATAAAACTTGTTTTGTGAGGATATTAACTGTTGTTTCCAAATTGAGACACAATACATTGATACCATTTTAAATTAATAAAAAGAATCTATTCACTTGAAAAGAATAAATTTAATTCACTGTCCTTCAATATTAAATCTATTTATTGTCAGACTAACAAGGCAAGTAAATTTTAAATTGCATACTAAGTACATTTCTTTATCATTTTAGATCAATATTAAAATCATTTCCAAAACAGCTTAACAAAAAGTGAAAAGCACTAAAAATCTCTGAAGTGTTTTGACCTGAAAAGGTTTTTTCAATTACCCATTAAAAGTAATCTACAAAACAAATTGTTGTGTCTATGGGAAGAGATCTTAACTCTCCTGCAGAGCTCAGTTAGATAGTCTATTCTTTGAGGGTTTTGTCATGCTACTTGACACAAAATATGGCTAAGAATTTTATCACAGTTGTACTTTTTCTCACTTTTTTACAAATATTTACGTTATCATATTTTATAATGAGAAAAATCTAAAATGCATTCTAAGAAAGCTGTTTTCACAAGTACCATTAGGTGTTGTAATACTGTATTCTGCTGTATACCAGTTGCTGTTTTCCCATTGCTTCTTCATGGCTATCCCTGCCTTTATTCTTCAAATGAAGTACAATTTCTTTAAGTCACAATTAGCATTTGTTCTGTGCTCGTGAAGCATCCTATATGGAGAGGCCACCAACAGTTTAAAGCTTTATTTCGATACAGGAGCAGAGAAGCGCTGTGAGATACCACCCAATAAACATCTGCAGTACTTGTAAATTAAGCTCCCTATCAACAAACTCTCTGGGTATCTGGCCTCTTAGAGTTATTGTTTTTTAGCTTTATGTGGGGAATCCATGCACCCAATAGATGGCATGGTAGCAGCTGTGTCAAAGCACACACCGCAACAGGCAAAGAGTCCAACCCAGCCCTGCAAGGTGTAACAGTAGGGACAAATGGGTACAACACAATTTTTAAATCTTGTACTTAAGATATTGTAGTCAGGTTCAAGAAGATAGGGTCCTATTGAAGATCTGAGGAAAGCCCTTTTTTTCCTTGAAAACATGGCCTGTAAAGTGCTTGAAAAGGAGGTATGGTGTCATTTCCTTCCTCTGACTAAGGGAATTTTAATCAATGCCTTTCCCTCTTTTTTAAGTAAGATAAAGGCTGAAAAGAAACTTACAACTACAGGTATGTTATGAAATGTAAATGTTTCCAAAGTGACTTACAGAAGATTACCATGAAACTTTGCAGCAAAGCCAGTAAGTGCAAGATGTCAAATATGAGACATCTTTTCTCTCTTATGTTTGGATTTGTCATTTAAATGAGTGGGAATTTTTATGATGAATTCACTGGGGGGGAAAAAAACCCCAAACCTACAATTGTTTGTCTTCCTTAGCACCTTTGGTTTTTGGGAGTTTTTTGAGTAATGGATTTCTGTTAACAGTCCTGTTTTTAGTCTTCTCAAACAACTGATGACAAAATGATTTTGGTAGTAGGATGTAGGCTTTGTCACAAGATACAGCTAGAATCTGAATGCTGTACTTTGGGAGAGATTGTACTACAAAACAAAGAATAGTTCAGGATCCTTATCAAGATATGCTAGATCTTGTTGTAAACTTCTGAAAGACTAAAAATGTTTATTTGCCGAGCGAGACTGAGGTCTGCATTGGACCTGGTGAAACCCTACTGGTCAGCAGCTTACTTTAATCAGGACCTGTCTTGCCATCCCTTGTTTTCTAGACAAGGAACGTAGGTATCTGTACAGCTCTTGCTATCAGATACTTTATGTGATTCCTCTGATTCCTCTTTATCATTTATTCCAAAGGAGAAACAACTTCAGAGATCTTATGCAAGTTTCTCAGGCCTCACAGGCTGCAAACTTGACAGACAGTTCTCTCGATGGTACCAATCTTCGCAACTTTTTTCCCTGACTGTTCTTTGTTATTTTATTTGTTATAATTAACAAATCCATTCATTACATGGCCCCTAATTCAATTATACCAGCTGTAAAATAGAGCATCTTGAAGGATGTTTTACACGAAAGAAGAAAAGAAACATCTGTGGTGTCATGGGTTGTCTTGGTTTGCAGAAGGGGTAGAAGTATTTTTGAAAAAAAATCAGGCATATGGACATTCAGAAAGGGTTGCATGAACCTAAGATTTGATTTAAGAAAAGAAAATAAGTCCATCTTATTTTTTTTTAAAAAGTACTGATGGTCTAGCAGCCAGTTCATTGAACTACAATTCTGACCTGAAAAAATTACATTGTAATTTTAAGTGTGAAATGACTTGAAGAATGAAAATTACTAAGTACATGTTAGCACAACGTGATCAGATTACTATTTCAGAAGGGTACACTTGGAAAATACATTTAATTCATTATAAAATAGCTGCAGAAATTCACTTTAAAATTCTGATCTGCAGGTATTTTTTTTTCCTACTAAATTTTAGGTTGATAAATCAGCTAATGGCCTTCTTCCTTAATGCTGTATTTGGGAAAGGGAAGTAGTTTATTGACATGGTGAAAGGAAGAGGTGCTTGAATATCCGTTGAAAAGAACTTACAAATAGGTGACATTTTCCCCTTGAAAGATATTTATTATCTGCATTTTGGATGCCCACAGAATAATTCAGCAAACACACCCACATGCATGCATATAGGTGTATATAAAACCTGAAAGGAAAGAATGAGAACTACTTATACAGATCATGCACAAAACCAAGATGATCTCGAACATTGTACACCATCTAATAAATGGCAAACCAGCCTTCAGGACTCATAACCAAATTCTGGTCCTAAGACTGAAAGCAAACTATGGGGGTCGTTACCAATTGTAGGGTCTCTTCAAACCCTGCTAAGATTTGGAAACATCAAAATACATGTCAATTATGCTATCAGTGTACCCAACTATCTGCATACACAAATTCCCTGTGCTCTAGACCCACCCAAATTAATAGAAATCTCTGGAATGGAAAGAGTACCTTAATAGGGCATTGCTGTTGTACCTCATTGTTAGCTATCCTGCTATTATATTAAACATTCATCTTTTATCCTTGTTCAGCTCCAGTAATAATGTGTCATCTAAGACTCCTGACTCTTAATTAGAAATCATACTGCTGTTCTTCACCTCGCTCTGTTACACCCTGCTGTGACATTTCTGTCAGTCTGCTCTTCCCTGCGATATGATACAAGGTGGGGGCACACAGGGGTTAATGCAATTATTTACATACAGTAATACAATGTATAGCAGTGAATTAATAAAACAGTTTGCAGCATTTCAGAGCTAAAAAGCAATTAGATACTATCACATTTAACTTTTAAACTTCATGCTGCTTGCAATGTCATCCTTTTTTTTTAAGAACAACGTGCAATCACACTGGATTTGGAGGGACTGGAAGATGGTAGATGGGAAAAATATTCCTTTAGAGCTATGTCTGCAGATTTCATGGCTTGTTTATGAAATGAGGCATATAAAATTATCTCCCTTCATATTTTCACCCCTTCTTATACTTTGCGTTTCTCCGAGGTGGTCACGGTATAAAGACAAAGAAATAATAACGTATGTTTACTCTTTTAAAAATAACTGTATTAAATGCTGACTGCTATCTTTATGGAGAATTCAGACATAGTGAAGTAAGTAGGAAAATTGACTTGACTTGCAGGAGGCCAGAATGCCACCCACAGAGGTGCCTGATTGCCAGATGATTCTGGGCTCCCACTGTCCGAAAATCACTGTCGCCTCTGGTATCTAACATTAGTCAATCAAAAGGTAAGACACTAAAATAACAAGGATGTACTGAAAAAGCCAGATCCTTAGCTTGTGCAGAATAGTATCACTCTGAGAACAATTATACAGTGATGATTTATACTAGCTGAGGAGCTAGATACATGATTTTGTATGTACAATATGCATGTTGTTTTCTTTCTATTTACAGCTATACCTTTGAGGAAATATTTATTAGGAATATAAATATTTATGCATGATAATGATTTTAATAAGAAATTACATTCATTATTTAACTATTTTCGTAATTGCTCAGTTCATAAAATTGAGCACTAAACTAGAACATCTGATAATATTATATCATTATTCCTAATAACATCTCATCCACAGACAAATTAATGTTCTTTCTGATACTGTTAACTTAAAATCTATCAGATTGTAACTGCAAACATTAAGACACAGCATCTCAGTGAAAGTTGTAATGGAAGGAAATGAATCCCAAAGCTTAGAGCATGTTTTTATCAGTTACCAACACCAGGCAATACAGAAAAAAAGATAGGAGAGGCAGTCAGTAGTCTTATAGCTTTTTTCAAAATGCAGGAGCGTATGTGGGTAGAAACATGTTCTGTGACAGAGATTGTATTAATGGTAATGCTTTACTAAGTATTTAAACAAATAAAATGGGGAAAAAATAAGTTCTCCTTACTTTTTGCGTCCAAATGACAGCATCTCAGTATGGCACACCTGATTTAGGTCAAGGTGAAATTTACTCTAACTTAGACATGATCAGAAAACAACAGGAGCAATTCAATTCCCTGCTGTCTCCCAGCTGGCTGATTCTACTTCCAAGTGAGTAAGAATCCCAGAGAGCTTCTCAAAGCAACAAAAAATTCAAGATTATTATCTCAAGCTATCCTAGGGACTTTCCTGTCCCAGATGTGAGACAGAATCTGCCTGTGAGGCAGTTTATTCAGCCTGGCACTGAGAGTTTAGTGCCAATAAAAGGAAGATCCATTAGAAAACCTTGTCACAGTTGCACTGGTGCCACAGACTGATCAGGGAGTGGCACTGGCTTAACAGAAGTGTAAGACCATCTTTTTTTTCAGAATTAAGAACCTATGAAGAATGTCCCAGCTGCCCACTCAGCAGCAAGAGGCTCTCTGCTACCAGAAAAGCCAGAAAATGGTGCTTCACCTTGGCAATAGATGAGAGGTGGTGGGATAGGTAGGAAGTCCTTTAATGAGACTTTACCTACTGCGTCAGGTTGATTTTTTTTTTTTTTGCACGCTGGGATTTGAGCAATGGATTTCCCTTGAAAAATAATTTCCTCTTCTTGTGCTTGAATGTGCTGTGTCTTAGATTAATAAATATCAAAACTGTGGTAATGACAGATTGAACATTGCCAATTTAGATCTGAATGAGTATTGCCCTGAAAAGAATCCAAAGCAAACACGTTCAAAAACCTGTCAGAAAGAGGCTGAAATGTGCATTAGTCCTTAGCAGAAGTGACTGTAGAGTTTATCCATCATAGTCTAGTCCAGTGATGTTGAAGTCACAAGGATTTATGGAAAGGGGAGAAGGGACACATAGGCATACACGAGCAGAGGCAGAGACCCATTTTTCAGTGGAGGCAATACAGTCACTTAAACTAAGAAAACAACCAATAAACAAAAGCAGGCAGTGACAGCTATTAAGGTTCTGAATCATTACTGTTCTGAATGCAGAATAAGTAAGCAGTGTTATTTAGTATGTAGAATAAGCAATAGGTAAGTATTTGTGAGTTTTATCAGTGATGGTGAACTGAGGAAGAGAGTCTTGGTTCTGAGCCATGCAAGATGTGACAAGAGACACAGTGAAATCCCAGCCCAGATAAAATTAGTGAGATTTCTGCCGTTTATTTCAGCTGAATGAGGATTTAATGCTGTATTCTCACCAAGACTCTTACACTCTAATTTCTCATCAGTCTGATAGTGTCTCTCATTAGAGAACATCTTGTCACATTTGTATAGTTTAGCCACTGTTTAGTCGCAGTAAGGTAAAATGGTATGAGTGCTGAAAAATGTGAGGTATTCTTGTCTATTACACAGCTCTTTAGGACTACTGAGCTGAAGCTAGGCATGGGAATTTATATAGAATCTGGCTGCACTGAAAACTTTCAATCATCTGCTCTAAACGTTGGTATAACCACACATCTCCTCCTCCCTTTAGCTCAGATCTGTAAATGCAATGAAATCTTCCATAGTTTATTTTGAGAAAGGATGATTACTATACTTTCATGGCAGCGTAATTGCTCTATAATGGCTAATAATGATGTCATATCATAAGCACAGTGTTATAAAATCCAGTGAAAACAATTAGATTCTCTGCTGTATCTCAGAAAGTTATTTCAGAAATGCTATGAAGTTCAGTCAATCGAATAGACAGATTCTATTTTACATCTGGTAATGTAGTGAATAAGATAGCTTATCTAACCCTTTGTAGTCATGATCAGCTGTTTTAGAAGGTCTGTCAAAACAAAAGCAGCGTAAAAGCTACCTATGACTTCGACATTAAAAGCAAAGTAAGAGAGTGAGAAGAGAGCTGCCTGGGGAAAGCAGGGCTTCTTGAAAAACAGATAGCACTTATGCATTTTCTTGTGTTTTATGCTAACAACTCTGCTGCTTTAAACCCCAGTACTGCAGTTTGATGTCCTGAGCCCAAATGCCTTTTGAGGACTCTGGCAGTAATCAACTTCTATGCGAGGTGCTGTATGTTCAGGGCCCGGGCAACACTAGTTTAAAGAGAGCATCAGAGAGAAGTTTTCATTAGGAAACTGAATTGAAATATAGCTTTTTAACAAATAAACTTTTTTAAAAAGATGCTTTTCTTTTGGGAATGATCAGAGTTATGAAAGATGTCACACATTCAATGCACTGCTAATGGCTTTCCTGCTGAAAGCGCTGTTGTGCTGAAATGGATCCACCTAAAATGCCTGCTGATAAATCCTTTTTAATACAACAGTTTGTTTTGTATTCCTTTTCTACATATACAGAATCTGCAGCCAGCTGCTGCAGATCCATATTTACTGGGACCTAGAAGGTCTCCCCACTACAGCATTGTGTTGGTTTGTGTAAATGAATCTCTAGAACCTCAAGGCTCAATACTTTTGCAGGGAATCAGTTCATATCTATTACTGTTTTCTCTTTTGCTGTGATTTTTTTTCCTTTTCTTTTGAGGGGAAGAGGAGCTCCTAGTAAATAGTCATGGAGGAAAGGAAGATTTTAAGTGAGAAAATTCTGTAGGTAGCATTGCTCAATTTGAAAGTAATTATGATCTGGCGTATCCTGCAATAGAGTCGCAGTAGGGGATGGCACGCAGGGCATGATGAGAAGGTCTGTCTATCGAAAGAGACAGATTCCTTTCAGCTTCTCTCCTGTTGATGTTGTGCAGTGTTGTTAGGAAAAGGGTTATTTTTTTATCTTTATTATCCTTTGTTGGCAGCCAAAAATAATGGTCAGAGCTGAAACACAGCAGGAGCTCAGAAACAAAACATGGCAATGAAGGAAAGAAGGACTATGGAAAAAAGGATTGAGAAGTATGTATTGTGTAGAGTGAACTTGAAAAGGACTGATGTGAGCTGAGCCTGGGCAAGGCTGTTCTGTGACAGGGACTGAAATGGCAAACATCTTGTGCTGTGTATATTACCTAGATCAGCCTCTACTAACACAGTAGGGTGGGACTGGAAGCAGACACTGTTATTGCAGTCTCAGCTTTATGGATATGGCATCAAGAAAATGTCACATACTTTTAAAATTATGCCCTGCTTGGAAAATCCTTTACTCTGAAGACTACTAGAGAAAAAGACTACATAGCCTTCATAGGCCTCAAAGGACAGCTGTAGATTTAGGCTTTGCTTTCCCCTTTGCCCTGGGGAAATACCCTATTGACTGTGGATGACAGCTACACTACTGACCAAAATTTCTCATAAATCAGACTGTGAGCTAAGTGCATGCCTCTTCATTTGCAACCACTTTCTAAAACCATGTTTCCTTGGGAGACACTATTCTTCCCACAGCCACAGCAAGCCCCAAGCAGAAGCAAGGTGGCAAATGAGGCAAATATGATCATACTACCACTTAGAAAGATGGGTGGGGAGCAGAGGCACATATCACTAAAGATGACTTTTGTCTCTGCCATAAAAGCCACATATTTCAAAGGCTGTTGTACTTTCTGCTGTCTCTAGAAAACAACTGTCTCTTATTTGATTGAAAGGTGAGCATTTTAAAATATTTCTTCTCTTCACAATGTGGGTGGCTTTGCTTGTCACATACAGGCTTATTTTGGATAGACTATATTCACTGGTTCAAAATATATATTTCAGGTAGCTATTTTATAAACTGCTTCCTAGAATATTTGTATAGTATTGTATCTTTTAGCATGAGAAGATAATTCTGTCCTTCCCAGAAATTTTCCATTGTGAGACATTCTGGCTCCTGCACAAAATGATATACCCTTTATAAAAGATCTTTTTTTAACACAACCTTTTCTGAATTGATTTTACAGACCTGGAAGTCCTGTAAATTAAAAAGGAACAATAATGTGAGATATTATATATTAAATTCCTTTAAACTGGCTGAGGTTACAATTCTGGTGATGGGGGTCAGTCTTTAAATTCCACCTTCTCCACCACTCTGACCTGCTTAGCCATGTTTTGCCATGCAGCTGGACTTGGTGTAGGATTTGTCAAGTGAGTTTTCTTCAAGGCAGTCTGATAACTGGATTGGTGTCAACCTCTCAAGCTTTCCTGTAGCCCCTTCGGGTACTGGAAGGACACTATTAGGTCTCCCCGGAGCCTTCTCTTCTTCAGGCTGAACAACCCCAACTCTCTCTCAGTCCTCACAGCAGAGGTGCTCCAGCCCTCTGATCGTATCTGTGGTCCTCCTCTGGACCTGTTCTAATGGATCCATATCCTTTTTACATTGGATATTCTCATGGGAGCAGAGCAGAGGGGGAGAATCACCTCCCTCAACCTGCTGCTCATGCTTCTGATGCAGCCCAGGACATGGTTGGTCTTCTGGGCTGAGAGAGCACATTGCTGGCTCATGTCCAGCCTTTCATCCACCAGTAACCCCCAAGTCTTTCTCTTCAGGGCTGCTCTCAGTCCCTTCTTCCCCCAGTTTGTATTGATTCTGGGGGTTGTCTGTCATGTTAAGAGAAAATCTGACACGTAGCAAAAGGGAAACCCTCTCATGGGTGTTATGAGGCTTCCGTAAGGACCCCTTCGCTTTCTAAACTGCCTCTTGGAGAGACATCTAGGTGCAACTGGATCTCAACTTGACCTTAGGCCAGGACTACGGTTTATGCCTGGAGTAGTATGTGTGCAGACACATGTCAGAGTTGGTACTTGTGTTAGAGGTTTGCCTTCCAGAACTCCATGAGAGACTTTCATTGAAAGGATGGATATATTTACAGAGCCTGTCAGAGCCCATTCAAGGACTTTCACAGAAACAGTTTTGCAAAGTCAATATAAGTGATTTATTACAGCTACAGATATTACAGATTTATTATGGTATTGCCATTGCTAAATGCACTTGCTGCATTAGCACTAATTATTTAAAAGGAAGTAGTCTAGTGTACATAACAGTTAGTAAATTACTCAAGTGACATACAGGATATAGCAGAGGTGCAATTGCAGTTTCTTACCAAGAGAAGCATCCTTCCCAAGGGAGTGGAGAAGAGCAGGATCCATTGAAACTGTCCAAGACTGACTGGAGTTTCTCTGTGCCACTAAACGTTGGGAGGAACCTGTACTTATGCCCTCAGTCACTCGGGTGATTCTTAGCGAGTTGGGACTAAGTTAAGCATCACACACTGATTGGTTCTCAACACAGAATTGCCATGTATCTTAGCAAAACTTGTTGTGCAAGGGCACAGGGAAAAGGAATAAGGGTACAGGAGCAAGGTAGGCATGAGGGGAGGGGGGATGGCAGTGAGGCCACCTTAGGATACAGAGGTGATGCAGTCTGAGACTTGGATAGCTGCACGTTTTCGTGAAAGCTCTGTCTGGGTTAAGAATTAGGAAGAATTTCTTCACTGAGAGAGTGGTCAGGGATTGGAACAGATTGCCCAGGGAGGTGGTGGGAGTCTCCATCCCTGCAGGTGTTTAAAAGATGGGTAGATGAGTTTCTTAGGGATATGGTTTAGTAGGGAGACAGGCAGAGTTGGACTCCATCTCAGAGGTCTCTTCCAACCTTATCATTCTAGGGTTTCTATATCCATTCTGGTGAGTGCAGAGGACATGGCTTTCTGCTGGGTGGATGCTGTAGCTGAGCCCCTTCTGAGAGAGTGATGTCCACCACTTGAACTCATGTGTTGAGCTAGTAGGGTGATGACACCCTTTTACTCGTGTATCTGCCATGTGTTTGGTTAGTAACTTCATTTCATAAAATCAGAGCTCTCCCAAACTTTGGTGGCTGTATGTCTTCAGGCTACAACCTCTAAGTGGTATATTTATTAATTTTCTTGGTTTGTACCACAACACCAAAGACCTCTTGTAGAGGCTTAGATGCAGAAGGTTCTGCTTGGTGTAACTGGGAGTGGTTCTTATAGGTCACACTCAAGTTCTTAATGAGATGGCCAATGGTAATAATTACAGCTGACATTCTCAAAATTTTTTATTGCCTTAAGCCTGATTGTAGTATTCCTGTCTCTCTCCCTATTGCTTTTTTTTTTGAGAAGTAGCTGTAACCAAATGCTTTTCCTGTCTTATCCTTCTATGTTTAAAAGGGCTTCATAAACTTCAGGTCAGATATGAGGTTATGTCTTTCCACATCTACATTCCTGAGTAAGTAAAGGGTACTAAGTAGGGAAAAATTGAATAAAATCCAGAAAGAGTAAGAAATAGCAATGTAGTCTTAATAATAATAGCAGTAGTGTTCTCCAAGCAGTATCTCCCGTTATTCATTCACTTCCAATTATTTCTCGGCTTCATCTTTCTTGGCAGATTGTGAAATGAAGTTCTTCAGATGATGCAGCTTTTTTTCACATTTATACTTCATCTATTTTAGAAAATTATACATTGCAGAACAGAATATTTGCTAGTTAGCAAGAATAATCATTTATCTTACTGTAATTTCACATCATTACCCATTAGTCAGTAATAATGATTGGCAATGTAATTTTCTTTGCAATAAAACTAATTAATAGCACCTCATTATGTGCTGTTCAGATACCTCTAAAAGCAAAACTTAAGCCTTTTTTTTTTTTTTTAGGAAGCAGGCCATTAAATGGAAAAGAAAAATCATATGACAGGTTAAGAATGGTATTTGAGTATATGAAAAACATGAGTAGAAGCTGACTTTAGAACTGCTATTTGATTTAGGAAATAATTAAAAGAAAGTCTCCCTTTTGGGTATCCCTGGTACATTTCTTCTGGAGAATTAGCACACTAGTTTTAGCCAATCATAACAGCTTAACATGTAAGAGAGAGAAGGAAGTAAGTTTACGATTTCTCAGCAAGGGCACGAGACTCCACCTTTGAAATGGAGCACATTTTCTTAGCGATGTATGTCAGTGCTTCCTTTATTACATTATCAAAATCAATCTTGTACAGAAATGTCTGAGAAAGTACTTAAAGGTTTTATAACTAATTCCCTCTCACTTCTAAAACAGAAACATCATAAATATAATATCTGGTGAGCAGGTGCCAAGACATCTGATAAACTCCAGTTATTTTTCATTTTCTTACTCATCAGTTTGTTTCTTGATGTTTTGGTAATATTCTGAACTTCAACAGTCCTCCAGAAAGCTGCAGTAAAAACTTCGTAGGCTAACAAAAAAAGGAAATAAACAGCCAGTAAAATGCATTTCCTTCCCAAATGGAGACTATATCCACCACATCACCCAGTCTATAGAGCAGAACAAAACTAAGAATCTGGAAGCGGGTTGTTAGGAACTGATAACCATTTCTTGGGTGACTTAATTAAAATGGTGGCATATTTCATCTTAATGCAATACCCTTTAAGAACCAGTCTAGGTTATTAGTGGGACTGCTTATTAGAGATGGTGAACTATTCAACTCTTCTAGTTTATGACACCATATGTCGTCATTTCTATTTTGTTTTTCTTCTGTGGTTCAGAATGCTTTGCATGTGGTGAGTCTTAAAGGTTTTCAGTAGAAAGCAGTGAAAGTGACTTTGTACTCCTTGGTATGACCATTGAAAAAGTGCTGCTAGAAATTACCTGCAACATATTTGGATTCTGTAAGAAGTTAGTGGTAGATAATGAGCTACATTAAAACCAAAATTTCTTAAATAAGATGAAACATTGTTCTTAGCAGGATGGTATAAAATTGTAACTATTAATCCCGACACAAGTTGATCAGCAGTCAGGAGTTTCACACCAATTTATCATATCAAAGCACAGATATTGCATAATTAAAGAAAAAAAACATGAAAGTGGAAATTTGTCTGTATAGCTATGCAGCTGCTGATGCTAAGAATAGATCACAGAAACCCCCATTCTCATCAGTCAGCCTAAAATGACCTGGAGCATTAGGTTATGTTGCAGAACTTGAACAGCTAATAGTCCATAAAATATAAAATTACTGGAATTATATTGTAGTTCTCAAATTAAGACCCCATATAAGACAGTCCATGCACTTCTTGGCACTACTTGCTTACTTTTTAGTGACTTCCCATCAGATAATTTGAACCTTGAAGATTATGCTCAACTGAGGAAAAATATTGCATTCTGTGAAAGCCAAATAGTTCTTGAATGAATTGCAGTAGCATGTTAGCTACTCACAACTGCTTAAAATTGTAGGTTCCATTTTCCCGAACTCTTAAATAAATCCCTATGTATGATTAAATGTAAGTGATGCAACATTTGAAATGATTGAAACTTAAGTAGATGAAAAAAAGACTAACAGAAGTAAACAAAGTAGACTGAAAAATAACATAGGAAACAACACTATATTTTGCTTGTAAAGGTTTATACTACATAGTTATTCAAATATTCTTGTAAACAAACCCCAGAAACCATAAATACCCTTAAGAATGTTAATGAATAGAAAATAAAAAGGGGCACAATTGTGGTCAAGCCAAACAGCTGCTCAAAATTCAACTGCACATTGCAAACATTGCTGAATTCAAAAAACTTCTCTAGTTTACCGTGTTGTAATCAAAGAAACATGAAGCCCACCTTGTGCTATGTGCTTGTATGGACACTGCACCACGATATCCAGGGTGGCTAGCAAAGGCTGTTGGAGAAATGTCAACAATGGATTGGTATATTTATTAAAACCTTCCTTGGTACATAATAAAGGGAAAAAATCTGAAGCATCTATGTATAAATTCCCAGCTGCCGAAGAAATGATTTTAAGAAGATGGTTTAGAAAAAACAGTTTCTTAACTAATTGTAATGCTTTTCCATTTAATATTGCCTGACAAGGTAGATATTAATAAATGGTAGTCAAGAATTCTGAATAATTTATAAACTAGGATGTCATCATCTGTCCAGGTACCCACTGACAAAGTTCATCAGATCTTTAAGCTCAGTAATCCACCCTGGTTGTTGTACACTGAATTTATATCTAGCTTACAATTTTTCTGGTTTATAACTTAGTAGCACATGTAGCTCCCTCCTCTGTAGTTTTCCTGAATAGTGGGGTTTAATTTGTGTATTATATTAGAACCCAAACTTCCCAAGCATAGCCCTGGAATCTTAGAAAATCTACAAAGAACTCATCTGTAACTCCAGGTTAAATATGTTTTTTTATGTTTTAGTTTGTTTTTTTTTTTCCTACCAGTAAATGCAAGAAATCTGTTTCACTACAGATTCACTACAGCAAACACAGGTAAGTGCTGTGTTGTGTATATTTTATTTCATTTAAAAGTGACTTTATGAATATTTATAAATCTAAGCATGCAGAGACGCATATAAACAAAGAATGTTGTAATGTCACTTATCTGCCAACCTGTATTGCGAGTTGGTCACTTATCAGCGTGAAGTTCTAGAAGGAATAAACAGATGGCAGAGTAGACAAAGCAGAAAGAAAGCTTTTGATCATGACTGTTCAGCGTGTTACCCAGTGGAGCTGCGATTATGTTTCCTTTATAGCAAAGGAAACCATTAAATGATTTACTTAACTTTTATGTTATTAAAGTTCTTCCAGAGCCTAACGGTACATTGCTGCCTTTGGACTCTTGACTGTTTAGAGTGTTTTGTTCATTAAAATTGGAGAAGATTTTTCATTCCTTGTGTGTATTTTGCACTGTACATGTTCTGTAGCTTTGTAGGTTTTGCTATATGGAAACAGATAATTCTGGCTTTAGAGTTTTCTTTGCTCAAGACAAATTGGAAATAATCCCTGCCATTGACCACGTTAAATGATCAGGTTTCCTGAATTATGTGTATTGATAATGTTCCTAAGGTATCTAGGAATTTGAATGCATTCTTCTGAACGATGCCAGTGAAAAGAAATGTCTTTTGGTGGACAGCAATGGATTGATGGAAGTTTTGCGGTTTGCAGCCCCCTAAGGAAGTCAGTCAAAGGAGAGAATCTGACAATACTAGTGCATAACTTTAACTACTTAGCTATTGCTACACAAACACAGCAGACTAGGGAATATGATGGGTGTTCTTGAAATACTTGAAGACAGGTTTTCTATTCAGAAGTTTGCATATTTTTTTAGAACATGTAAGTTTTGAATTGGATTCAAACTGATGAGAAAGAATGGGTTAAATTTAAGTTGTGGGATATAGGATTTCTGTTCTCATTGAAAGGTTATTTACATGAAAGTGGTCAACTAAAGAAGGACTCGGGATGAAAAATAAAAGACAGGATTTTTTTTTTTTTTAAAAAAAGGAGCTCAATAAGCTTCAAAAAGGTCAAAAACCTGCTAAGGATATTCCTTTGGATGATCGTCTTAACAGGCAAAGAATAACAGCTAGTTTTATAATGACATTGATACGTTTCCATTAGAACTACATAAAAAGAAGAAAAAAAAAGAAAAATTAAAATGGAAGCAGATTCATTCTTTAGAAATGGAGAAAATGTTCTACAAGTACTTTAAAAGCAAGAAGTTTACAAGGTGATGTGTTTTCATATAATAAAAGCAAATAAATGCATGAAGAATTTTAATTGTGACAAGTATTTATATAATGGGAGAGTAAGAGCAAAGGCCAGAACACAGAGAAAACATATTCTCTTATTTTGTCAGAGAAATACATTCACGGCTCCAGGGCCTGGAAAAATTTACCCTTGGAGTGCTTCTAAATGAGTCAAAGCAATTCCTCCACAATTTGGGAACTCTTGGAGGATAAGAACTGAAAAATTTCAAAATATTTTATGTCTAGATAGACTAAGAAGACTTGGAAGAATATGTGTAGGCCAACCTCATTTTGATTCCAGAAAAGATATGTTAAATTATGAAACGATCAATTTGTGATCAGAGAAAAAGAAGGTCATAGAACTAGATCTGTCAAAAACAATTATGCCAAACCAAGCTAATTTTTTTCCTTTGACAATGTAACTTGCATACTGGATAATGAGGAGTTATGAAATGTAATATATGCATATATTGATTTAGAAGAGCATTTCAATACTTTACAGTGTCTTATTAGCAAAATAAGAACATACAGATTTGATGAAATCACCATAGTATTTTGGATCTGGTTACCAGGACATCAAACAGGAAAAGGGGGCAATCACTTCAGAGAATGAGATTAAGACTCAGTGTTTTCAGTAGATATGGAGGCAAAATTAATCCACTCAGACTTCAGCCAATGTCCCATACTTCAGAAAGCAAAATAGAAACATGAAAACTGTAGGACAAGCTGTGGGACTGCCTCTAGAAAACTTGCAGAAAATAAATGTGGCTTGGAAGGGGTTTGTTAGTTTTTGATTTTCTGAGGAGAAGGGAGTTGGGGGTTTGATTTGGGGGGCTTCACCCCCACACCCTGTACTGGGTGAGTAACAGGGTCTTGTGTAAGGACCAAGAGATTAAACTGCTCTTGAAGCACTGGAATCACATCAGGTAGAACAAAGTTCCAATATTTGTGAAGTGATTTATGACCTGGAGAGAAGTATTATGATAAGAAAAGAAATAAGAAGTTATTTAGAAAATACAAGTTATGAGGCTGAAGAACTTGTAATATTTAGCTTAGGAAAAGAATTCTTGAGACAGGATGTGGTAACAGCCTTTTTACATACAGTAACTTGTAATAACATAGGCAAAGATCAGTTGCTCTCGGACAAGTAGAGAACATGACTTGAGATGAGTACACACTAGGATAATTGGGTACTGTACAAGGTATATTTGAATTAGTTAGTTCATTATTCAGTTGTGAGAAGAGATAGGCTCCAAAAATAATTCGATCAAACTCAAATTTACTTTGAAAATCTTATGCTTTTCTGGAGTTACTATGAGACTGAATTTGACAGGGTGGTCCTTACTATGTCCTACCAACTGTTATCGTAGAGTACATGTGGACTCCGGTGACTTCAATTTCTGCCCATCAGCTTCACCTACCAGTCAGATCCTTCTGTATTCACTTCAACATGAGATCGCTACTTTGCAGCAGCTGCTGTGAACAGCACGAACATAGCAATTTCCAGGGATGTAGCAGTGGGCAGGTGTGACCCCCTGAATTTCAGCTTACTATTAGCATGCTGTTTGCTGCTCTGTATGTGTGCTTGTGCAGATGATGCATTCCAAGTAGAGAAATATATTGCAGAAATCAGTGATGTGAGATGGATTTCCAAAATGTTTCTTTTTTCATATTGTAGGTTTTTCCTTTTATTCAGTTCTGTTTATATTGTTACTTGGATCAACCTGTCCTCTATATCTTTGTTTTCATTAACAATTTATTTTAATGATATAATTGTTTGCCTTGCTATCTGTGAATTTAAAATAATATTTTCTAATTTACTTCTTGTTATATTACTTAAAGATTATTTACACCATATTCTTCTCTCAATCCCTTATTTAACAATAAGCATATCTGAACAGCTTTCCTTGTAAAGTGGGCAGTCAAAGCTTTCATTAATTTGCCTCTGAAATAAAGTGAAATGTTGATTTGTTATTATCTTTACTATATCAAAGTGAGGATGAAAAGTGTATGATAAAGAGAAAAATGATATTGTTTCAGACCAAATATCCATCAATATATGTAATTTTTTTCTAATATGACAAGAAGTCAACATCTTAGGAAAGTGTTAAAGAATGGGCTGTTTACCCAAGGTTGTCTCTAAAAAGTTATGTCTAAGGTACCTCCTGAGACAGAGATGATAACATATATTTAATATACCTTGTTGTATTTCTTCATCATGAAATTCTTTTCCCTTTGATTCTGATAATTTTTACCAACCACAGTGTGCTGCAACAAGGCGCTCTGCAGCTCGAACACGAGATGTAAGAGAAGATTCTTGCCTGTGTTGTTTTTTAATCTGCTCACAGCTAATTGTGTTTGATACCTCCTGATTCTTGGACTGGAAGTCACCCTGGATAATCAATCTCTTTTGCCCTCCCCAGGCATAATTTTACAGACTTCTGTCAAATTACTCTTCAACTTGCTGTTCTCCAGCAGGATAAATTCTTGACTACTCTGTATAAGGAAAGTATTCAACATTCATTTTCATCTTTGTAGCCCTTCTTTGAGCCTTTTGGTAGAGCAGATGAGAACTGCATGGTACGGGTTTATACAGGAGCATAATTGTTCTGTTTGTTCTCTGCTCCTTCTTTAATAACTTATAGCATGCCGGTTTCCTTTTTCACTCTTTCAAAGCTACAGAAAGCAACAGAACTACACATTAACCCCAAGATCTCATTCCTTTTTCTCACCCATGTGTATTACATAAAATTTAGCTAGATTGAATTGTGTTCATTTTGTTGCAGAGATACAGTTTTATAGTATCCTTAGTATTCCAACATTTACAATCAAAATTTTTTTTTTCCTCACAACCTTGTAACTGCATTTTCAACAATATTTGTCATGCACATTAAGGACTTTTTTTTTAAAAAAAAAAAAGCAGTTTGACTCTTGATTTGCTGCTTTTGTGTCATGTTCAATGTCTTGTATTTCCCTGGACCATCCATAGTATATTTCTTGAAAATTTGTCATCTTCATTGTATCTGCTGCTTTCAGCTATGAAAACTATTTTAAGTGATACTTTACATAGTGTTGATAATTTTTAACCTTTCCGGTCCTTGAACTCCTATTGAATTCTTAGGTAAATGTTGATTGATGTAATTTGTTCTTGTTCAATTTTGTTGTAACATTTATCGACACTTTAATTTGATTCAAATCTTCTGGGAATACCCAGTAATGAAGAGTTCCACTGTGGGAACCTCCCCAAGTTCTTCCACAATGAATAAAAAAGCAGAAATTTAATTTAGTTTTATGATTGACCCTTTTTTCTGAGTGTTCCTTTTATGCCTTTATTATCTATTGACTCTAGAAACTTTTTGGAAGGGTTTTTACTTCTAATGTGTTTGAGAAACAAGGTATTAAGTGTATAGAAACTACCAGTAAATACTTTCCAAGCACAAGACCTTTTTGGTCTATCTTACAGTGACCCCTTTGTTCAGCTTGCCAGCACCTATGTTTTACATATTTTTCTCATTTAAAGAGCACTTTAGATTTTCTGAAAGATACTACTCAATTTGAATGACCTACGTATGCCGTAAAATGTCATTGCTTAACCCATCTGAAAGCTGCAAAGATTTAACCACAGCTCCTTCCTCTTAGAAGAACTTTAAGCCCAAGAACACAAAAATATTTAAAACTCTTTCTTAGAGTTTGTGATCATTTTCATATAAGTTATGGAAAACAAATTCATTATGTGCTTATGTGGCTGCCTGGAATTCAATAATCAGCAGTGGTTTAATCTGATGGGTCAGTTTATAACAACTCTATGCTTAAAACTGTGCTTGTATCCGTTGTACCTCAATGAGCACATACAGAAGAAGAAATTGTTTCCCTCTTCACTTGGATATTGCATTGACTATTGCTCAATTATTTCAGCAGCCTATCATCTTGAAACTCCTTCCTCCCCATTTTATTATTTTTTGGTAATGCTGAGCCACCCATTCTAATTCAGGCATGGGCAATGATCATTCTTCCAGAGTCTAGACAAATTTGTACCAGGTGAAAACTTGGTTTATGTTTCCTGTAAAAAAATCAAAATGGTCCAAAAGAACTAGAACTATAGAATTCTTTTATTTTTTTCCCAAGATCTTCCTTCCTGGAGGAAAAATTTGAATATGTCCTTTCAGATTGTATTTCTATTTTCCTTTATTACTTTCTCTTTTTCTCCTTTTTGTCACATCTGTGTTTTACATCTACTCCCTCAGCTAGTGTTTGCTTCTGAAATCATCTCTTAGGAGATGTCAGGAGTAATTCTTTCACCTCACCACAAACTCCTAAGATTAGTCTGATTTTAGGAGTTTTATTAGTTGAGCCAGAAAGATATCCTAGTTTATAACAGGTTAATTGGTTCAGATGCTTAATTTTTACTTTGTTCAAACAGTTTTGTGAATATTTTCATTGTTATTTTTTCCCCTCCTTAACCTTAATGCATTTCATACATGACAATTTAGATAAAGATGGAGGACTTAGTTACCAGAAAGGCTATTCCCCAAAACTCTTCTGTTTCTGTTACATAAATGCACTATGAAACAGTTTATAAAAGGCTATGATGTTGTCTAGGGTATGAGTAGGGGGGAGGAATAGTTCTACACAGTCATGCCTCTTGTAATGGAAATTTCAACACCAAATAGAGAAAAGAAAGACAAAAATAGTCTCAGAGTTCCCTCAATCAAATGGAAAGAGTGCAAATGTGTTTCTGTTAGTGGAGGAGTTGTATTTCTAAGAAGGCAAGGAGACCATGCTAAACCTCCAGATTGACTCCCATTATGCCTGTGAGAGTCTCATGGCTAAATCCCAACATTTTTCTTGGAAAATATTCCATAGCGCCCCATGACTGCCTACAAACAAATTGTTCTGCCAATTATTGGCACAAACTTCAAGCTGCAGCCTGAAATCAAACTGGTCCTTTTTATTCGTTCCTTTCATTTTTTTTAATCTCTTAAGGGCATATTTCATAGCCTAGGTGAGAACACAGAGGAAAGCAGATGGCAACAAAATCTGCAGCCTGAGTGACACAGAAGAATTCAAAATGCTAGATGAACAGCCTTGTCCCATCACAAATCTTTGTCAACTCAACTCTACTTGATTGCATAGCATTATCTGAGGACCCAGAAATGGGCAGACACCTCTCTAACAGCTGAAGGCTTGATCACCCAAGGATCTTCAGACTATGTTCAATATTGTCCTCTGGAAAATATCACAGCAACAAGAAAATGCTGGTGAAGGTCACTGGCTGCTATGCAGCTTGAGAATTACTTATCATGACTATCTTTCTGTTGTTTAGGAGGGGAACAGCAACATACCTCTACTGTAGAACTTAACTTGTAAGGAGAGGATATAAAAAGCTCATTCATCTATTTTACTCTTTGCTGGTGAGACTTTTCTGTCTGGGAAGTTCTGGGTTGCTATAATCCAGAAGTCATCCTCTACCATAGGAGGACACTGGCAGTACATCAGTGTGCTAACTAAGAGACAGTGATCTCCCATCTTTCAAAGCAATATTGCCCTTTCACAGAAAGTCACGTAGACTGAATGTTGTATTAAGAAGAGTTCCACTGATTGGTTTTGTAATATCTTTTTTCCTCAACGAGATGGTCCTAGTGTCATGGGATAACAATTTCTCATGAAGATCCCTCGTCAAACTTTCTCTGTAGCTTACATACCACAGAACAAAAGCAAAACCAAACACCTTATATTCTTTTTTTGTTTGTGTAGCTCTGCATTTAATATTTCTAATATTTTTACCTTTGCTCATCACAAATCTATGTGTAGTGGTTTTAATGATAATTTTCTTGAATGCTTAGTTTGAATAGCAGGGTTGGAAAAAACAAGTTCCCATTTAAAATAGTCCCTCACATTTGTTGGGGAGGTTCAGACTAGATAGTAGGAAGAATTTCTTTGCCAAAAGGGTGGTCAGGCACTGGAACAGTTGCTCAGGGAGGTGGTTGAGTCACCATCCCTGGAGGTGTTTGAAAAAATAGGTGGATGAGTTTTTGAGGGACATGGTTTAGCAGATGATGGGTGCAGTTGGACTCAATCTCAAAGGTCTTTTCCAACCGGAATATTCTATGATTCTATGATTGAACAGAAACTCTACTTTTGTGTCTCGCAACAAGAGGGGAAATTGCATTCTAATCATAAGATAACTCAGATGCTTTGAGGTGTTTTCTTTTGTTCCTACATTTTCTCAGTGCTACGCAATAGTCAGATGATGATTTCTCCCATTAGAAGGATGAAAAAAGATCTGAGTAGCCAGAGTAGTTGAATTGTCTCTCTCTGAGTAAACACCTCAGATGACTGGAACACAAAAGGCATTTAAATATCTAAGGATGATGACCAGGGACCTGATGAGATCTTTGAGCTTGCAAAAGCCACTGAAGCTCAAAACTCTCTCATGTTTATGCAGGCACTGTGGTCATGGTCATCCTGGAAGCAACTGAGGGTGATGTCTCTATTGACTCTAAATTTTCGTGTTGCTTTTCTCTTCTTTGCAGAGAGAATTTAATCAATTGATCTCTACCATGTCCTGCTCTTCCTGATCATTTGGTTTTGAACTTCCCCTCTACAATCCCAATGCACTTTTTATAGTCTATCAGACCCCGTCACTTCGATTTTCTGTAATCTGAAGTCTACCAGTATCAATGAATTCTTGATTGCTTCCATCCTTCTCATATCTTATTTTTAGCATGTTTTCATCACAAGACACATTTAAACCTCTGCCATTCTTCTGTATCCTGCCTGCTTTGTCTTCACCCATTCTTAATAGCTTCTTTGAAGATAAATTTATCAATCATGTAACAAAATTTTTCCTTTCTTTTCCTCATTTTACATTTCTCTTTTCTTCCCTCAACATTGATTGAAAAATGTAATCCAACCTCTGCATTTCATTGCATCTCATCACATCTGCTGACAATTCTTCCATTCGCTGTCATACACTTCTGTTCGAAGTTTCCCATATACTATGTTTTTTATTTTTCCCATCTTCATTATACAATCCTGCTCTGGTATTTCCTATTAAAACCAATCAATCTCACACTTTAGCCTATTTGCTTCTGTTAAAGGCAACTTACCTTCCTCTTCTCATTTGTCGTTATACTTACCATGCTGTTTCAATTCCCTCATTTCCATGCTCAGATAAGTTATCTCTGCCTTGCATCCATTGCACTTGATCAATTCGAAGCAATCACGCCAAAATTTTAATGGCTTGTTCTTAGCCAAGTCCTGGAACCTGTACTCTGTCTTCATCTCTACAACCTGACAGCTGCCTTCAATACTGCCACCATTCTCTTTTTCTTGAAATATTGCTGTTCCTTGATAATTCAATTTTCTCCTCCAAAATATTTATTCACTTACCCTTTCTCCACATGATTCTCTTTTAAATCTCACAAACAAAAACTTCTTTGACTATATGATTACCTGATCTACATCTCTATTCAATCTGTCTCTCTTCTGCTAAAAAATAAGTTTTCTATTAGTTTGTCTTGTGTCTTAAAGATGTGTAGTCACCCGAGGTCAAACTAAACTTGATCAAGCATAGTTCTTCAATCCCAATGCCTGATAGGTCTCTTGCAAGGAACAGTTGTATTGTCCACTGGCCACTAAGAAAGTGAACAGACGATGCAAAGCCATCTCACACCACAACCCTTTCATGTTACTTTTCAATTTTTCTTCGAAGATAAAGCTAGTAACGTAATTTCAGTAGTACTTAAGTTGTCATATATTTTTTCATTTGGCTGAGTAGCAACTTTCCAGTACCTCCCTGTCACCTCTTACATTACACACAAGTTGTAGAAAGTTTTGCATGTGTATCCACCTTCTTCTCTTTCTACAGCACCTTGCCCTTGCAGTAAGAGTTCTTCGTGCCTGAGGGAATGAGGCATTTATTGTTGTAATTGGGACAATAATGAAGTGGTGTTAACCACAAAAACCTCTGCTTGTGGATTGTGTGCAATCTGGTGGCCAGCAACGTTTCAGGGACCTTTCTGGTGCAGAATCTTTCAGGGAACAAATCCTGCAAAAGTTTTGCCATTAAGTCCTTTACTACAGTAATTGTTGCAACTTCCACAACAGTTTCACAAAGGATGATGCATCTTTCACACCTCTTTACCACTGTGGATTTATAGCCTTTCTGACAGACATTTATATCATAGGATTTCTTGTATTAGAATATAACAGTGATATGTTTGAGAGGCCAAGTCATTTGGGGATATTTAACATGCACAATTGAATAAATTACCTGGAGGGTTTTTTCCATTCTTCTGCTTTCTGTTTTTGTCTGAACAAATTGTACCTACGAATTAGTGGAAATATTAACAAAGAGATAAAAATATCCTAAAAGAAAAAGTTGTATCTTAAACATGTGTTTACTGCATCCCCTTGTTTGAATGACCTCTTGTAGAAAAACTCAAGGGGCATTATTGTGGAAACCTTCAGGTAAAAGTGCTGTCACTAGAAATCATTTTAATGGAGCCTCATCTTCACATCCTGTTGATTTATCTAATAAGTCTGAAGGGAAATCAATAAGCAGAATCATTTTCACATATTTTAAACACTTATGGTAGCCAAAAAACTGTTGTTCAGCATGGACATAAATCATTGGAAAGAAAAATCAGAGCCATTGATAGGCACAAAAACATTTCTTTACATTAATGTGATTTTCATGTTTGTTTATCATCCCTTCTTTGACATATTTTTACTAAAGGTGAATTTCATGCAGTGACGGTAAACATTTCCTTTTGTAAGAGAGAGAGCTTAAAATACAGAGATTTTTCCAAATTACAAGGAGACATCTCAGATAAACCAATATAGATTTGTTGATGTTTGCTTGCTGCAACAAAACACTCCAACAAGTTTACTCACTATTTTTAAATTAGGACGCTCATTCCACAAACTGTTAATGGAGAAAAGATAGCTCTCGAATATTAATTGAGAGACTCTAATTTAGGAGTGTACTTTTTACCATGAGTTATTTAGGGAGAATAATACGAAGTGTTTCTAATGTCAGATGTATTTCTCATTCACCTCCACCTTGCCACTTTAGTGACATTTCATCTGCATTACAAAAGAGAACTGCAAAATGAAACAGATCATTAATTATCCCATAAACCCATTTACCTCTTAGACAAAGGTGCAAATTTAAAGTTTGACATTTTTTATTTGTATGGAAAGTTCTTCATGTCTGCTGCTGTTTTTTCTCTCTGGGGCCAATTTTATGTGATAACTGCTGGGAGTAATATTTCTGAAAAATACCAGACACACTGGTTTTCCAGGTAAATTCCACTACCACAGAAGAATAAATAGAATATTTTGTATTGAATGTGAAATACAAGCTAAATGTTTACTTTCTGTATCACACGTTATCTGATTATGTGTGAAGATTTAATGATCTTATTTTGAGTATTTACTGATCAGTACCAGATAAATTACAAGAAATCATTATTATTTTGGATTTTTTCCTGATTCTCAAAGGGTTCTTCATTAATAATCCTATATAAAGTTGTAAAAATTTTTTTTTCAACAAATTAAGAGACAGGTTTTTAAATGTTTTTAGATGGTTCCATTGTTGGTTCTCTCTCTTAAAATACTTCATTGAGGCTGAACTGTCAGTTTATCATCTCACATAACCAAAGGTTACAGAGTTGACTATGAAGGTAGGGATCTTCCATCAAATAGCCATCAAATAATTAGGCTAAAATATCCTAAAGATATCTGAAGTTTTACAAGTAACAGCAAATTTGATAATGACTAATTCCATTACATCATTATTTGATGTAATTATTTTTTAAAATATTACTATTTTCTGTGCTGTTGAAGCCACAAATGTGTGAATTTATTGGATGAGAAGCACAATGCTTTCAATAAATTCTAGAGGGAAGTCTTTCCCGAGAGACTATTTTCTGACCAAAACATGGATATAAGTGTCATCTGCATGGGTCTTTTATTGGACTTTTCATTCCTGCAGCCTTTTCCATTCTCTGTGCTCAGAGGATACAGGGTGTGATTTTCACCACTCATCTTTATAAGCAGGCTCAGCTCCAGGTAGTTTCTTTCTTCTTAATCTTTCCAGATTAAAATCATTCCATGTCTCCTCTCTAACACTGACCTCCTCACCAGCCTCCAGCTGTGACTGTTTATGCTGACTGATAGCATGGCACTGCCCCTAAGGGGTGTGTGAAGGATAAACACACGGCTTGTTTCCATTCCATTCTGTCTGTATAAACTCTTTACTTCAATTATGCTCATCTGGCAGATGAAACACCTTGCTAATTCAAAAAAAAAAGAATTTTTACATGAAGGGCATAGCTTCCTCAAGGCTTTCAAAACCATATTAGTATTCAATTTAAATCTTTCCTCGCCTTCTAATCTTTGAAAATCTAATCGTGCATTTTTTTTCCTTTTATTACATTACCCCATCAAAGCAAAACTTGTTGTGGATACTTATTATTCTAAGTTCACTGTCTTTGCATACAATAATGCTTTCATGAACTGCCTTAGTTTTTAGCAACCTCATCTGTACCATAATTTTTATTTGTTTGCTTGTTTATATATTTAGGTAGGTAAAATACTATTAAAACATTCTTCAAAAAAGCTACCAAGCAAGGACAATTCTTCAGCCCATTTAAATTGTCCTAAGCACATTGATTTCATCAGGCAATTGTAAAATGCTCTCTGGATGTATTTACAACTTGTTACCTCTATCAGTCTCATACAATTTTAATTGTGTATTGACTTGTGAAGAAAACTCTGCAAGGTCAAACTCCAGCCAAAATTTTGAAGAATTTTTGAAGATATTAATTATGTTCATTGATTTTAGAAATATTTGTTAATACTGTCTCATATATGGGCTCAAGAGGTTAAACCTTACAGAGGCTTTCAGCAGATAAGCAGCAAGTCAACAGTATTATGAAATTATTGTTCCTACTGTTTGTTCAGAATTTTTTAAAATGCTACCTCTACTGATCTCAAAATATCTAAGCCTGGGATGGTGGAGTAGCCCTTGAACTGGGCAGCCTTGAACAGAGAAGATATTCAATCCAGGTTTGAGAAAGGATCATGAAGGGCAAGAGGCTGAGGGCAACCCAGCTTCAGAAGCCGCCTTGGACCAGCCAGCCTGTCTTGGCTTTGGGCAAAATGAGAGACCTCAGCTTGCACGTGAGCTTTCCTTTTCATTTCTTATTTTTTTCAGATACTGTATTACTATGAATGTATAATTTACAACTTGGTTTGAATGTTATGAATCAGTGCATTTCCCATAATCATCAACACTCCTTGAAAGTACCAAAGCTGACTGCAACACCAAAGAATATTTCTAGGAAAAAAAGGTTCTGTAGGCAATGTTTGGCAATTTAGACAAGAATATGGGTTCTGCTCTGAAATAAATGCTTTTTCAGGAGACAAAAGTGCTACTGACTCTGCCAGTACCAGTACCAGTACCTGGTAAGGCACTTAGTTGTTTAAAATGTGTTTATTATTTATAACACAGTGGAATTATATTCAAGAAATGTGTTTCCATGGGCTTAGCAATGACTACCATTTATTTATTGTGATGTGAAAATGGAAATTCTTGTCCAAGCAGGGTAAACAGGCACTGTCCGATATTTGGGGTCAGAGAAAGTAGAGCTGCCACTGTCACTGGACATCTCTTGGCACGAAACCCAAGAACTTACAGTGGTGACCATTTTTCCATCACTATTGTATCTGAGACCACAGAATCACAGAATTATCAGGGCTTGAAGGGATATCTGGAGACAGCCTCATCCAAAACCCCTTCTAAAGCAGGTTCACCTAGCACTGAGGTCACTATAAAGTTGTTTACAAAGAAAAAATTCTTATGCTCCAATACATGAGGAAACATCTAAAATAAAAAAGCAAATTTTGCAACTTGGATCTTTGAAAGTATCTGAAGAAAAAGATGTATTTCCCCCAGACACCAATATAAAATGTATTAGAATATCCACTTGCATTTTTTATCTCAGCCTATGCATCTGAGATGAGTGTGCCATGTAACTTCTCAAAGCAGGAGAGAAAAGTCTGATTAAAAGATGTGTACCTAACTGCCTTATTTTGAACTCAATACCAACTACTGTGTAATCATATCCACCTCCTCCCCTCATCATTTATGAGCCACAGTTTACTTCAATTTCCAATTTTATTTCAGTCAATCCTATGCAAACATCACCTATTTTTCATTTTTATATTTGGACATATGAACTATTTCATTGTATTTCAATCTAGGGATATATTCAGTCACACCTGGGTAGAGCCCTGAATAACCCATAGCTGACCCTGCCTGGTGAAGGAGGTTGCACAAGAGACTTCCTGAGTTCCCCTTCAAATTTAATTGTGCTGTGACCCTTTGTTCACAGCAATTCTGTCTTTACTTGGAATGCTTTTTTTCAATTAAAAATTCTGGAAAACTATAGAAATTATTAAATTTGTAACTAGTTCCTCCATTCATGCACTAAATCGTACTTCCAAACAAAAGGTTTTTGTACTATCATTTACTGAAAGAAAAAGGACCTTCAAGAATTTCTTTGTTATCTCTTGCTTTAACAGGCTTATTTTTCCAAATAGATATGAACCACATTAGAACTTGACCAGTATTTGTGATACTCTATCAACAGTCTTTTGCCACAATACACTTTTTGTAGTCTTTCTTTTATACAGCTTTTTATCTCTGTAAGTGCTTTACATCCTCTCAACACAGCTGCTGGATTTTCATAATTACCACTTGAAGCCACCAGTATAATCATAGAAAGAGAAGAGTCCATGGAAAAATTGTGAATGATAAGAAACGAACAAGAAGGGTAGAATAAGTGAAGAATAAGAAGGTAAAACAAAAGATCAGCTTTGAACTTGGAGGACTTCCATACTGCATCTACCGCCATTGCCAAGAAGCCACAGATGTTTGCCACATAAGCAGATGAAAGTGTTACAATGAGGTGTTTGTTTCTGGTTCAGAATCTTAACAATTCATATTACCCTCAGCTGCACTGATATGTATTTTTCTCTCTCTTTTTTAATACTGGTAACTTTAAAAATACTGAAGTAGGAATAAAGGAACAAAAGAGATGGTAAAATTTAAAGAAACCTCTTCAAAAGATATTCCATACACTTCCTTCTTTTCTATTTTCCTTTCTCTTGTTCACTTTCCCTTCACTTCCCACTTGGAAGGACTCCAACAACTTTGGTGTTTCTGTGACTTCATGGAAACTCTTATTCTGAAAGTGTATGGTAAGACTGAAGATCGTTTCTCCCAGTGCTTCAACTAAGCCATTTCATTTACAATTGTACTCAATGATCTTAAAGGTCTTTTACGATCTAAATTATTCCATGATTCCTTAATATATGAGATATTGGAATGAAGAGTTACTGCTTAGTAATCCTAAATTTGTTCAGAGGTAATAGCAACTACATACACTAACTTATTACAGTATCATTATTTTAATCTCAAATGTATTTCTTTCCTCAAGTTATAGAAGAAAACATTATTTTAAAAAATATCCATTTTTTATTCTTCAGGAAGACCTCTGTTTACACCTCACTGAATAGCATGAGGAAAGAAGTCTTTTCAAAGACCACACCTGTTTGGGGCTAGACAAGTACTATCAGATTTCCTTAAAGATATTTCTAGGAGTCTTCTGACCAGTTGCATCTGGTTGAAGTGTGACAAGTATGGTAAGTATATTTTTCTATGATTTCTTCCTATAGAAAACTTTTAGAAATTCAAAAATCAATTAGATTCTGCATTTCTGATTCATTAAATTAGTCATTATGACAAGCTGTGGTGGCCTTTGCCCACACAGGATCTCCCTGCAGCCATCATCCACTGAAGGCAGAGGCACTGTTTTTTTTTCATGGAAGAGGTAAAGGAATTCAAAGAGCATCTTCTACTGTCTAAGATGTACAGTAGTGTAACAGACTTCGGTCAAGCGTATTTTAGCTATGTTGGTCATCCATGTCACTAAACACCATATAATTTCCTTCTAGGTGAAAGATAATTATTAATAATAATATCAGAATGTGTTACTTGCAAGAAGAGAGAGAGTATTAATTTTTTTTTCTAATAAGCTGATTCTCATTTTCAGCTGTTGAATGAATTTGTATACATTCCTCTCTGAGACGTTATACTGAGAGAGCAGGAAAGGTGCCTCTCTGTATGGGGCAAAATTGCCTCTATTGTACCAAACATTGTTTGAGGTTGACTTTAGTCACTGTCAAACAAATGTACTGTGAGGACATCCTCATGTGCTGCTTCCTGCTCCGCAGAGTAAATAAGATGGCTAGACTTTAAACAAGCTCTGTGATCCAGTTTGTATCAGAACTCTATTTATCTGAGATAATGACAGCAATAAGAAGTCTTGCACTAAAAATTAAAGGTAGTTTATAAAGCTAAAGAAAAGCTAATGAGGAAATTGGGAACATTATACAAAAATAGATTATGTAAAAATATCAACACCTCAAGTTTCTTCTTTTTAATGGGCATGCACTCAAGAGATATTCATACAACCTGCCAGTGCTTATGTTATTTAAAAGATCCTAATGAATTTAAGCAGCCTGTAGTTAACAAAAAAAGCAAATTTAAACCCAAATGAAATTACAAAATGGTTAGAGATCTGCTGGTGACAGCCTTGGAACAGATATGCCATAAAACATGAGTATTTTGAATATGAAACTGCTATTACGTTGTCGCTCAGAACAATTTAGGGACACATCAAAGAATTTCAATTAAATCTGAACTTTGGAAGCCAGAGAAATAGATTTGGAATCCCGATTTATGTGACATCCTCCTAGAAAAGCATTTACCATATTCCATTAACAATGAAAATGAAGCTGAATAATTCTTGTGTAAGGTAATTCCTAAGATTTTTTGTGATGGACCACCATCAAGATAATCAGCCTTCAGTTGTGAGGTGTGATCAAACTTCCATTTAAATCAGCAGAACCCCGTTTATTTACTGTGGTTAAGCATTTGGCAGCAAATATTTTTTTTCTTGGACTAATAGATAAGGGGAGAAATAAATACATGGTGTAAGAAATCTGTTGCTACAGTGTGGTTAAAAGTGATTTGCAACAAATGACCGAAAACCAGTGGTTTATGGTACTCCCATGGTACTCCATGGGACAAGTCATGTGCCAGTGAGTTCTGGAGAAACAGATATACGTGGTCAGGAGTTTGCTCTTATATTGAGGGACACAACTAAAGTAAGCAAATGTGGCCAGTGGTTCACAGATTAAAAAAAAATGAGCATTCTGCTTCCTTTCTCTCTTGCCCTTAGTATAATGACTACTAACAAATGTGTCTGGCTAGGCAGAAAAGGGAGTTATGTTTTGAAGAGCGTTTAGTTCTGGATAAGAGGACATGCCAAAGTATAAATAAGATCGCAGGGAGATGAAACACTTGATTCAGTTGAAATGGGAAGTAAGGCCTCTCCTTGCTTGTCCAAGTAAATATTAACAGATATAGAATTGAGGGGAGAGTCAAAACACTCTTCTTGACATGTTTTCCACTGATGAGGTTCAAAGACTTGACAGTACCCCATGCAAAGGTGCAGAACGGGTGAAACTGCAAACATTTAATACCCCATGGGGCAAAGAAAGGGTCCGTTCTGAAGAGGATAATGTTTCAGTAGTTCTGTGAGAGAACAGTGATGATCCTGAAATACTTAGGAGGAAAAAAATTGCCTGTATATGCTGCAATGGTTTTAGACAACAGTATATTTAGAATAATATATTATGAATATATATTCAGAGAGAGAGACTGCAATATCATCACATTCGCTTATCAGCTGGGGTTCTGCCCAATATACTCAGGCTACCCATAAAAATGATTAGGCTCTGTTTCTTCCCTGGCTGGAGCAGATGTGAGTATGACTGACACTCCTATAATATTATCACAAACAGATAGCTATCAGAAAGTCTGCCTCTTCCCGGCTTTGCAATGTGTCTCCAGGCTGTGACTGCACTGACATGAGGTATGTTTTAAGCTACCTGTAGATTACAGAATGAATGAGAGATTTAATATGGGGTAATGTTCACTGATAAAAGTGACTTATTTACCATGCCTGCTCTGTGTCCTGTATTCCAAAAGGTGCAGATAAAAATAAGAAATAATAATAAAATATAGACGTGGATCTATTCAAATGGGATGTTTTCCATGACCAGAAAAATATTTGCCTCATTGCAGGAGAGAAACTAAGAGAAACGGATGGAAAAGGTATATGTCCTGTTAATGAGAAGTTGGAACAAGAAGGAATTATTTAGAGAGATTAATGTGGAGCACTAATATCCATGAAGACTATGAAAAAGCCAGAATGTGTCAGGACGTACCTGTAGCCCAGTCTGCCCTGTGTTTGCAGCATCTTTTATGTGCTACTACAGACATATGGGAGAGGTCTTAAACTTCCTTAAATTAAATACATGCACCTAGAACCAGTTGTCAGTAATAAAGTAAACAACTCTCTAGGGCAACAGATGTAGGTCCTACTGCCCATCCTGTCACGACTTCGAGAAGCAAAGCACTGCACTGCTTGAAGGGGAGGCTGTGGGCATTTGTAATGGGAAGGTGACTTATCCCAGCATAGGAAACTCTGCCACGATTTTCACCATCCATCCACTAATAGCAGCAAACCCAATGCATATGTACAGAGCTCTCCTTAGAACTATGCACCTGCTCCACTCCTTCCTATATCTGTGCTTATCAATGAAAGCTACCAGATTTAGGATAGGAATAGTTTGGTGCCAGGTGTCAGAGAAAGGTTAGATGTTTTATGTCTTGGAACGTGTTATCAAAACCTTCACCGTTATCGCAAATCTGAATTTACTACTGTAAGACTAGTACCAAAAATGTGATGTGATCACACAATCTTGTTTTCCAGCCAGACCACTTAGCAATGCACATAAAAATATCACATAAAAAGAAGTCTAATGCCTCAGATCTTTACAAATGTCTAACAAATAACAGTCTGAGAGAGGAAAAAATATTATGCATAAAACATCTTCGATCTGTGTTACTTTATTCAAAGAACATATTTATGCATTTTGAACATTTACATTTTATGGTTTACCATGAAATTTTCTCTTTCCTTGATTTCAGAGAAGAAGCAGACAGCTGAAGGAGTCACAGATTTGAGAATGGTTTTATGTTTTCTTACTTAGATGGCTTAAGCTGTTGTCTTTCAGGAGGACAGAGAACAGTTATGAGAAGTAGCAAGGTTTATGTATGCTTTGTCAAACCGTAACAAAGGGTTGGCCAAAGTTACTGTTAAGCCAATAACAGTTTCTTTCTTGATCTTTAAATGTTGTGATTTTCACTCCAACAAGCAGAGTGACTCTCAGAGATGTCTGCATGTATTGTTATACAACATGTAGACATACTGTGATCAGAGTGGTCAGTTCATGAAAGATTTACATTCTTGACAACACTGAAATTTATGTAAGTTAGTATAGTATTAGTTCCATGCCAGAGATACTCTTTGGACTAGGCAATATGTTAAAAATGGGTTTTGACATGATCTTGCTTTTGGGATTTGGGGGCTTTTTTGTGAGCTTGAGCTGAATCCTTAATGGTGTCTTAACTCTTTGATCATGGGGACAGGGGAAAGACTTGATTATAAACCAATGTTTTTTATTACCAATTTAAAATTATAATTATAATTATAAAATTCTAGTTTATTATATTAATAGTCATAGATTTAATATGTAATTAAATATAATTTAATTATATATTATATAATGTATAGTAAAATTAAATTATATTTAGATATTTAGAAGTCATAAATTAAAAAGTGTTTAAAAGAAGGTCACATTGCATACTGCCCTTTTCATTAATTAAAAAGAAAACTTAGACAAGTTAAAGTGAAATCGTTGGGAAAAGAGGGATGAACATCATTATGAGCAAAGAGTCTATAAGAGTCTGCTTTTAGATGGAATAAAAAAATAGGTTCATCATTTTTCCCTGTGGCAATTTAATTCACATTTTGCACTCTTCAGGTAGAAGCATATTAATGGCAAATTACAGAAAGCGAGTCATTGTACTGCAGTGAGTAGCTAATTGCATTGTTAAAAAGTATCAGTGATTCTCAGTCAAGGATAAATGATGTTGCCTTTTCTATGCATAAGGAAAAATCCTCTGTGAAGTCAGGAAACTGATGAAAATAGATACTATAGATACTCTGTCTTCTTAAAACTCACATCCTCATCCGAGTAGCTCACACCCACTGCTCCTGCCAGCTAGGCCTGTTTAAAAAAAACCCAACAACTTAAAATAATTTAAAATATTTAAAAATTCACAAACAGCGGTTGTTGTTTTTCCATGTGATACTGGTTGTTTTGTTCATGTCAGAACTCTGAGTATGTTGTCTCCCTTTACATTTAGTAAAATAGTGATACCATCTTAGCAACTGGGGGATCAACCAAACCATAACCTGCTTCTGGGATCTGCACTGATCCACAGTGCCGAGGGAAGGAGAGCATTTAAAAGGATTGAACTACACACTTGAGATACAGTCACTGCAAAACCAGGGTAAACACCTAAAATCAGGGGGGTTTGATGCAAAGTAATCTCAGGTCAATGGGCTTTGTTTAACCCACAGTTTCCTTCTCTCCTCCAAGCCTGGGGAACTGTGGATTTTTCTGAGTAAGCTTTTGGATCACAATGACAACAAAAACTAAAACCCTCCTCTTGTGCCTCTGCGAGTCAGTGGCATTTGCCTCTGAAGAAGGAAGGGAGAACAGTGGCAAAAGGAAACAAGGAAATTTATTTTTACCTCCTGGTTGTCATTCAAGTCGTATCAGTATTAAGGACAGCACAGCCAAAGCAACTGTTCTAAGGTACTAAGGTACTAATCCTTGCAAAGTTACAACCCTCAGGACCGTTACTACTTTCCTTCTTGCTGTGATGTTACTACTCTTGCAATTATAAGCAGTTATGTGCATGTACATTTTTTATTCCTGTGACTTAATAAATGCTCTCACTTCTTGTTCTGAATCTCAATAACAGACTCCTGTCTTATCTTTCACTTCATTGTCCTCTTGATAGTTTCCCAGACTATACACAGAGAGACACTGATAAGTTGTTGAATAGGGTATTATTTTATTGTACAGATTCACTGTACAAAAAGATTTCTGGGCTATCTCAAAAACTTGCTTTCTTGAGGTATGTTAATAACAGTGAAACACCATCCAAAGCTGATAGCAAAATTTCTATTCGTCATCAGTCTAGTTTCCCCAAATTTACAACTCCTTGACTTCATTCTTCTTACTTTCTGAAGATGTTCGATTTAGTTGCATCTCAGCAGTAAAAATAAGAAAGGAAGGACATTTGGGTTTGGAAAATCTTCAGTATGGCTTCATACATACACATGAATTCAGGAATAAAGTAGCTTAGGAAAATTTTTGTTGTTATGGCAAATTCAAGTAATGTATTTGTCAATTACTAAAACTGGTTAAATATTTTTCTTTAACAGCAAGGCTTTAATATTGAAAAGATGTTAAAACGTTATCATATTAATGGAAATGAAGATAAAAATCTTATTAGATGTATAACGAGAGCTGACATTTCCATCTGTTCTGCTATGGAAAAGAAACTTGTTTGAGACTGAAGGATTTGCTGTTTCTCAGGTAAAGATCAGGTAAGGTCACAAAAATGTCTCTGAAGCTAATCTTATGGGTTGCTTTATTTATTCCTTCCTAGCAGTGGCAGGTCAAACCTGCTTAATTTAAAAGTCAGAAATATAGTGTAAGGTTGATGTCTTTGTTTTGACTTCCACCTCCACGACTTAATGTCAGAGTTTGAAAATCAGGTGTTTTTTTTCTTTCTCCATTAAAAATTCTTCCACAAGAGTCTGGCTGACTCTTCTCTTTTCAAGGCAAAAGGGCAAGAAAAATATTACAGATCTAAGTGCTAACAGTAATTCCCTCTCTTGCTGAGAAGACTCCCAGGACTTGTCCCTCATTCAGGGATATCTGTCAAACTCCTCAGCAACTAGAGCAGATCCCCATTACTTTTGTCATTATGTACTCAGACCATAAAATCCTCATAAACACAACTTTTCTTACCCTATTTTGAGCAGTACATGGTGGTTTTTACTTACTGCTGTAATCCATTTCCAAGTATACCTTTACACATCTTGGGCACAGTACAGATATCTCCATGTCTACTACATTATGCTTTACTACATATTATTCACAATTCTCTATTAAATTTATTGTCATTTGTTCTGTCATGTTATTTTGCAGAAGTTTCTGTTTAAATTCAGTGTGACTGTTCACAGAAAAAGGTAGGGTTCGGTAAGTAAAGATTAACAAATTCTGACAATAATTACTGCAATTTAAAGAGACCTGTCAGCATTTCATGGACACTGCTGTGCTGTTTCAGATATTCTGGTTTCAGTTGGCTTCAGTAACAGTAAGACAGTCTTCATGTAGTAGTCTAGCTGTCAGGAAAAAAAAAACAGTACTAATGTGCAGAACAATTTATGCTGAAAAGCTGCAATGCAAATTGCCAACTCTTCATTCACCATGTATTATGTTTGTAGGTACCTTTTATACACACATACACAAAACACTTTGCACTGTACCTGCTATCACTTCTTTTCCTTTTTATAAGTAATTTTGAAACCTAGCAAGGAAAATTTAAGTCAGTCCTTTGCTGAAAGTTTCTGCTTGACTCACCTGACCCATTGTCCATCACAGACATTGTCCATCACAGATTGCTCCTATTACAGGGTCAATCACCAACAAAAGACTGTGGCATTCAACACAGGTCATTTTATATATTATTAATTTTTGTAGTTAGTCTTTCTTAGCATGATATGGGCAACTTGGGGGTGAGACAATGTATTTTTTTTAACCTTTTTAAATAGCTTGGGTTTCGAAATTGAAATGCCCCTCTGAAAGAAGCCTTAAATCTTCTCTGTTTAGAAATAGTAGGTATCTTGCATAGTACCAATCTATTAAACCATGGATAATAATAATAACATGGATAATAAATTACCATATGATTGCACATGTGGGAGAGCTTAAAGGAGGAGGGCTGCTGAGGCAGAATTTTGAGCCTCGTGCCTGGGCAGCCTCTGCTGCCAGCCCCCAGCCTTGGGGTCAGATTGCTGCAGCCACCACACAGCTCTGTCCGGGTCACTTGGGGTAGCACCATGTAGAGGGAGAACTTGATCTGCTGGCAGATTAGATGAAGCTCCAGAGTCAGGCTGAACACCTACGGTCAGGTATGTGCATACAAGACCATGTCGGACAGGATCTGATGCTTCCCACTGAAGATGATCTTTGGGAAATGCATGAAAATCAAGGCACTCCTTTCCATAAGGATATAAGCTTGATATCTATCCATTGCAAATGGAATAGGGACTGGAATCCAGAAATGAAAAAGAAAAAGGAATTGCAAAAATTTTCCTCTTTTTCTATTTTATATAAATCCAACACAATACTATAAAAGTACAATCAATTCAATCAGTTTAATAACTTTGGACAGACTATATGTATTTATATGTTTTCTCTTGTTCAATTTGTGAAGGCTTTTCTGTCAAAGGATATTTTCCATAAAAAAAAATTTAGTTGCTATCCAAAGAAGATTTCTTTTTCCTTTTTCCTCTCTCATTTTTAATCAGATTTTTCTCCATCTTCAGACATTTCTGTCTGGACTTTTTTCACCACCCTTCTCCAATGTCAGATAGTAATTGACAATAGTGGCAGTAATGATGACAGTAGTAGCATTTTACTTTTAGCTAATAGGATACATTTCCCCCCTGGTAATTTTATTGTTCCATGTCATATGTATCTATATATTGGTTGCTAAAATAATACAATACATAAAAATAATGTTGACAGCTTTATGTTTCTAGAATTTCTGTTTAAATTTATGTGTTTAAAGAATCAATGTTATTTCACTGCATTTTACCTTCTGGTATAACATCTCATGATATCCTGTTAAACATTATAGTCTTAAGTATGCATCATTTAATGCAAATATTGCTACTTAGGTTCTTGGGCACATTTTTAAGAAAGCTTATATCAAAATAAAGCTTGCATTTCTACAGCTATTACATTGCATTATCTCAAGAAATAGAACACAACAAAATTACTTATTTCCCATAGATTTGAAATGTATTTTTTAAAAGTGGGGGTGTTTTTTTGCTTTTTTTTTTCAAGTGCCAATGAGATTTTGTGAACACACACACACACAGACATAGACACTCTCTCTGCTTCCTCTCACACACACACAGTGGGAAACTTTGTTCTGAACAGAAATATTTTTCCATATTCCTGTTACACTCAGCAGTATTGCACTTGTGCCGGTTTTTTTCTCTAGTTGTCTGAATCAGTGTGAACAGAGTCAATCTATGCTCAGAACTGCCTACTCCTTGGGCAGGTCTCCATGCTTGTCTTAACATACCCACATTTCAACAAATTCACCACTAAATGGAAAGGGCCATGTTCTGGATAAAGAGAGAGGATTGTTATAAGAACTGTATCTGTATTTTAAGTTAACCTTACCACCTGCATTGTGGAACACCAGGGCTGAAAGTATTCCATGGAAATTTACAGTTTGTTATTTATATTTTTTTAGATGAAAAAGTTTTTAAATTTCTGGGCAAAGACTCATAAGGATCATCAAACTTTTAAATCCATGCACTCAGATGACCATTACATTCACAACATCTATTCAGCATTTCAGCACTACTTCTTCATCTTATAATCTGCAAACTGACACACGATTATTTCATTCCTGGCTGTCCGGATCAAACATAAAGCAAAATATTAAGTTTCCGAACAGCAGTTCAGGTAAAAATTACCAAAAAAATTGTGCTAACCCAACTGCACATAACTATTTCCAGTACAGGGAGCCCAGTCCACCATAAAGTCAAAAGTCCAAGACGCTGCAGTACAGCAACCACTTACAAACAATTTTAGCTGAGAGCCCTCAGGGAGTATTTATAAAGGGCATGCCAAGTAAAAATAACATTGTCACAGAGGAGAAGTACTTCAGAGAAAACAATGGAAAGAAAAAAGAAAGAAGGCACAAATGCCCTCTTCAGCCTTGTCTTGCAAACATTAGGACCCTGGGACCCTGGCTTCAGTTCTTGCTTACTTTGTTGGGAGGTTGGAGGCAATCAATCACTTCCTTGTATAGGCGGAAAAGTCAAACTTGCTTTCTCCCTTTGCCTCAAAATACTAAAATACATTACACTATCAAATTTATTTCAGACCAGGTACTCAAAACTGACAGCAAAGTAACAGGGAGTATTGCTCAGAAAATAGAGAAGATATTGATTGGAAAATATCGCTTTGCATGTGACAGGATGAATTATTTGCATTTTTCAACTTCTGAATTCATTCAACAGTTTACTAATACCAGAAAAGAAGAAAGATGAAAAGGACAAAAAAAAAATAGAAATATTCATGTTATTCCTGTGGCAGTAACACCTTGGAAGAGATAATTTTATAGGAAAAGCTGTTTCCATGTAACAGACTATCCAGATAACACAATTACCAACATTACAGTAGTTTTTATTTTAAATAAAGGTGGACAATATATCTAAGTCTTTAACTAGCAGGCTGTTGCCAGATGGAGACCTTCCCAAGTGATTTTTTTCAAAGGGTTGGGCTGTATGACAGGGAATTATTTAAAAACAACAGCTTTTGTTCTATTCTGAGGGGTCTGAACTATACCGCAAACATTGTTAAAGCTTCACAAGCTGTGTGTTTGCCAGAAATGCTGCCATGAATTATGCACAGCCTTGGTGCCTACAGAAAACATTCCAAAACTACCTGACTTACAGTAACTTCAAATTCACAAGCATCGGCACTGTGGTACTGGTGAGAGAGCCACTGTGTGTGCCCTTATGGTTCCTTGGGACACAAATAGATACACAGCATTTGTCTTTTACCTTATTTTAAGCCTTCAGCTGAGTATTTTGAAGCATCATCCTCAATGCCCCCAACAAGTGCTCCCCATTGCAAATAGGAGAAGTGGCCTTCATCCATCTGTACCAGAGATCTCATTAGGTTGAAATTACATGAAAATATCCAGAGATACTTTTGGATATTTTATAGAAAACTTGATTATCCCATGGTTGGCTTAGCTGAATGCCACCTTTCAAGATTTATCTTTCAATTGTGGTTCCCAAATGCAGTGGGTGGATGGTACTTTCAGTACAGATATCTTACTTTCAGTAAAGGGAAACAGCAATGAACAAATATAAAACACCTCCATGAAGAAGAAAGCAGTGTTTGTGTTTCTGTCTTGGTAAGTATTCAAACTGTTTGGTAGCTTTAACAGCAGGCAGATAACTTTAAGATTTATAAGGATGGCATGCAGAGTGCGAAGCTATGGATATAAATGCCACTTCCATCGTTATATCCTGTTCTTTCTATTTTGAATTTCACATGTGAGAGTGATTGTGAAGCTGCAATAAATAACTTCATCGCACTCTTCAAACTTTGCAGATCTCACTCCTTTTTTTTTCTATTAAGGAAATGGAGACTTTTGAAATCACTGCAATACATAGGTCCTGTTCATCAACAGGATTGTCTTATCAGCTTTATTTGTAAATTTCACAATAAGATACAACCAAACATTGTCTGGAAGTTTCCAGTAATGCTTGCACACTCAGCATTCAACAGGGAAAGTTCATTTTGGTTATGCTTGCTTCTTATACAGCTGCCTATACCAGCTCCCTTCAAGTTGGTCTTGTGGCCTTAAGCCTCCTCTTCCTCTGCCTTTTGGCAGGAAATATACTGGCCCTGCAGCACCAGAGCATGCACCCAGCCTGCAGAAAAGAACAACAGGTTAAACCAGTCTGAGGATTGGAGTCCCTTGCTTCAAAGGCAGCATAGAGTAAATACCATCACTGCATAATCTAAGGAGACATAATTCTTCCAAAGAGAAACCATTAAATATGGACCCTTACAAGTTAAAAAAAAAAAAGGAATAATTTCCCAAAATAAGACATTCTTGCTTAGCTTTTTAAATAATTTTCTTGCCTGCAGTTTGAGCTCTTAGGGAAGAACTGTGTACATGCAGGAAGAAGATGATGTTTAAAATGTTATTCTGAGATATCAGCATGAGATGCACCATGTTGATGCACCAAAATAGAATGATGGAATGCCAAAGCAAGGTTTCACTGCTTTCCAGTGAATATAATTGAATAATTATTTGAATATGGATCCAGTGAAATTAGTTGTCATAACCTCAGTATATTCCTTCCTGATATTGAACAAAAGCACTTACAAGGACCTTAATATCCATTATTTATGATAGATAACATTAGGAAAGCTTGAATAAATTGTCATGGAGACTCTAACAGTTTATTTAAAAATTATAGCAAACCTTTCTGAATACCATTTCTTTATAGCTGACAAGCAAAGCCTGCACAAAAACCTTTACAAAAGCTGCCAGCACTCTGCAGTGTTCTTGTGAGCTAATTACTGAACTATGGCAGAGATTAACTTCCAGAGTGTGTTGTTTCTTCCATCACATTCTCCTCTTCCCACTTGGTGGAGTTTTGTCCCATCCATATGCTGTGTTCATTTTCATGAGAATACAATAGGCATGTACATTCAGATGAGCAAAGTAAACTGTAGGTCACTAAAGAGTGTTATTAGTGTATCTATAGCCAGTGAAAATGCTGGCTGTTGCCACACAATTATTGGAATCCACTGGAAACATGGCAGTGTTTGCCATTAGGAGTTTTCAGGGGCCAGACAAGTCAACTGCTTTGGCTAATAAAATAAGAGACATTTATCAACATACACTCTGGCGTGTTCAGCTTGGTAAAGAAAAAGATTTCACTCCATGTTCACAGGTTACATGACAGAGAAAGCATAATGGTTTCCTATTATCAGGTAGGTGCAGTCAGTTTTGTTGGTGTCTGGCAAAAGGCCATTTAGGAGCAAGCTGTACTTCGCTTCTTCATGACATTTGTTAAGACGGTGTGTGTCGGGTGGTATTGCATTGTAGCAATGTCCCAGACTGATCCATTTTGGATTTCCTACTGCGAATTGCAGATGTAATGAAGGAGAGAAAAATATTCTGCAGTGAAGCAACCACAAGCCCTAATGAAAGGTGGCACATTAATTTCTGAGCCATGAAATTATGTAATCCCAGCAGATTTACATTTCCAGCTCAAGGTGTCTATCTAATCTATGGCACACATCCCTGTGGTTAGCTCTCTTCGTGTAATTTTCTCTAGGAGCCATCTCTTTTTTGAAAAAAAGAGACTCATGAATTGTTGTGTGCATTTGTCCAAGAAATATTCAAGAAATATCCACTTTTTGATTTGTGAAATAGACCAAAGGGCTGATAAATAGATAGACAGATAGAGAGCAATGCAGAGCTCAAGTTCTACCATTTGGTCTGACAAAAAACCCTGAAAGAAAATATCAGTAATTTATGCCTTGTCATGTTCTTAAACCAATCAGTGATTATGGGAAATAAGTTTAATTTCATTTTCTTGAGAATTAAATTCAAATACTTCTGACAGATTAGAAAATTTCATCATTTTTAACTGGAAGTATCTGAAATCTTATTTGCTATATGGCCATCAAGCTGTCAACTGTCTCACTTCACACCAAGTTTATTCCAATACTTGACACACAATCATGAAAAAAAAATAATTTTCATTTAAGAATGTAGGTACAGTGAATATGAATGATATTACTACAAAGAAGCTTAATCTTTTGTCTCTTTGTTCCAAATACTTCCTGCAACCCAGCAGCCTTGAAGCATTTTGATGGGTAGGGGCTCTGTTTCCAGGATTTTGAAGATCAAAGCAAGGATGCACCAGAAGGAGCAGGCGGTGCATTTATCTTATGAGCCATACAATTGTCCTGGACCTTCTTACATCCAAGCAATACAATCTCTTCTGTCATGAGGCCAAACTGAGCATGTTTCTGAAGCAGACAAAGAAAATCAAAGGGATGCTGCTTGTTGAAGCAGGGGCTCAGGTGAAGAGGGCCAGTGAAGCATCAGTATGTGTTTGCACTGGTGGGTCCTGGGAGAAAACAAAACATGATCTCTCTGTGTGGAGGGGCACCTGTGTGACACCTCTCTGAGCTACCCCTGGACTGGGGATAGATTCACTGTGCTTAAGTACAATCAGGGCTAACAGTTTCTGAAATGCAGCTAATTTGGGGCTGGCCAGATTGAAGCACAGACTGGGAGAGCCTGCAGTAGAAAAACAGCTCAGCCACAAGTTTGTAACTAGCCCAGATCTCCCTAGCAACTTGCCATGACTTTACTGTTGTTACATGTAGGTTGAATTTACTTCACAGCATCCTAAATGCACTACAGATCCCAGTAACAGCAGACCTTTTATGTCTTCTGTCACTTTGCACCACAGGATTTTTGCCCATCTGCACCGTATGCTGCTAAACCAAGATGGTTTTCCTATTTTCTATCTCCTTTTTTAAAAACAAGGAAAGAGAATTAGCTTTTTCTTCATTTGAATTCCTCTTGTCTGAGCTAGTTGTCACTGTACTGACTGTGGCAGCTTTTCCTCAAGCAATATAATTTCCATACTTACTTTCATTTTTTTTATTGGTTCACAGTGGATTATTGTGATTGAAATGTGAGTAATCAACAAAAGCAGCAGCTTTATCCAGGATATGACAGTAAAGTAATATTTCAAAAAGACATATCAAATTACTTGGATTACATATTTGTAATAATTTTGACTTAATGTTTCCCCAGCACCAATATGAAGCAGCATGTGCCAGACTTCTGGGCAGCTGTAAGAATACTCAGCTGCTAAATGTCATTCTTCAATTTTTGCAGTTTGAGCTGGTTACGAGACTTCAAAATTATTTTGAAAGCTTCTCAAAACAGCTCTTATTTTTCTAGGTATTACGTTTGGAAATGTGATCTAGAGATTTAATACAATCTATTGTGCATGGCAATTAAAGGTTCACTTGTTAGAAATGATTGCATAGAGGAAATGGTTCTTTGGAAGATATACCATGAAGAAGTAAATATAAAATTCCTATGCAGTTTTCCAGAAAAAAATAATAAATTTAGCAACTTCTATTACTTAACACATGAATTTCAAGTTGGAGATGGACTTCTTTTGCTCTCCTAAGGAACATGAAGTCTCCAACACTCAGTTAAGACACTGAGACTGAATCCTCATTTTGTGAGAATTAATCATCCTTTGTTTGCATTTTTTCCTCATTTCATCTTCCTAATCAAAGTCAATTTTTTCTTTTTACTTGTTTTGACTTACATTAGGACAAGGAGATTTTAAAGAATAAACCCTTTAATAAGGGCCAATTTTAAGCAGAGTAGTGGGGAGCTGGCATTCCTTCTATAATACATATCAGCTAGCATTGCTATTTGTTCAATACAGAGGAAAACTCAGGCAATAATAGCATCTATCAAGTGATTCAATGTCAAAAATTAGAAAGGATGGGAAGAGGGTCACATGACAAAAAAATAACAAATATTAAATCATATACACTCATCTCAAGATCTGGCATCTCTGTGCCTTCCTTTTCATGAAGGTTTGATTTATAAGACTTGACATATGATAAAGGTAAATTTATATATAGCTATCTATCGATCTATCCATAGATTGAGATCATAGGCTGTGTCTTGGTCATTATCTAAAAAAGTTCAACTGAAGCTGGACCAAAGGTATATTAATCATTCATGTTCAGGTACAGATCAATATGCTGTGGAACTTTCATCTTTCCTTAGAAATAATGCTCAGATATCTCTCAGCCTGCTTGGTGTCTATAAAATTTCCAAAGATACTAGCAAGGATCAGTCTTTGTCTATTTTGCTTTAAACACATGATGTACTATATAATAATAATGTTATTCACTGACAACACTCTATGAAATTTTTGCTTATTAATTATGAATGGAAACATGATGTCATTAGTAAAACTCCAGCGGCTCAAGATTGAAGTGCAGGAGTAAGTGTTGCTCCTTGGGATGCAGGCTACACCTTGATCCACAAGTCTGTAACTCAGATGAGCAGTCTAAAAATTGTAATGTGGCTAAAAGATGTGGAAAGAAACTTGAAATTAGGAAGTTAAAATTATTGGCTGTTCTTCCACGTGTTTATTGCTGCCTTAAAAATCTCTATGTTGACTCTCTGCTGGTCCTATTAATACCTTCTTGAATCAGAGCTGTCCAGTGTGCCTGAAAATCTAATCCAGAGTACTGCTTATTTTCAAATTATTTAGGAGGCTTCTTTACATAAATAAATATTTTCCTTGCTATTGAGCAGGTGGAAGAGTTGAAGCATAAAGGAAACTAGATTCAGGGAGGAAACATTGCAAGTGAAAAGAAAACTATGAAACACAATTATTCTCTCCTGTCAACAATGTGCATGTGAAAAAATTGTGGTATATATTTTGCCAGATTTAAGACTTCATTTCAAATTAAAACAAGGCAGTGAACACATTATCTGGATGAGATACAGCACCAGGTCTGGGAAATTTTGTCTCACTTGTACCAGATTTAAGCCCCAGCTGGATAAACTCAGAAAACCCACTCCCTTTGCAATAGAAGGAACTTTTTTTTTTCCATGAGACTGGAATTTCAATTGTTCTGCATTTATACTGCTTGGTTCTCAATAGGGATGAACATTCTTGTCTAGACTTGCAATTTTATATCTCTCTTGAAACAGCACTCACCTTTGGCCTCTTCAAACATAACTTTCTTCTTCTCTTCTCCATTAACATCCTGGACAGTTACCATGTTGGTCTTGATACGCCACCAGACATGACCCTCCCAGCTCCCTAGTCCTGATTACTTCAAACATAAGACTTGCTTTCAACGATTTCACAAGTTATCTTCCTTTCACTCATCAGACCTGTGTGTGGGAGGATGTTTTCCCTGGCACCAGCCTGAGACGAGAGAGTCACTGTCATTGCCATGGAGCATCTTCCTGATGTCTTCAGCATTACAGCTCACTCCAGAAGGAGAAAAAGTCCATCACACTCCCCTTTGAAACTCTCCTGCTGCTGAGAAGCCATGGAAAAAGTCTTTGGGCTGCTGCTGGGGTGATAGAACTGAAGAGCTGATCAATAACACAGCACTTCTTTTGTTGTGCTCCAACTTTTTAACCTGTTCTTGTGCAGCACCAAGCGGCCCAGCGACTTTGGCCATGCCTGAGGACTCCAAATTCTTTGGTAATAAAAATACCAGGAATTATTTATAGTAAACTTCTCCCAGCCCCAAAAAAATGTGCTGAAGTGGGCAGCTGGAAGGAAGAAAAAAAACCCTGACATTTCCAGATATCTGCATGTCATTCCAAAATGTCTTTGTGATATATTACTCACTAGAGTAGCATTTTATTCAGTATAAAAGGGTTAATTAAATGGGAGCTAGCAGAAAAATAAAAGGAATACAGGAATAGCAAAATATAAGGTATCAAAAATTAAAATCAAAACATTAAGAAATAATTTGCATCAAAAAGTATTATTGTAAATACCTCTAATGGGCAAATCTTGGAAATAAAATCCCCTGATTTCTTCAGCTTGTTGCAACTGTACTCCTAGAAAAGTCCTCTGTTGGCAACATGTATTGATTTCAAATCTTCATTTTCAAGATGATGAATACAAAATTATGCCAAAAAAGCCACATTTTCTAGACATAGTGGAGAATATTCTTGACTAAAATCAGTTTTTTTCTAGTCTGTCACTAATTCCTTTTATATATGCCCCATGGCACCTATTGTCAAACTAATTTCATTTCTTAATTGTAAATTTTTAAATGAGATCATATATTTTTATTACTGATCAATCAAGTAGAATTTAGAGCTTGTATTCTCCCCACCATCCCCAAACACACTTAACCTCAAAGGTAAAATATCTCGAAATGAGTATAAAAATTGAATTAAATCAATATGTTTTTATTCTTTCCTGCTCTTTTACAATTAAAATTCTATGAAGAATATAATATTGAAGAAATAAATCTTACAGTGTTTAATCGGACAAGATTCAAAGAAATAAATCACAAAGGAAATAGTGAAACATCTTCCAATGAATGCAGAAAAAAAGGGTGACTCTTCAGATGAATGGATAATTCTGTAAATATGTTTTCCTTATTTTAACATGGAAAAATTATAGTCGGCTTCAATTTTTGTTAATGAAGTCTGAAATGAAGTATTCAAGGTGGTATCTTTATTATACATTAAATACAGGCAGTTGAGCACATGTTTAGATTCTGTCTTAAGCCAAACCACAGAACTTATGGTCTTCACCACTTATTGATTCTCTTCTCCCTTACTAGGGTAGCTGTCAGTCATGTACTCACAGAATGTAGTGCAAAAGCAGTCTCGTAAGGTTTTTATCTATGCAGAATTTACAGCTTTGAGCATAATTATATTCTGGTGTCAGTGCATGCATTGGGGCTTTTCTTGTGTCCATTGGATGCACAAGGAAGCTGAAGACCTGGAGGCAAAAGAAACATCCTAATTCATGGGGTGCTCAAGGTCACAAAAGCACTTACGAGGCACGTTCAGGGCTGAGAGAGCAGCATCGATAACACGGACAAACAATGATAACTTGGGACTTCCTTAGGCCCCTGTCCAGGAAAACTCTTAAGTTATATTAACATCTTGACAACTGAGTAATACTATCAAAATCACTGGATCTTCCTTGAGGTTTGTACAGAACTGCTGAAGGTTTGTACTGAGTTTGTGCTAAAATCCCCCCTACTCTGAGACTTCAATTACACAAGTAGTAAAATAGATCAACGGTAAATGTGGAAAGAGGAATGCTGGAGCAGTGCAACACCTGCAAACCAAGGATAATGTTCCCATTCCTGCCTTTCTGCAGGAGTGGAGAGCTAAGGAGACCACAGGTCTGCTGCTACCTCTCTGAGAGTGGTAGTGTAGGGGTCAAAATCATAAAATAATGTGCCTGCATTTAAGAAGAGGAATGAACGAGAAAAGTGGTCCAGGAAGCCACTTCTGACCTTGGTCTACCAGTGTGACTTTGATCAACTACTCAAAGAATAATTAAAAACACGAAGGTAAATGGCACATAGAAGAAAAAGCAACAGGATTACACAGAGGTACAGCCAGATGAAACCAGATCTATTTTCTTTTTGTTAACTATCTGAATGAAATACTGTACCACATCTGTGTCTGAAATTCATGGAACATTTGACGTGATTCTACATGACAATTTTTAAATGGGAGCTAGCAGAAAAATAAAAGGAACACAAGAATAGCAAAATATGAGGTATCAAAAGGAAAATATCAGAAGAGAGGAAAAGCTGAAAGCGGATTTGCCAAGGACTGGTTCTGTGATGATCTGATTAAACTATGCCTTTCATTATCTTGTTTTTACTTAACCAGTAGAAAAATATGAGTCAGAGATACAAAGATGGGAAGCATCACCAATACCGATATTAATCATTGTACTATACTGACTGAACAGCCTTGAGGAATAAGAGTATAGATTCGGGGATTAAAGTGCAAGTTCAAGCACATGGCATTCAACCATACGCACTTCTGCTGTAAAATGCATCATATCAGTTGGAAATGACAAAAGTAGTAAAGATCTGGGAACACTAGCTCAAGGAAGGTCTGCATTATTAGCTGATTATAGGACAGCTATGGATCTCAATTCCATCAGTCATGAAAGTGTCACCTATCATGGTGAAGTGACAGAGAAGCATAGGTGCTATGTCCTCTGCAACACAAGCTGAGAGGAAAAGTGAATTTTCACAAGAAATTGTACAGCAAGAGATTTTAGAATGATCTAAAAAGTGAAGAGCTCATGTGAAAATGATAAAATCACTTCCTTCCACTTTTTAGCTTGGAAATTTCAGGCCGAAAGAGGATGTATCACAGCATCACAGTATCACAAGGTTGGAAAGGACCAACTTGCTACAATCCACCTGCTTATCAGAACACTGATTTGTCCCAATAGGTAACAACCACATGATTTTTTTCATAAGGATGCCACCACATATGGAACATCCCAGAAAAGCGCAAAGCAAAATAATATCTGAAAAATACTAAGAATTGTTTAATTATTCAAGAATGAATGAAGAAAAGAAATATATTTTGCCCATGAATTACAAATTATTCAGTTGCTTTCTAGCATATATCCGTAGTCATTTTCTTTCAAGAGGGTTTTGTTATTGTAACAAAAGGAAAACTTGCATCACAGGTTTTCTTTTGTGTGTGTTTTAGGAGTTTTCTGTTTGCAGGTATATGTCTAGATTTAGAAAGTAAATCAAACAATAGATATATTTATAATAAAATGTGCAATAAGAGTGAATGATTTCAGAACTTATTTCAGCAACTGAATATAATCGACTTGCATCACATTTTCAACTGTTGACATAATTAATATGAAATATTAATTGAAGAGCCATATAGACATAAGTACCTGCTCTACGCCATGCAGAAGTAGATATAATCAGCAACTGAAATGCTCATAGGCATGATTTTTGTGTTTTTATTTCTATAATTGTAGGTTAACACAATTTACAGGACATCTGTTTATACGCACAACGTGACATTGCTCAGCAATTTACAGCTGAGAGGTGGTTGTTTGGGCCATGATTAGATGGGTAGTGCTTTGGAAATGTCATAGTTGAATGTCTATGAGCTTCGTTAAAATGAACTGAATGAATAATTCTTACTGATCAAACATTTTAAGAGCTTTGAGTAAAACAGGCTTTATTAAACCTAGAAGATGTATCAGTTACACAGAAGTTCTTTCTTTGGGGTGATTCAAGGCCAAGTATCTGTACCTGGAAAGCCCAAGCAGAGTAGATTTTTCTAACGGAGGTGATTATCTGCCATCATTAAGTGATAAAAAGTGGAATCACTCTCATTTCTTGACTGTTACATACTCTGAATTCAAAGAGATGACTCAGTCCTTTCACTATTTTGCCTCTTTATATAAGAACATGTAATAATCATAGAACCATTAAGGAAATTGATAAGTATTATTTCCTATGTCCAGCTGACCCAAAGAAGGGTGGTTCAAATAAACTGTATTGTTATTTTGGACAGAGTTATTCCAGATATTCTTTTTCTTTTTTTTTTTTTTTTTCCCCTAAGCACCTCTTTTTCTGACAGAGTTTCTACCTAAACAGAATATGGTTCTGGTTGGGTTGCCCAGGGAATGGCCCCAAATGAGATCTAAAATCAATATTTTTTTTTTCCAATAAACTAGCTCATCTTCACATCCTTTAAGTCAGCTATTGCAAAATATGCTGCCTAGAATTTTGTGGATTGAAATGTATACGCTCAGCAAGAAACACTTCCATAATAGCTATTATAATATTTAAAATATTGTTGTTAAAAATAATAAAAAAATAAGTAAGCAAATACAATTATGTCAAAAAAAAAGAACAAAATTTCAAATAGATCCTATTCATATTGCACATAGAAGATGAACACACAAGTTTAAAACAAACAATTTCATGGCAACGTTGAATGGATGTAAAAAGTCAGAAGTGGTTGTGCTTAGGAATAAAAAGAATAGCATTACCTATTGAGCTACTGCTATGGAGCAGTGGCATTGTAGACTATAACAGAACTAAATTCTTAAGTCTGGCATCTGTGACAGTACAGTTGACATTATTTCCTTTCAAATCTGTAGTTTTGGGTATATTGTATGATATGTCAAAGTTTATAGAAACAGATAGAACGAAAAGCAAAGAAAATGCTCATATAACATGCATTAAAGAATTTGTGATATCCCAATATTAAATTTCCTTTACAGCAACTGTGTCTTAGACCATTGGAAATTAAAAAGGTCCTATTTATGAGGGGTTTGCAACGCCTTCTGACATTGAGACTGATGAAGTGTGTTTAGAAGAAGGTAATCAACTGTTAACTTCAAATAAGACGCCAACCTCGGACTTGTTTTTATTCAAATATTTTCTGGGCTATAGAGGGAGTATTTTAACCAAAGTACAATTCTTGTACGCTTACTATTTTCAGCCTTGTTCTTTCTTGTTTCTCACGTTGCACAATACTACTGTTAACCTGCTTCCAGTTACCTGTCAGCATGCACCACAGCTCTTTGGCCCAGTTCTGAGTGTAGAACGAGTAAAATCTTCATTAGAACATTTCTTGGGACTTTTAGTACATGCATCTTTGTTGGAGCAGTAGCCCTCTCAGCTGTGCATTACAGCAGATGTTTTGCTTCCACTTGGTAATTCCAAATCTTTAATGATTTACTGTTTGGTTTTTTTTAATTTCACTATTGTAACAGCTGACAGTAATCCTGGAGCAATAAAAGGTATGCTTTTCTCTTAATCGTCAATCCTTTGTTTCTAAACATAACTTTTTGTGTTGTTGGGAATACTGGGCAAAATTGCTCAGTTTGCCATAAGAATTGAGTCTATTTGGTCCTTGAGTTAACAAAACAATTAAGTATGTACTTAAGCTTAATTGACTTGAGTGAAAACAAAGTGAGTTTTGTATTTTATCGAACGCTTAAAATGTAAGTGTTCATTTAACGCACAACTTAGATTGCACTGAATGTGTAACTCTTTCTCCCCCTTGACACAACACAGCAATGCTATCTATGGCAAAAGTATTTGAGATAAAGTTTTCACTCATGTTTTTGACACAAGTGATCAGAATTAAAAACACTAACTCACTAATCCCCCCCAGGCTGTCTCTTTACTGTCAGCAAAAATTTAATGAAATAAGGGTTTCCCATATGTAATTTTTCTTTATGCAATGAAGACCACAGTCTGCATCAGCTTCACACTCAGTAGCAGAGACAGATAACATTAGAATTTTAAAATCCTGACTATGCAAGAGAACAAGATGTTGATGGAAAAAAATAGCATCTGGTTTGGTAAATAATTACCACAAGTGCATATGCAAGTACATCTTTTCTGATTTTTGAAAAAGGCACTTCATATCACTTGAGAGGAAAGAGTCAAATATTACATTGGAGATCCTTCTCTGATTTAGCTGCTAATAAACAAAAAAAGTAACTGAATTTCAAGATTCAGTGAGAATATGAAAATAATCAGTTGATGAGTAATTTTTTTAACAGAATGTTTATACTAAATAGCTTGGAAGAATAATAATTATGATTTGCACTTGTATTTCATTTTTCACCTGAGTATTTCAAAGTCCTCTGCAAACATTGTAATAAAGCTTTTCAAACAGTAGCTAAGATTTACAACACCCCATGTAGCAGCTAGGGCATGGGAAGCAGCTGGAAAACTGAGCAGAGGATTGTGAATGGCTCGGTGAAGTTCACAAGCATCTCAGTGTATCTTCGCTTGCACTTTCCTCCCTCACTGCAAGATTTTGTACAATGACAGTTCAGAAAGTGTCCAAGATGATTAATGTTTTAAAAATATCCTGAAGAAAGAATACTGTTTGATGAGTATTTTGAACAGCGTCTCCCAGCAGATAATATTTAGTAACAGAAGTAAAATCTGAATGGCATAAGTGGGAGATGAACACTCATTGATTTGTTGATGTGTGGCTACCTGATTGCCTTTGAAAACAGATAAAATCAAAATAATTCCACAAATATCTGATTCAGCACAGTCAGTAATACTTCACTGTAAAAGACAGGGAAAACTTGATCAACTGTAATTCCTATTTCTACACATTTTCCGGATGGAATTTTTATGAAAAAAGTCTTTTTTAAGCCATGCTAAATAGCATCTGACAAAAATAAAAGCTGACTAATCTAATATAACAGACACATTAATGAAGGATCACTAATTGTTCTCATTTCACATTAATTACTGTAAGATACATAGTCAAATGACCTTTGAATACTAAGTCTTTGTGGAGGAAGATGAAAACACTGATTTTTCCTCCTCCTTCCCACAAAAATTAATGTGTTTCTGAATCCAGCTACAACTTCACGAAGCATATTTTAGGAAAATACCATCCCATTTGCTGTCTTCAGCTAAGGACCAATATTCTTGAAGGACACACTCATTTCTTCATTATGTCATCTCAAATATTCCTTGAATGTTAATTTTCCCCGACTCCTGTGTTTTCTATACCTTACAGAAACTTCTCCAAAGTAAAAACTGAAAATTTTTTGAAAGTTTCTTCTCGTAACTAATTTTGTAGTATACTATTATTGTAGTGTACCTCAACAAATCCATCATACTTCCACATTAAATCTTTTTTCTTTTGCCAACTTTTGCCAATACTCTTCCCTCACCACTCAAAACTGTCATGACTATTATATATCAAGGATCTTTTTTAAATTTTACAGTTTCCTACTCTAAAACTTTGGTTTCATTTAGATTTTTTCCATTTTTAGTGGTATGAAACTTGATGTTTTCAGTGCATTGATTAAATCTTAAATCTTTTTGCTTCGTGTCTCCTCGTCACTGTTCTGTCTTGAGTAACTATTCAGATAAATCAACTCCAAATTCATTTTCACCTTCACTGCTCAGTGTGGAAGATATGCACGGCTTATGCAGCCATCTGTTACTTTTGGGTCATTTCATACAGGCAGTCATCTTAGCCCAGGGGTGTCAAACTCTCAGCCCACAGGCCAAATCCAGCCCTCCCCCTTGTTTTATCCAGTCTGGCACCTTGTTTCTCCCCGGTGGCAGCACCGAGCTCCTTGTCCCTGCGCTCCTGCCAGCGCTGGGCACATGTGCAGGGTGTGACGCGTGTTATGCTGCGGGAGGAGGAGAACAATAAGAGTTGTGTGTTTGACACTACTACCTTAACCAGACTCTTCTTATCTGACAGCATGGGGTTCAGTTACACTAAATATAAAAGTATCCAGTTATATCTTGTAATACAAGCCCTGCTCCTTAATGGAAGAATCTTAAAACACAACATCTACAACTGCCATAGGAGCAGGATCTCTGCAGAAAACACGCGGGTGGGCAGAGCCATTTGGTGGGACAATTTTGCAAAGCCTTGTTGGGGATCTGCTCTTGGTGCAGGAGCAGTGAAAGCTTTCAATGTGTAGTCTTTGACATACAACGGCTGTGGGAGAGGACAGGGTGTCTCATGGCAGCTGGATTGATTTTTGATTTCGTTCTCACTGAGGTTTATTTTCTTTCTGTTGTGCGTGGTACCTAAGCCTACATTAAAAGTCTCTGTCTGTATTTATGTTATAATTATGTACATGTATAGCAATAACATGCTGAAGTTTATAGAAATGTAGCAACTAACAACCCTGTAGAAAGAAAAGAACTATCAACACCTTTATCCACAAATGCAGGATACTTTTCACTTTTGAGACTCAAGTGATCAAAAAATCGCTTCCTTTATATCCAGCCATGATCTTTCAACATATGTTTAGCATCTATTTTACTGGTGTAGTAAAGTAAAAGACAACTCACTCCTTCAACAGAAATTAAATTTAACAGTTGCTCTATTATGGTTGTTTTAGGTGGGGAAGGTCTCTCTGGAAAGTTTTAAGACATTCTATGAATAGTCCCAATATGCAACTCAAATTAATGAAGCACATTCATTCCTGAAAGGAGCAGCAAATGCAACTATTGCTTCTGCCAGCATTATTACAATTGCACTGCAAAATCTGCTCCACCCCAAGGTTATTGCTGAGGATGTTATGGAGGAAGCTCAGAAGGGAGGCAAGAGAGACGGATTACACTTCTATTGTTAGCAAGTAGCATTTACAGGTATCATTAAAAATAATTTATCTATCATTTTCTGTTCTCAACAATTGCCAGATGAGATGAACATCTCATCTTTATGAAGGACTCACTAGGAGTACAGCTTTACGATCTTGCCCAAAGCTGTTTCAATGCCGTATAAAGAGCAATCTAACACAAGTTATTCAACCCAGAATCATGAGTAATGAGTGCTTTATAAATCCAGTTCACTTTTCAGTTAAGAGGTTTAATGAAAGAAACTACATTTCTTAGAAAACAGACATTAGCCTGCCTGTTTGGCTGAGCAGGATGAAACATTGGAAGCACCATTTCAGCCTCCAAATTAGGGGGCCAAGCCTGGATGCTGATGTAAAATTTAATTCCTGTGATACCCAGAAACTGTTACACTGTCCATGCTGTTATACATGTCAAGAAACTCAATGGAGAAGGGTGAAATGCTACCAAAATCAGGCTTTCAAAATTCAAGAATCTGGCCTCTCAAACCATTTTTAAATGTAATAGTAAATCTGGAAGTCCTTTTATTTTTCTGAATGTTTTTGAGTTTTACTGGAGAAAATGGGTCTCATATACAAGCTCCCTTTCACCTACACGTATACAACGTATCAGTATTGTTAACTGAGGTTATTCATTTGTTCAGTCTAACTCCATGCCTCAGGCCTTTTAGAGGAATATTTGGTATCATAATAACTGGTTACATCTAGTGGTCTCTGACTCTTGTGCCCCTAAGACTTTGCTCTAGGGCATGAGGTATTTTACTTTCACAACTTACCTACCTTAGGACAACATGCTCAAAATCCGTGTCCTGTGCATTTCATCTTCAAGGCACCATCCTATTACTGGAACCTAATGCAATGATTATGGAAAAAAAAAAACAAAGCAGCAATTAAAATTAACATGTTTTATTTCTGGATTTTAGAAAAAGTTTATGATGGAAAATCTAGCCCCCAGAACCTATGTAAATCCTTCTGCCAGAAGACAAAGATATGAATTGACCATTTCAATGAGAATTGTTCAATGGGTTTGAATTTGTTTGTCTAATTAGAAGTGAAATGTTACTATTGTTAAGCCATTGCCTCAAATTCTGGTGTTTCAGATTACATAAGAGGCATTTGATTTTGACACGTTTTTTGAACTGAAGAAGTTCTTCTCTTCTCAGCCTCCAAAATTTTTGATGGAAACAAATCAGCATTAAATCAAAGCCCTGGCATGTAAGAATCTGTTCTCTAATACCAGGAAAGATATCCTGTTTTACCAACAGAAGTAAGCTTATATGTTCTTTGTTTTGATTCTTCCATAGCTACTAAAAATTGATTTATAACAGATCTTGAGGTTCACTAACTGGTCTGTAGAGAGATATTTCTGACTATTTTTTCTGGTTGCTTAAACCTGAAGTAAATACAGGGGGTCATAACAAGCTTCATCTTCACTGACCACATTTGTGCAGAATTTTCTGAAATGGAAACATAAAATAATTCTAGTTCGATAGCTGGAAAAGTTAGATGGTAGCTGTCAGGTAACATTTTTTTTAATAATTTTTTTATCAATCTAATTACCATTAAGTAATGCTGCCTCTGCAGACTTCTGACTATGATTTCCAAATCCAGAACTTCTCCAAAACTGCAAAAACTATTTTAACCTTTTCAAGCTAAACTGTGTTGTGCACATCCAATCCTTCAGCATACATTGCTTTCCCACCTATTTCTTGACATTAACACAGGAAAATCTTGCGCAGATGTGTCTACAGGAGGGAAATGTGTTGCACAGGCAAATAAATCTCAGCAAGAGTCAAGGATTAAGGAGTGATCTGTTGCATTTACTGTACCTTATAAATCTCTGGCTCTTAGCTCATAGCTTTAACTAATATCTCAGAGAAATCTTTAAAAGTTTCATCTTGGTCAGACCACAGGAAAAGTGAGAGTGTATCTTGAGGTGGCACAATATTTTCTGCTGTCAGGATCTAGAGGTGAAAAACTGGCTATTTGAGACCAGCCATTTGCCCAGCCTGTTTTGTCACAAGTTTTTTTCATAGAGGAATTGCAAGAAGAAGACTACCATTTCTAAAATTTTACTTTTAAAGTTTAAACCGTATGAGACAAAGTTGTGGAATTTACTCACTTCTTTACAAAACAGCATCTTTGCAACTTAGGAATGAAATTGGATCATTGAAAAATACCATTTTTGGAAAATTAGAAAAGAAAAAAAAGGACTAATTCATAACAAAATGCAGTGGTGAGAGTGATTGATGCTTCTTTCTGTTTATCCTTAGAGCTTTTTCAGGTTTCTCCAGGTGGTCACATTTAACAGCATCTTTGATACTGCTTTAAAGCTGTGAAAGTCCTGATAGGGATTCGGGTGGTTTTTCTAAACTAGCAAAAGTGATTACTTTGTGCACACGCACATCTCAAGTATTACTTAGATGATATCTGAGGACAAGGATGGTCTGCTCAATATGCAGCTTCTACAGCCTACTAAGAATACCAAAATAAACTCAGTTTAAGTGAGTTTATTTGTTACTAAAGATCAAAAAAAGCATTTGTGGTGACCCATGCTATAATTCCGTCACTGTTGTTGATGTAGTTCCCACTCAGGCCTCAGTCTTTCTGCGGCAGTATTCTGCTCCAGGAAGGAGAAGAATGGGACCATAAAAGAGTGAAAACCAGGTCAGAAAAGCTGAAAAAGAGAACAATAAGAAAGAACTGCCAGGAACAAGTCCCTTCAGCAAACCACACTAATGTAGGATGATACACACACCTATACTTTCTGTATTTACATAATAGGATTCCTTACTCTGAACTTGATCTTCTCTACCATGAGCTCAGGTGAGCTCCATGATAAGTCCAATAGTTTTTGTTCTTGGCCACAGTGAAATAGGAGTTGGTTGTTTCTCTGGAGTGATAACACACAAATTTTAAGAGCTAGAATGCTGGGAAAGTTGCATCTTGTTATGACATCCCCCAGTAAATAAAAATCTCATTAAAGAGTTATGATTTTGGAGAGTTAAAGTAAAGTTTCCATTTTTATGTAACAGCACAAAACCAGAAAATATAGCACTGAATGTGCTGCAGGATACAGTCAGGTGAGCCACAGCTTGGGGAATTTTTTGTCTACATTTGGCAAAGCTTCCTATTGACAGTTCACAGTCAGAGAAGATAGTTTTGTTTAACCATTCTCAAACTGATTTAGCAGACACTGCACATTTGATTTCCTTTTTATTTTATACATTGATTTTTTTTTTGATAAAGTAATGTTTTTTATATCTAAATATAACTATAGTAAGACTACTCTGTTTAAAATTATAGAGTTTTACTCTGCTACTTTTTAAGTTATGCTGCATGGTAACTGCTTCAGAGCAGGAACTAGACAATAGTGTACTACAAACTTTTACAGTGTTCTCAGATAATTACAACATCCATATTTTGAATTAAAAGCAATATAGTGTCTAAGAGCCAAAGACCAACAGACAAGCCTGTAGATTAATTTCAGTAAGTCGCTATGAGTCTTAGACAGAAAGGGCATTATGTACTTCTCTGTAAGTATGAAATGTTAAAAACTATTGCCATAAAGCAATAAATACATGACATGTTTTAAGATAATTTATAAAGAAAATAAGCCTAAGAAAAATGAGTTTTCTTATCTTGCTTTGCTTTGGCCGTGACACTATGGCAAGAGAGCATAGCTGTCATTTAAGAAAAACACACCATCTGATAACACATTTTATGGTTTTTGGTTTTAGACTGTCATCCATGAGGTTGCATAACATTTCGAGGTATCATTTTTTTTACCAATAAAAAATTTGATATAAGGTTTTATGTATGCCATTTTGCCTCAAGGATGGTGTAATTCTTAAATAAGATCTGTTGAAATATTTACCACATACTTCATTATCTCCTCTGAAATGATAATTTCAGGATAATTGGGAAAGCAAAAATATTCAGTATAAGGATTAATGAAATGAATAAAATTACCTTCTGCAATAAGAATGTCTGTGAGATAGGAGTTTTCTTTTCTGCTGAAAAACAACCGGAGTTATGAATTTTACCCCAAAGTATCTCCTCCTCAAGTGATATGCTTTTCCTATTTTGTGTTTAATACAGAAACTTTCTATTCTCATCCTATCTTGACTTTCTGTTTTCTAATGTTTAGTTTAAAATAATAATAAAATCACAAACCCAAATTCTCTTTTGGTTGTCAAACCAGACCCCTTTGTAGATCATTTAATTCACCCTATATCAGTAAGCACAAAATATTCAGAGTTCTGCACCTTCCAATGTCTGTACCTATAACTGATACTTGCCCTTTCCTACCCTTGGACTGTAAGTCTTTTACTGTCAGATTAAAAGAGACAGCAAAAATTCTGATTAATTTAAGTGAGATTTAAATCTAGAGTTTTATTACAGGGCTCTTTTGGTCTTTTCTGTTTCTCTCCTCTGAGTCACGCTCTCATTTAGTTAGACCTCTATGAATTAACAGCTTAATTTTTCTAAGGCATAAAAGCTCTTATTGGCAACATCGACACCTGTGAAAGATGTTCTAACTTGGAAATCAGGGTGTATGTATAACTTCAAGGAATGAATTATGCATAAAAGGCATTTCTGGACTTTTCCCCATAGTAAATACCTCTTTTCCATAATCATCTAGGTAACGTAAATATCTACCAATTACTCTAAATGCAAAGTTATTCCTTTAATAGAACATGGTGCCAAGCTTTTCTGACTCAAGGCTGTTTGCACTCTAAGATGAATTGCATGCAACTTCCTGTGTTGTAATTTTATAACTGCAGGCAGCAGTCTTATTTCTGTATTTTTGTAATATTTTCTATCAAAAGTCAAAGTCATACCAATGATATAATAAGTATTTACTTATGTATGTTTGTGGTTTATTTACCTCCACAGAAGTGTTATCTTTCACACTCCCCCTTGTAGCATGTCACACGCAATAGGGGTTTAAACAAATAGGAAACAAAACATTTGTGTCTAGCTCAGTCTCTATCTTGACTCTTGAGAATTTTACTAGAGTAGCTTCCTAAAATGTTTTACATGATGATAAATAAGCGACCACAAGTCTTCCTGAAGAAGCTGAGCTTCCTTTTACATCAGTGCCTTTATTTGCAAGGCCACTTTCAATGTGTTTGTTTAAGTAAATATGACCTATTTAGTTCTGTTGTCTTTCTTTCTGGAAAAAGCATTTGGGCTAGGGTTACCAGCTCCTTTCCTAGGTCAGTAAGACACAAAGCCAGCACTGAAGCTTTCCACTGCTAGAATTAAAAGCAAAAGCTAATTCTAATATAGAGGAGCTTCTATCTTATATTGCTCCCTTTGCTTCATTATCTAAAACTCTAGATAGTCTGGATGGGAAGTAATTTTGAATTTTAGCTCCCTGCAAACAACCCCAAAAAGATTAATTTTTTCTCTTTTACTGTCTTTGGATCCCATAATTTACATTCTTATTACAGGGTTATTATCTTGCTAGAACCAGAACTGCTACAGCTGGGATATCCCTCAAGTCAAACATGCACTGACTCTAAAAACTTCTTAAAAAACACTCTATGAAACAAAATTTGTTCAATTTTACTGCTTCAAGAGATTTCACTGAAAACTCTTTTGGCTTCATGTCTAGTATTGGTCAAAACAGAAATAGGAAAAAAGCACCAACCTGTAAGTAGATGGGTCTGTTGTCACATCTTCTAAAATAATATTAGTCTAAATTACTTTATGTTTCCTCATAAAACTCTTTCATTATTAATCATTCCTGAGTTTTGCTCATTTAGGATCAGAATAAGGATACCTTTTCGCTGTTTGTACAGTACCTGTAAAATAGGATAAAAAGGGCTCGAATTATATGTTTATTGTGCCAAGTCATCATGGAAACCCAAATAAGAAATAAATTAGAATTTGTGATTTCCTTATCAGTTTACGACTCATTGCCTTTATCACATGCAACATGACTCTTTTTAAAACATGACTCTTTTTAAAGTATGGCTAATAATACTTTACTATTTCTTTTTTTAAAAAATGCTAAGATGGAGGATATAACAGAATACTTAAATACCAAAGTAACATTGACTATAAACTGTTCTTCATTATTTAAATGTCCGCACTTCAAAATCGAATTAATTATGGCAACCCAAAGTATTTGAATTCATCTATTAATAATCATAGATTTTTGACACACACCAAGACAATAGCTTCCCTGCTTCAATCATATCATGCTCTGGGTTTTTTTACTACAAAAATAATACAGTATATGACACAGTAAACAAGGGATTAAAAGTAATATCTGATATTTGGAAAGGGAATTTCAGCACTGATTATACAGCATGTTTACACATGAAATATAAAGCTGCCACATCATTAGATCTTAAAATTCTCCATTATTATTATAAAAAAACCACTAATGTGTCTCATAGGCAGAACTCATCGGAGTGGAAATTAATGCCCTGGCAAGTTGATGAGTGGTATGATAACACAGGCATGCTCTGGCACCATCTCTCTGAAACCTGTCCATAATCTGCTAGGCAACCTTTTTCAAAGGGGAAAGAGTGTTTTAGAGAATTTGTTGCTGCCTCTGCCAGCCTCTTTTGTCCATTCCCAAAGCTGTAGTTTCCCAGGCAGCGATTACTTTCAGCCGCTGTTAACACCAGAAGCTTGTGATGAGCAGGACTATTCTGAAATGTGGGACTTTTTTCACAGCCAGTCCATCGCATTTGCAAGACTCACCTTTAATGACAATACCTTTGACTTATAATAATGAGAAAGCAGTAGTTTAACTGGAAGCTACTGATTACAAACAGAGCTGATCATTATATAGATATTAACCTTGGGTAAAAAGCTGATCGTTCTGCAAGGGTTCTGTCAGGCTCCACAGGGCAAAACAAACAAATAATTGATTCAGTTTGCATCATCAATTCTTTTTTGACATCTTAGACAGCTGTCTTTACTGGCACAAGAAAAAACTGTTATGAATATATTCAGTTTAAACTCCTTAAATATAGTAAAAATTCAACTTCATATTGCAATTTTTAAATTTTGTAGGCAAAATCATCTCAGTTTAAGGAAATTTCCCTTTTCAACAACAGAGAACATAGATTTCATCTTTTAAATACCTAAATATTGTGAAGCTGTAAAAATCTCTAGAACAAGGAATAAAATTTGTTGCCAAAACAAAATAACAAAAAGAAAGTTTTAGCTTGAGGTTAAGAAAACATTGAGAGATGGGGATGACTTCTTGTGCCTTTCTTCCACAGTGCATTCTTATCCAGAAAGGCTATTATACTTCATAGGACAAGTCAACATTTTTTTCTACAAGCCACTGGTAACAGCAAGGGAACAAAGGGGAAGATGCTGCCTGCACGAATGCAGAGTGCCTAATAAGAAGGGAGTTTTTCCAAGACTTCAGTACCAAGAATCTGAGACCATTTTCTATGAAAGTCTAGAGACAAGCATGAGCTTTCTAAATAATACTAGATTTTTATTTATTTATTACTTTTTAAGCCGGATACATTATGTAATTCCCTGTAAAACCATAGGGAAGTTCATGGAAGACAACTGAGGAAAGAGAATTTTTAAAAGGAAGCCTTAAGGCTTACTCCAGAAAAACGTGGGAAAATTAACATGAGTAGTTCAGAAAATAGGCATGTGGGCAGGGATTTCAAAAAAGGAGAAAGGCTGTTTAAAGTACCCTGATTGTACTTTTTTATGCAGTAATGATAGGAAATTAAGGGCAGGTGCAATGCAGCTGCAGTGTACATGATTAAAGGTTTCCAATGGTGTATCCAGGTTAGTTAGGAATACAATAATTTGCCATGAGATGTAGTTATAGAACCACTACTGAAGTATTCAGAAGTTGTGTAAAGAGGATATTTAAAAGAGTAAAGCAATTCCCACCCTAATCAGATAGAAGGTAAAGAAGGGGGGCAAAGGAGGAGGGTCTTTCCACTTCCATCAGTTCTGTCTGTACAGATCAACAGCACAAGAGAGCTCAACTTCTTTGTAGAATGCAAACACTTCTATGTGAGGTTTATTAACAAAAGAAAAAAGTGTAAGATAAAATCCAAAGCTGCTGACTAAGAGTCCTATTCAAAACTCTATGATACCGCTTGAAAAATTCCCTTTGCTTTAAGGGAGTATTAGTCTTGATCCAGGCTATTTATGTAAGGGTGGCAAATATTTGGCATTTCGTTTGTTACATTCCAATCTCAAGCAGGCCAATTCGCTGCACAAAGAGTTTTAAAGCAATTCTGGAAAGTGGTGTCCCAAGAAAATTTGCTTTGCCATTAATAGACTCTTGTAGCCAGAAGCTAAGACTTCCCAAAGCAATTTTGGATAAGCTACAGCTCTGGATTAGAGAAAAACTTTTCACTGGCAGGGAACTGGCAGATTTGAATGTAGTACCAGATCCACAACTACAGCATTGGTGGTCTTATAATAATGCCTCTGCTCTTCACCTCAGTTTTCTCATGAGCAAAAGGAGAGTAATACGAGGAAAATTTTATTTTATCCAGGTTAATACTCAGTTCAAGAGGAAAAGTTTTTCCAGTAGTGGAATGACTAGAGATACCCCATCAAAGATTTGGATCTGCTTCTTCAGTCTGCCACAAACTCCCCATGGGACCTCAGGTGACTCAATTTATCACTTTATTTCCAGCTGTAAAATTAAAATAATAATTTCTTTCTCTTGACATTTATTGGGAAGCTCAATACTAGTCCTCCTTAATTTGGAAGAGATGTAAATGTTGCAAATACTGCTGGAAAGGAACTGGGTCTTCTAGGCAAAGAGGCAAGGCTGTGACAAGCTGCTCTGGAGGGTGGGAAGAGATTCTCCAATGTCCAGCGAAAGCATTGCAAAATCCTTGTGCTGGCATCAGTGGCCTTTTGAATCACAGATGGAGCCATTTAGATTAAGGAAGTTCATACTAGACTTAAAAGTTTCTCAGAATGCTCTTTAGCATTTTTTACACATAATCTAATCATCTGACTTTTTTGGTCTAATTTTTCAGGTAAGACAATTTGAGCTCTGACTACTACAAGCACGAGGCTTTCAATAACAGGAAAACACTAGGAAAGTTGCATATTTTTTTAGGTGTGTTGCTCTACTACTTCCTCTGCTTTACCTGTGGTTTCCAATCCATGGTTACGAAGGACCTGAAAGTCTGATGTTATGGTTATGCCTTTGCAGAGCGCTTTGAGTACCAGCCAACAGCACAGACTAACCACCTGTCTGTGAGTGACAATGACCTCTGTTGCTTTCTTATCTTAAGAACAAGTCATCTTTTACATTCCCCAAGATAATGTCACATTTAGTCTACAGTTCGTCCTTATAGGCATTATTCTCTAAATGTCACCAGGACACATCAAATGGTTGAATTTTTTTTCACTGCATTTACACAAATACTCTTGTTTCACACCATGGCATGAGCAAGATCTCCTTCAGATTAGCATAAATTAAATTTAGATACAGGACACAAGAGCGACACTGTAGAAACAGAAGCTTCCTAGAGAGAAAGGGAAGGGTGTTATTTACTCTTTGCAAGTTTTTCCTAACATAATACATATCTCTGAAACCCAGAGGTCATTTATTGTGAATGTAATTAATACATTCATAACCACCAAGGGTAATAAATATTGCAAATTAAGTTGAATAATGACTATACTGTCTATTTCATTTCTACATGAGAGGCACACTTGGGACTTAATGTAAGTCAGTATTTATAATACAATACATGGTATGAGGCTCATTCAAAGTTAGAATTGCAGAAATGTCACAAACACATTAATTTACTGTTACTGCCTGAGGAACAAGAAAAGAAAATCATCACAAACCACCAATGTGTATGGAATTTATAATGAATATCTTAATCATGAAGCTACTTCATTTCAACTTATGACTTTTTTCCTTATAAGAAATCTTGGGATTTAAAAGGCTAAAGGAGAAAGATAATAAGGTACAGCAGTTACTAAAAAAAATGTTACTTACCACGTTTTTAACTGGATTGATTGTTTCAAATGTACTCTAGCTTATGCGAACCTTCAAAATATTTCTGTAAGTAACAAACAGAACATCAAAAATGGAATTGCAATTTTTAGTGAAGAACAGGTGTCAGGAGGAGAAAAAAAAGCAGCCATTGCTACAAAGAAGCATAAATAACTATAATCTAAAATGAGTTCTGGACTGCTGACATATATACAACAAGTATACAATGTATACTTTCTGAGATTTTTGGTGACATAAATGGAACATACAAACATTATAGATCTACTGTTCCATCCAGCTACTGATGTTAAGTAGATCTGTGACAGGCTGGTTGACTTTTGCTTTTGGGAGTTACAGAGAGGTGAAGGAACATGAACAAGCAACCTATGGGGTTGTTATAATATAAAATAAAATTAATTCTTGAGATAAGAATAAGAAGATAAGACTTTAATAAAAATAGAGGAAGTCAGATATTTACTAAAGATCTGGTGATCTTATTTATCACATCCGACAAAGCTGGGAGTCATTGTATTTCCTTCCAGTGTGAATTTTTGTAGGCTACTAAATCCACAAATGTATACTGTAATTTTTAGATTCCCAACAAATTATGCAAAGATAGCAAACTGAGACTAAGGTTCCTTAACTGGGTGATTCTTGTTTCAGGAAACCCTAAAGACCTATTTTCTGCTCACATGATTTCCACACCCAGAACTTTAGCCGTTCTTTGAGAATCATAGATGTCTGGCATCAATGGTGAACATCTCTTGCTGGAACTCAGCACCCTTCCAAGAACAGAGCTATCTGTATTTGGATAGCAGCATTGAGGCAATAGGAAACTGAAAACATCCTGTCTTTTGCAGAGTTTTCCCTTTACTAAATTTCTGCCCTGATTGTCTGCTTCAGAAAATAAAGAAATCTTCAGGTTCATGACGACAGATTACTTACACAGTTAGAAACACGGTAATTAATCCAAATTCTAAAGTTGGAATTAGTGTCCCCATTCCTAAATACTGAATTATTTTTATTCCTGGGCCAAGGCATCCTGTTGCATAATTTCAGAGGAAACAAGATGGAAGTAAGAGTTATATTTGAACAGTTAGTAATAAGGAACCTGATAAAGACTTTGCTATGTTAAAACTACAGGCAGTGTTCAGCAAGATGCAGTAGCAAATGCTGCATCAGAGTCATCCTTACTGCTGTTTATGTTATGGACAAATCTACTCAAGACCATTGGTTCACATCAGTGTGGCTGGTAATGAAACAATATAGCAAGTAGGAAATGCTACCACATCAGCATAATTTATGCATGTGCTCCATTTGGATCCCTTACGCAGGTTAAAGACTTAAAAGTGTAAAAATTAGTAAAAAGAGTAACATTTTGTGAATCTGTGCCGACATGTAATGTGTGCTTTTAAGCCTAAGGAATATTTTTAGCATGTTTTTAACAAATCCATGCCTCTGGCTCTTTCTGTGTGCTAAAGCAAGAGCACCTGAACATTGTCACCCCACTATGGAATTAGTGTGGTGAGTCCATTGCCCTGGTGACTTATATGAGGCTTCCCTTTCAAGGAGCACCTTAAGATCTAGGGTAGTTTTAATGTATATATATATGCATGTATGTATATATACATGTGTGTGTATATATATAAAAATATACCTACAGTGAGTGTGACATATGTATCTTTCCATCCACGTCTATATATGTGTGTATATAAGACGTAATAAATACATTTAAAGCATGTGTTTGCTGGAAGAAATCTGGGCCATACAGAAAAGTGAGCCAGCATTTATTAGACATTCTCTTGAGCAACTTTGATTATCAAGGCTTGTCAGAGTTTCAGTGCTTTCCCAAGCATAAAGGCAGATATAGTCAATCTTCCCGGAACCCAGGGTGTAAGAGTTAATGAAATTTGACAACTGATTTATGTTGGATGCAGCTTTGAATTTGGAAACCCAATTACCTATCTCCCTTTCAAAGCAGAGGTCATTCCAGTCAACACAACTGTACTGCCATACTTTGCAATTCAGTCTGAGAAGCTGTAGGATGTTCTGCTCTTCAGAAAAGCCCAGCCTACAGGGAGTAAAATTTGAGTTGAAGAAGACATATATTAACTGATCACATGAGCCAGGTGGATATACGAACATATCCTTTCTCCATGCAGACAATGGTTATTCCTGTTAGTGAGCTAGTTGTCTATGGTTGAAGGTGCAACCACAATACTCTACTGCAATGTTTCAGTTTCTTAACTCCATGCCTCTTCCCCAATAGTAAATAATTTTGTCCATAATTTCCATATCCATACATATTTTTTGCTAAGTGTTCAGAGGGATTAAAACGTTATGCTTCATTTGGTGAGCTGAAGATCATATAAATTTGATAGAGCTGGGACAGAATACATCATCAGACAAGTCCAGCCAACTACTCGTAACATTAATGACCAGCTTTCCAATCTTATACTCAGCTCATTGGGCTCTGCTTGTCTAAAAATGGAAATACTGTAACTTGTGCAGACACCTGCAAGCAGAAATTACTGTACTGCAATCAGATGGGCAAAGATGAAGACAGAGTGATTTCTGTCCTTTCTCCATTCCTTAACTTCTTAGAATGGAGTAAACAGACACTAAGCAGACAGGTGCATGTATTCCTGCTTGGCATCTGCCCTGCACTTAGTCCTGGGGCAGAGAAGGATCACAACCATTACAGTCATCAACCCATGATCCTTGAAGTAGTAAATTAAACACTGACCTGGTAAAAAGGAGCTGGCTTTTTATTATAAGCAATTTGAAACACTCTCTGCACGAAAGGAGTGAAAGCACTACAGTTTTGAAATCCAGTACCTGATTATCCTTACTTACCAACTACTATAAATCAGACTCAGTCTGGGAAAGGATTTACACTGCAATTTCATGCATGTAGCAAAAAATGTGCTTGCAAGTTATCATTTTTTTAGAGATCTTCCTATCCTAGTTTTATTTCAATTTTGAAGAGCAAGAAACCTCATCAGCCCTGAGAGAAATTAGACTGTTCCTAAAAGACCATTGAACATGTCACCCCTCTGATCTTGTATAAAGCTGTTCCAAAGCACTTGTTTTATTTAATCTCATGAATTTTACCCAGGAAGTTTCCACTATTTCTCTTCAATTTCCTCTTTGAAAAATTATTTGCAGAAGCATCACCACATTGTGTGTAGAGGGACCGTGAAAGGGGAAGGAGTCTGCAGCTGCCGGTACATCTCTGATGGAATGTATGGACCAGTTACAGAATTAAAAACTCACTGGTTGTTATCTCTTACAGAACAGCAACGTGTTTATCACTATGACATTGTGGTAGCTGCCAGTGGTGAACCAGGCAAAACCCTACTGTGCCAAGTGCTGTTGATAATAGTTATAGCTCTTACCCTGAAAGGCTGGCTTTTAAAAAGGCAGGACATAACAGCAGGTGGATGCTAAAGGTATAGAGAACAATGAAATCATGGGTATCATCCTTATCAAGGAGTAACTGAGATAGATCCCAAACATCCTCAGCAGTTTGTGGTACACAGAGCACAGCTGATGCACTCCAGAGTTATGGCAGAGGAGCTGCATAGGAATGCTGCCTCTCTGCAGTAGTCTAGGGTAAACAAATTCCCATCTCCAGCCATTCAGAAACACCTCAGCAGTGTGGCCATTCAGCTTGGTACCATGGTTAGCCTGTGACCCTCAGTGTCACACAAAAACACATGGAAGTCTGTATCTTCCCCCACCATCAAATAGCAAAACATTCCTTTCTGCGGTCCAGTGCTTAAATACATAATTGCCTCCAAAATCCACATCAAATACATTATATCCCAAATAATTACTACAGTACTCAGTAGCAGCGGCTTCATCTAGAATACTTAATGGAAAAAAACATTCAAGGAAAGAACAGAGAAATCTTAAAAATTAAACAGCTGTTAAGGTTTTGATCCAATATTAATTTGCACATCTGACACTGGATTTAGTGACATGAGGAGACGATGAGAAGATTTTTATTCTTTTCCCATTTTCAGTAAGTTTTAAAACACAGTGCACCAGCATTTCTGGCCCTGCAGCAATGCTTCTTGCTGCAACACCTGAGAAAAACCCTTCAGAAAACAGCTAGGTTTCATGCTAGGCATGTACATGTTTGAGGGCCAGATTGCTCATTTCAGTCTCCCTTTGACATGCACCTGCAAACTTTTTTGGTCTTCCACTCAGCAGGAAAATGGACCCTCAGAGGTTTTTACCTGGAGTAACTTTGCTGAAGAGGAGCAAATGAATAGTGATCACTCCTTAAAAACGAAGAGCTGGTCCTGGGCTTTCTTCTGCTGAAGAGACACCAGATGAGCAGCAGCTCTGGGTGATGCTTTTCTTCTTCTTGCAGATCAGACATTGCCCTTGTGAAAAATACGTGGAAACTATATTCAGAAAATGTGTCTAGTAGCAAACACTAACATAATATAACATAAATGAAATCTGGTAAACCTTCAGTTTCTTATGAGCCTGTCCAAATTTGGGGTAAATGCTGATGAGTCTCCAGTCCTTCCCCACAACTCTGCATCACTCACAGAAAAGGCAGGCCTGCTGCTCATCAAGCTACAAAAGATTTCATCATCTACATGATTTCAAAGATCCACCCTTTGGCATGGATGTCAGGAGCTGGGAGCGCTGTTAATAAGAACTGCAGGTTGGCCCAGCAGCAGGGCCACAAGCACCAACTGCTCAGCTCTCACTGCAGCATGGACTGGCAGAGAAACCCCATTCTATGGGGAGGGGAAGACAAAGCAGAACAGGGACCAGGGATCTTCCCGCTGGAGGATATCTGCTAAGTGCCAGGCATCTCGATTTAGAGAAAAAAAGTACTTGGTGTAAGCTCAGGTGACTGAAACCCTTTGTGTGTGTATCAATAGCTCCTATGTTTTTTTTAATATTTGAAATGAGACACTCGAAAAGCATTATTCATCTGCATCAGTTGTCTATCCCTCAATTTAATCTGTTCTTGATACTTTTTCCAGTCAAATCAGATATTTTGGCATGAAGTGGAAGATAATAGAAACCTAATACATGTAACATTAGCTGTAGATTGGGATAAGTTTCCAGTTGTGTTCAGAAGAAGGATGTAGAGCACATGATTATTCCAACCCAAGCAAGGCCAGAGGTACCTAATGTTGCACATCCTCCTCCTGGAGGTGACATGGGTAAATCACCTCACCTCACGTTCCTGTAGGTGAGCATCTCACAGCAACACAAATTTTGATGGTTCTCTTCTTTTTATATATAGCACAGAAAAATCCAGTCAGTAAACAAAACTTTGGAGTGAGACAGTCTCCTTCAGTGCCAGCCAAAATTCCTGATTCAAGAACAATAGAAAAGCTTCCCTTAGCCAGCAAATGAATTAAGACATAAATGTCTCTTCGGAGCACATGGGATTACTTAGTTTTACATTTCTTGTGTTTAGGAGATAAGATTGTGCAGTGTGCACCCTTTTTTGAACTTGCATTTCTATAATTAATTACTAAGCAAAAAGAATAACTTGGAAGAAAGTGATATTTAATTTGCTAATGGTGTTAAATTATTGGTAAAGAGTTTCTACCTTTTCTTTGACAAATACGTACTATAGCCAAACAACTCAGGTGAAACAGAGAGCACCTGGTCTCCAGCCTCACATATGTGATGCAGTAATCCTTTTGCTCATTTGAAAAAATTTATAAAAAAACCCCTAAGGTCCAGGTCATCTGTCTGAATTCAGGCGAAGCTCCACTCAATAAGTGCAGAGATGTGTCTATGCACCATTTCAGGGGAAATTGTTTTGTACTAGTCCTGTTATTTAATAAAATATCATTTCTGAAATTTCCTGTAATTGTTTACACTGGTGTTGAAAGTTACAGTTTAGTAAATTTGGTCCATTGAAAAAAAATAAAATAAAGGGAACCATCAATGTTTTCCCTGTAGGCCTTCAGCAATACTGGCAGCTTTTTTTCTGGGCAATTTTAAGAATTCATCATCTTCTTTTTACTGAAATTTAAAATTTCACTCCATTCAAAAAATGTTACTTTTTCATTTAAATCACTGCTTTGAGCGTTTACAGACCCACAAGTTCATATTTATTCATTTTTAAACAGAGTGTTTCAATATACTGCTTCACATTAGAATGTGTAAAGACAAAATGAGATGACATAATCTATTCTTCTCTTTTATGAAAAAAAAAGAGAAGAATTACATTACTCCTAGCCTTCTTTCTGCTCTACACATATTACTGATATAATTTTCTGCCAGAGATATGAATCACTTTGAAAAATTTATCTCCTGGAAAGCGCCAGATACAACAGACCAAATTACATTTTGCAAGAGTAAATGAAGGAGCAGCTTTTTCCCTGTTTGGACTGCATAATCTGCATGTCAATTGAGATTATCCACATGATTTTAAAGTTACTGAGGTCATCTCAAGAAAGAGAATTTGCTGCAGCTGATGTCTAAAGTTTTACTTTCTGCACACTATGCAACATTAAAAGTAAGAAAATAAACACTAATTTTGAAAGTCCATCCCTTGTAATAGGCATTCTGGTTGTGTGTTTAACATGGTTAGTCTTACAAAAGATTAATTTTGCATGGGATGAATTTTCATAACAGTAAATATTTCTAGAAATAATTTTCATTAAAGTTGCAAAAGTTATTTCGTTGTAAATTGGAACCACACCATATATACCAGCTCACATTTTCCTCCTTTATTTACACCAGCTAAGAATGTATTACCCTACAATGATTTGTGGCGGCGAGGTCTCAACGGGGTTTCTTTTGCCTTTGTTAGATTTTTTCTCTCCTAGCAAAAAAATAAATAACAAAGATAACTTTGTCATTTTTCTTTTCTCCTGCAGCTTGTTCATACAAAGGCCTGGAAGAGGGATCAGGGCTTTAAAACAAAATTTAAAGGTCTATCATATCTAGAGTCAGGTGGAGAAGTGAAGTATTTTCTGAGCAGCAAATGTCAGTTCATAAACAGAAACACTCCGTAGCAGTTTGCCAGATTCAGTGACGTTTCGTTTAGGGAAAAAATAGCTCTTGCAAGGCTTTGCCAAGGAAGAACCCGCAGACAAAGTTGTGCTGCTATAAACTGAACAAAATGGACATGAGTGGAGATAAGGACAAAATCAGATAACTCAAAAAGGAACAAACCAAAAAACATATATTTGTCTTTTGGAAAGAAACAAAGAGGTGAGCATTGCTAAAAACCTGCAAGGAACAGGCAAGACAGTGTTTCTTTGGTAAGCATAAACATCAGAACATATTGGAATATAGCTGTGTTCTTCTACTAAGCTCCACTCCCCAACGTGAAGTGATCAATACCAGTGGAAGGGTTCACATGGCCATGGAGAAGCAATATTTGAGCTGCAAGCAGCAGGGTTTCAGCAGGAGAGTGCAAGATTATTATGCACTGCTTTACTAACATGCCTGCCATAGCCATGGAGATGGTGGTGCCTGCTCATAACTACCTCCCCATAAGTACCCAGATGACTTGCACAGGACAGAGGGAATAATCTCCACTATTTCTATGGGAAATCAAATAAATAAAGCTGTTTTCCTGGTCTTTCATGTTTTGATTTTTCCTTCCTGTGTACTCATAGCGGGGAAAAAAACATAATATAATATACAGAGAGACTGATCTTGGGAGATGGTTCCTCTAATGCAATCTGTAGTACTTTGAGCACTCTAGTTTCATATCACTCAAGTAATGCAATTACACCTATTTCCTTACAAACATACCTCTAATAACATTATTCTGGTGTCTTTGTAGCTGAGGCTCTTTCAGGATCAAAAAGATTTTAAGTGCAATTAGGTAAAATAGGACCTGGGGCATTAAATCAGAGCAAAACCCAGAGAAAAAGCAAACAAATACCAGACAAATGATGGAGTGAGTCAGATCTGGACATGCTTCTGTGCACTAAATCCAAAGTTTGTACAACAAGATGCTGCTCAGTATCACTGAATATTAGTGCCTCAGACCCTATTGGGTCTTAGAGAAGGAAATACTTATTTAGCTTGATTTAAGTGAGATTTTTGTAATCATTATATTTTTCCATCAGCCACATCAGTGTGTAACATTTTTTTCTCAGGCTTCCTGCTCTTACAACAAATAAGAGGCTGTCTTGCAAATTAGAAACAGTCCTAATTACACTGAAAATCTACCCAATGGTAACGTTAGATAAGAAAGAATACAGTTCTAGAGGTTTCGGATATTTTTTGCCTTGTATTAAAATTATTATAATTTTAAAATATCCAGTTATGCTCTAACTACAATTACAAAAGCTCATAATATTTTTTTATTACCCTTTTCTTGTGGTTTGCCAGCAATATGGAAACCCATCACTATAATCTTCTGAATATTTCTATGTGCTAAGAGTTGCCTTGATTAATATGCCAGTACACTACAAGCCCCAGGAAATTCTAGTCTTAATCATAAATGGCTTATTTAGAGAGAAGTTATTTTCAAATCCTGATTATCGTTTTTGTTTTAAGAACACAAGCTTTTTTGATATCTACGTTGCTTCCTGTAGTAGACACAGTATAATCTCATACTTACAGGCTTCTGATATAGTACAAGATATTTCAGAAGTCATTTGGTGTTTTGAGTCCAGCTCATAAAAAATTTGCATATCTTTTAAGTATCTAAGTTTCTTCTGGCCTAAACACAAAAGAATCTCTAGAGGCACAAACCTCAAAACGAGTATAATGAATAAATGCAAAGCACTTTGCATACTAATACAATCCTATTGTTACATTTTTTCTTATAGAAGGCAATTATTTATTGCAACCAGTTTTGGCACATCTTTGTAGCTGCAGCATATAGATGCATTGTCAGTGTTGCACAAAAGGAAACTTATCAAATTCTTTTTTTCTGAATTACTTAGGCAATGCAAAACCTGAAACTCTTTCAGAAAATTGCCAAAGAACCACATTTTACCCAAGTGGAAATTCATCTTCCTTTTTTTTCCCTGTTGTTTCTGTTCTATAATTACATCCTTAACACTGTAATACCTATTTAAGAAAACAGAAGAGAAATGATAGGAATAACTCTTACTCCTGAAAAATATTGCCTGGGGAAAATAAGAAATAAGCAACCTGGAAAGCAATAGTCTGAATATATGAGTGTCTTTAATAATAAGGTGTATGTATTTTGGTCACTGCCTTATTTTTTAAGTGGTCTCACTCTGAAGCTCTTTTTGTTAGTATGAAGTTCCTAAGTAAACACAATATAAACTATATTAGAGGCAAAATCTCTCCCTATTCTTTGCAAAACATTGAGGGAAAGAGACTAAAAGATCAGCTGAAACTCTCTATTAAAATAAATTTCTAGGAAATATTTTTCACTAAGCAGGTACACCTCAGAAAATTCACAGTCTCAAAACTTCCATATAAATGAAAGCAAAACATTGCCTGCCCTGTTCTCAACGATCTGTTGCCGGTCATAAATACATGTTTTGAGAAAATGCTTAATGAAGTAAAAGCTTAATGAAATTTCCTAAAACATCTTTTAGAAAACAACCGTAAAATAGATGAGAACTGCACTGAAAATTTAAAGCAAAAGTAGAAAAGCACTGAACATGGGGTGAAGGGGATTTCTAGAGGTGTGAGGTACCATCCCTTAAGAGGGGCTGGGCTACACCTAAGCTACTAAGGACAGATGTTTGTCTAACCTGGCATCGCCAGTGATGGAATATCCTGAGGTTTGTTTTTTTTTTAACCGCTAACTGTGCTCAGTATTGCAAAGTTCTTTTAAATCCTAACCTAAATCTCACTTGCTAAAAAGAAATTCCATTATCTCTTATACTGTTCTAAGCGGACATGAAAGATAATTTATTACCCTCTCTTTGCAATAATTAAAGAATAACTCTAATTATAACACATATGCTTTTTGATGGTTATAATTTTAACTAAATCAGGCAATTGGAAGGTTAACTACTGACTGGAAATTATCACAGTTTAAACAAAGCATAGATAATGAGTCTCACTCTTAAAAATTATACTTATAAAATATGAAGCCATGTTAAGAAATTCTTTCGTTTAATTAATTACCAAGATGGATAATCACATTGAATTTACTTTGCAGTTGCAGTGTTATATGCATATATTTACAGTCAGGTGATTCAAATGAGTAGGATGCAAGGCAACAAATTATTCAAAATAGAATAAACATGGTTATGAAAAAAAGGCTGTAATAACAATTCCTGAACTTATTACTCCTCCATGAAAATGGAAGTAATTCTTAGTTTGCATATGTAGATCACTATTATGATTTAGAGTAAGAAAGCTACTTAAGCACATTGATTAAAATGAGTCTGGTGCTTAATTGCTTCCCTGAGCTGTGCATATCTGTAAGTGACTTTCCTCCATTTCTAAGTGGAAAGCAGTAATAGATTCATAAAGCCTGAATATTGAGAATCTTTGGGGATCAGAAAGCAATGAAATATCTCCCTCTAACTCATTGCCGACTTGACAGCCTCTCCACTTAGCCTTCAGGTTTGTGACAATGGCTCAGACCTCCTTGTGCAGCTGTGGGGCCAATGACCAATGCTACACACTCCTTTGGCCGTGCTTTAACCTTTTCCAGCACATCCAGAACCAGTACCAACTCCAGGACACATGGACAAACGTGTTCCTCCCAAAATGTCCACCTTGAAAACTCATGACGCAGGCACTCACCTCCCACCCTGGCACTTCCAGTACCCACCTCCAGGCCAGTCACAAGCTCAGGTGGGTTTCAGCAACCCAAGAGTCAGGAAAAGCTCTGTGTACTGATAAATCAGCAACACCACCATGACCTGAAAAGTTTCTTCCAAGTGAGTTTGTGCTACAGGAGATAAGTGTTGAGGTGCCGATTCTTGTCCATTGGGTGCTTGCTCAGCCATACGTTGTGTGTATGATCATAGCACCAAAACCTAGTAATTGATTTGACAGAGTGCAGATAGCTGTGGTAACTACTTGGATGTTTATCCATCTTGTTTAGTAATCATGTATCACTGTCTTTCTGTCTTTCCTGGTGTCCCTGAGAAAGCAGCAATTGTTCCTCTCTGAAGCCTACTTCTGGTTGTGCACCACACACACACCCCTGAGTAGGAGAGGACTGAAACCCTTTAAAAGGATCAAATCCTGCCTTTTCTCCTTCAGACCCTCTGTTTACCACAGATCCCTGGGGAGAAAGTAGTGTTTGGCATTCCAAGGAGAGTAATTGTTTAAATCTCTCTGGAAAGTGCGGTGCATGTTACTGATCTAAATCAAGTTACCAAATCCAAACAGTTCAAGATACATGTTGTCTTGTGAAAATCATATTAATTTATTGTTTTGAATTTACCTTTGATTTTTTTAAATAGGATGAACTGAAACGTCAAAGGTCAATTTTCCATCTGAGTGTCAAAAATGGAAAGAGACGATGATGACAAAATTTCCTCAAATTCCTCACTACCTGAAAGCAAGAAGTGGCATGGCTTTTGAAGGGGTCATAAAAGATAAAGCTATAATGAGGAATTGAAGAATCTGATCTATATTCTAGTGAAGAGTTCTGACTCCCACAGACAAATATATATTTTCTGTAATTATGTAAAAATCAAGGACACATCAAAGAAAAAATTTACTGTTGCTAATTCTCATGATAAAGGTCTGTAATTGGCTTTTAGCAGTACCGTCTATAAATGCACTATCCTTATCTATTTCTATGGTATATTTGGCAAATACCCAGAGTGGATTTTTAATAAGAGATATTGTTTTAGAGAATTAAGAGGGTTTTGTACAAATATATAATAAATAGCTACAACATACATGCATATGTATACACATAGCTATGCATATGCACATATACCTATAGCTGAATAAAGATTGTTTCAAGGTAAGTTACATTCAAGAAAAGTATTTATTATTCTTAAGGCTTGTGCAACATTTCTGATACCCACTTCATTTGTGTTGTGCTTGCTGACGTGGAAGAGAATCTGACCTTACTGGAAGACCAATTTTTCTTCCAGTCCCAACACACAATAGGAATATTTCTTTTCACCTCCCTGGCAATAGATTGGACTGAGAGGTTTCTTTGTTGTGCTACAATAAAAGGTGACTCTATCTAGGTTTTCTTTATGATTAAAGTTTGACATTTTTAGGCTGGCTGGCATCAGTTTTTCCATACTTAGTGTTGTCGTAAAGCTATACTAGGCAGAGGAAAAATATATTGCTTCATTGGCATAGTAAAAAAAAAAATCCTGAAGAATTTAGGCAACAATGGAGGGTAATTATGCCTTGTGCATCTAAAAAAATGAGAGGACAATCAGGTTGGAAGGTTGAAATTTCTACATTCCCTCTATCGTCTCCCTTTTCTCATTACAGCGGTTACAGGGGTTTACTCTCTTTCCAATTTTTCAACAGGCAGAACAAGGGCTATGTTCCTCAGAGATGTTTGGAAGTAGTATTCCCTCTTTCATTTCAAGATCTGTACTTAGATATACAAATGCCTTTTACTGACACATAGTAATAAGTCTTTAATACGTGACCAGCTATTTTTTTTCTTTGCACAGCCTCCATTAGATTCAGATTTTTGTGTTTGCTTCTGATGGAATAATTCCTGGTATAGGGCCTTCATGGGAGAAACTTCACCGTGAGAAGAGAGTGTGCTGACAGAAGTAGGGAGTCACTTCTGCCAAGGGAGTAATGAGGGGGCAAAGATTCTCACAGATAAATATTTCTAAGGAATTTAAGGCTGGATAGGACACTAAAAAAGTCACGCAAGACAACCTTGTCTGTGTGACTAAAACATTACATACTAGCTGTGCATTCAGCACAATATCTTGCTTTTGGTCAAGCGTAACTGGTTCTTGGTTGACACATCTTTCTGAGAGTAATCCAGTTGTCATCTGAAGAGACAGAGGGCTCTGGTACATACCATCCACTGTAATAGTTTGTTCTGCTGGCTGAGTCTCTACACACACATGAAATTATTTGCCTTTTCTTCCCTCCATCTTTGCAAACACCCACTCCCTGCCCCTTTATGTCTAATTTTGGGTTTTTAGCTTTGACTAATGTCTCATTTATGATTCCACCACAAACGCAACTTCTTTTTCTGCCTTTCACTATCAAGTTAAGGGTAGACACTACAACAGATTGGGTTCTATTTGTAGTCAAACATTGCAAATAATGTCTTTGTGGCTTTTCTGTACCACCTCTCAATTTTTCAACTGCATTAAAAAATTGTGTGTTGTACGCAGAAATGTGTGCAGTTTATACAAAAAATTGAACCGCTTTAGACAGGAAAGCTATGACCGGGGTGGCTGTCAGATGCTATCATTCACTGCAGTCTCTGATTACCTTTAAAAATGTAAGTACATATCTTCCTCTGTGTAAAGCCAGCAGGTCTCTGCGCGAACAGGGGGACAGCTGGGAGACGCACTCTCACATGGCATGGCATTGCACAGACATAGAGAAGCATTACTTATATCACCCTGCAGTTCTGGAAATCCAGCCACAAAACCTGGAAATTTTACTCGGTTTTTTCGTTTGCTTTATTATTTTTTGTACAATTTATCTCGTGGCTAAGATGTCCAAGATCCCAAAATTCGAAATTTCTCTTCCTGTTTTCCCTAAGGATTTGATCTGTCAGACCTTCCTCAGCACGCCCTGAATGAATGAGATTTTATTGCTACAAAGAGAGAGACAATCCTTGAAAAATGGATTTTCTTCCTTCTTGCATTTTTCTTAAAGAGGCATTATACCATCTTGCTCAGCTATGTCTCAAGTCTTTCATCTTTCAGATGAATCAGTCTGTTTAAATTTAGGATTAAACACTATGAGAAGAGCTTAAGTTACTATTTTTTCTCTTAACAACACAGAGGCCTTTCTCTGTAACATCAGTCCAATGAAGGCTTTTGCCTCAGAAACAGTTAATTTTATGATCCAGCTTTTGAACACTTTTATGTTGGGATGTCATTTGCAATCTGGAATTCAGGCTGATATATAAATCATAGCAATAGTTTTATTCATAATGAATTGCACCTCAGTTCACTAGCAGTGCCCTGGAGAAGAAGAAACTCCTCCTGATTCACAAGGGAAGGTAATGTAACTGCATGAGCCTCTTACTGAACACCTATCGCTTCCTGTTGCCATTCATAAATCCATTGTCATTTATTTGGAATTACAGCTAGGGGTTTTTACGGACAAAATGTCTTTCCCTGTCCTTATTTGGTGTTTTATGCTATTAGCCCATCCTTTGTCACACAGGATGTTTCCCAATGACTATATCAAACTCTCCAGGCAAAGCTGCTGTAAATTTAGATAAGTATATATGGCTTCCCATAGATATCAAATTCAGTTACTCTCTAAAAGTCTTATGGGATTTGGAAAAGTAAATAAGATAACCTGGAAAGACAGAGTCTAAATTATTATCCCTTGTGCTTTAAAACAATAAAATATACTACTTTTTTTTTAAGGCGATTTCCCTAACTCTGGCTGTAGAACAGAATTTCTATCTTGGAGATATCTGTTTCCTCATACTTGCCATGCCTTTTTCAATCCCTGCCCAGTCTCTTTCCTGTTAACATACTAAAAAAGAAATAGGTAAAAAAAAGACAAATTACATGTAATAATGTTTTCTCTGCCAAGGCAAAAGCACCAAATGTCTGTAAAAAAATGCAGATAAATAAAGATAAATAGTGGCTTGAGACCTCTCCAATTGAATGATTCATCATCTAACTGCTTCTCTCTGATATATTTGTTGCTAACAACATTTATGCCATATACCTGAGCTCAGATATGACATAGCCTACCATGAAAAGCATAAACAGCTTCCTGCTCTACTTGAAAACTCTTTTTAAGCTGCCTTATTATCTGCTATTACTACATTAAATTGGCACAAAGTAGGTCCTTTCCAATATGGTTATACATCAGCCTTACTAACTTATTTTTGCCAATGAATAATTCCAGCGCTTCTTAATATTTTAACTTTACTTGTCCTAGGATTTTATTATTATTATTATTCATTCAAGGACTCACATGAAAAATAAGATGTCAGATCTTTAGGGAAGGTGCCTATGAGAAAGAATGAGGACAGTATCACAGTATCACAGTATCATAAGGTTGGAAAGGACCTCTGGATCATCGAGTCCAACCTATAACCCAACAGTAACACCAACACTAACAGCATCATCTAAACCATGACACTCAGTGCCTCATCGAGTCTCCCCTTAAACACCTCCAGGGTCGGTGACTCCACCACCTCCCTGGGCAGCGCATTCCAATGGCCAATCACCCTTTCAGTGAAGAACTTTTTCCTAACATCAAGTCTAAACTTTTCCATATGAAGCTTGAGTCCATGCCCTCTAGTTCTGTCATTGGGGATGAAATTTGAATAAACACTTCCTCATTTATGACACTGAAGAGTCAAATGTAAAATGCAGCTGACAAAAATAAAGAAATCTAAAAAGTACACTAAAATGATTTGATCCAATATATTCCAATAGCTAAAACAACAGGTTTTAGCGTCTTTATTAAGTGATATAAGAATATGTGCAAGGATGGTTCAAATAATTCATTCCATCTTGATGTGAGTAGATAAATAGAATAGGATTTTCATGATTGTAAGTTTGGGACTGGGCATCTGCATTCCCTTTCATATCAATGTACCTAAGAATGGTACTTCTGAGCAGATCAGAAAGTCATATTGTGCAGTACATTGTTGCTGAGAATCCCCATTTCATATGGATTATTTTAGTACACAGAAAAATAATAGAAGTAACTGTATCATCTAAGGCTGCTTGAGAATCACTTTGTGCTTATTGTTATGAAAAATGCCAAATCTAACTATTTTTGCTGCATAACTGCAGTAATGAGGAAACTGAGAAACAGAAAAGCAGTTTAAGTACTAAAGAATTAAAGAACAAAATATCACAGTTCACCATAATGTTAACGAAGGTCTATAGATGCAGAGCTGGTATTGTATGGAGCACAGACTGGGAAGCATAATGGTTGTATAGCATGGACTGAACACATGGTGCTGCTAATGACTGGAGCCATATGGAAAAAGGAATTACCCAGCCAAAAAGAACAATAAAAGATGACAATAAGTAGGAGCATATATGAAACAATACATATTAGAAATTGTTTAAATTTACATGGAGTGTAATTCTAGCTTGAAATCTTTACACTCAGCCACAGTCAGGCACGCTGTGCTCAGGAATCAGTTGGATGTTTGCCATATTTTGAAAGAGTAAGTATTACACATATACATACCATATTGGCCGTGTTATACAGAACTCTAAATAAAAATGCCTTCAATTTGTTTGAGTAAGAGTTTAAACTTGATTTCTGTATAAGAAAGATGACATTGGAGCAGCAAACAGACCCTGAAGGGGCTGGTGAATATGCGTCAGGAGCCCTCACCAGCTGCAGTTCCCGACAGGTCTCAGCCCACAGTAGCTCCAGGGTGAGCACGGCCTGCAGACTTTCCACAGTGTGAAAGGTTCTGACCAAGAACTGCTCCTACGTACTGCCAAATGTTAACCTGAATATTGGCTGATAACTCAGTCAGCACTAGGACAGGCCATGTGGATAGGTGATGAGTGCACTGAAAGATTTCTGTAAGGTGAACAGCAATTGCAGTTGTAAGCCAAAAATTAATAAGTTGTTTGGTAAAAAGATCCCAGCTGCTAAACAATTTCCCTACTTAGCAGAACAGAGACCAGCCAGAGCAATAGTGCTTTCCATCTTTCCAGTTTTTCCTGTTAACTCTAGCCAACGTGCAAACAGCAGCACAGTGGGTTGAAGTTTTCCAAAATATTTAGTAAAGATGAAGACAAGTTGATAAATTACTTTACTTGTGTAAGAAAGTACAGCAGTTAATGATGTGTAATTCATAGTACTTTGCTTCCAAACAATGCTATCACAAAATGGACTTTCCCTGCTTTGGTTTCCAATACCATCTTAGAATTCTGGCAAATCTGCAGTTCTGCCTGAATCTTTCCTCTGCTTAGATGAGATTTAGCCCCAAAACTGGATTAGAAAGGTGTCCTCAGACCCCAAACCTGGTCTTTTAGGTATCACATAAATATACACTCTTTCATACACTGACCAAAGTCTGGTTTTAGACAGGTTCAAGTTCTCTTAAGTCATATTGGCTGTCCCAGAGCCTCACCTTCAATGGGCACCAAGTTTCTTCTCATTTTGATGGTGTGCAGAGTGAAACAGCCTATTTTCCCTACAAAAGAATATCTGATATTTGCACAATGAATTTGAACTTTGCCCTTCATATTTTTTTAGAAAAATATATTCCATATTTAACTGCTTTATCATCATATTTGCTGTATCTCTGCAGCACATGACAAGTGTAGGATTATTTTCCTGACTAGTCACTGAACCCAGCAGTATACAAGCTATTTCCAGCCATGAATGGCATTTTTGCTTTCCCCAGGTGACGTCTGGTCTGCCTATCAGCCCCACAGAAACTGGAGCAAAGACCCACAGGAGCCTCTCTGCTGCTTTAAACTAGATCACAGACAACCTCTGCACAAGACACAATAAAACACAATAACATTTCTTGGAGAGTGGGTAAAGATGTCTCGTTTGATGGGAAGATGAATGGGGTTGAGTAAATATTTAATATATTGTAAATAAAACGTCACAGAGCACAATTCTTGTCTTTTCAGCTCATACAAATATTGTTTTCAGGTGGTGGCAATGCACTGACCTGGGATGACCTGACCCCACACCTTCACCCAGTCATCCTCCTCCTTGAACCAAGGACTCCTCGCAACAGAAACAGAAGTGTACAACCTGGAGGTCACTTGTGATGTCCCTCATGGTTTCCCAGACTGTGCAGGGCTGAGACACTTGCCAAGGAAATCCCTCTCTCCCACAGTGCAGACAAGCCAAAGCTATCACAGGAAAAAAAGCTTCCAGATCATTATTGTTTTGAGGCAAGCAGAATAAATCCCTTTAGGAGAAGAGCCCTGTTTCAATCATGTTTCATCCCAACTTGACTGCTCCTCACGTCCCTGACAGTCCTAACAGCAGCTCTAATTGAAGTTTGAGAAAGCATGAGACTTTGTATAACATCACCCAGGTTTTATGGCACTTCAAGGAAGATTTTGTAACTGCTCCAAGGCTTTATACAACACAATCAATATTCACATTCTTCGTGATTTGCCCAAAGAAGGACATAATTTTACTTCCAGTCATAGATAGAATATATAATTTCATTGTAAATTATAGCATTTCCTGAAATATTTTACTTTTAACAATTTGATAAAACCCACTAGATGAGATCTCAACCATTTGCTGGTCAAATATGATCAAATCATATTGGATTGTCCTATTATCTTGCTCATCAGGTTTCTTGTTATGTGTCTATATTTTTCGCAGCAACATGATTTATTTTTTTTAGACTTGTTTGTTCCAAACAAATCTTCTTTTGGGGCTTCCAAGGAATTTTTCCTCTGAATTAGAAAAAAAAATTTCTTGAGTCCCACTTCCCAATGTTTCTAAAGCTGCTTTTGGGCCATTTTACTTTCACTTAACACCTCTGTCTTCGTTTGACTTAACTGGGTTTCCTGTTAGGGCTGTCAGTTCTAACGAGCATCCTTCTGTCTCATTCAAATGGAGCTCCTCATGAATATACGTGTGTTAACTCCTGTCTGTTTCAGTTGTCATCAAAGCCTGACCATTTTCCAGCCTCCATTAGTTCTGTTATTCAGCATTTTGCAGGATTTGGTCTGAAAGACATATGTATTTGTGACAATCCCCAAGCAGGAAAATTTTCAGGATCAATCTCTAATTTAGAAAAGGGCAAGAATGGGAAAATAGAAGTAACTGTGAGCAAGTTAGCCTTCCAAAACTTCAGCTCATTTCCTTTACTAGTTTATGAGGCACTCATTTGTTGTGAGAATGTGCAGGAAATATTTTGCAGTTATCACAGCTTTGTAAGTGACAGCCCAAAACTGAAATGCTGGAGTCACAGCTCCCGCTCAGCTGGGGGAAACTCCTCAAACAGCTGTAGTTACAGGTACAAACAGATGGTTTCTCTCCCATATCTACCTCTTCCTCTTCTGAAGCGAAAAGAATTTTGTTCAGTGGAGCTTGAAGAGTGGTGTTTCATCGCAACAGACACATCTCTGTTTCCAAATTAATAATTCAATATTTCCCATTAATTCTCCAAAGAGCATGTGCTCTTCAGCAGGAGATGGCTATAAAATGTAGCTAAGGTACTCTGCTTGTGAGTCATTAATGCATTAGCTGGCAGTCACTGAATTTGATGAGTGTTGACACACACCCCATGTCCTTCCATGTTTATCATTAAATCTATCTCAGCTTTCTTATACCAAAACAAGTAAACGGGGAAACAAATCACTTCTGATTTATTTTCCTTAACCTTGGGAGTGAGAACAATATTTCTTTTTTTTAAATAATTAACTTTTTTGTCTGCAAGATCATTACTGTACTCTGAAAATCTATGGCTCTTCCTCGGTATCTTTTAATGTTTTCTGAATCCAGTCTATATGTGCATTGGACACCTGGGATTCATAACTGGTGTTAAACTACAGCCATTAAAAATGCAAGGTCATTTTGGAAATGGAAAAAATCAGGCAAGCATCTTTCAAATCTGTACCTAGTTCTTTTCACTCCTCATTAAATTTCAGTTGGTGAAACCTATTGATCTTGCTTAATCTTTTATCGGGGGAGGTACACCATACACAGACCATCTGGTGGTGTATAACAGGTTAGCCACGGCGGGCTTTTAGGGGTTCAAACTAGCCTAATATTGCCCAACAACTGTCAATCCTTACTGTGAAAGGCAAGCTTATGTTGCTGTGATCCCATTCCTTGGACTGACCCTTTCAAACAACTTGTATAATAGTAAAAAAAATGCTGGGAGAATTTTCTACGAGAATCAATTAAAAGCAGGTGCCCTGTAGAGTGAATGAACTTGGTTGTTCATACAGTAAATTATCCTTTCCCTGGCGAGCTTTGTTTTCCATCAAGTGAATATCTATTGCTTACTCCAGAAATGCTAGGGTGAGTGATAAAGTTATCGAGGAAAGATTCATCTCATGATCATAAAGCACAAACCAAGTAGTTCAATCAACGATGCTGGGTGACATTATGCAGCCCAGCTCTAAAGAAGAACATCTTTAATGTTAATGAGCCAACCTTTGAAAAATATCATTCATCACATCAATCAACAACAACAGTAAAACATTTCAGGTATACCTGATAATTACAATGGCTACATCTGATTGATAAACTTAGAAATCAGAAAAGTGGTAAATTTAATGTCATATGTCTAACACACAGGTTGCAGGTATTTCACAGCATCATTTTAACTGGTCTTCCTTTTTCCATTTATAAGATATTATGTGAATAACCCTTGTTTATGTCATCGTATTTTATGGTTTGGAGAGTTAAAAGCTTCTGTGCTACTTTACTTACTGTCTCCTAAGGACATACATCTTTATACGCAGTTTGTGAGGCAGAAAGACCTAGATACTCAGAGATGGAGTTATGTTACCTTTAAAAATATTTATAGCATCCTTTCTTCTTTTAAATTACACCCGTCAGTCAAACACAGCACTCAACTGAAGAAAGCTTAATCTAAAACCTGTGCAAGCTGCTCGGCTGCTCCTTCTTCAAGCAAGTCAACTTCCAGTTTTCACTTCCAGACAAAGCCATGCTGTGCTTCTGTCAGATCTAAGGTGGACATTTTTTTTCTCTTTTATCCCCTTGGACGGGTCTGGGTATTTCTAGAGCCAACAGATGATAAGACCAAGGTAAGACAGTTCCACAGTGATTTAATGAGCTACTCATAGCCTACTGATGATCAGAAAGGCCTTTCCCAGCTTTCCTGTAGCTCCCTTTAAGTACTGAAAGGCTGCAATAGGGTCTCCCTTGAGCCTTCTCTTCTCTAGGTTAAACAAACCCAGCTCTCTCAGTCTGTCTTCATATGGGAGGTGTTCCAGCCCTCTGATCATCTTCATGGCCATCCTCTGGACTTGCTCTAACAGATCTGTGTACCTGACACTTCCCTGGCAGTACGATGGCTGTCATATGAGCTAGGCTATATTGGGTCCCCAAGTGTAAGGATAGGCTCAGATGTAGAGGCAGAGAGCTTGGATATGAAATTCTTGCTCTGGGGAAAGAAATGCATTCACTCCACGTTACTTTGTGGGAGGAAATAATAGGTCTTCATAGAACATTCCCTGTTACTTGTCAGGAGGGTCATGGACATGCACAGGGAATTCCTGGGGTGAGAATCTGAGTTTTTGAGGCAAAGAAGGAGTTCTAACTTGCATAGTCACTAGTACTGCCTCTGCCCTTCTCTTTCCAGCCTGATTTTGCTTGATACTTTTTGACAAAGTAATATTTCAATTTATCTTATACTTCTAGTGATTTGAACCATGCCCAGGCAACAGATGTGCCCACATTTTTAGCATAAATTAATTTCAATAAAGGTAAGGCAGGAAGTTTTATTTCTTTAATGTATTCACAAACACTATATTTGGTTTCCAGGCAAGAGCCCGATGTTCTGCACAAACACCACTAATGAGCCCCTCTAGGCTCAGAAGGTAGGAGCACAAGGTGCACCTGCAGGACCTTGTGTGCCACACCAAGCATGAGCAGCCCAGAGCTGTCAGATGGGACTTCTGCCATGACCAGATGAATTCTTTCCACCTCAAACATCTCCTCATATCCTCATACACACCAGAAAGGGCACAGTGCACCTCAGTTACACGCATGATGTCAATCATGCTGGTCAGTGAGAAACGGTGTTTTTCTTTCAGGGTGCTGCAGGTCAGTGATCTGATCCTCCTTAGCTTGAAACACTTCACTATACAGGAGTATATTTGCCTTGATGGAAAAAATCCATGCTCCTGGAATACGTACAGTGATATGTAAATACTACCCCTGAGACTGGTAACTACGTTCTGATTATTCCCTGGGGCTTAGAATTGCAGAATCATAGAACTATCTGGTTGGAAAAGACCTTTGAGATCGAGTCCAACCCTACTTGTCCACTAATAAACCATGTCCCTAAGATTCTCATCAACCCAGGCTTATGGATGAATCTGTGAAAGCATTGCTTGTGGGTAGGCTGGGGAGAGGAAAGGTAGGTGCTGTCACTGTCCTGTCTCTCCAGCTCCCAGTGTTTGTATACACAATATTAGAGTTTTGCAGCTCTTGACCACTCTTGTCCTAAGATGGGATTTACCTACCCTGAAGTGTTTCTAGCATCTCTGCTATAGCCTGAGGTGCCCCACAGGCCTCTTACAAACAAGATGTTTTTCTTCTGTGCCTGGCCAATTCCCTTCACCTGGTACTTTTGCAACATTCCACTGGTCATTAATCGAGAACTTATTTCAGTGTTCACAGCTGAGTAATATACCTGGATTTTCTTTTATTTCCATTAAACACCCAGGGAGGGAAAAAGAAAACCAGTTAAAAAACTGGAGATCTTCCTTAGAAAAGGGAACTTCATATTCCTCTGGGCCACTTGCTCCTATATTTTATTCACTCACACAGTCCCCACCAGCTGGCAGCCACCAGTAGCTAAATTATAGAGGATGTTACAAAATATGCATAGCTATAAAATTTGCAGCAAGCATCAAGAAGAAAGGAGAGTTTTTATGAATTCTTTTCTTGCTTAGGTGAGAATCTTCTCTTTTCTCTGCTCTGTGAGCTAATATGGTTTAGGAATATTTTAAAAATAAATAACCCACTATATATCAGGCTTTAAACAACATAATTCCATAAGGTCTGCTAGGATAAATTAAAGATGAAGAAGTCTTCAGAAATCTCTGACCACTTTGGGAAAACAAAAAAAGCCAGTGCTGGTGTTTATACAAAACAAGCTACACCACGTCCAAATTTTATGGATAAATAGCAAATCTTCAATTAAAATGGATCTGTTCCTGATATTTCTTCTTAAACAAATCTCAGTGTAATAAATAAATTAGCACATTTGCCTGAATACTAATAAAAGAATCTTTTCAGCACTTGTGGGTCTATGAGAAGCTGAAAGAAAACTACTGAAGTTTGCAGACCAGGCTTTGATCTCACCCCCTGAGCATCACCAGCCAATATAAAAGTCTCCCAGACATCCAGAGATCCTCCTCTGCACTCCCCTCCTCCCAGCTTTGGATCTCCTGATGTCCTATGTGGCCAGCTGCAGGGGCCATGCTCATGAACAAGTTCTAGGCATGGCCACAAAGTTACACCAACATACAAAAGTAATTCAACAGTCATTGGGAAAGAAAGATGAAAAAGGCGCAAGAGGCTGTGCATTCTGGTGAGGAGAGATCCCTCAGAAAGACAGAAATAAGAAGTTTTTTCTTTCCCATTCCTCATGCTGCTTCCTTTAAATTATCAGATGATTGCTTTAGATATTTAAGATGGCAAATTAAAATTAAATTCCACCAAAAAAAATATCATGAGTATTCCTGCACTTCTATAGCTAATCCACAAGCCATGGAACATGAAGAGATCAAAGAGATCTGATTGTTGAATGAATTCTAGGCAAACTAATTTGTCCAAGTAAGAACTGACACACACCTTCACCAGAAGCAACCTAAAAAAAGGGTTGTTCTTCATACGATCCATCTTTAATGTCTGTGTAAAATGCTCCTGAAAACTATGAAAGCAGATCATGAAAAGTATGAGGCTGAAGACCAGTACCTGAAAAGGACACCTTTTTCTTTCCTTGACATAGTCCCACTACATTGGTGTACATTTGTCCCAATGCGTCTGATTTATTAGTTATGAGAAAAAGACTAATGTGATTCCTGAATAATACAAATAATGGACAAAGATTGATCTGATCACAGACTTTTGAGACCCAAGCCATCCGTCAAACTTATTCCTACTCTTATTATCCAACATCCTTTCCTTTGGGAAGGCCATCAATAAATCTTGTGTCAGCAAGTCAGATGGTACAGCTTCAAAGGACAAAGTAAGCAAAAATCAAAGATAAAGGACACCAGGAATACCATAAAATACTTTCTTTCCTGCATCTTCAACTGCGATTGTCTACATCTAACACAGATAACAACACCAACAAGATCAAAGAACTAGGAAATATATACGTAGAAATCTATATTCTATATATACTATATATAAATATAGAATATACAAACATATTGTATCTATAAAACATGTTCTATACAGGATGTATAGAAAGATATAGGCATATAGAAATATAAAAAGCTTAGGATAACAATACAACTCAGTCAAATGTGTCACTCATTTTATGAAGTAATTTTGTTTTTTCCTTTATAAGAATGTTTTACACTTCATAGTTCTCAGAGACCCTGGAAACCTCCAGAACTACACATTCTGTATACTTTGGTAACACTTTCCAAACTTTAGGGAAATGTGAAGAACCATATTTGTAGAGGATCTTGGCTAGGGATATAGTCACCAGAGTCCTGTTTGATTCAAAACAAAACCAGAAGAGTCAGGTATGATGGACCAGGTGACCTCCAGTATACTTACCTATATAAGCAAGAATCATTCAGTGAGGCAAAGTATTCACTAGCTTATATGAAATCAGCAAATAGATTTGCTGCAGTGTGACTGTATGAATTAGAGTAAAAATCTAGAAATTATACAGACTGATGTCCACACTGGACCTCTCCCTTTGACAATACAACCTTCCACTCAAACTAATAATGTGTACTGCAAAAGACACCTTTAACAAAGAAAAAATGTACAGTTTGTGGTTTCCAAGACTGAATAAGACATTCCGTCAACATGCAAAATGAACTAATTCAGCCATTGCAAATGAACAGATTCACAAAACAAAAGATAAACTTTCCACATCTCATTTAATTTATGCTATTGTGTTTCCATTCTTCACTGCACTGTGAAAAGAGCTTTACCCATTCTCTAAAGTATTCAAATGTTATAAAATTTAATAATCAAAACAAAAACAAATATACATTATTAACTGCTTGAGAGAATATCTTAAACGAGCAGGAGAATAAAGGAAATATCCCTAATTCACAACTGTTTGCAGTTTCTGCACTAGAAGTCTTCCTAAGGGTGCCTATGAAGAAATGTGCAAGAACTGGATGCAGTAGGGACCAGAGACACTGCTGAGGACAGAATTTGGTTTTCCACATTAAAATTTTTATAAGGGTATCCAAAACCTTCAAAAATTTAAACCTGATGTATTGGAGTTTGGTTTTGCTCCTTGTGTTGGGTGCAGATTGAGATACAGATCTCTGAGGATGACTCTACACAGAAAATCAGAGGTTTGAATAATTTATCATATCCATGACATATTTTAAGGTTCGATTGCCTCTAGTGCTTTCACTTTCAATTTTGTTAGGCAATTTTAGATTTTTAAGTTTCCCACACGCTTGAGTTATACTTTCAAAATGCAATGTTTAATTTTACTGAAGGTTCCTCAGATGAACACAGACCGAGCTGCCTTTTAAGAAGGCAGGGGATTTTTGAAGCACAAACATGTCACTACAGATTGCAACCCTGTACCATAAGAGTCATCCTAAAATTTTAAATAATCAAAGAGTTCTATTCCCTGTCTGAAGAAAAAAGCAATTTTCAGTGATGTTTACAGATCTTAAACTGGGGTGATATCTTCAGAAAGCCTAATCTCAGCTGACAAACTGTCACTACACAGAAAATCAACAACAAAACATGGCGATTTTCACTGCTTTTACAGCCAGATCTTTTTCTGAAGAGGACAAAAGTCAGGAGTTTTGTAATCATGCCTTGAACTTCTGCAACAAGTTGTAGAATTCTCTCATGGTACAGACATGAAGAAACTAGAACAGTTCTCACATTGTTACATAAGAATTTTTAATGATTTTTTAAATGCCCTAACCCAAGGTGTATTTTTCATTTTTTGATCTATTAAAGAAAATTCTTGATTTACTATCATGAATCCAGTAGTAATAATGCTATTTGGCATGTTTTTGTCTTACAGGCTGCAAAATACAAAAGTCTATTTTCCTTAAAGAACCTCTCCTGAAATGCATTTCTCTGTCTTTTGACATCTATAAATATGTATTTAAAGGTAGTAATTTTACATCATTCTTTCCCTTTTGTGTAGGCAGTTTAAGTTACCCACTCACTTAACAGGACTCTTTCTGTACTCTAATGTCAGTTTCAATCCTGCCTTGTCCTTGAGTACCTATCAGAAGGAGAACACACATCCAAGATGCATTTTCTCTAAGGCTTTAACTTGCCATCTTCTTTAATTAAAGAACCATGAGGGTGTTTACAGCAAAAAAAAAAAAAGAGGTTGTTCTTTCTTGTGAAGCTCAGGGAAAGGACAACAGGCTATGTCGACAGCAACTATAAACACATTCCCTGTGTCTTAAAAAGCCCCAACAAACCAATTTTGACAGCAAAGTTTAGGTCTGCTGTTGCTTCAGAGAGCATCGTATATACTGTTCATTTCACAGGGGCGGCAGAGTTGGCCAAAGTGCTCCCAGAGAGGGTTAAGTACACTTTGCCAGGATCAGAATTAGCCCCAAACTCTTCTCCTGTACACTGCCCACAACTTTGCTTGGATCTAAAGCATTTGTGGATAATGATATATATTCCTGAGCAACCTCTTTCATCATTATTTCACTTAGAGTGATTTTACGAACATTTCTATTGTAGAACTGCCTTTACTCAAGCCAAAGTTAGAAAGAAGCTTTTAAATAACTTTTTTTTCTGATCTCTTTAGTCTTCAAGAAATCACCCAAGCCAAAGAGGTGCTGTTATTCTTTATCTCTGAAGAAACACAGGGTACAGGAAAAAAACAACCTGGTTTGAGAGAAAAATATTTCAACAGCCAATTGTTTTTAAGTATATGTAAAAATAAAGCTCTTAAGTTGCCTTCATTTTGTCTTTTGTCTTCAGTAATTATTCAGCTTTCTTAGGATTCCTGTAAAGAGTATACTGGGCACCTTTCCCTCATTTTGGCAGCAAGCAGAAATAAAACATGCCATACAGTAATTTTCACTCAAAACTCTTTTAAAATTACACACATTTTCAACTAGAAAGAAATGCCCCAGTTTCTTAATGAGAAACTGAATTCTGGCTGGTTTTATACTTCCAAGTTCAACCCATCTCTCCGTGACTCTGGAAGTCAGAGAGACACCACTGAAAAAAAATCCAAGTCCTGCATGCTAGACATGCACCAACAGAACTGGAATAATGGAAATACCAGTGGAGTCTAGAAAACTGCAGGTACTTTGTTACTTTAAGAGGTAAATAAGTCCTTAAACACATTTATGATCCTCTGATCCTAAACTACAGAAGGGAAATTACTGCTTTGTCATGAGAATTTGCTGAGCTGCTGAGGTTACAAGTGTTGTACCTGAGCTGTAAGGCCACCTGAGTTGAGACATTTCCATTGGCACTTTTAAGCAGCCCAGTCTCCCTTAGAGGATGCTGAACAGCAGTTCTTTCTTACGTCTGTGTCAGCAGGGCTTCAGTTCAAGAGTCCTAGGAGATTAATGACACTTCAATATTCTAGGTGTCTATATTTTGTCCAAATGCCACAGACCATGTCTATTTTGCTTTTACCTGCAGTATAAACTGACCTTTTATTGTTCATTTGAAAAGTTTTTGCTTCAACATAATTTTCCTCAACTCATTTGTTGTTCCATAATAGATAGGTACTACTCAGTAAAATACTAGAAAAATTACTTTAGTCTAATAACATGTTAACACTGTATAACAGCATGATGAAAGAGGCAGTTTTGCGCTTGCTTTAGCACTTCTCCATTCTATTTTTATGGAATGAAAAACATGTCCAATTATTTAATGTTGTATTAACTTCCAGTTTGCCTCATCTAGCTGTGATTTTTCATATGATTCCATGCCAGAACTGGAGATTCCTTATAAATTATACCATGCAAATCAAACAAATGGTGGTATTAAACATTTTGTATCCTAGATTTTATTAGCATATATAAGATTTCATTAAAGTTAAATTTGATTAGTTTTCATTAGTTTATTTTCTGCTATATAGCAAAATGACTACTCTGCTGCTTGCTTTGTATTTCTGTTTTATTCTGGTATAAAAGTCAGAATTCTGCACAGTACAGTGCTGAAAGGTATGGAAATTACATAAGAATATAAAGCACTGGGAACATCCTTGGATGTCAGTGAAGTCATTTGACATTTACTGTGATGTTACACAGGGATTGGACCCTCCAACAGTGACACTCAAGGGAGCAGTAGCGTTGTATCACTTGGCAGGTGCCTGACGTAGCAGGAGTTCAAAGAGAGTATTTGTGGAAATAAACAGCAAGAAAAAAAAGGAAATAATGTAAAAATACCATGATCTATAGGGTACAAAATCTCTCAAACCAAGTATTTCCTTTCATTCTTAACAAATTGTTTACTCTTCATATAATGCCAGCGATATCATTTCTTGCCGTTTCTCTCTCATGTATCACCCCTCTCACAGCAAATCCTTCATGCCTGCTTGGTATGAAATTTTTGATAAAAAGCACAAATTCTAACATCTGGAACAATAACCAATTTTGTTAGATTAAATTCTCCAAATTTCCACTTAATTTAGTAACAGTATAAGAATTGACTATTATTTACTCACAGTGTTGGTGCAGATACAGTTCCGACCCGTAAACTTCCTGTGAAACATTTCTAGCAAATCTTTATTGATTAGGTCTCAAGATTTAGATGTTGACTGTATACATACTTACTTGCTCTGTGCATCATGTTTATACAGTAAATATTAAAAATTTCTCTTTCTACTTCTATCACATCTATTTTGAGGGAGGATAACAATATGCACATTATTTGAGGTTTTGGATGACTTTCTGTAAACCTGATTTCTACAATTGCATAGTATTGTCCTCCTTCTTATTCTTTATGCCTCTTCTATAATCCCTAGTGCTTTACTTGCCCTTCTTGCTGTTGAACTCTACATGGTATCCAGAGAACCATCCAGAACAGCTTCATGATCTCTCCCTTGCATAGTAATAAAGCATTTAGAGCCTACCATGCACAAAAATAGAATATTCCCTCCCCGTATGCATTAATTTACATTATTGCCACTGAATTTCATCTGCAATTTTATTGCCCAGTCATCCAGGATTGCAGGATCCTTCTGTACACGTTGGCAGTCAGCTTTGGATTTATCAAAACAAAGCAATTTTGTATCATCAGCCTAGTTGTTTTCCTGGCTTCACTTTTTTGTCTCTTTTTTTCTGGTCATTTATGAATGCCTTGAGCAGAACAGATACCAACAGAGCTTTTGATAGGATAACTAAAGCAAATAAGTCATCACTGCCTTTGTTTCTCACCTTTTAACTAGTTTTATTGCTCTTCTGTGACATGAAACTTTGGGTCAGTGCATTCGGTGAAGGGCCTTGCACGCATGTGATGTTAAAACTGAAGGATCAGTCCTGTCCCCATACATTTGGTATTACTGCAGTAAGGATTTCTGAAAAATTCATCACTCCTCTTCCCCACTGGTACCATCCATATTCATGAGTCTTTTGATCCCTTTCCCTCCATAGCTCCTGCTCCATTTTGGATGCAGAAATCAGGCTTCCTGCAACGCAACCACCACTCCTTATGGGCTTTAAAAGATTGGTGGTGTTTCCCACTTTCCCCTCTGCTGTTAAGACATAGTTGGATATCACATACTGCCAGGAATAGTTCATCTGTTTTACACTTAAGGTCTTCAGAGAGCTTTAGAGCAAAAGCATCCGCACCTGGCAATTCATAATTGTAAACTTTATTGATTTATTTTAAAAATGTTTCTACTGAAGTCTCAGTATGGGATGGTTCCTCAGACTCAGCCCAGCATTCGTCCCACCTTTGCTGTGATCGCTCATGCAGAGATTCGTTACACTTGCCCGTGATGCTCCCTTACACCCCTTCCTTCACTTCCACCTCAGCCCCTGCAGGCTCTCAACCTTGTCACATTTTGTGAAGGTTTCTATCATGAGCTTTTAGGCTTTCAGGAAGCCATGACTCCAAATCTTTTCTGATCCATATTCCACATTTCAGCTACAGTAACTTAGGATTTTTTTCTACTTTTCCCATTCTTACATATTATTCATGCTTTAAAAGGTGTCTTTATTACTACTAATAGCATCTTTTACACTGCTGGATTACCTGGACAGCATTTTTTTCTCCCTTCTAAACAAACTTTTCTTTTAACAAGGTCTTTCCATTTAGTGTAGGCATCTTTGGCATCCCTGATTACTTGATCCAAGAAAGGAGCACTAATATCTCTAAAAATATCAGCCCTTCACCAAATCCTATATGATATTTATCCTCTTTCCTTAGGGAAAAGTGGAACAGAAAGAATCTCACAATCCCTGCAAATCAAGACTGATTTCCTTCCAGAAATCTTAAATAACCACAAGTTATTTAGATTCAGGTCCACTTATTTGGTAAATGGATTTGTGATAAGGAATGGGAATAAAGAGAAGGTCATATTAATAGTTCTTCCTACACTACACTTTGAGAATCTCTATGGCTTCCTAAAGTGTCATACATGCTGCTGTGCTCTTGAAGGCTTATTCTGTAACCTGAGGTTTTGATTTGCTATCATCAACTATGTTGCTTCTGGATGCTGGAATGAAATGCAGATCTATAATACCCTAAGATGAAAGTCATATTCAAGAAATGCAGGACATAGTAATTTACAAAGGATAATCCTTTTGCACATAAAAACCATAGGTGTGCATGTTCTGAGTGAGTTCTTCTTTCCATTATTTCCATGCGTTCCCAATGGGGATTTGCATTTGCAAATTGCATAACAAGGGAAATAAATGGAAAAATTACACAAGGCAAAGCAGTAACAGAATCAGTATGTTACACATCCACTTTAGTGTTTAGCAGCCTAAATTCATAAATCCACCCTAAATCAGTGAATACCACATGGTATTGGAAAGAATTCTGCTTTTTTATTAAGATTTCCAATATATTCCATCTGAAAGGTAATTTAGATTCTCATAGATTATAACACAGCACCTCTACAGCACTGTAGAGGTTTTGGGTGAAGCCATTTCTGCTACCAGGATTTTGCATCCTGAAATACCTACAGCAGATAGTAGAAAGCAGAAAATCCAACTCAGAGCCATCACATCCATGCTATTGTCTGGAAATAACAATAACAAGACTTGTATCACTTCATCAATCAGCACAACTATGCGTAACACATGGTTAACATTTTTACTTGTCCAAGACAATTGTCTCATGACTCATACCAAAAAGAGCCCTGCAAACAGGAGCTGAGAAATTGCACCTGAAGAGACTGTTTCAGAGTGGAGGACAGCATATGCAGAAGAAGCTGTGCTGTGCATGTAAATTCCTCCTTTTGCTGGCTATGGTGCTAATTCACACCCATGTAAAACAGTGAATGAGACTTTGAAAAGAAGCAATCTAGAGGGCTGTTACTAGGTTTTATAGGAACAGGTCTGTTATCCCCCTTTCTGTCAAGACTTTGTCAGCAAGACAAGGAAATCCATATATAAAATCGTACTGTGCACAGGAGGTGCCGAATGAGATATCAAAATTTGACAAATGGATTACTAAAATGAGAGTGGGTGAATTTGTCCCCAAGTGCCTCTGCCATTCTTGTTATTAAAAAAAAAAATTGCAATTTTATATTCTTTTTGCTAATCCTTTTACCAAGATGTTCTTACATATCCTGGTTGTGCAAAAGACATCACTCACCAGTGAGTACCTGTGAATCAGTGAGTGTAAGCCTAAGCCACTGAAACAATGGGGCAATTATAGATTAATATGCAAACTAGAATATCTTCAAGGATCTCTAATCAATGACATTAAAGACAGAACAAATCCTGCTACTGCCCTCCCTCTGCCTCCTCTCTGAGGACATCCCTCCAAAAGCCCCCCCAGGACTTCCCAGCACAGCTGAAAATCAATAAGACTCCACAAGTATTCCGGTTATTTTGCTTCCCTTGATTGACCTGTGTCATGAGAAGAGAGGTGGCTTACTCTGAGCCCCTGTGGCTCTGGAATATCAACGCAGTTGATCCTCCAAAGTTAAGCAGACTTTAGGACAAGATTATGGTAGCAGCACAGTGCAAAGTGGTCATATTTCCCATGGAATTTGGCTCGTGATATTGATTGCTTGGGAGGGCTGTAAATAAATACAGCAGGAGGCTACAAGATTCAAATGTCCATCAAATACAAATAAGGAGGGTAAGTGGGTCTCATTATATTTCACTAGGATAAAGAGCTCAAAATATACAAGTATATTTCCGAAAAATCATTTTTTGGCAGGAAAAAGAGCTGTCAAAAGCAGGAGAAAAAAATGTGTTAATCAAGAGATGCTTCTTAAGAAGACAGCAGGGATGTCACCACTGAGAGAAGCTTAAGGATGAATGGGTCTTGAAAACTATACTTCATTTTATATACCACTGATCTACTGGTGTCAGAGACCTTCGATCTCTTGAAGAGACAGCATTTCAATCTCTTACATGGGCAGAATTGTCCATATAAATACCAAGGAAGGGGTTTTTCTTGAGTTTGGTTATGAAATGCCTGTTTATCCCAATGAATCCAGAGAAGTTCTTTTCCTACTCACTCTGAACAAGTGCCCTCAGAATCACCAGCTACATGAAAGGTACTTCACATAACCAAGACCAAACAGATCAACTCTCTGATAATTTCTCTGTCAGATTATCAACAACCTTTCTCTTTTCAGAACAACTCAAGACCCAATTCAATGCTCATTTTTAAAGTTGAAAGCCTGATGCACAAGGACAGTCATCCTTGCAGTGTGTTGCAGAGGAGACATCCTGCTCAGGGATTCATCACCTCTGGATCCCACATGCCTTTCTGCACCAGGTAGGTGCCAGCATCCCTAACACTGCTGAGGGGGAAGATATTTGATTTCCATCAAGGCTGTTAAATAGCAGACTGTTAAAAAATAGACATAGCAGAAGGGAACCAAAATCTCCATTTACATGGCAGTAGTGCTGTCACAGGTAGCCTCCAAAACAGATCCATTTAAACAGCCTGTGTGATTCAGCATCAGAGATATCAAAGAGAAGTCATTTTCTATCAATAGGTAACGAGAGGAGAGCAGATGCAGGTTTTCTCACAGCATTCAGGCGTTTACACTCCTCATTATTCCTCCTGGTCACCTGCTACCATGAGAGCTGGTGTGTACAATCTCTCACCAAAACAATAAAAAGAAGAGTTGGGGAGGATAGAGATGGAAAATCAAAACAGTTAGACAAAAGCTAGGGCTATGAATTAGTCATGTCCTATGTACACCGTTAGGATAGCAAAGGGAAATACAAAGTACCTGACTCCTCATTGGTAAAGAGAAGGGGGGAAACATGGACAGCAGAAGGAGGGAGGGAAGTTAAGCAGTTATTTTTCTATTCCAGTGAGTCTATGGCAACAATTCTAAATAAGGTGTTGAAACAAAGAGGAATAAAGTGGTAAACAACCACAAGAGACACAGGGTGAAATAAAACAGTCACAGAAGCAAAAAGGGTATTTTGTCTGGAAACATTTTTTTTTCTGGGACACTGAATTACCATTATATTTGTTTATTTTTCTTTCTCATCTCCTGCTAAAGATTTACTGTTCCACACAGCACTCAACCTTGTCATCAGTGAGGACGGCCATCAATCAAAAGAAACCCGTGGCAGTGTGCTTAGCTCCCATCCCTTATCCAGGTCTCATCAGGCACTCAGAGGGAGATGCTTAGCTGGGATTAGCAAGGTAGTGATGAATTTCTCCTGCTTTTTATTCTCTCCTTCTGATAAAACAGAGTGCAGTCAACAGTGGTAATGCATGGCACTTCCACTGAACATAAATGCTCTAAGAATCAATACAAATAATTATTTAACCATAGGTATAATGCAGACAGTTTATTTTGTTTAATCCTTTTGCCCTTGCCCCCACAAAATCTCAGTTGGTACAGCGTAAATAACTCTAACATATTGGCACATTACCTAAGTTTTAAGGCAAATAAATCAATCCTTTTTTTGTGCTGTTTCACTGTGCTTTAGCACTGTGCCTGTTGCTCTGCTTCACATATAGGCAAAGAGAAGTTCTAGCAATGAGGTGCTCCTCTTATTGTTATATAATGTAAAAAGTCAAAAGTAAATCTGTGATACCTTTTGAAATTTATAATATAAACTCTGTTTTTCCAAGCTAAGTTGTCTTTGCAATTTCACTGGGTATGGAAGAGCTGTGCTTCACTATGTCCAGAAATGGATTAGGGAGACTGTTAGCACAAGTCAGACAAACCTCCTAAATATTGGCTCAAACCCTAGTAACCCCTATCATTCCTCTTTAGAGAAATTATTTAAAAATGGATAAGGAAGACCCACATTCTCATTTTCATTCTGGCAGAAAGATCCCCCCCCCAGTTCCAGAAGAGAATAAGCCATTTTAAACTTACTTTGTGTAAGAAAATATCTGCAGTGAGAGCAATGCTGTGTCCAACAATGCCCCAAATCCCCATCAGGGTTTGCACTGGCTTCACTCGAATAAAGCTCACCAAAATCCTGAATCTCTAGGTTCCTGTAGCACATTCAGATGCTGGGAAGAATACTTTAGTAAATATAATAAGTGATTTTCTTCTCTCAAAGGAAATAAAAGAACTCTGTAGTATTTGCTCAGTATTTTGTATGAAGACTGACGTGGTTCTTTCTGTGTTGCCCCTGTGTGATCTACACCAGGCTAGGGTAGAGAAATTAGGATGAGAGAGCAGTAAAGGTTTCAACCAAACATATTGAAGGCAACTGAAAGGTACCTGCTGACATCACAGGGCTTTGAATGCAGCACTTTGAGAATCATTGTCACTATTACAAGGATTCTTACAAAGCCACATACCTCAGGCACAGCAGAATTGATGCTTGCTGACTCTCAGCTGCAGAGCTGATGGTGGGGTGCAGCAAGGTTGACCATCCTGGCAGAAAGCACAAGGACAGCATTAAATAGGATTAACAGAGCAAGGGAGGAAGATGACAGTTTCCATAGTCTTTCCATCAGCTGCTCTAAATTTAAGTGTCATGCTGAATGAGAGATTTGGAAAGGAAATAATGCTATTATCAATGTGCAGAAATCCAACTGAAAAGATGTCAAGACCATCAGTTAGGCAGGAAAATCTTTTGCTGAAGCATGTTTTAAGTGCAATTATATTGAGTAAAAATTTAGCCTTAATGTTTTGTGCATTTTTTAAATGATTCCTATAGAAACAAATTAAATTGCTAGATTATCTTTTTCCTGAATTATCCATCACAAGTCTTTGTGCTATGTGTTCTGCATTGTAACAGGCTAAGGAACTCATATCTGAGCCCTCTGGCTTTGAAGGACAAAAGAAGTGTACATGTGCAGGGAAGGAGGAGGAACAGAACAAGCCAGCTCTCTGGATATTTATCTTTAGGCACTGTACTTTTCATAAAGGTAGGGTTTTTACAGTTTATGATCTCAAGCAGGATTTCAGTTTCATGCTGTAGACCTTTTGAGATGTGTGCTAAAGTGCTATTTCTTTCACCTGGAGAGAGGTAAAAGTTTGTTTTAACTGTGTGCTTTTGAAAAACTGCATGAAAACACTTTCTCCCATAAAGATGTATGTTAAGGAAAAACATGAATATCAAATAAAAGAATCAAAATAGAGAAAGAGATCTTAGAAAGAGGAGTGTTGGGGAGGTGAGCATGATAGAGAACTCTGAAGTATTCTATTTTTTCAACTATTTAGTAAGAGATAATCTTGTTCCACAACTGCAAAACAAAACCCTATACGACACACAAAAAAAGGAAAAGGCAAGATCAGAGCATTATGTACATTTTTCACAGTGCACGACACTGTGGGATCTTGTGTTGCCACCACAAAGCTGTTCCCCATTTTCATCTTGGCACAGAGAAGACTATCACAGAACCTGCCCAAGTACAATCAGTGGATTTAAGTGGGTGAAGAGGAGGACGTAAGCTCTGAATGAGTCCCATGGTATCAGTGTTACTACAGAAACAAACCTCTGAGTTGCAGGTTTTAATTGATGTGGGAACTAAATGCTTCTGGTTTCTTGGGGATCCCCAGAGCCCTTGAGTTTTTTGGGGGTGTACAAATAACACAAAATTTTAAGAGAAGGCTCCAGATTTTTACCGTTTTTTCACAAGAACAGATGTATTACTTAAAAAAAAAGAAGTATTTTTCTGCTTTCATTATTCCTATTTTACCATCCTAACCCTGCTATCTGAGCACATTATGTCCTGTACATGTACATCACAGGGATATATTATGCCCAGAATTAACCTGAAAATCAAGATGCAGAGAAAGCATAGTCAGAGACAGCAGGTACTGTGACATGGGAGCTTCTCAGTTTTATCTAAAGACATCACAACACAGTAGCAGAACTAGAATAGATCTCCATATCTCTGGCTTCTTATCAATCAACTTTGCTACAAGATCATCCAGTCTTTTGTACTGCAAACTGGTAGTTCTCACAAATATTCCATTACATCAAGTGTAACCTTCTGTATATATAAAACCCTTAGGTTTGGCTTTAAATCCTCCAGTAATCTGGGTCCAGCACAGATTTCCCTCCGTATGAAACTTCATTCCTTTTTCTTCATTCATGTTAATCTATTCTGTATCCATGGTACCTACATCACCTGTAGATACATTTCTCATTACTCAGTGGAGTTTATTATAATTCTCTGCATCTCTTAAAACAGTCATACGTGCCAGTTCATATATTATATTACACAGCAGGAGATACTTAAATGAGACATTAATAATCTGAATAATCAATTTATTTGGACAATCTGGGATCACTTCTCCTCAAGTTGGATGTGTTCTTTTACTTTAATGACATTATTGTAATTGCTTAAACCACTTCTGGTGGGATATTTTTTCCACCTTAATCACCTTGTCATTTACTATTAGGGGTGTTAATAAGGTCATTAAATGTCACAAATAGTTTTCAGGTTTTGGTCTCTGTCTGGTCCACATTCTTGCAATTCAGAATGCCCAGCTATATGCATATTTTTATACTCTGATATGTCTTAAACTATGTGACATACCAGGTTATTACAGCATTAAATTGATTAACTTGCTCTAACAAGCGATGTATAAATAATCACTTTAATGCTGTAATAAAGAAAACAAAACAGTCAGCTCTCTGTTGAGTGTGCTGAGCTGCAGTGACATTTGGTGGCTATGCATGGCAACATTTTTACAAGTTTCCTTTAGAGAAGGTGGCAGGTTAATTGGGACAAAACACAAGTGCAATACAGCATCCATAATAAGTAGTCTGTACTGGTGATATAAAGAAGGGAAAAGAATTGAATATTTGTTTCTACTCCTTCCAAACATCCCCTCTCAACCTAATATTCAGAATCAGCAGGTATCTTGAATTAGTACCAAGATGTTTTTATACATTTCTATGAAATATATAAAATAAATAAAATATATATTTTATATGAAAATATATTAAGATATCTCAGCAAGGATCAAGAGTTTTTTCTTCCTCTCCAAACAAAATGCTTGTACCTCCAGCAGCTGGATGAAGTGCAGGTTAATGATACAGTGTGCTTGGATTCAAGAGCTGATCCAAAAAAATTTCAACTAATGGAAGTTGGAACTGGTATTAGAGGGGTAACATTCCATAGCGTGATACATCAGAAGTGAGTGTCACACAGTGTTCCTCAGTTTTCAGTTAATGTATGTAACATGTATATCCCCCCACCCCCAAGCCTGCCACAGAGCAAAACCCAAAACAGGAGCTGTTGTAGAATTGAATGCCTCTATGGCAACAATTTATCTGTAGAAATTGCAAGCTTCAGCGAGGGTCCTAGAAAAGTGCTCTTAAATCTTCCAAATATATCACTAGCCATAGTTTATAATGGGGTTTGCATATCAGTATTTCTGAGAGATGCTTTCTTACCTTCCCAGGGTGCCATATTCACACTACAGCAGTTTTAGAAGAACCAAGACTGACATGCTGAAAAATGCTAATTGACAGTCAAAAGTTAGTTTTGCAGATGGATTAAACTGTAGATGCTTATTAATCCATGGGGTTTTTTACATCCTCAGGTTGAATGCTTTATTTTTTCATCAAAAGCACAATCCTAAATTTAGTTACCAGAAGATGTTGAGCTTGCTTTTTATTTTCCATCTTTAGTGGACTGAAGGGGCTACATATGGCAAATACTCTTAATCCTACCTTTGCCTCTTACCTCAGTAGAGGCAAAAAACTCAGAGTGGTTCATCCTCTCCAGTAGTAGTTGACAAAAATTGGTTCTTACCAGCAGGATCCGGTCTCTCTACTTTGTATCACTTCAGCTAGAAAAACCTCATGCCAGGCATATGCAACAACTCTGCTCGCAGGTCAACTGCAATTTTACAGTCCTCAAAATAAATATACAATCAACATTCTCTGAAGGCACTAAAAATAAAAAAATGAGTAATAGATATGAGATTTGTATCATGTCCAACAGTGGATAACTAGAACATGCACGGAGTATTTGCTACCCTTTGCACAAACACACTGGACCGCTACTCTACAGGGCTACTGAAAATTTAATTTAATTACTAATATGCACCTCAGCAGCACATTCAGTCCTAGTCAAAGTGAGATGTAGCAACACCTGGTGTTTGTGTGCAAACCACCCCAGAAGGTTTACAAATTCAATTAAGGAAAAACGCAATGAGCTGTGGCAGGGAAGATAAGTGTTATATAGGCAGGAGGGCATTACTTACAATGACTAATATGCAGTCATAGCTCAAGTGTCTGTGACTACAGAAGTAGAAAGAGCAACAGAGAGTCAACTTCTGTATAGCTAAGGCATCTCACAAGCTCATGGCAGGCACGCTTATGACATAAACCCTGAGTGTCACACAACCCCAGGCTTTGCTGAACCTTTGAAAGTGCCGGCAGGGGCTTTGCCCCGGCGGTGGACTCAACAATGCAGCACAAGAGGCAGGAATTGCCCATAGAAATCTCAGGAAATAATAATAAAAAAAAAAAAGGTGTGTTTGGAGCATGTGGGGAATGGGTAGAGGATCTTAGTTTACAACACCCAAAACACTTGAGGGGGTGCTGCTGCAGGAGCCCAAGGAAGAGGGCAGAGGCAGAAGCAAGAGCCCAGCCTTTCCTCAGCTCCCAGCTCCTGGGAGCACCAACCAACCCAGCCCCTGTTCCCTCTTCTCCCTAGACATTGTCCCTGCAGACAAGATTTTATCTACTCAGGCAAGGCTCCCAGAAGTTTATTAAGTGTCATGATCAGGAGGAAGTTTATATTACTGATATACTAAGTTCTTGCATTTATACATGCAGTATTTCCTCCTTGCACATAAACAAGATCTTGAGCACAGCAGCAGTAAGGTTTCTTTGGGAAGAAGTCTAGCTATTACAGAAGGTACCCAGACCTTGAATGTTGTAGGAAACCAATCCTTAACAGAACGGTTATCATTTAAAACCTGAAGCACTTCTAAAATACACTGTATTTAGGGGACTTATCCACAGCAACATTTCTGGTAAAAGCACCATTTGCTATTTAAGCATGGAAACTGTATTTCCCAAAACATAAGTTTAGCTCAGACAGTTCTGCTGTCTAAAGGATCACGTGTAAAAGATGCACTGCACTTTTCTCTGCCTTGCCATCACTATATTTCAGAAACTACTAATATAAATTGTTGGACTGTCTATTGCAGCATATCCTAGTCAGCCTGGTATCATCTTTTCTAGAGAAGAAAGAAGGGGCTTCAGACAGTGAGTAATCTGTCCACCTCAGCAGAAGAACACAGCACAGACTTCCCTGCCATACCCCTTCCAACCATCAGACTCAGAATGCTTTTGTGTAATGGTTGTACAGAGATGTCCCTCTACGACATCTAAGAAGTGACAAATCTTTAGCACGGTCTCCAGCACTGCATGGGTTATCAGTTGTGGATGCAATCAGTAACACACTGGGTGCCACCCAAGGCTGCAAAGCCTCCCTGTTAGATAGCAAGGATAAAAATACCTGGAGCTTGTGCCCGCTTTTAGTGGGTGTAATAATATTAACTGTTCACTGTAGAATAGTAACAACCTGGAAATATCTTCCATGAGCAATCATGACTCACAATTTAAGTCCTTATATTTGAACAGAGATTTAGTTCCCAAATATCCCAATAAAAGCTTTGATTTGCTTTTAAAACGGAGGAGGGGGAAGCCTTCTCTTCAAGGGTGTCTCACTTCAGATGTAGTTCTCTTTTGCCATCCTCCAAGTAGGGTTTCCGAGGTTTTGAACATTTCAGAGGTTCAAAATACTCCACGTGAAGGTCCCTTCCTGAGAATTCACTATTGCTGGGTTCATCCACAACAGTTAACATTGAAGAACGTACTCCTCAACTGAAGAATTCCTTTGACACTTTGCTAAAGAGTAGCAGTTGGATTTGTCATAGACCTGCTTGACAGCAGATTGCAGGTCTCTTCCTGGTTAAAACAAGTTGGAGGAGGGAGGGTTGAAACAACCCACAAGTCCCCCTCTTTTTCAGGGGCATTTTCATTTAATGTAATTTTTTAATTTAAAATCTTATTTAAATCAGACTTAAGGGTTTTCCAAGTTTGTTTATTTCTTCCCTCCTTCAGTTTCACCCTGTTTGGAACAAAAAGAAGATTCAAAACTTTCTTTGCCAAAATATTCTAAACTTCCTCCTTCCAATCAGCCCCACTTGTTCCTATACCGGGTGGGAGACATCCTACTCTTCTACATTGAAGAGATTTCTGTGAGATGCAATTGCAGAGTTTCTCAAGCCCACCTATTGAATTTTGAATTGTTATTAGTTGCTTTCACACGCCCTGATCCAGTTAAAATGTAAAACTAACTCAACATACATAAAGTTGCGATAAGTCTTAAGTATCAGAGAAAAAAACGTAATTGCTGAAAACATAAAATAGTATAAAGAATGAGCAAAGAATCATAACTGAATCATGGTTAGAAAAGCAGTAGCTCCCAGACAGAGCCCTTCCTCCAGCTTGTCCACAGCACAGGGCAGACAAGCACTTGTCCCGCGTGCTTTCTAGCAAGGTTTATTTCCCTGCCCAGTCCACAGTGAAGGAAAGGAGGACCCGCCCTCTCCCACAGTCAATCACCACCACCTACTTGCCAAACACTTCAGGGTCACAAGCACTTCCCCAGACCCACTTCAGGAAACTCCACTTTCTGCTTTAAAGAGCAGGATTTCATTTCCCACCCTCTCCAGAACAGCTCTATAAGGGCATAACAGATCTGAGAACCAGCTTTCTCCAATCTCACCCATCACCCTTTGAAAGATTCCCTGTTCCCAAAGGAGGGCAAGCAGAGGAGGAGGCTCTCCTTTCAACCACACAGCTCCCTTTCTCTCCCCTCTTGCTTAGCAGCAATACCAAGGTGCTGCTCCCCACCCCAGATGCTCTTCAACTTTTTCTTCTCTAGTGGCATGGGAAAGCAGATCAATTACTAAGAGAAGATTCTGACAGAAGATTGTTGTCAGATGTCACTTTGTGCATCTACATAGCAATGGATGCATTTGCCACTCAGTCTCACAAATTCAGTCTCTGCTATAATTAATGAATATTCATTAGCATACTGAAGGGATTAAACGTTCTCACCCTACTCTCATTACATCACATTAAGACGGAGAAGCGTCTCATCCTAATGCTCTTTATGAACCACATTTCAGTTTCTTCACACAAGGTAAATATCAACTTGCTCTGTTTTCCCACTGTGGTGAGGCCTCTTCATGAAGCACTGCACTGCTTGTTGCAATTAGCTGAATCTCTTGCTCTTCCAATTTCTTATTGCTAAGCTCTTAGTATACACTGTAGACTTTGGGTTTATTTTTTTTTAATTAAAATCCAGGTACTTGTTATCATTGTCCTTGCTGGTCCTTGTTGGAAAAACCTGACCAGCCTCGCTTCCAGCCCCTGCTCAGAAACAAGTAATTGAATCAAAAAATGTAGAATAAAAAAAGCTACAAAATTGGATACACTCTCTCACAGTGCTCCTGAAAGTTCTGCCTAAATCAATCTTCCACACTATTTTTTCTTTCATTTTGCTTAATTCTGATTACATCACCAAATGATCTTACTTGTTCCTTCATTTGTGGCCCTCAGCTTCTTAGGGTTAACATATATTTTTGATAAGATCATCTACAAAACCTCTTTCAAATGTTTCACTGGGGTTCAGGTTCCTTGCATTTCCACAAACAATTCTTAAAGAAGCAAAGAAACAGCTCTGACCAAGTTCAGTATAATTTCCATTTCAATTAAAAAAAAAAAATCAACCCATCGACCCAACAAATGTAGTGCCTAGTACAACCCAAAAGGGAGAACAGTTAACCTGATAATGTAAATAGCTTTAAATATAACAGTTTCCACTCTTTTGCAAAACAAAAGATTTCACTGTAATTGCTTATTTCAAATGTGGAATTATATTTAACAGTTCCTATCTTATCACGACTGTCTGAAATGCAGTATACAAATCAAACTTAAATCTAGGACTAAAAACCCATAAGCAACCATGTAATTCATTATTCTCTTGTGAAAATAACCATGTTTTAGCACTCCTGCTTTAGTTGAAAGTTTATTGCATCAAGTGTTGGCTACATTTGTCTCTGAGGTTACTGGGTTTTGTGGTACACACTGTATCACTTTATTTTAGAGCAGAAGCTCTGAATAGAGCAGCACAGTGCAGTGAATTGTCTCTTTGCTTGTCTCCTCAAAACACTCTTCCTTCTTACCGCTCTCGTAACGGTGGTGAAAACCTTCTCAAGAATGGACCCTATGCATTATTTTATTTGTGAAACATATGTCCAGGAAAAGGCTGACAGGCGCCACTCTTGGAACAAACCAATGCACTTCAGGCTTGATCTGCTCTTCAGAAGGATCTGCCCACTTCATTAAAGTAACACTGCTGCAATATTGAAACAAAATATTCCATCTATGCATATATTCCCTTTGCTTTTCTTCACAGTGATGTCAGAGCACTTAAAAATTCTTCCGGAGCAGTAATTTCTACCAGCCCATCTCTCAGCTGGTTTGAGTGGACTACAGAGGGCCCTGTCCAAGCTCCCCACCCTCACCTTCAGCTAACTGGAGAACAGCAGGATGACCAACTGCTTAGCCATTTTTTAAAAATATTTTCCTTTTTCCTGATGTAATGATTTCATGTCTTTGCCCAAGAGTTGCATTCCTGTTCAAGTGTGCCTTCACCATCAGAGAACCTGGTGCTGGATTCAAAGGGACTGTGGTGGACCAAACTCACAGACTCTGATCCTCTTTCACAGAGAGCTGCAAAGGCTCTGTGCTCGTGGAGGATGGGACCATCTGCCTGTAAGGGGTATGTGCTTCCTACCTGAGCCCTCTGGACATCAGCTGTGCATCAACATTTAAATTCTCTAAGAAGCACCTTGACAACTGTACTCTGAGCCCGCTTAAGGCACAAGATACAAAATACATTCTGGCAGAAATCATTTTTCTAGTCACTTTCCTTAGAGAAATATTTCCCATGTATCTTCCTACCACTTAAATTCCCTCAGGTGGTTTTATCAATTGGAAGCTTGTCTTTTTCCTTTGGTCATGAAATCTAAAAATGGGCTGTTAGCACTTTATGGAATAATTTAATTAAAAAGAATTGTACATATCATTTGTGGCCTCATGCGATACAGCCATTATTAAATCAATTTCGATGTTGTTGAGTTAGACTTAGGTAAAGGTGGGATATTGGATTTCTAAACTAATTACAAAGGCAAGAAGTCTAGTCTCAAGTTTAATGGAAACTTTGGACCGAATACATACTCAGGTGGTTTAATTTCCTTAATACTATCTAAACACCTGATCAATAGCACTGTAATTTTCTCGCATCAGAAAGCAGGCATTTCTTTTACTTACCACTGCAAACTTCTGGTACCAGGTTTGTGGGAAGGATGCTGTGTTACCCCTGGCAAGTGAACTACCCACACTTGTCATCCACCTTCCTCCTCCAAGCCAGGCATGTATGAAATGCAACAGATAGGAGTTTAACTAAATCCTTTCTTTTCTTTTCAAAGCTCCTGGCACCTTGGAAGTTGTGACTCTCCTTAGCCATAGCCCACGAGCTCCCCATTCTCTGAAGTACTCTTGAAATCGTTCAAAGGAAAAAGAGGAGTGATCTTAACAGTACTGAAAGATGTTTTGAAGAAGATGCACCAGTAATCAATACCAGTGAGGTTCTTCCTCCCCTAGAGGCAACAGACTTGACAGCAGGAGTTACTTGAATTAAATATAAAATGCCAGGACCACTGTAGATTGCCTATGTGTTTTTAGGCTGTGCAAAAGAAACTGGTATTCAGTCTCTTTGGGCCAGTTTTGCTTCAGTATCTTCAATCTAACAAACCCGCAAGGAGGGATATTAGGGCACACCCTGTATCCTCTGCATTTTATTAAAGGAGCCAACACTCAACACTTCCAAGTTTCGATGCAGAATCTTTGGCCTCAGATTGAATACAAGCTGTTCTGTCTTAAAAGGCACAATTTCTCAACTAAATGAACCTTACTGACTCCATATTCAAAATAAGTGCCAGAGCTGAGAGAACAGAGGCAATCATCTTCATTTTCAGACACAGTTAGGTCCACATATGCCAAAGCCATAGGAACAACAAACAGGTGGTTATAGCAAATCATAGCAGACATTGTTCAAACTAGGTCATAAATAATTCTGTCCTCATTTCAGAAAGATTTAGAAAATGAATTTAAAAATAATCAACTGTTCTTTGCACTCAACAATCTGGAAAAAATATTTCAAGTGACGTGTAATTACTCCCAAATATGTAATGTAATTGAAATTTCAATATAACCTAGAGGTTTCATAGATTTTGCAAGTCCTAACAGCAGAAAAAGGAGAGAAGGAATCAAGAAGGTAGAGATAAGCTCTAGCAAGCAATAAATGGATATGCTGATTCCCTAGCTTTCCATAAATTAATAGGTGCAGTCTAGCAAGTGTCATATTTTCAGGAAAGCTGAATCAAACAGCAATTTTGCAGACCTAAAATGTCATCACAGTGCATAACAATGGAAAAGATACAAAACCCCCTGCACTTCTAGTGCTATTTCCGTGTAATGTGTACTAATTCGTTATCAATACTATAGATAATAGACTAATTAATGAGAGATTGCCGTTAGTTATGTATGTAGATTCTGATAGATAATAATACTCAGTTGTGCTGAAGTAGTAGTTGAACCAGTTAACAAGAGTAGAGATGACTGTGCAGCTCCCCTTGCATGAAATTCTTTAGTCTAACTAGAATCAGAGGCTGCGTCTGCAAACAGTTTTGCAATACTTGAATTCAACTCCTATATAAAAATTTCACTAAGACCAACTAATCTGGGTTTGATGCTTGACCTCGTATACATGTTTATAGAAAAAATACTTGTATTTGTAGGACAGTGTGAGAAATATTAAAAACATTAAAAGCACACTGCATTTCCACACATACAACCCACATTTCAGATAACACACTTTTTAAACATACCAGTACTGGCAAAAGCATTCTTACAGAAGCCTTGTCCTCATGCCACCTTCATGTTCAGATAAACCAATCAAAACTGAAGGCTGGGGAACTGAGGCCTGAAACAGAGAGCTACGAGGAATGGAGGAGAAAGGATGTGTGCTCCACAGGTCTGATACAGCACGTTTCCTGTGCCCAGGTATAATCCTGTTGCTGAGACATGAGCCTTGTTTGTTTTCTTCTGCCAGCAACTAAAGGTTATGTATGTAAAATGTAGTAAATTTGAATGCACAGGGGCTGCCTTGCAGAGAAACAGCCAGTGCATACCTAGAATTAACCTTCCACGTGGCCTCTGCACGTTGAGGCCATGCAGTGTGCTTAACCTGCGTTATAGGTTGAGGTTTCTTCACGTGCATTTGGCTCAAATCGGGAAAAACACCTCATTAAGTTAAACTGGATTAGGACCTCATTTACTGTGCTTGGTTAGGAAAAGCATCGGTGTTGTCAGCTCAGCTTTTATTAAGTAATAAGGTATAATTTATAAAATCACAATCTAGAAGTCTCAACCAACAGAATACTTTAAAATGTTGCTGCCCTTTAGAAACCAGGATTTGCAAAACCTTGATTGAATTCTTCTTCTTTTTTTTTATATGGTCTTACTGTAGTCCACATAGTAGCCTCCATACATATATATTGTGCCTATAACTACACTATACATATGTACTCCATATGTACTATAAATACCTCAAAGAAAAGCCAAAATTTGTGGTGACACTGGGACCCAGACAAGGTACCATTGCACATTAAAATTGTATTAAACTAATTGAAAAATAGTTAAACATTGCTAATAAAACAAGATAAATACTAAACATTAAAAGACAGACTTTTCAGTGTTCCATAAACCCACACCTTTCAGACAAATTAATTATTTGCATCATAAAAAAATGCTAACCATGAAGGAAAATATTCCAGAAGAAAGTAATGAGTCAAAAGGTTCAGGTGATTTTTGATTTACATTAAAAACAATTCCCATTCTTCATAAAATATGCAGAACTTTGCATCTTAAATAGTACATTACCTTAAAAAAATTACTCTTTTTAATCTTGCAAGAAATGAAACCTTAATTTAGTAGGAAAGTAATTGGAACATGTCCAAAAAAGAAAAAAAAACAACCCTACAGCTATTCTCATGGAAGTGGCATAGCATCTGTCAAGGGTTTTCACATACCTTCAGGAAGATACCTTAAATTAAGTCAACACTGTACTTGGTTTCAGCAATCAGAGTTAATATTCTGCACACCCAAACTGGCTGCCTTGTTTATTTCATAGTTTCAATTTCTATTGCTGTAATTCACCTTGGCAAATAAATGGATGTATGAGGGGCTCGCCCTCTGAATAAATTATAAAATTTAACTTGTCAGGAGCTTCCTTTGCCTTGAATGAAAAACATTTCATTTCTTTGTGATGCAGTTGAATCTAAATCCTGTTGCAAGAGACTTAATGAGCATTCCTGGAATAAAAACTAATGGAGTGTTCCAGCTACATGGCCACCTTGATGAACATTAGAATTACATCTGAGACCAGATGGAAGTTAAGGAAGATGCACTATACATACTGTGTACTCATTTGAGGAATGAAGTATTACTCTGTGGCATTATACGTTGTTAATAAATTTTCTTTATCTGAAACTATAATTTAATATTTATGTATCTAAATTACATGTGACAAAGTAGCATATTCTAAAATTAGAGTGTAACCAGCAAACTATTAACTACTATAAACAATATCAAACCACAACCCAAACATATTTTAAGGAAACAATGGATACCTTTTAGACTGGGGAAAGATTTCAATTGCAGATATTGTTTTAGATATAGCTGTTAATTATGTCTGGAAAAAAATTCTTCAAGCTCAGTCTGATTTGCTGCATAGGGAGTCCTGGGTATATACATAAAGACCAAGAGTACACTACCAAAAAAGTCCCTTATTGATTACTAATAGGTACAGTAATAATAGTGAATGTTGAAATTGGGAAAAAAATCATTTCCAATATTAACGTTATATGATGCACTAGACAATATATCCCCTTTGAGCAGAAACTAGAGAAAATATCGTGCCCTTTATTATCTCTGTGGTTTCTTATGTGGAATAGACAGCGAAAGAATTGCACTTATTGTAACATTACAGTATAGTGTTAGGTTGCAGCTCACCTTTTTAAAATATTAGTGGCCATAATACTTATGACAGGTTGTGCATTATGCAAAGATGAATAAAGATGTGCATTTAAATTAAAAAACGAGCAATCACTTACAGAACCAACAGTGAGGCTTAACATAACAAACATGCACTAACCCTACACTTATGCAAAACTAAGTTCTTCCAGGAAACTGTAACCAACAGTTGACCCTCCACAAAGGTAAAGGTTTTGTCCCTTGGTAATATGTTTGGACTTTGTAGTTGAATTCCAGTTTATTAGCTCATTGTCCATAAATGTGCTGTTCCACTGTGATATCCTTTAGCTGCCCTTGAGCTTCTGTAGAATCTGCAATCTTACAGTCACTTTTATTTAAGGTTTTATTGAGCCGCAAAGCAAGTCCGCTTCAGTACTACACAAATAGGCTTCCTTATTCATCCTCTTCAGGTTCCTGTGGTAAAATTGGTGTCTCCTCCTTTAAACAAGCACTAAAAAAGCCAAGGATTGTGCTGTAAAGGTGATATTTGCTTTTCTCAGAAGCAATGTTATGACCTTCATCCGGGTAGATCTAGCAGAGGAGAAAGGAAAAAAGTAAATAGTTTTTTTAAAGGCTTTTCAAATATTTAGGGCTCTAATTTTCTTTCTCTGATCTTCAAAATGTTTTAGATCACAACAGGATGATAACATTAGTTTTATGGCATCAAGGAAAGCTAATAAAACTTAAAGTAAAACTCATTCTCTTGGAATTTGAACTTACATAAAACAACCACTGCAGTGGGATCTGCAGAAGTGAAAAAATTTATATTCTTGCTCATTATGGTTAAAACAGTTTTCTTAGCTGGCATTTTCAATAGTGTCTAGGCATCCAAATCCCATTAGTGTCAATGAGGATTAATTACCTCATGCTTTTAGGGACCTCTCAATATCCCAGCTTCTTAAAGTTCAGTGAAAAACCTTTTTATTGATATTTTTAACTGTCATCTTATCTCATCTAAAGCCCATCATCTTTGTCTCCAAGGGCAGATACGGGCATTTTTCTCTCCTAATCTGATCTCCACTGGAAGTTTCTCCTGAGTGAGGCTGAAAAAAAATTTGCAGGCTGAATGAAGAAAACCAGGCCACGGGATTAAAAACAAGACAATTGTAGTGGCCTGAGGCAAAAAACTTCTGCTCCTTGCTCAAACTCAGGTTATCACAAGGTTGCACTAGAACGGCTCAACGGGGTTCTTCTGAGAGACCTCTGTCATTCCTGCTTCTTCCTCTCTTCACAGGCCTTCACATCACCTCAGCTGAAATCACAGGGAGAGCAGCAACAGTTCCTGACTCACTGAAATTTCATACCACTCATAAGTGATGTTGTAACTCCCTTATTACCAGCTCCTCCCTGACACGAGCTCACACATTTCAGTGGGAACTACAGGTTTACCTAAGGTTCAGTAAGGTCAAGGTTTGCAATGTGTAACATCAGCCATAGCTGGAGCAGTGTCCCAAAACCACATCATCTAATATATTCAAGAGGGTTTAATGGTCTTCCACCAGAAACATCCTCGTACTCTGTGATGGGACACAAGCAAGTCTGTATGTCAGCAGCACACCCTGTCCTGCTCTCCCTAGCCTGTCCCCCACAGCACCCTCACCATCCATATGGCTATGGAGAAAGGGAACAACACTTTGGTCTTTTAGCTGCTTTTTAATAAATTTAAATGTTCCAAAGTTTCATGTGATGCAATAATTTTAGATAAAAAGAAACTAATGGACTGATAACTCCATATTACAAGGAGTGCATGTGGACTCTAAAGGAATTTGTATAGTGGTGTAGGATAAAGAGAAAAAAAAAAAGATGAGAGACAAGGAGAAAGGGCCCAGAAGAACGAGAAGAAGATATGGTTCTTGATGTCCATACTAACAGTAAGGAAAATGGGATTAAATGGAGTTCTAACTGCCAGCTGAGGTAACACTGGTGCATCGTGGTAGGGAGGGTGCTTCTCAGGGAAGAAATACCGATAGGAGATTAAATGTTGAACTATGTTTACAGGAAATGTCACAACTGCACATACCTGCATAGTGTAATTAACTCCAGCTTTTATTAGATGTTTAATTAATTCCGCTGAATGCTGGAAGTGGACTTTAGCTGCAAGACAAGGACATTTGGATAACATTAGAGAAAGCCAAGCTAATATGAAATGATTTTCTGTTGAACGGCTTGGACTGAAATTGCTTCAGACCTCTGTAATTACCAAATGTGAAGGTGACTGTCTTTCTGGTCAGAAGCACAGATCCCCATCAGTAACAGTGAAGCAGGACATAATAGCGAGGTTTTGGAGAGGGGCTGGAAACCCCAGAGGGAGCTGTGCTTTCCAAGGCACTCCATGAGAACTCTCTCTACCCTTGACTGACACACACAGTGACAGTTTAGAGCTGTGCAAAACTATCCTGTTTGAACATCATGACATTTTATAATTGTGTTAAAGGAAAGCACACTGGATATTCTACTGCTTGCACAGGTTATTACAGCCCACACTTCTTTATGTAATGGACTTTCTAAAACACATCAGTAACAACCTTTGTGTGGTAAAACAAGGCAACTTGATTACCATGTTCTAACCCTGCAGACCTTAGGCTGCAAGTAGGCTGGGCAGTGTCACTAGGTGTGATATTAAGCAAGGGCAGCAGGCAATCAGAGTCCTAGACTTGAACACACTGTATTGCTCAGACATCTATCAGAGTCCCAATTCCCTCTAGCGCCAAGTCCAGAGGGGTAGAAATTGCTGCTGCCTTTTACAATCAGCAAAGTCTGAGACCACCATGGCTGCTCAGCCACCCAGTATGTCTCCTCTGTCCCTCTCCCCCCTGCTCTGTGAAGAAACACTGGACAGTGTTTGCTTCTCTCTGATTGCATTTGGATCCATAACACAGGTCTAAAAGTTGCACCAGGGTGACAGGCTGGCAATTGCCATCCTCACTGTACCAACTGTGTGCGTATGCATTCTCACTCCAGCCCTTGTAAGTGCAAGGTACTTATCCCTCCAGGCTGAGGAGTAAGAAACTTTGCATTATCCCACATTCACCAGAAGGATGCCAGGGAAAGGAGTGTGCATGTGAATCTTTACAGAGGAACTCCTTGCAGCACTGTAATTTGTGCCTGCATCAAAGCTCATTCTATAGACCTACATCAGTTAAGAAAGTTCAGAAAAGCATTCTGTAATTAAACATAAATCTGTAATTACACAGTACCTCTTGACTGACATATCTTATGATTCCATTTAAAGTGCTAGAACTTTCTTTTACTCATCCTCTGTCTTAATTACTGCTAAAAACAATGGTGCTATTAAAAGGTAACCTTGTATTTAATTAGAGGAAAAGTTTAACTTCTTGTTTGGTGCTGTACCTCATCAACTGTACTGATAATTATTTCTTCAATTGCAGAATCTCCATGAATTTAGAATACCATTAAAAACATATGTTACATATAATACCTTTAACTAACAACACGGTGGTCCAGACGATTTAAACAAATTAGAACATACAGCATCTAAAAGGTACAAATATTCAACTAAGAAAAACATCATCAGTTTACGGTTAGAAATGACAATTGACATAAAATGAAAAATCCTATCTGATGGATAATGAAACTAAAAATATACTTGCAAGGTGTGTGTCTAATCTGTTTGTGAATGCCTGCCTATTAAAAACTCTGACTTCAAATGTAATTTCACCTGTAAATACTTACTATCAGCCGTCCCATGAACTATTAGCAAATTTGCTTCTTTTAAACCATGAAGATTGTGTAATACACTGGATGCCTGGCAAACAAACACACATAAAGTTGTAGTTGAATTGCATTTTAAGTGTAAAAATGCCATTTTAATTTATTTATTTATGCTAACTTACCTGATAAGTGTTTTCCTCTTTTGATGGAATACCAAGGTATCTCTCTGAAAAAGCAGATGCTGTGGAAGTAATAACAAAAACTAAGGATCCTTAGGAAATGGGTACCTGACTGAATTTACGTGGGAAGTGGGAAATGGGAAACACAAATATTTTGCAAAAATCAGTGGTGTTAATATTAATGTATCCATTACATGTTTTGGTAAGCTGAAAAGAGAGAACAAGACAGCAAGGTGAAGCCTAGCTAATACTGGCACATTATCCACCCTGACTCAAAATGAATAGTAGCCTCATGAATAAAAGGTGTTTTGAATAGTTTATCATACAGGTGTAGGGCAGGGAATACTCACCATACAACCTCATATCTGTAATTGGTGAGACCACAGCTCCACACTTGAAAAGCCGTTCGCTGGATTTCAGTATCATTGATGTAATGTAGCCACCGTACCCCTAACAATGGAAATGATACTGAGATTTTTGTTTATTGATTTCTTTTTAGCAACAATAAAGTTAAAAGCCATTTAGTTATTCTGACAGTATCATTTTACAGTGTGTATTTATATATGCAAGAATTCCTTTTAAATGAAATGTAAACCTACAGTTTTGAGTGAATAAGGATCTCGTACGGCCTGGCCATGATCTTTAAACCATGAAATTAATAATACTGAGCATATTGCAGTTCACGCTCCAAATCCATAAAAGATTTCAAAATTACAGAGCAAAAAAAACCCCAAAGGTGCAACTTTTGGGAACACAGCCTAGAAAGGAAGATTTGGACTCAGTTTTTAATATACTTAATGTAGATATTTGCTAATTACCAGGATACACTGAGAATTTTGCTGACAGGACAGAGAGTACAAGGATGGGGAAAATCTGTGAACTGACTACAGCATGTCCTCCCCCTGACACGTGAACCTTCACAGATTGAATCCTACTGCTATTAAAGAGGTTTCTGGTACAGCAGATGTTGTCAAATATCCCACAGAGAAGTACAGATCCTGCATTGTTTTGCAGAAATAAAAGCTCTACCTAGCCACGTTGCTCAATATTATTCTGGCCACAAGAGCACCCACCAGGTGGTTGTGTTAAGAAGAAGGGAGCACAGACAGCATGAAGAAGCTAGAACAGCTCTCTCCTTGCCTCACCACATTATCTGTCCTTACAGCACATCTCTTTATCATCTCCTCTGCAAAATCTATAATACACCTCCCCAGGAAGAGTTGTGACATCAAAAGAGAGTCATGAAAGCTTTGCTTTGCATGAAAACAAAAAATCTTTAACTTGAGACTACAGATTTCTTTGGAATGACACTGCCAATGCATATCAGTACACCCATAATCATTCTAGACCTACAGAAAATGAAATTTTGAATTGTGGAGTCTGGGATCAAAGCTTTTCTCATATTACGGGCTCTTCAAATTTCTCTCTTTGCCATGTTTGCTTTCCCTTCATCAGTGCTGGAAAATTGATTTTTGCAGCTATTTTGTTGTTGTTGTTTTGTGTTTGGCACAACACATTGCACGGAGAAGAAATTGTCCCATGACAGGGAAAATAAAAATGTAAACCACCAGCCCAGGCAAAAAAAGAATATTGTGTGTCAAATGTTCACAGAGTTTTCTCATGGACTTTTTCCAGTAAATGAAGGGGGTCCATAAGAAAGCTGGGGAGGGGCTTTTTACAAGGGCATGTAGTGATAGGATGAGGGGGGATGGCTTTAAATTGGAAGGGGGATGATTTAGACCAGACATTAGGAAGAAATTCTTCATGATGAGGGTGGTGAGGGACTGGCACAGGTTGCCCAGGGAATCTGTGGATGCCCCCTCCCTGGAGGTGTTCAAGGCCAGGTTGGGTGGGTCTTGAGCAGCCTGGTCTTGTGCGAGGTGTCCCTGCCCGTTGCAGTGGGGCTGGAACTGGATGGGCTTTACAGCCCCTTGCAACCCAAACCATTCTATGATTTTTTGAATCCTGACCGGTCCAGTTCTTCATGCATAAATATTTAATGAATAGATGATTTCTGTGGAAGAACGTGAATACTTGAAAATCCTTTAACCTTAGTTATGGAAAGCAAGAAGAGGAGTGCTCTTTGGGATCAACATACAGTAAATGAAAATGGACACATTAAAGGAAGCACAGAATAAGAGCTGGATTTTCAAAGGAGCATCAGAAACTGAGTTATCACTTTTTCATAGAAATTCCAGACTAGGAGGCCAAGAACCACCCAGAATTGTCCATGTGCAAGAGAATTGTATAATTCAAAGAGTTTAAGGGAATAGCAACTTTCCTCTGCCTCTGGGTTCTCTACTTTGGCTTTTGTTTAATATTCTGTTTGTGTCTTTCCCAGTAGCTCCACAGCACAATTTTAATACTAGGATAGCTATCACCAGGTTATTTATTATTTATTCCTTGTATCCATTAAGATCTTGGTTTAGTTCTTCTGGGAATTTCTTTCCTTTGTGCTTGTGCCCTTGCTTCCAGCCAGGCTTTCCAGGACAAAAACGTTACCCAGTGAGATTACAATTTTAGAAGCACTTCACAATTACAATGCAGAAAATAGTTCATATGGTCTGATGCAAGGATATATGTAGCCTCACTCATCGGCTGGATTTCTGTGGTTACAAATCTAATTGCCATATTTTCAAGAAGCTGGTTGGCTGTTGCAACTTATTTTCAAGCTCTCTTTCTACTCCAATGATGAAAATGCAAACTACATGGAGATGCAATATGCTGTGCAGTAGTTCAGAAAGGCCCTTGGATCATGCATTACTTGGGCGTGCACCCCTCACAGAGAGAAGCTGGGTGGCATTGGTAGATTGCTTGGCAGTCAGAAGCAGATATATTACACACTGTGCCCTTCTGGACACTCTTGTTACTCTTGTGAGTAGTTTATATTACAGATCATGACTAGAATTTTATTTCTCTGTAGTTCTAAAAGCTTTTAAAGAGCTCCACAACAGTGTGCATGAGCCTAGCTTTATGAGATCGGCATTAAGCAATTCTAAAGCAATCTTATTTTCAAGCATGGTGTGTGTTCTGTTTCCATCAATAAGCCCAATTTGATGCATAGAAATTTTAAAAAAATAAAAGAATTTTCCAATTGCATTGCTGTGCATAGTAGAAAGGAAATGAGTTCTTAATTGACTTTAAAATAAGCAGACTGGAGGGAAACACAATTAACCTTAGGAGGCTGTTAAATAGACTTTTTTTTCCTAATTCTAAAACCGACTTTTAAATTTTATGAATTTTTGTTTGACAGCAGAAAACAGCTCTGAGAGGTTAACTCAAAAAGGATAAATTTCCCTGAATTCAAAGCAGCATTGAAGCTTACTGAATTTCCCAGTTTTTGGTCATTGCTTTCTCACTTATCCAATTTTCATTCCCCAATCTTTCTTTCAGAAAATAAATGCAGAAACATCATCATCAACAATATCTGGTGAAAGAAAAAAATGATGGAAGCCTCTTGCAGATATGTAAACCCATATTTACATTTATGGTGTAACCGTGTCATCATCTCACTGTTAGGAAACAAGATGCTGCTCAATCTCCTACAGAAAACAAGTGGAAATTTTCAAGAAGCAATGAAAAGAAGTTCTGAAGTCAGAAACAATTGAGCAATTCAGGGTGATTAGTAATTTCATTTCAGAAATAACATTTTCAGTCATTTGTGGGAAGAGGATATAGAGAAGTGTAGATGCTTATATGCACATGTACTTTCATATACGTTGGTAAGTGGCACCAAAACCTGAATATAAATGTGTGTGATGATCATATGGCGGATGGATTTCTAAGCCCTACTTAGAAATGCTTGGCTGAAAAACCTCTGGCTGCTGCCCTAAGAAACAAATATTGGTTTTGATGGTATTGAGTTAGCTCAAGGAGCATGGCAGGAGCACAAATCTTTGAGGAAGGCCACTTTCATGTGGAACACTAATAACATTACATCACTTTCACTACGCTTGACAAACATTAACTAGTCTTCAAAACGCTGCCATACAGGAGGTAAATATCAATATTCTCAACTCGCATTCAGAGATACACAGGTTAAATGCCCTGCCAGAGGCCACACACCAAGTCAGTAGCAGAATGGGGATGGGAACTAAGGGGTTTCAAAGTGGAATGCATGCTGCTCCTACAACTGATGTGTGGTTTGTGGTTACTTTGAGGTTAAAGGCACAAAACATTGTCATTTTTAAAACACCTTTAAGAAAAAAAGGTTGCACATGCTTGCTCATAAAATAAATAGCCATTAAGTGATGTTTCTAATTGCTGCTTTTGAATAGACATCAGTAAAATGCTACTAAGTGTATTACTCAAGGTTAAGCGTTTGGCTTGTTCTGTCTCGTGCTAGAGGCAACGCGATGCCATAGAGTGAAGCCAGCTGACAAAATAGCAATGACAATATTTTTAGCAGATGGTGCAAAAGTACCAAAGGCTGTCACTCAGCTAACTTCAAGGGTCAGTAAAACATTCAGATATAAACGTTGTATTAGCGGGATGTTGTCAATTTAACTGCAGATCAAATATAAAATTGTAAGAAACAAATTTTCACAAAATCTGTACTCGAATTAAACTTTCTATTGAAAGCACATAAGTACTTTCTGCTACAGATTCTGAGACACAAATACTGCAGTAAAATAAAACTAATGTGACTGATTTCAAATACCCATTCTGAGAAGAATTTAACAGGCAGAAGATAAAGTAAATAATGGAAAGGTTCCTTCCCTCTTTTAGTAACTGAAATTGTCTTAGTAAAATAGGTCATTTTCTTAAAGAATCATGCTGATACATCCTGCTATTTTGCACATTACCTTTCCAAATATACTCAGTCTCTTAGGATCAATGAAGGGCTGTTCCAGTAGTGATCTGCAAGAAAAAAAGAATTTTTTTGTACTTTGGTAAAGTAAAATGGTGAAATTTACTTGTTGAATCTAGGATGTGAAATTATGTAGACAGTAAGGAATTGTTATACATATGGATCACACAGAAGAACAAATTACATCAATAAAGTATTATTGCACTGGGAAATGTGATTTGCTTTCTAATTCCTTCTCTATATGGCAAACAGTTGGTGTTGAACTCACCTAACTTTAGATATCTCAATTTGAGCAACTTGTCTAAATTGCCCATTTACATCTGCTTCTCAGTTAAGACACACCCTTAAACCATCATTCTTTGCACCTTCGTTAGAAACCTTGCTCAGTCTGTGGAGAATCACCTTGAAAAATTCCAGGACCTTCCATTGACCAGGGCTTAAATGACTGGTTTTGAACAGGTGCTTAGCTTTTGACAGCTAAAGGAAGGTAAGATGAATGCAACTTCTTGAATCTAGATAATTACCCAAATAATTAATTCTCTCATTAAGCCCATTAATCAGCAACGGTGAATTTTATACAGAAAAGACAGAATAACCAGAGAGGAAAATCAAACTACTTTTGAGGAAACAAACCCAGCTGTAATCCCTCCTCTCAGCAAAGGGTACACATTCTTTTCCCCATGGATGGCATCAAAAAAGAGGCCAGATGTGATTGAGTCTAAAACATCTTAGGATTTGAGCAGAGAGCTCAGTGCTCACAGCACTTTATGGCCTGCTTCTGATGGCCCTTTTGCAAGGGCCACCTTGAATTGCTCTGCTCAACGCAGTCCATTTCTGACCAGCATGAACTTTAAGAGACCTACAGCCCAAGTATGTGATGTTAGAGACAGTTCCCTACTCATATGACTGTTGAAGCATCAACATTTTTTGAAATAAAAAAAGAAACCCAAAATATCTGGCTTAAAATGTGTTTTTTCCTTGAGAAACCCTAGTAAAAGTCCACCCAGACCTTGATATCAATCACTTTAACTTGTGCAGTCTCAGTAAAGAGCATTGTCAAAGCCATGTGGGATTAGTCGACAGATCTGCAGTTAGGATTTATATCAGTCTAAAAATAATAATTTAAATGAGAAATAACAGGCATTTACCCAAATTTTGCTCTCATTTACACCACTGTAAGTCCATTTGCTTTGCCCAATTAGTCCAGAACTCTGCGGTGGAAATGAGAGCAGTATCCTATTGTATAGGCCTAAAATATTGTAACACAAATGAAGTTAAAGATTAATATATTCGCTGCAAGAAATTTTCCTAAGGAAAATAAACAAATATGAATTAGCTCAGATGGCATATTTGGATTGCACACGGAAGGACAGTTTTATCAAAGTGAAGCATCAACACAAAAAGCAAACACCTTTTTGATCATTTATTTGCTGTTTGCAATGAAAAGAGCATTGTTTCAAAATTTGCAGCTGCATTAAAAATAAACATTAACAGTATTCACTACGCAAAGAAAACATTCTGAGCAGTCTCAGTGAAAAATGCTCATAGAGCAAGGTGGAAGCAGAGTAAAAGAGAAGAAATGTTTGCACATACGTACTCTACGGCTGCTACTTGGTCCTTCACTTCCACTGATCCCAAGCCTCGGTGGACCTCCTGTAGAATCTTAAGGCCTTGAAATCCACTCCCTCTGCCATCAAATCGAGCTACGATGACATTATCAGAGTTGACAAGCACTGAGTCCCAGTCAATGTGAAACTTATCTGAAACCAACTGGCTGCCTGGAGCTTCATCACTGTAAATACCAACACACCAGACACAAACGAAGACTATTGACAATGTGATGCACTTTGCTGTTCTCTGATATTTTATTTAACCTAGATGGAAGAGTTCAGTTGCTTAGCAATCCCGTTGAATTATAGTTACTTCTGTTGATACCATCACATTAGGCAGTGCTGGTATCCCTGCAGTAGCCATAAGCAAAATAATTTATTTAACTTTATAACCACTACGTTGCAGTGTTGGAAACACCTGAATTTACTTGATAGAAAGAAACAGAAAACTAAAGCACATAGTGCTGCTTACAGGTTAATAAAGTGAATAAAAAAATAACAATCCCTAAGGGATAGCTCAGTTCTGAGAAGGCTCATGTAGAATTTGTTACATCACACACAACAGATAAAAAATGTCCTGATTATGATTTTGTAGGATATATAATAGTATTAAGACTATTTTCTAAGACAAAAATAATTGTATTATTGTACCCTTGAATGGATTTTTTTTAAATAAGTAAGGAAGAAAGTACACACTGGAGAAAATAATGTTTTCTCCATCCAAAATCATAGCAAGAAATGGATGCAGGCAGGAGTGCTAACTTTATTTTATGACTGGAAAAAAAGGTGGTTTATAGCAGAAAAGGTGGAATAGAATGGGAGAACACAATTTCTAGAGGAACAATAAGCATTTTCTATTGAAGCCAAATATATTATTTTCCTTCCAAAGACAATAAAATGTCAGTTTTAAAAGGGAGGCTTGTCATTATTTTTCCCCCAAGATAAACACAGAATAAGAGAGCAGGTTACCATGAAGTTGTACAAAATACAAAATACTTCTATGCAGGCTGCATCTGCCAGTTGAATGCAAATTAAAATGTAAAAATGTCTGCTCTGGCTGTATGGAAATTAGATTGGATAGTGTCTGTGGGAATATCCTGTCTAAGGTGAAAGAAAGATGAAGACAGAAACTATTATTTTGCCAAAGAGACAGATGAAAGACAGATAAAAATCTGCCACTGTCTTAGATGCACAGTAATGTGCTAATTCAATATCTGGTTTTGGCTGGGGATAACAGACCATGTTTAAGGTAATCACTCTATCAATTAGCAAGCATATAATAAATACCTATGTTCACAAATTCAGACCTACCTATGTAGGTGCTAAATCATGACTGAGATCAGGATTACTTGATTATAGACTCAGTCACAACATATAATGCTTGATTCACCATTACTCTGTGCATCAAGTTTATACTTGGCTTTATAAAAAGAAAGGACTTTTTCTTTTTCATTGTGATTATGCTAACTGTGAGCAATGCAGAGCAATGAACCTGGAAATACTGACTGTTGAGTGAGCTCTGCAGAAAACACACAATTCAGAGGTATGTTATCGTTAGTAAGAGCAGAAGCAGAACAATTCTTCCAATTTCTGCTTATTGTACAGAGTAAGGTTTTCAGAAGCGCTCTACATTGTTTTCACAGAGCTTTTACCACTGGTTCCACAAGTAGCTGCTTCAGACTACTTATTTAAGTTCTTCCAACCTTCCACAGTATGATAATATGTCAGAAATATCCTTGTTTGGCTAGGTATCTTCCCAACAAATTAATGCACCTGACACAAGTGAAAATATCATGAGTCAGACTTCTTGTCTCACACTTAACATAAGAACAAACCAAATAGAGTGTTCACACTTGTTTTCTACATGTTATATATCTAGGTTATATACACATATATGTGTTTATATATGATATATATCTAGACACTTGGGAATAGGGGAAGAACCATTATATTTGTAAGCCTATCTCTATACCAGAAAGTGTTTAAAACCAAAAGGGGTTTTAAATGAAGGATGATATCCTCAGATAATTTATTCTATTAAGAAAGGAACAATAGAAAGAGCCTCAGCAAGATTCTCAAGCGGGTGAGAACTGACAGTGATGTTTTCCCAAGCTCCTTCTCTGGAGGGCATAGCTGGGCTACTTTTAGGCTCACTCTTTAAACACTATGCATCTTCCATTCCTGCATGATGGGCTGTTTGACGTATTGCTTTTGGAAGCAATTTTCCAGTGGCTACTTTATTTCAAGAATGTCCATATAAGTAATCTGTGACAGGCATTTAAAGCCATTTCTGTTGAGGTACACGTCAAAATTCCCATTAGCATCAAAAGGTCTTTTTTTACTTTTCAGCTGCTGCTATAAAATACTACTGATTATCTGAGGTGTGCTTCTGTTCTCCAGAGAGACAGCATATATTCAATACACCATTTAGGCCCCACTTTTAAGGTTTTAAATGGGACTTCTGCAACGTATTAATCCTTTATGCAAGATTGAACTTCACTCGGAGGGCTCTGTAACAAGGCAAGTTTGTTACTACAGTGCAATAACAGATGCACAGCTGGTTTTCTGAAGTTTCTCCTGGGATTCACAGCTATCTTGGAGGTCAGGTTTTGTTTTATCCTCATCACTACTTACTGTCTAATTATAATGAACTACTGTTCAGTGGTACTCTCTTCATGGAATTAATTCTTGACCCCACTAGTAAGCCTGGAAGAAAGTTCATGCCGTTTGGGCTTGGGTGTAACACAAACATGTAAGTCTTCTTTGCACCTGACCATAGATGGCCACAAGAGAATCACAGACAAGCCGAAGCACTGCAGCAAAATTGAAGCCAGCACTGAAGGGGATATGTGGAACTACAGGCTCCTCAATATCCTTCAAAGGTTCCTTAAGGAGAACCATCTCCAGAGACAAACAAGAGGAGCAGAAGGATTCAAATGAAGAATATGCCTAATTTTTCTTGGGTTTTTTTTATCTTGTTAAGTGACAGCACTTGCATTTTCACTTTTTTATTTTTGCTCCTGACTTTCAAGCTTCAGAGCTGCCGAGGGTGTGTCTTCAGCAGCGACAATACTTGGATTGTGAGTCCACTGAGGCAGTACAACTGCTGACAACCCAGGCACACTGCTAGAGGTTCACCATTGAGGTACCATTTAAACAGACAGAAGCCACCAATAATATATTGATATCGTTGACCTCAGTGGGTAATCTGTATGCTTCTTGCAAGCCAGTCACATACATCTCAGACTGTGGAAAAAAGGGGCAGCTCATTGTAAGTTCATATATTGCTGGAAAGAGAAGAATTCATTCTTTTAGATTCTATAACCAAAAGCTTAAAGACTCTGTTCATGACTTGAGTTACAGTCTACAGGGAATAATACAGCACTACCAGAGAGGCAGTGCTGCTGTACTCTGAGCAATATTCCTCAGCCATTCTGCTATCATGACTGCAGCAAAACCTTTTCCAGGCTTTGCATCATTTAAAAACTAAGTGGCAAGATTTTAAATAGGAATTTTACAAGTTATAAGGCTGACCAAGGAAGGGAGGAAATTTTAAAAGATACGTGGCAAATAACTGCTGTCATTGCTGTTTGATTTCCAGTACGTCTCTTTTCTCTTTCTGCAGAACTGTGGATTTGTTGTGGCATATGGAAAGCGTATCTTGATAGCAAGCATGTGAGAAAGACTACAACACAGAAAGTAAAATCTATGCAAAGAAGTATCACTGATAAAAGGCATCCTTTGCTTACAGTAAAACTGAGTGGGGAAAGGAGCATTTTGCAAAACTGGTGTAATAGAGAAATCCACTTCATTTTCAGATTTCAAGAGTATCTCTTTCAGAAGCATCAGCTTTCCAGTACACCCATCATTCCTGGTCAAAAATCAGGGAACCTGAATTGCCTCAAATATTCAGGATAGAAAATTCCAAATGTTTTCTCTCTGTTCATACACCCTGTTTAGATACATAAGACTTCAACTAAAAACAGATAGTGTATTTACAACTGCTCCCTGCAGATATGGCCAAACAAATTAGAACACATCGCCAGAAGTGATTCCATTACCAGGGTAGAATCATGTGATAGACAGAACTGAAGCAGACAGCACAGTAAGAAAAAGGAAATTGTTCTTAAAATATCTTTCTGAAACCCTTGAGGCTGAAGTCTTTAAAAACACCATTTGGAGAACAAGATATGTAATACAATCCTGCATCATCAGAAAAGGAGTTGAAGTTTTGAATCTCCCCTTGTCTTTTTCTAAGGAAGATTAAATGAGCATTTTATTCACATAGTAAGATATGTACTGCTGTGGGGGAATGGAGGTAGGGGAGGCTGAAAGAGGCTTTTTTTGGGAACAAGACTGAAGAGAATGGGAGTGAACAGGTCCACCCATAGCATTAGGACCACTACTGTAAATGAAACAGCTGGAGTAACCCTCTAGTCTATCCCTCTTTTTGAGTAAGCTAAATGAATTTTCCCTCTGGGTCTTGAAAAGGATTACAAAGTTCAAAGAACGGAGAAGAAAATTTAGAAGAGCAAAAAAGAAAAGACCCTCCATCAAATACCTCTATGTAACAGAAACAAAATGGAGCAATGAAATACTGCCACGCTTGGCAGAGGCAGGATGAATACAGGCATTACATGGATGGCTCCCAGAGCAATTACCAAATCATTCACATGACTCAGGGATCCCTCAATAAAGCAAACTTTGCAGCTGTTTTACAGAGGCAGAACCAGTCAAACAAAACGGCCTTCAGGAGTGTCCTCCTTGCAAGCAAACTGCACAGGAGTGAAATCCTCCTCATATTTTTACAATTCACCATGTAGCCAAGCACTGTTCCTTCACTTGCAACAGCTGCCAGTTAGAACAAGTTAATATCCTTTATAACAAATGGAAGCTACACTAGGGAGCTATTATTAGGCAAAGTATTAACACACCTCGGATCTTGAGTATTTCCCAGTGCTTGCATTATGGCTCTCTGCACTTTTTCTAGTCTCCTAGTGAGTTTTTCCTGAAGCTGTAAAAAAAATCTTCACTTCCAATCCTGCTGTCTTATTTTGTCTATCAGTACCAAGAGTGTATTAACTGGAGGCATAAACAGGTTTGACTGCCTGTGCAAGCCCTAAATCTTTCATCATTTCAATAACAGGTGAAGTGATTCTTGTTTATTACCAAAATATAAGAAAACAAACAAACAAACAGAAACCTCCTGGAGACAATTTGCTGTTACTTTGGAGAATACCTGTTCCCCCCAAAAGATGAGAATAATATTTCCACTGATTCAGTTTTACAATGCCCACTTACACATCAGACAATTTTAAATAGCGTTAAATAATAAATGCTGACATTTAAGATAAATTATCTACAGATTTTGAAGGAATGAGGTTAATTATATTCAAGAAAAAATAAAGAATGATTATCACCTCTTGTCTTATTATCCAGATTAAATGCCAGACGCTTTATTTAATCATTTCCTGTGTGTTACGAGGGAAGGTATCTTCCAACTTTTTTAATGAGTAAGGTGAACCATAATGAGCAAATCAAGGATCTGAAATTTAAACTTTGATCTTAATTATATAGAAAAGAGATGATAATCACTCTTTAAGGCAATTACCATACACCTCTAATCTATAGCTACACTCTATGTATTATATCAGAAGGAAACTGAGTGTGAAATGTATTAGTGGTTTAGGAGAACAAATGGAAAAAGAGAGTGTTACACTCTATTTAGCATTTTATGGCCTATGCATCACAATTCTGGAAAGAAAAGTAGTGCTATCCGACATAAATGCTTTCTACATGTGACCAATCTCTTAGTCGAGCCACACAGATGACATAGATTTTAACACAGCAATACAATGATTTTCTATTTGAGTGTTGCATCGTGCTTTGCAGCTGCTAATCGTGAATCTTCACAAAATCCTTATGATGAAAGTTACAGGATACTCAGGGCCTGGTTTTTAAGCTGAGCTTGTGTCTATATGGAACTGTATCTATATGGAGTTCACACCAGGACCAGAATCCACCAGTACAGGCTCCCTTCCAGAACCCGGCTTTAACATAGGCACCTAGATGCCTTGTGCTGCAAGTTCAAATTTATCTGTAGGCATCCTTGCATGAATACAGGAGCTTTACTATAGTCATGCACCATGGCTATCAGCTTTCAGTAAATGGAAAAAACCCAACAAATCAACAAATAACACCAAACTTTTTCCGCTTTATCTATTTCCCTGTTACGGCAACTGTAACCTTATTCATCAGACAGCACACAAACACTACAGAAGTTGCTGCTGCTGACCAAAATTTACAGTAAAATTATGAACCTCAGCCATCAAAACTCCCTTTGTTCTGAGGAAACCAGCCACCAGCACAAAAATCCTGCAGAGATAAGACTGCACAGGCAAACCAAATCCTGGCAAAAGAAACAGGAAAGATGAATCTTCACGAGAGGCTTGGAGTGACTCTGCCAAGCAGCCAGTCAGAGCTCTTAGATCTTATATGCCATGTTTACCCTCCTGCTTACAGGTTAAAACCTATATGCATTTAGAAGTTTATATGCACTTAGCTAGGCATTTAATTCACACTGTAGAGACATATAAGATGTATTCCATATTTAAGTCACATTCTCCTTTCCTCACCTTCCTTCCTTTCCTTTCTTTTTCTTAAGTCCTTGACAATTTGAAGTACTACTGAGATGGAATGTAAAAGCCACTTCATATCTGCTAATACTTCACATTTCCAGATATATATCTTTGCTTTGTATATACCTAAGTGCATGCTGCCTAGATCAAGACATTATACAGAATCTCCTTTCCAAAAAATAGATACACAACTGAACCAACATTCTTACTAAGGACATCAGCAAGCACTGTTATACAAATTTTCAGTAGCTGGAATATAATGATAATTGTATCACAGCTGACAATGTAAGCAGCAAAGTAGGTGCAGTTGAACAATATGAAAGGCAGCACATGTTTTCAGCCACTAACACAATTCCTGTCTAACACTTCTAGCTGTAGGAACATGGTGTTTCTCAATCAGTTCAGAGTACCACTCTGGGACTCGGGAAAGTCAAATATCTGGGAAATTATACCACATATACAACTAATCAGTGTTTGCTATAAAAGCTTCATATTCTTCTTGGACTTGAATACTTTTTTTTTTTATAGTGCTTCTAATAGTGAAATAAACCTTAAGATGTCAATTTGGAGTTGTATGGCTCAACAAATTACCCTCTGCATGCACACAGATTTCCAATCATTCTTTCTCAAGAGCCAGGCAGAATTTATTAGGCTCAAATAATCATCCCACAAGGGAGCCTCCCATAACTTCAGTGACACTTCCCAGCTTTACATCTTATTTGGGGACATCTTTAACCCAAAAAAGGATTGCTGGCAACCTTAGTTTAAAGTCTCTTAAAAGCTGCTGAAGAAATATAACTTCTTTGTCTTGTAGGGAAAAGGGGGACACAATACATGCAACATTCCATGAGCAGAATTTTCAGTTTCATACTTTCATTAGTGTATAGGTTTTTCCAAAAATAACTCCAGTTAAAGCTAATATAGAGCATTCAGTATCACAAAGGCAAGGATTTGACTTAAAAGAAGCAAAGTCTCCATATTATAAATTCAGATACTACAATCTGTATTGATAAGTGGATTAATTTCCTTTTTATCCCCCACACATCATCATCATCATCATCATCAAAAAAGTGCCCAACTTAAAACCATATCCATACTTTATCACTTGGCCACATTATTTACTCACTGGGTGCTGACAACTTTGTTAAGTTTAGATTCTGACCTTGCACCACTAATGTTCTCAGTTATTTCAGCTCTTGATATCCAAAATCATTTCAAAATAGTATTTCCTTAGCTGTTTGGGTATTTTCCTTTTCCTGTCCTTTTCGCCTTTGGCCTTCTCCAAGTTTCTCATCTTTCCCTTCTGTCTTGTCTAGGTTCTACATGAGTATGTAACCTCATATTCTACCATAACTCTATATTGCAGATTATGTATTTACTAGGATACTTAAGAAAGGAAAAGTTACACTGCTAGCTCCTTAGTATTTCCTGACTCTCAGAAAAAATTAATAAGCACAAGTGTTTGCAGCTCCCTACGATGCTCCTGGTGTCAATTCACAGAGCTGGTTTGCCTTTGGCACACTTAAAAGAGCTGCTTAAAATATACTAATGCTTCAAGATCAGGCTAGCAAAAATACAACAAAGATAAAATTATCCACGTGTCCTGTTTCTCCACAAGAAAAGAAAAACATGTTCATAAGCCACTTAAAGCCTCCACAGTTGCAGATAAATACAACTGACAAACTAGAATTTCAAACACAAAATGGACTTAGAAATAAGCAGGTTTATGCCTCCCTGTCCTACTATCTAAGATCTTGTCTGAATAGAAGAATTTGGGATCACTAAGCAGCTCAAGCTTGTAAACTTTACCTGACATGCAACTACCAGGTTGTGCGCTGTCACTAAGGGGAGGTCTGCTCCAGGTGATACAGCTCCACTAATGTCATATTCTCATGAATTTATCAGTGCGCTTCAACATCTTTGTTAGTGAAATTCACATAAGTTCTTTCCAAAAGGGAGTGGAAAAAGATTTGAAGGTACAGGAAAACCCTCTACACCCACAGGAGACCCACGCTGAGCACAGGTGGAGAGCAATGAAGGATGCCCTGAGCCAGCCATCACCTGTTTTCCAAGGCAGGATGTAGGTACACATGATGCCTGTCTCCCTCTGCTATGCATTCTGCAGGCACGCAATTTAAAAGCTGACTGTCTCCAAAAGAAATACACGTTACTTCTTTCTAAAAGAACAGCACAGGTTGCCAGGGAGTATCTCCTTCCTCCCATAGAGGTTTTCTACAAACATCAACAGACTTTGGATATAATGCCTTCAGCCCTTGAGGCTCAAAACCAATTTTTTCTTCCTTCCAGAGTTCCTAAAAGCAGTTTTGCTTTACGCATCTTAACCAAGCCCCATTTAGAAGCCCTACACACTTCTAGCAAGAACAAAAAAGGGGGGGGGGAAGATCACGTGTTCTGGATGAGCTCCTGTGTGGGTAGGGAGCAGTTTGGGTCCTGGAAAGACTGCAGAGTTACTCAAAGCTACACTGTCAGAAGGGCCAGTGGTCATAAAAGTACAATGAAGCTGAGCTAGGTTTGACAAGCTCAAAAAAACCCAGGCATCTCTACCAGACAGCACCTGTAACAAAATCTTCCCATGAACAAGCCTTTTGATTTATCAACTCAAATTCTTTCCTACACAATGTAAAAAAAACATTTTCTAATTTCAGAGTTAAATGCTTTCTATGAAGTACTTTTTTATTATTTTGAGTGATTCTACACAGATACTCACATTAGTAATAGAAGGGCATACTGGTTTCGATCCGTGAAATCTTTTGGCAGTGACAACTGTAAAGGGAGTTCTTTTAAGAAAAGAGCAAAACATTAAAGACTGGTAGTTACACAGATGAAGAACAGTAACATTGTAAGAAAGCTTTTGATTTGGTAAAATAACATTTTGCCAAATTTACCGTAATCCTCAATGTGAAGCATTTTAATTTCAGTCTTGGAATTCTTTTTCTTAAAAGCAGCTTCTTTCAACACAGCATTATTTTCCAAAATATAAAACTCTGCAGAAAACAGGAAGAAAAAGGATGTGGAAAGGTTCAGAGAATCAGCACATCAGAGGTAAATCAAGACTAAAAAAAATTAAAGAGAAATAAATCTTGAAAATTAATTCCTTCTGTAATCATATTTTTTAAAATGCAACTGCTTCGCAATTCAGTAACTGAGCAATCAGCCTAATTCAAAACATATATTTGTATATTCCATTTTCCAGCTTCGACAGGCTTTGTTTTAGTTAAGCACTGAAAATGAAATTGCTGGTGAAAAACGTGAACACTAGCACCCCTGACAAATACTACCAGCAGATGTTACAGGGAAAGGCTTGTGTGCTGGGCAACATGCTAAGACTCAAGCAGGCATCCTTTTCAAGGTACATATTCCAAGTCACCATTTAGTCAGCACAGCTCTACTTGATCACTGCATGTCCTCTGTCTTCTGCACTTCAACCAAGACTTGAGTTTGGTTTAAAGGCACAGACAGATCTGAAGTAATCCTTTTGCACATGACAGAAGGATTAATTAGCTGGTTTTTTTTTTACTCAAATTACCGATCTTGGTTCCAAAATGGAGATTTTTTTTATTAAACAATAAACCCTCCACTTAGGTCCAAAATGGATAATCTAAGGAGAATGTTTCTTCTGGGCAGTCAACCAAAATGGTATAACCATAGTCTGAGGATGGAATAATTGAAGTAATTCTTAATAATTCTTTTATGAATTGAAGAGGATAATTTATCAATAATGTTTCAGTGGAAGATTAGATTATCTCTCTTATTATTTGGCAGTTTCTTGTTACAACAAATAATGTCCCTCTATCCTGACTTGCTTTGTTTTCCTCTAAGATGCCATACGAAAACCTCTTTTACAATAATTCACTACCAACAGTATTTTAGATGCAAGTAATAAGGAGTGAAATTCTACCTTCACAGAATTGAGCAGCTCTACAGAAGCTGATCAACCTACTTTAAGCAGTAGCTACCCTTTACTGAGTTGAATAAAACTCCCTTAAAATTAAGAAGCATTGCATACACTAAAAAAAAAGCTTTATTCTTGGATTTGCCATCATTGAAAATGTCAGTGGAGTTGCTCTGATTTGAGAAATGTAAGAGCAGGACCAAGTTCACCGTATGTAGGTCAGATTTTATGATGAATCGTCCAAGGACTGTACCTTACTTTAGGATAATTGGACTGGAACTTTAAAACCATCTATAAAAACACAGATAGTCTATCACAATGGCAGCATAATTTACACAGAAAGTGAAATGGATGAAGACTAACCTGCCATATAATTAATTCAAGTGTAAACAGAAGATGAATGGCATGTACTTAGCATAAAACATATGCGAAAGGTCTGGAAAAGTTTTAGTCACTTGATTAACTTCTTTCCTTATCATCTGCAGACGAGGATGTTGCTAAAAGGTACTTAATAGATATTTATATGAAAGAGCAATCTATTAGTTTTCATTTACTCGTAACTGCCTTTCCCTTTCCCCACACTCCCAGAAACAATCAAGAATGATAACAAAACTGTACCTAATCCATAAGGAATACTCACTTGCAGTATTACTTGTACTGTGTACACTAACAACCGGAACACCTGGCCCTGTTTGGAGGAGAGAAAATAAACAGAGGAAGCATAGGGTAGTTAGTAGGGTAGTTAGTACTCAGTATCAGTCAATAACAAAGATCAGGAACACCAGTGATCACACAAGACCAGATCCTGGGTGCCTTGTACACGTGGTTCCCTTCAAACACAGCAGTAACTCATGGTTTCTCCTGAGAAGGACACAGGTCAGACCACAGCAGTAACAAATGTGAAACAGAGACTGCCTTCTGCGCGTTCAGCAAGCAGTCTAGACCACTTCACCTAGAAGGAGCTATTTTTTTCTTAATCTCCATATTTTAGCCAGAAGTGAAGAATAAAAAAATTACAGAAGTACTTAACTGCACTGTCTAAAATACAGCAGTTTGAAATTCAGAAACAGCAACTTCAGGTTGACTGGGAAGTGAATTAATGTTAATATTCACTTATGTTTTTTCTGGAAAAGCTACAGAGGTGTTGAAAAACTATCACATATTTCACTTAGCTATCTGTTTAACAAGCTACTTTGGTACCTCAGCTCTGGAAGACCAAGAGCATCATAGTTAAATTCAAGTGTAAGGTAATTTAATCTTATGTCATGGTAACATCAGATACTATATTTCTACTGTACCATTGAGACACTAAAAGCATAAAAAAATATTCTCCATGTTAGTAAATACTGTGCAAATGTACAAGATGGCATGGGAAACTCGGGTGACCAAACATTCAGTATACTGAGAAGTATAGCTGAGATTGCTGTCCCTGCTCTGAGAACCCCCACTAGGGCAAACTTGCAAAAGAAAATGTTGCATCCCCACCTCCAACAACGAATTTGTGCACAGGAAACTTAGTTCTGTCTCAGTGAGACAAGAGTTTGGATGGTATGTAGGCACTCACTGTTGGGCTAGGAAGGATGATGCAGAAAAGTCGAAATCCCATGGCAGACAAAGGCATGGACCCTCCAAAATTAAGAGTTCAGGCTCCTCTTTTTTTGGAGGAAAAAAAGGATTCCCTCTGAGAGCAGTTCAGAGACAGAGCTTAATTTATGTGTTTTGAGTGATCCTGAGCAGGTTGTCTCTCTCGATTAATTATGGCATGAGCCTAGGGAAACTTAAATATCTGAAATAAATAGCACGATGCCATTCACAGCCTCTGACAGCCTTCACTGAAGAATTTTATCAATTTCATTCTCTGCCTCAAGGGAGAGTACTGACAAAAAACTTACAGGTAGGTTGCTGACAAATCAAAGCTTTCTGCCTTAGCTCTTCAAAAGATAATTTCTTCAGCTGTCTCTTTCTCTTTGTTTTGTTTAGTTTTTCCAGCTCTTTTCACTCTTTCTTTTCTGATTTAAGACAGACAGATTTTGGAGGTGAAAGCACTGGCATTTTCCAGGCTAGCTCTATTTGGTGTACTAGAAGAAGAAAGGATGATGGTAGATTTTGAAAAAGGAAGATTACAGTAAATTAAAAAGCTGATCAGAAGAAAGACAGACTTGTATTATGGGCATTGTGTTACAGCTCATCAGAACTAAGCCCAGCACTTGGATTTCCCATTGACCTCCTACAACTAAAACTAAATCCGCAATTTATTTCCTGCATATAGAATGGGAAAAACAATTACTCCCTTTCTGAAGTATCTAATCTGAGTGAAGAGATTAACATTTGTTAGTGTTTATGAAAAACTAAAGTAAAAATCCACAAGTAATGTGGAAAATAAGTGTAAACTACAAGCTTGCCAAAACTGAGAGGTTGTAGAGCCGGTTGTCCTCTTACTAGGCGGGGAGTCTCTGGAGATGGATACAGCTGCTATACTGGGACATATCTGCTAGCTGAGAGCAACTAAGAAGGAAAAACTACCCTAATAAAAGAGCTTATGGGTAAACAAGGGGTGAAAGAATTGAAATTTGTATAGATCAAACCAGTCCAGAGTCCCCCAAGGATTTTTCTGGGCAATTTCTTTTGTAACAATTCAGTCAGGGTTTTTGTTGTTGGAAAACTAGTGTGTATGACACCACATAGCTCTGGTGTCATCTGTCTGCTTGAAGCAGTTTACCTCTTAAAAGCAACTCCCTGCAGAAGAGTTTTAAAACCTGCTCTATGGTGATGGTGCCATCAGCTTCGGCACTGTCAAATATCTGCCCTACCACAGGTATTTTGCAGAGCTGTTGCAACACATGGGGGCCCCATTGCTGCTGTAACTGTCAAGCTCTGATTAAACACACGAGAGCACCTCAAATATCACCCCAAGTTGAGAAATATATGTTAATGTTAGAGACAGGAGAACTTAATGACCGTGTTTTATCGTCCTTGCTCAACACCTGCAGCTTAGGGCAGTCTACTGGTTGCAACTCAGTGGAGTGTAGGCTTAGACCTGGGAGGATGATCTACAGTCCTACTAGCTCAAACAGAAAACAACCATCTCCAAAGTCACTGAAAGTCATAAGCTTGTGAGCAATTTCATCTGCCCTCCTACTGGCATCCACATTTTAATAGCAAAGGAAGATGTTAAAAATTAAAGGCTGGATATATTTTGCTGAAATAATAACAAGATGCTATGTTTTTGGACCCTAGCACATTGCTGATTCAGACCAAAAAACTCTTCCCAATTTACCAATCCTTCCTCTTGCAAGAATCTAAGACTTTCCCCGTGGGGACTATGTCAAGCATAAGGGAAAACTCTGCTTAAACCATGAGGAGCTCATTACTAGTGCACTCCTTACTGAAGGGCCTCAGGATTAGCTCTGTAACTCATGCTGCAGCTTTAACCATGTATAGACCACACAGTTCATATAGAAGGGTTTTTTGTCTAATCATCTATGTATTATAGATGCACTTCCACAAAAAGAGAAAAAAAACAATCAAGAAACAAAACAAAGCTTCCTTATTTTAGCCAATATATATTCATAGTTTGTTTTTTTGAATAGATTCAATTCTCAAGGCAGCATATATTTCATTTTCGTGCAAAAAAAAATGTATTGCTGCAGAAGAAATAGAAACAATGTACGCAAATAGAATGGGCCATTCACAAGCATTTCAGATGAATTGTGTTCTACTCTTCAATCTGATGCCAGTTGAGCAAAAATCCTGGGAAACAGTTTATACAATACTGGAAGTTTCAAGGTCAACAGGTGTATCTATATACTTTATTATTGTCTTATGCTTTTTGGAACCTGTTTTTATAATCTTACTTATTTATCAGTGTTTATTTCCTGGGTGTAGGTTATAAATTTTTCAGTGTGGGATGGTTCTAGTTTTCCATTTATCTATACCAGCTCTGAACCCAACCAGTGCCACTTAGTGCTACTGGAACGCAGCTAACAATAAAAAACTAGAAGTTATTTATTGCAATTATATTGATAAAGAGGATCTGTCTATGTGAATCAAACCATACCTGGGTTTTTGGTAGATAAACACACATGCATACAAACGTGGATGAGTGTGTATAGATATACTGTACACATATATGTAAACACATGTGGAGACACCATGTTGCAGAAAGCAGGCCCTCATTTTTTAATAAGATCATAGAATCCTAGAATGGTTTGGGTTGGGAGGGACCTTAAAGATCATCCAGTTCCAAGCCCTCTGCCATGGGCAGGAACACCTTCCACTGGATCAGGCTGCTCAAAAACTCATTCAACCTGGCCTTGAACACCTCCAGGCATGGAGCTTCCACAGCTTCTCTGGGTAACCTGTGCCAGTGCCTCACCAACCTCACAGTAAAAAAATTCTTCCTAATATCTAACCTAAATGTACCCTCTTTCAGATAGAAACTCTTACCCTTCTTCCTGTTGCTACACTCCCTGATCAATTCCAATACAGATCATAATGAAGCTGTTACGAACTACAGCGTTGCCACTATAAATTCCACATTTTTTGGTGAAGGATTTTTATGTAGGGTAAATTTAAAAGTCAATGTCCTTTACTAGGACTGAAGGATTACAATTGGAGCAGTGTTCTGATATCACTTGTTATTTAGCTTTTACACAGAACACTTTTATTTACAGACTTGCAATAAGCTCTGTATAGAATTTTGAGTAATCCACTACTGAGCTAAACAGCAGACTTCAACCTAATGCACTTCTCAAAGCAATACATTAATTCAGAAGCAAACACAATGCTATTACATATTGTGCATTTGACTTACCTTTACAGTGCAGTAAAAAATGAGTATTCATGGGGCTGAACTTTGCACTGAAATATGTGCACTCGTCTTTCAAGAAGTTACATGAGAGACACTGACGATTCAATGATCCCACTGTTGATACACTGAGGGAAAAAATGATCAGAAACATTTTCCATTGGTATAAAATACAATATATCAAGAATTAGCTCGTAAGAGCAAAAGAGTTTGTTTCAGTCCCTACACTTGCCGAAATATCACTGTCTTATTTTGTGCCTGATGCAAACTGTTTTCAGATGACTCTGTAAATTGGGGAATGTGGACAGGATCCAAAACCTGCCCAAAGCAGGACTGGTGGTCCAATAAATAGCAGTGCTGCAAGGTAACAATGTTAGTAGGACACCACAAAAAGCCGCATTAACTTCAGATTTAAGCACTGAGGTTTGTGTAAGGAGGAGGTGCTTTGCTCACACACTTTAAATTGCAAGATTACACCCCATAAACATTATTTTATTTAGAAGATTTCACTACTTTTTATAATACAACAATGTTACATACTTGCATTTAGATTTAGTTTTAGAGATGCTTATAAAAGTCTAATGAAGACGTAAGTACTACAATAATTTTGTGTTAAAGTATCTAAAAAGTAAAATATACTTTTTCTAAAAAGTAAAATATCATCGGCATTTTTAGCTTTGGAAAAAATGATTCCTTCCTTGTTACAGCTCAAATGCACTAATCTTTACACCATATAAATGATTACTCAAGCCCCAAAGCTGCAAATCATAGCACTCTTGGCTTGGGATGAAGAAGCTGTTAACACAGCCCCATGTACTTCTTACCTATGTAGCTGTCTTCCTCTTGGGGATTCTTCAGTGCTTAAGAAATAACTGTGCCCAAAAGATAAACAAAATTAAACTCAATTTGGTAAACTGTTTAATTCGAGTGATGTTTAAAGAAATGAAAGACATCATAAATATTTTTTTGAAACTAAAAATTCCCAAATATAAATAAAGATCAAATACTTATATATAATTCCAAGCTCCAAGATTAAATTTAGACCCAGTGTACAGAGCAGTTATTTCAAATGCTATGTGATTTCATATTAAAACAGTGATGAATACAGTATTTCATGGTTTCTGCTTAATTCCTGTAACACCCAGGAGCTCCAGTAGTAACCAGAACCTCTTCTGCATATTACAAATATGGAAGAGAAAGTTTTTCCTTTACTTAAGAGTTTGCAATACAAATCCAAGAAGTAGAAAAAGGTCACAATGAAATTATAGCATAAAATACAACAGGCTTATTTTAAAGCCTTTTTGATGTGTAGAAGCACTTTTCTGCTATCTAGAGACAGAAGCTAGCACCCTAGGCAATGGTTTACGGATAACGACATGTAGGTGAAAAAAGGCTTAGTAAAGCTGCTGCAAGACTACCAAGGAAAGTCCTTGGCGTGTCCCAGACGAGATCCCCACAAAGGTTCTGCTTGAGAGGCAGAAGAAGGGCAAGGAAGTCCTCTCAGGTGGCTGAGATGAACCACACGCAGTCTGCTACCTCTGCAGGCTGAGTGCATCCATACATGATTTTCTCATCTGAACCCTGGAGAAGTATCAAGAAATTCTCTACAGATATATTTTTGAAACCGGTGGAAGGACTAGAGATTGTTGCAGATTCAAAATGGTCCTTGCTGAAATATCACTCATTTTAAAGAATAACATCTATTTTTTTTTTTGTTGTGTGCAGATGAACACGAAGACTAACCAAGACCCACTGAAGTTATGTGGAGCCTTCAGATGTTTTCCAAAAGTTATTTACTGCTTCCAAAAATCACCAAGTATGTGCTGCATTTCCTCACCACTATAATGCTAAGATGGGCTTTGGAAAGATTTCTCTCTGAGTGATCTGGGTGAAAATCAAGTATTTGGATAATGGCTCTACATAATTTGAGTTTATGAGGTTGAATCAGATCTCCAAACAGAGTCCAGGGATCTCATACAGTAACCAAGTAAGCATGAACTGAGGATTTGGGGATTTTATCAAGTACTAAAAATTTACTATGATTTCTTATCTGGAATCCATGAAAGGGCCACCAAAATGTTATTACTGCCATATTGTGTGTTGATTTCTTTTATTTAAAAAACACAATGAGTCAACTGGTGTCACAGCTTACTCATTTTCCCTTTTGCATAAAAATGCATGCAGTAATACACTGGTAGATAAATTGTCTTACAACTGCAAAGAAATATTGTTACTTAATTTTAGATACACTATTTCCGGCTAAATGGGTTCTACTTTAATAATTCAGTTATTTTCATAAACAGACAAAAAGAATTTTGCTTACATCTTTTGAGTATTTTCATCATATGCCAGGATTTTGATAACTTCCCAGTTTCCTGATGTCAGGTGTCTCACATTGATTTGTTCACTTTTAGCCTGGAGAGATAGAAAATATTAACTTTCACCTTACTTGTTACATCTTTCTTTGTCTAGTTGGATTGTCTGCACTTTGTTACTGATGACACCTTTTTAAACTTTAATGTGCAACATAACATCTTAAAATCACAAACCTCATATTTTGACAGGCTTGAGCTTCCTATACATAGACTTCCCAAAGTCATTAAAATAATCTCAGTTTCCATCAAAATTCTTCTTTCAGTCGCCCCTATGCCAAAAGACAACAGAACTCCTGCACTTAAAGCTAAGGATGTCATTAAACGTATTTTGCTTTTCTTAGTGTTTCTTTTCCTTTACAGTGGCCCAGCAGGGGAATCTGACTCAGACCCCTGTTACCAAAGCTCTGCACCGGTCTGTGCCCACCAAGCTTTTGCATTTATCACGTCCTTGTACTGAGCCAGGATTACCACAAAGATCTGTGCCAAGACAGGACATCAACTCCACACTCATTCGAGGAAGCAGGCAAATCTCTACAAGAGAAGAACTGGACCAACTCAGACACAGAAATTCACAGGATCTAAACTGGATGCTCTCAAGGGTCTTTTCCAACAAGATGATTCTATGATAAACCTCACTAAAGCCCCTGCTTCACCACGCGCTCTGGAGAAGCCTCTCTTTATTCAGCCTATAAGGAGAATTTAAGAGAAGTTCCAAATTCTAGCAACTGAATGAAATGCTTACAAGCACCCCCTGCTCCTTCTTATAAATTGTTTCTATCCCAGTGTGAGCCTTATGAAAACAACTGCTACAAGGGGAAATTTGACATCTTTCTCAAAGAATGTGATGGCACCTTTCTTAGCCAATACACCAGGAACTGAAATAGGAAACAACAGAATGCAAAGCATATCTACCTTCAGGTAAAATAGAACTCTTTGGCTGGAAATTGCAGCAGACTTCTCATCAGCCATAGGTTAAAAGCAATGAAAACTGAATAGTTCATTTGGGAGTGCTTCCTAGTGCAAAAGGTAAAATTGTGGCTTAGGCTACTGAAGATTAATACTTGAATTCTCACTATAACACAGCATGAACATACTCGAAGTGTTTCTTCTATACTAGGGTTATGATGCTTTCAAATTCAAGATGAACTTGTAAAGAAAAGAGGTGATACTTCGGCTTATATTTCAGCTTTAGTGGGCCAAACTGAGTAGCAGGAGTAACAAAGGAAGTGGATGGAGGATCTAATGGTACTTTCTCACCCGACACGCTGTGAATCGGGAGCACCAGCCATATCTAATAACACTGGCCTCAGTGGTTATGTGGCCTACAAAAAGTCATAAAGGCAAAAAGGGTTTATTTCATCCCTGTATTTCTGAACTGTACCATGTAAACTCTAATTCTGCATCAACACCAGCAGTAATCAGAAAGCAGAAAATGCTCAAGGACACGTCTATGAGACACGTCTGGAACTGGCAAGGCAGAAATAGTCTCTTAGAACTGATCTGTTTTCTAATAGATACACAAGGAAAAAATTATGTACTAACTCTGTGATAAGTCTTGCAAGTACCACTTGCAATCGGGATGTTGTGCTAGGTACTGTACATATGTTTATGATGAGGGTTCCCTTGTTCAGGAAGGTTCCGACATTCATTCCTGTCTCCAGGAATGACTAAAAGGAAACTTAGAGATTTATTCTAAGTGACTGTGTCTTGTCTAGAGAGAGAGAGAAGCTGCAACTATTGAAAAAGATATTTAAATATTGAGATCACAGAATCTAACAAGAAACAGCAATAAAAAGCCCAGCGAAGCATTAATAAACATGGTTATTTTTCAAGGTTACAGCCATAATACATAATTTATGAAGCTTGTAGGATGCCTTGATCCATTAAAGTTACTTTATAATTCTTACTTTGTGGTCGGAAACAAGAGACTTTCTAGAGTTGCAAAACCCCATGTAAGAAATTTCTAGATGCGTAACACATTATTCAATCCCATTTTGATATTAGTTTCTTTTAAATATTTCATGTTACTAAAAGCATTTGAAAACAATAAAATACACATCTAGCTCTCTGAATTCAGAAAGTAGATAATATATGATAGACAGTAACTTTTTAAACAGTAATCTCCCCTTGCAAGAAGATTTAAAGAGATGCCTGTGCTAACCTGCTTTGACTATGTCATTGATACATGATTTTTTAAAAAACAGTCAAAGAAATCCAGCTGAAGAAAGACCCTCAATTGTCACCATTTGTTGTAAGACTGACAAACAGGCCTTAGTGATTAAATTAATCTAAAATGAACCATTGAAATTTACTTGTCACTGCATGTTCTAGGTTTTAATTCTCCTGCACTGAGGCTGATTTCTGTTAATGAGCTGATACCTGCACTGAGTAGTACAGAGAAACAATGAGAAACTGCATGCGAAATTCCAGTGTTATCCGAGCTCCATGGTGAAAAAAATGTGATCATCTGGGTACCAGCAACCTGCCGACTGCTTTAAATTCTGCAGGGCACCTGTTACGCCGCTGTGGCTCTCACAAGGTGTGACAAACATTTGATGTGACAAAAGACTGAGTGCAATGGTTAATATATTTTTTATACCTCCATGTTTGCTTTAGAAACAATGGACAATCAGATTAATGCAGTGTGTAAAACACATCATATAAACACATTTCCTGTCCTTTATTGCTCTGTATCAACCCCATTATCACGCAGAATGTTGCTTATTGAGGAATAATGGTTGATACATGGGATATCCCATTTCTTTTTCTTCTCAGGAGCAGCTATACACTTAAAGCCAAATTTGTTATTAGTGATACCACTGAGACTTGTTTATTCATGGTGATGGTAGTAAAAATAGAAGTATTTTTTTATTTTTGGAGCTGTGCAGTATCCAGGGCTCTAATTCTGCCTAAAAGCGATAGAATACTAAACTGTTATTCTGGCGGGATTAAAACATGTATTTAAAAGTAGGTATATAGTTAATTATCTTATTAAATAGCAGTGGGCTTTATCTTTTGCTTAAATATTTTCCTGAATTAGGATCATATTTTCTAGGCTCTTTAGTAGGGAAAAAAAGACAGAATCTACAAATTTAAGGCAAATTTGACTGTATCTGTAATATCCTTGGGAATGCTGCAAGTTAACTTTCAGATCTACATCATGATTTTTTCATGTATTTTAAAGATATTTATTTGTATTAGGAAAGAAACCAAAATAAGACTTGATTGACTAAATGATTTTGCTCCATTTTGAATTTTTGTGTAGGTACTATATTAAAACACCTTTACCAGATTGTCATCTGAGTTACTGTTTTCTTGAGAAGATAGAGTTTAGCATGTCTTTGATCCCTTTTTTGTTCTTTGATTCTTTCTTTGTATATTTACTCTAGTGAATAAGTATCTTGTTCTTGCCTCCTCAGGTTAAATTTTCATTAAAGTTCTTTTGCTCTTTTTCTGTCTGCAGTACACTGTGAACATATTTCAGACTTAATAACACTCATACCAGAACACTGTCATAAAGGGAGATAATAGAGCTGCCTGGTGCCAAGTCTGCTATTTTTATGTTTTGGGTACATTGGTAATCCCTCCTATGTCACATGGCTCTGCTAAAGTACCTGTATTAATGCTCTGCTGATTTAAAGAGATGCCTTGGAGTGTTCTGTTCCAGGGCATAATTTCCTTTATTAGTTCATCACAACTTCATACTGGTGACCTTCAAAGTCACAGTGCAAATTTATCTTCTTTCAGATTCTTCTTTGGAAAAACTAATGACCCTGGGAAATGGAAGCCACCTGGAAAATGTTGTGAAGGGTAATAAAAGAGTCCTACTTTTCACAAAATTTTAAGATTTGGGTATTTCCTCCCTTTACTGTTGTGTGTAAGACCAGATTTTGAATATTCTGAATTGACATTTAAAATTATGCATATACAGTGTATCTAAAGAGGATAAAAGGAGCATTTCTGTAGGTGTCTTGAATTTCTGTGGCTATGAAACGTTATTATTGACAGAAAAGTTTAACAAGAAAATATCTCTGCTTGTCCATAGAGGCACAAATAAAACACAAGCTCTTCCAGAGACAGTATTTTGGAAGTACCTCTCATTTGCAGACCTTTCGTGCCACCGCAACAGAGGTCTCAGAAAAGAGACAGCGCTTCACGTATTCTGGACGGAGTTATAACTGTGTCCCTTTGCACCAAGTGACAACCTGGACAGGACAAATCACCACACACAAGTGTCCAGACTCTAGTGGAGTGCAGGCCTTTGTTTGGGTCATATGGCCTCAGTAAAAGTCCCAGATGTACACTAGGATATAAAAAATAGCCTGAACTAAAGCCTTACCTGAACAATAAACATGGCTATGTGGTGAAATTCACCCCGGCCTCCCTGCTTCACTGGGACAGTCATGAAGAACTTACTGCTGTCCTTGGAGAAAACTGGTTCTTCGTTCTGCAAACATAAGATTGTTTTAGTTTGTCACACTTCCCACCAAACTTTTCAACAGAACATCAGCTTAAGTTTTTTTGCCTCCTCGGTTTTGATAGCTGCTGTGCTCATAAGACAACTGGAGGAAAATCCTTAGATTTTAAATATATTCTGCTAAGATTAGCAAAAATGTGGTGGTTAAAGCTAAATATAGTTCATGCCAGTAGTTACTATCACGCAATCTTGTCCTAAAGCACGCCCTTACCAAAGCTTCCCCCTCCCAATGAAAGTTCTGGCAGTCTCATCCTTAACACAGTGGGATTTTCCAGGATACATTCCTTTATAGACATACAATTAGTGACACGAAGAAGTCCTACCAGTGATGAAGAGAACAGATGTTTCCATGTCCTGGAGTCAGCAAAACATTACTAAGTACCTGCCCAGTACTCACTCATTTTGATAAAATTTTATGGAAGAAGTTAAGTACATTGAAGTGATACTCTGAATCACGGTCTTAGCATAAATTGTAGTCTGATACAATACTATCTCTCCGTGCCTAACTTTATGTAGAAATATTAAAGGAGAATGGCTTGCTATAAAAACATATTTTTTAAAAATGATTTCTCATTTGCACATTGCAAAACGAACCCTGAAATGTATTTTATATAGAATGTGTTTCATTGGACACCTCTTTTGAAGCTATGAAAATGGAATCATTTGCTGGCATGTTAGTTCAACGCATTGCTCTGATCATGAATTTAGAAACATAATTCTTATGCACTCCAGTCATAGCCCATATGACCTCTAATCTTAGAACTCCTCTGAGTTTAATTTGGTAACGTTATTTTTTTAATCAGAAAAAATCAGTACAGTATATAGGACATGCATGGAATGGGATTCATCTGATCTATGTTTAACCATCCAACAGTTAGATGGTTAATCAGTTGGTCATCTTAAGTGCTTACTTAACTGAATGAACAGAGATCAGACAGGTGTCTCAGTTTGAAGACACTGAATTGCTTGCTGGAAGTGTGTAACTCTTTCCACCACTGACATGATCAGCTAGGTAGCAAAATATCCCCTGTGTGATGCTAACTGACAGGATTCCCACTATCAGAGAAACAAGTTGCTATGTGAATGATTACACAGACACTGGTATAATCCTCAGCTGTTAAATTAATTTAGGATCCTAAAAAGTATTCATATTTAAAAGGAATGGATTTTAATAGCTTATAAAATAACATATAATTAAATAAAAACAACAATGAAGCAATTAAACATTATACACCCAGAAACAACATTATACCATACCTGTTTAGGAAGCCATAGGTCTGACTGCATTTCATATTTCTAAAAGAGAAAAATTTCTTTTATGGAATAACTATAGACCAAAACTATTTCTCACACCCAGCAAAAGATCTCTAGCTATTTCGCGTTTTTTTTTCTGCTGTGTTATTATCTTCACATCTCTTTCTTGGCACTTACATCGAAACAAATGGTAATTTAATTACAAAGTCAGCTGTTTTATTCTGAGTTTTTGGTAGAACACCACAGGGGACCTACGAATGACTTTTTCAGTCCTTTCTGATTAGCTATCAAGAAGCTTTACACAGGCAGTTCTATTTCTTTTCTACCTCTAGGCAGCATCTGACAACTGGATATTTTAGGTCCTTCATCAACACTGGGCAAACAGCCAAGCATCAAGCTCAAATTGTGAGACCTTTTCAAATCACAATCCCTTGCTTTAATGGCTTGTAGTGTGGCTTTAGTGAAGAGAAAAAAATGCAAATGATTGGTTTTTATTGGTTACTCTCATATTTCACATCATGCCATCTAAAAAGAAACCCCAAATACTATACACCCATTGTTGGAAAAAAATATAGAATACAAGTCAGATGTTGTAAATTGTCACAGTCACAGTGAACTCAGGAAAATTTATTAGTAATGGAAATATTTGTACATATATGGCCTTAAAAATGAGAAATCTATAGCTACTACAGCAGCTGGTTTTATACAGTACTTTTTAGAATTGAGAACATGTGCAAAAAACTAAAAAACAAAAGGGGTTATGGTTGAAATCAAGTGGTGTGATAAAATGTTAAATTCTCAAAAAAAGATCTTTTGTCATCCATTACTGAATTCAAGAGCATCACCTCATCCCAGCAGATGCAGCGCAGAAACCATCCAGGGTTACAAGCATGAGTCTGGTCTGAGTTGAGCTCACTACAGTGACACTGCATCGCTACCCTTTCTCACAACACCTAAAAAGGTCCTTCACTGCACTTTAATTCTTCTGGAGCAGGAGTTCTCAGTCTCTCTCTCATATTACATTCTGGATTACAGCTCCCTGGATACCTACTTCAGACAAGTCAAATTGACCTTGGAGCACGTAAGGGTTTCCTTTCAGAATTGACTGCTCAAAGTGGTTCATGACCAAATTTCTTGATATAAAGGATAAGGCTTGCTGGAACCAGGTAAAAAGCAGCCCAATCAACAAATATCCATGTTCACAACCTTAATTCCAAGTCTGAAGACTTACCTGCAATTTCTGAGTCAGGAAAACTAACCTGCATTATGTACCAAAAGAAGCAGGCAAGCTCAGCAATAATCTCTAACACTGCAACATGACTGACTCCAGTAGCATTGATGGGAGCCTTTTGGCTCAGAGATCAAATTTAGACCTACATTAATCACTTACAACCATTTACATAGCCAAATCGCACCCTCTGCTTTGGAGCATCTGTTGGTATTGATATTAGCATGCATAGAAAATAGTTATACTTTTAGCTAGTTCTGGGAAGAGACTGTGACTCAGAATGGGAAAGTGGCCAACTGCCTTCAGGATGCAAGACTGACAGTGAAAATGGAGAGATGTAATACAGAAGTGTCAGAAGTCAAAGTCTGGGTCAAGGGGTGGGATGTGGCTGGATTCAAATAGAAAAATGTATCTCAGCTTGGCTTATACTCAAAATGAAATAACCCTGTTACCTTTGACTTTTTTTTTTCTAAGTTATTTAATTCTGCTATTAAATCTGCAGGAGTTATCAGATTTTTCCACCTTTTATGTAAACATATGTAAGCTGAGAGATACAGAAAGATCTGAAATGAGACACTATAAAGGGAGAGAGGAGAAACCAGGTAGCTGAAAATATCTGATGGAAGACAAGCTTGTCACTGCACAAGCCATACTAAAAGTACATGATATTCAGCAATTGAAGTTTCCACTGAACAAAGCTCAGTAATTCTGAAAATGTCACTCAAAGTTGCTAATTGCATGAAATAATTTCACCAGATTTGGAATTTTCTCACATCTATTTCCTCCTGTTGACTAATTATATTCAGCTTGCAACTACTGCATCTGCAAACTGATTTCCAAAATTCTTTCTCTGAATATGAAAATAAAATGCAGGAAGAAACCTTGAAAAAACAGCTTAGGGAAAAATATCCAGCTTACCTTGCTGCAAGCCCCAGTTGTGGTTTCACAAACTGTAAGGATGGAGATATTCTGAGGTCTGTTTAACCATCTCACCACAGTCTTGGTGTTGCTCACCCATTTCACCATGGTGATGTAATATTCCCTAAGTAAACATTCGAAAATGCAATGTTTAGATCATTTCTATTTCAGATTAGATTTTTTCTAAAACAATACAAACAGTTCATAAAATACTGGATTTGCACTTCACGACACTATCAGTACTGAGGGATGGAGAAAATAACCCCAAAAGCACAGCATCTGTGTTCCTACAGGTGGGAAGGCTCAGTCCTACTGTGCTGTTCCCCTGGGAAATTTGTATTCCATTACCACCTCCTTCTCATGTGCAATATATAAACTTTACCAACTGTGAAACATATACTTGTGAAACACATTTGTAAATACACATGAACCGTGTACTTGCCCTTCAGCTTAAAAACAAACACTAGATTCCAACAGAAGCCTGCATTTTCCTACACTAAATGCCTCCAGAAGACACACACATCTTTGCAAAAGAATCCAGCCCTATAGCTAAAAAAGAAAAAGGTTTCTAATGTTAGAGGGCAGGCAAGACCACTTTAAAATGTACCTTGTTATAAAATAACAAGTATTTTATAATGAGACTTCTGCAAAAAGGGAAGTCTACCAGTGTGTGTCAGCTTCCATTTTAACAAATAACTCCTAATACTGGACAAATTGTCCGTCTCAACGACACTGGCTGAGCAAAGGAGGTTTATCACGGCATGGAATATTTTCTTCCCTCCTTGAAAAATCCTGTTAGGTTGTCAGACTGGGGATGTTACAGAGGAAGACTTGTTGCAGCTTGTCATCCAAGCCAGGCTATTTGCTTCACTTCTCTACTCTGGCAGCTTTCACAGTCCAGCTGAGTTATGCGCAACAGTGGAACAAATTTGTCTGGCAACTCAGCCCCCCTTTAAAACAAGGGTCTTATCTTGCATATAATTAGGCTTTTAATCTAATACTGATGGAGATCTCATTACTTTTTGACAATACATATTTAATTATACATCCAAAAGACTTCTTACTAGATCAAAGATGCTTAGCGGCCGCAACTCAGTACAACTCTGATGCTGCACACAGGAGAAGCAGGAGACAGCAATTCACTGCAGCCTCACCCTGCCTCGGTCTGGTGCTATATTTGAGGACCACAGTTGAACAACCCAGTATGCACAACTTTTAGCTTTTATGTTTGACTTTTAGTAAAATAGATAAGGATACCAGAATGATGCCCAGACACGGTGACTTCAGTTGTATTCTGAGTCTAATATTTATTTTTTTAGTTTAAAAACCTTTTTAAGTTATTGACAAACAAAAATGTATGCTAAAAATAACACAAGATCTAACATGTGACCAGCTGAAGCAAACAACTAAGCAAACCGAGGAGTGCAACACCAAATCTTAGGCAATGGGTTTCCCATAGCAGAACCCAAGAAACAAGAGCTGAGCATTCTCTCTGCAGTCGTATCTTCGTAAGGCTGTCCAAAACCACTGTGACTTTGCATACAGAAGCCCAAAGACAACCAACAGAAATCTTCAAAACATGTATATAAGGACTGCCTCCCTCTCCTGGTACCTAGAACCAAAGTAAGACAGCATCCGCTGACAACAGAGCCTGAATTACGCCAGAATCAAATTCTACAAAATAAAGCCTGAGTTGTTCCATTTGAAAAAGTTTGCAATGAGGAATGGAAACTGGAATTATAATCATTCAGAATCCAGTTGACATGGTAATTAATAGTCCAAATCAAACCATTACAACATCTTCCATCACTGACATAAAACTCCTTGATCACTGAAGTGAAAGCAAAAGATCATTTAAAAATTCCTTTTTCCCCTCTTCTATCAATCACACATAAAAATATGTTCAAATGTCACTACTTTATGACTTGTTTATCAGGAACATAGCATAGTTTGTGTATATATATATGTAGAAATACATAAATAGTGTCTTCAGGTAATGTTCCTTTGTAATTCACAGTTTTTCAGTTTATCTGTCGTTTCAGATATACAGTGCTCATACACAGAGCAGCGTTGTCGCAGGTCAACAGATGTAACCCAGAAAATCCTATGTTTTATTAGATTGGCTGATACAGTTGAATAAAGACAGAGGAGCCTGCAGGGCAAAAAACCTGGTTTAGTTCTGAGGAAGTTGCTATCAGTTTGTGTTTCCGACTTACCAGATTAGTTGCAAAAAAAAGCCTATTGTCCTAGTAAGGGCAATAAGAGCTCTCTTTCCCTCCAGACCCAAATGCACAAATATATTGGGATTACTAGGCTCTGTGCACCTGTACATACATTAACTACTCTCACAACATCCCTTTAAAAAGGAAAGACTATGATTGTTTTCTAGACAAAGGACTGAAGCAAGGTATTAAATAAAAATTTATATTTTAGATCCTCAGTTTGATACCCATTTAATCAGGTGCTCTACAGCACTTTGCATGTTCAGAGCACAGCTTTCAACTTTGTTCAGGAACATTTCTTGAACCAGACTGTGTATTAATTTACTGCATGTCCAGAGAGGAACAAACACAATTACTGATAACCTGTGCAATGTCAGTTTAAACTCAACTGTATCACACAGGGGCTGTGTGGCAGAGACATAAGCCACTTCTAGCATTCAATTGGTCTAATAAGAGCAGATTTCTCTCTTGTGCTGTGACTTGTTTTATTCAAGCTATGTCTCCTCACTCCACTCCTAACTTTCTTTTTCCTACACTTTGTGTAGTCGCATTCAGGTTTTTCCTTATTGACCACTATTCTCACAGCAGGGCCACTATTAAGATGATCATGGGAACTATAAAACCCCTTTGTCGATACCCATCTCCTCTATCCCCACCATTTCACTAGTTTCAGGGTTCTCATTAAAATCCTTGATTGCCAGAAAAACCTCATTTATAGACCTGCCTTTTTGGTTTTTAGCTAGCTCCCATTTCATGGTCTAATCAAGTTCTCATCTCAGAGTTTTTGAAGTCCATTCTCTCTCATCTGCCCTAGGATTTTTTTCTTTCTGAAGTCCAAAGAATTAGCTGTCTTCTGTACAAAAGCAGCCAGAAAACATTGAAGACACAGAAAAGGCAGTCTTCTTTCACAGTATCCCATGATCAGTCAATATCGAAAGAACTTGTACGTGACTTGCTTCATTCTAAGTTGGACTGAATCAGGCAATTCAGAAAAACAAGAGCTTCAAGCTCGTTGACCAGATTGCTACCAATTCCATATTGGGTATTTAAATCTGTTGCTTGGCTTCTAGTTGATCTAAGGCAATTACATAAAGTAATCAGTAGAAAGAAGGTACAGTTCTCCCTTAAACTCGTGAACCAGGAACATGAGATGCATGCAGTCAGCTCAACAGTAGCTGGAACATCTCACATGTACCAAGGAGGTGCCACACACCGAGAAAGGTCAGGTCCTGGGACCCAAGGGACATGGAGGATATTCTGTGAGAACAAATTTCTAACTGTAGGTGTTAAGAAAGCAAATGTCTTTCCTGAGCACATGGCAATTAATTTTTTCCAAAGACGGTAACTTGATGAAATCTGGATTCAATTTTGACTGCTGATAAAAAACATGTTAAATATCAAAGGTGTTTATCATCTTTTGCCAAGCTTCAAGATGCAATTTTTTTTGTAATCTTTCTTTCTCATAGAATGTTTTCCTTTATTGTGATTATCTCAATTGATATGGAGGCAGTTTAACAGTTGGTGCACACCTTTATCATCACTCAAGAATGTCCAGCACATCTTGTTTCACTTCTAAGTTTTGGAATGCTTGTGAATAGAAAGATATATACTTGTATCTTGCTGGCTGTTATTGTAAGTGCTTAGCAGTCAAAAGAGACAATAAACTGAACAAAGGAAAGGGATTTGCACTGCATCACTTTGAAAGCATTGTTACAATCATAATTAAATCTGAACATCAGATCCTTAGATTTGAAATGGAGAAGCTAACATCCCAGGAAAACAACCCACAGCATTAAACTTCAAAATAGGAAACTGTTCAATAACCAAACTCAAACTTTGCAACTTCATACCATTCACCCTAATGAAGAAATCTGTTCTAACTTTAAGCCAATGAGCTGATTATGAAAGAAATCTGCTCAAAACTAGCTGGAAGACATTTAACATTTATGAAAATGGAAAAAGGAACCTTACTTTTGTTGATGGTTTTAATAGATACATATTTTGATAATAAATACAACCGTGTGCACCTAAAGAAAGCCAACCTATTATGCTCTATGAGTTTGCTGGCAGGTTGTTATTGAAGAAGGTAAACAATAAAAACTTTTGCCCCATGCACGATGCTCTAGAATATTTACTGTCTTCTTAAATTATTTATATTGCTGTGCATTGAAAAGCTTACGAGAATTTACAAACACAAATAGAAAATGTAATTCTCAGAAAAACACAATTTGAGACATGACCTACAAGGTAGTTCAGATAACTATAGTTTGTTAGGATTTTGCTGTACTATACATAACTTTGTCTATGCATACTTTGATGGATGTACTGCAGCTCTCTTCCGAGTCTAGGTCGCAGGTACTTGGTCGGAAGGAGCTTTTCAAGTTCCCCTTCCCATGAGTGCTGGTGGCCACCATCCTAGTGAGGCTAACAAGCTCTCCTCCCCACTTCCTCACAGCTATAGGCCCTGCCTATGACCACCTTGGTAGCCCACTAGATGGACTCTTGAATCTCCAAACTGGAGTAGGTGATGCTCTGCCTTCACAGTTGATGCACAGAGCACCCCTCCTCAGTCTGCTGGCCACACTGCTCCTGGAGCAGGGCCCAGCCTTGGTGACAGTAAGAGTCTGCTGCTGTCTCACATTCAGCCCCAAGCACAAATCCCTTGGCAGGACAGCTGGGCAGGCAGCTGGATCCCAGCCCTTGCTGACCCAGGGGCTTGTCCTGGCCCACATCCAGAACTTGCAGTTCTTCCCACTAAACAGGGAAGGGAATAATCAATAAATACCTTGGCATTGTGTGGGAAAACTTTAATAAAATCAAGTCTGTGAATATATTTTTATCCTTAAGAGTTTGGCTGAATATATTACAGGCATTTGCTATAAGGTATGATAGTGAATTAATCCTTTACATTACACTTGGGAGAGAGACATTGCTACTGCCAAGTTACAGCAGAGGGGAGGGGCAGAAGCTTGAAAGAAGCATCTAGACATAGCATATTTAAGAATAGCTGAAAGTAAACTCCAGTTTTCTTAACACTAAGTTGCACTCCCCTGCCAATCTTTCCCATTTCCAGTTAGAATCAAATAAGCCTTATACTCCAAAGCAAGGCTCAGATAAACTCGCTGCCAGAAGCATAAAACCAGCCTTTCTAGATACAAAAGGTGATTTCAAACAAGTACATAAACATCCAAATGATTCTGGCTGGTTTGGAAACCTGGGGATAATAAGAATACCAGTGAGACTTGTAAGAGAATTATTTGAATTTATCCAAATTTAATTTCTTAAGTGTTTGCAGTTTCATTACAAACGATTAAAGTCAATTAAAATGATTTAAATTTGTCATACAAAGTCAGAAGGGTCTGACTGTATATTTCAGTCTCTTTAAGAGCAGGCATATATGAAACGAGAATTTGGACATCCAGCATATCTTCAGGTAGTTAAAAGTACTATTGGAAAAACTGAGAAAAAGGACTTACTTAATTTCTTACAGTGTGTTTTAAAACTACCTGGTCAGCAGTGGCAGGGAACAGTGCAGAGCCAACGCAGCTTGCTAACGACGGCTGAGGATGGGGAAAGCAAGCAGTGGATGACCCCCATGCTGAGACTTGTGAGAGCCAATAGACAGTTACAGCAGAAAAATCTTCATCATGTATGGAAACACTAGTAACTCAACTGCAACTTCTCTCATCTGTTATTTCACATTTTCTCTGTCTTAGCAATTTTCACTTTGGAAAACAAATGAATTTTTTCTGCCTGACAGATGTAAATTGAAGCATGGAGTTTGAAAAATCAGCCCAGGTTATTTCTTAATATCATATGAGTATCTTATATCTAAACATCACTAGTCACAAAGATTCTTCGGGTGTCCTAAGGCACAGTGGTTTGAACTGACCACTTGCAGACCATATCGCATGTCAAGATTCAAAGCAGGAGCTATTCACTTTCCAACTAGCACTTTAGGAGCCAGCAGTGTATGTATGCACACATATTTCATCTTAGATGTATATTGGCTTCCTAAGACTAATGAGAAAAAAATCCCTGCAGAATAAAATCATGTTTGCCACTGAAGAAAACATAATGTAATTGTACACGTGGAATGGAAACACCAAGGAGGAAACAGTAATTGCACAGAACACAACGACCTGTGTAAAGGGAAACTGTCAGTCTTTTTGTGGCATTAACAGTGCACAGTAGCTGTTAAATCTTACCACACAATAAAACTTTCAGGAGTAAATTTACAAATGTTATTTTTATCTTTATATCACAATAACCTGAGCAGAACTTGGGAAATATTACCAAGTGCCTTTATAAAATCGCTGCAAGAAGTAAATGAAGGCAGAACATTGAATTTACTCTGTTTTACATGAAGCTCCCCTAAAAATCAGAGAAGCAGTGTTTTGCCTTCAGAGGTCCTGCACTGTGCACTATCTGGGGAGAGTTGAGAACCTGAATGTTTCCGATTGTGGCTTTATCAGAAGCCGCATTCCCCACTGATTTGTATGGTTTCTCTGCATCAGAGTGAATCTCTCCCATCACAGCACTTGGCACAATATATTTTTCCAAAATGTTTCTGCCCCAAAAGATCCATAAAACTATACATGATAGAGTCCCATTCCATTTAATCCTGAAAGACTTTCATGACTTATTTACTAATGACTCCATAAGAAATGGGTTAGAAAGGTACTAAAAAAAATTGACCGCTAAAAGTGCCTACTATTCCTATTAAAAATCTAATACTTTAAAAAAACCCTTCCAAGCACAATAAACTTCAGATATTTCCACTCTCGAATGGCCTGTACAAAGCTCATTTTTCATACCTGTATATATATTTTGCTATTTGGATATATATATGGATCAATGACCACTGTGATGACTGACTGATACTCAAATCCAGAATCAGAAGGCAAGATTTACAGTATACTTGGCTGAGAACTATATAGTTTTTCTAAATTTTATAGCATGGACATTATACCTGATTAGCTAAAATTAAGATGAAACTAACTTTTTTTCCAGGTTTAAGTAGTTTTACTCTGTCTTCTGGTACAGCAGCAAACCAGACTTTTAAACAGGAATACTATTTCAAGTACACAACAACAATATCTAAAATCTGGCAAAGATGCCCCTTAAGATCCACAAATGAAATTCCACAACTTGAGCTACTGCAGCCTTCAGTTTCAAGATGGAAAAAAGCTTTTGAGACACCAATATTCATCCATTTGCTTCTACTTTTATTTTCAGTCTGCTGGGGAAGAAGAATGAATCTGAAAAATCTAGAGTGAAACCATAACATCTGAACAGCATTTTCAAGTTTTGGGTTTTTTTCTTGGAGATTTACACATAGCTTTCTCATTTCACTTCTTTGTGTCTTCTGACATTTAAAGACAATTTTAATGCTGTTTAAGATGCTAATTTTGATGGCAAGGAATCTTTCAGATTTTGTACTATTGCTTAAATTAATGAAGGGTTAGCAAGCAGCAGGAGACTTCATTATGTTTTCCAGTAGTGGCCCATAAACTAAAAGAAAATACTTCATAAAGCACAACTCATTGAAAATCATACCTTTCACTAACACAACCAGTAAGCATTCCAGCTGACATAAATAACTGCAAGACACAATTCACTATTAAATTATTCCTGCACTAAATTAAGGTACCACAATTTGTGTAGGAGAGCTATGCCAGTTTAAAATTGGTTGCAGAGGTTGTGAATCAGTGCTCACTGTTAACATCATGATTGTTTTGGGAACAATTACCATAAAATCTTGTGAGTTCTGTAAGAACTGCAAAAACAATAACTACATACAGAGCTGGTTTTTTAGCTAGAGGCAGCTTTATGGTTGGAAACCCTCTTCACACCTTTCTCCATCTAAAAAAAACCCGAGCGAAGAGAGGAAGTGGCACTTCCCTGGCCTTTAGACTGCAGCCAGATCTGGATTGTGGTTACTCTTTTATTGTTATTATTACTTATACTATATAATAATTTAGGGTTAGAAAATCATTAGCATGAGCACCTAAACCACAATGGGAATTTAATCAAGATGACTGCAATTCTACAAAATGCAATACACATATGGGAAGGGATGCAAGTTTTCTTGCCCTTAAACAAAAGTTTCAAGGCATCTCAAAGTAAGGACAGGTTATCAGGAGCTTGGCTTAAGGTAGTAACTTTAGCAGGAGATTCACCAGTTGCAGCCAGTCATTACTTCTTCAGTCCTAAAGTCAAAGGGACTGTTAAATTAGCTCAGCAGTTCTGAAGCAGTTTCTCCTGAAAAATAAAACATCACTCTTCGTAGTCTATATGGTCTGGTGGCATCGCATGTCATCTTCTGCCACTTCACTGCATCTGTCAGCCATGGGGAGAAGCAAAACTTCACGTAACCTACTGAAAAGGTAAGAATATTTCTCTCTAAATGAGGGAACAACCTGATTACGTGTTCTGTGCATTTGTAATACATTTCTGTATCTTGTAATCTCATTTCAGAATATGAAAGCTACAAGTTGGCACACAACAAGGAAAGGCTAGGAGTGAATGCCATAACAACCTCAGGGGCAGGGCAGTGTTCAGCCTCTCGACCATAGCTTAGGATGCTTAATTTCATTCATTTTGAGTAAATTGCAGCTTCTCAGGACATCAGACATGAGCAAATCCCAGATGCCTATGATTTTAAGAAGAGCATCAATCCAGTACAGCTGTACTTTATTTTAGCATCATTATATTCAGCTGTGGGGATGGAGATCAAGTGCATTCCAGCCAAAGATAAGTGTTGTGCTGATGTAAAAAGGTAATGATTAGCCTAAGAGACAGTCAGGTTAAATTAAACATGAGTTTCAAAACAATGAAATTATATACCTTGATTTAAAGCTGTCAGGTGGCATCAGTTCCAGTGTATGCGCTGGTCCATACAGATTAACTACAAACAGCTTTATTGTTGGGTTTGTTTGACCTGCCTTTGAAGAAAAGAAAATAGGAGCTTTAGAGGCACTGAATCAGTGACAGCTAGACCTACTCATTAACATAGTTCAGTATCTTTATAACAATGAGAAGTTATTAAAATTCAGAAATCTTAAAGTTAAAAAATGAATTTCACAGCCACACGAATTACACAGAGAAAAAAAATGAAGTATTAATTAAGTAATTCTCTCACTGCCCTTTACCAGTTGCAGACTTTCCTGTGCAGAGCAAAGGATCAATGCCCAAAGTGGCCTGGCCCAGTTCAGTAAAGTCAGCTGCAAAACCACAGACAGTTCCTAAACCAGCAGTTAAATCCAGCCTCCAGCAAAGTCTTTTCCAGACACTATTGCTCCTTCTTCCAAAAATCTACACTAGCTCTATCTGGAATAGCAGTCCTCCTCTTCCTCCTCTCCCTTCTTTTTATCATTTTTGCCCGATCTTCCTTGCTCGGCTTGCTGAGTTGGTAATCTATCTTTGGCTCTGTTCAGGACTCAGATACTTTGGCAGGCCAGCTCTAAGAGAAACAAAATGCTTCTTGCTGCTAATGGAGAATAAAATGGCAGCTTGGTGTATATCCACTAAGAACAGTCTGACAAATTCCAAGGATCTACTGGGAGGTGGGACTCATACTTCTCCCAGTAACATGGATGATTACTAAGGTATAATCCTGAGATAAAAAAAAAGAACTAGAGACAGAAAGTCAGGCTCTTTGAGGTTGCAAAGAGATGCTACTTGTCCCACATCCCTCTCTTACTGATATCATATTTAAGCTTCTTTTTCATGTAAGTCACAGGAGTCACAAAACACTATTGAGCCTCCATGGGATATGGGGGACAAAAAGTGTCTCTCAACGGAGCTGACTCCCGCTTAATACAGGAAGGACAAGGTAAAATCACTGATTCTACACATTTATTCAAATAAACTACAAAGTTTTGTATCTGGTGTGTTTAGAAATGCAAAATAGCTTGGTTGAAATACACCCACAAATTCCCTTTAGAAATTGGACTCATCTCAAAATAGTCTGAATGCTGTATCCACTCATTTCTGAGTTGTACAGGGACCAAGAAAGTGGCATTTGTGTATTTTTACTAATACTGAAAAAGGTTTTGAAAAAAGATTTAGACTCCTAGAATTTATTTTTCTTCCCCATAAAAACTTCTATATTTGCCCAAAAAGAAACAGGGTCTTTCAAAAACACCCTTTGCATGAACACAGCTTACACAAATGCAAAAATGTGGAGGAAAACCACTGAAAGATTGAGTCCTTAGGACACAACTGCAGCCTCCTTACATCCTTTGAACTGCATAGTGGTATCCAAGTACTCTCACTGGGAGGGCTGCTTGAGTAATTATTATCCAGCATGAGCATGAGCTGTAGAGAGACTCTCCAAATCATGCCTCCACAGTGGGCATGGTAAGATCTGAACACGATGCACAGCAGCCCAGCACCACCTCAGCTCTGCTATCACCAGCCCCATTCCAGCCACAGCAGAGGGGTCTGTGCACAGCAGTGCTCACCACAGGCTGCCAGGCTGAGCTGGTCTCTATTGCCCCAATGTACTGTCTCTGCTACAAATACCTATGGCGTGCCTTCCTGTGCTGCGAGGAGATGCCTGAGCTACAGCCCTATGGCAGTGGCTTCTAGCTTGAAACGAGGTCTGTCCCCACAGCTGAGGTGCTTTGTGGTCAGTGGGGTCAGCACCAAGAGCTCAGACAGCCCACAGTGCACTCGGGCAGCTGAAGGTGCTTGCTCAACCCAATTAGAAAATTCCCACATCTACATCCCTCCCTCAACAGTGATTAAGCAGCCTCAGCTCCTCCACCAATCAGGGACTCATTGTGACAATTTAAATGAAATAAATATTGTATAACACCCAAAATATTTGTTCAGTAGATCAAGAGCTCTTTACATTGAAATTCTACTTTGTTCTTGATGCATTTAACAAAACTTAAACTTCAAATCTCAGGTCTTTTTTGAAGAATACAGTCTGTGCATATGACATGTACACAGACGAACATGTTCCAGTATTCACAAACAACTGTGGGTTTCATTTTTTTATTTAATCATAGATACAATTTTCTCTGATGGTTTCATTCTATAATGAACACCAAATCTTTTTTTCATCTCTGTTGCTGTACCACAAACTTCATTACCAATTAATGATGTTTAACGGGTAGCTAAATTGGCATTAAATGGAGACATTAAATAAAGATAATGTTTTTTCATTAATGAGATTACTGAAGTAGTATTGTGTATTACTTCTATGCTGAATTGCTAATTTCTCATTTCTTGTTTACAAAGCTGACTTTTTAAAATAGTTCTTTTTTCTTTGCTCTGTCCCTCAAGGCCTTTTGCCAACGCAAGTATGTAAAATACTTCTGAAAATACTGTTCCTTCATTATTTTAGAGCATTATTTCACAGCAGAAATACATTCTATTTATATCATGCACACTATTGTTTCATTGTTTCATACTCTAACTGACCACCTATCAAGAGCAAAGGGTTATCACCAAAAAAAAGTAGCAGGAACAGGGTAACAATGTTTTCTAAAGCCCTCACTGACCCTTCCTTGGGATGTCAAAGGACCATCATACACAGACCTACATATCCTACCAGAAAGGAATGCATATAGTTTGAAACTGCACACAAAGGATGGATAAACTGGTAAGTAAGAAAATAAAACTGGTGCTGGAGCTCAGCATAAAATCAATGGCCAGGGAGGCACCTAATCAGGAAAACCCCAGAAAACGAGGAGTGATTTCAAACATTATACCTATCTGGTCTGTTCTTTCACCTTTCAACAGGAATCTAAAAAACATTCTGCAAACCTTCTGAAAGTTGTAGCTCTATTTTTTATTTATTTATGTTCTCACTTTGATTGCCAGGAGAAGATTTTACTGTGGCTTATCTTCTCCAAGGTCAGTCTTCCACTTTTATTAATATTGACATAATTTCCTGAAATCCATATAACTGCCCTGTGCTCTGCACACAGTGTTATGACTCCAGTGCAGTTGTGACATAATTTTTTTTCTATGCAGTCCTTCAAACATTCTACCCTTCTCTCAGAAGCGGTGGATTGATTTTACCAAGCCATATATCAATGATGCAACTACTATGAATCAGTTTGTCTGCTGCTCCCTCACTTTATATTTTCTCTCCAGTCTACTGGAAAAAAATATAATTAGTATTTCCTGAAATGTAACATGAACAAAATCAGCTTCTGTTACTGTCTAGAAACACTCAGTCCATGTGGTTAAATACTCTCACTGAACAAGGGAGAGAAGGTGAGGGCTGCACTCACACTCATCTTACCTTAGGATATGGATACTGCTTTCCTTTTGGATATAGATATCCTGTAAACCGGGGAATAACCATGTTCGGTACCAGCGAGTCATTTATGGTCAGGAACGCCAGTCTTTCACCGTCTGGAGACCACCAGTGGGCAACGTGAGAATGAAGGACTTCCTCTGCAAAACCAGATTTTCTTAGGAACCATAAAAATAACTATCACATAGTTTCCAGCTCATTCAGTTGTCACTACTTTGTTCTTCCTGTGATTATTTGAAACGCATCTGTTGTAATTTCAGTAATTTTACATTATCCTGTGTTGACTGTTTGGATAACAAGGCATATTGAAAAACTAAACTTTAACCATTTTCCTCAGATGAACAGTTTCATTGACGTCAATAAATTTGAAAGATGGTTATAATTGCCATATGCATAGTTTTGTTGCATTACATTAGTTGTGTTTAATATTTAAATTATTTGGACCATTTTAATAGACAGGTTTTTTAGGATTTTCTGTTTTTTTAAAGATAAAACTTCAGTATATGTGATTCCTTTAAGCTGGTAACATGAAATATCCAGTGATATTTATGTAAACATTTATGGAGTGCAATATTTTGCCTTTCTTGTCTCAGCCTAATGGTCAGCTTTAATTCTTAGAAAGTTTAGTTTTCCTGCAATGTAACCTTTTGAAAACCATAAAAAACCTCTTTATTTTTATTGAAATTTTATTTGATTTCCAAATGAAAGTAATTCTCAAAAATGCCATGCAATGTTTCTTACACTTATTGTCACTGCACTTCATATTAGAAAGGAGAAAACCATGAATTTCCACAGATGCAGCACCTAGATTCCCAGTAAAGTAGCTCATCACAAATTCCAAAGTTACCCTATACAGGTATTCTGCTTTTCATTTCTGAAGTGACTTGGATTTTTTCATTATGTATTTGATATGTTGATTCATTTGCTAAACATTCTGTATTTAAATTTGAAGAATTTGGTTGGAAAACTAATTAATAATATTATGTTAATTGGAACAAAAGCCTGACTGCACACCTAATTTAAGAGCCTACCTACAAAACTACTTAAATTGCCAATGGAGACTCTCCAAGATGCTAATCAGATCCTGAAAAGTTTGAAGAGGTTTAAGGGGTTGAATTATCTAAGGTTAGGTGCAATGAAGCTGGAACTTATATTCAAAGCCATATATTCTGGGTCTTGCTTCCCTCCCTGGCTAGATAACTAAAAACTTTACACAGGAGAACCGTAGAGAATGAATGGTGAATATCAGATATCAAAAATCACTATTGTGTTTGTTTTATAATATTACTGTTTGCATTCAAACATGGTTTTTCACACAAAGAGAAGCTATTCCCAAATGCTTGTGTAAGATAAATGCCAACAACAAACTCATGTAAATGATAAAAGAAAACAAATGAGGTCAAAAGGAGGAACAGTTCTCAATTCAACTGAAAATCTCCTGACTTCATCTGGACAATATTCAGCCTGCTCAGCTTTTGATGCTATTAAAAAAAAACCAAACGAGTATTGCTCTAAACTAAACAACGGGTAACAGGAAAGCAGCAGAATATTCATTCATGCCAACAGACACTGACTGTGGTTCTCCAACGTGTACAGACAGAATTCCCTTTTACTCTAACTTTAATTATGCATATTGTGGACAAGAGCCCCCACAAAAAGTCTGCTTGCCTGCATCCTTGAGAACCTGAAGAGTTCTCTATAAGTCAGAAGATGCAACAGCAACTTGGGTGAAGGATAAAAACATGGAAAGGAACGGGCAAAATCACTTAAGGAAGGCTTTAGGACATGCATCAGCAGGAAGGCTCTGGGATGAGTACCACCTTCTATGCCATTTCAGAAACTTTCTAGTCCCAAATTTGGACAATTATTGCTTTTCCTTCTCATAACAGAGATATGTGTATAGCTGTAGGGACAGGGAATAAGAACTAAACTGGGGCGGTGGCTGATGCGGAGGTGTAAGGTATTTGGATGAACATGACTGGCTTCATTTTCAAAAAAGGAGAAGCAGGCTCATGGCCTTTGTGAAAACCAGCCCTGTACGAGACCTGTATATCCATGAGTTCCTAGGCAAAAATCATCCACAGGACATAGGAAGAAGTCTCTTTTCTGTTCGCTAAACAAGCTGTATGATGCTTTAAAGCCTTTCAGTCCTTAAATAGTAATGAAATGTGCCTATAGGAAGGACAGGCACACACAGAGAAGCAGGAACATAACCTCAGACAACCATCACTCCCATTATTTTGTGAGCTGCCCCTGTTCTTTCCAATTTACTTCAATTTCTTTTTATGTTCATCATGAAATATTTGCACCTTAAAGGAACAGTCATTTGTTTTATCAACAGCGTTGTTGATCTTCAAAACAAATGAAGTTACAAAACATCCACATCCATCTCTTTCAAATACTGTTTCTGAGACACGTGGGTAAGCTGAAATATTTCTTTAAAAAATTAACATATTGGCAAGTTTTAAATAAAAAAAAAAGTTTTGATTCTTTTTAGTTCCTAAATGTAGATGTCATGAGTGTAAATGTCCAAATTATATAAAATCCCCAACATTTCTTCCATTAAAATGTCTTAAACTTCTTTCTGTGTAATTCTTAGATGAAGTCTACTCCATTCAGTCCAGTCAGCTCAAATAAAATGCCTGGCAAAAACAAGAGCTGATCAAGTAACCTTTTGTGGTCCCTTCCAACCTTAATTATCTTATGATATCCTTATGATCCTTTGCAGACCAGGAAGGAACATTTTTGAAAGAAACTTGTATTTCATTTTGTTCTGAGGAGTAGAGCTGTACAATGATCCTTCATGATATGTTATTCACTGCAGCTGCAAGTTGCACACAGAACAGATACACAAGCTGCTCTCTTCTGAATAGATGCCGCCAAAATGTTTGCAGAATTGGAGGCAAAACTGCCTTCATAAATCCATGACTGTGACTCTTGCCAACCTTCACTTTATTTCAGAAAAAACTTGATATACTATACCAATTGCAATGCTTACTCTATCAACTACATATGCTTAAATTCTTCAATTTGTATGCAGTTATGTTAGATTTAAATAATATGAGGTGCGTGTAAAATGATACGCAGAAGGCAGCTTCAAAGGATAACACAGACTGAGCTGTTCCCCACTCCATTTTGGCACTGCTTTCCAGCAACAGCAAGTTTTCCAGGAGTTGAGCCCAGGTTGATTTAAGTAGAAGTAGCAGCCACTGTTGAGGTTAACTGTAGGACACTTACAGATCTTGTCAAAACACTCAGATTGAATTCAAGCATGTTCTTAAAGTCAAGCACAGTGTTACTGCCTGGCTTGAGGGGCTGGAGTCTCTCCTGAGTCACGCTAACACACAGCACACCAAACACTGCTGAGGCTGAAGGACAGACACTGATAACAAAAAAGCGAGGCACCAGGCAGTATCATCTTTGATCACCTTTCACTTTGTATCCAGCAGTGAATAAGAAAATGTTGCCACTCTGCCTCTACACAATAATTCTGTAGTACCTTCTATTAGGATGTTTTAACTGTAAATAGAACGGTACTGTTGCTCACATCAGCAACAAATGGAGTCCTTTCCCTCCTCACTGTAAACTCAGAATAGCTCCAAAGGTATGAATGGAGTTATTCTAGATATTGAAAACATACAGGGTGTTTATTTTTATTTGACTAGCCCTATTTGAAATGCCAGCCCTGCTGAAGTCTGTAGTAAAATCCCACATCCAGATTTTACTACTATACCATTTTTTGCACACTACCTAGTGTTCATAATGCATTTGATATATTCTGGTTGAAAATAAATTCCTCTTTCTCAGAAAATATTGTTATATGCAGAACAGCAGCCAATACAAAGCATGAACAGCACAAACGCAATCTTACAAGAAAATGAAGGCAAAGAAACAAAAGCAACCTTAGATAGCACTTTCTGAAATGAATAGATTTGTGCTCTTGGGTCTGTATAAGGGCCTCTCATCTGTTCTAATAAACAGATTTATTTGTCCAGCTTACCTTCATATAACCAGTCTGCAATTCCATTAAAAATAATTCCTTCTTTTCCTGAAGATGTTAGGCGCAATGAGCTACTCTTCACATCAGGCTGGTAGTAGATGTTATTTTCAAAAATGTAAATCTGGATGAAGTAAGAGGGAAGCACAGAATAAAACAAGATTTTGGTAGACAAAAATGAATGTTTAGCAATGAATACATAATTTCAACATGCTCAGAACAGTCTACAAAATAATGTAGTTTTCACCCAATATTGGCTTTATATTTCCTTTTATTATCAATTTGGACAAACTAAGCAAATTTATAACACTCATGCCAAGTCAATTTCTTCCTCTGAAACTTGTCTTGTCAGCTGAAATGTTTCTGTTCACTTTAAGAAACACTATTCCATTCCTCAGCATCATACAGGAGATAAATTTTATAACAATTGAACAGATAAAGAAACTTTCCATTAATTCCATTCTATTTAATCAAATGCTTTTCTTGCTGTGAAATTAGACACACTTCTGCAAGTACTTGCAGTACAGTACATAAATCATAAATATAAGTTACAGTTCTATATCATCGTGTGAGAACTAACTCAAAAAAGCTTTCCTCAGCTTGCTGACACTATTTCTGACTCTGACACACAAACATTTTACCTCATGTGCTATGTAAATGACTTTTCAAGTCTATGCTTCTCCTTTTCCTGTAAGTTACAGACTAGACAGGCAGTCCTTTCCTCCTTCACTGCAATATCTCAGTCTTCCCTGCTTTTCTTTCCCTGCTCACTTTGCTTCAAAGAATTTCAAGTTCACTCATTTTGCAAGACTGAGCTCCAGGCTCCATGACGAAGCGCAATAGATGAAAGATAAAGGCAAAAAAAAAAGTCAAAAAAAGAGAGAAATAAATAAAAAAAACCTCTGGGGGACTATGGGGTTGGCAAAAAGGGCAGAAACAAAAGAGGAAGGTTTACGACATGGTAATTCTTATGTACTCAGATGTACGCCACAACAGGCTACGTGACTGCCTTTTTCCTATCAGCCAGGAGTCGAAACTTTCCAGCCCTTCACCACAGTACAATTTAGGTTTGTGTTGTCCTAAACTTCTTCACTGGGCGTATCTTTCCCAGTATAAAAAGCAGAACCACAGCTCCTAGCATTTCCTGTGATAATGCTCTAATCCCTTTTTGTCTGTACTCCTGCACACCTCATTTCTCCCAGTTGTGAATGCCTGTGACTAGACCTATTTCAGCTACAATCATCTCAGATTTATAGCTTTTTTCTTTATTGTTAAATTACAATGGCCACATATGTGGTTGCACAGTTTAACAATGGAATCAAACTAATATCGACATTATGCACCATCTTGATTCACACTAAGAAAATGCAGTAACGGCACTAGAGAAGCAACACACAGTACAAAACTTTATTAAGTGATTTTATCACTATACACTTTCTCAGGGACTGCTAACAAGAAGCAAATATATTTCCACCAAAGATCATTTAAAAAGTCTTGTCATTTATCATTCCCTCACACTTAAATGATAAATGACTTATGGGAAAACACTAACCAGAAAGCAAAGTATTATTATCACTATTACTGCTGTTCTCTTTGCTTCTATATTATCATCTGAAATAAATTTCCCTGTAAGTCCCCAAACCAATGGCATTTCTTGATTTTTAACAGTAGATACTTCATGATTTCTGCTGCATAAAGCAATAAAGCTGAGTTTTTTTAATACCATGAGCAATGAGATTATTTTAACCATTATTGGGAATCAAGGGTAACTTGAACAAAGTTCTTTATGGTCAGAAATTAAAATCTCAGCGGTAAATTCAAAACTGAAGCAAGAATAGTTGATGCAGTTTGAATAATCCAAAATGCACTGACCAGTAATTACACCTATAGTTTTATAAATAATATTTGACACGGTTGTGAATTTATGGGAATCTGATGTAAGGCCCAGCATTAACATCAAGAGAAAACAAGAATTAGAGAAAGCTGGAGATAACAAGCTTTTGAAATAACATTGACAAACACTTCTCGTCAATGCATGTTTTCACAGTGAAAATGTACTTCCTTTCCTAAGGTAAAAGAAACACATACAAGCAATAACAAGGTATAGTTAACTTCTATAATTTATCCATGTACTTGCTATTTAAGTGAATTAAAAACATTGTTATCAGACTAAATTACAGATAGCGTAAGGGAGAACTGCTCTTGACTACTGCTTGTAAGAAGCCATTTCTTATAGTTGACAATCTCTTCTTATACAAATAACTACTTTCAGGAGATTACCAAAAAAAAAAAACCTACTTGATCAAATGATATTTTATTTAAGCTTCTTCAATTAGATGAGCTCAGTCTATTTCAGTTTTGAAGACTAGAAGTATAATTTTTGCTTCTCTCCCCCTTTTTAGGCCATTTGTATTTTTTATAGTGAAGATACGTATAGTGTCTAGTCTCTGCAATGAAAAGCCATCAGTGCCAGTCAAAGTACAGGATTAAGAACTACTTGTTTTATGACTGCACCACAAAAAGGTCTTTAATCCTGTTATTACTAGTTAGCAAGCATCACTAATTCCATTTGACACATTTCAGATAAGTAAATATCTCAGAAGGAATACTCGCAGCTGTGTCACTGATCGCCAGCTTCCTCAGCTTTATCCCTCATTCATTTCATAAAGCGCCTTTGTCTGCATCTTCACCCAGCTCTCAGCCACCCTCTGAACATCCCGACAATCCTCTTAAGTCTATTCTGTCATGAAAAGTTTCCCTTTAGTCCTCATCACTTGTGACATGTTCTTTCAACTTTGAAAGCTACCTCAAAGTACAATTTTGTTCTTGAATGTATGGATTAGAACATTTTAAAGTTCTTGAAAAACTTCAATGCCACCCAGTGGCTCTCTCCCTAGCAAAGCTCGAGCTCACTGCTTACTTGAATTTAACATTAAAAATGATTAATTTATCGTCCTTTGCAAAGCACTTATGAAGTACAACTGTTATGTTCCTCCACGTAACTAAAGAGGTAAGTGCACATGGATGATTTATGGTTGGTACACAGGCAATTATTGCTTTGAACTGCCTGCAGCAGTTTGAAATATCAATATCCCCAAAACTGAGGCTGTAAAAACAACTTAGAAAGATTCACCATTTTGGTTAGTCGTTTGATCTCGTCTGTAATTTTGAATATTATTTGTTCCATTTCAGGTGTTATTTTCTATATAAAGCCCACAAACCTCTGTTTGTACCAACACGAATGGCTTCATTCACACTTCCTGCAACGATGCTGCCTAACCCTGCACTCAGGACTGCATTCCCCTCCATTTTTGACCATGCCAAAGAGCTCATCTGTAATTGTTTAACTCATTCAAACCAAATCGTTGATTTCTGCGACAAAAAAGGCAACAAAGTAGTAATAGGAGTGGCAACATTATTCTAAAAGCCACCAGTAGTGGCCTGAGAGGCTCTTTGTTTCACTTTCTGTAAATCCAAGGTGTGGATTCAATTAAGCACAAGCACTTTGTGTAGCCACAAAAACCAACCTCCCATCTGACATTACTGCTAGAGCAATGCAGCCAAGAAAGACATTCTAAAAGGTATACTCATTGTGAATTCTTCTTCCCAGTATAATACTTATATTGTACAAATGTACCTCATATATAATTCTAAAAATACTGAAATTTTAATAGATCACCACTTGAAATCAATGTTGTTCAGGAGATTATGAATAAATTTTGCTTGCTCTCATTGAGTGTTTGCACCTACAAGACTGACAGCCAAGCTTCTTGGCTTCATGTGCCTCTGAAATAGCCACAACTAGAAGAATCAGGTGCACAACAACTGTGGTTTTACAAGAGAGTAGTGAAGTGGGCTTTTTCTCCCTAGTTAGTTCTTGGCTTCTGTTTGCATACTGTGGCCACGACACCACTCCACGCTCCTCCTGCTGTAACAGGCGGTGTCAAACGTGAAGTGACTTTAGGAGAAAAACCAACAGTGGTTTTATTTTATGTGGATTATCTCAAGCCCAAAACTAAGAGCAGAAATGGAAATATTTCTCAGCTGAAACACGCAGAAAACCCTACATCAGGCCCCAGAAGCAGAGGAATTCCTTACACAACACTGTCAAACTCTCCACTCCCTGCAAAACTATTAAGTTTGTTTCTTTGCTTCACACATTTTTAGCTTTCTTGCTCAATTTAAACATAGCCATCAATGTTTCTGGTGAAAGAAACTCCTTACTTTTCTACTTTATGCTGCACTAAAATGTATTTCCAAGCTTTTGTTTCAAAATCACAAACACTAGATGGAAATCTTTATTTTTTTAGGTACTGGCTGCTGCTCCTGATTGGTTGCAGTAAGGCAATACATAAAAGCTGAATTTATGAGCCACAATTTGGACTTCAAAATTGAGTGGAAGAGAGGACAAGTGGCTGTGATTCAGACTACGACTATTCCTATAACAGGATTAAACTCTCAAATACTGCAAGGCAGATAGAAATTCATGACACTGGGATAAAATTTATTGATTAAAACAACAACAAAAAATATTCTTGAAGCAGAATCTTGCAAATACATGTGGCTAAAATCCTGAGTCTAGTAAGCACAACTGAACGTGTACCCCAGGGTTTCCAGGGTGGGTACTTCACACATTTCATTACTTTGTATTTTGTGTTTTGGGCAATGTCACATAAACTAAAAATTTCCCTTGCTAGTCTATCTCCACTCAGGTATTTGGGAGAAAGTAAAAGTAAAGGGGCTTTTCTTAGTATACACTTGGGTCTAATTACTACATCATGAGCACTGAAATGTTGACTGTAACTACCGAGCCTTCCAAAACTTCTGAAAGAGGAGTTGCTAACTATGTATCAGACAGGTATTCTCATGAATACATCAGTGGCTTTGTGCCCAAATGCTTTCACAGCTTTCAGGCATGACAATAAGAAAATAAATTGAAAAAGGCACCAAGTGGAACCAGGCTATGCTATCTTATATAAAAATTATTACTACTTTTTTTTAACCTCTTCTCTTCACCACCTATTTCTCAAATATCTTTAAAGTACATTAAATTATTTTTTAGTTAGGACTCTTAGCTAATAATGCTGTAAATGGGGGTAAACATCAAAATCTATGACCTTCAAAATTATTTGACTTTTTGTTTTCTTAGAGATTTTGAACACCTGATCACTCCAAGCCTTAAATCAACTGAAGAAAAAAACCTCACAGCATTTCTTTAATTATTTTATTAAGTATTTTCCAATTAATGACAAACAACTGCAAGAATGTTTTTCGATTAGTGAGAAATTAATTCCTGATAATGACTACATTTATTTCAACTGATTGTGAAGAATTTCAGGCTCCGCTTGTTCTAATGTCCTACCTACAGCACTAATCCCTCTTCCAGAATTGTCAGTCTCTAAACTACTTTTTCATAAACCTTCTTCTAAATTAATTTCTTCCAAAACACTTATTTATTGTTTGCAACATGTTTCACAATTACATGATTTTATCCCAGGATGGGGTCTTAAGCAGAGCACCCAGTCCTAGCAGTTAGTTCCAGATGGCAGACAGCTGTGAAAACATAGACATCTAATCCCACAGCTGAATCACAAGTCCCGTGCCAATAGCTGGAGAGGCCCCCTGTGTGTTTTTAATTATTTCAAACACTACAGGCAGAGAAAAGCCACTAATTTACAGAAAAATACTCCACTTCTTCTCTTTCAGTACTCTGTTGAAGCCTTCTGCATGGGCACAGCCACACTCAACTGCTCCTCTGGCTGCAGGGTTGCATATTGGCAATAGGACAAGCTTTTTTCCACCCAGCGGTTGGGCAGCAGCAGCAGTTTGCCCGGAGCAGTGTGGAGGTCACTGTGCAATCACCCACCCTGTGCAGAAGCACTGAGTACTTGCAGAGCAGGGCTTTGAGCTCTCTACAAAAGCAGGACCAGTTTCCCTACCAGAAGCTGCCAGCAGCTGGTTAGCCCTGGAAGTTGAGACAGAACCACTACCAGACAGCTGCACCTATCCTAGAAATTCATCAGGATGCTAAAGTCTGGACTTGCAATTACAAACAACAGCCCAGTTTTTTTCAGGTGGAAGAGAAATGTATCTCAGAACTGCAGCCCTTGCTGACAAAATCTGCTTCCCTGGAACCAGCCATTGGTCTTACTTGCAGAGAAAAGCTATCAGGGCTCAGAACTAAGGTTAAGGAGCTAGACTTAACAATCTAGCACTAGTTCTTTCTCTAACACACGAATGAATAAAGTTATTGTTATTATTAATATAATGTAGCTTACCATGCGACAAGCTATTAAAATAGGTTATATAAACACTAAATATATAGGTATAATATTGCCATTGCTGCTCCCCAATACGAGAGGGAATCATCGTGGGTTTAGAAGCAACATTACCCACTCATGCTACGCTTTGCCCAAGCTAAAGGTACACTCTCCCTATTCTGTAACACAACCAGGTACTTGCTGGCCTGTGTCACACTTGTTAGTGTAGTGTGGCCACAGTTTAAGAGCCATGAGAAGGTACAGCTGTCCTATAAAGCACAAGTTTGCACATTGCCAGTCTAATTTTTCCACATTACATGATGTGAAACGATTGCAGAGATCACTAACAACTACCAGATAAAACAGAAGAAAATTAGTTAGCACAACCTTTAAAATTGTCTCTATATCTATCATACAGAAAACTTAGGACACATCCTATAATGGTTAATATATCAGGGACTTGTTTTCCTAATTTAATGAGTGGATCTTTCTAATTAATCCTCCAGAGTCTGAGCAGCGCAGACTTGTTTGACTTCCAGATTGTTACTATCAGCAGAAAAAAAAATTGCCATCAATAGAAATAATAGAAATAGGTAACAAACTGCAAGTGTTAGTGGAATTTGCAGCAGAAGTTTTAATAGCTCCTGAAATTAACTTTTTAAGATATAAAGATAATACCTAGAATCCAGCCTCTTGTCTTGAAGGAAAGAAACAATGGAATGTGACAAATGGCATGACCAACAGATCCCTTATTACACAGATTCATCAAGAGAAATGCCTAGATCAAGGAAGGTGCCAACTAAACTCTAAAGCTACAGAGCACATACAGCCACGAAGGTGGCATCCATATCAATACATTTCTGCTTAAAAAAAATATCTGTACAAGCAGCACTGGTATCTTCCAGTACAGGTGACTCTCCTACTCTCAAGACCTTCAGGAAATGCTGCTGAGTGCACAACTCCGACAGTTGCTTATGACAGTGCTAAAGACATCAACTTACAGCATCTGTGGTTAAATTGCTGTGTGACTTTGGCAAGGACATACAGCTCATCACTCTTTGGACTAACACGAGTGATTTCAGAGCCCAATAGTCTAACATATGACTAACGAAACAAGTGTGGTCCTGTGCACCTATGGACATAATCTAGCTAAGCCACTGACCCCACCACCATAGATCCATCTCAGCATAGGATCTATCAGACTTCTTCACTTTCTAATTCTAATTAATTCTTCAAAAGATTCAAGGTGTTTTTTCCACCTGGGCTCACCCCTTATCGTTTGTTCTCTCTCCTGTCTTACCGTATATTAACCAGGGCCAAATCCAACTGCCCTTAGTTACATCACTCACTAACATTTCCAGATGAAATATGTTTTGTTTCTAAAAACTGTCAACATAAATAACATCAGTTAGTCAGGAAAAAAGTCAAACAGAAATAATTTCTTAATCTCTTATCAAATTTTGTATACTGTTCTTCAGAGATCAAACCATGACTTCTCCAGTTCCAGGTACAATACCAAGTTGACACATCACTGACTATTTCTCAGCTTAACCTCATACTGGGAAGGGAAAGATCATCCCACGATGTGAAAAGCAGCTCTACTTCTACTCCTGAGCTCATGCTGGAGCATGTGGTGGAACAAAACACACAGCAATGGGGGAATGAGAACATCTTCTTATGCTATCTAGATCACAGCTAAAGGAGTACAATGTGTAAGCACAGTGTCAATAGCTTTCATACAGCCAGTCTAAGCAACAGTTAAGGCCCAGCGTCAAAGATACTGTCACAGAGTTCTCACACATGAGGAAAAAATAGTGTGAAGTTAACTAGATCTATTAAAACTTGCTTGGTGGTGGTCGTTTTGTAGTGCATGACCATACATATACTTTATACGTGTCCATGCTCTCTGTTTCCTGAACAACATGCGGCTCTACATTCAAAGTTCAGGGCAAACAAGTGATCTTAAATAAACAAATAAGTGGTACCTTAAATAAAATCATTAATCTTAAAATGATTTTTTCAAAAAGGGTAGTTTCAATTCCTACTGCTTTTTTTTGGCCCAAATTATGGAAAATGTTATAATAAGCCATGTTGTAAATAATATCTGGACTAATTTTGGATTACAGGAAGAAATCAAAATCAAACAATTAAAATCAAGAAATTTAAATCAAACCATTTGGCTGTGGTTTTTAAACACTTGCTGTCAAGAGAAGTCTTGTTTTCATTTAAGTACTTAAAGTATATTTTACCACTTTCTGTTTTACAGATCTGAAAAATTACACAAATAGCTCCACTTCAGAAACTCATAATTTGTTTTCATCAACTTATAAGATATTGCAAATCAGCCACAGTATCTGTCTTTGAATTACCACTGCAAATTAAGACCTGGCTTGGCATCTTCTCTACCACTGTTCAACATACTCCAGAGCCCTGACAGACACATTTTTTCCAACAGAGCCACTGATTAAGGTATTTGTAGTCACAGTGTAACGTCAATTCTCTTCATCAGGTCCAAACTGAACAAAGGTTTTCTTGTCATCTACGATTTCTCTTTCTATACCCCTGAGTCTTAGGGACTTAAACTGGGATTGCCAGACCATTATTACACCCACTGCTACAGAAGATGAGTACCCCTTTCTGCCCTTTCCCCTTGCCAAAATCTCATTTAGTTTGAAGCAGCTTCCCACTGAAGAACAAGGTGCACTTCAGATTACGTTTCGTGTGTCAATGCAGCAACAGTAGAAATGCTATTTTCTTTTCTCCTCTCACAGGAAAAAAATGCTCCTTTTGGGAGGAAAACACTTTATAATATCATCAAGAAGAACTGGATATACAGTGTTATACAGGCACAGTTGTTTATTTTATCCAGTTAGAAGCTCCATGGTGGTAATCCAAACTACCTGATCCACATCAAAGCTCTTCTACAGCCAAGAGCCACAGGGCACAAGCTGCAATGAGCCACAGGAATCCTTCAGGCCTCTACTTGTTTGCATGAATGAGATGGCATTTCCTGTGCTCTGTGAGAAACTGGTGTTGTGATGTTGTTTGGCTTGTTTCTTCCTACAGCCAAGACTCAAATAACATCCAGCTTCAACATAACTCTATAGAATAAAGTGCTGGTACAGGGGTCACTCAAACTGCTCCTGGGCTGCATATGTGGTAAGGATGACAGGTACACCACAAAGGCACCTGTGACAGTGCTCTGAGTATGGGTGTTTCAAGTTAGGTGTCAATTTACCTTTCCATATATACATGGAAGAGAGTTCCATTGTACACAAAATCCCAAGGACAAACCAGATTTTCTGGGGGTACTTTGCCCATATTGGAAAAGTAGCAAGGGGAAAGGTCAGTATCTGCCATTCTTGCCCATGGCAAGAAGCTCTTCAAGAAGCTCCATGGTAATGAGCTGAGACACACACACACTGAGGGACAAGTGAAGTGCAACGGGACAAACTATTACTCAAAATGGTTTTAAGACATTTAGTTTATTTGACCAATTATCCTGCTGATGTCTTTCTTATAGGTCCTACAGCAATTTCCAGAACCAAAGAAAATTACTGTATTTTGGATAACATAAACCACAGGAAAGCAGCTTATAAAGCTTTTATAAGTGTGAATTTTGGCTGGCTGAAGTATTCATTAGTGACTTTGTCAGCTACAATTACACACACTTCTTCCAAAATCCTTTTTGTTTTCGCATCTTACAAACTTTCTATCCAGATCACATACATTACAGGACGACAAGGAAGGCTTTATATAACTGTATGGCAAAGCAGCTTTATATTACATCCCTTTTCCCTACATTATATCTGTAGTCTCTTTTGCTTGTGAGCTCCCAATGTTTGCAATACATCTGCTTTCCAAGTCTCCAGCAGCACAGAATGCCTCTAAGTTCCTCTCTGCAGATTTTTTTCTTTTGCAGGCCAGGTTACACTGGTGCAAAATTTTCAGAGATGTTCAGCTCTGACTTGTTCTATCACCTACCCCAGAGTTCCATGTGTACCACAGACCACTAAATCATGCAGACTCTGGACACAGCAGTTACCATCAACTACTTACCCAAAGCATGGCAGTAGACCAAAATCTACCTTTTATGATCTGTGTTTCAAAATCATCAGACACATTGGAAATGAGGCAGAAAACAAATAATACAAAATAACAAGATTAATATAGTTATTATTTTTTCAATTATAATAACTCTTAAAAGTACCAATTTTTTTAATATTCTAATTGGCCTAGACAGGAATTTTCCCAGGGGAAGCTTCCAAATCTTTTAATTATGTTGTAATTAAGGCAGAAAGGAAGTAGCTGTTGATCAGTATGAAATACGGATGCCTCAAAGCACATACATCCTAATGTCATACACTGACTTTTTAATTTATTTTTGTTACAATACATTAATTTTATTTTTGCAGTCATCAAGCTGCCAGACATAGCAAGAACAATGGAACACAACAGTGAAGTATCACTTGTATGCTGTCTAGGTTAATGCCACTGCATCACAGCGATGTGTTAGTGCAATAGTTTCTGAACAACTGCAAACAATCTATAAGGCCATTATATTTAATTGCTATTTAGATAGTTAATAAATCTACTGTAAACAACAGCAAGGATGCACTCATAATGCAGCTATAAGATTAGTTACTAATGTCATGGAATAAACCAGGCCATGAACTCACAGAGTGTCAGCAACTCTATGATAACTCTGATGTTTGTGTCCTTGATTTGCCATAAAAGCGAGGAAGCATTGCCCTCTCTTCTTTAGACAGACATTAATTATGTTGCCTTCCCAATGATATTGGATCATGACGTTCACTCAATTCACACCCTGCCTAATCCCATGACAACTTACTCATGAGTGCAAACATTGTGCTATATGCTATATTAAAACCCCCACATTTAATATCTGATCTATGACCTATACAGAAAGCTACTTCATAAATCTTTGTGATTGCACAGAAGATTACACTAAGACTGCCTTGCCCTCATGCTGATAGCCTGGATCCTCCCCATGGAGCTGCCTGAAGAACCATGCTGGCTGCAGCACTATGCAAAATGTCTTTGAGGAACTGGGCTGCTCAGCCCTTTGGTCTTTGTCTGCATAAGTGTTGTGCATAACAGACTTATCTACAGTTTGTGCCTAGGAAATCACCCACCTTGTTCCTACATTTACTGACAGCTTCTGACTAATGAACCAGCATGGAAGAGTGTGGACAGAAATGTCACTCTTACATGCCTGGGTTGCTCCTACATATTTTTATTAAAATCATAATTTGTCCTTACCATAAAACCTTTAAAAATGATCTCTGGTATTTTGAAGGCTCATCTCATGCTGATATCAAGCTTTCAATTACGCCCAGACTGATCAATCCATAACAGAAGCCAAGCTGACAACAGTTTAACCTAGTTACTCCAGAAGCAAAACCACAATGTTAGAAGATGGCAAAATATCTAACATCACTGTCTAGACATGCTGTAAGAGAGGGAATTTTCTCTGTTTTCTTTGACAAAATGTAAGAAAGTGGCATCCTAACAGCAAGGGCCAAAGTCAAAACAGACAGAATTGAAAATGTTTTACTGTAAAGTCATATTTACATTTTCCACAATTCCTACAGTGGTACATGATCCCCGAGAACTTTGTACACTATTGAAATGCTGGAGTAGACCAGAATGCCTCTGAGCATCTCCTACAGGAGAAACTGAGGCACGGTTTAACAGGTTTAAGACAAAGTTTTGTCCTTTCAGCTACTATTGCTGACCCAGCCTATCTTGTTGTACAATACATATATCTTGGTCTCTCCACTGTGCACGCTTTTCTAGGGGTCAGTTTTCTTTATGATAGGCCAACATTTTAATGTATGACGCCTACTCGTACAAACTCCACAGCCATTTACCACTTCACACAGATAGGGCATTCAATGCAAGAAAACTAGTTTGTCTTAAAACATCTCAAGAATGAGACAAATAGGAATGAGGAAATTCTAACTCATATAGTAGCACTTCTATTGGGGATAGTTCTGAGTCTGTGAAACAATGCTTTAAAATTACAGTTTGCTTTCTTTCCACACAAAATATCTCTCTTCTGTTTTTTGTAAATACACTGGCACCTGCCACAAATGGTGAAGTAAAAATGTGTGGTGTTCTGCAATACTATGTATATGACCAAGTAATACTGTTAGTCACTAATGATCAAGCTCCACTCACTTACATAGCACATCTATGTGAGCACATGAATACTCTTAAGTTTTTTACTTCTTCACCACACCTGAGGCCCCAACCAAACTGATACTTTGATCTGCAAGGATTCTGGTTTCCTCATCAACACTGTTCCCATCAGCTATAAACCAGTTCATTTTTGTAATACCAGTTTGTTTCCACAAAATTAAGAATGTTAAGTGCTGGCTGATTGCTGGGTCCTTCAGTCTTTTTTTCCTGCTTGCCAGTCCATGCTTTGTTTCCTCTAACAAATCAACAGTATACCTGACTTTTTAAACCTTGTTCTCTAGGGCTGTCCAGGCCTTGAAGCGGTGAGTGAATATCCACAACTACACATCTGCAAGTAATTCTCTGTATTTCACTGTCTGGCTCAGGCTGAGTCAGCATGAAAACCTAAGTCACTTTAACACAGCACAGCAGGAGTTTAATCTGCCCTGATCCCTCAGCGCAAACACAGTGGGGAAGTCATAACCCCACTGCAGAAAAAAAAACCAAAATAACAGGCAAATACATTTATGAGTTGGTGATGATGGAATATAATGTCACTTTTTCAGGAAGAATGTGGCTAAAATAGAGAGAAAGAGCCTATAAGCGTAGCACATGCCCAAGGCTGTGTGGTCGTAACCCAGTTTTATGGTTTCTTCCCTGATCACAGCTGTCTTGCTGATAGAGAAGTATTTAAAGCTTTTATTTATTTATTGTTTGGTTTTATTTCATAATAACAAGGACCATCTACTCCATCTCTGCACACATGCAACAGGTAATATCCTGACTGACTGATGTAAAGAGCCCATTGATCTAATCATCATACCTAAACCACTGAAATGACTGAACTAACTTTCAAGAACACAAATCACAGAAGAAAAAGCAGGTTCAGACCTTACGAAGAAGGGAGTCACTGTCACTTCCACTGACAGAAACTTATCTGTATTTTTGTGGACACCGTGTGCCAAATGAGAAAATAAACGTTATCATACAGCAAACAGAACCTATAAATTGAAGAGCCAGAGGACATTTGCACGCAGCAAGAGTTGGTTTTGCTGCCAAGTTGGTTTTACCCCTTCAGCTTGTTCCTAGCTGAACTCTGTAAGCACTGGTACCACCAGAGAGACTCAAGTCTTCTGCAAAAATTTTACAAAAGGTAAACAAAATTTGTTTTTACTATTGTCTGAAACAACAACATTGGTTAAGAACCTGAATCACAAAGGTATTAGAAATGCCAACTCTTCAAATTCTTCTGTTTTGACATTTTGACATCTTACCACAGTGAATTTTCTCCTTCCTTTTCCCTGTGTGGTATGGAAGGAATAGAGAATAGCATACATCTGTTTTTTCTTATCTCACAGATAAAACTGGCATTTACATTATATCGCCAAAAGATGAATACAGGCAAATTTTACATCCCATCCTGTTGTACAGAATATCAAAAATGAAGTGACTAAGTGATTTTATGAACAATGGACATAGGTGAGCCTGCAATATCTTTGGGCAGGATTTTGGAGGTATATGAAAACACAGTCTATAATGAAGCTTGTTACCTAATCTTTCCCAACTCTGATTAGCAGAAATTTCAATCAGATTTTGACCTCTCTTCTCCTTGACAGTGTGTTTAGTTTTTATGGGTGGCTATTTCTAAAGCATTTTAGACTTATGAAGTACAATTTCATTTTTTCTGCATTACGTGAAACTACACAACTTTTCAGCTAAGAAACGCAGCAGTCCTATTTTAAGAGCCACTGGACTCGCAGTTAATATTAGCTAACAGACGGGAGTGTGAATATTCAGACATGCTTTGTTACACATACACATGCTGAACAACATAATAGTCAAGATGAAAGGGGTGTATTTCCATTTCATCACCCCCTGCAGGTTGCTACATAGATAAGTCCTGACGACTGTTCCTATCAAACATGTGTCTAAGCTTTTTGCAGTTGTCAATGTGGGTCTGTGTGTAAATACATATGCAAAACCACACAAATATCTTTGTGAGGAAAATAAGTTACTTTCTAGCACAAAGCTATGTCAAATTATTAAAATATTTGCTTACAAAAGTTATTGATATGAGACTGGATAGAAAAGTGCACTACCTGTGTGCACAGTTTGCATACTGATTCAAATATTAGCTGCCTGCTACAGTAGTGATAATCGAGTAAGAATCAGGGAAAGGGGAAAAGAAACATCTTTTATCTTTGCTCTTAATTTATTCACTATAAAGCTGCTGGGTCTTTTATTGTTCCACATGAAAAACAGAAGTAGAGGAATAATACTCCTATAAAATATGATTTCCTCATTATTTTTTTCATATCTTTCAGACACAGCCAAAGCAGCTATTCTCACAAAGGGCTTGTAATACCTAATCTTTAGTAGTTAGCATTTTTAAGTTACCTTTGTTACCAGGACATGTTCATTGCATTTCACTAAGCAAAATGATAAAGCAACTTCTATGCACAACTTGTCCCTGCTTCTGTTTATAAACATTGCTATTCTCTAGAGCTCACAAGATTTCATAGCCAACCTTGATAGGTAAAAAAGTATTTATCCCTGTTTTCCAAAATTGGCTGTGCTTTTCTGCTACATTCTTTATTCTTCTTTTCTAAGATGAAGAAAAATCCTTCTGTACTGAGTATCACTTTTGAAACTAGAGCCTGTGCATTTAATGCTTATCCTCCTCCAACTTCATTTATATTTAAGTGGAGTGGGCACCCAGAAATTAATAATTGAAAATGGAAATTAGTTCAATAGAATGCCTTCAGAGAAACTAATAATTTATTTTTTCTTTGAGGAACACTTTGAATTAAATTATTTAGATGGAAAGGTAAAAAAAATTTACATTTTACAATGGTAGTTCGAGAAATTCAAGAAGAAATGCAATGTGCAGCAGCAGCTTAGGAAGAATACAGTTTTATCTAACCATATCTAAGACTTTTAGGTAACTTTAAGTCTTGTGTGAAGAAAAATATTGTATTCCCCATGCTCACAATGACTGTGATGAAAGCAGTTCTTGTATCAAAAAAAAAACACAGCAGAAAGCTTTTGTAAGAATGCTCGTAAGTGGCTTTCATATAATTTCATAACAGGATCCGATCACTTAGCACATTACATCTAACACCAAAAAAATACCAGAAAGTCCAGTCTTGTAAAATAATACACAATCTAACTTTTAGCTGCTGGTCAAAAGTTGCTACTAAACCAGTCTTTGTGTGTGCCCTTTTTCCACAAATATTTTCACTTTTTGGTTCGTAGCCTCAGCCTCTGACACAGTAAGTTTCCCAGTTGGAGTCTAGAAATCTGATTAAAAAAATTGGAAGAGACAATCAAAAAGCTTTAGTAGCCTCCTTTATTTCTCATCGTCTTCAGAAAGACAAGTCTTCAGCATTGGCTAGAATTATGGTCAAATCCTCAACTAGGTAGGCAATGCTTAACCGTACAGGTTCCTTTTCTTTACAGAAACATCCTCAGCAAGACAAAGGATCTCCAAATATGCTTTGAAGTACAGAAGTTCTGTAATGTCATGTTAAAAAGTTCTTGTTTATTTCTCGTTTTCAGAATAAATTCAAGCAGAAGATTTTCCTTTCAGTTTTACTGTCATTTGCCTCGTTAGCATTATGATTAAAAGGAAAGATGAAATAAAGCCTTGACATTTCTATATGTGATTTTAAATTACGCATACAAAAATATATTTAAGTCAAAAGAGCAAATACTGAAAATAATAGCAGCAGATTAAATATCTTTATTTAGGAGTTATTTCATTAGCATTAATTAAGCTCTGCTCGGCTCATGAACCCTGAGAGAGCTGTTCTTCATTTGCAAACGAAAGCGGTTTTGCCAGGAGGGGGTGCCAAGCACCCACAGCATTAATTACACAAAAATAAAAACACATGGCAAATATTTTACAGAAAGTTAAGTCACCAATTTTTATAGTATTTGTACTTTGAACTTTGATAGAGCAAACAGTAAATGAAACTTTCAGCAACTAATGGCTACTAAAGCATCTGTTGAGCAAGGTAAGTGTCTAGCACAGTCCTGCTAATATTTCATTTACTAAAATTAGTCCAGTGCTTAGCTGGGTACTTGGCAACTAATATAACATCAAAGAACTTTTCTGCTGCAATATTTCTATTGCCTGAAATAGTATTTGAAAGCCATAGGAAAAAAAAAGCACAATGCAATTGTAAGGAAATGCCATGTTAATACAGCAATTCAATAATCTAATGGATATTTTGGTGTTGGGGGGGCATGAAATGAACCTCCAAACAAGACAACCAGGATAAAGTTGATCACAAAGCAAAGAGGTAGAGATTTCTTGAACTGGTGCATTAATTAATAACACTTAACCACATTTTGTTCTGTTTTGTTTCTGGGTTTCCGTTGCATGGGGTTTTTTAGGTAGTTTCAATGCAAGGTGAGGTCTTTTTTTACTGGATTTCTTTTTAATTCTTATTGTAAAAGCTTCAGCTTCTAAGCCCTATCATCTGTAAGGAGCCTCTTCCATCTTTTGGAACAAGAGGGCAAGTTCCTTGCTTTCTAACATTTAAAATATTTTCTAAAAACTGATGAGAGCATTCTGAAACAACAACTCAGCTACAGTCAACAAACTGTTCTTCGTGCACACAGGATAATAGGTAATTTTACACAATGATGACCTAAATTATCTTAAAGCACAGTAAAAGCTCATCTTCAATCCTACCTCGATAATGCTATATTTTGTTGATGGCATCAAATTTTGACAAAGAAAGCCATCAAGCTTCTACAAAATGATCTTTTTAGTATTCTGGATAGCTTTACTATTTTCTTGATTTCTGCTTTGTTAAAATATGCATTTATTTATGCATAGACATTCACACATAAGTCAATCAATCATTATTTATGCTGATCCATCCAAATATATATCTCAAGCTCCCTTCAAAAACACTTAATATATCAAATGAATAATGAGCTTAATGCAATAAATAACAAAAAATACCTATAATAAATACAAAGGTAAAGTGACTTACGTGGATATATGTTCGTAGAATGAAGTGAAAATAAAGTATGTCATACAAAATAAACAAAATATACCAGAAAGGAAGAAGAAAGTTAAATTATGCAAAATTTTTTATAAATAATGGTACGTCACATTGAACAACTTCTAACCAGACTTCACTGGGAGCTACTTGAAGTAATCCATCTGATGACTAACCCTAAGAAACATCTGTATCACAAGAAGCACTGCAGGGAAACACTACATCTTCCATAGAAAACTTTGCATATACTGGAGACCAGAGGTCAGTTTTATATTCAGGCTTTTACTGCAATACATCTCCACAGAGACAGAAAGGGCTTTCTCCCCCAGGTCAGATACAAGCCAGGCCCAGCACAGAAACACTAAAAACTTTGCTACATACTATTGGAGAAAATAAGGACAAAGAAGAGAGAACATTGGAAAAAAAAGAGTATTTCAACTCCAGAGGCCCTTCAAGATCCCTTAAAGCATTATCCTCCTCAGTAAAATCTTCCTACCACGTATGGGATATCTCTTTCTCAGACATATGCAGTAAGTAAACTAGAGACAGAAAAATGTTGATGAAACTAACTTGGTATCTAGTTCTACTAGTTTACGTTCCCTGGAAATACTTAATGTTCTAGTAATGGATTCTGTAGATGTGAGGTAAAGAGATAAATATCTGATCTCTCAAAATTCTAGTGAAATATGAGAAAATATAAGAAATATTTAGCAAATACATAAAGATCTCCCTAACATACGAACACACACAGAAATAGTACTCTAGATCTGGCACAGTTCTAACGAAGTTAAAAGCAAGTTAAAGAGTGTGACCTTGAAAACAGTTCTCAAAAAATAACAGCTATGTGACCTTAAAATACATTAATTCATTAGATAGAAGGTTGTCTTCCCCGATGGCAAACATTACAAATTCTCCACCAAAATGTCATGATTCAAACAGCAGATGTTTCTCTGAGCTTTTTTCTTAATCTCTACAAAATCCTCTACTCTAGGTACACAGCAAGAAACCAAAATAAATTGCAACCACCATGGTAGCTTCAAAACAATGATATTATGGGCCACTGATCTGGTATCTAATATAAACCTAACTCTGTTGTTCTTCACTAGCCACGTATGGCCTGCTGTCCCATTAGACAGCTCCAGAAATTATTTGTAACAGTAGATAACTTAGACTGACATATGATTTTCCCAAAGATATGAAGCTTTACTGTGTACTTGATTTCACTGCAGCCATATTCCCTCCTCTGTGCAATAAACAACCCCTAGCTTTATACAAGTTTTCCTGCTTAAATGTTTAATTATCTATTTGAAACTCTTGATTATTCCCCCTCATTTCAAGAATATAAAATGTTATTTAGGCTGTTTGCAGAGCTAAGGATTGGAAACAACTTATTCTACACTATAGCTAATTTATCCAAAAGAGTTGATCCAAGTCCATGTGTTATCCAACATCATTTGGATATAATCCAGGACCTTCCAAACAGTTAAAGTGTAAAGTTAGGATCTTTGGCTCAGCCAGTCACACCTGTGCCTTTTGTTTCACACCTCGTGCTAATTTTGCTGATTAGTCATGGCTATAATACTACTATCCTTCTCTGCACTGCACCTAGAAGGGTGTTATTCCTCTTTGTCTGAGAGATCTACAAATTCTTTGTTTATGTGGTGGCCACAGGGTACCTGTCAAGGGTCTCCAGTCTCTCTAGATGAAATTTTTGTATACATAGTTGATTTGTTCTCCACTTGCTCTTCAGTTGGAACAAATGGCTCTTGGAAATTATGATCATTTTTGTTTAGAGTACGTATTTCATTGCCTGTTTTATTTATGAAGAATTGTTATTATTTCCATTATTACATGGAAAAGACAAATAAGTATTGTTTCAGCAGGGATTCTGGTAAACCAGTCACAGCGTATTTGCCAACATATATCTGTGAAACTACATCTTTCTTTAAACCCAGACACGTGATATCAATAGCTACTACTGATGGATTATCATGTTTTAGACCTTTCCCTTCTATAACTTCTTCACTCAGTTTCACTGTCACTTGCTTCCTATACTATCTCTATTAAAAACTCACTGATAAAGTATTTGTTTTAATGACAAATTTATAACTGAGTACCATTATGGCAATGTGTTCTCAGTCACACATCTTTTCTCCACTTAACCTATTCTGCTGGAATGATCTTTGCTATCCTGTTTCTGCCAGAGGCAGCTGTTCCTTTGGGCAGTAGCAACGATTATTCACAATAGTCTTTATTCACTCATGCTCTTTCTACATTTCTCACTTGATGCTGAAGTGGGAAGGTAATGTGGCAAAGCACTTCTGTCACTTTAGAAGCCTCCTTTTACTGCATCAACAGCTTCAAGAGGACATCCTTCTTATCGACAATTCTTATGAAAGTGACCCTCAGTATACTGTCATTGCAGGTTTACATCTAAATGACAACACTTGGTACCACTCAGAGTGCACAGAAGATTGTGTGTTTTAATCAAAGTTGCAGACCATTCTGCAGACCATATGGCACAATAAAGCCCACAGTAGAGCAGATATGTTTAAAGCCTGACATTAACTTTACTAGGGACATTAAAAAAGATGAGTAATGTTATCCTCACTGAAGTATAAATCATGCTAATATTTTCAAATCTGGATGATCAAGTTTATACCTAAAATGACCACCTGTTTTTTACAGTTCTGAGACTTAATAGGATTCCACCTGTGCCCGGATCTGAAAGTATTCATATATACTTCCAGAATGACAATCTAGGCAAAACTGATAAAGATAGCATTATTATTTAATATTTTTCTAACATTTATGATTGGTTAGTCTGCTCCTGTTTTAAGATACATCTCAGGAAAACAAAAATCAATTTCTCAGTATTCACCGTATGCAATTTTAGTTGTAGTTCAGATTACTAATCCGAGGTACAGCACAGAAATCCCTTATGAACTGTAACTTACATTAAAATATTTTTAAATTCTACTTAGTTTTGCAAATGCATCACCTTTCTGCTGCAATCTGCATATGCTACTGCATTCCATAATACTGCCTGGTAAATATCCTGCACATTTGTTACCGTCAATCCTGCCACCACGCTCTCATTATTAATAAATTAATGTGGTTAATTATTAAAATATATCAAGCACGTTCCAATTTCTTTTCCCTTCCTGCCTCCACTTACCTAATGCAATACTTTCTAAGCAGAAACCTTTTTCACGTTCCCACCATCTTGATAAATGTTATAAGCAACAGGGTATATTCTCTTGACATTCAACCTATAGCCTCTCTGCTTGAGCAAGTAAGATAACGTAAAGAGGCTTTGGGATCACTCCTGCAGGCATTAACGAGCTTACTATAACACTGTAACAAGGATTATCTGAATTTCTTATTCAGAAGCTTTTATAAGTCTTTGTCTTGCTCTCAACCACCATCATAGTCCAATTTTGAATCACCACTCTTCCTAAAGCCACGATTTCTTTTTTCTCCTGTTGAGGCTGGTCATGATGATCATGGATGATTTATGTCCATAAAAAATGGTAAAAGTATTAGTAGAAAACAGTATAGGAAATGCAGCATTTCTGATTTTATTATTATGAATTCAATATAGCAAAACTTACCTTGGCATTAATTTTCATGCCGAAATGAAAACATCACTTTTCATTGAATCCATCACACCCAATTTTGGATGTTAAGCTTTTACTTTTGCCCACCATTTTCATTGATCTTGAACTTTAAAACTTCTCTTCACCTTAAACTTTCCTTCTCTCATAGTCATAGCCATAAAGATGGTTATCCTCAAAATTAATTGAGTGCATATTTAGATGAAGGTATGATTTTTTCCAATAATTGTACAATTAAAGATGTGATTCTTTCAACAATTGTACAATTTTCTTATTGGGGTTAGACTGGAAAAATATGTTTACATGTTTTCAATACATAGAAATAAATAAATAGATACCCTAAAAGCTAAAACAGGACCATATTAGCATCATGCAGAAATACATAAGAAGACTTATCTTGGGGCTTCATCTTTTTTACTTCAGTCTGTCTCGAGTAAATACATTATTAAACAAATTCCACCATAGCATTTTTAATGACTGTGCTTACCAGTTGTTGTCCTTGGACACCCCAGGCTGCATACTGTAAAACTGAATCCTCTACTTCTGGAGGGTTTAACTCCCAAACTTCCCTTGAAAAAAACATAAATGTTTTTACTTAACACACCAGAATCAACTTATGTATAGAACCACTGACAATGACATCGTATGGAAAAAACAATGTAACCTACCTTGTGTGTATGTTATAAATCACATATGAAGCTGTATAAGAATAATGAAAGACCTGTGACAAAGAAAAGAAAGCGTAAGAAGTACAAAACCAAACACAGGATTAAATACAGATTATCAACCCCTGTAAAGATTGATAACTTTATTCCTGAAAGATTTTACTGTATTAATTATAACCAGCAAACTTGACCCAGGGTTTGAATGCTGTAAGGAGGACACACATAGTCACCTAGTAACTTAACCAGACTCTTAATCTGTACAACTGCACAGAAAAAATTTGCATTCCTGTTTAACAAAAGGATATTAAAAAGCAAAACAAAGCCAAACAATAAACCCCAAAATATTAGGAAAATACATCACTTGTATTTCTTCATGAAGTTATGGCCAAAACGATTGCACAGGCATCACAGTTATTTTACTTGAAACAGAGACAGATACAGTCTCCTATGATGTTTTTGTTACCACCTGCCACGTACAGCCTGAGCGACCTTCTGGGTTTATGGCTCACAGAACAATACAGAGAAACCGAGTGCTTACTGTGGCTCTGTTTGGTGTGGCTTTCCTGAAATGAGTTTTCACGTTTTGGCAAACTTTCTTTGAAATGCAGAGAAAGTTTGTTTTATCTGAGAGTTCTCAAATACAGCATTCTTGGGTAAAATAAAGACCTATTTGTCAGTAAAACTTCCTAATTCACTGGCACGTTTGCAGCAACTCCTTGTCTCAGAACCCCTTGATTCTCTGGATGGGAGAGAAAAGCAAATTGAATGTATAGTCTTATCTTGTTGTCTTTATTTCACAGTATCACAGTATCACAAGGTTGGAAAGGACCTCCGAGATCATCGAGTCCAACCTATATCCCAACACTAACACCAACACTAACATCGTCATCTAAACCATGGCACTCAGTGTCTCATCCAGTCTCCCCTTAAACACCTCCAGGGTCGGCGACTCCACCACCTCCCTGGGCAGTGCATTCCAATGGCCAATCACCCTTTCAGTGAAGAACTTTTTCCTCACATCAAGCCTAAACTTTCCCTGACGAAGCTTGAGTCCATGCCCTCTAGTTCTGTCACTGGTCACCTGAGAGAAGAGACCAACCCCTGCCCGACTACAACCTCCTTTTAGGTAGTTGTAGAGAGCAATGAGGTCTCCCCTGAGCGTCCTCTTCTTCAGACTAAACAGCCCCTGCTTCCTCAGTTGCTCCTCGTAGGGCTTGTGCTCCAGCCCCTTCACCATCTTCGTTGCCCTCCTCTGGACACAATCCAGCATCCTGACATCTTTCCCAAACTGGGGGGCCCAGAACTGCACACAGTATTCAAGACGAGGCCTGACCAGTGCCGTGTACAGGGGGACGATAACTTCTCTGGTCCTGCTCGCCACACTATTCCTGATGCAGGCCAGAAATGTTGAACATTTCGTTGAATTTGACTGAATCCAACAGGATTGTCATTTAAGTGCGAAATATCAAGGCTTGATGTACGTGGATTCAGAGGACCCATGGTGGTGAACAGCATGGTACAGCATATAACATGATGTGCCACCACACCAAAGAGATAAAACCAAAGTAAGCTATTACATGTTTTTTATAAAGTCAAACATTAGTTTCTACACATAAACACATAAAGTGAATAACAGACATTTTACTGTCTTCCAGGCTCGGGTGATTTGTTTTAACCTAGCTCATTTCTTTATGTCTCACATTATGACAACAGCATAATTCCACAGTATGAATTAATTTTATTGAGAACTGAAATGACTTCATGGTCTTGGAATATAAAAGATATTTGTGACTAATTATTTCTATGCTCTTCTTTTTAATGTAAACTCCTGCCAGAAAGAAACATAGGGTGATAGCCACTAGACTTACCAGAGCTCCACCCCTACACAGTTACAGGATCTCTGCTCGGCACATGAAGGACTTATTTCTGGACAGGGTCAGACTCATTCCAGTTAGATGGAAACAGATACATCTGTAAAGTTGAAATTCTGATACAGATATATGTGTTGCAAACTCTTTAGTTTATGTTATCTGCACCAGGAATCTTTCAATATCTCCTCCAAAGAGGACAGACAAAGGAGGATCACACGTGAACAGAGCCATTGGAATTTGCAGCTAGAATCTATGAGGGGTTTCAGAGCTGTTATTTTGGCTGGAGGTCATTCAGCAACTGAACCACCTGAACCATCCTTCCATTGACTCTTTTTCCATTGGTAGTTCCCTGTCAACACACACTAGGAATTTAGCATGTCCTGAATCGTTGCTGGCTGATGCTGCAAGAAGCCCACAGAGCTCTGTGAGATTAGTAACCATACTTTGTTCAATGGCTGAATTTCCCTTCTATAACGTTTCCCTTTTAGACAAGAATCGGTTCCATTTTCAAACTCTATGATGATTACCAAAGAAAGTGTTGCTTCAATTAGAAGAATGACACAAAAACATATAAATAACTATGCCCTAAACTGTTCAGCTTTTTCTGTATTGCAGCTTATGAGAAAGCATTTGGCCATGCAAGTCACCAAACTCTTCCATGGTGCTAAGTGTGACAGAACTACAGACAAATCATAATAGTATGACACCAAGAATATTCTAATAAATTTCACTGATATTTTTTTCTCTAAGTACCTATGATAAACATACTTACTACCATGCCTCTACACTATATATACATACATCTAACTATACACATAATATACACACACGCATCTAATTATATACACAGTAGAAGCATACAACTTTCTTACATACCACCATAATGTTTAAAGTTCAGTGGGTTTCTGGGAAAAAAATAACTGTTAATAACCTGATGACTATTGATAAAAACAAACTTATTCAAGTACTGCTGGTAAGACAATGAGACAAACCATTGGATTCAAAGCTCCTGCTTTCTTTTATAAATCTCATATTGCTAGAGGTAAGAAACAGCAGATCAAAGGGACATAAATGGTTAAATCAGGGTGGTTCTCGCACAGGTTGTACATTGCCAGAGGCTACCCAGAGGGGCATTTGCCAGCAGCTGTTTAAGAGGACAGTCTCATGCAGCCAGTTACAGGGAAGAAGAACAAGAATAGTATATCACATATAACGTGTGGAGGGCTGATAAGTATTTAAAATAGAAATATTTATAAAATATACTATCAGACAGAATATATATAAAAAACCAATAAATGCTAAACGAATAAGTCATTTTGGCAGTTTTAACAGAAAAATGGCCTGGTACTGTTTGTGAGGAACCTGACCTCCACGCGTGGCACAGACGCTTGCTAGAATTCAGGCCTTTCTGATAAGTAAATAACTTGCCTGTTTTGATTGTGATAAGCTGGAAAATGTTCCCCGCAGTGTTAAGAACTGTGAAAATGGCTTTTTAGATCAGACAGACAGCATACCTCCCTCTCAATATAATTTAATTTTTCTTTTGTCACAGAATGCAGTGGTTAACAGCTGTTGCATATGATGTATTTCTTCTGAATTCAACCTTTCATCAGTTTATACGAAGACAGGCTTTCATGTGATGCTGCTTAACACTGAAAAAGTTAGCTACACTTGTGTATGAAAAAAATAAAATTACAGAACTATATTATAAAGGACTTAAAAGAAAAAGGAGAAAAAATTATTTCAAGGAAAAATGCTCCAGTCAAAACTTATTGAAATAACAATCTATTATTCAACTAACAGTCAACAAAACCCCCCACACACACACTTATCAATCACAATCTGAACTTTTAGATGACGTATTGTTCTGGGTTTTATATGTCCTTTGGTTTCTGTCTTTCAAGGAATGTCTTTGTCTTTCTAAAGTGTCTGAAAATGAAATATGGTCATGGAACTCAATGCACAGCCCAGCAAGATGCAGGAAAACAACATGCAATGTATACTTAGCCAAATACACTCCACTAATTCTGTAATATACACCAGGAAACATTCAGTTTCCTGTCATTGGGTAATTCGGAAAACATCCCTCATCAGAATAGTGTTTATGCTAAAAAGCTGCCAGGAAAGCCTCACTAACAGTGTTTCTAAAGGTTGCTGAGGGCTCTCAGATACAGGGAAATGGAGGAGAGCTGATGTCATTAGAACCTATAATCACAAAATGCTTGGGCATTCCAAGAATCGTGATGCATCCTTTATTAATTTCCTATATAATAAACCAATTATACTCTTCCACATGTTATTTATTTAGAGCAATAATGATGCCTCCTTGCTAGCACAGCTTTTTGCAATGCACTGAACAGACTGTCCCTATATTCTCTTTTTTTACCCATTCAGACACCCACACTGTGAACTCATCTCAGTGCTGCTAGACCCTGTAAATTCTCCTTTCAGATTCAAATAAGACTTCTCACAGGGCATAACAGCACTCAGCCTGAGCAAGCACGATAAAAAAGTGACAGTATATGAAATACAATGAAAATTTTAGCATCTGCAGTAATACTTTCTGTTATTCCAAAGTTTGCCAGCCAAATAAGGTATATAACTCCCACCCAATATTCCTGTGGTAGGTATCTATTTATTAAAATTTTGCCTAGCAAATAACAAAGAGACTATTTAAAACCTAATGCCCTCCCTATTAGTTAAAAAAATGCAGTGAATTATCATTAAATAAATGAAATTGCAGAATACGCCATCATGCCCATCCCAATTATCTCAAAATGCATCCATTGACATGGAAAGAGAGGCAGTTTCTCAGAAAAGATTCAAAACTATACAGATCTCTATGATTCAACAGTGAGGTATCAGATCTTTTATGGATTAATTTACACTTCAGATCACACGGAAAACAAAAGCTAGTATTTTAAAAGGCTACTAGTCTGAAAAAAAATGACTATATTATTATTCTAAGAATTAAGGGAATTAAGGAATAAATTAGAGTTAAAATCGGAATGATCAACTTTAGCTGTGGGAAGTGTTAACTGCTGCCATACATTAATGCCTCCCAAAAAGTATTATTCATAAAAAGAGAAAGATCAAGTAACTCCTTTTATTGCTTCACAGGCATAAGTCAGTTATTAGGCAGTTAAAAGCTAAGAGAACCCGTCCTAGAAAAGGTTTTGTGTGCCTGAAAGCTTTTCTATTTTTTGCTGCTACATCGGTAGGACTAATAAAAGATATTACCTCTTCCCACAAATCTTGTCTCTTTTATCTCTTTGGGCCATCACATCTGTAATCAAAATGTCACCAAGAAACAAACATTCCTGAGCCCAGCTGAAGAAAAGGACTACCTAAAACTAAAAATGATACTTCCCAATTAATAAACTGTGTTACAATACATTTCACAAAATGTACGTGAACCAAGAAATCAAGAGGGAGGAAAAACTGAAGCAAAGAAATAAACAGCAATACGTCTTGCCAAGGACACTCACTTCTTCATTCATCCATGACCCTTCTCATTTTTTAAGATATTTTGTTATACATTAGTGAAACGGCTCAGCACGTTTTCAAACTGCCTTGGTGGGTGCCAGACATAGGAAATTCTGGCTGTTGTACACAGCTTCAACAGCAACACATTTAAGACTTTGCCTTCATCCTCTTTTCTACAATCGAATTAAGCATTTGAAGAATTACTGAAAAATCTACTTATGCTCAAACCAAAGGAGTTTGCCATGATAAAGCGATTACAAGGCCAAAATAAAACTTAACCTACCATTCATCCATCATTTATGCAAGGAAGCACTCCCACACAACAACACATGGAACCTCATTCACAGATCCAAGATCAAGCCTTCAATAATCCTTCACTAAAGACTCAAAAATTCAATTTAGACAAAGAAATGCAAACATATATTGCTTCCTCTTTTGCCTGTGGGATAAAAATGTCTTGGAAGAAAAATGGAGCCTGCAGAATATGCCATGAACTGCCAATAATAAGCAAGTACCACAGGGGAGAGAATATGAGGGGAACATAATTAAATATAGAAGCACAGGATGGTTACTGAGACCTTTTGAAGGGATCATTGAAATTGATGTACTATGCCTGCGACAGCCACATCAAAACCAAGTGACGTAGCAAACGATATGAAATTGTGTTGATGACTTCAGGTGGGTTTATCCCACAGATGCACACAACCCATCTAATGCCAAGTGATTTAACCCCCACTTACTGGGAGTGCAATGAAGTGCAATGCATGAGCTTGTGATAGATGGCTCAGGCACAGCTTCCCAATGGTGCTGCACACATCCAGCCACAGCATTTTCAGACCGCAATTAGTATCTACACATATTACAACAACATACAAATTAAGACTCAGAAGAGGTTGGATGGTTCTATAAAACATTCTGTTGTATGGTAGATATCTGACTTTTGTTACCTAATTTTCAGCTAGTGTGAAATGAGCCAGCCAAAACAAATAATTGTATTCTGTATTTTCAGTAAGTTGAGTTACTATTTATTGAAATTCCATCCCTATACAAACTCACAGCCTATACAAATCATACAAAATTATACTAAGTCTGTGGATATTAGCTACATAAATTATGCAAGTTATTATCTAAATTATTTCTCCTCTAGCTAGTGATATTTTATGCCCAGTATTGCATTACGTACACTGGTGTAATTCAGATTTCCAGCAACAAAAATGAGAAAAGACTTTGAACAGATCATTAACGTCATATACTAACTCTTTATTCTGCTACACATTTGGAGAAAACCAAATAATTTGTGGCCAGATTTCATCCAGATTTTATCCAGTCTGCTGAAAGCAAGTGAGTTACAGTGGAAGGGTGTTAGTCTTTGCCTTATGCCATCAGGATTCTAAGCAGCAACTTTTTGCTCTCAAAAAATATGCATCAACATTCATATAACAAACTTCCATTCTTCATTTCCTTTTTATAAGCTTTAAGACATGTGACTTTGCAAGGACCACAGTGCAAAGAGAATGGAATCAGTATCCAATGGGCTGAGCCTGAACTTTAGCAAAACAATAAAAATTAAATATTCTTTTCTTCCCTTTGTATAACAAGATGTGCAACAGCCCTGTTAGTAATATCTGTCGTAGAGTTAACAAAATTAAATTAGTAGCAGCACGACTACTGCCAGAGGCAAAGTACAGCTGCTGGATGAATCCTCCATCCATTTTGCAATTTCCGTGCTAATAAGCTAATAACGTTAATGTTATCAATAACATTATTAGGCGAAATCCACCTTCCTTTAAAACCGCATTATCATTCACTTCTAACATTCTCCATTTGCCTGTCCAGTCTGATTCGACGTGATCCCCATCCAGCAAAGCAGCTGCTTCTAAAGGGGATGAAACAACTAAATATGGCACAGTCATGTTTGGGTTTTGTGTAATTGTCTGCTTGAGTATGCAAAAAGTGAAGAGAGCTCTACAGCGTTACCTTTGAAGCCACAGAAACATGAAACTACTACATAACCCTATGCTAAAAATGAAGAATTTGAATAAAACACAGATTATATAAGGAACTGACTGTGTCTTTATGAAAATAATATTGATTACAGATTGGAATTCTGTTGACTTCGTGCCATGGAAAAAATACAGTGAAACCCTAGGCTGTGTATTGATACCAAAGCTCAACTCTCTTAGGGTTATACACCAGTAATGGTTCACACCATGCTCCAGTAAAGTGGTACTTTTTGTTCTTGGAAGGTGTAGTGTTTGGCTGTTATTTGCCTGGTTCTAAATTCAGCAGGAATTTAATCATAGGAGTTAATGACAGATTTCATGTGGACTATAAGAGGGGTAGAGAGAGGAACAAAATTTAACTCCTTCATGAATTGAGGATTCACACCACAATTCCAGTAAGCCTTTTCAGCTTACCTTAATTTTAAACTGCAGTTAATGATACATTAATTCATAATTCAAACAGCTAGAAAGGACTGCTATGATAATTGTGCCTGACCTCCTACATCTGAATCAAACTTCTAATTTTGAGTAGTGTGATAAACAATTAGAGATTCCCAATGTGTTCTTCAATGAGTTTCAGAGTAAACCCTAAGAAAGAACCAACCAAAGAGTCTATAACAATGAGATGATGAATTTCCACACATCTTTGAGTCCTATTGTTTCTATGCAATTCTGGAAGAAAAAAAAATGAGGTAAATTTTGCCAATATTGATTTCTAAATCTCTCTATATTTTTGCATAATTTTTGGCCTTTATAGGTGGAACATCTTGTTTCTGAAGCTCTGTATCTAATTGCAAAGAGTTAATCTGCATTTGCAACACTGAAGTTAAATGGCAAGGTTATAACTTTGCAAAGCACTCTATTTATTTGTTTCAATCAACATCAATTACTTGCCATGATTGATAAGAACCACTGTATATCATTGGTAACAATTTATGGTTAGCATTAATACATTGGGGTATGAAATATTGCCAGTCATAACAACTATATGCTGCCAAACCAAAATAAATACAAAGCCGAGACATTTCTAGACACATAATTTATCTAAAAGAAAAAAGGCTGTCAAGGACACCTAAACAGAAAAGCACCTCTAAAAAATCTGCTAAATCTTCCACTGTTCCACATATAATTTTTCAATAAGATTAATTGTCTTAAGAAAAAGTCATCCACTGCAGAATGCTAATTAATTCACAATCAGTTAAACTCAGTTCATCTAACCAGCAGTAATGTGATACAAACCACAGTTCAGAATAAATGCGAAAACTTCTTTTTCTTCTCCTACATCAAGAGTTGAGATGGACTACCCTATATTTGGATATGCAACTCAATCATTTTTGAATACATAATAACTTCAGATGAGTGAATTATTCAGAAAAGAATGTTCTGCATTGCTACTTCTGAAAGCCTCATATATCACTGTCATTTGAAATTCTATTAGTTACACTATCATGTAAAATACATTTCCTAAGTCTTGTATGAAATGACTTATGACAAAAATTTTTATGAATGTTTTCTGGCTTATTCACCTTCAGCATTAAAAACCAGGTATGATTTCACTGAAATCATTGTTATATGAAGGCAAAGCTGGTAAATCTCATGCTTCAAGCATATTGTAAGCATTTTTTTATATAGATACACATGTTCCTGCACATCATTCCTGACTGTATGCTCATACTCATACTCAGTATGATTCAAATTTTGACTTCAAAAATATTTTGGGATTTATAGAAACTTGTCATTTCCTGAATTAATTCATAGGGAGCTTCACAATTTGCATGCGTATTTTGATCTGGATTAGCGTAAGAGGAAACGGAAGATAACCAATTCTGACAATGCAACAAGAACTATCTCCATAGAAATGTGAGGCTGATGAGAGCGCTTGCTTCTGGTCATCACAGCTGAGGATACTAAATCTATCTTAGAAAAATACATATTTAAGTGCTTTAATACTGCCTGATAATTTAAACAATCTGATCTCTTTACAGAGTCCTTCCAGAAGAACTCAAATCCTGTAGGAGAGACAACCTTTTTGCAAAACACAGATTATCTCCACACATATTGAATACTGTTAATTGAAACCAAAATATGTCTTAAATCACTGACACTTGAAGGCAGAGCTGCATCAATTCTCCTTAGTGTGCTCTTTGGGATATTGTAGAAGAAAAATTGAGACAAGACTTGGTTTTCTTCTCAGGAAATATGTTCCTAGCATACTATATTTATTCAAACAGATTACTAAAGAGATAATTTGCAAATGCAGAAAAAATACCACCTTGTTTTGAAGAGACATGCTTCTACGTGTAGTGATATTAACAAAAATGTGCATAAAGTGATTCAAGTAAAAAAAGTTGTTGAGAAAATATTTTCTAAAATCACATTCCAAATAAAATGAAATATCCAGGTTCTTAGCATGGAAATGGACTGAAGATGCCCTGAAATGATAAGGATACAAAAGAAAATCGAGGCAATATAATGGGATGATTTTAAAGTAAAGACTACAGTCTCAATATCTTTTTTTTCTTTTCTCCAGACAACCCGACTCACTCAGGCAGCAGAAACACAGCAGATACCGGATGCTCCTCTGCTGTTTGCTAACAAACGACATGAGGAGATGAAAAGACCCTGTGGAGCTGGGGAAAGGACAAGCAATGAGAGAAATGGCCTGTGGGTCTGCAGAAATACAAAGGGAAAATAGAAAAGGGAAGCAGATGGGTAAACCAGCAAGATGGAAGAAGGAAGACACAAAGACAGGGCTAAAAATATCAGATAGGAAAAAAGATAAATAGTAAAAAGATAGAACAAGAACTGAGTCCATTAAAGGGCTGAAAATGAAGAGAATCAGATCAAAGAGGACAGGTAGGATGGAGGGAAAGCAGTAAGCAGTTCTACAGTGTGTGGATATGGTGGCTGGAAAGCACAGGCTTTTGGGACCGATGAAGGAAATTTATGCAAAGCAGACTGACAGAGCTTTCCTCTTTCGAACGGTAAAAGACAGGAGTGAAAAAGCAAATGGTTTTTCTGGGAATCTGACAGTTCAGCATTCGAGTATGTGAACTTCCTGCCTTTCACCACTTCGCTTAGCATCATCACCGATTGTTTAGCATGGATATGCCACATGTAAAACCAGGAATGCAGCAGGTGTTTCACATGTGGTAAGACATCTTTTCTTCTCTGAGAGTCTCCCAGAGTGATGCTAAGGTAAACTCATGGTATCTCGGGGTGCTAGACTCTCCAGAGAATTTTTTGTTTGCTACTGGGTTTCTTTTTTTCCAGCGGTATTCAATTCCTTATTTAGTCTTTTTGACTGTCTTGACTTTTAAGTATTTAGCTGCCTGCATGTTGAGCTGCAAACAGGTTTCCCAGCTACTTCTGAAATCCATGTAGTGAACATTCTTGTGCTGCAATCAAACCTTTGTGACTTAGACAGCCAACATGACCAGGATTCCATCCCTCCAAACCATTCTTTAGAAACTGTTTAAACTCTTCAAATGATTTAAACACTGCAATTTAGATTTCTCCACTTCTTACATCAGTTCTACACTGGAATGTGAACTCCAGTATTTTCAATAAACTACACCTATGAAAAGATACCATGAAAAGAAGATCTCCACAGGAGTAAAGTTCCACAACTATCACTACAGCTAAATTTCATCTTTAGTTTTAAAATTCCTTTTTGGTCATGCCCTATTCATCTCCCTTATCTCTATGGTTTCTCTGGTGCTGCTGGTCCTGCTAGCTGGCTTATATTGTTTCCCTTCTCTTCCACTACCTTGCTACAAAACCGAGCAAAATATCACCTCTATATGCAGTTTCCAACAATTGAGCACACAGCCAGTTATTCACTCCAGCACTCCCCATTAGCAAGCGATGATGCTGCTGGTAGTCAACTAGACCTACTTTCACTAATTTTCTCTTATTGTACCATATTTCTGTATTAGTCTCTGTTGTGGCTGTTTTATGATATTATAGTTCCCTTGATGGGGGTAACATAAAGTAGACTCTTCTAGCAAATAAAAGTCCTCTTCACGACAAAGCGATTAAAAGGTCATGGTAAGGGAGCTATTCATTTAGTACAAGGTACTACTTCACAGTGATGTCAAAGAAGCTACAACAAAGTGGTGAATACCTCACATCTAACTCGGCTCTCCAGGAAACATCTAATCTGGTACCATATTTGCAGACAATAAATAGAATTAAAAAGGTTAAATTTGTGCAGGTGGTTGACTGCCTTCACGGGAAGATTAATTTATTGCCTAAGACCTCAGGCTAACAACCTTTCATCCTCAAATACCCGAAAACTCTTGTCCTTACCTAAAAAGAACGCAAAAATTGGATAATAAAGGCACACATCTTAATATTTCTCTAAAAGTGGACAAAACCATTTGATCTGCTAGGTCTTTCACACTATCAGTGCTCCTCAGAGCGTGAGACTGAAGTTTGGTTTAAAGCATGATGTGCAACAAAGACAGCTTTGCAAAAATGTGCTTAAAACATTTCTCTGGGACAGTTACACAAAGGTCTAGTCTTTGCCATCCACAAGGTATTTCAACTCTGTCTATGGATGTATTTTAAAAGACCTTTCATTCTATCTGTACCATAGTAACTGCTAACTCTCATTTTGCAGGAATTCACTTATTCAACACTCCTCCTTTCAACACTGTTGAGAGATGCAAATGCCAACAGATTGATCTGTATCCTGACTGACCTGTTGGCCTAGTCAGAGAAGAGACAGTCAGCCAATTTTTCTTTGATCAAGGAGCCAGGAATTCAGCCAATGCCTCTTCTGAGAAAGATGGAATGGGTTCCTCATGCATAATGTAGACAGGAGATGCCCCTGCCATAAAATGAGCTACCTGAAGAGAATTATAAGACAGGATGGCTGAAACGTTTGAAAAGCACATAGACCTTTTTGTCTTTGGGCATTTGCTCTAAAACAAAATTTTCCATTACAGGATTATGTATTACTTCTTAAAAGCCAAAGTAGTGACAACCGTCTCCATTTACATCCACTTACTCAGTGGATTCAATCATGCTGTTACAATGGTGTTTGTAGTAAAAGGAAGCTTTGCCTTAGCGTTTTTAAGCAAAGACCTGGGTCAAGTTGACCCTTTTCCTTCAAACTAAGTAAATCTACATTACTAGAAAGACACAAGCTTTCCACGAAGGTTACTTCTCCCTGCTTCAATGAAGAAGTAAGAAATTCCAAGTTCCAATGATAAGGAACTAGTTTTCACTACCTTATTTCTCTAGGGGTTTTTTTGTTCTTTGAGGAAATGAGTGTAGAGGTTTTGTATTATTTTAAAATCTATTCTTACCCTTTCCCTTTGTAGAATGCTCTTACCACATATTTTGTTCTATTCTAAAAATAATTAATAATTCTTTTGTTCTTGATGGTAAATATTTCCCAGAGAACTATTTTCTGCTCTGATTGTACAGTCACAGAACGCATCAGATGAGTTGTTAAGTTGCATGAGATATAAATGGTTGTCAAGGAATGGCAAAATATCTTTTATTGTTGCTTTTTAGTTCTCTCACACAAGATGACTATTGATGGTATACACAGCAATGGCAACTGAGAAGCCTGTTTCTCCCAGAATCTCTGAAACAAAATTTCTTCATTACTGCCACATATCTTCCTTTTATTACCTCCATGTAACATGTTTTTTGTACCTTTCTGGTTAACATATCTGATAAAATGCAGTACAGTTTGCTTCCTGTTTGACACTGTGCTTTGGCTAAAACCTTTAAAAGGGCACTGGGAACTATGTCATTCATCATCTTCACCCACTGCCTTGTCAAACCAGAGAAAGGTTAACTTCAACTTCAAGAAGGAATTCAGCAGAATAGAAAAACTGTCTATATTTTATTAACAGCTCTTGGTTGGTAGAGAATATACCAAAACTATGAGTTCACAGGCATTTCTGTACAACTCATAGCACAGATGGTATTGCTTGTATTAATAAGGATCCAATGAGAATTTTGTTTTTAGTGGTAGACCTTTCCTCCCTGTCTTTCAACATTTCATAACTTTGTTGATAATATTCACAGATTTCTCCATCAACTCACTAGTCTCCCTATTCCCAGAGATATCAATTCCAAGTATTTTATCAAAGCCCCGTTCTGGTAATCTGCACAGACAAGATTTACAAGGTAGCGCATCATGCTTACGAAGTAAATGCTTTTTGTGGTGGTTGCCATGCACATGAACAGTACTGGTTTCAAACTGCCATAGGATACCCTTTACTATGAGATGCAATTTCAGGTTGCCATCTCAAGTACAAAGCTGCATCTGTGATTACACTTTAAAAATATTTTTCTAATTATCTCTGAGAAAAATCTGCAGCAAGTGTGCTCAAAATCTTTCACATCAGTCAGCTGTATCACTAACACAACATATTTTCTTGTACGTAGACTACATATTTCCATGATCCAGCTTCACTATACCAAGTTAAGGGCTCATCTGGAGTTGTTTTTTTAACACTGCTGGACAGCCTACAAGTCAATTTTCAAAACCTTCTCACAGGTCACTTGTACATTTTCTGAGTTATTATTCCAATCAAAAATATTTGTGAGAAAACTAAATTAAAAAGAAAATTGTTTGATAAACAAACAGATCTTTCTCTGATTTATTGTAAGGAACATTCTTTTTGCAATGTTTTTCTGGTAAGAATGCTTAATTTACCACTGTGTATACTGAGTTGAACGTATGACTGTGATCTTCAGGGGACCAAAGTTTTCTTTTGTAAGCCAAAACTTTTTTTAAAGAGCTCTACCTAGGAACGTCATGTAGGATCTGTGGCTTTTGGATGAAATTCATATAAACAGAAAGTTAGAATGTACATAAACCCTCTGATAATCCGATAATGCTTTGAAGAGGATAGAGAACTTAAAAAAATGTAAAGGTTCTGATGGAGTTCGCTATAGCAAAGATTAATAAGCTCAACAGCCACACTGTGAGGATAGAATTCAAACATGTTCAGGAAACCCCAAATAAAGGTTTCAGATTATATTTTATAGCAAACAATCTAGATTCAGATTTTGGCAGATCACTTGACAAAGAAAAGTTGAAGAGAAAAGATTCTTGAAAGAAGAAACCCTTTGTTACAGAAGCCTATCATCGATTTTCAAATTTAGATAGTGAAAAAATACTGCCTGACCCTGTTCACTACTGCCACCTGTGATGTGAATGCATCTGAAAAGAGATGGCTACAGGAAATTCAAATCTCTGATGAAAATCTTTGTATTGATCTCTATAAACTTTGATTAGTTCATTAACGTATAATTTGCACCCAGAAACAAATAACTAGTGAATTTAAATATGCACTACTATTAAGTTGCCATATATACTCACACATATATATGTACATACAAAAGAAGTGACAACTGGAGATTTTCAGTTATTTGCACAATGAAACCGTAAAGAAGTATTTATTCATGGAAATGAACTAAGTAGCCAGCAACCCATGGGGATAAGTTAAAACTTCAACATATCCTTCTACGTTGGAGCTCTCTGACAGGCTCAGCAACAATATTAGGCTTCTCTCATGGTCATATTTGACATGATTTTCAATGCTTCTTCTGCATAAAACATATGTGGGGAATAGAATTCTAAACTTTCTAAAGATGGATGCATTTAGGTGTCAGATGAAGTCAATAAGGCATCAATCAGATGCCTACCGCTAGCATGATTCTCAAAGACCATCTTTGGCGCTTATCTCCACCTTCAGGCATTCAATTACCTCAGTAAATCTGACACATAAGCCCTTGGAAATTGTTATCCTTACCCTTTCCACAAGCATTAAAGCCATCATAATCAAATCAAAGAAATCCAAGTAATTTTACATCAAATACCCGATGTAAAGTACTTATATTCCTCACACATACTCAAGTGGAGCAAATTCCATAATATAACCACTTACCTGACATTTAATTAATCTTCCTAGTAATTCAATGGGCAGAGTTAAGTGATTAAACCTAAAGTGATTATGTACACAATGAGTAAAACCAGACCAACCCTTCTTTTTTTATAATTTCAATAGTGAGGGTTATAAAAATGTTTAAGCACCCTTAATACCAGGAACTACCTTGTAAAATTCACATTTGTATCCTTTTAAAAATAATAATGGCACTTTAATCAAATAAAGCTTCTTAGATTTCCAAGTAAGCAATGGCTATTTTATTATAATACACTATCTAGACTCTCAGTTGCTGTACTGTTTCCTAACTCTCTGGACTCTGTTGAGTTATGTCCATTTTGAACTTCTAAATTGTCTTTTAAAATACTTAATTTTGTCTTTTGATTATTAAAATGTGATATATTTGACATAAGAGATACAGAATAGGCCACAAATTCAAGAGGGAGAACAGCCATTTCTGTTTGGTCTGTATCTTGATCATCACATTCCCTCAAAGCTTCTTGTTTGTTGTCAATTTAGCAAAGTCATTACAGAATTTCTGTTTCTAGTAATGGTGCAGCAGTTTGAATGACTCTTACTCAACTCCCTTTAATAATAGTTTACTTATAAGATCTATAGTTTCAATATGCAAGAAAAGATTCAAAACGAATACAGAGAAACTCAAATGATGATCCAGACTTCTTTCAAAGATAAGACTCACATGTAAGATTAATATAAGCAGCAAAGCTTTGTACGTGGTGAGGAGAAGGAATAGGATTCATAACAAATCTATCCTCTCTTCTGGGCCTTCTATCTGGTTCTGTGGCCTGAGACTGAGTGGTGTAACCTGTTCAACACTCTCAAAGTCTGGATCTTCTCTGATTGTATTCAATAACAAAATTTCAGGGCCTTCACCATTACTGAGCACTGCTACCCTCTTGAACATAAGAGCCATTTCAGGCATCTATCTCACTTGTAGAACTCAGCTTGCAATTAAACAGACAAATGTTTCATAAGTGTTTGTGAAGTGACCTTAATACGCGCTGTTCTCATTCCAGCTCATATTAAAGGAGCACAGACATATATGGATTACACCTGAATCCTCTGGGAACACAATTAAATAGGACTCTAAGAATTAATACTTGTTAAAAAGTTGATCATTCCTTCTTCTCTCTTTCAATATTAAGAATGATAGTAAGAGAAGTGTAACCCACAAACACAGCACTGCTGATGTAACACAGAACACACAGATCTCTGTGGCCTACTGCGAGTTTATATATGGGTGCAAACTATATGAATAATTATATATTCATTTTGAAGGTTAGGAATTTATAAAAGTCTATTAAGAACTTTATTCTTATTTAGATATGTGTTCTTCTTTCTCTTTTTTATTTCTTTGTTGTTCAAATTAGGTCAGTGGTACCTGACAGATAAGATATATATAACTAAATGCTACTGAGTTCCTTCTGTTAGCAGGCACTTCTCCATCAGTATTTAGGAAGCAGGCAAAGTCAGTCAGGCAGCTAATGATCTGCTCTGATAGAAGAAATTTTAACTCTCTCATCATCCATTCTAGTTATTAACTGATGGGGCTTCCTACAGCAGACTGCTTTCTTTACATATGTGTTATTCTCTTAGAGCTGATCTGACAGGACTCACACCCCAGAGCCTATTAATATTTTTGTCTAGGAGAACGTGCATTTTCCAGTATTCCCAAGCAGATCCTTTTATATTACCATTTGCATTTCTGGCATAGCTCCTACCTGAATGAATCTCTGTTAGACCACCATTAGCCGTAAAACTTAACACTAAAATTCTTTAGCCTTCCCATTGCGGCCCCTGCAGTTAATCTGACCACAGAGCTTCTTGAGCAATTACCCTTCTGGTGATTGTAAGTCTGACATACAAAGATGAGATAAAGACTTTGTAATGCTTTGTACAGCAAGACTGCATCTAGCAAGGCTATCCAATCTATTCCCTACTAACAAAAGCACATTTACTTCTTCAACATCTTCTAAATGATTTTTATCACACAGCAAAGTGCTCCTTTATATTCCATAAATAAATTTTAAGAAATAAAGTGGTTTCAGTGTAGAGGTATCTCTTCACAGCATTTTAGCAGTAAGTTACAAGTTATCGTTAACTTTCTAAATTACAGTGTGCAAACTGACAAAACCATCTTTTTGAAAAAAAGTAAAAAATGTCTGCAGCTAAACGTTCTTTAGTGAGCTTTTCATGTGCAACTTCATTTTACTTTAACTAAATATTTGCTAGTAATAAAAAGTAAGAGCCAACTAAAACTATCTTATAATTCACAAATACAAATTTTCCATCAATATAGAAAATTATGTTGCTTTTCAGTAGGACGGACACCGATAAATTTAAGACCTGTCATTACAGAATATTAGCATTAAATTCAGTTTTCCACTTATAACTGAAGGCAGAGTTCTTACTTCATGATCTTCTGAATTACTTCTTTTGGCAACTTTTTTATTCCTCCTATTTACCTAATTATCCCAATCATGATGTGTTTGTTTATCCATGCTGTATCAGATGTGGGTTAATATGCATTTCTCTAACGTGTTACTTGAGAGCTTGATGTAGTAAAGAAGCTGCAATCTTACAAGCCTAACTGCTAGTACAGAAAAGCTCATCAACATTCTGACTAAAGACTTTGTTAAGTCTCAAAGATCTGCGTAAATAGACTTTCTCTGTTATTGGATTATCCTCTGCGTTGAAACAGAGTGAGTAGGGGACTGTAACAATAACCATTGTGAGATTAAGTACCTAAAATATCAATGCTTGATGCAAAAATGATAGAAAAATGTGACCAAGAACCAGCCACGGTCCTACCGCAATACAGAATGAGCTGTCTCTAAAACATTCAGAAGACATCAGTTCAACCACATTACAAAAAGTGTCCAAGGGTGGAAACTCTACAAGCCTTCAAAAAATTAATTTCAGTTTTTAACTATCTTTAGAGTCAGAAAGGCTTGTCTTCGTTCCAACCTAAATTTCCTTCGTAACAAGTTAATCCTATTACTTCTCCTTCCATAACAGCATATAAAAGAAAGAGGTTTATAATACTGTTCCCACAAACCTTTTGTATGTTTGAAGGCTTGAATCCTCAGTCTTCTCTTATGAAGGCTAAGGGTACCCAATTCTTTCTTAACCTAAATAATGTTTTCAAGACTTCACATGTCCTACAGAAAGCACATGCTTAAACACTGGGTGTGATACTTCCTTTTTTTTTCCTCTAAACTGAAGGATGTTACTTTTGTGTTCAAATTGTGACCTGCCCCATATTTTTTCTACATCAGTGTTGTCTATAATACACTGCCTCTTGTGGATTTGTTTACTAGATTTATTCCCAGTTAAATGTAAGAGCTTGCCTTTCTAGCTACTGAATTATAACCCGCATATTCAAATAATTTCTCAAATCTGTTCATATAGCTTTCAATTCTAACCTTGTCCCTGAGGCTGCTGGTAACCCAGATTGATATTACCCACAAATTTAAATAAATTTACTCCCTGTTCTATTATCAAAATCCTTAAGACAAAAGATAAATGTCATCAGTCCCTGGCCAGAGCCCTATGAACCATAAATCCATCTTCTTTGACAGTGAACTATTTGTTTGTCAACGTTCACTCCAAGCAGAGAACTGCAATCTGCTTTTACTTAAGGTGCTCCCATTTCAGCTATGTTTCCTAAACTCCCTGCTGGCAGTGCCATGGAAAACAGCAGGTAAGACTTACTGCAAGAAAGATGTACCACACCTGCCACTCCTTACCTACTCACCAGGCTTTTTATACAGAGAGGAATCAGAATGATTTGATGTGATTTGAATTTCACAAATGGATGTTGGCAGTTACCTACTGCCTTGCTATCTTCTAGGCACTTTCAAACAGTTCAGCTTTAGCATTCCCCCCAAAAAAGAACCATCTCCTTTCCTTTCTGCATCAAAATTCCTCAGAATCTCCTGTCTGGTCTCTTTTCAGGGATGACCACTGTTTGTTCTTTTCAGTTTTATGCATTTTGTCTATCTTCCATATGTCTTCACAGATAACAAATAATCACAGTCAGCAATTTTTATGAGGGCCAGGAGAGCAATTCTAATCTTTTATTTCACTATCTTAAGCTAAGTTCTTACCCATTTGTTGCTGACATTGAATGTGTTAATCATCAGTTCACAGCTAACCTTGCTTTTGAACACTGGAGCAAAACAGACAACACTTTACCCTTCACTGGTTTTAGCAGTTCCTTCTGTCTCTGATTGACTGTTTCCTCACTTTTCCTTTCATTATTGTTGAAGTACTTTCTAATGACTTTACCTCCACTCAGCTACTCCCAGATGCCGGGTGTTGTATGTCCTGGCCATGCTGTAACTCCACACTGACACAAAACATGAGTGAATCGCAACTCCCTTGTTCCTCCTCCTTCTCCCGTCTTGTACTTTCAGTGTGCACTGCAGGAAAGCCAGATCATGGTGCCAGGTAGGGAGGTGTGGTGCTCTCCTAAGCATTCTTTACACTGCCCAGAGGGCCACCATCTGCAGTGCAATTCATATAGAGCTTTCACATCCCTGGCTATGGTATATGACTGATTTGTTCACATTACTCTATTTCTGTACAGTTTGACATAAGGCAATTGTTTGTTTCTTCGGGTCATACATTTTCTCCAGACTTACAGCAAGATCCATGCAAAAACAAGGGATGACATATGAAAACAGAACAGGAGGAGAAAAAGAATCTGCTACTGCTCTATAGCTATAGGCCAGTCAGCTGACAGCAAATGTACTGCCTGTGCTGCCTCAGCTAAGCACCTGTGCATCAAAATTTCAATGGAAGTTAAATATTTAACTGCATCATGTGGTCAATTTTTTCATTAATTTCAGCTGGAATCCTATGTGAATACAGGATGCCTTTTTTCAGCATCATATAAGAGCCAGATGTAAAATAGGACTCGGGTTTGTAGAGTAGATCATAGGCAAAAATCAGGCTGCAACCCAATATTGCAGCCCTGGGAGAAAAAAAATCACTGCAAAAAATTTAGTTATTGACTACTCCTAGAGGTGTCATTTTTATATTAAAATTCCTCACATACAGGGAAAAAAAAATCACAATTTTGTAACAAGTCCTAAATTGTTCTGCTATCACACATAAATTAGAGCTGATAACCCCAACAGCTGAACTCTTTGCTCTCTGTAGAACATCCTCAGACCACTACTCACTGCACTTACACGTGCTGTGCCCCAGCAATTACTGCTGCCTTTTCAATTCCTGCTCAAGGTGGTGGCTACCATGGTGCTATGCCCACCAGGTGCCACAAGCACCGGAGTGTCCAGGAAGGCCCATGTTCTCAGTGCCTCCACAGACACGCTGTCCCTGCCCACTGAGATTCAAAGAAGCGCTGTACCAGAGACCTGCCTCATCCCAGAGATCACTGCTCAGGCCCCAAGGGGAAAAGGACCTCAAGGGCTCCCGCTGCAGTTCACACCAGCTGCAGCTCATGCAATGATTAGTCTGGGGACCAGGGACTGATGGTTTTGAATTTACCTCTTCCCGTTTTCAAAGTCAACCTCAAGAGGGCTTCCTGAGTGACTCTGGAGACATTTCAAAGACGTAAGAAATTCTAAACTGCACTCAAAGGAACATCTTTCTGTGCAAATTTACTTTCAAGCGAGGCAACTTAGAATACTACATGGGAAGCCTTTATATTAATAAATAACTAAATGTTACTTTATCAGTTCTTAGCACAGAAGAAATTAGTCTGTTCTTGAAGAGGTAGTTTTGGGCATAACAAACACCACTGTATTGTATCTCACAGTTAAGCAAACATCTACAACCTCAATATGTCAACGTTTTGTGTAGCTCTGGTCCTCATGGCTCTGCTTTTGGGGTTTCTTTCTACTAATTTTAAAGTATGGCAACTAGAGAGAAAAAAACCTCACAGGCCTTTTTATATAGAGATATTCTGTCTTGTATAAAATGTAATGAAGTCAGATTTAAATACATATAACCTTGGGGTTATACAGTCTGAATTCTTTTAAATGTGCTGTGCTCTGATAAAACCTGACATTTAGAGAAACATCTCCCACAGTTATGCAATAAAGTTGATAACTTTTCAGAACTAAATTCACTCGAAGACTGAAGTTTTTTACAGAGATCTTTAAGGAAAGCAGAAAAATCAGTCTAAGAACAGAGGCCTATGTGTTTGCCCATATTTGACATTTTTTATATTACACTGAGGCAAGAAACAATCTACATTTGATTTCAAATGAAAAGACTGATGAGTCAAACTTTAAAAAGTTAAATAAAGCAGGTATGTTGACTATTTATTCTTTATTATGAGGAACAATTTAATTTCAAATTTAAATATTTCACAAAATTGCTTTATCTAGCATTTGCCTGTTGGCTACAGTTTGCTAGTACTTCTTGAAACACTGCTTTACACCCTTGGACCTTGAACATTATTTTCATTGACCTTTTTTTCAGTACAGGGGCCTTCCACCAAAATGCACTGGATTTGCTTTTCCTTTTTATTGAAAGCTTCAAGAAAAACAGTTCTGCCATTCTTAAGCTCAAATCTAGGAAACTTCCTGAAGCAAAGGAGTAGGACAGCTGACAGCATGTGGCACAGCACCAAAAGACTCCTCAAAGGACGGGCAGCAGCACTGGCTCCTCAGGGTTAGCTGAACTCAGGTTAAATCCTGCACGTGTCTGCGAGCCTGCAGCTCTGAGCCTAACAAAGTGATATTCCAGATTTGCTTGGCCTGGAATAAGAAACTTATCCTTTTTTCCACAGAGAAAGAAGGAAACCATATTTTTGAATCCTCTTTTCAAGAAAAGGACAATGCGGAGAGAGGAGAGCTTCCTCCATGCTTATCTGCACTCACATCATTATATATTCTGCAGTCCTTCACTGGACACAATCTGCTACAAATTGGTCAGATGGCTTTTAGTGAAATAATTAGTTCCATTTTATTTTGGGCACATCTGAAAATATTGATATAAACAGTTATAAAAAAGAAACAAACATGGGAAAACTGAATTTGTGTGTATATATATATTTAATGTTCCATCATCTAAGAGTGAAACATTAGTAATTGCAGAGAAATTAAAAGTGAAGCTTCATCTTTAATGGCACCATACTCATTAAACCAATCATTATATAAAAGTCTCTCTATATTCTTATGATCTTGGGAAATCAAAGAGAAAGATGTGGAATTGCTGGAGGTACTCGCAGTAATATCGGATATACCCCATTTTGCAGAAGATGAAAGGAACATGCAAAAAATGCAAATGTCACTCTGTTTTAAAGTATTACGGTGATAACCATGCCTAAAATGCTTGTCTGTCTTTATTGTGAACTCAAATATCTTAAATGCAATAACGGATTCCTGAAAGAGGAGAACTACACAATTTTGCTAGACTCAGGTATGGCCTCACTCTCCCCTGCAGCAAGAATGGGGAAAAGCGCTAGCGTGTACCTAACGCGTCCTATGTTTTACTCCTTTACAAATACCCACAACTGTACATAAACTCCCGTGCAAGTCAGTTCAATGTCACACCTGTGATAAAAAATGAAACCTGGGTTAAGCTGGTTTGTAAAAAAGTCTGTCCTGCGTCTTCTGTCAGCTGCCCAAAATCCTTTTTGTTCAAACACTTACCAATAGCCTATATATAATCGCCAATACCACCAAGTTCATGCTAAAGATTTCAGTTATTTGAGGTAATTTTAAAGTTAGGAAAGTGTTGGCAAAGTTATAAAATACTAGCAGCTTCTTTGATAGTACTACAATTCTTGCTCACAGGATAATTCATTTTTTTTCTTATCATAGAATCATAGAATCGTGAGTTTGGAAGAGACCTCTGAGATCATCGAGTCCAACCATGCCTGTCTCCCTACTAAACCATATCCCTAAGAAACTCATCAACCTGTCTTTTAAACACCTCCAGAGATGGAGACTCCACCACCTCCCTGGGCAATCTGTTCCAATCCCTGACGACTCTCTCAGTGAAGAAATTCTTCCTAATGTCCAGTCTAAACCTGCCCTGGCACAACTTGCAGCCATTCCCTCTTGTCCTGTCGCTCGTCACTTGCAAGAAGAGAGCAGTACCCACCCCGTTGCAACCTCCTTATATTCTGTTGGAGCATGTAGAAACATAAAAAAATGTAAAAGTTACCATTTTAATATAAAAAAGAATTCCCTATACTTAAAATACTTTTTAAAAACTTTGTTGTGTTTTTTTTAAATCAATCTGAGGATGACTGAAGCACGTAGAAATTAAAACTACATTCACAGAATCATGGAACGGTTTGGGTTGGAAGGGACCTTAAAGATCATCCAGTTCCATCTCCCCTGCCATGGGCATGAACACCTCTGACTGGATCAGGTTGCCCAAAGCCTCATCCAAACTGGCCCTGAACACCTTCAGGGATGGGGCATCCACAACTTCTCTGGACAGCGTGTGCCAGCACCTCACCACCCCCACAGCAAAAAATACCTTCCTAATACCTAATCTAAATGCCCTCTTTCAGACTAAAACCATTACCCCTTGTCCTACCCTTGCACTCCCTGACAAAGAGCACCTCCTCAGTTTTCCTGCAGGCCCCTCAAAGGCTGCTCTAAGTTTCCCCAGAGCCTTCTCTTCTCGAGGCTAAACAAGCCCAACTCTCTCAGCCTGTCCTCATGTGAGAGGTGCTCCAGCCCTCTGATGATCTTCATAGACCTCTTCAGGGCTGCTCTCAATCCAATAAGCATTGTAAAACATTGTAATTGCATTGTAAATTACAGCTGGATTTCTATGAATGCTTTACCTCGTAGAAAACACTTATAAAAGACTACTATTCAGATGTGGCATCAGTCTTCATTTAATCTATGACAAAAGGCAGTACTGGCTGTTGAACAGCTGAGTATTAGTCCTAGAAGTTTTAATGTTCTGCTTTCTACCAAAATTTTCTGTCTTCTTCCATTTATTCTCTTAAAAATCCAGGTTACGTAATCTTTATTCATATTTAATAACATCTTAATTAACTAATTCTGCTTACTTATCTGGCATTACCAAAGAATAAGCATAGTCCTCAAGACACACAGAATGGGGAAGTAGCGTTGGATATTTACAGGATACATTTTCTTTCCCAAGTCCTTTCTTCATAAATTGCAATGTCATTTTAGAGAGTTGTGCACTCCTGTATTCATGAAAGCCACTTTCAATGTTTTAGTTAGACAATGAGTGTAATTTAAGGATTAGGAGTAAAGGTAACCTGTACAAACTTATTATTTGTGATCTCAAGTTATACTGCTAACAGACTTTTTCACAGAAAGGTATCCAGTTTCTGGTGTTTTAGAGGACTAAACAGAGCTCAGAAATTAGATACGAGTACAGAGAACAGTGCTATACTTTTATATTTTTCCCTTATAGTCATATTTTCGGAGCTCCTGCCAATCTCCTGCTAATGACAGACATTACTCCATGATTGACACATCACACCCATAATTTCTGTGTGATTTCTGAACATTCCTTTAAGGAAATCATCAAGTCATTGTCATAATTATGAGTCAACCCATCTTTTTTCTATATCCAGAGTTACAGCACCAACAAATTCTATCTTGTTTAAGGAATAACTAAAATAAAGCAAATGCATTCACATCTCCTTTCTCAAAAATCTTCCCTAAGATTTCCTTTCCTCTGAGTTAAAATCCTTTCATTGTGATCACGATAAAGCTTTACTAATATCTAAACACACACTGCAAATTGTGAAGAGTAAGTAGGACTTTTAAGAATTAAATACTGCCACTTTTTAATCACTCATTAACACTCTTTTTGGTAACACTCAAATGCCATTATCAATTGAGGAGGAAAATTGCACTAGTGAATGTCTTTATAACTTCACATTAACTCTCCAGAAAGAAAGAACTGCTTTATTAGTATGCCTGACATATAATGATCTCTGATCTAGGGGTGGAAGAATTTTAACTCCTCTTTCTTCACTCCCTGAACCAAAGCTCACAAAAACAGAAGTAGAGGCACTTCTCCCTGTTCTACCCTTCTGATCCCCAAGACAGGATGGAGTATGTTCGCTCTCAAAGCAACTCTGCAAATTCCTTTGCCTCCCTGCCACCTTGCAGTTTTCTCACAAGGAGCCTTTCCTGGATTTAATCAAAACAATTCTACTACTAACAAAAAAATAAATTCAAAATAAACAATAATCTTATTATTTAAGCTTTCTTCTCCTGTGAGACCTACTCCAGACACGGTAGTATTGCTTTTCTCCATGCCCCTGTCAACTGCTTGCCCCAGGCTTTGAGACAGGCTTTGTGGATGAAGCCTTCTGGAGAGGACCCACAGCTCAGCTGCATACCTACAGCATCACAGAGCACACAGTCAGACATGGAGAGACTGCCTGGGATGTGCACCTGACTGAAGTGCCTGTCTCACTGATGATTACACTAATTAAACTATAACGCAGTTACCGTTATTCTGTTTTCTTGAAATCACTGTTATGAAGTCTTTTTGGAAACTATGAGAAGAGACATTGAAGACAGTCTTCTCTATCACCTTATCCACTCACATTAGTATTGCGGTTACAACAGAAAGCAAACCAATTCTAACGAATTTTTTTTTTAATGTGTGATGATGATAACTCCAATGTGCCGAAGCCTGATTGCCTTATTAAAATTTCTACTAGATTACATGACTTGGAAATTCAGTTCACTGATTAAATTTTTGAGCGTCTCTGAATTTTTTTTTTCACCATATCCTTTATAGTTCTACACCCTACACTTTCATCATTCCATTTTTGTACTTATCTTGGTTTCTCATGTTTAGGTTCCTTTCTTTTTTCCTTTCTTTCTTTCAATTTTCTCTTCATTTTTTCTCTTAGTCACTGCCCACACTGCCTTCAGAAAGATGATGCTTGTTGCTACTTTTCCCTTTTTTATTTTTCATTCTGTTTCCCCTTCCTCCTAACTCACTCCTCCCCCGCCTCTAGCAGTTGCTAGAGAAGGAAGACTGCTTAGAGTGAATAACTATCTCAGGAAATTTCTGAGGTAACTCAACCTCCCTTCCAAAGAAGCCTGTGGGTAACATGTTTCAGACTCAGTTATTCTGTTTAGCTCCCAGTAATCAAGCCAGAACGTCACAGGCAAACAAAGGAAATGTCAGATGTCTTTAATTTGCCATTTTATCACCAAAATGATCCCACAATTAGAAATTTTTGGCTAATGCAGAAATTGTGATAAAAGTAACTTCAGGATACACTATTTTGGGCAAGGATGAAAAATCTCCATTCTGTACTAGAACTTCCCTGACCTTTGCTCCAAATGGTATTTTCTGACAGGACACACACATGAATTTCCTTGCTTACAGTGTCCACACAACAAAAACTCTCTAGTCAAGATGAAGGACAGCTCTATACAATGCTCTAATTTAGTTCAGGCCCTTCAGTGAGACCAAATCCCAGGAATAGGACCAGGTTTAGCAATCATAAAATGAAGCAAAATAACATTTGAATTAGTTTATTATTCAGAATTCCCTGATTGTTTGTCTCTTTCTACAAATTATACAATCATAAAATTTCTAATTTGTCTCTATCTTTATCCTGACAAAAACTCTTTGACCATTAATATTTGCTTGCCTGATTGCAGATTAAACAATTGAGGATCAATGTTTTTCCTTAAAATTCTAATCATTATTTTCTTGCTTTTAATTTTGTACACATTAAAAGAACACTGGGAGACACCAGGGCTCTCACAGTAACTATAAGTCTGTCAATACTTCCAGAAATCTTACTTTAAGGAGGTCTGGTTCAATTCAATGTCATTTTTACTTCAATTCTTATTTATTAGTTTCAGAAAAGTTTCTTATGAATCATAAGGCTGTTACAGGCTACAAAGTCAAGACCATCAACTGAAGAAAAGATAAAAATTAAAGTCACCATTTTAAAGCCAAAAGTCAGTGTGGTCAAATAGCATCTGCTTAATATAGTCAAGTTCTGTCACAAACTTAAATTGGTCTCTTCAGCTAATAACTAAGCTTGAAATTTGAAATAACTTTTTGTAATTTACTGTATAGACTACTGCCATTTTAATATACATACATTATTATTGAGAGAAATAAAGGTAGACTAAAATTTATCTTCCCTGGATAGAGCAATGGGGTTTTTTAAGGTAAATCAGCAGCAAATAGCTAAGTAGCTGCTCACAGGTACGTCATCTTTGTGAGGAAAGCAACGAAATAAAAGGGATTTAATGAAAACTCTTCCTAATTTTCCTCATTTATGAAGCAGATTTATAGAAACCAGCCAGTATTTTCTAGGGTCCTTTTTCTCTACTGTTCCACACAGATGACAATGCTACTGTCAAAACTACAGTTCTTGGACATGGGAACACCTGAGAATGTGCCTTAAAACATGCAGGATGCAAGCTCCAGCTAGAATGCTACGTACAAATGAGGAGCTTATGTTAGAAGATGCTGAGATTTAAAGATGAGAAGTTCCTAAGAGAAGACCAGGTGTCTGCTGGAAACATGAACGTGTAATAGAGCCTGAAGGGGAGCAGCCAGCAGACCCTGGTTTAGGGTCATTCTCACAGCAGCAACTTGCAGAGCCCCCCCAGAGCTGCCAGAGGTGCAGCTGGAGGCGGTGAGGAGCGGCCGGTTCTCCCTCTGCTCTGTCAGTGCCAGCCCTGCAGCAAAGGCCATGACCCGGATTCCAGCAGCCCACACTCAACAAGAGATCTCTGCTAAAGGCATCCTAGGCATGATGGTTCCCTGCTTAAGATAATAAAAAGAAAAGGCTGCTTACAACGAAAAGCCACCATCTCTGGGAGCCTCCCGACAACTCATGTGTGACCTTTCACAGGAGAAAAGTCAAACTCGTCTGTTTAGAGCAGTAAGCACAGGGCAGAGCTCAGGCTCAGATGTTGCCTGCCAAGCTGCAGGCTGTGCTACATCTGTTTATGAAAGCGATTTTTCCAAAACTTCTTCCAAAAAATACAGTTTTCACAGAAAAAAACTGACAAAGCCATAATTATAGTGGCAATAGCAGGTGATTCTATAATAAACTATATTTCTTCCCTGTGAAGATATTAATTTACTTCTCTGAAATGTTCATTGCTAAGCCTAAGATTGGGTTTTTGAATTGTGTTCAGAGGCAATCTATGCATGAGTAAAAATACACTCTATCCTAAATGTACAGAACACTAATTTAAAATGATCTATTTGCCATAACATACATTCAATCCCCTACTGAAAAGTTCTGGAGCTTCTCGTCCCTCACATGCAGTACTGTCAGGCTGTTCTTATGCACTGGGAGTCCTGGCATGCATTTCAGATGAATTATGAGGCTTCTATTTCATTTTTTACAGCAAAAGGGTATGGGTTGGATATAGTGCAGATACGCTAGCAAGTACAAGTTTCCTAAGGTGCAGACTCAAAAGCATCATCACGAGGGCAGTTTCATTTATCAAAATATTGAGCAGTGCTAGCGCTTTAGTAAATATGGTTATTTCCAGAAATACTTACAATTTTGTAGGAAAACTAGTATACATTTACAAGCACCAGCCTGTGAAGCTGAATATTTTCAAAATCAAAACCAATTTTTTTCTGTGCTTCTATCTTTTAGTTTTAGAAACTGGACCACATATAGGACTGCGTTGGGTATGATCCCATCACACCACATCTACATCTGTAACTGTGTGAGATGTCATCCCTAAGTATTAAGGTAGATATTTTTTTTGATAGAAAACTAAAGCATTTAAAAGTGGGTTTGGTTACTTAGGAGGATTTTATCTTAATTATTGAAGAAACATCCCATAACAATGTGTTAGAACGCACCACTTTTTGGAGATTCACATCTTATACAACACATAAAGCCAGACACTCAGTACTTCCAGTTACAACTTAGCACAACTGTTTTGCTGAAAGCAGGAGGTTTATTTGAAGTTCCCTGCTCAGCGATGAAACCATTGGACATAATTTGTAAATTAATGCCCATTTTAATTTTCAGTAGCGTTTTGTATTTTAATTCCTGTACATCAAAATCATAGGTAAAGTATCCTTGCAGGTGTAAATACATTAAATGTGTCTGTTCAGGAACAACTGTTCGCTGAGTAATTGGATAATCACCTGGGAACTATGTGCCATAAAGAAGAGCACGTGGCATTTGGCACTGGATCAAGCTTCCTGGGAAGCTGACAGTTTATCTGTTAGAAAGCCCAGCAAGGAGACACCTGTGGCTGACAGAACACGGGCAGTTTTCAGCAATCCATAATGAGCAAAGGAAAAAAAAATTCCTTAAGAGCCTTCAATTTAAAATAAATAAACATATATATTTTAAAAAAATCATAATTTTGTGCATCAGTTTGTTTCTCCTGGTGTTTCCCCAAAGGGTGATGTTACTGAGCTATTTGTGGTTATTTCGGATCCACATTATTTTATGTAAGCAAATTGGGCCCAGTGATTTTGAAATTGCTGGGTCTTTTATTCTTTATTCCTCAGTAGTTTGAGGAGAAGACTATACTCAGCCTTTTAACCATTACAATATGTTTTCACTTAAATACAGGTTTTGTATTTCTCCTGTAGGCAATAGTGCTATGTTCACTAAACTGAAGATCGTATATTGACAACCAGCCCGGAGACCTGGTGACCTGTATCTTGTCTGCCTTGGACTATGCTCTTAATACCTCATACAGCAGAAACCAAAGCAGTGAGGGCACAGCCCACGCTCAGTCACGAGAAACACAGTGAAAACCAGCACACCTTAGCATTGTACCACTGACAGCAGTATTTCAACATCCTTTACATGGCTTGTCTAAAATAAATGTGACGTTCCTGCTTCTTTATTATTAATCAAACAGAAATATTCAATTAAGTTTCCCTTTGTAATTAAACTTTCACTTTATGTAATATGCCATTTATGCAGAATCTGCAGGTGCAATCATTGCTAGGGAAAAGAAATGTCAACTTCAAAGTTAATATCTCCAACAAATTAGAAATTCTGTCTTTGTACATGATTGTTATAGGTTGTAGACTCTTAAAATAATTTAAATTTGTCTGCGCTCTATTTCAAATTCAATCAAGCATATATTCTTTTCCCACAACAGATGATGATGAAACAGATTATTTGAAACATTTAAACCAGAAGACATTAAAAATACATAAACGTATAGAAACACTGAAAAAAAAATCAGGTAGGAATGCTTAAGTATATATAGCTCATAAAGAATAATGAGAACAGAACTTGTACAAAATCACTATTAAAATTCACAAAGAGTTTTATCTTTAATTCACTTTGAGTATATCTGGAACCAGAGATCCAAGTGTATTCTAAGCTGCATTCAAGAAATCTGGTTTTATTATACCAAATTATATCTATAACCAAGATATAATTAGTACTGTAGCAAAACATAATCTGTTTTATGATATGTCCTCCATGTCTCTAAAATTTTAAACCAAAGGTCCTTGCTCTTGGGAGTTGTTATGTACTTTGTAAAGTATTGTGTATCTTAATAGAACCTTACAAATAGAAGCAACTTTATAATTTGTTCATGCATTTACTGTAGTAACTGTACTGTACTACATTCATGCATGAATGTAGTAACATGAACTATTCACATCAATGAAACAGGTCACAGTCTCTAATACAGAACATAAATTCTAACTGACATCAAAGCCAACACTGACTGCTTAACATACACAAGAACATTGGGAGAATACTATAGTAGCACCAGAGGTGAGTAACTTGTAGTGTGAGTTCAATGAACTATGAATAGTATACATAAAAAAATGTAGAGATTTAGGAAACTGAAAACAGCCAATTACAAACCTCCATAGCCTAGGAAAAATAAATAAATCAATTCCCTGGCTTAACAGGATACAGTCAAGGTTGCTAAGCCAAATAAATGACTTTTCTTAACAGTGATCCAATCAGGGAGATTTGGTCTTTTTTACATTCTTGACTGCTAAGGCAAGGCAAGGTCTGCAGGTTTCTGCGACCAATTCATACTAAGCCAGATAAAGATTCAGCTATCAAGAGCAGCAATGGAAAAATTAACCTCTTGTGCTCACTGTGGGATAATAGGTTCTGAACTTGCCAATGCTGCAGTGTATATCAGAGAGAAAACGTTAAATAGAGTGGTTAAATAAACCCCTCCTCCATTGTCTTAAGTGGACTCAATTCTGCATCACTAAGTAACATCTGCCTTCGGCGCAGACAGGTTCCTACAAAATACACAAGACAATTCTAATATGTTGATCAAAATTGCAGGTGAACAAGACACAGGTAAGATGCCAAAGTGAAAGAAAGAACAGGTATTACATGCAAAGAAACAGAAATTTATTGGGCAATGTCTGATGAGAAAGCTGAAAGCAATCAATATAAAACAATGAAAAGACATAGAAAAGAGACCTTATGTGATAGGGGTAAGAACACAAAAGGCTGAATTGGTTAAGTGCGTTGAATGTACAAGCTGTAGCTATCCAATAGCCTCTTGCCATGTCTGATGAGAGCACTCACAAACACATCACATTTAGTGATGGCAGCTTAATAATGAAGTGCATCCTGAAAACAATGTGAGAGGTTGGAGAGGATGTGCAAGCACAGACAACAGGAATGACACAAATCCTGCAAACTCTTGAGGATCAGGAATGCAGAGAAAGTCAAATATAGAAAGGAGGTCAGTTTGGGATCACCCAGAATTAAGAGAGACTGACCATTTTTAAATTTAGTTTCTCACAGAATTTTTTTTCTGAGCTTCTTTATGAGAAGACTTTCCATCACTTGGTAAAAACAAGGAGACAAGTAGAGGAAAACTTGAGGAATATTTGTAACCTTGACACTTCTACTCCTCTTAATATAAGCTGGATAAGACATACTATAGTTTTATGAGAGATGGGAGAAGAGGAGGAATAACTGATGGTCAGTTCCCAGAAACATGGTTATTTTAAGAAATAAGTCTAAGAAAATTAAATGTGGAACATTTTGAGAAGTTTTTGAATATCAACAGGAAAAATAAACCACGTGAAATATATACAAAATATTCCTTGAAAATTGCAATTGTTTTTAGTAGCACTACACCATAAAAAAGGAGGAAAGGAAGGAAAGGAACAACTATCGGAGCACACTATCATAGAAATAGAAATTAAAAAAAAAGTCAGGAAAAAAAGACAACCAAGAAAATAAGAACTATAAATATTTCTCAGGTGTACTGTTTCCAGTTTCAATCACCTAAACTGTGGATTAGGATCATTTCCACATTCCGATTGAAATATCTTGCTGTTGTTCTGGTCACTTCCACTGATGAGGTTGATTTGTTTCCTTGTACATTTTTATGGAAAAATGGCACAACTTTTAGTCTTTTTAAAAGTTCAGCCTTATAATCTACAAAACACACTCACTTCATGAAAACTCTCAAATCCCACAGTACAGGCAGTCTGGAGAACATCACTAGAACAGAAGATTGAGTTTTCAGATTTCTCAGAAGGTAGAAAGATGCAAGACATGGGGCAAATGAAGCTCCACCTTTTTCTTCAGAGCAGTCCTACAGCAAGGGCCTCCTCATCTGTCCCAGTTACAAAGGAGAATTCAGCATACTTAGAAGTAGTAAGCCTTCACCAACACCAATTTATCTGAATTGTTTATGCATATTTAATAAAATCAAAGGTGAAGTGTAGTCTGGTAAGATTTATAATTTACACTTTACACACCTCAGGTATTTCCATGTAGTTCAGCTACAAACTATATACTTCTAAAGCAAATCATCATCAAATTTTATTTACACAGAATACCACCGTTAATCAAAATGAAAAGTCACACCTGACCATCTTGATTAATTGTATTTATTACCATTTTGTCAACATCTGTTTTGGGGAGTCAGGATGGATCCCTCAAGGAACCTAATGAACCACACTAACACAATCTTTATATTATAAAACCTTATTGTGTTTTGAAGCTCTTATGTATTGAGCACTATATGTTGTTTCTGTTGCATAGTTAAAAGAATCATATGTAGTACCATTTTTTAATTTCCAGTTCTAGCAGAATATCTCTAAAATGCAAACTCTGATGACCTACGCTTACTACTGGTTGATAAGCTGAGGGGTTTAAGATTTCATTTAAGATTCTCTGTTCTGTAATAAAATCCCAGTACCCTGGAAATGAAAGCAACAACTGCCCTGGGAACAAACTTGTGATGAAAAACATTTATAAGAAATTTTCCCCTACAACTACCTACAATATTTTAGTACAGAAGTTTTTCTATGTTCAGCCCCTCACTTTTCCATGACAAAACTCCACAACGTGTGGGAAACATGGGCTCCCAAATACTCAAAATGGCAACGATTGCAGTTTTTGCTCTCAACAGGGCTTCTACTCAGCAGAAGACTGTGTTGGTTGGCTGGAATTTAGGAATTCAACAGCTCTCCAAAATTTGCTACCACACTGGGATAAAATAGATTATAAACAATGCCATTTAAAATCAATTACTTTCACCTCATACAATAATTTATAACCTGCAAGCTGCCTCCAAAATGTTTTCTAGCAGACAGGAATATCACAGACATATTGAAACCTGCTGCATTACCAGGTTTTGTTAACTCTTCGTATTTGACATCCTTCAAATTCTCACTTGTCTATGGAGCTCATGAAAATTCAGTCTCCGGATGACCCACATTAACTGAGTAGAAATAACGTGTTTAGACTCTTTATTTCACTTTTGTATGCTGCACATGAAAAGCTTGATCCATCACCACCAAATCAAGTCAATGAAGATAATGGAATCAGAAGCCAACTCTTAATCATATTATTACTTAACAAGCTTAGAAGCCAAAAAGTCAAGTACTGAAATAATCCCAGATTTCAGGGACATCATCACGACATGGAACTGAAAGAGGTACCAAGAAGAATGATCTCTGCTCAAGTCAAGGATATTTATATATTTTAGCCTGAAAGCCAGAGTCCACTATACACAGCAGATTATGCAAGCACTAATTTTAAAAAAGAAGTATAAAATGAAAAGCAATTCTTCACGCCGAAAAAAGAAAACCTGACCAGAGGATGATTAGAAGAAAATTGGCAGCTAGCTCACTGAAATGTGGAACTGATTCTCTTTGTGTTACGTTCAAGCTCGTTTTACAGTACACACTAGTTTCCTCTGAGAGTTTAGAAACAAGCTGCAAACTTTAAATTATTAGTAGACTAATTATGTGGTAAAATATATAACATGTTAGGCATGAATTTTCCACAGTTCTGTACTCTACCACTCAGTCTACCCTCTTCAAAGGCACACTGTAAGAGAAAATTGAGCAATAGGGAATTGTGTTTCGCATTATAATGGCCTCACCACACCTGCAGACACCATGCATAAGAAGAGACACTATGCATAAACAGGCTGTAAGTGTCCATCAGTTAGTTCAAAAGATAAAGGTAAAAAGCTTTCCTTCATTGCTGTATGGAGGTCGTTGATGGCAATTGGTGAAAGCAACAAAAGATTTGCTAACTTGAAATCTTCACCAATCACAAGCTGTATTCACACATAAACAGCTGAAACTCACTGAACCTTTTATACAGACATCTTTTAGTTTCCATTTGTGCACATATGTGCATTCAAAGTCTGTCTTCATAGCTAATAACTTGTCTGATAAAGTCTCCTGTATGACATTTGAAATTCTGCCAGTTATGTTAAGTACCCGCAATGTTACTGTGAAACAAAATAAAAACAACATCTGAGAATAACAAACCCTCAAGTGAATGCAATAACGCTGTTGGTATAAATCTAACAGGGAGGAGAACACCCCATATGTGGTCTCTGTCATTCTATTATATCTACTGTCTGCTGTACAATTCACAGCAAACACACGCTGTTGCAGTCATATTGCTGTTGGATGTTCAGATTAAATGCAGATCATGTGCCATCAGTCCATTTGCCTTATATATCATGGCACAGAAAGGCATAAAGGGGCAGGATAAAAAAAAAAACACTAAAAAAGATGTGCAAAATTCATTTGTCAGTACCAAAACCACATTTATCATAAATACTTCGGGTTTCAGCAAGAAGTACATGGTAAAGATACATTTCTGAATGAGCCTTTTTCCCAACAGTTCTGCCTTGCTTGCACATAACTGCATTTTAGAAATTATTCTGAAGTTTTAGCTCAAAACAGACAAAAAAAAAAGACAAAAAAAAATTACATTTAAGTTGGGAGCTCATCAGAAGCAACTCCAGTTCAGCATTTTAAGTAATTAAACTTGAAAGTCACTCCAGTATTTTCTAGAGTGGCTGAAGGCAGCGGTTGGCTTGGATGGAGGAAGACAGTATTTCTCTTTGAAGATGAACCACTGTGTTCACTCAGAGTCTAGAGGCAGAGGCAATGTTTTGAAAGGAGAAAAAGATAGTTCTTATAATTATAGTTTGCTCCTGATTTTTTAATTAATTTTAAAAAATAGAAGTTAGGAACAATGTGTTTCACTAAAAATGCAGCATTTATCAATTAAAAAGAATTAAAAATGAATAAAAGAAAAACACAGTATCATGCTAATATTAAGCAACATTAAATCCATGTAAACATTTTTTGTCTTTATTCCTTGGCCTACAAATGGGATTTCAGGTGTTTTTTTACAAAGCTTCAGGCTCACAAATTAAAATAAAGTATATTGAATGACTAATGGATGAGAAAATACCACAATTAATTGAAATCCTTACTGTCAATATAGTGTATAGTTTTCCTAGCAGAATTTGTTGGAATGAGGGGGGGGATAAAAGATACATGAAGATAAAGGGCAACAGCCTTCAAACTGCAGTAGAGACAGAGATTTGACCTGCAATCTGGGGACGTCTGCAGTTCCCCTGAGCAACACTGCTGCTATCAGTAACAGTAAATTTCCTCCATACTAATTTCATCTCTGCAAAGCCCAGAGGCTGCTGGTGATTGGCTACTGAATATTTTTGCTTCCTATTTTATAAGGTGAGATATGACCACCTAGAATATCTCTGAACCACAACTGTCTGACCAGCAACAAAACCACAGCAGTCAGAGGGGAAAAACGTCCAAATATCCAAAATATCTAGTAATGGAAAACACTGTAGAGAAAAGTACTACTATTAGCCTATAAATTTAAAAACTTCATTCTGCTAAAAACATGAAGGGCTTTTTCATGTCCCGTCTAACGTCAACCAGCTCTAGAACTGTCTTTGATTTGATGCTGAAGGAACTTTTTGGTTAATCTTTTTGAAGCCTGAATCAGAACCGTTAGAAATCAAGCCACCAAAAGTGGTCTTGCACTGTCCTGAGCAGCAACCAAACAACCAACAGCCGTTTCCCTCTCAAATACAAACATGTCATGCCAAGGTTGGGTGCACAATCAGACCACACCTGAATGTGACTACAGAAGTCAGGTAATATAAGCTGAAATTGCATCCAGCATGATCTCCTTCGTAAAATGAATTAGTGAGGGCTTGATATCCAAGGTGGTTTGGTCTTTCCCCCCACCCCCCAATTTCTAGGCACACAACAGACCAGCCTTCATATTCAAAGCTTTAATAGTGAAATGATTACTGTGCTGAAATCCATGGCATTTTGATGAGCAGGATCAAGATTTCAGTTGGTATAGGTCAAAGGCTAGCTAAGCCTAGCTAAAGCAAAGCTCTCACCTCTTCTGTCTTGTCTTTGACTTGCAGATTTTATGGACATTAATGAAGGTTCTAAGGCTAAGAATGTGCTAATTCTCACAGTATGTAAATTCTATGAGGTTTCCTTTCCCAATCAAACTATCTGGAAGGGATAGGGAAGAAGAAGGAGACCCTCTTTTCTGGGCAATACAATTTTGTTTGCTTCCCATATATTCTATAATTTTTTTAGCAACATATCAAATAAGTTTTATTCTGACCAATCTTTCTTATTCCAAGGTATCTTTCTCTTAAAATTACAATTCTTATAATATTCCTAAACTTCAAGGTATTCAAGATCTTCAAGATACATAAATAAGATATTCTTGCCCATACAACCCTATCATCCCCCCAACAAAAGATATATTATCTTTATTAAACCTGGCAGGGATACTCATGTTCCAGGTCTGCATCCACCTCAGTCACTATTCAACTCCATCCAGTAAGGTTACAACATAAATGGGAGTTGCAGAAGTCAAACAGACAATTGTCTAATTCTATTCTTCTTTCTGTCTTCCTGCCTTTCTGTTTGCCTCCTCTTTAGTCTTCCTGCAGTTCAAGAGCAGTATCTGTCTTTGCACTGAATCCTCACTTTCCCCAGCAGCTATCTCCAGCTATGAGCACTCTTCCTTCAGGCTTCTGGCTGCACTCCCAGGGCTTGCAGGGACCCCAGCAAAGGTGGCATTTCACAGTGATGCAAGATCCAGCCAACAGCTGCTCTCTGCAAGAGTTCTGCCAGTCTGGAGCAAGGAATGCCATTTTCAGCAGATGAGAGAGGCAAGTGTCCAAGTTATGTGTAAGAAAGAAATATCAGCTCCTCTCTTTGCAGTTGATCTCGACAAGATCTTTCCTCTGTGTGAGACAAAGCTATCACCTCCCAAATAATTCAGAAACAAGTCGTAAATTTGTGGGCACAGTCATGGAGACAGAAGTGTCAAAAAAGATGCTGTGACACAGTAAGTGCTGACACAGTTGCTATCAGCTGAAAGGGAGAGAAAATACTGAAGTGTTTTCCAGGTAGTCATCAAATTAAGGAGGATTCTGGATATGATGCATTAAGGGCAGAATCTATATAAGCAATTTATTTTCACGCATCCCCTTTCTTAAAATATCATCACACTCACACATCTCAAACTGGCTGAGATGCAGAAGCAACAAAGAATTGTACGCAAACGCATGAATTTGAAAGAGGCAAATAGTTGACTGTGCTGTCGTACGTCCGTCAGAAATTGTTATAAATAGACAAAGTCTGTCTTTCTTTCAAGGCTTTGGCCAGAGGTTATACAAGAATGTTGTTCACAAATGAAAATTTAAGAGAGCACTGATGAAAATGGAGTTGTAATATTTTCTTTGAGAGAGAAGGTTCTTTCTATGGGCAGCATTTGTCAGGTATGTCCTTGTAAACCATTGCCCTGGATAGCAGGGGAAAAGAAAAAAAATCCGTGCCACTAGTATTCACAGGTTCTGAGAAAATATCAAGCAGAGTGCAAAGCATCAGTTTTCATCCTTTCATCCTTATCCACTGTGGTAGCTCTCTGAGGAGAGATGATGTCAGTAACGGCTACGGGTGAACAGCACTTGTGGATCTTATCAAGGTTTCTCCATTCCTGGAGGGGAATGTGGGCGATACATCAACCTGAACACCTTCCCAACCGTGTAAACAGCAGAGCCAGGCAATAGGAGTGTCTCCAAAGAAATGACACTTCCATTCCTGAACCATAAATCCACAAAACTGTGCTTTTTCTGTAGCTGTGTATGACGACAGGCTAGAATATCCTTTTCATTGGGGTCATAAGGAAAAGTGAATTATTCCACAGGGCTCTTAAAGGGATATGGGGAAGATGGGCTCAGCTCTTTGAAAACCAGGCAGGCAAGTGTGATGCAGCACTAGCAAGTAGTGCCTAGCACATGGCAAAACAGCGTGGGTGGAGGAAGGTATTTTTTCTGCTTCGTGCTTGCAGACAAGTATACAGACACCCAGCAATGCAGAGATCACCTCTGACAGCAGTGACACTACTGCCAGTTTAGAATATGAATCCTGTACACTAGGAGCTATTTTAGAACAGCTGTGTGTGGGTTGGAGACCCCAGTCACAACAGAAAAAAAGAAAACATTCAAGGCTTTTTTTTTGATGTTTACTTAACATGTGACAAACAAAATGATTGCCATAGCAACATGTATTCTGTTGAACAAATATCTGTGTAAGTTCCACAGACGTAAAGGTGTAATTACCCTATGCTGGTTTGCACTGCTTCAAGAATGCATCAATACATTTTATTGCACACTCTCTTTCTTCTAATTTCAGTGTTTATCAAACACTTTTAAGCACTATTTCCTTATTACATATTCCTTACTCTGCAGTACTTGTTTCTCTGGAGTTGGGGGATGGCAAAGAGAAGCAAAGGACTTGAGACAACTGTTTGTTGTGCTCATACAAACTGGCAGCATCCTTACATGGTACACACACACCAGAGTGGGGCCCTCCTTAACCAGCTAGTCTTGGTTTAAAAGTCAAAGGAAACATGAAAGCCACCAAATGCCTATTTTGAATATTCCTTCAACCCACACGTTCATTCAGTTTCTACCAATACAACACAACAAATCTGCAGAGCTGCAACAGCTTCTCACTTCAGCCGGGTATTTCAAGAGTAGAGAGTGCTCAGGGGTCCCAGTTTCAGGCACGAGCCCCCCCGACAAAGCCTTGATATCTATGACCAGAACAACAAAACCAAAAAAAGCTGTAACACCTGTCTGGAGCTACCTTAAAACTGGAATGCATTGGAATTTGAATGCCTTAGCAAGGCATCAATATTTTCAACCTTTAACTAAGGAAAAAGAAATCTGAAAACTGTAGGTCTTAAAACTGCAAAAGTGTCACAGCGCTCATGGCCCCTCTTTCCACTCTCATGCAGCTTAATTCTTTCAATTTTCATCACCTCTAATTCTCCTCTGCTTGTCAGCATTACAACTCATTTTGTTGCAAGCACAAGAGGACTACAGAGTTATTTCTAAATATATAAAAAAAAGAAAAAAGCACTCCTCACTTGAAAATGGAAAAGCATTTTGTGACACTTGATAATTCTTATGATTACAAGTTATGGTAAAATAGGAAAAACACTTAAAAACAACCATAAAACCTTGGTGGTCTGAAATCTCCTACCTATTCTATAGATAAAAGAAAGATCAAATATACTTTGAAAGTAAACTCTGAATTTTCCTAAGGTTTACTTCTAATTAACATAATTTTCTTGCATAGCTATGTGGAAGTGCACTCTGAAAATGAACACATGACCATGGAGAACAGCTGTGTTCAAAAGCAAAGTACTCTCTGCATGAAAGTCTGATAATGCTCTGAATTTAGAGAGCGGAGGGACATAGAGATACTTTCTTGGCACATTTATAAACTGAAAAATGAGAGTGGCAGTTCCTGAAAGCTCTGCAGCCAGCAGAGATACTGCGATTTCAGTTGTAATTAAAGCAAGCAAGTCTTTCTGGCATGGGAGATAACCTAAAAAAAACCCCACAAAAAAACAAAATAAAAATTAGTAGATCAGAAACACAGTTTTTTGATTGGGTAAGAACTTGAGAATTTCAGCACTTTTTTCCTTAAAAGGCTGCCAGATTTGTGAATACAAGTTATGCAGACATTTATATGTTTTTTCTTTACTAAAATTTTATGTAAATGCATAAGAAAATGCATACCTTTACTCATCTGCTGTCCAGAATTCAGATGTTTCTAAAGAGTATCTAATTTACTGTTGGGAAAACAGTTAACTCAAACAATAAACAACTTATCTAAATATTTATCTGTCCGCACAACTGCTTTTTGTTCCAACCCGCACCACAATTTGGGAATTCTATGTTTTTTTTCATAGCCACACTCTTCAATCAACAACTAATTTAAGGACTAGTATGTTAACAATTTCCAAATAAAGAGGAAGATGTTTTCTATCCACACACTCAGCTTGACTAGTTCAATCTGCAGATTACAAATCAGAGGATATTGTCATCAGCTGATATTCTGAATCAGACTTAGATTTAAGGTTTTAAGTTCTTTGCTTTTTTATTTCAAGAGAAGAAAAAAAAATACATTACATTAAATCCAACTTACATTTTATTTAAAGGATCCTTTTAAAAGTGTCCTTGTTCTCATTAAACATACATTTAAATTGTTAGGGCAAGATTTTAAGTAAAAGATTGTAACATGAGAAAACTTCATGCTCTCTTATCTTAGTTTTAATTTGCAATTTCCGGCATTTCTTTTTACATTGTGCATTATTTTCTGACTGAATAAGCATTATCAGTTTGTGCCCAAATGCTGTGCTCTCTGGCAGCTTTATACCTTCAGAATAGTCATGGTTAAGACCTCTGTGGATCTAATTATTGTGTTTGATATGTAGGGTATGCAATACAGTGCCTGACATTGCAAGAAGAATAGTGTTGAATCATTTAATTGTTCTTTCTAATTGTTCTTTCTGTCTTCATCCCCTTTTCACCTGTTTCTACACCCCTGCTCTTGCTCCTGCTCTTTCAATCCATGTAATAAAACATTCTGTGAAACTGGACATACGGATCCAGTGATGAAAGCTGTGACATTTCCATTCTTCAGCTATCTTTTCCTTCTTTCTTCCTTCCTATCTAAATGGCTGGATTCCCAAAGGGGAGAGTATTATGTGCAGGGATACAACAAATTATTCCTCAGTTAGGAATAAAAGAAGAGCCTACATAAAACATTTTATCAAAGCATGCATCAAGTCTAAAAACCTACATAAGGCAGGGGAGGGAAAACTGCACCCCTCATGTAAGGGAAAAGCATGTGTCAAATATTAGGGCTCATATATGTTTCTTAGAGATAAAAGAAAGGTAATTCAAATTGTCAACGATAGGAAGGGCCTTGGCAGATTCTCCAGCTTTGTTGCAAAACAATGGCAACAAGCCCAAAAGATATGCTTATAGGTTTTTCCCATTTATTACTCTGAGTCACTCTGTAGGGACTCTTTGAAATAGCAGGAAGAGCTGTTAAAAAGCAAGTAAAGCCTTCCACCCTCAAATTTCATTCAAAACCAAGTTTTGAGTACTGAAAGGGTTTCAGTTTGGCTCTGTGAACCACATGTGATGTTGAACTTCAGGAAAATCAGATCAATGGTAAACTAGTGCTACTTACATGAACTGCTTTGGTTGTAACGACATATTAATGTTTCTTTTCTGGTATAAAGTAGTTCTCAGGAAGCCTGATTACAAAGTCATAAAGATTTTAAGCTGTAAACCTTAATATACCATATAGTCTTCAATCAAATGCAAACTTCCAATTTATGTGATGTATTAACTCACTTAACTTTTTTAAAGAATGATAGATAAGAGACATGTAGTTTTAATCTGACAGAAACAATTCAGGGAGCATGTTCCAAAGACATGCAAAGGAGATCCTCACTATCTTTTGTTCTCCTTAAATCTTTCCAGCCTTTACATACATTTATCAATGCTCCACACTTTCAGAGGAAGGAGAACACTCTAAAGTAACACAATCTTTGTGCTTCATCTGTGGTGTGGAACTGAGAAATATGTTATCATGTAAGCACTTACAATAAATATGCAATGAGCAATAATTAAGGTGTGAAGTGCAGAACAAAAGATCTAAAAATGGACAAAAGTACTGCAGGTGAGTTGCTGATTTCTAGTCTACCACAATGACCAAAAGAGCCCCAAAATGGCTTCACAGTGAGTGAACTGTTCCAGCTATAGCTGTCTTTACCTAATCCTGCCTTAAGTTATGCTAGTCTAGAACACAGCCACCTTAATTTTTGTCAGGCTACTATGCATAGTAGCTACTTTAACTTATTTAATAGTAGCTTTCCCAAAAAAAAAAATACCATAGACAACTCTAGTAAAACTCACTGCCAATTAGTTCGGTACAATCATTTTTACTGCATCCATTGAATCAGTAAGAGCTGGGAAGTGTAATGAGCTAAACTGAAGACAAGCAGAAGAGAAATTAAGAGCATATTTTAGGGTTTCCCTGAAAGATTCTGCCTTTCTGACACTTCTCTAAACAATATAGATCACTTCTATGTGCTATGCCCATGAGAACTGGAGGAGAGCCACAAATAAAAATAACTTTCGGTATTAAGAAAGTACTTTGTATCATAAGCTTGTCATACATAATGATATAGTCAACACTGTTAGAGTATTTCTACATATTACTTCATTTTAAGGTTTTATTATATCTTCCAAGAGTTTCCATGAAGATTGTAAAAGAAATCTCTCTTGTGTCAAGTTGTTTTTATTTATTGATTTCTAAGTAAAATCAATTTAAAACATTGTTCTCTAGAATTCTATATTTGCTACTCCAAAGTAAGTCAAAAAAAAAGGCAAAACTGACAATATGCATCAGTGCTTTAAGAAGCTCTTAAAATGTTAAAAATACTGTGTCACTAGAAGTTTTAGTTGCTATATATGGAACTAGAGATATCACATTTAAGTAATAAGTAGGAAATGAAAAGACAAAAAAGAAAAACCTTGATCAATCCTAAAGCACTTTGCAATAATGCTGAATGGAGCCTGCAGTAATACCTAATAAGGTATCATCAAAAGAAGTGTGACCAGTAGGTTGAGGAAGGGGATTCTGCCCTTCTACTCTGCTCTCATGAGAACCCACCTTGAATCCTGTGTTCAGTTCTGGAAATCCCAGCACAGGAAGGACATGAATTTGTTAGAGCCAGTCCTGACGAGGGCCATGGAGATGATCAGAGGGCTGGAGCACCTCCCACATGAGGACAGGCTGAGAGAGTTGGGCTTGTTCAGCCTGGAGAAGAGAAGGCTCCAAGGAGACCTTAGAGCAGTCTTCCAGTACTTAAAGGGGGCTACAAGAAAGCTGGGAAGGAGCTCTTTATCAGGGAGTGCAGGGACAGGGTGAGGGGGAATGGTTTTAAGCTGAAAGAGGGGAGATTTAGACAGATACTAGGAAGAAATTTTTACTGTGAGGGTGGTGAGGCACTGGCACAGGTTGCCCAGAGAAGTTGTGGAAGTCCCATTCCTGGAGGTGTTCAAGGCCAGGTTGCTGGATGAGGCTTTGAGCAACCTGATCCAGTAGAAGGTGTTCATGCCTATGGCTGAAGTGGGTGATCTTTAAGGTGTCTTCAGACCCAGACCATTCTATGATTCTCTGATATATGATAGAGGTACAGGGGAATTCAGCAGGAGCACAACACAGTGCAGCCCTTTGTGAAGACAGCCTTCAAAACAGCCCACCTGTGCAAGTTGCACACTGACCTGAGCAGTTAATCTCTGCCTCCTCACAGCATGAAATAATTTGGTGATGGCATTGAACCTCTCCACTGCTTACAGTGGTTATTCAAGGGTCTCTGCCCAGCACACCTTTGCACAGAAAGTTATGGCCCATATCGCAGAAATGCAGCTCATTGCACACCTCAACACTATATTAAATGGAAAACACTATATTAAATGCAATCTTTATAAGTGATTAAATATTTAGAATGAGAAGACTGCTCCTAGTTCTGCACATATCCATAGACAAATGTCTCTTCTCATCTAAGATAAGATCTAAATGGTAGTTTTCAGTGTCTTCTTATGCATATGCCATTTCACTGTCTACACTGAAGTTTGTTACCAAGTCAGCTTTGATTTCAAACTTATTTAACCTGCTTAGCTGTTCCTGTGCATTTTGAATCTATTGACTGGATTCAACTCACCCTTACATAGTCTCTTTCATCCACTGCCAAAATCTGAGATGGAGGAAAAAATCCTTAGTGCAGGCTTCACAGTATAATTTGTTCCTTTTGTCTCACTTAAGCTACTGAATAATTTCGTTTGACTAACACAGTCAAGTTGAAAAGAAGTGAAGAAAGTATTTTGTCTGAAATTTCCTGTAAGTGAGAGATTCTCTTCTATATCAGTGATAAAAATGGAATAGGGCAGGAATTCACTAGACCAGAGCTCAAAAAAATTATTCCACTACCAGAAAAGTTTGCTCGTAAACATTTCTTTGTTAACTCACTTTGATGGTAATGGTCTGGGTGACAAATATTGTGCAGTAGATGTTTTAAGGAAAAAAATAAGGAAAGTTAACAGATTATAGATGAACGGTGGGCAAGGGTATTTTGTGTAGGACTAGAAATAAATTAATCAAGTCAGTTGAAAGCAGGAAATCGCCAGGGAGAAATGTATCGGAGTTAGAAGATCAAAGTGATCAAATGCAATTAGATACAGAAATCTTCTCATATATCACCCAGTCCACCTACTTCATCATATAGAATTCTTCCACATTCATTACCAGTTCTTTTTTTCTTTGAATTATGTTCGTTTTGGTTCTGAAAGTATTTAATCATCAGCTTCCCCTATTTTTTAAATATTCTACAACTTATTGGCTTTTTATCACCAAGCATTTTTAGCTCTTATGAGAGAGCACGTCAATCTCCCTGGATATTTTCAGTGTCTTCCTTTACACCTTGAGCAAAGGTAAGAAAAACTGCTCAGAGAATTTAAAAGAAGTCACGAAAAGTGTAAAATACCCAATGGAGACTGTCAGTAGAAAGACATTAATTCAACTATCCCTTTTTTTCAGGATCTTGACTACTACTTCTGCACCCTGCTGTGCAAGGCCACATCAGTTGACTTGTAGACCTCTGTACCGTATTGATGTAGCGCAGATGTGTGCAAATGGTTTAGGGTAATACATCTTTTTGCACCTTTTTTAAGATACTTTAATGTCATTCTATAGTAAGTATGGATAAAAAGAGATTTCTCCTTTTATCATGATTGTTATTAGAGAAACCCTCCTCTAATGCAGTGCTCTCATTTAACGTGCTGCATAAAAACAATGGAAGGCAAGTGTTAAGAAAACAATGCAGGGGAAGTGTTATTCAAGACAACTGTGTTGGTTTTATGCATGCAGAAAGCTAGCTGGCAAAGCATTTTATTCCAAAAATGTCAATGATTAATTTGAGGATGTGATGACACCAATCATCCACTCTAATCCATTCCTAATCTTTTAACAAACTGAATAATTCGATCTAACAATACATCATGAAAAAGTCCAGAAGATTTTCATTAAGGCCTTCAACTGAGTTTGCTTAATATTAAAAAAATAAATAAATATGGACATATTCCTAATAGAAAATAACTTTTCTGCATCATTTAAATATAAAAAAGTAAGTATATAAATATATAATAGATTCAAATTTTAAAACAACTTTACCTCTCCTGAGACATATGACTCACAAACACTTCAATCTCACTTGGGGATCTCTGAAAAAAAGCTGCCATACAGAGTATTTCTATGATCACAGTAACATAATTTTTTTTTACATCACTGGGACTCCAGCACCTCAAGAACAGCATTATTGGGATCACACATGGATTGAGACCGATGCAGACGGAAAAAAGAACCATCACCTCAAAAAATAAGAATGATCTAATTCTCTAACATTTATAGAAAAGCCTTATTTAACTTAAAAGATAGGAGATCAGAAATGAACAAAGAAAAAGCTCTACGCTCCCTACTACAATGTTTAGTACAACTTCAGTTTGCCAATTCAAGTCTAATTAGAGTATATTAACATTATTTCAAGTAATTTCTTCAACCACTACAGTAACTTGAGCCTTCGTGGTACAATGGCAGGATAAGACAGCACAACATTTTTCAGGAAAAGACTCCAGCTTTGACCAACATTCAGAGACATCATTACATGACAAATATAAACTCCAGAATGAAGTGCAAAGGCCGATGCAGTAAATTAAATTGTTTATGCAATCCAGTATCTGAAAGAACCCTCCAAAAAGGGTTACATTATTACCAATAATCTTCCCTTAATCTCAAGGACATTTTGATGAGCTAAAAGCACAGTTAACACCATATGCTTTAAGATCTTCATTATACTGTAATGCTAAAACTTCCACTACTGTTGGTGATGCTGACTCAGGAGGACATCTGAAACAAAAATAATGTAGCCCTGACATCAGAGACACACAAAGTTACTTCTGCCATCTTGATCTTCCATATCTTACTGAGGACTGAGAATCAAATGGTTAAAAGGAAACTGAAAAAGCCAGATGCATCTGTAGAACATGAGGACTGCATGATATCAGTTTTGACTAGAACTACTAGGTTCACTGCAGCTGCAAATTATCTAACTGTATAAAACAAAAAATAGTCAATGTGTATAACAGCTTATGATATTAACCGATACAGCATGAAAACAAGAACAGTTTTTCCAGGTGTAAACCTTTCCTCAGCTGATCTAATAATAGGTATAGTCCCTTCCTACTAATCCTCCTCCAAGCTAAGGTTATAAACAGGTGAATTTTTGCATTATGGAGGCTTTATGACTATATAAAGTCCTAAAGCCTCCACGAAAACTGGAACAGGAGTTCAAGTTGTTGAGCAGAATTTGTTAGATCACAGTTTCAGACACTGCAATCCTCAGGGGACAGTTAAGAGACAACAAATTATCACAGGAAATACTGAGATCCTGATGCACTTAGCACAGAGTATCACTTCCTTATTTCCTCTGCTCTGTGAGTCTGGCCAGCACAGCCAGTGAAGACCAGGATGGGATGCAAAGTCTCCTTGATCATAAAGCCCAAAGAAAGAAGAGCTGATATGAGCAGGTGTAGTACCAAACTCACCATGGGAAAAGGGAAGCAAGAAGAATAAACTAGCTCCCACTCCCCTATGCAGCCTCTTAGCCTTAAACACAAACACAGCACATTCACAAACATCAGCACAAACAATGCAGGAATGGCTTCTTTTAGGGCTCCTTTACAGATGAAGTTGAGAGCGAAAAGAACTTGAATCAATTCTTGTCTCAGCATCCACAAGAAGGAGCTGAAGGTCACGTTCCGTAAGCTTTCCACTGGAGGATAAGATAGTTATAAAATATCTTTAACATAATAACACTGAAGACAGCAATTAGAACCACTTCAAGCTAACAATGCATCAGGGCAAATGAATTGCGCCCAAAATGCTACAGGAAATAATAATGATCATAGTGTGCTGTCAGAGGTCTCTGTCATATCCCTAAAGAGAAGGAACACCACGGGAAGCAAGATGACTAATGTTCACACATGTGCAAAAACCAACAGACCTCAAGGCCAATTTACAGCACTGACAGCCTCTGAAAACATGGAAAAATCTATCCTTTACAAGATCCTGCTGAAAATCCCATTGTCACACTGCCTTAATCATTGTCCATCTGGCTGCTGCCGTCAAACGCCGGAGATGACTTTATTACATTTGTGCGATAGGTAGACAAGAGCTGATCCAAAAATCCATTTTAAAGACAAAAGAAAAAGTTCCACTCACTTTAAATGGCATTTTCATCGAGTTCGGAAGTGATAAGCACTTTAGGTGCCTGCGAGATAAAAGCTGCTACTTAAATATGAAGTTAACGATATTGTCTGCACACTGGAAGTGGAAGATTGTGGAAGAAAATTAAATTCTGATGTTTGCACTGGTTGTATGAAACGTGACAATTGGCTTTGGAGCTCCCATGGCACAGAACACCCTCCAGCTTCAAGATCGTTTTTGTACAGGTATTTGGGAACAGCAAATATTCTCTATGGGACAGTTTCTAAACACGTTTGCTTATGTTACAGACTATTGCCATTGCTACAGTTTGTCCTTACTGCAGTTCTGACACCTGAATTTGTCTTTGGAATGACTCATTTTTTCCAAAAAGGTGCTAGGATTTTAAGATTTCAACCTAGTTGGGTTTTTTTCATCCTTATGAAAACAAGTAAACAAAAAAAAGCCAGCACACACCATCCCTCGGCCCCCAAGCAATTTGAGTGAATGCACAATACAAAAGTCTCCCATAGAATTACAGATTCATTCAGGTTGGTATTGATTAAGTATGTTACAGTTATACTTCTACTTTTTCCAGTGCTCAACGTGCACTGTTGATAGAGATAGAATTATGCAGAGTAACTGATTTATTCCCTCCCCCATTGAAGAATAATTGGTTTCCAGATCTGGCCAGCCTGTTTGACTATTTAGTTGTAATAACAAGGAATTGTGAACTTTCAGTCAGAGTTTAGATTTTCCCTTCATCTGATTTTCCTAATTTTGCATAGCACAAACATTTCAGAACTTCTTCCAAATCTGATTGCTGCAGTAAGAATTAGTTTTGTTCACGGACCTGGAGAGGCAGAGGATGAGTTTTCTCATATACACAAAGTTATAGAAACATTTGGATATTAAGAATCTAAGTGAACATAAAAGAATGAACAAACTATTGAGAATGGTTTAAGGAATATTTATGTATTATTTAGCACTTCATGAAATTGGACATTTGGGTAGACATTTGACACTTGTCTTCTTTCTTGGGGACTGCTAAACATAAAGAGGGTTTGGGGTTTTTTTACATCTCATGAATCTTTTATCTCAAGGAGGAATAATACTGATGTGACCACACTGACTCATAGACTAACCCAGATTGAAAGGATTTTAGGAAGTCTGAGTCCAATTTTCTCCACAAAGGAGGATCAACACTGAAACTGGACCAGGTGGCCCATGGCTTCGTGCAGTCAGGTCCTGGAAGTGCACAACCTCTCTAGGCAAAGTTTAATTATTTTTGATTGCCTTTAACAAATCAAACAATATACATACAGAAAGTTTGGGTGTTTTGATTTCAAGATGGTATCACTGACAGACTTCAGTCAAAAGATGTACGACAATACTGACAAAATTAGAGAAATTCTCTCGTTCTGTATATGCTTCTGCTTTGTCCATATTGTTATTAAAATTCTAGGTAATTTAAAAATAAATATGTCAATCTATATTTTTATATACATGCATATTTTTATATATATATTTTTTTAAAACATCCTTATATATACTTAAATTGTGAAAAACATCACAGCTCCTCTACACAGAGATTTGGTTTGGCTTTTTTAAAGATATTTTAAAAACACCCTAGTATCTCTGCTATTAATGTGACTATAATCATGTGCTAGAACATCAATCAACACTGTGGAATAACTCTGCCTCTTAATTTCTATTTTTTTTTTAACAGACAATGACAAATTATTACAAAAGATGAAAACTACGGGCTTCTAAGACTGCACTTAAGCATTTCATATATCAAATGTATCTAAAAGGGGTTTTTTAGCAAATGTTGTTGCATTTAGGGAAAAAAAACAAACAGAAACTCACTAAGTCATCCCTAGTTTGTAAATCTAATTCATAACACTGCAGTCAAAGAAAGCTGTTAATTCCTTTTGGTATAAAATTCATGACCACTAGCAATATGTAGTAGTTTGGCTGCAAGACTAAAATTCTGAATGTGTGATCAATGACTATTTTAAGATTAAGTGACCATTTGGGATTACATTCATCAATACTAATGGTATCTTATTTAAAAGTTTAATGAGAAAGCTATAATGCATATCACATTTCTCAGCAGGACACATTATTATTGAATTTCAGATAGAAGATATTGTGAAAAATGAAATAAAAGCAAAAAACCACCGTTGTTTAAAATGGGTTTCTAAGTGTACTGAACGCATGAACTGGACTGTAGGAATTTGTTGAGAGGCTGTTGTTTAATGAATTCAATCTTGTGTAAGTTCAATACCTGTAGAAAGAGTATATATGTTTTTAAGTTAGATCTGAAATCAGCCATTATGGAGCATGCTGATACCCACATGAAAAACACACATGGCATTTTCAGAAAAATGTTTTAATATAATGGGTCAGTCAGATCCATGAAGTGATTTTGCTCCTCAGAAGTCATTTATTCACTGTGTTTGAAGACGTGAGCCAGCTCTCATATTTGAGAAATCAATAAGTGTAGCAGTTGAACTAACAATGATTCATGCTTGGGGTAAAACCTGAGAAAACTGAGACATGTGTAAAATATTCTTTTAGCCCATATTCTCTTGGTAGTAAGGAAGGGAATTCTTATTTCTTGGGAGCATGGAAGAAAGAATTTTTAAAAACAGATGGGTGTATCAGTTCACTCTAGTTGCTTGTGGTGAACTCTGGCACATTTTAATCCAAATTAAAGCTCTGTTCAGCTTTTCCATCCTCTACTAGCTACTAATAATACAGTTTCCAGCAGGACTCTTGGCAGTCCTTGCCCTATTATTTATTGAGGCTGTCCATGGGGATTTTTTGTTTATTTGTTTGTTTGTTTTAAAAAAAAAACTTTATTTTTCCATTCAACATTACTGAGGAAGACATACTCACAGATGATATTTGATAAAAATGTCAGTAATACCTCATCTTCTTAAGAAATACCTACATCACAGTATAATCATAAAACTAGCTTTCAGTTGTATACTATTTCTGCTAACATCGTTAGTACATATAAAAGATCATAGCAAGAGATAAGTGGAATTTTTAAAAAAACTACCTTTTAATCACATTTTTTTTCCCTATGGGCTGTGATAGACAAACCCTTCACTTAGAGTGGGCAGTTCTGGGACATTTCTGCATATTATCAATGCACAGAAGAGAAACAGGAAGGATGTGATAGGCTTGGCAATTTCACAGCGGAGGCTAGAACTTATGATGTGAAAAATAAATTGTTCATAGATTCAGGGAACTGCTGACCTAAATAGTGTAACATTGCCTATTTATACAGCATTAGCACACAGGGATTCCAATCACCATGAATTATTATATGACACAGGAATATGACCATGTGAAAATCACAGTCATGCTAAGACTGAGTTTCTAAACTACTCGATCGTGGAAACTCAGCTGGACACTACTTAAGTCTTCCTGAAGTAACAATATTCACACTTGATAAAAATGACAGTATTATTGAAAATAAATAGTTTTTCTGTCAATAAACATTTTGTTTGAAAAGCTAAATACCCTAGAATCCATTTTTACTAAAATAGCAGAGCACAATGCTTTTTTTTTTTCAATACTGTCTTTGAAAAAGAAGTTGAAAACCTGGATTCTGATTTTTCAACACTGGCAATTCTGAATGAGAAGAGAGAGTCTTCTTAAATTCCTAATTTAGAAATTGTGACAGTTCCCCTCTTGTTCTGCAGGAGATCATAGTAACACCCTGGCAGCGAGCAGCCCTGCCATCCCATCACAAATAAGCTGATCATGTAAATGTAATAATGCACATATAAAGAAAAATAATTCAAAAGATATGCAGACACTCCAGGTGTAACTGCTACTGCTAATAAGTAGCAAACTAGTAAGTTGTCTGATGAATTGAATGCAAGTACTTACAGTTCAACATGGATGACATGAGGAAAGACTTATTATCAGAGAAGTACTAAAGAAACATGAATGCCCATGATTCTCAGCACAAAACACACCTTTCTATTTTACCCATCTTCTATTTACAAGGACTGATGGCTATGAGATAATTAATGATAGTGCATCCCGTCACAAATTCATTTTGCCAGAACATCAGCCCCTCAGGCTAGTCCTTGTCTTTTTTTTGTCTTTAAAATGCCTTGAATATCTTTGGTGCTATATAAAATAAAGTCAAATATATGTAATAGATGAGTAGAATGCCAAGATCACAGTCACCCTAGCTATTGTGTTAATAAATTCTCATCTGCCCACTTAAAGTTTAACTCAAACAACAGCCTTCAAAAGGGTAAAATTTGAGCATCCCAATCCCATAAATTGCTCAATATCTGACCTTTTAAACCCCTAAACCAGTCACAACTAAGAGAAGAATAAAATATATCACAAAAGTATTTGCAAGAAATAACTTCAAATTTTGGGGGTGGATCTCACTTAAAATTCCCTTCTTATTTTTTTCCCTCTAACCTAAACCTGATATTTTTTTCATGTTTTTGACGACAAATAAAGATGAATGAGAAAGTCATGTCCAGATCAGACTTTTATTTATGATCTCATAAGTTCAGGAGTGTGCACATGCATGATTTGCTTCTGGACTCATCTCAAAATGAACAAATGGAAGATGAAAGATGCCCCTGAGAGCTTAAGGAAATATACAGAAAAACAGGTTTATGGAAAGAGGCATGTGTTTTTTGAGGAAAAAGCTGATAGTATGAATTTAATATCAGATCTTTACTTCATAGACAGTGCTACATAAAATATGGTTACCAGATCACTGCTGGTTTAAGGAGTCTTTTGTTATTTTTCTGTATGGTATAATCTTGTTTAGAAAATATTGTTTCTATGTTTTAGAAGAAAAAAATAATTTCATCTTTGTTGTATATGTTTCCAGCCATTAGCTGGTACTCCAGATAATGCTTTTCAAAGTCAGATTTTTGTAAGCTCTCTATAAAATATCTTGCTCTAAACACCTGCACACGTTAACACCAATGTCTTGATTAAAAATAAGACATAAGGCAAGGTAATTTCTCTGTCCTTTAATTTTTGCAGGAAAAATTCCAAAAATTAATTTCACTGACCAAGATTACTGACAATTGAACCTTTAGTTTTCATCTAATTGGCAGAAAGATAATTTCCTAATGCATAACAGATAGTCATAATTTAAGACTTCATTGAATTTTTCCCCTCATGGATTCTTCTAAGCTGCAAAGGGATGGCAGGCATCAGCACCCAATAAATAAATACTATCTTACTCTTGGGGTTTCTTTGCTTCAGAGACTGTGTTGGACACTTGTCTTTACTTCAACACATTCAACTACAAATATTCAGAAATGCCTTTGAAATATTTCTCATTCCTACTGAATGAGTGATGTTTAGATCTAAAAATATTTTTCTCCTACCTTTCTGAAGAGGATTGGATTATTCTTCACCCTGATGTTACCATAAGAATTATCAAAAGTTATTTTCATGGTGCTTTAAGCTAAATACATTGTTTTATTTAAATTCTCTGGCTAAAGAAGATTACAGTTTGAAGCCCTAATTCAGGAAAACATTTGCTTTCTTAGAGATCACATAAATGCTTATGCTTCCAAACCAGAGTTGAACTTTAATCTATTTTTTGAGCACATTTGTGAACCAAGAGCTACAAAAGCGCGCACATAATTCATCTTGCACAGAAAGCAGAAAATGAGGCATTAGTAAGAGTGAAGAGAATGAAGCTGGAAAAATTACTGAAAGCTGGTATTCAAAAGGGATTTGAAAGCAGGGAGGAGGAAAGGACAGTTTGTAAGAAAACCCCCCACAAAATCAAAAGGAAGGGATTATTAAATTGAGTAATAAAAGGAGACTTAAAAGAAAAAGAGGAACAGATCTCATTTATTTCTTCACTTGCTCTTTCGTTGCGTATTATATTCTAGCAAAAGTATGGGGATTACATGCCTATGATGTCCCACAAATATCCAGAGTAAAGCTCATTTTCGTTTCATGTGGATTCCAGGGGAACACTCACAAGGTATAAGCTTCTGCTGAGGGGCACTGAAGTTCCCCTAGGGTAAAAGAATTTCTTAAGGCCTAACTGCTCATAGCACTGCAAACTGCAAATTTATTGTTCCATTCTTCACCATTATTGCAAGAAAACAATGTCTGATTTCCATTTTCTAATCAAAACTATAAATCAGGTTTTGGTGATTTCGAGTAACACCACTAGAGAAAAATTTTTAAATGTCATTTTAACAGAGTCCTTATTAAAAGCAAGAGTGAAATAACCTTTCCTCTGGAAATCTCAGCTGACTTAGATGCTCTGCCTCTCAGAGCACCACATTCTTTGTTCTTACCTTGACAATCTTAAAAGGAAAATCAAAATAAAAAAGATATAGCACTGCAAAACTGTCCCCTCTCTGCGTACAATACGTACAATGGTTTCCTGCTGATGTGTTCACACCGCCCAGAAGAATCAGGATAGCAGGACATTCAGCAAGAATATATATCTCAAATTAGTTCCTACTTACCGAGCTGCTGCCTTGCAAAATTAGACTTTTTTGGTGATGCCAACCAAATTACAGTAAGTGACAGAAAGTCTGAGCTACACACAGCCGATCCACGCAAGTTTTGGCAAAGTCAAAAAACTCACAGAAGCAATGAAAGCGTTTCAGAAGTGGAGAACTGTGGAGTACTGCAGCAAAGCACACACAGAAAGTGCCTCTAAAACTGCCACAGAGCCTTCTGCCAGAAAGCCAAAAAGCCAGAGAGCGACAGAGCTTATGCCAATAATACTGGCGTATGTTGTGAGACCTGCTCAGATACAGATGGAGGGAATTTAATGTCCATAAATCGATTTACAACACTTCAAATTCCATAGAAAAGGGATTTTCTACACTAAAACAGCTGCTATGTCACATGAAATGGTTTCCCTCCTTCTATTACGCATGATTTAAGTGATTCATCCAATTATTACTTTTGTATTCAAAGATGGCTTGTTTTCATGCAGATTTATATCCCGTTATGCATAGAAGACATTCTTAATTGTGCTGAAACAACTGCAAATTTAATTAAAGTTTGCCATTCCAAGCATAAAATAGATTAAAGAAAATGCTGACAACAGTAAAATAAATATTCAACTATTTAATTTAACTCAACATTTATTTTAATCCAAACATCAAATAACCTTGTTTCTAATTACTATTTCACAGCAAACTGTCTTGAAGAAACATTTGTTTCTATTTTTCTGCAGCTGAAGCACACTAGCTTATTTATAAAATTGCTGATTAATAAATCTGTTCCAGCTGTGTTACTGTATGTTACAAAGAACACAGGCTAATGTAAAAACAAAAAACCAAACCTTGACAGTCCACAGAAGCAGAAATCCCATCAAATACATTACAGTGCAATTATACACCTAAATCTTAGCAAAAAAAAAGGAACATTAAGGGGCAAATACAGGTAGTGAAGTCCAGCAGTCTGTGACAATTTAAACAGATGATGAGATCAACCATATGCTTACAACACGTTACTGGCAGGTTCTTATCAAAATCTCAAGCATGTGTGGTCACATGTGACAATAAGCAAATCCTCAGTTTCATAAGGTTACACCCAAATGAGACATGAAGAATGAATCTGGCCTGATCTTATTGAAATGAATTTGAAAAACTCCAATTAAGTTATGCTGTTTAATATTAATCTTCATTTTATAGGTATTAAATTGTATAATTTATAGTTAACAACCAGGGGAAGAAGTAAGGCAGAGATGTGGATTTCCTCTCATCCTGATGCAATAAGTCTCACTCTAACTGAGAAACAAAAAAGATGAGAAGAGAAGGCACAAGAAGAATGGACGCTAATTTAACTCTTCCTATTATTAGGGAGCATTAGCTATGCAGAAATAAAGAGCCTTTCCAAAGCATTGCAAACCTTTTCTCCAACAGAGAAAAGAGAAGCACCTCACCAGCCTAAAAAATATCCTGCAAATCAGAAAATCTGGAGGAATAAAGGCTTTTGACCACATATACACATTAATTTCACGTTTTTTTTAACTCCAGAAAGAACTTGCTTACACTCTTTTGGTGATTTGCCTTTCCACTTTAAGGAACAGGTTATTCCCAGGCAGTAACAGACTTCAATGGAATTATTATTATTCACATCAACTGAGGATCTGGCTAACAACATCCAGCTGTTAACCAATTTTAGCACCAAGGCCACTACTTCTAAAGGACACAACCATGACAGTACGTTTCTGGTTTGAAAGGCATGAGTCCAGCTGGAGCATTTGAGAGGAAGCATCACAAGCCTCATCCAAAACCATCCAGGAGTACCACCACAAACTGCTGGACAAACCCTGTTCATTTCTCATTTTGATTACTTCTTGTCAATATCCCTGCGCAAAGGAAATGCCTAGAAGCAAAATGTTAAATGCTGATAAACTCATCCTTCTAAATAAATGCCAGAAACTGGACTGTAAAAGGAAAGGAAAGGTTTCTTTTTACAACAAAACCAAGAATGAAATACAGAAAGACAGTTCTCCTGCAAAGTGATATATTCTGCACACATTGAGAGCAATTTGCGTGTCAATGGGCCGTCTTTACTGAGGCGCAGGGATTCATGCCTGATGTTGCTAAATTTACATGTAATAAAGTGTGATGGATATTTTCATATATTCCTGTATTTCTATTGTACATATGCAACTACTAAGAAAATCCCAAACACATAAACCCATCCAAAAAGAAAATTTTAATACATCAGATTAGGAAATTAAGTCAGGATAAGGGATTACTAAACCCCCTCACACAAACAGAAGGAATAAAGCATGGAACCAGCAAGGAACAAATATTTTTTTAGACAGGAACAAAACTGGAACCTTCTCTAACGAAAATAACTGAACTGAACAGCAGCAACTCTTTCCTGGTTTATTGGTCAACATACATTCCAAAAAGAGCTCAAGTCAGAATCCACTAGAACTGGTAAAAAAAAATCCCTACTTAAATCTAGTCCCAAGTAAACGAATCATGTTGCATCAACACCTTTAAAACACTTCAGATCTGCTTTCAGCACATTTTCCTGTTTGCAGGTATAATTATTAAAGCTGCAGGTATACAGATCAATATAGCAATGTTACCAGGAGGCTGAAAAGGTTTGAAATTCAGTCCACAACATGCAGTTATCAGTATTACCAGTTATCAACATAAAAATAAACTGCTATACTGTAATATCATGTGATAAACAACGGTAATTTTTCTCATTTATAAACATTCGTTTCTGATATTAAGGTCACAGTTATTAACAGGTATTTTTAAATTTTACTATTCCAAAATTAGAAAAAGAAAACCAAAAAGCAATAAACCAAAGCCAAAACAAAAACCAACCCATACTTCCTTGAAAATCCACCAAGTCTATCAATCCAGAACTATTCTGTAATGAATAACATCTCATATTTTAATAGCACTTTTTATACAAACACTGATATGCACAGAGGAAATTCATAAAAGCATTTTCATTTTTGTTTACAGTTAAAGATTTATTTTAGAAAACTGTATATGTTATTAACTGAAAATCTGTTTTGACAATGTAATAGCCTACAAAAATCTCTAAGTACTATGAGAAAAAAAAATACACTGCATTATACAGTCCAAGAGACTTTCAGACCAAAGGTTTCAGACTATCAAAGCCAAGAATAAAGCTTCCAGGATATGAACCAACTTAAGAATTTTTTTTAATATTTTTTAGTGTCATTCATAAAAGAAACATACAGCTGTTTAAAACAGGAAGGAGAAAAAAACATAGGCTTTCACATAATCATGTAGTAACAGAAGAGTTTAAGGTTCATGAAACCTTTACTACATAAACCAGCATGACATTTCAGGAGGGAGTCATAGCATTTTGCCTCGGATGAGAACCTTGCAATATTTCTATAGAAACTTAAATAAATACTTCACCATCATTTAATCAGAAGATTTTGAGAAGAGAAATTAAGTATATCAATCATATTATATGTGGAATTGCAGATGAAACGTACAAAAGAACAAGGGTTTCAGAGTTTTAATTTAGAGGCTCTTTGATTGTGAATAATTAGCTTACCTGTTTAACATCATAAGCAAGAAGAACGTATCTTAAGTCTGGTGAAACTGAGTATCTTGATGCTTTGAATGTTACCTAAAATGACATAACAACAAAAGTGAGTTTGCAATAAGAAGGATCATATTTTTCCACATTTTCTCAGAGTTAATTTAAGAACTTCCTTTTCATAAGACAGAACATTACATACAGCAGCTGCGTAATTTTCACAAAAGGAGGACTTATATAATTCTTAGTCTAATTTGCTGGTGTCAGTACAATGGCAACAGATGAACCTGGCTTCAACACTAAATATCACTGAAGTTGTTCATGAGGTTTTTGATTATGATTCCAAGCACTAGCTTAACAGCAACAACTACAATTCATTTAAAGAGGATAAAGGAAGACAGTTTTTCTGGTGTGTACTTGATGAAGGATCATAAGGGAGATTCACCACTAGGTTAGGATTAAAGATAACATACAACAAAAAGAATAGGCTCGCACTATATCTTTATTGCTTTTCTTTTAAGAGCACATACATAAACACTTTGCATGCCAACTTGCCCTAAAGAAAACCTCTTTTGTGCAAGAAAGAAAATGTTTAGTAGAGAGCAGATTGAAACATAAGACAGCATTATAAAACTAATGTAGCTTTATATCTACCCAAGACTACATGACACCCAATTCAGTTCATGGCTGTAATTTAATCAAGGGGTAATGTCGATGTTGGAAAGAATTTAATACATCTAATATATGAAGAAGATAAGAAAGTGCTTTAAAGGGCACTGAAGGAAACAATTGTAAATTAATCTCAGGACATCTATTTGCAGAAAGAAAGGAAGAAGTGAAAAATGCAGATAAGAACGGGAAAAGTTAGATAGAAAAAAATAACAAAACCACAAAGGTACAAGATGAAAGACAATAAAAGAAAACTTATGCAGAACAAGATCTATCCAATATTCAAAGGAAGGCTTTCCCTTATTTTACTTCTTAAGCATCCTGTTCTGTTTAGCCTAATCCCACTGCTAAACTAATGAATTCAACTGGGGTTTAAGGTACACAAACCAGAAGTCATAAACTAATACATTCAGAGTAGCTAAGGAGTTAGTCTTAAAAAGAAGGGGAAAAAAAGGCAAAAGCTAACCTTCCAATAAACTGAGAAGATGCTATGTTTCAATTTACAGATTAAACTCAAGTTCCTTGGTAACATAATTAGAATCAAGGTATCCAAAGAAATCAAAGGGGAAAACATAGGTTTGAAGATAAACCGTGTACTAGTTTGATGCAAGAGCAGTATCAAAAGCGAGAAGATAAATCTGCAGTCTGGAAGAAAAAATAGAAAAAAGACCTAAAAACATCCCTCTGCATCAGGTTTCCACTGTGCTCAGATTAGCTTTTATGAGTTAACCATCTTTAAGAAAAGACTATGTTAATCTATGAATAACATTTCCTTTTCTTGGCACATGACTGAAAACATTTTTAGATGTGAAATTTCTTTGCTTTCTGACAGTTTATTAATCATTGCCCCGCTACCTCTGTTTTTAGTAATATATAACCCAGGCAGCTTTCCAAATTCTTTCTCAGGGAGTGTGGTGCTTACCATTTCATGCATTTGGTAAGAACCTTCAGTCACTGATTATGCCACCACAAAAGTCATGATATGCTTAATGCAAACACCTGAGCTGCAAACCATTGTCAGTTTGAGGCAACATTAACAAGAGATACTCATATATTCTATATCCAGCTATAGTGTCCTGTGGATTTGAGATTTAAAATAATTTGAATCCTACTGAAGATGACCCTGTTCGTTCAGCTTGCACTCATGCGCAAAATTCTGTTTGCCTCCAGAAATCCCTCAGACACACGGTGCGCATGCAATGCCAATAAGCTGTAACCTCTTGATTGCAGATAAGTGGGTTTGGCAAAATATATTTCTTTTTGTTGGTATAACAGCATTGTTCTTTTTAATAGGAGTGTAAAGCTACTTTGTATTTTTTAATGATTCCCTTAAGAAAATAAAAAGTAGACCAGCAAAAATGATGTGTTCATTGCCAAAGCTAATAGCAATGCTGATTTCTTTATCATAAAAACATAATTAGCACGTTTTTTAAAGTTGGATTTACAGCTAAGCTTAAAGGAAATATATGTTTAAGTGACTTACAGTCACTTAAAGTGATTTAAACTTCCTTAGAGGTCTGGTTTGTGGGGATTTTTGGTGAAGGCAAGCACAATTTTGGCCATAAATTCAGAAACTGTCTACTTGTATGCATAGAATAAGCTCTTTTATACTAATAAAAGAAAAAAAAATCACCGGACTCATTCCTCCTGCCTAACATGCCAAGGAAACTCACAATCTAATAACTAAGGTATTCCATCAGCAAACAGATGCCTGATTCCGTGACTGCAGTGACAAGATCAGCTGGTGATAGGCTTAAAACAAAATTTCAGTCTCTGCCCTAGGAAGTGAGACATATTCCACTCAAGCCCTTGAGAGACTGTCCGTTGGGACATTCACTGCAGGGATTAGATATATTTATTCATTGAAAAGAAGTCTGTAGAAGACTGTGACCCCAAGGGTTTGTCCTTTTCTCAGGAGAATGCACTTTTGAGTCTTAAAGAAACTGTAGAAAAGTTATCATAATGGAAACACTGGGAATTAAAAAACTTTGGGTGCTTTGTTATAAAAAATCTGGAGGATATTTGCAACTTTTCATAAAATTACTGAATGGTTGGAAGGAACCTTAAAGGTCATCCAGGTCCAACCTCCCTGCCATGGGCAGGAACATCTTCCACTGGATCAGGTCAAAGCCTTATCCAACCTGGCCTTGATCACCTCCAGGAATGAGGCATCCACAGCTTCTCTGGGCAACCTGTTCACCCTCATAGTGAACAATTTCTTCCTTATATCTAAGCTAAATCTACCCTGTTCCAGTTTAAAGCCATTATCCTTGGTCCTCAATCCCACTTCACTGTCCATATGGCCAACAAAGATGTTAAACAGCACTGGTCCCAGTATAGGCCCCTGAGGAACGCCACCCATCACTGGTTTCCATTTGGACATCGAACTGCTGATCACAACTCTTTGAAAGTGACCACCTAACCAATTCCTTATCCACTTAGTGGTCCATCCATCAAATCTGTGTCTCTCCAATTCAGAGACAAGGATGTCATGCAGAACAGTGCCTTATGCTCTGCAGATGTCCGGAGAGATGATGTCAGTTGCTCTTCCCTTATCCATCAATGCTGCAGCCCCATCGTAGAAAGCCACCAAATTCGTTAGGTATGATTTGCCATGTTAGTTGTCACCAATCACCTCTTTATTTTCTATGTGATTTAGCATAATTTCCAGGAAGATCTGCTCCATGATCTTGCCAGGCACAGAGGTGAGATTGATGGCCTGTAGCTCCCTGGGTCTTCCTTTTTTCCCTTTTTAAAAATGAGGGTAACCCCTCCCCTATTCCAGCCAGTGGGAACTTCACCAGACTGTCACAACTTCTCAAATATGGTGGATAGTGGCTACAGTGGCTTAGCAACTTTGTCCATCAGTTCCCTCAGGACCTGTGGGTGCATCTCATCAAGTCTCACAGCCTTGTATCACATCAGGTTCCTTAGATGGTCTCAGACATGATCCTCTCCTACAGCGGGAGGTTCTTTAATCTCCCAGTCCCTGCCCTTGCCTTCTGCAACCTGAGTGATGAGGCTTGAGCCCTTGCTGGGTAAGACTGAGGCAAAATGTTGCTGAGCATCCCAGCCTTCTCCATATCCTGGGTAATAAGGTCTCGTTTCCTTCTGGAGAGGGCCCACGTTATACCTAGTCTTCCTTTTATCATCAAGGTTTTCAAGCTTCTTGCTTTGTCAGGAGCTGTTGAGCCTTCGTTCAGGAAGACAGACCTAATTGCTGCCCCTCATGACTACGCCTCTATGGTTCAGCTGTGTTTGATCTTTAAGAAATGTAGCTCTGGACAAATAAGGTCTGAAACAGGGAGAAATATAGCTGGTTAATTAGGTATGGTCCCTGGACGCAGAAGGAGGGCTAGTTTTCCTCTGCATCACTGCACAGTATCAGCTAGTTAAGAGCTGGGAGTAATCCAACACAGTGCTACGCTGTGCACTCCATATATACCCTTATCCCCTTTCCAAAACATAGCAGAGGAAAGGCAGAAGAGAAGGAAATAGGGAAGGTACTTTCCTTATGTCCCTAATATTTGTCAGTTCTACTTAGCTAATTAAGACTTAAAAGCCCCATGAAAACCATCAGCTGTATGCAACTAGAAAACACTTTGACTAGATAAATTGTTGGAATCTCTAAACTAGTTTCACACTGTTGCATAATGCCGAGCCAAAAAAATGTTTTTTAAACACCTGTACACTGCTTTCCCTTCTAAATTTACAAATCTAACATCCATTTTTCCTATATTGCTGAATTTGACATCATTTCACTTTTTCAGACATGAAAGAATGATCCTGTATCTGATCTTGTATTCCTCACCCAACTGAAACCCCTCACTGACTGTATAATTAGTTCTAACCATATTAAACATCACATTTCAAGGTTTCTGTGAAATAACTCATGTGATAAGAGTTTTAATTCTTCTTCTGACAGTGATGCATGATGTGATACTCCCACGGACAAGCAATGACTGTGAGTCTCACTGTCACCACAGACCACAAGGGTAAAAGCCAAATAGAGGAAAAGGTCACAGTGCATTTAAACAGTCTTTTGCCCTTCAGCTTTCCAACTTCCTTTTCTCAAGCGCATACCGAATATGTCTTGCTAAACATAGTTTTGCATGAAAACAAAAGAAGATGAGAACAGCTTGAGACATTAAGAGTGAAAGCAAAAGAAAAGTGATTCTACAAGAAATAAATATAAAGGACAACATCCACACACACATAATTGGCTTTTCTTCTGCCTTTCCATATGGATGATTAAAATGGAAAACAAAATTCCAATGAACGATACATTCTTAAGTTTCATTTCCAATGTCAATATTTTGCATTGATTTTTTTTTCATTTTGCATTTTATGTTTGTTTTGCTGTTAACAGAAATGCCTATTATAATCATGTTTAAGAGAAGTTTTAGGCTGGGTTAAGGTTCTGCATCCTCAGCAAGGGCCCTTCAGTATCATCTTGCTTTTATGTCTTCTCTTTTCCTAAAGCCTGGTGAGTTATTGATGTACTGGCTACTCCCTTCATCTTTGCTCTATTCTTTCACCTACTATAAAATGTTAATTTTACTATTTTTTGTGGAATATAAGTACCATAACATAGTGCCTTAATCAAGGCTTTTAAAAACATGTTACAGAACAGACAGATAGAAGCTACCTACAATACAGCCTAGACCAGAGCTGTAACATAAGCTGCATCCTTAACATCTGTCAAACGCTTCATAGTACTCTTTTTTCATAGTTTCAGTTGGATAGTTTTAAATGAAATTATACATCACATTAGAACCAGTTAGAGGAAATTTTTACTTTTGTGGAGTATACTTATTTGGTGGTAGTGGTTTTATTCCTTTGGTTTTACTCCTGTTTCAGTTTCTTGTACTTCTACTTTTAACAGAAACTTGCATCCTCCACACTCCTATTATTATCCTTCTCCAATTATTTTGTAGTGCTCAATTTACACACACTTAGGCTTTAAAATTTTTTCTAATTCATACAGGATAAAATATTTCAAGACCTCTAGAATGTTACTTTAAACTCTGGTGGCAAAACTACTACTTAGGAAATTATACATCTCTATACCTCACACACCTACATCTGTATCAGAATTTCAACTTAATGGTATAACTGAACATTGATGGATGGGAGTTCATTAGCATTCATAGGTACTCAGTTCATCTTATCAGACAGGCATTGACCAAATGGCAATGAATAAGAGGAATCAGATAGGACAGAAATACACCAGCTGTGAAATGAGAAGGCACTTGGCATGTAGCAGTTTACTTGGGTGGTACCAGCAATCAAGGGAACAATGGGATTTTCCTTCCACTACTGCTGCTATGACTAAAAGAAGATGGACCATGGACAGGTTAGATGAGAGTAGAGCCAAGCAGAAGAGCAAGACTTGTAACAGTATAAACAGGGGACCTCCGAGAACAGAGTCAGTTTGTAACTAGAAAAATGCATGAGAAATGCTGAAAAGGTTGGATTTCCAAGGTTACGTTTCTTTATGCACTGTTTCTTGTGTCACTCGAACATTTCATCTAGATCCAAAACTTTTGCAATGCTGTGCGTTGTAATTGTTAACATTCGGGTCTCCCATACAGAGCAGAAGATGCATGTGCCTTAAAAAATGATCCAAGGTGAACTCTACCATATGGATGATGACATTAGGGTTGAGTGTTTATGGATAAGAACCAGGAGGAAGGTCAACAAGACAGATATCGTAGTGGGAGTCTGTTACAGACCACCCAGCCAGGGTGAAGAGACAGATGAATTATTCTACAAGCAGCTGGGAGAAACCTCACAATCGATAGACCTTGGCCATGTGGGGGACTTCAATTTCCCAGATGTCTGCTGGAAGTACAATACAGCAGAGAGGAAACAGTCTAGGAGGTATCTGGAATGCATGGAAGATAACTTCCTGACACAACTAGTGAGGGAGCCAGCTACTGAAGGCACCACGCCGGACCTGTTGTTTGTGATGGTGATGGTCGGAGGCCGTCTTGGGCACAGTGATCATGAAATGAAAGAGTTTTTGGTTCTTGGAGAAGTGAAAAGTGGCGTCAACAGAACCACCACCTTAGACTTCCAGAGGGTGGACACTGGCCTGTTTAGGAGCCTGGTTGACAGAGTCCCCTGGGAGGCAGCCTTGAAAAGCAAAGGAGTCCAGGAAGGCTGGACATTCTTCAAGGAGGAAGACTTAAAGACGCAAGAGCAGGCTGTCCAGATGTGCCAAAAGACAAGTGGGCGGGGAAGATGGGTGGTTCTCAAAAACATATCTCAAATTCCCCAGTCCCACCGGAAAATCCTCAAGTAGTCTGAAGATATTTTCACACACAAGAAGGTCATATAAAAAAAAACATAAATAGCCCTGTGCAGCTCACATCAGCCTTTCCCCACTGCAGAAAATAACCTCTAACCAGTAAATTACAGTTTTACCTCTATGTGCTGGTTTTGGCTGGGACAGAGTTAATTTTCTTCATAGTAGCTAGTATGGGGCTACGTTTTGGATTTGCCCTGGAAACACTGTTGATACTACAGGAATGTTGTAGGTTTTGCTCAGCACTGCTTACACAGAGCCAAGGCCTTTTCTACTCCTCACATCATTCCACCAGCGAGTGGGCTGGGAATGCACGAGAAGCTGGGAGGGGACACAGCCTGGGCAGCTGACTCCAACTGACCAAAGGGATGCTCCACACCATGTGACATCCAGCTAAGCAATAAAAACTGGGGAAAGAACAAGGAAGGAGGAGTGGGGGGGGATGTTTGGAGTGACGGTGTTCCTAAGTAACCCTTACATATGATAGAGCTCTACTTTCCTGGAGATGGCTTAACACCTGTCAGCTCATGGGAAATAGTGAATGAATTCCTCTTTCCACTCTGCCTGTGTGTGTGGACTTTGCTTTTCCTATTAAACTGTCTTTATCTCAGCCCTCAGTTCTTTCACTTGTGTCCCTACAATTTCCAGCTCAGGTTAAACCATGACACCCTCCCACTCCCCATCTTTGATATAGTTAACCCATCACTATTTTCTGTATCAAGGAATGTTCTCATCTGGACTATTACTTAGGGAGATACCACACAGAGCTACCCTAACCTGACAGTTAGGAGTACTGTCCCCTGCATTTTCTGTGTTGAAATCTCCTTAAATTGCACAAAACCCAATGGCCTCAACCAAACCACAGAGACTGCAAACCCTCCCATTTGTCAGGTTTTCCCATCTCTGGGCCCAGTGGTGCACTGCAACCATAAACCCTAACCCATAAAATCCCCTTTACCGAAAAGGTTTTGCTGCAGGGGTTACTTAACATTTAGAGGAGCATGAGAGAGCAAAGATAATGTTACAATGTTCATAACCACCTATTTACAATATGTGTGGGTCATTAAAATGTCCAGTGTTGCAACAATTACTAAAATTTATGTGGTTATATAAAGTTGCTTAAGGTATTTACTGTTATTCACCCTTTCATTAATCTCTTATGCAAGGCTCTTAAAACATAAGCATGTAAACTACTCTTGCAATTAAATCTACATTAATCAACAGAGGATCTATAATTGCATTAAGATGCTGCACTGACTTTCCTCTCAAAAGAGGAAGGGGGTGTGGTGGTGAAAAACACAAACCAAAAAAATTTATCAAAGAGAACTATCAACAGGAAGGGTTGTTTATGAACAATGTTCTGTAAAACACCACAATACAGTCCCTGCCAAAAGCTCTGTTCGGACTAAAACTATCATTCTCTGCTTTTGGCTGCAAGGCCCCAGGGTTTTCACAGCTGGGCTGCCACAGCCTAATCAAGATTCAAGAGTCAAGACTGCTCCTGCTCTGATCGCACGTCTGACACCGTCCCCTAATTAGCAGACAAGAAGAAGTAATCCTCTCTCCATCCTTGTGTAAAAGATAGTCCACAGTAATACGACAGCACAATATACTCTAGGGCATGCTCCCCACAAGCCTCTGGAAACAACTTTGCAACTTAGGAATATTAGCTTAGAATCATAGAATGGTGTAGGTTGGAAACAGCCTTAAAGATCATCCAGTTACAATACCCCTGCCATGGTCAGGAACACCTTCTGCTGCATCAGGTTGCTCAAGGCCCCATCCAACCTGGCTTTGAACACCTCCAGGGATGGTGCATACATAACTTCTCTGGACAGCCCGTTCCAGTGCCTCACCACCCTCACAGCAAAAAACTTTTTCCTAATATCTAGTCTAAATCTACCCTCTTCCAGCTTCATACTGGATTGTTGTGCACCAGGATGCAGTTTCACCTTGAGCTTGAAAAGAGTTGTGAAAAGGTACAGAAATGAAGGGGAGAGCAAGTCAGGATTGTTGCTTTAAGAAGAGCCCAAAGCATACAGCTGGAGGAAGCTTTCTAAATAAAAGACCCTATTCCAGAATTTCCAAACTAAAAACAATTTTACTTGTATCATAAGGCATTGCAAAAAAATCAAAAGCCTCTAATTTGATGATTCAAAGTATATCACATCATCTACACTGGAAAGGCTTAAAGAGTCAATGCTAGAGTCATTTCTGACCCAGGATCCTGGACTGAGGGTTTGTTACGGTGTACGCATGGCATCTGAATAATTCTGCATACATCCACTACACAAGCAATGGAACTGAGGGCTGACCAATAACAGTCTTACCATTCTCATAATTGTTTCAGCTTTTTTTAAGATAAAGAAATTAAGCCAAAATTTCTAAAGGCTACTTTCGGACGGCTGAAGACATTTGGCAAATACCATAACAGAACACAGTCCCTACACGTGTTTGCTCTGATATCTATGCTTTGCTTTTTCATTTTGGTTTGGATTTCAGGATTGTAAAACAGACTGGAGAGGCCGAACTAGAACGATAATAAGCAACCAGATGGATAACCTCCCCAAGTAAAAGAAACCATGTGGTCCCCCATGCTCTCCTCTCCAGCCAAGCCAGATCTCTAGTTGGGCTGTTGTGAACCATTAACTTGATCTTAGTGCCTTTATGCAATAGTTGACAGCAAAAGGTATAAATAAAATGCTTGTTAAACACTGAAATTACGTAGATAAATGTAGGATGATGTTACTTATGTTGGAACTATAATGTGTAATAAAGTATTGCTAAATGCTGGAAAACTGGTAGGCACATCACTTACAATCACGGTGACAGGCACCTCAGGTAGATGATAGAGAACATATTGTAATCAGGTATCGAGGCAGCATCACAGACATCAGGATGCCACACAGTGATTAATGTCTGGGGCTTTTTTTGGCTCCATTTAGCAGAAGACTTGCCCAGCCTCCAGCTGTTAATATTTATATGCCACTGGCTCAGAATATTAACAGTTTATTACACAGCTTAAACAGGATGCACTACACAAATGCACTCAGAGGATAAATATGTATTAGAAAATATCTTTAAATTGTGAATTACAGAGACACTAATAGATAGTCCCTGTGCTTTACAAGATAATCTTTTCACTTCCATCAATGCATTTGTTATCCATACTATCACTTTGCTAATAGTTTATATAAAGACCAGATTGTTTCACTAATAGATTGATTATAGAAAGGGATTCAATTTGAAAAGAACAAAGTAATTACAGTAATTTTTTCTACTGTCTGAATAAAACTTAATGAAACTGGAAAAACAATCCTTTTAAACTCAGGAACTCTGGATAAATACTTCCTTTTGGAAGAGAGATAGGCATCTTAGAAAAACAAAACACTAGCCTTTCTTCTTCCAGGACACACCTATTTTAGAATGTTTTTAAAAAATAAGGGGTTTTAAAAATCTTTTGTACACTTAAGATATATGGTTTTTAAAATACTGCAGTCTGATTTTTGCTGGTACACGTGTAGTGAGCACAGTGGCTCTTCAGTAGGGCTATGTTTCGCTATTAGACAATAAACAACGCAAGGAAGGATAAAAGAAATGTCCTTTGCACAAAAATGGCAGTCTCCAAGATGCAAAAGAAGAGCCAGTGATCTGTACACGGTGGATGACTGCTTCAGAAAGTTTCCTCAGTAAGGAGGAAAAAGCTGCTGGTTCAAACACAGCCCAATCAGTAATGACAAAGAGTCATTACTACCCCCTTGCCTCTGCACAATGAGCTAACCACAGCAGTTCAATTTTCAATGGACAATTATCAACATTACTAAGAAAAACCTGCCACTTCACGGGCTGCTGGAGCAGAAAGGCAAACAGGAGAGTAAAGCACATTGAAAGCAGACTAATAACTCCCATTGAAAGGTGACTCTTCCATGACTAAAACCCTTTGATACAGAAGAGTGAGGAGACTTGCACTGCCACTGCCTATGCTGAATCTGTGCTGTATTTTTTATTAATACAAAATAGCTCTGCAGAGTCATTAAACCAGCACCATTCTAATTATGCACTAGTGATTAAGCAGATGTGACACTGAGCGAGGAAAATGTTTGATTAACAATCCAGGTGTCTAACTTTGAAAGAATACATTTAGCAGTGTGAATTTGGGGACAACAGAGCTTAAAAGAACAGGACAGCTTCTGATTGCAGCTGTACAGGTGCCCCTGAAATGCTATGATCTCCTGTTAGGATCATTGGCCACCTTGTCAACAGGCAACATAGCACAGCAATATTTCCCCTTGTTCTCTCATAAACATACACCAATAAACTTACTAAGTCTTCTGCTCTAGTTTCAGCTTCTTATTCTACTTCCATATGAATAATCATTGCTGGAATTCATTTACCTCTGACACTCTTAGCTTTTGACTGTGTACAGAGAGGAGCTTTGCAGGAAAAAAGCCCCACACTGATATTTTATTTGTCCCTTTTGCATACATAATTGCTAAATGGTTGCTTGAGTACTACCCATTTCGGGTCAGTTTCCCACATCTAATTAAGAGTAGATATCTAGTGTCTAGAGCCCTCTCAGTCTACATGGAAAAAAAAAAGCCTAGAGAAGAGCAACTTTGTAAAAAGAGGTGATGCTCACAGTGTGAAGCAGCATGTCCATACTGATCCATCATTACCTGGCAGTACTGGTTTAACATAATGGCCTGAATAGCCTGTCGTGCTGGCATTACATTTGGTATCACATGAGCCAAATACCTGCAGCCAAAAGCGTATGAATTCATCCATGAGGAAACTCAAGGCTTGTCATTAAAGTCAAGTTTTACAGCCAGGGATGTCCAAGCAGCCGCTTGCTTTCAAGTTATACACTAAAGACAATATGTAGGCCTAACATAGTTAATTCTCTACATAGGTAAGTGCTCACACACACATAGACAGATATGAGCAAAACGCTTCTACAACACTTTGTGGTTCGTACTTCACAGAAATTCACCTTTTCATGCAAGTTTAATTGTGTCTACTGGTCTTTCTTGGGCTAGGAGGAACCCTGAGGCACACCCCAGCATATGGAAGGGTGCAGCTTACAGAAAGGGAGCCTCACACACTCTCCATTAAAATACAATTCTCTCCTCCCTTCTCCTTCATCTTTACATTGACCCAGGAAGTCAGCGTCATGTTCTTTCTCCTGAACTGCTGCTCTCCTCTTTATAGGTCGAGGAGTTAAAAGAAAAGGTCACTAGGGGCTTTATGCTTTGAAATGTGGAATCCGTATCAGCAAAGGCCAGGAACAGATCAGGAATAAAAATCAACCTTTGTCAAAGACTGCTGATGAAAATGAGTAATCCTTTTGGGTCTGTAAGTACAAAATATTTTACTAAATTAAAAATACAGGGTGGTCTGTATAAAGTATTTATGAGGAAAGTTTGAGAAGCCACGTTTTTATGCTGTAAAACCCTGATAAATGAGAATTATACGGTAGCATATAAGCAATATCACTGAGAACAGTGCCAAGCAAAGCAAAAGAAAATGTAGACTAAGGCATTAAAACATTTCTTAGCAGTTACTGCTAGTCAGAAACATATGTAAACCACTCATGTCTATACTGTTTACTGGTCAAGAGGAATAATTCCTAGCCATCTAGTTTGCCATTAAAGCATAGAGACACAAGGAAACTAGAGATTAACAGGACTAGGAAACACATTTTGCTTTCAATATTTAACTGCTTAAAGTTAAATGTTCATGTGACTTTTGAACACTTTTGCTCTTTTCTAATAGGGAAAAGCTCTCAACATTTTGAATAGCATTGCCCCATTTTATGAAGTCTTCTGTTACACAATATGTATCAGGTAGATTCACCAGCACATTTGCCAGGCATGATCCTTCAAGTGGCCTGAAAAAAGCATGGACTACAGCCAACAACATATCCTCCAACTTCTTGGTTATTTATACAGAGGTTGAATAAAACAACAAATAACTTCAGCCAGGAATTGTGCAGTGACAGAGGCATGAATTATACTTTCTACTTATATATAATCTTTTCTGGTTATGAGCATATTTTGTGTAACATTTCAATATTATACTTTCTCACTCCCGTTGCAGGAAAACATGCTAGCAGACTTCTACTGAGAAATGAGTAAATAATGTATATTACTTACAAAAGTTGTATTTTCCAATAATAATGTAGTTGTATTTGTTTCTACATTCAGTTCAACAACATGTCCATTCCTATTTTTATACACCACTGTTGTATCTGCAACAACAAAGACATTAACAGTTAGCAAACACATTGAGTACTTAATATACCATTTGTACAGAAAAAACAGCATGTTACAGTTATTGGAATATCTTAATTACAATTACCAACCATGACTGAGAGAAGAATTGCACTCATAATATCATTTTGCTGATTTGCCTCATGAGCTTCAAAAATACCAGTTTATGTCATATAACAAGTTCATCTCATTTAAAAATATGATTTCACCTAAATGGAAACACATCCTGTGTCAAAAATGGGTTTGCTGTGAAGGAAGGGTCATCTTAAACATAAAAACACTCTCACTGAGATATCACTGTCACTGCGATACCTTAAGATCCAACCATTTTCACTATGAAAAGGGCCATATACCAAAGAAAAGTTTTGGAACAGAAAAAAGCTTTTGCTGGACACCATAGTCATGTATCTCCTTAGAAGTGATTCTAACAGAACTCATACTATTCTGCATCTCTGGTAACTGGATTGACAAAGATATGTACTCTATCTTAAGACAGTCCATGTCCTATGTGATTAGCATTGGGCCACAGAATATCAGATCATAACACATGCTGAATGTTAGCAAAGGAGGGTCAAAGCTGTATCAGTCCATTTATAAAACATTTAAAACACTTCTAAAAAGTCATAACTTTTTCCTTCTACCATTTACTTGAGTAGTAAGTTTCCATAAGAAAAATATACCTGAACTAAAGAAAAAAAATAATAATTGTTGCTCCTGTGATAAAGGCTCTGTATCTGGTTTTATCAATACTTGTAAAATTACCAAGGAATACACAAGGACTACATAAGCCTTGACTTTTTTAAAAAAAATCTGTTCCAGATTTCCCACTGTTCCTAAAAAGAGATTGAATAGATTGAGTGCTGATTCTTTCATGTTATTTAAAACCAACGTAAGTGATTTATATTTAATCAAATTAAACTATTTTGTTATAAAAATGTAGGAAACGTAAGCAAAGTTATAAATTAAGCCTACATGAAACAGAAAAGAACTTTACTAATCTTCAGTGCTGTCTGAGAAATTCCTTACAGATCCCTGAATGTTACGAAGTAGGAAGTAAACACGACTGGAAAAAAATGGTTATGCTATCACAAAAAAAAGTATGCTTCACTTATTCAGAAAAATGTAGTTGTATTTTAATTGAAAAAAACCCTCAAGATATACAGCACTAGTGAATGTCCTCTGGTATGCTCTGTAAAATTAATGAAGCCTCATTTTAAGAGCTTACCAAACTAGATTAGGATCATGGCTGGGAAGTGAGGTGGGATTGCTGGAATTTAGGACAGGATTATCAGAGCTGCTGTTTAGGATGGAAAATCAGATTGTGAAGTGTTGAGTTAATAGCAACTTCTTATAAAGAAAAAGTTTTCAACCATTCCTTTGTGGAAAATTATTGTTGTTTCAGGTTACTGGCTACTACAGAACATAAAGTTTTTGCAACTTTTTTTAGGTTTTTCTTTTTGCAGTATTCTTCTAGGTACTCTAGCACTGAAAATCCCCAATTATTTGGTACCAAGGTGCTAGGCAATATTACAGAAAAAAGAAAGTTGTCTGGACAAAGAGCTGTCCCCCATTATGAGCAAAACATAATGTGAGAAATGACACATATGACCCAGAGTCACCAAAGAGCTCTTCCCCCTGCTTCAACAGTGCTTCGAACAATGCATTTTTGGTCCACAGGTGAGAGTATTCTGCTACCCAAATGCAAACAACATCAGAATATAGCTCATTCTCAGTTATCTGCTTTTCTACACGCCATGCACATCTGGCCAACGGGATTTATAGTATATGTCCTCATTAACTAGTCCTACCAAGAACATTTCACCCAAATAAAAAAACTTAACCTTGAAATTGCTAACAGGACCATGAGTAAAATACACAGTCAGTCCCAGGGCTCTTCCTGCAAGATATATATGGTGCAAAACAGCATTTGGAATGGCAAATGCTGTGAATGACATAAATTAAAGCCTTTGTTCTCAATGTATAAGAAAATTTATTCAAATGATCAGAACAGAAAACTAAATGTCAGACCTCTTCAAAAGACAGACTTTACTGGACAGTAATTATACCTCTCACTGAACTTGGGCTTTCATCCCCATACTGGATTCAGTAGTTAATTCCTGAAGTGCATAAATTAAATGAATGCTTGCAAAATGCATTAAAATCCTCAGATAAAAGTTTATATCCAAATACATGTGAGCATTGAGTATAAATACAGTCTTCAGAAGTAATCTTATTAGTTCATATGAAAGTGTCATTCCAATCAGGCTGGATAATGTGATAGTTGATGGTCACACAACATAATGATGTTTTTTTACTGATAGATCAAATGTAAATAAGAGCCATAAATATAAATCTGTTTTGAAATTCTTTTAGAGGGTGAAGAAGTCTACAGAAGAAAATAGTACCTAGTCCTTAACACTGTCCATTTATACAACTTATTGGACGTATTTTCTTTATTACCTTTGTGGTGTCTTCACCACAAAGAAGTTCAGGGATCCTTGACACTTCACACAGTCATTCAAAAAAGCACAGTTCCCACTTCAAAGAAATTCTTGTTTAACTTAAAATAAAGCATAGTATCACATAAAAACCTCTTGGTTGAGCACAGACTGTAGCACTGAAGAGTCTCATTATCTGTCTAATGACATCACTAAAATAGAAAGAATTCTGTCTTAAGCAAAGGAGAACATGAAAAAGTCTCTATAAAGAACACAAGTTATCAATTCACCAGCCCTGGTTGAGGTACACAAAGCAGTCTTTAAAATCACTCATTGAAAATTTCCTACTGGTAATAGTTCTCTAATTTCTGAAAACTGTGGAAACTCCAGGGCATGGGATGACTGATAAGATTATTCTGTCCTGCTAAAAGCTGAAGACAGATATCCAAGGTCTGTACACAAGTCATACTCTCATCAGTCCCAAATAAAATAGTGGCACAATAAATCTAGGATTCTTCCTACAAAATACTGGCTAACAGTATTAATGCCTGAAAGCATTTTACGGAACATAGATCTTGGTAAACAAAGTTTGACAGGGTTATGTTTCATAGAGGTAACTATGCTCAAACTGTATATCAGGTTTTCTTCAAGGTGTTTGATTTATTTTATGACATTGTGATTCCAAAGCTTACATTATACAGAATTAACAGGAAACACATTAGAAGGATTAAAAATAGTTTCATTAAGAAAAGTAAAGAGGAAGACAGGGTACTCCTACCAAGTGATCTCTCTCACCTGGTCAACTGATCATTACTGTAGACAGGAGAAGAGAACTCAAGAGCAGGGATGAAAAGAAAATCTTACAGGTTTATACAGATAAATACTGCACTATGTGTTCCCAACGCAATATCATGCCAAAAAGAGTTGATGCATAAGCGGATCACAAGTAACAGTCCTAGGGTGATGAGCTTTCATCTGTTCACACCACTGGTAAGACTGACACTACTGTAACATTCAGTTGCTGGAAAGCACCCTGTGAAAATGGATAACGAGCAAAGAAGAGTGCTAAGAGTTCATCAGTGTACCTCTGGATCGGAAGACAAACATAAAAATGAAAGGTTGGAATGGCTAAAATCATTCAGGTTAACATGGAGAAAGTTCAAAGGCTTCCAGGTCACATATATACATAGTTAGGGAAAAACTGATGACAGGTATGGAGGTTGGGATGTGTGGAAGAGTTCAGCAAAGAAAAAGACAAAATCAGCAGCCCTGGGATATTTTTTCTTTAAGATATTCTTTAGATCTTTATGTCAAGAATTAGTTCAGTCTGAATGTAGGTAAAAATAGGAAAGGTTGAGTTTGGATGCCTGTTGCCATCTCTTCTGGCCTGGAATCTGTGGATTTAATTCCCTCTATTGATTTTCTCTTTCCCTTCTGCAATGAATCTTTGGGAATACAGGATTGTCTGCACAATATAACTCATATTTATTGCTCTGTGCCAGGACAATTTTAATAAAAATCTCAAACCTTGGTTTTTTTTTTTAAGTTGACTGAGTGTGGGATGAAGGGATATTTATTATTCCTTCTGATGCATAACTCGTCTCCTGTTTGTGCCTTCTACTCCACTTTCCTACAAACTATCAAATATTGACCTCAGCTGCAGAGGGGATACTGGGGTTGGTTAGTGCTGCAGCCTCTTTCTGAGAATCCATATGGGTGTATGTCAGGTATGATTTTCAAAGGCACAGCATGAAAATTCCAGATATCTCAGAAGATATTTTTTTTGCAAGCAGACAAAACAGATTACCTCTCTTTCTCACCTTCCCTCTGCCTTATCCTGCAGCAGATAGTTTAATTTACTTGCTGAGATGGTTCAGGTACAGCTTACCAAATCAATTCACTTGATTGCAGGGGTTTCAACAGACTGTCATAAACATCTTTCATGTTCTTTGTGTAGTGTATTTATGGTTCTTCATTGGAACTGCAGTGACTTAATTAATAGCATCATAGAACTACCTGAGATGGAAGGGACCCAAAAGGATCATCAAGCCCAACTCCTGTCCCTACATAGGACACTCCCAACATTCACACCATGTGACTGAGGGCATTGTCCAAATGCTTTTTGAATGCTGGCAGACTCTCTCCCTAGGGAGCTGTTCCAGTGCTCCACCATCCTCTGGGTGAAGAATCTCTTCCTAATATCCAATCTAAACCTCTCCTGGCACATCTTCCTGACATTACCTCTAGCCCTATCACAGGCTGCATGAGAGAACCTTAACATCTGTTTGAATAAGGTAACAAACTTGGTGACTCAGCAGTAACATTGATGACACACAGACAGAAAAAGGTATGCTAGGCTCAGCTATTGTTATGGAGATCTTTGGGAAGAATTTACTCCACATGGATTTTGAGCTTATTTCTAAACCAGATTCTGAGGGAAGCTGACTAGTGGACATCCAGCTCTGTAGACCAAACTTGCTGCCTGATAGGTTCCTGCAACTTATTTAGCTTTCACAAATAATGAGACATTAAATAAAATATTACACAAAACCACACTTTAAACTCAAAATTCTTCTGTGATTGTTGCAGCATAATAATTTCACTTGAGTTAGTAAACTAAATATTACATCCTCTTACAAAATAATATTAGCTATATTTATAGTGAAGCTAAGTGTCCAAATTCCATGTAGTTTTAAAAAGTAAATCTTCATTGTGTGCTCTATCTCAAGGCAAAGAGTGTCCTGCTATAATGACTAAAGCATACAATTTAAATCATAGTTTGAATCTATACATCTATATCATAAAAATAGCCATCATCATAATCTCAGGTGTTTTTAAAATGAAAGCAGCATTTCATGAAAGTAGTTTTATTAAGGCTGTTGCTCCTGGTTTAGGTATAACATTGGTAAAGGGTCTTCTGAGGATCAGGATAAGTGTTGTTTGCAGGAGATGCAGCTCTGTATTATGCCTGGCCTAATGTATATTGTTCCAGGGAATGTAAAAGCACAGGAAAAAATCATAACATAAAAGGAAATTAGTGCAAAATTTTTGCATTTGACAAGGAACTTGACCCCCATCAATTCTGCAACAACTTCTTTACCCTCATCTATTGAATTTCTTCTCATTTACTGAATTGACAACACTCTACCATGCCCTAAATGCTATAAAATTCACTTGCAGGACTCACTGGTTCTATGGTTCTAGGTTTGTATGATATATCATATAACATTATCTAAAAAAATGCAGGTGCTTTCAAATTCTAATGAAAATTATGTATAATTTGGGCGAAAAAATGGACTAACTCTCATCTTAATTACAACACCATCACTGAAAAGCAAACCTTGAATTGTACGAGTGTAAGAATTTAGCCCAGGGTCTACATGGCCTTTAACAATTCAGCTTTCTAAAAGCAGGACACTGAATGGTGGTGATTTACTTGATGAATTTAAGCTCTGATTTCACACGTCGCTGAACTTAAGCAACTTGTCCTGTAATTTAAATTACATAGACTAGGTTGAAAGGACAAGTTACCATATACTTTAAAGCAAACCTAAATTGTGAACTAAACCTCCATATTCCAAACACTCAAAAATTTACTATTGTTTAGAGCCAGCCTCTATTATCTTTACTTGAAATGGCCACATCTGTAAGCAATACTATGAGAAGTGTTATCTAGATTGCAATTGCTTTGCTAAATAATTTTTCTTAATTATTTCAAACAACAATTGTGTGACTTTAGTCCACTAAGCTGCTTCTTTATTCTCTTTCTCTAGTGGTCCCCAAATGAACATTCATTGTTCTTTCACCAACTTGAAAACAAGATTTACTTTAAAAGAGCCATCGAGCCTTCCTTCACAAGGATAAAATTAATATTAAGCAGAGCAATTATTTCCTCAGAAACAAGCCTTTTCTTTGTTTACAGCTACGTCTGTTAAAAAAATTACTATGTATCATCAGTTTTCTGCACCAAAGAATTATAAAAGAAAACACAAAAGGTAATAAATAAAGAAGATACACAAGGAGCTGAAGTGCTTTGCCACAGGTCACCAGCCCAGCAATAGTATAAGGAACTCAGGTCTCTTAATTTTTAGTTCTATTCGCATCCACTCCAATACTGATCCAACTATTTAGTAAGTGGGAACTTCTCTACTTTTATTAGTGGCATTGCACACAAAAAGTTCCAGGCTACTTACCATTTCCTGCCAGTCCACTTCCTTCCCTGGAGTTGCTCAAAGAAACTCCCTGTGTGCTTTAACCTGTTGGCACAATTATTAACCGCGCATTTCAGCCATAGGAGTCAAGAGAAAGCTTGTCATGTCCTACGCGTGAACGAACAAAGGTGACACAAAATGTTTTGTCATCTCCGTAGGCCTCTGAATCTGGGTTGTATCACAAGAGAGCCCAGACCAACACAGATATGAGACAGTCAGCAAGTTACTAATAGTCATCAGCGTCGTACATGGGAAGCTCCAACAGCTGTAGGACGAAGTGGGGATTCCTTGATAAAGCATACAAGTAGGAACACTGCCCTGCATAGACTCTGAGAATTTATGAAAACTTAAAAGCAGCAGCTTAGGCTCACTAGAGCCACAGGAGTTAGGAGATGTTTGAAGTTGAGCCTCCAATATTCTGTGCATGCTTCATCTTAGCCATGCAAGTGATTTGTTACTACCAGTGGATTTATCTTATCGAATATTATTCTATTCACAGAGATTTTAAGCTGTGAATTTTAACCTGCGAAAGAATACACATTGTGTTTTTCCCCTAGCCTTTAATAGCTATCACAGAAATCTGGGCTTACCCTACAACTAAAAGCCACCTAGCTTGTAAATCTACATTGCCACCACGTTCCCTGAGATTAACTTGGATCATCTCTGAAGGTGCCAATAGTGAGAAGGAGTAACAAAATCAATAGCAGTCCTCTGGGGGGAAAAAAAAACCTACTTCCTACTAAATTCACAGTACTGTTTATGTACATTTTGTTTGGGAAACATAAGTACTTTGCTAGAATATTTGCTAAATTTGGATTATTTGTTGACAATAAGGTTTATTTCATTGTAACTCCTGAGATAAACTTGTGTGAATCCATCAGTTGCAATGGATGGACATGCCAAGCCCAGCTTCCTAGAACCTGGCAATTTACTAATTTTCTAACAATGATATAAAATAGTGTGAACAATAAACTTATTTATAAAGCAGGCATGCAGAGCACAGACAGTTAATTGCTGGCTATTTTGTACATAGCACTGTAAATCTTAGTCTAAGCTAGTTGCCTAAAGAAGCCCAGACACTGACATTCTTTAAGGTACTGACATTCTTTAAGCATTCACATCCTACCCTCCCCTGACCTAGAAATGACAAGCATTACAGAAATACGATGGGCTTTAGTCCACTTTGTTGTCTCTGTTCTCATGACAATACAGGACAGGTACCCAATTCTGGGGCTGTTCCCTATCCAGGAAGTACCATAGCAAGAAGAGCAGATGCATCCTCAATCTCTCAAACAGTCTTTAGAGCATTAGTAGCATCTAAAAAGTGAAGGAAAGAGAAGGTGAGACAGCCAAGCAATGACTAAAATCTACTCCACAATATCTAGACTAAGTAGTCCTCAGGGCAGTCTTTTGAAATAACTGAGAGTGTTAACCTGAGATCGTAAATGTTTGGTTTCCCATGGAAAGTATTTACGAGGGTTTGGTTTGTTTAAATAAAATTCAGCTTTGCAGCACAAATGGGAGCATTAGCAAGTCAGAGGCCTCATTTTCCTTGTATTTCACATTTTTTTTTAAATACATACCTAAGAGAAGGTTGATACCTTGCTGTCAACACACATGTCAATCAGCCTTTGCTGTACACAGTATTATTAGAACTGCAGATGGCATTTCATTAAATTGATTATAGAAAATGTCATGCTAATTAAAATATAGAATGCTTTCTGATTTAATGAACAGGAGGTGCTAGACAAATCTTTGTCTAATTAAGCGTTTGCTAATTAAATAAAATAGTCATTTACAAAGATATTACAGATACAAACCAAATTTCCATATGCCAGGTAAGTCACGTCAGCTGAGCAAGATTTCCACTGTTATTCTGAAAGTCTAGATTCTTATTATTAGTGCTTGCAAGAAAAATATTTATTCTGCACTATTTTTATAATGTAAACTGTGACTCTTCTAGATGATCTTTCAATCTATATAAGATTTCCTATTCAAAATGGCTTGCAAAGTTGCAGACACGGGAAATTCCAGTACTTTCTGACTTCTACATGTGGTCTGCTTTCCTTTCCCTTCTAATGTCTGACACAAACTAACCAGAAACCAGGTAGAGATCTTATAGCACAGCAGCTACAGAAATGGAAGTAGCACAGTCACAGCAGGATCCCTCCAGACGCAAGCAAATTAGCTCTGCTGAGAAGGCGACTTCTCAGTTATTACACAGAGCTATAAAAACATGAAGATAGAGCCCAAGAGAGCAGATCTCAACAGTTACACCGATACTGATGGATTAATCAGCTTAATAAAAGACAAGCGGGATTGTTTTTAATTATGCTTTATTGCATGTTGTATATTTGTGCAGAAAAGGACAACAACCACAAACTGGGAGTGCAGGTGTTTGCAGAAAATATGTGCTCCTCCTTTCTTCAACTCCAGAACAAAGTCACCAGGCATTCTGGACTGAGATAATTCAAATCTCTATCGTTTATCAATGTATACTCCTTGTTTCCTGATTTTGTCATTAGATATCATACCAAGTCATGGTTAACTCACGCCAGTTTTCAGTGGTCTTAACTACTGCAGTATATCAGTACACAAAAATCTTCAACTCTCTCATTTACAAAATCACAGACTTCTTCCCTATCATGCAATTGCACAGCATCTGCCTCATTATTGCAACTGCCAATATCACCACACAAGAACTTCAGATGGTACAGAGGTAGAAGACAGCTTTTGAATATTAATGGATCTGCTGGGGGGTTGATTTACAAGAAAATAGTGAAATATGTAATATAGTTAAACTTGAGTTCCCAAGTCTGAACTGAAGTGGGTGAGGCAATAAGGAGGACAATGACCATCAGGCACAGGTACCAATAATGTCTGTGACCAGCTCAGCTGGGAGAACACGGCTGTCTACTGTCGAAGTGAATCACTTCAGTACATGTTGGAAAGACATTAAAACAAGGGAAGGAGTTGAGCTACTTCATGAAAACATCAAAGATTTTGTTGTACAGAATGAAACGCGTGTAATCACAGAGCATGTAGCTGAACAAAGTCTCAGTGACTGCACTGGGGCTCCACCCAGACACGCTGTGGAATCCAGGTGCACTGCCAGCTTAGCTTTCACAGCAATCACGCTCAGGTTTTTGAAAGATACATTCCTCTTCTAGGTACCAACACAAGAACACACAGCTGTTCTAATTTAGAAATTTCCAAGTTTTTCCTACAAGGTTACCAATTTATTAACTGATAAATTACAGTCCCTTGAGGGCTCTATTTCTGCCATCCAGAAATAGCTTGCTGGATTTTATTCTCTAGTCTTCCTGGATGGAGCAATTTTCCTGCAGTTCTCTTCTACTTCCCTAGGACTCTGCTTGGGAATGAGTACAGCACCTCTACATAGACCTACCCACTCAGACTTCGCAAATCCAGACTGCCCCAGCAGGGTCTGTCTCATTTTCTTCATTTCAATTGCACACTCAGGAGAACAGTGATAGCTGAGCTCCATCTTTCTGAAATGGTCAATAAACCACATGACAGCAAGATGATAACTTATTTTATTTAAGAAGCCGTCTAATAGTTACAAAAAGTTAAAAGACAACAGAAGTTATCCCATAATTAATATCCTATCACATGCAATAAAACTCTCCTTCACTTTAAGAACACAACTGGACAAATCACTACAAATGAACAAAAATAAATGAAAATGCAAAAACCTAAGTGTGCACGAGCATAAATGAGAAGTTTTCTAACCCAAAGAGCAATCAGTTGATGAAATAAAGCACAAGATTCTACTGGTTTTGCTATTACTCCTTAGACTTTCCTCATACACTTTTTTTTAATTGTAAAAATCTCCATTTGTATTTCTGTCATTACTGGAAGAAAACGTAAAGGATATTCATTCCCTCTCCTTCAGAGCAAAGCACTGTTGTTCATGTTGTTAAAAGCTAGGTTAATAGACTTCAATCTATTAGTTTGTTCCAATTTGTTTGAAAAGCAATTAACAATAAATAAGCATCAACAGAAAGAGGAGGGGAAGGGGCAGTATTCACGTCAGCCACGGCCTTCCTAGTAGACTACATCACCGATTGTGTCACACAACTACTATAAGGTCCACCAGGTTACTTCTGGAAAACTTCTGGTTCCTACAGTTTTATTTGGTTGTTCTCATTTAAAAAAAAATTACAGGGATTTCAAATTAGTAAATGTACAGTACTTAAGGTGCTAAAAACTTTAAAAAGGAAGTGCAGATAAAGCTAAACCAGCTCTTTGCTTTTCTCATCCCACATTGCACAGTGATGGTGAAACATCAGACATTGTCGCAGATGTAATTTTGACAGCACAGACTGTTCTATCTTTTCCTAAATTTCCCATGAAACTGCTCGGCTGTCCCAGCTTCACAGAAACATTTTGGTCAAGAATATAAAAATAAGCTATGGTTATTCTCTCACATTGCACGAAGGACCATTATTGAGCCTGCTTGGCAATGGACCCAGGCAGCTGTTGCCCAAATAACGTGCATGTCCCTGGACTACTGAGTAAATTAGGAAACAAATTGTCAGTCTCAGATACACATCTTATCCCAGCCTCTTCCCCAGAGTGAGAATAAGGTGGTCCAGGCTGGATTTCACACAGATTACTGAATTGGCAGGGCTGCACTTTGGATAACACACAGTGATTTCAAAGACAGAAGATTTATATACTTCTTTACTCCTATATAATTAAAATTCTCAAATGAAATTCGGTATTTCAACCTGCAATAGAAACATGATCTTCCTGTGCCTCTCCAACAATCCAGAGAGCTCACCATCGTTCCTACTTCTGCAATGCTCTAGGTGCAACGGGTGTTTCACAGACAACCCCAACAAGTGAGAAAACTAAAATTCAGCAGCTATATTACATACCAGAGTAAAAGACCAGTCTCTGGAGCTGGTGTAGGGCTGCAGTTTGTTCACCCCAAATTGCCCACATGAAAGCGTCTGAACAAGCTGATTCAGCCAGAGCTGATGGTATTGGGGAAAATAGGTATTCATAGGCACTTGAAAGGTGAAACAATTATATGTATACTACCAAAATACTTTTATCCAGATCTTACCATATGTTTCATTCAGGATGAGATGACCTTCTACCAATGTATCACAACTCTCCAGCTTTAGCCAATGAACTCAGAGGACAATATATTATGTCTCAAAAGAAAAAAAAATGCAGCTCAATCCCACTAAATATCCTTTTTCAGAGTATGATGGTGGCAAACACCATGCTCATTCAATGTTCCATTTTCCTTAATTTTTAATGACTATTCACTTCTTCAAAATAAGCTTCTACTCTAAAGAAAGTGACAGTCACCAATTTTAGCATGCTTGGCATTGCTGCTGTGAAAGTGCCTCACACACACAAATTACCTCATTAGCCATTACACAAGCCAGCTCTCCTCTGTAATGAACGGGTTGACTATCTTGAACCTTGGTCCACAGGGAGAGAATAATCTACGAATCAAAATAATGTTGATTATCTATTGGAGCGTGTCGTAAAATTCAATGACCAGGAGAATATTTAATTCTATCCAGCCTAATTTGAAGGGCTCTCTATTGCCTTTTCCATGACTAGTACACCACAGAGCACATCCCTGTTTCACAAACGGTACTGAATCTTCAGTCCTCATCAAAACAAGGAAATTATTGAAAAGACAAAAATGCTTTGGATTTCTTTACTAATATGAAAAAATATTAATAATAAAAATAGAGATGGTTCCTTTATAGACATACAGTCCCCTCCTTGAGGCTCTGCACATGTGGATGAAGCCTCCTCCACTGCTGCAAACACACTGCCAGTTGATGTAAATGCTTGTCAACATAGCTGCTATTTTGGCTAGGAGTAAACAAGATCTCTCCACAGCTCAAAGTCTGAGCCTCTATCTCTAGAAATAGTCATGTCATTATCAACTGGATGTCTACAATGTACACCATTTGAGATGTGGAATATACAGTAGAAAAACTGTCAATTATCTGTGAAAACTAATCCCCTCTATTTTTTATTACCTTGTGTTTAGGTCAGAGAGTATCTGCTAACTACTGAGTAGCAAAAGCTAAAAGCCTGTGATCTTCGATATATAGTTTAAATATACACTGAAATTCTGACTTATAGATAACAATGACATATTTCACAGCTAACAATTTGCTGCCATTGAAAATGAAATTAAATTTAAAAATATGACACTGACTAATAAGTTAAAGTATCTGTGTGCAATAGAAATGCTTCTTATTTTAATAAATATTAATTATTATGACAGTAGGTACAAAAAAAATCAGGAAGCCATTAGTGCATTTACTCAGCCCTTTTCAGTAAGATACTTACCATGTGCTTCAATTTCATTGCACGGGATCCAACAGCTTTGCTAGAATTTAGACATTTTTGTTAAAATCCTGACTGTACTGGAGTTAATGAGAGTTTTGCTCTACAGTGCAGTGAACCCACAATTTAGCAGGTGCGGCTAAGTGTGACAGAACTACACAACTGACAATAGTTGGGGTTTTTTGTTTAATAGTTCCAAAGGATAAACATAATGTTCTAAGTTATTATAAAAATAAACAAAGTCAGGCAATTTTCTGTTCACACTTATTTATTTAACCTGCTCTTTCCAAAATAGCAGGTGTCTCATTCTGATTTATGAGAAAAACACATTTATTATATGAAGATCATTAGCTTGTAGAATTCTCATGTAACCAGTAATACATGAATCACATCAAGGCACTGTTTTATGATTTTATTTTATGAACGTAGAACACCACTCTATATTAAATTATTTCTACTGATCAGTCATATGGACTTTGAATAGAAATTCAAAAGTGACATATTGCCATTAACATTTTTGCCCAAAAGTATTAAAACCTGTGTATCTAAACGTAACTTATGAAATCAAAGCACTTAAAAGGTCTTGTTTTCATATGTGTTCATTACCTATCATATTACTGGAGTTCTTAGGAAATACCCATATTAGCTAATTTGAAAATTAAACGATGAGTGTGTAGGTCTCTAATCAAAATAGATATGGAAATAGAGATTTGGCACCAACATTTGAAAACACTGGCCTTCATTTAGCATCCATCTGTTTTGGATATCGTTGTCTAGTTTGTACATGTAATTCCACAGCTCTGCTGAAGTGTGGGGAATTAAAGACAGGCAGTGCTAGGAACCGTGCAGGATCACCTGGACAGTGCTTATCTTGACCCAGTGGGTCCTGTTCCACATGGCACACTCAGTGAAAGGTCTGTAAAAGCAGGAAGCAGGTCTGGAGGATGAATTGACCTAGGAAACAGTCCTATCCTCAGGACGCAAACAGAAAACTCAGGTATCAAACTCATACAAACAACCCTTCTGATACAAAGAGATAACTGAAGCTCCTCGTACTGGCCTGAAAAAGATTCTGATTGTATTTTGAAGCATTCACCAACAGATTTTATTCAGCTCAAACGTGAAGTCTTAATTCCAAAGGGAAAGAGCAAGCAATTAAGTTTCTGTCTCAACATTATCTTCATGTGCTTTACATTACTTCTTTTAAAATTACAAGGGTGACATGTTAGTTAGGAACATTTTGTGTAGCTTATATATGCAATTAATTTAAAATGTAGCTGAATGGCAATATTACACACAGAAGAAAGACAAGGAAAGGTTGAACAATGGCACTCTTGGCAAGTCAACAATGGTTCTTTACCAGCGTGAACATCTGGTGGTAATTTGACTGCATGTTACCCACAAAAGGAGGAGCACAAGGATGTGCAAGAGAAACAATGGAACTTTTCTCTGTGCTTTAGTCATACACCAGTTTCAAAGAATAAATATTTAAATTATGGTTCCAAATTTATCCTACTCATTATTCTAGGGAATTACACTGCATATCTGATTTTGATCAGATAATTCAAGCAATTCACCTTTTATTTTCCATTTGAATTATGCTCCCCTTTCAGATTAACACTGTTATTGATTTTATTAGTTTCTGGCTCTCTCTAAGTAAAAGTGTCTTTTTTTCATTGAAATGCTAACTATATTATAGTTAATCTATATGTGATCAATAGACACCTAGAAATAATTCTGTTAAAACTTTATCAGAGCAGTCTGGATTTTTTTTTAAATTTTGCACCTCCAAAACCCAGGAAAATAGCTGGAAGAATTGAACAAGCTAGAGGATGAAAGATGAAAAATAGATACCTAGTGCTCATAATCTCTAATTATTACAATAAATAGATCCATAAAAAGTAACATTATGTCATAAGGAAACCCTGAACAGAAATATCCTTGCCTTTTCTCCTCTAATGTATTACCAAGGATGTGTTACAGGGCATATGAGAAGGGCTGATCCACAAATACTAACAAGGATTAAATTTATTTTTGGGCAACTGTGCCTTTGGCAGAACATCCATATTTTCAAACTTAAATATTTTGCTTTAGAAAAATATAAAACAATTTGCTAAATGAGAGAACTTACATTTGTTTACATTTATTAATTTTATCATCTTTATTAAACATTTTCCTGATGGTGATTTTTTCAAACAGATTTTGTTCTATTATTTTCATTTTTCATGTAATTAAAAAAACAAACAAACAAAAAAGAATCAACAACACAACTTCATGCACTGAATTGGAATTAGGCTGAAATGTTCCATTTTTTTCCCTGATGCAGATCACTTTTAGTAGCACTAAACTGAACACGTTGAAATTGAAGTCACTGCAGGGAAGCTACTTAACAGTTTCACGTACTCTTCTGCAGTACATGAAATGGACTTTGTTTTCCAAATTATATATTCCAACTGCATAAAGGCTGGAGAGTCAGAACCGATGTAAATAGAATAAACTGCATTCATTATACAGAGTAGATTCAGAGATTTAAAGGCCAAAAGGGCCCATTATGGCCTTCTATCCCGAATTCTTTCAGAGCACAGATTATAGGATTTTGACCTTCAATTCCAGCCCCATGGCTATAATTTCCTGTTGAGTTCTCTTTTATACAAAGCATACAGTCTTGCTTTAAAAACTTCAATGCAGAATCCATTGTATCTCTTGATATTATAATATGAGCTGACAAAGCAGATAAACAAATCCTACCATGATTCCATTAACAGCTGACCCAAAGAAAGACCATTCACTACAGTAATGCCTGGAGGAACTATCAATAGAAGAAATCCATTTAATGTTACAGTGTGATGTTAAACACAATAGGCAAACACCAGAACTTAAGAGCCTGTTCTGCTCTGTGTTGTTCTGTGGAGCACACGACTTCTGCTGCCTAAACCCAGTTTGCATCACTGAAAAAAATCACTATTTGGGAAAATACAAAATTATATCTAAACCTGTCCAGCACACTGCAACACACATGGAGGGACTGGTCCTACACTATTGCTTCAGCACTTTGCCATTCAAAGGCTTAGCACAACCGCTTCAACTATTTCTCCCTCATCCATTATACGAAATAGCTTCAAGTACCACCCCTTCGATTACTATGGCTTCACACAGATAAATCATATTTGTGTTCTATATCACACATATGAAAAAGCAAATTATTATATCTACAAGTCCACCAGGATCTGTGCTTTCCAAAACAGTACAGGGCTTAGAGAAATACAGTTTAAAAAGTAATGGAAGGTTTCCTTTAAAAATTCCTACCCAGCAATGAGGATAGAGACTTAAATAGTCAGCTGTTGCTGCCCTGTTCAGAGCCATGGGAGGGTTTTGGACTCCCACGCCAGTAGATGCAGATACAGCCAACAGGGCTGTGACCACCTGTAAGGACAGGCTACATCTGATAGCTGCACAGTGCATAACTGCTGACAGCAGAGAGCAAGGGTTGCCATAAAAACATTAATTACCTCCAAATAAAAGGAAAGTTAAGAAGAGTCCAGCACCTCCTTATCCCTTTGTGTCTCCCATCAAAACAGCCTACAAGTACAATGTAGAGGCTCCCTCTACCACTGCAGGTCAGACTTCAAGGATCATTTGTATTCTACACTGAAACACACCACACCTTTTAAAATGAACCTGTGCCAAAGGCATAGACATGCACAATACCAAAATCAGGTTTTCATAGCATATTGGGAAAATGTTCTCTTATGTAGAGAGAAAAAAAGGGCAGCATAAGTTGTAAACATACACGCAGTTTCTCGCCATCCTTTTTTAGCTCCTCACATTTTCAAGGAGGAGCACCTTTGAGCAAGGCTTCATTTAGTGAGACTATTTATGGTTTCAGGGCTAAACCTATTCTGAATATTTAGAGATGGTTTATTTTGACTCTGAAAACACATTCCATACTCGGGCCATTAGAAGCAACAGGTAGCACTGACGTATCTAAAAACTGATTAATGAATTTCTATTACTTAATTCAGTTATGATATGAATATAAATTTCTATGCCCCATACAAACTCACACATATTCTATCTACATAGAACACAAACATTTATTTTTCTGCAGTGGCATTTTCCCTAAATATGAAACCAAATAAACAATGACAACATTACTGTTTCTGTAACACTTATTTCAACTTAGACAAAAAAAAATAAAGCATTGAATCAGCTTTAAAGGCACAGCCTCCATTCGCAACAGAGATATCCCACTTTTTTCCTCCAGGAAAAAAACCCAGAAATGGAGTCTCTTAGGAAGAAATGTACTTCCCAGGTAAAAAATATCTACTGCATTTGAGGATGAATGCATTGTTCCAAGGAGATGGCTAGTCTGGGACAAGAACCCCTGGCCTGATACCAATGACTCTAAGAAAGACTTTCTGCAATTCTTACTCAGTAAAAGGGCAGGGAAAGGAAGCTTCTCAGCTCCCTGAAGTGAAATATCAGCACTATGAGTTTGTGCCCAGTGATGAAGACATGTTTGGAACACTTGGGTTTGGGGACATGAGAGGAGAGAGAAGTGCCTTAATTCTCACTTTAAATAAAAAGAAAAAAAAACAAAACAAAAGTAGCTAACTCTTGGCAAGAGCAGGTTATTTATTCCCTACAGCAAGGAAAGTAGCTAGGAGAAAACTGTAACTCAAAATATTTGAAACTCATCACTGACAAAGTTTGGCACAGCTTGGCTCTGGCTCTTATTGCAGGACTTAATCACTGTTCTTCCTACCTCTATGAAAAATGTTGAGAGTATACACCAAAATAAAGCAGAGAATAATATATTCAGTACTTTCAGTAAATAAGCAGTAATTACAGGAGTATCTACAGAACATAATTTTACTTCCAGCTATGAAAAAACAGGCAAAAAGCTATCATCCATGCCTCTGCAGTCTTACAGCATATTAAACATTCCTCTTCTGAAATATCATAAGGTAATGGAAAAAAATTACAGCATAATAAATAACCTGTATTTCATTTTTTTAACGTGCTCGCTTTTTGAGACAGAGAGCCTATGAAATCCTTCAGCATAGAGTTATTTCCAAGTTCTGGGTTAGTTGGTATTACTTCTAATTAATATCCGAGATTCTGTTACATTTATTTCTTGCTTTTAAAATAGACAGCTGGTTATATATACCTGAGACTGGGATAAACAGTAAAATGCTAGCACACCCTAGCAGAGTTAAATGTTAAAAGTGACGTGGCATTGAACATTATACAATATTGCATTTGATCAGACAATTTACACTAACTTGTATAAATTCAATAAAAAGGTCCTACAAATGGTTAAGTATTAGCTCCATTGTTCAGATCATATCAGGATTTCCTGTATCCTTATAGAAGAGGTAATGTAACACTCATCCTCTTTTAAAGGATAATCATCATGTTGCAAAGTTCTTGCACTGTCTGCCTGATAAGATAGCATCCATACACTTAATTAATCAATGTTCAACTAACATCAATCACATCATATGATAATGTGAATATGCATCACATACCATAAAAAAAAAGTATCAATTCCACAACTTCATATACAGGTCATTTAAAAAATGACATAAATGTGAAGTCAATACTTCTCTTCTAAGTAGCAACTTTAAAATATGGTTCCTACAAAAATCATGACTCATGTAGAAGAAGCCAGGGCGATACTAAGTGTCATAAAAAAGTGCCACTGCTGACCGAGCAGAGGGAGGAGCATGGGCTCACAGAGAGGGAGAAAGATGGCATTCACAGTGGCCCAGGCTTGTGTGTCTGGGAAGGTCTCATCTCTCAGACCAGATCTTAAACCTGCAGTCACTTCACACAGCACCAATCACTTAATTCAGATAATGAATTCAGATGGTTTCACTTCTAGACTAGAGGTGCTGGCCAAACTAATATGCAATCAAGCAATATTATTAACAACACATTTCAAAAAGTGCAAAAACAGTCATTTTCCTTTAAGTTTTTCCTTTAGAATTATATTTTAATGATTTCTTTTGTAAATGTTAAATGAACAATTTCAATAATATCTGGGTTTAGAGGAAATGTTAAAATACTTAGAAGTTTAGGATATAGGGTAACTTCTGACTGATGAGTCATAGAAGCGAAACACTGAGAATAAACACAGACAATGACACTACTTTCTACATCATTTACACATCCAGAGTATTTTGCCTGTCACCTAGAGCAACCCCTACTACAAAAGTACCTTGCCTAGCTCTGCATCCTTTGAATTAGAAAAAAACTCCCTCAACAGCTTGGGTACAGAAATAGAGCTTTCTACATTAGCACTTTATTTTGTGATTGCTCGTGGTGTCATTGGCAGTGATGGAAGTGCCCTCTGACATCTTCATTAGATGGCAGAGGATTAAAATAAATCACGTTTTTCATTTGGACAGCACAGAAGATGACTGATATTTTTAATTCAGTTTGTATGATGGGTTTACTTATGCCTCTGCATCTTTACATTGGTAGTATACTATGATAAAGATTGAACTGATATATGGAAAATACTTGAGCTCAGACAGCTGGTTGCAGGAGGAATAGAGTCATTCCTTCCCATGAAAGAGGCATTAGAGCAGGGATTCTGCATTGCAGCTGATGGGATGAATTGTCAATCTGGGAGAACACATAAGAAAACATTATTCTATTTTTTCTTCTGCAGACATTTTTGCTGTGACACTCTCTTTTCCATAGCCTTAGGTTTCACCACACAGAAAGTTAAAGCATTTACTATTAGTACAATGCTTGGATCTCATCTTTTACCATTCTTTTTTCACCAGGTTTGGGGCTATAAACATGAGACTTTCTCCAGCTGAACTGAAAGCTAGGAGCTAAATGGGTAACAACAGTTTATTGAGTAAGTTAGCTGAAGACTATTCCAGGGCAACTCACATGGTCAGAAACCAGAGACAGTGACAATGAGGCAGACAGGACTGTCAACATCACTTTGCCTCAGCTCTTACACATAATGCTATTAATAAAATAAAAATTAATCAAAATCTGGAAATTCTTCTGAAAGGGCAGTAACAAGACATATATTTGCAAAGTACAGAGTACCTTAGAGGAACATGTTTAACAGTAATACAAGGCATGCATGCTGCTATAGTCCAGTATCTCATTAATACTACAAAGGCATTCACAGACTCAATTTTGTTTAGAGAAGGTCTTATGAACCTATTAAAGATGACAGAAGAACTGGTAAAGAAGAAAACTGATCAGATATAAACTAGATACAGTAATAAAGGAAGAATTGTGTAAGTTTTTAATTTCTCTCTGAAGCTTATCGCTGGAAAGAAATTAGTTACATGCAAAAAAGAATAAAACCCAGCAACCCAGTTGTCAGATATTCCGTAGGCACAGCAGAGAATCAGTAGTTGTGCAATGTTATACAAACATAATATAGAAGAAAAGGAGAAGATGCCTCTACACTGAAGGGCATCCAGTGCATAAAATGCATTTCCAAACGTGCTTTATCTCAGTGGGAAGCATCTTCTACAGGAACCAATAGATGAACTTGCTTATTGATATGATATCTGGAACAGTTTTGGGGACCATGTTGCAGAAGACAACCAGCATTGGCTGTGACAGAAACAGAATAGGCATCAAAAAATAAAAGTTTAGCATTTACTAACTCACTCTTATACACAATATGGCAAAATTCTTGCATACATTTGGTTGTTGAGTTCACCAGTGAATTCATTAAATAAACCTTTTCCCTTCACAGGCAATCACGAACACTATGAAAGAATTTTTCCTCTCATTGTAGAAAGACATAAGAGATTGCTTCAGATCACCAGCTGGTGATTCACGTAAAACAGACACACATACAAACTCAAACAAACACTTAAATTTTGCATTCAGTGAACATTAAGAGTTATTGCTGTTTATGGACAAGCCACACAAGCAATATTTGAGCTTTACAGGAAATTCACAGACAGCAAATAAAAGGCACTAAAGTGAAAAGTCAGTTAACTTGACTTCAAAAGCAAATACATACTTACAGGCAAACATTTCACAGTCTCATGAAATCTAAAGGAGACAAAATGAGCTGACAAACTTTTCCTTTCTCATACTGCTGGTTTTCAATAAATGGAAAAGTCTGAGAGGCTTTCCTAAAGATTCATCAGATCCCCTGGAACAGATCCCAGCAAAAAGTGTTGGGGCCTGTATGCAAAATCAAGGACTTAAGTCATAAGCACAGTACAGTGGGTGGCTGCACAAGGACAGTGTTTGTACATGGAGTATAAATAAATGGTGGGGGACATTCTCTCTTGAAACATGTAACTCTTGCTTTGATAGAATTATGGTGGCGAATGACAGGAAGGGAAGTATGGTGACTTCTGTCCTGCTATGGCTAGAAACTGAAAACCTGCATTTCCCGTGGAAGCAACAACACATTGATTGTACAACTTTAATCACTGGCTTTCTCTAATCTTGTAATGACTTTAACCTCATTATTTTCTATGTGCAGCACCTTACATAGCGCTACATGGAGCTCCATTATATTTTTATCTTTTAAAGATATATACTTATTACTTTAATACGCTGTATGATATTACTAGGCAGACTTCCCATTAAATAAGGCCATTTGGAGGGTTTTAATATGTCTTTATCACTTGGCGTCTAGTTCTTAACTCTGCACAGTATTTCTTAGTACAGATTACCCCAGTACTGATGTAAGGTAGTAGCACAGGCTATAATTATTTAACTAAAAGGCACAGAGAATTGAGATTAAACTTGCTTTGAGACAAAATATTACATCTGGCTTAACTATGTATCCCTGTCAACAACCCCTGCAGGTAACAATGTTAGTCCAAGAAAGACAAAATAAGCGCTTACAGCTCGCAATTTGGCTTTGGCCTTCTGAAATGCTGATGACATCCAAACCCTTCCAATGAGCCACAGGACTGAGTTTTACTCTCTGCAGATTGTACATGGTAATTTGCATATCATTCACATGCTAGCCTGTAATATTTTTTATAATGGGAAGGAATATCTTTTACAAGATATACAGCAGATATACTGTTATCACTTCTTCCCCAGGTCTGAAACACAGAGATCTTAGCACTGGCTACAACCGAAGCAGTGCCATTATAATGTACTTTAAATTCCTGTCTTTATTTTAATGATGCCCTATTTTTAATGATGTTTTTACTCAGTGAGAGAAGATACCTGTCTTTTCCCTAGGCATGTAGTGATGACTGAAGATTCTTGCATCTTCAATTTCTATTAATATTAACCAGGAGGTCAAAGACAAAGGTCTCAAAAAGCTACACAAATGGTATAATGGTACCTGACAACAAGGTGGAAGAAAAAAAAATACGTGGTGTATCATAAAGTTGCAGAGATAGAAGTCTTCATAAATTTTGTCAAAGAATTATTTTGTAGTTCTAAAAGAGAAGAAAAGTTATCTTAATGGCAGAGCTAGAGGCACTTTGGAACTGGGTGAACTACATTTAGAGTCTGATAATTAAGAAAGCAAATGTTTTGCAGACAGGAAAGATGTAAAAAAATCACTTAAATTACTTATTGAAAATAAAGAAGTCAAGCTGTTTGCTTCAGCTGGGAACAGTTTAATACTATGCCTTCTGATGTAACAGGTAGGACAGTCACCCAGTAAGCATAAAATTCTGGTCAATATACCACTGTCAAATGCAATGGCTTTAACTCAAGTTCTAAGAAGTATGACACGACTGACCTTACAGATACTCTGTCCCTCTCTTAATCTTTGAGTGGGTTGATCCCAACTTTTCAGATGGATTGATCTGAAAAGATTTAAAAGATGCTTACAATATCCCTGACAAATTTCCCAAACACTACAAGACATAAAGGAACTATATCTCCTTTGCTGTTTCATGAATTGTCCCTAAAACTCTTTGAGAATCAGACCTTTACAACCATTCAAAATAAATTAAAGCCTAATTTACCTCAAATAAAGTTTCCCCTTTGATGAAAATCTTTTAGTATCCTGATCTTTGAGCAGTACTTTACATACACACACATTCCTCTGTCTTTCTTCAGTTCACCTGCTATAGCAAAACATCCACTCACTACGGTTAGTATTTCAGCTGAAAACAAACAATCTTCATACAAATATCAGAAAAGACAAAACACAAACATTTCAGCACTCCCAACAGCCATACTTTGAGTTTTTTGAAATTAGACTGCCTTTAAACAGACAGATTTTTTTTCAGCAAGTTTCTTTTTCATATATACTATAGGTCCACGAGCAAGACTCAGGATGTCATTGTGATCTATACCACCTCTGCCTCTCATGGTAAATAGCAGTTAAAACTCTTCTTTGATCAGTGAGAAGAGGGAAAATCTTACTGAAAATTCAGAGGTTTTGATATTTCTAGTGTTTACCTTCTTTTCCTCAAATCCAGCTACCATTCCTTCTGTTCTCCTTATATTATTGTTTTCTGCAGAAGGGTATAACAAAAGGACTACTACTCATGTAAATGAAACAGCATCTCATTTGGATTCATAATCACAGTAACACAAACATTATGAGATAGGAAATTACCGTATTTAGCAGGAAAGCCCCTCTGCCCCCAGTGACATCATACAGGCACCAAGTGTTTGCTTTGGGCTTCCAAAGCAACTCATTATTTTCACTTTTATTCTTACATCAACATAACTTTCAGACTTTTCAAGACATTTAAGTCCCAAGTAGCTTATTAGAAGCTCGCATTTGAACTTCACCAAATCAGCAGTAGCTGATGCATCTCCAAAAGTTAACAATGTAAATATTCACAGGTATTAAAACGAATTTCTGGTCACATTAAGCAGCATTTTTAATAAAAATCTCCTGACAAGTAAGTAAACATTGGAGCACTTTTGGGTCATTTGGTTTGCACTTTTTCATAATAATGATTGAGGTCTGACCTGCAACATTTTTCATGTGTGTAATTCTAATGTCTACACACAAACGACAGCTGTAGTGTAAATGTGTCTCTAAACATTTAATCTGGATTGTGTATAAATTAATGGAATAAGTCCATTTATTCTCCTTTGGAGACACGGATCAAGCCTGATCACTAAAATACGATGCTTCATTACACATTCTCAGAAAGCATTTACGCAATCCAGGACAGGTTACTTGCAAGAAAAGACAGTATCACTACTTTGTAGTCCCACATGTGCAACAGTGCTCACCCCTGGAACAGCCTGATAAAGGAAAGACTGTTGACACACATCATTTTCACTGTCACCAAAGGAGATGAGATTGATCTTAACAGGCTCCTTAATAAAATCCCTATATATAAATAGTAACATTACTTTAGAATTGTAAAAGGAAGCAGAGAAGACAATGGACTACTTGTGGGAGTTGGTGAGAAAATCTCAGAAGTAGCTAAAGACTATAGCATGCAAGGATCAAGTTACTGAGGTGCCATAGCTTCCAATATTCACAAAAATTGGACAAAGGATGTGATCAAATAGAAACTATCACATACTTCATCTTCCTCCACCACACCACTTTGCCTCTTTCCATACCACATTACTTGTGAAAAAAGCAAACAGGTACTCAAGAGTCAATATAAAATTATAACTTTACTGACCAGTATTGCCTTAGAAAGCACTGAAAAAGCCCATCCATTTATGAATACAACAAAATGCACTGAAACATCCTGAAAGTTATAAAATACGATTCACTGGTCGGTGAAGACAAAAAGAAGTCTGTGTTAAATAAAGCTTCATGAATGATTCACAAGGCCCAGAATTCCCTCTATTTCCAGTAGTGTTCTCAAGCCAGTTTAATACTTTTAGGTAAATAATTCATGCTACTTTTGTTTCTAGCAATAATGCATTCTCAGAAATGACGGCTGCACAGTATGCTGAGCTCCTTCTCTGGATTTTCAGTCTGTGCTGTCTGAAAGCACATCACTTACTTCTGCTCCTGGAAGCGATCATGACCATTTTTTGTGTTTGAAAGAAAAAAAGAAGAACGAAAAATCACTTAGTTTTCCAGACACAGTGTCAGCTATAATACAGGAAAATGGCCATGAACATGGAAAAGTAATGTTGGTGTCTGTATATTAGATACACAATCAGTACAAACGACAGAATATTTCTTTGAGTAGGCAGATAGAACTGAACACTCAGTGTTTCCAAGGTCAGTCCTGTTATAATCAGGAAGCACATAGAAAGATTTGAAATGACGTTTGTTAAGGATGGTCTTGTATACATACACTTCTTATCCTTTGCACAAATAAAGTTTGCAAGCACCAATGCCCTCCTTCTCAAAAGATGATTTTATATATGCCACTCACTGACTTGCTAAAGGAAAGGCAATTATTTTACAAAGATTATTATTTAGCAAATTTTTACTTTCATCCAGAAAAAGATCTTCCTATAGAAGTCAATACAGTACTGCTGTGTATTACAGCACGCTAGCTGTGATAGAGCTGTAAAAAAAAACATTTACAAGCTTATAGCTATTAAATCAGACAATTTTAGGACATTAAAAAGGTAACATAGTTTTATGTATGGATTCTTAAGTATAATTTTCAAGTGCATGTTCAGCTACCAGAAAAAAGCAGGGAAGAATATCTGTTCTGAGTTATCTGCAGAATTATCTTCATCTTCCAAAAAACTGTGGGAGACTTGAAGTCTCAGGGTCTTATAATGAGAGTAGGTTTGGGCCGTCATGCATACCAGCGATTATCCCAATCACTGCAGTGATTTATATCGGTGCTGTAACATGGAAGAGTAAGGAACCATGGTGTTTCTTGATTTTTTTTTCCAGAAGAGCACAGCAGTTGCTCACAATGACTACTCTCATTATGTTTCTCCCTACTAGTTTTATATCACAAAACTAAGATGCAAACCCATTATGATCCACCCATGATAATGCTTGCAGAACTACAGAATGCTTGCACAATTCAGCTACTGTCATTCAAACATACACGAAATCCCAAACTGGGAGGGAATACAACTTCTGAACACAATTGAAATCCTGTTCACTCTGATCAATAGGAATAAGTGGGCTGAAATCAATTACACAAAGCTCAGTAAGAAGGAATAATATTAGTATTGCAGTTAGTAAGTGCACACACTGAAATAGGATAACTTGAGGTAGGAGCTCAAGCTGAGCACTAAGTTTTATTATTTGAGATGCAATCAAGGCAGAAACAAAGAAAAATTAACTTTCAATAATATTTAATACGTGTGTGCAGATGGGAATACTACCTAGGCATTATCTATTTATTCATATTGGTAATCTTCTTAAAGAACAGTCTATTAATCACATATTTTATTGCTGTCATCTTTGTTTGCAGAATCGTCATGAATAATTAATAATTTACTGTACCAGCTCCAGAGGTTCAAATATCTACAGCAAATTCCTTTCTTTCCAATATGTGTACCTCCTATGATTTTATGCCTCACTATTTCAGTTTCCCCCAAAATGATGTATTCCAAGCTTGAAAAGGGAAAAAGCATGGGTTACCAGGGCACACTTCACTACTAAATATTAATCACTTAGTCTCTCACTGGCAGTGAAATCTACTTTATCATCAGTAGTGGTGATATTCTTAAGTTCTGACAGAAGTCATTGAAACAGACTTATAACAACAACCAAAAGAAGAATCAAACAGCCTTTTCGGCATTTAGAATTGGTTTCAATGCTATGGTAATTTCAGCTAATCAGCCAAGAGTGATTCAAGTTGAAGCTCAATATAGCTATTGATTTGACTTGGGAATTTTTTAAAAATTAAGTGCAAGCATCTTTGCTTGTAAATAGTTGTGTAACTAGCATATTCAGAGCTCTAGATTTTGTCATGTTTAAGTGTCTACGATAGTCTGAGATATGATCTGATGTTATTAGTTCCACTGACATTTAAGAACTTTTCCAATCACAGTGGAAAAAAAACCTTCCCCTTGCCAACTTAAAAATAAAGGTACAAAGATAAAAATAAATTACAGAATTAGATCAGTGATATAAATAACTATAATACTATCATTAACTTAATTGACATTATGCAAATCTACATTAGCTCTGGATATGCCTTCTCTTTATAGGTTTTTTACTTTGAAGATACAAAGACCAACCATGCCAGAATAAATCTTAGTCAATCAACTAAAACTACAAGATGTACTTTAAAAATCAGCCTGGTGAAAAATTGCCAGCACTTTCCTTTGAAATACAGTTGATGTCTACCTATGCGCTAGGTGCTGGCAGAAACGCTAAGTAGAGTTTGTAAGAATCTTTTAAATATAGTTTAATTAGTGCTTTTATATTAGTTAAATTAATTAATTTCACTAATTAGAGCAGAACATTTTCTAAGAAAAGGTGTTTAATTTTCATGTTTGTGTCTCAGTTTAGTTATACTTATCGGTACTTCTTGCCTTTGACAATGGCTACTTCCTTCCAAGAGGCAAGCCTATATAACCCTGTCTCTTCAGTGTGCAACACCACAGAGCAGGCAGATGTTTCCAAAAATCAGATTTGAGCCTGGTCTCCATACATTGCAGACAGATAGTAGAATTGAACTCCAATTTGAAGCAACTTACTATACCAAATGTGGGAATTTTTGATCTCTGCTAGGATGTCCACTCTCACCTTTAAAGTCCAGCACTAAGGCTAATCTGAAGAAACATTTTCACATGCCAGTACTACACCAGAGTCTACTGAAGATGGAACTGTTTGGTTTTTTTTTCTAATTTCTTTAGAAACTAACAGCGTTCAGGAGAGTTTTGCCACTCCATTTTGTTTCCAGTTCTCAGACAGTGCACTAAGTGTCAAAATTAATAAAAACAAGAAACCCGTGAGGAGCAACATAACATCTGCAAACATGCAAGACGAAAAAGTGCTTTCCCCAGCAGCATTAATGACATTATCTTTCAGCTAAGCACTCATAAGAGTTCCAGTGTGCTCATTGACAAGCTCCAACACTTTTTTTTGAAGTTTGACTGGTGTCCACAGCCACCTTTAGTCCAGCTGTTTACTATAAGCACAATATTTCAGCACGTAAATATACAGAGATTGGGTCTAAACAGAAATACGCTCTACAATCTGTTACAATTTAAGAAAAAAACAAAGTGTCATTCTGGGAACATGAAAGATAGAGAGAAACATCTGAGAGTGAAGTTTTAGTTTTTCCCACTAAATGTCACCTTCAACTCCCTGAGAACATGTAATGGGATAAAAGCAAGTCTGACAGCTATTCAACAACCCAGATCTCTCAGTAACAAAAGAACAAGTTGCAATTCTCTGCGAGCACTGCTAAGAGTATACAAGTTTCAGAGGAAGTAAAAACAATTCAGTTGTCACTTGTCTTAAAAAAAGTTCATCAATATGAAGAACCTGAAGATAAAGTCACGTTACAAGTTTCTCCTCCTTGTTCACCTTCATTCATTCAGGTGGACTCTTCAGGGTAGATGCATTTATGCATGAGCTTTGTGCAAGCATGAGCACAGTAAACATGTAAAATTAATGGGGTATACTCCGACAACTTCAAAATGCACCTTGGTACATACACATCCTGAGCTAACCTATGATTTTTTTTAGTGAATTTGATGAAACAATCAGAATGTGAATTATAACAATAAGGACAACACAACACACGCGTGTTTGCTTTTTTTTTCCCAAGAAAAACAGTCTATGGCAGATCACATAGGCCAAGCTACGCTCCTGAACAGCTTGAGTAGCTGTAAAGCCTTTCAACACATTGAGCTATAGGCCACATTCCCTGAACGAACCTTCCACTTCCTGTAGCTTGTGGAAAAGAGATCTACCATTTTAGCGAGCTCTACAATTAGCAGATAGAGAGGTGCCAATCATCCTGACACACTTTCTTTTCTACTTCTCTGGAAGAAGCGTCCAGAATTCTTTAGTAGTCAAAATGTGACACAATAATGCAATAAAAAAGGCTTCAGTTGGTAGTGGATGTAATCAGGAGAGTAGAGTCAACTTCTTTTGGGCCATCAGAAAGAAACATCGAGCCTTCAGTTTTCCAAATAAATGTGCTGCTCGAGGGCCTGAAGCCAAAATTGTGATCCTGAAAGCCTCCAGTTACTGCCTAAACACAGGGACTTCTAAATGGCAAAGAACTTTGCTTTTTAATGTCATTTTTTTCTGGGTGCTTTAACTTCTGCTTCTCTGCATTCATTACTCAACAAGAGATGAGCATCCTGATGTTCACCTGCATTCAAGCCACAGTCCAGATCAAGAAATTTGCTGTCCCACAGCTGAATTCCTCTGTGGGTCTAAATCCAAGCATTTGAAAACAGACAGAAATTGGACTGGAATCCTTCCAAACTGAGTAGTAGGAGCTTCTGTTCACAATCGTGTCATGGTAAAACTTTTCATCTAGTACCTAAGTAATATTCAGCCAGGATACAGAAAAGATTTTTTTAATCAATCTTCTCCTAAAAGTTATTACATTCTATCACCTATCTCCCCTTAAAAATCTTGCCAATGCATCAAGTTCTAGATTATTTTTGTTTAGGGAACACACTCCTCATTCTTTACTAAAATTATATAAAATAGGGACACAGTTCTGTAGCTTAGCAGTGCAGACTTTCATCTAGGAATGAGATTACTTGGAAGAAAGACTGAAGCAAAGCTTTAATTATGTTTTCTAACCAAAAGCTGCCCAACACAGTTTCCTCTACATCTCTAACTACAAGCCTTTCAAATCTAATTGTGGCTTCTCCCTTCATCATCCAAATTTTTGCAATATGCTTTCAACATTGAGGACCTCTCACAACTGGAAAAAGTATTCCTGTAATGATCTTCCACATTCCAATCTAAAAGTCACATCTTTGCTTTTATTCCTGCTTTAACAGTTGCAGGAGCTGTGTATTGGTACTACATCCCCCAGCCCTTTTTTTGCCAGAATGCCACACTGGGAACTCACGTTCTTGCTTATCATGATAGTTAAACCTTTCTCAAGGTCACCACTCTCTAAAATACATTTCTGTCCCAACAGTGGTATGACTGTACCACAATAATTTCTATGCTAGGAGTACAGATATTTGGTTTATTTATTTATTTGTTTATTTTGCAGTCTTAAAAGAAAAATAAAACCATCATGACTGCACAGAGGTCCATATTGTTGCTGTATATGATATAAACAGATGCATGGATTATTTTTACTCATGTGAGGATTTCAGCATCATTTACAGCAAATTTTAGCAGCAGCAATTTACTTTGAGTTCACTAATGATCATACCAGGTAGTGTGGGACCCACAGTTCACCCACGGGGAGCCTCGTTCGAACCATCCTTATGACATTATAACTTGTCATTGACAACTACATTTCAAGACCTGTCAATAAACCAAGTCTTAATCCTTTTAAAAAGAACTCTGCTGCTGTTCCATTTAATATAGTAGGTGAAATAATCCATGTAACTCTAAACAGCAATATTTTATTGAAAAGTAGTCATGGTCTCACATCTCCCATTTGCATCTACCTTTTCTACTACAGAATAGATTAGCAACCACAAGTCTTTAAAGCTAATGAAACTTTGTCTCTTACTCTCTCAGAACCAAAATCTAAGAACCAGAGCCAAAATCATCTCAAGTACAGGTTATAGAAATGCACGGAAGGGAACAGGACCGGATGGCTGAAAAAGCTCTTTGAAATGAAAAACAACAGTGTGTGGCCGAATGGCTGCCCAGAATTAGACAACCTTGACAGAGAGGCTGGGAAGAATATATTATTCTGTGATAAGAAACTGTGCCCTTAAAGGCCTGAATAGCCCTGAACATGAAATACTAGCCACTCAAAAACTATCCACAGAAGAGGCAGAGTGATTTCCTCCTGACCTATAAGGAGCTCCCCGTCCAGTATCTCGCCAGTATTTTACAGGGGGATTGGGAAGGCAACACTTGGAATTTCTGCACGCTTAGAGACAAATTAACCATAAAATACATCTCCAAATACATAAAAAGATAATTGGTCTCTATGATCTCAATTAAATATCCATTACAGCAAACCTTCTGACTGTGTTAAGAGTTTATTTCTGTTCTTTCACAACACAAAACAGACATTCACATAACCACAGGCAATCGCAAATGCATTTCCATGTGAAATTCCACAAGATGCTCCTGACGAAATTTCTTTCCTGAAAATTCATAACTAATTTAAATTTCAAAGTGCACATTTTGTCTGCACATTTTGTTTCTCCAAATCTATCAAGTCTAGACTCTTCAGTGCCAAACCAGTAAACCTTCCAAAGGAAAAAAGAAACTATCCATTATGTATTTCAGGAGTTATGGATTCAGTTTTAATTTTACAGCCACCATTGAATTCTGTATTAGTATCTGGTTTATATGTGCTATTCTATAATAGCTGTATTGGCATAACAAACATATTACTATAAAACTTCCAAGAACCAATATCATATAGCAAAAATTTTTACAATTGTGACATTGTGTCATCCACTGTGTTCAGATCTGCTGTAGATATGGCAATGACAAACACAGCCAGGGATGAAAATAAAAACTCTGCTTTTCAAAATCTTTAATACATTTTTCATGAAACATGGATCAAAACATTGTTTTTCCAAGACAAATGGATCAATTTTGGCTGACAATAGTCTTTCATCAAATAAAAAACGTAATTTGGTTTGTGCAGCTTTTTGAGGTGATGAAGTAGACAAGTTGGTTTGCTGCATTGTTTTTAGGCCAATACTACTTGCAAATATTAGATAACGATGATAAACACAGAGCAGGCAGATGTTTCAATTAATTCCCTGGACGTCTTTGCTATGCATGTCTCCCTCCAGAATATATATAATAATCACATGTAGTACAATGGCTTATGTGAAAGTTTTACTTGAAATGTAAATTTTAATCATTGAGTAAGGGCAGATCTCTTGCAGCAACATAAGCTGAGTCAAGTGCACTGTTGAAAAAAAGAACTGGTGAGCTGCAGAAGCCCTATTCATGTGGCAAGAATGGTCCATCAAATGGACCATCATGACAGTGCCCAGGATCTTCATGATTTCTACAAAGACAAAGAACGAATAGAAAGTCCTCATGATCCCAAAATAAACAGAAAAGAGAGCAAGGAAGAAAAAAAAAAAAAGGGTGGTCTTTCGGTTAAATCCTTAGAACCCAGGTACTGTCAAAGTGATATAAAAACCCCTTACCTTTCTAGAAACCTCTATTTCTTGTTCTGTTTGCCTGCTTTTTAAACAAGACTGTTAATCCTGACAAGAGCCCTGATCCAGGGCTAACTGAAGTCAACAATATTATAGTAAAAGTAATTCAAAGAAGCCCTCTGGAGGGCATTTGGATCAGGTTGCCCTAAGTATCCCAAGAATCCCAAACAGAAGACACAAAATAATCAAGAAATAAGATTTTGATTGTAAGAATCCCTCCTCATGCAAGTAATAGCACTGAATTCAATGTTTCTTTGTAAGGAATGTTCACATAACAGTTACTCAAAATTAAGATGTAACCCTTTGCACATTGCTAAGGTACTGAATTTCTCTCAGGGACTGAAGCACAAGTGCGGTACTCCTGGATCCCACCAACCGAGCAAGTTTCATCTGAAAGGAATCAATTCTTGTGCTTTGCAACCAAATCACAATGCAAATTGAAGTATTATAAGTGAGGGCAATGGGGTAACTCACTTTGAACTTAATCCAAGTGAAAAGATGAATGCAGAGGCACTCAAAAAACACCACCATTCTGAGAAAAATCCCACAGATCCATGAACTGAGAAGCCCAAGTATATCCCTGTACCTTTGGAGTAAGGTTAATCTAGATCATAATGCCCCACCTCCCCCAAGAATATTTGAGAAGCGATCCTCACTGGGGAAGTGTCTGGAGATTTATGGCATAACAAAAAATGTCCTTTCCAACAATGTCTTGAGTGTTGTGAACGGGCTGTAATGTTTCATCTAAATTGGCTCACAAATATCAATATGGTGAATCACATTAAAAGTTACATTTCTGCTTAAGAGATTGCAAGCCTGAGCCTTTAGTCCAGATGTTTGCAAAGTGCTGGATTGGCCACAAATTCGTTTACAGGTGCTTTACAATCTATAAAAGACACTATTATTCATCAAGAGTAACTCCACTAAAATCAAAGGCAGATAGAGCTACATCTGGTAGGAATGACTACAAATCAAGCTGCAGGAGTACTGCTTTGCTGTATCTTTTCTCTTGTCCCTAGTGGTAGGCAGAAACACTAAATATACATAAACAGAAAATTTTATTATGACCTTGGAATCACATAATTAATACCAAATGAAGTTCTGATACTTAGCAAAAATGTTTTAACTATTATTGTGTTATACAGTCCCATTCAAAAATAAGTTATTAATAAGTTTTGTTACATGAGTCAAACACTTGATTCATAAATAATGGCCTTTCCTTTATTTTCTTTCCTGTTAACTGAAAGTAAATTATTGGAGTTCTGAGACCACCCTGTAACACTGTCACCTAAAGAAAAAAAAAGCTGTCATTAAATTAAAAGGTTTTCAGATTTCAAACTTATCTTACAATGTGGTTTACACAACTTGTTCTTCTTGTAAAGGTGAATGCAGACCTGACTGAGAGATGATAAAGGAAGAAAACCAATAGTCTGGCGACCTCTGTGGTCAGAGCAAAGACTAATAGTTCTGGGAACTGGTCTTTGATTACCTTCTTCCTCCTTTTTTTTTTTTAAGCCTTTTGAAATCTGTGACAAACAGTTCTCTGTAGTAACTTCTGTACCACTAGTACTATACACAAGCAACACTTTCAGAAGCAGCTTTGCAATAAATGCAATCCTCCTACAGAGTGAAGTGATATCTCTGAAGTCTTCGTTCTCAACAGCATTATTGCTGCCATGTGTCACTGAGACAAGATGAGAAAGAAAACCAGCAAAGCCATCCTGTCTATGTATACAAACTGGGAACAGTATCGTGGTTGGAATTTTTTTCCTAGAGGGATATGGGACACAAAAGAAATACCTGGCATTTCTACTTTGTTCCTTTCTATTTGTTCCTTGGTGGGGGTTGGAGGGAGAGCACGGTGTATTGTCTTGTACCACATTTTTGCTGTTCCTCCTTTAGGAAAGGAACTCAATTCAGGGAGTGCATTACCCCTGGGTAAAGCTACAAGCCTGGAATGCAAAAAAAAACCCCATGGTTCAGTTTCTTACACTAATGTAAAGGTTTTGCCTGGTGGCAGATGTGTCACTCATTTCCTCAGTTAATAAAAGAAAAAAAAAATTAATTCTTCCATAGGTAAATATACTCATAGTTATAAGGCAATCTGGTAATGTGACAATGGAGCTTAGATGAAAAGACAAAGCTAATTACACAGTAAAACTGTCCCTTCATGTGCACAGACACAACAAAGGAACTGCTGGATGACGGGACTTGGTCACAAAGGCCATGAGGACCTCAAAGAGCCCAGAACAATATCTTTTATACTTTAACCTGCTTTTAAGGGTTTAAAAGTTATCAGTGTCACTGAAACTTGCCCTCTGTGGTCTCTCAGTTGGTAAGCAAATTATTTCCATTAAATGAGTTTAAATGAGTGAAAAATATGACAATTTTTGCATGCCTACTTCAAATTCAAGGCATCTATTTTTTATAAGGATTTTTTAGTAAGCAGCTTACCACGCATGCAATGATTTCATGCAGTTTACAAAAAACAATGTTATGTAAAAATTAAATCAGACAAGCAGACAGACTGTAGTCATTCCAAATTGCTTCCTACAGGAGACTACTCCAATAACCTAATAATGAATGCCCCCCCCGTCCCCGCAGTGTACAGCTAGGACCACTGTACTGGTGTGGTCATTTTCCAGGGTTAAAATGAGTACCATTCAGCCTGGTAGCTGTTCCACTACTGCATTCAGAAAACTGAATTAGGAAGAAGAACAACTCTCATTAAAAAACAAAGAGCAGCATCCCCATTTTATGATTCCTCTTAATCTATTTCGGCTGAATTTTGTTTTGCATATTTATGGATCCTTCATTCTGGTCTACTTTTACTCATAGAAAAAGATAAATACATATACCTTAAATTGCAAACATAGGATATTGATTGAGCTAGTGGATTTTTCCAAAGCTGACGATGCCACTGGCTCCATTAACAAAAGGCACCGTCTACTGATGTACCTGGGCAGAACAGAAGCACATGGCCAGGGAGAAGCATGAAATAAAGCCAAGGCAGGCCAGAGGTGCCACTGGTGCCGCTGTCAGCAGCTGCAAGCACAAGAACTTCCATGATGAATACATTCCTCCCTGAAATACTGTGATATTTTTTAAGGCCTGGTAGTATGTGAGGTAGGATAGGAAGAGACGAGGAATTGTACTTAGTCTCTGGCAACACCCATTCACTCATTTACAGGCCTCATATAAGTCCAATATCCTATACTATAATTTCTCTGTGTGTATGAGAATTTACTACTCTGAATTATTTGCTGCATTGTCTTAGAACTGCAGAATTTATGCAACTGGAGTATCCATTCTCATTCTTCCTGTACTCAGCAAAAAAAACCAAACACACAATCGAGTTACATTTGCATTTGATTCTAGTATTTTCCTTACCTTCTGTTTGAGTCTTTCTACAAGACTCAGTCTGTTAACTGTCTAAGCATATCCCAAGAAGCTGATGTGCATATTTTTGCTGAACCAGGTCCCTGATACAAAATTGTCAGAAGGTAACTGGCACATTCATTCATCAGTTTCTAAAATGGCACATGGTTATGGTTTTTCTTGCTTTCACCCTAAAACCTTTAATGCCCAACGTTTCTAATATGGCACTAACTGTTGATGTAACAGCATTAACAGTCTGATGACACCTAAAAGCATTAAAACACATGAAGCATTTTAAGAACCACAGCTCCACAGAATTAATTGATGAAAAAAGGAAGAAAGCATTTTATTCATGGAATCATTTCAACAAACCTACTTAATTCATCAGATTGGAAAGGGCTATGAGCAGAAGCACAAGTGTGCCGACTTTTAAGCGTTTCACATTCTGATCGGCATTCTCATAGCACTTTGTTTAGGCCACTTTGACCTTTCCTGTCTTTCATTTCTCACTGTCCTTTCTTCTGTACATAATGAGCTTCTAAATCTCAAGCCACTTAGTCATATCTAACCTTTATAGCATTTTTCTTCTGATGGATGTATTCTCAAAAAAGGAAAATTGTTCTGTAATAGCAGAGATTTTTCAATAAAATAAAGTAGTACTCAGTGTGCAATAAGAAAGTGCTAATCACATGAATAGTTTTCCATTGCATTTATGTAGCACAATGTTTAATAATGTGGGTTACATAGCATTTCACTAAACTATGTAAAATTCAGTAATTTAACACAGAACTATTTCACCAAGTTGGATCAAAAGCTGTTCTCTCTCCTCATCAACTTTGTATTCTAGCATTTAAACTACAGAAAGAGAAAGTATGAAATATAAACTAGAGGCTATGGGGTTTATATTTCTTAGTGTTAGCGATGAGCTCCATGCATGACTTCTTTTATTTTTTTTTCCCTTACATATCCTACCATTGTTTTTGGAGAAATTCCTTAAATACTCTGGAAGAAAACTGGGCAAGAAACATAAACTAAAATAAAATAAAATAAAGCTCCATTTGTGGTGTTGTACTTCCCTCATTCAGCAAGCAGATATGAAGGAAAATTTGTGTAAGTGGCGTCCTCTCAGAGAAATGAAACCAAAAGCAACAGCTCCCAAGGTGACCCTCCCATCCTCTGAACTAAACCCCACCACTACCCTCCAGATGATGGGCACAACTCAACAGGAGCCATATTTCCAGGCAGGGTGAACACACATGACTTCTGACAGAAATTCTGCTCTGGTTCTACTTTTCAAGCTGAGCTGATCCTGTGGACAGCCCAGAGCACAAGAAACAGAACAGCAAGTGTGGCCTTTCAACCTTGGATGAAACCCCCTGCTATATCCATGATATCCAGTGCAATTTCTTCCTAGAGATGGCTCTCAAAGATTTTAGTCCCCTCTGTCTGCCTAGGTTGCCCGTACCCCTAAAAGTACTAAATAAACTCCATCACATTGGATGCTATTTGCTAAACTGACTGGGTGTGCAATCAAAGAAGGTTCTGGTAGCAAACAATGCAGGTGAATTTTTCCTTCACCTAGCTCTAAAATACCATATAGTCCACTGTCAAAGTGAAAGCTTTGTTCTGTCTGAAGTAAACTCTGCTAAGGAAATTCATAGACATCTAACCCTATTTTTCCATTTCTTCCTAAAAAGATACTAAAATAATATTGGGGGGAAAATACATTCCCAATTGCTTAAAGCACCACATTATGAGTAAGAATATTATATAGCTTTAGTAACAAATAAGGTAAGAAAATATTATCTTCTTTAATTAGCAATGAAATTTAAATCAATTATTTTACTTGGCTACTAGTTAGCAATTGCAAAGTATAGTTTTCTCCGCTAAAAAAAAGATAATAAAACCAATTATAAAACTCACCCACTCACAGAAGTTCTACTTTTAAAATAGGTAAAAGCAATTATTTTTCTTGATGAAATTATTTTTCTAAACTCTTCTTCAACCACCATAGACATTGCGTGCAGTCCCTCCCATTTTAAACTACTTGTGATATTATTCAATTTTTTAATATTCCTTACTGTAGCTACCTTTTAAATATATAGATGCATATACTAGTGTACCTTGGAGACAAACAACTGATATAGGAAAAATGTTCCAAAAGATAGAAATTGAATGTCTTTTTTTTAAAAAAAATCACATTCTTACAAAATGTCATGACAATTGTGGAAGGTTCTAGAAAACTAGAAAAAAAGCAAATGTTATTCCCATCTTCAAGAAGGGCAAGAAGGAAGACAAAGCTAAATAAGGGGCAACCAGCCTCACCTTGGTCCCTGAGGTGGTCGTGGAACAACTAATCCTACTAAGCATTTCCAAAATTAGGAAGATGATAATGACTGGGAGCAGCCTACCATAGAATTCAAAGGCTACCATAGAATCACAGAATATCTCAGGTTGGAAGGGATTCAAAAGATCACAAACTTTTTACCACAACAAAAGTTGCACCTGAACAGACTGCCAGACAGGCTACAGAGTCTCCATGCTCAGAGATATTCAAAACCTGACTGGTGAAAGCCCTGAGTAGAAAAGCCCTGCTGTAGACAATTGACTTTGAAAATGGTGGTTGGATTAGATGATCCCCAGAGGTGCCTTCCAACCTCAGCAATGCTGTGATTCTGAATTGCAAAGTGTTACAGATCAATTGCATTTGTCTCTCTGCATTGTTTCACACCCTGGATTCAGATTTCAACTACTCATGCTCTACTTTCACTGAAAAACAACAGTTAATGTTTTAGAGATTGAATGCTAAACATAAGAAAGAACCTTATCTGACATAAATCAATGTACTACTATTGACATCAGTTCAAAATCTGCAGCTGGAGAACTCTTTCTATCTTGGGATGCATCTTTTCAAGTTTTTGCTTTAAATATTTATTATAATTTCATTGACTAGTATCTTAAAAATATTCTGACCATGCAAAAGAAGGTCCACTATGCTTTCTTTAAGAATTTTAATTCATATATTGAAGTCAGTGTCCTATAGGTGTAGATATAATAGTCAAAGAGCATAAAAGAAAATTTCTTTACCAAGAAAGAGTATCTTTCATTAGATCTTTGTTACGGCTAGGGAAGGAAAAAAATAAATGACTAGCTTTAAGGGAACAAAATCTTAATTACTCTTTAGATATTTCTGCTTTACTTTAACAGAAGTTTGATTTTCAGCTGTCTTGCTTCAATGAAACCACATCAATAACATACAGTAGTATAAAATGCTACTGAAACATAAACGCTTATTTAATTACTACTAGGCCGAAGAATCCGAGAACAGAACACTTCATCAGAGCCTTCTGAAGTTCCAAATCCTTATGTCCTTACAGTCTGCTATTGTACTGCTTTTAGGACAGGTGTCCTTCAGACTAAGAAGCTCTCAACACATAAAAAAATTCACACCCCCAGCCTAGGATCAAGTTGGCAATATTTATCGAGCATCCAGTATTTATAACTCATTGTCATTAACAGTAGTAACCAAATATCGTCTCTTAAAGAGGAAACACTGACAAGATGCTGGCATCATACACCCAAAATACTCAACTGTGTAAAACATTCTCTTCTCAGTTAAGTGGTTATTTATTCTGGACCATTCTGGTGAGGGCAGTGCACAAGTTTTTCTAAGAGTCACTGCACAAGAAACAGAAAGGAAATCCCATTGACATAATGCCACTTCAGCTAGGATTACACTCCTCTAAGCCTTCCTCTGCAGGGCAGAGGGGAGGAAGTTTATATTACAGAATATTCAATGCAGAACACTGTCTAAAAACTGATCTCTTTTGCCAGATTCTTCCAGATTTATGTTCAGAGTCTGATGTAAAATTCTTCTCTGAACCTGAATATCCTTCATCCCTTTTTCAGTGTTATAGTGAATACTAAAAGACTCCAAAAAGCTAACAGCATTACGTAAGAAACAGGACTCCTGACTATTAGACTCCTTTCCCCCTTTAGGAGAAGGACTGAAACATAATTGTATTTCTTGAGCAAAATCCTGCCTTCTCGGAACAAGCAGAGACATGGTGCAGCAACAGAGTCCCAAAGATGACCAAAACTAAAATAAGACTATTTGGAATTCAGATATTCAAGCTCTTCCAAAGCAATGTTGGGTCTACAGAGCCAAATTTGTTTGCATTTATTGACTCTTTCAGTTGTATGACTTGTCATTCAAAAGATTAGTAAAACCACATGGAAATATATTCTTTGCATACAAAGTCCTATGTATCAACTCATACAAACCATGTACAGCAGAAACAGGAAATAAAAGTACATTTCTTTTTAGGTTGAACACATCACCTAAACCATGGATGCAGGCACATTCAAGACTGCTAGTGATCAATAGCCAGGGAATTAAATCCCAGTTCCCATCCCAGTTTCCCTCAACCACCAACTGTATATTGAAGACAAATGCTTCACCTGTGTAAAATTAGAAATAGTGGAGGTTTTATTAAAGCTAAACATGAATAAAACTACAATGAATAAAATTAAAAATGTTACCTGAAGGATTTTTCCCTTATATTTTTGTTCCAGCAGAAAAATTAGAGTGAAAAAAAAAGCCACTTTTTCCACACTGGTAACCATGTGCAAATTTTTACTCAACACAATCAAAAGATTTTTGGTAAAAACGTGTAACATACAAAGTGTAAAATGTGGGTTTTTCAGTCACTTCCATTTTCTACGACAAGGAAAAATTGTAAAAAAACAAATATATGAAAGAAGTCAGAAGGGAATGATGCTCATAAAGTATAAGATCCCTAATTCATAAGTGGTGAAAATCCAACAGATCTAAAAGGAAGGTATCAGAGCACTCCACAATTTTTTTTATTTTTCCAAAGGGCAAGTGGAACTTCTTTTTCCAAATTAAAAATGATTTTTTATTTGTAATACAAATTCTTTGCTATAGCTAAAGTTTTTCTTCCTCTTTGACATTAAATTTCTGTATACTTCCATCACACAGGTAACCATTATAATATAAAAATACATGAATATTATTCATTCTCTCCCTGACACTAATTTTCTATCAAAGAAAAATGAAAATGAAAAAAAACAAACCAAAAACCCCAAATAGGTATGAGTACATAAGCACCTAAAAAGAAATGGATTGATTTATGAGTTGATGAAGCTCCCATCACAATGGAGTCAACAGTAAAATTTGACATCTGCAGGCTCAGTAATGTAAATTCTTCACTACTAATAAGCTGTGACACTCCCGATACTCAGTGGAATTGTATCCAAAATTGCTGCTGAGTTTGTTCCAGGTTTTTATTACTAAGTATAAGCAATGGTTCAGGGTTTTAACTAGGTCATCAGAAATGTATTTTTTTTTTAAAAAAATATAAACTAATATTACATATATATTTTAAAAAAATCAGTAGAGGAAGCAGGGGAAAAACAAAACAAAACATACAAAACAAAAAAAACCCAAGAATTACCATCAATAACTGCAAATGAAATCAGGAATAAATAAGCATAGCAACCAAATCAAGGTCGAACCAGCAAGCTGACCTCAATATCGTATTTGAATCAAATAGTCAAATTAGTTAAATTGTTAGATTAATACAAAGATAATAAATGCTTTCAAATCCAATGACAGATCTAAGGAGGCTTCTGAGAGTTGAATTATAAGCCACAACTAAAGGCTTACAATACAACATAATTAAGAATTTAATTTAGAGCCAAATAAATATTTTAATACCAAAACTCCTACGCAAAGTCTGAACTGATGCCTTTTTTGTCCAATAGATCTCACATGTTACAGTATTTTCTTTTTCCACCAATTCAGACACTGCCATGCAGCCTTAAAAAAAAATTCTGATATAGTAAAGTAATAAAATTTCCATACACCAAAATGCACAGTTTGTCAACGTTTTGCTCTGTTAGATTATTCAGGACTCAAGCACAAACAGTACAGCAGACAGAGAGGCACATTCCCTATGCACAGTTTTACAGGTGTTTCAACCTGTAGCATATTTCCTCCTATAATATTTTTATGGATTTTACTGTTCCTTATGTGGGCCTACAAACAACAATTAAAGGAATAGAGGATGAAATTAGAAATACTAAATTAGATATGCAAGAAGCGTACGGACTTAGCTCTTGCAAATAAGTGGAACAACAGTCTAGGACTAGGGTGGATAGGGGTTCACGGCTTTTTTTTGCTATTAGAAGCCCTGCAGCTGTAGAGATCTGCCAAGGGCTATCAGACATTATTCTTCAGTGCTGCAACTTCCTCTCACAGTACAGTCTTGGTATTCTGGTACATTAATGATGCTGTGAATGGTCTGTTGAACAGTGGAAAGCAGATTTTTGTCTTTACCTTCTCTCTCGCAGGTTCTCTCAGCTTCAGTCATACTCCATACAAATCAGGCACAAAGCCTTCCTCCGAAGCACTAACTCAGATTTGTGATGTCTCCTTTTCCTAGCATCAAATTGGAAAAGCTAAAAGCTTAAAATTTGTGATTATGAACCACAGGCACAGCAGAGGATTTAGGAAGCAATCTAAAAACATATTTTTGGTGTATGAGGGTTTATATCCTGAGATGCCATCTGAAGTGAAATCCAAAGAAATGAGTCCCTGCAGCAGCCAGCTCAGAGCACCCCAGATCACGGGTTGGAAGAGCTTCTTTTTTTTTATTTGAGCAGGAAGCACAAAACTAAAGCAACTATTCTCAACACTTTCAACATTATACTCTAATATGATCCTTTTCCCCTTTTTACAACACCCTGATATCCCATATACCATGACACTGTGCCACAAGACTACTTGGGAGGCACCTGGCACAACCTTGCCTAGTTGAAGAAACCTTGTGATGGCACACTTATCAATTTACAGAACACATCCCACAAATTTATAGAATGGCTAACTGAAAGGAACTAACAACTGCAGCTACTCAGCATTCACTTATCAGTAACATCACAAATAAATTCTAAGTCCTTATGACTAGATATCACCATTCGTCTTGCAAACAACTACGTTTAGTGTGATCTAGGCTGTAAGTCAAACAGTCCACCTTTGAAACTTTTAGTATGAAACAAGAAGAGTTATTCAAGAGCTTTACAAAACAGAACAGAAATCAAATTGTATGAAAGGAGTGTGTTATCATGTACAGGGTATTTCATGTACCTATAAATACAGTGTGATAATACTGTGCAATAGTGCTCTGATCCAAATTCCAGCAAAAAGAAACATTGGAAGCTTTTTCCTACTTCACCACTATATTTTTTATTAAATTACACAAAAGCTTCTTACTAACCATTTTCTATTCCAGCATACAGGCACTTAGCTAATTGGAATTTGGGGAAACTAGAAAAAAGAGCAATTTTCAGAACCACAGTCATGAGCAATTCTCTTCTTTCGATGTTTTTTAATGACTTTTTTTCCTCTTGTTCCTCTTTCAGCTCAACAGCATTTTGCTGTGTCACTTGTCTAAAATGTGGAAACAAAAAGGCTCTTGGGCTCACCTTCAGTAACACTCACAACCTATTTAAAACTCTCAATGATCCCTTCTTATCCACACTTACTGAATTGTTACTTCAGATGATCAAATAACTGGAATTAGGATTCATATCAAAATTGTATAATTACATAATTTTGAGCTACGCAGCAGTAGGTTCCATAAAACACATGGCAGATTTTTTACATCCAGTCTAGCAGCCAAACACCCTACTCCTAGTCAAGTACTTTGCCTATTATAATCTGTTCAGCTCTGGAGATCAATGAATATTTAATCACTCCATCCAAAATGAAACCACTGCAGCACAAAGCACCGAAAAATCCCTGCTCCAGAAAACACCAAAGGGCGTATTTTTGTCATTTGTCTGACAAAAGTCAGTTTCAAATCCCAGCAGCAAGAGAGGTACCCGGGCTATCTGATGATTCAAGAACACACCCTACAAGCTTTCTACTATCACAGTTACACTGGAGTCTGCAAAAAAAAAGTGTGGTCCACCTCTGGAGAGCACAACACTAGATGCAACTTTGAGCCAAATTGATCTTGCAGTTTCCCAAGAGGGGCAAGATAGTGGGTCTGTGCAAAGGTGATGATGGTGACTGATTCTAGAAACTATGAATAAAACAAAAGAGGACTAATCTGAATGTTAATCAAAAGCTCCTGCTATTTCTTCCTGACAAATGGTTGGAGTAAAGGCTGAGAAACCTGGAAGAAATTCAGAAGTTTAATGTTAATGACAATGAATGGAAATAATTGCATCATCTTGAACAGAGAATGTTCGAAGATTCTGGACTGCCTGATCTTTTCTTCAATTCTGCAACATAATAATTATTTACCTGAAGTATATGAGAAGAGTTATAGATTTGACATTGCCAAAATAAAATAATGACGCAGATACAGCAGCAGATAGAAAGATATAAAAGTTAATGTAATTAAAAAAATGAGATTGACCTTCACAACCGTAGTGAAGTGACCTTCCTATATTTGTTAATTCAGATTTTTAGGACTACAGCCTTCAGCAAACCATATTTATGCAGACTTAACCACTAACAACATTTCATTTTTACAAGTCAAGCTCCAAGGACTAATGATGAATGAAGAATGTGATAGCCTATCATCACTAATATTACAGCACATGGTCTTTCTCAAGTGATTATTTTCATAATTAAATAAATAAAACTGACAATAAGCTCAAGAACAAAACCAAGATTTCCTGAATTTTTCTTTTTAACCCAGAGGTATAACTTGCAATTTTTTTCTAAATACTTAGTTCATCCGTTTATGAATTTTGTGACTCTGCTCATCACTGCAATACTCAATCTGAATTAGTTTGACACAGAGAGAACCTTAGCAAGACTTTCAGAATTCCCTTGTATTTGTTCACCTGGAGTTAGACATTGAGCGGTTCCCACACAGCAGACCAGGTTTAGTTTGAATTTTTTTAAGAACAAAGGAAAAGTCTTACGCTGTAAACCCTTTCCTTCTTAGAGCCAGAGCATGTTTACACACAGTAGGGGGAGCTATGTACAGATGATCAAATCAAGACTTGCCTCACTGTCCTCTGCACTATCCTTATCTCAACACCCATTTCTCAACTATTCATTCTGCTTTACTCCATACAAAGAAGAGTAACTTGTCCAAACCCACTCTCAAAACTCCATCATAAGTGTGATTCCTTCTCAGACAATCCTAAGCATAGCTTTGGCGATGATAAGCCTCTGATGCCACCACTAATATTTATGTGTATCAGTAAGAAATGCACTTTTTCCAGAAGAATCCATAGCAGCAGAGGCAAAGAGGCCGTACTAGTTTGCTTATTACCTCCAAGAGCAGCAAGAGGCCCATTAGAAAAACATCATGAAAATCAGGAGAGCATTTAGCATGAAAATAGTTCAGCATTTTATTGACTACCCAGAGCAAGTCTCTTCCCCCAAGGTGACTGAAGGAACAGTTCAATAGCTCAGACAACAAAATGAATAAAGTAGAGACAAATGAAGAAATATTGGTGTCTGAAAGATTTCTGGAACTAGTCTGTCACTGAAGGGAATGTATGCCAAAAGAACTAGGTACAGGACAGTAAGGAAAGAGAGAATTTCAGTTCACAACTGCTGCCACGACTCGGGCATCAGCTTTGGAAAAAACACAGCCTCTTTCTATTTTAAACGGGGATCATCCCAGAACCTTTGCACTGGTGTCAGGCAGCAGACCCAGCCTACAGCTGCATATGGAATTGGGCTTGGGGATGGTCTTCAGGCAGAACCACAAATATGCTTCAAAGTTTGTAGTGTGAAAACCAACTTTCTATCCCGCAGCTGACAGTTCTGGGCAGACAGCAGATTGTATTACAAGACTCACAGTGCATTTCAACACTCCTTCTCCTTTTTCCCAGCAAAGTGCAACAGCCCACAAAACTAGGAACAAAATGCTATCAGCAGAGACAAGCACAAGAGAGCATACATTGGAAAAACGTTTTAAAGGATTTCTCTACAAGAGTGAGTTCTGAATGAACTGTAATTTCTTAGCAAAGAAAAAAAAAAGAGACGAAAACCAGATATATTGTGTTTTCAGTGCAGCACAGGATCTGACTGTGACAATCAAACTGCATGAGGAAAAGAATTGTGTTGAAAAAGACATGTTAAAAACACAGCCACTTCATAGAGACACATTTTCAATTCATTTTCTATACTTATGACACAAAACAAACCATGGAAAGCAAAAGAATACAGTTTGAAACACAAATTTCCACTTCTAAAGAAATTTAGAGAAAATATACTCAATTCAGGAAAAAAATTACAGAATAATGCTTCAAGCACTGTAACAAAACATTTATATTGTTTTCCTTCTCTGTAAGAGAAATGTTTCCTTGATTACATTAAAACGGAGACATAATATAGATAGAATAAAGACTTTCTCAGAACATATAATGAATCTTTTGATCTTGCTGTCACAGGAGATCTTGAGGCAAGTGCTAATTAGGCTGAGCAAAGCTTTGACAGCACAAAGTTAGATTTATGGTGAAAGCGAAAGCTCGAGTAAAATGGCAGAAGTCCTACCGATTTTAATCATAATAGTGTAACAATCTCAGGATCAGAATGAAACAGTACTGCCCAGAAACAGGGAAGCTTACCTAGTTTTGGATTTCCAGTAGATCAGACTACTGTATGCCTACTTTCACGCTCTGTACATTTTACTTACTATTTTCTTAATTTTCTTTTTTCCTTTTTAGAGCTGGCATATACCTCGCACACACTTTTAAAATAATTAATTTATGGAAAGGCCATAATCCCAAAGATGGCATTATCCATCTCTGGAAGAGCTTATCCTTTTGTCACATCTGTGCTGTGAAGCGAGGCAGGACACCCGCTATCTCACTGTCACCATCCTCCACCCCGTGGGGAATAAATACAGTGAGCCTGTATCTGGAGCGAAAAGGACAGAGCCCACAGCCTTCCCTTCTTATAACTGCCCCTTGTTTGTATTGGAGCAACAGGGGTGTGGTGTTCAAGTGGCCCCATTAACCCATATATAGGATATATAACATAACATTTTATATAACAGATTACACATGCATATCTTATAATACCATGTAATATGCATAAACCTTTTTTAAAAAATGAAATAAAATGTATTTGTCTAACAGTAACTTTTATAGTACTAACTGTTCATACAAGACAATCGGTGTGCTTCGAGTGCCTAGAACGGAGCTCTGTTTAGGTTTTCACTGAAGGATTTAGCCTGGACTAAAACCCCTAATTTTCAAGTATGACATATCCTGACAAAAGCTAGAAGCACTTTTGCAGGACTCTGACTTAAAAGTGACTTCTAACAAATACTTGATTAGATAATCATCAGACAAGAAATGAGCTTGCCCAGAAGTCCTTCAACAATCTGTCCACGGAGAGCTGAAATACTAATTAACAAATTTGCAAAGCTACACTATCAGGCATGTGTTACACCTCCCTTGTGCCACAGAGGAGCTGTTCTTAATAAAGGAAGCTGTACTTCTACAGAAAACTGAGTACTATGTTCAGAAACCCTAGCTGTACAACCTGCCACATTTCTAACTATGCTCAGACTGATGAAATTCACAAATGGAGAATTATTCACTGGTATTTTTCTTTGCACAGCCTGGTATTCTCCCTCCTAACCCCACCTGCCTGTGCAACCACGTGTCTTACTCATTAGTGCTCCTGAGATCAATTACTTCCAACCTTCACCTGAATTTAGCTGCAATGCTTTTATGAAAGGTCTGGTTTTGCAGGTGTCCCTACAAGATGCTGCCCATTACAGGTCCTGTAAAAATAAGCATGTTAGTTAATAACTGAATTTTCTTCTACTTTCCGTGCTTCTTACTGTTATACATTTTCCCTAAAATTATCCTGCAGGAAGAAAAGAAAAAAAGTGATTGTCTTTCTTTGGAAACCTCTGATGCCTCTGGTTCGGGTTCAACCACGTAAATGGCGTTAATAGCACTGCATGTGCATTCAGACCACCCATTTTCCAGTTTAATAAGGAGCTGCTCCTTCTTTGTTCTCAGATCATTAGGAAACAAAGATTACATCCACTTCCTCCCACTTTGTGTGATGAGGAAAAGTAAGATGATCAATACAAATAAATTTTTGTAATCTGACTTACAGTCATTTCTTCTTCGGCAATGACCAATATCCTACCAAACCAACACATGAGATGGCTGATCTGAGAATACAGAATCCAAAAATTTCTACAGTGCAAGGCTATGTGTATAACATATGAATTTCTGAATTAAGAATTTACCACAGCACTAACAGTTTTACTTTAGCCATTTAATCAACTTGTTTCCTTCTGTCAGAAAGTACTATTATCTCCTCAGCAAAATAATATTTAAAGATTCCATTGTAAAGAATAAGTGTAAAAAAACCAATAACCTCTGGGAGAATCACCTACCATGAAAAACATCACTAATCCTGTATCTCAACAGGATATTCACCTAAGGGTTTTTCACACTTATCCCTGCCACGTTAAATATGATGGAGTGAGGCTGTCAGTGCAGTAGTTTTCAATAGGCAAGCATGTAGCACATCTTCTTATGCTTTGAGGAACAGATTCAAGCTTTTTACAATGAGTCATAAGAGCTATAAGGGCCGACCTCTCTCATCTCCTTGACCTATGTTGCACTAACACAGTCCTTACCCTGCAGCTCTACACAACTGACAAGGATTTCCACCTGAACAAACCGGAACAGACTTTTCCTTAGCCACAGCTAAGGAAGCAAATTTATCATAGAATCATAGAATCTTCCAATTGGAAAAGACCTCTGAGATCATCAAGTCCAACCACACCCATCATCTGCTAAACCATGTCCCTTAAAAACTCATCTATCCTTTTTTTAAACACCACCAGGGATGGTGACTCAACCCCCTCCCTGGGCAGCTGTTCCAGTGCCTGACCACCCTTTCAGTAAAGAAATTCTTCCTTATATCTAGTCTGAACCTCCCCTGGCGCAACTTATGGCCATTCCCTCTTGTCCTGTCACCTGTCGCTTGAGAGAAGAGATCAACACTCGCTCTCCCACAGCCCCCTTTCAGGCAGCTGTAGACAGCGATGAGGTCTCCCCTCAGCCTCTTCTTCTCCAAGCTAAACAACCCCAGTTCCCTCAGACGTTCCTCACAGGACTTGTTCTCCAGCCCCTTCCCCAGCCTCGTCGCCCTTCTTTGGACACGCTCCAACACCTCAATGTCCTTCTTGTAGTGAGGGGCCCAGAACTGAACACAGGACTCGAGGTGTGGCCTCACCAGTGCCGAGTACAGGGGCACGATCACTGCCCTGGTCCTGCTGGCCACACTGTTTCTGATACAGGCCAAGATGTCATTGGCCTTCTTGGCCACCTGGGCCACTGCTGGCTCATATTCAGCCAGTTGTCAACCAACACCCCCAGGTCCTTCTCCTCCAGGCAGCTCTCCAGGTGAAACTCAGGTTTCACTTAGATTAGACACGAGTTTCCAGGAAAAAAAGAAATGGTACTCTGTTTGTGGAAACTGTCACTTCCATAAACTCAGCCTGCTTGAAGAAGTCAGTATTCATGAAGTTGTGCTTATCTTCCCAATTCATAAGTTTCCTAAGTAAAGAGCCTAAATTATTAACTTTTATGCTGCTGGAGAAAGGTAATTCTTGCATACCTAGTGTTTCAATTGCATGGTGGAATAACTAATTCTTTCTTAAATTTTTCACTTCACATAGCTTTGAATTTAACAAATGCCAGTCTGACCTGGTTAGGCTCACGGTTACACTACCAGCAGGCAACAATAAGCCTGTAGATGAAGAATACTTCAGTCTAAGTTTATTGATACAGAAAATAAAGAAGTAACATCTGAAATCCCTAGAGATATGCTGTTATGAAACCAATGTAAGGCAAAATACACACATACTCCAAGTCTATTAACAGAGTTGCAAAATAAAAGAAACCCCAATTACAAATATTTTATTCTTGGGTTTCAAATTTGCACTTGTTTTTATGTGGATATACACTGTCATCTAAAATCAGACTGCTCTAAATTTGTGATCCTTCCCCAACTACAGATGAAGGCCTCATATAACCTCCCTGTGGGCAACTGGCATTTTCTACAGACCAATTATATTGGAATTATTTCACAGAATCATTTAAAGATTTAACACTTTTCCTGGAAATAACACTTACATTGGCAGGTACAGCAGGGAGCAGGGCACAGGCAATGACCACTCTGACAGTATTTTACTTATTCTTTAGTTTCTTTCAACAGCTCTGCCTCGTTGGGTGCTGATGTGCATGGGAACATCTAGCTTTTCAGGAAGAAACTCCCTTTCTTGAATAACACACATGGAATCCAAACTCCTGTGTCTTCTATCGATTTCCTCAGCTTCAGCATATTTCTTTGTTTGATCTAAACTTCACTATTCACATATAAAGCAGCACCCAGGAGCAGGAGAAAATACAGAGCCTCTATAAAGCTACTGAAACAAATTTGTTACAGCAAGTCCCTTCAAGCAGCTTGATTTGAATCCTCTCAATACTGTTGCCATTGGTTAGAGCACAATCACTTTTTTTTATGTGTACATGAAAAAACGTACACGTCATTAATCATTGAAAAGATATTTTGATACCAAAAAAGAATTGCAGGTCTAGGTAGTGCTGAAAGGTATTATTCAAAGATGCTATGGGGTTTTTGTATATATAGATATATTGACTTGAAATATTTTGCTTTTAGTTTTTTGGGAAATGTTTATTTAAAAATTTTACACAAAAAAGAAATTATTAAGTATTGAGGTTAGGGTAAGCGGTGGCTCCCCTCCAGTAACGTGTTTAATCTCTGTAGAGTTTCATTCAATAGAAACATGAGTGCATGACAACAGCTTTTTGAAAGCATCATAATAATCAGCACTTTTCAAGAAATTCAAGTCAAAAATGTCAATTACTATGTACTTTAAAAAATAAACTTGCTACTTAAATGTTACCTTAAAGTAATCTTATTAAGTAAAAATCAGTTTCATGCACAGTAGGCACTTGCATTAAGAAAGCAGATGCAGTATTCAGTAAATAAAAACCAAAACCCAACAATATACAATGGCCATTGAATACCCCTCTTCTTTGAAATCCAATCCTGAAAAAATAGCATGGCATATGCTTTGCAGTATGTACTGTAATTCAGAATACTTGTGCTTCATCAGAGAAGTTATACAGCACAAATTTTCCATTCCAATTCATGACAGTCATCCACTCTGAGTAACTGTGGAACTGTGTGGCTTCAGATTAAACACTCTGGCACCTCTAAGATACCAGGAGATGAAATGGAAAAAGACCACTCAGCACAAGTTCTCCTTTTAATTCAAATTAATTAAATAGCCATTATGCTGAGTTAAGCACACAACTGCAAACATTAGTTTAGATATACCACAAACATTCATGGATTACTCTTGGTAATCAATTAAGTGCAATTAAAACAAACCATCAGTGTAGGCATATCCTTTAGGATTTAATGTACATATTATGTAAATTACATCAGCATTTTTTTGAATTAAACTTTATCCTTAATTGCTACCCAAGAGCTTTGGGTGAAGTCATTCCATTGTTTTGTGGAAAAGTTTTTCAACCCTGGAACGCATTTTTCTCAGGATTTAGTATTGCAAGGTAGTAATCACAATATGCAAGAGGCATAGAGATAAATCACCATAGCAAGGTTCATGATGGATTTCACAGGCTAATCAATACTCCTGAGGGGGAGAAATGTCCCACGATAATGAAAACACAGGAAATGGAGTGAAGAAAGCTGAGTTCAATTCCCAGCAACACTACCTTCCCCTCTGATGTTAGGAGAAGCCTCTGAACTTGAAAAACAGAGAAGACAGGCCAGAAAAGATGCCAAGCAAGCATTTATTCCCCTCCCTCAAATTTCTGCCTCTCCCGATCTCCTCCTCCAGCTGTATCTAAACCACACCTGGCAGACGCTTGTCTCATCATCCGATTTCTCTCCCTCTAACCATGCTTTGTTTCACATCACAGAGCAATCTTGGAGCACACAAACTGGAGTCCTGTATGATGAAACTAAACTTCTCCGGGAGGGCATCTGATGCATTTCAACAGCAGTCATCCTTCCATCTCTGGGACCAGACTGCAGCTGCTCTGACATAAAACATCCCTGTCAGCACACAGGGGGAAAACTGGTCTCAGCACCAGATGATTCACTTGGAAAAGCCTCCCCTACAGGCCCACGCTGCTCACTAACACTGACACAGCCTCGATCAATCATCTCTTGCCGTCTCAACCTTGTAAATAGTTTATAATCTTCTTCTCTTAGCTACAGTTTTGATTTATTCAGTACTATGCCTTAATTTCCTCATGTCAGATATTGGATAGTGACAGTGCTTCTCATTGATAAAGCGCCTGAGTGTCTACAGAAGAAGACATGCTATCAAGCTCATGCATATTTTCACGAAGGTCATTAGGTCATGGTTCACAAGGAAGAGGCTCCTGCACAAAGGAAGCAACTCTTTCTGCATTGATGCAAGTGAAGGAACTGTAACCTACTACTAAGTGTACACTTACTAATTCACAGAAACTTTTTTTCACAGAGCAAATTCTTTTTAATGAAAACGTGTTCTACCACGCAAGTGCTCTTTAAAGACTAAGGATTAGAGTAGCATATGGCACTCAATGAAGAACCAAACAGAGATTTAAATCATGCACCAGCTTTCATTTAAAAGAATGTCTTCATTCTCACGCACAGGAAAAAAGCTGACTTATCTCCAGGTATGACAGTCAATTTTGTAGAAGAAAAAAAGTTGTTTCTGTTTATGTCACAGTTTTAACACAACCATAACCATAGGTAGAAATTTTAGTTTCTAATGAAAAATGTTTTAAACTCCATAAAACAGCATCTGTAGGCAAAGACAAGTATATACAAAAATGATTCATATTATACATATATTAATAAATCAGTCGTAATGTAGGCTAGACAATAAGATAGTTTTTTGCTAGCTTGTTCCCATTTTAAGCAAAAGCATTTTAATACATTCTCCCGTTGTGTTAAGGCAAGAAAATCACAGACCAAACTATATCCTGTTAGTGCAATTGATATATCATAACCAAATACCAAGCTAGAAAATTGTAGTTAGGGCTGACAGCTCATCTGTTTCAGCAGGACTCATGCCACTGAGATGGTCTTTTTCCATTCCACAGCTACTTTAAAATAAGACAATATGTCATGTTTAACTCTCAGTTTCTTTCCTTTGTCATTTCATGTCACAGCTCTAATTCTATTTAAACATCCTCCTCTGTTGTGATTACATCTCTCAATTTGTTGCAATACAAATTAGAAAGACACGTGCCAGCTTTTACTGTTATCAGCATAGTTTTCTCACTGCGTCTTGATTAATTGCCCATTATAATAGATGAAACAAAAGAACTTACATTTTTAGAGTGTCTTTTGTTTGCATTATGGAAGGAAATTCAAGTCCTCATAGAGACTTGCTCCTTTGCCATTATCATAATTACATGTTTTCAAACTAAAGTATCATATCAGCACATTCACAGTGCTGTGGTGAAGGATGTCAGAATTTTCATCACCAACTCTGTAGTCAAGTAATAACCTGACTTCAGCCAGTAAGAGAAAATGTTTCTCTCACGAATCTCAATACACAAAGATAAAAACAAAAAACATCTCTCCAAATGTAGAAAATGGATAGTAAGAAACTGGAGACAAAAAGGAACAGTATTCATAAATGGAGTTCAACATGTCAGAAATAGACAAAACATCTAATACTGTAATGCAGCCCTTGTGTAATGTTAAAATAAGCATTTAATAATGAAGCATCATAATTTCAGCCTAAACTTTTAGAAAACTGTGGTATTGTAGAAGAATTTAGCATTAAATATAAAGTAATAATAAATATCAGTCACAATAGGACACGGAAAATATTGTGGTTCCAGACATATAACAAAGAAAAACTGCAGTCCTGCTCGCTGTTTTGGCCAGAGGTTTGGTCAGTTGTGCAGATTACTCTCGCGGCTCCTTGCAATCACATTTCAACAGACTGAGAATTTTGTCCTTGCAGCAAAAACTGGCTTAGCAGTCTGGCAGTTTCATAATCCTCATTCCCAAGTCTGTCTTTGCAGACTTCTCATCCACCTTCCTGTAGCTGCTCTATTCAAAAAGGTCGCAAAGAGCAGGCACAAAATAATGCACAGAGTCACTCTCTCCTGTGTGACTGGCAAGTTTCTTGCTCCACATATTTCACCTCAGGGAAGCATGAAGCACCTGTCCCATCTAACCTTAGCTGTGCACTGTTTCACCAAGGTGTCTGGAGTGTGTAATAGTTTTTCCTTCTGCTCCTTTCACATCAGTGGAGACAATGACTCCCTTCTCTTCTAGCTGTCAAATAAGCTGAATTCTGACAACCTCTCGGTAATCTGGACCCATAAATTCTGTTCTTCTGTTCAGTAGAAGCTGCATCCAAACAGCTACGACTAGAAGGTAAATGGTAATGTGTATTCATCACCAAATGAAAGCCTGAGAAGAAATATGTGGATTTAAATGTTTGCCCTTCAACTTTTTTGCACATTTTAGAGTTGTGGGTTTGGTGTCATTTGATTTGAAGTTGCTGTGGGTTATCCAACCAAAGCCTTTTATTTCTTTCTCTAATCCTAGCAGAAAGTCTACTTTCTTGTCTGCATCTCTTTGTACATCCTCTACTTCTATATTCCAGACTCAAGTCTTCTGCTTCACAGATACTGTAAACATTCTTTCTGACAGATACTCTAGGTGATGTATTTGCCACCAACACAGTCCCTCAGGTAAAGAACAAAAAAGGCTTCTGAGGACTCAGCTCCAGCTTGTGGCAAAATTGCACTCCAAGTTTTACATTGTCGCTGAACAGGAATAAATACAAGAAGTATCGTTACATCCTTGTTAATATTCCTCAGGTCTGAGATCCATGAATCATGAATGCAATTTTTATTCCTCCACCCTCAAATAACCTCTGTTTTAACAGGGAGATTTCAATCTTACAGTCTGGGCAGCTTTAAAAGACTTACATCACAAAGAAGCAACAGAAACTAATATTAATAAGCTACTTTTTGGGAAAAAGATCCAGTTAGGTCTCTTTGGTCATACTGATTCATCTTCTTTCACTTGGTGCTGGTATTCTGCGTTTACCTGCTTGTTTAGAGAGTAAGTTGCCTAACTGCTTTTGGTTTCCAGATGAACCTATTGCACCTGCATCACCTTTTATGTGAGTGACTAATAGCAAAACTCATCCTTGTTTTCCTCAAAGCCATTCAGCCTTTTCTCAAGTGCTGTTTCCTATTTGCAATCAGATTTGAAGCACAATATCCAGGGACAATTAATCTGTTTTCTGATGCTCATTGGTTTCTGCTCACAACAAGAAAATTACAGAAAGGCACAAGAAACAGTTCACTCATCTATCTCAACTTTGGTCAGATAAAACTTGATCTGAGGTTAACCTTGGAATTGACAAATTAATGGAACAGTTATTCAGCTGTCAGCTAAAGGTAAACAGGGAAAAAAGATACCAACAGGAGGCAGACTGAGAACTAGATACAAGACAACTTTAGCTCTCAATATGTTACAATTTAATTTCAACCAAACGCGATACTAGTATTTACAAGACTTCATGACAATATGTCAGTCGACATCAAAGCATTCACAGAATGAGAGGGAACAGGATAGAAATTTGAAAAAACATTTCAAAAATGAAGAATCTCTATTTCCAATAACATCTCACATTTTCTTTAAAGCTTTATAATTAATTGGAGTGTAGACTCTTCAAAGCGTGAACGCATAACTCCCATTAGCACTAACGGAAGTTAGATGCACTCATCAAAGGGAGAACTTGCTTCTATCTTTACAAAAGTAATCAGTGTGTCACAAAGCTGTATTTTACTTAAGTTATCAGTCGCATGCTATGCAAGCTGAGTACAAAGGTTTGCATTCATTTAAATTCAAATATGCACTTAGAAAAAAAAATTCCTTCACTGGAAGGACTGAATGCAAGAAATCAGCTTCCTATTATGTTAAAAAAATACATCGCAAATGCAATAAAAATAATTACTCTTATAATTAAAGGCTGTCACTGTAAAATGCTTTTAAAAATCCCATTACTGAATGAATTTCTCATTGCTGTTCTGGAAAAGATGTATTCGGGTGGTTCCTGTCTATGATCCTTTCTTTACTATTTTCCCAAAGAATTACTACAACTTGGTCCACCAGCAAACTGTTTTGTTGTATCTATATCATCTATATTTGGTGAGAGACTTCTTAGCAGGGCACGTTGCAGCAAGGACAAGGGGTAATGGTTTTAAACTAAAAGAGGGGAATTTCAGATTAGAGATGAGGAAGATTAGAGATGATTTCATGATGAGGGTGGTAAAACACTGGCACAGGTTGCCCACAGAGGTGGTAGAAGCTCCACCCTTGGAAACACTCAAGGTCAGGCTGGACAGGGCTCTGAGCAACCTGACCTAGCGGAAGGTGTCTCTGCTCACTGCAGGGGGTATTGGACTAGGAGTCCTTTAAAGGTCCCTTCCAACCCAAACCATTCTATGAGTCTATGAGTATGCAGTTACTCATGTCTTGATAAAGATGGTGAACTGATGATATTTCTAAAATAAAGCAAGTTTGCAGCTCTTTCATTCATTCATTCAGTAAATACGCTGACAAAGCAGTAAGCTTTATCCGTTCCTGAGGAGTGGGGAGAAGGGAGGCCATGATCACCTCTCAAGGAAAGCTCAAGAAATATTACAGATGCCCATCTCTCTTTTCTGATGCTATTTGTCCATTAAGACTAACCACCCTCAAAAAGACTGAAGCTCAGTTCTTACTCCAGCACAAGCTTCAACACTGCTTAAAAAAAAAGAGAATACAACAAAACATAACAAAAAAACCTTCCTGAAATGGCACACAACAAACCATCTGTGCCTGCCATCAAGTCAGTTTCCTTAGGCTCAGCACCATGCACTCTGTAGCAGTCAGTGGCTGTAGGAGTTTCTCAGTATCCGGTTCCCTATTTTCTAGAGGATCAAATGCTTTTCCTGAGCTCTTCACATTTCTCTAAACATTGACTAACACATAGTTAGACAATTCCCAAACAAGGAACTCACTAAATTCTTTTACACCTAAGAAAATAAATGCTATTTTGCAATGTCTTATGTTTAAATTAGTATATATAAAAGCATCATAGCGAGTTGTGATCTGCACACCCCAAAAAATCAAGTTTTATGTTATTATTTAAATATTGTTTCTCTTCCACAAACATTATATAATGTTAATCAGCAGAGGCATCACATTTACTAAAAACACCAAATACACCTAAGCCATTTTGAAATTCTAATTCAAAATTAACATCTAAATATTCTGATTTCATTTAGACTGAAAAATCCTTTTTTGAGTCACCATAATAATTTAAACAAGTACTTTGTTATGATAATGTACTAAAGTTTAGTACTGGGTACTAAGTGAACAGATATCCACTGAGCATCTACAGATATATCAGTGAACACAGTTCAAGTACTGAATAAAATCGTTTTGCTCTGAAGCTTTCTATGTTCAATAAACAAAAACAGGAAGCAGAGAATAAGATGGATGTTATGACAATCTCCACAAATACCCTTACTAAGGACTAAAATAACTTTCATTCAACACGTTCCCACCATTGGGAATTATGAAACGTGATGGTTTTAAAAGGGACTATCTTCAACACGGTGTTCAGAAACTTCCATAAACCAGCCAGATGTCAGGCTATTCTTAATACTGTTTTCTTGCTCTCATCTTGGGAAAGTCTTACTTTCAGCTAAAAAGAAACTATATTTCAAATGTAATTTTCTTTTCTCCGAGTTTAGCTTTACCTAATCCAAAAAAACCCACCAAGCAAGCACACAAATGCAATTTATTGACCATTCAGATGTGTTCACTTTTGTAACAAGGAACAGAATAATTCAACAGTATATTTCAATATAATAGTGAGGCAATCAATATCTGTCTTGTAGCACTCTGGACAGACTCATCCTATATTAAAAAAAAAAGTGGATAAAACTAATAAAAGATCACTGAAGATAGTAAAGAGACACAAAACATTTAGTCCTGAAAGACATGCTGTCTGCCTTTAATTCTATACAATATGCACCAAACAAGGCGGTGGTGGCGTGTGCAACAGTACCTGGAGTAAAAATTTGTGCATCTTCACTTTCAGCTCTTTTTCAATACTCTTTACCCTCAGACTTTAGCTAAGTAAAGATATAATTTAACCATAATTTCTATAGGAATAATACAGTAGAACTATTGTTAGTATTTCCATTATAGCAAAATGCATGGGCTAATCGAGGTCTTCAAAAATATAGTTTTGAGGCCAAATTGTTTTCAACTAACAATTTATCATGATAGGAGCTCAAAAATAGCTAGAAAAGAGAACAGAGCATTAAAACAGAGAGGAACATTTCTGTAACACTTTATATGATCATTTTAAATGGCTAAAAAAAGAAAGGACTAACTTGCTAGAACAGTGAGTCCTTGCCTCTAGGAGGAGAAGGTACAATGCTGGGTATGAAAATGGAAAAAAAGATTGAAATCCATAACAACATATATTTCACACACGTGCATTTACCCAGAAAGACAAGAAACAGCATCTACCTTTGAAACATCTCATAATAGGAGCCCATTTCTATATCTCTATACTCTGGAATGCATCAGAAATCAATGGAAATGCTGCAGGTCATAATATTAACTCTGCAACTGATTTCCATGAATGAAATACAACACATTTATAATGTGGCTTGGAGCTGTAATTGACAATATTGTTAGACCCTCCTTGTCTAAGTTGCCCACAGAGATGACCAAAAAACAAAATATTAGAGAGTGCAAGCATTTTATTCTAAATTAGAATAAACTGAAAATCTTGTACTTTTTTAAGAACGATTCCTCAGAATTTCAAATAGAATATATTGAAATACTTGTTTTTTTAAATGTTGAACTGTTCACTCTGATAATGCCAAAATACAGCAATTTTGCATGAATAGTGTGCACAATATAATACATTAAAATAACAGAGAAATGTCAAAATTAAATTTTTATATTAAAGAGAAGACTTCAACATTTAAGCAACAACAAAAACCCCACATGATCCAAAATGTGAGAAAACTCAAGTGAATTATTTAAATCTTTTTCATAAAGCTTATATAGAGATCCTCTTTCATACAAAACTTGCAAATGAAGAATAAAAAAAGTGAAAGGAATTGCCAGAAAATTTTCTCTGACAAAAATATCTTCAGCCAACCATAACTGTCACACTGAATCTAACTCACCAGTAGTACCTGAGAAGTTACCATCACCTGACAGTTGCTTAGTGACCTTTCAGATGAGCTGTCTCAGTAGCAATTCTGGTAACAAATACATAAATATCTGAATCATTGTTTCAGAGTTAACAGACTGATTTTGACAGACAAGACTTAGGACATAACTCCAGGCCTGAAAGAAAAAGAAAAGAAGCTGTCTTCTTATCCTAGAGATGGGTGATCTAGGATGGGGTCAATAACTATTACTTTTTAAGCTATTATAACTAATTATGTAGTGCCTGTCCTACAATAAAACAGATTAACTTATCTGCTTCCTGTTTATTTTGCTGTCACAATACTTAAAATAAGGAAGCTAAACTCCTGGATTTTCATCGCCACATTTTTAAAGTTTCAAGTACTTTCAATTTTTAATTTCAAATTAAATTCACAGATCTGCAGTAAACTTTAGGCTTCCAAGTAGCTTTGGCTGAACTTAAAAATCAACATTCCACATGCAGAAGAAATTCTGTCAGCTGTATGCCTAAGGTAGGCTGCAAGTACAGAAAGCATGCTATTTCCCTTTGAAGCCCTTGTTAAATAAGATGGTCTTCATTCATTAAGTAAGATCTTAACGATGGATAAAACACCCTCTGAGAACTAAAGATATGCTTTTTCTAGAAGGAAAAAAATATGGTGGAAAACATTAGAAAAAAATGGGTTAAAGTTGAGTTGCTTTCAATGTGGAAGGTCAATATCAAAATTCTGACAAAAGCCTGATTGTTTCTCCTGGTCCTGTGTTTTAGTAATATTATTTTAACAAAGCGCCCAGAAATTAATTATCTCACTAGAAAGGCTAAGAGTTTATGTAGCTCTATTAATGGATCAAAATCAATCTACATTTATGGATTTGGCAAAACAATGCATGGCTGCTATGATGATTACTAGTTGGCAAATATCTCACACATTACCTAGAAACTTTATCAGATTGGATGAACAAGAAAGTACTGACTTAATTCTGGTTCATCTCAGGTCCACTGTCTCGTACAGACAGTATGGGGCCTATGTTTGACTTCTGCAAGTGAATTAAAAATGTAATTAAAACTGTCAAAAAAAGGAACAATCTTAAGTTCATAGCACTTTTGTTCTCATTGCCCTTCACACATCCCCAGATGAAGATGTTGCTGCAATGCTAAAGTGCAGCTCCTGCCCTGATGAAATTGCAGGCAGGTTGTTCTGCAGGCACTGTGTCAGCAGGGTTAGGACAACACTATGGCATTGGTCCAGCTTCAGGATTAGCTGCAAGGGACAGAGTGCCTTTACCACCAGCCTCGTATCTTCTGCTCATCACTACGGCCAGCTCTGGTCTCTCAGAAGATCAGAAACACTGTGATGAAGTGTAAACTCTCACCACCTATACATATCCTCCCGGAAGTCACCTGGAGTTAAAGAATAAAGATGTGTCCTTAATGGAAACACGTGTCCTTTGTCACTGATGAAACATTAACACATGCCTCTGCTCTCAGCTGGACTGTCCCTTCATTTCTCTCTCCTGCCCCTGCCTCTGCTTTCTCTTTACCCAGCTGCTTTTCTTTTTTTTCCTCATTACATTTTGGTTGTTACTTGCTTTATGCTCTTATTCTGTAGATTTCTCCCTCCAGTGCCCTTCCCCTCTAACCCTCCTGGACCTGAAATGAATAGGTCCAAACTGCAACAATATGCAATTCAGATCAAAACCCTGTTAACACTTATGCCATCTCCACACAAATACTTCACTGAAGAATTTAGCTGAACTGATGCACTGAACAGACCCCTGAAAGAATCCTAAATACATGACCTAAGTACATACAGATAGACATAACCACTTTCCCAAACATACTCAAACCAGAAGTCCTTTTGCATCACACTGAAAGAGATAATAAGCAAAATTGTTCAAGTAACAACCACATTTTAATATGAATGGGCCTGGTACCCATTTCCCTGTCTGAACCTTTGCTGAGAGGATCAGTTCATACGTTTAAGAACACACAGCACAGAATGCAAAAAGACCAGGGAAATGGATGAAGGAAGAGCAAATATGAGTCAGTGTCTCTGAAATCTGCCATTTCAACAGGAAAAGAAAAATCAGAGAATATACAAGTGGAATCAACTAAATAGAGCAAAGAAAAAAAGGACTGAAAGTATAAGAAGGTTCTATAATGTGCCCATAAAAACTTATGTTTACAAAATGCATTTCCTATGAATTCATTATGTAAGCATTTGAGCAATACAGAATGGTACACAAAGCACTATTTTTTATTGCCTCTTAATTCAAGAAAAAACTGAACAGACAATAAAGCATAAGAATAAGAAACGTAAAATTTCAGGGGCTGAAGATAACTGCTTTAAACATTATACAGCTTGCCAACATGCCACAAAACACAACAACTGAGCACATTTTAAGGTCTAATAGACAAATAAGTAAGAAAACTGAAGAAAATTGAAAGAGGTTTTTTTAAGGCAAACTGAAACAAGGAGGAATCGGCCAACAGTGCAGCTGCTTGCACCTATGGCTGAAGGTATGTCCTCATCCCATGCAGCATTCCTTTGAAAAGATAGAATTGATGATGAACAAATCAGAACTGACTCAAAGGAGCTTGCAAGAAGGACCACAAAACCAGTTGCATGTATAAACAGCAGCTGCTTAATGAAAAGTTAACAGATCACTACAAATCCAACCAGCTGGACTGGAGAACAGGTACCCTTCTGCTCAAGAGCAGTGATGATAAGTGGGGAAAACAAAACAAGGAGGCACAGGATGAAAAGAATACTTTTCATCTGTACAGAAACTTGCTGATACAGGAACAAATACATCTCTGAAGCCTCTACGTATAACAAAGTGTGGCATTCTGGAGGAAATTCACAATCCATTATATAGTACCAATCATCTGTTATTGTTCCAAAACTCCCAACTCATTCTTCTTCATTCATGTAGTAAAAATATTTGTTCTAGAGGGTAGCATCGTAAGAGTGATGATGTAGCACATCCAGTTTATACTTGTTCATCATATTAGGACTGGTCTATTGGTCAAAAATATGCTACTGAGAAAAGGACTCCCTCTTTCATGGACATTGCTACGGTAACCAGAAAGTAACCTTAATAAGTGCACTACACTCAGGAGACTTTTGCTTCAACAAACAGGGAGAACTAAGATTTATTGTCTGCTCCACTTTCCTAGGGGTTCACATACAGAATTACAGTACTTAACCCTTCAACATTAGGTTGCCATCTATAGACATTGAAATGTAAATGGAAATGAAATGGAAAATGTAAATTATTCTTCAAACCTCTTTCAAAATACAGTATCTTATACAACAGAAACACCCTGTCTATGTAAATACTGTTTAGTAATATTGATCTCTCGGTTAAATTCTTAGAGCTTCGGGTTGTGGAATAAGTCAAAAATCAATAGGGACAACAATTTTACGATGGATTGCAATGATTAGCTTTATTTTTGGCTAAAGGTGGCAAAAGGTAGCTTGATCTTCCACTAGTCAGAATACTTAATTTCATTTTTCCTAACTCATATCACAATTTTTGGATTTTGAAGTTTTCAAAAAGCATGGAATCAGTCTATATCTTAATGACTACAACTAGAACAAAGTTGTTAAAAGAAGCAAAGTCTCTTCAGGAAAATAAATTTCAGATCCTCAGCGAGTACCTGAAATTCACATGTCTAGTGAAAATAAAACAAAAACCAATTAAAAAATAAATGGTCAGAAAACAAATGCCCAGGAAAAAAATTTTGGCAATCAGTAATGGTAATGCTCAAGTGAAGAAGGGAGATACAAGACAGTGTAGAGGTCACAACTAACAAAATGTTGTATTAGTGTACAAAGAATGTTGGTGAAGGAAGGGAGATTTCTAACGAGGTGTGATAAGTCATTTACAAAATGCAATAGTGACACAAGTTAATGGGCCTGAATACTCAGCACTATTTAATGCTTGTTAGCAATCATTAACACTGGCACCAGTATCGATGTAGCAATGGGGCTTAATATAGTTGATCTGAGCAGAAATTACCCAAGATCTACTTCTAAGCAAACAAGTCATGTTGCACCTTAGAGACATCAATAATACAAGAGCAGAAAGAAGCACAGAGCATGCAGCAGATCCTAATTGTGTGGTCAGGCAGGGAAGATCTGTTAAAATAACCACTAACATCATTGAAAGACCAGACTGCATACAGTACAGATTTAAAAATAACTGAGGGAAAACCACCATTGCGTTACAACTAGTGAAACAAAGAATTTTAATGAGAACAAAACACCTTCCTGAGCAACTGGCTATAAAACTGCTCATCCTCAGGGTGGAGAATCAGAGAATGAAAGGAACAGTAATCCTCTGGCCTTCTGCCCATAGCGAGTGTCCCACAGATGCAGAGCCACAACATATAAACATACAAGATCCACTCACAGGGACAAGTCTCTGAATCTGAAGCACAAAAGCATCTCTGCTTCATGGAAGAAAATTAATATTTGTTTTATGGTAATGACTGCTTATGAAAAAGAGCATCTTTTTTTTCTGATAAATCCCCACTGAAATCAGATTAAATCTCCACTTCCATGCAGAAAAAAAGCATAGGATTTTCCCCATCCTGGTTTTTAAAGGTGTGTGTTGCACTCACACACAGCTGCAACAAATATTATTTCATGCTTTCTTATTTGCAATCCTACTCACAATACTTTTTAATATAATTTGTTTCTATTTCCTCTTCATAATAACACTTTTCTAGCTTCATGCACTATCTTCTGCCTTACATGCAATCTTAACTTGCAATATTTAATAATAAATTCCATTTTCTAACAAGAAAAAGGTAGAGAAAGCAAACCAAGGAAGTACTGCACCTAAACTTAAAAACAGAAACAACCACCTCCAAAAAAACCAAACAAATAAGAAAATCAAAATTCTTCCTAAACCAAGATTGGCCATTGCTACAGAAGCCACAATTCCTGCATCAAGGGACACAAGACGAAACGCTGAGCCTGGCACCAGGGGTGATTACCTCCACAACCCTAGCCTGAATTAGCAATTATCCATTACAGCTGGGAAATCTTCAGTATCAGCACAAATACAGCCCCAAATTCCACCACTCAGTCCCCTAATGAGAGAATTGAAACATGCTGCTACCTTAGTCCATTCAACAACAACAGTTTAAACTCTTTTTTTTTAACAAGTTATTTCAATAAACCAGTGTAATGGTACCAATCAAAACCTTTATTCCCCTTTGTGGCAGTTTTGGAGAGACACTGTATCTTTTCAATATTCTGGGTATTTTCCAAAACTTCACCTTCAGACTTCGCAAAAACTGGGTGTGTAATTCACACCACTGCAAGAGTTTTCTGAAAGAAGAGTTTTAACTAAAAGCCTCCAAAGGTTGGAGTCCTATCTAGGGTTTTTTTTATTTGCTCTTCTACGTGCTGCTTTTCCCTGCATGGGGAATCAAAGCCCAATCACCCTCTGCTACCTTTCAGAAATAAACGCTTTCTACTGAACCACAGGCAACAAAACAACTCCCTGGCCTGGCTTCCAGCCTCAGGCTTTGTGCAGAATGCCATATGCAGTTGGCATGAGCACCACTGTACATACCTCTCCACTTCTGACCAAGTCCTTTCCAGAGCATTAATGCAACATATCACAGCCTAACTATCTAAATGCTAAGCACAGCTACTGCTTCACCAGAATTGCACTTGAGCACAATAGCTGCATTCCAGCCAGGTCACTTCAGACTCATCTCAACTGAGGGGCAAGGAGGGAATAGGACTTCACTCTTAATTACATCCATTGTAAATTACAAGAGTAATACCAAATTATATAGATATGTAATTCTAAAGAGATATTTGTCTTCTTATTGATTCCAACACAGCAACAAATTTCAGGAGCAGAATCTGTCTTCTTTTATTGCTTAGTGATGGACTGATTTCTTACACTTGATGGCAAACATCACAGCATGCTCAGCTCTGATAAATGAAGTTTGTATTTGCCTCCTGCACAGGAAATGCTTCCTTTAAAAAGTGGCAAATGTTTTAAACCACAATTTTCTGCAGAAAATTAGCCCAGGCATTACTATAGAATCTGTGTGCTGTGCTTCCCAAGCCACTTCCAGTTGATTATCCACAAAGCAATTCCAACCATCTTCATTGCCAGGTTTCCCAGATTCACTTTTTAATTATTTTTTCACAACAGACAGGAGCCAACAGAGACTTAAAGAAAGCAACAGCTCAGGTGAAGGCCATTCACATTTCACTCCCCAGGTGATAAAGGCAGCATATGACAAGAAAAAGGTGCTAGGGACAACCACAAATAAATTTATGGGAAGCCACCCTCTCATTTGCTCTCTTTAAGGAGAACAAATGTGATGAGAAGCAATATAATTTCTTCACCCAGGTAATATCTTCCCATGCTAACTTTAATACAAAGTCTACAAAATAATACAGTAAAGTGACCGTTCAACCCTAAAGCAAAAAAGTGGTTTAATATTTCCTTTTTAAAAAAAAAAAAAAGAGACTCTACAAAACACAATGAATGTTTGCAAAATAAAATATGAAGGGAGGAGAGGGATTTTCCCCATAAAACCAATCCTTTGGATTCACTGATGTTTCAAAATGGTAGGCGTCACCCATTCCTTTTCTCCATGTTGATAAAATTGATGCGTAACTAAAAGATGCCCACATCACAACTAGTAACTATTACTCAGAAAATGAAAGTCATGCCCCTGCTGAAGCTAAACCAGGAAATCTAGAAACAATATAAAACCAAAAATAAAACAAGTAAATACAAGCACTTCAGTTAAAACAAAATGAGGAATCTATTGCCTTGACACTCTTCTCAAGGTAGAGTGAAAATGTTTCTGACTTGAGATAGAGTGGTTTATTATCACCTTCAAAGAAATACATTAGAACTGTAAAAGGGGAAAAAAAAAGCATTGAAGAGTCTTTGCCTTGAAAACACACAGGCATAAAAAACTCTGCTTTGAAAATTAAATCCAAACAGGTTATATCTGCTGAAATTGCCAACACAACCTGGGATTTTATGCTGAGAAAACTAATAAACCTCATCCCATAAATAGGGGTTTATGAAAAAAAAGAAAGAGGTACAAATATATGTTTTCTCTAGAAGTCTCTCATCAAAATGGTGCATTTATGTTCATTCTGATTAGTCAAGGAAAAGAACCATCTGCAGCAGAGGATGTGAGCACCAACAGCCTCCCCCGCACAGCACAAAGCCCTGCTTTTGTGAGAAGGTGCCGTTACTCTGTGGGGGACGGGGCAGGGCAGTCTCCTCCCATCACCAGCAGCAGCTGCCAGCCCAGCAGGGGTGGATTAGCTGCTCACCTGACAAGAGACCGCTCACAAAATGGTTAGAATCCAAGACAGAAGCAATATGAGATACGTTAAGTCTCTTAACAAGTTTTTTTGGCTAGGGAAAGCATAGGGGAACTTTAACTTTCTTAAAATTACGCTCAATATTTTAAACTTTTCAGTTTTGTATTTGGACTTCAGAAAACCAAAACATTTTGTCATCTAACGCAAAGTCCTTACGAGTAGCAATGTGCTGTCAGATTTAAGCACTTTTATTATTCACTAGCAGCATTTTAAATTCTCACTTCCTATTAGAAAACCTGAAGTTCAATAACACTACGAGAAGATGTACTCTCATTTAATATCTTCAAAATGATGCCAAGCAACTGGAAGGGTTTCTGAAATACAACTACTTTTTCAGATAACACTGATGGAACTAACTGATGGTTGTGTACGCTCTCTCCCACGTCCTCTAAAATACAGTTGAAGTGATCAGATTTATAATTGAAAAAAACTTAGTAAACTACTAAGTTATCATTTTCAAGAAATGTACTCGCCATCACTCATACATTCTTTCTCTTTCTTTAGTAAATTCTTCCAAAAACAAAGACAAAAATCCAAGTGAGGTTTAAAAAAATTTCTCTTTGAAGTAAAACAAAAGAAAAAAAAAAGGAAGGGAGAAAGAAATCTGAAAAATACTTGCATAAGAACATCTTCAAACCACATTAAATGTGAATATATTTTGCCACTTTAAAACTTTTTTTCTATTCAACATCTAATTATCTCAGATAAACAACATCTCCTCTGCAGCTTTAAACATCGGCATCATTATTTACTTTGGTGGCAAGCACATGAAATTGTGGACTCCGTTTCAAGCAGAAAAGGAAATGGACTGTAAAAGATTTGGTATGTAAGAGCTTTCCTTATTATTGAGTAAACTAGAAATAACTACATGGGGATGATTTTTGCAGTGGAGGAACTTGAAAACAAGGAAGAAATAACACTGTGTTTGGAAGATAATTCTCGAGAAATTCACACATCAGTACGAAAAGTTTCATTAAATGGTAGCAGTTAACTACTAGACCTTACCTAAGAATACAGTGATTCATTTAGCACTTGAAATCCTTAAATCAGACATTTTTCTACAAAATACGCTCTAGATCCCACAGAAACTGCTTACATCGGGAATCACTTACAATCTATTCCCACCCTTCCCAGGAGGTCAAGATTATAAAACTTCCAGATGGATACAAATTATTCTATCCCAAGAGGAGAAAAAGTAGCAGAAAGTAACTACTTATTTTCAACTAAAATCTTCCTGTGCAGAGTCCAGAAGCACTTACCCTGGCAATAGCCAAAGAAAGTGTCAAATTCAGCTCCCCTTCAGCTCCACAGCAGTGAATGCTGAACATTAAATTACATATTTCATTATCCATGCATATAATGCCACCACTGCAATGTTACCACACCAGGAAAGAAAATATAATCTTACTCTGAGTCTTACAAATAAAAATAGAATAAGGAAGCAGAAATGCTGCTTTGCAAGACTTTTGATCATTTTGTTCATTATCTAAGATATTGATTTAATTGACCATACTGGAAATTTACAAAGAAAATGAAAAAAATATATACACATACTTCTCCTGTGTTTATCAGAAATACTAAACAATTAGCAAACTCCTTATCTACCCCAACTTCTTCCTCCATTCCCATAGATATTCATACTCTAATAGGAAAGAAGTCCATTCTTTATCTTTTTTAGTACCACTGGACTTAGTTGCTTGTTTGGCAAATAAACAAAGGAAAACACCTAACTGCAGACTTAGGAGTTCTCATACTGGCTGAGAAAAACATGTCTGCAGAAAGACTGGACATTAGTACGCATCTACTGCTAATAAAACACAGGGTCTTTCTTCATTAAATAGAATTTCTAATATTATTTTCAACAGACAGCTTCATAGCTGTTCAGTTTCATAGCTTTTAGACTAGATTGCTTACAACCTCCGCTTTTCACATGGTACTTATAAAATTATCTTCCACTGTATGAGTTTCTTAAGATGGATTTTGAACACCACAGAAGAAGCACAGAAGAGCCGTACAAGTATACTGAAATATTTAAGAATCCACTCCAGATGTGAAGAGTCAGAACCAGTGTTCAAATGCCAAAGTTCAGAGAATAACAGAACAATTTAATTTGATCAGTGAACTGATCTTCTTGTGAATCCATAAAAAAGATCCAGTTCTTTGAGAACAATTCTACATCGCTGCCTTCAACTGAGTCAGTAGCATACGCAGAAAGTTTTAGTGGGTTTCTACTAGACACTGCTTTAAAAATTAGAAAGCCCCTTCAAAAATTAATGAGACAGACATGATTCAGAACTACAAGGAAAACTGGGACACTGGTCAGTTTCAGGAGACTTTGAAATTTTAACTGATTCTTCCTCAGTGCCTGGATAGCGGTATCATTCGATATTCAAAATTACTACCTTTTTTCAAATTATGCCAGGGATTATACACTCACCATTAATCCATTTGGCTTCTGGATTATGAACTATGAACTCTTTCCTAAAGAGATCTTCCAAGGACAATCTGGTTTCTGATGAATTTGCGAGTTCATCTAAAATAAACAAACAGGATATTTTTAGATACTTTTTAAAAACAATATGTTCAATGTAGTTTGCAAAACATTGGAACTACAGAACCAGAATATATAGTTCAAAGGTCCTGTCAAAATCAATAACACTACCTTGATCAGGTTTTTTTTTTCACTACAAGAAAACATTCAATTTTACTTCAGTAAAGCTGCAGAAAACAAAGCACTGGTACCATATGGACAGGACAACTGAAGGGTGTAGTGCTTGGCTATTTATTATACTGAGGCTGACACTACAGTGACAAAGCTCCTTCTTCCCACAGTCTTACACCAGAAGAAAAGCTTGATTACAAACCAATACAAAAAACTTCCTAACAGTGAAAGGATGTAGGTCATACTAATCACCTTATACAGACAGAAACTAAGTAAAATTCTTCTGAAAGTAAATTTGGAACCAATTTCACCTATTCTACAAATTAAAATGTAAAAAAGAAATAGTAATTCTATATGAATATTTTATAGTCTCTGCTTGCTCTCTAGTGATACGCACAACATAAGATTTAGCTCACAGACCTGTGTTTTTCTCAAACATGATCAAACCCAGAAATATTGTGCTTCTGAACATCAGCCAACATTTATTTTCAAAACAAAAAAATAAGTTGCTAGCTCCTAAAATCACCTCCATGCTTCCAAAAAAAAAAACCTGCTAAATTCTACTTTTTGGTGTGTTTTAGGTAAAATAAATAATAAGTAGCAGCGATTCAATGGTGAACTGTCACACTCACACCTGAAAGCAGAGATCTTGTTATTTTGTCACCAGTGAATATTCACTGGCAGCAGCTAAGTAATTCCCCTAACTGCTTGAGGCTATTTAGTAGAACAGCAGTTGCCAAAAGCTGCATTATACATTGCCTGCGCACTAGCAAAAATACACACCTATGCACTTCCTACACAATCAACCAGGCAGATGCCCAGTCTGGTCTTTTAATGATTTTATCATTATTGGGTAGGTTTGCCATAGATTACTGCAGTATTTACTGCTTTTCCTTCCAACATGTCAGGAATCTACCTTCTCTATGAGAGGATCTTTTTGTCCTCACAAATTGCTGATATTAAACAGCAGCACTGATGACAGACCCATAGGAAATGAGCATCTAGAACTACAGCAGTCAAGGAGCAATCTTCTTGTCTTTATGTTGACCCTATGAGTTATCAGCATATTTTTAACACAGAAATCTGCTTTGTAAAGGTCGTATCCTCTAATACATTTCAGATGAAAATGTGATCCCTTTGCAGTGAATAAAGTCAACCATAGTTTTGTTACTGGACTTCATTAAGCCAGATTTCTCAATTAGAGGCCCAGTTGAAAGCTTACTGGAAGCAAATACAATATGGGGGGGTTTGCCTTTAAATGCCAGCACTGCCTGCTGCAGCCACTCCAGTCAATATTAATAAGGCACATCCTCCCTCTACTGAAGAGAAAATCCTTTTTTTGATGTCCATCATACATTTTTGATAGACACAAGGCCATCACAGCTGCTCACTCCACATCACAGCTGTGTTTTGCATGCACCTCCCTCCCAGCTCTCAGCAAGGCCCTGGTAAGCACTTACTCTCTGTAATCAACTCTTGCACTTGACGTCTTGTAAAGCTAAGCATGCAGAGTTGTTCAAATCTGCTCTCGCAAGACAAACATTCTAATCCCTAAATAGGCTTTTTGCCCTCTTCCTACCTTCCAAGGATCAAAATAGCCTGTTTGGTATTTTTTTCAGTCTTGAAGTCCAGCATGGGACACAACATTCCACTTGCAGTCTTACTAGAGCTTTACAGCAGAGTAACATTATCTCTCTTGATTTATACCTAATCCCTCTGTTTACACATCATGGGACCTTGTTAGCTCTTGCTTCTGCCACACACTGAGTTTATATCTTCAAAGTAAGCACATGTTGTTATACGTGCTCTGCTCAGCTCCAGAAATACATTCCCTGTCTTCTGAACACTACTTCTAACTTAACAGTATCAAACAGTGGGCTCTTCATATGCCTTTTTTCCCCTTTCTCCATAACCTTGCTGACCACCTACCCTCAATAAGGTGCTTCGCATCAGCTATTTTGATTCAACACACCCTCATCCTAAAGCTGTTTGTGATCCCGAAAGAACTCCCCTTCTAAATTTTCTTGATTCTGCTTCTGTTTATTGCGATCCCTCATATCCTGCTGGTTTGCCAATCAAGCACACACAAGCTATTATGTTGCCAAAAATTGTCTTACTAGAGACAGTTTAGTTTTCACAGGGGTTTTTTTATGTTATTACCTGCTTTAATAAAAGTCACTAAAACAATACATCAATTGTATACAGAAAGCCTATCAGAGATTAAAGGCACACTGGCTCTACTCTGTCTTCTATCTAATTTGCAAGCCTGCCAAGTAATCTTGATATAAATTGGATTTTCAAGTAACTTTTTAAATTGTTTTTAGCATTTCTAAGCTGAAAAAAAAAATGGAATCTTCAAGCAATTTTACCATGTTTGAAAAGATTTTTTTTTCTAATATTAAATCATGACCAAAATAGAGCCTTGATTGTAATTCCTGACATTATCTTTCCCTTTTGTCAATTTCTGATATTGGGTAATTTTTAAGAAAAATGTGCATTTGATATCAAAAGACTCTAAAATAGTAAGTTAAGTTTCCAAAACGCTTAGTTTATATATAGTGAGATGAATTACACATCATGTGAACTCTCAAAACATTATACTGCGTTAATCTCTCTTAAGCACAAGCACAAATTAGTATGTACTTCACAAAGTATATCTTATATTTTAAAGACTGCCTTTTTCTGTTTTATGTTTATTACCACATTACCAGATAGCCTAATATCTCCTTTTCACTTTCATTTTAAATTTTATTGATGTATTCCTTGAAGGAATCATATTTCCAATGTCCTCAAACTATCTCCCATCGCTTTCTATATTCAGAATGAAATACTATATATTATGTATTGAAAATGAACACAGATCACAGAAGATACACACAAAATCAAACATTAAAAATTATATGGATACTTTTTAACTCTATATCAAACTAATAACTGGTGCATATTAATTCAAAATTACAAAACTGTGTATGCTTACTAAACTAAAAAACTGCAAAAGTAGAAATTAATAGCCTTGTTACTTTTCATGAGTTTATAGGATATTATTTTTGCAGGTTAAAAGTAGTCTAAATATCTCAAAGTTTACCATGTAACTCAGCAAATATAACTAGCATTGAATTATTGTAGTATATTAACTCAAACTCCTTAATGAATTTCTGTGGAAAAAGAGTTTTAACAACATAAATTAGGATAAAGGCTTTATCTTTAATGCAGTCTTGAAAGTGGAAAAACACCGCTAGTAAACTGTATGCAAGCTAACATGTTTGTCAATAACCAGGAATTCATATTAAGTTTCCATGAACAACGAAATCAGCTTGCCAGAAAGCAGTCAGATATCAAAACTTGTTTGCCAATTTAAAGTAATTACAGGAAGCCTATACAGCATTGAACAGAAACCTGAATCTTCTGGTAATGAATCTCCACTTCAGCAATTATTAATTTTTAGTTTGTTCTCTATTCATTTAAATTCATTTTGAGAGATGGTGTGGAGGGGTCGGTCCCAACCCTGTTTTAAACAGAATATTTATCCATAGGACATAGTCCAAATGGATCCTCTTCCCAGGCTTGATAAACAAAAGAGGCATTTGCTGTTAGTTTGGCTGTCCCAGATGTTCCCTAAAGGAATTTCTCTGCAAGGAAGTCTTATTTTATTGTTGTTGCTGCATCAAGAGAAAGCAAAGCAAACTTTGAGTCTTTGAGCAGAGTGCTTTAAGTCTATGATCAGAATGAGGTGCCACTTTGCTCAACAGTAATTACCATGTATCAGCAGGCGTGGTTTAAGTGCTACGTCAATACCTTAGTAAATGAGACGATAAAACATTAAGCATTAACTCAAAGCATTCGAGTCTGTCACACCTTCAGAAACTGTAAACTAAGCTGAAGGCAGAACTGCTGTCATTCCCAAAATGAAAGACAACCTTAAGTGTTATGGCAAAACACAAGCGTGGCAACATCCATACAGCTCTTAAGCTGTTCTTAGATGATTTTATTACACAAAAGCTTTCGGGTGCTAGTACTTTGAATGGAGCACCTCTCAGTTTTGAAATATAGATCAACAGTGGGCTTCTGTTCTGAAACTCCCAAGGTTTTCCACACTCCAGTCCTTCAGTTTAATAAGAGTAACCTCATTCTTTGATATCTCCATGCACTTTATCATTGCACTTATCTAATTGTGAAGAAAATTAGCAGGGATACTTGCATGACAGCCTTCTACTCCAAACTGCAGATTTGTACTTGGTGGGTGCAATGGGTTTTTTTTTTAACATAGTCCACAGAGATTCACAAACAGCTGTTGAGACTCTACTACTAATCTCTTACATTACTAAATCATCTGGTCTTCCATTTTTTCCATGTCTCTGTTGAGAACACTAATACATTTACAAAGCCTCTGAGCTTTAGCATAAATGAAAAGCAATGTAAAGGATACTACCAATATTGTTGGGGCAATTTCCTAAAATCAAAATCATAACTGTCACACAGATATTTCATATTTAAAAGAAGATAAGATATTATTAGGACAAAATACACCTCATTTCAACACAGTTCCTGCTTAGTGTTCTATATTTGAATAATATTTCATGTAATAAAAAACACTAACGAAAAATCATGGATTTTCATTTAGTTTCAATACCACTTGTACCTTTAGCAAAAGCTAAAGCCTCTTTGAAACCTTCTGCATATTCTTACACAGAAGCTTTTCTTTTAAAAGCTTGTTATCTCATATGGAAGCACTGATCCCTCTACTAAAAAGTCAGGAAAGCTGTTACTCAAAGTTTGTGAGAAGTCAAATGACAGCTGTTAAAAAGTGTACACAGACCTAAAAGTTTCTTATATTGTGGACAAAGCAATGTCTAAATAATTGCAGGCAGAAAGATCATTTCTGTTGGATTTGGCATATCAGTAAATACACTTCCGCCTCCACAGAGCTTTCAACAAAATAATCAGGCTTTTGAAGCAGGATGATGCACAGTGTTATGGGGAATTGACATGAAATCCTAAAACCCACCAATGGTAAAGGCCGAACCAATTAGGGAACAAGGCCTCTGATGCTCAAAATAGTATTAGAAATGAAAAGCAATGCACTCTCAACTAACCCAAGGTAATACAGGGCAAATTTCTCATTATTGCACTGAACATCTTAATTCACATCTATTATATTTTATGAGAGTTTGCAAAACCAAGTATTTATAACAAGACTGGTAAAACCTTAGAACAGAGCAGCTTGCAATAACCAGACCCATGAGAGAGTCTCCAAAGTTTTCCTCCTCTCCAATTCTAGACATCCCAAAGTGATTGTACACATATCCAAGACCAGATAACTCCAGCTTAGTACCTGCTAGCAAACATGCAGAGTATCAGAATATTTTCTTCCCAAAACATATTAATTAATCATGAAAATGAAGGAAGAACAGCACTGATTAGGATCAAAATAGAGAAAGCAGCTCTCTTGCAATGTACCTACAAAGCTTTCTTTGGTAAGCATTTCTAACCTGCAAGAAAGCCCAGTTTTACAGACCTGGACAATTTTGGGAAAAAGGTTTTTCTTTATGCCAAGCTCTAAAGTCTCTATGGGATATCTTAGAGTATCTGAGCTGACAGAACTAGTTTTCACTTGCACAACTTGAACTGAAATGTAGGTCCCAGCTTACATCAAATTTTCAAGCAAGTTCTCTGGATTTTGAAACAGACTCAGAGATGATGTAATTCACTGAGCTTTTTTAATATATTGAAAAAAAGAAAATTAACATTTCCCTAGGTTGTTTATTCACTTTTCCACAAGTGCACTCAAAGATTTCGATTTACATTTTTACATCATTAATAATTCTCTATAGCTATAACAGCCAGAACTGATGTTTATTACTGTGGTTTCCAGCATAATACTTTTGAGATTTTAAAAGCCTTAAGAAAAAAGCTACCTCTCCTTGAAAAGAAAGAGTCTTCTGTCTCAAAGTATACCAGGATATGCCACCGTTTGCCCTCAACGTCTGTATTATTCCCTGAAGAAACTACTATACACCAGACTACAGCACCACAACTTGGCTTTTATTTTGCTCAAAATACTCTAAGCGAAAATAAGCAGTCATTTTTTATTTTAGCAGAGCCTGTAGCAACAGGACAAGGGGTAATGGTTTTAAATTAAAAGAGAAGTTTAGACTAGATATTAGGCAGAAATTTTTGATGCTGATAGTGGTGAAACACTGGAATATGTTGCCCAGAGAGGTGATAGATGCTCTATCCCTGGAAACATTCCAGGTCAGGTTGGATGGGGCTCTGAGCAACCTGATTGAGTTGAAGATGTCCTTGTTCACTGCAAGGGGGGGGCTGGACTAGATGACCTTCAGGGTCCCTTCCAACTCAAACTACTCTATGATTCTATGACTTCTTTATCATTCCTTGGACAGCACCATGCATAGGTAACACTTATTTATACAAAAGAGAAGAAGCAGAACAGTCCATAATAATCCTGCATTCTCACTCCAGCTGTCTCATTCCCTTTGACAAGCAAAGCTTTTTGATCATTCTCCATTCAGTCTCACCACCTTTCTTTCAAGCAGCAGCACTTGGCTACTACTGTACTTGCTAATGCAAAGAACCATCAAGTTTCCCTTGATGATTTCATCCAGTGGTCACATTTTCTAGAACCATTACTTAACTAAAAAGCATTTAATTAAGCTTTTGGTCTACACGAACTGGGCACTTGCATGGCAGAACATTTGAAGATCAATACATACTATCTAAGCATGCCATTCGTATAAGGTCCTTTATATTATAACTTTAAATCTGACAAAAAGAATGCAAAGATAGTTTTTCTTTAAAACTTGTGCAGTGTTTCCTTCTCTTAGATTCCTAGACATAGTTAAATAGTTGCTGCCACAGCAATAAAAGGAAAATCTTTAGAAAAACAATACAACAACAACAAAAAAATGAGCCTAACTATTTTATATATTCCACTGCCTTTTTTGTCTACTCCTTGCTCTCCCCCCTTATTTTTCTGAACCGTTAAGCAATTACTCCTCTCTATTTCTGAGAGAAAGACAAAGGAATAAGCTTGTGCTTGTACATATGAAAGATGCATGCTTCCGGTTCAGTGAGAAGTTTAATTCTCAGTATTAGTTTTCCATGACACATACTTCTTTCTCTTAGCTCATCTACGAATCAGAAATTACACCAAGACACAAGTGACAAAATCTTAGTTCACACCTGCTCCAGCTAATGAGGATTGATGGAAGCCGCCTCAAGGTCCTAAGGACTTATTGTCACAGCCAAATGCTTCTGCTCCACAAGGCCTCTGGTAACCCCTGAGTCCCTACAGGCACCAAATTTATAGTAGCCACAGTTAAAAATGCTTAAAGGCAAGAGATGCTTTAACATTTATATGTCATTTTAATGACTGCATTATGAATCATACACCTTCAGTAAGATAAAGTAAAGAAGTAAGTTACCTGGAGTTAAAAGTATGACAGACATAGTGATGAGTGAACAAACAACTAGAATCACCAGCAGCGCAATAGCAATTCCTTTCCAGTTCCTCTGCGGAGGGCTGTTACTTCCAAGTTCCTAGAGGAATGGAAAAAAATAAAATAAAAGGAAAAGACCATGTTTCATAATCATATATTTCTAGAATTGATAATGACAGGAGAATCGCTCTGTGCATACTCATAATCACAGCATGAGAGGTGATCCCTCCCCTCTCAATAGCGCACACAGTCATCCAAAGGTGTGTAACTCTTACGCTTTTTTAATAGATATGTCTTTTTAAGAAAAAAATATAGAATTTTGTACCCCCAAAAGACAATCAAATGGGCTTATTCAAGCTGCCCAAGATACGAATGGTGTTAAAATGTGCTGAACATAAACTTCAGGACAATATCAACTAGCAGTTTATAAGATAATTACAGAAATGAAACGCAGCAATTTACTGTAATTCCACCTAACGTGGTATGGACCATAAAGGTTTAAATACACATCTTTTTTAATGTACTCTATTAAACTTATTTGTAATAGAAAACATTTACAAAACTGCCTGAGGCTCCAAGCATTCCATCCGAAGCCACACAGCTCTGCTTTTCTGTACAGTAGTTCAACCGAAAACTGCTCCCTTATTACTCATAAAAAAACAACAGTAGCTTAGAACAAATGTTAAATCAATGCTTCCATAATTCCTTGTACACTTAAGCTTACATTCTCTGTAGTTACATATTTAACTCCTATTAACTCCAGCCAGACACCGTTTAGGTTTGTCAGCAGTAGCAATGCCTTGCCTGTGTTCCTGGTACCCTTTGAGACCAAACGACCTGTAAACAACAAACAATTGTTCCATAACTGCCTCTCACAGAAAACTACTTTTTTCTATTTACAGCTGGCAAGAATAAATGTTGCTCTGTCACAATTACCTTTGCTGCCTCAAAATTAAATTGCTGTGGTAAGACTGTGAAAAGAAACCTGGGAGGGACTCAGCAGAAGATGCCACTTCTCCCTGCTTACTAAGCTGAGTTATGTCACACAAGTGCTTCATGGTCTGAACAAGCTTTCACTGAGCTCCAACTAAATACCAGGTGAGCTGAAAAATGCAGACTTTAGCCCACACTTGCCCTTGAAGACATCAGCACATAAAAGTCTCTGTCCCCCTCCAGGACTTGCTGCCAGAACACGCATCAGCAAACCCCAGCAAGGAAACGCTGTGCTTTTTTGGTGGATGTATACCACCTCAGCACCACCCAGAATATCATCTCTAACCACGTCTGTAATTATTTGGTGTGTTTTAATCTCACACCTCTTCATTTCCACCTGTTAAAGACAACTTCACTCCCTGGTCCCCTTTTCCAGGAAGCGCAAGGGGAATTCCCTATGCAGCCTCTAAGTAATGAGGCAGGGGAGGTCTCACAGGAGCCCTCAGCCCACTGCAGCTCCCAGCAAGGAGCCTCACTCACACTGCCTCAACATGGCTCTTGTCTGCTGGGCCCCATCCTCCTGCCTGGCCTAGGCCTCTGTGAGCTTACTCATTTTAAAGATATTTTAGGTGTTGATGATGACGGAACAGCAGATGATATTAAATTATAGCACACAGAAGGAAATTATGGAGGACAACTGCAGCACAACATTAGCAGGCAGTAAATATAGAATGGTTTGGGTTGGAAGGGACCTTAAAGATCATCTGGTTCCAACCCCCTTGACATTGGCAGGGACACCTCCCACTGGATCAGGTTACTCAAAGCCTCATCCAGCCTGGCCTTCAACACCTCCAGGCATGGGGCGTCCACAACTGCTCTGGGAACCCTGTGTCAGTGCCTCACCACCCTCACAGTAAAAGATTTCTTCCTACTATCTAATCTAAATCTCCCCTCTTTCAGTTTAAATCCATTACCCCTCATCCTGTCCCTGCAGTCCCTGAAAGAGAGCCCCCTCCCATCTTTCCTGGAGGTCCTGTGCACATTTCCTAGGGATTGCCGTGCAGGAGGTTACTACCATAACCAACAATGGATCTTTGATGCCCACATTTTTTTCACTAAATTTCAGGACCCCTGTCTTCCACAGGCAGTGGAGAAAAATGGTGTAAGCAGGAACTCCTGGCATTCATCTCCTCTCTCCACCCCTTGCAAACCTGCTTGTTCCCCTCATTTTCTTCAGCTCCATCTGTTTCACTCCCACCTTGTTAAATACTAATTACCACAGCAACTTCCTGATTAGCCTTAAACACAGTTGGTCTTCAACTCCTGTATGACAGCTTCACAAGCTCCTAGGATAAGAGGATTGTAAGGATTCCCAGCTTTTTCAAAGGAATACAAAACTCTCATGTCCTGCATGTGAGCTCAGATCCAAGCTATTATTTTCCCTTAAGTATGAATTATTTTAATGTCAATAGGACAGTCTAGAAAATACGAACTTATTATAAACATAACAGTGCAAGTCATGCATATGACACTTCGCAGAGTCCTACTGTAACAGAAGAACCAATAACTCATACAAGCAAGTGGTGGTGAGAAAATAGTGGTCACCCTCAGAGAATTCTAAAACTCTATTCGGACTGACTTAAAACAAGAGAAGCTGGACAACTTGATAAACGTTTTCTGCACCAAACCCTCTAAAGTAATGTACCAAGCCCTCATTATTCAGAAGGTTCTTCTCTGCAGACGTGGATATTGTTCAGTTTCTAAAAATAAAGCTCTATTTTAAATACTTCTGCAACCTTTTGCAAGGAGAATATCAAATGGATGAATCTTGTATTGAGCATACAATGCTTACTGGTACCCACAGTGAGAAAGAAAGGGGCTTCCCGGTAGCTGAAGATCATGGAGAACAGCATAAAAAGCAGGACTTATCTCTGACTAAGAAGAAAGTATTTATTTTTATCTGATAAAATTAATGAGTTCCAAACTATCAGATTAAATGCTATTAAAGGTCATGAGGAAGTTTTGATATGAAGTGATTCCATCCTGGTAAGATATTTGCAAAGTTAATGTATACTAACAAAAAACATTTGATGAAATATTAGAAAAATGATTGTAATAATGTGAATTCATAGTGCAACCAGCATTAGGATTATTGCAAATCAACTTTCTCAATGCAAACCAATTAAAGTTTTGGACTCTAACCTACCAAGTTTTAAAATAAAGTAAGTTGCTGTTCTTCAACAATAAAATACTTTTAGCCTTGCACTGCTTTTCAAAACAGTCATAAGCAAAAAGCAGTTAAAAAGACTTTTAGACTGTGTATCACTGGCAAGACAGAAGCTGTCATTTTTGAGTATGACAAGAAGATAGAGGCATTCAAGAGGAAATATCACGGAGAGCTGTAAAATGAGAAGCTTTTGACATCATATGGTTTCCCCATAACCAACTGCTAACTGGCACATAACAACAATGAAGTACGCAGACAGAGGTTTAAGGATCTAATCTTCTAAATATGCTTTTCTACTAAAGTAGTTTGAAAAATACCAGCTTTTGAATATGGTGGGTTATATATAATACTATCTATAATATTATTATGGATTTTACAACCTAACTCTAATGAATCAGAAAAAGGCTGCTAAAAGCATAATACAATTGCAAGTATTCTCATTATTTAAAGTGCCATGTTCACAAAACATGTAATTGCACTGCTGCCAAAAACAAGGCTTAAATAATATATATTTTTGATCCGTGATTGAGTAATATCTTACTAAAACACAGCTACAAACAGAAAAATCCACTAAAATCCACACACAAAAATGTACAGCAATGTATAGAACCTAATGCTTTTAGCCTATTCCTGACAAATGCTAAAACCCTCATCTTACCATGAGCTTTTAATCCCTACCATGAGGGAATTCAATGTATGCAACCGAAGGCAGGTTGTAGCCTAAGAGCTTAAACCTTCTGCTCTGTGATTGTCTCCATTTAATCTCTGTTGAAAAGACCCCCTAAAAGAAAAGAAATAACTTGCTGTCAGACTGGTTTGATGAAAAAAGGTATTGCAAGTGTAATTAAGTGATCACACCAAATCTTGCAATGGTAACTGAAAAAAAACAGGCTAAAACTAAAATCTGCAGACTTGACATGAGAGGGATGACAGGCTGAGGCTGTCAAAGGAGAGCATGAGTCATTTCAACCTTTCAGCATCCCTCTGTGCTAAATCCCAGTGGCCACTGAAAAAAAAGATATTCCAGAGGGAAATGCTGAAAAACTATCATCTCCAGGAAATACATAAAGCAAATAAATATCAAATACGCTGAAGCATCTTCTCTCTCCTTCTCTAGATTAATTTCTATATACATGCTTCTTCAGACATTATTTATTGACTAATGATGAACTGATTCACTACAAGCACGAAAATCTTAAAAGTATTAGCAGGACATAGCTTTGAATTTCACAGCCTATGGCATGTAACCTCATCGAGTATTTTCTGAGCAGTTATTTTTGAACAAAATACAGGGTCTGATGTGGATTTTTCATTTTGAAATTAAAAAAACTATAAAATTATCTCCATAATGGCTGTTACACCTGAATGTAACAAGAAGATATAACCCAAGTTAATATTGCAATAGAGATAACAACATAAAATTAATTTCCATTAAATGTATTTCATAAAGAAATACTTTTTTTCCCTTGACACATAAATGTAAATGCTTATAATTTAAGGGTTGTTTTCTTTTAAGTAGTATTGGGGATATTGATTTGGGAGAAAGGATCACTTAAAATTAATAGAAGAAGTAACTTAAAAAAATAAAAAAACTTCATATATTTCCATATTTTTACCTGAATAAACTTAAAATCTTTCTTGTAAGCAGCACAACCAGAAAAAAACCCACAGCTTCCTTCCTAAAGCTGATCGAGTTGCACAGCTTTATTGTTAATCAATGAGGATAAAAAGCCTTTAAGACATAATTTTTCTAGCACATGTGTACAACTAAGCAGACAACAAAAGGTCAGAAAATACTGCTGTAACATGCTGCATTAATAAGTCGGGGGGGTTGAATTATTTTAATAGAATTTCCTGATGCCTTGGAAATCGTAAAACCACTAAAATCGTAAACCACTATACAATCTCTACCATGGAAATAATGACAGAAGCCATAGGAGACTGCCTGGTGCAAGCAGGCACACTGAAGGGCACTGGCTAAAGCCTGGGGACTAAGGAATTCCACTGCCAGGCTTTTCCAGAAGAAGCAGGTTAGTTAAAGGGCAGCATCCCTTTTGGGAGGAGAAATGAAAAACAAACTCTCAGAGACGTGTTAACCCTGAGAGTGGCATTTAATTGAAGTGCTTTTTCTCACAGAATATCTGCCCATGCTGCGATCAACCTAGCTGATAAGCGGTGTGATGAGCCAAATATAGAAAAGATGCATTTATCTCTAAAAATGACAAGAATGCCACTATTTTTAACTCTTTCTGCTGTGTACAGCCGGGTAGAGCTCAAAGTGGAGATTCAACAGTCTGGAGTGTCCTTTACCAGATTTACATGCTCAGTTCTACAAGTGTGCAGATGCATTTTGGCATTTAGCCCTTGATTGTGAGTATGTGAAACAGAAAACCCATCAGCACTGAGCTGCAACAGTGTCTGGTGGTTGCCTGCTTTTGTGTTGCGACACGAAGGGTAGATGAAGGATCTTAGAGGAGCCACGGGTTGTAGCAGTTGCTGTCAGCATAGCATCTTCTTGAAGCCTTGAATGGATCATCACCTGGACAAAGCCTACAGAAGAAAGTTCTAAGATGAATAACAGCCTTCTCTTATTTTGCCAAGAATTTCAGGAGCAAAGTGCATTAGAGTAAGAAAAGCAAATGTAATTTGTTTTGCAGTAGGAATGAGAATGAGTCTCTGTAGCTCAGATGTAATCGCCACAATATCGTTTAATGACTCCTCCAGCATCTACTTCATTAAACTCTAGCATTTGCATTCCCCAAACATGAAGAAAAGGTGATAAATGTAAAAAGACAGTTTTATGTTGTATCTCAGGTGTTTTAAAAGACAGAACCAGGCTACTTATAATAAAAAGATTGCAATCTTTCCAGAGTTCTTTATATAGCTGGTCCTGCATCTGAATTAAAGACTACCTGCCTTGATTTTGCAGTGTACTATTTGCAGGAAAATTACCACAGCAAGCACTTAGAATTTGTGATGAAATGATTGCATCCATTCCTTCCCAGCTGTTTTTGAATAATCCCATGGCCTAGATAGCAAGAGAGACTAAAAGACAGATCCACAAAGTGGCACAGGATAGTTAGAGCCATTTGCATAAGTACCTATCATTTTCATCCCTCATGCTCCCTTTACAATTCTCTGTGTTATCCTATTGCTCCAGTTCGTGTCTGAATGATTATGGTCATACAATTACTTTCCCTGGTCAATATCTTTATTCATCAAAATGTTGGCATTTCTTTTCAAAGTCATTGTAAAATGCCAATTTCACAGGAATGCATGACTCTGTCAGCTCTGTGGATAACGGGCATTTTAAAAAGAGAGCAGCTTGTTAGCAATTACTCTGCTTAGAACAGGTGCGGGATTTGGATTTGTCTTCATATTTTTACTTCTATGTGCTGCACTGGTAAGAGAAATCCCACCTTTTGGAGGGATTTCTCTTACTAGTGCAGCTCAGAGAAATAAAAACAGCCCAATACAAAACAAATAAAACAAGCATATAAGTCATTCTGAGTAGTGTTAATCACCCACACTGGTTATGTATTTTCTTAACCTTGCAAAACATTTTGTGCTTTTTTTGGGCCTTGATCATTTTTGATGTAAGCAGAGATTTTTTTTTTCCTAGACCTGCAAGTGTCCATTCACGAACTGAATTTGGGTAATTTTTGGTATTTTGGAACAGCTTTGTCAGCACCCTTAGTTCCAACTACTCACAAAAGAGATCAGAACATTTGTGGAAACTATTTAACGTATTATGGCTAGCATTAAGAATGCATTTCACATCTTCCAGCTCATTTTGCAGTGTACCTTGTAACATTTACTCAAACACAATGAGCTAGCTATTACACTAGACAAACAAGTAAAAGCCTAACTTCTAAAGCTTTCTACCAAAATTCCTGTTCCAGGTCTCATCACAGCAGACAATTTTAAAATTTTGATCAATACTTATACATGCAATAAATACAAAAGCGGGGAGAAAATGGGATCAGCACAACCAATCAAAAAAGCATGACACATGTACAAGTTAAACTTTGTGGCCATCAACTTTTTATTTATGAACACAACAGTATTGACATTCGCAGCATAGAAAAACAAGGGGGAAATAAAACCAAATTATCAGGGTGCATGATACTAAAAGAAATATGTAAAATGCAAGTCATGAAATATAATGCCATAAGGACTGTCGAGTAGCTAGGGCAGAGGGAGACTTTGACAAAGTAACAATGGATGGCAAAACTCATTTATATTTGAAATGAAAACCAGTGATGATGCAGAGACAACCTACAGCAGGCAAGGAAATTTCTTTGGCTTTTGGGAGCTGAATGGAATATAACACACTTCTATGAAGAGGTATAACGCCATGTAAAGTTATTGCAGCATCAGAGGGAACTTCATTGACACTCACTATTTCAAAGCTGTTGTCTCTTTTCATCCTGTGTTCAGTCTGTTAGTTTGTTTCTAATAAGTTTCAGAAGTAAAAATACTGGACTCTTTCAGACCCAGCAGAAATACTTGAAGAATTAAGGAGAAAACAATGTACTGGCAAGATGTAAGTAAGTACCTTGAGACTCAAAAGTACTCATGCACATCAAAGCTACAGATGGCCATCTATGGGGATTTTTGCAAGTTCCTAAGTGGAATTTGCCATCATTAAAGAAAATTCATAATGTATTTTACTAAAGCAAGTAATGACAAGGACAGAAAATGATGGCAACGAAGCAGGCACAAACATGATTTTATTGCAGGTGACTATGATGCAAAGGAAGAAGACTTTAAGAATACTGGCACAGTCATTTATGGTCAAAAAGGTATTTTCACAAATTCCTATTGATACAAATTTTAATGAAATGTCAAAAGATAGTAATATATTTCTTCCATTTTTAGTATGTTGAAGAAAAATCACCCCATCAAGTAAAATCTCTCAAAAAAAGACATACAAAAATGGATGAACACAGTTGTATACATGTTCATCCTTCTACAGATACAACAAAATTGTTTGCTAGATTTTGTCCTTTTCATTACTCAGAAACTAAATTGTACTTTGTCTGATTTGCTTTAAAAAAATAAAAAAGCTTTTAAGTGTATTTTTATTTTTCAACATACTTCAAGGTCCCATAACACATGATTTTTAAAACTGACATAGCTTATTTTGGCACTAATGAGTGGATCTGTTTGACAACATATCATTACACTTCACTGAAGGTTAGAAAAACAGGAAAGGTTACTACACTGAAGCAATATTATATAAGTCAAATTCAGGTTTATGCCAGTTAATTCTACAACTTAAATTGAATACAGTGCTCCTATATTTAATGGAATAAAACCAAGCTATGCACTGGAGTATAACTTTAAATTAACACCACTAAAAGAATCAAAATTGCCTTTTGGAGTTTCTCATTGTTCAGTTATTTGTATACATGCTTAGTTTTATGCCATTTAGGAGTTCTGGATTTGACAAAAACATATTTTTAGATGAGTGATATCAAATCTAGAGTTTCCAAAACATGGAACAAATTTGTAAAGGTTATTTTGCAAATTCACATCAATATTTTTCTATTTGTTTTCTCATCTACAGAAAAGTTACTTGCAAATAAAACAATTTAAATCCAAACGTGCCTTAATAAGCCTTTGTGTGCACATATATATGTATACACATATATGTATCATTGAATATATAAACAGATAAATATTATTCAAGGCAACATTCTTTTAAATAAATTAAAATGTAAATAATGTAAAGAGCATCAGTACCAGCAAAGTGTGTACTGTAATCTCTGCTTTTAGGGGGATCTAAGGTAGTAAAAAGTTAGATGAGTTTCCCAAGGTCATGTGAGAATGGTAAACCAGCATCTCTTTATATAAATATTTGTGAACAAAAATATAGCAAACAAAATTAGTTGGCTATTATCATTGGGCTTTGATTAGGAATTTAGTTTTTCACAATCTTTCATTATTAAGATGCTTTTCAAATAAACTTAAAGCAGAGGAATATTATGATTCATAAGGAATAAAGATATGTTTTTATCCTCCATTTTTTTAGGGGGAAAAAGACCAGAGAGGTGATCAGGAAATGTGTAGACTGGATAATACATTTTATGCTATATAGAGATAATACATACAATAACCCAGTGGAACCAAGGTCGTAATTCACTTAAAAATGACATTTTTTGTACACATATACACAGAGCTTATAAAAAAGCATGACTATGGATGAACAAATCATCTCCCTACACATACTCTCCTCAAATAAAAAGCAAAGGTAGTACTAGGAGAAAAAAAATATCAGGAATTTCTTGGCTGTTCTGAACAATTAATTGATTTCCACGGTATACTTCAGGATAATGTAAAAATCCAACTCTTTTCCTCTGCAAAGTCTTCTTACCTTGATGGCCAACCCTATCTACATAAAATACCAAAGGCCCTTTATCCATTATGTTTCATGGGGAAATGTAAGTCACCCAATAATTTGGTAGCTTTCGACTGAATTAAGGAAAATGGGAGTTCCTCATGGTGGGACACAGAGCTTTCTTCTTCGCTAGCTCCTAAGACAGTTCTGCCACACAGGCATGTCCACCAACACCTAGGCTAGGGCAAGCTTCATTAAAGGAACCAGGGGAAAAAAAAAAAACATTAAGACCTTTAAAACACGATTTTTGGCTAAACAATCTTCATAGAATCATAGAATGGTTTGGGTTGGAAGGGACTTTAAAGCCCATCCAGTTCCAACCGCCCTGCCATGGGCAGGGACACCTCCCACCAGACCAGGCTGCTCAAGGCCCCATCCAACCTGGCCTTGAACACTTCCAGGGATGGGGCACCCACAACTTCCCTGGGCAACCTGTGCCAGTGTCTCACCACCCTCATTGGGAAGAATTTCTTCCTAATGTCTAATTTAAATCTTCCCCGTTCCCATTTAAAGCCGCTCCCCTTCATCCTGTCACTACTTGCACTTGTAAAAAGCCCTTTCCCAGCCTTCCCATACCCCCCTTCAGGTACTGAAAGGCTGATATAAGGTCTGCCTGGAGCCTTCTCTACTCCAGGCTGAATAACCCCAACTCTCTCAGTCTGTCCTCACAGCAGAGGTGCTCCACCTCTCTGACCATCTTTGTGGCCTCCCCTGGACCCACTCCAACAGTTCCATATCGTTCTTATGTCAGGGATTCCAGAACTGGACACAATAATCCAGATGGGGTCTCACAAGAGCAGAGTAGAGGGGGAGAATCCCCTCCTTCGCCCTGCTGGCCACGCTTCCTGCGATGCAGCCCAGGACACAGCTGGCCTTCTGGGCTGCAAGTGCACATTGCCAGTTCATGTGAAGTTTCTCATCACTCCCAAGTCCAAGGCCTTCAGGGCTGCTCTCAATCACATCATCCCCCAGCCTGTATTGAAACTGCAGATTGCCCTGACCCAGGAATAGGACCTTCCACTTGGCCTTGTTAAACCTCATGAGGTGTACAGAAGCTCGCTTCTCCAGCTTGTCAAGTTAAAATACTCCGTTGCTTCAGGTTTCGAGATTTGATTCATCAACACATTTTCCAGGTAACCATGTGATCTCTCTCTGTATTGGTTTAGATCTCATTTGATTCGGCTGAAAGATTTTGAGATGTCGAAGGGTGATCCTGCTAGGTTCCCCTTGGCTGCCAGTTTGTTAATGCACTGAGGGGGCCTTTCAGACAAGCGTGCTGCACTGGGTCTGGCTGCAATGGACATAACTTTCTTTAATATTTGTGTTAATAAAGTTGAGAGCGTATCACTGAAAATCTCAGAGATTTTGGCAGAATTCCATCCAAACTAGGAGTTTTGACTTAGAGCAAGAAATGAATGGCACTTTTCATTTCCCCAGAATATATCTTCTTCCTAGCTGATTCTCATGACAAATAAGGCAAGGATGATTTTTATAAAATACATATTATCTACTTCTTCTTGGTTTCTTGTCATTTTGAGAGCTGGCAAAGTTATAATTAGAAATCAGTTAAACACAGAGAGAGAAAGAAGACAAAGATCTTACTGATGCAGAGGTGGGTACCTGGCCATTGGCAGAGCTGTTACATTAAATTGGACAAAAAGTTCAAAACAGACTTGTCACTGAATTGTCCATTAATACATCAAAGGTAATTCGATGTCTACATATCCAGTACTCACAATAGATACTCAGTTCAAAATCTCTCCTTGGCTTCGAGCTTTAATAAAAGAGCTAAATAATTCCTTCAGATCCATTTCAACAATTCCTACCGAAATATCTGGATGCAGAGGACAACATTTGACTCAAATGAAGGTGCTTGGCTACAAGACAGGCTATAATGATGTGGTTTTCTTAGGTACACTTACAGAGATATACTGTAGGTTTTAAAGGAAACGGATTCTTGGGATATTCCATGATTCTCCAGAATAATAACTAAAGAAGCGTCAACCTTTGTGGTTTTGTTTTTTAAACTTGTCAGGAGTTGCTTATTTTTCAATGAGACTGAATGAACATATTCAGTCTGTCCTTAAAAATGAGCTACGAGAAGTTAGAATCCAGACCTATATGGACAACTAATCTCAATTTCTTATTTATTAAGCTACAAAAGGAGAGGTTTTCTCAGATTCATGCCATGCAAAAAAGGGGTTCATAAGTAATCTTGAATGCTCACAAAATACAAAGCATTTTCAGAGAAGAGATGGGAAAAACCAAACTAAAACAAACAACCACCCACAGAACGTAAATGTGGATTTCTTCACAGATAAGTAGCAATGATTAACGAATGTCTTTTCAAATTTATCGAAACCTGCCAATGATTATTTTCTAGCTAATTCACAAAGAGGAATGGTATCATTAGTGCTGGTGTAGTTAATATTCCACTTGTACAGGAAAATGTCCTTCTTTGCATTTTCTGTTGATTCTACACCTGTGGGGATTCTTCCTGTTTTCTACAGCTCTTTGTACTGTATGCTCCTTACTCCCTCTTGAATAACTGAATAATCCTTTATATCCTTGTCTCCTTTGTGTAAACAACTTATTCAATTTTCTGGGAGCAGATATATTACAACTAATGAAGCTACAACTTTAGGCAGTTCTAGCTGCTCCCACAGTATCAAAATTCTGAATAATTTTAAAAGTAGCCCAAAGATCCTTGAGGCTGACCTGACACACACTAAGTGACAAAGTGAGCAGCTGACTGCATGCTACATCCATGATTTCTGGCTACAGTGGCCCTTGGAGGAAGTAGCTCCTCAAGTCAAAGATTGTGGAGACAGGCAGCCAAATCCCCGTGCCTTTCTGCAGGGTACACACTGAAAACACAAACTAACTACTAAAGTAGTGTTGTGCAGCACACTGAGTGGGAAAACAAAGTCCAGAGGATGAACTCTATCCTTTCTAACGTGCCCACCAATTCAGTCGGAAGACAGAAAAAAACCCAAACAAACAGGGACAAAACAAAAGTTGCTTTGACAAAATTGACTCTGACAAGAGTTGATCTGACAGTAGTTCAAAACAAGTTGGTCAGCTAGTTCAAAACTTGAAATTCTCCCTCCCCAGCTGTAGTGGTCATCACAAGCCTTACAAATAACCCCATCACAGGTCTCAGTGACAGAAAACCCCAAGGCATTTTTCTGCGCGTACTCTTTTCACAAAGACTTTTCTTGGGGGTGCATGAGGCAATACCCAGCGAACTTTTTTCATGAAAACTAGAGTCAATAAAAATCTCAGCTTCAGTCAGAAACCTGGATTCTTAGTTCATTTAGTGTTTTCTACAGAAAGTCTTTGAGGACACAGCATGGCTTATCACACATTTGAAAGTGAAATAGATGTATTAATCTCATCAGTTCATAAAGCCTATCTGTCTACAACAGAATCATTTGCAAAACAAGATGACTTTTTACTCATATGCTGTTTCAACATGATGCAGCAAAAGAAATTGAAGCAATACATTTTACAGCAAAAGTATGTGAGCCTTTTAATCCAAATAATAACTGCATATCTTCATTGCTGACGTTATTCTTAATTGAAATTTATCAAAATGGCTGCTTATGGAACATAGTTGAAATGTAATAAACTGGGGCAATTTCATAAGAGTACTTTTTCTGACCTAGAAAAACAGACATTGATGGTAATTATTCCATTATTTCATGTAGAATAGGAGGATATCTACCTTATTTTATTTAATACTTCTTATGATTATAATACCATCTGAAAGCAGACTGCAAACAGGATTTTACAACAAAACTGAACTAGGACATTTTGACTTGGTAATTTTATTACCTGAGTAGTTTTATCCTGTGCAGTTACAACAAATTTTTCCATCTTACTATAAGCAGAATGCTAGATTGTTCTTTAAGAAAGAATAGAGAAACTGAAATAAAAAACTATACATCTGAAAACATTTAAGAGATTAACTAATGGTTTTGCAAAGCACAACTGCACCAACAGTAACTGTATATATCAGCTTCTGAAACAAGAAGCTAGTAAAAATATATACATTAATTCTTCTGGGTCCCTTTTCCAAAGAGGCAATCAAAAACTGCAGTTTACCCAAAAGCTGTCTATTTACTACTCAGCAACTACCAAGAAATGTACCCTCCCTCCCGTTAACCTACTCTCTCTGAATATATCTATGTCAGTTGTCAATGCACTGCAAGACACCACAATAAAGAATGTTTTCTATTTTCTGTGTTTTCCCTGAGGCTATTAGTTGCATTTTTAGGTAACTCTGCAAATGAGCAAGGAAAGAAACCCTTGGTGGGTTTGTCAAGTAATTTATCCTAAGGTTGCAACTTCAAATATTTAAGCATACCAAGTAAGAAGAGGGCATAAACTGTTTAAAAAATGAGACCCATTCTTGTTTTGTAATTATGCCAGCTACCCAGTAATTACTGTGTTAACGTGAAGGTTGCAAAGAAAAGAAAAACATATGATTCAGATTACAAGTCAAACTATTGCTAGAAAAGAAAGGAGAAGAATCAAATGAATGCCTCAACTACAGCTGCTTTATCAGGAAGTGCCCACAAACAATACTCCGCTGTTTCCTTCATGACCACACAATAAGGCTGCAAATCTTTGCTAGTCCTCCACTTGTGCTCTAAATGGGAGGTGCAATAACTTGTGCTCTGACTGTAGCCAAGTTGATTTGCAGGCACCATCAAGTAATTAGGCACATGAATGGAACAAACCATAGGTACAACTAATTGTGGCTCAAATTCAGAAGACAGCTTCTGAAAATCCTTGTCAAATAGGAACCGACAGGCATAAGGAAAAGCAAGTGGAAATTCACTCAGCTCAACAGCACAAGCAATCATGTACACATCTAATCCCCAACAAATTCCTTCCTCTCTGACTGGGTTTCCAAAAGTCTTGTTCTTATGAGAAAAATAAATTATAATAAGGCCACTCTCATCTCAGAGGAGAGAGAATATCTTCATGACCCACATCTATCCTGATATCTGATCAGCCAGTTAATGACAGCTAAATTAAGGGCAGATCTAGATATGTCCAGATAGCACTAACAGAAAAATGTGTATTTAAAGAAACAATGATCACATTTTCAATTAAGTATCTGATTTTCAATCATACATCTTTTATGGGTCACTGTATTCTGAGATTAGAACAGTAATTTTTATATCTAGTTTAGATTGATAATCACAGGATGGGTAACACTTCATTAAGTGCCATAAATGGTGGCACATTCTACAAAACACCAAATAATGGTTTGTTTATGCTAGCTCAAACAGAAACACAGGCACCAGCAGTAGCCAAACCATCAGATATGTTCTTTTCCCCCTCAGTTTATTTTGTCTTCTACCAAAACTGAGTATTTTATCAGTTATAAGTGGTTCTGGGCCTGACTGTGCTTTAATATACAAGGTAACATAGGGGACACAGGGCCAAAGGAAAATAAAATATTAGTCAGAATGAGTATGGAAATTCTCCATTACAGAAATATCATGATTATCTAGATCTGAAAAGCTGTCAAAAATATGGATGTGTAGTGCATTTCCACTTTTTTTCCTCTTTATTTAAAAATCTTCTATATTAATTGTCAGTTTTCCATCTAAGCCTATATTCAAACTGGTAATATGTGTTTGCTACACCCTAAGAATGAAAAATTCTGTGGAAAAAGACAAAACACATAAAAACATAAAACACATAAATTCAGAAATATCATATTGTGTAAAACCAGCAAATCTAAGTGCCTAAAGCTTCATAAGAGAACATCAGTTAGCTCAGTTATATCAATGCCATTATAAAATCTTAGTAAGCTTAGAAAGAAAAATAAAATTATACAAATATCTTAATATCAGTGAATATCATTTTCTGTAAACTGAGAATAGAAACATTCTTGGAATGTACTTCAAAGTACTGTAAGATTTTAATTTGGACATTCAGTACTTGTCCATTTCATAGTAAAACCAAGAGAAAAAAAAAACATTAGACAGTATTTTTGACTCATTTCTTAACTCCTCAGAAGGTTTCTTGTTTTGTCATTGTGCCACAGAAGAAATCATCCAGCTGAAGGGCTGAGGAAAATTACAACTGTGGTCTACACAGTCACTCACAAATGAGATGTTAAAAATGACCACCTGAGGTGCAATTACTTCCAATACTATTTAATAATTCTTGGATTCATACCATCTGGCGTGCTGCTTTATGATATACTAGCCAAATTCAGTCGCCAGCTGTATGCCCTCAAACCTTTTGAACTTTCCCACTACTGTTTTAAGACTTCTCTTCAAACTACTAAAATTCTCATTGATATTAAATTCACTTTCTTACTCTGTTTGGTAAAATTGGAAGTACAAGCAGAGAACAGCTGCTGTACCAGGCGACTGAAATTTCATTCCACTTCTCATTTTGTCCATTATTCTACACTTTTGTTTTTGTTATGTCTGACACTTCATTTCTTCAAAAGCTCTCTATTCCCTCTCACAGAATCTGATTGGAAAAGACCTTTGCAATCATTGAGTCCAACCATACCTGTCCACCTCTAAACCATGTCCCTGCGTAACTCGTTTACTCATCTTTCAAACAGTGTCAGGGATGGTGACTCAACCACCTCCCTGGGCAGCTGTTCCAGTGCCTGACCACCCTTTTGGTAAAGAAATTCTTCCTAATATCCAGTCTGAACCTCCCCTGGTGCAACTTATGGCCATTTCCTCTTGTCCTGTCACCTGTCACTTTGTAGAAGAGACCAGCATCCACCTTCACCACAGCCTCCTTTCAGGCAGTTGTAAACAGTGATGAGGTCTCCCCTCAGCCTTCTCTTCTCCAAACTAAAAACCGCAGTTCCCTCAGCCATTCCTCATAGGACTTGTTTTCCAGTCCCTTCCCCAGCCTCGTCGCCCTTCTCTGGATGCGTTCCCACACCTCAATGTCCTTCTTGTAGTGAGGGCCCAGAACTGAACACAGGACTCGAGGTGTGGCCTCACCAGTGCTGAGTACAGGGGCACAATCACTATCCTGGTCCTGCTGGCCACGCTGTTTTTGATACAGGCCAAGATGCCATTGGCCTTATTGGCCACCTGGGCCACTGCTGCCTCATATTCAGCCGGTTGTCAATCCATATCCACAGGTCCCTCTCCTCCAGGCAGCTCTCCAGCCACTCTTCCCCAAGCGTGTAACACTGCATGGGGTTGTTGTGTCCCAAGTGCAGGACTCGGTATTTGGTCGTCTTAAACTTTATCCCATTGGTCTCAGCCCATCAATCCAGCCCGTCCAGATCGCTCTGCAGAGCCTCTCTTCCTTCAAGCACATCAACACTGCCACCCATCTTAGCATCATCTGCAAACTTACTAAGGGTGCATTCAATGCCTTCTTCCAGATTATTGATAAAGATATTGAACAGGACTGAAGCCTGCAGAACACCACTCGTGACTGGATTTAACTTCATTTACCACCACCCTCTGGGCCCAGCCATCCAGCCAGTTTTTTACCCAGCAGAGGCTGTGCCTGTCCAGGCCAATGGTAGCCAGTTTCTCAAGCAGAATACTGTGAGAAACGATATCAAAGGCTTCACTAAAGTCCAAGTACATCCCATTCACACCCTCTCCTCATCCAATAAATGGGTAACCTTATCACAGAAGGAGATCAGGTTGGTCTGGCAGGACCTGCCTTTCATAAACCCATGTTGATGGGCCTGATCACTCGATTGTCCTGTGCGTGCTATGTGACAGCACTCAAGACGATCTTCCCCATATCAAGGTCAGACCAAAAGGCCTGTAGCTCCCCAGATCCTCCCTCCAACCCTTCTTGTAAATGGGTGTAATATTTGCCAGCCTCATCTTTCTCTCTCCACATTTTACATACACCACATAACTCTATACTTTCCCTTCCCCAATTCTCTTTTCTCTACATTACAATTTTACTATCTAGAAGTATATATAGTCCTGTTATCTATAGCGACCATTAAGAATATGAAAGGTAAAGCCAAATCACTGCTTTATCAAATGTTCATGGTTATAAGAATAACTTCTGAATTTTTAAAATGCATATAAGTACACAGGACTTTCTTTGAAAATAACAATATTAAATAAGATTTAAGTAAAAGCTCCATAAGTCATGTTGCCTTGTGAGGCATCACTTTAATGATCTTCAAAGTCATAATGCCTATGAATCTGGTAAGACTACTTCAACAACTCCAGCAGAGAGGCGAGGCTGACTTTTACCTCTGCAGCCCCTTTGAATGTCACCACACATGCAAGGGAACCCCGCAGCTCGCTCACTAGTGATGCGTCTGCAGTATTCACTGCATGAATAAATCAGAGTTCTTACATGGCCTTCAGTAGCTCCTGTATTTCCACAGTGCTTTGAGTATAAAATGCACAAATGCAAAGACAATTTACATTCTCTCCAAACACCTGATAATCTCCAGGATTTAATGCTGCAGTATTTATTAGGATTTGTCAAAAATAAGTAGAACTGTCAATCAGATAAAATCCACACAATTGTTTGCTGTTGTAGACCAAAATGTTTTCTGACAAGTCTTTCTTTTGAGCTAACAACGTATTTTTGAATGAAGGTAGCACATTACTCGTTTTGGCAATATTTACAAGGAAATAGTACACTACACTTGAACTTTATGCATCTACAATGAATATCCACATAACTAAAATACAGCACAACAAGCCTGTAAGGACTATGATACTCCTATGTCTTCCCATAGCAACAAGCAAAACTTCAGAATGTTAGAAATGAAACTGAGGAACTTAAAAAATGCATATAGATAATGGATCAACCTTCAGCAGATGCCACAGGTACAAATCAAAGGCAGAAATTACAAGTGAATGCAAGTCATTAATTTTTGAAATTAAGTGAATTTTGAATATGAGGTTTGGATGTGGACTTTGTTATACTCAATTAAAATAACCTAATATTACATAAATTTGAGGTTTGCTTTTGAGAGGTAAATGGAAGGAAGAATTATATTATTTTGCCAGTTCTGATTTATAGTGAAAAAAGTATGTTTTTTTCTTTTGAGGTCTAGGAATTAAAATAAATGTGCCCCCAAAAATGAGAGCTTCACAGGAACTTCAGAGGAGCTTCATTTTATAATAAGAAAGGAGGCAAAACAATTCATGTTTATAGACACTTAGTTCTTTTTGAAAAAAAATGTGAATTACTAACTTTGATTGCATACTCTGTAACTGTATTTGGATTGTAGGTTCTTTATAAGGGCTCATTCATTATTAATGGATCATGCATGGCTGGACCTCAGATCTGATTTAAAGTCCTCAGCAATCTCTCAGGGTCCGGCTTTTTATAGCACCTAAATTAAGTCTCTTTACTTAATGGAGATGACTTACTTTGGTTTAGTACAAACAGTTCCACTGAAGTCCCAATCAAGTTAAAGTACTATGAAAAGCACTGCAGTTTAATTTCCCTGTACTTTAGTATTTACATATAGCACGAAAACCTACCCTACACCACCTGGATATTCTCCCTTCAGACACAAAAAAACAAAGCATGAAAACAAACGTAAGCATCAGATGAAAATAGTTTTTGAGCTAACACACTAATTTCTGGTTTTATAATCTCAATCTATAATCAAAGGAAATCTGTCTACCCAGCTAGAATCATCCCTTATTTATGAAGCTTAGCTGAGACATTAAAGAGGATCAGCCATTCTACACATCTGGGAATTGGTAATTAAATCGCAGTGCAGAGCACTTAACTGACGCAGGGATGGACGCAGCAATGGGAGACAATCTCTTAACGGGGAAGCCCACAGGGCCTCAAAGCAGCCAGCTGAATGCCCAAAAGTGATGAAGAAATGCTTGTATAAGAAGATGGGCTTATACAAAGAACCTACCTCAGGGATGAAAAGTGACTTTCCACAGTGGAAAATTATCCAAATATATGATTTCTTTGTACAGAGGAAGTATATTTTGTTATTTAGTGAATCTGATTTAATCGTCATATAAATACCTTTTTCTATATCAAGGATAAATATGTATCACATTTACCCAGAAAAACCCTTAAACCAGGTATAAAAGTATTGAAATAAAATTAGTTTAGCAAGGATGCCATTTTGCCAGGAGGCTTGAGTCCACAGTTTTACTGTATAAAGCATTTTTTCTCAGTAAACATTTTCCAAGGCAAAATCAATTCTAGAGTCTGTGTCTTCAGAACGGATCTTCTACTCCTCATATATGAATTTCCAGCTTATAGGCATCCTGCTTTTAGGTTTGATGATAATTTTATTTTAGTGGAGTGATTGGAAGCACTCTGAGCCTATTCAGGTGCCAATTCTCTAACTCCAGAAAGGAAGAACTACCAGAGTTGCTTCCATCAATGTACGTACTCTAGCAAGGTCATTTTGAGGACGAAACCTAATTATCATTTTGACATAGTTTTACCTTCAAAACCAAACATGAAAGTAATAGTATAATATGCCTCACTTCCCTCATCCATTTTTTCCTGTTTTAATTTTCTAGTTTTAATGAACAAAGGCACTTCAGAAGCAGATCCATTACACACAAAAATAGACTTCAGTCTTCAAATATGACCTTTTAATTAAAATATATCAGATCATTACAAAAAATTATTTCAACAGTTGAGAATGCTGAAAATACAATTCTCTTAAAACTCTGTAAAAGACAGAAGTAGTGGCCAAAGTTACGGACATTTTCATTCTTAAGAGAAAACTATTTGCAAAGTGAGTGTAGGACACAGTACACCACAATTACATGATTCATTTTATGCTGAACATGACTATGGAGGCACAAGCAGAAGTGGCAGACGGCAAAACCTTCAGTTTCCATCAGCACAAACCTACACCCCCATGCAGGTCACATTCATGAAACAGCTTTTAATGACTTTTGGAAGAAGGAAGACTGCAGTCAGAAAATAGAGTAGTGGTTTTTTTCACTGTTATAGCTGCAGTACCATCTCAAACACAGGACCATGGAGCATTCTCCCTGCCCAGCTCGGAGCAAGCATACAAAACACTGCTCAGAACAGATACAAGTGAAGAATCAAAAGCTGCTTGCAGAGCAAATTACTAGAGTTCAGCTAATAATGATCAGCCAAGAGGCAAAGCTTCTAAGGCTCTACTTTTTGACTCAAAGTAAAAACTGTCACAGCAACATTTCCCACATGACAGATCAGTTTGAGGAATTGGAAAGAGATGTTAGTTAATAAGCAACAGATGGTATGATGAATGGAAATGAATAGTTTTGGAGAACTACCCATATGACAGAAAGAACAAGTGGGAAAACAAAGCATACATAACAAGTCAGCATCTGGCTTGGGAGAAGACCCAACGAGACTACTATCAAAATTTGTTCCTGAGGAAAGCCTCTGAAAAGAGGCTGCAACTACAGGGAAGAGAAGCTAAAAGGCTGGTGCTTTGTCCACAGAGCTGCCTGGCTTCTCCATGAACGGAGGCTATGCTATCTTTAATGAAACAAGAGCGCAGGCCTATTCAGTGATGCTGGAAGCTGCAAATAACAGTTGCCTCCTGCAGACTCCACCATTTCTGCACTCCTCCCAGCAGAAAGCACTATCTAGCAGGGACAACCAGAATAGTAGCAAGTACAGAAACATGAGATGAGCTTTGCTCCCTTATAGTCGTTGAACTCCCACCACATGGAGACAGACAACTGGATAGGAAAGGGGAAAACTCCTTTTCTAGCACAGGGTGAAGCATGCAGACACTGTACCTCCTAAGTAATCTTGCAGAAAAGCTGCATGCCAGCCCTCGCCTTCTTTTGATGTTCACCCAGAAGTGGGGCAATTTTTATCCTTTCTACACAGACAGCAAGGCCACTTCCAACCTTAAACCTGAGTATGCCCTAAGCTGTTTACCAGGAAAAATGATCCTTCATCCTCCCCAGAAGTTTCTACTGGAGAAATTCTCTTTTTTTTCCTTCTGCTCTTGATGGCAGCAGCGGAAGAGACAATTCATACCTAAAAATGCTCTTCTACAGCTAAGCTACTAACATTTTCTACCTCATACCACTCTCCTGTGCACATCACTGAAGACAGTGTAATAAAACTCAACCTTCTCAAATCTTACTCCCACTAAGAAAGCTCTTTTTATAAATATTTCTTTAACCTCACTCTAACAAGAGTTATGATTTCTCATCCTCTATACATCCACCATGACTTACCTTTCCTGAACAGATATTTTTATGAATGTTTTTCTCTCTTAGTTCTTATCTAAAAGACACATTTTTCTTGAACTGTTGGTGATGGAGATAAGATAATATAAGGAGAATAGTCACATATTTCTTTACAAACATTTTGAAATGCTGAGTTTCAAGAAAATTTCCTGTGCTACTCCCATGACCATGGTTTCCAGTGCCCAGCAAGTGCCCAAGGGTGCTGCCTTTGCTAGAGTGCACGGCACATTTTAAAATTAAATACTTTTCCGGGTGGTTGCACACTCTCTCTTCAGCCTGTCACATCCACAGGTTTTATTATTAAGCTGAAGTTAGCAATTCACATGGCATTTGAAGTTTCAGTGTTTGTTTGGTCCCTCACTCTATTCCTCAAAAGAGTTCTGATCTCTGTATTTCAGATGCCAACATGGATCAGAGCCAGCCTTAAAAGTATGTAAATTTGAACTGTCAGAGAAGTAATGATTGATTAAAGACACAGCCAGTTGATTCAAAAAATGTTTGAGGTGATATTAATTTAAAAACTGTTTCACTCAGTATTCCACACACATCCTTAAGATTTTATATATTGCCAGACATTAAGAAGACGATGACTTCTGAGAAAGATTATGAACAGTGTGAGTTTGCATAATGGTCTCTTTTATTTTCTGACCACAGAAAAATGAGATATGCAGGGCTTTTTTCCCCCCATTTCAACATCTGCAAATGTCTTTGTAATTTGCTGGAAATAAATCTCTTTTTGCAGGTTACCATAAATCATTCCTCTATTTCAGGGTTAACAGCTACTTCTTGACAGAAAATAAAGACAAAAAGATGGATTTGAAGATTAGGGTCTATCCCGCTTCAGAAAGCTGTATGTTAAAGCATACATCTTCATAAGAATATTAACTGGGTTTGGGGTTTTTTTACAGCTTAAACAACACAGCAGGCCAGATTCTGATTTCAACTACAGCTCTGGAGAACCATATTAAGATGACAGGAGATGATTTCAGCAGAGACAGAACCCAAAAGGAACCAGTTGTTTTCTTAGCAGAGCACAGTAGTGCGCTATGCATCTCACCAGGTTAAGGTATGGGAGTCACTCAAGCATAAATTTCCAAGAAAATGACTAGTTCCCCTTCGGCAGCATCACTCATAAACCATATCATGGATTTGCAGACTGAAAGCAGCACATTTTTTTTAAAAAAAGGTAGAATAGGCCCTACTGAAGGGATCATTACAAAAGGCTCCCCTCCTTGACGAGGGCTTTGCTGGCTGTGAGGCACACCAACTACCTCAGACACAGAAGATGGGTATTGAATCTGAAGGTAGGACTCTATACAAATCATCTCTTGAAGCTGAGCCCTTGATGATCCCTCAAAGCTGCTATCACTTTGGTTGAGTAAGCCCTGAAACCTTCTAGGACTGAAGACCTTTACTTCTGTAAGCTCTTTTTCATACAGTACTTGAACAAAGAAAGTTTTTGAAGCAGACAATTCTTTATCGACTTCTCCAGACATCCTCAAACGCTCTTTTAAATTTTGTGGATCTCTCAAGATAAATGAATCTCCCTCCTGGAATTTAGACAATAGAAAATGCCTTACGATTTCTTTGATCCTTCTGAGAATTGATGCATTCTTATTTGAACAAATAACTGTTATTGTGTGGTAAACCCAGATCTGGATTACTAGGTGTCCATCACAATAATGAACCAAGCATTACTCAATACCAATAATCTATTTCCAAAATGTAGGGTTTTTTCCCAGCTAAAGTCTGGTTAAGCTTCAGTGCTTCTTCTGAAGCCTCCTGCATTCAAACTTTGCCCAGGGAATATATGCAGCTCCAAAGCCTCTTGTCAGATGCTCACTCAGTGATGTTTTCCATGCATACACCACAAAGCTGAACTATTACTTGCAACTTTTACACTGACCACATTTCAGTAATTTAAGTAATAATCTGTGCATTACACAGCATCCTACAGAGTTGCCTGTGTAATCACCTCTGGTGGTTTCCATGGCTATTGTCTGGACCACAAAGAACCCTCCATGAAGAACTGTCTGCAGACATCATGCAGAGAAAGTCCTCTGACAGTAGTGTCTGCCTGCACTCCCTGACATGTTTTCGAATTCTAATCACTCCCTGTTCTTTCACCATCTTTCTATTTTATGGCAAATTGTTGCTGTTCCTGTCCACCAAATATTCCTAAACTTGTCTCAAAGAATTGCCTAATCAATTACTTTTCCTATGAACATGCCATATTTGTCCAAACTCTCAAACATACTCTGGTTTCCTATTCTCTGGTTTCCTATTCAGGTTTTAGTTTTCCTACCTACTTGCAGGATTTTCTACTGCCCATGATATCAGTGTTTATAAATCATAACAAATATCTCCAGATCTTCACAAAATACTGGTCATCTGCTAAGGACCCTGTAGAGCAAAACAAGTATCACAGAAGTGATAAAATACAAATAAAACTTACTAATGTTCTCAGCATGACAGACCAAGCAAATACACACTATTAATCTGTGCCTGTTCCAGGGCAGCCTCCACAGCATCCTGAGCACAGGAAACTCAAAACTTTGCATTACTGTAGACATAAAACTCTTCATAGGCAAAGGGAGTTGTCAAGGATGTCTTTTGAAGTTTTCTCTTCAGCAGTATTATTTCCCTTTTCCCTTCTCTAATGTTTTAATAACATACTGCTTACTGGAAAATGTGTTTTATATGCCATTCTAAGCCTTTAAACTAAAATAATATATGTTTTTCAAGCCCCAGATGAAGAGCCTCTGACTCTCTTTTCTTCAGTGTCTGTATTGGATATGTGAGTTACAAAAGGCCCTGTTCAGGTTTGAACAATCAGCCAAAATTGTACCTGCCAGTTTTATGAAGAATTGCAGCTTCCTAAGAAGAAATGCAAGATCAGAAAAGGGGATGAGGAATTATTCCAAACCATAAAAAAACCAACCCAGACTGGTATAATTCTGTTCTTTTAAAATAGACTAAAAAAACATAGTAAAAAATTAAGAACATCAACAGGGCAGAACCAACTGTGAAGTTAATAAAACTCCTTTTATCATCGTGAACAATGAACCGGAAAAAATAGATATAGCCTTTTCCCCTCCCACTGATGTAATGCACTAAATGATTCTAAGTGTTTAAAATATATATTAAATTATTGACCACACCACTCTTATAAAAAAGGATTGCAGAGAAGGCCTTTACCCACACTGCTCAGGGCCACACTAGCTGTATCTGTGCTGTGTCCTTTGGGCCCCCAAGAAGCATTTTTGTTGCCTTAAGACATAGTTACTTATTTGTGTGGGACTTTTCTAGTTCAAAATGCCCAAAATAAAACAAGGTCTGTGTTGCTTTATAATAAAAGCCTGTTTTAACAGCACACAGCACCAAGGAGATATATGGCAAGTCCTGAAAGCCTGTCCTTGGTGTGTGACAAGCTTTCTGGAGCAGCATTGCAGAAATACAAGGAAGCTGGGGAAGGGACAGGGAGGGAAAGAAACTCAATACAGTCTCAACCACAGCACCTACAATCAGCAGTCCCTGAATCCAACTAAACCCTGACACACATCTGGATTTTGCCTTTGAAACACTGAGATGAGCCTCTTTAGAGAGAAACCAGGAATGACCAAACATGAAGGCAGTTTGGGGGACTGGGAACAGGACCTCAGTGTGAAGAAGGGAGTAAAGTATTTTTGCAGTGTACTCTGTGCCCAGAGTTTTCATGGTGAAAAAATACATACTCATCATGTATATATTATTGCAAGTTTTATATTTCATTGTTAAATATCTGTATTTATCTATTAAAAAACATTTACATGCATTTTAAATACCAACACCTACCTATATTTTCAGTCATGTTTAAGAGTCTGGAAAAAAACATATAACTACATATATTTAGAATATTTTTTTAAAAAAAATATGTTCTGGTGACTATGGACAAGCATCAGCTAAAATTAGAAAATAATGATAGCTTTTTTCATAGGAATATAACACAGGACATAATTCATATGCCAAAGATGCAGCTACTGTTTCCTGAGGCAGATGATGAAAATGCTCATGAAAAAAGCTTCAATTATACAAAAGTACTGGGGGTTTTTTTGAATTCAGGACAGCAAAGCAAATGATTTTTTAAGTCCAGCTCAATGACAGCATGGGAACTTTATATCGTTTGCATCTTAGTTTAGAATCAGGAAATAAGAACAGTAACAATCCTCTGTTACAGATTAAACACTGATAAAGGGACCCAGACAGCAGACACTGAATAAATCAGTATTCAGTATGGGTTCATTATGCTTCCACAGCAAACTAGTCTTGTCTTTGGGATGGGTGTATCTGCTCTCAACTGCATGCTGTAGAGCAAACATCAGAGTTCAACCTATTCCAGAAGAGTCTGAAGTCAGGAAAGGTAATCTAAATAGCATCAGTTTCCAGAAGTATTTACTATTAATTAAATAAATGATTAAGAAAAGCCTTGCTAGTAAACTCAATTAGATTTTAATTGCTAAAAAAAAATTACTAATAGCCTGCCCTTCTCTAATCTTAACAGCTGTAAAAATCCACTTACATTTGTCTCAAATGTGACACAAACTTACTAATTCATGCATTCTATACATTTTAAATTATTTATTTTGCGCAGTGCACCCACTGCATTGTTTCTTAGTGAAACTAGAGATGTTCCCAGCAGACACCTCAATAGCTTACAAAGACAAAGCTTGGTAGTTGGAAACAAATGACTTCTATATGTTAGAGTAAGATACATGCTTTGGACACTGGCCAAAGGCTGTTCCAATTTTTCGGGAGTGTCATCCTCCCACCTAGTGTTATGGCAGGACAGCATCCCTGGCAAGGTCGCCTCTGGTGCTCTGCCTCCTCTCCTCCTGACTCAGAGAAAGGCAGAGTGCATTCAGCACTTTAACCACTACATTACTGCTTTCATCTCTGGTGCATATCCCAGGAAGGAACATAAAGAGCTTCCCAGAACAGGCTCTAGCAGAAGTCTCAGCACCTGGTGATCTATCAGTTCTTGGTCCCTACATTCAGTACAACTGCTTTTTTTCTCTTTCATATATGAACCGCCAGTAAAACATCTCCAAAGATGTCTTGTCTATTCATCAAGCAGCTTTCGCATCATACAACTGGAATAATATTTCTTTTCTTTCCTCCACTCTCAAGATCAAAGCTCTTTCTAAGCTTCTGAGCACACAGGCAGGCTGCCTGGCTTCTCATTCTGGAAACATGCTTCTTTCTCCACAACCACAGCAGAAAAGACAAACCAAGCCACCATCTTTAAAAAGCCACTAGAAAAGAAAAACGTTTTCATGAGTATCCAAAACATTCAAATATGAATGGATACACACTGAATAATATACCCAGCATCTTATTTTGGAGGAGTTGTCTAAACAGTATCTTCAGTTTGTTAAGCAAAGGCACAATGCACATTAATTAGGACTTTATAAAAGTACAAAGTCTGAAAACTTGCTGAAATTATTTATAATAACTATTTATTTTTATTTATAGGTATTATTTTATTTAAACTAAACAGTATGAAGGAAATATTGATACGAACACTTACAGCACTGACTAATTCTTCAAAATGTCCCAAGAAGTTCCATTAAATAAGATACACATCAAAATCACTGCCAGGACATGTACAGAAGAAACCAGTCCATTTGCAGTCAACAAGCCTGCATTTGCCAGCTTTCAGCAAGGACAGTTTTGCCCTTCACTACCACAACAAACAGAGTAGAGATTATGTATACATTGCTAATACCAGGTAACAACATGAAAAAAAAAACTTTAATATCTGCTATCCAGTATAATATTGAGTTAAACTGCATTGTACTTTGCACTTTACACAGTTTGTGTACTACACAAGAAGTCTAATGGCCATGATTTTACAAAATGAAAACAACTAATCTGGGACAGGTGACCCTTTAGGCAACTGTTCAGAATTCCCACTGTTACTAAGACCACGGGAATAATTTTATTTTTTTTTTCAGATTTCATTTTGCTGTTTGGTTCATCTGCTGACCCTTAATTTTGCAACACATTCTTGTGAGTTCCCCGCTAAAAAAAAAAAATTAAAAAATGATAAATCTGCAGTAGATTCAGTAACTTCTTTCTTAAAAATCAAGGCAATATTATTACACATATGTAAATTTTCCTCAACCTTTTATGAGAGAGGGAAAGTATCAGTTTCACTAAATCAGTACGCTGCATTATTTCTGCAAATGATTCCCAGGTAGTGAGGCTCAAATTATATACAGCCTTACAGACAGCCTTACAGCACATGCTGCATAAACCTATAATAAATTACATCACTGAAATAACCTGTGGGCCTGCTTCTGCTCCAATCTCAACAAGAAAATTTGGTACCCTGTAAGATGAGTATAATACCATTTAAGCTGACACAATGTTCAGAATATTCACCGAGTTTGCCGAGATAAAAATAAGCACAAGCTTTGCTGGCAGCAGTTGAACAGTAAACGTCTTCCCCCTGGCTGATGAAACCATCAAGAAGAGTGAGCACTAGCAGGATAAATGAGGTCACTGTTTGCAATTCCCTGCCAGCTTGCTGGTTGAAGAAAACACCATTCGTCAGTAAACCTAAAGGAAAACAGACTATACCACAAAGCTGTTCCTAAGTCATTATGGCCTCCTCCAAAAACAAATCAGAAAAAAACTGGTTTTAATTCCAAAACACATCTTGTACTATGATAACATGATATGCATTCAGCCACTGAATAAAATGTAAAGTTTAATAGAAATTCAAGGTAATCAGGATCAACTCAAAAAAACCAAGCCCTAAAACAAATGCAAAGCAATGGCTCTAGCACTGCTTCTTAACCACTTTCTCCAGAGACATGCTACAAACTCTTGGAGGTCCAATATTTATAGGGGGCCATTAATTCATATGCAGCACATTCATTGTGTTAATCAGCCTTAATAAATAGGTCTACTCAAGGGCTTTGGGCAATCCTTTGATGCTCAGTCTCGCAGCATTGAGGAACTGCTCCAGGAAATGAATTTAAGACTTTTAAATAGAATACATACAGAGAAGGCAGCTGTGCTGAAGGGTTTAGAGGTGTTGCTTGTGGAAATGTAGCATTCCAGCCCATGTTTCTTCTGAGTCCCCAGAGACCCTAGATACTGGCATCAAAGTGTCCTACCAATTCATGGTTGTAGTCTCCTTATGTTACCACAAAAAGAATAGCTGCATGAGATAGTTCATGCCAGGACATCTGACTAATAACAACAAAAAAATCTTTAACTGTGTCCATTTTTAATTAGGCTTTGTCAATAAGGAACCCTGTCTGAGCTTTACGCAGGTCCCCACTACTGCCTCATGCAACATCCCACTCTGAAAAACAAAGTCTCGGCATCAGGAATTAAATGCATAAAACAATGAACATAGGAATGATCACACAGACAATTTATTCCCTTTAAAGAGTGCTTATATATAAATAGATAAAAGAAGTCTTGCAGAGATAACTGAGGAGGCTTCGACAAACCTTTGGGGAGAAGAGCCTGCAGCAGCCAACACAGTGCAGGAACATGTCTTTTTTCCAAACCCTAACAAGAGAAAGGCATGACAGAAGGAGAACTTGTCAACCCTCCACAAGACTGGGAGTTGGGATCAGAAGGAAGTGGAGGAATGGATCCACCCTACGGCTTTGAAGCAGACGCCTCCAAAGAGACACATTGACACAGACCCGCTCCTCACTTCCCATCTTAGATCAAGACCAACGGCGCTGTCTGTTACTGCAGAGGATTACTCTTCCTTGAGAAACGCCATGGATGCTGTACGCATGCCGGGGTTCCACAGCTTACCCGAGAGCTGAGCGCCTTGGCTTCCCAGGATCTCAGGTTCTCGCCCCATGGCTTACTCCCACCTTCTGGGACCACTGCTCCACAATGCCAGCAGGTTTTGTCAAGCACTAGGGTTGCCATCCACACCCTACACACAGGTGAGTCAGGCAAAGTCACTCCCAGGCAGTTCATTACTGGCCATGGGCAAAAACACTTTTAAGTACCACACCCTTCTGCCCTCCTTTTCATTTAGTCCTTGACAGAGAATTAGATACACACATATAAATGGGCACGTGCAGGATGTCTGTCTGCCTTCAGATGCTCATATAAATTTTGAGACACTGCAGGAAACCACCACAGTTCGCGGGAGCCCTGGGGCTTTCAGTCACACACAAGGTGCCACAGTTGCCGCAACTGCACCCTGACAAGAACTTAATGCGCAAAGCGTGGGGGGATGCATGATCAGTATCACATCCAAACTACATCCAACAGCCAGAGCTTCCCATCAGCTTAACAGGACACCCCTCAGCTCCCTAAAATAGAAGGGATGAGATGATGACACCACACCTGCCCTGACACAGCTGGGCTGCATTGGCAAAGAGCAGCCTGTGACACTGAGGGGCAGAAGCCAGGGACTGTGCCTGTGGACAGTCCTCTTCACTGGTGAGAGCAAGGATTAACCCACTGAGAGAAGAAATCACCAGCAAATTTCTTAAACCCACTAAAATAACCCAAAGTCGTGACAACATTTTTCTCCTTCATACCCAGCTTCTTTTATCCTTACCTATGCAAGTTCACAAAGATCCCTCAGCCTTGCTGCTTTCAAGGAATGTCAACAATCACAGGAAACCGAGAGTTTCCCAAAAAGATCTGATGATTCAACATCTGCTGCATACACATAGATAAGTCTAGCCATTTTTTGTATGAGAACACTTTCAGGCCAGAGATCATATACAGTTTATAGATAAAAAAATCCACCAAAAATCCTATTATTAAGAATAGATTAAATATTCAAAGCTGAATCAATATTAAGCAATTTCTTTTTTCTGTTCAAATAATTTCCTTGAATCCTCATATTGTCTCCTTATTGAAATCGTTCAAAATGCCACAAAGAGAATAACTTCTTACTTTTCTATATTTAGTGCAACTGAGATTGGTTCTTTGCAACTTTCATATCACTTCCAGCTTTCATAGAGAAGCAGTGCCACTGCTACCCATGGTTCCATCACCTGCCTGCCCCAGGCAGGGTCAGGCCAACATGAGGGGTCCTGGATCAGTGCAGAGAGTAGACAAAGAGGGATGGCGAACTGGGAATTTCACACGGCTCAGCAGTCTGGGGCCCAGCTGCATACTCAGCCACGCACTGTTCATTATTCCCAAAATGTCCTGATTTTCAATGGGATACTACTGGTGAAGATGGCTGCATATAGCCTGAATGGATACTACCCAAGCCGGCCCTATGGTACCAGTGATTCCTGATAGCAGATTGTCAGTGAAGCAGCTGCTGCTGTCTGCTCTCAAGAGGAAGAAAAAGAAAGATACCGGGGAAACCAAAACTGGTTCGTGGAGAAGATGGAATTCTTTTTCCAGAGACAAACCAGAAGAGCTAAAATATAAGATGGTTGAGAACTTTTTATTTCAAAAACATAATATCTGGAGCCTTTCATCTTCTTAACACACTAATTCAGAAGACAGACCAGTGGGGAATGGTACATAATTGGGACCTTAGAAAGAGTGGCTGGTGAAACAAGATCAGCTTGAACATAGCTTTGGTCTGAAGCTCAACAACATGCAGTATCAGTTGGGAAGATCTTGCAGGTTCCACTGATGAGAAAGGTCTTAAAAACGTTACCTTATCTTCCATTAGAATCTCCTTTATCTCACACAATGATAAAAGCGCTGTTATGGTGAAATGTCTTTCGATTTGACCATCTGACATTTAGAGTTCTCTGTGAGACATTTTTCAAAGAAGTCCCAACAAAAGGTTATAAAATAAGACTGTGCTTGATTAATACTGTTCTTTATTAGAGAATCTTGTACTATGAAAAGAGTGGTAAGACTATAAATCTTGAAAAGTAATCAAGCACGTATCTGATGTAAATCTTTTTTTCCCTTTTCATGGGCAGTATAGAGAGATTTCATCTTGGATGTACTCACACCACAAATGAATAAAGATAAAAGAACACATTGCTGCAAGAATAAATTACTCATAGAATCATACAATTGTAGAATGGTTTGGGTTGGAAGGCATCTTAAAGATCACCCAGCTCCAAACCCCTTGTCATGGGCATGAACACCTTCCACAGGTTGCTCAAAGCCTCATCGAACCTCGCCTTGAACATCTCCAGGGATGGGGCAAACGTCTTCTCTCGGCAACCTGTGCCAGTGCCTCACCACCCTCACAGCAAAAAAATTCTTCCTAATATCTAATCTAAGTCTCCCCTCTTTCAGCTTAAAACTGTTACCTCTCATCCTATCCCTGCACTCCTTAATAAAGAGGGAGCTCCCAGCTTTCCTGTAGTTTTTCCTGTAGGAAAGGGCTTTCCCATTTAAGTACTGGAAGGCTGTTATAAGGTCTCCCTGGAACCTTCTTTTCTCCAGGCTGAACAACCCTAACTCTCTCACACCTCTTATGGAAGGTGCTCCAGTCATCTTCGTGGCCCTCCTCTGGATTCACTCTTACAGATCCATGTCCTCCCCGTGCTGAGGACTCCAGAAGGTAACACCTTAACTTCTTCTTGCTGTCATCAGCATCTAAGCTACATTCTCTGCCAGGTTTTATCATGGTGTCCATGATCAGTCCGCAGACCTTCATGAAGTAGAAAAAATCCTTACACTGCCCATAGTTCTTCAAACAAATTTTCATCGTGTGCTTATACCTGGATGTGGGTCAGCCCCAGCAAGGCTGGCAGGCAGTGCACAGGCAGGAGGCTGCCTGTGCTGGAGCACCAGGAAAGCAAGGCACAAGCTGTTTCCCAGTGAAGCAAAACACAGGGAAACATGGTGTAGAAGGAAAGGGGATACTGTGAGGACTCTTCAATAGAGCCTGTTCTTTTTACTCTTCTTTCTCATTGAAAATACTGTCTATTTGATCACGGGTCAGAAATAATTCACCTCTGTCACCTCCTTCCTTTAAGGGCTGCAGCGAAGTTCCTGTGCTGTAATGTAAAACCAGAGGCTGCAAAGCAAAATGAAGCCTGCAATGATCTGAACAGCTTCAGTCAAGTACAGAGCACCCTGATGACAACAAGTGAGGCCATTCAGACAGCATAAGAGCTCAGGGCAATGGGGTCGGATATCTTCACTGATAAACAGTATTTTAATCCTCTTGCCTTCCTTATTGGAGTTATGCTTTGCCATGGTCTATACAGACCAGTATTCTTGACTTCAGCCACCTAAAGTTGAACTTGGATTGGAACCCCAACAGAAAGCACACAGGAAAGCACAAGGAAAACACTTGGAAAAAAACACACGTCCTGTAGTGGATGCTACAATGAGAACAGTAACACTTTCGTCTTGCCTTCTAAAGACACGGTTCTTACAATGACGATTCCTGCTCTCTTCATGTGACAGCAAAAACATAAAACAAGACTGCTAACAGCTTAGGCAATGCTGCCTAAGGAACAAATTATTCCTTTAAATTTCAGGGGGAAAAACATCTCAGTAGTGAAAAATGTAGTATTTGTACTACAAAATTTAACTGTGAATCTGAAAACATATTCAGACACTTGCCACAAGCCTCAGAGATGTCAGTGGGCTTTATGTTGCTCACTCTCACGATAGCAAAACACTGTCAAGAACAAGGCTAGTAAACAACTCAAAGCTGGCACTTCTACTCAGCACTACTAACTAAGGCTCTCGTTATACAGAAAAGTGATTTTTTATGCTGATCCACACATATACATTTCTGAACAGCTTGCTGGTTGTTTTTAAAAAATACACATTACAAAGGTCTTTAGCTTCCTCTTCTTGTTCACAATTACAGATCATTAATCTTTGTCAATCACCTTCGTTTAAGGTTTACATTTTGTGACACCAGAACACCCTGACACAATGCCAGTTTCTCTCTTGGGAACTGGCAGCTTGATCTGACTGTGAAATCATGGCATAACTCTAATAAATCCCTAGAATTATGCCAACACTGTTTGGGTATAAATGAGTCCTGAAGTCTATCCTATGATTTTTACTCAGCATTCTTACACTGTCACAGCAGTGGTTCAGAGGTATTGCAGATCAAATCCCTTTTCTTCACTGGCTGAGACTTGCTTAGTTCCTCCTTGAAATAAAGGTTCTTATGCTTGCCCTCCATTTCAAAAGGAAACACAGGGAAACATTTGAAGACAATCCAACTCAGACATTGCTTTGTTTTATGCATAGGAAATGTTTGTAATAATTGACTCTGAGAATGCATTTTTAATAGCAATGAACAGAAAAAAAAACCCCAGATTTCTTGTATTTCAGACTTAATCTGCCCATACTGGGATCTGAAATCATTTCACCACATTAATGTCCATCTCACCATCATTGTAGACATCTAATTTAAGAGCAAAGTCACCCAGGCTCCCCTCTATAATTAACTGCTAAGGACTGATGACCTGAATTGTTCTGTTGAAATACCTAAAATTTGTCTCATCTTCCCTGCTGATTTAAGAACTTCATGTATCGGCTTAAAGTCAGGTACGAAGACTTTCAAATTAAAAAAGAAATTAAAATAAACCCCAAAGAACAAAAAGCAACCCAGAAACCTAGAACAGGAGGTTAAGTCTGCTTTCAAAATAGAAAAGCCAGATGGTTACTCAAGGTCTACAAAGTATTTAATGCCTTTGCATCAAAATGTGTTAAAAAATTGAATTGTTTTTACTGTTTGATGAAGCAGATGGTCAGAGTGAGTGCTGTTCTCTATGCACAAGAGCCCAATCAAAGCAAAACAACATCCCTTTTGATGTCCACATGTTGGTAAACTAAAGGGATTAATAACAACACAGTCATAGTAGTGTTTTGCTTCAAAGAAATTTGTAAATGATTAATTTCAACAACTTGACGCATATGTGGTAAATAGCACTAGAAATGCAGAAAACACATGCTCCAAAGTTGTATCTTCAAGCAATTATTTGAAAAGGCTTTGTCACAGTGGTGTGAAAATTGGTTACTGTCTACTGGTTAATAACTGTTTCTGCCTTAGAGTGGTCTTCAGGAGCCCAAGTACTAAGCATCTGGCATTTATGAATACAGATCAGTCATGTTCCACTCCAGAGAAATGAATGTGCAACATCAGTCTGTAACTTTCTCCTCAGGTCTGCCTCTGGCCATGAGAGGTGAAACCATATGTTAGCATCTGCAGCAGCTCCAAACAAAGGCAAATCATCCCATTCATACCCAGAACAGGCAGAGTAAGAGATCACTGTGCTGGCAATATGCTAGTGACAGGTAACATTGACTCTGCCACAGCATCCTGACTGCAGACTGTAACAAATGACACTGGAATTAGAATCACACAACCATGTTTGAAAAGACCTCTAAGATCATGAAGCCCAACCGTCAGCCCAACACCACCACGACTACTAAACCATGTCCAAAGTACAACGTCTACGTGTTTTTTCAACACCTCCAGGGATGGAGACTCCACCACTTCCTTGGGCAGCCTGTTCCAATGCTTGACCAGGTGTTGGCACTGCAGCACCTGTGAAACTACACTGCTGCTGCACTGCCCCACTTTCACATGTTACTGCCACACATCCATCTCCTCCCCTGGCCTTTTCCATTACGATACTTCAAGACATACACAATCCAAAAGACAGCAGCACCACCAGAAGCTGATACGACCCCAGCTTTATGGGACCTGAGACATTATCCGTATGCACCAGTCTCCACCATAGTACACAGTAGGTGGCCCACTCACATTGCACCTCTCTTTCAGCATTTAAATTATGAACACCTTGACTGAAATCTCCAATTATAATAATATAAAAATACAACAGGCTGTTACAGTATCTTTTTTGATGCCCCACTCCTGTATGCTACTGCAGGAGCCCTTCACACTGGCCAGCAGCAGGGGAGCAAGAGGCAGATCACATCTGGATAACATGTTTTCATTATGTAAGATTTCTGAACAGGAAAATGGGATTTGGAGCTTTAGCTTAATGTTCAAGGATTGGATGACTGGATTAAAGCTTTTCACTCACTGTTCCGTTACTCCACTCAAGATTGGTTCATGCTACAGAACAGAAGGTGTGCTGCCTGGAGGAAAGGGTTGTTTGCTCTAAGCTGTATCACTTAGAGTCAAGGGTTAATACGGATCACATCCAGCTTTACAAGTTCAGTGTCTTGTAAGAATGGAGAAACTTCTCTAAGGCCAGTGTCTTCAACACTACAGCACAGTGAATTAGAACACAGCTGTTCTCTGAGCAGCAGGGCTACTTGTAGCTTCATTAATTTCTAAGAAAAATATCAATAAGAACTCCACCTGAATTTACACAGCACATATCCCAAGAAGAAGACTTTAGTAAATCTCAAGAGTAACAGCTACATGTTCATGAACACTTTTAGTGGGAAACCCTGTGTTGTGGGGAATAATAACAACATTTTGCATTTTCAAAGCACCTATCATTGCAGCACTTCAAACTGCTTCACAAATGTTAAAGACCCAAAATGTACATTGTCCTGGGAAGCAGGTATCATTACATCCAATTACAGCTTAGTTTAGTATCACAAATAATTCAGTGCCTCCAAACATCCAAATTTAGCTTCAAGCACTCAGGCACTTTCCAGGGACACTGGTGTATTATGAAAGAAAAAAAAAATAAAAAGAGTAATTAGGAGGGGAAGGGCACACAATGGCTTTTATAGATGGTAGGTATCAAAAATTGAGGCACAAAAAGGCTAGCTCTGCTCAGCGGCAAGCAATAAAACTCAGAATAAACCACAATGTTTCTTACAGAAACTATGTTCAGGACTGATGAGGGGCACACAACCAAAAAGAGGGAAAAGAAATCAGTGTTATAGCTGTGAAAGTGAATGAATGTATTTACAATCCTTTCCAGAAGTGATAGCTGGTTTATCTTCTGATGACTATTTCCAGAGGCTTTTTGCAGCCTCCAGTTTCAGTGGCCCCTGCTCAGGCCCATGACCACCAATGTTTTGGGACATTACCAGAAAGCAGGACCATAATCACTCAACGCTTGGTATGACACAAACAGCAGGAACTTATACTGGGGTTCAAGATACCAGCAGCAGCTAAAAGGTGAACTCTCCAAGTCAGTATATATAAATAATTATAACACAGATTGCAGTAGATGTCAGCTATCGGTACATGGTATGCTAAAGACATTCATTTAAATTCATTCCTTACATGCATAAAATTATTAATAGTCACCAGAAGTCCTTGAGCAAACAAGGTCACCTTGAAAGTAATCCTAAAGTTCTAGCTAAAGGTTTCCAACCAAGCCACACTGATACCCTGCAGCTACTTCTTTTCCCAATACACAAACTTACTGCCTCTTTTTTCCAGTTTGATGGGATTGTTTGCCAATATTCTGTTTATGCAGTGACTTTTTTAAACCTAATCACCTGAAGAGAATGAAACACTCTTCCATCAGTACTCTCCCTTAGTATGGAAAGACATTGTCCCCATTTCAGAGAGAGTCAATGCAAGCTGCTGGTAGGTTTGTCAGACCACAGCAATTCATCACTTCCATTTTAGAAAAACTGAAATAGAAAAATGCAAAATGGGGATAACAATATTATCTTTCATCCACTTGATACTTATCCTATCTATTTAGATTTCAGAAAAATGCTTCTGTTTCCCTTGATGCTAGAATAGCAATCCAATCTTGGATGAGGATTGAAGTCTTGTCACAATATAAATAAAACTTCCAGAAATGCTGATCAACCATCTGCTCTCTCAGAATTAAACTGGAACTGCTGAAGTAACAAACCACAGAAATAAAGTCTTTGGTGCCACATAGCTGAAGAATGGAGCCCTCAAAAATACAGCGGCTGCTTTGAAGAGAAAGAATGAAAAGTCCTACAACCTTGTAGAAAATCTTTCAATGCTCACTAAAAAAGACGGGATATTTCAGCAACTTTGACAGATTCAGAGCTGTGAGCATCTGTACCAAAAGCCCTGGTTCAGAGATCCGCAAAGGAACAGGCTTTTCTTGGTGAAAACAACTCACCCTCACCCAGATTAACCTCCTGGCAACCTCCAAATCGTGTTTTTACTTACACGTTTTATGCTGGAGGTGAACTTCTGCAGAGCCTTAAATTTCAGGCTTCACCAACATCAGAGAACACTACATCCTGAATGCGATGCCTTTGGGCAATATCTTAAAAGCTGACAAACTTCTGATTTTTCCCAAGTGATGTCAAATCTTGATAACAGAGAGTTGTTTTCAAACACTTCAAGGTGAGTTACAGACATCTCTAAGTCTCAGAAGACGACTGCAACATGTAACAAGTAGATGTATTTTCTTTAAGTATTACTTAAAAACTTAATCCATAAGTGCAATGATGACAACACATAAGGAATTTTTTAGCAGCAAAAACAGTCACAGTGACAGAGAGAACCACGAAATATAGCACATGACAAAAAGAGCGAAGAAAACAAACAGAAAGCACTTTGTGGTGTTGCTGGTTTATCAAGGTGGATTTGCAAGGGACTTAATATTGAAAACACCTTCATAACACAAGATAATCTCCATTACTATCTTCCCTTTCTCTGATGTAGCCCAACGAAAAAAAAACCTTTCTGCAGGGTAGGACAAAGCCATTCAAAAGACAGACTCTTTTGCCATGTGAAAGAGTCCATTAACTTCATTTGGAAGTTTCCATTCAAATGGTGGAAGAAAAAAGTGAAACCTTTGCTGGTTAAGAAATAGGTTTTATTGTGTTTTCTACAGAACTGCTAGAAACTGATGATAAGTGTTGAAGGAACCCCAAATTAATGGGAGATAAAGTTCAAGCAGGCACCCAAGGCTACAGAGAGCTCTTTGAAGCCATCTATCTGGCTCCCTCTCTGCACAGGTTTCTCAGTCCAGCACAGTCACTTCACATGATAATCCAGCTGGAAAAGCTAAGCCATCTTGGCTTGCCATCCTATTTCACAAGCTCACAACACAGTTGGTGTGTTGCTTTTCCCGGTCTGACCTCGCTTTCTGCCCACTCCTCATCCCAGCTAGTCTTTCCTGTCCTCTTTGACTCGACTTCAGAATAACTATGAAATGCCCAAATCTGCTGAAGAACATTCCCCTTCTGCATTTGCTCCACCATAACTTATTTTCAATTTTATCATCTGGAGCCGGGACTGTAGTTCCTAAAATGCAAGAACTTACTTGCCCACTCTCCAAAGGATTTATACATGGTACATCTTGCATTCCAACCCATCTCTGTGCTAAAACTAAGAACTGAGGTTATTTTTAACTGCAGCGTATGTGGAACAAGCCACACAGAGGCTTTCATTTAAAAGCTTATCATTTGATCCTGGATTTAATCTGACCAGCCACCTAGAACTAAATCATTTCTTTCAAAACATAAAAATAACTTTAATTTTTTGTTCTGATGAACTGTCGGTGCTGTAAGCAAGTATTACTCGAAATTTTAATCATAATCAACAGAAAGCTCCAGTTACTGAATAGATACCTTATGTCTTTAATAAGATGTTAGAAAACAAAAAATCACACTAAAGATGCATTAGAAATATTGCATGCTACTCAAGCCACAGCTATGGCTATATTGGGCATAAGGAATATCTTCTCTAAACAAGACCTGGTAATTGGACGGTAAAAGTAGGCGATAATTCAGTCAGTGGTTATTTCTGCCACGATGATGGGAGCAGACTTGGCTGACCTAAGTGAAGGATCTATGGTCTCTATCAGATGAAGGTATTTCCTATCTCCAGAAAACACAGCTCCAAGAAGCAGTCCTGGGCCGCCTGCCCGAACCCATAGGAAGGTGAGATCTCTTGCTGTTTGGATAAAGGACAAACCCTAGTCCCTCCGTTATATCACAAAGTCTTCTCACTGGAAGGAGTCTGCCAGGAAAACCACTGGGAAAACCATAGAGTCACAAAACGTTGTACGTACTGTTCAACAACTATTTTCATTTGAAGTGATGGTTTTAATGACTATCTTCATTTTCCTGTGATCATACATGCCCTGATGATGATGAAAGAAAATGTTTTTGAGTAGCTAATTTGGGAAGAATTTTTATGCAAGATGAAAATATGCCAATCCTCAGTGAGTCCATTTACCTCTTTAGTGTGGATGTATGTGAGTGTATACAACATCCACATGGGCACCCACAACAGTAAGGTCTGATTTGCTGTTAGATTTCAAAGACGAGCATTCACTGATTCCTGAACAGGAAGTATATTGATTCAAAGGAGGAGGTACTCAATCCAGAGAAGATAGCCAAGTAAAATTTTCAAGTGGCAGAAGGAATTCTAAGTAACTCTAAGAAACTCTAAGTAACAGGAAAAAAAAGAAGGGAATAAAAGAATTAAAGAGATATTTTAGCCCAGAAACTTATGTACAGATAATTTATTTAATGTATGTGTTTCACATTCCTACTGTTCTGCACCACACTGTAAAATCTGCTGTTATTACATGCTATACTGGCTTGTCTATTACTTTCCAACAAGAAAATCATTACTTTGGCCTGCCTCTTGGTTTTGCAGAGTTTTGTATAGCTTACATGGCCAATTGAAAAGCACAAGCTGAAAAATTGTCTATAAATCAACGCCTGACAGAAAAAAAAAAGTATTCTGTACTATTTAGCAAAGCCAGGGCTGTACTGCAACAAATTCTACTGCCTCCTCTTGAACTATGCCATCACTTAGAAAAAATTGCACTAATATACCAGTTCAATATTTGATACAGTGCTCAACAGTGCTCCAGCAGTCACAGAAGAGACATTACCGTCTGCCGTTTGTGAATAAACTTCCCTTTCTCGTGATTTAATCAACCTTCATTTTTAATCTGCATACATAAAACATTAAATGCTAGAAGCTTTAATTACTTTGAAAAACACTTGCTGAATAATTTAATCTCAAAGTGCAGTTTTCTCCATACCAGGAACATCAAGAAAGTCCTTAAGGGCAAAATTTTCCCAGTAATCTATCACCTAAATATGAAAGCCTTCATAGAAACAGTTAACTCATTGTCAATGACTAAACACTACTTCTAGAAATACTTTTAAATACAGGATTTGTCTACTTAGCTGTGCAATGTCAAGAAGAGAGAGACAATATGGCAAAACAACATTTTAGATTCGACCCTCTCTCAAAATCAAGTTCCAGTATACCAGATGTAAAACAGGAATTTTGTTGTTGGGAGGCAGACAGCTCACTGAGATACAGAATACCTGGCAGCCCCAACAGACAGTCACTCCTTTAGAGCAATGGGGACACGACCCATTCGCATGGCCTAACATGTACCTGCTAAATGCACAGAACAACTCTTACCACAAGGAAGACACATATAAAGCCTCTTTCACTGCAATAGTGCACACAATAAAAAGCAGAAAAGAAGCATTTTCCTTAAAATTTATATAGCAAGTGATACATAGTATAATTACAATTCTTGAGCTGTCAAGGAGAAAAAAGGAAAAAAAAGAAGAAAGAAGTCTGCATAGTACTGACAGCCACACCAGGATCCCAGAATCAGTGTTAACACCTGGCCATGGATGAATATTGACCACATACAGCAAAACTGTAGACTTTGCAGTCCTTTTAACAGCCAAAGCCACAGCTTTCAGATTCAAGAATAAATACAAATTAAATGTTCACAAGTGCTGTGTGGAAACTTTCCCCACAGCGGGATTTCATATTTCAGACTGCAGGTCTTCAGGAAAAGTTCTCCTTAGGTCATATATAAGATAAGCTATTATTCTTTTGCTATTATGACAAATATTTACAGTAGCACATAAAAAGGGAAGAAGGAACTTTCTATCATTTTCAAGCAACAGAAGGGAAAAAAAAAGATATGATTGATAAAAAAGAGGGTTTTTTCCTTGTAGGAGTTCATTTACATCAACTATCAACAATAATAAAGCCACTAATAATTCACTGATTTACCAAGGCATCAAAAGGGAGCCCATCATTTTACCGCCTGTAGACTGCAGCCCATTACATTTCACTCAGACACCTCTGTCTGGGGGCCAAGAATTTTTGCTCGGGTGTCTTTCTGGAAACCATTTTTATGTCAAATATATCAAAAGGCAGAGAGTTCAAAACTTACCTCAGCATTTCTATTCCAAAGGTTGAACGGCCTCACTTAAAAAATAGACTCCTTATTTCACTTTCCTTTGTTCTTTTACATACCTATCAGTTCTTGTTTTGAGTTCTACAAGGTGGGGCACCTGAATGTAACCAGACTGGCACCAGGAAGGTACTTCTTACCATTTTTCCGTCTTTAAGTAGTCAAAGTGAGGGATTCAGTCTCATCCATCTCTCCTATATAGGTGCTGTGTTTCCATCAAGCAGGGCCTAGCACATTCTAGATGGAGGATGTGTAGACTTATTGCTTTTCATGGAAATCCACTACAGCAAAACAGACAACGCCATTCCCCCTCATTAAGGGAAATAGTTTCCATGTAAATGTGACTACAGCTCATTACTCTACACTATACTTGAGCACACTCTCAAAGTGCAACACAGTCAGAGAAAAAAAAGCTGGTTTTCTGCAGTATTTTCCAATTTGCTAACAATTTCACATGCTGCTCCTCTTGTCCTTATTACCAGTGCATGTTCCTACAAATGTGGAAAGATTCAAACTTATATGAAAATAACACATCGTACTTGGTCCTCCCTGGCTACAGATTACTGGAAAACAGGTGAGTGGTTAAGACTTCATCCTGCTCAGCTGAGTCACATGGGATTGTGCTGGCAGAAAGAACAGACTACGAATTTACTGCCCTTATCTGCTGAGGTTAGACAAACAGGGAATACTAATTCTACCCAAACCCACAGAACTATTCACATGAAAGTTAGCCTTAAAGTTAGCCATATTAACCACTTCAGAGCCAATCATTGAAAGATACACTGGATCACATCCAACATTCAAAAGTATTCTCATAATTTAAGAGTATTTTCCTAGAATAATGGATGGCGAATGGATAGTACAAGAGAATCAGATTAAACTAATTTTCCTTCTCATGAGTGTATTTTTAAGATAGTCTTTTTCAGGACTTCACGGATATTCTCATGCAAAAGTCCATGCACAGAAACAATCTGTACTGAAATGAATGGAAAATCTTGCACAGGGCATGTCCAAGATCACCCTGCATAGATGCTTTTGAGGGTTGGTATTAACAGACTCTGCCACAATCCCTCAGCAGAAGCAGCACACACTTTATTGCAGCCATCCCTGGAGCTGCCCCACTGACAGAGCAAACACAGCCTTGTGAACGAGTGCAACACTTCGGTAGTAGTAACTGTGCCTTAAATGACAACCACTGTGAACACTATATTTAGTATCATCTCACGTTCCTGTCTTGAGGGCAGAAATCCAGAGCCTTAGCCAACTAGCAACAATGCTACCCCTAAATCTAAATATTTGTTTTGTTCTCAGATATGATGAGCTGGGAGAAGGACACCTAACAAAAAGAAACTGAATAGGTTGTAGAGACTGACTCGACTTCTATTGTTGTCTTAAACATCGGCTGATTCTGCTCGTATTGTCTTAAACCTGGTCTGACTCTCCCTGTATTGCTGTCTTTAACATCTCATTGAGTGCTGTGGCTCCCTGGGCTGTCTGTGCTGCCGCAGAGGACAGGAGGAGGTGCAGCAGCAGATGCTGCCCCCCCCCACCTGACTGCCCACCCGGGCCCAGAGCGCTCAGGCAGAGGTGATGCTGCCAAGGGGCTGCTGAACCGCCGGCGACCCTGGAGGTCCCAGACCCACCTCTAGAACGTTCCCAAAGGAGCTTTCGCGCAGGTGCCCATTCGAGAACTTTCCCAGCAAGACCACCGTTCACACTAATGGGGGGGGGGGGGGGGGCATGGACTTGGCTATAAACAGAAGCCCCCGAAGAAGGCAGGTGCATGTGCCCACCACCCCATGGAACCCACCTGAAGAAGTGCTGCAGAAGAACCACAAGACCACGTGCTCCTGAAGACGATGTTTTCCAGTGGTCTATGGAGTATTGATTATTTTCCTCTTCTGCCATCTCTTCCTCATTTCTCTCTCTCTCCTTTCACTCATTTTTCCAATAGCACTATTGCGCATTGGATCAGATCCAATTTGTGTTGGTTTTGTCCAGCTGCCTTGAGGGTATCAGATTGGGATCTGAACAGACTGGGAACTGTTTCTGCAACTTTTGGGAAGCTGCAACTCGGAGTGCACCCGAGTATTTGATTGGATGTTTTGGCCATGTCCAAAACAAATACTGATTTGTTGTTTTGGCTGTGCCCAAAATAAACACTGTTTGAGTTTACCCTGGGAGATTTGTTGGTCTCCAACTTGCTGCACAGCCATCAAATAACCCTTCCCTCCCTGACTGAGGAGGTCTCGAGGGGGCACCCTAGGGATGGGAATGGGCTTTGACATAACTAAATAAGACTAAAGTTATAGTAGTTTAAAAGATATTAATGGCAACAAGTAAGGACATTTATTTACTTCACACTTTCAATGTGCTCCTTTGGCAGAAACTGTTCTTCCTTTTTAGTGGGAAGAGAAAAAGTCCTTTGCTGAAGCACCGTTTCATCCCAGGAAAGGAGTGCTATGAAGTCCATTTAGGCTGGCAACTGTGAGAAGAACTAAAGCAAAAGCCAGCATTGCATTGCCTTACCTAGCTTACATTTTAGAAAGGAATCTTTACCCACTCAGAAATGAGGCAAGATTTATGAAGAATGTAATTGACAGTTTCCTAGATACTAATAACACATTTAATAAAACATAACCTGAATGAAGCAAAGGATAAAGGGGAAATCTCAAACCTAGTTTTGAGGGGGATACTTGTTCTGGGTTTGGGGGGGTTTATTGCTATTGGTTTGGTTGGCTGGGTACCTTAGCCCCAAGTAAAAGCAATGCGGAGAGGTGGCCAGAATAAGGGAGGTAAATAGACCTCCAGAAAAGGACATCTGCAGTGAAGAAGCTTACTTTTTCTTTACAAACTGAATATATTCCCTTGCTGACATGATACATGGCACATGCTTCTTTCAGAAATTATCTATCATCTCCCCACATGCATCATATGGAGGTTGACTGCTACAGCAGATGCTTGGGTTTGGGTGTATAGGAAGTAAATACAGTAAAAAGATATCCCCTGAGCTGATACAGAAGGCTGTGCTGCTCACAAATTAGTACACTAAAGCCTTTTCTCCTGAATTTTTTCCTTTTCTTGAATAAGCAGGGACCCTACACCTAATTTTACAACAAGAAAGAAAGGAAGGAATCTCCTTTTCCTAAATTCCTGTACAAAAATGATACTGCCTACCACAAAAGCCAGAAAATTCTGCTAGTGTCTGTTGATGTTTACTATATAAATACAGCAGATACCAGAAATAAGAATAATTCATAATTCCTCTGATGCATCAATATACACTTCACAAAGATTATGCCATTTTAATTTCCTGACCAGTGCATTCTTTAAAATATAGGTTTACTGTATATTAATGTCATTAATGTTACGGGACACAAAATTAAGAGTGTGGAGTTATTCTAGCAAAACAAAATTCTATCAAGTGTCTATCTTCCATTGCTTCCCCTAAAGACACCATTCAGGTAACTGAGACAGATCAGCACAATGACAGTCCTGTTTACCATGAGCCTATTCTCTTCCACGTCCTCAAATGTAGCAGTTTCCCAGTGCCTAATGAAATCACTGGATCACAATCGAATATCAAAATACATAAATTCATTATATATACATTACTGTCTTGTTTTCTGAGACCCCTCTTACGCTGTTGATGAAAGCTAGCAACATATCTAAATGAGACATCTCCACATATAGAACATTAAAGATGGGAAGGTACGGTACAGGAAAGAATCACCTGGAGAGAACACAAAACTGAAGGGAAAAAGAAGTGAGAGCACTTTGAAAACTGCTCATGCAGAATATAGCATTTTACAGAAACTGAAAAGAGTCTAAAAAGAGAGTGCAAAGGGACAAAAGAAAAAGCATGCAATCCAAACAGTCACCAACATAAAAAAGACTTCAGTAGTCTTCACAAATCCATCCAAATGAGCTTTCCTTCAGTTGTTGGTAGTGGTGCCATAATGAAATCAGAGATATAGGGTCTTAACCCTGCTACTTAGGACTATAACAGCAAGCTTATTTTTACCTATGGTAACAGGTCCCCTCTTCAGTACAGAATTGCACAGAGATCCTCAAGGCATACAAGAAAATGTATATATTGAATATAGGTATAAACCCTGTCTTTCTTGTATCATCTGAGCAAAAACTTGCATAAACTGACAGCTGCTGTCAGGAAACTTTTCAGAGCCTGGCACATAATACTAGAAATGTAGTTCTGTCCTTTTGAATTTGAAAACATGCCACAGCACTGAACATTTACTAACAAAAATCTCAGAGAATGCCAGTGACAACATTTTGATAACTACCTTTCATACAGCTTGAGTAGCGTGCCTCGATCCATCTCACCATATCCCAAAGGACTTTTCTTCCCAAGATATAATGAAAACTATTATGACGCAAATTATACAGTTAGTCCTACAGACAGGATTCACACAAGTAGCCCCACTGACTTCAGAGTGGAAATCCATGTAAGCAAGCACTGTAGGAATGGACCAGGATATAAAAATATTTTCAGTCATCTCAGGGACTGAAAGGTAACATATATTCAATGCACCACAATACAAGAAACCTTTGAACTAAATATAAAAAGGAACCCTTTGCAACTAATTTCCTTGCATGGCAGCTACCCACTCATTTCAAAGTCAACTGACTTTGTGGGCTTATTACCTCAAGAAGATTTAAACTTATTTATGCTTGATGACACCTAATTACCTGATACAATCATCTGTGCCCTAGAAAAAGAAGGCCCTTGACTAAACTTTTCAGAAGGATCTTTGCTGTGTTTTTATTCACACTGCAATATTGCAGAACTCTTCACTCATAAGGTGGGAATTCCTGAAAGGATATTTCCAGCAGGAACTACAAAGAAGACCTTCTTGAACCACACATTTTCTGGTTAAAGCCACCCAATTTTTATAGCCATTTGTGTTTATTTAGAAATGGCATTAGACCATCCGATTAAAACAGTTCTTCCATAAGATTCAAAAACAGATCACATAATTACTCCTAATTAATTGTACTTGAGCTCAAATCCTTACTCTAAAAGACTCTCCTAATATATATTAAATGCTTTGGTTTAACCAGCCCCGAAGCCTGTGGATGGGAAAGGGGGAAAGGTAGTCAGCAGCCTCTGAGCCATCAGGAGCAGAAAGAACAATCACAGAGGATGAATGATCAGTTGCACTGGCAGTGTTTGATTTAGTTTCTTGCACTCTCCCGGCATTTCAAACAAGTTTAATGGTTTTCCCACCAGCATTTTGAATTCTCTCCATATTTCCGAAAAGAAAACTCTAACATTTGCCCAGTTTCGTTTCTGGAAAGCTATGAAAAGCTGGGTTGGTTTTTTTTTTCCTCCTTGAAGGAACGTAAAATGCAAATATTGCCCCAGGTAGTTTAAAATAACCCCCAAAACACTTTATGAATCTTTGTTTTCCTTAAATTATCAAATTGTTCAATACTTCCTGATTGATTTTCTTAGACAACATCCTGCAAACATTAGAGGGCTTTTATCTTGGTTTAGAATCCTTCAAAACTATTTACAGATTTTCTACAAAATATAACACATAATAAGTTATGTGGCTGTTGCCAGCAGTGTTAAGAATGATTGGAAAAGGTCTTTTAGCTTCAGCTTCAGATCTGTAGGTCATCCAATGTCCTTCTTAATGGATAAATACAGTAATTTATCATCATCAGTCACTATCAGCATTGTTCTTTTTATTATCATATATTCATGAACATTATTCGATGCAGCTGAGTGGAGCGTAAAAAAAGTGTATGATTAAAGTGGAAAGGGACAGTTTGAGACAGCCACGATTTTGTGGCTAATACATGGACTTTAAATATAACACAGGTCTTACAAGACTTACAAAGATGGTGCCAACAAATTACAGCTGCCTGCTGGCAGTACATGGGCACCCCCAGCAGCGGATGAGCCTGCCTCTGTCTTCCAGAGCAATGTTGAAAAAAGTATAATATATGATTCATAGAATTATTAAGGTTGGAAAAGACCTCTAAGATCATCAAGCCCAACTGTCAGCCCAACACCACCATCCCTACTAAACCACATCCTGAAGTGCCATGTCTACATGTTTATTCAGCGCTTCCAGGGATGGAGACCACCAGTTCCCTGTGCAGCCTGTTTCAATGTTTCACTACTCTTTCAGTAAACAAATTTTTCCTAATATCCAATCTAAACCTCCCCTGGTGCAATTTGAGGCCATTTCCTCTCCTCCTATCACTTGTTACTTGGGAGAAGAGACCAACCCCCACCTCACTACAGTCTTCTTTCAGGCAGCTGTAGAAGGCTACAAGGTTTCCTCCTCACCTCCTCTTCTCCAGGCTAGACAACTCCAGGTCCCTCAGCCATTCCTCATAAGACTTGTGCTCCAGACCTTTTGCCAGCTTTGTTGCCCTTCTCTGAAGTACAGTTTTCCATAGGTCAGGCACATTTCAAAGATCTACTAGTACAAAAAAGAAAAAAACAACAACAAACCACCACAACAACAAAAAAAGTAAAACACAACAATAACAAAGGTATCTCTCTAGGGATCACATATTACATTCATCCTTATTACCAGGGTGGGAATAAAGTCTGTATTCATATTTGTGATTCAGTAACACGTGCATATAACCTCTGAATGTCCTCAAGTTATTAAAAAACACTAAGATGATGGCTTTTAAACTCTAGAATAACATCAAATACAATCGCTGTTTGCTTACAGTCCCTCCCTCTTGTTAGTTATCAAAATAGCTTGCCTGAAGCAATACTTTCAGTTGGAAGATACTGGGAAGAAACTGAAAGTATGTTTCAAAATAGTTAATACAATATGTATGTTCAAATAGCTGAGGTTAGTATGTAACCTACAGCCTCCCTGCAATTGGCTTTAACATAGCAGAACCAGAAAGATTGGCCTGTATCACAGGTTTTGACTTACTGCATTAAGTAATCCCTTTAATCCACCTGCAAAGTGAAGGGCTCTAAATGCTGAAAAATCAGATGCTATGTTTATGCTGCACAGACTCCCCTGTGCTGTTCTGAAAGCAAGACACGCAGAACCTGCAAAAAGGCATGGGAATCCTGAAGGGAAAGTGCAAGGAGCAAGAATGTACAGGCACAATTGCCTTGCCCTGCATCCACCGACAGAGAACTCTTGGTGGCTGTGCTCCTGGCCAGTGGATCAAGCACTGGAAAGTTCTCTAAGTTAGGAAACTGAGTTCCTGAAGAGAAACTCATTACTTCTGAATTTGGAATGTACAGAGGAAACACACTTGTGCACTACATAGTTCCTTTAACCCACTGCTCTCTCAAGCAACCTTGAGATCTCTTAGGCATACAGACTATTTACAAGATGCCATATGAAATGTTGTTTCTCTGCTAACATGAGTAGGATTTCACCAAAAATGAGATGCTGCTTGCCCCTGCTCCACAGAGCTCAGACCAGAAGACTGAAATGCAGTGAGGATGGAAGACAAGCTTAAGGCTTTTTATGTTCATCACCACAATCAGGTACATGACCAAACTACATCAGAACAGCCACATGGCAAAGACAAAGTGAGCTAAGGCCACGTGTACTGTTTGAAAGATGACACATCCCGTGCCTTCCCTTAGAACTTGAATCCTTAATGACAGTCGAAACCATTGCAGTTAATACATTTTCACATAAGATTTTTGTGCTGCTGGTTATATATTAAACCAATATTGCAAGCCCGTAATGCTTCTTTCTGGATCCAGCACGGATATAGTATCACATATAAATATAGTGTATGAAAGAGAATTTAAAAGTTAAAGCAAAGATTTAGATGTTAAGTCTTATGAAATATTCTGGGCATAATAATATAACCTTATTTCTCCACTTTTATTGGCTTCTTTTACCTGATGTTTCTGACATTATGTTGAACCTTGCAAACCACAAGGTCTGATATATTACTGCAATAAAACAAGAAAAAAGTTCCACTAGGTTAGGAAGAAGGAAAAATGCAAAATCACTTTGGATTATGTACTAGAACAGCATTTCTTATTTCAGCCTGAAGCCAACTCTGAACACAACCAACAGCAGGAGATGTGGAGTGGACTACCTAACTAAATCTTCCAACTTACTGAAACTGTGGTACATATAAAATTAAGAGTTCAAGCTTCTCCCTGACCCATCAACATCAAAGTGACCTGCATGGGGCAAGGGAGCATCCTTTTACCTTGATAAAACCCCAATAAGATGAATGCTGCTTTGGACAGACACATCAATCCATCATTTTTTTCTCACTGCAAGATCAGTCTATCTTCGGGAAAAAGAAGTAAGGTAATGAAAGCAGACATAAAAATACAGACTGAAAAATAAAACACAGATTGTTCTCTTTTGTTCAGGTGTACTTTTAGAATACGCCCCTTGTTTGCTGACCGTAGAAATGGGTCCTGAGACAGAGGAAATTCAACTCTTCAAATCAATGCAGTGAAACAGTTAAGTAGTCGGTTGTCTATGTATGTATATGAAACATGCAATTTAAATGCTTACCAAATAATTTCCCTATTTACTGCAACACAATACAGTCTGATTTCATTTTTCCTTACCTATGTTTAAGCAGAATAATGTAGTAGATTCTAAAATTGCATACAGTAAAGAAAAAAACGGGGTTGTTTTTTATCTTAAAATCAATTTTTAAAAGACCTTAAGTTGGAAGAGCAAGAGAGGCTCAGGAGAGGTTCATTATAAATTTCAAAAGTCTATCTTCTATACACACAAAGAACAGCAAGTAGTATCAGGTGGTGTAGATCATCTGGGTTTTTTTTTGTAAACAGACTGCAGCCTCACAGAGGTAATACCTAGAGGAATTATCTTAGTTTTTCATCTGCAAAGACAGCAACATTCATCAACTAGAACATCATACAGGTACATTATATTTTTCAAATATGTTGTGTCCACTGACTGCCGAACAGTTGTACCTTCTAAAAATGATCACTAAACAGCATTGTCCAAGACCTCAGGACAGTTCTTAAAAGCTACAAGATGAAAAACACACTTTTTTGTACTCTCTAAGAGGAACTGAGGGAGCCACGTTCACTCCCGACACCAGTACTCAAGTGACAGAAGTCAGAGCACTTTGATAGAGCTTTCCAGAAATGAGCACAAATACAAGTAATTTACAGCTATTTTCCTTTCTACAGATATATCATCTGAACATAAAACTGTAATTTTGGCAATAAATATGAGTCATCATTTAGCGAAGAGTTGAGAATAAATCTGGCTAATTTATCAAACCAATCGCCAAAACATCAACAGCACTGTTAATGGAAGTTGTTATTAGATGCCTTGGCCCAGGGGAGGCTTGATTTAAAAATATCATCAGGAGAAGTGTTGGACATGAAGCTTTATTCAATTTATTTATAAGCTGATGGCTATGGATGCTTCAGTCAGTCGATCCAAGCTTTTATTTAAGTGGAGAGACCCAGCATTAGCCTGCTGTAATCTGAAATTACAGCTCAGGTCCCAGGTCTATAAATTTACCACAAATGCACCAACTTCCGTATGACTATTCTCAGCGGTATCTGTAAAACCAGACTTTGAAATCAGGAAAGAGATTTACACTTAGAAAAAGGTATAATTCCTTGTTCCTTCTCGGACTTCCCACAGATCCAACCATTTCTCTACTAGAAAAGATTTGCTGCTCCTGTTATCTCAGGAAACTCTCTCAGTGCAGATGTGGCTTCTTGTTGAAAATAAATAAATACACTACAGGCATCACTTGCAGTGACACTACAGGTTTATAGAAGCTCACCAAGCAAAATGGAATGTTAAATGAGAGTACCCAGACAGAGATGGATTTCTTGAAGGCCTTAGGAAGGGTACATTGTCCACATGGGCCAGCATAACATCGCTATGGGGTATAAAAAAAAGGGCAAATGTATGAACTCATTTTTCTCCTCATGCGCACTGCAGCACCCACCGCAGCTGCTGCTCTGTAAGTGCAACCTCCAAAAAACAACAAAAAGCTTCAAACCCATAAAATCCCTCAGTTAAGGTCAGTCACATCACGCTGCTGTGCTAAGAACAGTTTCTATCACAAACATAGAGTCAGACACAGCCTGGTCAGGGCTGAGCTATAATCGCATGGGTCTTCACTGCTGTGAAGGTGCATGAGTGGCCTTGGTGTTCACAAAGATCCACCAGACGCAGTCCCTCTCTGTACAGTGCTCATGGCAGGATTTAGGCCTGCATCCTTATTATTAGCATTTGAAGCCATAGATATACTTCCGTCCATCAACAGCAGCATTTTTGTATGTGATACTGTTACATATTGCATGACATCCAGGCCCCTGAGACAATAAGCAATCAAAGTTGATTCAATATCAACTTTAACAAGAAAACCAAACCTGGTCTGGAAAAAACTAATGGAAATACATGGCACTTCACATTTACACTTCATGCAGCTAGGCAAAACAAATGGACCAGTGGATCCCCCATCCAACACCGAGAGAAGTCAAGAACTCCCGAGCACTTGGGTAATAATATTTCTACATTTAGGATAAATTCCTAATACTTAGTGTGTTTTAAATTGAGAACTTACTGCTGTTCTTCATTACAATCTCAAAGAGCAGTCAAACTGGTAATTTTGGGCATATAATATTAAGCCTGCTTTGACAAGATTTCCACTTCCAACCAAAAGCCATTCTGGTAATTCGACACGTCTGAACTGAATATAAAGAAATAAAGACTGGTTAAGTTCAAGTACTTTTAATTACGTCTAAAAGCAGTATCCCTCTAAAGCAAAACAATGTCCCTGAAATTTATGAGCTCTGTGAACCTCTGAGACTATTTAAAGTGATCTTGACTTTTCCATAATCCTCTTATTTGCATGAAATTTCAGCACTGATAGACATTACCCATCTCTTCCAGATAATGTAACTTACACAATTAACTTATTTCAGAAGGCTCCTCAAACTCAAATGTATTATTTTATCTGTATTACATGAAAATGTGCTATAATGCACACACTTTTCAGCAAAAAGCAGACATCTTTAAATTTATTTAAGTGAATGGGTTCACTGATATTGGAAGGGCTACCCAGAAGCTGGGTGTGCTGGGTACTCAGATAAGAGCTTTCTAAAAGCCTAACTGCATGGCACCTTTCACTATTGGTGTTTTTCCCCCAATGCTAGCGTACCAGAGGAAAATTCATCTCTGTTGATGCTCGTAACACAGAATGAAACCGTGAAATGCAGCTCCCCACGCTGCACAAGTCCTGCTATGCACGCCGGAGTTCAAAACAGAAAGCGGTGAGCGCTGACTATGTCCAGAAACCGCTCTGGGTCTGGGAATACGGTTGGAGTTGAGCACATTATTGGGTACTGGGTACCAGCAGGCAGGGCTGGGTGGGCATGGAAGGGGTCGCCAGCGGGGGGGGGGTCGGTGCGAACGCATAGCCCGGTCCCTCCTGATGCATTAGTGCCATCGCTCCGAAGGGACAGATACGGCGGTCTGGTAATGAAAACTTCGGGTTTGTGACGATGACAGCCAAGTTCAGCTGCTCCCCCGGTACCCATCCTTTCACACGACGCCTCGCCAGGCTCGCCCGTTTCGCCAGCGAGCCGCCACCGAGAGGCAGCGGTACCGATAGACAGCAGTACCAAGAGACACCGGTACCGACAGAGAGCGGTACCGACAGAGAGAGCGGTACTGACAGCCATCGGCACCCTGGCCAGCATCACCTCTCTCCCGTCGGGCCGAGGGACGTGACAGCTGCCTGGGCGCTGCCAAAACCCCTCCGGGAATCCTCCCCGCGCCGGGCAGCGATGCTGAGCACGGCGCCCCGGCAGCCCCGCCGCGAGCACAGGGTGCTCTCCTCCCCTGCTCCCCGTAGCTCCATCTCGGTAAGGCAGGATCCCCCCGCCCCTGCGTTTGCCCCTGGCACAACTCGCGGGAAAGCGGGGCTCAAACTCCAGCGGGACTGGGGCTGCCCGACACCCCAGCCCCGCCGGACAAGGCTGCGTCTCCTCTAAGCGTCCCCCGAGACAACTCCGCGACGCTCCCACTTCACCCAGCCGAGCGCCCGCTCCACCCCGCTGGACTTTTACACAGCTCCGCACAACTTCTCCGGGACGGCGCAGCCCCCAACGTCCACAGCATCCCTCCATCCCCCTGCCCAACATCCATCCCCCAGCACCCAGCATCCATCCCCCTGCCCCCCGGCGCCTCCCGCCGCGGGTCCCACCTGGTCGGTCTGTGGCGGTTGCGGGTTCCCCCTGCCGCCCGGGTGCGCCGGCTGCTCCTTCATGGCTGTCATCGCAGGGGGCTCGGCTCGGCGCCTCTCACTGCCGCTGCAGTCCCGGGCACCCCTCCCTCGGCGCCAGCCGCATGACACCAGCCTCCCCTGGAAGTGGTGATGCGAAGGAGGAGGCGGAGGAGAAAAGGGAGGACGGACTGGGGGCGCGGAGCCGCCGCGACAGCGCCGCTACCGCAGTGCCCCGCCGGTGCTCAGCGGGTGCCCGGCCCCGCGCTGCCCCGCGCATGGGGACGGCCGAGCATCACCGCGGAGCGCCCCGCGGCGGGCACGCTCTGCCCGCCCCCCTGCGCCCCGCCCGTCGTGGGCCGGCCCGCCTCGTGCCGCCGCCGCCAGCAGGTGTCACAGCTCTGCCCGCCGGCCCGGGAGAGACCATCCGCGCCCCCGCCGCGGGGGGGGCCGCCCGCCCCCGGGACCGCCCCGCGGGGACCGGCCCCGAGCCCGGCGGGGGCTGCCCCGAGCCCTCCGGCCGCTGCCACCCCGCCGCCGGCAGAGGGAAACCTCGACGGGGGAAAGGGGAAAAACGGCAGGGGGTGAGGGGGGGGAGTGGGGGGAAGACAGAGGAAAACCACGACGGGAGAGTAGAAGGGGGGAAAAGAAAAACGGCAGAGGGAAACCACGATGGGAGAGGAAAAGGGGAAAAAAAACAGCAGAGGGAAACCACGACGAGGGGTAAAGAGGAAAAACAGAAAAGAGAAACTACGACGTGTAAGTAAAAGGAGGAGAAAACAGGGGAAAGGAAGGACCGTGGTGCTGTTTGCTTTTATGTCATGTTCTCTGACCCACAGAACTCCTGACGCTCCCAAGGGCAGGGCAGGAGCTGCCCCGCTGCTTTCCAGCCGCGCCGTGGCTTTCCAGCAGCAAGCGGCCAAAGATGTGTCCCCTGAGCTGTACGAGAATGTCCCCTAGTCTGGGGAGCTCAGCATCGGCACCACAGCCCTTGTTTTAATAGAATCATACAGTCGTTAAAGTTGGAAAAGACCTCCAGGGTCATCAAGTACAACCATCAGCCCAACACCACTATCCCTGCTACACCCTCTCCCAAAGTGCCACATCTAGATGTTTTTTAAACACCTCCACGAATGGTGACTGCACGACTTCCCAGGACAGCCTGTTCTAATGCTTCACCACTCTTGCAGTAAAGAAATTTTTCCCAATATCCAATCTAAACCTCCCCTGACACAACTTGACACCATTTCCTCTTGTCCTATCACTTGGGAGAAGAGACCAAAACCCACCTTGCTACAACCTCCTTTCAGGCAATTGTAGAGAGCCATGAAGTCTCTCCTCAGCGTCCTCTTCTCCAGACTGAACAATCCCAGTTCCCTCAGCTGCTTCTCATAAACTTTGTGCTCCAGATCCTTCACCAGCTTTGTTGCCCTTCTCTGCACATACTACACCCCCTCAAAATCTTCAGTACTGAGTGGCCCAAAACTGAACACAGGATTTGAGGTGCAGCCTCACCAGTGTTAAGCACGGGGGGATGATCACCTCCCTGGACCTGCTGGCCACACCATTTTTTATATGTCATGATGCTGATGGCCTTTTTGGCCACCTGGGCACACTGCTGGCTCATATTCGGCCAGCTATCAAACAACACTGCCAGGTCCTTTTCTTCCAGGTAGTTTTCCAGCCATTCTTCCCAAGCCTGTAGCATTGCATGGGGTTGCGCAGGACCTGGCACTTGGCCTTCTTAAATCTCATACAGTTGACCTTGGCCCATTGATCCAGCCGGTCCAGATCCCTCTGCAGAGCCTTCCTACCCTCAAGTAGATCAACACTCCCACACAACTTGGTGTCATCTGCAAACTTACTGAGAGCCCTTCAACTTACGTAACCCATGGCTGTCAAAAGGGTCTGAAGTGCCCATTTTCACAGAATTCAGGGTAGGAGGTCCTCATAAGGAGTTAGAAAAAGAAGAACTTAAGGAAAGACCTTAGGGACGCACTTTACCATATGTCCTAAAGCAGTATCATCAGTTGGAGACAAGAGTTTTTTATTAGGACCAGCAAAGGAGACCACTGAAATTTGTTTCTAACCAGTAAGAAGGAAACAGTTGAAAATGGTAGCTGGTAACTCAAGTGACAGCAAATATGAGCCTTTGTAAAGAAGGAGAACCTCAAACAAGCAAGTGAAACACTTATGCTTGGGTTGAGCTGTTTGTTAACTCGGATCGGTTTCCTGATCCATTTCACAGTCCACTCCAGGAAAAGCAGGATTGCCACTGTGGAGGAGACAGTGCATGCTGAAGTGAGCAGCCCTGGCCCTTTCTTAGCCAGCCTGGTCTCGAGGGACTGCAAGGCAGAAGGAAAGTTATCAGCATGTAAGGGAAGTGTTCGATCTTTTTTAATATTTTTTGCATCAAACCTAACAAGAAGGGTCAGTTCTGACCCGATGATGAGATTAATTAGTAGCAGTGACAAAGATCTGAGTTTTCAGCCTTACAGTGGGAACAGGTTAGAAAGGAGCAAGGAGATGACAAGGGACTGAGGAATTACAGACCAACCAGCCACAGAATAGAGAACATTGAGCATTTCCATCTTCCTGTATCACCCAGCAATGTGTTGACCTCGTCAATCAACAGACACAGTTTTTTCTTGAAGCCCCAATAAAACTTCTAGAAAAAATAATCAAATTACCTTTGCAAGTACCTAGATAAAAACTAGATGACAATTAATAGCTACCATTAATTTGTCAAGAGCAGATCATGTCAAACAAATCTCATTTCTTTCTTTAGTAAGGTAACAAACCTGTGGATAGGAGAGCAATAAATGTCATTTATCTTGATTCAGAAGGGCTTCCAACACCATCATCCAGGACGGATTAATGAGACAGAGAGAAACATAATCTGAATAAAACTAAAATGAGCATTTACAAAATTGTCTCCACTGCATCATTTCCAGTGGCTCCCAGCCATAGTGCAAGACTGCAGTGCTGTGGTCCATCCATCCTGGTTTGCTCATGTTTCCATTAGCACCGGGGGGGCTGATCATGCTACAGTCATCAGATTCACAAAAAGCATGAAGCTGAGGCAGATGCCAAAAATGCTGGAGGACACCATCAGAGTTAAATGGGATCTATATAGACTGAGACCTTGAAGACTTGTGTGCAGCTCAGTAGGGGCACTTGTGAGAGACTGTGCAAGGGTGGAAGATACCAGGGTGGATTTCTTTTTCAAATGAGGACTAGGACATTACGATCTCAAAACTACACCTAAGGAAGCATTGTGTTGTGGTGAACCAGAAAAATAGTGCACTGTGATGGACAAGCAGGACTACAGCCTTCATGATCTGTGGAGAAATCCTGCCCTTGTCTGTACTGGCAGGGCACCTGTTGAATACAAGGTCCAAGGTAAGGGAATGCACAGTAACACAGATGTGTAACAAGGAGAATCAGAGGTCTGGCAAGCATCCACTCTGAATAAAAACTGAAAATGATTGGCATCAACCTTAAGGAGAGAAAACCAGGGGCAGGTATGGAAACTGTTGAAATGCTGCAAAAGAACATAATCTGATGTATATATGAGTAATAAAACAACAATAAGTTTAAAAAGCAGGAAGAAAGATTGAGGTTAAACATTAAGGAAAACATGTATTTATTTGCAAAGGTGTGGGGAGGGCAAAGCCGTGGACTCGGTTGCCTTGGGAGGTTTGGGGGCCTCCAGCCCTGGATGTCAAATTAATGTCTGTCTGCAGCAATATAAGTATAGTTGGTGCTGCCTAGGGTAGAAGACTTTTCTAAATTAACTGACTCAATCTCTTTTTGTTGCCGGCTTTATGATTCCTTTTCAGCATGATACCAAGGACCACCCGCAGCCCCCTGCATGAGACCAAGCTGCAAGAGCCTGTGGTGAGAACTTGCATTGCTCACCCCGGGTGTCAGTCTGCAGTTGCTTTCTCTCGCAGCCGTTCCTGTGTTTCATTTAACACTATCTCTGCTCTTACCTCTCCATTTCATATCACTATTTTCTCTCTTAAAATTCATTATTTCCTTAACTTCTGTAGCCTTGTTGCATTCAGCTGTGTCCCTTTACTTCTTTCCCTCTGCCACTGTTTCTCTTCATATAATAATTGTGCTATGTAAAGGTAAAGCAAAACAGGCAACCAAGGTGGCATCTTTGCTGCACCAATACCTGTTGCTTTGTTTCACTTCTGCGGAGCATCGTTTATGGCCAATCCTTCCTTTGTGTTGGTTGTAGGACTCAGGATCTTATTTTTTTTCTAAACAATGCATAATATGGAAAGGCTCAGATTTTGCCTGTGGCCTCTAGGTGCTACAGTAATACAAATAATAAGTCTTAGAAGCAGACACGTTCTGATTCATGCTGTTTATGGCACAGGTCTAGTATAAATTGACTAATTACTGAGTCCCCATCAGAACTGAAGAATTCTAATGATTTAGGGTTTGAATGGTAACACTTCAAATAGAGATTACTTTCATCTTGTTTTTGATGAGATCCATTGTGATGCAGTTTCACTATTAATCAAGGAGGAGAAAGACATTAGCAGTCAGTTTAGCTGAAGCTTGGTTATTCATTCACAGTATATTCACTGTGAGGTTTTATCATTACAATGGACTAAGAAACGGAGCATAAGCTTGGGCACTCTTAAATCAATTAGAATTACTTGAAAACTGAAGTTTTTAGGGGTAGGGGTTTGGAGACTGGCTTTATATACATGGACTCTTATCTAAAGCTTCTTAAAATCAGTATCAAAACTTTAATTAAAACCACTTTATCATCCATTTTATCACTTTTTTTTGAATGCTGGTTCATTGGTTCATACTGTTAATGCTTTGGGGATATTAAGTTAATTCACCAGTTTTCACTACTGCCCACACCACCTTTTATTTGGGTCTATTTCAGCAAATTACTGTTCAAAAGTCACTTGACTGGGTTGTTTAAAAGAACAGTTGGTTTATAGCCATTAATAGGACACATATTTGAAACTGGAGTCTGGTAACAAAACTGATGCCATATGGGTAAAAGTGATTAAGATGTGCAGTATTTACGTTAGTTTCTTCTACCATGTTCACCAAAACACTTCAGAGTATCAGCAGGGAAACACTTAAGGCCTGGGTGGAATAGCTGCAGAAAAAAAAATGGAATTATGCTCTTGATCAGTCCTTTACAGAGTCATTACATCAATTCCTCTATCTTTCAGCTGATTCCTTATAATTCCCTCCGTCTTCCTCATCACACACAAGATCTGGGTACATAACTCAAAACATACCACAACTATTTTACCTTCCACATAAACTGAATGTCAACTAAATCAGAGTGTTATTCAATAGGTACAGCTTTTATCACATGATGACTTAATAACATATATGTTTGATATAGCAGACTGATCAGTGCTGATTTTGGACAGCCAGCAAGTAAGTCAGGAACATGTTGGGGCGTGAAATAGATGGACACACAGGCAAAAAGAATACAGTGGATGCCACAAGTGAGGGGAATTCTCCCTTTCCTCTCTGAAGAAATTGTAGTGCTTTACTACTCTGCTGGCCAGCTACCACTTCAGGCTAGACCAGTTATTGGAGCATCCTTGTGTGCCAAATGCTGTGTATGTGCCATGTGTTAATCACTCCAGGGCCCATGGGAGTTGCACAGTGTCCGAGCTGAACTAAAGATATAAAACCTGCTTTTAAATGAAGTCCTGGATATCAAGAGATTTAACTGCCTTGTGTGACACAGGTGCTGCCACTGTACCACGAAGAGGCGTGGTCATTACTAGCACAGTCAATATTTTATCCCTTCTTTAGAGAATGAGTTTCATGTTTGGTAACTCTGCTGCTACTCCAGTGGTGGAGTTTCAAAGAACAGAACTGGAGCAGGCAGAACAGGTAGTTTTGTCTTCTGTATATTTTATACAGCCCTCATCACTGTGTAATTAATAACTGTACAGCCCTGTGAAGATGTAAATAATTTTGATTGCTAATTATAAGCAATTGACCCATTCCTACAAGCAGTCTTTTTTGCCATGAAGTCAATTGATCAAGATCAAAATATTCGCAAACAGCTCTAGCCTCAAGCTTCAGGTTTGTATGTATCTCTCTTGCTAGCAACCTTATTGCTCAGACTCCTACAATCTGAGGGAAAAAAGTCTCCCCTCATAGCACATGCAGGCTCTGTGCAGCCCAGTGCTGATGAGTTTATGAAAGCTGTATGTCATGGTTTGAGAGCTTGTCGGTGGCTTTTTAAAATCAGATCCAGGAATATACTCTGATTATGGATTTCTGATTCCTTTTAAAGCCTTAGCAACTGGGCTAAAAAAAATGCTTGAAATTATAAAGGTGAATTTAAGAATGAAACCAATGTGTCCAAAAACCCAGGAAAGATATGATTGTGTTTTAAGTGGATCTGTTCTTGCAGAAACTAAAAATATTTGTCCAGAGAAGAACCACTCTGAGTCATGTAAACCTGAAAACCAGACACAATGTGGTTTTGTACAGATTGAATTTTTAAATGATGGTTTTAAATGACACAATGTTTAGATTTTGCTGCTTAAGAAATTCTTTGATGGAGGGAAAATTCCGGTCACCTTGTGTATTCAGAAACACATCATATTCTAATGTCTGCTTCAGTGAATAGCTGTTTTCTTTGTGAAAAAAATTGCAGTCATGTTTTCCTCTCCTTGTCTTGTTTTAGCAAAACAATCAATACAAAGACTGAGTTAATACAAATAAATGCAAATATATTCCAGCAGGAAAGTTACAGGAATTATTAAAATAATATTTCAGTGAAATATTTTGATATTTCAGCAAAAGTATACAGAACAGGATTGCATGTCCAAAAACACCTCTCATTAACTAATAAAATGCACCACCAGCATTCAAAAGTGTTTGAAGGAATAATTCATAGCAGAAGAACACAGGAGGTGTGATTTCAGATCTATGGCATCCCTTCCTGATTACCTAACAATGTATGGAAACATAAATCACAACGGTTTCCAAGAGAAACAGTTACACAATCACATGTGTCTGACACCACAGCCTGAAACTGAGACTCAGGTGACTACTACACTCACCATGGTTGCATGAGTCAAGACACAACATGATTATTTGATCATCCACATTGACCTGGTAGAGGGTCCTGCAGGCCCTTCTGCCCCCACCTCTTTGTGAGCAGAAGCCAAGCAAGGTTTTATAGGACATCTTTATCACTACTGGGTGGAATTTTACACATTCAGAGGAAATTTGAGTTGCTGCAATTCTTACCAGCTTGCTCGCTTATATTTATAAAATAGTTTTTCTCACCAATGTTGCAGGAAGCAAATTTGCAAACCATAACTATGAAGGATGCCCCATCATTGGAGGTGTTCAAAGCCAGGCTGGATGGGGCATTGAACAACCTGAACCAGTGGAAGATGTCCCTGCCCATGGCAGGGGAGTTGGAACTGGACGATCTTTAATGTCCCTTATGACCCAAACCATTCAATGATTCTATGAAGTGAAACACAAAGTAACGAGTATATTTTGACAATAGTATTTGTTCAACACTCAAAGGGAAGGCATGCCCTATTAGAGAATTCTCCATGAAGTAACTCTGTAGAAATTCATCAGTGGATTTTAAATCCTAATGGTAGCTCACAACAAAAGATCGTAACTCGTATTTGACAAGCTGTTCACTAATATAAAACAGCACTATTCATGCTCACTACTAGAACTATTTCTACTCAAAAAAAGCAGTTATGAAAGTCATGGGTTAGGCAGGGAAAAGGCAAAAATAGATCTTAGATTTTGAAACATGTATTTCCCCTTCCCTAGCTACTCCACCATAGCTGTAATCTGGCAAAAGTGGCAAGACTGACTTTTTTTCTCTTTGGTTGTTGCCCTATAGCTATTCTTCAAATAACATCATATGGCATGCATGTACAGTAACAGTAAATGGTTCACTGAGGGCTTCTATCAATGGTAAATAATTGATATAGAAATCAGACCAATATTCACACCCATTTTATGACCTAGACCACAGTTTACAAAAATGAAATTTGCATTCAAGAATCTAGTGCCTATGTGCCACTCTTGGAAGACTTGTCAGAATCATAATGGATCATAATGGATCCAACGAGGAAGTAAGAGGGATACTAAAAAGAGCCTCAATAAATTAGACATTTACTTATCACTAAAAATTACACAGATTAAATGCATAACTTTAAGCAATTTTGAAAATGTTGCCTTTATACATTACATAAACCAATAGCGATGCATTAGGAAGCCCAAATCTCATTTATTAATTTGGGAGGTGGGGAGGAGGAAGAGTAGAATGAAAATGGAAAAAAAAAAGAAAGACTGGGGGGAGTTAAAAGTAGGAACAGTATGATAATAATATAAAATTTGGAAAATAACCCTAAGTGAAGTGTTCTAATAGAATGAAAATATTTTCTTATTACTGAAGCGAAATGACACATTTTACCTACTATGTTATTTAATTCAGTTTCATTATTCATATTACATAGAAGTATTATGTTAATTTTACTACATTGCAAAAGTCCAACTTAATTTAAGCCAGAAAGTTAAAGAAAACATTTCAATACTAATACATATTATTCTTTTCCCCTTTTCTAATATTTTGTAAAAATCTGCATAATCCCCCTGACCCTTTTGATCAGACTTCATTCTTGAAGGATGATTGTCCTAAGAAATATTTTCTGTTCAGCTCTAATTCACTCTCCAACTAAACCAACAATCCTTATGATGCCAGCAATGATTAAAATCCAATTTTGTATTGAGAATTATATTTTACTTTGAAACATATATGACTATGCACATTTACTTTATGCTGAAAATTCTGAAAATCATCTAACCGAGCACAATTTGGTTTTAAAAACAGTAGCTCTATTGGCCACCGTAATTTTAAGATACCTTAAAATATTGGTGGGGGGAGGAAGTGGAAAACAGCAGGGCCTGTTCTCTATTCAATATCCTTAATTCTGATCAGAAGTCACTGGATGGAGTAGATCTTAGCATCACAAGATTTACTCCCACATCAAAGAGAAGGAGAAAAGATTTTGTAGAAAATTATACCACTGAGCTTTTTTCCATGATGTTATTGAAATATGAAATGGAGCTCTCACAGAACTGTATGATAAGAGCCTATTCATCCATAGCAGATGTTATATAATGAAAGGTATCAGACATTTGTATAATAATACACACATATATTATCCAAGTTGTGTATAATACCTTTTCTTTCCCAAAGGATCTGAAAATGTTTTACAAACTGATATACAAATTATCCATGCACAGAGGATTATCATTTATCAAGGAAACACAACTGCAGCCCAAGGCAACTTTACAAATACACACAAAAAAATTTACTAAATGAAGGAAGTATTCTTCATTCAAGACCACGAGGAAGATGTTAAGTATACAGTATGTAAATACACGGGATTTAGGAAGAACCTTGCTTTTATAATGCTAATTCTTGAACAGAATACAGTAGGATGCCTGAACATTGGCAATCACAAATTTAACTGAAAGAAGTAAACACTTAAGATTATTAAGGATAGAAAAAAGATTGATGGATATAATCATAAGTATACATAATATTAAATATTAATAATTATTAACAATTCTATTAAAACACAGCAATTCAATATATCCAGCTTCATGCTAGAGGACTGGCTTAGAAAGAAACATACCTGTGCCTCCTAACGGAGTAGGAAATAGACCACATCTGACGATGAAAAGTTAACAGGATGACTGAGAAGTCAAACACATTAACGGTTTGGATAAGCTACAGATACCAAAGGGCTTATCGAAGCATAATTTCTCATGGTTTCCCTGAAAAAAAATTTCTAATATGTATTTTTTCAGTTCTGAAACTAGTTTGCTGTATATCTTCATTCATGTTTCAAAATACTGATGTCATATTTAAAAAAAATAGTCTGTTGATGCAGTTTTATCCCAGAAACAGAAGTATATAGAAAAGCTAGAAAGGAATAATTAAATGAATACAGCACTTTACTCAGCAATTGCTGTCAACACACGTTTATGTAAATAAGTGTTTTCAAAATAAAAAATATCACCCCAATTCAACACTGCCATTTGCACTGCATATGGCAGAAATCTAATTTCGGTCTTATTTCTGATTATGGTGATATTGAATAATATTCTGTGATATTTCACAGCGTCTTCAGCTTGGCAGCCATTTTAGCACTTCTGCTCAATGAAGAAGGTGGCCGAGATACTCAAGAGTACTTGCAGAAGTCATAGAGTGTGATTTGAGGCAGAAGAGAGCTTTTACACTTTTAATATAATCATTGAAAATCTCTAATTAGAAGCAAACTATATAAAAAAATACAGACAGTGGAAAAGTTACTATAGTTGAGATTTGGGAGGCTGCATTAAGAAGAAGTCTTACTATTTTTAACCTTGAGAACTGGACACACACCTCAGGCTTCCCAACTGCGGTGACAGTGTCCTCTCTGGAGACTTAGAGAGGACCACATATTGGCACACCGATACTTTGATTCTAAATAACTATCTAAACCCCAGCCTCAGCATCATTACTCATCTGGGAGCTACATTTAGAAATCCTCTTGAGGATTTCGACAGGCTATCGGGCAGGAGAGGCAGATAAAGAATTGCTGATGCTTCTAAACCTGGAGAATCCAGTAGGCTTGAGAAAAAAAATGCTATTAAAGAGAAGAGTTATCCTTCACATCACTCCCCTAAGCTAGGTTGATACAGTGACAAAAATCACACAGATGAGCAAAAAAGTGGCTGTTATGAAAGTCTGAAACTCTCAGACCAGCTATCTGGTTGGGAAATTGCAACAGAATTATGGGAAAGGAAATAATGGAGCCCCCGGTTAAGTATGTGAGGTGGTGATATGTAAATGCCATGAAAATGAAAAACAGCTGCAAGAAGCTGAAGTTCTAGCACACAGTCAACTACATAAGCACCTCTGTAGTATTAATGGGATGCATTGCAGAATTGGGATTTTGCTGTAAAAGGGTAATAAATTGTTCAAGAAGAGCAGGAAGAGATAAAAAAGGCAGCCTTGCCTCCGTATCAATAGCATGTGAACTGGTTCTGAAGTGTGCAGTTCAACAAGTCAGGAGGAATTACTGTCTTCTTGAACAACTCTGGGTAAAGATAAAAGGGGCCACAAATAAGGCTGCTATATGGCAGGGAGCCATTCTTTCCCTATTTAACCTTGAAAAATCAAGCAGTAGTCTTCACAAATATCCCAATATTCTTTGTATTGAAGGGAGTAATATGCAGAAATGTCCTAGGGAAGGATCAGGCAGCAAGGTGGAATTTTATTATACAAATGTCTGATGAAAAAGCAATACAGGCTGACAAAGATGATATGTAAGCCTGTTGAATACAGTGGGGACAATATTTTATTCTCCAAAAGAAAGGAGAAACCACCAAGGGAATAGGAGGAATGTAAAAAAACTGTTGAGAACTGAAAGTTGGAAAGTTATTCTGAGAAGATGATTAGGAAAAATGAGAAAAAGGTAAAAGATAAAAAATTTAAGCAAAGGCAGTCTTCAAAAGAAGAAAGAGAAAAGGAATAAGGCTGTTGTTTCTAATACCTTTGGCATGCACAAAAAATTGACACTAGATACTTAGCAAACTATGTGCCCGCTAACTAGGAACAGCAAAACATGGAAATAAATAAATAAGGTAAATAAAAACTCAGTGAATAAACATTAAAAACAGCAAAAGAATCGTACTCAAAAATATTTGAGTATGTGATTAATTTTGGTCACTGCACTACAATGAAACAAGATAGGAAGCAACAAGATAAGTAGTTAAGGAAGCGTGAGATCTGAGGAGCAGTTAATGAAATTGGATTTGTTTAATCTAGAGAAAACACAATTAGATTTGATTTGGTAAAGCTCCCAGCATGTGAAAAAAGTGTTAAAAGATAGTGGACACCTGTTTTTTCAAAAGCCTGTTATGGGGAAAGACAAGCATTATCGTTAAAGGAACCACAGGAGCATGGTTCTAATGATAAGGAACTTCCCTCATTAACAACCAATCTTAATTGACCGGGTACTGTCAGAGGTGGTTTACAAGCACTTAGAAATGGACAAGAGGAATCTGAGGAGCTCCTTCAAATCCATAGTTTCCATGACTCCTGGCATCCCCATCCCTCCCCTCCCACACTCTGCACGGTAGCTGGACATGGTCCTGAATTAAGTTGTCATCCGTCCTTAGACCGTAGTATAAATAAATCCAATGACACTTAAGCACATATCTGAAATTAAGCACATGCTGAAGTGCTTTGCTCAACAGCAATATACTTTAAGCACATACTTTAAAACTCTGCAAACTGTGTCTTTATACCTTTCCAAAGTCCTTACTGTGCTGACATGGGTCTAAATTATTGCTACACAGGAATGTAATTGTCTGCTATAAGAAAGAGACCTAGAAGAGGGAAATAGAATGCAAAAGACGACTGCTAGTCTTCATTTTGTATGTTCACATTTTTTTTCAGAGCAAACTGTTGAAAATTATATTTTCCTGCTCTTAAAGAGCAATTTTCTGAAATCAATTGCCATGCAAATTTTAGGTTCAATAATGTTCATCTAACATATAGATGACTGCAGGCTCTGGCCCTCCAGCACACATACGTGAATTTAAGAACAAGCTGTGTACACCTGATCAAAGCAGTTTTACGCAATACACTCAAATATAATTTTAAAGCAGAAGGAAAGTGAAGGTTGTCTGAATATTGAGGGGTTTCAACCTGAAAAAAAAATTAGATGGCTGCCTTAGAGCTACCAAACATGACTGGTCTCATAATGACTTTTTTGAAGAAAAAAAATCTATGACAATCCATATGCTTTTCAATTATTTTTCCTGGCTCCCTCTTTCACTCCTACTAAACATATACTTACTTTGAACCTTGGGTTCGAATACTGACGGTTACTTCAGTTTAATCAATATTTAGCTGTCCAATCAAAAGACCTTCAACGAAAGTCAATATCTGTGTTTTCTTATAGGGCAGCAAGCAAAAGAAACAGCCGGACTGCAGTCTACTGTATTACTTGTCAGGGTGGTTTTTTTTAATTGCATATATTAGGGTATGCTTAAACTGTACTTAATTACTTGCTGCACAATGAAATCTTTACAAGGGCATTCCATATCGCACCTTTCAACTTGACTTTACTCAAAGAATGAGATACCTTAGTATCTTCCTGATCTTGAAGCACAGTCTACCATGTGAAGAAAATCATAGTTAAACACATATTTAAACAGTGTTTCTCAGAAAATATGTCACCATCGGACATATAAAATAGACAGGAAATAGAAAAGAGGACAGTAATCTCTTTACCTTAAAAACAGACCATCATAAAATTATTAGTAATTCTTAGTGTTAATACAGTCACTGTTGAAAGTGGCATTATCAGTGTCAAGTCATCAAGAAGAATTGCAAAGCTGCAAAGAAGGTAAAGTAATTTGCAAAAGTACAGTAGGCTATCACAATGATGCCAAGATAGCTTTATGTGATAGGAATTCTATGTATGTTCATGTATTAAACACTCTAAAATGGCACTTAACCACTGAGGTCAAATCATAATTTGAAATATTTTTTAATGCATTAATGATATTTAGTGATTAAAACTAAGTGTTTGATAGCACATCCAAAATGTTGACTTCTTTCCTGCAGAGGACTTGTCTTTGTTTGTCATTTCTTGCCCTTTAACAAAAAAAATTAGAGTTGTAACTGAAGAAAATAGAAGTAACTATTCACTGCTTCATTAAAAAAAAAAAGCTTAATCACACATTTTGAGGATGGTTAATGAAATGGTTTCATTACATTTACACTAGCTTATTCAGTAGCTACAATCAGTGTTCTGTAATGTCTACCCCTTCACATGAGAAAGAAAATTGTAAATACATGGACATTCAGGGATAATGCCTGCTCTGGACAATATTCACCAAGTTTTGCTGCATCAGTGCTGTTCTTAGCTTCCATATGCAGTATTGGGCACCTCATTTCAACAGAAACTCTAAGGCTATGAATGTTAATTGACTGAAACTATTCAGATTAAAGAGGCCTCCAGCTCTCCACAGCTTTGGTTAAACAATTCAATATTTCAACATACATGACTGAAGCATTAACTTACAGTGCTTAATCTGAAACCATTTGACATGAAATGCATGGCCAATGTGCAGTATGTGGATTCTTTAAAGCAGAAAATAAGACTTTAGGCTCAGCCCTCAAGTGAAACTCAGCAATCATTAGGTATGGGAGACAGAAATGGCTTCATGCCCTCTTGCAGCTTTAGCATCTCTGGGACATGGATAGCATTTCACAGCTTTCATGTACTGTTATGCTTTAAAACTATTGCATGAGCACCTTTTACCAACTATCTCTTTGCACCAAACCTTGACTATTATACCTAAGGACAGAATAAGTGTGAAGCTGTTTTGTCTTCTAAATCTTAACATAAGACAACCCATCCTACATTAAAAAAAAAAAAAGAGAGAGAGTAAAAAGAGGATGGGGGCAGAAAATACTGAATTTCCATCCTTTCCTGAAAGAGCACTGACATTTCAAACCCTTCCTAAGAGTTGTCAACTAGAGCAATAATCAAATTAGAAATCAAATTGTTCTAACATGTCAAGTTGTCTGCTGGGTTTGCCTCTGTGGCAGCAGAAGGTAGCCCTCATTTGCTAAAAGTCAATTATATCTCATTTTCTGAGAATAAAAAAAAGAAATATGTTAAGTCTTCAAGCTATCTTTCTAGTGAATATTCCAGCAAATTAATGCTTTTATTCATTCTGTGGTATTAAAAATGCCAAATATTGAGCCTACTTTACAGTTCTTTTTTACTTTTTTGCAATCATTTACATCTCTGTAAACCAAGTAACATATACATTTATGCTAACACATTCTGTCATTCCAAAAAGTGAAAAACGGTGGATAATTAAGCCCACAACATATGGTTATTACTCTTTCCAAATTACTCTGTTAACTTTTTTCTATCCTTGAAAATTATTGTTTGCTGATAGAAAATGTCATTTTCAAATAGAAAAAGAAGAACAAAAGAGAACTAATCCATTCTTTCGGTATCGTGTCAAAAAAGGTAATGGATTTTATGTTTTCTATATATAGAACTGATAAACATAGCTCAAGATTTATGAAAGCATGATTACCCTGAAGAAACCTAGATCTATCGCAAGAATAAAAGCAAATCTTAATATTCAGTATAGATAATAACTTGAATACAGTACACATAAAGTGTACAGAAAGGAACATTTATTTTCTAAGGAATAGCCAAGCCAAAAGGCAACAAAAAAGACACTCACTCACATCATTGTAAAAAATATCTTTTATCTGCTGACTGAGAGGAGCTCCAATATTTGGCCATACAACCATAATGATACGGTCTAAGTAAATTTGGAAAGTTTGTCCAATGACAGATGCAAGCTATGGATGTGTATCTAGTGAAAAATAAACATGTCAAACCTCCTCCAAAGTCATTCGAGTTCCCTGACAAAAAATCCCTGTTTCCTTTCCCTAGTCTCAGGGCTGACACACCAAAATATACAAATATGGTAAATAAGACACTCCTGCCCTGAGAGTATTTCTAAATCAATTTTCCTACATAAACAGATATTTACATTAATTTTCTTCTAACAAGAAAGTTCCTCTAAAAATAAAAGTCCCTCCCAAACTGCAATTGCAATATCAGAAAAAAGTTCACTCTCTGAAAAGAAAAGATTGCGTATTTCAGTGAGTGCTAATAAATTTTGTAACAGCAATGACCATCACCCAGTAACTGATCACTTAAACCAGTGAAAGTAAGCAGTCTATGGGATAAAAACCTTTTATGTTCAGAAAAAATCCTAAAATTATTGAGTCTTACAAGATCATGAATTTCGTACATACATATTGACCACCATAGTTTTAAATACATAACAGCTTTGGATATTAGACACGCTTTCCCTCAAAAGAGAAGCCAGAAAACAGTAATGCTTGCATTTACTCCTGTACACAACCCTGTGTTCCACAAAAAAATAGAAAATTGCATTGCAGTTTTATAAAAACTGAAGATACTCTAGAACCAGTAGTGAGTGCAGAAGCTGTCCTGAAGGACTGCCATAGAAGTATGTTCTCTCGTTAACAATTCAGTGCTTGCCATGTCACTAGAGAAACATCTCATCCGAAGAAAAATATGGTACCAGTAAAAAGGACTTTAAAACTCACAGAATCATAGAATAGCTGTTCCAATCACAGCTAGCTCTTCCATCGCCTTTCCAGGGATGGAGGTGAGGCTGACTGGCCTGTAGTTTCCTGGGTTTTCCTTCTCGTCCTTTTTGAAGATTGAAGTGACGCTGGCTTTTCTCCAGCCCTCAGGCACCTCTCCTGTTCTCCATGATCTTTCAAAGATAGTGGTGAGTGGTTTAGCAATAACATTTGTCCCCTCTTTCAGCATCCCATCAGGGCCCATGGATTTGTGGGTGTTCAGTTGCATACATGATCTCTAACCCGACCCACCTTGACCAACGGAAAGTCTTTCTTTCTCCAGACTTTCTCTCTTTCATCCAGGGTCTGGGATTCCTGAGGGCTGGCTTTAGCAGTAAAGACTGAAGCAAAGAAGGCATTCACCAACTCAGGGCACCCACCTCATTCAGCAGTGGGCCCACATTTAACATTAATAAATTAGTCCACGTTTTTCATGTATTTTACCCTTATTTTATAGGTGTGTTTACAGCAAGGAGCAGCACCCATGCTAACATCCTATCCCAGTAACAGTAGGTGAACTGGAGTAAGCTGGCAATGTTGCATCTGACTGCTGAACTGTTTTAATAGTGTCAAGTCTCACCTTTAATGGGTGAGTTTCACACGTCTATTCCCCAGTCACGTTAGTCCACCTCAGCTCTCACAGCCAACACAACTCAAGGCTCCAGGATAAATACAAGTGCCTGCTACCCGCGGCTGGAGCTCCATGGAGCTGCCCAAAAGTGTGTGGGAGCCTCCTCATGGGCCCAAAGCTGTGATGTCATTGACCTATGGAGTCGTATTTGGTTCCTCTCTCTCCCCAATGTAGAGTTTGTGCCAAGTGGTTGTTATGATCCCTTACACTACACCTTAAACACAGAGTAAAACAATGCAGAGCTCTGAATCAACACTTCATAGACTGTACTGTCAATGCTCTCTGCTTCTGCTTTATCCTTCATAGCACCGCCTGTGTTATCTAAAGCGTTCTGCTCCTGTTTTTTCTCTTTACCAGCTAATTTGACCAATAATTAGTTCCTAAAATCATACTAGCAGAGGAACTGATCTGTCCAAGACTGGGTACAAATTGAATGCATAAATCACTGAAGACTGAAAATTTACAAAGCATCAACCGAGATAATGTGTAGAAACAATGAGTCAATGTGAGTCACTCATAACAAAATATTACAATGCCATTAAATCCTAAAAAAAGGATGACAGCCCCAAAGTACTTAATTTGAAAGCAATTCTAACTTCCTAGAAAAAAAATTAATAAACAGGCATTTGACAATGAGATGAAATGAGTATTATATACTGCAACCTTTAAATAAACCTGCCAAAAAAACACAAGGTTCTGGTATTATTGTATGAAAACTGCCTTCAGGGATGTATATAGTGAGCAATATTTTTTCCTTGATTTTAATGGAAACAGCATTCTCTGTGGATATCATCATGGACAAAGATTTGTTACACATCATGCCCTGGAACAGTGAGGGGTTTAACCTTCCTTTCAGTTCTGAAAAAAGGTCAGTATTCTCATGTTTTCATGCTAAGTCTCAGCAGACTGAGGTAAAAACACAAAACCAAAAATTGGAATCTATAACACTAGATAAAACAATGTATCTGATGAGACATTATTCATTTCAGGGTACTGACAATACTGGACCTCTGAATCAATGAAACTACTGCAGCAAATCAGCCTATAACTACCACACTGTTGGCATAAAAAGTTGACAGAGGTTGTCTATGACCAAAATAAAAAAATTCTGCATTTATTGATAGTGACTAATTAGTTACTCAATGCTCAAATCATGGGAAAAAAAATCTAAAGCTGCATTTGATTGTCTTGCTGTAAGCCCTGAAGATCACAGTATCACACTATCACAGTATCACACTATCACAGTATCACAAGGTTGGAAAGGACCTCTGAGATCAAGTCCAACCTATAACCCAACAGTAACACCAACCATCATCTAAACCATGGCACTCAGTGCCTCATCCAGTCTCCCCTTAAACACCTCCAGGGTCGGCGACTCCACCACCTCCCTGGGCAGCGCATTCCAATGGCCAATCACCCTTTCAGTGAAGAACTTTTTCCTAACATCAAGCCTAAACATCCCCTGACGAAGCTTGAGTCCATGCCCTCTAGTTCTGTCACTGGTCACCTGAGAGAAGAGACCAACCCCTGCCCGACTACAACCTCCTTTTAGGTAGTTGTAGAGAGCAATGAGGTCTCCCCTGAGCCTCCTCTTCTTCAGACTAAACAGCCCCAACTCCCTCAGTTGCTCCTCGTAGGGCTTGTGCTCCAGCCCCTTCACCATCTTCGTTGCCCTCCTCTGGACACACTCCAGCATCCTGACATCTTTCCCAAACTGGGGGGCCCAGAACTGCACACAGTATTCAAGATGAGGCCTGACCAGTTCTCTGGTCCTGCTCGCCACACTATTCCTGATGCAGGCCAGAATGCCATTGGCCTTCTTGGCCACCTGAGCACACTGCTGGCTCATGTTGAGCTTCCTGTCAACCAGCACTCCCAGGTCCCTTTCTGCCTGACTACTCTCCAGCCACTCTGTCCCCAGTCTGTAGCTCTGCATGGGATTGTTGTGTCCAAAATGAAGTACCCGACATTTGGACTTATTAAACATCATCCCATTGGAATCGGCCCATCTCTCCAATCTGTCCAGGTCCCTCTGCAGGGCCATCCTACCCTCTAACAGATCAACCCTTCCTCCCAGTTTGGTATCATCTGCAAACTTGCTGATGATGGACTCAATCCCCTCATCCAGATCATCAATAAAGATATTAAACAGGACCGGACCCAACACCGATCCCTGGGGGACACCACTGGTGACCGGCCGCCAACTGGATGAGACACCATTCACCATCACTCTCTGGGCTCAGCCATCCAGCCAATTCCTAACCCAGCACAGAGTGCTCCCATCTAAGCCACGGGCTGACAGCTTCTCTAGGAGTCTACTGTGGGGGACAGTGTCAAAGGCCTTGCTGAAGTCGAGGTATGGCATATCACATTGGATATATATGATGTCCATCATATAGACATGTAAGATGTTCCTTTTATGAAAGAAAATACTCTGTTTCATATGGCTAAATGAACAGATGCATTCCAAGGTTTTATAGCAATGCACTAAAATCACCACTAGTAGAACTACTGATACCAGGTACAATTTCCAAGCGTTTCTTTAGACTAAGGGAAAAAATCACAACACAATGCGTTTCTTCAGACAGAAACAAAAATATTTGTTGCATCTGTACTGTGTCACCTTCTCAGTGGTTTGTTCATCTGTAAGACTGATCACAGATGGCAATCATCATTCCCCTCAGCAGAAATCCCAGCTAATCATACTGAAATAACAAAATTGAGCTGAAAAAGCCCATGCCTTAAACACTGCTGACCTGTGAATGATACAAGCAATGAAAGAGCCTGAGCCAAGTTGGTATGAACATGAAGCAACAACTCCCCTTTGCTTTCTCTTTTACTCCAGGTAAACCCCTCTAGCACTCATGGCACTGGCTACTCTTACATGTATGGTTCATTTATTAAAGAAAAAAGGAAAGCAACAATTTTCCCCAAAATTATCACTATATAGGTTGGTCATAAACACACTGTAATTCTTCTCTAGTGTAATTTAATGTATTTATTAAAGTTGCAGGAAATGACTAAGCGTATGTGTAATGTTTTTAGTTTTGTTCCTTTAAATAATCTCCAATCTAAATTTATCTCCAGATGGGTTAGGTAAGCATATAAATGAACCACAGTAATTTATAACATCTCAATGTAAAAAGGAAGAAGACACCAGAGGTTAAAGAGAGCATCCCCATGAACCCAGCATCACAAATAAAACAATTTTCACATCATATTTACATCAGATACAGTTCTAATATCATAAGGTGAAGACAAATACTCAAAAGGAAGCCTGAAACACTATATTTGAAAAGTCATTTTTAAATAGGCATTAAAGATAGAAAATATTTATTGCTGATTAAGGTTTCTCAGTTCAGAATGGGATGGCTTACCCAAGATGACACTATAAAAATAAACAATAATCTCTACAAATTTTACTTTTCAAGGAAAACTGAGTAAAGGTAAGTGTAACAAATTCAAACTAGACAAAATCAATTTTTCAAAATGAGTTGCAGCATCCAAACAGATGCCACAGCCCTGAAACCATGCAGGCATCATTTACAAACCAAGTCCCGATTTGTACCTGCTTCTTTCCTATTATGTCTCTTCTTTTTCTCAGATGATACAGCACAAGCTCTCAGTCCACATACTTTTCTTTGGGGTGGAGGGATTTTCAAATCAAAGATTTATTCTAACATGAAAATTCAGATCCAACATTTTAAGAAACAGCATATTAGAGATGTGGGTAAAGTTCAGATCCTACCTGCATCCTCTGTGCTGATAGTCTTTCAGTCATATTTGCCACAATTTTCAAATACCTCAGATAATTCCCCAAAAGCTCTTTTAGTTTTAAACTACATTTACCACGTGTTTCTTCCTAGAAATATGTTGAACCTCACTAATTTTTTGCTATACAAAAAGGTATTAAATTGAGTGATAGAGTGCTCTCATATAAAAATAATTTAAAAGAACGACAAAATGCAATCTTACCATGATGGTTTAAAGTAAGAAATATGACTGGATTTTTAAATGTAAATTCAACAGGGAAGGAGATACGAAGTCAAAATAAAAAACATTATCTTCAGCATTTTTTTATTTAGCTGAAATAAATAATTAAATTTGAGAAAAAAATGATAATGAAGTAGACATATTTCTATTGAAATGATTCAGTTCCAACAAAACTACATTTTCTGATTAAATACTGTCATTTGAAAGTTTTCAACCAGCCACCCCTAGTTCAAAATTAGTAGGTTCTACTTGACTATCTTCAAAACATTTAGTCTACTTATTGAGTTAAAGCACTATTTTATAGAGCAAAATTTATCCTGAGAATATTCCAAAGCAACAAAATAGGGAACAAATTTATCATGCCTATTATAATGACAAAATGTTGGTATTCATGCCAATATCACCAATATATTTCTAACTCTACCAGCTTAGCAATAGCTAATAGATATTGAAAATATGCCATTGATCAATCTTGGACCTCTTCCATTAGTATATACTTTTAATTCTCTGATTTAAAATAAAATGTGTTAAAGCATTACATTTGCCAAAAGCAACTGCCTTCTTAAGCTATTTCTCAAAGTTATTTAATATCTCTTATTATTAGGAACTCATTAAGGAAACCATTCAACAAAGTTTTAAATTTCTTTAATGTTTAATTGCATCTTTGATCATTTATTACATCTGCAGACAGACGTAACTTTTTAAATCTTAATTTTCTCATTTAAGTTTGAAATAGAGTTCGTTGCCCAATAATTTTTTTTAGTGCAAAGACAAGGCCCATGTATTGATGAGCCTTTTAAAAGAACCTACAGCTCAATCAGAATAAAATTTTATTTATCTACGATATCATAATATAAGAATGAAAAATTCAACTTTGCCTCTGAAATTCTGAGTCCCATGGAAACAGTCTTTAAGATTTATTGTTTATATATTTTATAAGCTAAGACATGAAGACTTTTTATTTATAAATAACTACTACAAAAGTAAGGCCCCTGAATCTATTAGTGAAATGAGAGAGGTTCTTGTTCTCCTCCTTCACCACAGAAAACAAAAAGTAGGGAGTTTGCAGCAAACATCTACATATCTAAGGGTTTATCTGAGTCAGTAGCACCTGGTGCAAAGCCCTTGCCACACCTCAGGTTCTCTGAGACAAGTGCTCCTTTCCAGCTTTGCTGTATGTGAAGATTTATATGGCACATTATCTAATGGTAAACTACTGGCATTCTACATCTCCTACATTGAAATAAACACACTTCTCTTCTGGCTTAAATTACATCTGCTGTGCCTTCACAGACACATTGCGACTGAAGAAATATGATCCTGACGTTATTAGGTCTTGGAAGGGTGAAAAACTGACTGATCTGACTGAGGAGCAGAACAAGCTCATGAACTCTCTGTTTATAAACATATAACTCACTCTGCAATGGATTTTTTAAACCACTATGTGGGAATGTTTCTGAAATAACAATCAGTATCTTTTGTTCAATTCATTAACAAAAGACACAAACAAAAATATCTTTTTTCTTTGCAAATTACATGTACCAGAGACTTTTTTTACCAGTATCGTTCATAAGAAAATTATCCACTTCCTTTTCCTTCCTTACCTCTGCCTTTTCCAACATAAGTAATTTGAATTGTCCTCTCTGCCACTTGATTATTTCCTGTTCTTTTACTTCCAGAAATGTGTTATTTTCCGGTGTGTCTTTTTCAGGAAGGTCAACAGCCAAGAAAATACCATAAGTAACACAACTGTAGTTATTATCTTTTTAAAAATGTAATTAGCAAATGCCATTTATGACAGACACCATTCTGTCTATTAAATTTAGCTGTATTACAGAAAGTTCAGTTGTAAGATGTTTAGATAGGAGACAGAGAAAGGTGAGATCAAGTTGCCCATGCTGTTTCTAGGAATGGAGATGAACAGGCAACCAGTTGTATACATCCTGCTGCTGTCTAGTCTTAGAAACTCCTTGTTATGACAGAAAGGCTTTGTTTAAAGACTTAACTACTTGCATTATGCATCCCCAAGACAATAAAATAATATATCACTGGATGATATAACAATAATGAGGGATGTTCAGCATTAGTTAGGCCCTGCTGTGTGTGCTTGGTATCCAAGTGCCTATTTAGGTGGCACAAAATGATGTAATGTTTAAAGACGTACATTATATTTACATTTTCACTTTTGAGACTATTTATTATTATTATTCTTACAAAGTTCTAGCAATATTTTCAGTATTTCTACTACAGTTAGGCTGAGAAGATAGAAAGAAGACTTTGGAATAATAAAAATATCTCTCACTAAATATTCCTCTGGCTATTGTGTATTTTTGTTTTTTTAATAATGAAGTTGCACAGTCAACTCCAAGGGACTTCAATTCCTTTTAATTTATAAATATAAAAATCTGTTGTCCATTTTTCCTCAATGATAATTCGGAAAACAGCTTCCTCAAGTCACACAAACGTAGAGCTAACACTTCTGTTTTGACCTGAATTAGTCCGAAAACAGACATTTTTTCCAGAGAGCAACTTTCAAAAATTGTTTAGGGTTAGATAAAAATAAGATAAACATAGCAGACTGTTTTCAATGTGTTTCTTCAAGATTATTTCTGTGACAAATTTATTATTCTGTATTCTTTGTGCAAAAGGCTCCATGGCTGATAAGGAAAATGAAGGAGACCATGGACATCTCAGTCACAATTTTTTTTCCTGCTGCTAGGGGTACCTCTAAGAGTTTTTCCTATTATCAAAAAGTTTTCAGGCAATTTCATATATTTGGGAACTCTGCTCCTTCCTGATATTTTTTTGTAACTTTATCCCCCAGACAGCTCAAGCTTACTACATTTTAACAGCAATAGTAAATGATTCACTGAAAAGCACAAAAATCTTTGCTGCTTTAATTGCTAAATCCCTGTTGCAGTTCTCATGCTCAAGTCACAGCTCATCACTGCCCTTCCTTCCTTCACTTGCACCATATACCTGAGGACTCCACAGCATGGCAGCTGTGATTTAAGCACCCACTCCTTCTCCTATACTCTAATTTCACTGCTTTTATGAATCCCATGTGCTGTTTTTCCCTTGACCTCACTTTTCAAACAAGGAAGACTGTTTATCAACAGCTTCCAAACTGCTGATTTACCTGTCTCTGATAGACAGCCTTATACCACTCGTATCATTTATCTGCAGGCATTAAACCATACAGTTTCCAGCTGGTGCAGCAGTGCTTTGTCCTGGAGAAATAAAAGATCTGTTTTCAAACCCAGCAATGACTGGGACCTTCCCTGACTAACAAATAGCATTTCCTTTGAGGTGGCATCTGACAAACAGCGCCAATTTCTGAAGATCTTTGTTGCTTCATTAAGGATTATCGATATAATGTTTAATTATTGATATATAATGTTCAATCCATTCTAGTATATAAATGATGAGGGTGTGGATAAAATATTGAATCTCATCCCTCTGGGTGCAGTTCTCTCAGTATTTGGGGAGAATAAATTGTTAGTAAAAGGGATAGGTTAATGATGCATCTGTTTGCTTCTTTGTTGTTCTAAAAATTAAAAAAAAAAAACAGACTCATGAATGAGTCTGGAGTTTATGTACAAATAAAATCCCAAAGGTTCTCCATCTTTCTCATACTGCCATGTTTGTGGTGATTTTGAATCTTCAGATGATCTTTTTTCTTTTATTTGGGAACATATCCAATTTGATTATTTAAAACCATCTTTCCTTGTCTTTGAGTTTTAACATGACTTATTAAGCACTGGGAAATATTATGCCAAATACAATTTGCTCTTTGCATCATGAAAGTAAAAAGAAATACTGAAGTAATGCTTATGCCCTTGATTCCTTCTGTTTGCAAAATGAGACTTTAAGGAAAGAATAATATGAATTGCATTCTTTCTGATGACCTTGTTCAGCCTTTTGACACAAAGAGGTAATAAGAGGAGACAATGGTAATGACTTAGTTTGCTGAGGAATCTTAATATTACTTGAAAGCATCTCCTGTGTTTGTAAATACACTCTTACCATGGTTTTGTGCTGTGCTCACATCCAGCACTTCTGTAGTTTCTCTTTAATACTCTTCTTCAGAATTGTTCCACTTCCTTTCCTTCCTATCTATTCTCCTTATTTTACATAATCCACATTACTAGACTAATCTAAACCCAAATCACTATAATAAAACCCATATCGATGCTAAATAAACACCCATCTTGTATACATAAAACATAGGTGCACTTGTAGCTCTTGCATAATGACACAGTTTTGATACAGAGAGTGCAAGAACTGATGACCGTGAAGACCTTCTGGCACAGACCATTAGTCCATGCTGAAATCCATGCTCAAGCCACCAGCACAGACAGAGCTGAAGTCTGTGCCAGCATATCTTCATTACTGACATCCTTCTATATGGGTTAAAAAGCCAGCACTGGCACACCTTTCACTGCTACAGCCTTGCTTATTTCTGTGAGTGAGCACACTCTTTGACTGCTTCTCATGGGAAATGCACACAGGAGATAAGGAATCCCAGCTCTTCTCTTTGAAAGCAGCATTTGGATCTCCCCACTGGAGAAGAATAATTTACAGAGTCCCTAGGGACCACTCACCATTTTTCTTCTTTTCTCCAGTATTTTCCATCTTCTATCCACTTACCTTAAACTTTGTGTCATTCATTCTCAATTTTAAAAAGCTGGTTAAAACATTCATTAGAATTATGCCTGTTTTTAGTGAAACCAGTTTGAAGTTTCTGTTTCTTCTTCTAGTGGTTTTGTTTGTTTTGGTTTTTTTTCTAGACTAGTTTCTAGTTTATCTATTTCATCTCACAGTTCAATAGCTGTTTAGTACAATACAATAACTTAATAGATTTATGCTGTCAAAAACATTTATAACTGTAAGAAGTTCAGAATACTTGTTTTTCCTTCAGGAAAACAAAGACCAGTGAAGTACTGTAATTTGGATAAATTCAGTCAAAATTGGAAACACTTTTTTTAAATTCATCATAAAATAGTTCACCATAACTCCGTCCAAATAAATATGGAAGTTACATTTCCATAAAATGATTGGACCATAGATGAAGTTTTATCTTCAGTCAAGAACTACTTGCTTTGTTGTATTTGCTAATAGGAAAGTGTTAACTGAAAATGACAATAAGGCTTTTTATGGGAATTAAAACTCAAAACAATAAAAGCTCTATATTTCTTGTGTGATTTCATAATTCAAGATCTCCTTTACAACGAATTTCTCTCAGCTCCATTATATTAACAGTATTATTTGGTTATAATCTGGACTTGAGTTCTCAGAGGTCCACTATGCAGGTAACACAATGCAGATCTTTTTTCAAATGTGTATTTATATTTATACAGGCACATTGTTTATTTAATGTAATGCTTACCAGCCCTATTACTTTATATTGATACATGCATGTGGAAAATCACTTAGACATGCATCTTTTATAAAATAGCACTCTGCCAGGCACCCACAGAAATTTTGTAATCTTTTAGGATATTACAGAGAGTAGGATTTGTAATATTTTTTAAACAAAGATAAAGATGGATCTCATGAGGACTCTATAGCTTTAGTGTTTGCATAGTTGTGCAGCCAAATAGCCTTACAAGTGGAAACACATTCATTGTATCAGGAGGAATCATTAAGCCCAGAATGTGTACATTCACAATACGATTTCTTGCCTTTGTTTTGCATTTTTATTAGAATAATGCTCTTTTCCTTAGGTCCTGGCCACCAGTAAATATTACTGCTCAGTTTCTCACTAGATATTGGTTTCAATAGACTTCAGTGGCTAATGGGCTCAACTCCTGAAAACTGGTAACCCATTCAAAACTCAAAGTCAAATATAGGCACGCAGAGAGTGGAGAATTACCATCAGCTGATACCGAAGTACCATGGCCACAAATGAATTCAATATAACATCATCTTACTTAGTCCATAGCATTCAGATTTAGAAACATTTTTAGTATCGTTTAATGTTTCTAATACATATCTTTTTCATTCACAGCAGGAAATTCAGTGGAAAAGAGAGACCAGTAGATATCTAAGACAGAGGTTAGAGAAAGCTTCCTTCCAAATATAAAAGCAGTGTAGCTATTCCTGCTCTTTACTGAAATCCCCTAATACCACTTTTCCAATCTCCTGTCCCCTGCCAGGAAGCACACGTATCTCTCAGCTTCCCAAGGTCTAACAATTCCACACAACTGCACTGAAAAATGACAGAAAAATTATTTATGTATCAAACCTAATGCCAAATTACTTTTTTTCGATTTAATTTGCATTTTGAGTGAGCCAATAAGGTAATTTACATTACCCGATATAAGGAACATCGAATAATAAAAATGCTCAGCTACTCTATTTTAGCCAGGAATATGAGGAGGCATTTGAAAGACAGAGTCACAAGAATACTTGAGTAGAACATCTTCATACAAACATGCCATTTGAGCCTTTTCAATGGGGAAAGAATATTATCCCTCTTCAAGTATTAGATAAGGTGTAGGAGTGGGAGAAGGAAAGAGCTCTTTGAAATGAGAACACTCTTGGTGAGTCACCGCTATCATAAGAGGTAGAGTAAATCCTACTTCTTTGCAAAGATTTCAGCAAGGTGTTTGGGTGTTCTGGGTCCTTTTATCTGCTTGTAGGAATGAGGGACAGATGAGAAGTGGTGGGGGAAAAAAACCTGATGGATTTTCAGGACATTTTCCTACCACTCACTCTTGTAAAGCTCACAATACTTAGGACATTCTTTACTACATGCTCTTCCCATTTATTTTGCCAGTGCCAGCTAATAAACTTCCGTCATCTTATGAGCTGACTGCCTACCAAGATGAAGAACAGTAAAAGCCTACACAGGCACTGAGAGATTTTGACTGAAGAGATGAGAAAATTGTGAAGTTTTTAACAGACTTGAATTTAAGCTTCTAGCAAACATGAAACCTCAGTTGAAAAGCTGATATCATTTTCTGAGTCCTTTTTCTCCTACAGCCCAATCAGCTGTACTGAACCGAAAATAAATCCCCCACCAGTCTGCACCAGTCCCTGTAGCACTGCAGCAGTTTTACATACCCGTGCATAACTCTTGTGCACCACTAGATAGGAAAATAATTCAGTAGTCCCACACTTCCATAGGCTTGTTAATTACCTGATTTCTCTCCTGGTTTGCTCCCTAGTTGAGAACTGCATCGTCCTCAAATAACTCATCTGGCATTTTTTAGCCTTTTAAGTGACCAAATCAGGTTGAGGAAATGCAAATCAGGTATTGGAAAATAAATAATGAAACTCCATCTACTTGCAAGGGTTTTTGTGTTGAATTGATCTGCTCAGAGTTACTCTCACCGTAAGCTCAAATTCATCTTCTACCTTGGAACTTCTTATGCTTGTTACTAATATATATGAACCTTATATAGGCTGTAATTCAACTTCAGACAGCTGCTGAAGTTTTTCTCTGAGACTTTCTAAAGCTCTTCTTAGCTCAAGGACACCAACATCCTTTATATGTTAAACACATATATAAGGAAACCTAAATCCTCCCACAGAAAGAGGGAGTTTGCTACAAAAAATAGTGGTTGGTGCAAAGGCCAAGGCATACGAATCACACAAGCTGATAAGCAGATCATAACAGCAATTCTCTTGCCAACCAAAAAAAAAAGGCAAAGAAGAAATTCTCTCTCATGTGTACATACTGTATAAGAAAAATAATAGATTTCATGAGCTAAATTGCTTTAAATCATGAAATGCTGAAATTAAAGGTAAACTAGCTACAACGCTGTACTTTATTAACTTACATAATTATAGCTTCATTTTAGCTGTCCTTTATGACACAGATTACAGCAAGGTGTTAGTAAAGAAGGACTACTCTCTTATAATGATACACAAGCATTACGCTGCCACTGTAGAATGCCTCCTGAACAAAACAGAGTGTTAATTGAATGTTAAGTTTCTGGATTTGGCACTTGGAGGCTTTGACAGGACTAGAATGAATGGTAGCCCACTGGGAAGCAGGAAAATAATAGCTATCGTAATGCTGCTAAGTGCACTGCAGACTGCTGATTCAAGGACATATGCAGCAGTCAGGTGAATTTAAAGCCACTACATTCACATCTGTACGCAGCAGGAATCATGCAAGGCAATGGCATAAGGAATGTTTCTGTGAATAAAATATAATACAAGGATATTTCTTAAACAAAGGGAGCTATCTACGCTATGGCCTGAAATACCCAGCGACTGGGCACAGGCTGTGTTCTGTGCTAGTTAACACATTTGCTTTTCTTTCAGTTACTTGGCTCTTGCTCAGTGGAGCTACTATATACATTAGAGATGTTTAAAGCATACCACCTGGGTGAAGTGTAGCTGGAAGTGCAGGATCATTGGATTTACAAAACCCTGCTTCAAGCAGCAATCCCCTCCTCTTGGAAGCTGGAAGGCAAGGTATGCACAAGATAGGCCCAGCTGAAACTCGCACACAGAATTCCAGTGCTCCATAACCTCACCAAAGCCAGTCACCTTCTCCTGTATTACACCATCCCATTAATTTACCCCAAGAGTATGTGCCAACTGTTTGTAGTGTGATTTGTGGAGAAAGAGACTGAGAGTTTCTGCGTGTTCTGGGACAAACTCAAAGCAATAACCTGGTTAAAATTGGCTTTTCATGGTGCAATGGAGTTGCTGGAGGGCGGCAGCGTATGGAAGAGCCCCGGGGATGTCCGTACAGTGAATGCAGCAGTAGGAGAGGCAGGCGTGCCATTAGCACAGGCAGAAAAGTCCTCGTGGAGTCTGTTGATGACTTTTGTAAGGCATAAGTGAATTGGGATTTCACCAAGAAGGATGACGTGACTGAAAACAGAAGCAACGGGTACTCAGTGTAATTTAATGCCACCGAGTACAAGGCCATGCATGTAGTGACTAGTAAGAATTTCAGCTAGAAACTGAGCATCCTAAAGTTAGAAATTGCATAGGAGGCAAGGGATCAAAATGCACTTGTCAGCTGTGGAGGGAGTAGGGAAAAGCAAAAAAAGTAATTTCTTGTGTGGGCAGAGAGATATTGCCAAGACGGGGCAATTACCAACCAGCATTGTGCAAGGTGCCAGTCCTTGTCTTGAAGGCTCTGAACAATCCTGTTTATCCGTGGTAAAATATAAAGAATAATTAAAACCTGAAGAGAGCAGAGAGGCATCTTAATTGGGGGAAAGTCTTCAATCCTAAGAGAAAAAGGCTAAAACAGCCTGGCTCTGGCTGTTTAGCCTAACTAAACAAGAGCTGGGAAGAAGTATGATTGCTTTCAGAAAACACTTCGGGGACACACCAGGAAGGGAAAAGACATAGTTTAAGCTAAAGGATAATACTGGCACAGGAACAAATGGGTATAAATCGTCTCGAATATATTCAGGCAGGATATGTTTTCGATCAGAAGAAAGAGGTCTTAGAACAGTCTCCCAGAGGGAGTACCTGGGGCAAAAAATCCCCCAGAATAGTTTGTAGATGGGATTTATTTAGTTTATTAAAGGGATTACGTGATACATTCGCACACCACAGCAGAAGACTGCTTTTGATGATGCAGAAGCTCTGGGGATCCGGCCTCCTCTGTACACTGGCAGCTGTGTTTGAAATCAGGGCTTAAATTTAAGCAAGGTCTATTCAGCCTTAAGAAAATTCATGTCTGATTCTCTTCCAGCCCACACTATCTAGCCACGTCAATTTTCATGTAAAATGAATGGAACATCATATATTACTACAGTTGAAAAATACCATTGCAAGTTACCCTTAAACACATTGTTTTGTTGAATCTAATCAAAGATGTCAATGTTAGGTCTTAATCATGCCAGTCTCCAGGAATTTCAAGTCTCAGAAGTATTTATGCTATTAATATGATAAATATGAATAGACCAAAATTTTAGAAATTATGAACCAATCCTATAATATAATTTTGTTATACTTTAAAGCATTTTATGTAGTTTAGCAGGCTTTAAGGTGGTAATTTGTTGTTTAAAGAAGTATAGTGGAAATAAGGGTTAATATTTTGCTTTTATTCTGAGCATTGATCAAAGACAGGAGTGTAGGCTAGCTCTTTTTTCATTTTCATTAAAAAATGCTAAGCCACAGCACTGAAGCTTATGTTTCCTTATACTGACTGAAGAGAGACATTTATGAAAAGTGAATAACATTTGCACAGTCAATGAACATCTAATAACGTGCAGTAAGATATGTAATATCAAATTTGCATGAGATACTATCTTTTATAAACAGCTAATGTCTCTCTCATTATCCCATTTATAAGTCTGTTGTTGAGGGTTTTTTATAAGAGTATCATAATTTTCATTTGAAAGGTTATAAAACTAACAGCTTGATTTAGGTATCAGCTTAAAATGTTAATCACATTTCAGATTGCATAGGATAATAAGTTGTCTTCCATTTTAAAGCATTCATGATTTCAACTTTGTACAGCATGAAAAAGGTTGATCTGCAAATGTAAATATTAGGGTGAATAGATGCTACTAAGTTTACTTCATACAGATTGCATCTGTGTGGCAACTTCTAGATACCTGCCCATAGTCAAGAGGACTAGCAGGTATCTAACCCTGTATCATCCCATATACTGCAAAATATTGTTAAAAAACAGTGTGAAAAGATTTCACTTTTAATGAGACTTGTGATATTTGCTATTTGCTATTCACATTTGTACCAGACAGAATGATTTTTCTGTGATTAATGCTAATTAACATTACACTCTAGCTTAGTGTTTCCTATATTGCAATGAGCAGTCATGTTATTACTTGAATTCACAGGCTTACGTTCATTGGAGCTTTATCTCATCTGTGACTGTGAACAGAAAGTGGCAGTTTTCACTTCGTACGGTTTTGCAGATTCACAGTGAACAGTACATTTTTCTTTCTCTGTTTGAAAACAGAGCAAGTTACTCGCTCACATTCGTAAAGCATGAGTGAACAGAGAGGGCTCTATTCTGTTCACCCTCACTAGGTTCAGGCTGGTGTAACTTGGCACTAATACAGTAACTTCTAACTTACCCTTTTGTACTGGAAGTAGGGTACTAAGTTCGGGGATTTTTCTCAGCTGAAGCTTGATGAGATATACACAAAACAGGGTGCAATATAATGAACGGTTTCAGCAGTCAGCCTTCATCATTGCCTGGAAGAGTAAATGAGTCCACTACAGTTGTTTACTGTATTTCAGATATTTCTTATAGTAGGTATGGAAGGTTAGATAATGTTTCTACTATTTAACCTTGTTTATTTACATATGGAAATCTAAGCAGCTGCTAAAAGCATCCCTTAAACTTACACACATTTACACTAAAAAGCTGCAATAAAAGATGGATTGTGATTTACTATGTATTACTGTTAATTTTGAATTGATTTAAAGCTAAAACAATGCTTTCTTTGTAACAATCCCACTCCTGTTCCCACACTAGTTACATGCTGATGTAATTTAAATTATTTTGATACAGTCTTTCCTGGAACAACTGAGACAGCATTTTCAAGTTTAATGCAGAAAAAGAATATGCAAAATTCAAAAGGTTAATCTTTTTGTAGGTTTTGCAGACTTGACAAGACAAGCTTGCTGTTCTAGCAGTGATCTGTCCACTTTGGGGTATTTAGAAATGTGACTGCTCACGTGCAAATTGACTGTCTTTGACTTTGAACACTTAGAACACTTCAGATATAGCACTTGCACTATCCAGCTGCACAGCACCAGCAGAACAAGCTCTGTACTTTCCAGGCTGATCACAGTTTGCATGGAGTCATGCGCATCATTCTATATTTCAGTTTTACCATTCATAAACCAGCATCCCTTAGTGCAAACTCCTACTTAGAGATTAGTACTGCTGCTTTACTTATGCTTTATCTCTGAACCAACTATGAAACATCCTTCTTGATTGAACCATATAAATATCCACTCATGCATTACTTCAATCAATGGTTATTTCGTATAACTATTAGAAATTAGGAATTCAGTGAATTAGTTTTATCCGTTCATTTTCAACCCTCTGTCAAATAGCTGGAGAGACTGGTACTGCTCTTTTAAGCTGATGCAGACAATTTGGCCTTGTTTTCTATTTCAGTCATTTTACTTCACCATTGCTGCCTGAGGTGCACAGATCATTCAAGTACAAAACAATCGTTACAGGGATCAAAATGCATTTTATGAAGCTAGGAAGCCCTCAAGGATAGCACAGAAGTTAAATGACTGCTTTTGTTCAGGTTGTTGCTTTGATCTCCTGGGGATCTTTCCGTGGGTTCTGGCAGGAGATGATGCACATCTCATGAAGTATCTTACCGACTGACTGGAAGAAAGCACCAACATTTCATCCTGCTTGGTGAAGTTTAACTTAGAAGGAGAGACAGAAGCTGAAGGGGAGAAGAAGTAACTCCACATCTCCATCAGCTGAGCCTTTCAAATTGCTGACTGCAAATTTGGGAGTCAGAGCAAAGCCAAGTTTTGTAAGCAGCTGTGACTGTTTGACTGCTGCACCAGAAGGAGTTCTTTCTCTGCAGAAGTGCTTATTCCTCCCCTTCCCAAAGCAATTTATGGTATGGTTCACTAGGCAAGAAGGATTTAAAAAAAAATTGAATTTTACAGTCAGCACAGGTATTGAGTCTGCAAAGAGACCTATTGGAAGTAAAGGACAGAGGGTTTTGACACCTGGTGTACCAGGAGGAGGGACACATTTTCACCACCTCTCTCTTCCACACAACCCCCAGTAAACCCCTGCCAAGCACTGGCTCATGAGATGTCACACATCCTTGCAATGGAAACAGGTTACACCAGAGAAAAAAATAGGTGTGCAACAACAGCAAAAGGCAGAATAATCAGGAAGAGATTGTTGAATTCAGGGTGCACAATTTAGTGCTAAGTAATATTTCTAGGCAAACTGCTGCATGTTCCTGCTTTCTCTGCTCACACAAATACTGGCATGAACCACAGTAATTCTGATTGTGTGAGGCTGAAAGCCACAGCATCCTCTTTGCCTGTGGCCTTCTTCAGAGGATGGAGAAGTCAGATCCCTCTGCTGGAGGGCACGGATGTTTTCACAGGGGCTGATGAGCACCAGATGCCCTGTCAAAAAAACGTCTAGTGCAGTATAAGCTCTTGATGCTGGTGCTGAGGGCGTATATGGAGGTGGAGGTACCATCTAATAGAATTCTAATTCTGAGAGCAACCTCCCTGCAGTGAAAATGGGCTAATGAACAAGAAATTACATCAAAAGAGACCTGAAGTATGCAAACAGACAAAAATGGTTTGTAAAGCTTTGACAGGTCTGCTTTTATTCTGAGTAGCTGATAGACCTGCATAGATTTAAGGAAAAATGAGGAAAGAAAGAAAACATCAATATCTATTTTGACTCTCTGAGTATTCCTTGTTATTCACATTTATAAATCTGTTTAACCAACCTATGATGAATTAAACCTCGAAGGCATCAATAAAGTGGAGTGATACAGAAAGGATCCAATGAACTGTTGGAGTCCCTATGGAAAACAATCTGTGCAGGGTGAGCATGACTTTCAAAGTTAAAGGAAGTTAAAAGTGAAGGTAAAAAAAAAATCTGTAAATGCTAACTAGAAATGATCAGCTCGGTCTTTCACAGACACATAGACATGTAACTTCAGCTGCACTCAGTTCAGTGTGTCTCCTGGCATCCCAACATCTTGCATTACAGGTCGGACTCAAGATGTAGTACTTGGCACCTCCAGCAGTCTAACTGCCTTGAAAATATAAACCTCACCTCAGTAAACATGCTCTGATCTATGTTCTAGAGAGCTCCTACTGAAACTTCCCATTGAACCTGATGTTCTCCAGATTAAGCTAAATCCTTACTCCTGTTTACATCCCAGCAGCACACTTTCAGGCTTATTTTCTTTTATGTAGAGGATTTTTTTGCCATCTTCAATAGAAGCAAGGTTGGCACAAATGCCTGTAATGATTGCTCCTGTAACTAGCCTCAGTGAACAGAAAGCTGCTCACATGAGGGGATGCATTTATGTGACAAAGTTAATCATTTTGGTATTCTGATTAGAATTTTGCACTCTCTGTTTTTGTTAAAAGTTTAAATTTATGAAGTACAGAGAGGTTAACAAGACAGGGGAATTACATCATTGCTAAGCTCACAATAAGCTGCTGTCAACTCTTCCAGCATGTGCAAAATAGAAGAGGGGTTTACAGCCTGTCACCGTCTCCTGACAGGCAGGTAAGTCGCTGCTAATAATAAAAACAAGGCTCCTTTCTGGAGTTTAGCTTCTCCCAGGGATACTCTGCAAGATGACAGTCTGCAGTTAGTTCACAACTAGAACATATTTTCTTTCCCTGCTTAAAAATTGTGCTCCTTTCCAGAAATAACCAGGGAGCTGAGCTCTCCTTTGAACTCCTCTTTCCAAGCCTGACAGGAAACGCAGAGGCATCTGAGCCCCGTTTGACATGGCAAAGTTTTGCACCACTCATCCCTCGGAGATTTTCACCAGCAGTTGTCAGTAGAAGACATTTTTCTGCTATTTGTGTTACGAGAAGCAGCCAGTAGATTCTTTACACCCAAATTCTTATTCCAGGAATAGACAAGTGGTAACAGAACATGAAGATGGAGATGGCTGTAGGAGATGTTTCCCTCTAGTTTGGAGCACGTGTTTAAACTGCTTGTAAACAACAGGTGAAAACAACAGACCCCTAACTGCAGTCCTAAGGTAGCTAAATGAGGCAGATTGAAAGCGAGGGCTTCAGACACATTTAATGAGTGAATGTTGATGCTTCCAGACCTACAGGCCAGATGGTCCTATTTCTACACAGCCCAAGGATGGAGAAAAGTAAAAGCCTCCAGGTGTCTACTGTACATTTCAATCTGTGATAATAGTCAAGGAATGACAAGTCTGATAAATTAAAACCCCAGGAGGCAAAGGCAAAAACAAAGAGAATTTATAGAGAAGATATAATTTATGCAGTGTCTTATGGAAACAAAATAGCAATTACAGTAGTTTCCTACAAAAGTATCATAGTAATTTTATTTAATCCAAAGATTTAATGATTTCTTTAAAACTCTAATTTGGAAGAAACTGTTATTTGCTAGCTTTCACCACTACTAAAATTTTCTTTTTCTCTGGAATTTCATCACCTGGCTTGTTCAGTTTCACTACCAATGCCTTTTATGTTGTCATTTTTGTAATTGGTTGTATATACTAATGTATTTTTTACACGTTGCACTAACATTATGTATGGCCTTGCTGCTATGGTAAGTCTCAAGCAGATGGATCATGTGCTTCTGCAAAACCCTGTGTTAATGGAAAAGGGATGTTGTCTGTAGGCCAGGTTGACCCAGAGAAAAACCTCTGGCAGAATGATGATCTGAGTGAACTATAATTTGGACATATAGCATTTTAAACACCACTTTAGACAGGTGTGATTTCCTGATTTCAGTTTTGCTGAACCAGTTTTCATTAGGAAGGCTTTGCCATTAGTAATTTTTTTAAATTGAGGAGGAAAAGAAAGGTTATTGCGTCCTTGATAGAAGATAACATTGCTTGAGCTATGACATACCTTCTTCCAAGTAATATAAGGAAAGTGCTCTGAAATCAAGAGATTTATTTTCTCAAACAGGCTGGGAAACACACTACTGAACTTATTAAAAATACTCATGTGGGTAATCTTATTCCAGCTTCAGTGCTCTCTAGTTTCAGTACAACAAGGTTTTATGTCATATCACTTTTATACTGTACAGTCTTTCATGAAAATTCCAAGTTCTCAGAAAACAGGAGGTTCATTATTTTTCAAATTTCCCTACATTTCAATATGCTGAAATAATTCATCACCAGGAAGCAGAGGTGTTGCCATATATTATGTTATGTTCTAGATATGAATTTGAAAGTTACCCATAACCTGTACTATGAGGGAGAAAAAGAGGGTTTTTTTTAAAATAAAAACCACAAAGATCTAAAGGAGTAGAAAGAGAAGGTAATTGAGACAGACTATGATAAACAGGACTTTGATTTGAGGCATAATCTCCAAAGGAAAGGAGCAAGATATTTTTGTCACCCAGTGGTATAGAAGATTTGAAAGTTTCAGGACACAACAGCCAAAGGAACCAAAATAGCTTACAATAGACAACATCCTGTTTACTTCCCAGAGATCGTTTATGCCATACATTTTTTATTTCCTCTGGATTGCTTCAGGTCATGGCCCCTAGGAGTGAGACCACACCAAAAAGCGTGACCAGTTCTGGAGACAATGTCCTGTCTGAGTAGCAGTGCAGAAGATGTGACGCTGTCTCTCAAAGCTGGCAGCTCCTTGACTACAGAGCACAATAAAAGCCTGTGTCCAGAGTTCTGATGCTCCATAGGATGGGATGAGCTTATAGCTCCTCTAGCATTTTGTTTGATGGGGGTTTCTTCCACCTTCTTTAGCTCTTCTAAGGCATAGTGGATGGACTCTCCAGTCCCACTGCCACAGAGATACTCCAGAATGAGTTCAAGAAGGAGCAAATGACAAAGCACACAACCCACCATGCCAGTCAGCTCCCTGAATGTCCACATCTCCTCCCTTTGCATCAAGCAGGACAGAGCAACGAAGAAAAATGAAGCCATTCAAATAGTAATGCTGTTTTATGTTATACCTAGTGCCATTCTCCCTTGACCTCCTCCCCAGCACTTTTCATTATCATACTGTCAGTAAAGGAAGGTCCTGTGACAACTGGAAGAAAAAGAACACACAGAAGGAAATAATCACATTTTTTATGTGTTGTATTTTCTAGGTTATCTATCTGAAAAAAAATGATACCTTGTAGTTCAGCACACTCTCAGAGCAAGTTCCTGGAAATTATGAAATTTGCATATTCTGTCAGGAAGTGAGTTATAAAAGGAGCATGTATTCACTTTATAATGAATGTCAATGAAACGAGCTGTCACTGCAGAGACATCTTATGTCAAAGGGACCTTGTAAACCAAGACTTGCATAGTAGAGGTGCAGGGTATCACTTCCACAGCTGCCTCCCACAGCTCTTTGGTTTTCTTTCTTTTGCCAGTTGGACACGTTATACTAAACCACTACTCCTGCATTCCAGTTCAGTAGGTCCCTGTGCACAATCTCTCACTTACCTTCCCTCTAGAGTTATAAAGTCTCCAATTAAGGACAAAGGAGGAAGCTGTTCTCTCCCAGAGCTGATCTCTACAGAACATGCAGTTACTGCACTACTTTAACTCTTCCTGTTCTCCCATAGTGCTGCCCTAATGACACCAAGTTTTGAGTCTTATTAGTCATTATTGTTATTTTTCTTTTTTTATTTTGCTTTTATACATTGTTTTCTAGTTGCAGTCCTCCTTTCCAGAGCAGATCTTTGTCCTCTCTACACAGTGCTTTGATGACTGAATCTGCAAGCAGCTGCTTGCTACTAATGGTGACACTCCCCTTAAAACTCTGCCAACACCCATCCTGCAATGATTTATTACTTCTGTGCACCCAAGGCTTAAAAAAAAAGTTAAAATCATCATCTAGTTAAATAAATAATAGAAAATTAAGTTGATTGGAGGACATTATTAAAGGGTAGTAACTTCATTTGTAAACCTATGAGAAAAATGATTGACAAAAATAAAGAAATCACAGATCACAAGTAGAAAATGCTGACCTAGAACACACCCCAGGCTTGCAGCATGATCAACTATATGCATGTAATTCCTGCCTAATCTCTCATCAAACATCTCCAGTGAGGAATACTGCACTGCCTCTTCAGGCAATGTCTTACAGTGCTTCACCTTCCACATCACGAAAAGATTTCACCTCATATCTACCCTGTAACAGGAGGTTTTATAAAGTGCTATGTAACACCATCAACAGCCCCATCACCACATAATCAATGTGAGAATATTTACGATGAATATATACAAGCCCTGTGATGGTCCCCAAGTTACTTCATACTTCACAACCAGGAAAAAAAATGGCAGTACATAAGTAAAAATACCTATGAATTTATTTTATCATGGTAGTACTGAGTTGCAAAATTAGCCCAGTGAAACTGGTGCTACTTGAGACCTGAGTTGTACTGAGCCTGTGGTATCCCCAGTTCAAAGTCAAACCCAGTAAAGAGCCTCACATCAGGGCAACAGGCGCTGTCTTTGTGGCCACCTTGGCTGCAGCAGAGGATCTAGGTCACTATATTTTTATAACTTCTGAAGAAGCTGTAGGATGATTCAGAAGATGAGAAAAGGACCACAGAAATCTGACCAAGGCTATGTCCTGAAAAAATGTGTTAAAAGCAGACAGGTGTGGTTTAAAAAGAGCATATTGCTGCATGTCTTTACTCAGATCACAAATAATCTTTAACCTAGATTATCCCCAAATCCACTTATTTATTTCCAAAATCTGAGCCTTATGTTGTTTAATGTCAAGATATAAAATCATAAAAGCCATTGATTTTAAGAACCATAAACCTTTTCAAATTAAAAACATTTACAGTACCTTATGTCCGTATTCTTACGATGTAACATAGCTTGGCTACACAGAATCAAGTTCCCTCATTTCTGCTGAAAAAAACATCTTATTTTCCAATTTATGTCACAGTTGCCAGATTAGTTACGCTATTCAATACCTCAATGCCCTCCCAAAACTAAATAGAAACAAAAAAAAATCCATAAAAAAGGATTTTATCTCTTTTAAGATCTTCCTCCTTTCAAGGTCTCAAACGGAGTGAGAAGAGGAAGATGAAAGAAATCAGGTAGATTTACATTAGAAAGAAATTTTTTATGGTGGGGGGAGTGAGGCACTGGCACAGGTTGCCCAGAGAAGACAGGGAAGTCCCACCCCTGATGGTGTTCAAGATCAGGTTGGATGAGGCTTTGAGCAACCCGATCCAGTGGGAGGTGTCCCTGCCCATGGCAAGGGGGTGGGACCTGGATAATCTTTAATAACCCTTCCAACCCAAACCATTTTATGACTCTATGGTATGCATTCTGAAGAGATCAGGCAGGCTGCAGATTTTCCAGTGTTGTTAATGCTTACATAATACAACTCCTTCTTCTTGATGTATCCTAAATCTCTATAGACCAATAAAATACAGAACTTCTATATTGGCATTTCCTAATGAGCAGAAGCATTTGTCCAAGAATCTTGTAAACAAGCCTCTCAAATGGCTTCTAAAATTGAAGTTTTCGCTAAAATACTACTAGTAATATAATTTTTAAAAGGTAGAACTTAGCTATGTTTGTCCTGGAAATTTTCCAATGTGAGTATAATCCCTGCAGATGTATCTATGTGCATTTGCTGAAAATCTAAAGTGGCAGTTGATATGAACTTTCAGTAGCAGTTGATATGAACTTTCAGTAGCAGTTGATATGAACTTTCAGTAGCAGTTATCACCCATATCTCTGATGATTCTTTAAATCAACATCATCAGCTAACTCATTGCACATCAAAGCATAAAAACATCAGTAAGATATTAAGTAATTATTCTAATAGTCTGCTCGCAGCCAAATATAATAAACACATTTAAGTTCAAGCAACCTACAAACCTTATCTCAAGCAACATTCTATAGTAGAAAGTGAGGCATGTAAGAACTTTTAGGAGTGTCCCAAAAGATTTTGCAAGCTATCTATTGATTACACTTCACCATACATGCATGTATAGAGCAATCTGACAGTCCCTTAGTTTGATCAATGAAAGGTGAAGTACAGCTCTGAATATACAAATCCCTCCCCCACATACAGCATCTAAATAGAACACATCCCTCGTGTTCTAATTGCTCACTTTGCAATCGAATCAAGTAAGGAAAAAGCCTTTGGTGGTCCCAAGTATCTGTAATGTGCATGAGGAATTACTTACTAGGTGAAAAATAAAGATATCTCCACAGGTGCTCAGGGAAGTTTTCACAGATCATGGTATCTACCAAATAGCTGGAATAGATTGTTTAGGCCCATTGTGTCCAAACACCAGCTAATAAATCACTACAGTTTTTATGCAATCCCTCTGTTATTCCAAAGTTGACCATCTCAGTACAGAGGTCCCTGGCACAGGCACGCTCTGGCAGGGCAACCGTGACTTTGCATATGAATTGAAGAAACTAAAAACTTAACACATGTAAATATATTTCATCAGGAGAAATTTAACATTCTTAATAAAGGTATGTAATTAACATTAGACAGTCAGAACTTACGCTGCTTGCTAAGAATAGAGTAAATCAGTGATGGTATTGTGAACCAAACACGGCTCTATTTGCAGCGAGAATACAGAGAAGGGAGAACAGGGCTTGGCATCCCTCAACAATGAATTATTGGACTACACAGCAATAAACTTAACACTTAGGTTGTAAAAGGAACTGTAAATAGAACTACAAGATGCTGATTTATGTACTAGATAGATTCTGGTTTGAGATCTAGATTAATTCTTTAATAAAGATGCTATCCATCACTGAAAAAGACCTGCCTTGGTTGTTTATTTGCCTATCATGAACAAAGAGTGTTAATTATGTTGTTTCAAATATAGTAGGTCTTCCCTAATACTTCCAGTCTGCCACACTGCAATATGTCTTACACAGGAATGCATTATACTTTCAATTGAAAACGACTTACCAAATTGAAAACATATTTTTTTGTCTTTGTAAGCCATATAATGCATTATGGCTTACACTGCTACAGGATAGCAATAAAAAATATCTGAACCTATTTTTACTGTAAAAACTAAAGTTGTATATTATTTCTATCATCAATAAAATTAATGTCACTAGAGATGAAATAAAGTTGAGGATAAGTGCAAGGAATGTCAAAACGTTAGTAACTATTATGAAAATATTTCAGCATATAATATGTAACTGTCATAAATTGAGCCATTCTGGCCAGTTTTCTATCACCTTGAAGAGCAATGTCATCAGGACAGCAGTTCTCACACAACCTCACCTCATATTTATTTTGATTACAGGTCCTCTTCTAGGATAAATACAAACCCTAGCAAAATTAGATTAAGAAAAAAAAGATTTATCTATTCACAACCAAAATGGAAGGTGAGCTGATATTTGGTTGACCTGAGTTGGAATACTGCTACTTTTTACTTTTTCCACATCACAGCTGAATGCTGCAAAATGAAAACTTCCCCAAACTCAATGCATCCAGGCCAAACTGCAACACTTATAAGAGAGCCTGCAGGGATTTACCAACTTGAATCTAGGATGCAACTTTAAAACATTTCTAATTTTCCTTTTATTGCCCGCTGGCACAATTCATTTACTTCTATTATTGTTATGAAATTGAAATGCATGAATATGTGGGTTAAAAATCAATGACAATTAATTTTATGTAAGGTTTTAATATCAAACTTGTATGTGCATTTGACTTTTTAAAAAAACAAATGCTTACTGCTATAGCATCATTCAGAAGTGGAAGATTAGATTTTGATCCTAAAAATAGTACATTTCTGATTTGAAATGTAGATGAAGTCTATTGCAAAGGTATAACCTATTTTTTTAACCTAATACTTTGTTTTAAATCTCTGTTTGGTTCCAATGATTAAGCATAACTACAATTTGTTGGGTTAAATAGCAGTCAGGAGCCTAATTATGTAACATTACCTCAAGCTCACATTAAGCCTTACCCAAACATCACTGAACCCAATGAGTATCTTCCATTGATTTCAGTAAGTTTTGCATTAGATCCATACCCATTTCCTTCCATCCAATAAAGTGTTGGCATTTCCTCAATATCCCTTTCTAGGCTTCCTCATTTGCTTCCCTTGTGATCACTACCATCTCTAAAAAGAGATAATAGATTCTACTTTACTTTGTATTTGAAAACAAAGGAAGGAAGGCAATACTTTTGCAATGCTTCTATATCCTTTAATCCAACTTCTGAAAATTATTTACACGGACACTTTATTCCTGTGTTGGAGTTAAAGTGTCCAGTTATTAGGATTTCTTTATCTGAAGATTTTGGGTTAAAAATTCCTGTGATGACAAAAATGAGAATTCTAGCAGTTTTTTGAGTTGAAAAAAAAAAGTAATGTTTGGACTCTTTTCTTCCATTCCATCTGCAATCACAAAATGCAAACTCTCAGTCATATTAAAAATCACGTATCAGAACCTGAAGATTCTTGAGTCTCTGTAGCTCAGCTTTGCCTTAAGTGTTTTGAACAAATGTTCAGATAAGGTGGGGTTTTTTCCTAATTCTTTCTTGTAATCCTGAAAGTTAAATTTCTTTATCACTGTATTGCTAGTTTCATCTAAAATTTTTATTCCTATTCCTTCCCATGTTGTCAGGATCATGTCCTAATTTACGTTTTCATTCTGGCTTCAAACCTATAGTACAAATTTGTGCGTGTTTCTTGGTAAGCCAAGAAAGCAATACCTGAAAGTTTTAGTAAATCCTACTTTATAGAAAATGAATTATACTTTTGATTAACTGTGTATAAGCCATAAAAGCTTTTTTTTTCTTAGTATATTGGAATGTCCATTATAATTTGTCTTCTTCAAGAACTTCTATTCCCTTCAGAGTTCCACTCTTTCTCTGAAAGAAATTCCATTTAGTGGCCACGTAGCCCTGATTGAAACATGCACCAGTTTGACCTTTTAATTTTATTTTCATTTACTTTAGAGATAACAGAAGACTGATGTTAATGTTCTGTAGCTAGGACACCTGTATGTTGTCAAATCCTCTTTAATACATGGTGGTAAAAAGTGCTTATCTGATGCTCAACCTGTACTCACACTATCCAAAATGTTTTTTCTCCTGATTTACATGATTAACTTATTTAATGAGGCAGAAAGAAGGTCTCATCCATTGTAGTTAGTCACAAGCAATGCAGTACTGAATAAACAGTAACAGCACATTAATCTTTCTGACTTTTCATTATTATCCACTAACAGGAATACATTTGTACCTGCTTTCATGGTTAAATGCACTTGTTTTCTGGTTTAAAGAAGGAAAGAAAAAAGCAACTCCAAAATTATGACAAAGCATATTAAGAAATGCATTTTAGATACTGCAGAAAGTGCATTAGAGCCCAAGAGGCACAGTTTGTGCACAGCCATCTGTTAGAGGTCATGCAGACATCTGACACCATTAGAAAAGTTTAGGGAAGGTGAACACATGAAATAACTCAAACACAGGGAGGGGAGCAAGTGCATCAGGATGCTCTCTCTTCTTCTTTGAGCGGGAGTAAAATGACCAGAGATGACTAAACAAACCTAGTCTTCCAAGTGTGAACCATGGAAACCCAGAGTCCTTTTATATGCACAAATTCATGGGTCCTTTCTGTCCCTTTCACACAAAGTCTGTTTCCTCAGAGGTGGAAAACATAATTATATCACATATTGCCATCTCCTCCCATTTACTCTACAGAGTTAAAGAAAAAAATGACACCTAATGCTATCCATAGCATAGTTGAGCCTGTTAAAGTCACTGTGCAAAAGCATTTCCAAGCAGAGCCTACTTCCTGCTTAAATGATCACTTGGAATGGCTGATTATTCATTAATTTTTTCTGAATAACAATCGCCCAGAAGAGAGTACATGTGGTCCAAAGAGAAGTGTGATGATAACAATAAAAGCTCTTCGTTACAGTTTTGCCTGGGTTTTTTTTGGTTACAGGACACCGGAGCTCTGGGAGCTGCCCTGTGGCAGCAGGACTGCTATAATGATACTGAAAGTCACGCACTGGAAGGTAGAGTGGACTCAGAGAACAAGAAAGTCCAGCAGCATTCCCGGAAAGTAAACTCTTCTGACTCAACCTTGTTCTCTCAGTCAAACTACCACCAAAGTCCTGAACAACTACTCATCTTGAAACAACTTTTTTCCCCTCCCAGAGTGGTTGATGATGAAAAATGCTCCTTTACAATCACCCCCACAGCTCCAATAATGAGAAAACCCCTTTCTGTAGAAGCCCTGTTTTTAAGACACTGTCTAAAAGAGGTGATCGAGACAGACTTAGGAACAGGCTCCAGAAGTAACCCCAGGTCATTTCTTTATTAACCACAATGAAACAAAATTTGCGTGAGATCTCATAATATAGCAAACCAATGGAAGAGGCCACCAGCTCTCAGGGCCTTCTGAGACAGGAATGCTGAGAGAAGTACCACCACACCTCAAAGTGTCACGTATAATGGGAATATAGACAAGACATGATGGTTAAAGACCCAAGTCTGCAGATGAAAATACCAAGGCAGGACAGAACGCCAGGCTTGCCAAAGTCAAACATTTTGGTGATTTGGTCTTTCATCGGTAATTCTTGAAAATTTTGCTTCTTACTACATAATATGTTTGTTAGAGTACAACAGTTCCCACAAAACTTTTCTGAACATTTATTTCCTTACTAGGCCACTGATACTCATACTTACAAACCGATAAAGGAAACGATCTCTCCAACCATAGAATCATAGAATGGTTTGGGTTCGAAACAACATTAAAGATCATCTGGTTCCAACCCCCGTGCCGCGGGCAGGGACACCTCCCACTGCATCAGGTTGCTCAAAGCCTCATCCAACCTGGCCTTGGACACCTCAACGGATGGGACATCCAAGACTGCTCTGGGCAACCTGTGCCAGTGCCTCACCACCCTCACAGCAAAAAAATTCTTCATGATATCTAATCTGTCTCCCCTCTTTCAGCTTAAAACTGCTACCCCTTGTCCTATCCCTGCACTTCCTGATAAAGATCCCCTCCTCACCTTTCCTGTAGCACCCTTTAAGAACTGTAAGGCTGCTCTAAGGTCTCCCCAGAGCTTTCTCTTCTCCAGGCTGAACAGGCCCACCTCTCTCAGCCTGTCCTCATATGGGAGGTGCTCCAGCCCTCTGATCATCTTTGTGGCCCTCTTCTGGACTCACTCTAACAGATCCATGTATCATAGTTTTTCCATAAATGCTGCACTCCCCAGAGTCTCAGACAGCTCTGCATGCCAGCACCAATTTGCAGCAGATCCCTTCTAGCAGACTCCATGGAGTGCGTGGGTAAAGAGAGAAGTAAGCTGTAAGCAGTAAAGTTCAAGAATTATATTTATAAATATTGCTGATAGCATACTTTTGCTATAGTATAGTTTTAACTTTTTGGGTTTTTTTTCAGAAGATATGAATAACATAAGCAATACATTCATTTTATCCATTATACAGAAACCTTTGTATTCTAGGAATTAAGTAGTAGGTAGATGTACCCTTGTGTGCATAAAAAGGTCAGCACTGTGAACCAGCAGTACTTTTTAAGACGTCAACAGTTCAACACCAGATTCTTTCCACATAACATTTTTTGTTGTTTTTTTTTAAATATATTTTTCTAACAAACCCACAGACAAACTCTGAAGGAAGAAGCATAAAAATAAGGACCTGAACAAAGTCAGTTTTTGTTTTCACCCTTGGGTAGGGTTGAAAAACAAATCTGGCTGGAAATCAGATTTTGTACTGGGCCGAGCAGCCGTTGGTGCTATTTGTTCAGTCCCAATGCACAAGAGCAGGACCACAATCTTCCTCATCCACTGGATTGATGCAAAGAAAGTAGCATATTGTTGAAAGATGGAGGAGCTGTTTAAGACAAAAAGAAGTAGCAATCAAGTGGAAATGAAATTTCTAAATGTAGAAAACCAATAAGAGAAGAAAAACTTAAGACATGAGGGGAGTGGGGGAACAGCAGGACAATGTGGAGACACAGGCTGGGACTTGCTGCTATTTATTTTCTAGACACATGGCAATAATATAGGTTTGTGATGAGGCAGGTTGATAACATTTTTAGTAGTATCAAGGACAAGGAAGAAGAGTTCAGGAGTTGTTTCCCAGCTATAATTGGAAAGAAGATGTGCATACCTCTTCCCTCACTAGTAATCAAAGGCTATAGCAGACAACATCTACTTGGGAATGACTTGTAAGCCGCTTGTATCCAAGATTTGTAGCTTAATAAATCTTGGGGCTTCACATATGCTCCAGAAGACTGCAAAATTGTGTAGTTGCAATAGAGTGTTGTAAAATATCTGACCTAAATATTCTTCCTATGAAACAATGCAAAGACAAAGAACTGGCTGGCTATCTGATAAAACTCAAAAATATTATCTACCAGAAGTAGATCTGAGGTGAACTGAAAAGCAGTAACAAAAAGCAGTAGATAGTCCTAACCAAGATGTTCTTAAATGATTTCAAAACAAAAGTCAATGCTGATAAAATCCACAGATGACACAAAGAATGGCCGGGTGCTAAACACCAAGGACACAGCAGTCATAGGAGTAAATACAGACTGCTTGATAAACCAGCAGTCAGGATGTATCTCAACATCGCCAAATACAAAATTGTGCCATATACACTGAACATCTTCATAAAATAAAAGACATTGTTACTGAAAGGGGGAGAGGTTATAGTGTGTTAATGAATGAGCTACTACCATGATAATGTGGTTAAGAATGATGATTGCTAAATGTATATTAATAGGGAGGTATTTTTCACTCTGGTGAAACTGGTATAGATCTAGTATCTACTATTTTTCAATAAAAATACTAGGATTACACCACAAGCAAGAAGAATGCCTTACAGGTGAAGGCAGAGCTTTTTAAGTTCATCAGAAAGATGATTGTATGTGCTGCTCAAGAAGAAAAACAGTTGATACTAAAAGGCTGCTCAATCCAGTTGAGAAGCCAAAGTAATAACCAGTGCTTCAAAGCTAAGCCAGGCAAATTGAAACGATGAACACATTTTAAAAGTGAGAGATTGGCCTGTTGAGCAAATGGAGGATGATTGGTTCTCTGTCAGTAACTACTGGACTGTCTGTTATTCTGGGAGGTTTTTTTTTCTCACTGACCACAAATTCCACTCTGAAACTAGGAAATAACTCAATAAATCTTTAATTTCCAATGTAAAAAGTTTATTCAAAAAGTTTCTAACTAGCATTAATCATGTCAGGGATTGTGGTATATACAAATGTCCCCAAAGGTGAGCACAGAACTGTTTATAAAAATCCCCCATGGATCTAATAAAATGAAATATTCAAAAATATGTAAAAATATGTGCCATATACCCGAGACTAAGAAGATAACCAATTACTACTACCAGCTTACGTAGCTGCTCTTTTGGTGCAAGAAATAGAATATATGCCTCTGTCCTGAACTTCTGAATTCATTCTCTATCGATGACATCAGGAAATGTGTATTCATGAAATGAACAAAACAAAGAACTGCACACATTGCACAATAACCCTAACAACAGCACATAACGATAAATCTAAGTTAACCTTAACTTCATGGTATTCCAACAGAATTGTGTATTAATTTCTGAAGAGCTTTATCTGTCACTTTATATATCTTATATTCTTACTCAAGCATTCAAAACAAAATTAGTTTCCAGCTCTAATATTCCATCATATTAAAACAGCATTAGAGACAGAAGATATTTCACATACAAGAGTTCTTCAGTATTTTTGCAGCATTCATAGAAGCAACTACAGTTAGAAAAAAATAAATGGAATAATTTTCCATAAAATAATGCAGCCTGATCAAATCAAAAACATCTTGCAGTGGAAATGTATAAAATGAACAATTTTGATCTTGTCAACTGAAGAAGGCAGAAAGGTTCCATTTCACCTTTCATTGCGAATAATTTTATTTCCATCCAATTTATATTTAAATATAAGCAGAATAACCACAAATTAAAATATTTAACACATAAAATTAAAGCTACTTGACTCCAAAATGCTTCACACTGTCTTTTACTTTCAAAGAAATTTCAAGACAACATCGTCCGTTGTCTTAACAGGACTTCCATAGATGCAGAAAAACATAAGTAAAATATTTGTGAAAAATATAGCACAGATCATGTTAATATCACAGATCATGTGCAGGGGGTTCATATCTCCCATTCCATCTATGCTAGTCTGATGAGGCGACACCTGCTCACTGCAGTGGTCTTACAGGTCTTTATTAATAGAGAGCTCTCTGTATGACTTGATCAGATAAACAATTACAACTTCAGAGTGCACGGGCTGAGGGGGGGAACCACATCCTGGATCTTCTGTTTGCCTCAACTAAGAGACCGCCCAACCTATGAGCCAACATGACAGGGGGATTTGCTGGTGTGTAAACATTGTTGCTCCTTTGTCACTCTTACATTAATATTCACTCTCTCTCCTGGCAATGGCAAATAAGCCACTACAACCAGATGTGCTCACATGCCAGGCACACCCACACCACTAACTTAGATGTTTTCCCTACTACAATAATTTATTTTTTAGAAAATTGCAAAAATAATTTAAGGACAGAAATGCCATACTTGAAAGGCTCTCCAAAGGCTGATGTATAGTTATACCATCAAGCAGAGTTTCAGTTTAGTGATGCTGATCTCTGCCTTTGTTATATTTATGAAATGTTAATAACTATTGCTGGAATCATGAGTTCAACAAATAATGTAAAACACAGGAAGTGTCACAGTCAGTCCCTGGGACACAGTTTCGCAGGGAAGTTGGCAATTGTGTGCCATCACTTTACTCTGACAGCTACGGAGGCAAATCAGCCTACAGGAACTACTGCAATCAACAAGTGTCTACCAACTATTTGGTGCTATAGCACACAAATTCAGTGGCAATAAAGACCCACAAACGCTCTCTGCTTTGTTCCAATATTCCATTTGCACCAATAGAGAAGAATACACAATAGGAGTTTGTGTAGAAATCATTGATGTTGATGGAAGAAAAAGTAGACACAGGAAAGAAACATAAAGGAGCTGAGTGTAATGCAGTAAGGTACAATCAATAGAAATATGAATAAAGACAGAATATTATAAAAAAAACAGGATCAAAATAATCCACAAAACCTTGTTTCTTTAGACTGCAGAATCTAAACTGTGTTTATGGAAACCTGAGCACCCTGCAGTCTGACAAACTGCTGCATCAGCCTGTAGCTCTGCCAAGCTGGGAAAGAAGGTTTTACCTTGTTGTTCATGACTGTGAATTAACATCTTACTTGTTCCTTATCACAGTATCACAGTATCATAAGGTTGGAAAGGATCTCCGAGATCATCGAGTCCAACCTATATCCCAACACTAACACCAACCACCATCTAAACCATGGCACTCAGTGCCACATCCAATCTCCCCTTAAACACCTCCAGGGTCGGCGACTCCACCACCTCCCTGGGCAGCGCATTCCAATGGCCAATCACCCTTTCAGTGAAGAACTTTTTCCTCACATCAAGTCTAAACTTTCCCTGACGAAGCTTGAGTCCATGCCCTCTAGTTCTGTCACTGGTCACCTGAGAGAAGAGACCAACCCCTGCCCGACTACAACCTCCTTTTAGGTAGTTGTAGAGAGCAATGAGGTCTCCCCTGAGCCTCCTCGTCTTCAGACTAAACAGCCCCAACTCCCTCAGTCGCTCCTCATAGGGCTTGTGCTCCAGCCCCTTCACCATCTTCGTTGCCCTCCTCTGGATACACTCCAGCATCCTGACATCTTTCCCAAACTGGGGGGCCCAGAACTGTACACAGTATTCAAGGTGAGGCCTGACCAGTGCCGAGTACAGGGGGACGATAACTTCTCTGGTCCTGCTCGCCACACTATTCCTGATGCAGGCCAGAATGCCATTGGCCTTCTTGGCCACCTGGGCACACTGCTGGATTATGCTGAGCTTCCTGTCAACCAACACTCCCAGGTCCATATGTTGTACAAAACTGAAATATAAGGATAGAATCAGATATATGGGTGAACAGGTTAAAATAGACACACAAACCCTACATTGTCACACAGATGTCACACCTCTGCTTGTTCTGCTTCACATCTATTTCCATGTGTCAAGTCACAGATCTCCCTCTGGCTCCAAAATCTGAAATATCTCAGGACTGGAATTCCCAGTGAAATTATAGGGATTGCTCAGGTAGTTTTAAATTTTATATTTAATTAAAATGTTCCATTTTCTAGTACAGATCAAGTACCACCCAGTAGAAATTATTTCTTTTAGCTATTCATCATCCACCTCAATAGCCTTTCATCTGGTATTTTGCAATGTTTCTCAAGATTTGAAACAAAAATGAAATCCTAAAAAAAAAACCCCCAAAGCCAACCAATAACAGCAACAACAAAATTTTCTGACACGTATTGGAGGTGTAATATTCCACTTCTTCACAATTATTCTAGCATTCAAGGAAAGAACATGTACAGGAAAAATCAAAATTCATTCCAGCGCTGCATTAGATACAGAGTACCCAGACATGATACAGTTATTATGTGCAACCATTTCAATTACAAAGACTGCTAAAGCATGTAATTTGACAGCTACTTCATACAGTATCTCTTCAGCTGATCAGACAATAAGGATCAGGGCTTGTGGATTTAAGTGTCAATTTCCCAACTGCCTGAGAATGCTAGCACTTACTTAAAAATCTATTTTCTCATTTTAATTGCATGTGTCCACGTGCTATATCTGAGTTTCTTTCAATAACCAAGTATCATAATCCAAATGTGCCATTTCAAGAAGTGTCAGGTTACGAAAAATATACACTATCTGCAACGTGTTTCAGGCCTGTATTTATGTTCTTTGCAACACTAGATCATCTTTTTCTGTTGCAACACGTTGTATATTGCTTAAAAATCAATGGCTATTATGACAACATAAGTGTTATCATGCTCTTTGGGATGTTAAGAGTATTCAACAGCCAGGTCAGCATTACTTTCTGCAAATTAACTTTGAAATCTGATAATAACAGTCAAGGTCTACGATAGAGGAGCTTTCACGATGTGACTCCTAATTATAACACTATCTTAACTATAAACATAGAAAAACTGTGTCAGAGATCTCAACAAATGTGTCTAATTAAATGTCTCCGAAGGAGAAAACTGATTCACTTAGTAGGTTTAATTTTATACTACTCAAAAAAAAAGATGTTTTTCTTTTTTTTCCCCATAGCATCACATATATTTGTTGCTTTGAGATGTGTGGAGTGTCTCAATGGACCAGAATTAGTAGAAGCCTGAAATATTGATATAGAGTCCGTAAAAATCGAATTCCTATCAGGAAATTATACAATGCAACATTTTATTTTCCAAAACACTTTCTTTCAAAAGACTTTACAGGGTATTTTAACTTTCATTTAATCAGAGTCTCAACACTAGAGAATTTTCTTCATATAGTTCATGAGAAAATACAGATGGTCATAATTATTATAACTAAGGTAACATTTACTAAGCAATACTCCATTTCTTGGCATAAGCAAGTCAAATGATGGTAGCTATAAAACACCTATTCACCTCCCAGCCACCAGGACACAGTTTTAGTCTTTATCTATTGACCTTTGATTATACTCCTGAAACTAAAGAGAGGACCAGCATCCTTTTATTTCATTTTATTCTGCTGATTTTACAAAATAGTAAGCCAACCCTTATCAGATTAATCATTATGTGGTCAAAATATCGAGATGTAAATTAAATAAGCTCCTGTCATGTTTGTATAATTATGACCATGAAACACTTTCAGCATTACTAGCTGATGGGAATTTAAACATCAATTTGGTGAAATAAATAGTTGGATCCTAGAACAAACAACAAAGATAATGCAGTAAATTCATTTTCTGTTCAAGTTTTGTGCAAACAAAGCAAGGGGCAGGTATAAGATATAAGGTCTGCTCTTTTCCATGATTTCTTGGAAGCTTCATAAGGTGCCCCAGAGACCCTCAATCAATAATTGAGGAACTTTTTATTTGTATTATGCAATTACTGATAAATTACTGCACGCTGAGCAATCATGGCTCTTTCACTACAAACAGAATATGCAGTATCACATGAACCCAATCTACTGGCTGTAACTAGAGTTCTGTGCAATTAAGTATATTTCTGGTCACATTCCTCCTGTGTGTCTCTAAAATAGTCCTCACTATTCAAACTTCCCTTGGTCTAGCTTTCACCTCACTGTCTATTTCTCTTCTCCTCCACCTCAACAGTCTTTCAATGTTTATTGCTGTTTCCCACCTTATCCAGACTCCGTTCCAACATCCTTCAGTGCTCCATTTTCAATACTCCACCCTTCCTCACTGGTAACTGTAATCACACAAGGTCTTATTTACACTGCTAGTTTAGTGCAGTACACTCACAAGTTCAACTCTCTACTCAGACTCTTTTATTTTTGTTTGATCCTAGACAATCTCCAGTCTCAGGATCAGCCATTTCCAGCATATCATCAGCATGTCAAAACATCAACATTTTCCAGTCTCTTCTAAAAGCTTCCTTACTCTCTCTCCTTCATCACAACCGGCTTTCTCTGCTGTTCAAATTTGTAATCTCCAGTTTCTTTCTGATGTCCTGCTCTCCCTCTTTATTCCCCATGTGCTTTCTCTCCTTAGCTCTGGTTGCTGCTAAGCACACACAACTCCATGTCTTTGTGCTGCTGAAACAGAGGGTGATGGTGTCCGTTTTACTCAAAGAATGATGAGAACAAGTCAGCTGTTCTCATCTGATCCTCAGCCACCCAGCAGCTAGAGAAGATGGGATCCCTCACATACATCACCGTTTTATCTCTATCTTCACCAGCTGAAAGTGCTCTGCTCCTATTCCTGGCCATTTATATCTTAGGGAACTAGAAAATAATTTCATTGCTCCTGTCAGAAAGAACTGAGTTTAGGACTGTATGTGCTGGCTCCACTCCCTACCCAAGGCACTGCCCAGTTAAAAAGCATTGAAGTGCTGGTGCATACTATTTAATACTTGGTATTTGGCTGCATTAGCATTTATCAAGGGACAGCTGGCACCATTTCCTGCCTTGTCCTGGAGAAGGCACCAGTTATTTCTATTTCTGGGAAAAGAAAGAAAGAATAATAACTGTTATGTTCTTGGTTTTCAGTAGTTATAAATAGTGTCCCATTGCGTGGGATCAGAGAGTATGAAAGCCCACATTTTTGGGGAGGTTGGTTAACAGCTTTTGAGTCAAGTTTCTCTGATTCGGGAATTTCTTACCAGTGCTCAGTTATGTTTCCAGCAAAAAACAATGAGATCTCCTTTTAGCTCCGGTCTGCTGCTTGGCAAATGTCACGAGATTTACCAGCCTGTTGCTGTGTGAAATAACCACCCCAGTAAAGATTTCCAGATGGCTATGGGGCCTCATTCCTTTTATTGAACTGACATTCACATTTCAGACTTTCAAGCTGCTTATTTCTCATTCAGTCAAATATTTATCCAAGGTGTCACGTTTTTAAAAAAAAAACTCCCCCAAATAACCCCTTATGCAGTTAAATTTTGTTTGCAACTCATTGTCATTTCTAATTACTTTTAAATTCAGTGTATTGTCTGTGGTGCTCCACTGTTTCAAACCTAGCATGCTTTCTAAAATATCTCCTCTTCCAACCTGCTCTTGGAACACATGAAACAATACAATTTCTCAATTATTTCACTACTAAACCCAGCCTTTTCATTTTAGCAAAGTAATTTGAAACGTATTGTTTCAGTTGTGTTGCATTTATAAATCCCTTTTAAAAAACAGCTGGAAGCTAATACAAGCTAACATTATGAGGTACCCTTTCCTTAGCATCCCAACTAATATTGTACCTGATTACTCAGTAGCAACTGTTTTATTTTCTTAAAGAAGGATAGCTATAAATATTGCTTCTCCCTCATTGCATGAAAAACTAGAAAATGATGTTATAAATACTTGATTCAACTTCTTTAGTAATTACACCCCTTATTTTTACAGTTACATGCAGACCAGTAATTGATATTTTATGAATTCTTGTTTCTTACTGAATAGCATTGCTTAAAACACAGAGAGAGTAAATAAATGGTACAATATTTTTAAAAAAATCTGACCCTAGCCAACTTCGTTATATGCATGGAATCTAATATGCTTCCTAAAGTCAAGAAGAGAACACTTTCTATCAGCCTGTTTTTACCTCTGCTTCCCATGAACACCATTAGGTGTTTAATGGAGCTTGTTTTCCATGGAAGTGAAGCAGGGAGTGAGCAGGTAATGAGAATAAGCACTGCATAATTTACTTGGAAATAGTGAATTCTGCATGTTTGGGAATAAGTGAGTGAAGTATGTTAATAGGCAAAGGTTAGATGCCAAATGCATAAGTGGCTGTTCATGTATAAACCCCATCCTTTCTTTGCTATTTGTTGATCCCGCTCGTTGCATGCTGATGGTACAACTAAGCAAACTAATGCTGTGGTGTAAATTCTTACAGAAGTCAATTGAAATACATTAAAAATTCAAGATTTTTCCAGCATTCAGAAGTCCTATCTGTGTACATATAGGCACGGTGCTGCTCTGAAAGGATGCTTTCATGATGCCCCTTTAAAGAGATGCTGCTTCGCTTCTAAATAGCGTTAGCCCTATGAAACAGCAAGTAGTTATACAGTAATTAGAGATAAGCATCAGCACAATGGTCTCTGTGCATTCTTACATACAAAATGCCTCCCAAGTTGGCAGGTCCCCAGGAAGACCAAGGATGACATAAAAAAGCGTTGTTTCCTTATCAACAAAACCAGATTGTCCATACTAGTGATGGATGGGGTTCTCTGCAAACAGAGCACATAGAGACTCACCTCGTGATCACCTGTGCAGGCAAATCCAGCGTAGAGAAGTTTGCATTTTACAAGGCCAGAATTAGTACTGAATTTCCATAAAAATACCTAAACATAAAAAATCCAATTTTAACATTCTCATTCTTTCTCTTTTTTTTAATACAATATCTAAATAGCTGCAATCTGTTCTCAGTCACGTTACCTTCTGAAAAGACGTTCCTAGAGACAACTGCAGCCAAAATATCTACATATTTGGTCTATGGTACTTACTGTAAAGCCAAAAATGTACTTTCTTACACTGGTTCTAGGCATGATCTTTCAAAACCGTTTATAAATCTTTATTATTACTACTGATTTAAAATAATTGACTGTGATGGCTTTATTCCTAAGATATTACTAAGTAGTATGCATATTTTCTAGAAAGCTCTGATTAATCCTTATATGGAGTAGTGTTATATAGAATGGGCATGGACAGGTGAGAGTCAGGTCTGAGCAATTCACTGAAAGTTCATCACAATTTTTTTTAAAAAACATACAATATATATTTTGTTAATTAAAAGATTTCACTTTCCAGATAACCCCACCTGGTGTAGTCTAGTAAAGGTTTGATTGCTATTCAGTTCAAAAGGGAAAGATCAGTAATCTAGTACAAAATTATTGTATTTAAATGTCTTCTAAAATGGATCAGTAAGTACTGCCTAACTGAACACCAAGACTATCTGAATATTTTCAGAGAATCAAGACTTAGGTGAAAGGTGCTTATCAGCACTATTGCTGAAGAAAAGACAAGGTGCAGTCAGAGAGCAGTTAAAATATTTTATGTTCATTTCCTTAGTCCCCAGCCATGGACCAGGACCCCTTGTGTCCAGCAGCACACAATTCCCCAGCAGAGAGTCTCTGTGTATTTTGCCTGCTATCCATAGGTGGCATTTCTGAAGAAAACACTCCTTCTGACAGTTATATTAGAAAAAAAACTAAGACATTTTACTTTGCTAAAAGCAAAACATACTCCCAAATTCATCCCTCTCAGTAGGCTACACTGTGAGGCAATGCAACATTACTCTACAGATGACTCCTTCAAGTGAGGATACACATTCTCAATTGATTTAAAGTGTAAGAATTGAAGAAACAATAACATAAATAATAAATTTCAGTACTATCTATCATATTGTTATTTTCTAAATACCCTAAATATACTTCTGGATGGTACAGTGCCTTTCAAATACCAACCAAATTATTATTCTCCTCACAAACTGGTTGATATTATAAAATTAATATTAACTGCATAGCTGCATCTTTTACCTTCTCGCGTGCATTTTAGATGAGCAACTAAATCAGCTCTTTTAAAAAAACCAAAACAAAATAAAAACTCAAGTGGTTGCCAAGTTTAGCAGGGTACTGCAGGGTACACGATGCTCACATTTATATTCATCTGTGCAAACGGAAGGCATAATACTGGGACACAGTGGCTGTTCTTTCCAGATAATTATATTTTGGAATTGCAATGAAGCACACAGAACTTCCTCTATGCAGTGCAGAATTTCTTACTGAAGATACTACATTATACTGGTGAGAGCAGATAGCATAGTCTAAGGGTTACACAAGCTGTCTGCGCTATGAAAGACAGCCTTTGAGTGCTCCTCAGTGCTCCTTCCTATGCATGAAATGATCATCTTGGAATTGATCCATAATGCTGCCTTGAGATTATCTGCACAGAACCAGATTTCTTTCAAGACTCACTATCCCAATTCCTAGAAAAAAAACAGCCAAGAGGACGTATATATTGAAGATGTGGATTTGGGTAGTGTTTCCAAAGAACAATCTCTGGCTGTTGTAAGACTCCTGACCACGTTCTCATGAGGGCCCATCAGAGCCCATCCTGCCAATCTTTCCCTGTCATATATTTGTCTACCAGGCTCATCTCTCCATGTCTGTACCTCAGATGTAGATACAGCCTAGAAATATTGCACGGAGCCTGTCACGAGCAGGAGGAAGAGGATGAATGACCCCTGCTCACTGCCCCTTCTAATACACAGGCGAGGAGAAGGCTATAAACAAATAAAAGGAGTTGTCCTTCACACCGATGTAGTTAGGCTGTGAAAGTCCTTGCCACAGGATACTGTAGATGTTGATACTTTATAGTGGTTCACAGAGGAGGTAGCCAGGTCAGGGAAGAGAAATCCTTTGTGGTTATTAAAGACACAAAAGCAAGCTCTGCCTCAGGAATCCACCAAGGTCAAAGGCTAGGAGAGCTGGGGAGGAACAGTCAGTATCGGACGGTTTATAGTTTTTTTTACACACTTGCTCTGGGCTACTTGTAAAAATATAAATTATTAAAAAGCATAGGAGAAAAAAAAGATATTTAGTCTTTCCAGCAGTGACTGTCCTGGTTCTCGACCTTGTACAGACATTGCTTTTGCGATGTACTAAAAAAGTATTTCACACCTCTTCCTTCAAAATAGTGTGGTGTTAATTCAAAAGCAATCACACACAAACTCCAATTCAAATTATGTTAATGTGTTAGCTTTATACAAACCCAGAAAGCAGTATGTATGTGGATTAAAGCAATAATATAGAAATGACAGCTCTTAACTGCCAAGATAATTTTATGTATTGGTTATTCAAGGAGGAGTGGGAGAAAGTGAAATACAATTAGAGTGGATATTCAGCTACCAGACTTCCTTGAACTTCGGCTTCATGGATTTAGGTTGGACTAGATGATCTCAGAGGTCTTTTCCAATCTTGTGATACTGTGATACTGTGATTAAATACTGTATCATGTTCTTAAAATTCAATGTCAACTTTCTTCATTCTGTATGAGTTTGATGCTATTGAGTGGAGAGGAACAAAGTAGCTTGACTATTACTAAGAAGAGGGTTACAAAAAAAAATTGGGCATGTACTTTTTGATTATATCAGAGGAACAAAATGCACAAGAAATCCTGCTGAAAGGTAGATAAAGTAATTTTAAAAATACTAATATTAATTAAAACCACAAATCTTACACATAGGAAATAAAAGTACATAAGCTGAACCAGGCTTGACAGGCCACTGCCATCTGCCTCATCAGTGCGATACGACAGAAAGCATTTGGTGTAAGTAACAATTTGTACTGAGAATTACCCCACAAGAAAATATAAAGCTTGTAATTTTTTTTCAATAAATATTTCCTTTCCTTGCCAAAAAATGCAGGCTTTCAATGGATGCATCTGCTTCCCAAATTCAGAAAATAGCGTAACCAGGACAAGGTTTTACTCAGAAAATAAAATTTGTCTTAGTATTTTAAATGTTCATATTTTACTTCAAAATGTCCTTTAGGTCCAAAAATTTAAAACAAACAAACAGAGAAAACCCATTGGGGGGGGGGAGACACACAAGATGATGATATTAAATTACCTGAAAATTAGTTTGAAATATTTTTAGTAAAATAAAATTGTCTATTTTTTTTTTGTTCTTCATTTTTGTGGTCTCACTTTCGTGACATCCCTGTGACCATGTTTTCTTTATTTTCTATACTTTCTCAATGTTTTGTGGCAAGGCTCCTGGTCTAATTTTAAATATGTATATCAAATGTAAAGATTCAAAAAACACTACAGACTCTACCATTTGCTACTGAGTAGAAAGTAATAATGAAAAAAAAAGAAAATCAGATTTACATTTACCCTTCTCCAAGCCTGAAAATGCAAGTTTTGTGAATTTTTATTTAAAAATAGAATGGAAATCAAATCATTCCCAAATGTGCTTTGAAGAATATACTAACTTTTGGTTCATTTCTTTAGTGAAAAACATTACTGACTTTGTTCATTACCAGAAGTCTTAATTTTGAGTTGCATCTTCAGGGCATTTTACAAGATTCGCCTGTATGTGCAGGACAGTAATTACTTTTTTGAAGTGTACTGGAAAAAGGAAATGAAGTCAGCAGGTTTATGATCTCAGAGCTTTTTGATTTAATTAAAAGTCATTAACAGCAACCCCCACTATTCAGTTGCTGAACATGACCAAATAGAGATCTTAGGCCAGAAGCTATAAGCTGCAGGCTTTACAGCTTGTTCAAGTTGAACACGTGGCAAAATTCAAAGTTCTACCTGTGAGTGGGCAGCAAACATGACAACAAAATGAAGATAATCATAAACATTTAAATGTTGAGCCTAATATGATTAAAGGTTAAACTTAGTAGAAGTAAAGCACACTAATTTATATTATATTCCCTGCAGGAATGTGTTATGTATTAAGCCTTTTCTTGATTTATGGCATTAGAAACTTTCTAAGTCACGCATTTTAATGCACATACTCAGTCACAGCTGAATTACTCACTAATGTGCTATATTCCCTGATGAGCTGGCCAATTTAATATCCAAGCTGATGCCAGAATCTCAACACAATGAAAGCCCCTTCATTGACATTCTGGTGTAATGTCTAATAACAATTAGATTCCTTTTCCTTGGTATTGTAACTTGCTATTGTCATTCCAACAACAGATGCTTTTCTTATAAACCACTGAATTTACTCAAATTTAAATGTCAGGCAGACCAAGTGAATGCACAGTCCATGAACCTGCACTAGGGAAAATGAGCTCACATCTGTCTCATTATAATATATTGTATTTCCATTTCATTTACTTTCAATTCTTAGCATAGTTTCGAGCAATTTTTCAATTTCCAAACCAAGCAGCATCTTAGAAGAAGTTAGGTGATTTTTTTTCCTCACTATGTCAGAAACTATATTGTTTGTTAGTATATTTTTATGGTGTCACATGGGATTCCAGCACAATACTGCTCTCACAAATACATTGTTTAACCAGACAGCAAAACAACACAAGGTGCCGCGATGCAAAAGTTACCAATGCAGAAATGCTACAGAGAGATTTCCTGATGAACACCTGTGCATAATTCCAGGCATCAGGTCCAGAAGTGAGTATACATTTTATACTACATAATTAGATGGATGGGCTTTCACAGGGGAAAGTAAGAGCACAGCCAGGCTCCAGGAATCTACAATTGTATGGGTTACAATGCTGGAGTTTTACAGATATTTAGTGATGCAGCTAATCTGTCCAGGAGTTTCTAAAGTACTTCACCATTTAGGGAATTAGGTCCTTACATGTTTTCTGAGGCACCTCATTAGTTTCACCTGTAGATACATCAGTGCCTAAAAAGAACTTGTCACTGAATTCAATATCTGCAAAATAATGACTTGAAAGTGGATACCAAGTTTCCAGATCAATCTCCATATAAATCGTTAATGTAAACAATATTAAATTTTAAGAGCATGATAAACAATTGGTTTATCTGATATTCTTAAAGACATAGGGAGGAGAAGGGAGAAGAAACAAGTAAATTCTGAAAGTCTAAAATTATGCTAGCATGGTGCAAAGGGCAACTCTATTTATGCTAAAATATAAGTCAATCTCAGTTACTATGGTTGTACCACTATATCAAAGTGATGGCCAGTCTCTTGTATTATTGGAAATACAGAATTTTCAGATAAAATACACCTGCTTCATCCAAGATTAGTCTGTTTATTCTCAGTTTTTCAATATTTTCTTATTGTTAGGAATTTTAAGCACTTTATTGTTGAGTTCCCTGGCAGCAGTCCATGTCAGTTAGGAGTGTAGGTAGAATACGAATGAGAAAATTAATTAGTTGATGACAGTTTGGAATATTAGTTTTCAGCTACTGCTTTTTATTAGGTGTCTCTTTTTCTGGATGTGCATGAAGCAATTGACAGTGTGTTTTAGAAATACATACATTTTTTTTAACAAATTCATATTAAAGAACAGCACATTCTAAATCACCTTTTCAGGGAAAAAAGAAAAACCAAACCACAAATGCCATATTGTACTTAAGTTGATTGAATACAATGCACAAAAATACAGGAGCTCATCCTCTGCCCTTCCAGACTGCATCAGAAATCCCAAGGAGTTTTTTGAGACTACAAAAGAATGAAGTTATTGGTTTTTTTTCACAAAACATCAGTTGCTATATAGCTTTACTGTCCAAACACTGGCCTACAGGTGTATTTTGTATCTCATTGGCACTGATAAAACTCAGTGGCTCTGTGAACCACTGTGAAGCTCCCATTAAAAGTGGAGTTAAATATCTCAGGAATACGAATTTACAAAAAAAATAAAATGTTAATTGCTTTAAGAACATATTTAGTGTAAAAAACATGTTTCTGGACAAATAGATTAATACACATACTAGAACACCTTGACAAGGCTAACATTTTAATTTTGTGGAGCTAAATGCAAGTCAATATAAGGTAAATATGATACCATGAGGGCTTTCTCACCTATGTGCTTCCACTTAATATCTTTTATCATTCAACCTTGGCATTTTAATTTCTTTCTTATCTCATTTATATTCTCCTGACATACAACAAAATCAATTTTTAGATCTTGATAGAGCATTTGCAGCTCTTATACATTACTGCACAAATACAAACATGCAGGTATCTTACTAAAATGCCACTGTTTCAGAGATGTCTTTGGTGCAAATGTGGCTATTTAGATGAAAACTGATTATCACAGCAGTAACAGCTTTTGTTCTGTAAAATTTCATTTTAGTCCAGTCTGTCTTAGCAATCTAGAGGTCTCAAACCTTGTGTATCTTTCTGTCTGATCCCTCAAGCAGATGCACTTTCTTTGCTCTTACAATAAAACGTGTGTCTATCCTTTAGCTGATTAGTGCATCAATGAGAACATAACAAGATACTTGCTGTTTCCAAAGGTTTGCACATCAAAGAGAACTTTAAGGCACTTTGTGAAATGAATTTGATTTACTAAAACCTCAACACTTCAAAAGCATGGAGGTGGAGGAGGCTGTCAATGCCGTGCATCTTGCATGAATATATAAGTGATCTAAACACGCATCTTTGTCTATGAAATCCTTGTGGTTTATGTATGCCAAAATTTTACCACCCTTGCTTTTCTAAATAATTTCTATCAACTTAATTAAGAATCAATTCTGAAACATATACAGAAATTTACAAATTTAAAAATACTCAAATCTTTGCAGTAACTTCCCATATCTATACAAAGATAGAGGACATAAGGTTAACACACACAGCAATGGCTTTTCACCATATAGATCTCTTCACAGCTCATGACTGTGTAACACAGCACCCTGCAGTGCTCGTGCCAGAGATTCCTCTCTGGAAGTTATTGCTTGGAATAGTCACCAACACAGTGCACTTGGCTGGGCATTCCGAGTGAACATTGAGAAAGCCACACATTTTCAAAAGTACTTAAAATAGTGCTGCTATTCTGCTTACATTATCTGAATAACTAAATCTACCCACACTGGAAAAGAAGGTGATAAGGAGAAAAGAACCTAGATTGGCATTTTCTTTTAGCTTACAGACCTGATTCTGAACCTTTACGTGCTGTGCAGAATTGCAAATAATTATTTCTAAAATGAGAATGCAGCTATAATAAAATCTGAGATCAGAATCAGAGTGAAAGATAGAGCACAAGCTGACTGTTTAAAATTAGTTCCTAATGTCATTTTCATTTATTAGATTCATTTCTGTAAATGATATGAAAGGCAGTAGGCAAGGTAAAAGAAGAAGGACATGCTGATACCTTTCCTGCTGTTTAGATTTCTTTATCTAGACTGTGTGAGTACATGTTCATGGATGTAAAAATCAGTTTAACACACCTTTTATATTATTTATCTTATTCTTATAGTTTCAAAGCAAATGTATTTGAACAGCAGCAGGTACCTGCCATCATTGGATCTAAGATAGCTCAATTTAAATATTTCCTTTAAAGGATCTGTATAAACAGTCAAGAAAATATTTAGAACACCTAGGAGCTAAATCAAAGCAGCAGGCCAAATGTCAGCCCGCAACAGCATCTTCACTAAGAGCCATTCAACCCATAATCTCGTAAGAGAAGTTCAACAGGTCCTCATGGGCTGTCCTCACTATGAAAACAAGGAGAATTTTATATTCAGAATAACCAGAAATAATAAAATACAGATCTCTGTTTGTGCCAATATATATAAGAGAATGTATTATATAAATAAAAATTGGCAGCATTTAGACATATTAAGTTGGTCCACACAAAGACCCTCTAAAATCATATCAGTGCTGGTTTATCCGTGCAGCCGTATGGATACTGAACTGCATTAGAGACATATAGGCTATGAAATGTACACTCTGAACTCACTGCAGGGAACAGAATACTTACGTTAAAAGGTCAACCGTGTTAATTCTCTGTAAACGCCTTTTGCTGAAATATGAATCCTTAAGCAATTCACATTTCATAACCACATCCTCCTTTTCCTAAAATTCTTATGCCACTTTTAAGAGGAAATAAAAACATCGTCACAGAATCACTGAATAATTTAGTTGGCACAAACTTTTGAAGGTTGCTCAGGGGGCCTTGTTAGGCTGAGAAGTCAATACAGTCAACATAGCCACAGGAGAAATAAAGAATTCAAAACAAACCCTAATATAAACTTAAATTTATGAATCTAGTCTCTGCCTGTCCAAAAACACATTGTAGCCAGCTACTTCCCCATATCAAAAGACCCAGGTAAGGCATCATCTAAGCAACTTCCAAAGACTCAATTAGCAAAATAAATCTTTAAATAAAAAACACCATCTGCATGGGATTTACCTTCTTTTGCAGGAAGGATGATTTCAAAATTTAAAAGAATACCTGAATTCCTTTAGGATTTTCCTCTCTTCCTTATCTATGTTCTGCTGCATCACAGCACTAACATCAAAGGACTAAGAGTTTTTGCTAAAGTAGTAATTCAAATTTAAATCAACTGTTAGGGAGTGTCTGGGAATACTGCCTCTCTACCCAGCTAGAGGTAAGAATGACCTCCACAAATCTCTGATTTACACTGAATTGACATGTGTTTAACCATTTTAGTATGAAATCTGTTATATACTTTAATGGTTCCTGGTCAAGACTTCACTGTCTGATTAGAGAAATTATAACAGCAAACTGCATTCTGATCAATGAGTCATGAAAATCAACAAGAAAGCAGCAAGTGACCTTTTTTTGTACATTTTTGCAAGCTTTCCTATAATTGGCATCTCAAATATTTTGGCAGAGTTTATTTATTGAATCAACGCTACAGCAAAATCTATCTTAGAATATTGTTTCCTTTGTATTTTCACTCTTCTACAGGAAATTCAATAGTGTAATAAGTGTCTACACTCTAATAGCTGTGTGCTCTGTTTCAAACTCTATACAGCCATCTAACTCAAATTAGTCCATTTAATCAGATTGGGGCAAAGATTGCAGAAGAAATAAATAAAATTAGATTTAAGGAACAGAGTGTAAAAATTTTGGGGAAAAAATTCCGATAAAACTAAGAAATCAAAACACAAAAGAAGCTGAAGAGTTTTTATAAAAGGGCAATTTAATGTAGAATTTGTGCAGGTAGTGCTGTTACAAAAAAAAAAAGCTAGAATAGTAATTAAAATAGTAAATAAAATAGTAATTAAAATTAATAGTAATTAAAACCATTTTAATTACACAGAATACACAAAAAGCACCACATACCCACTTATCCTGCTTTCCAGATTGTTCAAAAAGGAAGTCCTTCAAAGGAGGATCATCTTCAGGGTGTTAAACAAATAATGCTAAAAAACATTGCTTAAGGTTTCATATCTACTCTTTGGAATAGCATCAAAGCATATAAGAATTTAAGATCTCTACATCTAAGGCTGAACTGGTGATTTTGCTACTGGGGAGTCTGAGCAGCTGAATGCAACCCCTGTAATGTCATTACTTAACACGTTTGGTATCGGCCACTATAATTAAAATGGTAGTGTCAAAGGCAAAAAGAGTTTTTCTGAGATTAAAAACCAGGTAACTGACTCTATCAACACAGATTAAAATTTGTTGCTGGATGGGGGATCTGCAGAGGAAAAGAGTAGCACATAGCAGCCAAGTGGTTCCTTCCTCTTCCCTGGTAATAGCAGCTACCAAAGAATGCTATCAGTACCAAAACAACAAACATATTCTTTACCCTGAGAAAACTACCAAGAAGGCAGCAGGAGGATGTCAGAGCTGCTCTTCCTCAACCTCTCCACAGGTGAGCACCCTAGGAGAGTCCGGAGAAGAGAGAATATAGCATATAGCAGCAAGCAGCTTGAGAAGGAGAGAACTGCTCTCCATACAATTTTTCAGACACTCATGGAAATGCTCATTACAATTGTTTCTGGGAATGGAGGAAACAGTGTTGAACTTAAACCCTAACAGAGTCCTTAGGGATGATAGATATATGGAAACAAGTATCCTAACTGACCATCCTAGAAAATAGAGGAAGGGCTGCCTACGAGAAATGTAATAGATTTTGATCTCAGGGAGGTCACGATAAATCTGAGGCCAATGAGGATATGGTAGATATATACTTCTATAAACAAAGAAAGAATGTGACCTATGTTTTTTAAAAACAAGTCAAGCAGAACTGAGTGGAAACCTCATGAAGTTTTATTGTAACTAATCTCTCAAGAGATTCAGCAGGCTCTTTCTAGTGATTGTGGGATTTTGCTGTATTTACAATAGCCATGTAGCTACATATCCAAATAATGGTCCCGCAAATCAGTTGTGCAGTAAACTAATTTAAATATTTAGGAGGCAAAAGTCAGCAGACTTTTTTGTGGTACATTATAAGATTCAGAAACAAAATCTATTAGCATTCTTCTGCACAAAAAAGGTTGGTTTAGGAGAGACTAGATGAATTAATAATCAAATATGGTAACGCATATTAAATACAGAAAAATCTGCTGTAGAAGGTACAGTCATGATTGAGGAAATTTGGTTAAAATAAAAAGACTCAAGTACCAGTTGTTCAAAGGAAAGGGATCATCCTTGCAAAATGTTACTTTATGTTGATCCAGAGCATTTAATCTTTATGCATTTATTTTGTACTAAGACAAGATGATTCTTGGGGGTCTGTTTCCATGACTAGCAAATGTATGAATGAAACCCGCTTTTTGCCTCAAGAGATATTTTCTGAATGACTAAGAACATTAGCTCTAAGTAAGACATATTGCAGCAGCATGCTGCACAAGACTCTTCTGTATGCTTTTCTGTGCCAGCAGAGAAAATCAGTTTCCTGATTTTGCCATCCCATTTCTTTTCTTAGGGATCTGTTGTGCCTGTAAAATCTTGGCAGCGGTAAAGAAAACTGTGTGCTGGATAGGAACAGTTGTGTCTATCATCATCATTTGTGCAAGGAAGATACTATGGGAAGAAGAAGCACTATACGGCTCCCTCTCTTCCTTTGCGTGCTGTCACAGAACCCATCTCAGCCTTGCTCCTTGCTATCCAGTCTCTCCTGTGGTGGAAGAGCTCATCTAGTCCCTGCCAAGCATGAAATCTCTCAACAGCAGGGCAGTTCCCTGAAGGAGAGGGTCATCATCAAATGCATCAACAGGGCCGGCACCCTTCACCGGACCTGCAGAGTTAATTGCTCTCTCTAGTTCAGTATTTGATGTAAACCTTCCAGAGTTTAATGAAGTTTGTTTGTGCAGGAACAAGGAGGCTGCACTCATGCAGTTATTACTGCCCAGACTGCACAGATTCTTTGAGTAAAACGCAGCTTTGATCTTCAGTGATCTTAAGATGGCTTCTCTCTCAAATGCATATTTAATGGTTATCTTCTAGAAAAAGCGTGCCATGTATGCTTCCAGCAGCAGTCCTAAGTTGAGGTACTGTCTAACAACTTGAATTCATGATCAGCTCAGCATAATACTGTTACTAACACCACCTGAGAAAAGTAAAGCCCTGTATCTTCATGAGATTAAACAAATATAATTTTGCTGCTATGCATGCTCTTATATCTTTCAGAGCTGGGGGTGTTGAGGAAGAGGTATTTACACAGAAAGACTCTGTCCATTTCATAGGACTTATCTTCGTTCCTTCACGTGGGCACTCAGAAACCAGAAAATCTTCAGACTTGATAGATATAGTAAGATCTCAATGAATAAGAAGAACATTTCTCTTTGAGAGGATGCAAGAATTATCTGAGACAGTGAATAATGCCTCTAAGTTTTGCTCTGTCTTCATCCATCCTCTGTCTAGAAATGGAACAGTTCCCTTTGCCCCAGGATCCTTGTCTCATTAGATGAAGGAGTAGTGCAAGGAAGGACAAGTGGCTACCACGAAAATGCAGCCAGTGCAGTGAATAACAAACAAAACTACAAGCCTCTGACCAGACTACTGGGAGAAAGGAGGTCAAATAAAGAAAAGCTATACTACAGAGTCAGACCTACTGAATCCCCCTGAGGAGAAAAAGGTGAAATTACATCAGTTTGAAAAAGGAAATGCTAAAAAACAAGGAAGCTGGTTGCATGTCAACTTCACAAGTATCAAAAGGTAGAGATTTTCAGTTACTTTGTGTACTGAATACAAACTGAAGTCTAGAGATTAAATGTCAACAAATGAAGGCAAAGCATTAATCTATTGTGCCATATCACCTCAGTCCCAAATCACTAACAAGCCACTATCTATCTTATCTCTGCTTAACTTATTGACAATCTCCATTTGTTTCATCAAGAAAAGGGACAATCCATTCAGGACTTGGCGTATATCATCCTAAGCAGAAAGAAATACCTTGCAACAAGTGGCAGCAAAGTGATTGACTTTGTGCTCTATAGTCAGACTGTGCCCTGCTTTGGTACAAAAGTACAAAATAGACAAGTATAAAAAGCATTTTCTGCCCTTTGTATATAATCTCCCTCAAACATGCATGGTCAACTAATTCTCTTTGGAGAACAGCAGGAACCGTTCCTTTTCATACCTTTAGAAAAGAGAACAAAGTCAAATTACCGTTTCATAGTCCACATCAACACACCCAACTGTGCACACACGTGAGTTTTGGTTTCTGCACCTTTGGGCAAAATGATAGAACCTCTAGGACAGCACTCCCATCACACTGTAGCTTACAATGATATCTTATTTAATGGGACACACCTGTTGGGGAGAACAGGCTTTCAAGTAGACAGCAATGTCACATAGACCTGAAAAGCCTCATTTAAGAGCTTATCAAGAATTGAATTATCTTGAGAAACCCAGGACCTACATCAGGCTCTCAGAGTGAAACAAGAGAAATTGTTCTTTATAATCATTACATTTTAAGGGGTAGAGGTAGAAAGTTTTGTATTTATTCACTTCGTGCTCGTAGCTCGTGTTTTGTAGAAAGGCATTGTGGTAACTAAGATATCTGCCCTCAACAGACAGAAGGTCACAAAAAGAGCAATCTCAGTAAAACTCACAAAATTCCCCAAGTTTAGCTCCCTTTTAATCTGTGAGATGCAACACAACAAGCGCGTAGTACAGGAAGCAGAAAGGTTTTGTCAGCAAGAGCTTGCAAGTTACCTGCACACAGATTATTTGCACATGAATCAAAAATGTCAGGGGACTGCTGTCACTGCAGTAGGAGTGAGATTCCTGACTAGGAAAAATTAGGTATTAAGAGTCAAAGGAAAAAGTTGGATGCTGTGGTCATGGTGATTTTTATAATGTAACCATTATGTTTTGAAGTTAAATCTCCCTGAAGAATAAAGACACTTTTCTTGCTTTACAAAACCAGCAGACACATGCACGTAGAGCTGCTACATCTCACCCTCAGTTTGTATTCAAAATTATTTCTACATTACTGAAAGGTCCAAACTCCTTTTTTTCTAATTGAAAGCTAAAATTTCTTAGCACATTTCTGTAACACAATGATTCTCTGGCAAACATCAAGGCCAAAACCAAAATAAAAATATCACTAAGAATGCAAGATCCCTGGTACAGGTCACCACCAGAGCAGGATAATAGACTTGATGGACCATTAGTCTGTTCCAGTGTGCCTGTACTCGGAGTCAGCAGGGAAGAAGTGGGCAGTAAAAGAAACAGACTGCAGATTAGAAAGGAAAGGAGGAAAATTATGTAGGGACGTCAGCTAAAAAGAGAAGCTTCTCAGTGAGTTTTCCACTAACATTTTATTTCAACATTATGGCTAAAAAAAGAAATACTTAAGCCTTGCCAACTTAACTACTCTGCAAATAAATATATTGCAAGCTGGGCCAAGGAGATGCAAAATCAATGCTATAAACATGTGTCAATGCTAATATTGGCTCATATTTCTAGTGTTTACAGCATTTAACCTGCACCTCAGGGAAGTCAATAATTACTACATCAGTAACAGACACTAAAGTCATTGTGGCAACAGCAACTGAGGAAATTTTGTAATATTGTTGTGACAAAGTCAGAAGAAGCATAACACTTCAAACCAAAACTGGACAGCCTGGCAAAAATTCTGTCCTGCCTACCTGCAAAATTATCAAGTGTAATTTTTGTGCTGCATTTATTGGTGTAACTAGAACTGCAGAATTACTGAATTCAAAAAGAAAAGCCAGAGAATAGGACGTCAGAAAGTTAACTAGTAGTAAAGTTTGGATAAAAGTATTAGTCATAACAGAATAATCAGATAGTAAAAAAGTTCACCAGTAAATATGAGGAAATGTAACATTCTCAATGCTGAAGGAACAGCATAAATAATTTGCTAATGCAACACAGTATTCCCTCTCTAATTCATGACTGTACTTTCTAATATAAATGCACTATAATTAGTTAAAAAAATCAAGTGACAAATCCTGCATGTTTATCAGAAAAGGTATAAAAAGCAGACAGATAAAAGTGCCTTTGCCTGGTGATATTTCAAGATTGTTCCAGTGTGTACCAGACATCCGAAACAGTTTACATTCATTGAAAAGGGATGGAGTGTGTTGATAAGCACAAAATTGTAATGATACAGGCTTTGGCTTAGTCCTTAATGCTAAACTCCCTGTAAATGTGAAAGCTGGGCTCTGGAGATAGCAGACAAATGTCACGTTTGAACAAATGATACTGGGAAAATCTAACTGGAGGTCCCCGAAATAGAACTACAGTGATAGAGCAAATCCACGAGGGTAGTTACTTCCCAGATAGTATCTATACTTCATTCAGAACAAGATGGAGGAACACAGATTAGGGACATCTCTACATTGCACAGTCTCAGAGAGAAAAACACTTTTAATGGAACTATAAAAGTTTGACGTACAATAGGCACATTTAGGTCATCTAGACCATCCTCCATAGTCCTGGAACTGAACTAAGCCACGTGCCAAGTGCCTCAGTGCTTTGTTCTGATTAGTTTTTAGTGGCAGGAGGAGGCTGGGAATAAGCAAGAAGGCAACACAAGTATTCATTTCACTGGCTTACATGAAATAATAATGTCAGTATAGCCTGTAACATCTATATTAGCCAAGATAGTTGTTGAGTATGTACGGCCAGTTTTAGGTTACGGTTAATGGGAAAAAGGAGCTCAAATCGCTGCACTCAAATTGCTTGTTCCTCATGGCAATGTTTTTCATACATTTCTCCACACTTTATTTTCTGACACGTATTACACTATTTTAATACTTAACATCTCACTAGGTAAAAGATTGTTCCTCTCTAGCTAGTTCCATTTTTTATTTTTCCCCATTAAATCAAATGTATAGGCACTCAAATACCTCCCAATTTTAAAAACAGAATTACAAAAAAAAATCAACAGTGTAGAGCTAGATAGTTTCTACTGGACCCTACCACTGATGCACTCTTATCATTGTTGCCGATATGTTTACATAAAAATAATGGATTTCAGTTTGTCTGTTTTCTCAGCATTGCCAAGGTTGTGATTATTCCAAAATCACCAATGCCTCTTTCCCATGTTCTTGGTGCAATTTATTCATACAGCTATTTGCAAGCCACGCTGTTCTCATCTTTCTTCATTTATTAACTGAGTCTGCTTCCTTCTGAGCAACGTTTTATTTTTAGTATTAGTGACAAATGTACTAGAAAGTCATGTCTATATACATGCACATATGCACACCAACCATTCATCTGTCTTTCTGTGCCATTAAAACTGTCAGGGAGATTAGAATTCACTTGGTTCCAAATCTTTCTCTTTTAACCTTTCCTTTTCAAGTCTTAACTAAGGACCTGCTTAATTTTATTTAATCCTTCTTCTCTTACAACATAAAAATTTTAAGGGACCATTATAAAATATTTTGTAGATAAAGTTTTAAAAAATCCACAGGTTAAACACAGGACTTTATTTGAAAACAGTTGACAATCAGAACACCTTTTCTCTACAAATGTTTCCCCGTAAAACCTGGAAGTTCAAATCAGCCCTAACCAGCCATCATATTTTAAATACTTCCTTAAATAAATAGTTCTGGGAAACATAATGTATCCTGCACTGTTTATGAGAGCCTGGCTTTAAGAAAAGGAAAGAAATTAAGAATAAGAAAGTCGTGGAGCAACTCTCAGTAACAATACTTGGCAGAAGACTCAGGAGGCAAAATAATGTTCAATCTTTCCTAAAACATTTAAAGTACAATTGAGGAGTGAAGTAGGATTGATTCCTTGCTAGAAGTCAGCTTCAAAGCAAATGTAGGTAAGTAACTGGCAGAAGCAGAGAAACTTTTTCCACAGTCAGCGGACAGAAATGGCACAACACAAATTCTCAGAGAACTGAGGTGAGTGAACTAAAGTTAGAAAGACAAAAATAAAAAGGAAGTCTTTTTCAAGCTCAGCGCTAGCTGTGTTTCTGAGTGCAGAGTAGGCAACACTAATACAAAAGAAAAGTAACATCTGAGTTACAGGCTCAGGAAACTATGCATGCTAATGCCCAAAATATGTCATTTATTAGAGAGATCCGTGCTGTGCCCACTTCTGGCCCAGCAGAGCACTAAGCCCTTTGCAGCAGCACAGAAAAGCACGTGCAGCTTTGTCTTTCTCGCCCAGCACGAGCCGTGCACAGCCTGCAGGAGACCCAAGGAGTGCTGCAGAGCAGGTTCAGGGGGGCTGGCAACTGCTGAAGAGAGAATTTACAAGGAAGCAAAAATATCTGAAGATCCAAAGAAAAACACTCGGCAATAGTCACCACAGCTGCTTTTCCATTATCTCCTACAGCAGTGGAAAGTCTTCTCCTACACAGCAACCCATCAAGAGAGCTGCAGTACACCTGCAACTGAATACAGGTTCTCATTTATTTCATACTTCCAAGTCATAATGACACCCAGCTTTTGAACAGCAGAGACACAGCTTTCCTGTGTGACATATGCAGGAATTTCCACAAAACTTAATACCAGGAAAGCACCTATTATACCTATTAGCAATGAACTAGGAAGCAATGTAAAATGCTGCAAAGCAGTCTGTGTGGGATCACCAGCAACCTGTGATACGTGGAGAATGTAGCATTAAAACTACTGTTTCACAGGTTCTGGTGCTTACTACAACACGGTTTAGGAAGAAATGTCTGAGAAATAAGCTGGTGCTGAAGTAAAACAATTTAACTCAAAGGAGTGGAGCTTTTCATACAAAAAACATCCCAATTAATTTCACTCATACTCTTTCCTCCCTTTTTTTCCTTACCTTTCTAAACACAATCCCTATACAGAGTAACTTGTTCAGGGTAACTATTTGAGAAAACTGTTCAGAACAGTTTTGTATATTTAATTGCTTTATGGAGTCCTGTAATATCTATTTTGACCTAGGACACTGAACAGTTCTGCTGCTGCGAACAGGCTGAGAAGAAAACATGTGATACGATTTATGGAATCTACAGTATGCCAAGGCTGGCTTTTGTTAATCCCATGTTGCTATGGCTGCTTCCCACTCCACCTGTTAAATTTGACTTCTTTAAATATTTGCAATAGAAGTGGAACTGCAGTCACCATGAAAAATTGATTTGAAGGACAAAAGAGATAAATCTTTATTAGCAACTCTAAATATCACCTCACATGGTACCCTTAAATATACACAGTTGCAAATCTGCAACCATCTCTTCAATAACAGGTATGAATAACACAAGTTTGCTTGCCCATTTACTATAACCATCATTAAATATTAAGGTGAGAAGAACATTGAAATCACAGCCCACAAAAGACTAAGATCCCAGAAAGAAAACAGCAGAGAAATGCAGTGTCATAGAAATTTCTGCATGCTCTGTTGGAAGACCAGCAGGTCTTTAGGCTGTACAATGGCTTGCTAATGACATAAGATCACATCAGACCAGGGAGACAACTGCAGAACAAAAAGCAAGAACTTGCTGTAATTCCTTTTTGCCAGACAAAGTTACAAATAGGACATACCATGGTGGTGTGTTTTAAAGCCAAAATTCCTGAAAATGACTGCATTCTGAAGTAAAGTATGGTTGAGCTCAAAGTTAACAAATCAGAGCTGTAGTTTTAGCTTGGATAGCAAATTCACAGAAATAGGTACACCTACAATGATCTTTGACAGCAATAAATAAAATTGAGAAAAAATTACTCCTCTTACTCGCATTCCAAGTGTTGTGCATTGGTTTGCATTGCTGTGGACAACCGAAGTGACAGTAAAGCTTACTTGGAACAACACTAGTAAAAGGATTTAGTTTAAAAATCACTGCAAATTTTCAGAACTACTTTTTATGACGGTGTATGTAGGCTCAGATTTTAAAAATACAGTACTATCAATTCCTTCTCTTTATTTAGTAATTCTCACAGAAAAAAATAGTACAAATTTACCAGGTTTTCCCTCTTGAGTGTCAAGAATTCCAATCCTGTAATTTAAGGTTAAATTCTACCTCATGAAAAAATATCCCTCAAAGGTGGAACAATATGTAGAAGTGGCAGCACAATTTAGGATGGATTATGTGCAAATGAACTCCTGTAGTGGTGCCATTCCTACTTTACTTCTCACCTTCCTCATCAGAAATTCAGGAAAAGGGAGAATACAGGAGCCACAGTCAAAATTCTGCCAGTTTTCAGGTACTACCCATTTCTAAAAAAGCCGTTGTAGTTATATGGAGTCAAATGTTGGTTCCAGCAACATTAAAACTGTTTAAACTTAAGCCAGAAGGCAGGCTAGGACGCAAATGGAACTTAAATCATAGTTTTAGGTCACCTTCAGTATTAGATTTGTCTAACTACAACTATGCAACACCAAATTGGTAGAGGAGGACGCCACAGTGGGAATTCATTGTACTTTCTTTCTTGTGCATTCCTTGGATCCTTTGGGTATGTAAATTAAAAGAACAGTATTCACTTCACAATTTCCTTCTTCATCTTTGCAACTCCACAGCACCTGATAATTTCAGAACTGTATTTCTAACTTTAGTAGACTGATTTCTGCTTCTAGGTTAATGAAGGAAATAGAAAACCAACAAAAGAACAACCGGCAATGTAGAAGGAAAAACAAACTCTCCCTTGACCTTTCCCGCAGCCTGAACCAAATCAAGGTGTTCACCATCACCCTATTTCACCAACTTCTATTAGGACATCTCAGAGTGTCCAGGTGCTCCCCTCCCACAGCAGCCACATCCTTCCCGGGGCCCTCATAGGTTACTCTTGCTTTACGCTTCTCAATTGGAAGTGCTGTGTCATTCTGCAACTTTGCCACAGGGTGCCCCACAGAGGTGCATCAAATTTCTTTTCCTGAATTGGCAAAACTCCTAACCCTTTCAATGCTTGCCCTTTGCTAATGAACTAAAATAGATTTTTACAGCTGTGGTTGTAGTTTCTGCCTCATTTTCTCCAGTTAACACAAGGTAGAGTTTGTCACGTGTTTATCTACTCATCACATAACTGTTGATCCTATCAGGCAACCCAACAGGGATGATGAGGGATAGGTGAATAAGGTCACCTCAGTCAATGAAAATGGATCAAACAAGATAAATTACATTAAAAGCACTTATTTTATCGTCAAAATCAACAATACTTTGTAAGATCATGCTTTGCTACACTTAAGATAAACCTCATAAGGAAAAAAACCATATATACATATATATGTATATCTCAAAGCTGACAGTTTGACTAGGTAGAAACAAAAGAGAGATGAATTTTTAGAGCTCGTGCACAATGGTCTTTTCCACTTATAAGTAATAGGTTTACTTTCAAATACAGCCCAGAATGAAAGAGACTGTGTTATTCCTATTAATTATAGATATTCTGAGTTTTGCATATCACAAAGTACCAATAAATTTCCATTTTTAACTGAAGAAAATTATTTTCTAGTCACATTTTTTTAATTCTATTTACCATAATCAGCGGAAATAATACAAAAAGGTGAGTGATCAACTATAACTTATAAATGGAGAAATATCAGCCTATTGCACATTCCGTTTTCATTTTACATCAAGGACTTTTGGATAGGGAAATTTAAAGCAAACATTTGGCAACAAGCTTGTATTTTTAAATCTAATTAATGAAAAATAATTATAAACATAAATAGAAAAAGAATATACGAAGAAAAGCTTAAATAAACCCAGGCAAGATCCAAAATTAGCATGAAGGATTATTGCTTATTCCTCATACTGAAAGCACAGAGCCAAGGAAACAAAAATGTTGCGGAGGGTTAAGTTTAGGTAAAAAAGGTACAAGAGGAGGGCACAAAGCACCCAAGAAGTCACTCACTGAGGAATTTCTGCTGTAGGCAAAGGTTTTAGAGGAGTTCAGACTTACCACATAATAATGACATAACATTGTAAAGGAGTAACAGAAATAATGATAGAATCCACATTTCATTTTAAATGTACAAGGTGTAATCAAGTTATTATTTTTTTCTTTACATTGTTTCACCTCAGAGCAAATATACATAAAAATACATTTTTAAAATAAAGAAAACTGCTCTCCTTGAGGGAAGAATTTATCAATAGCAAACAATAAAACAGCAGCATTTACTACTTTAATAAAAAAACACCATTTGCTTTGTTTTGTTGTTTCCAAGATGCTTATTTCCTTCTATAGGAACATTTGCATTGATCTCATCCAGCAGTCTGTTGTTTTTATCCTGCAGTTAGCTAAACTTCTCTTGTGTTTGATAGCATTGCTGAAATTATACACAACAGTATCACAGTATCACAGTATCACAGTATGACAAGGTTGGAAAGGACCTCTGAGATCATCAAGTCCAACCTATAACCCAACACTAACACCAACCATCATCTAAACCATGGCACTCAGTGCCACATCCAATCTCCCCTTAAACACCTCCAGGGTCGGCGACTCCACCACCTCCCTGGGCAACGCATTCCAATGGCCAATCACCCTTTCAGTAAAGAACTTCTTCCTCACATCAAGCCTAAACTTTCCCTGACGTAGCTTGAGTCCATTGTTGAGACAGCTCTTCACTTGCACGTTCAAGCCTGCATCAGTAATATTTCTCAAGCTTCTATGAAGCTTTGGTTATGAAAATAGAACGAAAATGTGATTACTGCCACAGTAATGCTGCCAGATTTCTTAATGAGAAAATATTCTTTATTTTGTCTCAGACAAAATTTTACAAATAATAGTAAAACATGATTAACGCTTGAATTAGGCTTTGCTGTGTCACATTATAGACAAAATTTATGCAGATGTGTCCTTTTCCCTCATCCTTCACAAAAAATTTCTTCAGATATTATGAGTTTGTTCATCTAGATAAAGATGTCGCATCTTAAAAATAGAACGATCCTAATGATGCCCTGGTTTGACAACACAGATTTTTCTTCTCTCCACCCCTAATCTTTCATTGATCAATACCTCATACTTCTCCCCTATCCTTTCTCCAGAGAACTGGCCAGATCTTGTTGCAGCATCACAAGCAGAAACAAGGCCAAACTGGAACACAGGACCTGAACACTCATGATGTTTTGGTAGCTTCAAAGTAGGATTTAATTAATTACTGTATTCAATTAATTACTGTATTCAATTACTGTATTCAATTTGTTATACCAAATACATTACAAATAAGAGACAGCTGCCTTGTTCAGAAACACATAGATTGCAATTAAGAAATATGGGACAGGTCAGGCCTGAGGGGCTCCACCAGAAAACCATGCGTGGAGCTGGTTGCATCCAACTCCACCAAGCTGGGTTTAAGTCCTAACCCTCAATATCATGAGAGCTAAATTCTCTCCTAACGTTCTTTTAAATGATACCACAATATTACAGAGGTTCAAAAGGGCTCTCCAAATCTCCCTTTTTGAAAGACACAGAACATAGTGTCCCCTAAACATTTAAGTTTCAGCTTCTTACAAATCTTCATAAATACAATCTATATTAGTATCATAACCATCAGGTATTCCATATGACTTGTATAAAATATTGCATTTTACAGAAAAAAAACATAATAGTGAAATATGATGGGAGAGTCATGACTTAATGGTCACTTGCTGGTATTTTTTCTCCATAATAAGAATAAGAACAAGCATTATCACCCCTGGTATTCAATCAGAGCATTGGAATTACAGCCCCTGATTACAAACAATAACTGCTGGCAACTGAGGTTATATGGATGCCATCAACACACATATCAGCACAAATCACTGTGACCTTCACACTAGCATACTTTAAGGCATATGTAGCTACGGTGAAAAAAGTTCCCTTTATTACATGGCACTGCAAGATCGACAAAAAGACCAAAACAAAAATTCTTAGCAAAGGAGCAGTGACCAAAACCATGGCATCCTATGAACTTCATCTAATATCTAGAAAAAATTCTCATAATTTTTTACAAAATATTTGATAATGAGTTTTTCTTATTAAACTGCTTGATAGTTACCTCAGGCAAAAGACTTATTACATTAATTGCTGTGAACTCCTTGTTACCTCGCACCCCTTGCATTTGCTGGTTTTATCCACCTATTGTTTCATCTTAAACATAGACTATAAGACATCTGAAGAGCAAGCTAAGTTTTTGTGATGTGTACAGACTACAGCTAGAACAGCAAGGTCATGTTTTCTAAGTTGTCTGCAGCTGTCACAGCAGCATTAATAAAATCTAGGGAAGAAAAAAGCTATCTAACCAATTATGGGAACAAGCTCATCAAAGGAAGAAAGATTTTCCAGGAGAGAAAGGCTGCTGTTACAGCTGGTGTCAGCAATATTAGGAAACCGAGGGACCAAATGTTAGTTGGGACATTCCAAATGAATCCTGAACTATAAACCAAATGGTAATAAACAAAGCTATTTGTCAGTTGACCCCCCTTGGATGTTGTTAACAGGCAAACAGCATGCCCATAGCCTATGGCAACCCGCAGACTCCCAGTGATAAAATCATGACAGCTAACAGATGAATCCTTTCTGAATTCTATTAAATAAATTAATAATCTTAGCAACATCATTACAGCAAAACATCCATCTTCTGCAACAGCTGTTCTTCTGTTGCTTGTTGCATTTATTTTCTGTGCTCTTGCCATGCCTTATATAAGTACAACTTAACTCACAGAGATTGAACTTCAGCATATCAATGACTGACCTATAAAAGCAGATTATTTACATTTTTATGCAGTTCCATCAGTTTGTGCAAAATACAAGCTTTTGCTTCAATAGAAAAAATGTCTAGCAACAATAAAATTTAGTACTGCCTGATGAGAATAAAATGCAAACCCTAAAAAATAGATAAATGTTTCATCTAAAATCTTTTCTGAATCTTTCAATTCAGCAACCAAGATATTAAATTAAATCAGATATGCTGTTGTTCCACCTTTAGCTGACTATCTAATGCTAAAACGTGTTGGAAGTTAAAGTAAGCTTTAAAAGGTACCTACTGCTATTAAATTGCTTCTGAGTTTGTTCCAGAGATACAATCCACACCTTTATAACCCAAAAAGAAAAATACTCATAGCATTCTTAGGAGAGCATTTCCAGAAGAACATAGCCAAGATAAAATAGAGAAAGAGAAATGACAAAAAGGAAAAATTTCACACTTCACATTGATCTCAATTATCACTTCTCCATGTCACCACCTCCATTTGAATTCACAAACCAGTATATTATTACTGATTGTGATACCTAAGCACTTGCATCTAATTCTGGACCCGTCTATGCAGTACAATACCTTTCTTGGGCAGTTTTGTTTGTTTTGCTTTAACCAGTACGCGCTCTTTCTGAAACTGCATGGAGAATTTGATTAAACGCCCACACTTTTCTATCTCAGATGAAATGATTGTACACAGAAACCTTACTAACCTTTGAATCATTAAAACCACATTTTACTTTTTGGTGACATATCCTATGCTGTGTGCAAGCAAAGTAATGCTTTGCAAAAGGAGTTTCCCAAAGGAATAAAACTGCACAAACCACAGGTGCTTTTTCTTCTAAGAACTCTGACAATCCTTTTGAGGCCCATAGTACAGACAGTATTTAGCATTAAATAAGCGTGCTTAGCATCACTGGCAGTCCCATCTATTTCATCTCCTGGATAGGAAATAATGCTTTTCTCACGTGCATTTAATGTTGCAAATCAAAGGAAAGAGATCCTCATTTGCTCTGCCAGTCCTAAGCTGTGATTTCCAACTGCTATAGCAACAATTCTTATGACTTGTTTCTTTTTAAAATCCTGGTTTTGCAGCAAGTTTCTCCTAATGGCATGAATTGTGGGGTCTCTCCATGTCTGATGTGTCAAAAATTCTTATGTAGTTTAGATTTCCACTTATACACTTCCATTAAAAGCATCCATTAGATATTTCATTCTAATGCAGCGTGGAATTTGCCTCAAATTTTTGTAATATAGTTTTCATGTTATCTTGCCTTTCCCGAACAACCCCTGGAACGTACCTTGCAACTGACTTTTGTCAGACACAAAATTACTTTAAGGCTGACTTCCTTTAAATGCCATGTGCCCTGCACAAGCATGACACTATTTCAGTGGGGCTGAAGATTTACAGGAAGTTTACACATTTAGCAGAATTTCATCCTATTTTTAATTGATTTTTTAAACATTTTCTTCTCTACTGCAACATTGCTCTTCACTCAGCAGTTAATTACCTACAAAGTACAATTCTCTTTATTACAGAGATCATTTCAGTGTCAGGCTTGCAACAGCACTAATGGTAGAAGCATCTTGGAGCTTTGAAAAACTTCAGCAGCTGTATCAAAATGAGGACCTGATATGCACAAAAAATATGTTCTGGATCTGGTTCTGCTACTGACTCACTCTCTAAGATTAAATTCAGCTCCTCTCTTTAGAACATGGATATGGACTGAGGATAATAATACTTACCCACCAGCCAGAAAACATATTAAAAATTGTGGTTGGCAATGTGCTTGGCATGGATTTTGCAATGAGACTAATTTTTATTCAGATGAAAGAAGTAACCCTTTACATGTCCTTGAAAAATCAAACAATGCAACTGCTACATCATTATTTTTATTACATTTTCATGATCTTGTCTGGGTATCTTGCACAGAAGGAAAAAAATGTAGAATTAATTCCTTTTGGGAAATGGAATTTTATATAGGAAGACACGTTTGCAAGGCTTACAATCCCAAAAGTCAAGAAAACGCATAGTTAGTATGCTGTGAGTAGATTTCCTGCACATATCTATTCTCAATGATGGACTCTGTTCTGCTTCTTCTACTGCAATACTAGGTATGAAACATACAGCAAGTGGCAAACATTTTTCTCTGAACATCCTACAAGAATGTTTAACAGATTTCCCACTTACTGCCTAAATAATAGAACTGAAAGGAAAGATAGAATTTATTATGCCTAATCATTTGAGATACTCTGCCTAAGTAAGTGCATTGCCATTAGTGCTTCAATAATCATACAACAACTATAAAAATAATTTAAGTGGCTTACAGTGTTGGGAGTTAAACCTAGTCAGTTCCCATCTGCTCTAATTTATATGAGAGTATCTATTCTTCTCTTTTATTTGTGTAAGATTACATTTATCTCATGCAAGGAAGCATACCTAAGGGCTTCTTTTCCCTCTGTTCAATGCTCCAAGGTAACGCTGGCTGTCAGAACTACTTAACAAAACATTATCATATTTAGATGCTGAGCCTAAATCTCCTTCAATTAAGTCTGAAACATCACCACCCACCTTTTTGGTTTCCTATCCACACCTGCTGAGGAATGGGAATTCCATTAGAAAAATAGAACATTTTTTCCTGCTATTCCCCATTTCCGTATTATTATGACATCATTAGAAATGGATACCATCAGTCAAATGCAATACATGAAAGGTGTGAGTGAGACCTAAATGTACATTACACAGTCATAGATGGAAGACATTTGTCACCCAAATAATGTAAAAAGCCCATCATCACATCAACGTTTCTCCAAAAGGACACTCAGACCAAAGTGTGAATCACAAGAATCACTTTAATTCCAGAAATTGAAAATTTCTTCCCGAAGACCATCACTGACTAGAAAAAGTACTGCTGAGAACCCAGGTTTAGAGCTGTATTTTTAACAAAAACAACAAATAAACATCCAAGGCAAGTGTTTAACAAAGGAAATTGCGCACCTACAGTGGGAATCAGGTAGAACGTGGGGATCTAACACCAAAATTACACAACTACCATGTTAGTTTCTACTTCACCCAAGTTCCTTGGTATTTTATTTATTAGCTTCAACAACTTTAAGTGTCCCCCTTAAACTGACCCATATAATGGAAAAGGTACCATGTGCCCAAGCTGGAGCACAGAAAGGGGTAAGTCTCCATAATAGCTAGGAAGGGCAGTCCATATCTTGCTTCAAGAACACTCCCATGTTTCATTTAATGATGGCTCAAAGTAAATTATGCATTTTATGTAAAATAAATAATAAAATAGCTAGGAGGCCCTTTTCATGAGGAAGAACATTTTGTTTTCTTCCTCCACCTTCATATAAAAGCAAGGAGAAAGCTCTGCTTAGGCTTGTCTTCAAGAGGCAGAGCTGATTTCCGTGGCCCTTTGCTGTCTGCCCGTTCTCTGCTCATGCTCCTGTCCCCACACTGAGATGCAAGTGTACAACAACGCATGTGGCCACATCATAGGCCTTGTCAGGAGCTGATGCACATTAAAGGTGACAAGGAGAAAGGCAGGAGTGAACAATATCAACAGGGCTGCTTAAACCAGCACAACATTTGAAAGCAGTGTTGAAATCACAGCCCCGCTCTTCTCATGATGTGCTTAGGGAGCCCAGATGCTTAACAGAGGGTCACGCAACCCGCTTGAGAAGCCAGGGACTGAGGAAGGAGGCATTCGTGCTCAAGTCCTTCTTGGATCACAGCCAGAATCTTTTATAGTGGAAGATAAAATTTAATTAAGTTTCATAGGTTAAAAACATTTCCTCGCTGTTGTTGTCTGTCATAACGGTTTAGAAATGCATAATCAAGTCTCTTTTTCTTGCCTTTAATCCACACATTTGTTATCAGAGTATTGCCCTTGAGAGCTCAGCTGTAGACATTTATTTTTTGTACTTTTAAGTGATTATTAAAACATTTATTCTGAGGAAGAAGTATACATACGGCACAAGATGCGTGGCACAAAAAAAAAGAAAGCACACAAAATACATAAATACACCTATGAAGACACCTCACAACTGTCAAGATAAAATGTAGGCATCTATTTATTCACTGGGAAGGAACACCATCCATCACAATGAATTATCAGCTTTACATGGGCTCACTTGTGGGACTAACTCTTCTGGAGGTAACAACATTCAGGATCTATCCAAGCCTAAACTTCTTTGTTCGGAACATGGATGTTGAAAATTGGGGCTGAAAGGGTAAAATTTTGAATGATGCCTCCAAAGTAGCCTTGGATTATGAAGGGAAACAGGCTGTTCCTGATCTGACCCATTTTATGAAGATGTATGGTTAGACAGGAATCAGAAGCTTCAGCTACTGCAGAGCCTCTAAATCCTCACCTCAAAGACAGAGTAGTTCCTTAGAATCTGAAGACACTTCTGTGGATTTAACTCTACTTATTAACAAAGATAGTACATTACCTCAAAATAAGAGCCCAGCCTGGGGAACAAAACAGCTGTGTATATATTATATAAGGCCCCTGTCTCTTTTCTCATCAGTGTGGCCCCCTAACATCTTGCAAGGGCAGTGTGCTCATCCTCCAGATGCAGCTGATAGCATTATAAATGATAAGTCAATGACAGACTGAACTGCAAGTATTGTCCTCCAAATACATACGAATACCCCTTCTAAAGATCCAACACAGCCTTTTATTTGGGGGCAGGAGGGCGGCCTTCTTGAGACTTTAAAAGCACCACTGGTTACTCAGGTTTGTTGAGTTGTGACTCTAGTAAGGAACAAAACAAAGATGAATCAAGAGGGCCTTAACCTGGGAGCCTGTTATTCATTTCAGTCCATTCCTCTGCTCTCCACTGGAAAGTCTTGGCTTCATGTCGAGCAGAGGGCAGGAGCTGGCCTTGATTCATCTCCAGCTCCAGGAAGAAAAGTTAAGGAATGGCACACTCCAGTAGTCTTGCCCTCTGCTTTAGAAAGTTTGCTCTCGCCTGGCACGTAACTGCTCAAAAGGTCGTTTCTGCCATCCCTCCCTCCATTATTATTATAACAGGCTACAAAGATTCCTGAAGTCCTTTCAATTCGCTGGTCTTTGGACCCAGCTTCTCAGCCTGAAGAGATGAAAGTGGAAGGGTAAACCATTCAGCTCTGAAAGTGAGGTCTAAGTGGCCTAAACAGCAGGAGTTAATTAAATTCAAGATACATCCAACCCAATTTGAAGTTCTGTTCTGCCTGACCTGTCCTGGTGATCAGGTCATGCCATACAGGAGCCAGTGATTCAGGCTGGAACGGGAAGTAGAAAAGAAACCTGACAGCAGCCTAAAGTGGCATCCAAAGCTCTTACTCAAGAGATGCTTTAATTCATATGGTATAGTGTTAAAATGAAAGACACGACGTGTGGATCAGGGATTGCTACCTTATTTGTATCAGTGGGGCTAATTTATCAAAGGGACATGTGATAATATTTAGGAAAAAGATTACTATTCATTCCTGAATTAAGGTAAGGTATTCAACTCAATTTCATGTATCAAGCAAAGAGTGTCTCCAGATGTCTACTGCACCATGTTCCAGCTAAGGCTGAAATATCTGAGTCAAGCACAAGAGAGAGAGCATCCAGACTGAACTGCACTCACCCTGGAGTGGCCACTAGACAAGAGCACTCTTAAAATTTGGTTCCATGTATCCACATTGTCCACCTAAGCAGTCTAAATTCAGAGCACTAGACTGCTCACGAGCTTCACTGCTGCTTGTGGCAGGTGATTTGGGGGCTCTTGTGAATCTACAAGGGCCTTGTAGTGTCTTCTGTAGTACCATCGTTCACCTGCCATTACCACGAAAGACAGGTTATATGATTGGTTGCCCACAGTGAAGATAAATGTGCTCTGAGGCAAGATTTGAAGTACTGATGTGTTTCCTCTGGAGCTGTGAGGACACTGTTAAGGACCCAGAGCAGGCAATTAGCAAATTTGGCTTTGGACCTGACTTCAAAGCCGCTACTGCACCACAGGTTAGGTGTAGCCTATGCTCCTACAGCTTCAATCCTCTGCATCAGATAAACCCAAGATGGAAGTGAAAAGCATTATACAATGTTTCTAATTTTGAAAATCAAAACCTGATTTATGTTATCAGCTGCTTGAAAATTACAGAATTAAAAAAAATCCATTAGTTATTTTATACTATCATAATTTTGAAGAAAAGTTTTATTTGCAGACCCTAAAGTCCTTACAAATAAGAATACACAGTTTTCAGTTTCTTGTTATTCAGAAATCAACTCCAAATATTCAACTATAAATTCTTTAACAGAACAGTCTGCTGCACAGGGTAGAGCAGCAGACATGCTCAGGTACCCTTCCTAAAAGCCCTCATCAGACAATTTGCCTCCTGGCTCCGCAATTTTTCCAGGTACCTACCAGTGCTTCCACGGACACACAGGAAATAATATAATTCCCTGTGAGAGCAGCTATTCCTTAGAACATGGCCCAGAGCATCCAGTTGTACTACCACCCGTGCCAAAGTCAGATTTATCAAAAATTGAGTATCTTTCACTCCAAATTACAGAATACAGATGCACTGTTTTCTTTACTGTTGTAGTGCAGTGACAAAGAAAATAAAGGAGAAAGACTGAGCCACTGCTTATGCACATTTGAAAATAAATGATGTTACTTGCTTCTGTTTAACATGTTGAAGTCTTCTGTATAGGGTATAAGACTCCCTAGAATCAGTTCAAAAGGACTTCTTTTTCCTACAGCCTTAGCAAACTCCAGCATACCTGCAAGTGCAACTATATCTATGATTTTTTTTTGAGCAAACTCCCTGAAAAACATGAGAATAGCACAAGCAAATTATTGCCAACCTCTTTCAACTTCCTTACTAAAGTATAGGAGTGAAACACACTAATAGCATTTCCAAACCCTTACACAGCACCGAAGAGACAATATGACCACCGACAAATCTCAACTCCTTTTCCACGGTGAGACCTGTAGTTACTAACACACTTTCCATAGCCTTCAACCTACTTTTCATTTAGTACCTGCAGTATCATAGAAAGACTCTGTTGCCCTTTATGCCAGCAGATATGATGTCTGGTTTGTGTGCCAGTTCATTAGACTCACAAAATTCGGGCCACAATCCTACAAGCTATGTTGAGGCCCTTAAAAGTAAAAACTGTAACGGTCAGTCAGGCTTTTTAGAAAATTGATTAATTTATGTCTCATGTGAGCAAGTCATGAAATAAACAGCAATTTCTACCATGCTGTAGATCATAACAGATGGGCCGAAACCTATATATACATTGCACATTCAAATCCCTGGGTTTTTAGTCTCCATGTCCAACAATGATGCAGAATAAGGATATTTTGAACTTAGCGATACGCGTATTTCCTATAGCTCCAGGACTCTAAGAAGCTACGTGCCTCTCAACCATTGAATGAATTTCAGTGCCACTAATTCTGTCAATGTCTAATCTTGCAACAATCCTGCAACCCAATTTTTTCCTCGTTATTCTTCAATAAGGTGTCAGTTTCCTGTACTTTTCATTAAACTGATGAGAAAACATCCAGCCTTTGACTATGAAAAGTAATTATGCTTTCTTCAAAATTTAAAACCACTGCATTTGCCTGACCAACAAAACTGGAAAGAGAGGTGGAATTAAAATATTCAGATAGAATCACTGTGTGAGGAATGTATATATATTTTCAGATGGGATACAGAAAATATTATCAGTCCTTATGATCAAAGCACACGAAAGAAGAATTATAAGCCTGTGTTATATCTAATTTTCACTCACCAGAAAACTAGTGCCCTAAATCATCAACAAATAACATGATAAATTTATCTTTTTTTTAAGATGTCTAAGGATTTTAGAGGAACTGGGGAAAAAAATCTCTTGGAAGTGTTAATGGCTGCTTTCTAGTTTTGCTGGAGAGGTGACCAACTCATAAAAACTACTTGCAGCCCAAATACAGAAATAGCTTTCTTCTGGAAAATACTGAAGGGTCACGTTTTACTGAACTAACTACAGCTTTAAATCAAACATGTTTTCTGTCTTCTCTGATTCTTTGCTCTTATGGTCATTTTCCTGTTAACTTAATCCACAATTACAAAAAAGACAGCATTTTTTTTTTCTTGATGGACCACAATGCAGTAATCACACAGGATTTGAGGTAGAATTCAGACTTTTCCATGAATCTTGTTTATGTGTTAAATCATGATACAGTTTTGTGCTTATTTTAATCAGACTTACACAGCAATCTGCTGCTTTTTCATTCAGATGAAAGAGTAATAAATGCCATGAATGTGATATACAATCTATCCTTCAGGCAATTCCAGTAATTCAGTTGGGTAATTACACAAAGCAATGCACATCCTTGCAGCTAAAGTCAATAACTAACTGTGGAGTAAAGTCCTAGAAACACAAAGGCATTAACATGGGTCGTAGAGTCTTTGACCCTCTACCACAGAGCAGAAACAGAGGTGTGCCTGAACACATCCATAGAAATCTCCAAACCATTCAAAATGCTTCGAGCTCAAAAAATCAGCCTTCTAATGTATAATACAGGCTATGAAGACTCCTGTACACCTAAAGCATCCCAGGGCTTTCAGTGTGTATAGCTGCATGGTAACAGCCTTAGGCAAAAATATTGCCAGTTCTATAGTAAAAATCCTTGAAATGACTATGGTAGGACAAATGCTGGACTTTATGCTTACATGTAAATAGATGCAGTTAAATACTCAATATTAAAATAAAACCTGGATATTTTCCAAGTAAATACATGAAATAAACTAGGACACAGAAGAAAAAGGGAGAGAGAGGAATAGCACACAAGAAACCATTCCTGAAACTCAAAATGGCTTATGTGTAACTCTAAAGGAACACACAGTAATCAGAATTCATAGTGCTTTATCTGCTTCTACAGCATAGGAAAACGGTACAGTCTCTGCTAAGGCTGAGATGTAATCAGATTTTTTTCAGTTCCATTTGCTTCACAGATCATGTACAAGTCGCCCTATTACATAAGGCCTGCAGTGGATAATCTGCCATTCGCACCAGAGATAAAAACATCAAGATTGCCACAAAAATAATTGAAAACAAAGCACGACACTGGCTGTACCTTTTAGAATGCCTATTTTAAAATATTACTTGTTAGTATCAGATCCTTTTCACACCTAATAATTTGTAATAAATTACTTTAATCACAGCAGCATTAACAACATGCCTAGGGCAGATAGGTAGATACACATACCTAATGGCCTAATTCCTGTGGCAACTGATTGCAGAGAAGAAGGGGAATTTCATCAGCTCTGATTCTAATCAAAGAAAAGGTCAAGTTTCCTGTAGCTGTAAGTCAATTGTAGGAATGATTAAAGGTGCATCCACCTGCCTGGTAGGCGCTCCTAACCTTGCCCATCACAACCCTCCCTGCAGCCTGGCTCATCTCCTGTCCTCTAAGGGAATCAGGTGTCTACCAGCAATTAGGCTTAATGAGCCAGTAGCACTTTCCTGAGAGACAAGTTGAGGAGCCTAATTGCAGAAAGCAACTGTAGAGGCTCTGCCTGCCTGAGACAGAACTGTAACTCCTGATTTGCCAGACAGTCTGCAAAGCTCATACACAGTACAAGTATAGCTCCAGACAGAAAAATCAGGTGAGGATGCCAAACTTTTATTGACTTCCTGGAAACTCAAGGGCAAAGATTTTGTTCAGCACATGGAAAATAGCACATATCCTCAGTGCAGACAGCTTTGTTCACATTTTGGGTACTGACGTCTGCTCCAAGTTCTGACTGAATTGTGCTCCAGTTAAAACAGTAACGTTTTCTGTGAAACCAACACCTTGCATTTTACTTTGGTAGACAGTTTGTGATGTAGGTACATTAATTACACTGTAGTTACTCTGATTACAATATGGTTCTAATTTTGATGTCTGTAATTACTACCACTTCATATAGCCAGAAGCTTAATTTAATGCCTGAATTACTTTTAATAACCTCTTAAGTTCCTTACTTTCATATTTGATACATTCGCTTACTGCAAAATTCCACTATCAGAAGATTAACTTAATTACCTTATTTTCAAGTGAACTTTTATTCTTGGGCAATTTCTAGTGATCTGTGTGCTCACATCTTTAATTAGTCTCTAGCACATTATGCATTTCTGTGTTGAGAATGCACTAATTCAATTGCCTTCCTTTTGTATCTGGTAATTGCATGCAGTTTTCAAGCTTCCTGGAGTTACACATGTGACAGGGACAAGGACTCAGTTTTATACATAGTTCATGACACCCTACTGAAAACCATCAGTAAACCAGTGCAAAGATTTTTTCAAGCTCATATTTCCCAAGTTCTATAAAGAGTATAGTCAAGAAGTAAATCTCTTGCACAGAATTCTGTCAAGAGGTGTTTTGTGATGCTGTACAGTTTTCTCATAAATTTATAAACTCCATTAAAGTTCTTTGGTTTTCATTGTACAAGTGTATGGCTCTTGTGTCACAGAACCGTTCCAGTAAGTTCAATGATAAAGAGATTTGCTCCAGCCTCAGGAGTCAAATCTATGTCTATCACACTTCACTTGAAAGATCTGATCACACCCACTCAGAGATGAATTAGTTTCAAAACAAGCAGGGTCACCAATGAGAATTAAATGAAGGTCCTTGCCATACCTCCAAAATAACAGACAGTTACATTCCATTACTACAGTAATGGAACCCCAATAGGTATGCTTGTAAAATTGTATCACAATAATATCATCTAGTCATTAGAAATTTTGAGTGGATAACAGAATAATTAGATTTGAAACTCACTCGTTGTCTGATTAGGTAAAGGACTGTCATATCATTTTAGACTGGACACAATAATTTTGAGAATTAATGTACTGCAGGTTAAAATGCTGTTGGCACCTTTGAATATTTTGAAGCATTAGCTCACATTAAATGCAGTAAAAATACTGGATTTGGATTTACCAAAGGATTTGGATTTACCTCACAGTTTCTGAAAGCAGAATTTGACATCAGAAGACTAAACCAGTTTGAAAATAATCCAGATCCTTCACGGTAGACTAATGGGCACTATGCATTTTTAGAATCTAAAGTTCCTGTTTCTTAACAGAAACTCTAGACACAGGCATAAGACAAATATTTTGTTGTAAAGGAAAAAAAAAGCACATTTTTTTCTAGTAGATCTTTCTGATATGTACACATTTTTAAAATAAATGTCTTAATGCTGAATAGTGATCAGCACATTGGACCTTGTCAGCTAACTGTTGCAAAAACGGAGCTGAGATGCATTAGCTATTTTATGTGCACGTCTCAGTAACAACTTCTACTCCCAAGAGAGCAAGTGACTCAATGCAGGTGGAGGTTTTCCATATGAGATGTTCCATTGACTTTGGTAATGCTGTTCAAATGGGTAAAGTTAAACACTTTTGTAAAACTGAACTTTCCTGATAACTACTACAAAGAGATAGGATAATGTGCAATATAAAGAGGAAATCAAATGTTACAAACCACTAACAAAACCAAATGAGATGGGCTTCTTTACGTAGTAAATACCCTTGATTCCGAATGAGGTCAACAGGAAAAGCAAGTACTCCTCCGTTCAGAAGACCTTCTTAAACTTGTAAGGCAGTGATAAGTAGATAACATCTATGCTTAAGGACTGGAAAATATCATAAAAGTATCATTCTCAGCTTGTTTTTCTTTTCTTTTTGGTGACCAGCATCATATGAGCACAGTGATGAAATGTGTCTGATGACAAATTCTCCTCAGCTATTCAAATGCCTTGCACGCAGCATTCCCGATAAGTTAAGGATCTAAAATTGTTTTACCAGTGTTAATGTGCAAGTTAATTGAAGGTCTTATATGAATCCATACACACTACTGAAGATTGATTAAAATAGCTGTATGAAAGGTACTCTAAGCCAATGCTCTTCTACTCTGTTGATTAGTTTCTTGATGAGATTCCAAAGAGAAAAGAGAGAAATTAAGTAAAGGGGCAAAATTGAAAAGAAAAATCCAATGATACAATTTAAGCACAAATGCTCTCCTCTACAGTGCATACTGTTTCTTTCTCTGTGTATACCTGTGTGCATACAGACATATATATGCATATATCGTACACAGAGACCCTTGTGGCTCTTCACTCACCCTCCAAGTTTCATCCTTCTCCCATTTTCATTCTTCAAATACTGCCAAAGATGAACAAAAAGAGATCATGCTACAGGACAACAAGTACTATAACTTTCTGCTCTGTTAATTTTTCGATATGTAGATTTTTAGATTGCTGATAGTCAGAACAAGTTATGTAGTGCTTCTTTTTTATTACATACAAACAATACAATTTTCACATGTCAGACATGTTCTGTGATACCAGAAATGTGGGCATCTGTAAGATTTGCAGGTTTTTTTAGAATAGTGTCTTGTTTCTTTTTTTGGGAAGTGCCACCTATTTCTATTTTGTGGAAACTTTATAAAAGTATCAATAAGTGGCAGAAAGAGAGTAAAAAATGTCAAAAGAATTATCTGGCTATATTTTTCAGCTTAATGTTAAACACCTAAAAAACAGCTTGCATAGCTCATAATTGCACAGAATTTGTCTAATGTTTCTAATATTTAATTAGTAGTTCAAATAATAGCTTACATATTTGTAATTAAACTGTTGCCTAACAACCCTAATTTAATGTAGAAGAGCTAAAACATTAGTGGTCTCCTTGTCTCTACTGGGCTTTTTGCATTTAAGACAGACTACTTCCTCATGAGAAAAAAAAAAGCTGTGTTATTGTGACTGATCCTGGATTCAGCTCTTCAGGTTGTAAACATTGAACTCTTTTCTTACTCTTTAGAAGACGAAGGTGAGAGATGGATGTGGCATCAGATATAGGTTGTTTTTACAACAAATCCTCTCTATGCTAGTCTAAAAGAAATTCTGATCTTTGCTTGACGTTTCTAGGTCCTATTGTAAGCAAATAGTAATAGAAGAAATAAAAAAGGAAGAGTGTAAATGTTGCCCAAGTATCCATAGACCCAGATTTCAAGTGTGATCTTTTCCATCAACTCTTGGCTTTCTGTTCTCATTGGCAGCAGCCCGAGAAGCAAGAGAAACACCAGAACAAGGCAAATATGCTTTTCTTAAATATATACACATATATATGTACACACGCAACTCACACACACTTATTGGTCATCAGTTCTGAATTATAACTTCTTTGTTTGCTTTTATGTGTAGAAATATTGTAGAAATAAACAAACACTAACAGTCATTGTTGAGACCTGTACCACCTTTTTTTAAACAGAGCTAAATTTCAAATATACTTACATAGATGTTTCCGATCCTCTTTTGTTTTTTCACTGGATATAATCCACACAAGCTAATAAAAAATAATCAGTGTGGGACCTTAAAACACACATAGGATTAGACTAAAAAAGAAAAATTCACAAAATTATATATTCCAAATTATCTCTAGGCATTTCATTAGCTTAATGGGGAACATTAAACAAATTGTATTAATGGGAAAGCTAATTTATTTGCAGGAGTGTAGTTATCATGAAAACATTTCTCTCATTTTCAATATACTATGGTATTTTTAATTAGGTTTGAATCTTTAACTATATTCCACAAATCCTTTTACTTATGCAGCCTGAGAACTTTTAAATTAGATTTTATATTTTTGGTTACCTACTTTCTCCAAACCCTATTAATATTCAAATTTAAATCAGGAAATTAATAAATATACCGACTCAAAATGATGCTTTTTTTTAATGCTACCCTGCTGTCCAACATTTTCTGAAGGATACATACTGATTTTTAAATCTCTGAATATCACGAAGAGCTATTTGAGATATTTTTACAGAAGCAGATGAGAGATGGTTTTCCAGTCCAAATTGAGAAAGGAATCCCTGTATGGTTGTTCCACGCAGCACACCACTGCATTATTTTTTTTGCAAAGTTTGTAACTTAAAATTCATGCTACTTGCTAAAAGATCAGACTTTTCACCTTTTCACAGGATGAGAACTAGGCTGACTACTGACCCATCTTCTTGCAGGCAAGTCCAACTGAAATAAACTGCGTTTATCTCCAGGATCATGCTGCCCTTTCATATAATTGGACAAAGAATATTATTTCATCAGCAATCTGACTGAAATTATTTCGGAACTTATTAAACACCAACACGTTTAGGTAAATAAAATATCATGGTCATTTTTGTTTAAGGCTAATTTAAAAATGCTTCCTTATTCTACCAAATAATTTAAAGGGAAAATTTTCTCTTTTTTTCATTCACAATTTCATTCTTCACAATAGATTTTTGAAGTGACCCTTTGCACTTTTTTCTGATTTTAACCAAGTGTCTTCTGTTTTGTCTCATTAAAAATTAATGTGAAAAAATAAGAGTCATTATTACCCATAAAAGTTAAAATCACCTTTCTGGTGAAAAATTCCATTCTTTACTAAAACATATTTTAATGGGAAAGATTTTGCTTTATATATTTAGATAGCAATTGCTTCTCTTTAAATACGTGAGTAAAAGTACTTACTGTCCCTCTCTGAATAGTCATCTGTCAGCAACAATTTCAATTTGCAAATTTTTCAAGTTCCATCTGAGATTTTCTTAGCACAGTGATAGATGGAGTTACAATTTTTGATGCTAGAAGTGTCATAATTCATGGTATCATTTTCAAAGGTAGCAAAGTTACAGGCACATGGCCATGGTTTATTTTCCACATCAACCAGATAGTGTTTGAATGTGTACGAAACTCAACCATTTTCAGCTACTGGAAATCATCTGTGAGGGAAGTAAATATATTACATACTAGTTTAATGTAAATGACTGAATTTCTCTATTCTCTGTGACTAAATTATCATCTGTTTTCTTGCAAATACAGGAGACTGCAGAGCCTTCACCCTTCTTAATGATCACGTCTATATAAATGCTGACTTTTTCAGATATGCATTTTCAGTTACTATTCCACATTTCTTATTTGACAGACCAATATGATAATGCTAAACTCAAGAGGTAATTACAGAGTGACAAGTTTTGTGATTGAAGTAAGTGCTGGTTTATCCAATTATTTCCACAGCCATGTTAGGCTTAAATTTCATTTCCAAAGCACATCAAATTGTGCTGTTTTCTCTCCTGTTACACACAGACATATGCTAATTAACCAGCCTTTTCTATCTCTCAGTCTCCCAGATGATGAGATGGCTTAAATGATATATTTATCAAACTACAGAATCTTGTTTTAGATAATTTAACATAATGAAGCCTGGTTGTATGCTAGTTTATCATTAGGGTTCCACCATACCAATGATGTGTTACACTGCAAAAAATTCAGATGGTTCAAGGTAATGATGCATTTTGTTGATACATCAGACAATTCAGAGTAATAATTAATTCATTGATATACAAGCAGAAGAACATTAGTAATATATTACACTTAATAGATTATTGTAAAAATATGTCCTTAATGATACTCTGAACATTAATGTCAGAGCAGCATCACTTGAGAGATTTAGTATGTAAAAACCCACACGTGAAATGAAGTCATCATAGAAAACAATTTTAAAGTTGTAGCTATTTCCTTAAGTATCTTAATATTTGTTCTTGAAAGAGAAAACACAGAAGATAAATTATGCATTTAATTCCTATAGCTTGCTGTATACTCCAAGGAATGAATAATTCCTCTACATGACAGAGACTGTCTCTAGTGTCAACATGTGGGAAAAAAATACTTTTTTGGCAGTTTTGTTTTGGAAAGTGTATTTATGTTTTAAATAGCTGATCATACACCTATTACTGTGCTATTCCTCCTCAATTACAAGGTGGAGTACAAGTTTTGCCCAGTTCTTCAGCCTGCTCGTCTGCTAGTGAGCTTCCTTTGCAGTTCTTTCACCCAAGAACGTGGACGATAATCACACTGAACAACTGGGACACAAGTGAAAAACTGCTTGCAATTGGTGGACAAGTTGTCCTTTTGTACATTCCCAGAGCAAGGAAATGGCTACTGTCAGTGACAGGAAGACACTGATATTCAAGTGATCTTATTCACCTTTATTCCTTCATTGTCAAAATGGTTGGGAAGAGGAGTAGCAGTGCCTCAGCAGGTTTCTAAAGGTGCAGCAGACCTGAAAAGTCCACACGTGCCCAGCTGCTAAAAAGCACAGACACACAGAGCTCAGTGTCTCAGATCCAGAATCCCAGCCTTAATTAATACTGCATAGGGAAGGAAAATCACATATGATGACTTAAATAGCACTAAATCTAAACAGAGATCATTTAAAATGTTTGGATAAAGTATTTTTCCATGGGTAAATTCAGGCTGCAATAAACAAATTAAGTCTCATGCATCCAGTTAAAAACAAAAAATTGTTTCTGAAAATTATGTGTGTCAAAATTTTAAAACAGAGGACACTGCAGTTAGAATGTATTTATTAAGGGCTTCAAATGTTCTCAGAATTTCTGGTAATAAATACATTACCCAGGAATAAGTGATTATAGATTACATTCAATGTAAACATGTACAGAACATCCTGTATAAAATGCCATCATCCAAAAGGAGGAAAATTATAACCAAAGAATTAAAAAAACAATTAGATAGTGAAATATTAATTGATAATTGGGAAGTAGAGAGAGATTATTAGATGGTCGTAACCCCACATTTCATAAACAAGAAAGGTGAAACGAGAACAAATAAGAGTTCTCTGAGGCCAATTCATATGAAACAGGGGAAAATACATTTAGAAAATACAGGAAAGAAAAAAAAGTGAGTCATGGAAGAGTTAAAATGTTTGGATTTTTTTAGATTTTTTTGAGAAATTTAGGTGGATGAGAAGCATCGACAATAGAAATAGAAAATAACGAGAAAAATTATTCTATCAAAGTAATATAGTGTCAAAAATTATTCACACAAGATAGAATGAAAATAATGAAGGAACAAATCTATCTTTTATAAGAAGTAAGACACGCACAAACAGTGTAAACATTATACTATATTAGATAGAGTAAGTATTTTAAAATAAGCTGGGCTGTATAATATGAGCTCAAGACACATCATGTCTCTATTAGTGATGACACTTTTTTTTAAGATAAGTTTGACTGCAGAGTTAAGATTACAGACTGATAAATTGCAATTAAATATTGAGACAGGTAAAAGGAATGTTCTGGAATCTAATGCCAAGCCAATTTTATTGCAGTTCCACTTAAAATTATGGAAAAGGTGGCATTCAGTTTAACTGTATAAAAATTACAGGATGATGAGCAAACATGGTTTTCGTAGAACAGAGATTTTACATAATAAAGCTTATATTCACTCCACACAGTAAAAACACATAAATCTTCTCAAACAGATTGAGAGATGATTAGCAACTATAAGACTGAACCTACCCCACTCAACAGCATCAATTTTTCTATGAGTACACCACCACCAAAATTAAAGTTACATCCCAAAATCTGATTTCAGCTGGTGGTGATGAAGCAACTGGGACAAATCACAGGTTTACCACTCTGAATCTATAGCAAAAGGCCTCAACTTCTGCATCAACACACTCCATCAGCCACTAAAGAGGTTCAGCGGTGATGTCTGTATTACCAAATGGAACAGGGGATTAGAGAGAAACCACAACTGCAAGATATGTTCAGATAAATTCATGAACACACATTTTTAAATGTTAAACAGCAAGTGACCAAGAAAATTTTTGGGATGTTTTTGAATAAAAAGTTAATGTCTTTTGAAAATATATGCTTAGGTGGATGAGCAGGAAAGATATTCAGTTAAAATAAGGTGAAATGTAATAGTTTGTGGTATACAAGAGCTCAGGTGAGATGATCCGAGAGGACAATTTGGATTCCATCACTACAAACATGTAAGTGCTTACCTCTAAATGAGGTCAAGAGGAGTAAAGAAATCATCTGCAAGGCAGTGTTAGCTGCTTTCTTCCAAGTTAAAAACAATCTCCTAAGAATAGCCACGGAGAAGGTGCCATGAGCCAAGAAAACATTCAGAGGAGAACAAGAACAAGAACAAGAAATGGGTTTTGAGGGTCTATATGGGAATATAGTGGAAAATTGCTAATAAATTTGTGAGAGGAACAAAGAAGAGAAATGGAGAAAGAGAAATCTTCAAGATGCATAGAAGAAAAAGCAGAGTTCAAAATAAATAAACTGTTTGAACTGATGGCAAATGCCACCAGCTGCACCCTAGCAGTAAGGGCGAGCAGATCAGAAGGTAGTATGCTTACTATCCTCTTCATGATCTGAGAGAATTTGTATATAACTTTCACCTCAGTGAGACAGGTACTTACTCCTCATTACTGTCAATAGAAAAAATAATTAAAATTATTTTTAAACACAAAAATACCCACCCTATCCACATGCCTTGTTACATTTTGAAATTACTATTTCACTTTAAAAGTAACTGCATAATTCATGAAAATAAAATACAAATTTCCATGTTATCTTGCAATAAGTTCTTCTCTCTGCCCTCATCAAAACTACACATGTGCCAAGATCAGTCATGATCTAAGGTCTGGTCAAATTCTGCTTTAAATCCTTCACTGACAATAACAAAACAAGAGGCACCCCTGGTTACTTTACTAGAATCCTCTTCAAACGTACCTATTTGCTGCAGTACATTCTTATTTTATTCCTGTCTGATGCTTTCCTTTGTTAATTTCCTCACCTTTTCTAATTTTTTTCTCCCTGTATCACATGCCATTATCTCCATAATCTTCACATATGACCAATACCAAGTCAATGAGAGGTCCAGCACTTACACATTAGGATACATTGCAACATCACTCTTTACTCTCAATCAGCTTCATTTCTCCAGCCTATGAGGAAGACTACTATTAAACTTTTCCAACTCTGACCTCTTGGTTATTCTGAACAAAATTCAGTTTTCTAAGTCATGCAATAACTTTCTGATGGGAAATTAAAACCACATCATGTGTTTGCAGAGCTAAGCAAACCAGTCAGACGGACAGATGAGTTTCTGTAAGTAGTGAGCGCCCACACATGAAGGACTTCCTGCCAGGTTACACCACTTGAGGTACCAGCCGATGGCAAACATCTTACCTGGCAAAGTTCCTGCCCCTTTGCAGCCAACTGGACATATCAAATAACCTCATCTTCAAAAAGGACCTACAGGACTAAGAAGGATTTGAAAATGTGAAATTTTGATCTGCGTGACAGTGGAGATGAAGAACACATTTTAAAACTGCAACATAACTGTACTATAGAAGGGAAAACTCTTTTTAAAAAGGACATAATGGCTTTTACTTGTGTCCTAAAGGCTACTTAAGCTCAACAAAGTTCAATTCCTTCTCTTCTACACTATGAATGTCTCTATTTCCTGAATTATCCCACTGGTTTTGTGTGTAATTTCACTTCCTAGAAAGTAGTACATTTGTAACTTTTAAAATATAATCTCCATAAATGCCTCATTGTCCTATTATCTGTATTAGGCTGGGAATACTAACTTGAAAAGACATTACCTATGACATTTAAGATGTCATAATTTAACTGAACCATTCTAAACCAACTATACTTTGTAGCGTCCCTAACACACACTTCCTTTTTCCTTTTTGAAATCCAGGATCAGTATAATTGCAACTCTTTATATATTTCAAGTACTACAAGATATTTTTGTAATATTCTGATATGTTCTGAAGTGAACTGCTACCAGAGACAGCTAATCCCATAATTAAACCTATGTTTTTCCTTTTCAGTTGCATGTTCTAAAATTATACTTGCTTTGTTTAAGCAGATCGCCCTTTATGAGCTTATAAAAGAGATTTCCTGTTCTTTGTTTTACACTAAATTTGATTTAATTTTTTTTATATTACTTGTTTTCCCATGAATAGGCTAAGGTAATAAGAGAATTACAATGATTTCACATGGTTATTAGAATGCTTACAATATTTAGAATATTCTAATTTTACATCACTTACACTAGAAAGAATTTGTATTTTTAGTACTATCTCATGTGACATAATTTCTTTTCCTTGAAAATGTAGAGCCTTGTACTGAAAAAAAAAATACATGCTTCATTTTACGCACTATTATTAAAAGTGTCTAGAGAAGTTGCAATTAAACCGTGGAATCTTCTGAAATACTTTGATAAGACAGTTTTTGCTAAAACCACGAGTTCTGTACTTTTAACAAGGTGAAAATAGTGGTGAGGCCAGAAGGCAAAATCAGTATCTACATAACACTGTTCTTGACCTACAAAACTACTTTATTACTTCAGTGAAGCCACTGAATGAATAAAATGTCCTTTTCTCTGATTTACTGTGCAGATATACATATTTATATATAAATTAGTACTGACAAATGCTTAAAATATATATATAGTTTTATACATATATTAAAAATCATTTCAGTATATATATAAATGCATATATTATATTACATGTATATATACATCTATATAGACACACATATATCACATATTTACATGTATGCACTTGCCAGTACTTAATTACAATAAAAGAAATCATTCCCTTGGCTTATGATTCCAGTGCCTGGCTAAACTGTACCAATGGCAGTATAAAGGAGTACACAGCTGCATTTGTGAGAAAACTCATTAACTTCAATCGCTCTGCAAATTTCACAACACAGCTCTAGACAGCTACCTAATTAATGCAAAAAGCTATACTTTTACAGATTGACTCTAAACTGAGAGAGCCAGAAAAAGTAAAAGGCATCCAGGATAAAACTCGCAATGTCCTGATGTTCTTCAATACCACTTAATTTTCTTACAATGGGGGCCAGTCCCCATTTGACTGATCTCTTGGTAGACAAATAATTTTCTACACTGAACAACATCAGACATTCAAAACAAAAGGAAAAACATTATTTATTTATTGCATTTAAGCATAAAATGCTAACTGTGGCTGGCTTGTGTTTTTGCCTGTGTTTTAGGGGTTTGTGACCAATCAATGCAAACCTGGAAAACTTATGTAAAATTAACCACCTTTAATTGGCTTAGGTGCAATTGCTGTACTTTTGCAAATCTCTGCACACTCCACAACTCCTCAGTACACTGTAAGCTTTTGGGATACATTTTTAGTTTTACACAGGTCAACAGCCGTGGACACCCAAGATTTCAGTTATCATGCCATGGCCACTTGGCATTTCTCCAAGATACCAAAGATTGAATATAAGTACCTCATCTACAAAATACAAGTATCAATGACCTGAAATAAATAGAATTTCCCAGAGAAAACCTGGCAACTGTCTCCAAATCAAGTAGTTTCAGTTCCGTAGAAGAAAAGGAACAAAGCAAAAGTTCATGGAGCAGCTGCTTTAAAAAAACTGATCTAGATTGCCTCTTCCACAGTTGTGTGACTGCTCATAAACCGGTGGGTAATTAAAGGTTTTTAACAAGGATATAAAAATGTGACATTTTTTGATTAAAACTACCATATATTCCTTCCTTTTCTGATTTACTTTTATTCTTCCCTTGACTAATTTCTGCACAAAGTAACAGCATAGGCTGCTAGAAGTGGAATAGGATGGTAGTGCTCAGTCCTGCTGCAGTAGCTACAAGCAGGCAGTAGTACAGCCCTTACAGGTAAGAGCACATATGCCATAAAAGTGGATTTGGCACTTTCCTGGCGTGTTTTCCTATTCCTTTATGCTGTCAGGGTAACTTAAATGTTGTGCAGTGTTAAGAAACTACAGGGCAGTCCTTTTGGTGGACGTGCAGTGTGCATCTTGATGGGGCCATGAGAAAGTGCCAGGAAAATTTATTCAGACCAACAAGACAACATGAATTCTCCCCTCTTCTCTAGGTAGGAAAGTGGGCTCCAGTTTCTAGAACCATAGAATCATGGAATGGTTTGGGTTAGAAGGAATCTTAAAGATCATCCAGTTCCAACTTCCCTGCCATTTTTAAAAAAAAATAATTCTTGAATCCTAATGCAAAATATTTCAGTTCTTTTCTTTTTTTTAAGAAATAAAACTTCCTTCAGATCTAAAATAATATCCAAAATAATATCCTCTCCTTTTCCCTCCTGAAATATTTTTTCTTATGGGAACATTAATTAAGACAGTTTGGAAATAATTCTATTTCATAGAAGCCTGCACTCACATTTGTAAAGAAATATTCCTGGTAAATTACTGATTCCTTGCAAATTTGTGACAGACTCCTGTAAAGCATATAATCATTAAATGGTTTGGATTGGAAGCAACCTTAAAGATCATTCAGTTCCAATCCCTCTGCCATGGGCAGGGACACCTCCCACCAGACCAGGCTGCTCAAGGCCCCATCCAACCTGGCCTTGAACACTTCCAGGGATGGGGCAGCCACAGCTTCCCTGGGCAACCTGTGCCAGTGTCTCACCACCCCCAGAGTCAAAAATTTCTTCCTAATGTCTAATCTAAATCTTACCCCTTCCAGTTTAAAGTCATTTCCCCTCATCCTATCACTACTTGCCCTTGTGAAAAGTCCTCTCTAGCTTTTCTGTGGCCCCTTAAAGTACTGGAAGGTCACTGTGACGTCTCCCTGGAGCCTTCTCTTCTCCAGGTTGAAAAAAACCCTGACTCTCTCAGACTGTCCTCACAGTAGAGTTGCTCCAGCCCTCTGATCATCTTCGTAGCCCTCCTCTGGACCTGTACCAACAGTTCCATATCCTTCTTATGTTGGGACATATATAAAGTCCAAGATCTGGTTTCCTAACAATGCTCTGGATTTTTATGCATCTTAATAACCAAAGGAAAGTTTCTGAAACAATAACAATTATTGTATCACTACAAATACACACAATAATTTTAACTATGGCTATTGTTCAAAGAATAATATCACTAGGTCCTCCAAGGCTGGATTTTAAGTCACTGTTTATGAACAAAAAAATGCCTGATTGTATTATTCCTAGCGAGTCTACACATCTCTCTAACTCACTGGAACTTATGAGAAATCCATAAATAAGTTCTTTGATATTTTTATCAAATACTGTTCCCATTATTTATCACCAGCAAGACTACAAACAGCAGCAATCTGAAAACCTGTTTATTCAAAGCAATCTTATGTTTTAACTGACATTTGCAAGGAATATGTTAAATGCTTTGAAATTCATGTGAGCATCTAGTCCCAAAAGTGGTAAACAGGTTTCTGGCTTGGTTTTTTTGAGTTCCTCTGCTCTGGTTTTGTACTATTAAAAAAAAAACCAACCCACAAAAAGAATCCCAACAAACAAAAAATACCCACTTGTTAAAACAGAGGGAAAGGATAGCCTTAAATGAGTCAACAAATTTCTGTCTGAGCCTCTAATGATCTCCTAGATGCTCTGTTTTAAGTCAAGGAACTTCAAGATGGTATGAAAAGGAGATCATGATATGACATGCTTCAACAAATTCACAGTATCTGAAAGACTAAGACCAGAAAGAAAGAAGCCAGTGAAACTCAGGGAACTTCACAAACCACAGACTGATGCCATTAAGAAGAGATGTGTCTCAGCATGTTACAAAATCATTATGCTCCTTTTACTGTTTTGTTTCATACTGCTTCTTCATATAGGTGATATTTTGTGGAGGGGAGAGTCCACAGTATTTTTAGTGAGGATTTTTAACTTGTGAAAATAACAAGAAAAATCAGTCAAATTCTTGGGTATTTAAGTAGGCAAAAAAATATTCAGTGTGTACCCAAAATCTGTAACAACTGTTGGAAAACCCTCATTAGAGAAGCACAGCTCTTCCACAGAGATCATTACTGGATACCTCACTACAGAATCAGAAAAATGAATATATAAGAGAGATAAAAAGTTTAAAAGCTCATAGAGTAAGCCCCTATTCAAACCAGACAGAATACCCAGGAGTGCTGATTTCATACTTTTCAAACTATCTTTAGACCACTCCTACCAAATGTTGCTAATTTAAGCAGCAATTTAAAATAGTAAAAATTAAAATTGCTGCTTAGAGGAATATCAAAAATTCATGCTCAGTTGTGCACCAAATCAATGTATATGTACCCCATTATTTCAAGAGAGGCACAGCACATCATGATAACAAATACACATTATGTGCATAGTATTGCACACTTTTTCCATTACTGTTCCCTAACAAACTAAAGTGCATGGAGAAAAAGGGAAGGGAAGGGGGAGAGGGGGAGAGGGGGAGAAGGGGAGAGGGGGAGAGGGGGAGAGGGGGAGAGGGGGAGAGGGGGAGAGGGGGAGAGGGGGAAAGGGGGAAAGGGGGAAAGGGGGAAAGGGGGAAAGGGGGAAAGGGGAAAGGTTTAATTTGAATTACAAAAACACCTCATGGGATTTTAAGGCTTAAAACTCAGAAAGGAGGCCATGAATTTTCTATTTATTAAATTTTAATTTCTAACTAGAATCAAATTTTCACAAAAAGAATCTTCAAAACATAACCTCTGACAGGAGGAGCAGGTGAATATAGATTTCATAAATGTACATGTCCATATAAGAACACCAATACTAATAGGGCCAGGGTGTGACTTTGGACAAATACTCTGGTAGAGTGCCATGAACATATTTCACAACTTTCTCACCTAGTAAGTCAGGCAGGGAACACTTCCTCTACAGGATCATGACATTACCCAGCTCGGTTTGACAGGCTGTGTGGGAGTAGACAGGAAATATAGTTCTCCATCCAAGCACTCCACATATCAACACTCAAAAAGCTAATGCATCTCAAGTAAGTTCCTAATTTCTTCCCACACAGACAACAGTGAAGGTCTCAGCACAGCCTACAGAAGTACATTCCTGATGTACATCACTGCTACCAGATGTGAGCTCAGTGCTGTGTCGGTTTTACAGCAGGAGGAGTTTGGCATCACCAGAATTTAATTATTTAAACTCAGTTCACACTTCACATGAAATACAACCAACATGAAGAGAGAGCCTCCAAGATCTTTCCTGATACTTTTTTCCCAATTAATTGTAATACTCAAAGCTATCTAAATGTCCACGTTATAACTCTGTGGCTCCATTAGCACAGCATCTGAGCAAATGATGGTCTCTACTTCTTCAAATTACACCAATTCCTTTTCAGGCATACACCACGGAAAGAAAACGCAGGATTTGCTTTCAATGTAACTCCACAAGGTAGTAATGAATTATCCCAGAGAGAAAGGATCATTTTCCTTACATCAGACTAATGGCAGGTATACAACAGACTTCTACACCTGAAAGGATTATCAAAAAGAACTGGAAACATACAAGAAATTCAGTTACATTCTACTCCAATAGAATTCCAGTTTTACCTTCAAAAATGTTTTCAGTAGACTTAGCCCTTTAACAGATCAAGCTAGAACTAAACTGCAAGTAAGGACGTATATGATTAATTCAAATTATAAGTATGGCCATACTGTTACTTTGTTCTATCGTTCAGCAAATAGGGTGCGAGTCGCTACTGACGTTATAGAGCCTGCATTTCAATTACACAGGAGGAAACTGTTTCATCCATTCAGAACAAATCTTCTTGTGGTTTGCTATTTGACTTATATTACTGCTTTTAACAAGCTTCACCTGTTAATGTAGATATTGTGCCCATTGGGTAAGGCATTCTTCACATACATGAGACATTCTACAAATAGTTCTATTTAAGAGACACTTCATTCCTGAAGAAGGTAAAAAGTTTGATAGATAAAGTCACACAGGGATCTAAAAAATTATATATCATCCTGAAACTTTTTTAAAGTTAGACTTTGCACCCAGATCTAGTGGCTCGACAATGTCCTAAGGAAGATTCCCAGTAAGTCCTATTTCTTTTTAGAATATCTTTTCTGAAAGGCTAGAGGTAGCTCAACAACAAAACATCACTGGAAGCTGGAGTTTCTGTCTTTGCAGATGGTCCTCTTTCTTACCTCAGAAAATGTGTACGATCTGAACCAGAGCTGGGGGAATTATTTTATTTTAGCTATTTTCACAATTCTTTCGATAGAAAATATGTGTAAGATTAGCAACTGGCACCACTGCCTGGAACCTCAGAAATGAGGAGTCATCAGATATATATGCAAAACAAAAGTATTCATTGAATTTTTTTTTTCCATAACACTTACTAAACACAAGATTCATCACGAGTCAGGCAGGAATATCAGGCCTATAAATATCTACGCAACATGAAAGATTTGTTATAAGTCCGTACTAAGAGATAAAATATAGCAATGATTTAGATAATTTCACAAATGTATCACATTTTGAAACATTTTTTTGCATACTCAGGGTAATTGATTTCCAATATTCTTGCAGGAAAAGAGCAGGTTTTGGTATTACTATCTCTATCACTTTTTTTACTCCTCTTAGCTTCCACTTAAACCAAGTTATCTCCCTTTCAACTGGGATTACACCAAATGAAGCATTAAAATTTTTAACTCTGAGCTGTGATCAAGTAATTATTTAACAAAGCACAAACTGTATTTCCTAAATCCAAAACAGAATAAATCTAATGACGGATAGCTAAGTAATCCAGGAGAAATGAAAGCCACTTTATTCTCTTCAACGTTAACTACCATCTGCTACGGTTCCTCTCCTTCCCTCCAGATTTTTAGTGGGGTCAGTTTCACATCAGGAAGAATAAAAAATATAGATTCATAAAAAAATAAGACAGTAGATAGACAGCAATATATTAGAGAAATATGAGAGTTCTATAGCTAACTCTTTGTGGAATTTTTACAGCTTTGGGTGAAAATTTTTACACAGAAACCTAACTCGGGGAAGACACAGAGGAAGGGTCCACCCACTTTGAACAGATTTTCAGATTTTGACTGGAAATTTATGTCTATTGGAAAAAAACAACTGGATGTCAGATAAGTAGTTGTCATAAAGGCTGAAATGGAAAAGGATGCAAAAATATCCCAAAGTTTTCCAACAATCTTTCTTTATCTTTGTACAACTTTACACACTTTTCTTATATCAGTATGTTTTTCTTGAGATTGGGACCTTGTTCCTACAAAAATCAATGACAACCAAAGATCCTTATAAATTCCAGAAGAAAGTAAACATTGGAAGCAAGTCTCCTGTGACAGGCAAGGATCACCTAATGAGATACCCAGGTATCAAGAGCTCCTCCCGAGACTGTTGGTTTGACTATAGCTAAATCCCCAGGAAATCCCCTTCCCCAAGATAATTTGGACAAAAGAAAGAAATTACATACTTTTATAGATTTTGTCCTTAGAATTTTTCAAGGGAGGGTATGTTTAGCAAGAGGTAAGAATTCAACTCAGGATAACTAGATAGTCAGAAACTCTAATAGGAAAGGTCTAATCTTACTGCAAGGATCACAATGTCTCCAAAGCGAGATACTGTTGACTTCCTTACCACTCTGTAATGTTAACAGCATAAGCATTTTAATGTTCACACAGGTTGAGAAACACATAACTATCCATCTATACCACGAGTATCATAGAAAAAAATAAAATTAATGGATTTGCTACTGAATTTTGAAACAAATAAGCGGTCTAGGTAACACTGAAAAAAGCGCCATTTCCTTATACACACTCACAACAGGTCCACGATTGATATACAGACCTGAACACTCAAAAAGAAATTCATTCTTCTATAAAATTGAAGTTAACAGCTGTAGGGTTAAGCCTGGGTGATAGCACAGAAGCCTTGACAGGGTTTGATAATGAGCTGAGAACTGGCTAACCTTGAAAGTAGTGGAAAGTCCCTGGCACTTGTCAAGTAGGTGATAACGAGAAAAGCAGAACTTATGCTACCAATTAAGAAACAGCTTAAGGCCGTGCACAAGTGCTTTAGTCCAATCATAGATGTGAAATTGGTGGACAATGACTTTGCAAAAAGATTGTTATAAAAGAGGAATTTGTGTTACAATAAATGTCACCATTTTGCACCTGCATCAGAGTCCGTGAATTCATCCGCCGCAAACAGCTGCTTTGTGAACCCTCTCAGTTACTATTTCCATGGATAATACTACAAGTTGAAGACACAGCAAGCAGGCAGCAGCGACTTCATAACACACAGACAGGGCTGTGGACACAGTGGCTGCTGGCCCACAGTTACAGCCTTCACACAAACAGCCTTGTCTTCCTTTCCCACCATGGTACTCATTCAGGCTCTACCCTCTGCCCAACTACCGATTTTTACACCGAACATGTGGGAATTGAATATCATAACAACATCTGTCAAATTCAGATGGAATTACTCCATATGTTTAAAACCTTTGGATATACCAGACACAAAGTGCAACTATAATTTTCTTAGCTCCTTAGAAAACCATGCTAGGGACACTGCACAAATTGAAGAGTTTTAGGGATAAACCATAAAATCTACTGCAGGAATACAAAGATAGATAGTACACTAAACAAGATATGTTGTACCGGGTCAACACAGTTTAATAATCTAACACAATTTGCATCAGTATTTTTCCATTTAGCAAGCAGTAGGAGCCAGGATCTTCCCAAAGAAGTAACTACAGTTTGGTGCAGCAGTCAGGACAGACAGTGCAACAGGTTTGACTCTTTCCCTGGTACTAGATTGAGATCAGGTACATCAATTTTACTAGGAAATAAAACAGGGGAGCTACAATCTCTTTCTGGGATGTAGTGATTGTTATGCAGAGTACCATCAGCTAAAGGGTTTGAAGAGGAAGAGGATTTGAAGTAGGAAGATGCTTCATCTTCTCTTAATGTCCTGTCACCTGGGTCTGAAAGGTAATGATTATTAAGGCAGTTTTTAATGATGTGGGTGTATGGTAGCATCTGGATTTATACTCCTGAACTGAGAAAACAGGAAAAAAAATTGAGTGTGTGTGAAGATTATAGTGTGTAGAAGGAAGGGAGTTCATAAAATCTAATTAAAATAATGAAAAAAAGATAAAATTGATCTATTTAACTTTTAAAACATTCATAAAATAGCAGATCCAGAGGATCTATGTGCAAATAAATTAGCACCAATAATTATTAAAGCATAAGAAAGCAATAACTTTAAACTAGAAAATCATCTAAAATGAGTTTCTCACACAACAGCTTTTTAAAAAGTTAAAGAATCCATAGATGTAATAGACAATGAGAAGTAAAGCAATCAACACAGGAAAGGCATAAAGGACACAGAACCTCTCTTGTTACTGAAGTTTCCTGTAAGATGCAAGCAACGCATTATTCCAAGAGCACTTTTTTCCAACATGCATTTTCCCTTAGTCTAAAATCGAGAAAATCTTACATGTGTACTAGTCAGAAGACCTGATTCTTACCAAAGGGAAATTACTGTGCATATTCAAATATTTTAAAGCAACTTTTAAAGGCTTGCTAATGGCTATCTGCACCAAAACTACCCAACTAGTTAATGAAAAAATACAAAACAAGAAATCAAGGATTTGTGTTGCAAATATTTTGAGTTGACTCTCAAAACCAAACAAGAAAAGTCCAATGTACATGCACACAAAACAAGATTTCGTAAATGTTCTCTTAGCCTTCATGGTAAATCAGAGAGATTCATCCTGCTATGACTGCAATTTGACTGGCACAATAAAATGATTTTGCAAGTGAAAACAGCTTTCTGGTTTACAAAATGGAAAGTTGCCTCATCAAAATGAAGAGAGAAAACTCAAGGTCAGAACAGTGATTCATCTTCCTAAGGCAGAGTCACATCACAGAGACCTTGAAAGACTCAAGCAGTTAGTTATGGGCATTTGAAAAAAAGAAAAAAATAAAACTCACATAAATGAAAATTGTCTGAAAATAAGCACCAATTGTCTGTCTGGTTATGGAACTATTGTGCCTTCTGCAGTGTATCACCAAGATGGGTGATTATAGCAAATTATTGTAAAAGACAATCTTCTAGGGAAGTTTTGAGAGAGACATTGATTGGTTAGTAAGAGTACAAAAGATGAGGAAAGGACAGTAAATGAATAGCAATATAGAGAGAGAATACATTAAAAAAGAATAAACTGAAGACAGACATAGATGCTCTGAAAGTTTCTTTTGTTTAACATGAATCCTAAAAAGTGAATGAAACTGAAAAACACCCTTCTTAGCCCAGGAAGACACTTTTTGTTTTCTAGTTACAAGCAAAAAACCAGTCTTTCCCTCTCCTCTGCTTTAGTCTCTGCAAACAGTGCTGAACAAAACTCTGAGGCTAATCAATAGAAAGAGCCCCAGTAACCACAGGAACTGTCCTCGTGCATCCATCAAGTAGGTCATCTTCCTTTTTTCAAACTTTCTGTGTCTGTAACAATCAACCCCATGGTAACAAACAGATGTAGACGTATAATGGGAATTATTATCTGTGCTCAGAGAATAGAGGCACCAGAGAGTAACTGAAGGATGATCAGTTCTCACAAAGCCAGGTCTCAGCATCTATACAGCGCAGCACATTTAGACACAATGCAGGGAACTAAGCCTTAGGCCTGGTTCCTACATAGCCTTTCAGCTTGCTTTACATATTATTAAACAGCAAGACAGAATAGAATTTGTAGGTGCTCCAGCTTCGAGTTGTGGCTGCTAGCCAAGAGACTTTTCCAGTACCAACGTGTATGGACAATGGCAGCTCTGTATCCCTTGTTACTGTTTTTTATCTGCTACCAAAATACATATTGGAAAATAGCTGAAAATCTTAGAGGTTCGATAGGGAGAGTTAAGATGGACGGTTTCTTAATTGTAAGCATTCTCCTGAATTTATATTCCTTTATAGAAATTCCCTTTAATTTTTACTGTCTTCACCTCTTCTTGAATCCCTCTTCGCACTAACACATATCTTACTCTAAAGCATGAGTTTGTCATGGTCTTTATATCACAAGATCTTCACCAAAATTTAAGAGTAGATTGATTTTAAGCAACTTAATCTGAATTTAATTCGTTTCTGGCTCTTAAATACTACATGCAAGTTTCATGCAGAGAAGAGTAGGGTCAAGAAGAAGAGGGCATAACCCTGTAAAACAGACTAAATGGAAACAGAAACTTTAATTTCCAGCTCTTGCTGAAGTTAGAAGTATAATTCTTGCAATTTATACCTATTTATTTTACCAATTGCCCCAAAATTAACCTCAGCAACCTAACCAGGTTTGCTTTTTATTTTTACTTTGCAAATTTTTCAGCATAGCAATTGTGTTTTCACAAAAAAAAAAAAAAAGTATAATACTTAGCACAATAAGGGCAGGAAAATCTTCAGTAGAATTTGATGTTATCAAATACGTTTAAACATGAACTATTACGTAACATAGCAAAGGTACACTTTTGTATGGTTAGCTACAGAAAAGCAACTAGTTTATGTGGTGAGCACGATAGGATGTATGACTACATTCACAATGCATTTGAACACTATTGTGTCCCACGTACATTTTGATATACCAGTTCTCAAAAAAAAAAAGGCTTCCATGTCAAAGTTGTTTTCACACAGAAGTCTAAGTAAATTTTTACTAGATAATGTTTACGTACTATGGTACAGCCTAAAGGCACACATAAATTAAAGTCTCTCCATGCCCTCTCTTTCAGACAAGAAAACGTTGCACACAAGGGCTTCCAAGGTAAGAAAGGAATGATTCAAAGCACAAAGGGGAAAAAACGCCTAGAGGCTGAGACATTTCTAAAGTCACTCAGCAATAGATATCAAAAAGAGACATTTGAGAGAGTTGGGTTTGTTTAGCCTAGAGAAGAAAAGATTCCAGAAATACCTTATTGCAGCCCTCCAGTACTTAAAGGGGGCTACAAGAAAGCTGGGAAGGGTCTCCTTTATCAGGGAGTGCAGGAACAGGATGAGGGGGAAAGGTTTTAATCTGAAAGAGGGGAGATTTATATTAGATACTATGAAGAAATTTTTTATTCTGAAGGTGGTGAGGCACTGGCATAGGTTGCCCAGAGAAGATGTGTTTGCCCCATCCCTGGAGGTGTTCAAGGTCAGGTGGATAAGGCTTTGAGCAACCTGATCCAGTGTGTGGTGTCCCTGCCCATGGCACAGGGTTGAAACTGGGTGATCTTTAATGTCCCTTCCAACACAAACCATTCTATAATTTCTCTGTATTATGAACATTTTTGTTGCTGGCAATTAAAAATATTTGCTGTTCCAAAGGAGGGTGAAAAGTCAGAAACACATTACCAAATTCTGAAATATTTTGGCTTAATTTCAATAGTATATACATACTTTTCTTTTTTTCTTATGACTTAAAATTTGTTTCAAACTTTAACTGATGAAAGCACAGTAACTGCAAGAATTTTAATTCTGAATCAACTCCACTAATAAAAACTTAAGTATACATTGCAAATAGCATGTTCACCTCTACTTTTCAAAACGACTTTCTCGTTAGCCATAACTGATTCTTTACAAACCATGTTTCAGTCATAGCAAATTCTATAATTTTTTTTAGTTGCAAAGTAAGTACAAGACCTCACAAAGCTCTTTTGTACAGTAAATAAGCCAGTGTAAGTTGACCAAGATAGGAGGGCAAAATACACCTAAAGCACTCTTCATATGTGCCAGAGAACAAGCATTTCCTCAGCATACTGACATCACTCTGTACAGGCAACAGAGAAAGTGAAATATTCCACTCTCTCGATGAACATTCAAATGAAAACAGTGGGAAATCAAATCATTGTTCTTACAGTTTTAATACTTAGACCTCATTCAGCCACAGATGCATCATTGCCAACGTTGTAACATTATTTCTGCATCCTTTCAATATGTAATGTCTGGTGCTATCTCCAATTCATCATACCTTTTGTTATTATTATTACGACATTACAGCCACAAGTGTACGATCTCCAGATCATTACGAGAACTGGTGAAAATGATTTATTTTTCCACTTTGATATCACTTTTATTATGGCACAGATTAACTCTGTGTCATGTGGGAACACATACAGTTACGCCACTTTAAGAAATTTGTTACCTATGGAACAGTACTTTGACTTTTCAGCATTCTGGTACACACTGTTTCCTGAAAGCTCCTCTCTTTATAACATTCCTTGATAATGCTATTTCCCTTTTAGATACCAATTAATGAATATGAAGCCTGAGTAACAGCCCTGTAAAGCAATGAAAAAGCTGATTGTTGATACCAAAATGAGGGTGAAGACTATTCTGAATGTCTGCCCAGTCTCTACACATTCCCTATGGGATAATAGAGCAGTTAAAAAAGAGAACAGTGGAATGGCTACTCAATCAAATTATAGCGTGTAGAAAAGGTCAAAGCAGTAGAGCACAATGATATAATTCACAGATTATACAAGACATTAAAATTCTGATATGACATTCTTTGGGGAAAAAAGATTATAACAAGGACAGAAAATGGCAGGACATTAATCCATTCCCATGACTACATTTGTACCCAAACTGGAAAACATACAACTGCAACCTTTGATAAGTCTTTGCTAAGACTGGTTGCATGGCTTAACTTTGTGTATTACATATTGAAACCCTGTCAACAGGTTCGGTTTATAGTTAATAGAAGCAGGCAAGGGGATGAGTTGAATGACACGAGGTGTATTTCTAAGGTTGTACACAATTTCATCATAGCAGAGCCTCCTGTTTCAACAAGCAATTGCATGTGCCTCGTGCAAGCCTGAACAGGTACAGATAGAAGTTTAAAGTATATGTAACAGACATATGAACCACCACACCTGAATATAAAATTATGCTAATTAAATTATTATTATTATTTACATCCCTGTAGGACCTAAATTCATTACTCAAGATTAAGGAACCATCATATTTGCTATAGTAGATGCAAAAGAAGTCATGGTCGCCTTCACACTAAGAGTTTACAGATCTACAGTTAAACATGACACGACAAGTGAATGGAGCAGATGGCAGTAACTACTGTAAAGACAATACAAATGCAGGGTCCCAACAGCACGAGGAACCTGATCAAAAGTAGAGAGAAGTCAGCAGGAAGATCCCCACTGCTTGAATGGGCATCATATCAAGCCTTTGATCACTCCAGTTATTTCCATATCATTTATATTTTTTATTTTTGTAACTCAATAAATGAATAATACCAACCACACCAAACTGTGGCTACCCTAGCCATCACCATTCAACACACTTCTCGTGTGTCACAAAAGAAAGATGTTTTGCAAAACAATGAGAAGAAAAAAATAAAACTAGTGGCTGCGGTACACTGTGGAAAAGATATTTGCAGGAGCAGCAAGTATGGCAGGTCCACTTTGACTGAGGCAAACACAGAAAATATTTTGCATAAGATCATTTCTTTAAAATTTAGAACTGAAGGAGACAGATTCAATAGTAAATTTACCTAAAACTACTTCAATTTTTAATACAGTTAAAATTCTCAGAACAGTTATCTGGGGAACACCTAAAGTCCAGCTTTTCATTAACATTAAATCACATACTTCATCTTTGACACAGCAGTAGCATTAAAACTGGTTATAAAATTTTAAGTCAGAAAGGACAGAAGCTACAAAGGGACTCATCTTTTCTGCCAGTGTGACAATCCTAATACAAATGTAGATTTTATATTCCATTATCTTTGGTGATTAAAAGTCAGTTTGTACATACAGAAAGTGTACTTTCCAAGTGGTTTGAGTTCATGCTCTTACATGATGAAAACTTCCCTATGGGGAAAAATGTCAAGAATATAACCACAAAGAAAATTGTGTTTGATGATATAACATGCCAGTTTTATCATTTGTCCCCTGTCTATAGAGCCACAGCAGGTGAAAGAGTTTTCTGTGTTTTTTTCAGCCAAATCTCATAGGCAGGATTTCTTGATCCAGACTTTCCACTTAAACCACGACCGAGATTTATTTGCCCTTATTTCTTGTCATGCCTTCTTTGTACTTCAGAGCCAAATAAGCCTGCACCATAGCTCAAATGTTTAGGCTGGCAACTTCAAAGACACACTCTGCTAAACACTGAACCGTAATTTTGTCTTTAAAAGGATGTACTACTGTAGTATCATATAATTATATTTTCAGGCTAAGTATTTAAAGAACCTTTCAGGTTTTTTTACAGTTTTTAAACATTTAAAACCTTCTTACTTGTGTAGAACATGCAAGAGAGACTGGGAACTTTCATTATAAAAACATCAAATCAAAGTAATTTGTTCCCCTATTCCTGCTCACAACCCTAGTTATTAACAGTATTATCCGCATAGCATACTCCAGTGACTCAGGTCAGAGCACCAAAGAAATGAATTAGAGAGTAATCTAATTTAATAATTGTTTAGATATAAAAACACAAAATGACAGGAAAATTTAGACTGGGGGGGGACCTCTGGATGTCATCCAGTCCAACCTCCTCTTCAAAGCAGAGCTAACTTCAAAGATAGAGGCAGTTGCTGAAGTATGCATAGGTAATACCCACGACTTCACATTTTCAGGCAAATGTTAGGCTACAGTCTGAAGTTCCCTGATATGTTCTCTCTGGCCTTACTTATCTTTCATGTTTTTTTCAGGCAGTTAAGTCAACCTCAAAAGCTACCTTCACTCGCTAAAATGCTGGTCAGAGTCCGTTTCCAGTTTAGTGTAACAGAGGCTGGACCTTGATTAGTATCTTCAGTGGCAATTACATCACACATGTAATTTAATTACACATGTAATTAAGAATACCAATAAAGTAATGCTGTAACAGTTCTCATCATCAGAAACCCCATTCTAAAAACACAGTTGTCCACCAAATTTAAAAATGACAAATTTCTCAAATCACACATGTAAGTCAGAGTTTTTACTTCAAAGCATCTTTAAATCTACAGATGATGCAGCCCATAAACTCAGAAGCAAGCATAGTTCTCTGATGTATTTTCCTATATCCTGCTAAGAAAGTGATGATGATGGTTAAAATCTCACAATTGTGACATATTGTCCTTCAGAACATGAATTTTGCAGTATATCAACATCAGTAAAAAATCCTTATTGAGCTACTTAGTCCAACACTCCTTCAAATGAATGAGCAAGTTTGCAAGAGGTGTTTAAAGTTTTTTTATTTCTGCAGCTCCCCAGGGAGTCTCATTCCAGCCCTCAAGAGATCTGAAAATTCTGCCCGTTCAGAACTCTGCTTGTAGGAGGTTGACACACAAACTCTTCCCAGTGCTGCAGCACCCTGAAATGAATGTGCAGAGACCACATACCTTTGTACGCTTGTTATTAAATGTGCCTAATAAAAGTTATAAATGTTCTTACTGGCTAAATCTTATTATAAGAACTACATTGTCCATGCAGTTCACTGTTTTCTCTTGCTGTTATTTATAATGAACAGCATCAAAGCTTCTTTCCTTCATCCCTGCCATTATTCTTTACATTTTGAAGCCAGCACTACAGTGGAATAACATAACTGTCACAACATATACTCCTTTTTGGCAAATTAGAGCTTTGGTGCAAAATAGATAAGGCTATTGAAGTCAAAAGAGTTATGCCATGGATAAACCATCCTGGTGATATTTTACAATTTGATGTTATTACAACACAAGCTTTAGCTTGCCTCTGTGAGACATGGTGCAATGTTCTTTAGAGAAGTAAACTGTGTTCATTGCAAAATGGTTCAGATGGGATTCACTTTATTGTCTTTTCCCATTCCATTTTAAATGTTTGATATATATGTCTTCAGGGGAAAACCTCTCTATTTGCAGTGTCTTTGATTCAAAGATATTGCCATCTTCTTCACTTAGGAAGTACTGAAAACATGTAGTTTATTACTGGGAAATCTATGAGCTGATATATATCATATTTCTTAGCCAATATGCGAGGCAAAAGCAGCACATAGCTTTTGGTGTCTTTTGCCACTAAAAAAAAAAAGAGAGAATGACCTTGCACAATAGAACAGAAATACACTTCCAGCATTAACTAAGTCAAAGCTCCTGGGAAGCATGTGGTGGCATCATAATTTCTTTCATACCACTAGTATTGATGTGAGCACTGCTGCAGAGAGGGCAGAAAGAATATAAAAGCTGGGATTTAATAGTAAAAATACAAAAACTTGAGGACAAGCAATTACACTGAACATTTAAAATAATATCACAAAACAGCAACGCATAATTGTCCACCATTCTGTGCGAATCATTGATTATGATCAATTTAAGTCTCAAGAAGCCATACTACAAGTAAAAATTATAATTCTAAAGTTACGTCTCCAAAGAGAAGAAATGCTATCTGAAAGAAAGGATACACTGCAATTGTACCTTTTTTTGGTATTTTGTAATACACCACAATACAGGGAAAAGTTAGGTCTTAGGTGGCCACATGACAATATATCTACTCCATAATCTTTTGCTCAGTTGTACTCATCTTACCACATACAAAGATGGAGTCTAAATTAAGGTGGCTGATACAAAGCAACATGCAAGGTACATCATGTTTTACAGAAGCTCCTGAAAGTTCATATTACTTCCCATCCTAATGTGCTTTAAATAGATCAGTTCCTTGCCACTGAAACTTGTCCACTTCCAGGATAAAACATAGCAGTTGTATGAGGCTATATCAATATTGTAACACTTGGACCCATCGGCCCAGTGCTGTCTTATCTCATTGACTGAGCATTAGCAGTCACAGATGGTCTCTTCTCTCAGGTGACCAGTGACAGAACTAGAGGGCATGGACTCAAGCTTCATCAGAGAAAGTTTAGGCTTGATGTGAGGAAGAAGTTCTTCACTGAAAGGGTGATTGGCCATTGGAATGCGCTGCCCAGGGAGGTGGTGGAGTCGCCGACCCTGGAGGTGTTTAAGGGGAGATTGGATGAGGCACTGAGTGCCATGGTTTAGATGATGGTTGGTGTTAGTGTTGGGTTATAGGTTGGACTTGATGATTTCAGAGGTCCTTTCCAACCTTGTGATACTGTGATATTCAGAACCAGCACGGGGCAACCTCGAGTCACAAGACCTCTCTTCTGACTCCTCTGTTCCTGGCACAGGGGATCTTTTATGTTGAGGCCAATCAAGAGTGACAGAGACTACAAATTTCAGATCTCAGAGCATCAGGAAATGCAACCTGTGATCACCTTGCATCTGGCCCGAGTCCTTCTATGCAACAGATCGCATCGGAAGCCAACAGGAGAGAGACAGCGTACTCAGTGCCGAGCCCCAGGTTTTAACAGAGGCATCTCATGCTAGGTACATGATTATAAGTGGCAGAAAAGGATACGGGATCAAATCAACACTGTGGAGAGCCACGGAGAGATCGTTGATGATAAGAAGCACCAAGAACTAAGTTTTCTGCCTGTGTTGAGAGTGCACCATTGAAATAGTGGTTAATGCTATCAAAAGAGACCTGAGGTTCAATACAGGCTGAAGGTTGATGCCGTTTCCCTGAACTGCAATGACTCAGACAACACATATGCTACATGTTATTCAGAAACTTCTTCCTCAACGTGTCCAGTGGGACTATTAAAGTACACACACAGGAAAACAACTGAGATAACATTTATAGCTCAAGAAGCTACTGAGCTGGAGATTTATGGAGACTCAAAACAGCACAGGGCACCTAAAAGTAGTATTAGGAACTATCCCCAAATGTAACAAATTTCATAATAGACTAATTTAGGCTGAAAGACAATAAAACCAGCTACAAATTTTGAGGGGGGGAAATAACAATGATCACTTTTGTCACCCAGAAGATTTAAGGTTGGGGTTTTTTTGTTGTTGTTATTTTTAGGTACTGAATAATTTCAATAATGAGATCTGAAACATATTCCAGCTCCCAGGTAGGACATCACTAGTCTTGTTATTATTAATATATCTATTGTTAAAATAGTGCATAAATATCAGTCAGGAGACCTAATTCTGCCAAATGATAGTAATAATCATTAATAAAGCAAGCTCGTTAATGGTCTATAATTATCAGATGAAATGATAGTGTGCTGCACAGTTTTCCCTTGAAAAATCATGGCTGTCATTCTGGAGAACTGTATTCACACAATGCCAGGTTGTACTTATTTATTACTCCTTGCATACCTAAAAACTCAAGTCTTCTGGACACTGACACAATGAAGTCATGGAAACAATCTTAAATTGGGCACTATGTGCTAAAAAGAGGTAACAATTTTTTCTCTATTATTTATAGAGTTTTATCATCACATAGTTCCTTATGTTTAACATACCTTGCTACGAAGTACCTCAGAACGAACACTTGGAGCCTGTCACACTCTACCTGTCCAACACAGCTTTTCCCCATTTGGCCATCTAGTGGCTTTCTAGCTTACCCTGAGACACACAGGACTCTATACGAAGATATTTAATTATTACATGCAAAATAATTCTTGACAACAGAACCGAAGAGAGGAAAACAATCCCATTTATATCTTAATTTGCCCAATGAACATGTTAATAAAAACGCGTTACACTGACTTACTTAATTAAACAAGTGCAAGAGGAAAATTCAGTTGTATGTTCCATATACACTGGAAGTCACAATTTTATTTTCTACACCACTTATTGTGCCTTCAATTTGCAAAAGAGCAATCAAAAACTCCTTGCATCAGCTTTAATTGCTCCCAGATGCAATGCGTAAGCACTTATACACTAATTCTTCTGATACACATTCTACAAGTGTCAGTTTTCTCATTTTTTAAAGTAGTTAAAATAGACTCACAATCATCTTAAGCCATTATCAACACTGCATTGTTCTTTTTTAACACTCAATCCTTCTTTTGTGGCATATAGCTATGAAATTGCAGAAAATATCTGCTTTTAGATCACTAAATCTTTGTTTCTTTAACTTGTATTATTCAGACACTTTTGATGGAAGGATGAAACCTGTGAAACCAGCATATTTAGTCTAAAAGAAATTAATACATATTTTAATACATAAAAATAGTAGGTGAAATAGTAAACTTGTCAACATTCTCCCATACTATATCCTTCTGAACACAACACTGAAGTCTACTGCAGAAGGGTAAATGACCATATAAATATGATTTTTTATAGCAATATCAGTTATTTTAAACTAATTTGAAGTCATAAGCCCCTCTTTTTGGTGCATCAATGACTTTTACTATGATGACGATGATATGGTAACCTGAGTTACTACACAAAGTAATTTCCGAGTTATTGTATCAAAAGGCAATAATTACTTTTTCAATAAAGAATGTGAGAACAATTAGGATGGCAAAAGAGAAATAAATTAACTTTATACCCTATACTCAATTAAACTATCATAGGAAGAAGGCAATGAATTAAAGTAATTTGAGGGAAGAATGAGATTTTTTATAACGAAGTGTTTAAGCTTTTTTAAAATCCATTGAAGTCAAACGTAAGAGCAGTATAACTATCTAACAGCTCCTAAGATCCTGCCTGAAAATTGACCTATAAAATATGTCTCCTTGTACAGTTTAACATGTGAGTCTGGCACTAAGAGTAGACAGAGGTGTTGAACAGGGACAGTCTCTGTGCTAATGTCACCCGTTGTAAACTCATATAAATTGGAATATGAGGGAATAACAACACGAACTTAGCCAACACTTACCAAACATAAGAACATTGGAAGAGAACTGATCAGCCATGAGTTTTGAATAAAGTGGCAAAGACTATAGTGAAATGACTGTTGGAATATAAACTGTGATCTTTCTAAATCTAAAACAAAGCATTCAGTCTCTTCTGATTCAGAGAACATTGTTTTAACTTGTTAACCAATTCAAAATGCAGCATAGCTACAAAAGATATGGGCAATATTTAGTATCTTTAGGCTTTTAGTATCTGAAATTTTGATGTAGCAACTTTATTGTACTCCAGCATCTAAGGTTCACAATTCACATGCACCTATTTCATTTTACTGTTCAGTTCCTTCATCAGGCGTAGGGCAGCGCTGAAGCAAGTTAACGAGTATTGCTGCATTACCTCCTCAGAGGTGTTATGGAGCAGAATATTTCACAAATTAGTGCACCATGGCTAGCATGACATTTCATGGTAATCAAATACCATTTCTTTTAGTGAAACTGACCTAAGAATTGTCTTCAGATCTCCAGGGGATGTAGGAAAAATTAACTCTAACTTTCAGAATATTTGAGGCTAGTGTAATTTAAGCAATTAAACTAACCTTCAAGCTTCTTAGTGGAAGAGCAAGATAGTAAGACTTTTCAGGCTAAAATTTTGTCATATATCATGTACACTCTGTTTCAGAAGTGAATCTGAAGTTTTCAAAAGGTAAATTCAAAGCTGATCTTTATTTTCTCTAGGTGAATGAGAATAAAGGCAGAATATTTACACCATAAATTTAGTTTAGCCTCCTTTGTGCATTAATTATCAAGTACTGTTTTATTTTAACTTACAGTCTCAAAAGGAGTCTTACAAAAATTAATGACCCAGAGACAAGACACAGGATTTTACCCCCATATCTTCAATGAACTAACATTTCATTACACAACATTGTTTTTCCTCAAAAGACTAGACCTTACTTCCCCATCACATATATTTGCTGTTGATTATAGAAATATTTCTTTTTTCTATTAGTTAGAGATCAGAATATCAGGTTAAATCCTTTTGGAATTTTTATCATAATAAGCCCCACTTATTTGCCTTGGCATCTGAGCTTATAAAAAGGATGGTCAGTGATTCCAACCATGACTGCTTAATACAGTCAGAAATCATAGTTGCCCACAGCATTTTTTCCTCAACCCTCCCTCTTGCTTTCCCTTTGTTAAGTTTTCAGTGCTCGTGCTGCCTCTCAAAATCAATACTGGACTAGTCACCTGCTGGAATTGTATGCCTACCCAGTATCAGCCATGCATTCCCAGACAAAAAAAAAATCTACTAGGCATTGAATATCTATTTTTATAGATGTAAAATGCTGGAAAATTTTCATTCCAGTTTTTAATAAATAAAACATAACCCAGGCAGTTTTAACACAGCCATAGGTGAGAATGACTTATCTCAGTATCTCATCTTTAACGATGCCTAACATTACTTTATACATATATGACACATTTCAGGTTGAAGACAAAGTCTCAATGCAAAACAAAGAGTCTGCAATCCTAGGAAAGCACAGGAGCTGCACATCTTTGATGCTGTGATCAGAATCAAACATTACACAGTATGTCAAATGCAAGGGAGGTAGGAAGAAATTTTGGCAAAAATGACTGCATTCAGAAACAAAAATGATGCTGCAAGAGATGCTTTCTTCCCTACAAAATTCAACAGTTCTGAAAAATCATTCCTGGAAAAAGAGAGCCTGTTAGAGAGGTAACAGTGTATTTGAAATTCTAAAATCAGAAATACAGCCATGTACTGTAGTCCTATCTGTTGCAAAAGAAATATTATTGTTAGTACCAGAAATATTACCTCCTTATTTCTTTGATCACTGTGCTCATAGCACACTCAAGCAGTTGAACCAAGCTTCCTTGATTTACTGTGTATTTCACTGAACATTTTACCTACTAAAGTAGATATTAAAAATCCAGTATTGAAACTTCTCAGAAATTCCAAAATAAACTCTTCTTAATAAAAATAAAATTCAATAACGCCTCTGAAATATTATACTATACAGTAAAATCTGTGTTCATTTCACATAGATAAGCCAATTAACTATTTACTGTTCTTGGTTTGCTGTTTATTTCTAAGGGCTAACAATGAAACTAGGTCTTCAAATGCTGGATTTTATTCACCACCAAATACATTTTAATTTGTAAATCAGTCTATTTCTATTTTTCCTAACTGCTTTTTTTAAATTATAAATGGGTAATTTTATTAATTACAATTATAATTGTGCTGAATTACTCTGGCAGAAAAGGAACCTCAGCTAGTATTATAAAGGTGGAAAGTTCACGCATTTCCCACAATACACACATTACTGTTATAATTTGAGTATCCTGTGGTACTGAGAACAATAACAGAGCCCCCCTCTGTGTTGTCTCGGGTGGTGCAGACTGGGTTATTTCATTCAAAATTTTAGTCATGACTGCAGACATTTCACCTGGTCCTACTTAAGGTAATCTTCCTCCAACTTCTCCTCCTTGTAGTGCAAAGGAATTGAAAAGTGGACCCGAGTAGAAAGTAATTGTCTCCAATGAAGATAAACATCTGTAGCACAAAAGGTGGAATCAGTTGCATTGATTATTCAACAGCTAGTTGTTTGCTGGTTCCCCACCAAGCATCCAGAACTTTGCAAGTCTCATTCCTGTATAACTTTTCTTGGCTATTTTACTGAAAACACACGCAACTCAGATCAAAGACACCTGAAAAATTTAAGCAAGACTCCTTGGAGATCTACTAGCCCTGATACTCAATGCCTACTGAAGTAGTGAATAAATAATCTATATTTAAATTCAAAAATACTTGAATTTGCTGACTGATCTATTTTAGGAGTTTTAAGTAGTTCATGAGACCAATGGAAGAGAGAGGCTTAACTCCTTCATGATACTTTGCTCCCACATGTAACTCTGAAAGAGGACAACCAAAGGAAGATATTCATTGTTAGCACTGCTGAAATTTTGCCAAAGCGAGATTTTGTTACCATTGTGTGATCAAATTGAAGGAAGTTTAGATTTTGTTAATTTATGTCATATGCTCTTCTATGCACTGAGGTATCGGTGACTTCACACACCGGGTAATATAATGCTATTTCACTTACTGAATCAACTTCTAAATTTTAAATCTTGCCTTGCAATATAGAATGAAGCCACAAATAGTCGGTCATCTTTATCAAGTCAATTGTTATTGTGGGGATGGGCCATCCTGAGAGGATTCCTGCAAGTGAATTTGAAAGCAGTGACAGAGACATGATGAGCAAAGCAATGAGCTATAGTCAGACTTCTTTTCTCTGCCATGGAAACCCCCAGAGACAAGCCTTCACCTACATGCCAGAAGTGATTGATGAACTACACCTGAATATAGCATAAATCAAACAGCCTATAAGTGTCATATTTATTTCATATGTTATTATCATCTTAACTAACATAACAAAGGTGTTCCAAATTTCCAGTGATCAATTGTTCATATTCATTGCACATACAGTTGATTTTTATGAAAGTTTCATAGTCCTGTAATGCTCATTGCCCTTCTAATTCTTCTTCAGCATTTTGCTAAGCAAAAGGAGTTAGCAAGTGACATTTCCTAACCACAATTTGCACAAAAATGCACATTATGCTTCTCCTATCTGGACAATCTGGTGTATCCGAAATGCTATAAAACCTTCTCTCTTCAATCACTTATTTTCATTTGATATTTTAACTATGTATTACCGCTGAAAGTATTCATGGGGCTGAGGAGTAAGAAAAGTTTTCTGTTCTTTCATATATATACTTTATATAGTCTTCTGTAGTAAAAGTATGAGATTCATGGACTACAAAAAACATGCATTTTTCAGCCAGTTTCAACATGAATTTACTCTATGGAAGTGTACGTCGGTACTATTCAAAGCTCTGACTATGTATGTACATTCTGGGCTATTACTGGCACTACTGAGATACCATCCTCCCTCTCTCATTTCATAGTGAATACGGAAGGACAAAGTACACCAAAAAGGCACAATTTTAGCAGCTACTTCCACTATAGTAAAGCATTCCAGTAAGGCAGGTCCATCCTCTTTGCACTGCTTCAAAGGACAGTAATTTGTAAAAGTTCCTATGCCTTTCTCTCTTTCTGCTCACAGTTTTCAATGAAAGATCAGCTAAATGCATGCCTTGCTTCATAAATATTCATGGTAGCCCTTTCTCAACCGCAGGAGATGATTGGAGCCATAACTGTTTAATCACCAAAGCCAACTTCAATAAATTTTCATCTTGACATGATACTTATATATATTACTTATCTGTACTTAAATGACAGGCTGCCTTGCTCTCTAGCAAATTTACTTCTATGGATTCAATATAACAGCATGTTCCAACTCACAGATTCTACCTTGCTTCATGTAGCCCTACATACACACCATATACACCAGGTATTATAAACTGAGCTCTGTGAAATACTGTCATTCACAACAAAGGGTTGAGGGTTTGCAGCTACCAAGCCCACATATTAAAAAAGACCCACAAATTCAAGGACGTAGCATCAGTTTTAACTGCCAACAAAGTAAACAACTTTCTTGCACAGCAGCTCCTTTGGGACTCCAATAAGTTTCAACATGCAGAAATGGATTTTGGCCCATCCAACTTAAATTGCCCTGCAAACACTGGAATACTAAGTAGTTCACACTCTTTCTCATTATCTGTCTTGGAGAAAACGTAGTGCATTAGTGATTTATTTTCAGATTGCCCAGGATAGTCATCAGGTAGCTGGACATTGGCCCACATAGCAGGACTGCTGAGAAATCAAAGCTAGAATTTGCATCTGCATTTAATATAATAATACAACAGTTTAAAATAAATAAAATTCTTAATAAGAGATGAATTATATTGTAAGTCCACGGAGAAGGAAAAAAATAATTAGTTAGGCCTGAACAGCCCAAATAGAGGATTTTTTTTTTAATTGAAAATATAATTCTATACCACTGTCCATTTCCACGAAGACAGACATACTCCATTATATTCAACAGCACTAGTAAAGTTCTGTTCATGGAGTCTACTTTTCTAGATGACATTATGTGAACAGAGTAACTTAGAGTGGTCATTCTAATTTAAGAAGCACGGGGGAACAATAACTTCACACCAAAACTGGAATGCCGTTACTGTGGTGCAACTCCATCAAAGTGAGGAAAATTCTTTTAGATTCATGCCAGTCTATTAAAGCAGAATTGAGTTACATTTATTACAACAGAGGACACAGGACTTGTTAGGAGGCACTGGGGCTTTGTGCATTGCAAAATCAAAATGTGCATACGCTATCTGCAATGTAATTTCAAATTTAATTTACCATACCATGGCAGGTATTTATCATTTCAAACACTTTAGGGCACACTTAATATTCATTCTGCTTCAAGAACTAGACTGCTCACCTCCACCAAGTTAGCTTGTCGTTGTGAACACATGTGACTCATCAACATCAAGGCCATGTAAGAATGCAGGAAATTGCTCAAAATTCTCTTTCTTATCCTGGAAATAAACAGCTCTAGAATGTTTATAAGTTTATTATTTCTATCACACATCTTCATTGAAACAAACCAGAACACGGGTAAGGATTTGAGCTTAAAACAGATGCCCACTTAACTTTAGGCTTTTGATTAACCCAAGTTAGGAGCTTCTCTATACATGAGATAGAGATACAGACACAGACCTCAAAGACTGCTCAGAAGTTCATCTAACTCATCCTCTGGTGACATCTATTACACGAGTTGTCCCATGGAGAGTACACTGTCCTGAGAGTTACAAGATTCCTAATTTCACACTGCTGATGAAGTCATGGAAGTTGGCTGATTTGGGGCCTGAATAACTAATTTTCTTCTTGAACTCATACATTGGACAAATCTACTCTTTTTTATTTTTTAATATAGAAACACTTTTTTCAATCACAAATAATTCAAAGCTAAAAAGATATATAATCTTGAGCCCAGATACACATATGCAGACATACAAGAGTGAACATGGTTACAGGTTTCTCAGTTACAAAACTAGATTAAGGGGTTTGCAATACATCCTTTTGCACAGCATTCACACAGATACAGCATACTGCATGGTATATTGAGACATACAGCCTGTTAAAAATGGTACAGTTCCAACTGAATTGTTTGTGTTTGGGAGATTCTCTCCCCTTGTTTAAGTAGCAAAAATAAAAATCTGTATTTTTCAATGGAAAGATTCACAGTGATAAGGTTGAAAAGGCCAGAGCAGCACTCACAAACATATTAAAATTTGAAAACAACATGTTTAAGTGACGTGCATATTAAGAGCTTGGAAGGAAATGAAAACAAAAACCAAAAAGTCAGATATTTCAAGAACTATAGTGATAATTATGTGGAAATACAAATCTTAAGTTAAAAAAAGTATCATTCACAATTTATTATTTCACTGCAAAAAGGCTTAATGAGACAGCTTAACTCAGAAAAAATAATTTCAAAAAGCATTCAAGAAAACAACCTGCATAAACAGTAGACCTTTGCCTCTCGCATAAAACAGCAAATCCAGAACAGGCTTAGGAAACAGGGGAAAATGCTTCTTTCCTTCCAATTATGCAGCCAGGCCTGTTTGGTGTGCTCAATTCAAGATTGAAAAGCCAAGTATGCAGGTGTTGCAGTGGGTATTGCAAACATACTGGAAAATATCTGAGTTATACATACACACCCTCCCCTCAATCAAGTTACTGTTGTAATTGGCATTACAAGTATTAGAACTTCTGTTGTTTCACTAGGGAAAATTCCAAATCCTCACTTACAAGGAATAGCCAACAGTCAACACTTTGAAAACAGTAATTACCATATTTTAGTTAAAAATTACTTATGATGAGAGAATTTCACTGTTCCTTGCTAGTACACACAGAAACATTGACTGACTTCTGTCGTCTCCCCCCTCTATTATTTTTCATAAAATACTTCCACTTAAAAAATGTTCTGTTTGTACCCACAGGTACCAATTATCACATGCAAACATTCCAGAATTGATCTTGTCAGGTGTAGCACTAACTCAGTATTGACCATTCCAATGTCACATCATGGATCTCTTTAACACAGTCCTAACCGTATTGAGATGTTTGGGTAATTATACAGGGAGTAGTCTTATGCAAGGCTACTATTTGGTTGAGATACACAAGCTGTGTTTACCACAGGATTATCTCTGTTGGTATACAACTATATTGTAGAGCAGACAGGCTTTTTTCCTGAAGCAGCATCTCAAATTGATGATGCACTAAGCAGCCAAATTTGGGATATTCAGGGCAGATTTAAACCTGGTCATTTCAGTATTGACCTACGCTTCACCTTGAGATAGCTTTCTGAGAAAATATCTGGGTTTCATAAGATCTGCACAGCACATTTTATAGATTTCTGGCAGGTCTCTGATTCAGTGTATTGAACAACTTAAGGCATCTGATCAGGTGTCCTTAAAAGTACATCATTGTTGATAGAAGAGCTCTAAAACGGGTTGGAGAGCTGTGTTTGTGTCAGCAGCAAGGCAGGCTACTTCTTCAGCCCTGTCCCTATGTTACATTTACAAATGTACACAGAGGAAAATTCATTATCAAATACAATTAAGACACAAAGCAAGCTCTTAACATAAATATTAAGCAGCCTACAACTCCAGAGCATGATCAGCTCAGCAGTAACTACCTTCCAAAAGAAGATCATAAAACCATGACTAAGATTACTGGATAAATATATTTACTATTTACTCAATACTCAGATAATGCCATAAGCTATATCTACATCAATAAACAAAAAAGGTTTCTATCCACCAATTTAAAACATCAGATCTCTGATCATCCTCAGCCATCAGTCCCCAATCCTTTTCCCTTTAGCAGAAGAAATGTAGAAAAAGAGAGCAGAAGAGACTTGTCAAAGGGAGTGGACCCCTATAAAGAACCTGCTGATATTATGTTTGAGTCCCATCACTGTCTATTCAGCATAACACGGTACTGATAACATGACACCAAACCAATTTCACGCTGCAGCTCTACATAACATTTTATTCCACGTTACTGAAACTGAGCAGTCAAGAACAGTACTGATATATTTTTGTTTCTGGCTGGCTGGCAAAATGAAGATAAACAGTAAGGCTATTGATTGGCTTCATGGAGTGATGGCAGCTGATACTGGTTCTAATTTTGTTTTGGTGTCTCAGTTTCAGAAAGCTCCTGCTCAATACATTCTCACTGAGGAACAGCACTTCAGCATCCCACTGCATTGTTGTTACTAGGCTCAGTGAAAAGTTAATATTATTACAAACGATGTGTACCCAGCCAAATCATTCAAAAACTCTTGTAAAATTTTAGTTATATAGTATTTAATTTATAAGCATCGGTGTGCCCCATTTACTATAATCATGATATTATTACTGCTTGTGTTAGGTTAGTTTCAGAGCTAAAACTTCAACCTCTTACATATTATGAGCAGGATTAAAATGCATAAGTACCTGAACATACTGAAAATATACTTAATGGATTTTATAGACATTAGACAATTATACTTTATGCTAACTTTGAAGGAATAATTATATAGATATAGGCAACATAACACTCACCCTGTGACCGAATGTTTTGAGTCATGCCAATGACACTGAAATTACTAAGAGTTTGAAAAAAACAACTTATGTTTTTTCTGGTTTTCAAATAAAATTGGCCTATAAGCATTAAAAATATTATTTTCCTTCCAGATTAAGTGATATTAGTACTGCATTTAGCTATATACTTACCTTGAATCACTTCAGAAGTGAAGCACTCAGCAGGATGTTTTAAGTTTCTGTTTGAAATGTCCTATTACTCCCTTCCCTTGTTCACTCTGTCATTTTAAAATTAGTTCTCTTACATTTAGTGTAAATATCTTGGATTGTTGAGACCTTTTGAGAAAGTCTTTCCTATACTATTGAAGAAAGTAAACCAGGTAAATCAGAATAGGAAGAAAGTTATTCTCTTGGATTAGTTAGTTAAAAGTTACACACAAAGTGTTGGAGCAGTGTAAAAGTTATTCTCAATAGTCAAAAATAGAACTGTAAAAAAAAATGCAAAAAGAGCATCATGGTAACGAGTAACTGAGTAAAAAAATGTAACCGTGCTTGTTCTCAAAATGTCAGCTCAATTCTCAGTGGCATCAAGTCTTTTCCAATTACCTTAGATGATCTAATGAATTCTATCATATCACTTCTTACATATATTTGTCCACATTGTTCTACAGCAGTTTCCTTTTTGTTCCATTTTTACCAAAATATTTACAATATATTATATTTAATCTCACATAAAACAAAACCTTTTTCTTAGTTTTAAATATATTTTTATATTTTGCTTAATACACTTTAATGACATATTATTTGTTCTTTAAAAAATAGCTTACCTATACATATTCTGTAAAATATTTAGCTAGGTATGTTTCTCACTGAACATCCTTAATTCAAACAAAACTAAGTTAATATGAAATGTTACACCAATTTATGCAAAATTATGATTGTTAATTGAAATACAATCATAGTAATAAAGAGCATTTTAAATCATTCCTAAGATAAAAACCTATGTAGATTAATTTAAGCAAACATGATGGCAATTTAAACCTCTACTGTATACTATTTTTCGAATTCTTCTTGTTCTTTGAAGGTGTATTAAATATGCCAATCAACAGGCCAAATTCTGAGATCATGATTCAGGAAGAATTGAAGACTTCAGGCTTTGGCCAAATGATTTAATAACCCAACAGTCTTGTTAGTGAAATCGGTGAGTGCATTTAGATTTATAAATTATTAATCGAGGGGTGAAGTAGTTTTTGTAGGTACTGCCTTGGCTGACACACAGCAAAGCCAAGCAGCATCAGCCCAAAAGCATATGGTGGTATAGCCAAAGCTTCCCAATTAGGGAGTGTTTAATTCCATTAAGGGGGAGACATGAAATTCAGTTAAATGTCTGATTCTCAGCTAATATGTTATATGCTTTCTTTGTTCAAAGTGCACTTGTGCAGAGGAATCACGGGGCCACACTAATTTAAATTCTGGGATAACTTTACATATGACAGCAATCCTGTTGCCTGTAACAGTTAAAGAAAAAATCAGGCCTTCTCAGTCAGAGATCCTTAGCATTTCCTGTTAACCAGGAACACCTTCAGGGAGGTGAGGGAGGGAGAGGGAGAACCCGGAGCACTGTGTTCTCTTCTACGTTGAGGAATGGATATCTTTAAGCTTCTCTTGGAAGGATCAAAAAGCATTTCTCAGCAACTGAAACGTTTTGTTTTACCGATACACAATTCTGTCTCAGAAATTGAATTCTGACGCTTGAGGCATAGCAGCAAAAAGCCTAGAAACATGATTTATGACCTTGGAGCAAGGTGACCCCAAAGGGAGTTGACCAAGTCAGCTACAGGTAAAACAGGCAAATGTTGCACAGGGAAAAAGTACCTCAGTTTACAAAAGAAGACAGGATGATCATCCAACTGCACTCACATTGGTCCGACTTTGTTAACACAGAGTTTAGAAAAAAGTTAAAGGAATGCCACATAACACAAGAAACTGAACAGAAGATGAGATACAAGCAAATGTAGATTTAGCAAATGTAGATTTGCCAGGCACACTAGATATCTTTGAAGGACAATCGACTTTCTTGATAAAAAGCATACAGTAGATATAGCTATGGATTTCAGGGCAGTATTTTATAATGCACCATCTGGAAATATTTTGCATATTTTGAATATAGCAGATAATACAGGATTTACATGTACAGGGACAGGCAGAAATGTTGGTGCTGCTCAGTCTGTACTCTAAGCTGACCAGTAGCAAGCCAGCAATGCATAAGGAGTGTCATTGGAGCATTTTGCAGACTGGTGTTCTGAAAACACCCCATCAAACTGTTTTTCCCTAGTTTTACTGTGTGTTGCGCTGGTTTTTATGAATGGTGGTATTCACATGTAGCTAGATATGCACAGAACCCATATAAATTAAGCAACACAATTTCAACAGGAAAATGAAAGAAAAAGGAACGAGTTTCAAGCCAGTTTGTTGGGTTTTTTTCCTGGCAGATAAAGACAAAATCTCAACCCATAGTCCTCACCCTGAGTCCTATAAAGTTAAAATCAAAGTTAAGGTACATTATTCACTTCAGCACTGTTAGTCCTTACCGTTCCTCAAAATGAAGTCTTAAAAACTAGAATTTATTCACGGGCCCCAGAACAGGAAGAGGACATGAATTGACAGAAAAGGACATAGAAGAAATGTTCATAAAATGCATTTGGAAATGTTGAGCAAGCTTGTGTACAGGGAGGTGAAAAATCTAAGCAAGGCCTCTCCAACTTTCAAGACCGTATCAGCTTTAAAAGTCAGTGTAGGATGTGGTGAAACCTACTTCAGACTAACATAAAGTAGCCAGCATAACTTTATTGCCTGAAATGCTAACATCTAAGAATGCTATACTCCTAAACACCACCAACTGGTTCAAGATAGAAGTGTTACCTTTTTTATTATTGGGAGCACACATGAAAGTAAATTTGAAACCTGTAAAACTTTATGAGCTTGATTTTTATTTTTATGGAGCTAAACTTCCTTTCAAAGTTTGCATTCTCTGAGCGCAGCAACCATGTTCTTTGGTACCAAGTATACCGCAACAGGGCACAGTCTGGTGCTGCTGCAGTCATGCACAACAACGTGCAGAATGGGCCATCAAAAGCTGTAGATGCAAAAGAACAGGCAGAAGAGACCAAAAGGGTTAAGAGGAATCCATGAAACATTCATGGTAACAGTCATAGTCTGCAGCAACACAGGGAAGAAACAATAGGCTCCCGTGACAGGAGGAGAAGAGAGATAACAGGAAGGTACAAATAGGAATAGCATCTACAGAAAGGGCTGAGAAGCATGTAGGAGAGCAAGGGAGGAATAGAAAGAAAAGTGATGCAACTTACTAAAAAAATATTATCCCTAGTCAAGGTAAAATTATGAAAGACCCAGAAAATCTGCAAACATGGAGAAACAGTAACTGGGAAACGCTTCCTACAAAGATACTGACATTATATTTTGTGTAATGTCCTACAGCACCAGCTGTAAAAGATGAGGGATTTAGCATCAGCTCTCCAGCATTCAACTTACTACAGTCTCCAATGAAACTGAAAATACAACTGTCCAGAAATGACACAGAAAACTGGAGCTCCTTTCTCTTTCTCCTTTCTTTTCACCATTAACCTGATGGTCACTACCATGGTCAAAGAACAGGACCTGAATTGAAGATCATTTAAAACCAGAAGGTCTCTTCATCTTGTGTTCTACAGCCAGGAAAGAGCATTAGCAATCATATATGAGCTATGAATCCTGTATGTAAGTGATACAAAAGTGAAAAGGGAAACAGGTAATAGAAAATTACAAGCAGTGCCCTGAGGAACTGAAACCAAGTAATTGGTCTTCCTGCTTTTTCTCTTCCATAGTTACAATGACGCAATTAAGGTGTCAAACAGAAATAATGTCATTAAAGGTGGAACTAAGCTGTACCTATGGTGTGTAGTCATATATTTTGACATCGAGCTCACCCACCAGGTAAGTTTGGAGCTGAAGTATCATCCAGAATGTACACAATTGGTATTTACGGCTCTGTGTGAGGCAGTAATATCAGTAATTGTTAATTTCTTTGCTTTCAGTGGCTCTCTCTTTGGTAGCCTTTTTTTCCATGTCATTTCTGTTATCCCAGAATTTTATTCTTCACCCCTACATTTATAAATGCTTATCAATACATATATTTTAGGTGTTCTTATATATGCACAATACTCAGTAGAATAAGGACAATATTTCCTTCAATTTAAATGCTAGTTTTCACTATAGATAACTCTACTAACTTCTATGTAAAGCTTTGACAAGCACTCACCTTACATACAACTCTGTACAGTATTTCAGTGGAGACTTTCCAAAAAAGCCTGAAAAAATGGCTTTGACTGTGGGATTCAGATGGAACACTGTATACACAGCTAGAAGTGTTTACTGTACCTCGCTTCTATAAATTTACCCTGACCTACAATTGCATAAGGTCAACACACTGCCTCTTACAGAATGATGTTAAAATCTCCTTCAGTTCATACCACATGAAGAGACAAGGCCACAGAGCCTGAACAGAGGAATAGACCACATAAAGCTTCCCAATAACTTTTCCTGAATTGAGTACTGTGATGAAAAAATGCAAATTTCCCGTGTCAGCTCAGCAAATGTGTTTTTAGAAGAGAAGTCCTGACACTCACCTGAGCAGAGCACCATTTTCAGAGATGACGCTACTGGGCTTCCTGAAGCCTACTTTGCAGAAAAGTCCTCTTAGTGTAAATACTAACAGACCTAAAAAAGCAAGTTGAGGTCAGTACTGTCAACTGCATTCTGATTTTAATGGGGCTACTGCTTTACAATTTGACTTTATCTGTACTGCTGCACTACTTACACACATCATGCCCCAGCATCAATCAAGCCAACGTTAATTTAAACTGAGTCTAACACTCTTTTATGACTATATATCATCTGAAACCAAAGAAGATACTATTTGTTATCAATTTTATTTTGCTTTCCAAGAAATTCTACTTTAAAAGGTAAATATTTCAATTAATTGAGAATAAGTAGTTTAAGAAAATGAAACAAGGTCAGGTAGCGAGTATGAGCTCTGTAACTAGCAAGAGTGCAAGTACATATTTGGCATTTTACAGAACCTTCAGGCTTAGTTTGATTAGTTATTAAAATTATGGCTAGCCTACAGGGAGAATCACAATAATTGGTATAGGTCATAAATAATCAAAAGTGTCTCTCCCAGTGGGATGAAACCTATTAAAATCAGATATTTAAATCTCTTTACACTTGTGTATTCAACTCACATGCAAAATTACTTGTCCCAAATCTTAGTCTCCAAGGAAGATTGCAGACATTTTTCATTGTTCTTCATTTGGTGCTAATTAACATTTTCAAGAGGCTCAAGACAGACGAAGCTCGGTATACACCAAAGAAATGATTCTTTCTAGATGGCAGATCTTTGCTTTATCTTGTTGAAAGAATCAGCTGTAAGGCTCTGAATGTTTAGATTTTCAACTGACATCTCAAAGGCTAATATCTAAAAAAGAATATTAAAACCAGCCCATTATTTCTTTTTTAAGGAGCTGAACATAAAAGACATGTTAATCAGATCAATTTTAATTACTGATTGAAATATCTAGCTTTGTTATTGAGACAGTCATTGCACTTTTCCCATATTAATAATTTTTATGACAAAGTAATCAGATGAATTCAGGAATTATTTTGTCTTGCGAAGTTAAAAAAATGACAAAAGTGAGACAGCACATGAAAAATTACTGGTCAGTATGTATTACACCATGAAATTTACTATTGCAAAGTTGAAATGTACCTGTAAGTGCCTAATAAACATCCATTTGGCTTTGACAGGATTTTATCACAGGCTTCAAAATCTGTAGAGTTGAATTCTGAGAATCGTGTATACTTCAGAGTTTTAGCTAAAGGCAGGATTTTTTTGTGTAGATTTTATTCTAATCCAAAATTAAAAGTATTCAAATCTTTAGCTATCCTTCACAGACAAAAAAAAAGTACTACAATAATAAAAAATAATACCAAATTTTTTGTTATTTAACATAAAATAGAACCTTAACAATACTAGTTAGAGATTTACTATTCAGATCATTGTATTTGTTGTTGTCTCAGAAATATAAAGAGAAACTTCTCTTTTCACCAACAATTCAACAAGAGAACAGAAAGGAATTTTGAATAATCACTGTCCATAGAGCATACATTTAGTCCTCAACAGTTGCCTAAAGGTCAAGTTTGAGCATTAAAGCTTTAGCTTTCTGGCACCATTTTGACAACAGACAACTATGTGCTTGCCAGTCTTGCCACTGGTGACGTCACTCCAATCAGGTGTGGTAAAAAACCCTTAAAATAATTACACAGTATTTTTTGCAACTCTTTCATGATTCACATAACCATTTGGTCTCTGGGAATGCTTTGCTTTGATTCTCTTTCCTCAAGGCATAAAAACAATTTCTTTCCTGTAGTCCAGAGTATTTATCCAGTAAATGAAAGTGTGTGAATGGAGAGCAGGAGGAAGGCAGAAACCATGGTTACTTGCCAATCAAGTCAATACACTAAACCAGATTTTACTCACCTTGACAACATCCCTGCACATACAATGCAGTTCCACTATTATTCCTAGTAGTTTTAATTTTATTCATCATTTGAAATACATTCTGTATTTTCATATTCATGAAAATGCTATGAGAAGGGTGTCGGATCTTTAAAGATTTCACTTAGTCAAGGCTGAACATTAATTCATGGCTGTACAGAAAAGGATACATGAGAAAGCATTCAGCAATCTTTATTGAAACGATTACTTGTGATATAATTCTTCTCACCTGCCTATAGTGGCATACTCTGTAATTCAACAATTCTTTTCTTGCCCAGAGAGTTTTCCTTTATGTATCAACATAAGCTTTACTATGGACTATATAACAAATGGATTCATCTCTACCAAGAGAAAATAGAAACTCTCTTAATCGTGTCAGGGCAGCAAAATAACCACTCCAAAGGCCCTTACGCTAATAGAGATTATGCAAAACCTGATCTACGTCAATGAAGTCCTCACCACTCACCATGACACCAGCTAAGAAATTGCGTTTCCCTGGCTATCTTTATTGTTTTTAAAGTGAGTTAATGCTGATGTAAGCAAGGTCTGGAGGAACAGCACTGTACTGCTACCATGTTGTGAAAGCATCAGCTAATCTATAGATCAATCTATCATCCTTCTTTATGGATCAAAGAGCAAAGAGAGAAGGTAACAGTCTGAACAGTGAGGATGAAAGCATGGAGTCAGACACATCTATTACAGAACATGGCAGCTAAGGACCACAGGGTTAAGAGCAGCAGACTTGAGAGGTCTTATGGAAAAGGTATAAGCTTTTAAAAAGTTTTCTGTATATTTCCATTTTTCAATCCTCATTTTCCGTTTTTGGTGCCCTCTTCTCCTGTTAAGTCATGGGGGTTGGGGAGTGGAAGGGTGGGGACATATTCTATGTCAATTCCTACCTCAGAGTTTCAACTTGTCATCTATTGTGATAATACAGACAAAAAAGGAAAACTACAATCAGTCATCTTCTATTGATCTTCTCTATTGTCACTTTGCAAGTCTTGACACAGAGAGAACCAAACCAACTTGCTTAACTTTCTCTATGAAAATTCACTTCAGATACACAATGTCGTGGACTGAGAGAACAAGGGGAACATCCTAAGTAATTCTCATGGTAGTAAGGAATTGTGAAATACGATCAGAATACAGAAACAAACACCTTCTAAATATGTACTCTATTCAGACACACTCTTAATTTTTATTTAGGTTTTAAGAGTGTCCCAACACTTCAGTGAAAATCACTTTCTAATTTTTAGTTTAGTGGATCAGAACTTAGTTGCAGAACCATTAGTTAATGATTGTTGTGTTAGAAGCCCTCATTAGGGCAGCACTATAATTTCTTTAGCAGAGCAATATGTTTACAGGAAGAACATGTCCAATAATATTACTCAGCAGGAATATCTAAAATTATTTGTTATGGCCCTGAGATTTTTGACCAATGCAATGCTGTAACAGACCCAAATCTTGTCACAATCTAAAATTAGACTAAAATTGAAAATGTTACAGGAACCTAGACTTCTGTATAACATTTTGCCATGATATTTCTCCAAAAGTGTTCCCTCAAAGAAAATCACAAGACAAGACAATATTTGACATTACCGTCAGTATCAAGGTTTTTTGTGGTTAATAGCGAGATTGGATATAGTAGTTATATTCTCTCCTAAGGAAAAAAAAAACCCAAACCAAAAAAAAACCCAAAAAGCCAAAAAACAAACAAACTCCATCCGCCCCCCCAAAAATAAGATTTACCAGTGTAATAAAGTTCAAAATTTTTTTAAGGATCACATGATAAGTCAGTAAGCCCCTGGATAGAGAGATGCCAGGAATGGGCAAATATAAGAGCTTTCAATCATCACATGTATCTTCCCAAATGTCCAGAGATGTAATAGTGACATGATGTCAAGTCCACACACTACAAAATTAGTAACACTTGCAGTAATGATGTTATAAACTAATGGCAAAAAACCTGGAAAATTATTTTCTCTGAAAACAACTGGAACACTAATATTTCAAAACCTACTTGGTAAGAATGACCAAATTGGTTGTGCCAGAGAAATGCCTTATTGTGAAAGAAAGCCTACAGCCAAATAAAACAACTTCAGTGCAACAAGCACTGCAGAACAAGTACCTGCATAAAGAAAGGATTGTGCAAGTGAAATACAACCACCTAAAGCACTGAGTGTGAAATGTTAAGTAAGATCACAGAAAAAAAATCTTTAAAGACATAAATAATGATTCCTTTGAAGCAATTCACCAGAAAATCCCACGAGTTCTTGATTTAGACACGAATATTGTGCAAAACATCTCATGATGTAACCACTCCAATACTGTTTTCTTACAGGTTATTCAATTTCAAAATCCTTGAAATGAAAAGAAAGGAAAAAAAAGACACTACTAAAAAAGCTTCATTTCAGGAAGAGGAAGTGTGTGACAGTTTCAAAAATCACCAAAAGAAAGTTACTAGTAGCTAAATGTCTAAAACATTGTGAACTGAAACACAACAGAGAAAGTAAACAAACTAACAGCTGTGACTTTAAAAGCCTTTTTCCTACTTCATTATCCCCCCAAATGCTGAAAGGGATAAACAACAGAGATGTAGAGGAACAGCAGGAGTAAAAGATGTTTCAAAAAAAGGAGGTCACATTCACAGCTTTGTAGAGGAACCAATGCTATTTGAGACACACATAAGTGCTTTGGAAAGAGAATGCATAGAGAGGTGGTAATATCCAATGATGATACAAAATTATTCAGAGTACTAAAACCTAAAATAGACTGTAAAGAACTGCAAGAGGATTTCGTAATGTTCAGAGACTGCATGACAAAATATCAAATGAAGTTTAGTGTTAACAAATACAAAACACTGTAAATGGAGAAAAAAGTAATAATACTACACCCACACAGTATTTGGCTCATAATATTCAGGAAGGGTATTTTGTGGATAGTTCCCTGAAACATCAGCACATCATTAAGAAACCAGAAAGATGACAACAGAAATGCCAGGAATTCTTAGTAAAAAGCATCAAGAAAAGGACAAAATAATATCATTATTTCACTACATAAATTCATGTTTTCCATACAGCCGGTAAAACGCATGTAGTTCTGATTGTTCCATCTCAGGAAGAACATGAAAAAAGGGAAGAGCAACAAGAATCGTTAGAGATATATAAAGATTTCAATTAAATATAGTCAAACTCCTCAGCTGAGGGAAAACGCTGAGTGAGAAAGGATGAATAGGGAATGATTAGTCACTACTTCTCACAAAACAAGTACTAATGGACATCAAATGAATTTTTCAGGCAGAAGCATCAGAACAAAAGGGAAAATCTTTTTCACACATATGTAAATAAATTATTGGATGGATTACCAAAGCCAACAATCAAATGTATTTAAAAACTGAATACACAAATTCAAAGGTGATTAACATAATAGGCTGAATGCAGTTTCCAGTTTAGGAAGACCCTGCCATGTAGCTTGTCAAAAGGTGTGTGATAGTTTGCATTTTGATTGCTTTTTTTTTCTGCTATTCCTTTTTAACCTTTGAACTTGCTATGATACAGCTTCAAGTATGAGCTCTCAAGTGCTGAATCAGCAAAACTGGAAGAGCCTTCAGCCTTGGGATGAAACAAGAGCACAAAGGGCTCAGCCCACAAGTTTTAAGATCTGTCACAGCTGTGAGAACCTTGCTGAAGAATTTAAAACCATCTAAGTGCAGCCCACTTCCGAAAGAGAAGGTCCCACCCTTGTCTCTGTGACACCCTAAGAAGAAAAAGAAAAGATGTTTAGTTTCCAAGGATCCACATCCCTGGTCTGAATTGCTGTGCAGCTGCAGGATAAAGCACAGACAGGTTTGACTCAAGCCATGTGGCAGCTCGAACAACTTCTTGTTGCTCTTACTGGAACTTAGCGGGACAAATCCCATGACTGAAGCGCAGCTATCGACAGCTACAGGCTGTTCAGAAGGGACAGAGGAAGCAGGGGCATGGAGTCACCCTCTACATCAAAAAATGAATAGAGTGTGAAGAACTATCTCTGAAGAATTGCCACAAGCAGGTTGAAAGTCCACGGGTAAGAATTCTCCTGCTTAGTAAGATCAAGGACTGTTATTTAATAATGCTACCTTTTTATATGCAGGCTGTTCATTGTCTTAAGGATAAAGATAACAGTCTTGGAATAATGAGCAATTCCAAACATGCTTTCTCCACGGAGTCACAATACTCTGAGCTTCTGCATTTCAGTATCTTTTGTCTTACATAAATGTAAAAAAACTCACATAATCTCATTTATTCATTAGGTACAAATTGTATGCGGTTCTTCAACATTTACTGTTGAATTATATTTCACTAATAAAACATAATTCTACTTCTCTGAAATTTTCTTCCTTTAACTTCATAAAAGAACTTTTTCCCCTTCGGGGCATTTTAAAGCATTTAAATTTTGATTAGCCTTCAAAATAAATTTCAAGTCTCACATACACTCTGAAAGAAACCAAAAGTACTTTACAATGCAAAGATTATATGTGGAAACTTTGCACAGAAGAGTTTCCATTTTCATTGCTTTACAGAATGAGTTCAAGTACATATTTTTGAGTCACACAAACACTCAGTAAAATTAAATGACTGTATATCAAGCAGTCTAGTTTTGCGTCTAGGAAGCAGCGATTACTGTTTTATGAAGTATCTGCTAAAACCTGATATACTGCATAAGATTGATGTTTTAACCTTTCAAGAGACATAAATGACAAATTTAGCCACGGACAAAATCAGACATTTGTTCTTGAAAGTCTTTCAAAATCCTGATATTAATATGTTATCGATAAACACACATGGCAGTTTTCAATGCTTTGAAATAAAAATTAATGAATTAGATACTAAGCATAGAAAATAGATATAAAACTCAAAATTCAGATAGGATGATGCTATAGAGCTCTAATAAATTACAATACTGATATCTGCTTTGGCAAAGTTACAAAATGGCTCATTTTAATTTCTAGGGTTTTCTCCCCAGTATTCTTCTTTTTCAGTTCAGCAAGCACTACTGCCATCTCCTGATTCTCAGCTGTATACATCAAAATGCATTTTTACATTTTGTAGAAGTGTTGTTCAACCTCTCTAGAACTTAATGTTCAATGATTCAGCCATTTGCTGCCAGCTTTTTGAAATCTGTTTTTCTGGCATGTTGGCATTATTCCTGTAATTCTAAAAGGTTTTATTTCTTCATGATGTAATTCCTTCCCATTCCCTATTTGTCATATCATTGACCCTGATGTCATCCAAATTACATAATGTGGTTTATCTTCATATAAAGTCATTTTACTACAAAGACCACTGCTTTGGCTGGAGTCAATCTGAAATATAACACTTTGGTCCTCGAAAACATCACTAGCGTTTCTTATCTGGACATGAACAGTATTCCTTAGCTTTCAAAGCACCAAAAATATTCAATTTTGCACTGTAACAAGCATAAAAATTCCTAATTAAAAAGAAGCTTATCTAGAAGCAATATGCTGTTTAGAGATGGGATATTAAAGGTCGCCAGAGCTCCCCAAGTAATAGTCCCGATCACAGATGTGAAGTCCCAATTCACTGTGTCTATTTTGCAGTTTCTCCTCTAGCTTGTAAAATAAACTTTATACATGGGAAAGCAGAAAGAAGAGAAAAAGAGACCCTTCAGTGACTAGAAATGTGGTAAATGTGCATAACAACGATTCAGGTCATTGCCTCAATAAAAATAGTTTCACTACACAAGACAGCTCCTGTAAGAGAGATTTATTAGGCTCTGTATATGTCCTTCCCACCTGACCTGCCAGCTTGTTGGCTAATACAGGTAAATCTCACATTTTAACCAGGAAGGCCAGCCAAGGCCCAAAAAACCTTTCTTGACAAAAGTACACTGGGTTCTTCCAGCATAACAATTATTTTAACAAACTGATATATTCCAAGAAGCATCTGATTAAAAAATTTCCAACCAGTTCTCATAATACAGACATAGATCTGAAGAAGGAAAAAGTATCCCATTGTGGCTATCACCTCCTGGAGAGCCTCCTGGTAAGTCTTATTTATCTATATCAACTCTGAAATGAGAACTAAAAGCGATATCCAGAATATTAATCAAGCACTTGTTTGGTGCAACAAGAAGGGTTTAAAACAGACTCCATCTCTGTAATGGAAATATTTAATCTACCCAGATAGATCATATTATGCAGTCATATATATACAGTATATATTTAATAATCTGTAATCAATAAGTTTGTAACACCTCTTTTCAGAAGAGTCAGACTTTACCTTTACCTTCATCATAGCTATTCCTGAAGATATGACAATTTTAACGAATTGAATAACAAACCACCACCAATTACGGCATATTTTTAAATTAGTGGCAAAAGAAAGCACATTTAAAAATGTGATGTATTAGGATCTACAAGTTGGACAAGTGCAACACTGAAGCTTCATTTTTACTCAATATCTCCAGCCTGATTTTTTGGCACAAAACCATAATTTTCTACTTTACTGCTGGCTGATATCCATGTTGAGGTTTTTCTATTAGTGCAGCCTATTTCCCCTAGCATTTCAGAGGGCTGCATTCAATTTCCTCTCCGGGAATTTGAGCAGAAAAAGGGATTGGTTCGGCATTCTTAAATTTTGAAGGTAGTTTCAGCTCGCTATTTCATCATTATCTTTTTTTTTCCTCTCTTCTTTGAATTGCGCCAGTGCACTTTTCTTATCCTCCTCCATGACTAAATTGTTTCATTTCCTCCCGTAGTCTTTTAATTGGCAACCATATTCATCATCTCAAAGGATTCTAATCTAAGGCATGGCACTGATAATAAGAGCCCTTAGTTTGTGAGTCAGAAACCACCTTGATTTTGTGTAGCAGGAAAACAAAGAAAAAGGAAAACCTAACATAAAGTCTAAATATACTTTTTTTTTTCCTGAGGAGGATATTTTTTTATAGTTAACCAAGTAGAAAAACAAACATCAGTGAAATATTTAATCGGCTGTTGAAATGCTCCCTAGTACCCAATCCTGAATTATGCTGGTGTAGACAAAGTCTGCTCCCATCACATCCATGCTGGAAAAGGCAACTTTTTAACAGTTAAAACAGACCAGTAATTCTTAGTCTTATACAAGCAATAAGAACCTATACAAACGATCAAAAGTAGGCTGAACTGATCACTTTGTGTCCTGACGATGCGAAAGTGGCACTCTTCCCTTACCAGGTGAGGCATAAACATCCCTTGTCACCTCTCAGCACATTAAAAACATGCTCCAGAAGTGGCAAGGATGACTACTGTCTGTGATATTCCTGGAGCTGGCACAAGTGCTAGAGAGATGATGTAGGGAATTCAGATACAGAAAATTTACACTGAGTGGTATAATTTCATTAGCATCTCCTAAATGCAATGTATTATTAGAATATTAATGTGTTTAGGTAAATAAAAACTGCCTTTCATGATGATTACAGGGTGCAGACTGAGTAGCTATGGAACCAACATCATGCACTGCTTTGATGTTAAAAGATGTTAATTTAGGACAAGTCCCTTTTTAAATCACATGCAATCTGAAAATAGAAAAACACAGATGAGGCACCAGCCCTTCTTTTCAAAAAAATAACTTTTGACCAATTTTGATTTCCTGATTCATTTTAAAATACAAATTTATTTACCTATATAAGTGTTTTCATCACTTTTGAGGTATAGCTGTCATAGAAGTCTGTGCATATAGGAGGAAAGGATTTCTCACCAATGGATCAATAGTTAACACTGATACCCTTTATCAAAATACTGTTTACCTATAAATAGCCAAGTCAGTCTTTCCACTACTACTGTGGAATTCTCTAGATCTAGTTATAGAAATAAACACAATGGTGATCAGAAGTTTTCAGGAGAATAGAACCAAGTAACATACAGTGTCTGCCCTGTTACTCTTCACATCTTAAGCTTCCTACCTCTAGTCAACATGGAACAAATGGTGAAAAGCAGCAATTCTTACAATGCACTGGCTTCAGAGTACTGCACAGGCACCGTCTGTCATGTTGTGAGACTTATTCAGTGCTTTGGTTTTAAAAAAAACCCCTCACAGTGAGTTCAGTAATTTCTCTTTGCATTCATAGGGTCTCTGTATTGTCAGTAATAAGGTGGACAGTGAACTGAAAGAGCAGATCTGCCATACGCACACTTCACTGAAATAGCTCATTTAGGCAAGAAGTAAACAGTATGCCTCATTAAATCTATCAGGTCTTTCCCTTTGAAAAAATTACTTAAAGGTAGAATTTCTAATTCTTTAATATTAAATCTGATCTGATGCTAATCCTCTTAAAAACACAGATTATAAAAAGCATTTCTGAATGAAAACTTCATAGCTCGTCTCCGGTCTTTCATGCTCTACAAGAAATGCTGTAGTGTTACTTACACCAGGCTGATTTCAACTATTCGGTATTATCCACAAGGGATTGTCTTCTCTTTTCAGCCATTGGATTAATTTTTGTGGTGAATTAGTCAACCAAGAGTTTCTCATAATTTTAAATGGGCTCTTACTATCAGTGCTGCAAACTACAACAGGTATCTTCTTTCTAAAGACTTAAAGCACTGCACATTTCTTAGTTACCCAGCATTTATATGATTCACAAGGGCTTAGATATTTGGTGGAAGGTAGAAATATTGTAACATTAAATTCACAACTTTAAAATTGAGTAAAACTTTTGCAAATAAATTTTCTCGCTCTTTGGAGATGTTGCTATTCTCAGAAATAGTGATAATGACAGTTGTATTCATCTATTGGTGATATCCCCTTAAAAGATTTGCTCTCTCTTTAAGTGACATTTACATGGTAAGACTTTCAGTGTCTGACAACCAAGCATAAAGGCACTGAGCCCATACATAACAGGGTCTTTGCTCAACACTAGATTTTTTTGTGCATATGATTTGGACTGATCACTGTACCTTCACAAGGAGATGGGCCATGTCCATATCTGACTTGGCTGGTCAAATGTGTACCACACATTTTAACATAAAATCAGACAAAACATGCATTGATCTTTTAAAAAAAAGAAAGAACCAAACATTCAAATGCATCCAATCACTTCATGCAAAACTCACTACAATCAACGAGAATAATTTCACAGGTCTCACCATGCTTTTGAGCAGGTTCTTAAAACCCAGGCTGCCTATCTCTTCATAAACCCCAAGCCCACATCTTCACGCAAACACTTGGCAATAACCAGACACAATAACTACAAGTTAGTAGTTTCTAAATGACTCACCAGATCCCCTTTGCTCCTCTGCACAGGAGTGAGTCTTGCTGCAGTAATCGTCAAAACCCACAAATATTGGAAATACTGCCTTGAGTGAGGGACCCATTGCCCTTCCAGTGCTTTTGCCAAATTTAACACCATTATCTCCAACCCACCTCAGCCAGAAGGGCTTTTCCTCTCCTGTGACAAAACTACAATGTTAAGCTAACAGACAGAAATGACCTAAATTAGTACTTTCTTTTGTTTAAGAGGATTTATGAATCTTAGATGTTATACTCAGCTGTCTGAGAATTTCTGAAGAGACAGAGTCTGAGAATTACTCTGTCCATTTTAAGATACTGCTTTATGGTTTAGTTTGGGGTTATGTTTTTGGGTAGGTCATGTAGGGTTCGGGCTTTTGTTGAGGTTTTTTGTTGGTTTTTATCATTGGGGGGGCATTGATTTTAGGGTTTTTTGTTTTATTTAGGTTTTTCTTTAAGGTTGTCCCATTCTGCTGCAGTTTTGCAAATTCATAGCTGCAAACCAACAGTGCCATCCACTGTTCCTCAGAATAATCTTACTCAAGGGATTTCTCCTACTGTTAAATAAAATAAGACACACTATTTCAGAGTCTCGGTGCTTGCAAAGACTGGGCTCCTGGTACAGGCAAGAGCCTAACGATTTTAAAGAAAAAAGGCAACCTGTAATTACAGAGGTTTGTATGGAGTTTTATATAATGAGTTTTATATAAAATTTTGAACAATTCAGATTTCTTCCCTATAACTGTAGTCTTTTATTTACATACACCATATTATAATCGATTTTTTAAAGGGCTGTAGGCTAACTTCACATCCAAAATGGATTTGCACCACACTGCTGTCAGCATGATCAGTTCTGGAACTGATGTTTCCCTCAGAGCAGTGAAGCTGGGCACAATACCTGCACTTAGACTCAGAAAAGGTGGTACAGCAGTACAGAACTGTACTGGTTTTCAATCATTTCTCTAATAACCTAAATGGAGCTCTACTGCTGGACACACAGGTCTTCTGCAGATAAATTTTGTTGATCAAAGAGGAAATCAGCAGTTCCAGGCATCAAAAATCAGTCATTTACAGTGAAATCAGGAAAAGAGGTTAGAATAACATGTTCCTTTCTTCCTATATTACAAATAAGGAGGTCAGTGACAGACAACATGCAGTAAGATTTAGAACTTTTTGCATGAAATCACTTTCAATTTGTTTGAGGCATTCTGGCAAATATATAGTAGGTTTAAGGAGGCAAAGGTGTGCATAACTGCACCTAAGTGTCCTTCCCCAAAATGACCACAATTATTATATAAATTGTGATCACATAAAAGTAATTACAGAGTAGCAACAACTGCAATGGGGCCTGTGCACTGCATGCAAAAATATACTGGCACGTGCCATCTTGGTGTAAACTAAGAGGCTATAGTTAAATACATACAGCTAGAGAATAACCACGAATTTATTACTTTTTCTACAAGTAATAGAAAAATTACTATTATATGAATGCTGGACCAAATATTTTATATAAAATCAGAAATTATGACCTGTATAAATCTAACTCACATAAAAATTTAAGTTCACGTATACATTTAGATGTCAAATAATGAATGCCACAGGCTCCAAAAGCTCTATTTAAAGACAGAAAATGCTTACCTAAGTAATTTTCTCTATCACTGTGTTGGAAAATTAATGCAGGCTCACACAGCATCTAACCATGCACTTCTACAATTAATTCTGTTATAAATATTGCAACATTTTTATCTTTTTTGCAATATATTATTTGAAAATGATTTGACATTGCAATATAGTTTATTACTTCTATATAGCTCAATGTGCATTTAGACACACAAACAATAATAAAGAGCAGTGTGTTTATTTGCATTGAAGTTTTCTTCCTCACTCACAGCACATAGAAATGGGATTATTTTTAAAGCTAAAGAAAAATACGTTATCTAGAAAATTTGGGGGGTTGTGATAATCTCCCTAAAAGAAGGTCATCTATATCTGACAGTATCTACCACTCAGATTATGTTTATAGGAGTTCTCCCCTTGAAGCTGAAGTAAAATATGCATGATGTTCTGCTGATGAATGGAAATATTTCAATGGAAGGTACGTAATTTACTTATGTACCAAGACATCAAGGCTTACCCTTTCACAGTTCATGCAACTGTGAGTTATTTTCATTAAGGCAAATAAGATTTTCTATTTTTTTGTTATAATACTAAGTAAGAGCTTACCCAGAATAACCTGACCATCTGTAGTTTTCTAATATTTATTACTTTTTCATTGAAATACAACTCTAATTAGTAAATTACCACCTGCTTATATTTACCAACTGTTTCAATAAACTTAACACTTTCTAGTATAGATGTAAATTAATGTATTCTCAAAGAATACTGAAGCATCACCTTTCTAAACAAAGACAGAATTTAGTGTTGAACAGGACAGATAATGTGTTGATTTTCTAGATGCATTTTTCAATTAGCTTGTCAGTCAAATAACCTGGAGTATATTTGGATATTCTTTTGTTGAAAACAGAGTTATAAATTGAAGAGAACAACTGGTCATGGTTACCTTTGGGCAGAGATCAACCTGAGTTTTCAAAATCAATACTAAAAGCTGTAATTTCTCTGTATTTCACTCCTTAACAAAAATAAGTTTTCTGATGCCATTTCAGGATTCAGCACCATATGTTCATCATTTATACCACAAAATAAGCAAAGAAACACACTTTTTTAGCACCATAAATATAAATTCCACAACTGTTACTCAGGAGACAAAAAATCTCCCCCCTTAAAAAAGGAAAAAGCTTCAAATCTAGTTCCCCTACATCATATGCTTTAAGTGCAGAACGAGTTTTTCATCTTCTCAATAAATTTATATTTAGACAGACCTACACAAAATTTTTCCAGTTATGATAAAAAAACATACAATATTATTTGCATACTTCCAGGAGAGATAATGATGACCTCCAATATCTCTTAAGCAGCTACATATGCAAATTGACTGAATACAGCAGTGCTTCTCCAAGCCTTCTTGTAATGATAATCAAAAGAAGGAGACAGAATCAGCTGAGGATTCTCAGGAATTACACAGCACTTACCCTCTTCTTGAAATCCAAATACATCAAGCCCATTTCAGTAGTTTCTCCTAAAAACTCCAAAAAGCACACAGAGATACAACAAAGTTTTCATAGTCAATTGATTAGGAAAAGACAGGTAATGTAGCAAAATACGTATTATTGCAAAGTCACACTCGATTCACACGAAGTTCACAAAACCTGTGAATATACCATTCATCTGTACTTACAAAGCTAACTAGCAGTGTGTAATTTAATATGTGCATAAACACCATCAAAATACACAGGCAAAGCAGCAACACATGCATCACATTTTATATAATAAACAATGAATGTCATAACTCAGTTTCAGTAAAAACAAATCAGGTTTACAAAGTCTGCAGTATTTGTGCAAGCACTTTACTTCTCAAATACATTCTAATGAGGTCAAAAAACACACATCAGAAGTAGTTAAATTAATGTCTGTTTTACTTTTCCCAGACATTCCTAGTAAGTAAGATTTTCTTAAATTACTCAAAACTTTTCCTTGTGATACCTCACCATCAACAGTAGCTGATAATAAAACCAGTCTTGGGCAGAATATTTTAATTATTTTTTTTAAAAAAATGTTTCAATTCCCTGGTGCAATTATGGAACTTGAAATGTAATTCTATTTAGAACTGTAAAGGAATTAGACCAGAGAAAACCTGTTAAGAGTAAAGCATGATAAAAAGAAATAGCTTCAAAGACCTCTTTTATATTGCTGTTGCCTTATGTTGTGTTATATTCTAAGCCTGAGTTGTGTTAATGTCTGTGAAAGGACAATGAGAAAAATAAGAAAGAAATTGGTGTACCTTAGCATTTCAAATAGTGAGAGAAAAATATTCAAGGCTGTTGTCCTATTGCAATTTAACATTCTAGGCTGGGATGTGCCTTTGAAATGCAATAGTTACTTGGTAGGATGTTGACAGAATCAACAGTAATTATCATTTAACTGAAAACTGTAAGGAGGCAGAGAGAAAACATAGTCTTTAGTCTGATGTCACATAGAGGGTAATGGAATTTTTTCTTTATATTACTGTTGTGAAAATTATATCTTAATTTGAAGATTTCACATTAACAAAAACATTGAGAACTAGAACAGATAGTGAAAAGCCAAAGGAAAAAACCGAACTACAGTTCAACTCTACACATCCATAGACAAAGGCATCTGGAAAGATCTGTAGAAGAGCAAAATTGGAAATACATGTACAAAGATAGCTTTGTCACATCTGTCCACGCTTTTCTTGGTCAACTCCATAGCCTGTCTGTAATTAAATCTGAACCACTAAATGAAATACAAAGCAAACATTTTAGTCTGAGCTGAACAAATTACATTAAAATTCATGGACATTGATGATTACTTCAAATTAACCACCCAGCAAAGCCTTATTGTACAGGGGGAAAAAAAATGTGTTTCTTTCGCTCATTATATATGTACCAGTTATCTGTAGGATTGTGAAATAAATCCAGGTATGGTCCTGGACATAAAGACTTGAGCCCAGCAGGAGTGAACTGGGAAGCAAGCCCTCAAATTTGAAAAGCCTTTCTGGGAAAAACACGAGGAGTATTTACCTGATTGATTACCTTGTTTGAGGACTGCTGCCCTGGTTCTCAGAAGGAAGGGCCTGTTGCACCAGTCTCAGTGCAGGATCAAATGGGCAAAAGCCCAGGAAGTTGGAGCAGACTCAAAAGCAACAGAGTGCGTTGCCCTCTCATTGCACCCAGCTGTCAGGTACAGGACAAGTGTGAATTCCTACTCTTTGCCTTTTAGGACCATAAGGAAGTACCACAGCATCCCAAAAGCCAACAAGTCAGAAGTCAAAAAATCAACGGTGATCACTTTGGTTGGAAATTCCTATATTGTCTAAACACAGTCCAATACAGAGCAAGCAGAATGAGAAATAAAACATTATTTTGTCCTCTCCTTTTTTATCTCTATTAACCTCCAGTCTTCCACCAGGGTCAGGATGACTGATTTATATAAATCACACAAACGCACATTTTGCTACCCTGGAACAGAGCTGTTTCGTGCAAGGATTTGTGATTAAAATTTGTCTTGAAAGTCCTATTGTCTCTACTGTGAAATGAAGCAGCTTTATATTGGTAGATACATCTTTCCTGATTATTTCCAACCTGGTGAATGAAGGCTGTCCCTTGGATAGCTGCATTTGTTTGCAGCCATCCTAAACTCCTCCTGAACAAGAAAAATTAATATCAGCTGTGTTCTGTTCTTCTAGACCTTGTTTATTACACTCTGAATCAGCAGAAAGAGAAGGAAAAATATCAAGAACATCTTGATTCCTCTTTATCTGTAGGTCTTCAAAACCATTGACTGTATTTAAACAAAAAAGTATGACACAGCTGGAGGGAAGTAAATTTATCTGTCACCTAAAAATTGAAATTTGTCTTCATGACTGTCTCCAGTAACCACTGATGCCTTTCAAACTTATATTTGAGAAATGTTTTAAGACTTCAGTCTTGTTTGACCATTCTTAAAAAACTCTACTGTGACAGTAAATATAAGTAGATCTCTATGAAATAATTCATTTTAAAATCCCACACTTTAAATTAGCAAGTATTCATTATAATCCATTTGTGAGACTCTCCTATAATGTCTTATAGTTGTAAGTATATCATCTGCTATATTTATAGTTGTTTCTGAGAAAGGCTCTTGAAAAAAGGAGCCTTTACATAGTGTCTGAAGGTAAACCAGTCATTTCAAAATTCATCTATAGGTATATATTCTTCTAAAAATTGTGGTGAGACAGTTCTCAAACATGAGAGAACGGAACTTGAAGGATTACGTTCATAGTGACACAAATGTTGGCATGACAGATGTGAAGGTGGAGATTTGCTTTCTCTTACCAGGGTTTACCCCATTTCTTTCTTTGTTGAAATTATTTCTAGAAATATCGTTATGGATTACACTATAGTGAAAGCTATTCAAAACAAAGTTGGTGTTTGCACAACTGCCTGGTGGAGATGGCCTCTGCTCACTCTGGGTTATTTGCAGAGTGGGGAATAACAGTGGAAACATCCCAAGATGCTTGTGCAATGCCAGTCCCACATCAACAAAATGGAAAGGGAATGGATTACTATGTTTTGCTTTATTAGGCTATGCCACCTCAATAATCCAAAAGATCTTTAAGTTTTGATGGAAAACTGGGAACTGGAAGGTGTAAATTCAAAATTGTTAGACCACTCTGTGTGGGAAAGAAAGACTTATGTGGAGAGCAAGATGTTTTTCTCTACAGTTCACCATTCAAAGTCAGAAATGTCAAATAAAACAAACTCCAAGCTTGCTAAAACTATCTGCAATAAACATCCAATTTTAATTTACATTCCGTGAAGTCAGGGGGGGAAAAAAAAAAGTAGAGTGGGATGAAAACCAATGTCAGCAACTAACTTATAATGGAAATGCAATGTCCATTTCAGTTGCAAAAGAAAAAAAATACAGGAAAGTTTGGATATACCGTACTGGGACCACAGCACTGGCATGAAGCTATGTAGGAGGTGGAACACACAAAAGCACAAGACCAGTGCCCCGTTCACAGTAAAGTTCTGCTGTTCTGCTGGACCCTATGGTGGCACTGTGGTTCTCTTCTAAAGAGTATTCTTTTCCACAGCCAAAATGCTCAGAGGAAATAACAGTTTTGGAGAGGCCTGGTTTGAAAGCAGACACGCTGTGCCAGCATGGCCACGGCTCCAACTTTCAGATGTGCCCCTTTCCAAGTACTGGAGTTACAGACGACCATAAATCTGGACAACCTAATGCCATGCATCAAATAAAAACACTGTCAACTCCGTTAGGCTTCTGATTCTGTAGGGCCTGCACAATGTAACTGGAGGTGGAGATTTCTATAGATCCTACACTCTACTTTTGAGCTTTTGTAACCCCTGCAAAGCTACTATGATCACCTCTTCAAAGGCATCCTTTTCTTCAAAATTGCTCCCTGTTAATACCACAATGCAAAGAAAATTTTGTAATGCAAAGTTTTATATTTATGTTCAAAGTTAAAATGAAAAACAGGAGCAATTATCTCAACAACCATCCCACAATTTCCTTATCAGCTATAGAAAACATATGATGAACACAAAGTTGCTTTTACTCTCTCAGAACTGTTTCATCTCACCTGAAAGAACCTGTGCCAAGATGAAAGACTGGATTACCTCCAATTACACAGTAAAGTGTAATTGAGATCTCGGAATGCTTTCACTCTTCTTCAGTGCAGAAACAGCCAAGTCAGAAAGAAACGTGAATAACAAAATAAAGGAAAAATATTCTTGTATGAGATTCCTGAACTGTCACCTAAACCATGAACAATGCTTGACATGCCAGAAGTTGGAATTTCAGTTAGGTTTCTCTTATGAGAAAGAGTGAGAAAATATTAGCTCACACAATCAAAGTCAATATTCAGCTATACAGACAGTAACAACATTACAGTATGGTGATGTAATTTAAAGTAATCTATGCAGCTATTATCACATCATATTCCAGTTATTCTTTGAAGTTTCATCCCTGTCTTCAGCCAATCTTTGCTTTTCCTTAACAGCATCTACTATTATTGAACATCTACTCCCCTAGTAGATGTGAGGAAACAAGTTAAAGATGTTTAAAAAAAGCAAGCAAAAAAACCCAAAGAGAAATAATTTAACTTTCTCCATTTCAGTTTTCATGAGAAGATTTAAAAGAATCAAGGCTCACAAACCAACAGCCCTAATAGGAATAACTATTATGCAGACTGTTAAGAAACACTGCCTGCAACTCTTCGCTATAAATTTGCAGCTGATACAGTTAAAGTAATACAGTAATGGTACCAGCAAAAATTTTTATATGTTCATTCTTGTACAACATCCTCTAACATTGCCATTATACACAAATATATAGTGATATATATACACCAGACAGTAGAATTCCTTCCCCCGCTTTTGATGGGGGAATCTATGCACTTCCCTGTTTGGTGCCTCTTTTAGATTTGTTCTAGGCAATTAAAAAAACATATAGCATTATAATCTTAACAGGAGCATTCTGATTTATTGAGGTAATGCAAAAATCTCCAAGTGATTTCATCATCATAATGTTAATAAACAATAACAACTACCTGAAAGGCATTCCAGTTTGGGAAAACTGAACACTAAGTAACTCTGTTGACAGTGTTTCTATTTAACTGCTTTGAAAGGCCCATAGAATTTTCCTCTGCATACCTAAAAAAAAATATCACATATCTACAAGCATCCTGACAAAGATATTGATCACTATGCAGACTAGGTAACAAAAATTAAACCAGTGGTAATATAAGATCAACCTGTCTTTATTTTGGTTTACCATACTCAACTGAGTCTGATCCATTATCCTCTGCTGCCCTCTGAACACCCTCTATCTCCACACACGCTTCACAGAATCTTACTTAGCAACATGTTAAAAATCACAGCACCTAAAAGGAGTTTTCATCTCAACACAGTTCTGTTATGCAATAATGCTATATTATCATTTACATCAACTGGTTTTGGTACTTTGATTTAAATAGATTTAACTGCTTTAACTGGAGCAACAACCATTGTTCTTGACTGGAGAACCTTGACTCTGCTGGAAGTTTAATCTACGATAGAGTTGATGTGTTCATTACTCTACGCTTGTAGCAAAATAGTCTTTGATCTTCAAGAGATTCACATTTGCAGATCAGTAAATGACTTCACATGCATGCTACATGTTACAGAAAGTCACACTGCTGAAATGCAGGAGTGTTATAGCTGGTGATAGATGTATCAACCACTGTTATAAAAAATTTACTAATAAATACTAGAATAGCTACAGTAGTTTAAATACAAACTACAACATTTCAGAGCTACTTTACTTTATGTACTAACATTTTAATTACAGCCTCTATAAAACATTACACTACAAACAGCAGAAACTCTCCCAGTCTTTCCTCTGTAGAAATTCAGCTTCTGCACTCAGTTTGCTGTAGATGCAGAAAGGATGTGTACCAAAGAGTTAATCACCTTCCAGCAGTTGCTAGGTAACACACTCTGCCATCCCTGCATCCCCTCCCAGGGCATTAAACAAAGTCTACAGAAAATCACAATTGCTTCGTCTTAAATGTCATTACTCTAGCACATGTTCCCTTCTTTTCTTTTCAACCATCTCCCCAGCATCCAGAATGCTGAACAAATATCATTCTGGAGTAACACAGCTTAATCATCTTGATTTAATCTTTCTTAAAACTCTGCTGGTTTTCTCCTGTCCTTGTACCCGGAGCTGCAGACCTGCCTCGTTATCCCTGCTACAGTGCCAACAGAGCTGAGAGCTCCTGAGAACAGACGCCGCAGGAGGTGGCCCCAAAATGCACAACACAAAATAACCTCTGGCTGCTACCAACCAAACCTTTTCCCCTTGTGTTCTGCACTGAGTCTTAATTCTCACTTATTGTCCCTCAGCTAGCTTATAACCTTGATAAGACCATATTTCAGTCATACATTTCTGTGGGGTTTTGTGTTTTGACTTTTTTTTAAAACACCAGCACTATCACAGACCGGAATGAACTCAAAGCACAAAAAACCAATATCATCTCAAGAAAACCAGAATGGTGGCATTAAAGAGCTATTTCTGAATTCTATTACAAAGAAAAGTGAACAACCTGCTACTGATTTTTGTCACCAGGTGAGTTTTCCACAACAAAAATTCAGCTGCTGTATTTCGCAGCTCTTCCTCTGTTAGTGCAACTTTCACCTCTGAAGAGAGATCTTCAAAAGACCCAAGATGCTATACAGAAGGTGAGGTCTCCCATGGCAGACTAAATTTCACCACTGGTATTTCCACCAGCCCTAAGTCAATGTATTTTAAAATATGCTGATTCCAAAATGAAAGATTTGAATCTCTCTTGAATTTGAAATGCATGTGCTGCAGAGACTAATTATTGTGCATAGAGGAAATCCAGTGTCCCCCTATGTGCACAGCATTAGTATACATGGTAGAAAACATGTCCTGTTTGCTAGGTTATAGAAAATTAGCAGGCAATGTAAAACTAAACTCAAATTATTTCATTCCTATAATGAACACCCTGTTGAAATTAAGTTCAATAGAAACATGCTTTTTTTTAGTCAACAGTGCTTTAGAAAAGCCAGCTGTAAGAAAAAGTACTAGGAAGGATGTATCACTATGGACATCCCATTAACTTCTTAAGGATTCAGCTGTGTTTTGGTTTGGTTTTTAACCCGTAGGTGAAACAAACAGTAGATACAAGCTCATTATACAATTTATGCTAAAAATATTTTTAGTTTTGAATTCATTTCCTCAATTATTTTTACTAGATTTTCAAAATATTTTTTAATTGAAATACCTACAAATTAAGTCTTTAAAAAATCCAACCAATTATTGAAAAACAGTAGGTTGGTAAACAGCTGATATTATAATTAAATGACAAAAAAAATAGAAAAAACTAAGTAAAACTGATTATTTTCAGTTTTTTTAATCTGATTAAGAAACAAACACCACCATCTTTCAGGACTTGCCACTATCCTTTGACAAGTCATTGGGCCTCAAGGCTTTAAGGTCTTTATCTTTATTGTTAGCAGATACTGAGTGAAGAGAACACTTCCCCACATTCTAATTAAACCATTTTTAATTCCTACTCTGAGGGTATAAAAGCTTGAGAAACAAAATGATTACTGACTGATACAGAAGTTCAATCGATACAGCACCATTCATTCATCATGTTGTTTTATAATCCAAATGGAACACTCTTTGCATACTACAGAGCAAATGAAACAGCCAGTATGTTACTGTCAGACTGCAAGTGCAACACCACTAATTACTTGCCTGAGAAAGGGTTTGGGATTTGGGCTTTTTTTGGTGCCATGTTTGAAATATATTACACACAAATATGAACTACAGGTTTCTCCACTACAGAATGTCTTGATAATATCTTTTTATTTAATTAAGACTCCGAAAAACCTTAAATTTTGAAGTTTCGGCTTTATGTGACCCATTGGGTTTTTTGTTATCAGGCGAGTCTTTTGTTTCTGCTTTTAAATTATGTTCAAAGTTGTCTCTATGCACAAATTGGGCAGATGCCTGGGACTGTGGATTGCTGAGTGCTGCAAAATGAGCACAGCACAGCTGCCCAGTGTCTCCGTGCCAGAGCTCCAAGCTGAAGGGATCTCCTCCCTCCCAGCTCAGAGCATATCCAAAAGCATGTGGTACAAAAGCTTTAAGGCTCAACTTCCAGTCCTCTCTACCCATCCTCCTCCTACTGTGAGTTTCTTCCCGTAGCAGTCTAGCTCTCCTTTGCCCTAGAACAGCAAACTCCCCCAGTTCCATCAGCACTGAGCAGCTGAGAGGCAGTCCTAGGTAAGTCTACACTCTAGATTGTTGAAAACGGGATATATAAACCTTTATTAAGTTTCATCTGCTGAAGCTACAACCAGATCTAACTGCCTTAAAGGCAGTTGAGATGTACCTAAATTCCACAGCTTAACAGATAAGTTACATATGGGGACACAGATACGACCTCAGGGAACGTCACGCTAAATTTGAGAGGGTTATAGAGCGTCATAAGATTATCGAAGGGAGAGTAAAAAATGAAATACACCAAGTGGAGTGAAACTTCCCCACTATCGCTCACACATCTCCACAGTGACAGCTGGCTCAGCTCAGAGAGGGGAAGAAATACCTATTTTTCCTCTCTTCTGAGGGCACTCGTTCAGAAGGATTTTCCATATACATGATAAGAATATACCAGATTAGCTCAGCATCTCAGGGGTGGCAGCAGCTCCTAATTGTTTACCTCTCTTACCAGGAATCCACTGTGTGGATGGCATTAACTCTGTCCTCCTGCATCTCCTCAAAGACCAGCCAGAGCTGAAGGTCTATTCTGGTCATTCCCAAGAAGGAGTCTGTCTTTTTTTTTTAATTCTCCAAGCAGGGGCCTGCTCTCAACCAAGGAGATCCATCTGCTGAACACAGGGTGGTGCTGGTGGGAGGAAGGGAGAAGGTAAGTCACCTGCCTGAACTGACCACGGCTTAGAGTAGGCCTGGAAGACACTCACTCAGCAAGGAGCCTAATTAATATTAGGTCTCAAATAGTAGGTTTTACAAATTACTCCAACACAAACCCAGAACCTGTAATGTGTACTGGGAAAGACTCATTTTTAACTTCATCTGCTGCTCTTTGATGATTTCAGAAGACTCATTTTGACCCTTACAGAAGAAATCCTGATACCAGTCCTAATACCAAAACACAAATGCAGATGAAAACCAATTAGATGCAGGTTTGAAATGACAGACTCAGAGTCAGTTTTGAGTTAAAGGGTGATTATTATTTTATCTAGAATTCTTCTTGAGAACCATGCTGTATTGTTTCAGGCATTGTAAAAGCAGATAATGATAGCCATTAGCCTAAAATGTTTGCAACCCAGGGAACCAAACACGAAGATGGATAGCAGGACACAGCATATCATTAGAGTAGTTTAGCTATTTTTTTTCCTCTAAGTATTATATTGGAATGGAACATCCTAGTCAGGCTGGAAATCTCATTTTAATGAGTTCTGCAGAAATAAATATAAACTGACAAAGGCACATCTCTTGTTAACACTACAACTATCATAATTATTTTCTCCAAAGGAAAAGACAAATCGTCATGTTCAGCTTAGCATTTAGTGACAGTTGCATCCATTTAAAATATGTGTATATCCCTGCATAAATATATAGGCATGTATATATTATATATACATTCAAGTCCCAAAAGCTACTTGCTCGCCTGATTGTCAGTTACCTAATTTCTTACAGAAGTCAAATGTAAAAGTCTCTTTCTACTAGGGTAAGCTGGACTGCTTAAATAATTTTCTCTTTCAAAGCCTGGAATATTGACTGAAAAGTACCACTCCCTTTTAAAGATCGTATATATTCAGAAAGTTATATGACAAAAAGTTGCAAATGAATAGCAACAAAAAACACTACAGCAATCAATTTAAAAGTCAAATTAGCTAATCAAATTCTGCTACTCACGTTTCCATGGGTGATACTTCATTCTACTAGCAGCTTCAGTACTTTCAGATGCTCACAGGTACTGCTTTTCAGAACATGCTAATCATTTCCCTCAAAAAAATTCATAATCTGAAGGAACCTAAGTTTTGACTTTCAGAAGCTGATTTATCCCTGTTTTGAATATTCAGTACATATGTAGTAGTTTGAGGCTTTTTGGTGTTTGAATTTTTAGAATATTTTCATTCTCACAGGCAATCTTTATTATCAAATTTCACTGTGCAGAAAATTTCTGTACTGAAGTTAGAAAAGTTTAAAACATTTATAATGGAAAATACAGCCAAACCTTTACTTATAGTTACACTTGCAAACAAAACTATGAACATGATCAGCCAGCAAAGCACGTACAAACAAAAAACCACGACAGGCACCACGATTAACAGAGAGGGCAGCAAGAGAAGCATTAGATTCTGTGGAAAGAGTGCAAGGATTTAAGTTACACGCATATCATGAACTAATTGTACAAAGGAACAAAACCAACAATTTGAGTTGCAAGGTCAACTGACAGGCTGCAGTACATAAATTAAATTACAGAGGCACAACATGGGCAACACAATGCAACTTTTTGGCTATATGTGCACTGAAATCTGGTTGCAAGATTTTCTTGCAAAGTGCTCCACAGAACAGGGTGACGTTAAGTCAAGAGATGTTGCTATTGATGCCAAGGAAGTTTTAGAAGTATTGAAACCCATATGGGAATAGATTTAGGTTTTCTCCATCATTTCATGACATATCAGTTGGGAAGGCACTAGTTATTGCTCAATATAGCAGATTCATGGATACCTGCCGATATGTTTAGACTCCATGATCTAGTCCCAGTACAAGCAGTAGTTAAATACCTACAATTTCAAGATTGCCCCACTTCAAACAATAGGACTACTCAGTTAATAATACAAATTCTTCAATGGCTTCTCTGGATCAGGACTTACTGAGGAAAATAAATATTAAGTAATTGCCACAAATACCAGAAGAGGGTTGGCCAGAAACCAAGAAGTATTTCACACAAAAAATGTTTAACGTGTGACATATTTTCATTCTGAATTAGGAAAAGAGGTGATAGGAGGGTTGGAACTAGATGATCTTTAAGATCCTTTCCAACCCAAACCATTCTTTGATTCCGTATAGACAGCGTTAGCATACTTCCAGAAAAAAAATGAGATATGAGACTGAGAAGAGGAATTACACTAGGGAATTACTCTTTCCAAACTATCCAGCCTGGACTACACTTATGCAGAAAGAAAGTCTCATCTCTGCTGACAACAAAGACTAGAATCTTGACCTCCCTTGTAATGTAAATCTCTTAATGAAGTTACCTATTTATCACAGACCTTTCAGAATTTTAATTGAACATTTCATTAAGAGGAAAAAAGGATAGCGATTGACATTTCTAAAATATTTTCATATTTTTAAAAATTACTTTCTCTTTGTTGACCAGCTGCAAACAGTTGATACTCTGTTCCTTTATGCAACTACTATCCTTACATAAATAGAGGTTTAAATCTGTAACAGTCAACCTGGTGACAACAGCCCACAGTCACACCCAGGCTGCCAAAATTCCTGATAATACCCCTCTAAGTTACCCTATAGCACATTCCTGCAACATGAATTATACTCACTACATGGTCTACATTTACAAAAAAGTAATGCTGCTTTAAATTAAATGGTTAAAACTAATCCATTGCAACTGAAAACACAAAAATTCTGAGATTATAGAGTGAAAAAAAAAACCTACTAGAACTACAGCAAGGCTTTTCTCAAGGGCAAAGGCAGAATAATTTCCTAATCTCTAAACATGAAAACTTTAGAACAGTCTTACGGCTTAGTTTTATTTTCTAAAGCCATCAATGACCTCTGAGAATATAATTGATATTAATTCCATTAATCCCTTGTATCATGTGGTAAGTATAAAACCATTTCCTATTTCCATTGTGAGTTGTTTTTCCAGTAACGCTTAAAAATGTTATTAAGTTGATAATAAAAATATAAACATGCAACTGATACAAGTACATTCTTTTATTGATCTCCGTATGCTATTTAAAACAAGTTTTGATTTTTATGTACCACAATTTCTGCAGAGAAATTCAAATCCTCAGCTATCTGCTGTCACTAACTCTAAAAAGCTACTAACATTACTGCTTTGAGCAAATGGAGATTACTTAAATTCAAGCCATGCCCACTGCTCTCTTTCTGGCATATACATAGAGATTATCCAAGAGTCCATAGGAATCTAGGCAATTCCTAAATGCATGGTATCACCCAATAAAACTCATTAAACCAATCTAGAAACTTCTCTACTCTGGCACTTAATTAATTCTGAATACAAACGTTTCTCAGAAGTTATGGTTTGGGAAGAGAAAAGTAAAAAGCAATGAAAATGCTGGCTTGTTCTTAGCATATCTCTGGTGAAGGAGCCACCAAAATTACCATATCCCTTGATCCAGTTGCATCCTTCTCAAAATCCTCCATGAGGCTTGAGTCCAAAAGAAGCTGTGAGTATAGGATATTGCAAGGCTGAAGGTTATTTGGACTATTCTAGGTTTTCCCTACTGAAAAAAACCCCCCGAAACTATAAAAACTCGGTATGTGAAGCCAGGATAAGTTATTGAAAAGAGAGTGTGCTCTATTTATGCTATTTCTACCTTCAGAGTTTCTAAATACTCCCTGGAGGAGAGCTCCAAGGGCAGCTATTCATCACAGAGACCCTGGCAGCATGGCTCTTTCACGAGGAATATTTACAGCTGCAGTAATCCACAGACTACATTAAGAAACTCTAATCCGATAATGATTAGCTCCCTTTTTTCCTTCTGGTTCTCCGTGGCCACATGCCACTTGGGCACCTACTTCAATCATTGTTTCTGTCTGCAAAAGCCCCTGCATTTCTTCTGCTTCAGTACACCATTATACATGGACAGCACAAGGTCACTACTACCTTAACCATAAATTTTTATTTTTTTCATGAATTTTGTCTCACTGCCAGTCTTGAGCTGGCTCTTGAATTCAGGCTTTTGCATGACAATCTGCATCCTTGAAGTTCAGAATAACACATTTGGCACAGCATCACTTCTTTTCAAAACTTGCTTTAAGAAAAATCTTCACCTTTACCTAATTTTTACATTAGTTCCTTTTCTCAGGTTTCTTTAAATTACTTACTAGATTAGTTGATAACAAACTACCTATAAAAACATATAAGTTTAAGCAAAAAAATCCCCATCGCATTACTCTTCCTTTTTTCTGAGACACACCAAACAGTACACCTGAAAAACTATTCTGCTGCTCTTTTTCAATAACCCTGGTGAAAATCAGGGTGATGGAACAGTCTTCCTCAAAAAAAGCACACTAGTTGTTTGCACACTTATTTTCTTGAGTCTTCTCTTATCAACTCAGCTACAGCATTTACTTAACTCCCATTGAGTTTTATTTATAGAATAATAGTACACAAACTAGTGTTTACTAAGCATGAATATTCTACAGAGGAATTCTCTAGTTCATCGACCTCACTGTCATTAGAAACAGCATTTTGATCTTAATTTTTAATATACACTTATAGAATACCCAAGGGCTTCCTTTTTGTCAGCAACTTACATCAACATTTTGTGTCAATAAATTATTGCGACAACAAAGAAAGAAAAACTGAAGGAAACTTTTCCAACAAGAGCAGTGGTATTCTGCACTGAAGTACCATCTCAAAATTATCAATATATGCTAGACAAACTGTGTGAATACGCTAATGCCAAGGACAGCCTGTTCAAAATAAGAAACTTGTAGGGCTGCAAAGAGAAATTGTGATGAGTCATTCTTACACGGGGTGTAAATCAGTTTACAATTTCTTCAAAGACAGACAGGTTTCTGGGACTACTAAGTTTGGGGAGGACTGGCATTGCAGCAATTCAGACCTATATTTAAATGTCTGTCAGTCCATGCCTGCTGTGTTTAAGTGGGTCTTCAGGGCTCCTAGACCCCCGATTAAGACACAGCCTGGGGGACACGGTGGGAGCAGCACTGGCTCAACAGTCTCCTACTACAGCTCACTTAGACATCGACAGCTGGATTCACTGTCATTGAACAACACAGATCACATGAAAGAAAGGACAAAATCAGTCTGAAAGTTTGAATCAATTATACTTATTTCCCCTTGATTTAATCCACTTCTGATGTCTCTAAAGATATTTGAGGAAACTTCTCAGGAAGAGAAATCTTAGCACAAAACAAGAAAAGCTGATGTGAAAAGTATGAGGCATCCAGAAGGGTTGCCTACATAAAATCAGAACTTGGCATTTGAAAATTGAGTTCATCATTTTTTAATATAATTATTGAATAAAAATCTCTCTAATATGAATTCATATTACTCATGTTACTCATAAGTAAAATTTCAGAACTTAAACACATTCAAAGTGACCTTTATGAGCAGAGTTAGGAATGTTCAACCTGTCTTTCCCAAATTTAAAATAAATTAATTGTTTCAAGTAGGTCAGGTGCATTATGTATAACATTGTCACTGAAGTTTGCTAGTGATTGCTACAGATATCTTTTACATACCTGCATTTAACATAAATTGTTTGTTTCATTCTAAAAGTCACAGTTCTGTAATTCTGATTTCCACATATAGAAACAATTTCAAAATATGAAGCTTAATTTTACTTAATATTCATTTGATAGTTTGATGGACTATGCATTTGAAAGTCAAATGTCAATCCATTTCTTTTATAATCAATTCCATGTTTAAAAAATGTTATAGGCTATTTGTAACAAATTAGAAGAGAAGCCTTCTGCTATCATTCAAAAGGAACAAGTTTATTTCATTAAACATGTCCACCCCACTTTATCTCTTAAAATTCATGTAAGTATACCAGTTGATTTAAACATCCATAGACATTTTGAATACTTGGAACAGGGCCATTCAAAACAAACCGAATGGTATTCATAAACCACATAGGTAACAGCCTTTCATACAGTTTTGTGCTGAATCAATCCCTTTCCACCACATTTAGAAACTAATATCTATTAGGATTACAATCATGATGAAACACTCACTTATATCTGAAAACAAATGGTAACAATTATTTATGCATTCATGCACAAAAATGACAGTAAAACACTTCAGGTTAAATATTCCAAGTGCCACACATCTGTCATGCAACAGTTAGCAGTCAGGTAAGTACAAATGTTAATGTTCTTGCACAAACACTTATGCATGCAGTGTATATTTATAGAAGAAACTGAATATGAAGTGTCACCTCTCTAGATTAGTATTGTGAATAAAATGCATGCATTTTACAATTTTAATACCAATCTACATAAGCCTTTTCTGACTCCAGGAGAATCAATCTAGCACAGGACTGCAAAAGACAAATACGGATATATTGTTTCAGCAATGTATTATTAAATAACACGAATCACTGATTACACAATCATCATAATATTTTTTGTCAGATCTTTCCCACTGAACATTCAGAATTCATTTTGGCCATATTAGAAAAACACTTGCAAGAATAATGTTGATTCCTCTCATGAGTCTCTTCAGTGGTCTAGTCTTGCAGTTCTCAAATTAAGTAATTCACTGACAAAATAGGAATAACAGGGCTAGTCCTTTTGTGTATTTAAGACAGAACTGTTATTTGGATGACCATCAAACAGTTGTAATTTAATTTTTGCACTGTCATGAATACTCATTTTTGGGTGACCAAAGGAAGACTTATGACTGCAGCACTACATTTAGTAGGGTTTACACACAGACAAGAGAATCCTGGAGCATGAACTTTTCATTGTTAAGATAATCACAAGGTAACAAGAGCACCTGTCTGTAACACATATCTATCCAGAGCTGAAAGGTGACTGCGAACACCTACTCTTCTGTAGAGTAAAACATGCTGAGAAGCCAACATCCTCAGCACAGGCCCTTCATAGACCTATTTTGGTCTAGAGTTGCTGTGACATTCAGAAGTGGAACAACAGCTCCACCCCTGGAGATCATGTATTGATGACACTTTTTCAGAAAGGTATCCAGTTTGAGATCTGAGGACACTCTGTACTGGTAAGCAGGAACAACTGAGCGACACGTCAAAACTAAAGACTACAACACTTCTGCTGCACACCCTGTGGTTGGATCAAGGAAGCAGAAGCTCTAAATTTCGAGCAGTGAACTACTCTGCTCCACATTTTCTTTCCTGAGCAATATGCCAACTCTTGTTACACAGTTTTATAGCGTTCCTCAGGATTCACACAACATCTACTTCCATACAGAACTAAATAGATACAATTAACAACAAACAGAAAAGGCTAGCTTTTATTAGCCTGACTTTGTTGTATCACATTTATAGGTTTTGAGAAGTATTTGTATTATCTAGGTTTCTCAATTAGTCTGTTCGTTTCAAGAACCAACTTTTTCAAGGTTATAGGTTGATTTTCAAGGAGTGAAGCCAAAATAAAAAGAAATCTAGAGATCAGATATTTTACATTACTGGGTGTTCTTACAAAGCTAGTATGTGTATTCATTGCATCTCACAGCATATCAAAACAGTACATGAAATACACCTTTTAAATATAATTTCAGGCTAGTTATCAGCCGCCTTTGTTCTGCAGGTACTGTTATCTTTTGAGTCTATTGATAATTGCTTCTGACTTGAATAGACAGTGTCACTGCTGATCAATTCTAGTTGTGACATGTTTGAATTTGGAAGAAAATTCGAAAGAATCTTTCCAGCATAGTGGAAATTGTGTTCACTCAGCTTTAGGTTGAGAAGAAATAACTTAAATAGAGGGTTACATATTGCACAACTGTTCTATTTTATCATAAGGAGAGGAATTAATAAATATACAGGAAGGAAGGTTTTACCATGAGCTTAAAAAAAAAGTACGAATGTACTTGAAGTTCAAAAGAAAGTTAAAGCTTACCTGTGAGGTAGGAAATAAATCTGATTCTTTTTTAATGTAAAAACATAATCCTGTAGTTTTCCCATACAAACACTGTGTTACAAGTGGTCAGTGATATTAATGCCAGTCACGGAAACCAAATCACAAAACTGATTTGAGACAGACAGTGCAGCGAATGCAATAACAAATTGATTCTGTTGTTAAAATCAATGAGATCCCAAAGCAGTTCACAGTCTTAACTGATGTCTAAAGTTGCAGACAGGAAGAAATAATAATAATCACAATGATATCAACTTCAGTGACATCAAAGCAGGATTTTGCTAGATTAGGTAGGATTTAAGCTCAGTGCCTAAGGAGCACTCGAGACCTCAGACACATGTTAAGTCGTGACACAGCGGTTTCAATGTTATAATCACCTGTACTGCAAGATTATCTCCCATTTTGGTATGTTCATAAATGCATTAACACCTCTGCAACAGAAAGCATCTTAAAATGGGAAAAACAGAATAGTAAAATGCATGTGCTTCAACATCCAGGCAAGCAGGGGGGTCACTCAGATACTTTAGAAGCAGTCCACTCACAGCAGTAAGGAAAGCCCCCTTTTGTGTTTTTGTTTCAGTTACTGATTCCAGTAATTTAAGATGACATGTTAAAAAAAGAAACAAGAGAATTGGGAGGCACAAATCTTTGTGCCCATTTGATGGAAAAGTCCACAAAGTTTGTACCCAGCTTTGTCATTTACTGGAAAAAGCTTGATCAGCATTAGATCTCATTTTTTGAATCACCACTAAACAGTTGATGTATATTTAATTTGTTTTCCATTAACACCCAAATAAATTTCCAGTGTACTGCTACCCAGCAAGTCCTTCCCATCTGCTGTTTGTGCATTTAGCTTTGCCTTTCCAGATACAGTGTACAATTGTGTTTATTGTGTTCATCTTGCTGATTTCAGACTGTGTTGCTATTTTACCAAAGTTATTTTATCTTATCTCTCATTTGTCAGGAGCTTCTTCCAACATAAGTGTATTCAGTTCAAATACTACCTACAAACAGACTAAGTGTATTCTGTATTCTACCAGCCAACTTCTCATGAAAATACTGAATAGAGTTGGATCCAGAAATCCCTGGGGGTACAAAATTATCAATTGGCAAACACTTTCACAGTGGTTCTTCATATTCTTCTGAGATCTCCCTAAAATGATTTTATCAAGATTATATCTGCCAAGTCAACTAATTTCATTGCCAGGTAGGAATGTATTGAAGTTGATAGATCTCATACTGCCTCCACCTTGACCACAAAGGAAGTTACAATACAGGTTTGATCCGCCATCTTCTTGAACCGTTGCTGTTGATTTTCATTACCATCCTGTCATTCCCTGTCTACTTCCACAGTGCTAATTTTAGAATAACTCTAAAGTCTTTCTAGAGATGAATACAGAGGCTAACTTTGGACACCATTTCCTTAGTTCTTTCTTCTCCACTTCAGATGAATATTGTTTGCTTTCTTGAATCCTCAGTGACTCTCCCTTATTCTCCTTCTCCTCTCCTACAATCTGTAGCTTATAAAAGAATGATTAACAATTCTAAAATTCCTCCTTGCTTCTTCCCTTCTGTGGAAGCTTTCCTCAAGAATTATCAGTTTAAAGGTTTTATTTAGAAATAGAGTTTAAGTTCTTTTCCTGTTCACATCTCTATTTTCTTCCTGATTTTTTTGGAATTAAATTATTAAAGGGTCTGGTCGTAATTAATTATTTATGCATAAAGACTGTTGTTTTGTTTTTACCAGGCCATTTCTGCATCGTCTGTTTTGTAGCTGTCCCAGCTCCCTTTATATATTTTTTTCCTTTAAACACAGAACTGAAAGTTTTAAGTCAGATGCCTATCTGAGTCAGTATTGACTTAACCTGATTAATTAAAAAAAAAGATATTACCAGGGCTGAAAGGACTGCCTGCTCAAGCACTTCCTGTGATAAAGCCTTGCTTTCAGTTGCCTATAACTTTGCCAAAGCGACTGCATTGAAATAGATCTGCTTCAGGGTGTTTATACACTCACAAATAATTCAACTGTTTCCCAGAACAAGATGAAGAAATATGAATTGTGGTGCTTGTTGTTTTTCTTTGAAAACCCTCTTCTGATCCCTCCTGGTCCCATGCCTAAACAGTCAGAGCACATTTGCAGCCCTAACTCCTGCAGAAATACTTTATTACCACCACTGGGGCAGGAAAGACGCATGGGGTAGATACTGTCCGTCTTAATTTCCCCTATAAATGAGTGTTGAGATTGGCCCAAATTATAAACTCAACAAAAATTCAATTCACAGAATTTCAGTTTGCTTTTATCACCCAGGTCTTCAAATATTTATTAAAGAAATACCTAAAGTATGAGAGCTCAAAGCCAAGCCCAATCACCCTGTACAAGCAGGTGCTGGTTCCACTCTGCCTGGGTAGAAATGGAAGCAAACTGATGCTGAACTCTCCACAACCTGGACAACCACCCAGAGCCACAGGGCTGGAGCATGAAATCCAGAGACACTCAGCATCAATTTTATGACCCTAGACACTAACAAATAAGCAAGAAGTCCCTCAAAAATTCTGTTTGAATTTTGCACTTTTCACCAAACAGCTTGTGTGTCCAAGACAACAAAAAGGTTGGTCAGGCTTATAAGTAAGCCCATTGTATGCTTACATAGGCTGCATCTTCACTGTTTAGTAATAGCTGTTCCTTTTTAATGATGCATTAATGGAAATAAAAGAGTATATCTGCAAAGCCACACATTCTTCCTCTCAGCTCCTGTGCCTTCACAGCAGACCCTCAACAGATACAGCACAGTGGGACAGCATGGATCTCCCTGCCAGGAGGCACACGGATACCTGCATTGTGGTGTACTGACAGTACGTTTACCCAAGACACCTCACTAATTTGTACCCTCTCAGACAGTTGTCAGGTAACATGATTTTACACATTTGTAAGCTAATTCAGAGCCTAAACACAAAATGCTGCATCAGGGAACAGTATGCATATCATAACACTCCCAGCAGGTACTTGGATTAGCAGAAAAATGTTACCACCTTCTTTAGAGTACAACTTCCCTGAAAATTGTGTTTTATTGTGATTTTTCCTTTTCTAAATCACTTTTCTGAAACAGAACTCTTAAAAGGTAACACATAACTATTACATCCTAACAAGGCTCATGCTAACAGTAAAAAAAGAAAATTATTTTGTACACTGACTACTACAACTCACCTGTTGGGATGTGTCAGAATCTTTTAAAGTAGTTTCTCTAACCCTACTAATCTTTGCTGCCCAATTCAGGCTGTTAGTCATATGCTACCAAGGTTTAACAAGCTCCTCCGCATCAACAGAATTATGTCTTGTTCTCAGCAGAATCAGATATAACGAAGTTGCTCATTAAAATAATGAGCTGCTTTAGTAATGAGCCCTGATCTACAGCTCCAGTCTGTGGAATATCTTATTTTCAATTGAAACATAATTAAATTCAATTGAGGTTCCCAAGTTGGGATATCAAAGGCAACCACAAAAATCATACTTAATTATGAAAACCAAATACACCAAGACCTTCAAAGACTCCTGTGTAATACCTATAGTGTCAAAATATTGGTAAATATTACTTAAAAGAAACTAATAATGTCAAAATAGTTCAGTAATAGTCCTTAATTAGTTATAGAACTAGTGTTATAAAACTCAAGCTATTACATTTACATCTAACTGCCTGAGGACAATTGTTTACGTATTTAAAGTTAATGGCTTGAAATTCAGTGGTGTTAAGCTCAAATGATTTCCACTGACACCAGTAGGAACTGAGGGAGTCTACCACTGATAAAATCCAGGTCACTAATTTATGCAGTGTTAAAAAGTACTTTTGGTACCATGTATACAAAGTTAAAAACATTCTAGCCACAGGATGAAAGCAAATATCCAGATATAGGTATCAATGGTATTGTGAGAAGGCACAAGAAAGCTGATGTAAACCAAGTCTGTACCAGTGTCTTTTCATGAGGTCAACCACGTAGCACAGCCAACAAAAGACAGCAATACACATCTGAGAGCCTCTAAGCTGCTCATCACCATCAGCATAGGGAAGTCAAAAGTTCTGAGTGACAATTAATAATATTTAAGGTCAACCCACTCTTACAAGAAATAGCCTGGCCTGTCAAGTTGCAGCTTCTGCTGACTTCCAAACACATCACATCTCCACTGATATCCACCCCCTCGGCAGAATCTCTGACTCCAAGCCTCTTCTGTCCCCCAAGCAGCCGCTCTATTCACAAAAGCACATCCACCATTGCTTGACATTAAATCAATGCTGCAAAGAGTTTGGCCGTTGCTTGGTATGTTTTTGGAGGGAGAATATGGAGGGGAGGGGAGGAGATGCGAGTGTACCCATTGCTTCCTCATATATCCTGTCTCTGTGCAAAATATCAGGCCTTAACATGGCTTTTGGAATGCCTTATATGGTCTATGAACCTAAGAGTAAGAATGAATTAGCATTCCCAGAGATGAAAGCCAAACAAATAAAAACTAATCCCAATAGATCAACCTCTAACATCCAAGTATTTCTACTGGGATAAACAAAGCTGCAAATCAGTTGCATGTGTATTGGTAGATTTTCTATGAAGACATTTATTCACTTCAGGAGAAACAGACTAATGCTATTTTGACATTCAAAGCTCCAGGTGACTGTGAATAGATGGAGTTGTGCTAAGACCAGGAAAAAGCAACATCAGTGGTGTACACAGTGCACTCTGCATCAGAAGGTGCTAATGCAAAAGGACCTATTAGCAGGTTTGGAAGAATCCAGACTTACGATACCTGTTATTGAAATGCAGCCTACAATGTCTACCTGAAACATGAGAGCCTTCAAGTCTCCAGGTACGTCCTAAGCACGTCCAGATTCCCAGAATGGGGAAAGAAGGCCACAAAGTATCCAGAACATGTTCTTGAAATAGCCTTTGACATAAGCAATGCAGAAATTAGAAACAGTCTCAGTCAGTATTCAGCAGCCTCCTGATTTTAAGGTAACTCTGTCCCACTGCAGAAAACGTGATGCAACGCTCCCAAACCGTGGAATAGTTTTACAACAATCATTCCTCAGAGCTGAATAAGGAAAAGATAGAATAATCTTTCTAAATATTCTTGTGAGCAACTGAAAAAAAATGTTGTCTTCAAGCATATTGGTCATTCTTATATCCCACAATGCCTGTATAAACCAGCTAAGGAATATATCCTTGCTAACCTTTGCTAAATAGGCAAAACCAGCAGAAAGACAGGAAAACTGGAACAGTTGCTTACAACTATTTCAATGATTTATTCACTTTTTCCTTACCTTGCAGATTCTCTTGCAAACATTTTAAACCTTGTAATCCTCTTTACATACGAGCATGACAAATGAGCAGGTGTTCGCGTTAATGTACTTTAGTTTTGACAATTTGTACACTTAATTTAAAACAAAAATATTTATCGGAACTATAGAAGACAAGTCACCAATGAACACATCTGAACACCTATTTTGTAGCAGAGATGAATGTAAGATTGTTAACTGTTACTACATACACTGTGTCAAGCTAGCAACACATACACAGTTTGATACTGTGGGCAAAATTGCAAGCACTCCTATACAATTTGCACACTTCAAAAGGGCGTTTTTACTCTCTTACAAAATGTACAGTAATAGAAAATGCAATTTTATCCCTTCTTAATCATCATTTTTCAACCCTCTGCTTTTTAATCATTTGCTTCATTGACCACTTACTCGGTTAATTTCACTGAATTATTATACTGAGCCACAGATTATTGTATTTTATCGGTAAGCTTAGAAAGTTAGCTCATTACAGAACTTCAATAACTTCAAAATAGACTTTCACTTTAGCCAGGAAACCTTATGAAAATGTTCTACAACATTTACCATGGACTAGGTGACAGCCCTTGCTTTTTTTTTGTATCTGAAATATTAAAATTTTCCTAAGTAAAAATCAGTGTATTGTTACCATCACATATATTGGGATATATTCATTACAACATCCAATGCAAAAACCCTCAGATTGTGACATTTATGTATTAAAAACTTGCAAACATGCTCCAAGATTTTAATGTTTTCATGTAGTTCCTTTACTTGCATCAAGCCGTGCCTGGCTTAGCTACAGCCCTGAGTACATCAATTTCTATATATACACTCACCCAACTCCCAGAAAAAGTCTTTGCAGAGAGTTTCCAAGATGCTCACTGACATCAGGGGGAGGGAATGTCAGGGGATAATTCAGGATCCTTTTACTAGTACTGCACAGGGGACCCCAGAGGGAAAACAGAGAAGCAGTGGGAAGCAGATACAGGTTCCCTGAAGTTTTAGGGCAGAAAGAGCAGAGATTAAAGGAATATATGAGCATTACAATAAAGAAAGGAACTTTGGGCAGCTGAAAGAAAACAAAAAATAAAACCAAACAAGGCTTGTGAAGAAAAAAGATCCAGTGAAAGACCTTGGAAGACCATAAAGATTGACAGCCTCTTAGGAAGAGAAAGACAGTTCTCTCTTCTCTTGCAAGGAAGTAAACAGAGCTTTAGGCTTCAGAAGGAAACAATTGTTTATGCTACAGGTAGCAGGGAAAAATGGGGATCTGAAGGGAAAAAAAAAAACAAGGAAAAAATAAACACACAGCAAAAGCATCTTAAAGAACCTTTTCTCTGCAACAGTGAAGCAGCCTCAACAAGGTTTCCAACAGAAAGAGAAGAGCAACATGTGTGGTGGGCAAACTACATGGGAGAAAATAAAAGATCCAGCAACCCTAAGAAACACAGAATGTGTAAACTTCTTTCTTTCCTCCTCCCCTTAGCAATATGGGCATTTGGCAAGAGAACATAAGTGCTGTACCAGTAGGGAAATGGTAACCTGCCAAGAAACAGACTGAGACAATCTTAACAGCTTAAAACCTCCCTTTCGATAAATTGTTTACAACCTCTAAATTGTTTGATTCTTACAAGGGTAATGTAAGCCTTTACAAGTGACCTAGAGAATTTGCTCATCTCCAGATTTACCATAGGAGAGTTTACTAATCATCCCCAATTCATAAACTGCAGTTCCACCCACAGAGGAAGTCACTTTTAGTGTTCAAAAATTTTGCATACAATCATTTGCTGTTACAAGTATGTGATACTAATGATAACCAAATACAGAGGCTACAGAATAACTGCAACTTTAAACACCTGTATGTGTATTTAAAATTTTATGTCATAATATACATCACACACTAACTGGCTGTAATGTATAACTATTAACAAAGGAAAATTCCACCAGATGAGACTTCAAATCGCAGTCACAGTTTATACTGAAATTAAATATTCCAAATGGTGTTAAATAATACATAAAATATTTCTGAGAAAGATATATTTTATTATTAAACAGGATTAGTCAATTTTTAGTTTTGCAAAGCAGATAAGGTGATTGTGGTCTAACAATCAACTCAGTGGTGCGTGGGACAAGGCACAAGTCTCTCAGGCAGATGTTGCTATAGTAAATCAGATAAGACCACTGCCCCCCAGCTCCTCTGCATACCAAAACTCCTTTCTCCAGAGAGTCAGGTTGAGCCTCTGGGTCCCACTGGTAGTGACACAGACTTAGCTAAGGGCCAGTTGGCATCCAGTCTCACCTGACTTAGTCTCTCCTCGCCAAGAATCACCTGGAGTATCAATCTGGTATAAAGAATCCTCTGTTTAGAGGATGGGAGCTCCAACTATAGGGAAGGTCAATGGGCCTGAGTATATCTCTCCTCCCCAAGCAGGGACACCTCCTTGGTAAGATTTGCAACTCCAACCATGCTGGATGCCACCGGAAAATTACAGTAAACTCTAAGTGCTTAATTTTTAGTGCTTAACTTGATTTTGCAGCAAGTGAATTTATCATCAGCAATCTCAAACTTGTAACACTTTTCGTTTTAATAAATTGTTCTATTGATTCAGCTTTGTGAACCTGATCAGTGAATAACAGGCTCTAACAGACAAACACTGGTCCTATCAACCTCATGAAACTACTCAGTGAAAGTCCCTCTTTAGACGCCAACAGGCAAGTTGACTCTGATGGAAGGGCTTCCTTTTCTTAGCCACGTCAGATCCTTCACTCTTTTAATATGACAGCCAGCTCAGAAATCCATGAATTACACTCCAAAGCACAGCATGGACAAGCAAAAAGTTTGGCAGATTTTGAAAAACATCAGCCCTAGGTTGTTTCTGCTTCCAGTGTCTTCAGTGAGAGCACACTCAAGCTAACGCAGAACAGTACTGCACTCCTGACCCCAAAACTTCAGGTACGACATTTTAATTGAGAACTACCCAACACGAATTTCATGGGAGCAGGGCTCTTTTCCAGACACATTAAAAGACAAATTCTGCTTTCATCAGTTACATATCACAATATAAAATGCAATTTCTTTTTAAGAATTTTTAAATCTTTTACAGTCTTTGAAGAATTCTCACATTTATACAAATGTGCAAGCCTTATCACAGACCTGACAAAAGTAATGCAAAACTATCAGCTTTCCAGTAACCAGGAAACTCAATGCCAATCCAATCCTCAAAACTGTAACAATCCTGCAGATTTCAGGTTAGATCTTGAGGAAATGCAGTGTTTCCTTTTCCATAAAACCACAGTAAGTTTCCACATTTACATGCGATTAATCTAACTACATGTTAATAAATAGTTGTTGGAGGAAGGGTCAAACAGGATTAACACTGAAGCAAATTCAGATTTGACTGTGCCAGTTCTATTCAGATTCTTACATGGCATACTGGTATCTTTAAAAACACTCACTAGCAGTGGAATCCTCTTATAAATCCAGAATTAGAGCTAATAATGATAGAGTAGGTTTTAAAAAGACGTCACTAGCACAAGAGATAAGAGTACTCAAAAACCTGAGGGTTCAAACACACATCAGGAGTCCTGACATGAGCTAGAGCCATCCTTTGAAACAGGATGTGATATGAAACAGGATGTGATGTGAATTGTGAGAAGTCATACAGAACCAAGAGAAAAAGCTGTTTGTATCTTGAAAGGCCTGGCAATTCTCTGACTTTTGAAAGTCCCCACTCATTGGCATGCAAGCTTCTTTTTTTTTTTGCTAAAGCATTCAGATCTCTGCAAATCATTATATAACTTCATGCTGCTAATCAATTGCTTGTCAAATATAAAAGCATTCTCAGCAGGATCACATTCTGGCAGGGCTATTCTCCGTTCTTCCCAGCACCTTCTCACTAGATACAGCTCTGCCCTAACAGCAGATACAGAATTTGGAAACCCAAAGGACCCACCAAATGGTAGTAAAATTCAATCACCCCCCAACTCTGTACTGTGCACTGAGATCATATTCTAGCTCGTAAGCATTCCCACAGCAATATAGCAATGTTCACAATTCAGTACCTGCAAATAATTATAAGTAGAGGCCACTTAGCCCAACCCCTGCTGTCATATCTGTGTGGTTTCTAACAGTCCATAGTGGCAGACTTTACCACCTTCCCATGTTCATGCTTCACTATCCTCATTATGGATAGAAGGTTTTCCATAGCATCAAATCTAAGTCTCTCACACGTTAAATTTAATCCCATTACCCTCTGTCTCATCCACAGTGTATGTATCTTATTTCTTTCCATGTTATATGCTTTGGGACTTGGAAATGTGTCTTGCTTTTCTTCCTCCCCCTCTCCCCCTCCCCCAAACTACAGTTCTTTCATGGTTTACAAGAATTCTTGGCCTCATCTGAATTCTCCTTTTCCCCGTTTCTTACAGGAAACGTGATGCTCTGAACCAAATGCAGTCGCATACCACTGCCAGTTAGAGCAAGAATCCTTCATGCATCTTACCCACTACAGAAACACAGAATTGTTTAGGTTGGAAAAGACCATTAAGATCCAGTCCAACTGTAAACCTAACACTGCCAACTCCACCACATCTACATGCCTTTTAAATACATCCAGAGATGGTTATACAACCACTGACATATTACATCATGCAATATCCACGAGGAATTTGGCACTGAATGATTTAAATATCCTCCAAAACAGAGGCTCAAAACTATTCTTAACCAATAACGACAGCAAAATGTTATGGACTACAGATATTATGGCTTGTTGCACTAGTTCACACAGGTTTATATTACAAAGGCTTACCCCATGCTGCTATTCAATTTGCACCTTCTGTTATTTCCAAGACTAGTAATTGTCAATCCACACTAAAAAAGGTTTAGCATTCGAATATAAGGCACATTTGGAGCAGCATGGAGATCTGTTCATCTAGCAAAGAACTAAAAAAATCTTCAAGTGAACCACTCATTCTTGAAGTTAAGCACACATATAAAGAGTTTGTTGCAATGACAGCAGAAAGTATCAAGAGGTAGATGTGCCTCAGTCAGGAGGTTTAGGAATAATAGCAGCTAAGTCACGGTACACTCAGTGGTAAACTTCAACAGGCACAGTGCGCCCATTTACAAACATTGCTAATTATGTCCTACTAATTTGTCAAGTTACTGGAACTATTATGGACAATAAATTCATTGCCTGTCCAATTTTACCTGAGGAAGACAATTCTTCATATTAATTATATTATATATTTATATAACTTAAAATTCATTTATAAATACCATGTCTAGCCACACATCAAAATCAATAATTCCTTTAATAAAATTAGACTTATTTTCCATTCATGTAATATTCTTAGTACATCATTTATTTAGGCCATCTACCTTATGTTGACAAGAAATCCAGAAGTGTACTATTAGGTTTTTTCCTACCAATTAAATTAGCATCGCATGAAGGTAATTAATATATCAATTATGCAATGCTTCTAGAAGCATTTTAAACAATTCAAAAAAAAATATCAACGCCTGCATATTCTGACTTTTTATGCAAACATGTTATGGGAGAGCCTCCTAACAGTCTATCCAGTATAATCCTGCCAGTATACTCCTACTATTCATGAAAAAGGTGGAAGCACAAACAAGAAAGGCACTTTGAAGAAAGGCACAAAAAAAACAAAGAAGGCACTTTGTACAAAGGTACAACAATCAAAAATAACCATCACAACAGCAACTTGTGTAGTTCAACATGACCTACACACATACTGAACCCACCTGTTACTGTTACTGCTGCTCCCTTCCTGCAGCCACAGGGCCATAGCACCAGGCTTTTCATATTCAAGTCATCCATGTAACTCATATAGTTCTGATTTCCTTTTTCAGGTGATAATGGCAAGATGGTAAAAATGTTCTTTGGTGTCTAGTTTAAAAATTATTTCCAAAAACTTAATTTCTCATTATTGTATTTCCTATTTTTGTAAACCCATTCAATGCTTCTTTTTCCTCTCTCCAATTGAACAAATTCAGCTAGAGTGTGATCCCTGGCAGTAGACCTATCCTTCAACAGCTACTCCTTCAAGTCACTGTATAAGTTAAGTAACACCAGGACACAGCTCTTATGTACAAATAAATCCACAAGACCACCCAGTTCACACTGAGAAGGGCAACACTGAAGCCAAAATATGTTTCTCAATAAAATCTACTACAATAAAAGCAAAATAGTCTGTGGTCATTCTCAGCACAAAATAATATAACACAGGCACAGCTATGCAGCAAATATTTTGGAGAGGTTTCCTTTGAAAGAAAGTACATCCCATCCGTACACTGAAGCTACAGCTGCTCTCAAGGCTACCCAGGACAGGCAGCGTGTTGGAGATGTGGAGGATGGACATGAGTCATTTCAGCCAGCACAAGGAAGCAGGAAGGCACTGTTGTCACTGGGACAGACATCCATTTGGGAACCAGATGATACAGAGCACCAACAAGCTACAAGTCATTTCCTGATAGCATCATGGGAAAGAGAAGGTTGAAGGGCCTCTTGCTGATGGCCCTTCACTGCTGTGAGACAGCAAGGCCCAGGTGTCTCCTGCACGTCACCAGCCTCATTTCTAAAGCAAATAAATCTGGAGGAAAATTTCTTAAGGTTTCTGCCCACAGAGAGATATCAAACACACAGGAAAGCAGAGCATCCTAACGCAGTCACTCCAGATAGCTTCCTGAAATCTGGGGAGATTAATCCAGGCTGTGTTGTTCCCATGGATATGGGCTACATGTGCGCTAGTCTATTTTATCTACTTTCTGTCTATACAAGAGTCCCTCTTTCTTTAAAAACATCAGTCATTTGGTTGAGTCCAGTTCTTCTGAGACTAGTGAGTGCTTACTTGTAAGTGCTGATGCTGAGCAATGGCTCCTAGAAAAAAAAAAAAAGAAAACAAAAAACCTCAAACACCACCAGAGTCCTAACCATGGATCTCCAAACAATTTGTGTGACATTGAGTTGAGTAAACAGACCCGCTGCTTTGGTTTCTACTGTTTGGAATATACAGCAATTTCACATCTATTTAATACGTGTTTTCCAATAGTAATAGCACAAATTACTTATTTTATTTAAAGGTATTAGTAGAACACGCCTTACATCTTAAATCATATCCGGCTGGACCTGCACTCAGATCTTAGCTGTGACCACAGAGAATGGGGCTACGGACTTGAGAATATGCTGATGCTCCAGGCAGGACCTTGCCTCACGCAGCCACCTTCCATCCCACAGCATGAGAAAACCCACATGCTGCCTTTGTACCCATGCTTCCACCTACTTGTGTCTAATAAAGGAGTTTCCATGCTGTGACCCTTAGTCTTAAAGAATATTTACCAAGGCTGTAATGCTTATTTGTTATTAGTGCTAATCTGTTATTAGCAATGAAACAACTCCTCATCCAAAACTTAAATTTAACAAAAATAAATAAGCAAAAAATTTTTCTTGACCTGTTGGCAAAATAAAAGCAGTAGGTCTTTTCCCCTGCCACTAGAATAAGTAATAAAGTCATATTCTCCTGATCTTGCCCCTGGGGCTTCAAAATTGCATATCTCACAAGGGAAGACAGCAAAAGATAATGTAATTTTTTGAGACATGGCATGAATTATACATTTGCACAGGATAAGTTTCACTAGACTGACAGAATCAGAAACATCCTCTGAATAATCATTTATTATTTTAAGTACTTATTTATTAAATATTTATATATGGACAGATATCTCATTTTGGGATTTCTCATATAACACTTCCCTCTCATCCCTTCTAAACTTTTTTCATTGAATGCCCTGTAAAAATTTGCTCAAGGCTAATAACATTATCCACACATCCTGGCCATGTTAACCAGAGCTAACACCTACAACTCCGACCTTCTGACAGGAGATACGAAATAAAGCCATTCTTCTGGCACATGAATGTCATGACCTTATTTTGTAGGCTTTCAACATCTCTGCTTATGTTGCAGTTAAAAAACAGGTTCAGGTATTATTCTAACCTCACGAGAACTAATACATGTGAGTAAAAAATTGCTAACATCAGGAACAATGTCATTATTACATAGTTAATAACAAATTATTTACAAACTATTTTAATATATTTGCTATTTTAATGAATCACAGCAGTGTAAAATTAGTTCTAAAGAAATTAAACCAAAAATGTACATATGGCCTATTCAAGCAACCTTACTGTTCATGTGTACTGTGTGATTAAGGAAAAGCAATTAGGAAATCACACCTGAGAAGCACGACCAGAAAACTCTGTCTTGAGGGTAATTAAAGAAAAACAATAGGAAACCACATCTGGAAAGTATTATCAGGAAACTATCTTAATTAAGAAAAAACAGGAGTCTCCTAATAGGAGACCAATCAGCCATTGTAAAGGGGTCAAGTAACCTATGTACAAAGCAGTAAAAACCTCTTGATAACAGATTAGGCAGAGACATCTTTAGAATGTAGAGAAAAACAAAAACCAACAACATGAGTTGTGTGGCAACTAGTGCTTGCTTGGGAAACAGAAAGGAAGATCTGATCACTCTGGTATTCTGCAAAGCTAAATATTTTAGCATTATCTTATCAATGAAAGGAAACATACTACAAAGCCTGTTTATGATTCAGTACCTCATCCTCAAGACCAGGTGGTAATCTGGACACAACATTATTTGTGTAGGGAAGAAAAGTGGGCATAAGCGAAAAGTAGGGCAATAAATATTGCCTTTGAGACAGCTCATTTCACTAACAGGTAAGATTCCTGTTGAAAAAAAAAGCTATTTAAACTAAGGTTTAGATGTGATTTGAGAGACTGTGAATATTATGAGTATATAGTTAATAGCACTTCCCAGAAGTGGAGGGATAATTCTCTTCTAAAGAATTTCTAGGCAAACTCCACAAGTGCTGAATTTGCCACATCTTTGAAATTACTTAAAGAGTACAAATATGTCAAAACTCTCCCTTGCTCCTAACATGACTAGAGTTTAAGTATATAACCAAGAAATTCCCCTGATACTAAAAAGCAAGAGGGGTAACTGTCTTACAGTGTAGGCGCATCTTAATGAAATGAACAACGCTTAGAGCACTCACAGCATTTCAAAGAAAGGGTCTTTCAATATAGCATATTAAATCTAAGTCCCTAGGACCCCTAACTCACACCTTTTCACATATATGCCACATCTATGATCTCCTAGAGTAAAGAGAGACAAGAAAATTTGACTTCAGTGTCACTCAGGGTAGAGGACTGAATCCAGATTATCAGACAGCATTTCAACCGTTAGACCATACTTCATTTTCTCTATATTACAGTTACTGAAAGTGACTGATGAGAAAAGAAACTCCCTCTCTGCAGTTTGAATTGTTTGGCATCTTTATTTTGCAGCATCCTTGTTGTGCTTACTGTTACAAAATCCTGTGGCCCGAGTGAAACATACACACTTTCAGACCCCAGCAAATAACAGCACTTCAAAGACCCTTGTCACGATCCACCCACTAGACTGACCTGCAATACAGAATATGTGGGTTCTTAAAATTCTTCAGTATTTCATTTCCAGCTTATGTTCTGAATAAGTAGCAGTTAAAATTTAAAATACACTACATAAATTTAGTTAGGAAATTACTATAAATGTTCGAAAGCATAAGAAAAGATTCACAGCATAAGCACCTAAAAATACTTCTCATAGAATACGAGACCAGACAAATTCTGGTCTTGTACTGGTAGCCAAAGCTAAATGAGCGCATAATCTGATGCAGCCAGCATGTCTGAAGTTGGCTATGCTTTCCTCAAGTCCTGAAGTTAGCCTCTTGCTGTGCTGCAACTTGGATTCTACCTCCAAATACTAGTGCTCAGTTTCTTCTCATCCACCTGACTAAGGTGCACCTCCCACACAGCCAGCATGCAAACAAGGATGACAAGAAAGCCTGAGAAGGGAGGTGGTGTCCATAATCTACCTGGAGACCCTGTTAAGTTCTTTCCAAATATAGAAGAGGCAGATGGCCTTTTTCCCCCCAGCTCTATATGAAGCAAAACATGATTGGACAAGACAACAGCACGGAACAAACTCAGAATGAGGAACTCCATCTGCATTGAGTCAGAAACACTCCTCTCTGCTCCCTACTTCCTCTCATTTCCATTGTCAGCACACAGCCATCTTAACACCAAATTGTTCACAACACTATGCCATAACACTAAATAAAGGAAGAAAACAGTTTCCACCATGCTGTTTTCTAGCCTAAAAATTACTCAGTATATAGGAGATGTACATCAGGGAAAAAGGAATTTTGCTTAAAGAGGTATAATTTGGATCATTTTCCCCATTTAGCAGGGCAATGGATTCACATAAATGGGCTTAAAAGCTAAGTAGATTCCATATATGTCTCCAGGTTTATAGTCCAAGTCATAAATAAGACAGAAATTTTATGGCAGAACAGTCATGAAGTTATTACTTAGCAATATATAATTTCAGAAAAAAGTGAGTACTATGTGTTTTAGAAGGATACTATTTCAAAACAATCTTTATGCTGTAAGGGATTAGTACATCTGCTGTTCACTGTATTCATTTACTTTCAGAAGTACTGTTTTAACATTCAAAAATATTTTACAATTATTTTTATGCTTATTATATGCGTAAATGTGTCTCTATTTTTAAGTACAAAGCCACGATTTGGGTTAGAACAGCATTGCAAAAGGATTAGTTTTCTTCTAGTTACTTGTTATAGATGTACTCTTAGTGATGTAAATGGAAGCTAAGGCCCATTCTTATTTTTTGTTAATTTTAATTCAAGAAATACCTACAAATTAATTCAAACTGACCCTACTTAATAGATAACTCAACAGCTGTTCTCTCACTCTGTGAAGAATCCTAACAACAAGTAGAAATAATGGAAGACATTTTACGAGACAAAACTGATGGCATAAAAAAAATTGTTCCTCTGCTGCAGTCAAGTACATAACTAATTCTTCAAGAAATATTATCAACTTTCTAATCTATTTTCTACTTCTAAGAAGGTAGAGCTGCTTATACAGTATAGAGTAAAAGTACTCACATAATCCTGCACGGGAAAATTGCACACTATTTATGACTATTTCTATTTTACTATACAGAAAGCATTCTGTAAGCATTGCCAAGTCTCAAGCCTAATCGTTAATATAGGTTAATTTTAAGACCTGGAAATTCCCTTCTATCCTGCCATGGCTCCATAATACGCCAAGTGTCTTGAGGAACAGGCAGAAGGGACAGCATCAGCAGTAGGTTGGAGCTGATCAGACTACAACAGAAAAGTTCTGCTCATTACTCAAGAACAGAAGAGACAATAGTGACCAGAAATGAAGTGAAGCCACCCCCTTACCATCCAAGCATACCTGCTTTATCACTCACTTGGACATTAATTTTAGATAGACAAAAGCACAAAAGACAATGAGGATTCAGCCTTTAGAAAAGTGGGAACAACTTTGTTTGGAAACCTAGTGTATTTCTAATTCCTACTATTATACAACACTGGAAACCTTCTTGCACATGATACATCAGCCAGCAGAAAATAAGCGTTCAAGGAGGAGTCCTTTGCCTGTCTCATGCAGATACCTCATGTATATAAGCAAAAACTTATGTTATGTTCAACTAGTGCAAGAAATAAAATGACAAAACACAAACAGGACGTTAGAGTAGCGTAACCAGGACCAGTAGTTTCTGTAGGTACCAGCAGATAAAAGGGTGATGCCATTGGCTCAGATTTAGTGGTGTTTGAATACCCAGGCGCTCATTTTCAGCTAGCTCAAAGTACTTTTTCTTGAATCTGGGCCATCTCAACCTCAGTCATCCACCTTCCATCACACCCCTGGAAGAGGCACAGCTACTCCACCTCAAATGCATTACTTCTAAGGAGCTGTCATTTTCTTACCAATATCAGCCAGGACAAAAACATATTACTCTGACAGATTAAACTTAACTTTTGAGATATGTACATATGTCAAGAATATGGCAAATCTACCAGTCTCTTCTTGAAAACCACATCATACATGCACTCATGCACTCATGAGTGAACTATAGACAGCTACCTTAATCTTCAGTTGTAATTTAATAAACTGTATTTATTACTAGCATTTAGAAACATTGAGAAAGAAGTGTAGAATAGACTTTCAGTATTTTATTATGAATATGTCACGTTTTCATTAAAGGGAAACTTCAGTCTATTTTTGTCTAAATTACATTTTAGAAAATAAAGTATAACTGAGAAAATAGAGGTTTTGATCTTACCTCAAGTTTAGCTAAGATTGTCTTTCATGTTTCATTTCTTACAGTGCACTGCAAAAGCATGGAATCACCTGAAGTGATAAAGTTGGATTGGAAAGGAGAAAAAAATTTTAGCGCCAAAGGTCTTATCTCCTCTTACATTTGCCAATGTGGATGCACACAAAAAAAGTTACCTTTTTCTCTAAAGCCCATGCATTTTCCTTATAACCATGTAAAACAGCTTGCTGTGACCCATGTCAGAAATCAGACTATTCAGCAGCAAATTTAATATAAAAAAAGGTTTCTGACATGTTTTCTACTTTTATGACACGGTATTTGAGCTTTTAGATGAAAAATTAAACTCAGAATACTGATGCTCATAGGATCAATAATTAACAATTTATTGATTACATCATTCCTTTTCCCTTGGAAACAGGTACTGTTCAAATCAGCCAAACAAACCTGTGCTGTGAATCTCTCCCCTTACGAGTGTTACTTCCTCCAACTCTCTAAAATAGACTTGCTGCTTGCCAGCTTAAAGGCCTTTGACAGAGGCTCAGCAGACACCAACTCCCATTCCCAGGGAGATAAGGCAGTGCTGGCCCTCTGTTGCAACCTCTCCCTAGCGCAGTGATAATAGCAAGAGCCACAAAGCACTCATGACGTTGTGGGCCAGTCTTCAGGCAGAAAACTGAGCCCATAATCATCCAGTATAACATGACCTATTATGTATGTTGTGTATGAACACATTTCTACAACAGCAACCAAATACACTGTCCCAGAAGAGGAACCAGTGTCTTGGCAGGACAGAGCAAGGAGTAAAGGTGCCTTGAGAACGTGACACGCTGTATTTGAACAGGTTTCATTACCCGCATCAAGCACTCAATCACTGCTGGAGAAGCACTGCCCACCCTGACCCTAGACTACAGCCTCACCCCACTCCTTTCCCATTTTTTCCCTGATTGAGGAAGAAAATACTAGTCATGCTGAAGTTGAGAAAACTAGTAAAATATAAGATAAAATAAGTTTGTTCCAATAATATAAAAATTTTAAGCTGTAATACCTGGATTCAAATAAAACAATACTACATCTTTCGTCCTCTTCAAGCATTCTCCCAAAACATCTCTCAAGATGAGAAAATTAAAGTTTGACAACGACTATTTCACTTCTTGCCTGACTCCTCCATCACTTTAATTCCTGCTTACCCAAGCTGCTCCAGTAAGCTCCAAGTACATAAGACTGCTATAAGGAAGCACAAGCCATTTCTTTCAGCTAGGAAATAACACAGTACAAACTGGCATTTCCCTCAATTTTATTTATGCTTTTTGCATCCCCTTGAATTAAATTTTCAGCTAAACCAGTTATCAGCTTAAAATAATGAGCTGATAATGAATTACAAAAAATGCACAATCAGAACCATTATACTGCACTCAGAACTCCTGTTCTTCCTCAAATCCTGAAGACTGGCCTTAATGTTCAAATGCCTCCCTGTGACTAATTACGAATGTTCTGACAGAAAATCAGATGTATTATGTTTCAGTATTCTTGCTTCTAAATAGCTTTCAAGTGTTTGGGCTACACACTGGTGTTGAATTTGAATGTGCTAAATTAGGCCATGCAAAGGGAAAGACAAATATCCGTAACGCATTGACATTCTCAGTCTAGATGCATAAAAAGCTACATCAGGAAAAAAAAAAACACAAAACACAAGATAGGTCTGGGCACAGGGCATAGAAAATGCAGAATTTTGGCAGAAAAACATATTAACTCAAGCAGATAAGTGCTCTGAAAAGGCTGAACTGACCAACATTAAGTTGCTCTTGCAGTCCCTGTCCGCCCACTCCATCACACCACTTTCCCATCAGCTCAGGCCCCATATTCCTCTCCATCAACCACCACATTCTCCTGAATACCTCATAGCACACATCTCAATTCCAATGCCCAAGGTAGACACGCTTCAGACACGAAACTAAGTACCAGGATCTGGGTGATAAATGGGAGTAGAAAACTTCCCAGTAAGGCTGACAAGTACAGAAATATCAAGAGGACAACTAGAAGACACAGCCCCCCCTAAAGAATGAAGACAAGCATATCCTAATGCATAAAGTTCTTCAAATCAAACTGTAAAATAAGGGTGCTCTGGAATAAAAGGAATACAAAAGTTCAAGTCATTGAATCAGTAGTGACTCATACAGATTTTGCTTATACATTCTAGCTATGATTCTTATCACATTTATAATTAAAATATTCAGGTTAACTGGAGGAATAAAGAGGAATAAAGATTGGTACTCTTGTATGTATAGATATCTACCTTTTAATTATCCTACTCAACATGTTTAAGGGATCCGGTCAATTTGTAGATTTACTCAAATGATGCTCTTGGTCCTTTAATCTCACCGTAATAGTTGGTACTGTTCAAGAGATTTGAAATGCATGGTAACATTTACAATATGTCAAGTTTCCAGGGGCTGTTAGAGACTGCAATATATGCTTTTAATTTACTTTTAAATGCAATATTTTCTGGATTGTTTTGAGAAATTTCTGCTTCAGAAATCAACATCTTTTCATCTGTTTGCTTGTTTTAGACAATAATGATTAATTTAGGCTTGCTTGTTACTATTGAAATTCAAGCAGAATTCAGATCATGTTTAGCCCATCGCCTGGAGTTTCACAGGCTGTTTGTACACCCTGCTGGAGAAAGGTGGCCAGTGCACTCTTTCAGGGAAACCCTAGAAAATAAGCAGCAGTCCTGTTAATAAACAGAATATTGAGTATGATGCAAACCACAGAGTGAAGCAAAATAACAAGAGTCAGACATGCACTATCAGACCTTCAGTATCACACCTTTAATATCCAAACTGTGGTGGACCAATTGATGTGAAATGAGGCCCAAAGTCTGTGAAGTTAAAAAAAAAAAAGTGTAATGTCTCGAGAAAGCAGTATCAGAGTCTACGAAGACAGTGACATTAATTTAAAAACATGCATAACTGTCATCCTTTAACTCCTTCTTTCTTACACCTCCTACAAAGGCTGCTAAAAATGTGCTCCTCAGTATGCAGCAAGCATGAAGTTTTTGCCATATCGCCAGTACAGGCATTTATCTTTCTTCATCTTTGTAGTCTGTTGCTTCACTTTCTCAAAAGCCACAGAACATGCATATTACATATACTTATGTCAGTAAAATAATCTACCAGTATGTTCCCTGAAAACAGAGGCCTTATATAACTGAATTCCTGTAAAACTAAAAATTAATACTAACGGAAGTTTCAGGTAATTAGTCCCTCAGGTCAGTTTTCATTCAAACTGAGTTACAGAACATTTATTGTTCATTACAAGAGAAATACAAAGACAGTTTCAAATTGAAAACACTTTCCTATACTTTTCCATAAAAATACACATCACAATGTATTCTGTAATGGCAATTTTCATTAGTTCTTACACCACTCTACATGGAGGATAAGAGGAATTAAGGTGGTTTTCATTTACGTAATTCTTAATATTTTAAACAAACTCACTCTTGTCCTGATATATATTTTATACTATCATAAGGTTGAAATTATATGCCTCATTTAGTTTACTCAAAGTGAAGCTTAAACAAATCCTCATATTATGAGAATTGTTTCATAACAACAAACATTTTTTAATAATTCCATGTTCATATTATATCCTTAAACTTCACCTGCAGTATTACATATCTAATACAGATATTGTAGTTCACTGTTCTTTATTTTTATCCTGTAACACAAGAGCCCTCAAATTTCAGTTTACTGGAACATCACACCACAAGGTAACAATTCCTTTTCAACATTCCAGTACAGAGTTTCCTGTTCCACCTGTTCTTAAAAATATAGTAGCAGCTTAAAAATCAGACCCAAGTTCTGTATACAGATATTGTGCATGCGATGTTCATCAGTTATTTTGTACTTAACCCAACCCTTACTCAATCAAACCTGGCAATGAGTTTCCCATCTTCTGTAGGAAGGAGCAGATGAAATGCTCCTGCTGAAAAGCTGCATCTTAAGTTTACTCTTTACTATAGATGAGGAAATCAACATACAAATTCATCCTTGGGCTCCAAAAAAACAGGAGAATAGAATTCTGTAGCGCCACTACTAATGGAAATACTTGTTCAATGATCCCTACAGCCCAGTTCTGGGGATTGCTAAATAAATATTACTATAAATACATATTCTGATTATGTTTTTTTCTTGACCATCAGTGCTGACAGATTGTAAGCTTTTCCATGGTATAAATCACTAAGTTATCGTGGGGAGACATTTTAAAAAGATGGAATTTTACTTGCAAGTCCTTAATAAAGATTCACTACATGGCAGCATGGCTGTTAATCCAACCAGTTTCAGTCAATATAACCACAGAAGAAACTCCACTCTGGCAGCTGTCTCTCACTCAGCCACCACATGTTAAATCTTTCTTACTTCACATGGATAAACCTTTCACATAAGTCAACATAACTTACGAGTAAAGATTTTTTGATGTTTCAAATATGAGCTACTATGAAAAAAAATTTAAAATCACTTTTGCATACAATCTTACACTTTTCACCGCTTATCTCTCTGCTTACATATACGTATGCTTCATAGAATGGGTGGTGCTTTAAGTAGAATATTCATCAAGGACAGATGATTTTCCAGGTTTTTATACATTCAAGCCATAAAAGAATGAAATTACAAATTGAAAAGAAGAAATATTCCCTCCCCCCAAACATCACCACATGGTTGCTCTTACATGGCTAAGACAAATTGAAAAGTGATTTTTACTCTACTTGATTTTCTTTAAATAGGCTTTAAAATAAAAAGGAGAAAAATTGAAGAGACACATATTATTATTTTTTCAAGCTGTAATAAAATCTAGAGGTAGCTTAAAATGAAGATCTATGAGGAAATGGCTAAATAACATCAAAAACACCGAGAGCCAATTCCCATTCACCATAGCTCAATTGGTGGAACTTAACACAGAACTTCTCAGTCCTCACAAATTGATAGATTAATACATTTCACAAAATTATTTTTATAGTAGAGAACATTGCCATATCTGAAGTCATAAGATAGTCTATGAAAAGAAACACTTTTCTACAAATTGAATATTTCATCTCACTTTTGTGATGGCTCTTAACGTAGGAAAAGTGAGCAAGAACTCCTCTAAGTCTTGGCACAATTCTGCAGAAAAGAGCCTATCATTAAAACATCGCAAAAGACAAACTGCTAACAGGATTCCAATAGGATTTATAACAAGAGTTGAAGTAAACACTGACAAAGCTGTTACCTGGTCTGCTATCTCTTTTGCTTTTAATGCAATATAATAACAACTGGCGTTACAACACAACACTTTTTAGAAACAAACTGAAAATTAGAGACACAAACCTAAAATACTAAAATCATAGATGACTTTCTAAACTAATCTCAACAAAATATTAATTTTATTCTTCCTGAATTAATGCTCACGAAAATTTCCTGGCATAGGAATTTTTCTGATTGAAGATGGCTATCTTTTTCTTTCTGCAAACAGAATAAGCTGCCCTTGAGGCTTGGAGTCATTAGAAACAAACATCTTAATCTCTTATCCTACTTCCATTCACAGTAAACTCGGTTCATGTGTTATTATTAGATCTGCCAGTTGCATAGAATCCTCTACAATAAGATCACAATGTCTCTAAAAATAGTCACATTGCCAAAAATGCCACCGATGTTATCCAAGCTTCTGCAAATTTGACACATACAAACACAAACGGGAGGCTGAGTTATATTTACAGACAGCAGACTGAGTACTGGTAATTCTATTTGCACCATGATTTCCCACAACCATCTCAAAATCTGGAAAAAACACGTGTGTGCTCTTCCAAGCGTACCATCTGCACTGAAAGTTGCGTCAGAGGAACTTATGTGGGTACTGTGAGATTGCATAGGTGACGCCTTTATCCAGCAGAACCACTGGCTATATGGGAAAAAGCCCCTCAAAAACATGCAGAGCTCACTTTGCACGCCCTCTAAGAGCCTACCCACTTCTTAATGGATGAGATACCTTTTTACCCATATGATTAAAAATGTAATGGCTACCAGTACATTTGGGTGCGCTTTATAAATGGTTAATCCCTTCCCTGCCAGAAATGAATTAACACCAGCTTTCTCAAATAATCAGGTTTCTCAACATTACCTGTACATTTATTTGTCGTCAGAATTTCTTTCACAACTTCATTTAGACAGGCACTTTGTCAAATCCATCCTATCCTTCACAACCTACAAAACAGTTGCCCTCCCTCTGTTGGCCTTGATCCACAGTAATATGCCGAAAATAGAGATCCATTTTTCTTGCCAGACAGGGTGGATGGTTATCTGAAGTGAAAAGTTTCATTTCCCAGCATCTTTCATTGAAACTATCGCCTGATAATTATACGGAATAGGAAGTAACCATTCATCAAATCCATAATGTATCAATTTATCATGACTATTCTCTCCTTCATGTGAAACATGAGAACCAAAACGAATCAGTCAAACCAAACTCCATCACATCAAGCCTTAAAAAAATCAAATGCATTTTCTTCCTATGGCAAAATGATTGAGGCTCTTTAAGTGTTAAAATCTCTTCTGTCATTACAGGAGACAAAAATAATCTCATCCTAAAAATTTAAGCCAGTATAAATTTACTGGCAATTTAAAATCAGTAGATGTTATCTGACTCTTAAGTGTGGGTAACAAATAAGATGTCTTTCATTCCTATGCTACCACAAATAATTTAGTTTAAAGTAGCATTTAAAAGGGAAAACCTGGCATTCCACAAACAAATGCATCTAAATGGACCTTATTATCTGAAAATATATAGACATACATTTGCTTTGGCAATATCTAACCTTCAGCATCTCCTCAACATAAAATCATCATAAATGAATTAGTGAATTTGTCACTTCTGGCTGGCCTAACATCACTTGACTCATACAATTACATCTTAGACCAGCTAAGAGAATTAAAGTATATTTTCTACTGTCTTTATTCTCTATTGTTGCCTATTGGAATGATGTTCACAGAATATTTGTCATTGTGTACAACAGGTGCCAAAGTGTGCATAAAGTTGTCACTCGTTTTTCTGATCAGTCAAGTCCTTACAAGGAAGACCACTTAAATTATGTGCATAATTCAGTACAAGATTAAGCCATCTGGCAGTATCTGAAATAAAGATCTATGGGGCAATTTGGTCTTCACAGGACTGGATTTCCACACAAGCAAGTGCAGGAGAAGCAGGCAGAGCGTACAGGTCATCCCTGCTGTGACCCAATTTGCTGCCTACCAGGAAGAGTTCATATTGGTTAAACAGCTCCCATACCTCTGAGCATAGACTTTTGTGAGTAACTGTCTCCATCCTGTCCTTTTCCATGACTGCAAAGAGACTGGAAAGTGGTAGAAGTGCAGAGATGCACATGCATCTGCCCTACAACCTTCCCACTCTGTTTTCTGTCACAGGACTGTGCAGAAACCACCAAAGCTCACCCTGGCAAAAAAGGAGGCAAGACAGATTTTAAATTGATTTGGAACACAGAGGTACATAACCTCAAATCCTTCCCAGATTTACATAAGCAGAGAAAACAGTGGCAAGTATTATATATGTTGGAACTACCTCTCACTCATAAGCACAAATTTAGTCCAATGAATTCCCAATAGTGAAGTAATTTGTCAGATTGTTTTTGCCTTATTTTTAGATAACCATTTACATCAAGATGTGTGTTAAATGTCTAACACGGAGCCAAGAGGAATGGTGGACAGAATCTCAATAGCAAAGTAGAGATTTCATACTTTGAGAAACAGTAACAATTCTTTTTCTCTGGCTACTGGGTAAGAAAAAATTCTTTCTGTGCTCCTCCAGTTTTCTGTGATCATGCAGTTCCCACATGAAGGGGGCCTTATCCCAAAATCACCAAGCCTAGTAGCAAACTAGCTGCATGTACTTTGTCTTACACAATTTTACTATGTGCTTCCAACAAGTAAATTCACCGAGGAAGAACAGGTGCAGCTGAGCAGCAGAGGCACACAACCCTGCACAGCAAACTGCATTGGAGGGCTCCACTCTCAAACATATGGGCCAAATCTCCCTGCTCTCTTCTCACTGTGGAGGTGGGGAATCTCTTTCCAGGTCTTTCAGACATTTTACTGAACTTCATATCCACTCTCTTAGATTCAGGTCTTAACATTTGAACTCCTGTTTCCCTCTGGGTGTGACATTTCTGTTAGTTTAATAAGCTATTAAGTGGCTTTTAAAAAAACACCATGAGAGCAAGCTCCTTTCCCCAGGTACCCCATTAGTGGTTCTATACCTGAATCTACCTGAAAGACACTGGGATAGAGATTCTCAATTTTCTGATGTTAATTCTTTCAATTAAAACATGCAGCTTCCCATGTCTTCCCCCCCTTCAGGACAAAACATTCCTGGCCTGCTACGACCTAAATTATTTTTTCATGCAAAGTACAGTACTCAACCTGCTGTAGAATTTCTTCCCAAACTCTTGTTACTAAGTTATAGAAAAAAGTTTAAGAAAGCAGAATTAATCAGTAGTGCTTGTGTAGGACATCATCCAAAACTGATCTCAAATTCCTTTACTTTCAGGGCTTTGTTGTGCCCCTCTAATCCCCCAGTGTAAAGCGGCAAATGTTGAGATTCTGATCTTTTTGTACAATTAAAAATTAATGACAATAATTCAGGAATCATCTTTATTTTTGCCCAAGGCCTTTTTTAGTCAATTTACATTTTAAGTATTCAATAAATTATTAGAATACATATTTTATAGTGGTTCATCTTATAAAAGCAATTATTACAGAGATAAATAATATAGTTCAATATATTAATACTTTTTAATAAAAGGAATACTGTGGTACAGTATTTGCTGCAATAAAATTTTAGATTTATTTTCCAAATATAACTATATTACATATAAAGACACACACAGAAGCAATTACTTAATTGAGTAGATCTAGTGATTGATTACATAGAAGTAAAGGGTTTCACTAAGTGCTAAAGCAAAAATATTGTTCCTTTCCTCTGATCTTCTAGACCCACTGCTAATGTGCAATCTCAACAGGGATACAAAGAGGAGGAAAAAACAAGAGGAGGTCATACTGATAAACTTTTTGTGTAATAGGTAAGTCTACACTAACATTTTAGTTCAGGCTGAGAGTGCATTTTGTGAGGATCCTGTTTCCACCTACCTGGTTCACAAAGTTGGGGTTGCAGCACCAAGTATGCACGCTGGCAAACTCCAGGGGCATTCCAAAGGCATACATCAGGCTGATGATGGGTACTCAGTCCCACAGCCAGGCCGCAGCCAAGGTTCACAAAAGGTGTCCCATAAAGACACCAGACACCCACACTCTTCCCACCTGAAGGACCCACACAGCTGCATCACTTCTTCAGGAAAGCACTGCCAGAGCCACTGGCATTAAGTACACCAGGACAAACCCCATTCCTCCTTCATGTCTCTCCTTGAATTGCATCACAGCTTCACAACTCTTAACTCTCTCCTAAACACAACCATTAAATTCAGTGTCCAGACACAAACAGTATAAGATCTGTGCTTTGTACCTATCTCCCTAGAGAATACATTGGAGATAAGTCTATTACTGCCAGGAATGCTGCAACTAAATCAAACAAGTTCAAGACAGCATCACCTCCAATTTCCCACAGGCCTTTTCTTTTTAGCCTAAGTCCTCCTCTCTGCCCTTTCTTTCATTTTCTGGTTGTCCTTCCTACTTACTGCGCATTAAATAATTTCCGCTCCCTCTGGCCTCCACCCACGAGTCACTCAGACACAAGGCAGAGTATTTACTGTCACTTACCTAAATGTTTGAGTCCCAGCAGTGCATATGTTGTCTTACCATGTGCTACTTCACTGTGGCAGTGATGCCCTTAACAGCATCAAGATTTACAAAGTTAAAGAACAGCAAATTCTATTCTTATTACAGCCCATAGTGTCCTTTTAAAAACAACTCCTGCTTCAACATCTTAACTTGGCGTTAAAATTTCATTTGTGTAATTAAGGCTAACGAACCTACTGTTCTTGTGAAAAAGACTGGTTTGTAATACGTGCAAAGGTGGGACAGATGATTGATCACTCTGCCACAATCCTGGCTAGATATAAAGCCCGAGATCAGTTAAATCTGAAGTATTAGGTGGAGTCTCTCCCATTTCTTGCTCTGTGACTGTGTTTGGTAACAGTGGATCTCAGTCCCCTAAATCTAAATGCCCCCCTTTCTCCTTACCCCAAACCAACACAACCCTAGTGATGCTCAGCTAAGAGGTTTGTTAAGCAACTGAAATGGACATTTTAGGTAACAGTTTGTTATGAAAAAGTAAAGTACCAGCATACATTTTTATTTGTCAAGATTGCTTTGAAAAACCGAAGTGATAATTGCCATCAAGGGAGACACAGCACAAGATCTGGGAATTGGGACATCTCTGCCAGCTTAGAAAAAAAAAATTAAAGTAGAAGCAAAAATAAAAGCAGCTAATACTATAATTCAATTAAGACTTTTCTTAAAGCAAAATAATTCATTACATAGTCAAATATATTTGATCATTTATTCAAGACAAATTATGAGTATATAAGCAAGAGAGCAGCGGGGTGAATTTCCCTTTACTTCAAAATGTCAACATTTGAAGGTCTTCTTTCATACTTAATGAACAACTATACACTTACAGTAAAAAATGGGTCACTATACATTAAGCGAGCCTCCTAGGAGGAAAAAAGTAAAGTCTTCAAGGGAAGTTCACTCTGAATAAACTTTCATTTCACCAACTACTTGCAGTTACAAGAATGAGAGTAATCTTTAACTCTCAACTCACATGAACTTATTTTTGCAATAAATCTGCAAAAACATAAGATATAAGCACCTTAGTATTGCAGTTGCACATAGCACAAAAAGCAGTTGAGCCTTCAGCATACATTACTTTATGTTACTTTCTACCAGTAGAGTGAGGACGAACACAAGATACATAGGTCCTGTTTGCCTCTTCGCTGTAGAAATCATAGAATCAGTTGGAAAAGACCTTTGAGATCACCAAGTCCAACCATACCTATTCACTACTAAACCATATCCCTAAGCGCTTCATCGACCTGCCTGTTGAATGTCTCCAGGGATGGAGACTCAACGACCTCTCTGGGCAGCCTGTTCGAGTGCCTGACCACCCTTTCAGCCAAGAAATTTTTCCTAAGGTCCAATCTTAACCTTCCCTGGTGCAGCTTGAGGCCACTACCTCTCATCCTATCACCTGGGAGAACAGACCAACACCCACCTCACTACAACCTCCTTTCAGGGAGTTGTAGACAGCAATAAGGTCTCCCCTCAGCCTCCTTTTCTTTAGGCTAAACAACCCCAGCATGAAGTACTCAAAATGCTAATCTCCCAACTGCCTCTGGACTGAAGTCATCTTTCCAGGTTTGGATGCAGGAAGCAAAACTACTAGCAACTATCTAAAAACACATTACTCTTCCAGATACAAAAATGGTATGCAAAAAGAACACCTAAATACCTAAAATAGACATACCATAGTGTACTACACTTATCATAAAAGCTTAAAAAAGCCCAAATATCATTACTCTTTTGCCTAGGTGTTTTTTGCAGTGTTGTTTCACACTACGAAGCAGTGTTAGCAGATGGCAGCAGAGAGCCCTCCTGCAGACCCAGCAGGACTGTACCATCCTCAGTCAGCTCTGAAATCCATCTTCAGGGCTGCCAGGAAGCAGCGTGCAAGGGCATGGATTTACATCACATCAACTGGCTCTATAGAGTGCAGATTATTGGCTCAATCTACCAAGTGAGTTATTTACATGAAGGGATGTGTCATTTTTACAGCTCTTTTTCATTGGCCATTTAGAGTAAATACCTTTATTCACATTATTGGTGCTTTGGCATTCAAGAATAAGTTTGATAGGTCTAAAAGATGCATGAGTGAAAAATTAACAGCTCCTGCAGTTTCAAGTCCAAAGGAATCTGCTTTAGGTACTGTTTTCACTTTCCTACATTAGGGAGGCACTGGACACTAGTATACGAGTTGGCTACTTTTGCCCAAAGCACTCAAAATGCAGAACTACACTGCCTTAAATTAGAAAGTGTTAAATTGTGGCAATTTGAAGTCAACCAAATGGCACTGATTTCAAGGAACATTTAAGCACATATTCTGCCTTGAGTTAAAGTGCTCTACTTATGTTCAAATAAGCTCTCTTAAACTGAATGAAGTACAAGTTCAAGTGATTTACTGACCTGAAGCTTGAACAGCCACAAAACTTGGAATAGCATGTCCATAGGGATTTAAGCATTCAAATCACGGGAAGCTTTAGATCTTTATAGGACACTTACTGGCTTCTAAACACTACTATACTGAAAGCCTATGGTAACCTTCTTAGCAGAGCACCATGCTGTTTTAAACTTTGGCAGATACAGAGCCCTAGTACAGGAGAATTCCATTTTGTGTTCTCTAATAGGATTCATACCATTCTTTTGCAGATTGTGTTTTGGTTAGGTGGTTTATTTCTTATATCCTTCAGTAACCTAACTTATACATCTTTTTTACCTTTTGGCAACTTCCTCATATTTATATATGCTAGAGTAAAACCGAAAACTCTTAAAAATACACATCACTAATTGCATAGGTGCTTAATTTACAAACATTTAAAAGGCAAGCTTTAAACATTCTAAGGATTTTCTCAGTCATTTCACTGTTAGCCTTCACTAACTCATCTAAAATATTACTTTTCCAGCCCATACAAGTAATTAATTTTTGATACTGGATCTTTTCCCCAACTTCAATCCTCAATGCATGATTTTGAGCAGCCTATGTGAGGCTGTTTCTTTAAGAGCAATAGCAAGCTGACAAACATCTAGAATTACAACTATGAATTTAATAAAAAATTAGAAGTTTGTAAACACTAATGAGTCACAGTTTAAAGTAACCTCTGGGACACTGGAACAGTTTTCCAAAGGCAAGTTTGGAATATTTTTATAACAGGACTATTTGTACCTTTCTCTTGAACACAGTGTTGCTCACAACAGGCACTGGTCAAACACATGATTAGATTTGGTACAGCCCAGGCCAATACCAAATCTCCTATTCAAAACATTCATCTAAAGTGTACTTCACTTTCAGATATCTTACATTGCAAGGTCTTCCAAACTGATGTTGGAACCCAACCACACTGGTCTACTGATATGATTAGAAACCTTTGTCTTCTGGTAATGTGTACCTTCCCTTTCTCTCACGGAGCCTACTGGCATTATGTGGACTTGTCATAATTCCCCTTAAACAAAGCCCACTTGAAAGACTTTTGTGCCACTAACACCAACTCAGGCTGATTCAGCCACAATGAAGTTTTGAATGCAATACACCATTAATAGTTAATGTTGTTCAAGACTGAGTTAAATCTGTTCTAGTCTGGTAAAAAGTAATACAATTGCAGGCAAAGTTTAATTTTCATTTGGGAAGAACGGTGCAGTCATGAAAATATTCCACACAAACTATAATTAGGTGATATTGTGTAAGTCAAGCTACTCATGGAATTATTTAGCAAAGCCCACGGATTTTATTTAAGCCTTATGATTACTTATTAGATTGCTTAATTAGCCATGAGTATTAAGTCTAATATTGATTCAGTTTTACACCCCCTAACAATTTTTTTCAATCAAAAATACTTCCCAATGCATTTTCATTTAATCAAAGAAAAAATTAACCACAAATACTCTACCTATAATCCATCTGTCCAATATTAATAAGACTAACACTGGAACATGGTTTTCCAGAAGAACCATCCTGCATTTTAATAAGTTTAAGAGTTTCAACAACTTTATTCTTGTGAATATTTATATTATGTTAAGTGAACATGGAATTTTTCCCAGTAAGGTGGATTTAATTGCCATGATAAAGGTGCGGCACATACTGAGTCTGAGACATTCAGTTAAGAGCCAAACACTCTAAACAGACAATGAATCGAAGCCATTATGATTAAAGTCAAGACAGTTTGTCCTGTTGTTGGATATAGACATATAAAAGACACATTTTTATGTAGTGTATTCATAGTAACTGATTTCACACACCTTTTTAATATGAATAAGTTTTAGTGTATGTATATCTAATAGAATGTGCATACCACCATTGGTTAGAATACAGAAAAATATGTGAAAATCAAAATAATTTTTGTACAGAGGTTGTGAGATTGACTTCATACCTACTCTGCTGAAAAAGAATTCCATTTGAATCTGAACTCCAATTTGCAATGCATAAACTATGGTTATTGATTAGTGTTGTGTCATTTGTTACTTTTATAGAACCTACCACATTTCTAGGCTATAAAAGACCTTAAAATTATGCAGCAATGTTATCATTATTTTTCTTTTGCAATGTTTAGATTGCATTCAGCAGCACAAAACAGGGCTGATTTATAAACAGAATTAATAATCACATTCCTCAACAGTGTGTGTCTATGGAAGCTTCATTTACTTCATGATTCTAAACGCTATATTCAAAACAAATATTTGATCAAATTAAATTCAGAACTTCTCATTGCACTGGACTGGTGCAACTAACTGCAGAGACTGCTGGAAGAGCATAACTTTCCAGCAACTATTTCAACAGCAGTGCACTGCTGCCAGCAACTGGCAACCAAATTTCATTTACAAACAGATTCTCAATCAGAAGGTACAAGCTGCCACCAATGAAAGTCTGTATAGCAGGTTCTGAATCTGAGAGTTTTTAAAACAAATTCCTAAAGAAAACTATCCCTTAGTAGTCAATTTACAATTCAGTCACTAAATAAAGACTGCATATTTATTTCCTTCAGAGCTGCTTTGATGGTTCAGTAATCTCAGACATATGAGCCTTTTTTCAATTCATTAATATCACAGAAGATCATTTTTCTGGAAAGAATCCTTTCGATTCTAATAAAGATGACACCACTGAGGCTCTAGACAAGTAATGAAGTCTATTAGGAACAACTGTTACCTACAGAGTTCAACAGAAACTTGTAGGGCTGCCAGATCTCCATATCTGACTGCAACCCCCACAGAAAAGGAATCATAATCTGTTTAATAGCACACTTCCTTCCCCTGCAAAAGTCATAACAGTTATAAATACCTAGCGTATATTCACAGGCCTCTCTGCAAGTTGATACAGCTTGGTTTGGGGTGATTTATATTTCTTTCTGGTAGCAAGTTACTCCTACAAACTGCACAGCACACCTCTGTGCCTAGGAAGCACTTCATGATGCACAGGGCTGGTATGCAGCTAATTTTGGGCATCCCTAATTGAAAGCATGGACAAGTGCAGCCATTAAACTGTTTTCCTTGAAAACAAACTGTTTCTCTCATTTTTTATTTTAAATTACACATAGCACAACAAGAAAGTAAAGTCAGCAGCAAAAGTATCTGATGCTCAGAAAGGCACCATTTTGACACCAAAAATACTTCGATTGTCTTCACACACTAACAAGGTTAATTACTAAATCACCTTACTCAATTACCAAATTTAGAAAGGAAGAAAAGTGGCTCCATACAGATGAAAGTGATAAGCCCTAATAATGCACATCCAACAGCAGGAGGTATCTCCTGAGCATGGGAAGATTAGACCACAATTCTCCAAAGACATCACACACTAGACACTTTCCAGCATGATAGCATGATTTTCTTAGAATAAAAATGTTTAGACAAATTCAAAAAGGCACTCTAGAGGAAACATATGTTCTTCTTGGCTATAATAGTTGCTCTGATAATCAACTTTCACTGGGACTAAATGCATATCATTAAATATTGCATGCAGCTTCAAACTGCTGCTTCTAAATACGTGTTTGTACATCAAGGTAAAGAGGAATACAAATTAATTGCAGCAGTTTAAAGCCCATTTCTCCAACTGGCTACTTCTTCAGTATTTCTATTTAAATGACCTTACCCTTGTTTTGCCTTTCAGAGATTATTAGGAAGTCTGAAATAGGTTTACAGAGAGCCACCTGTGTCTTCCTGATAGTTTCGTAGAGCAGGTGGGGGAAAACGCAAGTCTGAGCCACATGGAGGAGACACACAAGGACAACACCTCGCAGGATGCCACTTGCCAGAAGTGACACGAGAGTATTAAGAAGGGGAGGAAAGAATAAGGGAGAGAAGATAAATAGGAAGTAGAAAGCTAAAATGAGACAATATAGACAGATGTGGAAGAAAAGGAGGGGCACAAGTGGGGATCTCTAGGACAAAGACTGCCAGAAGAACAGAAAATAGCCACAACACCATCATCCCTCCTGAAGGAATTAGACATGGCCATATCATCTTGAAATCAGATAGGCAAAGTCAGGGGAACAGCACTTTCAGGTCTTGGATGCTCTGTGGGAGTCTGCATCACAATGCAAGTCCAATTATGGAATATTTAAGTAATTTTACCAGCTCCCTCAACCTCTCATTTTAAAAATCAAGAAAAAAAACACAACCTTTTTTTATCATCAATATTTCTCACATCAATAAACTTCAGTCATTCTCAACAAGTTCTATTCAATTCCCAGGAAGACTACAAAATCCCAGAGCCCAGAGATGACTCACACAAATATTTGCAATCAGGAATGCTATTTTATGACTCAATTCATTAGAAATCTGTCATATTCCTCTCTGTATCTCCCTGTGAACACAATGTGCTGATAGCACCAAAAGATTTTGGTTGCAGTCATAGCCATAATTTCCATACATAAGATTTTGCCTGGAAGTGATCTGTGACCACTACAGGAAGGAGATGAGTTACCAGCTTGGAGATGAAAACAACAAAACAGCGAGGGTAGTCCTCCATCCCATCTAAGACAGAGAAAACATATCTGAAAGGTTGCCCAAAGAGATATCGTTCTAGAGATGAAGCAAGGGCTGTACATTCATTCAAACCTCTGAAGAATCCAAGCAGCAGATTAATGTCATTGATAATATACTTCAAGTGAAGACAAGACTATAAAGGTTGTGCAGATGAGATGTGATGAAAAGTGTGTGTGAGGACAGCTGATGTAAAGATTGCAAGATATAACCAGCAGGAGCAGACAATGTACAGTGAGAAGATACACTAGAAGGGCAAAAAGGCTTTGAAAAACAAAACACTTTTATGCATGCTTCATAAGTTTAGCTTCATTTACTGTCACTAAAGCACAAATCTAACCCTAGATGCTAAAGGGGAAGACACTTTGCTTCCTTTGGGGTTGTCCTATGCAGGGACAGGAGTTGGACTTGATCCTTATAGGTCCTTTCCAACTCAGGACATTGTATCTTTCTATGCTACCTAAAACTACTCCATAGCATTAGATACACATAGGAGACTAGGATTATTTCTGAATATTAACAAATAAAGGTACACTTTCAACTAGAGAAGGTCCTGGTTCCATCCCAAAATCCCATAATACAAATGGAAAGAAAAGACTCTTCATGAAAGCAATGGCCATTGCATCAAATGTCAAAGACAATACTTACATTCCTATTTTTGCCAATGACAGAGCCCATTGCTGGCACACCTGAAAATTAAATTCTGAAACCAAGTAGAGAACAAAAAAATCCACCTGGAATTCAAAAGAAAAGCTGACAATCTAACAAACCCATGAGACAAACTAAGAGACAGACGCGGACCACTAACAAAGTGGACCTTTATGCCTCTTTATTTATTGATCCAACAGGAAACTCAGCATGAAGTTTCAGAGCTAGGCAAAAATACTCCATAGCAGCAGGTAATTACCAAACTTGGTCCAGCATCTCTCACCAGAATGCACTGAATCGTTTCTCCACCAGACAACAATCTTTCTGTCTGTATTAGCTCCACGTAGAGAAATTCTTTTCTTCCTTTTCAAGGCAAGTAGACAAGAGACACAGCTGAACTGCCAGTTCTACACACATACAATATAGCAAACTGTTGAGTTGAGGAATAGTACATACATCCCACACCCAGAGCATGACACACTCTAGAGAACAAAGGATTTACTCTTTCGGATAGAGACTATTTAAAGATTTGGAAACAAATTGTCATTAAAGGTGTGTTAATTGTCAAATTTTAGTATTTATCTGCCATAGTAGCAGTATTATACATCCATTTGTGCCTCTTATTTCTATAGAATAAACCCTTCCTGTTGCTCTACTTCCAGTGAATTTGAAAAGCTATGAACGGATAGGAAGTCTGCCACATAGCTGAAAAAAAAAAAATCTTGCCTGTCTTTTCATCTAAAGTTTCCTATGAATAAAATTAAAGATCTACTGAATCAGTGGGAAAATCTAACAGGGCAAGTATATTTTGTTAGTCCTCGTTTATGTATACTTTAAACCTTGGAATCATGGCCTGTTTTCAAAAAGGGGGAATAAAAATTGTAAAAGTGTTCTGGGTTTGTAAATGACAAAACAGTTACTTAAAACAACTTTGAGATCCCAGAAAAGTAAGTTTTAACCACTGGGGATGGAATGGCAGTTTCATGTTCAGTGAAAGAACAACAAATTAAAAAAAATAAAGACATTTCAGCTGTTCAATACACCTCTAATATAAAAGTGAAGTTCTAAATTTGAATTACTTTCTTAAGCAAGCTCCTGGTGCACACTTTTCCATGTATGTTGCGAGCCTCCCAATTGTTGCCCAGCACAACTTTATCATTCTAAAACCATATATGAACCTCATGTCTTAATGAGCTACTGGCTATGCAACTATAAAAGCATTAAAGGGCAAAAGTGAGTAAGAGCAGTGTAGCAGAACAGCTCTTGGCACTGAAGGCTTCAGGAGCAGAACTTGCACTATACCAAGCTTCATTACCTAGTAAACACTTCCGTTACCTTGGATATAACAGTATTATATTGTTTATGGTAAATGTGAAACAACAGGTACCGTAACCTAGACTTTCTACCTGCTTTAGAAATGCTTCAAACAAATCAGAACACAGTAATTCAACCCAGGCTCCATCCTAAGAGAAGGGAGAAGCAGAAAGGCCGCACCTGCCTCAGTAGCCTTTTGGACTCTCTATTTTAAGCATAGATACTTTGATGGCAGAAGAGAGCCCACAGAAACATGCACTGTCTTTTGCTACCTTGAGCAGTACCGCGTGAACACAACATGGGAACAACACTGTGAAATGTGCTTGGGAAATAAAGCAGCCACAGTGCATGCTGAAGGCAGGTTCTCCCGTGAAAAAAATATGAACACCTGCATCAAGCCTGCAAAATACTTAATGTGCAGTCAGTGGGAACAGATGGGCTTCACTGGCACAAAGAAGAACCCTCATTACACTCCTTAAAACCGCCTTTAGGAGGAGCATGTCTTACCTGCTGAGGGCAGCAGCCATGTCCCACACCACAGGGCTCACCTGGCCCATGGCATGGCCAGTGGCATCCACCTTTCACGGTAGAAATTAACTCTGGCACTGCCATCAAGAGACATTTCTCCCCTCTTTCCTCCCACCTCAGCAGAAATCAGGGCTTCTTCGACTAATCTGTCTTATGCCAAACCATACCTTGGTCTTACTGAATGACCACACGGAACCTCCCTCCTCCAGGAGGGGTACAGTTATATCGGAGGAAAATGGCAGCGTAACCACAGATGTGACCATATCGTTTCAGCATTGTAGGCATTTATTTCCAGTGGCCAAGACACATTTAATATATTATGATGTCACATGCATATGCCATATTTTATAATAAAAAGAGATTTGAACTCCAAAAGACTAAAGACTGAAGTTGTTAGCTTTTTACTCATGAAAATATCATGAAATACAAAAGCCACATGCAAAATGGAAAATATGATCATTTTCCTTATCTGTTAGAAGTGGTGCTGATTGCTTTCAGAGTTGAAAAAAAAAATCTGAATTTCATGCAGCAAAATGTTTTCTTCATAATGTACCACTCGCTCGCGTTACAGTCATGCCTTCCAGCACACAGGAAGGCTGAACTGCACTGTACTGCCACGGGGAGGCTCAGTCAGTTTTTACAGACTCCATTTTCTTCATTATTTCAAGACATAGCCTATCTTAAGAATTTGACTAAAAGATATACTCACTTTTGTTCCAGCAGCAGAAGACAAAAAAAATATGTATTTTTTTTTAAAAACTAGATTTTATCCACATAAAACTATGAAAGCAATCCACTGCCAGAGTAGGCTTTAGTTATTTCAATGTGAAGTGACTTCAGTTCAATATGAAAGAGTTACTCACAAAATTATTTTAAAGATGGATTTTTTTATCATGTCCTATAGGTGGCTGAAATCAAATAGTGTTAACTACTTCCAGGAGCGCAGAAAGAAATTTTCTCAGTAAAATGATATTCTATTGCTTAGAGAATGGAAGATGAATATTTTTTTCATTAAAAGAAAGTCTGGCTGTTTTAATTGCTATTTCAATGCTTTAGGCTATAAACAGATCCAAATTCAACAGCAGAAGTGCTGCTTGCTGCTACAAGTTATTGTTATTTCAATCATGTTTTAGACACTTGGAAAACCAAATTATTGCTTGATAAAGTCACTTGCTGCTTCTTTTATCAAGCTGCTGCCCATTTAATATTAAATTTTCAATGCAAGTCCTTCCCACAGTGTGATACAGAGCAGCAAAAAAAAAAATTAAAATGTTTCGGTATGGAGGAATAACAAAAATTTGAGCATCCTAAGGAAATTTTCTTTTTTTTTATGAAAGGGAGCTACAATATTAAAGACATGCAGGTAAATTTCAATTGCCTTATCTTTGCATAGATGAGAAATCCAGACACAAACAAGGCCCACTGGGTGCATAGAGGCCAGTGTTTGCAGCAAAGGGGAAGAGGACAGGCATAGCTGTCTGCTTCCAAGCCACCAGACTAGAATTTGGTCTAAAGTAAAATTACCATTAAGTGGTATAGATAACACCTGTAACTACTTTTTAGCCCTTTAACCACCTGAAGGTAAGACACTTACAGCTGAACATGTCTGATGCTCAGTACAGTTAATGTTTTATAAATAGTACTGCAGAAACCCAATCCAGCAGTTTCTTGGGGATAATTTGGAGCATGCAAGTGTCAGTGCCATTTCCAGACCCTGTTCCTTTTCTGCCCAGAATTCTCACCCCAGGCTCAGATAGCCTGACCATGGTTAGGTCAGACAGACAGCTAAATATCACAGACACAGCTGAATGCCTCGCTTCAGGATATCCCAGCCACAGCCAGAAGTCAGGCTGGCCTTTGGCAGGTGCTTTTCAGTCACTCTGAGGGGACACTGAAGGTTGAAGGTTTTAAGGCCCAAGGCTGATTTTGTCTAAAACAGCGGCCACACACCACAGAGATGATGGCAGGAGGCCAAAGCCAGGCATTGATTTGTTGCAGCCATGGGGTTTTAGCACACACATTGGGGTAAGCTGGTCCAGGAGGGGTCACATTCCCACCTCCAAAATGCAAATAAAGGCCAGAAAACAGATGTGCTTACGGTCTGGATCTTGTTCTAATTTCTATTCTGTCTTCAGGATCATGACAACAGTAAGGAAAGGCCCCTCACGGAGAACATCTGAAGTGTATATGGAGTTGCTGCCGGAGCACGCGAGTGCACAGGGGACCCTACCAGGAGCTTCACACAGCCTTCAGCTACACGTCACACCTATGGCTCTCTGGAGACTTCCAGAAACTTTGCAATAACGATGCAATAATGCAGTGATTTTATTCAGGACTGTAAAATGCAACTGTTACATTTTACCACTTTATTAAATACATTTAATAAAGCAGAAATATGAAACATAGTTTTTATCCAGAAACCTAAATGTCAGTACACAATCTCCTTCCTAGCCACTTAGCTACTAACTGAAAAAGTACACTCAGCATTTAAACATAACAGCCCCCAAAATGCTTAGATAAATGCCATTAAGAAAATAGCTGGTTTAGGAGCAATACAAACTAAACAGGATTCAATCTAAGTGTGGTACTGTTGCTGAATTGCTTAGAAACTTGATAGCTAAAGTACTACATTTACAATATTTTGGGATAAAGTATTACAAATTATCTTATAAGGAGAATAATCAATTGATATAAAAATAAAAAGCTGAAGAAATATGTTAATATAAATAGGTATCAGCTGGGCATCTCCTTATGTAGCACATAGCAAGTCATCTAGACTCATATTTTCAAATATTTATCTAACTGCATATGGAAAGAGACAGATTGGCAGCCATCCCCCCTTTTTGACAGCATCCAGATGAGTTAGGTACTTAACTTCCACTGCAGTCAGCAGGAGTTAGATGCTTAATGTATTTGCTTGCTTTATAAAAATCACATTAGGCACTTTACACATTTAGGTCCCTAAATATCTTTCAGTTTATGGCCTTTAGTTTTCAAGTGCCTCAATCCTGCACTTGTCAAATGAGAATAATTGCATTTGCCTGTTTCATAGGGGAACTGGAAAAAAGCAATAAAAATGTGAGGTGTTTGGATACTGCAGTAATGATATATAAATACGATGAAGGAAGGATAGACTGAGGGCAAAAAGGCACGTGGATGTTAGAGTGCTATTAATACTACGATACCATGATCGTGCAAGTACCAGAGAGAGAGAAAGAAGAATCCAGGGGGTAAATATGAAAGTATTTAGCAACTTATTAAAAACAGAGGGCTGTCTATTTATTCATATGAAATAGCAAGTGAAAAATGCACCCTGAAGAAGTAGGACACTGCACCTAGGAGGTCACTTTTTGTCCCTTTTCATGAAAACAAAAATAAAATAAATAATTCAGTACCTTTCGCACTGTGACAAATCTGTTGTGAATCTCTCCTTATCTTTCTTATGGATTCAAGCTTCTTGTCATTTGCTTTAGCAGCTCTATAATTCTTATGTTGGAAAGAAACAAAACTATAACAGAGACCTGAATCTGAATATCAGGAAAATCATCCTGACTAAAGATGAAGTTTAGTCCCAAGGGAAGCAGATACAACTCCAATTACATTTTCACCCAAGTGCTTAATGTAGTACACTTACTGAAATCTTGTTAAAAAAGAATATACTGAAAGAATTATAGAAAAAAATCATATCCCTTGACAAGTTATATCTAGGACTAGGGGGAGGGGGAGTGGTGTGAAGGGGTGGGCAGGGAAAGCGGGGGTGTAGGAAATGGAGGGAACTGGTAATAAACATACAGTAGCAAAATTCCTGTCCAGTCAGGAGAGGGACTAGAGGAGTTAAGAGGCCTTTCCGATTTCTAGATTCTGTAATTGTCATGATAAATATGCCTAAAGCTTTAGCTTGCCACAGTAGATCAAGCATAGTGTCTGAGAGATCAAAGTAACTTACACACTTAATTGTCCAATACAGTCTTAAGCATAAAATCAATCCAATCAGTAATTCACAAAAAAAATCAATTCTGCATACTCTAGAGAAAGCAGATATCCATTATTCAATAATTGTTATACAGCTGCTATAAATCTACAATAAAGAAAAATGACCTTGAAAGCCATCAGATACACTCCTGTACTTACTAAAGCACAACTGTTGCATAGTTCCCTTAGAGGGATTTTTTTTAAGTGGAAGTTCCATAAAGTCTATAATACTATTTTAGGGTGTTTCCTAAGTAATGCTGTCATGGCAGTCAACATGAGTCACCTCTGCTGATCCTAGAGCAAAATATATCCAGCTTGCTAGCTCAGGTGACTGCAGAACCAGGAGAACACTGAAACCCAAACCTAAAGCCATTCAGCATACTACAGCCCAACCAAACCTTCCACGCCATGCCCAGGATCACACTCATAAGGACACTTAAAAGACAGGTCACCTCAGCATGAATACGAACCTGCTGTGGAGGTTACTTCTGAATCTCCTTGCCCTTTCCCTCATTGTTGTCCCATTTCTCTTTCTACCTCTTCAGGGTTTATGTCTACTCAGGTGGTTCCTACCTGTGGCCATGCCTGCAAGTGGTCAAAAAACTCCAAAAAGATTTGGATCCTTGTGGGGTGTTTTATACATACCAGAAGCAAACCCTTCCTCTCTCTACTTGACATTCATGCCAAGAGTTTCAAGATAAATCAGTGCTTTGTTGTCCATCTACCATGTCTAACAGCCCATGAGGATCCTGGACTGCTGAGGCAGTGAAACGCAAGAACAAACAGGAGCCCACATCATCCAGAGATTGTTCATTCCTGTATCTATTTTGGTACAAAATACTGTATTTATGTGTTCATTGACTTCCTTTAGCAAATAGCAAGGACAGAGTTTTGTCTTTAATTCCCTCTTGCCAGCCAGAACATCTAAGGTAAAGCAGGATAGTCACAGGTTACAGCTGGTGAAAAAGTTCACCCACATAACACAATTTCACACTTTAATAATTTCAAAATTCTCATGGGATATCTGACATTTTTATACTAACAACCATATGTTACATCTAGATGTTTTGTCTTTTGTGTCTTTAAAGACTTTGATAAAAACTTAAGAAAGACAATTTTTTCTCCTGAAAAAAATTCTCCACTGTAATAAATCTATATTTAGCAAAACACATACAAATTATTTTCCCCATAGTGTTTACACTCTCTACTAGCTTAAACATCTTTTCTTCCCATTTGTTTTATTTTGATCTTATATTTTCTTCCAGAAATAGACAAACTCTTTAGTCCCACTAGCAGCACTATATCAAAGGCAGCAAAGCACATCAAATAAAGCTATTATTGCTAGAACAGTGTTAAAAATAGTGTTTCAGTTCAATAATCAAAAAAGATGAAAAATTAATTTCAGGTCATCCCAAACTGAACAAGGTCTCCAGGGCCAGCAGGTTTATTTCTCTAGAGCTTCTCAGTTTTGCATTTTCAGCAAATTTTATAAGTACACTCATAATATTTATGTCAAGGCCATTAATGAATACATTAAACAAGTCTGATTTTTTTTGCTGACCTTTTAAAGATCATCTCGTCCAACCCCTGTGGTTCGGGCAGGGACATCTTTCACTAGATCAGGTTGCTCAGAGCCCCATCCCCCTGACCTTGAATGCCTCCAAGGATGGGGCATCCACAGCTTTCTGGGCAGCCCATCCTGCCGTCTCACCACTCTCATCTTAAGAAATTTCTTCCGTGAGTAGACAGTATAAGGCCTCCCGTCAGCCTCCTCTTCTCCAGACTAACCAGCCCCAGTTCCCTCAGCCACTCCTCGTAACACTTCTGCTCCAGACCCTTCAGCAGCTTTGTTGCCCTTCTCTGGATATGCTCCAGCACCTTGATGTCTGTCTTGTAGTGAGGGGCCCAAAACTCAACAAAGGATTCAATCTGTGGCCTCACCAATATAGAGTACGGAAGAATGTCCCCTCAGCCCGTGGAGGGCTGGAGAGAGCCAGTGGAGGCTCCCTGCAGCCCCTGCAGAGCTCATGCTGGCAGGTTAAACCACACAGTCAGGGGCTGCACGGGCTCTTCAGAGCTGCCTGTGCTCCAGCACTTCATGGGCACTGGGACATGAGTATAAACGTGACACTTCAAGGATTCCCTTGAGCTCTTACAGGGACCCTCTCATCTTGAGGGGAAAAAACCCATATACTCACCTGATATAAACAATCTGCTGATCAAGATTAAGAAGATGCTGAATTTTCTTTCCTTGATTTTTTCTCCCTTTCTTTCCCCTCCCTATCTCATGGATAAGGGCAAGGAGACAGGTTGTGTCATTCACCCTGTGAGGTGTATATATTTACACCCATGTACATGTACCAGCTCATGAATCAATTAAGCTACACAATTAAGTCATCATAACAGAAACTATTAAAACCAAAATGCATTAACTCTTCCATAACCACAACACCTGCATTAACTCTTCCATAACCACAACACCTGTTTAATAATCTTAAAAGAAGAAGAATAAAAAAGCTCAACTATAACTACTGTTCATTAAAAGATTGTAACCCACAGGAAACTTTTCTCACAGCTGATACCCAGCACTCTTATCACTAACCCCCAACAGAAGGACCTTTCACTTTGCAGTACTTCACTTCATTTCTGTTACTCTAATCAAGGTCATAGAGTTCCTCCTGTAGGGCACTTCAAGCCTTATTCACAACCCCTTTTAGCTCTGCATCTTCAGCAAATCATATAAGTATACTCATATCTATGCCAAGGTCATTAATAAATGTATTAAACATGATTGATCCCCAATCCAATCTATGGGAAGCTCCATCAAAAAACTGCTACTGCCAGTTGCTTTGTCCCCACAGCCATCTATTCTCACTCCACCACAAGCTGATGGTTCAGAGGTCTCCTGCACTGCACCAGCACTTGGGGTTTTCAGCCACGTTTGTTTCCCGCGGCTTAGCTCATTGACCTGGTTTATTCCACACATAAAAGATTATCAGTGCTGGCTGATATTTACACTGTGACTTTGGTTAGGTCTTCCAGCAATTGTGAACTCAGTGTATGCAACAATAAAACTTATTTCCATGAACAAATAAAAAAAAAAAGATTGTCTTCTCTGAAAATACTGAATTCCATTCTTTAAACTTCCCTCACCTTTATTAAATCTCTTCTCCCATTTTTCTGGTATTTGACAGATTCCACTTACAGTAAGTAATACTTTAGGAAGTTAAAAAATCTGTTCAACCATTTTTAACATAATTTCACTGAGCTCATTCTTTACAATCAACCCAATTCTGAATAAAATAAACACACATATGGTGCATTAGCATAGATCTTCCTACAGAACTACAGCGAAATTTTTGCAGACAATAGCAATTACCACAGTGCTACAGGGGAACTTTGTCCTTTCTTGGCTCCTGCAAGGATCACTCATAAAAAACTTATTATTATTTAGCCTCAAACAGAAAGAGCAGCAGAAAAGTTTACTCGTATGCGGATTTGCAAAGAGTCAGGTCACAAGCTGTACCAGGAGCCCAAAGAAACACCTGTGCCTGCCAAATGGGAGTCTCCTTCCCTGCTTTCCTCCACATTAATGATGTTTTCCTGTCCTTTATTTTAAAAATGTGGATTGTGTACATGCATGGAACCTTGTAGATAGATCATATTTAACCAAACTAGTAAAACAGAAGTCCAAGCCTTTGACACAGGCCATCTTGATTTGACTTTAGAGGCCCGAGCCAAGGAAAAATATTTTATTTTCAGAAGATACTCCAAGACCATAAAAAGAACATTAAAAAAATCATGGATCAAAAGTACTCTTTCAGTCACTTCTTCGCCTCTGCCATTTGACAAATTAATGTATTTTTCAAAACATAGTCAAGTCTTCTAAACATTAAGTTATACTTTTTCTGCCAATAATCATGCATGAAAGGTTCAACTAAAAACTTAACAAAAAGACAAATCTTGTAGCAACACCACTGAATTTTTGGCCACCGGTATTATTTTTGTCATTTGGCCATGCGTGGATTTGAACTATAATTTGTAGCCATCAGGTTCTTTTTAATTGACTAAATCAAAGCCTGTGCTCTGCACTGAAAATTAACCCAAGCAAAGTGACCAAATTTAGCATGTTTGTTTTGGCAGTCTAAGGCTAATTGTTTTGACCTTAATCTGTCATATTTATTCACAGTACAGCATTAAAAGGCAGTGTTATTTTTTCACCTTTTAAAGCCTTCTAGTGCAAGTTAATCAGGGCATCCCTCTAACCTTCCAGGTAGAAATTACTTAGGAGCTTATGGAGTAATTCACTTAAAACAAAAATTCAATTACACAGTACAAAGAAAAATATTTTAAATTTATATTTACATTAAAGTTTTCAATAAAATTCCAGAACTATTATTTCTTAAGAAAACATTGCATGAAGGTAAAATCCATTAAAACGTTTTTAGCAGCACTAAAGCTGTTTGCACAACTTCCATAATTTTGCCCACAGAAAAAGACCACATTTTTATTAGAAGGAATTGCTTCCTTTTTTTTCAATTTACATGACAGGAATTAGTAAACATATTTCCTTGTTGTCACAGCTACCAGACTGCTAAGTTGCCCTTACAAACTCATTCTACAAAAATAAAAGTTATTCTGTCCAGTTTGAAGTGTTTCCTTGACGTGTATTCAAAAGTGAGTGGCCAAGTGATGACTATGAAATGATATTCTCTATTCGTTTTTTTTTCACAAGATTGAACTACAGACACATCTATAAAACAGCAAATGCTGTCCTGCACTAGAAGGAAGAAATGGTCCAGCTAACAGACCAAAAGCAATCTTTCCAAGCATTATCTCCTAAACTAACAAATGTAGATCATTTCAGAGAATCGATAGGCACACCCAAATACAAGAATAATTGGGAAGCAAAAACAAAGGAGCACAGCTGCCATTAAAGACTTACAGACTTTCAGACAAGGACAAAACTTGCCTGTGGAAAAGCCCACTTAAGCAATCTCCAGCCTGCTGAGATTCAAGCAGGGCCTGTTACTCTTCTCAAAAAAACACCGTGCATATTAATTTCATTGTTAGTGCCTTTCCTGAAGCTGTTGGTCAGAGAAGAGCTGCTGCAGGGCCAGGGAGATGCCGCGTGTCTCCCAGAGAACTCCACGGCTGCCGTTAACAAGACCTGACTCAACATGCCTGACATGACAATCAAACTTTACTTTCTGGAGAAAATGTTGGAATTTTTAATAAAAAAATCAATTTTGAGGTGATTTTTGTTAATTCTTGAAAAATTTAACACAGCATTCCCACTGTAAGGCAGAGCCCTGTGCTCTGAAATTTGGAGGCATCATGAAGGTGTTTCCCCAGGAGACATCCACTCTGACAGGCTGCCCAAGAACCGGGCAGGTTGGCAGGAGACTGGAAAATCAAAAATCCTCCTGGCATTTCTCAGGGAGTAAAGTAGGCTTTCCAGAAAATTCCTGTTTATCTGAACAATTCATGGAGATATCTGATGAAGTAGAGGAGCGCAGGGCTATCAGGGCATGCATGGGGGAGGATTATCTGCAGCTCCCAGGTAGGTGGGTGACCTGCATGAGCCTTCTCCTCTGCACCACTTCTTCTGCTCAGCATAGGCTTTGCTCTCACCTGCCAATCTCCTTGTTACACTCTATTTGCTCCATTCATATATAGCAAAGAAATATAATAATTAGAGCAAGTTATAATAAATTCTTATCTTGCTTTTTTAAGGATGTGCTTTTCTACCTAATAGAGAAGAAATACTTATGTTATATAATGGTAAAATAGGTCAAGGAGTTATCAAAAGGAAGTATGGTAAGAAAATCACACAGTATTCAATTTTTCCAACTTCCTCTTTGATTTAAAGACCAGCCTTTCATGAAATCTCCTGACTTCACTCAAGTCTTTTTTCATCCATTACAAATACCTACTTTACTTTTACTGATAACTCACTAAATCAGAATCTCTACCACATTTGCAAGCTAGAAATGGTCATTTACCAGCTTAAGTCTAGTGGATGTTCTAAGTATTAATAAATTGGATAATTAATACTGAAATACCTACATATCACTTGGAAATTAATCTTAAAATGGTCACAGAGTCTGTTTCAACTGGAGAAAGGCACGACAAACATTAGTCATGAGCCCTCATGCCTGTATCCAGGTTAAAAGAGCCACCACGAAGAAGTGGCCAAAATTAGCTTTTACAATTTCTGCAATGAGGATGTTACATATTAGTACAGGGAGAAAGTGAATTCACAGCTCTACCTTTTTGCATTATGTTTGCTTTAAATCATTATGCATTGTTTGCTTTTAATTTTATGAGAACAGATGAATTCATGAGAATTTTATCTTAGAAACTGGAATCCTTTCAGCCTAGAGATAATTCACTGATTTTCACTTGACTCGTTAATCCTATTCCTCAAACAAAATTCAGACAGAGATCCTAAGAATACATCTACCCTCATCTTTCTCACTGGATGACTTACCATTTCATTTTGTACTGATAGCTGCACTTTTTAAAGTAAATTCCATTTTCATTTTCTAATGTGCACTGCAAAATGCAATGGAGGAGCCAAGGGAGACCATTTGTTTTCATACTGAACCCAGGTGAAAAGTTTTAAAAATACCAAAAAAAAGACAAAATAGGCAAGTATTTCTTTTCAATATTTTGTAAATTATTTGAGTACAGTTTATTTTTAGACATGTATTAATCACAAGTTGAATTATGAGAGGATACTGTTTTTTCATAGAAGTGTTTAAATAAAATATTCCCACAATTTCATATTTCATGAGCAAGGCAACACAGTGAAAAGAAACTTTTCCAATATTGAGAAAATAGTATTTTCCAGTGACTAAGTCATTACAAATATTTTCTCTGATTTTCGATAGCACCGGATACCATAGGCCTTATGGGAAATTCAGGCAGTTAAAAGCAGGTCAAATTAGGTTATCAGCTTTTACATTATATTCTTGGAATAGCTTTGCCACTTATGAAAAAAGATGGCTTCGATCACCATGCAAAATTATCCAAGTTTTACAGTATTCTCCCCTGTGACCTTGGCCGTATCACCTAACGTAAAACTGTGCTCCTTTTTGTGACAGAAAAGGCAAAACAGCCACAGACTCCATCTGAACACCAGACAGACGTAAGTGTACCCAGCAGCCTCAGCCGTGTCTTCAGATCTGTGCTGGGGATTGTCAAAAACAGGTCGATGTGTTTCCCCTCCCACAGAGCAAGCAAGATATTCACCTCAAAATGACGTTCCAGTTCAAAGTAGCTGAACTAGTACTTTGGCATCCTTGGAAGTCCACATCCTTGGTGGGATTTTAAAAAAGCACAACGGTACTTTAAACGTATCCCACTGATTTTCAATTGAGTGTAAATCACATCTATGATTTTTGAAGCGGCACAAAAATAATTGTTTTGACAGCAGTCTCTCTGCAGTATGAAAAAGCCAATTTAAAAAACCCATAATCTTAGGGTTAATGCATCATTGTAAACTAGAATTGTAGAATCTCACACTTGTTAGCAATAAACATTTACATCCAACTTGCTCTGCCAGAATTTCATCCTATTCATTTCCTTTTTATTTAAAATGACAGGCAAAAGAAATCTACAATACGGGAGGAATAAATTGTCTGATCCACTCCTTTTATCTATTTAAGGAAGAAAATAAATGTCAGTACAAAGTAGATGAAAAGGAATGAAGAAGATATGAAGGCAGCTTGGTCACAGAGATCTGAGCTCACCCTTACACGTTGGTAGCACCAAAGCAAGGTGATGGGCTCTGTACTTGTGTCAGTAGATGCTGCCACAAATCTCGACACAACAAACCACAAGAACGACCCTTTGGGATCACCTTTGACACAGCGTTTCATTACCTTTCAAGCCTGATTGCCAGATCCAGAGGGAACATTGCATAGCCCAAGCAGACACCTAGAGGGGAGTAAAAGTGCAGGTTTGTTTTCAGAGGATTATTTTAAGTCACTCAGTAAGGAGTTTGAACTGAAAATGGCACGAGGGAACAAGGGGCTGCCTGCACCATGGCTCTGTGCTAGGCAGTGAAATAACTTCTGTCATGTCAGGGTCTGTGATGCTGCCTGTCTGTCTCAGAAGAAACAGGGGGATGATCCATGCACTTTCACATCCATCTGGGGCACGGACACCCACTCTCTCTTAACTCATTCAAGCAGGCAGAAAGGTTGGGAGCTAACTGCACAGCTGAGCCCATTCTGACAGCAGACAAGTTTTCCTTGTGGATTGAAGCTGTGCGGTGTCATGTGGCGATCACCAAGGCCTGGGGATTTTGGAGGCAAAACTGCAAAATTAAAATAAATGTCTCAGTCCTATCACAGTGTCTAAAGAACTAGAGAAAGACAGTGCTGGCCCATTTAAGTGATCGTTATCTGCACTTCCATTCACCAGAGTCTCTCCCAAGTAGTATGTCTTTCATCTCCTCCTGTATCCGAGATTACCATGTGCTGACAGGAGTGTTCCGGAGTGATCTTAAAGTGCTTTTAAAGGGTAACACGTGGAAATAAATAATTCAAATTTTTTCTTGAGTGTTTCTTTAGTCTCAGCTTACATACAGAACTGCTTTTATGGAGTGCTCACCTGTACAATGGGTTGTGCTCTCCGCTAAGTGTTCTGCCTGAATGACTTTTTAATGCTCTTCTAACACAAGGATAGTAGGTTTTTATATCCCTACTATGGTCACATTCCTGCTAGGCAAGAGATATATGTTCAAAGTTACTGACACAATTTTTAGCAAAGCCACACATGCTTTGTTATTTAACATGTAGTATTATATGAGCTTCTAATAAATTGTGCAAAGCCAGGAACAGTATGGATACAGTAATAAAAATAATTTGGAGAATTTTTGAAACAATCAGGCAAGATTTAATAATACCAAAACAGAGGATAACAGAATAAAATACTAAGGACATGAAAACACAGCTGCAAGTATATCCCATAGCAGCAATAGGTAAAGCCAACAAAGTGTGTTAAATTAGTCATATGTGATGAAAATTATTTATAAAAGAATTATATATGATGTGATGTTGAGTGAATATAATACTTTCTGATAATCCCTCCTTGCTAAAATGATTCACATCAAAAGAAATACACATTTTTCTCCTGAAAACGCTAGATCTTCTACTGCCAATTTTTCTTTTAAAATACTCATTTTTTAACACTTGCACGTACACTCAGGATCATGCGGTAAGAGAAAGCCACAGTTAGCACATTCTGTGATATTTTTCTGACATTTTCTGTAAAAAATACTCATGACTAAAGATTTCAGTAGCTTCTGAAATGCTTTATAATCCCTTAAAATTTCACAGGATAGCAGTCTCAAAAAAAAAAAAGTATTTTAAACCTCTCTTTCTTTCTTCTTTTTTCTTATAAGCACAGTCTAGGAACCCAGCCCTTAGGAGAGAAGTCTGGCTGGTGCCATTAATGCTTTCATGGTGTATTAACATGTCTTGGAGGGAATAGTACAACTGTACAACTGAGAAAATAAAACATCTTGGTCCAGGGATGTTCTAACAGTTTCATTTTAGAGGATACAGATACCTCTTTTATCTCTCTCTTAACAGCCTGCTCTGGTACACTACTTTACCTCTGTTTTTCAACACACACATCCACTCCAACTCAACAGAACAGGATTGGACAGATATTGGATGGGAGAACCATACGAGCTAAAGCAGACCAAAAATTTTAGTTGACTGATGTGAGGTCAGACACTCAGACACATGAAGGGTTCTCTGCATCCCTGCTGGTGCAGACCCAACCAAGCATTTACACTCCTAAGAACCTCTGTGCTACAGCGTGACCTAAGTTACCAGATACAACACAAAAGTAATTAAATACATTTCAGAGCCTGCTATCTACAGGAGATGGGACTGGATGAGCCTCCAAGAAGAAAATTTATGATGCTACATAAAGGAAAATCAGAATTATGAGACTATTTGGTTTTGGAAAGGTGAAGACAGATAAAATTACCCAACTTAAATTTTCTGCAGTCTTCGTTATTTTACTCATCCCTTCTCCGAACCTAAAAATAGTTGCTGTAGATCAGAGAGGCAGCAAATCATCCTCCCAGCACCATCAGTGCCAATCCATCCCAGTAAGGAACAGAAATGGCTGTATGGAAAAGGTCTTGTAGCATAGGGAGACTGGACAGCTTGCTGGAGAAACCCGACATCTTTCCTCAAAAGGTTTTAGGTGATTTTAGTTGACTCTACTGAGGTTATTTTCTCCTCTGCCTTTTAAGCAGCAGTTGTTTATAAACTGCATCTTCTCTTTTTCAGTGCAGCGCTGCTCTTGTCAACTCGAGACACATTCCTCCTATTCAGCCTTCCTAGATTTCTCTCATGTACATACCAAGTGCAACCTAGTGATAAGGTTGGTGGTTAAAGTCTATTAAACTTTTCCTGAAAACAGCCTTCGACTGAGCTCACGAACTTCCAGTTCCACCTAGATTTACAATTTACATATTCAAAAATCCTATTTGACTACATGTTGGAGCACAGAGATTTATATTTCCTTTCCTAGCAGATTCTGGCATAATATCAGACCAAAGTAAAAGACTGAAGTCAGAAAATTGTATTGTATCATATTGTTCCTCCACTGCAAGATGAAAGCAATGGAAATGTCAATTTCTGCAGAAAAACTTGTTCCCTATTTGCAAATGGTAATGTAACTTGCACTTTTTGTTTTCACCAGAAACAGCTGAAAACAGTAGCCAGCTTATAGGCAGGAAGGATTTATACTATATTATAGCACCAAACTGTCAGCTGACCGTTGTAGAAATACCTTATCTACAACTGAGGTTTGGCACCTCTACTCCTACTTCATCTCACGCAGACCACATTTTTCATGCTTGCCTGCTTTCTCTGTTGTTACTGCTGACAGGAACAAAAAGGTGCAGCACCAGCCAGCTTTCTTAGCTTCTAGTTTCAGCAAATGTTGTACTAATTCCTATATGGTACTGACATAAAAGTTCAGGGAATAAAAGTTCTGTGTATTGATAATCCCAGTTACTTATAAAATAGTAGTCTCTTGTGATACAAAATAAGTGAAGGATTCTCCATATCTGTTAGGTTTCTGTATTGTTTGGGCTTCAACTCTGGTCACTCTGGGAGCATGCAGCAGATAAGAAAATGGTTTAACTGGAACAAACTGAGAGTCTAGGAAGACAGATTAGTTTGTGGAGCAACACAGGGCTCAGCAGAGATGTAGTCCTGCTGCCCCACACCACAACGAGGTCCTCATCATGAAGCCCACCCAGCACAATGCATCATTCACAAATAGGATTTCAGCCCCTGCAAAATGAAGGTGTAGGTCTTCCCTCTGCAAAACCGATTTGGCAAGTCTGGCTAGTCCTCAGCAGATTCAGGTCTCTGGGTGACAACTGAATGCTTCTTCTCACAAGCTCTAAAGGAATGGCAAAAGTTAAAGGAAACCCCTTTTTTCCTAATAAACTCCATTAGCTCACTATAGGTAGTTACTCAGTCCATGCACAATTTTGATTTCTCACTCTTCTCAAGTACCTTAGGAAGCCCAGATTTCCCTCCTGAAGCAAGACCTTCAAAGGAAAGCACTGAAAACACCCTTGGTAATTTATATATGTCCATTTCTTGACATTTTCCAGCAAGCCCATCTATCGCTGTTTCTCTGTTTTGCCTGGCAGGCGCAATAGGGGTGCAGAGTATAACACCATTGCTGACTACAGTAAAATAAAGAATATCTGGGTGCCTTTAATTACATTGTTCTAAAATTACTTTTATGCTACCATATGTTCTTTGCATTTCAAAGCTAACCATCCATATTTTAAGTAAAATTAAGTACACCTTCCAGGGGTTGCACCAAGGGCATTCCTTTAAGCATTTTTACAGACAGCTGCAGCTTTGTCTCCAGATAAGCACTTTCTTCTTTCATTAAATGCTTAACTAGTCACTTAACTGAGTGCTGTTCTTTATCTGTCTCCTACTTTTGTGTAAGATCAATACTGAATGCCACAAGACAAAAGGAAGATAATCAGATTGCTATTTTGCATTAATTGGCCTACATGATAATGCCATTCAACTGCATTTAGGCAAACCTTTTTGCTTCTATGGATTATGACTCTGCACATAAATTACTACCCTCTCCCTTGCCAGAAATCTCCCTAAAAACATCTACAAAGCTATGTTTGAAGGACACTGTTCTTTAAAACTTCACCCTATAGTAACACCTACTAGAAGCCTAGGTAAAAGTAAAGGTACTTCTATACTTAATGATGTCTCTTTTCCGACAAATGCCTCTGAGTGAATATATAGGACATCCCTGGAGTAAACTTTGTGCTTAAACATGTCTGGAGAGGTCCTTTTATATGCTTCAGAGTTTCATGGTTGGCCTCCAGCTGATGCCCCAGAAGGACACGGGTCTCCTGTGTCATACATGTCAACCAAAAGGCTATTTCAGATACCCAAGGCTATTTGAAATGAAACTGAATACCGATGTCTGGGCAGCTCAGTCCTGCCTCTCTTGTCTTTGATGGCAACTTCTTCAGGAGCAGGGACCAACTCATTATTTCTGCATGTGCAGTGCCTGTTACCATGGAGCCCGATAGCTAATTTGAAAGGTGTCTACCTGTGTTTCTACAATACAGAACACTAACCAATGAGTCATATTTAAACTGGACAGCTGCTAATACAATGTTGTTATATTACATATATATTTATATCTAACAAACATCAGTACTTCTTAAACATATCTGAGTCACGAAACAACCAGGCTCAGCAAAAGCCTTGGACTAGAGGAGATGGAGGAGAAGTAGTGTGTGTAGTTCAGTAGTATTTTTGGCCTCATCATCAATCCATTTATAATCTTCATAAATCACTTCCCTCTCTGTAAGTCTATTTTTTGCTATTTTTTTCAGTGTAGAATGAAGATACAGACTGTCTGTTTTGAAGGGCCCTTGTGGATAGAAGCAATTATTAACTTGGGTTGAAAAATAACAGTAACCGCAAAAAATTAATATCCTGGGCTTTCCCTTCTGACATGGACTAATGAGTATGAGTAAACTCCTCTAAACCCTCAAATTCTCATGTGGTTTTCCAGAAAGTCATACTTTCTTCATCAAAACTGGGCCTAAATTCACTGACAGTTAGCAACTTCTATAAAGTTCACAGTGAACTAAATTTCAGGCTCTGCTACAAAACCTTATTTTAAGAAAAGCACAATAAGAATCCACAGAGCCTTCTATCAGATTGAATTAGAGTATCTCTGTAATTAAAGCCAAGAAAATTGTAATCATTAATGACAGCCTTCCACAGAGCAGCATGGGGGTGGAAGTAGCGCAAGCCACGTCTTCTCTATGAGAACATCAGCCTGGAATAAAAGAATGTAGTTTGGTGACCTGGATGCTAATTCCACCACAAATTCCTCGTGGAATGCTAATGCACTATTTGCATTTATTCAAATGCTGGGAGGATTTGTGTGCCCATGGATCCTGTCTGCCTCTGGCTCAGCCTGTCTTTGCTACTCATGCATAAGCAGATATTCCAGTGCACAGTTCTGCAGTATCTGTTGAAGCCATAAATGCTGGCGCCTTTCTAATTAATACCTTATTAAAGGTTACGCATATGTCATTATTCATCAGCTTAAGAAATGTGCCTTCAATTTTGCCTAAGTAGTAACACAGGACTGCCCAAAAACATGTCCAATACAGCCATGGCTGTATCAGCTGCTTTTAAATAAATTTTGCTGCTGATGAAATTTTTTGTTACTTCTGAGAGAATATTTCAAACATCTGCATTTCACTGCCTATACTGATACAGTACTTGGCAGCATAAGGGGTTCCTCCTTTTCCAAGACTAACCCACATGAATTTTCTTGTCACAGACGAAAAAAATCCCTGATCAATGCACAGGTGCTCATTTTATCAATTTTTTTTAGACTTCATTTACTTCTCAAATTAACTAATTAATTTACTGTACACCAAGAATTAAACCAAGGCTCTTCAACTGACACACAAAAGATAGAGAAAAACGTGGCCGCACATGGTTGCAGTGCGACGTGGTGAGGGGGCTGATGCAGCTGGAGCACCAGCAACTGTTCCTGTCATAAATCTATTTGGGCGATCTCGAGTAGCCAACTCTAGGGAAAAATTAAATCTGTACATCCAATACTGAAGTTTATTTCTCATTGGAAGCTGGAAATCATGTCATTTTAAGGAGAGAAATTCTTAGTATTGTTTCTAGCTTTTTAAGACTCCAGTTTCCAATGAGAAACAAACCAACAATATCTTCAGGGCTGCCATGGGATTGAATCTAAAGAAAATATCATTTTTATCTCTCAGAAAAATCCTCAGAGAGGCTCCCATGAGGTGCCTGTGTTTATGAACGCTGCTGTAAGGCAGTAAGAAGAGTTTTAGAAGTCAGATTCAGAAACTTCTGACAGTCCCAGACAGAGGAAGGAAAATATCAGTCTTACAACACTTTGTAAAGCACTACAATTTTATGGCATTTTGAATTTGGTTTGACTCTTTAATGTCAAAACTAACTACCTCACATGCTGCACATTAGGTGTTTATCATCATTTTCAATAAAATAAACTTTAATAAGACTGTCTTGTCTTTAAAAGGCATTTGGCATTTTCAAAGCTCCAAAGGGGTTTTTTGCCTGCAACCCTTCTGCTCCTCTTCTGGAAAGACCTGTAAGCCTCCTGCTGCTCACCTGTTTAATCCTACAAACTGTAATAAATTAGGATTATTGAAAGAGAATGAATATTAATTTGTTTACTCTCAAAATATATCAACATTCCCCATTGCTTTAACTGGGGGGGGGGGGGGGGAAGGGGCAGGCTGTCAAGTTTGACTTACAAAACCAGCTTTCAGATTTCTTATTCCTTACAGACCAAAAAGTTTAATTTTCACAGCATTTTAATCTCTAAGTCTTCAAAAATGCAAAGTTTACAGACAGCTCTTACCCTAAGTCTTACTAGAATAATCCATGCTCAAAGAAAAGCTGGCTTTCTCCCATGTGATTCCCTCTGCATACCTATATTTACATCGTCTTTTATCCTTCTTCCAGTTCAACAGATGAGCAGAAGCTTTTGGAGTCACGTTATTCTGAAACTTAGCAGTGAGAAGCACATGGGTGATCACCAATGAAATAAATGCTCATCAGTCTTCCCTGAGTTTATAACAGCTTAAAGAATAGAAGAGAGGGAATACTGAACTTTTCAGCTGAATCATGTGAAGTATTTTAGACTCGAGACAAATTCTGCTGCATTTAATTCCTATGTATAAGACTGTATATTAACAATAAATTCTTTGCCAAATTATTCTTCATTTGTTGGGATTTTTTTTTCAAGAACTGGTTACATTATTCTTAAATGTGAGCTGGAACTATTCTGAAATAATATTTTCTGAAGTCTTCAATTGGTTACCAAAATCAGCTCTGATTATCAGATTTACTCTCCAATTTGAATCTTTGTATCATTATTAGCATGTGAAATTTGACCTCAGCTCAACACAAATAGATTACAAAACATGACAGTATATGATTGTGCAATGCATAAGTACTTCTACTTTGAATTCTGTTCGTATTTCAGAGAAAAAACAGAAAACTTGCAGTTCTAAAGGTAAAATTAAATGCAAAATATACAAGATCTCTGAAAATACTTTTCATTAAAATCTATCTCAAACTTCCCCCTTGAAATATCTTTAAATCTAGACAAGTTGAGAAATATTGCTTATTCTGTAGGCTTTCAGGATAAGCCTAACCAGCATTTTTCTTTCCAATGTTGTTCCTTGGAACAACATGCATGGTAGAACCCAGTGGAATAGTACTTCCTTGCACGTATCGTAAAAGCTTGCATCATTTTTTAAATTTTTTATATTTTTTGGGATATGCCCTGTCAGGAGAAGGAAGCCATGCCACACGCTGACTCTCTGACTGGTTTAACACGTTAGATATGCTGTTTCATATCACAGCCAACAACCCTGAATCCAAAAAGCTTTCCATCCACAGAAGAGATAGTCTTGCTCTGAAATGCTACAGCTCCTCCTGAAAAATGTAGGGAGGTGTATCAATTAAGTATATTCTTATATTGTTAATTTATAGGGAATTTTGTATTGGAACTTATGGTTAAAAATGTAAAAAGGAAGCAAAAGAAAAGGAAGTCTACTGCCAAACAACACAGAGAAGTCCCACAGCAATTTCTACTGTATAAAATCTTGAGCAGAAGAAGAAGTTTTCATTTCCGAAGATTTTTTTATTTAGAAACAACAAAAAGCCAAATCCAGCAAGCCACAGCGCTATGTCAGCTTTGATATGGCCTCTGTTTTTCAAGCTAATTTAGCTTTCTGTGACATTATGTCTAGGATTTGCATAGCACAAAATTTAAATAACCCAGGACACCAAGGAAACATACTCTGTGTCTCAAAAAAATGTTCAATGTTTATTTTGCTTTTGAACTGGAAAACCTTATTAAATGATTTAGGATGCCATAGTGACAGATTAGGACATCTAAGAAACAGTCTGGCTTCAGAGTACGACACAGAAGTTTCTATTGGTAAATATTTAGCTGAAGTATTAATATAAAAATGAGAAAAATCATCTTCATTCCCTAAGGAATTTTTTTTGGAGCAAAACTACTCACTGAAATGAGCAACTTCTTAATTCTCACAGACATGCAGAGATTTTAAACATCCATTTAGAAAAGCTTCCGCAAAGTTCCAGTTTAGCAACACATGACGTAACATTTGAGTCCTGTAGTTCTTTCCCAGAGCTTGTGGCTACACCTCCAGCTCTGCCCCATCACTATCTCAGACTTCAAAGCAGCCTTTTCTAGTTACAGAAGAAACATTCTCTCTTGGGAGTCCATAGCAGCAGTTCCAGCTCTATTGCTCCCTGACCAAACAAACACTGTTTTGGCATTACAGTTTTAGCTGTAGCTGTAAATGCCCTTTCCAACTCTCTCAAAATACCTGTCTGCGGTCCTTTCCAGCCCTAGAAACCTCCAGAGAAGACCTCAGCCAGAAGACAGGTAAATCCCATCATCTGCTCTTTAAGGGGCTGAAGACTTTGATTTTTCATGGGAATTAATCCTTCTCCTTAGATAGCTTGGTAGCTGCCTGTCTGACCTGGCTGCCCCACCAACACACACCCATAGAAGCAAGATCTTCTCTCTTCTGTTGCTTGTGCTGGTCCTCCGTTTTCATAGTCACCATTAGCAAAAGGCCCTGATCTTCTCTTAACCAACAAAATCTTCATCAAAATCACTGTTGCATTATTGTATGTCTGTTAGGTCACTAATTACTCAAATGTTATTGGATCAAAAACTCAAAGTGAATCTCATAGTAATTAAATAAAATTTAGAAGCTGACATTAAAATTGACATAATCATTGGCAGGGTACTAGTCTTAATTGTCAAATGGGATTAAGGAGGAGACGACCAGGGTGAGTTGCATATCATCACATTAAATCATGAAGTCAGCCATTATGTTGTGTTAATTTAATGTGCTCTAACATTCAAGAAGTCTTTCCTCCATAGCAGATTGACCATCTAAGCTTGCTTTCAGCATAAACGTTAACAGTGCAATCGTGCTTTCAAAAGGAAGTTTTTAAATGAAGGAATGGAGGGTACAAACCCATGGCCAGATGTGATTTCACTCCAGCAGCTGATGGAGTCACCACATGTCAGCTGAGCCAGTGTAACCTTCTGTGTGTTCCTATCCAGCCCTGGTTGAGTTTGTCAGGGTGCAAAAAAAGTTGCTGTGCAGTACCTTCCCCTTCCCATCAAGGCACAGGGAGGCTGTTGTGCAGCAAAATGGCAACACAGAACAGCTTTCCTGCTGCAACCTGAGAAAAATCCAGACATACTTGAACCTCCCTTTAGAACATAAACTACTTCTGAGCGTATGCATATTATTACTCTGGTTATTAGTGGTTATTTGTCAATTACACTCAGCGTCTGCAGCAGATTTCAACGATTACTCCAGTTTTACTATTTGATTCCATCCACATTTCATCAGCATGCTACTGCAGCACACATTATACCTGCTGTGTATTCCTCCAGCATGTTCAGTATTCTGTAGAGAAATGATGTATCCAATAAGCCCTAGAGCGAGCCTCAAGAGCGCTGTACTATCAAGTCGCCTAATAGGATCATTTGATACATGTTGATTACACTCAACAACACCAACTTTCATTTGATCAGGCACCTTGGATCATATCTTGCCTTAAGGGAAAGAAGGGCAAAATCTTTGTAAGTCACCACTAAATATAAAGCTACATTATTAAGAAACATAACTCAAACTCCTTCAGCAGAGACAGAGCCAGACAGATTTTCCAGCTCTGTGACATTTCTCACTGAAAGACAAGCAAATCAATCAAATGTGGTTGGACTGGGAAGATTTTCATTAGTTGCCTTGCTTACTTTTTGCATCCCAACTCCGTGCTTCACACAGCAATGAAGATCATAACTACATCAGTTCATTACTTCAGCAGTGCAAAGATAATTAAAAATATTCATATTAGTATTCTTTACATACAGAATCTATTTCCTCTAAATCTTAGACCATTCTGTCTCTTTAGAAAAGGTGAATACAAATAATATAAATCCTGGCTGAATGATTAAAAAAAAAAAGTCAAACAGTACTTTGAAAATAGAACTGCCACTGTAATATTTTTTGTTCTTCTTCAAGAAAATTAGACATAAATGTTAAACTTTTATTGTTTTTTCAAAACACAAACCATAAAAAGTATCTAGGGAAATAAAGTGAAATAATTTGGATAGCCAAAACCATTATTGATGGAGACCGAAAATGAATTAAAATGGGAAACTAGAAGGAAGTGGCAAGTTGAAAATGGAATGTTTATAAGCAGTTCTCAATACAGTAGTAAAAGAAAAGACTGTGATTGCAAAGAGCATTTGTTCCAGCTTCTCCCACGCACCAACATGGCACTTCAATTGCTGCCCCCACACAGCTCCCTGTTCCTGCTAAGGAATGCAAACAGGAGAAAACCAGGCCAGAAGCAACTCTTCCCTCATGGCTGCTGTGCCTCTGGCAAAGGGATGTACCTGGCAATGTTGCGGGTAACAGAACAGGTAGAACTACTATAGTTGAATTATTCTACACCTTGTCTGAGAGCCTATGGGTGACTTACAGTTCATGAGGTACCTGAAAATTTGGCAGCAAATATTAAGTTCTTCATGTAGATTTAGGGGCCATTCGAGTTCAGATTTTGGAGTTTTTTGATATACTTTGCCCACCAATGGTCCTTCCATATTTAGGGATGATTCATCTTAGAGGCAGTCGCCTTACTTTAATAACAAGATTGTATTCTAATGTAAGAATTCAGAACTCAACTATTCAGTGACTCACTCCTCTTAAAAAACAACGACACTTACACCACGTTGTCTTAAAAAGAAGCAAGACTGGGTTTTGGGGATTGATCATATACAGATCTTCAACACTACTTCTCTGGGTCATATTGCTCAGGCAACTTTTACTGTGAGCAAAGAGACTGTCAGTCAAATACACACAGTGTAAGAGCACAAAGTCATTATTTATTAGCCAATACACACAATGGCTAAGGGTTAAAATGCTCTTCACCTGGATGAGACACTTGACAACTGGAGTTGTCACTTGGTGGAAAGGATAGGTTGGAGTGGGGTGATTCTTCATTTTGCTGCTGGTGGTTCTTTTCATGATTCTTTTTTTCTAAGGGTTTTCACAAACTATTAAGTCAGTACTTTTCCTCTTGGATATTGTCTTTCATCTGGGTATTGAAACGAGACAGGAATCCTCACAGTCTCATCATCTTTAACCCCTCAGCACCCTTGAGCAAGACATGACCGTTTCCTCTGCCTCAAAGCCCATCACAAAAGGGAGTTAATAGTGCTTAATTGTTCGTCATGTTGACCATTTCTTAAAGTGTTTTTGAAAACGTAAACAATCACCTACAGAAAATTTTAAGTATCACAGATCTGACTCAAGAACACTCACACAAGAAACCTTCTGAAAAGAATAACTTTTGATTAAGTAATGATTGTGAATCAGGATTGTTGTTAAAAAGATTAAAAAATGTCTATTATCTAGCTTTTGTAGCCATCCATGTTTTCCATAAATCACAATTAATAAATAAGTTACATAAAATAATATTGAATTTAGAGTTACAAGTGTAATTTTAGTATTATTTCTTGCTGTCTTCATTCTCTTGGAAACTTTTTATCATCATTTTTCAGCATCATTTTGAGAAAACACTGAGAATCAGAAATTCAATATTTTCAAGTGAGCCCCTTTACTGGAAACAATTACAATATTTTATCTATTTTCCTCCTCTTTTCTTCTGCAACCTTCATTAGCTCAGATCATTACCACTACCTTTTCATCTACATGAACTCTCCACTTGAAGCATGATGAAAAATACACTAAGATGATAAAAAGCTAGCACAAAGTAAGGTACAATGCCATAAGATACAAATCCTATAAACCTATGCCTTCCAGGCTGCCTCCAGCCAGCTGGGAGGGAATATTACTGACAACTCTGCTGCCATTGTTAGTACTTTTAATTTTCACTATTTTATACTCTGTGAAGTCAGACAGACTATTTTACAACACAGCTCTACCTTAGCTACATCTTCAAAACTCCCAGCTGTCTCTGCTGCTGATGGCATTTGGCCACTGGCTGGCAGACAAGAACTTTGATGCTTCCACAAATACCTTTGGCATAAAACCACGTTTTTGACATCTTCAGCCTTAGAGGTAGAAAGTGATCAGTCCAAGGCTGGATATTTTCTTGGAAACCAAAACTGTTAAAGATAATGATAAAGAAAGAAAAGGGGTAAAAAAGCCATTTGCATGGTATATAATGAATCAATACTCTGGAAGACTGGGCTCACTAATAAAACAAATACATCAGGACTCTGATTTCTCACTCCATTATCCATTAAGAAGGCTTATAATTGATTAATGATGTATACAGTCTCAACCTTTTACTGAACATTTTCATATACAATGCTCAGAAATATTTCCATTATAAATCTTCAGTGACTGTCATCTGCTATGCATTACTTCGTGTCAAAGGGAATAGTCATTACTACACAAGAACATCACCTTCAATAGATTGATAGCCAAGAGAACCTACATTTCAAATCAAATAACTGCCATCTGGCCTTTTCCCTTTATATATTTACAATCTGCATTTATCTTTTTACTCTTCCAATATGCAACTTCTCTGAGATATTTCCTCCAAGACATTTTATTGTTTGTTTACAGTAATTTAGCTAATTTATCAACTACTTATATATTTACTCAGCTACCTCATCTGAAACATTTTTTCTTTTATGTCTATTAATCTACCTTGTTCTTTCTCCAGGAGAGTTGTAGCTATTCAATAATTTAAATGGTGACATTATGAGAGTTCATCAAACATTCAGAGTACTATTCTGGAGAATTCTTACATTATTACATACTATTCTAAATATTCTATACTGGTAGGTATTCAATATTTTAGTTTTAAAAGTTAAATTATAAATGCTAATTGTTTAAGTGGGAATGGTCACACGGGTCATCACTATAAGCAATTGTTAAATAGAAGCCAAAATTCCTGCTAAACTCTAATGTTAGTAATTTCATTCCTTTGCTGTAAATCTAGAAATCATTAAAGACCAATCTGCTTTCTCAAGAGAAACAACGTAGAAGAAATACTGGAAAATAATCATATAATTATAGAATTGTCTGGGTTGGAAGCGACTTTAAAGATCATCCAGTTCCAACCCCCCTGTCATGGTCAAGGACACCTTCCACTAGATCAGGTTGCGCAATGCCTCATCCAGTCTGGCCTTGAACACCTCATTGCTCTTCAAAAAATAAATGTGCTGAGCAAGAAGACGGCTTCAGAATTGTTAGCATTTTTTAAAATACTGTACCATAAAAAATAAAACTCTGTCCTAAACCCACTGTGTTGATAGCAGGCACTTTTCCAAAATCTTACAATGCAAGTTTTTGCAGTGTGTGTAACATTCATCAAATGAGAGCATACAGTACTTCTTTGATTACAGTTTAAAAATGAAACATACAAATTTTCAGTCTCAAATGTTGGGTTTTTTTCACTCAAACTCATTCTTTTTTACTTGGCATGTAACCCATTTTGTATGGTTTTGTACAGACAGTACTCAGAGGGTGACACCTGCAGAAAAAAACCTTATTTCTAGTCTTTCTGAACCTGAGAAATAAGTCTTCTAAAATCCTTCAATGATGATTTTTTTCTTTGTCAGGATTTGGCGCTAAATGATTTTCAGCTTTAGATCTGGAGCTATAAAAATATGCTTCAGAAGGGATAGATTGGTTGAAAGTTAAAAGCTTTTTCAACTATTCCATGTAAAAAAATGCAAATATGCTCTATAAAAACTGTTTTAATTACAGAAATCTTCTTAGGTATGGTGACCCAAATTCACTATTGGCCCAGCTCTCTTGCAGCATCAGAAGAGTTATTTCAGTTTTATGCATAACACTCATCCTGAACACTGCCTGAGACTATAAATACATTTGTTTTGTGCGGCTCTAATGCAGTACAAAACTTACAGAGCTGCATTAGGAACACAAGGCCAGGTAGAAAACAAGTCTCTTGCTTCCAAAGCTATCACATCAAATTGAGAATGGCTCCCATGTTATCTCTTACTGCCTGACACTGTTCCCTATCATCTGACTTCTGCAAGTTGGCAGGGCTCAGCTGAATCCTTAACTCGCACAACTCAACTACACCACTAGCTGGGGCTTCAGCTGGTGCTTTGCATACACAAACAGCTTGATTCCATGGCTCTGAAATTTAAATTGTCTGCCTCAGGATTGCTACAGTGACCCTCGAGAATTTCAAGCCAAGATGTCTGACAAGAAACAACTGAAAAATCCAAAATTCTTACAGAAAGCAGGGGAAAAAGAGAAAAAAGGCAGTTTAGCTATAATTCATGAAATACATATCTTTCACAGCACAACCACCAAGTCAATGACTTGATATTTAAGTACTAGATGTTGAAAACTGCAGCTGCCCACCAATAGCCAAGGGGCCAAAATTCAATGGCCATCTAAAATTATTTTTCTTCATTCCATAAGAGTCCCCAGATCTGATTAGTGCTTATTGTCATAAATCTGACTATGCTGGTAAGGTTATTCGAGACTATAAAATATTGCCAGAGATACCATTTTAAGATAGTTTTAAGGTATTAGCTCTTTGATGGATTTCTTCACTAAATGTGACCTCACTTGGGATGCAACCGGTGTCGCCAGATACTTCTAAATCACTGTGGGGAAAAGAAGTATGCAGAGAGTTTGGGAAATGTTTAGAGAGGAGCAAATGCTATAAAAATAGAAAAACACTGATGTTTCCTTAATTATTTTATGGATTTGTTTTCGCTGAGCTTTTGTTTGCCCTCTGCAAATATTTGCATAATCAAGTTGCAGAGACATTAATGTTCCCAGAAAACACATTACAGCTGTTGAATTACAAAACTGAGATTTTTTTAAACTCCTAACCAAATCTGTACAAAAGTGGATGTAGACTGAGATTTTACTGAACGCAACAGTGGGGCATTCACAGCTCAAAAATTAGCACAGGGAAGGAGAGTCAAGGGTAGCATTTATTTGGTCTTTAAACAGACAAGTCCTTGGTTATATTGACTTCCACAAGTCAGATGCTATTGAGTGAAAAATTAGTTGAAAATATTTCTTGTATGAGCACAGTCCTATCACCTCAGGGTTGAAAGCAAAAACCAGACCAAGTCTAACCAGTGCACACGTGAGCAAGGTATGCATGACGTGCCATCAAAAGACGTGGCTCCCACAGCCAACAGCGTAGCTCGGAGGGATTCACTTTTCTTCCTCCTCTTCTTACTCAGTCTTTTCCTGCCACTTTTTAACCCTTCTGTTTTTCCTCCTTTTCCCTCAAAAATACTGCTGCCCTAGGCTTGGCTCAACAGAGTGACACAGGGACAAAGCCAGAGTAGATTCCCTACAGCCTGTCTAGCAGCTTGGCATAGTCTCATTTCTGCCACAGTTTTTTCACTTGCTCATGACTCTCCCATGCAAACAACTGATAAATACTCACACAAACACAACCCCACAAACCACTTGCACTATAGCATTAAGGGAAAGAAAGCTAGAGGCCTCAGCTTCCCTCACCACAGCACTAAGGTTACTCTGACCTTTCAGCATAGCATACTGGGTCAGCAGAAACTTTCCTCCTACTGCCAAAAGAGAAAGAGTTAACCAAAAGAGTTTACCTTAATTCCACCAAAACACTCAACATAAATAAGCAGGAGCAGAATCTCTCCCTGGATGAATGCTGTTGCCACAGAGGTAACAGAGCTTGTGAGCCTACCCCAAACTCCAGTTTTCTAGTTTTTAGCTCCAGCCATTAGACACTGTGTCCTGTACAAAAAAAAAAAAAAAGTCAGCTAAGTAATTATTGATATGTGTATAAATTACATCAAGAAAACCTTTAGTCAATCATTCCAGCACTGCAAAGATGCTTTTATCGGTTTGGATTAGCAGGAGTGGGGGGAAGGATCCTTCTAAGCTGCAGAAACTAATACGTCCCACAAGGGGCCAACGCAGAAGCACAGCAATTTCCTTCCAGCCTCTCAGAGGAACAAGGTTAGGACAGAGATTGAATAAACAGACTATTGTGCTGCTCAGCGCCACATAAGACACTGGATTTTCTTGTATGGGTAAAATGCAAGTGATGGGAAGGCTCAAAAGCTTTAGGGGTTTGATTCCTTTCAGTGTTCAGGAGCTGTGATGGTAATCTCAGAACATGTCCAACCATTTATACTGACAAGGGGCAAACAGGTTAAAGAAAAAAAATAGAAAGTCTCCTCCCTTCCCCAGATTTCTCCAAAAAGCTAAAGTAAGCTCAAAGTCTTCACTGCTCTTCAGTGGGACCAGCCCTTTTTCAGGTTGTAGGACACCAGGTTGTGTGTGCTCATCAACAGTGGAACACTGAGGAAACCACACGTCCCGATGCTCCCACAGGGCACACAGAGATGGGGACACGGCAAAGCCAGATCCACCACAACCTGAAAGCAGAGCCAGCAACTGCCCGAGCCTGAGGAGGCAGCGGGCAAGGGGCTGGATGGGCCACTGGAGACAGGGTGCTGGGCCTCGTGCCTCCTCCCCTCCTCTAGCCAGTTAGAAGAAATAAAGGAAAATGGAGGCAGCATTGGGCTCTCAGTTACCACACACAAGAAATTATAAAAGCTATTTTTTAACATGATGCTCATGTCTGCAGGTCATCTCTGCAGCAAATACGAAGAGAAATGTTCATGGCATTAATCCCATGCTGGCAGACTGATACGGCTTTCAAGCTGAGTAAGTGTTTAATGCTCTAAAGGGAATGGAAAAAAGATTTCTTTTAGATAAATTGCTTAATTGGGAAGTCAGGAATTCTCCTGCCTAAGCAATTGATTTTACAAAAGGAAAAAGTTTATTTCGAAACGTAAACCTGCTATTTATCTAAAATATCCAGTGAAAAGTGAGCCAAGGGATAGGCACTCACCTTTACACTGCCGAAACCCACAACTTTAAAAACATAATAAGGCTAATAAACCAGTATGATTTACATAAAGTTTCTTCATGCCTTGACTCTTGAACTGAAGACTAAATCCAGCGTCGGACACACCAAGCTGCCAAATCACTGACTGATTATGTCCCCCAGTGGCAGGGGATGAGAAAATGGGGTCCCAGGAGGGGCCCTCAGCCCTCACCACTGACATCTAACAGGTTTGGAGACCCCTCCTCCCTTAAGCTTAATGGACTGCGGTGTATTGAATCACATGGTGTTGGAGACCTCAAAACAAAGCTTGGGTAACTTCCCCTGCCTGGGAAATTTCTCCACCTTACCCAGGAGTATGAATGGAGCACTTACTGCCACCAGTGAGATTGCTGGGAACACGCATCTGCCCGTTCTCTCATTCCCCCAGCAAAAAACCTTCAGCAAGTCTCTCTCTCTCTCACCAGCAGAGAAAATGTTTACATCTCATTTATCCACAGGGTGAGAAAACTCTCTACCTACCGCTCAGATGAAAACCAGGGCTCTCTGATGAACACTTACAGGGCATATCACCAGCCAGGGGCTTTCCCTTGGGCAAAGCACAATTAGCAAAAAGGAGAATAAGGATCACTGAAGGAGTCAGATGTTGCCCCAAAGTCAGCAGCAAGAGGAGGAACAGGATTATGACCTTAAAGAACAAGTTTGTGTTTGAAGACAAAGTTCATATTTTAATGAAAATTTTAAAGCAAATTTGATATTAAGTGCTAGAATATCATAAATTTCTCAAGTTAAAGGAAAATAAAATAAGTGTCATCCTTTAGCATAATAGCATTGATTTTTCCTTGCTTAGCAACCCGCCGAGCACCTCTGACATTTGCTACTGAAAATTACAGGAGCTTGCACACTTTTGTTACACAAACAGTTTTAATTTTGATTTCTCCACAATTGCATTAATGCAAAACCTCTTAGAAATCTGTGAGCAGCAATGTCACTGGATCACTATATCTAACATCTCTTACTTACAAAGGTTCTACAAGAAATAATGGGATTATAATTATTATTATCATGAGAATATTCATTTTTATAAGCTACCTCAGAACACTACAGAGTAAATTTAAACAACTTATAATTTTGAAGAGACTAAGAATTGAACACTTACAAACTGCCTTTGCCTCTCACAGCGCTTATGCACAGATAACAAAATTTGGGCAAAGATTATAAAAAAATGTTTGTATGCTTCCAAAACATTTTTAAAGGAAGAAAAAAAAAGTATAAATGCTGCTATAACTTTTCCCATAAACTCATGGGTTTGACTTTTTTGTTACTGTTTCTATGATACTACACAATCAAGGGACCTAGTTGTAACTAACCTTGTATTTACATCTTTCTAGGTTTCTTCCCCCATCACCTAACTCTAATAAACTAAATAAAACTAGGTGTAAAAAGCCTACATAATGTGAGCAAAGCACCACTTTTTCCCCAGCAGGAAGTCTGAGGACACTGTGCTACCTTGCTTCTTGGGGCCGCACTGAGAGAACTCTGCAAACCTCACCTCTGACAATTTGCAATAAAAGTTCGGAATATCTGTCTCCTGGGTCCTCTCTAAGACTATGACTTTCCATAATAACTTTAGTCTGATTGGCCAGATGTAGCAATGTAATCTAATCTGACAGCCAATATCTCCACTAACATCTTTGTAGCTGAAGCTAAAATACAATACTCCTTCCTAATCTTTCTCGACTTGCCAACTGCCTTTCAACAGTCAGTTGTACTCTGAGATCTCGTCTTCCTGTGAATCCTGTGTCTCTCCCTTCTCCTGCCAAGCCGCCATCACCTCCTCGAGCTGTCCTTCAGATATCACGTTTCCTTCTCAACTTTCTGTAAAACTTCCACAGGGCTCACCCTCCACGTTCTTTTCCCTTGGTAATGTCACACACGAACTCAAACTGAACAGCAGTCTCTTGTGTTGTGGAGTCACAAATCCATTCAGTTCCAGTCTCCCTCTTTCCAAACCAAAATATCAGATTATTCTTCTGATATATCCCTAGGGAAGAGGTCAGCAGCTCGAGACGAGCATCAGTAACACTAAGCTTTAAACATTCTCTGACTCTATGCTGCTTCCTTTGAGCCCCCTCGATGGCACAAGTGTCCTCCCTCTTTCTGGCATTCCTAATGGGGGGGGGGAACGGACCCATTAGATGCTCACAGTGCCAGCCCACTGTTCAACTTGTCAGTTGATGCTCCCTTTGCCATCAACACTGAGAAACAAGCATTTTAAAGCACAATTAACTCAAACTATTTTACTGGCTAAATTTAATATGAAATAAATCACGCCCTCATGTAGTAGCTGCATTAACTTCCCTCCTCAGGACTGCGGCGAGCCTTTAATTAAGCTGATTACTCTGATTCTAGGTGTTGCTTTCCCTTAGGTACCTTGAGTTGGTGGATATTGCTGTGAATCACTCTTAACTCCATTCACAGTGTAACAAACCTGTTCTAATTCTGTTTCTTTGAAACAAAAAGCCCCTGAGGCATTCTGCTATCAGGTGCCTCATATTTACGAGTAATAGATGTTAATTTATAGGTGCATAAGATGATTCTTTGCTTCTGGCACCTATTGCCAGTAACATTGGGTGTTGTTAACATGTGATAAGTCAAAGTGGCTGATCAAAAAAACTGTCAAATGATTAACACAGCACAATCAGTAACCTGGATGTTGCATAATCTAACATTTATAGTTCAATTTGAGGATTTCAGCTTAAGGCTTTAAACACGAAAATAAATTCTAAAACAATCCTCATTTGGTGCAAGTCTTACCATGCCAAGTTTAGGAATGATATAGTGACCAAAATAAGCAAAAAAATTATCTTTACATAGGTTTAGTGAAACAGTTTTGGATTAAAGAATGAAAAAGATTAAATTCCTTATGATGTAGTATCCTTTCAGGAAAGTGTTATCTAACATTCACAGACCTGTATCTTAAGTGGCTTCAAAGAGAATCAAATTTAATGCCATATTTTTTAAAGTAATGATTTATGGCAGGAAAACTTTTATATAATTATAATTCTTAAATATACTTTATCACAATGTTCATGTATATTTGTGTGTATTAGTTGTAAAGTGACTGCCTTCTAAATTCCTTGAATTGTAAGCTATAAGTTGTATGTGTATTAGAACACACTTGTATGTGTGGCTACATATATACAGCAAATCAATACCACGGAATCAGTATGTGTACTTAAACATATAGAAGTATCCAACCTTTATGCTTTTTGCTAATTGCTTTCAAGTTTTATGGAAAGAGAAGATAATTAAGAATGGGAAGTTTTGAAAATATATCAACAACTTGTACAGGTAGGGAAGAGCCAACAAGCATAACCCACCAGCGAGTTCACAGCAGGCAATGGAACCACATTGCCCTGCGAGGAACGGCCGCAATCACTTCCATCTCTGCTGTGGAGAGCTAGGGAATTGGTGCTGGGATACACCATGCCTGAGCATCTGTCCTATGTTGACACTGTGCCGTTCCTTACAGCACAAACTTGGAATTTGATAGCATCTCTTCCCCTTTCTCTCTTCCTTTTTTAATAGTACTGGGGGGGAGGGGTAACTAGTACTGGTTTTGTTCCAATTGGTACCAGCTGAAACACTTAAATTAAACTAATCTTGGCGTTACCTTTTTTATATATAGCAATTGTTTCTTCATAGACTGAAAGTGGAAAATGTAAGTATTTCAAGTGGGTTTTTTCCTCATTTGTGCAGATTTTTATTTGCAACTGTACTTACAATGAAGGAACTGTTGCTTTTAAAAGGAAAAGGCATTGACTGGTCTCTGCTAGTACAGATATTGGCAAGAAGACTGAAAAACTACAAAAAGGTAATATGTAGAAATGGGAAAATTTACAAGGTATGATTAGTTTTTCAAGTTTCCATCTAGATACCTCCAGCTTGTTCTCCCTAAACATACATACATGTAATCATGGCTGCATTTTTGTGTGCAGAATGCTAATAAATCACACTAGCAACTCCACTCTACCCAAATGTGATCAAAACTGTTACGACAGAATGGAAGAAAAGCAACTGCAGATGATAAGGACGCAAAAGAGCCCAAAATGCTTTCAGGGAACAAGACTCAAGGTATTTCTATCAATGCTCCAAGCCACTATCTTTGAATAGTGCTATAATCACTTTTGGTGTCCCCTAATAGGCCACTACGCACCTTCAGACAGTCTCCAGAACAGGATAAACGCAGAGGCATTGTACATCTGCTTGGTATTTATGAAAATAGAAATATTTACTTAGTTCTAAACACGCATTTTGAGATGGTCACGTCCAGAGGTGTGACAGCAATCTGCCTTTCCCATCGCCAGCCCACCTCCAGCCTCACTGCCACTTCCACACTGCGCTGCCCCAGAGCTGCGGTTCCTCACGTGGCAGTACAAGCATGTTTCCACACGACACTGAAGTGCTCTAATTATCTAAAGACTAAAATAAATACTGCACAAACCTGTTAGGGTTTTTTGCACTGTTATGCTGCCCCAGAATGCCCTCCTAGCAATGACACACCCTTGTTTTATTTGTGCCCTTTGCTACGCATTATCCTGGATAATTCATAATTGAACACTCACTGAGATTATCTGTTACTGACTTGATTTTGATGTAGTGGATTTCAGAAATGCTGTTCTCATTTTAAGGGATTTATTTCCCAAACAGTTGGTATATTTAAATGATTCCCATACCTGCACAAAGCCTGTTTTGTGCACGTTCTGTGGGCATTTAGAGATCTAACTACCTGAAATTTCAACCTGAAAACTATTTGTATGAACATGAACAGCTACATATCAGTATCTCTTTACCTTTAGGAGGGGGGTGTGTATTGCAGTTTGCAGGAGCAGGGAGATGTTTCTGACTATAGTTACAGGTTTGGTATAAAAATCTTACTTGTTGTAAACACACAAATAAGTCCACAGGGAACATAACAAAACTGCTTTAAATATGTGCTCCTCAACCTAACTGTAAATAAGAAAACTATTAGTAAGCCACTATTTATCAATGAGTGAGTGTTAAAACACTACTACCATAAACGTACAATGTAAAAATTCCTCTTGTTGTCCCTGGATACTGATGAAACTTGCTGCAGAATTTTTGCTAAGGACCTATCTGCACTTGACTTTTATAGTTTACAATCTAAAAGCTAATGAATAAATAAAAGTGAAAGGAAGGCAGGGCAGAATGAAGAGTAGAGTAAAAGGGTAAAACGTACATATTATATTACACAGTAATTATGTGATTCTGAAATGCCAATTAGTAACTCCTTCGATGATCCAGCTCACAGTCAGATCAATATTATGTTGATAACAGAAGAAAGTCATGATCTGGTAAAGAATGCTTTATTATTAAAGAATGTACAAAGCCACAGAAATATTAGCTTAACTTTAAGTACAAATTGTAGTCCTGACTGTGTTAAGAGCAAGACATAAGTATTTCTGTTCTGCAGACCCCATAATTTCAGTACAATTGTTTGGTTTGAAAGAATTTATAATGGCAGACCCTATCCAGTCAAGACAATAATTCTTTTCTATTTCTGGGTTGTGGGTTTTTTCCTTTTTTTTTCCTCCAAACAAGGCAAGCAATGTTTTAACAGACTTTCTCCCTGTCGGGGGCAGGGAAGGTGGGGAATGGAGGCGGAAATAAAAAAATCATCTGGCCATCAGTGTAACATGAAAGCACACAAAACCAGAGTGATTCCCCTGGAAGAACTAATTTACTTGCCGTGTTGACAAGATATAAGCCAAGAGTGAGAAGAATAAAACCGGGTTTGTTGCCCTGGAGGGGCTCCTGAAGTCAAAGCTGTAGTGATACAGAAATAAGGTAGGTGTTTAGCATTCCCAACTAGACCGTAAAAGTTTTTCTTACAGATCTCAGAGTGAAAGATCATTATTCATAGTAGTGTCAGCAAGGTGGCAAGATTTGCAACCATTTCGGAAAAGATGTAAAAAGGCTTAGAGGTAAAAGAAGGCTTTATTAGGAGATTTTGCATTTTATCCAAGGGTTTGGTATCATTGGGCTTTTTTTGCTGCTTTGTATTAGATTTCCTATGTCAACCTATTTCTCCACCACCAAAATTACTTTGGATGCAGTACACTCAGTTCTCAGTGCTCATGGATGCAAAAGTTGTACCCTTCCCTCAAAAATGAAGGATGTGAGTAAGGGGCGAGATGCCAATGTCCAGGCATCAACATTCCCACAGTCTCAGGGTGATTCAGAGCAGGAACTGTCTCAGGTAAAGTCTGCACAACTCAATTTACTGGACAAGTGCATCACTCTATTTTTGTTACATGCATTGAAAATTTTATGTTGCGTTACAGAGCAGTGATTAGTTCATCCAAAAAAACATTGGGAAGTAACATTACATTGATCATAACACACAGGAGCTTTGATGTCATGGGTTCATGTTTTGGAGAGAAACATAAAGTCTAACAAAAAGAGAAAAGAGGGTTTATAACTCTCACTCCAGTAGGAATGAAATTTTCCTGTAACCTTTTTTCTTGAATATTCATAATTGCTGGAACTAACACTGTTTCTTGGGGACCTGTTATTAATATGCAATTTATATTTGTGTGGTTGCTAACGATGTATTTTCAAAATAATTTCCAATATAAGGCCCTCATTACCAGAGGGCAGTTACTGCTCATCTATGGTCATAAATACTTTCTCATGAAGTATCCATTTGCCTAGCATGGAAACACTTGAAACTATTTATAAAGCATATTTTACACCTGACACATTGAATTAAGAGGAGAAAAATGAGACAGTTTTCTAATGGCATCAGAATTACTGCATTGGTTGTAAAATGGACTCATGTCTACAAGGCTCTAATTCATGTTCTCTCTTTTTGAAGACTATTGACTCGTCTGGGTCTTTTTCTTTAATGGCATATTGATATTGGTGGTTGTTGTTGTTTTGGCTTAGAATTCTAGTCAAATGAATTTAATAAATGTTGCTGTCAGTGAAAAATTAGCATTGGCTGTCCCAAATGTAAGAGGGAAATACTTCCCAGAGCAAGTACCACACTGCTGCCTGTTCTCTGGTACTTTCAGAGATAGACCTAGGGAGGATGAAACGGTTTTAAGCAATTTAATATTATATATGCTGACTCTTTGAAGTGGGCCAGGGCAACCGTAATTCATTACTTCTCATGACCCTGCCCATTTGAACATGAACTAACTGTCCATTTATGGTGTGATGGATATAGCTATGTGTTACACATCTAGTCATTAGTGCCACAGGTCACTTCCCACCTCGTCCCAAGCCTACAGATATTCTGCATCACTGATTATACACTGTGAAGTGTAATGCAACCTATATAAAAATGAGAGTGCTAATAGAAGATTTGTACCTTTAATCTCCTCCTGCCTCAGATCTGTCATGATTTTATTCCCAGCACTAACTGGATAAAGCCCAAATGATAATTTGCTAACACAATGTGCAGTTTGGCTGCTTGCTCTGAGAAGACAAACAAACCCCAAACCCTCCAACTTTGCTTGCAATCAGAGCGAAGCCCCAGCAGCTTCCTCGCCTTGCATAAACCTGCACGCAGCCTCGCGCTGGACCATCCTGAGTCACCAGCAGCAAAGCACCAAAGTGAACTTTTCAGGCTTTCACATCACTTTGTGAAACAAAATAGCCAGTGTAATATTTCTTGATGCTTTTTTCAGAACTAAGAATCAATAATCAAATGCTGTCACTGATGGCATTGCAGTTTTATTTCAGGAAAAAAACCCCAACACTTATTTCTGCAGAGATACTTCCTAGTGAATACAAATCTGCTTTGGGATTTCTCTTTATCACTGTAGAGAGCAGTAACTCAGCTAGAAAGTAGCTTTCGATCAATGCAAAGGCAGGATGGTGTTAGAGGCAGGCGAAGAAGGCAGTCAAGGAGAGTGCCTGCTGTTCTCTTGGGGTCCTCACCCTTCACCATCCTCGCTGCCCAGCCGCAGCACCCACACACATCTCTCACACATGCAAGGCCAACAAAACCAGCAAATGCACGGCCTCGTAATCTTCCTGGATCATTTCCATTGGGCAACAGCAAAGTCACAACTAACAAGTCATAGAATCAGAGTCGCTTGGTTGGAAAAGACCTTTGAGATCATCAAATCCTGCCATACCTGTCCACTACGAAACCATATCCGCAAGCATCTCATCCGCCTGTCTTTTAAAGTCGATTTTACACTGAATCCTCCAACAACAGCCTTTGACTATACCGTTACAACACAGTAACCATTAGTGAGGCAACAACAGCTCCGTGCCCAATAGCCACTTCCCACGGGCAAACTTCGGGAAGAGCCCCGCGAAGAGAAGGGGGATGCCCGGCAGCAGAAGGGCAACAGCGGGAAAACCTGCCAGCATCGCGCACTCTTTCGCCCGAACCCTGAGCAAACTTTCCCCGTGCCCGGCACGGATCGTCCCCGCTACGGTAACCGCTGACCGGGTCCAAAAAAGCAGCTCCGCGCATCCCCGCTGCCGCCCGCCCTACCTTGACGGCCCGGGAGGACTGGCACTGCACGTGGTGGGACACGGTCGCTGTCTGGTTCATGATGCCTCTGGCTTCGGGCTCGGGGCGCCCGCAGCTCCCGGCGCCTCCGAGCGCCCGGGTGGGAGAGGGTTCCGGCTGCAGCTGCGGCGGCTCCGCACCCCGGGACGCCGCGGCAGCTCCGCCCGCCCCGCCCCGCCCGGCACCGCCCCGCCCGTCGGCACCGGGGCTGAGGCTGAGACGGGACCGCGACCGGGACTGGGACTGGGGCTTGGGCTGAGCCGGGACCAGGGCTGGGACCGGAGCCTGAGTTGAGCTGGGAATGGGGCTGAGTCGGGACCGGCGCTGAGTGGGAACCAGAGCCGGGGCTGAGACCGGGGCTCGAGCTGAGATTGGGATTGAGCCGGGACTGGAATCGGGACTGGGGCTGAGCCGGAATGAGAGCTGGGCTGAAACGAGAGCTGGGCTGAAACGGGGCTGAGCCGGGACCAGGTAGCCTCAGCCGCTGCGCGCTGTCCTCGCCCCGGGCTGGGCAGGAGTCGCCGAGCGAGATCAGCCCCGCTCTATGAAAGCCAAATGCAATAGTGCTCTCAGCTGAAATCAGTATCATTGCAACAGGAAGTTTATACTGGGTGCTTTTCCTTTCTTGCTCCCGGCATTTTCTTCCTTTCTCCTTTCCCCATTCCCTTTGCCACCTCTTCTAAAACGACTCCAGCTGCGATATCAGGATACAGGCGTTACTGTGTGACACCTGTACGAGACACAAGCAGCATCAGCCTCACACCCACAGCCAGCGTACACAGGGTGTCTGAAAATCTCTGGGCTTCGTTAAGCACTGCAACAGCTCCTTGCTTCCCCGCAGAACAGAAGAAATGCAGCTGTGATGAGACTTTTACACAAATAAGATTTTTGTCGGTTACTTTGTAGTATAATCTAAAATACGATCCCCTCCAGACTCCTGAGCAGGACTTGCCAGAAACATAAGGAATGTTGTTTCCATGGGTCCAGCCCAGAGCTTGTGTAAAAGCCAGAGGATTTGGGGATGGAAACTGGTAAGCTCCATGAGCAGATTGTGACACCCCAGGCTGATAATTAGCAAGCAATATTTTATATATACATAACATTCTTAAATGATCTCTTACTTTAGAGAAACATCCCGGTAAAAGAGGACATAGTGCACCACACCTCAGGGCATTCCATGGGTGTTTGGGAGGGATGTGTGAAACTTCTGCCAGAGCAGGTAAAGTCAGTTCAGGAGGAAGCAAAGAAGAAAAAGGACAGACCAGAGCCAGAAGCCATGGCACAAATCTCCCAAAGAAACTGCTGATTTGGAGTCTCTCGTTGCATGAGTCTCCAGCTTCAGGCATCTTTGAAGCATCTGTTCTTTCAAGAAGGAGACTGTTGAACAGTACTTGATATTGTATCAAAAACTACACTCCCAGCGCAGGAAACTATTGCTCAAAATTGAAATGGCTTTTAAAAATTCAGGCCCCAGGTTTAGCCCATTCTCTGCTTCTGTCTCTGGGTTTCCTCCCTATTCCTGCTACTCTCCCACCTTTTTCTAAGTAATTTGAAGAAAACGTACAAATTGTATCCAAAAAGTAGGGGTACAAGAAGACAAGAAAAAGTTTTGCTAAAGAGTTCAAGGTGTGCTTAGAGCAGCATGAAGAAACACTAGGCATGCATTCATCTCTGGGCACCTGCCCGGAGGCACCTGCATTCAGGCCTGGAGGTGTGAATCCAGGGTCCACATCACTTTGCAAGGCAGGGACAGGCAAAGAGAGATGGCTGAGAGCTTGCTGTGCTCGTGGCTCAACCCATATTCCAGGAGGACCATGGAGACCTTGAGCTGTCCTTGTAAATCTTGCCATGACTTCAGCTGTCCACCTGAGGTCTTTTAAGTGCGGTTCATCTTCAGAAGATTTTAATTTCTTGGAAAGAAATCTGCTTTAAATCATCTCAAAACTGATATCTTCAAAGTAAAAATTTATTTTGCACATCTCAAAGGCAGGTACTGCTGCAAACAGATGTCAAAAGAGATTGAGGTGGTGAGGAAAAGGCCAGTTTTCTGCTTAGTCTACAAAAACTGCCGAGGAAGCCCTGGGTATAAACATCCCCTCTAGAGAGGGGTGAGCAATCAGACAGTGTTTATTCCAGCGATACCCAGGAAAATGTAATTTCTGATTAAAACCAAATGTGGAGTAAAGGCGCAGCAAGAGGGTCCCTCCCAACCCAGACATGGTCACCTCCAAGCAACGCAAGTGCAGCATCCAGGCTGGCCTCTAGCCTGTAGGACTTGCTTGCATTAAGCTTCTTCACCTTATTGGATTTATTGGATTTTGAGCAATAAAAAACACATTTAGCACGCATATCAGGGGCTCAGCAGTGCTCTTTCACCTCCGTCCTTCATATGCAGGCAGGAGTGAAACTTAATGGATATAGGTGGGGAAAAAACTCACGGAAAAATGAGACATAATGAACTTGAGGGTTCCTTGATTGGTATTGAGAAGAGGTAACTAGTAAACATCTCCTCGGGAAAAGGGCTAACAGTCTTAATTTTCACCATACTCTGCCTTGCATGCAAACCTTTTCAGTAAAGAAAATTATGACTTTGGGTTATTGGCAACTCAAACAAGCAGAGACAACCTGGAGGATTCAAAGACATTCTGCTTCTTCACTTTGAAATATATTTGTGTTTAATAATCTCAGATTGGGACTGCTTTAAACCAAATGAATACACTCACAATATTTTTAGTGGACTAAGTATCTGTGGATTTTTGTAAGCTCCTATGAGAATTTTGCATGAAGTTTCTTGATTTTATGCTTCACAGTAGCTGAACTTCCATGCAAGCCCTGAAACCAGCTTTAAGCTAACACAGACACCTCTTCCTTGTAATAACAAAGAAAAAACGGCTTGGGTAAAACAGCTGCCAAAGACAGAGATAAGATCAATATTTTGCTGGCATTGTTTTTAAATTAACTTCTCCAAATTTTAATCTATTTATTCCTAGAAAGTATAAATTTTGCTGATTAACCTCCTGCTCTCACTAGGTGGAACCTAATTAGAGTATAAACCTAATAAGGCTCATCAGGAGTTGTAATGACTCTATGAGTGCATAATTTGTCATTATAAAATATCTCAGAAACAAGTTAGATCAATAGAGTGGGATTCCACAACAAGCCAACTGAAATCCTCCAGAGCACCACTCCGCTGCTTACTTCCCCAGTAATGTCATTCACTGCCATCCCTCCAGTTCCTCGATGCAGCCGTTAATCCTCCGTAGTGTGTAATCTTCTTTGGGAACTGGCTGCTTAGCAAAACGCAGTTCATCCTGGATGTTGACTGCAAATACAAATATCCACGTTAGCCCTGCAAGGAGGTTTTCAAAAATTTCAGTGCCTTCAGGGTGTAATTAAATAACTGAGTGATTACAAAAATATGCTGGAGAATATTAAAGCTGTGAGCAGATGTCTCTGTTACATATTGCAATAGAGCAGGTGGTACCTGCTGGTATCAGAGCAGCCCCTCAGCACACTGAATGAATCTCCTTCCTGAAATATTTAAAATTAGTAAGAAATCAACTAGATCACCCAGGAAAATTGCCTAAAGTATCCAGAAAGTGTAAGTAAAAAGAAAACCCCTGTTTCTGATAGAAAACCCTACCTGCTCCACTGCCCAGATGCAGTGAGTGGCTGTGGGCAGACAGATCTGCTGCTGGAGGCAGCGTTTCCCAAAGGTTCCTTATCACTATTCAAGTCCTGCAGTAACCTCTGTTAGTAACTCCCGATATAGTCCTCCAGCTACACATTTTCCTGCCTCTTGCTTGCTCGTGTGCTTTCTAAGCCTTACATTTTTAAAAAATCCTCACAGCCCCTTCTTAATTTTAAGTCACTTCCACAAATTACGTTGTATAATCACTGCTCAGAGAAATAAAAAATGAAAATGTGTATTGGTAATTATATATATTTCATGACAATGTTTTCCTATAGCTGTTTGCTTTCTTTTATGTTTTATGGAAGTACATAAAATTTACTCTTGCTGCTGTTCCACATGCCCAGGGCCTCATTCTGGGCTTGCATACATTGGCAGCTATTGACATGAGTGAACTCAATTTCTAATTCACACTGGTTCATAATCAGATTACAGACTTCTCTGTTTGTGGATGAAGCAGTTTTAATACTTCAAGGGAGGCTGACTTGGGATTGCTTCTAGGCTGCTGGCTGCCTCAGAATTCTTAAAGGCAAGGAGCCGAGCTGTGTGTTGGTGCTGGGCTTACATGAAACAAATACAGAGCATGGCCTCCCTCCAGTCAGCTGTGCAAAAATCCTCTATTTCTTCCCTCTTATACCAAGCAGCTGTCAATGGACAGGCCAGAAGCTATCGTACGGTGCTGTTTTGGCCAGTAAGTTCACACACATCTCAAGTTACCCCAGGAGAAGTTGTTCCTGGAGGATGGCAAAGCAACCATAGGCACACACACTTGTACATACATGCACAGCTCCACGTCCCCTGCAGCCATCGATCTGGCTGCAGCTGATGGAGGGAATGTGAAGGAGAATTCCCTCCAGTAAAGTGTAACTTCAGACAAGACTCAATAAATCAGCGTGACGCCAGGCTTCAGTCCAGCTGCAGTGCCAGGAGCTGCTGCTGCTCTGTTAACCCACAATGTCAAAGACTGGTTACTGGAATGAAGGATTCCTCCGAGTGGACAGTTCTCCTTTTGGGAAAGCACTGCAAGGTGTCTTCTTACTCACTCTATGTATTTCCACTCCTTTTATTCCTGCAAAGCTTACCTTCTTCAGGTTTTGAGGGGTGCTTTCTAAACAGCCCAGTGTGGTTCAATAATTGATGTTTTGAGCAAAGCCAAGGAGAATTCACACCATTGCTGAAAGCAATGCTTAGAACTTGAGAATATCCAGTGCAGTAGATGGAACTACTGAAGAAACAAATATAAATGTTCCTCATTTGTATAAGCCAACATCCATAGAAGTATACAGGTACATTTGTTATGATTACTTTCTGTTCTTGTTCACTACGTTTATTTTAATAGAAAATATTTAGGTGAAATATTTGTATTTCTTTTTAAAAAGAAAAGGTATACTAAAATACTCTGGTACATGCACAATGATTCCTTCAGCTAATTTTCCCTAAAAGTGAAGGTAAATAGCATTAAATTACAGCCAGAAGATAAAAAAATATCTTCCTTGTTATGACCGTAATGAATTATTCTGACTAGATTTTACCTGCAAATACACAATGTTATGAAAATAGGATCAGTAATACCTGACTCAGTACAGGGAGTATGTTGTGAGGAGTGATGAAAGTGAAAAAAAGACTGCATACAACTGCCTTGTTACCAGGGAAGAGAAGCAAGTGATTTTTGAGATAGAAAACTTTTAGAAGAGGCAAGAGAGAATGATCTGTGCCTGAATGAACTGAACGTGTCACCTGTAGGTGACTTCATGAGCAGCTCATCACATTGCACCTCTTAGATCTCTGTGGGCTGCTGAATGAATTCTGGTGAATCACAAGCAGTGGCAGAAGCAAAGAGGATCTTTTAAGATCCCCTTAGTCTGTTTGGTGTATGCCTATCACCAGCGTCAAACAGGGAATAAGGAAAGAGTCACCTTTGGTCCTTTTCATTTTCAAATGAGGCTTCAGAATAATAGGCAGTACTATTTAAGAAAACAAAACAAAATGATGCAGGAAAATATTTGTCACACCAAACGATAACAATTTACATTAGCCAACTAGTGCCCAAAACCCACAAATGTTTTGTTCTGATTCCCTATTTACTTTTTGGTCCTTTCTTAAATGCTAGAAACCAAAGTTATACTCTGCTCAGTGTGAAGGTACCAGTCACATAGTGTCTACAAACTGATCAAAAAATGCACAAAAGTGTAGGAAATAAAAAAAACCCCAACCCCTGATTGACAGGTATACGTAATTCACACGTGAGGAACTTCAGGAAAGAAGAACAAATGTTTTTTCTTCAATCTCACATAAAGTCCGTAGTAGATCCCAGGAGCACTATGCTCCAGCTTACTGCATTCATTTAGCCTTCAATCTGCAGAAGCTATTGCATTATAAAAAGAAAAAGGTGAACCTGACTGATTTGAGAAGTAGATTTAGTTTCATGTGTAACTATTACTCACACTGCTAACAGGATTCAATATTTCAACCACGCAGGAGCTATAGGATGAGTAATGTTTTTGCACACATGAAGACTTACAGGAACACAGCTAACCACCTCCGTACTTATGAGCATAGCCAATCTCATTGCACAGCACTCAGAAACTGCCACAAAATACTGGAGACATGCCAACAGTAGTGTGAAGTGTCTTTCTGTACAAGTTTATGCTTCTTTATGCCTTAAAATCTTGCTTGCCATGGAAAACGCTGAACCCTGTGCTGAACACTTAGTCTGCAAGAGCATCACAACCCTGTCCACTGCCGATCCTCCAGGGATGTTCTTGCTCCCTGAAGATAGGCTTGAAAGTCATATTTCTGGGTTGAGACCATATACAAAATCCACAGCCCAGAGGAGAACCATTGAAGGTTCAATATTAGGACACAAGCTTGAGTGACATGTCAAACAAGACCAAGGGTATTTTGTCTAAGCAGGGTTCCCTCCCTTATTTTCAGTATATATAACAAGTCACCCAAAAGCAACCTCCTTTTTTAAAGATCAGACTTCAGCTAGCAGATAAACTTCTGAAACATTAGAATTCCCAAATTGACAGTCCAGTTTTCCAAGTACTTTTGCACCTAACACATAGCCCTGCAAACTTGTTGAGGTTTTGCTAAGCTTACTATAACAGAACTTGATCTCATCAAATTCTTTGTCCCCTCAACATGACAAAGTTACCCTGTGATTATTTCCACATCTGGGATAGCTGCACTGGATATCATGTGCAAGCAAAATTCATTCTGAGTCACTGTGTTGTGCTGAGAGATTTTACCCTGAGTTGTTTGTATGTAGAGGCAGCACTCTGAAATCAGCTTGCAGTAAATCTGGAATGAAAAAAATAAAAGGAAAGTTCATATATTTAAAGGGTTTGAATTTTTAATTAATAGTTTGTAGCTATGGAGACTGAAGTGGGGAGTATAGTTTTTTTATGTTAGATCTCAGAGGCTGCAGGAAAGAAAGATGTTTTCCAGATTAAACAAAATAGAAAAGTTCAATGACAACAGCAAAAAACAACCTGAGAACATGAATTGGCTGCTGTAGACCATTTTCTTTCATCTATCTGGGTTAATACAAACCTAAGCAAAATTTTAGAGGAATGCTATCACCTGTGGGCATGAGAGAAAAAAAACTTTAGAAGAATAATACTGAAAGAGTAATTATTCCCAACATTATCCTTTAGCGTTACTGAATAACAGACCAAAACTCTGTCTTCCTTCACTCAGTGTTAATCTAATAGCACATAAAAAGATGGGGGTTTTACAGATGAAAAATAATCTACAATCAAATGAGTACTTTTCCTAAAATATTGCACAGCAGTTTACTCAAGAAACAACAAGAAGCAGCAGTCATCGCAAATGAAAATATGCTTTTTCTGCCCCTCAAGGTAACCCAGTCTCTACCCCTATAAGACGTACTTCCACCTCCTCACTTTAAGGATGTTTTTACAAGACTTCCAGGGTGCTGAAGAAGGATCTAACTCAGAGGTGTCAGCTCATGGCTCCCACCATTCTCCTGCTCCTGCAGCGTAACGCATGTCACACCCTGCACACGTGCCCAGCACTGGCAGGAGCGCAGGGACAAGGAGCTCGGTGCTGCCACCGGGGAGAAACAAGATGCCAGGCTGGATAAAACAAGGGGGAGGGTCAGATTCAGCCCACAGGCCATGAGTTTGACACCCCTGATCTAACTCATTGTCACATGTATAAAATAGCAAATAGCTGTTCATCTTCCTTGTTTATTCTTTCCTTGAAGTATTAATTTATTGTCTGGGCATAGTTTGCATACGTGTTTCTTTGTCGTGGCAAGAACTATCATTTTAATTAAACAGGATGAAAGATGAAGTAGCATATAACCCTGTTTACAAGGACTGCAGTTCATATTCCAAGGGTGCCTGTTACAAGGATATCACTTTGTCTCTCCACCTCTGGGGCAAGAGAGAGCAATCTGAAAATAGCAGCAGCCTCATGCAAGGTGCTAGAAATCATTTTGGCAGAGTTGATATCTGACAGTGAACATACCTGGTCAGCTAAGGATTCTGCACAGTCTCGAATCATTGCTACAATAAAGGGAAATGCAAGATGGGACAGGGAAAGCGCTGTGCGGAAAAAGCTTAAACTACTTTAATGAAGATGGGAGAAGGCAGACCACAGTAATTTGAAGGAAGATCTTGGCCAAAGCAACAGTAATGAAGGAAGTAATAAAGTAAATAAATTTTAGACATAATCCCTGCCATAGGGCTGTGAGGATGATGGGGGGGGTTGCACCCTAGGACCAGGCTTGGCAGTTCCGTACCCTTGACTGCCATTGCTTGCAGCTATGAATGCTGCTGTTTAGCATGTTCTTAGAAGACTGTGTTCTTCTTCCACATATAACATTTCTCACTCTCTTCAGCTCTGTGATGCCTTCTCAGTAAGAAAACATCTGAAATCTCCCTTATCTCTCTTATGCATCACAAGTGTGTCAGTCACAAACCCACGCTACTCAGCCACCACGATTGCTGCTGCTCTTCAGCTGACAAGCTGTGAAAGTTTTGGCTGCCTGAAATCATTGTGAACATTTTTACTTCCTTTTGTGAGAATTATATGATGTTCACATCTCATTGCCATGTACCAATGTACCTTCACGTATATACATCAGTGAGTTTTAGCAATATCAAGTATCACATCCAACTAGTTACAAAATACTACCTTGTTAATGAGATGCAACATCACTGCCAGCTGCTCATTCCAATACCACTTCCACATGCATAAAAATCATTTCCTTATACTTTAGCATCGTTTTTATATTCCACTTATAAAAGAAGTAGAACACTTTGGAGAAAACACTGTGGAGAAAAAGAGTGTGGCTCATCCACTCCTGTACTTTGCAATGAACCAAGGATCGTTTCAATGGAAATTACATTCAGTGTTACAGTACTTAAACTAACCAGGGAAAAAAATATATGTTTTCTTTTCTCTGTTGATCTGCAAAGCTTTTAGTAAAACCCAGAGAGGCGCTGAATACCTGTGGGACAAAAAATGCGTGGAGAAATTTGCCAAGGAGAACAACCAAGTCTCCTACACAGTTACGTATTCTTCAGCAATTGTGCAATCTTCTAATAACTAAATCCAAAAATTATCAGTTTGAGAATGTTACTACAATTTATGTTTATTGTGATGCTGAAGGCCTGAAACACAGGCTTCACTGATAGCTACAGTACCGGTATGCAAGCTCTGTTCGTTACATTCTCTTTCAACTCCTGAGGTAAATGTAGCATAGCTATCCTGCACACACAATAAAAGGAGACCTGCTCCAAATACAAAATCCAGCCGTTATTTTTTATTGCAGTATGTTTTCCAAATCATTCTGAAAATATGTTTTCATTAAAGTGCATGATTTGTCAAAAGTGCTTCAAGCAGCTGTAAAAAAAAGAGCAGAGAAATTGGAGTTTGCTTAACCAGGTTTATAAACCTGCTGTTTCAGTCTCAGAGATGAATTACACTGCAGGAGCACGTTCACTAAACGTTCACGCTCTCCTTCTTGCCCTCCTACTTATGTTCAAAGAGTAGAATAGAAAAACATAAATCAAAGTCTCAGAACATATTTCTTCTCCAATTCTGAAGCTGCCATATCTCTATACTGGAATCATAACCCCCCACAACACAAATAAAAAGCATGGCCCAGCAATCACCACTTCAACATAATTACAGGCAACGCAGTAATTTACACTTATCTAAAGCCTTTTGCCCCAAGGATCCCAAAGCAATTTATATCCAATATAGATGTGGCTGATACAAAAACAATAATGCCAAGGAGCTACTTGGAAACTGAGGGACTCTCTAAACTATGTGGATCTTTACCATCCAAAATTTTACATATACCCATTACCTTGTTAGCAGTTTGAACCCAATCTATTACAACCTTCTGCCCCAACTTTAGGAATAGTCTGGGCAATAACAAGCATGTTCTGAACCTTCCTTTAATTTCAGTCAATGATTTTGAGAAGTTAAGAAATGAAAGGACATCATACAACAGTGCCCATCAGACTTCACACCCAGCTTCAGGAGGTGCTCTTCTGAAGCACCACCAGGATTAACACACTCTAGAGAAAAAGAAACAGTCTCAGTTTCTATGCTTACTTCCCTTTTCCTTTTTCAGATTTATTTCTGATCCATCCAAGCCCTGGGTAAATACTGTACTACTGGCAGAGCATTTCTTCTTCTGAGCTAGCTCTGAAACATAATCATTTAGCTACCCACTGCTCAGCAAATTACAGCAGACAGTCTGGGGGTGCTTGCTGGAGTCCCAGCACTGTCCATAGCACCAGGGCATGGAGGTATAAATTGATCCTAAAACATGTCACTGAAACAGCTGCTCTTTCTCTCATCTTCAAACCACACCACTGGTTCAGTGGGTGAAAGGAAGCTTGGGAAACTGAATGGATATGTACATTTTCAAGGCAATTCTCACATGGAGAAGTGGTATTTGCTCTTTCTATATTATAAAATATGAATTTTGTATTGGCTTTCCTCAGCTGACAAAGTGTGGGCACACAAACTTTGAAAGTGTTAGCTGTTACCTTTGTAGGATCCCCAAAGACAAATTTGGGGAAAACAAAATCTCTTTTGCAGGAAGTTAGAGACATCAGTGATAGGAAAGTTCTCTGGCAGTCTTTGGATCCAAAGATCCATCACTGCAAACCCCAGCAACTTAAGGGACAGCTACGCATTATTACAACATCTTGAAATTGGGAAACTGAATAAAAGCACCTTAATGCCACAGGAAGCTTTGATCTTAAGGGTAGGAAACTGATGCTTTTCTCTTGCTCAGACTTCTGTAATGTATTTCTCTATCAAAACATGTACAGAAGCCTGACAGGAAAATACAGGATATTCCACAAATAGAGTGAGAACAGCACATACAAGAGGCCTGCAGCATCTGATAGGCATGGCTAATGCATCTGCAGTCAATCTGATCAGCACAAAGGATCAGCCTTGCTGCTCATCAACAGGAGTGTCACTGGCTTAGGAAGGAGGAAAATTTAATTGTTTTGGGGAGAAGCCCTCTAGTTCTGTCACTGGCCACCTGAGAGAAGAGACCAACCCCTGCCCAACTACAACCTCCTTTTAGGTAGTTGTAGAGAGCAATGAGGTCTCCCCTGAGCGTCCTCTTCTTCAGACTAAACAGCCCCAGCTCCCTCAGTCGCTCCTCGTAGGGCTTGTGCTCCAGCCCCTTCACCATCTTTGTTGCCCTCCTCTGAACACACTCCAGCATCCTGACATCTTTCCCAAACTGAGGGGCCCAGAACTGCACACAGTATTCAAGGTGAGATGGTTGATTGCATTGCCTCACATTGGATTTCTTTTCCTTGTTACTTTTTTAGGGGGCAAAGAGGCAACAAAATTAACATCTTTCTTTAATTAGACAGCCCTTAGAAATTGCACATGTTCAGTGTTGGCTGTTAAGAAACTGACACCAAGGAAAAGAGGTAGATAAAAGATCTCATAATGAGACTGGTTTGGGCTAAACTCTGAAACTATGGTGTTTGTTTATTTTTCAATCTTCATACTGCTTCAATTTGTGGTTTACATCTTCAAGAGGTGAAAAACAACTTCATTTAGTAGAAAAGCTGTCCAAAGAATCTATGTCAATTTCTACCACCTGGGAATCTCACCCCATGCTAATCTGTTTCATTCATCCCCATTTCTTGACATATAACTGCCAAGGGACTAGCCTGGATCTGGAAATGTATTACCCAAGTGTCACCAGGAATGTTGTCTCTTTCTCTTCAATTCTCTCTGGAACATCTAAGCCAGAACACACTTCAAAACTGGATTTGTGAAAGTGAGTGGAGGCAAGAGCAAAAAAAATTGGACTGAAGGAGTAAGATACTATAGTAAATTCTGGGTAAAACAGTCTCTGTTGTTGCCTTTACAGCAGAGAGGATTTAATTCCACAGTTCCATTTTATCTTCTGTGTTCATATGTTTATGAAAATCATTTATAAAATGGAGGTTGTAACTGTGAGGGAGTGTATAATATGACCCTAGTGGTTCCACAGATCTTCATCTGTGGTTTCACTGCTCCTGTGTAGTTGTTGTGAGAAACTAGTCTGGAAAGAGGAAGGATTTTGATTGTCAGCACAATGGGTCTTGCACTGACTTTGGAGACCAATAAAGAACTATTAAAGAGATCTGATAGCGGGCAGTCCATATTTGCTGCTTCCCATGTTTCTAATCATAGTAAACTGGACTGGAAAGACATTCTGGGGTATTCAGTCCAATCCCTTGCTAATGCAGGTGACCAAATAATAAAAAAAAAATTCTATACTGATGGATTCCTTTGTGCTGTCATGAGACATTTCATGTCCTGTACTTTTGTTTCTAGTTACAGAAACTTTCAGTCAGTGCCAGGCATACTCTTGATTAAAGTATCTTTTGCAGTCTCAGGATATTAAAGCATTAGGAAGGAAGGAAGTAGAAGAGAGGCCCAAAGTGGATCCATAAAGGAAGACACAACTTTATTGTTGATTCAAAGGAGCTGAGTTCTTCAAAATTCAGAAGCATCGTTTTCTCCTTTCCCCATTTCAGAACAGCAAATCTGTGCAAGTTCTCACCTCAACTAAGCAGGAAGAAGAAAATAATCCTTCATATACATCTAATGCAGACCTGGGCTGGTATCATTGCAGCCTGCTGAGCCACAGTGGCTGTGCCTGTGCTGCTGGACACTAGGGAGTGGCGTGGGTGGAAACTCACCTGTGCCCTCTCACGTGCTGTGCCTCAGGCCGGGAGGTGGTGCGTGTTCTTTGTGCACTGTCAGCTTCAAGAGACAGAGTTTGTGTGCTTCCCATGCTGAATCATAGCAGCCCATGAGTCACATGGAGCTCCATGGCTCTGGGAAAGAGCAAACATCTCAGTATCAAAAAATATCGAATAACACACAGTCAATAAAGAATTAAGACTTAGGAATATACTTATTTAAAGTGTACACCTCTGTATGGAAAATAGGCCTTCTCAAATAAAATTCAAGTTGTATTACTATTAAAGGAAAACTTGGCTGTAAAAGTAGCTGTGCTGATGGAATAAAATTCTGTACCTCATTTGATTTGCTTCCAGAAGATGCTCTAACTGAAAAGAGCACTATGACACTGCACAACAAAGTTCATGTTAAATGGATTAAAATGATAGAACTGATAGATCTTAAAGCATAAAATTAAAAGTAAGTGTCTGTCTTAGTCTCAGTGCTGCTGTACGTTGCATTTGGTAGCAGATGTAAGTGATCATTAATAAAATTCATGGTAACATTAAAAAATAGTGAAGCAGTCAATAATGTTGGGAACTGCTGAATTATGTAAATCAATTGGCAGAGTAACATAGATTTTAAAACTGCAAAATGTCAAGAATTAAAGCTTCTTTGAAGGTAGGAAATAGAATAGCCAGACACACTGGCAATGAAAGGGATACATCATAGAAAATTCCTGAAGAAATGCAACATCAACAACTGAGAAGGTGTGAGAGAGAGGGCAGACCAAATATGAGGCTGCATGAGAAGCAGAACCCAAAATGTCCAAGAGGGATTTTCTTCACATTTCTTAAAAGACCTGTTGAAAATTTCAGAGAAGGAGGAGGGAAGAAGAGGAAGACGAAGGCAGAACACATGAATTGTATGGTGGACACAGAGATATTATCAGCATCGAATAATTTGGAGCTCAGCTGGTATCACACAGGTTTATAATTAGGATGTAATTGTGAGAGGCGTCACTCCTTTAATGGCTGTTGGAAAGACACTTCTTCACATCCAACCTGTAAGAAGGTTAATGTCTTACACCTTCTGCACTACTTGCTAGATAGCTTGCTGCTTTATTGTAAAGCACTTCTCTCAAGTAATACTCTTTCATTCCCTCTTAACTTTGTATCCAGCTTTACACAACTAATTAGGGAAGTCTTCAAAGACCTAGATTTTAAACCATTTAATTAATAAGGAATGAACATTTAATGGCTATTGCTTTCAGACTATTTAATTTAATGAGAGAATTTGCAAGAAAAAGAAGCAAGAAAAATCGATTTAGTGTATAACAAATTGCAACAGAAAACAGAAATATCTGAGATGAACGTATGTATCCAATTACTGTTCAACTGAATAAGAGCATCCCTATCAGAGCTCAAGATGTTGCTTATTTTTGATAATGGTGACACAACTCATTAGTTCCAAGATATTCCCCACCCTGTCAAACTGGAATTTCCATCGCACCCCAAGATGCCATTGTTTCCATTCTGCCTCCTAAAAACAAAATCTAAAAAAAAAAAAATAGCAGAGCCCCAGATCAAAGAGACAAATGAAGTCTCAGATGCCTTCCTATGCACTGGTGCCAGCAAGTGGCACTCAGCTCAGCGTCGCACTGCTGAAGGCATCTGTTGTGGTGTCACAGGAGGAAGGAGGCTATTCAGAAGGAGACAGGACACGTGGCACTGTACTGTCCCTCACTAGAAAGACTACTGAGCCCTCAAACTAATATCCAGCTGAGCGATGTGATTTCAAGCAGGACACACATTCTTTCCATTACAGAACAAAATCACACAGTTTTGTGTTGTAAGAGTTGTCATACTAATATCTCTCTAAAAAAAAGATTCTTTTTATGTCAGTGGAAGGTCTGAATGTCAAATGGTGGGAACATGTCCTTCTAAGTTACTGAAACATTTTTAATTTTTTCATTCCCTGATGTATCTACCAAAAATAGGAGCCAAGAATGAAGATGGGATAACTTAGTAAAGAGTACTGAAATACTTCTAATAATATGAGTAAGACCTGGGAAAGTATGAGAGCTGCTGTTACACTAAGCTTTGTAAAGACCATAAAAGAAACTGCCCCTCTACTGAGACATTTCAAATCTAAGCTCTGCTTTTAAAACAAAAGTACTCTGCTACATACAAAACATCAGGCTTTGGGTTGGGGAGACGTTGCTTTGTTGTTTTATTTTAAGAACTTGGTTTATGGTAAGTTCTAAGTATAAGCAATGAAAAAAACCATTAAATTTGAAAAAAAGGCTTTTTTCATCTGTTCTGGAAAGACTGATCTGTGCTAAGATTAGATACGACTCCAACGTATATAACATAAGATTAGATACGACTCCAACGTATATAACATTTCAAAATACATAATAGCACTTAGCATTGCTAAGATTTTGCCAGCTATCTCCATTATTCATCCCCATATGAAGGTTTAGCCACCTATCTGTTTTTCCTAAAGCATTCAGAACATAGGTTTACTGGTACAAAGCATAACAATTCTTTCCTCAGCTATTGCTAATTAAGTCTACCACTGTAATTCAAATCAGTCTGGGAAGTCTAGCTGCATAAGGAACTGGATCTCCACAGACTTGGGCCTCTCTTCTGCAGTTCATACAGAAAAAGGTATTTGCAGGGAATATTGCTGTTCTGCTCTAGGAATTGCTTTTTTAAACAACTAAGAGATAGTCTTTGGTCAAAAAGAAGAGGAAAGGAGAAAATAATAAGGAAAGCTTTTTGACTTTCTGAGGGAAAATACGAATGCAAAGCCCAAGAAACTCTAAGGAGTAAGGAATAATTTCCATATTGGCCAAAAATCAGAGACTGGCTAGGTAAGTGGGCAGTCTGGGGTAAAAAACAAAGTGTTTCATCAGCAAGTCGTTGAGCCTGCCCCAATAAATTTTAGTCTGGCCAGCAGCAGAGTCTCTACCAAAAAGGCAAGATGCATTTTCTGTTCCAGCCAGGACAGGATTTAGCCCTAAACATGCTTTAACGAAATCATTTGAACTCTAAAATTTATGTAATCACTTATGACTAATTCCTCATTATAACAGAAGTTATAGTATATGCAATTATCTCTTTAGTTTGCGTTTTAAATTAATATGAGTCATTCTCCTTCCATTTAAAAACTCATTTTCCACATGTACAACACTTCGAACCAGCTTTGGAAGAGAAATATCAAAGGGGCTAATTCCCCCCTGTTTTAATTTAAATGAAGAAAATAGAGTTACATAAAGGACAGATTTGAATCATTACAGAGTGTCTAAGCTTTCACAGGGAAGACAGAAAAAATGGTAAATCTATGGGTGCATAAAAAATTCAGTGTCTTTTACTGGGTTTTAATGAGGCATTTTTGTTTTAACTGAGGGGAGGGAAGAGAAAGAGGAAAGTGTTTCTGCAACACTGTACTAAACATACCATGGAACAAGACTTGTCCTCTTCTCTGACCTCTATTATGCTCTTGAAATTGCTCACAAAACGAAAAATAATTGATGTGATTGTCAAATCCCCTTTCTCCAAACACCATAACTTCCTGCACCTAAATACCGGGGGACTTTTGTCAGAGTAGAAGAAATCTCTCAGCTGCCTCCAAGAAGCAGCAGCTTTCTTGGCACAGCCATTCTGTTTCAATGAAATTATCTCATCTATATGCTAAATTATTCCCACATTTAGAGCTGCACCACTACTGCACTGTCCTTCTGGCGCTGCCCCAGCATGGATGCTTTTTGCTTTGGGACGTTCTGCAAGGTACCACGTAGAGATATGAAGGCTGTCGTGTTCAAAGCTTTATCATGCCTTCGGGGGGTGACCTTATGGATCCCTTTAGTAACATCCCTTTAGCATGTGGTTTATAGCCTCAGGCTGCTGTTGCTCTGGCTGCAGACAGAGCGCTGCGAAAGCCTCCTGCCAGCTGCCCGTGCCTCTGATGCTCTCCTAACCTGCACCACAAATATACATCCTGGAAGATGGATCAATTAATTTTTCAAATATTTCAATTGATCTTTACCTATGGACATCTTGTGAGCTTCCTATGATTGCAAGACTGTTTTCTCTTTTCTCCAAAGTCGAGGCATATCTGACCGTACAGACAATGCCAATACTTAGCAAGTAGTTGTCTTATGGATGCTTTATTAGCCCTGATTTGACTGGCAAATGATATAGGAAGGTAAATAAACAATTTTTTTTATGATGAACCTGAGAAAAACGACTCTATCTCTCCTATTTATGTCCAGTATACTTACGTATTTTACTAAATTCACTGTATGTTCTAGACCAGCTTCCATAGCACGAATTCTCCTGAATAATAAGAAATTTATAATTTGGTGTATTTTGGCCTTCCTTCTATATTTCTGTTCTCATATTTGACAGGTGACGTAGAATTTATGGTAAAAATATGTGCATGCACATAGTGTTACTTAGTTTTAACTTGAAAATTCACTTTCTAGACAAAATTTAAATGATTTTAAATGAGCCAGGAAAATGATCAAAGTGAAATATGAACAAATATTTGAGAATGTTTGAGACATTTGAGAGCAGGGGTTTCCTGTATTAGTTTGGCTCCATCTTTCCATGGGAATGATCTGAATGCATTAAGACGACCATGAGAATGCATCCCTCCTTTGCATGAAAAATTCTCTGACAAATTACTTGAAGTGGAATGTATTTGATTCCATCTGAAGAGATAATATTTTGTTTTGAGAAAAGTGAGATGCATATGCTTGTGAGCTCTATGCACACAAGTACTTAAAACTGTGTATACTATGTAATTTAGAAGGCACCTCTGTAAAAAAGTCATTGCTGGAAGATGACGATTGAGCAGAGAGCCTAATATACACCTGGTCCCTTTCTGGACAAAAAAGGACCTCTAGCAAACCTCTGCCACAGGAAGGCAGTTGGTTTTGGGGGAATCCAGGAATCCAGAGGCCAGCACAGAGGTAGGCAGCTTTTGGCAAGAGCAGTGGCAGCCACTGAATACAAACCTGTGCAAAAATAACAGGAGGTATGAACAGACACTCCTAAAACTGGTGGTGCTGCTGCTTGAAAAAAAAAGAAATTCCAAATAAAAATATTCCAGGTTTTGGATTAAAACATTTTTATTTTAATTTTATATTTAAAACAATAAGACAAACAAACAAAGCAGCTTGGTGGGCAGAAAGAAAACAAAAAAAATAGAAAAAAGTTTCATTTAATTGGAAAACTGATTTCCCAGTGAAAGACAGTCCTGATTGACTGCTCTATCTTGCTTCATGTGTAAGGAAAATGGATTTTAAAAGTCCTCCATTGCTTACAGCATAAAGCAAATTTCCCTTTGCCCCATGCACAGGACATTCAGTTTGGTACCCAGGATGTGAATACGGGTTCTCTAGGAACTCCAGCAGGTTTGGGCAGTGAGGTGTACAACACTGCTGTTATGTTTGCAAAATGCAATGATCAGAAGAGCATGTTGAGTGAATGACACTAACACATTACAAAGATGACAGAAGTAAAAATTGCAGCACCTCTTCTGCAAAATTATTTCTGTCAGCATTCTTAAAACACTACTGTTAACTCCTAAAGAAATAGTCCTCATTAATTTTGACAGGTATATATATTTGAATCTTACCCAGAGATGAGTTATCATTGACTGATGTGTTAAACTTTTCCATGTCCTTTTTAATTTGTTTGCAGGGGGGTAAGTAAGCTCTCCACATAACTGAAATCTCACGGAAGCTCAAAAGACTTCATATTGTCAAAAGTTTCTTTCCTAAGAAACATTTACAAATTTCATGTCAGAAAAGGTAGCTGATTACTCTGTGATTGACATTTACACACGGAATATCAATGTGATATATTAACTCAGTGCTTATGGCCCTGCATGCACTGCAATTCAGTTCTTATGTAATACTGCTTCTCAGCAGGCCAGCAAAAAGTTGGATACAAGGTGAGACAGCTGAAACAAGTCCCTTATTGCATTTTCCCTTAGGTGGCTGCATCCTTAAAGAAGGGCTCACAAGCACTGGGACTGGGCAGAGCCGGTGAAATATTCAGAACTTAAGTATTTTATCACAGTCCCACTGGGGACTTTATGGCTCAAACTTCAGTACTTGTTCTGAAAGCAAAAAGTAAGGCATGAGTCACACCATTATCAAATAATATACCCAAAGTAGATGATGAAATGTTGGTGATTGGCAAAGTGATCACCTGATTCATATCACAGTTCTGATGAACAATCCAGCTACAAGCGCTATTGTTGTCAGAAACATCTGTAATTAGAAGGATTTCTAAACTTCTTAGCAGCCTGGACTACCTCCTCTTAGACAGAGGCTGTCAGATCCATCTGTACAATACTTACACCCCAGTTACAGGAATGGCTCGTGCTTTTGGTGCTTTTGATGAAGTATTTCCTGCTGAGTGCCCTCGCACCTTATCCAAACAGGCTAAAGGATTGCTATTGCAGCTGGTCATAAAGTTTCCAACAAAACAGCTATCCATTAAAAAATACCTGTCTGTAGAAATTAGTTCTTGTCTTGCAACATGTCAGTTTTGATTTACTAGAGGCAATTTTTTTTTTTGATTTTCAGTGGGATTTCTGGTGAAAAGCACACAGTGCATTTCACCCCAGAGCTTCCACAGGCACGTGTGCTCATACACCACCCTCCCACCTTGGCCTAGTTCAGACCCCAGGTCTTCTCACATCTCTGGGTAGCTTCTAAAACACCTTCCATATTACCTTGGAAAACCCACCCAAATTTTTTGAAGTCATCTGACTTTAATGCACTTTATAAATATTTAGATGCTGTATATTTTTTTGTGGCTAACCAGGGGAAACGCTGCCTCTGCTTTAGATGTCACCCGACAGCTGAGCAAGGATTTTCATGAACATGGCTCTGGACTTAGGACCATGCACAGCACACTTTGACTGATAGATTTGTTACTGCCTTGGAGCTGATCCTAGAAATAGTTCTGACCTTTTACCCACTCACTTAGTGTAAAGTGCAAAGAGTATGAATCATATATGAGGCTGAATAATGCTAGTTGAGCTTTTTTTAATCTCAATTGTATGACATTTTTCTCAAAATTACTTAATGGATGGAACACATAACAAATACAGAAAAGGCCCCATATCATTAGCAATCATGCTAATCTGCTGCACAGAACTATTAGAAATGAAACTAAGTGTGACTGTACAAAATGCTCTTCACTTCAGAGACGAAAAAAACATGGAAGCTAATTTGTTTCTCTACTATCACTATTTCTCAAGTTGGCAACAGACTCCTAAATTGAGACCTATTTTATTCATAAGCATTATGCAGCACTTTCAGTAAAGCAGTTGGTAACTACCAGTTCTGCTTTTTTAAAGCTGAGTAAGCAAACTATTCTGTTTTATTGACTCGTACAGGTTTGTTAGTATTGTCTATAATACAAGTGATTCAATTCATTGCTTACCAGGATGGCATGTGCTAATTAGCTAAACTACACTTCACAAAAAGATCACTTTGAATTCTCTAAGTTTTATGAGAGGCAGGTTATCTGGTTTATCAAACAGATCATTTTGGAACAGGGAATATCAGTTTTATTTTATCCTTGCATAATAATCAGAAACCTCTTTCTGAAAAACTTCCAAGAAGCCAGGAGTGATTCAGAGTTAAAAGGCTGGGGCGTGAAGCAAGAACACTTGCAAACCAACCTAACACCTAATCCTTGTTTTCTGCTTGTGGCAATTTAGCACAGATGCTTTAAAAGTGTTTGCTATCCATTTAGTGTTTGTTTCTGTCCTTTGGTGCTGCATTAAATCAGGTTAATGAAAGAAAGTTGCTGATGGATTAATATCACTTTGGCTATTTTACCACCAAGCAGATTTAGCATTGATTTCTAGCATAAGTTAGTTAATTCAAACACAGTCTGTGTTTATAAATAGTTATATATACTCATATATACAGACATAAGGCACAATGATCTGTGAAGTGAGGGTGGAATAACATTACCTCCCGTATTATAATTCTGCAGTCTCAAAAAGTCAATTTGGAATTGCATGCCTGCATCTACACAGCACACCTCTCACATAACTGTGTCCAAAAGTTGTATCTTACCATGTGGCAAGTCTGTTCAAATGGGAAATGACAGTCTAGGCGTTCAAAAGACGGTTCCTTTCTCCTTTTCCATCTCTGGGGTAAAATGCTGACAAGTCTCCCTGCTGATATGTAGAAAATAGTTACATATAAAAAATTAAAACAATGTCCTTTTAAACAGACTAGAGCTTGCAGCCCCGTTACAGTGCACGGACTGTGCCATGTCCAGCTGCGCTGTTCCGCGGGCACTCCACTTTCCCTGGCACTACTCCCGGCGTGGGAGAGGCACCACCACAGCACAGCTTAACCCCTGCCTGCAGGAAGCTTTGTGCAGCAAGCCTCGTAGCTGTGCTCTGGCTCGTTATTCCTTTAGCAGCAGGCAGCCCTAGGCCAGGACGCTGCACCCGCTCAGAGCTCCTGCCCTGCACGTGGCACATCCGTGTCTTGGGCTGCTTGGAGATTTTTTCAGATGCTTGGACAAGGCAACCAAAGGCACTTTTTTGAGTTCAAGAGCAGGCTCAAGCTGCCCAGCAGCTTCACCAGCGTTGTGCAATGCCTCTTCTTCCCTAGTATAGCAATACTGCTCTTCCAGCTACGCTCCTAAAGTCTCTCGGGATACAGAAGTAATTTCTATAATCTCCAAATGCACTCAAAACTATTTCCGAACTGTATTTGCAGCCGTAGCATTACTACCCTAATACACACTGTATTCTAAGGCTTCTTTAATAATATTCTAAATATATTTGAAATAAATATTGCAGTGTTGGGCAGGAAGGCAAATCAGAGGACCCAGGCACTGTTTCTTATTTTACCCCTTATCAGACAATGATCCCAGCCTCACTGGCCATAAATGTGGCCAGAAAGCAAAAAGCCTGCTAAATATTTTTGACAATATTTGTTGAAAATACTACAAAGAGCTGCTCCAGTCACATGTCTCAGTCACACGGAGGGTATAAACCACTCTAAAAGAGATATAAAATAGGCAAGCCAATAGCCAATGCAAACCAAAATCCTGTTTTGGAGACAGTAACTCTAAATTTAAGAAAAATGTACTTTATTTTGCTATTTCAGTATTTTAACTTTAAAAATCATGACTAAGTGAATGCAACTTAGAAAATCCTTTTGGAGATTAGCATTTGAGAAAGTTTTGGAAGCTGTAGGGATTTTCAAATACTTCACTAATCCCCATACTGCACTTCTACATGCTTTTGAGTCTGAAGTTCCAGCAGTGATGAATTTATTGTGTGGATTATGATCAGAAAAAAATATGCTAAAAATATAAACTTAGAAGTGAGTTTTACCCTCCTTTTACCCATTTCATGTGATCCAATCAATAAGGACAGTGTTTGATTTTTTCCAGAAAACACGAGTGAGCTTTACTTGAACAGAACTTTTATTGTTGAGAAGTTGACACTGGCTTTTATTTCTGTTTCTACTGATCTAGATAGTTTCTGATCATGTTTTCCTGCAATGTCTTTGTAGAGTCACAGGATTTACTTCGTTTAGACATGATACTTAACCTATTTCTCTGATAGTTGCCTGAATTCTTCCTCTGTCCATTAAACTCCTAAAACCAAACCAAGTTGTGCTACTTTCCGTGGGTTATATTGATGAAAAAGCAACTATCAACCTATCATCAACTTCAAAGAGAGTTAAAAAAGCCTGAGTTAAAAAAAGTCTCTCACTATCTCCAGTTTCTGGAATATCTGACTGCGACTAAAATATTAAAATATGAGATCAATTTTTTATTCACTGACACTTTTTGTCAATCAAACCAAGCTTCAGTTTCTCAGGCTTCCTACAGTATATTTTATTAGGTAATTCTTTTTTTTGCATCTTTCCTTGAAGTTTGCCTATTTTTAAAAAAACTCTTAGATCACAGAGATAGATTGCTTCCTAAGGCTCTGTCACACAATAACACCATTTAATAAAGTCTCTGCAAGTAGTTTTCTCCATGATCTTCTACTTCAGGGATGTAAAGGATTTTCCTCAGACTTTTTCCCCTTTCCCTTCCCAAAAACAATTCCATTCATGCTTTTTCTCACAGTATTAGCTCCCTGCTCTCTTTGCAGGAGTCTCTCCATGCTGTTCAGTGCTATTCAGTGCCGCGTCCCTCCACACCAAGCAACACAGGCTCAGCAGCCTTCAGGTTACTCCTCATTATCTGCTGGAGCCAAGCAGGGGCATTATAGCTGTATTATTAATTATATATTGTTATCTGTGAGGCATAAGGCAGAACTGGAGTTTCTCTGGCCCCTCTGTAGTGGGTGGCAGTTGTGGGGCTGCCTGAGTGGCTGCAAAACAAGGACACATGATCCTCCCATGTACACAGCCACTAATATTTTATGTGCCCACCACGCACTCACGGCGTAAGAGATAGGTATCCAAGCCAAAGTTAAAAAAATCACCTGCCATGCAAGGATACGTTAGCTCTGAACTTTATAGCTTTGCTCTCGTGTCTGGCCTAGCCCTTCTGAAGCTACTTAGGATGCCTTCATGTGACAGTTCTGACTGTATCTGCCTTTAAAGCGTTGACCACAACACTTGCATCTGTTTTCAACGAAGCTAAATTGAAGCCCTACTGCAAAATGCCTCTGAGCTAGCATCGTGCTGGTGTTGGGCAAACTGGTGAATGCTAGCTACCAATTCACTATTTTGGAGGAAAAAGAGCAACAAAAGAAGAGGATTAATTTCAAGCTGCTGGGAAAGACATTTTTTGTGGGCATGTTTGAGACTGTTTTTATTAATCATGCTGTTCAGGGAAAGGATAAATTTCCCCCTCACACAGAAAAGAAGAAAAAACAGTTATACATTTATTATTTCAGAGCACCTTTTGATTTCCCTGGTGACTCCCTGGTACATTCCTTCCTTACAGACATTCATTGGGGCTGCTGAGATTTTCAATTGAAGCCGTTGCTGCCAAAGGCCCTGCAATCACAAGTAATGAAGAAGCCATACAGGGAGTGCAGCGCAGCAGCTCTCTCCAGAGGCAAGTCCCCAGAGGGATGTTTCAGCTCTGCTCAAGCAAGCTTCCACATCCCATTTTTCACTTGTAGCAAGGCAAAGACCATTCCAGGATTGCGTGGCTGTCTCCTTCCTGGGCTGTTCATACAAGAGCCAGCCTCCCAAAATGCTCCACGAGGAAGCACAAATTGAAGACATGGGTAGGAAAAAGACTCTGGGGAATGGGACTCTCCTCTCCCCTTGGGCTGTATGACAGAAATTACTCCCTTGCGATAAGAAGATTTTGAGCACACTCAAAAATAAGCCCACTGTTAACTCAGAGAGAATTATTAGGATCCTCTTACTATTGTCTATAATTCATTTATAGCCCTTGAAACGCTGAAGAGAGGCACTTGAGCATATGACGAAACTGAAGCAGATGTAGCTCTTGATTGTACAACTGCTTATCTAGCAAATGCAAAGCAAAAAGTTCAGCAGCCAGATGCCAGCAGCTTGGTTTGCCTGTCTGAATAGCTACTGGTAGCTTCTCAGCTCCATCCATTGTTTGCGCATAGAAAAATTAAATGGAAAATATATTATGTCATTCACTGAGGAATCAGGATCGTACCCCTGCTACTGGCCCATGCATCTACAACTCCTGTGAACAGAAATTTGTAAAACTTTAAGATGGTTTATGTTTTCTAGACCCAAAAGAATTTTAAATTCAGATTTTCCTGAGTTCAGTGATGCACAAGGCCTTTGGAATGACTCAAGACCTATGAATCTACTGATGAAAAATTAATAGTGACTTAACAATAATGAAGAAGAAGTACTGTACTGGTGTAAAATTATTCCCTTTCCACACCTATGAAAAACCAAAAGGCAGAGGGACACAGCAATTTTGAAGTTCCTCGGAAGGCTCAGGAAGACCAGTCTCTGTATAACAGCACTTACCTTTGCAACAACTACCATTTGCACAGTTTAACCTTCCATCTTCTCCTCTGATCTTATCTAAATCCAAGCAGTAAACACCTTATATCTTTGATTTGTTCTGCCAATGGCCTTTAAAGCCTGCAAAACACTCTTGCATATGTTGCACAGTGATTCTGAGGTACGTTATGGGGAAGGCAGGTATGTAACAGCCTTGTGGAGAACAGTAGAGGAGCAAAGGTGAGAGAAGCAGAGGCAGGGATGGATGTGTAGGCAAGTGCATGCGCCTGTACATGCCCTGAACTATTGCTGAACACTGCTTTACTAAGATGCCGGTGAGACCAGTGACACCAGTGAGACCTGTGACTACCAGTGACCACGCCATCTGATGAATGCTGGCAGCAAGTGCTGGGGAATAGACTATTTCTCCATTTTACAACCTCAGGAGAAAACCTCCCTAAGTTCAAGCTGGCATAAAGACAACAGTGTTTAACAGCAACAGTGGAATGACATAATATATTTAATACAATTTAATAGAATTTAAATATATTTAATAAAGTGTTGGCCTCCCGCAGTAAATTCTGCAAAGTGACTGTGTGCTATCTGAAAAGCAACCTTCTGTTCTTGATTAAAATAAGCTATTTGTCAGCACTGTGTAGAGGGGAGGGTGACTCTTGCCTAGACAAGAACCTGCAGTCGCCAATTCTGGTGTGCAAGAAGGCTGTCACCAGTGGAAACCTGGAGGGCAGATGCTGCTGAGAGGAGATAAAGAGAATCAGCATCTTCCTCTGTACACGGCGTGTAAAGGGGCAGCAGATACAGACAAACCCTGAGAAAAATAACAAATGTAAACTTTCTCACAAGAATTAGCACAAAGATTTTCTGTCATTTCTCCAGCAACATCCACATCATCAAAATGTAGTTTGCCTTTCTACATGGGGAACCTGCATCAGAAATGTGTATTTTGGTAACATGCAGACAAAATCCACAATGGCTCATATCACCTAGCTTAGCTGAACACGCAGGCTTGGCTGAAAAGCTGAAGTCCCAGTCGTCAAAGCTATTTAAACCTCTAACTCCCACCCTAATCACAATTTCTTGCTTGGGCTTAAATCATTGTTAAACTCTTGATAGATGATGTGAACAGGTTATCTGTTTGCAGAAACCGTTGCAACAACTTCACCTGTTAGAAGATATAGTGCATGGGCCATTCATAATTCCCTGAATATGTTGCTTGTAAGCTGTTCACTGTGATCTTAGAGAGAAACTACTTCAGGAAATTATTGTTCTTCCTTCTTGGTTTTTTTTTAAGTTGCTTATCAACACACAATTCAACAAGGAATTGCAAGCTACTAGCCAGTTAATTCAATAAATAAGAACCAGGTAGCTGCCACACAGCCTCTGTCTTCAAGGTTGAGTGATTATCCCATATTGCACCACATTTCAAGACATAAGCATTTACTTTCCTGTACAGGTCCTTTTATCTCCCTTTTCACCACAGTGTCTGAACACTTTCCTGTAACACATTAAGAAATATGAATATTGTACATCACCTCTATGGCTCTCTTTCTCATTTTCATGTAGGTGATGAGAGAAATATACTAATGGCAAAGATCACTTTATGCTACCTTAATACTCATCCTGCTTCCAGATTTTCAGAGCAGGGACACTTTCTTCCTGGTCAGACCATTTGGGCTTAAAGCTCATTTTGGTTTTAAAATGTATTACAGTAATAGTCCTTGCACTTTAAGTGAGGAGTAGTAATGGATTTTGTAACCTCTCTAAAGCAACATAAATTTGGGGTGCCCAAGGTCTGTGAGGCACTCAAGGACTTTTCAAACCGGTGAGCACCCGAAGGACTCTGCAGGAAGGGGTGGCACATCATGACTGCCCCCAACACCATGCCAGGGATGCTCTTCAGAGCTCAGCTGTACCAGTTGGGACTGCAGCACTGCCACTCCATCCTGCAGAGTCCTTCTGACTTGAGGAATCAAAGACAATGTTCAGAAATCAGATGAGAAGAATCTGGTTGCTCTCAAGCCCTGAAAAGCAGCTAGAGAAGAACAGCCAGGATACAATACACTGCAACCTCGGTGAGACCCATGGCCACTGAGTCTCCCATGCTGCTGTTGACACTGTTAATATTGGTAATAAAATATCAGGGAGGGGCACTGCTGGTACTGGCAGCCTCGCTGGGGGCCAGGACCAAATGATGCACACTGAAATGCTGCTGTTCTGAAGTTCTGGTGCATGAGAACATGGCCAGCCCCTGGACATCTTTAACAGTAATCAGTTATGCACTTGCTGAGACTCACCAGACCAGTCCCTCTCCCCATTCACTTGGTCTCCATTCAGCATTTCTCTTCCAGCTCTCCTACAGCCTATAGACAGTCACTCTTCTAAGCTGCTTTTCCCTCTTTAGAAGTTACTTTTGAAAAGCTATATCATGATGTAAAAAAAAATTCCCATTAGTACTTATCTTTCTGCTAACATGATTTCCAGTTGTTTGTAGGCTTTGTTTAATATCATCTGTTCAATTTAAATGTTCTTATTCTGAGATAAAAGAAACAATTCACCAACTTGCATTTCTTTTATCTGTTCTAATTAGTTTTCTAATTAATTCATAACTCTAAAAACCTTCATTTATTTCATGTTTCAATTTAACTTCCGAGCTGCCATAATCAGATTAGCAATCAAACCCATTTTGAAAATATTTTTTTCTCACAGGAAGCTGGGAAAACTCATGCAAAACTGCCTCTGCAAATCTAATAAGCTTACGGTTTCTGCTTTGTTCTCCCCAGTCTAATTTTCAAGTTTTCAGGCATCCCACTCAATCTGATGTGAACTTACCCATACAAGGATGACTTTTTTCCCACAGCAACAGCTCTGTTATTATGTTGTTTGCATTACAGTGATTGGAAAGGAATCAAAGATGCAGAGAACTGGGTTACACTGAACTGCACGATGCCTCTTGGACACAGGATGCCAGGCACCCAGACCTTCTGTTTCCCAAAATATTGGTCTCCCCACAATGCTAAAGCCTCTCACTCCTCAGCAGTGACAAGTTATATTTAACTGGTGGTTTTGGAAAGCAGTCCATTACAAAGTATAGACAGCTGTAGATCAAAAAGGATATGATTGAGCAGAAGCAGATAGCAGGGAGTTGTATCCTTCTCCAGAACAGTTTCCCTACGTAGCTCTGATTCAGGAAATCATCACCTTTTGGAAAAGCACTTAAATGTGTGCTCATCTTTGACTGTATGTTTGGTCTGCTGAAGTCTCTGAAAGATAAGCATCCTCAAGAGCGTCTTGAATAAAGACAGACTTAGTATGTGTTTACACTCCTTAGCTGATTTGGGATCTGGAAAATCTAATCCAAAAAAGAAGAATGTCGTGGTCACAGCAGATTTACAGAGCATCACGACACTGTCTGTACCTATCAGACAGCAACACTACGATTTCTTATTCAACTAATGCTCATTCTTGACAGTTTTGCCCTGGAAAGGGAGAAATTAGACATCATTTCCTTTCTAATCTTTCTGCTATCAAACTTCAGATATATTGAGAACCTGCTCCCCCATGGTGATATTTATAACAGTTTTCTAAAAGTCCTAATAAACACGGTCTCATTTTTGTGCTCTCCTTTGAGTATTACCTGGAACCACAAAGGACTAATTCAAAACAACTCAAATAATCCAATGATCTACGCTATATTCACAGTCTCTAAACCTTGGAAGACTTTTTTCAAAAATTACATTGCATGCTATTTTCTTTCATGTGTGTGTGAAGAGACAGGAAAATGTTAAGAAATTACAAAAATAAAGAAATTTTTCATTTACATAAAAAATACAGGAAGAAGCAATTGAGAGAGTCACATTATAATAACTTCAGTGCAGGTGTTGCAAATGCATATTTTTAAATTCTTTGAACACATCAAAAACCATAAAGGTTTTAATTTTAACTAAATGTTAACCACCCTAACCCCAGAAAGCGCTGTAGTGTCTGGCCAAGGTTAATGCAATGATTAAAATATGGACACACACAGAAAAAGAAGGATAATACTTATAATGATGTGTTCTACTCTGTTACACTAAGGACTAGTTTAGCTGGATAAAAGCTACTGCATGAGAGTTTTACCATCATGCATACAGATGAGGAAAGCCTGGAAGAATATAGTCATAAAAAAGAATCTTAAATAAATATAAATAGCCATGTATTTGTGCAACACTGAAGTTTCTCTTGCTTTTAAAATCATTCAGAAGAAATGTAAATGGCACGACATAACAATTCAGTTTAAGTTGTTACCAACATTAATCAATATTCACTTATTCTCATAGCAAGTAATATAACAGTGTTATCAACATTTCAACTTTAAAAAAGGATTAATAGTATTAAAAACAGCTCTCATGGTGAAAGCAAATCAAATGTGTGTTCATTTTGCTAAAACATATATGTATTACTCCCATCATTATTATACTAGCTTTCAGTGAATTCATAGTAGTTGCATGTTTCCACATTAAACATTTGCACTTATAAACTGCAGATTCAGTGCTGAAAATGCTAATCATGCAACTGCATAAAGATTTTAAAAAAAAAAAGCCAGAAAGATTTTTCTTCTTTTAAAAATATTCTGCATATGCTCTCACGTAAAACATTGCAGAGCTGACAGTACCCAGATTCTGATGTCTGTGAGGGCTGAGTGGGAAATAATCTTCCATTAATTTTCAAATACCTTCTGGATGCCATGAGTGGCACAATGTTCAGTATCATTTTTTTCTTGGATTTTTTTTGACAACTGAAACCCATTCAGAATTCAACTGCTTATAAAACAACCTGAAAAACACGACACAGGAGGGGCCACAGCTGTACCTGTCACACTGCAGCGTACAGACATCACAGAATGCACTGAGCCTGTCCTCTCAACACCCACCCCACATCCCCCCAGACTTAGAACAGTAAAAAACAATTTTAAAAAATGGTTTTAGCAAAGGAGTGAATGCGTGTCAGCATCTCAGTTCTTCCCCAGCATGCAGCGACATCAGGCATGGGTCAAAAGCGAGGTCTTCTTGGGCTCCAGAACTACTCTTATGCTGCAAACCTGCAGTCCAGGCAGATCTGGATCAATTTCCAACATCCGAGGGGCTGTTCAGAAGACCCTGTTTGCACCTGTCTGCTACATATGCAAAGTGTGGGGACTGTAGACCATCATCCACCCATCCATCCACACAATACACTTCTGATCAGGAGAATGAAATCTTACCAAGACCAAAATCAAATCTGCAAGCAGAGCAGTTTGAGGGCTTTAACCTATTTGCAGTTGTCTCCTGCTGTGCCTTTTGAGCTTCATTTGGGTTTGTCACTTCTGAGGGACACCTGAAGGCAGAAGTGCCTTAAAACTATGCAGCATTAAAAGATCAATTTCTGTTAAAGCTGCAATTTCTACATGCCCTCTGCTGCTGCCCACATCCCACTCAGTGAGACAAACCTTGAGCTGTGGCATTGCTGGGCAGGAGCCGATAGAGTGAAAGGAGCAGCAGCACATTATGGGCCCAGACTCGTAGAGCAATATTTTATATATAATCCATTATGGGACGAAGGACGTGACAGTTTAGAGGATGTGTCACACTTCTTGACTGTGCCTATGTATGCATTATCCTCTCTTAGAAAGAGCTTCTGCCTGCAGTGTGGGTGCAGAGGGTGTGAGCAGAGCTGGTGCACTAAGGCGTAGCACTCAGCTGGTTTTAGTAGCGCCTTAATGCTTTCCTAAGCATCTTACTCGAAGGATTTAACACTTCCCATCATCTTCTTTTGCTACACATCCCTCTGTCTGACAAGTAAATAATGAAAGTATACTTTTCCTATTTTGGTATCTCGTACTGACAATCAGCTGCAGGGAAAGCACAGTCAGTCAGTACTTGACAGGATTGAAAGAGGAAGCAGGTTGAATTTGACCCATGCAATGAGTTTCAAGGCAGTCTCATAAACTCTCCTCAGCAAGGCTGGAGTCTAACTATACCAACTGTCGGAGATGTTTACCCCTTTGCAAAAGTCCCTAGCTCTGGCAGCAGTTCCTGTAGCCCACTAAATCATATCTTTATCAGAAGAACACAGGAGCATATAACAGCTCTGACAAACTCATGACTGTTCAGACATTCCTGTTTTTTAGGACTATGAGTGAGCCTAAAGTGAAAACTATAAACTTTCAGGCAGAAATAGGAAGTGCTGTGCAATGGGGTCCCCTTGTTGTTCTGATCACAGCAGACCTTTGTGTGGCCCCTGTGCTGCCCACAGCCACAAGCACCAAAATACCTGGGTGCCTGGAACCTGAGTGACCTGGGATCATTGCTTGGGGCCTGGTAAACTCAGATTCATAAGGGAAAAGCTTCAAGAGTTTGGCAGCCTGGACGACATAGAGTGGAACTATCCATTATGCCAATTCTACTGAGACACAACCAACGTTTCACTATTTCAATATTTCTGAAGCTCACATTAATCTGACTCCAAGACAAGATTTTCTGAGCTATGAAGATGGTTTTAACATTGATCCTTTTTGTATGCTACTACATCAACTACTACTTGCAACTGGATGGAAATCTTCCAGGAATATTGCAAATGACAGATGGTTTGACCAAACCTGAGATATTTTATCCACAGAAATGTTCCTTACGCTGGAGGAAATACAAACCCTTCACTAAGCTCTTGGGAATTATTTATACAACCAAAAACCTCTCTTAGGTCTCCGTTTATGTACTTTCCTGTCAAAAGCTTTTATATTACTGTTATAAATATTAGAGCCTACTTTTTTTTGATGCTGAAGTTTCACATCCTTACTGAAAATTTAGGATTCCAATAGCTGTACCCCTCCTGTGTTGGAGTTAATTCACCACTGCTGCATCTCTTACTGAGTATCAAACCTAAACTGAGGTGAAAAAGGGGTTGGTCTCACGCTAAAGTATTTGATCCCTTTCCCCAGGTCTCTTTCATAGTTATTCACACAACAATAAAGAAGGAAGACCAGTGCTTTATTTTTTTGCTGTGTATTTCTCACAGAATGGTTTCTCACCATGTAGGAAGATATTTACCCCAATATGAAAATTCATGTTGTGCACACTCAGGCACAGGCACCTAGGCCCTCAGCTATTAAGCAGAATGTATACCACTCTTTGTAACACTCTCAAATACCAAGGATTTACCTAACTATGAGCACTTAGAGTACTTAGGTACAAATGTAGTTGCTAATGACTCCAAGCAATACCTGTAAAATGATCATTCCCCTGGAAACACCTCTGTCTCTCCACAGACTATACAGAGACTGCAGTGAAATTACTTTCCTAACCTGGATGCATTTAGTATAGTCTTAGCACCAAAACGCCCAGAGTTGCTACTGCCTTGCCTTCATGTTCATCCTCTCCCTTTGTATAGCCACAGATGTGCAGAAGGCATCTGGTCCTTCCCATCCATTCTTCCAAAAACTAAATGTTCTCTTGATTTTTCTCATCCCTGACCTTCCAGGAGCAAAAAGAAGATAAGAGTGACACAGGTTGCAAAATCACAATGGGTGGAATAAGTAGCTACAAATATTTTTCTTTATGTATGAAAAATAATGACAGTAGAGAACAGCAAATTAAGTCTTTAAGACATTTCCTAACTGGAGGGAGAAATAAATTAAAATATGCAATAAAAGTTTTATAGGAGTTAGTGATTTCACTTTGAAAAACCTCCCAGGAACAAAGTTAATGGCATAATAAATTCTTTTTTTGTGAGAAATTATTATTTGGGGTTTTAAGGTTTGACTATTTCTTGTAAATCTCATCAGCCCAGCTAGCAATTAATAACATGAAATTGCTTCACGTCTTTCTGCACAAGCACCATCGTGCTATGTCAAGGTATACACCTTCGAATGCTCAGATTTCTCTTACGTGTTAGTTCACATTAGCTGTGTTCATGCAAAAGAAAGTATTTCTAAAAGTATTAAATAACTGTCAGCACAAGCTATGAGGAAGAGATCAGAGGAAGGTTTCTACCAGCATGGTTCGAAGACCCTTTATTTTTTTCTTAGGATTCTGCCTGGCCTGTCTTTGGTGTTTCATTTTGACTCCAAGAAAGAAGCAGGTAATTTGAGTCTGACATGTCTCAAATCAACACTCAAACCCTCTGACTTACTGTGTTTTTATCTATTACGCTTTTGATCCTTGAAGGGACTGAAATCTGTTTGAACAAAACTATTTTTCCCTGTCTTGGATGACACTACAATTTTTAGCCACGGACTAAGTTCAGATGGTAGTGCCAAAACGTCAAAACCAGGGAGCTAGAGATGGCTTGGTACTTTTGTTAATTTGTATCCAAGATTATATATTGGACCACAGAGTACAAAGAAGAGATTGCAGTTGAAATAAACATTAGAAAGATATATGGGACCACCAGAGTTCAAACACAAAATTCAAGAGGTGCATTTCCTTTATAACCCCCACTTCAGTGTTTCGCTTTAAAACTGAACTCGCCCAGAGTTTAATGGCAAGAGATGATGTGAAGATGAATCAGTGGTTGGCAGCCTGAAGTGAAAATTCATAGCATCATTGCACAGGAAAGGAGGCAGTGCAGTGCTGAGTGAGGCTTAAAATCTATATTTCTCCATTATAATACTTTTTCTAAGTTATTACTTATCTCTAAGAAAAATGAATGTGCTACAATGGCTTTATTTAAACCTCAGTGGAGTCTGAAGTTATTTGGATTTCGCCTTTGCACAATTTCATCTGTTGCTCTTCTTGTCTCTCATCAGCAGATATGTAAGCCAAAATCCTGTTGCAAAATCAAGTAGCTTTTCATCTTCAAACATTAATTATCACAGACTCTCTGTGAAGCTGGCAAACACCACTGCCCTCCATTCCTCAAATAAGGAAATAGACAGCAGCAAAGCAGCTTTCCTGAAACCATAGAGAAACCATGTGATTTAACTTCTGTGCTTTTATAAACCACGCAGTGGCAGTGACAGTGCCCTCGTGATGAGCATCACCAGGCACTAAGTGAGCAAACACTTTAAATCACTCTTCAGAAAGTTTGTAGAAGTGAAGAAACATCCCCATGGCAGAGCCATGCACAGGATCTTGCCCAATGCAATTCTGTAGATAATTAGCTCAGGCAAAATGTTCTCTAGGCCAGCATCCCTACAGGAATCCCTACTCAGAGCCTATGGATCGATCCAAGACAGAATCTTTAAGCAAACATTAATAGTAATACAACGCCAAGAATGGCAGTGCAGTTGTTCATCTCTGCACATGATTTTAACACCACACATGTGAGGGGAAATGAATCCCTTGCTCCCAAACCAATCTGGTTTCAGTGCATCTCTCCCAGCTAGACCAAACCTTCCCTTCACCACAGCAGTTCCTCTTACCTCTTGTTTAATATATTTGTTGGGATCCTTATTAGGCCATGGAGAAAAAGCATTGGAATAGACAAACTCCACTTTTCAAGAGCTCTTTGGAAGAGTAACAGCACTTAACAGCAATTCAGGGTTTTTTTCAGATGAGCAGAAGGTTTGTAAAAATTGGCTTAGCCTGGGTGTTCCTCAGGACAGAGCCTGTGTCTCTCTGTCCAGAGGAACTTATGTAACAAGTTCATATCCTTGGCTAAGGCATTTCACATCTTACCACAATATAAATGCTGCTTCAAGCATAAAGTATATCACCTTTATCAAAAGTATCTCACTTTGAAGGGAAACCACAGTACAATGGAGCATCAAACAGATCTGTGGGGCTCATAAGCATTTATAAGCATTTAAAACCTTTACAATTCATCTTCTCAGCTAAAAAAGACTCAGTTTTAACTTTTTTTTGGTGTTGAAATATCACACCTGCAAGCTATCCAAAGCCCAGAACAAAGATAATGCAGGTATCTTGGTCACTCCTGTACACAGAGTTCAGTGCTGAGGACAACCCACAGTTCTCTGACCACATCAAATTATTTGTCTCACACCACTTTTCAGGAGTGCATAGAAACCATTTCCTCACCCAAGCAGGCACATGGATTATGCCTACACAGTTCCAGTGCTGGTAGAAGCAGCCTGTCCTGCTGCAAGGAAGACTGGAGCAGTCCCCAAGGAACAGCAGTTCCTGTGGGTGTTGGCTCTCCCCAGCTCCTTGCTCAGCTCAGTGCCCCTCACCACTACAACCCAAACCTCACCGCTGCCCGACAACGAGGGCAGGAAGTTACTTGACTCTTAGCCTTGAGGAAACCATGTCACATTCTGCCACCACTGTGAAGGTTCCATGAGTAGCTCCCTGGGCAAACTACAGGGAGCTGGGAAATTTGACTGATTATGAGTTTACCACAAATGCTTATTATGGGATAATTAATCAGAAGTACCAACTCTCACTCCACCTCTGCTGTAAAATGCATCAATTCCTGCACAACAATATTGCACACAAGCTGTGAAAGGTCACCTTCTCCAAGCAAAGACAAGCAGTGATGTGTTGGGGCCAAACAGAAGCAAGACACACAGCCCAGGGCCATAGGTCCATGGCGCAGCATCACATACTCCCTTATCAGCTATTTCCTGTTTCTTTGGTCTTTTCTTTTAAAAAATGAGTAAAATCAGACTTAAAAAAAAAATCCTATTACAAATGAGGAACTTGATAACAAAAAATGTGGCTGCATGCAAAAATTCAGGATATCTATCCTATAAAAATAATGTTTGAAAGCCCCTACTCGATTAGTGCTGCCAGTACAAATTGTTTTCACTAATAATGACATGATAAAGTGTTGCACATCAGGTGGGAGCTCCATTACTAAATGCCCACAAGGAAACCCGATGAAGGATCATTTTCTGCTGAGAACTGACCATTGTTATAATTGTGTAACCTTTTCTAAAAAGAGGTACAAAGCCGAGTTTTCATGACCATAATTGCTTCACATAACTTCACCAATTTCACAGCATTTATATTGTTGTTAGTATCCTAAGTGTCACTTGGTATTCATGACTATCCTTAAAGTCTGTCATTTGTGATAATTGATATCATTAATATACATTCTTTGAAGGTCTTTCTGCAAGCATTAGTTAACCATATGATATGTAAAACCAATGATCTGAACTATGTCATTAATGAGTTAGGTGTGAAAGAGTTTTTTCCCAAAATATTAATTCTGCAAGTTATTTAATTTCTATTATTACTGTAGAGAAATAATAACCTTGACACGACCCAAAATTTCCATATGAATTGATACAGTTTTTTAATGCTATCTCTCTTTTTTAGCTAGAAAAAAAGTCAACATTATTTTTTATACATGGTGCAAAATATTAGTCCCAGATAAAAGAAAATTTTCTAATGGAAACACTGACAACTAAATTTTCTCTAGTGGAATTACTTAAATAACATTTCCGAGTACTGAAAAATATCCTGTGTTCTGAGAGAGAAGGAGAACAGTAAAATTTTGCCACTGAATTCATGGATAGTGCAGTATATTCTTTATTTCCTCCTTCTCTTCATAAAAATCTGGGGTACTGTTCTCTGCAGAAGGCACAAGCATCAATTCACAGGGAAAGTAATATAAAGGAACCTACACAATCTCAACTTAACTGTCTCATAATAACTTTTTTTCTCATGAAACAGGTTATGGTTAAACTTTGTTTGTTGTCCATATGCTTACTTGGCAGAGAGGGAAGAGATCATTGCGGTTAGTAGGTTTAACTCCAGATGCTGATGGTGGGAAGAGGACAACTCCTTCCCAGGGATGTACTCAGGGCTGCTGAAAGCAGGACCAAAGGCCTGTCCAGGACACCACACCTGCTAAATCCCTCTCCATGAACTACCTGACCTCAATTCTGACCTTGTTCAGAGATTGTTGTCTGAACTCTGTGTGGCTTTTACAGCCCTACAAGACGTTTATATCAGCAATTCTTTTCCAACTGAGAGAAGAGATGAACCTGGAACAGAGAAGTTTCCTGGCTAAATACTGCCATGAGGCATATAAAATGCCATAAGTGCTGTTTTCTTCTCTGAACTGCGAGCCAAGCCTATCAAGTCCTCCTGACCTCTGTCATGCTGGTATTTTAGATTCAGGCTGATGAGGGCAGTACATGATTAACGCACTCAGAGCCAGCAGCATACAGGGGACACTCAAAGGCTGGCACAGCTCCTGGCTCCTTGGGAGACACAGCAGGGGAGGTATTTGAAGTTGGGCTCTGAGAAGCAGCAAGCAATGGTTACGGGGCATAAGCCTGGGAGAAACTTCCTCCTGTAGACACAGTGGGAGAATGCATCTTACCAAGAAGTGAATCCCCCTCCAGGTGTTGTCTTCCTCTCTCCCTGCCCACCCAGGGCGCGCAGCACAGGTCCCAGCAGCCCTCAGAGGGAAAGAACAACAGCTCTAAGAAAGCAAAGAGAAACCTGTGCCTGTGCCTCATCTTAACAAGAGGTGCTAACAGTGCCAGTAGTGGGTGCTGAGCACTCCTGGCTATTGTCATATCCCCGTATATTACACACAAATCTGAAGCTCTAATTTCTAGTGTCTCTTCTCCTACTGAATGAAGACTCCCCAGAATGACAGTTCTATAAGAGAGATGTTGCTGAAGATGAGATCTGACTGGCAAATCTTTACAAATGAAGTGCTGTCAGGCAGAATGCATCTTGATTTGTGGATTTGCAAAAAGCACTTCAAATGTTTACTCATAAACTCAGCAGATCTGCTACAAAGAAATTAAAATATATTAAAGCCTAGGAAAATTTAATGCCATTTGATGAGAGCTACTTTAAAGAATATTTCCTCACTATGTAAAGAATACTTTGCTGTTTAAAACTGAATAATTAGCAGTGGAAAAAGCAGCAATGTAGTGTGAATGCCTGAAAAATCACCAATGTTGACACCACAGATAAAGAGAGGAATATACTGTTTAAGCCTGTTGTTTTGGGTTTTTTTATTGGTTGTCTGAGAATGCTGAAACCTGTCCAGGGAAATTTCTTCTGCAATTTCTCAATAGAAAGTTTCCTTTTCAGAACAGTTTCCAGTGAAAGAGATGGTTGCTCACTGAAGTCCAGTCTTTCTCCAACTTCTGCCACGTGTTTATTAAATCATCATGGACACAAATTTCTCTTTGCATTTTACCATCTATTAACAGTGTTCCCCATAGGAAGGCAGCTCACTGCAGCTTCTTGTTTCTCATGTGCAGAGCTGGACACTTGCCAGCATAAGGTAAGAGAGGGAGACTGCAGTTGCAATCGAGGTGCTTGACTTTCCATACTTCAATTCCTTCAGCATGCTGCAGCGTTTCTGTTTTCACTGGAGATCAAGACAGCTTTGATCAGGCTGGTTTTATTTTGAATTACATTTTTTTCAATGTTGTACGATCCATTCTTCTTGCCTTTAACCGGACCACAATGAGTTATGTTCCTGTTTTCAGTCATCCTCATCCATTCTTTGGGGAAAAAGAAAACAAAGCAATCACACTGCAGGGACAGCAGCATCTTTTTTCGTGAAGAACTTCTGGATGCTTGTCAGCAAGGTTGTTTTATATTCTCATCCCTTGGTCAGAACCAGAGGAACATCCTCAAGAGGCTGAACTGGCATTTGGGCACCTATCAAATTTGGCTTTCACTAAAACTCATTTCCTTGCAGTATCCTTGAATTAATGCTGTTGGCTGACACGCGACTGTCCTGGCTGATTATGAAGTTCATTTCAGATCTCACAGAAGATGTATTCCTGGATCCTTCTTGAAAATATATTTGTTTTCATTCTAGATTTAATTATTTTAATTGCCAGCCGTGAGAATTTGCTTTCATTACACTCCATAAAGCATAGTATGTTCCCCTCTTACAATCACTAACCAACTCACATAAAAGAAAATACATTAAATTTATTTTCTTCCATTGGAAATAGATCAAGGAAAGGAAAGGATTGATTTCCCTCCATAAGAAACAAGACATAAATGTTTTTAATCCAGCTGCTGCATCCAGTTATGATGTACAGTATGAAATACTGTGCCATAAAAATGAAATTAAATGCATAATAGCATAGACCAGTTTTCTCTTATGCTATCTTAAAGCATCCAGTGTCTTGGCAAGACATAACATAAACCTTTAAACATTACCTACACCCATCTATTTTCCAATGGGTTCTGTTACTTCTTCATACATCTTTCTAGGATGCTCTATGGAAAGGATCCTGGTTTTGTCTTCTGTCTCTGAGTTCAGAGAGCAGACTCTGAATGCAATGAGACTTACCTAAGTTGAGTAAGAGTGGCAAATCTCACACTGTGATACAACAGACTACACTATTCCATCATATGTCCATCTCATGAAGATTTATAACTGAGAATATTATTCACATCCAGCTTTAAATATTTTATGCCAGGGCTGCAACATCCTTGACTTTAAAATCATCCATTCAGATTTTCACAGGTCAAAGATGTAATTACATTAAATCTTAATAAATTTTGTGGCTGTATAAGGCGTAAAATAGGTAAAGCTAGAAATATCAAGTCCAAACACTGCAAAGTTTGCACCTCAACTGCTACATTAAAGCTTGAGGTAATCCTTAGTGAAAATACATTAGTCATTATAACCTTCTGGGGTCATTATTATGGACAAGCTGCTCCTGAACAAAAGGATTCCCCTTTATTTTACATTTGAAAAAATAATTCCCAGCATCTCTTATTTTCTGTTCTGCATGCACAAGGGGAGAACACAGTTTTCTGTGATCTAAATGCCTGTGGGAGTTGCTGAGTGCTATAGAGGGGACACTATGTGCTGTTCATGCAAAAAGGATCCATGTCCCATCACCCCACACACACTCTGGGCAGGCATCAAGAGCCAGGGAATGTCTGTAGGGGCTGATCTGTGCCATCAGCGCCTCCAGTAAAGAAGGGATATTTACTTGCTGCTGACTGATTCACTTCTGAGCCTTCTGTTGCCTTGAAGACAACATTTACATTTCTCTTTCCTTTCAAGCCCATTTCTCCAGTTAACAAACACTAGATCTTCTTTGATCTGTATTCAGTAAAAGTCGGGCAGAGGCAATCCTTTTGGATGGCATTTTCTGTATCTGTAAACAAAATATCCGCAAAAGGTTGAATCTCTTCTGTCTTCCAAACAGAGAGGGGCACAGTAATTGATCTGGATGTTAGACTATCATTATATTGAAAGAAAGACTGATTATCTTTGTATCTAAACTGGCAGAAGATATCAATAAGAAAGTTCCTATACTTAGCACACACAGAGGCAGCTCCTATTTTAGGGGTAGTATGCTCACCATTAGCAGAGACATCACTTTGTTCTTTAACAGATATTATCTGTCATTAAAAAAAATATGATCAGTTTTAGATCAATATATCTCAGATCAAATACATGGAGTGTCATAACTGAAACTGGAGATTAAATGCAGCTTCTAGGGTCTTCTTTTTAAGCTTTCAAAAAAATAAACAACTCTAGTTCTTCTATTTGTCCTCTGCTATTAGTGTACCAAAAGTGCCTATGTCTGATATCTGCGTTTGGTCTTGATTTACCTATGAATTTCCTGTTACTGTCCTGAGAGTTGTACACATTAAGGTTAAAAATAATCAGAAATAGCAGCATACTTGCTTTATCTGTGCATTCATCTTATCCAAGTCATCTTATCTCTGCAAAGGCAAACAGAAATGCTGGTGGACATATACTCTATGCTGAAGACAATTTGTGTGTAGCTGGTTTGTATTCACTGTGGGAATGTGCTGCTCCCACACATGCAGGTTCCTGTGTAGGTTCTGCAAAGCTTTTCATCACTCTTGTAACCCCTACACTTGGTTTTCTACCTTGCTCAGACAGTTTTATTCATCTGCCTTTCTAATATTTTTCTCAAAAGACTTGATCGCCTTTGAATTTTTTACCAAAGCTCACATAGGTTCCTTGACAGGCTTTAATAGTAGCTACTCATAGGATGTGAAGTCCAGAGACTCCTGCAAGAGTATCATGCTTATTTGATGTTCATTTATAGACCAAAGAGTAAACCAACGGTATTCAGGGAAGCAGTGTCAGTCATGCTGATGAGTTACCCCAGACTCATCCAGGGAGATTTCAGCACTTAGGTTGCACTTTCACAAGATCTCATGTGAAAGGAAATGCCTTTTGCCTAAGATTTTCTGATGTCCCTAAGTCTGTGGAGACACACAAGACACAAAGCCATATCCATGTTAAGTCTCACAACCAGCACGTTCCCAAAGACTTTACCCTCTTGCTAGTTAACAGTTAAAATTTCTGCGGGGAGCAAGCCAGACCTACAGCATTTGTCAGACCACAATATGTTAAGGCTTACCCTTCACCTGTCTGTGCTGCTGGTCAGGAGATGCCCCAGGCCTCTCTGAGTTAAATTTCAATGGAATAGGCTAATTTCTTTATCTTATTACTAAACTTAAAGATACTTTCCTAGGAGTAATGAAGTGAAACCATGTTTATGACACACTTGGTTCGTTTATGGAGTCCTATTAGATATCTCCACAGAACGCAATTTGACAATATGTAATTTCCCCTGCCAATGAGACACTGATGTTGCACCCTGTAGTTTTGCAAGAAGACACAGATCAATCCACCAGCAAGAATCAAACAGTTAAAATGGAGTCCATACCAGGAGGGATTTACACCATGGGGCAAGAAGAAGGATTATGAGATGTTCGCAAGTAAATTTGGTCCCTCCCGTAGTTGATGGCCATCATGGTCCCAGGCCACAACAGCTAACAAAACGTTCCCCATTCCTATCAGACAGCAGACACTGTGACTAATAGTTTCTATAAACCTCTGAAGATTAAAAGATTTTAGTTTATCAGACAGTGTGTTAGCACCAACCTACATCCCTTTGTTAGACATGTTCCTGTCTGTACAACAGTGTGGCAGTTTATCTGGATACAGGGCCATCATTATCCAGGACGGGAGTACACAACACAACCACACAGGCTGTTGTGAGATTTCCTGGATGTCCTCCAGTCTCCAGTGGCTTCCCAAAAAGTATCCCCATCCTAACCCTCAAGTTATTAATGGCTTCACGTATCTCAGAGATTTCCCATAGCTTCAGGATTAAGGCCATGGTGAAGATCTGTTTCACAGGTAAGAAGACACCTCTTGCCACAAGGGGTGCCCAGGCAAGAAGCAACGCTTCCTCACTGACTTGAGCAAGATATTTCACTGCATAAAATCTTCAGTGTGAAACAGAGGCCGAGAATAAGGTTTTGGTTGTCCTTTTAGTGCAACTAATTCTAAAACAAACTGGCAAATACTTAGGGATTATAGCTCAAAACCACATGCAAAATCTAAGAAAACAATGAGCTGTTTAATAGTGAAATGTAACTGCATGTTTGAGAACAACTCATAGTAAAGCTGTCACAAGCTGCTGCAGGCTTATTTGTTTGATTCTATTAAGCTGCTACTGTAGCGAGTGTCACCCTTACTTGCTTGGTTTTCACGCGTAGCATCTTGTTATAGACTGAATTTCCAGTAAAACAGTGATTATCTTCAGTTATTCATTGTGGCACAAAGGGTCCTGACCCCTAGATGAGGATCTCCAGCCACCACTCACTTATAAATAAATACAAACTCAAACAACTTAAAGCTATTAAGGAGCAAGACAAAGTTTGCTCATTCTGCCTCTGTTCATTTCAAGAAATAACATTGCTACTCTATAGTTCAGAAGAGTTCGTAAATTAACCAGCACTGAACTGGATATATTCACTGCTACCATTTGCCATTGCCAACCACCTATAGATTTCCAATAAACAGGTCTCATTCATTGTGAAAATTAGATAATTGAAACTATCTATATGCTTCAGGGCTGTGGTTTCAGAGGTGATGCCCATGTATTGCCATGACAAGCAAGTGACAGCACCCATCGTTCACTTCCATGATACTCTTTACCCATTTTGTTGGTCAGTAATGAGAGCATTTTATGAGATATTGGAGATTATTGGTCAGCTTCTGCCCACAGTTCTCCTGCCCAAGGAACACCCCTTTTTGCTATTACCATGTCTATATCAGTAGAAATATATAAAAATGACAAGAGAATGGAATCTTGTCAATGACAGCAATCCTAAATGACTCTGTCATCTTTTCCAAGCTGCAAACTTCTCCCTATTGATTATTATGCAGGCTCTAAAGTAAATATTTCAGAGCAAGTGGGAAACGTATAGCAAACACTGCCTAACTTTCCCTACTGAAGCATTAATTAAATATCTTTGCCTTTCTGATTAAAATCTTAGGGTGGAAAATGAATAGTTTTTACATTAGACTGTGGAGTGAGATAGAGGTAGAGAAATGTTCGAGTGATATAAAATGTTTGCATATGCAGTACAGTCCTCTGGATTATAAATGAAATTTTGCTTCAATTATCTCCAGTTTAAACAGAGAAAAGTCTCAGAAATGAGAACCTTCTCACTCACAAAATCTCTCTCTATAATTTTCTCTCCATCCTTTTAAGCCACAGCTACAATGTGTTAACTGACTCCTTGCTACAAGTGCAAGTCCAGTTAGTCATTAATTCTTCAAAACTTGTATCCAACCACATCCTGAGGAAATACGTGTCTCTGGGATCAACCTCTTCATTTACTCCTATGTCTTTTTTTTTTTTTCAGAACAACCATGATCATCAGATTACTTGCTCCTTAACTGAAAAGTACTCAAATATACATAGCAACAGATAACCCAATAGTTCAGGGAACTGGTGACTGGATGATCCATCACCCATTTGTTGGATGTAGAGCTATCTATGAGCCATTGTGCTTTGTCATTTGACTGACTACTTCTTGGATCCACGTGAGGCAATTTATAAAATCTTCATTTCTTCCTGTTTATGTGTGAATTCATTTTTCTTTTTCATGAAATAATGTAGAGATATCAGACATTATTTAAACTGCCTATCATTAACTTGAAAACTTTGATTCAAGAAGGTTTAATAAAAAGCTGGCTCTATGAAGAGGAGATCTCAATTCTCTTTTGTACAGAACCAGAACATATCAAAACTACCTTATTTTACCCTCTGTCACCACTTTATTATTCTTAGTTACAAAAATATATCTGCAGTTTTTCTACAAAAAAAATAAGACAGAGCTAGCCAGGAATTCTTAAAGGAAACCTCTTCTTTTGCTTCAATGCATGAATTGTTGGCAGATGGTCATGCCTTCAACTTGGAAACCAGGAGGCAAAAGGGTTGTGTTCCTGCACTGCCTGAGTTAGGGGCAAGAGACTGCTCCCAGACCTCCCCTATCACCAAGGTTTTCACTCTAGCCTCAGAGTATAGTAGGTGTGGTTGGCTGAATGGTCTTAGAGGTCTCTTCCAACCTTATTGATCCTATGACTCTCTCCTCTTGGAGATGAGGACACAACCATTCGTTTGGACACAGCTTCATAACCACAGAGGTAAACATACATTAGAAGGATGTTTGTCTCTGTCATTTTTCATGTAATGCAGATTTTCATCTCCACGCAGACATGTTTCCAAAATAATCAAATTCTCTCAAATTCCTGTTTCTCAAAAAAAAAAAAAAAAACCAAACCAGTTTTCTCCCACTACAGTGAGAAAATTGGTTTAAACCCCAACATCTCTTTCTGGCTGCTGTTTAGATAATTGTCTGGTGGTTTCCCCAAAATCACAGCATCATAGCCTTTGCTCAGTTCTAATGGAATAACCTGATTTCTTCAGGAAAGACACATCAAAAGAAAAGTAAGAAAGAGTCAGCAGCAAGCGTGGGGCAGAGCGAATTTTGTCCATTCTCATATAGGACTTGCTGCAGACACATCCTTAAAAACAGTGCATTTCCACTGCATTCGGAGACACAGAATTTTGTGTAATTTTTGTTGATAAACACAGCTACTTCAAAGGAATATTTGATCCATATTACCAATTCGTCTCCCAAAGGATGGGAATAAATCAGAGTAACACTAACAACTGCCAGCTGAAAGGGCAATATCGCTCAAGAGATACCATCATCAGCTACAGTGGGAATATTTGACTGAGTAAGTAACTCGGAAGCATCAAGTCCTCTGCCTTTAAAATTGCACTACACTTCATATATAATTTCAAGCCACGTTCTGCATAATTCATTTCATGATCAAAACTGATATTTTTACTCTTACTAACAATACTTAAACCATGATGTACCTGCAGGGAAATACATGATTGCTCTGCAAGACAACATTTCAAATATTGAAACTGGCAAGTCCTTTATTCATAAGCCAAGAGATTTGTTGCACTTGTTAAAGCTGAAATATGCAATACTAAAAAAGAAGGCTATAATTATAATTTATGGAGAGAGTATTCAGTAAACAGTTTGATTCAAGTCGTTTGTATGTGCTGCTTTAAATAACCATCCTTCTGCATGAAAAACTCTGAGTTCAAACAGAGCAACTGAAGAATTGCAATTCAAGTTGGTGTTTTATTCCATACAACAACCATTCAAATAAAAATGTCTCTACTGATTACATTCATTTATGGGCCTTGGTAAGGATAAGAAACTATTTTAGCTAATTTATGAAGATTATGAGTCATGACTTATAGGAAACTATATAAGCAATTCTAAAATATACTTTCGGATCAGGACAGAGCTAAAATTCTGGCAGTGGTCACATTAGCAAAGAGAGAACACAATAGTATTGATTAAAATTTGCATAATATCTGCTTAATTTAAAAATCAGTGTTATATATTGCAGCCAATAAATTAATCCACTATTCAACAACTTTTAAAAGAATAACGCAATTCTAGAACAGAAATATTTTTTTCTTCTAAGCAATCTGCCAAATAAAGGGCTAAAATGTAAAATATTTTTTCCATTAGTTGGCAGTAATTGAAATGCAAAACGTTGAGAACTTAATCTTTTGAGGCAGAAAAGGCTGCCTGCTGTCAGATTTTATTAAGTCTTTTTGCTGTTCTTTGTGTAGTCAATAACAAGTGTCTAAACCCAGGAAATGATGTAGAGGTAGTGTTCAAAGGTAAGGATATGATAAGGGGGTGTTTGCATTCAGGATAATATGAAAAAGTCCAACATGTACGCAGGAAGATTTTTCTCCATGTCAACTAATTACCATGTTTATTGGGAGCATTAATTATTCTGACAACCACAGAGATTGTTAAGTGTGTTAACTCCTCACATGCTCCTTTCCCACGTGCCTTTCCAGGCAGACTGTTTACATGCCAGCTGCCACAGGTAAATTTCCATACCTCAACAAATCTGAAAGAAACAGTTCTTTCCAGTTCTAGCATATGTTAGGGAGCAAAAAAAATAAATTCTGCCATGAATCAGTGAGTTTCAAAACAAACCCAAGAAAAACACAGTTTGAATAAAAATTAGATAATCCTGGACACGTTCACTGAGGTGGCCTTCATTTGAGCATAAGGTGCTGTCTGAACCTCAGAAAGATTGATCAGATTTAAACCTACAGCCGGAAAACCAAGTAATAGTTCATGAGATCCCAGTATCACAGCAGCCACCATAGAGAGGTGTACATCCATGCCCTAACTGATCTTGATGAGCAACTGTCATGAAAACAATACAGCTTCCTTACGTGTCCCAAACTGCAGTTCCTGGAAGCCCAATATCTCACTTACAGTCTAATGTGTCGGGTTCCAGTTACTCTCCAACAGAGATGGCCTCCAGCAGCATCTTCTGTACTTTGGCTCTGAAGCTGGAACCTGCTTTATGCACAACCCTCCAGTCAAAAACCTGTGCCACCACAGCACATCTGGGACTGCCAAAAGTGCTAGAGAATGTTTGAAGGCTGATCCTTCACCAAAACAAGAAGCCTGAATAGATAAACAAAAACATTGGCAGGTCTGATCATTCAGTCCTATGTGAAACACTGAATAAGGGTTTGGGGTTTTTATCTGTTCACAAATTATATTAATTTACAGACAACATGGCCACTTGGAGCAACAACTGCTTTACTAGGATCATGTTTTCCCACCAGCCTCTTCCACCGTGTCACTCCTGCTCATATCTAAATTTTTAGGGCCAAATAATAATTTCCAAAATCACTGCTTGGAACACCATGTTCCAGCCTCGGCCTCACAAAACTGTTCCCCATAGAAGAAAAAAGGAACTTATTTTTTGTAATCTTTGTAGTGTGCCATTGCACAGGCTTTTGGCAGCAGCAAAATATACCTTATTTTCTCCTATCTTTCTTCTTTCCCATTATTTTCTTTGCAATTTTTCTTTCTTTCATTTTCTCTAGCGTAATTTTCCCTGTCGACCTTTCCTGTACGTTAAGCTTCCTATTCCCTTTTCTGTCTCTTTTCACCCATATCTGAGTTGATCTTCCTTTCCTGACGCCTCCTCACTTTCTGTTGCTACTTCTCTTGCTTTCAACTCTTCATTTCATCATCTTCTCTGAATTGAGCCCTTTCAGCATCCATTTTGCACACTCTCTTCTGCTGCATACACACCTGAAAGTATCTATTATTGACATGAATGCATATGCAATGAAAATTGGTCATTTATTAATAGCTTGCAGTTACTGAGCTCTGATTGAGGCTTTTTTACATCCCACTAAATAGTTTTCTAAAGGTTTCCAGTTACTCCCATGTCAGACCAGCAAGACAGGGACCTTTGTCTGTATACAGTTTGAAATCAAATCAAGGGCTATAATGTGTAGCCTTTTGTTTTTCTCAGGTCAACTTTTCTTCGTTTCCTCTTCCTCTGAAAAACTAAAACAGACACAGATCTAATTACTGGTATCTCAGACCATCACTAGCACAATAGACTCGGAGTGAATTGAATATCACTTCAGGGAAATTGTTGTTTGAACAATCCCACAAAGCTTTTTAATATACATTTCATTAAAACTACTCCCCTAAGCATTTTGCAAAACCTCACTAATATACCTTTGAGGCTGAATAATTTGAGGTAAGAAGAGAGAATTTAAGAGTCTGCATACAAAAATCAAAAACCTAAGTCAAGATAAAAATTCAAAGAGCAGTGAAGTGACTGTGGGTGAGTTGATAATGGTGGTTGCATGCAGATCTGAGTTCATCCTGCTGATATTCACCTGATATAAGAAACAAGTCTGTCATGGACACACCAGTCTGTAGAAAGGTACAGAGAGAACAAGTCTTGAAAACCCAAAGTTTACTTTGCAACTGGGTTGTTTTAAGAAGCAAATAAAAAGGAGTGCTGGTTTTACTCCTTCAAGGACGAGCACACCTGCACCACACATGGCAAAGGACAAAACAGTGTAAGCAAGGGTAGCAAAAGAAAGTTTGTGGTACACAGTGCTTGTCTATAACAAACTCTAGCAAGCAGCCAGAAAAGTTTCTATCAAGAAACAAAAACTGTGAGACCTCTTAACTTGACTGCACACAGCTCCTGCCCTGGTATAACATGAACAAGACTCCAGCTACTTCTGTCACCTTCTGTAAAAAGCTACAGCTCAAAGGTCATAATTTTATAACTATTTAAGGGTGTAGGGATGCAAATAACTACAGTTCAAAAATCCACCAGATGCTCATCTGCCTAAATAACACAGCATGAACTATGACATTGTGCAGTTTCTGGACATCTCCTGATCACACTGTTTTGTAGTACCAAAAACAGTCCAAAGGAAAAACTAACTACAAGAAATGGGATTTAAAAAATGAGAAAAAAATATAAAGAGCAAAAGAATGATATTCATGGAATAAGAAACTGAGAACTGCTGATAGATTTCTAACTTATTACGATAATTAAGTTAATTTATTCTTACCAGTAAAATACACCTTTTGGATGAGATAACTGAAGTTGGCTACAGAGCTGGTTCTTTCCCATGGGAAGGAAAGGGGATCCAAGCCAACAGTGAAGATATTCAGCCAAAATACTATTTCACGAAAGAAAAGAAAAACTGAAGGGTAAAATAAATTTCTGGGAAAAATATTGGCTTGATATTTAAAACTGCTGAGAGTCTGCAAGTCTGATTTAAGTCACGGGGAGCTGAAGAACTTGACAGGTTTTGTAAAGGAAAAGGCTGCATAAATGGCAGGACTAGTAAGTAGCTGATCTTACCAATGAGATTACAGTAGCTAAAGAAGTGAAATTAAAAGTTTGGTAGTAAAAACAATAATGATTAAGAAAAGCGCTCTCAGAATTCGTGATGCAGATGTTAACCAATTGATTTTTTCTGTTTTTTTTTTAAAGACTCATTTTCTTGTTAATGTTTCTGATAAGCAAAACATTTCAGTGACGAGTACAGGATTAAGCAAACCTGTACTAACAAATCAGTATTCAAGACACAGAAACTTTAGTAAGAATACATATGAGTCAAAGCCTGCCTCAGTGATCTTTTACTTTTAGCTTTGTTTTTTCAAGAATATACTGAAAATCAAGAGGAAAAAAAGCCTTCAATATCCTTTGACACTGACATGCTTAGGCTTACAAACAGTACAGAAAGAGCAGAGCGCACAGATCTTTTATTCTCATCTTTCCCAAACCAGAACACAATATCAAAGAATTTCCATTTTCTCGAGAATGAAGGACTGGAGGGTACCATCTCAGATTTCTTTGTTTAAGTTGAGGAAGTTTTACTTGCAGCTTTAACAAAAAGTTCTTAAAACTGGAGTGATAGTGGCCATTCTGACTTTTTAAAAAATATGTACAGACCTTTTGGGGGACTAAAACGGAGATTTTTATCATTATGTGAGCAATTCTTCCCTTTAGTGTATAGGAAGGAAGTATTTCTAAAATGAAGTCTTCAGCTGATAAGAATGTGAATGTAAACACTCTCAAAAGTAATATGATTTTACCCTCAGGATTTCCCATAAACTGCTCTTCTGAGACCAGCAATTTCCTTTCCAGTGAGTCTGTTCATTTTTAAATTACCTTAATTGGATTGTGGTCTCCCCATTTCATTCAAAAGAACCACAAAATTGTCACACACTTCCTTCTCCTCGGAAAAAAAAAACATAGGTTGTCACTGGAGTCAAGTCAAAGTCTCTGTTCAATCAGACCTTGGACCAGAAGAAGGCACCATAACCTGAGATCTGCTCACATCTGCATTAGAGGGGTTTAATCAGCCCCCCTGATTATCAGTATTTCCACCAGAAATACTTTGCTCTTGGTCAACGCTCTCCTACAAGTACTGGCAGTAACAGGAAAAGACCAGAAGAAACTTATTCATCCTCAGGAAATACTTGTGTTTACTCATCCAATTAATATTCCCTGCAGCATATCAGCAATGTGCTGGCCAACAGCTGAATAACAGCTCCCTCTCTTTGCTGGAGCTGAGATCAACAGGGTGCCAAAGAGGGGAAAGTCAGTTTTGGAAAGTCCTTTTAAAGATAATTGCCTACTTGTGCACAAGTTGGAGGAGGGAACTGCCCCACACATCCCACGGGCAGGTACTGACCCATAGAGATGACATACTTTTGAGCAGCCCACTTCTCCCCAGAGCTGTAGGCAAAGAAGGGAGTGAGGAAGTTTTGGCCTTGCTCCTTGCCATCCTCTTTCATGGAAGATCCCTGGCATCCTCACCATACCCTGTGAGTGACCCTGTAGACACCCACTACACGTTTCAGGCCTCCTGCCTCCTGGTTGTCTGCCCCACTGCTAACCCAGCTTGGGGAAGCAGGCTCTGCTCACACCATCTGGATCCTCTGCTCCTGTCATGTCCCTGGAGAAACGTCAGCATCCCCACGTGCCCTGCCCAACACTCTGCCACACAGAGGATAGATGCACATGTACAGACATCAGCAACCCCAGAAAAAGTTCCCCTTGTCCATCCTAATCAGAAGATGGGTCACACAAGGACAGAAGCAGTCCTAGACGCTGGTTCATGTAACATGAAAACAGCATTGCTAACAGTATCTACAAAATCTCATTGCCTCAGGTGCGTAAGCAAGATTGCCCCAGAAGCAGCTGGAACAGCCATATCATCTCCCACCATCAGAAGTACTTCCAGTTCAAATATGTTCTGACATCTGGAGAAATCATAGATGCTCTACTGACACCATCCACAAAAAGCAGCACAAAATTAACGATTGCTCCAGTCCAGCAGCCATACAGGCTGCTCCCCCGATGTCCTCCAGAGTATCAGTCCATTGGGTTTAGAGTAATTTTCTACTGTTTGGTATAATCCAAAGTATTTGAACACCTTTTTCACCCAGACCATAATGTTTTCACTTCTATGGACGTCTCTCAGTGAGGGCAGATTTGGGAAGAACGCTGCAAACTGCTGAAATCTTTGAGCACGTTGAAGCAACAGTGAAGAATTTCAGTGTTCTCTGAAATAAGATACTAGCTAACTGCTTTGAAAATTGATGCAGTCTTAGGAATAGTGAAAAACAATTTTAGGAGCATTCATCAGGAAGACTAAATACTTTCAATTTCTTTAATGACACAAAGGCCACTGCAAATGGTTGCATGTTTTGTCATAGCATACACTTTGAAAAGATCTGACTACTGAGATGCCATTAAAGTAGAACTACTACAGTTGAAAAGTGTCTCAAATTGCCCTATTTTTTAGTAAAAAGAAACAATGTTTTTGTTCCTTCCTGTAATTTGTCATAGCCACACAAATCTATTACCTGGCTTGACACATTTTTGAAGAGTAATTTCTGAGGGAACTCTTAAGAGAAAGATGAATCCACATTTCAAGATACAAAGAGACATCTCAGTGAACTAATGTGCAGATCATCATCAGCACCTACACGACTAAGTGGACATTTTCCCTCCTTCTATACAAAAGATTTGTATCACTTTTGCACTGTTTTCCATTCCCAGAGCCCTTTGAAGAACCCACCAGGGGACAGGAGGATTTGCTGCTACGAGCCACAGATTTTCCAGAAAACCTGTCCTAGCCTGTGTGAGTCAGAATACTTCCCAATACTACGGGAGACAACCTGGGAAGGAAGAGATGAGCCAGCCTCTGGTATAAAATGCCACCATTTTTCATAAATTACTCTGGTTGCTGGGAAAATGAAGACTGAATCACTTACTGACCAACAGACTAGAAATCTTCCCCTTCAGTGGAGTGGTGTGGGACATCCATGCTGATGATTTAACTCATTTCAGAGGAGAGCAATACATCTAAGCTCTCCATATGCTCCTGTTCGGTATTTTTGAGGTGATCAATTGAAAGAGAGCAAAATGCAATCCAGTAAATAATCCCTGCTACGTAGCCTGGCATTGGCAGTGAGCCCTTAGGCACAACACAACATCAGGAACATGAGTCTGTAAGACCATTTGAAAGTGTTGCATCTCCAGCACACATCAAAACCTGTAGACGAATAACCTGTACACTGGGAAAATAGGAATGAGTCTGGAAACTGATGACATTATGACCACTTTTTGTATACAATCACTATCTGTAAAATAAGGGGTAGGGAAGGAACGCTGAAACTTTTTCATGTGTCACAGTTGCTTTGTGCTACTATGTTTTCTAGAGCATAAAGCTGGGTTTATAAAGCAGGTGTGAGCTAGGTTTCACTCATTGCTTTCTCATGATCACCCAGTTCTTCAAGGATTTCAATTGCTCAAGAGAAATTCATCTTGGATATGATGTTTTTCTAGCCCTGAACACACTAAGATTCACTTGCCTTCAAGTACAGGCTGATTTTGTTGCAGTAAATTTAATTTATTGAGTCAGGTTACAATACCTGGTATCAGAATATCACTCCATATATCAGTGGTGACGGTGCACAGTTATACCAAAGCAAGAGAGATCAGTCTGACCGTTCTGTGTTAAAGGACTTTACTTTCACTTCTACCTTTCAGGTTAGCTAAATACTTGATTACAGTCTTCTTATAATGAGTCCAGCAAAGGTTAGCACTCTGAAATTCAGAGGAGAGAATGATTCATAGCATAATATGAGCCTAGAAATATCATTTTTTTTCCTATGTAGTTCCCTGAAGCCACCCTCAGCAGATTCATTGAAAAAATTGTCTTTGGTTTCCTGAACACAGGTAAAATACAGGAAATTCCACTGAGGTCTTCCATAGCCTAACACATGTTTTATGGTGCCATTTTCTGTTATGTAAGGATGTCTCAATCTTAGACAAATGCAATAGGGAAGATAAGAATGACTTATTAATATATAAATAATTATTTTTTCCTGCGAAGGAGGAATACAATATTTTTCTAATATTTCTCCACTAACAACTGTTTTCACTGTTTTCCTCTTCTAGGTCATCTTCACTTGGCTCAGGGTAAGGTGGACCCAACACCCAAAGCAGAATCTCACCAAATGGCTCTTGCATCTTGTCTAAGAATTCTGGTTGAAGTAGGAAACATCTTTTAGAGGAAAACACATACAAGTGGGAGAAGGAAATATCTACAGTTTTGCTTATGAGCAGCTTAGCACAATGGGGCCTCTGATCTCGGAGACCTTAAGCACTTTGCCATGCAAATAAGAAATCCATTTTCCTCATGAAGCTGTGTCATTTTTAAGGGCATTAGGCTTTCCACCAATCATGTGACAGTTTCCCATTTCAGATTAAGATACAAATGCTTTCATGGATCTATATGCTTGTACAGAAGCTTTAGTTTAAACACTTCACTGGTGAAAGTCACAGACACACACTGCTGCACGCAGTTTTGCATATATTCCCAGTACTCATCGAGTATTTGTTACATCTCTGAGAGCACACACCAGGGGTCATAAGGAGGACTCCTTTTTGATCCTTCTACATTCTGTGGTGTGTCTTGACTGCTTTATTCGCATATCAAACACCAGTCACTGCACTATAGAGAAGCTGCTAAGCCACATAAACAGGCTGTAATAAGCTTTTCAAGGACCTGATATGGAAAAACAGAATAATTGTTTATATGTGCTGGAAAGTTTTGCAAATATGGGTTAAACATGCAGTAGCCATAAGATGCAGAGCATTTTATTTTACTACACCAGCAGTAGTAATTGGATTTTTAAGAGTTGAGAATTTTTGCTTTATTTTGTATCAGAGCAACTAATGAAGCCATCACTTTTTTTCTCAATTCAACTCACTAATAATTTCAGTTGAAAACTTATTCAAAACACTTCACCAGAGGCATCCTTAATGTTCTTCCAGTAAATAACATATTTCATTTATAAACCTGTTTTCCATCCCACTTGGCTGGTCCTTTAGAAGCCTGTCAATAGACTAGGGAAATTCAATTTTTTAACGCGGCTAGATCTCATTTTCAAAAGTGACTTCAATGCTCAGAACTTGTCTTCGGTTCAGTCAAAGATATCATTGTAATTCTGACAGGCATCTCTGCGCTAGATAACTGTGCAAAGTACTGATACTGATGCTCCTGCCACAGCACAGGTGCCAGCAGGGAAAATTTCCATTGTATCCTGGGTGGGTTTCTGCCCCCTGCCTGGGCTGCCATGGTTTTACTGCTGCCACCAGACACTTAGCAGTGTCTTTGGTTTCCCTTTGCAAACTGCAGTCTCAATTTTGTCCTTCACAGACTGGGAGTCCTCATGCAGGGTTTTGCATTGCTATGTTTTACCTTAGATTTGCGATGGGCAAAAAAAATAACGTAGCTGGGATCCCATGGAAAGCCAACAAAATGTGACTTTCAGGCCAGGCTCACTTTAAAAACATTAAATGGAGATCCCTTGCACCATCACAATTTCTAACATATTTTTTTAAAGTACCATATAAAACTTGAGGAGCCAATAACAGCACAGTTCTGTACAAGGCAAGAAGAGTTCAACTAGTGAGTCAAAAATGGGATAAACCAAACACACTTCCAGCACAGAGACTGTTTTGCCTTTTAGCAGGGGTGTTAAGCGAAGAGCTGAGGTTTTTTTACCGCTGCATTGCAAAAGCCATGAACAACAAAACGTAACCCCTTCACAGCCAGTGAGTTTAGTGCCTCTGGGTAAAGTCAGTAAGTCCTGAATATGAGTAGGTGTTAACAAAAATTTTTAGAACAGAAAAGCAGGAATGTAATACAAATCCACTCCTCATTTTGTTCAACAAAATATTTAAGCATGTGTATATCCCCCTTGAAGCTTCCACAGAAGTGCTCCTGTGCCAAGAGGTTCATTATTAAATCACACACAGAAATGTACCAAGCCAAAAAAAAAATGCAGATCTTCTGCAGGCACAGTGAAATCTTAGTGGGCTAAGACAAACTAGCAAAGTCCAGAGGGCTGGTAAACCTTAACTCATCATGCAGGTAAAAGACTGCACAAATTCCTTGGAAGGAATGTTCTCATCTATCAGCTGCAAAATTCTAAGGAAATCTAAAACATTATATGAGGAGAAATAATAAATCATGAGAAAATGAACTCTGTAACCAATTCCATAATTTTATCTGTAGATGCATGCAGTATGCCAGCAGTTCAGAAAGAGCTCACTGCAGAGACAAGATCACAAGAAACAGTAAAGTAACTCCACAGAAGAATTGTGTAAATAAATAGATCTCACAAAAAGTTATCACATGCCATTTTTTGTACTTGGCAAAAAAACCGTCAGCCAATTAAGCAATCGAAATTGATTTCTGATTTAATTACTTGAATTTCTGATTCTTAGAAAATTGACTCTTGCATACAGTAAAATGACCTCATGATTGAGCATCAGGACCAAATTACATCACATCTGAAAAAAAGGCATAGCACTTTACCTTGCCAGAGGCTGCCTTCTGAAAGGAGAAAACAGTAAATTTACTAAATTGTTTGGGGAGTTCTCACTGCTAACACATAGTCATCTTCTTTTCTTCTGCTAGGCTTCAAACAACACTATCAAGGTGCTAAGTATTTCCTCATTTTAAAAAAGATTTTCTTTTTCTCTCAGTCTTATTTCTCTGGAAGTTGCTTCCCTAGCCTAGAAAAAATATTATAGGATTTCTTGTGTTTAAGATGTGCATGTGAATGATTTATTACTGTAGGATTGCTCTTAAGCACAGGTTGACACTTAGGATTCTCCCCAAGTTTATTAAATATTATACCTTGAGTGAAAACCAGAATTTTCAACATACTGATGATTTAAAAACTTGTATTTATCTAAGCAGTGTTTTAAACATGCTATCATTTCTACCACATTCTTTTATAAATATGTTCCGTAAATCAACACGGAAATGTCTAACAAGAATTAAAACTGCTGCTGTTATTTTAAGAAATGTCACGCTAGGAATAAATTATTATAACATTAATCATTGTACAAAACAGATATCTTTCAGAAAAATCTCTTTCCTTCTATCAAAGAAAATTTGCAATTCCAAAACAAAATAAAAGAAATGTCCTTATGAGTTTAGTGATTAAAAAGACCTCATCTGCTTTTATCATCTCAGCAGCAATGTGTTTGGAGAAAGTACACTCGCCTCTATTGCAGTTGACAGCCCCAGCCTTAGCAGAACCTTTTTCATTTTCTTTGGAACCACCTCAAGATGCTGAAAATCTTCCTCTAGGGAGGAAACTTCCCAGTCTCTCAAGAATAGGTATGTTAACATGCAGTACCATGAGGAGCCAAAAGGAAACAAGAGAAGGCCTTACACAAAAGCAGCTGTAGGTTTGGTGTTTTGTTGATGTTGCTCATTGTGGTGTTGGACCAGGAAAATCTGGATTTTTCTAATTCTCAGTGTCCTGCTCTGTCAAATCTAAATGCCAGCTCCTCACAAAGAATGTAAGACCTCATTCGAGGCCTTATGGCTTGCCTGAAGAGTCTGAGCACAAAAAAACCTGGCTGATGCACTCTGTTCTTGGATTGTTGAAACTTTGGGGTCACAGTCTGCTGTTGATGAGTGGTTCTTGCTTTGATTTTTATGATCTGAGGGGACGTATTCATTTATACTCTTTTGACTGCCTTAGAAATACCATCAAAAGTGCCAAGAGAATTAGGTCAGACTTCTTCTAGAAAACTCAATGTCCATTATAACAACAAGAGACAGAATAATCCCCCGTGAACACTGTTTAATGTAGACTGAGAGTAATTGCGCGTTGAAATGGTTTACAGCCTTGTGTCTGAACTCTACAGCATCAAATGCATAAAATAAACTTAGCTTCTCTTTGTACTCACTGTTGATGTGTCTCATTGATGATGATGGGAGTTCAACACGAGGATGATTTAGGTGACATCCAGAAGACAGGGATGCAAACACAGCTTTTTCTGTTGGCAGTTTGCTAAAAAGCTTTGTAAGAAATTCAGTGCTACCCTCAATAAACATGTTTTAGTGTCAAAAGCATTAAAACTTGCCTGGATGTCAGTTGTGAATACACTCAGTTCTCAAGTTCTGCCAAACTGACCCATGAAGGCTCTCTACGAACTCCTACAATCTCTTTAATACTGTAGAAGTCTTCACAGAGCAAAGTCCTGTGAACAGAGAAATGCTTTGCATATGCAGAGGTTTTTTGTAGTCATATTAGGTACAGGTAGCAAGGATTTGGCAGCAGGAAAGCTCAAGGTGTATCCTCTTCTCACAGAAGGGCTCCCTGTGCTGGGCATTCTGCATAGCAGTGACGAATGAGGAGCATCAAGGTCAATGCTTCAAACATGAAGGTTGGAGAAGAAGACGGAGGAGGAGCTCCAGGCACTGGAGCTGGTATTTCACTGCAGCCTGTGGAGAGCACCACATTGGAGCAGATATCCACACTGCAGCCCATGGAGGACCGCAGGCCAGAGCAGGCAGACATTCCCTGCAGCATCTGTGGCTGTGGAGACACCATGCTGGAGCAGATGCTCCTGACAGAAACTGCAACCCAGTTCCAAATCAAATCCGTTTTCTACAAGTCAAGCCTATTTGCTCATATGAGTAATTGGTGAGTGATCTCCCCCTTCTTTATCTTAGCCCATGAGCTTTTTTCATTCTGTTTTCTCCCTTCAAACCAAGATGAGAAGGGAGAGTGAGTGATCAGCTGGATGGGACTCTGGCAGCTAGCCAAGGTCAACCCATCACAATACTGCTTCAGGTATTTCAGATGTTTGATTTGTGAAGGCACCATGCTCCCCAGATATACCAAGAACACGACATACACATTAGCATTTGTCATTTTTGGATGTTTTCTCTACTAAGAGAGACTGAAAGAGAAGCCAGAAAGTGTCAGGTAGAATAAAGGGACCGGCTCTTGGAAAGAAATAATTAGAAGACTTGTAGTTTTTACGCAATTGGCCTTTCAGGGGGATAATTCTTCTTGTCTTTCATTGAATAGTCAATCTGGTTGTTTTCCATGATTATTTATATATTAATGTTTCAGGGTGATGCAAGGAAAATAGGGGATGAGACCTAGTTTGCTTTTTCTGATAAGCAGCAATTTGTCTTTGCTCCCTGGAAACTTGTAAACGCACCACGTGGAGTCAAATACCTTTGAATCTGACAGCTACAGTTTCTTTAGTTCACTTCTAAAAGGTTCAGAAGTCACCTAGAAGCTCTTTCACTGAGATGGCTTGTGCTGACATTAAAAACATGAATTACATTAAACTGAGAAAAGTATCTATTTGCAAAGTGTTTTCACCCATTCAAAGGGTATAAGAATCAGAATGTAGTGTCCAATGGGAACAATGGAAATTTAGCATAAAATCTAATAAAACAAGATGGAGGTTTTTAAGGTTTTCTCTATGTACATGTAGATAAGAATAATTGGCATGGAAAGCTCCCAAAAAATACTTAAAATTTATTTTGAAGGTGTGTGTATCTGAGGCAAAGAGACACTTTCATTGAACTCTTAAGCTGCCAAGACCAACTCTCCTTTGCAACATAATCCAAGAAATCTTTCCCTAGGTATACAAGGACAAAAAAACTTTATTAAGTTTTCCTACCTAAAAATTGTAATGTCAGCTTCTCACTCAAGTATAATTCAAATAATTATGGAAACCATGACCTCAGAATTGTAATTTATGAAATACTTACAGCCTAGCATAACACAGGCTTTGTGTTTCCCATTAATAGTATGACATGCACTGCCACATGCCTGACCTTCCCAGCTATCTGGATCATTTCAAACTGATGTCATCAGCCCAGTCTTATCTACAATTACCAAAGAGTAAGGCAAAGAAACAGGCAAGGAGGAAGACAAGAAGGACTTGCAAATCTTGTCCTGGAGCTCTGCCAAGCTACGAAACTCAAGTCCTGACCAAGACAAAGATGTCATCCCGAAAGGTCAGTGCAGTTGATAGGTACCACAAGGAGCTGGAGTACTGCTGTCTTAAAGAAAAGGGTATTTGGAGTGAGGGGGAGGCAGTCAGTTTGAGTTGTTTTCTTCTTTATGATCTCCCTTCACTCTGCTCCCCTGTCATTTCTTCCAGCGTGTGGAATTTGTGTAGCCTATTTCACGGTGCTACTGCTGTGCACAAAAACAGAGGGCTAGAAGGGGCATATGATTCAATTTGCTTCTACTGGGGTATTTATTTTCCTGAGATGGTAGTCTAATGGTGGGCTGTAAAATTCTGCTGAGGAAAATTTTATAACTGCTGATTAGATATCATTAGGATGACTGGAGTCTGTTACCAGAATTCTGTTTGTTTCTTTGGGGTTTTTTCAAGAAAAAGCTAAATGAAAATTCATAGGATTTTATATATTTGCAATACTTACATTAGTACAGAGTCATTTTCAGCTTCAAATTGAATATATTTGAAAGATAAAGTGGCCATTTTGACATTTAGAAAACAATACAAAAATTAATGTGAAAAGCCAGAAGCTTAGGTTTAGACCAGAACACTGATTTCCTTCAGCTCACAGCTATGGCCTCTGATTCTTTTATGATGGTGAAATTGTCATGAACAATATTTGCATTGGTTTATTCTATTATATTTCAGCCTGAAATAACGCCAGCATTTTATTAACTGCAAGACTGAGTCCTATTCATCAGTTAGGCAGGTGTATTGCCTGATAATGCAATAAGCTTTCCTGGATGTACGAGTTCCTTTATTTCTTTTATACCGGTAATAAGTTCCAAGAGCATAATAAAAACAAAAGGCTTATTTCTTACTCACTGGTAGCAGAGTTGTAAATTATCACCCATCAGCAATAACTGTTACCATTTAAAAAAAAAGCCTTTCCTTAATCTTACGTGGAACATAGTAGATAAGAATAAACAATGATATTAAAGTTGCTGCCAAAATGAAGAATTGCCACAACTGACGATGTGCAGTGAAGTTAAAGTTTATCTACAGTTTGGCAACAAAAAGGAACTAATTCAGTTTTAATAAAGTAGATAATCCAACTTTCCTGAAATAAAAATATTTATAAATAATAATAATCCTAACTCATTCTCCAAATATTTCAGAGACAAAAAAATTGGTCAGAAACACAACGTAAATTTAAAAAAATAATCCAACAAAATCAAGGCTGAATGTTCTTTATACTTCACCTGCAAATTAGCTGTGAGCTGTTCAGCCAGGAACCCCAAGGATCTCTTTCAGCCCTGTCCTGCTTAGCTCAGGTCATCAAGGTGTTGTCATAGTTCTCTTTTTCTAGACTTATTCAAACTATGCTGAGCTAAATGTCAACTTTAAAGAAAACAGCATGGTGATTGCTCCTTCACGAAGTCTGCAGATCTTGCCACCACAGCCAGATATGCTTCACATTTTTTAAATCACTTCCCAGAGGAAAAGTTACTGCCTTGAGTAGCTGAAAAAATTCAAAAAGGTAAGTCTGAAAAGCAAGGCTTTCAAACACGATCAGCAAGAACTACTGGACATGAACCTGTCTGCAAGATATAGTTCATATTTAGATGCATATGGTCTCTAGGAATAGCCAGGAGAAATCACTGGTTTTCCTCTAACTCCAGCCAGATTAACCCTTTCAGTGCTCTGCCCTGGCACAGGGCACCCTGAGTTTCTCCACAGCTAAAGGTCCTTTGTGCATTATTTAACCACTTTCAAACTTGAACATCTCAAAGTGACAAGTGCCACATTTGTTTGTAATATGTCAGGATTCCATAAATATTTCACATTTTCTCATCACATTTCATTTTTCTGAAACAAGACAAAGTGCACAGTGTGTACAACTGCCCCAAAGCACTTTTTATACCAGCAGTAGGAAAGCCTTTTCTCAGCTGCTCACCCGATGCCTCACGCTCAGAGCTGCTGCAGTCCCCGCAGCTCAATAAGCCAACAATATCAACATGTATGAGCAGGAGATCATGTTCCCAGGAAAACTAATCTGTGGATGAACTGATAGTCTTCCCATCTGTTATCCTGGAAGGTGATAATTCATCTATCTTTCAGCTAGGTGAAAATACTCTTTTCCAATTGCACAACGGAAGAATAGCAACTGGATCATAACTTCTATCCTTCAGGAGAGGGGGAGCCACTTCACCTGCAGAAGGGCAGAGAGGGAAGCACAACCCTATGGGAAGATCCTTCACCTTAGGTTGGTAAGGCCATGGAGGAAGCAGAGCACAGGACCAGATGACACTGAGGAGGCATCACTGGATGAACGTTACCTTCTCCAGAGACCTCAACCACGCATGCAGCTACAAAGGTGAGGATGAGAGGACAGTGCCCATACTTTCCTATAAACCCTGAAATTCAGTACCGGCTTCTCTAAGTATAGAAATATGTTAACTACAGGAAAGACTCATTATGAACAAGCAATAAAATTCATAGGGATGTCTCTTTTTTTGCTTAAGGTTTAGAAAGGTAAAATATCTTTCCATTACCTCTTTACTTGATATATAAGCTTTATAAATCATAGGCATGTGCTGGGAAACCAATTTAAGAGCAAATAATGATGTGATTTCACTACTTTTTATTTCCTCACAGAGCTGACCAACTCAAGGCCAACGAAGATGGAGATGAGGGACTCCACAGTGTAGAGAATAAAGCACATGGGCCAGAGAGGATGCCAGTGAGGATACATGGGACAATCAATTGCAGTGTAGCATGGTCACAAGCAGCAGGTTAATTATCTACTCCTCCTTGGTCACCAACCAGACTGGATCATTGGAACAAACCAGTGGGAAACAGTTGCACGAAGAAATGGTAATAGAAGAGATAAATCTTTATTTCCTATCCCTACTCACTTCACATGGATTAAGGTTAAATTTTGGGAAGTTATATGTTGCTTCACTGGCAAAGTTCTCTTACTAACACATCTTTCCCACCCATTCCATAATTATAGTTTTCTTTCATTCCTCCTCTCTTTTGTGTTCTCCTTCTCTACTCCCAGTCACTGGCAGCCCAGGGAAACAGCAGTTCTGTCCCTTTGGCCAGTAGTGCTCATCCTAAAGGTAAATTCTTCTGGAGGCTGGTTTCTGAGAATCCATCGGAACCTGAGGAAAGCCTAGGCTCACATATGAGCACCTCCAAATTCTTTGATGTGAATGTTCAAAGAAAAAATACTAGGTAAAAAAATATCCTTACTGCAACCATGTTTTAAGGACCAAGGATATAATTTGGTCTCTGCAAAGAGAAAAAGGCACCAACCTTCCTTCCTGATCGGACTTCATACAAACAGTGAAATGTACAACGACATCAACTGGTACTAAGAGGAGGGAAAATTAATAGCAAACATTTGCTGGAACAATGAGTTCAGCAAGACACCGAATGTAACATTATAGGCTTTACTATTTGGGCTTGAGAAGTCATACTTCATGAACTCACTCATTACTTATCCTAAGAAGAACATGGCTTTCTAACTGAAGATGGAGAAGGAAGAGAATTTGTTAGTCTCAGAAAATGATACTATATGCCTCAAAGATTAGCGACATAAAACTTCTTTCGTATTAACTGCAGCAATTCTTCTGTGCTGTAATAGCTTAACAAACATACTTAGAATTTTTACAATAAAGAAAAAGTGATAAGGCAATTAGTTACCACCCACAAAAAGCTTTGAAACTATTTATTCAATATACCATCAAAATTACACATTAGATTAGCAGGTTGTAAATGATGATCTAGCGCAAATCACAAATGATAGCTTGTGCATCCCAGAGTGATAACATTATACCCAGCAAGAAGGGAATAAAGATACAAATTATTTTTTCATTGCAATCGTGAAAATTTTCCAGTTACAATTCACATGCAGTTCAGTATTGTATGCACGAGTGAAGGAAGCAAGTAACCATTTAAATGACAGAGTTATCAGTCTTTTTTATATATTGCGGCTGTTTGGAAAGCCACAGGGCAAAGGCATTTATATATGAGATAAGCTCAGTCTGTAGAACAAATTAATGCTGGATTCTGAATTAAATGGCATGTCTTCGGACAGCTAATTAGCTTTGTGCTGCTCAATTAAGCTTTGAAAGGACATGTGGTGTTTCTTGATGGAAGAGAAAACATTTCCAGGCTATTTCACATTCTCAGTGCTTTCTGTTTCTTTGACTGAGAAGTCCAAGAAGAAAAGGAAAATTCCAGCAGCTTTACCAAAAGGTATCAAAGTCAAAACTACAAAGAATGCAACAAAGTTATTTTCAATAGTCCCAAAAATCTTTGATTTGGTGTCAAATGCGTTAAAAATATAACCTAGTTTGGGATAGGAAGGAACTATAAATCCATGTCTTCAATGCTTTTTAAACTAGAAAAGTAGCAGGACCTCTCCAAGAAGAGGATAGAAAAGTTATATAATAGCTTTCAACAATTTATTAATATCACATTTTTCTTCAGTTAATCCAAAATTTTCTACCTGTTTTCTTCCTGGCTGGTATCCCAAGCATGTATATTGAGCAATAAACACTCAAATGTCATTCAGATTGCTCACTCCACAGTACAAATCAGACATCAAAATTTCTAGTCTTAATTCACTAAGAATTACATTTCTCTTGTTGTTATCCAAATCCTTTGAGGCTTAAACAGTGAGTGAAAACCTTCCAAGAGCAGGTTTCTCACAAGAACTTTGGTATTTCCATCTTTTTTCCTCTGCTGGTAGTAACTAGACAGTTGACTTCTCTTTTTCCGCTTGCTAGCCTTAGAGTAGAAAAGCCTGGTTAAATTGGCATGGAGAGGGAGTAAAACTAAATGAGATTCCTGGAAAGGAGTAATGGTTTTCAAATCTAAAACCATAGTGCTTCAGGATGCGTGTAGTCGTAGCTGTGGGATCTCTTTTGTAGAATGAGAGGTCAAATTCTCTTTCCCAGTTAAATTTTCACTGCTCTGCACATTAATGTACCGTTGAGCTGCAAACTGCACATGCCAAGTGTTTATTCAATGTGAGCCAATATCCACTAAAAACAAGAAACCTATGATCAAATGCTGCCCTTATGTGTTGTGGACTTCATGGATCAGCAGTCTCTTAGATTTCTGTACTGTGGTATTTTCTTTAGCCTGAATCTTACTGTTAAGAACATTTAGTAAGTTTTGTAGCTTGTAAACTAAATAGACATCAGGCATTACACCTTACAAATAGGGTATGAATTCTGAGAAAACTCTGAAGCTAAGAAATGGGTTTACATCTTGAGTCATCAGTTTTACTTATTAGACTTCTCTAAGCAAATTCTGATTTCAAGCAACTGCACCCTGGAGGCAGATGTGAAAATCCAGCCCAAGGGAAGGACGGTCGTATACTGTCTGCAGGTGCGAGTACACACCGCATATATAGCGATACGACTGTTTACACATGGACATGTTCATGTGTATTCAGCATTAAAGCAGGTCTGTATAAACCTGCAAGCTATTCTGGCACTTCAGAGAGACTCCCTTGTCAGAAATAGATAGAATAGCTGTATATCAAGACTATTTCTCTCTAACTATACTTTTAAAAATTTGTAATTTCAAAGCCCCAATTTAGCACTGGACACCTACAGTGGTAAACAAGTACATAAATACAGATGTTCTAGATATCAAAATATGGCACAAACAAGCATCAGTAAGACCACAACAGAGAACCCCTTTAAAATATGTGCAGGTTCTAGACAATATTTTCTTGATTGAATCTATTTTGTTTGAAGAGAACAGCTGGCCATCCTGCTCTCACTACTCCTGTTCAGGAAAGAAAGCAAAATTCCTCAGGGTTAAATAGGAAAGTCTTTGAAAGCAGAGGTTAAATCCATAGGTAGCAATAGTGAGAAAACAGTAGATTTTATGAGCTCAAGTGAAAGCTCATCAGGAAACATTAACTCTACCTTAAAAACCATTTCCAATGTGGAATTTGTTGGATGGCTGTTCAATCTGTTATGGAGTTAACATGAATTAGCTCTTCATGCTTCCCTATCAACCTCAGAGGGGGAAAACAAAATGGCAGTGGGTGTGGCTTTCAGGCCCAGGTCACCACACTGAGACACAACTCCAGTGCCACAAACAGAGCAAAGGAGCCTCCTCTCCACATACAGAAATGAGTCTGAGTACATTATCATCTGGCATTGAGAGCAGTTCTCGCATAAATATATTATTTCCCCCAAAGCAAGTTTTCATTAAGAAACCTAGCAGGAGATGTTTATCAGATGTCAGTAGCAGAGCCAACCATTTTATTATCTAAATACCAAAAAGAGAAAATAACACAAAATTTTTAGTCACCTCTCTTCTGTGAGCCACACCTCTGTGGCCAAGGCGCTGAGCTTCTCAAAGCCAGGCAGAGGATTTAGATTTGCAGTTGCAACTACTTTTACAATGGTTAAAACACTTAAATTGCACAAACAGCCTTGAAAATTTCGACAGTATAGCTACTAAGGAAATATTTTCATTTCTTTGTTTGCTCTCAAATCATATCTCTTTTTTGTTTGTGTTTTTTTGTTGTTGTTTTGGTTTTGATTTTTTAAAGTACAATTAGTTCTATTTCTGCCTGGACTCTCTCTCAGCACTCATACCAACACATTTAGTTAAACAGACTCTGAAAACTCTGAACACAGTTCGGATATACCAGTATGTCACACATCATAAGCCTGTACATAACGCAGAAGTCCTTCCTATAGAAAACTGTCAGAATTGAGAAACAGCATTTGTCTGATCTGTATTTAGCATTCTCAGAGTGAACCTAACATGTCAGGAGTGAAGAATCAGTGAGAGTCAACCATGAAAGGAAGAGAGCTTGCTTTGTTCTCAGTCCAAGGAAACATTCAGCATCACTATTTACTAAATTGTATATGAATCCTGTCCCACTTTGTTAGTCAAAGCCCTTAAAATGATGTGTTCAAACCAGGAGCACTTTGAAATGCACCAGCAAGAGATCTGCAACCATTAAATATTGGGCTATATTACCCCTGCAAATTCTGTAATGTCAGTCACTACGAAGCCAGCATGGAGAGGAACAGTAGCTCCTTGAGCACTGATTTCTAAGACTTTATATAAGCTAAGGTCATGCGGAAGGAAACCAGCAGGTATGAAATGGAAGAGCAGGGGGAAGAGGAGACTCACAACTGGAACCTAACAAAGTATTTTGGAAGAAACAAGAAAGAAAATTTTTCAGCAATGCCAGAAGTAATACCAAGTGAAATGCTTCTTTCACAGGTATTTATCAGCCTCCAAGCATGCAGCCTCTATGATTCAGTGTTGGCTATGAGGCAGCTCTGGGGCAGCAGTCACTTTCCTGTGCTTGGCAACGCCTTGGAATCAGTGATTCCTGTGGTTGTGCTGCACCAGCCCGGGCTGATGAGCAAAACTGCTGCTTTCCTTCGCTGCTTCCCTCATAGCCCCTTCCCAGCAAAGCCCCTCTCGAGCTCAGAAACCTCCCTCTGTGGGAAATGTGGGGCTGCGGGTAAGTTGTGATAGATATTTCAACCTTAGTAGCCTGTGTACAAAGATTGATGTCAACAGAAACCTAGGTAAAACTTGACTGCATTAAATGCCAGAAGTGTTCCTTATTTCCTCTTTCATTATGAAAAATGATTTTATCCTGCCTTTTCAGAAATACAGTGTGATTGCTCTTTCAATTAACTTAGTGTTCTATTTTCTGTTAATGCAGTACAGTAGAACTGTAACCCATTGTACCATCCCAGGGAGTCTTTCAAAGATGCTGATTTACAGCAGAAAAGGGATTTTGTGTTTCTTGCCAGTTATAAAATTGCTAAGGTAAAGCCAGGAAGCAGACATGTTAGCATTCATTTCATCTTCAGCTCCTTCTGTTTCCCCAAGAAGGCTGCAGCAGGCAGTACAACATAAAAGGAAGTTATTAAAAATTCCACACCCTTGAAGCAATCTTCATAAAACTGATAATAAATTCAATTTTCGAGTTGCTTAACACAGCCTTCTCTTGACTAACACAGTTATCCTAACTTAAGGACCTTTTAAACTAATGACCTGAAAGGAATAGGGAATATTTCATTTGAATCTGTGCAAAATTTGAAGAACTACTCCACACTCTGACTTTCTGCATATCTCTTAGTACCATTAGCAGTCCCTGAGCATCCCTCCCTGCCATGGAAACTTACAGGAAAGAACAGGGTGATTCATAATGCAACACAAGTGATTAAGTACATCTGAACACAGAAATATTAATAAGTTGCTGGTAATATATTTAAAACAAAGTCATGCATAAGTAATGCCTTACAACTCCCATTCAAATATTACCATAGGAAAAATAATAAAGTTTACTTAGCTAAAACCCCTAGGAACAGAACATATAATAAATGAACTTTGGACTTTATTTTTGAATAGGAGTTAAGATCATTTACATCTAATAGTTCTTCTACAGATGCAACACTTGATTTTTTTTTTAAAGTCTTTGCAGAAAATAGTGGCAGGAACTCATATTAAAAACCAGATTTCCAGATTTGTCCAGCTGACTGAATATAAGTTACAGTGCTGAGAGGATAGTTTCTAAAAATCTTGCTTCCTTACATAAGGAAACTCACATAAATCAGCCTGCAGTAAGCCCAAAAATCTAATCATTTGAAGATATGGGTCTAGATTTCTAAAAGCTTTGTGAAAAACAGGCCCACAGAGGCACTGAGAGGTGTATTGTGTGTGGTCCCAGGTGATGACACTGGCTTCACTGTCACCTGCAGCCCTCTTCTCTTCCAGGCTAACTCACACCTGACACAGCAAACAGGGGTTCAGCTGCTGACCAGCATCTCGATTGGCAGCTGGCATATTCACACAATCCTTACTGACCCACACAGTTTACAAAAATAATCCACTCAAACAAATCTTTCCTGCAGCAGAGAGCCACAAGCACCGGAGACGACACTCGGGTCAGCAGTGAGAGTCGAAGCTCCAAAGCTGCGTCTTAACAGAAAGGCTTAAAATCACCCAGTTTTGCCTAATATTCGTATTCCACTGTACCTTGCTGATAGAGTTAAAATGCCTGCACCCTGACAGGGGAGTGGCCTGCTTTGTGAAGAAGCACAAACAGTTTAAAACAAGCATGCAAAAAGGTAATTCTTCACAGCAAAGTGTTCCCACAGTCCCCATGAAAGCCTCTCAGTCTCTCACAAGGATGAACCCTTCTGCTACACACCACGACCATTCTGTTTGAACTTCTGCTGGGGTTTTAGTTCTGATTTCAGAGCAAGCTTGTGTATTGATTAGCAAGAGTAAGGGGGGAAACTCAGCTTTGAAATTGTTCTTTTGAAGATATTCTCTTCCACCTTGGAAATATCTAATGAATTTGGGAAATATTTGCAACGTCATTCAAGTATCTGGACACAATCTCAATGCACATAGATATTTCTGATATGATTCTACTGAGTGTTGCAGAGATCTGGATCCATTTGGACTCACATGTTATCTCCAAGAGCTACTTTTTAAAGGAAATTAGCAGATCAAAATTAGTGTTTAAACAACTGCAGAAATTTGTCTTTTTCAAGTAGTCATTTTTATAAATAGCAGTTGCAACTTCATTATCTGATTAAGCACACAACATGTTGTCAAATTCAAGAAGTGAAACATCCATTCATTAACTGAGTGTGTATCCATGAATGGCTTTCATGACTCCAAATTTTAACATACACCATGAGGACACAGGGTAACAGCTGCATAATGTTAGCTCTAGAAATTTGTGAATATGTTTTGGCAACGTATGTTAGAACCAAGCCTCAGGCACACCTGGGAAAAAAAGATCAAGCAGCTCAGATAGACACAAGACCCCTTCAGAGCATCGTCTAAATAAAGGCAGACAAATGAGAGGGTAAAGTCTTAACCCCATTTGACAGAGAATTTAATCTCCAAGCAAGGGCCAGAGAAAAGTCTGCCCCAGAATAGGGACCTGAACCAGCTCCTTCTCAAGCCCCATTCAAGGCTTTGGCAGTAAAACTGTCCTTACTCAAATTGCCCCTTGGTGTCACAGAGTGCCACTTTCTAGAAGCCTTTACTGTTGACCTCTGCCTGCTCCCTTTAAAGTCAATGGCAAAGCTGCCCCTGACAGCAGTACAAGCACAGACAAGCCAACAGGAAGAGGTCTTTAAGACCTTCCAAATAATACGCACAGTGAGAAAGCAGTTTTACTTGCGTTGTTGGTTTGAACAAAGCATTATCACGCTTTGAACACACCTATTTTCCGGTGAGCTAGAGTGGTTGTTAGAGCATAAGCACAATATGCCATCACATAATAAATTCAACACATTACAGTATAATTGGATGGAGTCGTTTACACTGTAACAACAAGGATTAAGACACAGAGTACAACTCATTTTCTTAAATCTATAATCAGCTGCTTTTCACTGTGAGAGTACACGCCTCACTCCTTATTAGTCTACGTGTTTTGCCAGGTAATTTAAGAAATGTTTACCAAAAAATGAACATTTTTAGAGATGGAGTCATTCAGCAATGCAGCTGCTTGCAGAGGTGTCAGTCTGCACAGGAGTTCCAGAGGGGTTCCTCCAACTTTTACAAAGCTGCAGTGCTCCTACATACAGAAAGCAACAACCCAAAAGGCAAATGAACTCCTTTGCCAAAAGAAACTCCCCAGTGATATACCTGTTCCCTGAAAGCCTTTGCTCTCATGTACAGTCCTCAACTAAATGCTCCTGAAAACCTTTTGAACAACTACCGTGAGGCATAGGACCACGATCTATGTTTTGCTCAGGACACGTTCGACACAGAACAAGTTAAATCTCTTTGGAGACTGTTTTCCCCACCGTGAGCTTCGCTCACTGAGCAGTGCCATGGCAGCTGTGCAAGCACTGATCACACATCACATTGGCACAACATGGGTGCACATGAGCTTGGCAACGTTTCATCGGTCACACATCGTACCCGGGCACTTGAGGGGCATAACTCGAAACACAGAGACAAGGAATTTCTAAGGCTCCTGAAGGCAAAGATCTGCTCACTGTGAGTTTGAGAGTTTCACATGGCCTCATTCCTAAAGGAATCTAATCATGAAAAACTGGGAAGTAGTGAGTGGTTTCTGAATGTCTCCACGCATTTGAAAAGCTGGGACTGAATCCCTCATTTCTCTCTAGTTTTTGCTAACCTTCCAGTTTCAGCAGTTTCAAAGCAAAGAGGAGACAAGAGTGAGATTTGCTGTTTCACAGCACATCTGAGGCTGGCATGTGCCATGGGGATAGAGTAGACAACAGCAGCAGTGGTGGGTGCCACGTGGACACCTCTATCAAGCTCCCTTTCCCTTATTCTCTGCAGCATAGAAAAATGGGAAAACAGGCCTAAATGAATAAGCCAAGCTAACAACTTGTTGTGGGGCGAAACTGTCATTCTCAGAGTGGTTTTTTGTGTTTGATATCTTTATGTTGTTGAGCTGATTAGCATGAGGTGGCATCAGATACATGGTGTCACCAACACACACAGTGACTAACAGATGACAGCCGTGGGCTGGTGAGAGCCAAGCCTCCTCCCAGCAAGTCTGTGAGCAGCTACAAAGCAGAAAGCAGTAATAACACAGTGTTTATTTGCCAAAATACAGCTTAATTCAGTAAACTGAGACAAGGATTGTACAATGACAATGTGAGAGATGCTATTATAGAATGAGAAAAAAATAGATGTAACTATAAGAGATTAATTACTTGCTGCAAGCTATTTGCCAAATTAAGTCTCTGTATTTCTTTTAATGTATTTGCTGGTTACATTTTATTCTAAATGAAACTTTACAATCTTTTAACCACATCTGACTTATTCATCCTTGCTAGCTTGATTAGCACTAATCAGATGAAATGTTTGACTGAATAAATACACTAAAATTTGCTCTTCGGTTGCAAACATGCACTGCTGGTGCCACTTTGCCAGAGTCAAACATACAACTTTGAAACCTGGAACTGCTTTCCAACACCATCTTGCCAATAAACTAAATGTTATGGGTGATTTTAGAAAATAAGTTCTAAAACTATGAAATGACTGACAAACCTGATTCTTTGCCAAATCTTATGAGTATTTCCATAAATTCTCTGGCACAATTCATCTAAATCTCACAATTATATTCCTTCCCCTCCCAGTGTTTGTGAAAGGTCTTGATTTCCAGCAATAGTAAATACTGTTCCACAGTACAGGCATTGCAAAACAGATAATCTCATGTGAGAATATTTACATCCAGAGGCTTCCTCTCTGGTCATCTCCTGCATGGATCAGGATAAATAAGTTGGACTAATCCCCAAAACTGATTTCTGCAAGGAGCTCTATATTAAAACCATCTATAAAATGAAATTGAGATGAAAATTTAAAAAAAAAATCAGTCCCGTGATATTTTAGCTTTTCCAGAAAGAAAATTATATTTCTCAGGAAAAGAAAATCTCTTCACAAATGAGAGAAGGACTTGGGAATGCTGGTGGGTGAGAGGCTTAACATGAGCCAGCACCATGCACTTGATGCCCAGAAAGCCAATTGTATCCTGGGCTGCATCAAAAGAAGCATGACCAGCAGGTTGAAGGAGGTGATTCTCCCCCTCTACTGTGTACTCTAGAGACTCCACCTGGATCGTTGTGTCCAGTACTGGAACAGCCAACATAAGAAAGATATGGAACTGTCAGAACATGTCCATAGGAGGGCCCTGAAGATGACCACAGGGCTCCTCCCATACGAGGGCCAGCTAAGAGAGTTGGGGTTGTTCAACCTAGAGAAGAGAGGGCTCTGGGGAGACCTTAGAGCAACCTTCCAGTACTGAAAGGGGGCTACAGAAAAGTTGGGGAGAGACTCTTTATCATAGAGTACAGCAATAGGACGAGGGCTAACAGTTTCTAGCTGAAAGATGGGAGAACTAGATTAGATATTAGGAAGAAATTTTTTACTGTAGGGGTGGTGAGGCACTGGTAAAGGTTACGCAGGGAAGTTATGCATGCTTCAGCCCTGGAGGTGCTCAAGACTAGTTTGGATGAAGCTTTGAGCAACCTTATCTGATGGAAGGTGTCCTTGTCCATGGCAGGGAAGTTGGAACTGAATGATCTTTAAGGTCCCTTCGGACTCAAACCATTCTATGACCCTATGATTCGAAGTATCTTTCCAAGTACAATACATTCCTAAGAGTGCCTTGTGCTGCCCAGACCAGCTCCAGGCGCTTGCAAGGTCCTGGTTCAAAGCTGGTGCACCTGCTGGCAGGACACTAAGTGGGCTTCCCACAAAGCCCACACTGCACTGAGTGATGAATCCAGTTCAACACTTTTCCATGAAATGTTTCACTTATGACAAAGTGTCTTATTCTGACAAAAAAATACCTGGAAGAAATTTCTAAATAACTTTGCTTGGTGTGATTTTGCTACACAAGTAGATCTTGACAGCATTTATTGCCATCCACCAGGACTCCACTAGAAGAATGGAAATTCAGCATAAACTGCTGCCTGTAAGAGGTTGCTGTCATTTAAAGTTTCATCTTCACACATAATTTTATTTCTTTGTTCCTGTTTCTCTTCAAGACTTTACACATTATTCTATTGTATTATATGTCCCTGAGTAATCTGTTCAGTCAATTTTTGAGTAGCAACTCATTGTATAGATTGAGCCAAATATAGGCTTTTAGTCTATTTAATGCTATCTACTTAGAAACAAATACATTTAAAAGCATTTTTTGAGTAAATGCAATTATAAGCAATACTCAAGGTACTTTTATCTATATGGATTATTTCTATAAACAGATTTGAACAATCTTCTCCTACCTTCACTAGAACAATTGTTTCTATATACATACTACTATATAAGAAAGAAAACCCTACAAAGCAACAGCTCACATGACGTAGATTGGATATATGGCATGACTGTCCCTGTGTAAATTGTCCTTTGCAAAGCATGTCAGGTCCCATGAAGCAAAGGTGTTCCTCCCCATTGCATTAGGGTCCCTCAGCATTGCTGCTGATCAGCAGCACCCTCCTTTCCAGGAACACCCACTTCCCCCCCATGAGGCTGGGTGCAAGCCTGGCATCCACGCCCACAGCACCAAAGCAGGGAGAGTGACTGCTGGAAAAGTGGGGTGCAGGCAGATCCTCATTTCCCATTAGTGCCCATTTCTCCTCTAACTAATCTTGCCCTGGCACCATCCTCTCATCCCATCCAGATTTAACTCATGTTGGAGGTAGCTTTCAAATTCAGGAAAAGAATAGCACTGAGACACTGTGCAGAGCTTTTTCTTTAATTTGGGGTTTGGAGACAGCTGTGGCACACAAAGGAGGTCAATATCTTAAAACATGACTGAGACAGATGATTTTGGGTATGCAAACTAGGGAAACTCAAGGCCTAATTTTAAAATTGAGAACAGCTTTCTAATGTGTCTAGCACTGACTGCTCTAACAGCAAACTAGGACCCTTTAGAGCTTTTTCCTGCTTTAACATGTAATACAAGAACTGGAATAAACTTCCTATATTACAAAGTATGCGTTTCCCTCTCCACTTGTTGTTGCATGTGGAAATACATGAAATAATGCCTTCACAGTGGCAACCAATATTGCAATCTTTTTTAGCTAAAAAGCCTCCAGCTGGTTTGAAAGATCCATTAGAGCAGAAATGACCAAGTCACACATCATTCATTATCTTAATTTAAATCTACATACAAAAATTAATCTCTTGTTCAAAGAAAGAATCTGAAAGTTTATAAAATATTTTGTCTCTAAATTGTTGAAAAAATCCATCAGTGTTCAGAATTAGCAATTACAATAAACTCATTTTAGTTTCCCAGAGGTAGTGGCAAAGCAGTATTGCCTTCCAAACTAACAAAAAGTAATTCAATTGCCTTTGATATCAATTACTGCCTTTACAGCTCTGCACCCAAGAAGATTGCTTGTCATCGTGGAAGAGGTTCATATAATATTAGAGAGCCACTTAAAACCCCAGCAATGCAGTATAATCACCCCAGCCCCTTCTCCCTCTAGTCTGCAGTGGGAACTTCAAATGCCCATAGACATTTCAGGTTTTCAACATTTATATTCAATGCCTAAAGTCTTGCTGAAGGCATCCAGACCACAGCACTGCAGTAGCTTCTGTTGAGTTACAAGATACTCCTGTAAAATCTTCCTTGGTCTCTGACAGTTTCATGTTCTTGGGTGAAGGTACAACAAGAAAGGGTGGAACATATTTCTTCAATTTCTCACTCCAAAGAAACTCCTTCAACACCAAGATCACATGAAATTACAGTAAAATTTGCCAAAAATATTCATTTTAAAAAAGAAGTACATGTCCCAAGACATGAGTAAGTCCTGAGTACAACCTTAAACACAAATGAAGTAATGGAGTAGATGATAATTTGTAATTATGTACAAAATATCTTGTTGAGAAACAGTCAGAAAGCAGAACCCTGTACTATGTAACAAAAACTTGTTCTTCAGCCTTAGCTTTATGACTTCCTAAGGTTAAGTCATCTCTGGCAGGAATTATTTACTACAATTCATTTTGTACTGAGTTTTCCCCAGAGGAGGGAGATTTTGTTTTAACTCCCCTTATGTTTGCGGGTAAAGCCTTCATGAGAACTTACCTGCAATAACTTCACTTAAATTAAGAGGCAGACCAAGAGAGAAGATGTGGAAATAGTTTGGATGCTCAGCAAAAAGATGCTCAAGCATTGACCCCAATCCAAGACCAGAAAATTTTGTTCCTCTAGAGCATCCTCTGCCACTCAGACAATATGTTGTTCTTATTCCCTTGCTGTTCTCCCATGCTGCCATTGCTGTTATAACACCAATCATCCCTTTTCACAGATCAAATATTCCTGCACATCTCTTTCATTATCCCTCTAAAATAAAGCACCAAAGTAAATAAAAGTTAAGATTAGGCTGAGCATACTCTGGTTTTGATTAAGAGCATTGTAAAGGTTGTAGTAAGGTCCAGTGCTTCCCTCACTCTTTTTTTATCCAGTTAATAGCTTTTCTATGACACAGAGAGGCTGTTAGATTACCTTATCCTGGTAATGAGGGAAAAATCAGGCACTGTTTCTAAGGGCCTAATGAAAGACCTGTCACCTGGGCTTCTGCTATGTTCTCAGTTGCTGCTGAAAGACTCAGAAGCTACCACAGGCAAGGCAACTTAATCCCATCTAAGGTCATATGAAGGCTTGGTACCTCTTCTTGCAAAGGAAGGGCAAGAAATAAACACCTAGGCTTTTAGCATCTTAAAACCAGACCATAATAAATGCTTTAGGAGTGATCCTGAAGACTTTGCTAGCATGTGTGTTAAATAGCATAAGTGTGCTTCCTGCAGGTTCCCAAATGATTCAAAGATGTTGATCACTCCCTGGAAGTGTTCAAGGCCAGGCTGGATGGGGCCTTGAGCAGCCTGGTTTAGTGGGAGGTGTCCCTGCCCACAACACTGGGGTTGGAGCTGGATGATCTTTAAGGTCCCTTCCAAACCAAACCATTCTATGATTCTGTGTTGGTTTAATCATGCCAAGTCCTAAATTACCCTCACATCTCTCTTTTTCCCAGCAACACAATTGCTGGGGCTGTAGTCGAGATCTTGAGCTGAGCATAGCATGAAAAAAGCATAGTATGAACATTCTCCTTCAGAGTCCTGGGCCTTTGAAATTCACATCTGCCTACTTCCCCTATGAACCAGAGACCAATAATGCTTCAAGACACTCATGTCAAACATAGTTTTATACCACTGTGCTGAAAGAAATACTACAGTGCTGGGAAACTGAAGGGGAATTATTTTGGTGTATATGTTTGTAGTGGGGTATTTGTTCTGGGTTAGGGAATAATTTATAATGATCTGATTTATACTGGATTTCATATTTTTTTCCCAAGACACGAGTGGTGTTGGGTATTTAAGAAAATAATGCAAATAAATCTAAATAAATGCATAAAATACTGATCCTGTCTGACAAGGCCAAAATAACACTGAAGTTAAGGTTTTCTACCCTCAATGTACATCAAAATAAGCAAAAGCTAAAGCAAAATACTGCAACTAAATGTTTGAGTCTTTCACACCAATATCGCTTTGCTCCCAAGGTACTGCAAACATTTTCACCAACTGCTATTGCACAGGGACATACATTATTTATGCACTGCTTTACTTATAGAAGGAAGGATCTTTGCCACACTCAAGTCCCTGAACAACTCACACAATCACTGGGCTGCAAAGACAAGTCCTAAAACAAGCCCTGTATAGGCTCTTCACAGTCCATCCTCGCAAATCACAGCCCAGCAATGTGCTGGGAATGCAGCTGCTGGAGAGACCGTGTCAGGAGCAAGCAGCTTCACAGAGCTCTGCTATCTGTGGGCAGTGGTGGCCCAATTTACACAGCCCCAGGGCAGTGAATGATCAGAGGGACAGCTGCACAGTCAAAGCCACTTTAATCCCTCTCTCCCTGGGCTGCACCTTCCCTACTTTGCCTTCTACACACCTCAAAATCCTACTGATGGTTTGCTAAATACCTGCAAGTAATGCAAGATAAGAAGTGCTGCAGAATGTGGAGGGTTGTAATTCCATGTATATCTCAGAAGAGATACAATCCCTACTAGTGACCTAACGTAGCCGAGGCTGATGTGAAAACTGGTTATCTTCACTCCAAAGTGCTGCTCTTGGTAGCACTTCACAGAGGACCTGGGAACTTTTCGGCAGTGGCTGACCTTGAGTCTCAGCCCCTTGTGCTGGGGACCTTGTGCAAAGAAAGAGCCAAGCCATCCCAAGCAGACAAAGCGTATGGAAAGACCAGTGGCAATTCAGGTGGACTTCTGTACACCATGCAGAAGGCCTTACCATGGTTTATAAGAACACAAATCAACGTGGGTCAAAGCCTTTAGCAGAACAGGAAGATGCTGCGGAAAAGCCGCTTTCATAGTCAAGCAGCTTCGGATGCAGTGAATGCCTCATACCTGACCAAGCTGGTTTCCCAAGGGATGGGACTGGGACAGTTCAGGCATTATGGAGTCAGTCTGAAACAAAATCTGGCACATCTGGAAACAGGAACAGGATTAAGTGGATCCACTTCACGCAGAACTGGCTGTGTAACTAAAGTGCTACCTCACTTGTTAAATAAAAAAGGAAGCATTGCAACCCTTTTTCCCTGACCTCAAATTCCTGTTCATTTGGAGTGCAATGAATAAATATTTTCATTGAGATTGGGTAAGGCTTATGACTATCAGGCTGCCCAGCCTTTAGTATTTCTTCATGTTTTAGATTCCCAGGACTGAGACTGCCTGTGATCTTGTTTGTAAGCATGTTACCACAGATTTTTATTACAGTAGTTTTATTCACTGTGTTCTTTAATTAGGATTTACAAACTTTTTCTGAAATCACTCCTTTTAAATGCTTGGTTTCCTGAGTTGCTTTGGGGCCTTGGTTATTGCTGGGAGTCAGAGGGTTGCCGACTAGCATACAATTCTATGTAAAATTAAATGCAAGTTTGAAGAAATAGAAAGGCCAGTTATGCAGCCATAGCTTGTTTCTCACTAGCCTGCAGCAATTTCACTTAAAACTTCTGCCATCCAGTTGTCTACTACTTGTCTTCTTAAAAATAAAATACTTGTCTTTCCAGAGAGGTGTTTGGAACAATATATTAAAGATGCAAGTTGGTACTGCCTTCAGGATACACATTTTCTCAATAGGTCTTTGCTCAATTAATCAGACATAAAGAGTTTGGCAGTGTTATCATCTGCATGTTGGTGTCAAGGACATCACCCATGGGTTACTCCTGTAATCAACCCAATTTGCTAAGCTCCCAAGTTCCTTGCCACAGCGTTTAATCTTCATGAGATGCAAATAAAACCCACTTGTTAATCGTTAGGATAATGGATTTTGCTGTAATTGACAGTGACAGAAGTAAAACCAAATTGACTTGGGTAAACAGCAAACTAGCAAAAGCCTCATCAGCAGCCAGCTCTGATCCTCATTTCTGAGTTAACTAAAGTTGCACAAACAATGCTGAAAGTAAGGGGCAGTGAGAGATGTGAGCACTTCCCAGTATTTCTTAAGCCACCAAATTCCACGGATAATTTTATCTGGAGCAGCAGAGGACTGAGCTATCTCAGGATATTGAAAGCCTCAGAATACAGATACGGTGAGAATCAGAGCAAACTCAAACAAATCATCTCAGAGTTGTCCCAAACTCTGCACCTGGTTTCCCACACTGAAGAATTCACTGACTTCAACACACAGCTGGGCACAGGGTGACTGAAGCAAATACCCTCCCTGCAACCACGACACTGCCACCTCGTAGCCACAAGGACCCAGTCAACCCAGAGCTAACCTGAACCACACCAGACCCAGCTAATGTGAGATGCTTCCCACAGAGGGCAGGGGACAGCTCTCCTTGGCACAAACAGGAAGAGAGAACAGCCTACAACAGCAGAACTACTCACAGCTGCCTCGTTAGGAATTGCCCTCACCTTTTAGTTTACTTACAACATGAGCAGTGAAGAACATTATCTGGAAGCCTGTGCACCTGCACTAAACAAAGTAAGATGTTTTATAGATCATTTGTATCACAACAGCACTATTATGCTTCAGTGTTACAAGTTGCATTGTGCCAGACGCAATATATAGCAGGACACAACTTCTGTCCTACAAGTTAAGACCAGGTAAGATTAGGTAGAAACCAGGGTGAAAAGCAAGTTATCCAGAGTATCCTCTCTTCAAAATTCTGTATTTGGAATATTCAGCTACACAATTCAGTACTCTTTTATCATCACACTTAGGGTATTAAAACATCTACCCAAATGTAAAGGAGGAAAAGCCTTCTCTATTATAGTTGTTTTACTGAAACCTGTAACAATAATTGAAGTCAGTGCTGTTTCATTTATAAATGTTTTGAAGTATGAAACATCCAGCCCTTACCATGTAATGCAAAAACAAACAGTTCAAACCCAGTGAAGGCCAGGATTTACAAGAAAACTTATCTAGAAAAAAAGCATAATAATGGTTGTTTTTATTTGCACCCTGCTGTCACTGCAGTGGGTGCAGTCCAACAACAGATGTCCATTTTGACATTAATCCCTACTATGGGATTATTAAAAAAATAACCAATTCATCATAACATTTCAGAAAAACATATCAATTTCAGAGCTACCAGCTCCCTGGTCGTGGAACACAGATTTACAGGGCTACCAGGAGAATCAGATGGGGAAGCTGTTACTTTGGAAGATCGTCCATCCAGACTTAGCAATGTAATACAATAATCAGAAAGCAGGATGTGTTTGGTAATGAGTGTGGATATCCAGTCTTATCGTTGGCCTGGGAGCTGGGGAAAGTGCTTACTGTTTCTAGACATAACTTTTTCCCTGTCAACTTGCCATACAGCCTTGTTGTATTGTGAAAAAAGAGTCTGTTTACACCATAGTTATCTGAAGACTTTCACTTAGTTTAGGTACTCTGGGTACCCGCAGGAAGCCAAACTTTTCACAATTGTTTTACAGAAGAACAAGCCAAGTAACTATTAAATCAAGAAACTTGCTAAAGGGTACTTTGCAACACTTCAGCAAATAAGTGAAATTACAGGATCCCTTATGCTATATCATTCTTTTGCTATATCAGTCTACGAATTTCTGCAAAACACTGCGTAAACAGGTCTAAAACATAGAAAGCAATATTAACACATTGACAGACATCATCAACGCTAAGTACTATTGGACCATTACCTCCCGTATTTCTGAATCTTCCACATTTAAGAGGTTCTCTGCGATAAATGTGGAAAGTTTTAGAGTTCAAACCTCTACTAGGTTTCTTTCTTTCCTTTAACTTTTTACACCAGAAGCATTGTGCACACCATGCTGGCAGCTCTGACACACTGCAAAGCACTTGTGCTTGCCTTGCAACACTCAGCACATATCATTGCTGGTCCAATGACTCACAAACTGCTCTTATATATGTTATATGTACAATATGAATTCTAAGAACCTGCTGTCAAACAGCATTATAAAAATCCTTCCAAGCCAAATTCTTTAAACATTTACGGCTAACTGCTATGTGAGTCAAGTGCACTGTTTATATTACCAAATGTCATATCTAATTCCCTGTTATGAACCTTTGAAATAAAATTATGTGATAATTACACAATCTGTTTGAAACCTGGCAAATATATTCCCAGTACAAATGATTTATGAAGATAATGCGTTGCTATAGCATAATGGTACTTCTTAATGGAAGCAGTAAAGCTGTTTCCTATGCTTCGATAACCACAGTGATTTCTTACACAACTACTGATTAAGCAATAGATAATGTAGGCATTTTGGAAATGCCACAGATTTGTTCCAGGCTGTTCAAAAGTTATGGCCTGTCTATCTAACTGGCCTGTTAGCAAGGTATGAGCTTCATTTGGGAGGCTTCTCTGGCTCCTACCCAATTTAGTGCCACTGTAGTAGATTTATGTTTAGAGTAATGCACAGTTTAGTCTCTTTCTGTAAGAACTGCTGTTAATCAGAAAATTAATGGCTCATCTGGTGAGGTGTGAGACATTAGTACTGCCTACCCGGATTTCTTACAAGGGACTTTGGACCAGTAACTGGTGAGCACGCAGCTCCCACACCTGAGAAAGGCTCTTTGCTGGTCATTAGCTAATTCTGATGAGCAATCCTGCTGCTCTAAGTTCACCACTAGTGGCAGTAATTGAGGCACAGGCAGCAAAGTGCAGCATAGTGGCATCTTCTGTGTCCTCCCTTTGCTCCTGTGCTGTGTGCCCTCCCTCCCACCAAGAGGGGAAAGGGATGCTCAGGAGAGCAAGTGATTCAATACGTTTTTCTCAGTTTAAGCGTGGTCCTACCAACTGCATATCACATTATTTTCCTAACTCCTTTCCCCAACAAATGAGAAGATAAGTCACTCCTCAATTGTTTAGCATCATTATAATTCATATGTATGGCAGAAGATCAAATTAATTGTTTCTCAGTTCAAATCTAATAGTGTTAGGATGTTAACCATTTAAAAGAGACCCTCAATTTTCTACATATTTCTGCAGAGAGTTCAGTAATTGCTTTGGCTTTGTTCATTCTGCCCATCCATGCTTCACCACACTGATTTCATTAATGAGCTGCTAAACATGACTGCCCTGTTGATGTTATGTCCCTGTGCTACCTACAAAATGTCATTCGAAATGGCCTAAGCCCAGTAAAAGGACACTGAAAAATTTTAAGTGAAAGCACTTTGTTTTACTCTAAATTGCTACATGTAGAATAAAAATTGTGTCTCATACAGCCATATCCAAAAACACATCCAGAAATGATGGATGCACAATGCAAAATCATATCTGGTGTAAAGAAAGGCAAAAGCTCTCACTATGCCAATTTTGATGGGGTTTAATTGGTATAAATTTGTATTCTAGAAGTGTATCAGTGCTGGAATCATAGTCTACTTAAGTATGAGCTCTAATTTTGTTTGTTCTTGCCTTCACTTTTTTCAAAAATGCTACCTCTGTAAAGCACGAACATTTAATATTTCAGAACCAATGTCAAGTGGACTTCAGCAAAAGGAGTGATTTAAGAGAAAAAGGGAATAGTTAAGATGCAGCCTCCCTCAGCACAAAGGCCATGTTCCCTTAGAATGGACAGTACAAAAGGCATCTGACAATCACATATGTGGCTGGAGCACTTGCTCACAATAAGAAAAAGAAGATTGGCATGGAGAAAAATGTACTGTGCTGTTCTCATCCTTTCAGATAGGCTAAGCTGCATCTTTTTTTCCTGTTAGCATTGAAACTGTTACAGAGAGAAAGATTTTCAAGTAACAGCTTGGTCTCCCCCAGGAAATCACCTTTCCTATAGATGTTATTATGCCCAATAGGGTACATTAAGTGAACGCCGAGATAAAAATATCTTAATGTTCACTTAATGTACAAAAATCACTGAACTAACACTTGTTTTATAGAAGGTGATTGGTGCATTGGCACCTTGTAGAATACATTAATAAAACTTTGATATTTACAAGGTATATTTAACTAGTTGCAGAATTTAGATATTTTAATACATAAAAATATTTAACCTTTGGAAGAAATAGATGGACACTGGAAAAAATAAAGCCTTACACATTATAGATACACTTGAGCTGACCTGTTGAGAAGTAGTCATACAGAGATCAACACCTAGGGATTCTCCACTAAAACAAGAAGCAAGTTTGTAGAAGATTTTGGCACTTGTAAAAGATTTGTAGAAGCTTCCTGGGAGGTCTTCCTAACATCTTTGGCATTTTTCTATTATCCTCTAGAATATTTTTTTAAATATTGAAGTGTTTAAAGGATGCACAACTCACCTGTTTTTACTGACATGTCTTTACTGTAATACTTCCGATGGCAGTACTTCCTACCCCTCTCCCTCATCTGAGCATTCACCCTTGGGTGGGTGGGTGTAGTTGTAGAAAGAGGTGTTAGCACCATCCTGTTCATTTGTAATTTTTGCCAGATAAGACACTTGAATTGATAATTTTTCAGATGAGTGCTTATTTTGAAGGAGATTTAGGTATCTGCTAAGGTTGGTTCATTTGAATGCAAGACTGAAAAAATATTATTTCTTCTTTACTGGTATTTGATATTCTTCTGTGCTTAGCTGAGAACTTCTGCTGTCTCCATGCTTTCAGGTAGGCAAAGGAACATTGTTTAGGGGAACAGAATAGTGTTATAGACACATTGCTTGCTGTTTTAGTGAAAGTGTATCCCTATTCAGCCAAACCTTTGGGATCTTTTGTTATGTGAGTTTATACTCAGAACTTGACAGAGAAATCCTCCTGTGACAGCAGGAGGGGAGCCAGGCATCCTTCCCAACAGCTGGGGAGGAATGATGGCAGCAGCAGAATTGGGTGGAGATCAGTACTGTGGACTGGGACCCTGTTAGCTGGAAACAGACAAGGGAACACTTACGTAGCTACACCACACAAATCAACTCACTGAAATTCTGGGAAGGTTTATGATTGCATTGGGGTTTGCTTCAGCATCGCCCCTGTTACTGACTGAGGTTAAATCTCTTCATATAAAAGGCTGATTCCTTCAGTGCTCTGTTGACTGCAGATAACCAAGAAGCCTAACACTGCTAAAAATTGTTAGAAGAACATTTTTAGCATAAACCAAATAAGATTTTATTTCCTTTAATTTTATTCTAATTCAACAATTTCAGTTGAAGCTCTCCTAACAGAAATACGTCTGATGACACACTAAAGGACTGGTAGTTGGGCAAAGTAACAAGTAACTGAAAGCATGGTCCTAAGAAAACAAACAAGCATCTAACCAGGCACTGTTACACGTACTGCCAAAGGAATGGTTAGTCCTAAGAGAAGCATCAGCAAATACTGTCCTCATGAATAATTTTAGGGTTGCCATTTAAATTAGAAGTACAGCAGGTGTTAGATACTAATCAGTTGTGCAAAGTAATTATATTAGTTTTATGCAATGTAATTGCAAATGAGTGTAACAGGCACAGAAGTAGGGGTGGAAGATAAAAGTAACAAGGGTAAAAGCCTGCAACTACACATTATCATGCATTAATTTATGAGGTAAAAGTGGAAACTTTTATTAGTTCTTACCTGACACCTAACCATGCCATGGCTAAGCAGAGTTGCCACAGTGCAACAGAACAGATGATGCCAAACATACAGCAGTTGTTTGTTCCCACAACAGTTAGAAGAGCAACTTGAAAAAAATGCAAACAGGTTTTGTTGGCTGCTGTGTAATAGTCCCATTAGGGAATAAAGTTCACTGATACTTTGAGACGTTCTCAGATGGGAGAAGGAAACTGCAAGGAGCCTCAGGCAAATTTGATTTGACCGCTGACTGCTTTTTTTTGCCTTTCCACTGCCTTTTATGCACACATGTGCTGGAGATCTTCCACTTCACCATGGCTTGGCTTGACAATGGCAAGCCTGAATGTCTCCCAAGAGAGTAGCTGGCTCACTCTGCAACCTGGCTGCAGGATGAGGGAGGTGCACCAGCAATCCTCTAGCTGGGCAGGTTAGGAGTACTTTGCCAGCAGTGGGAAGAACCTACTGGCACCTGAGTTTATAGTGTCCCTGCCTAGAGTGGGTTTTAGGCAAGACGGATTTGAAAAGGTGCAAGAATTTCCCTGGGAGAAATTGGTTGGTGGGAGGAAAGGGTTTGGGGGAGCCAAGACCAGTTTTGCAGGAATACAAAATACTTTTGAGTTGGGGAAACTGAATGAGGTGGCTTGGGGCTGGGGCAGGCCAGAGAGTAGACAAGGAAGGAGAGGAGGTTTCTAAAACTCGTGCCTACTGAATGTAGTATCAGACCACACTGTTGAAAACAGGTTAAAGACCATTAAAATTTAGCAATGTGGATTAAGATCACATGATCAAAATCAAACCTACTGGAAAGCATTTCCCAGGTGTACCACACAGAAGGAACCTAAGAGGTACATTGTACCCCCAACTTGCCACCAGTACAGGAGCCGTGCCTACAATCCCAGTCCTTCATGAGGTTCACTGCACCTTTTGAGGAGCTTCTCCAGAGCCAGACTCCTCTCCTGACCTCACCTTCACAGGCACCTCCCAAATACTTCCCCCTCACGGAGTACCTCAGCAACAGTTACAGGTGCAGGGACCGAAAGCCAGACCCCAGGCTTTCCCCATTGAACCTCAGGTTCAGAGCACAAAACAGCCTTCATGCTCTGAAATTCTTCATTCACCCAAGGCAAGCCACAGCCTCACGTTTGATCTAGTTTCAGTTAGAATTACAGTTTCTACGATGTTTCGTTTTTTCAATCTAACCAGAAAAAAAATGTTAAAAATATTCACGTAGGGAGAGCACAGCTTGATTACAAGTTTTTTTTTCATGCAGACAGTCCATATGTAGATAAATGTCTAAATCACAGCAAGGGAAAAGATTTTTCTCCATATTTTGTAGCTATTCACCTCTATCAGGATTCAAAAAGTAAAACATTTGACTTCAGAGGGGTTTCAGGTTGCTTTTTCAATCCTCCAAGAATCCTGGAGTGATGATTAGATCAATTCCTGTCCATTTGAATTTGAAATTAATCTGTTTTGCAACTAGTGAGTGTGCTTCTAGTATTTCACTCAGCATTTTTGATAGATGAATGAATTTAGATAGAACAAAAATTTATCTGATAATGAAGTCATAATGCTTGTACTGATTTAATCAGACTATTTGTACCATGTAAGCCCATTAGAATATCAATGAGAAGACAATTCATACCTGGCTTCTTCAAAGAAATAACATGCATTTTTAAAAGTGTTCTACTTAATTGTAAGTAGTGTGTGACTTATCTCTCCTAAGCATCCACAAGCTTTGGGATGTTCATTGTGCAGCTCTGCAACCCTACTATCCTATTTCAATGCTTTTTTTAGCAAAGGTGCCATATGAAGAACTACTTTTACCTTTAAAAGGTATTCATCATTCAGGTTAATACTCAGAGATAAGCAACTGTGCAAATGCACGTGTAACAAAGCTTCTGGGAAAAATCTGATATCTGTTTCTCAGTCACATTGGAAGAGCCAAGAGTGGGCAAGGACCAGGAAGACAGCATTATCAATGCTGCAGGATAACAAAGCCCTCCTGCCCAGCCAACCTTGGTGAGCAGTGACAGATTTTTGGGACAGGCTGTTTATGCCTATTTGCCAAACACAAGCTGCTCTTACTTTACAGGATGTCTCTCAAGCTCAATAACTGTGGGGTTATCACTCCCCTCAGTTCCAACAGATTTCATCTCATCCCACTGTCCTGCTGCTGGGACGAAACAACCCCATGCAGCGTTACAGGATTGGAGAAGAGTGGCTGGAACGCTGCCTGGCAGAGAAGGACCTGGGGGTGTTGGTTGACAACTGGCTGAATATGAGCCAGCAGTGGCCCAGGTGGCCAAGAAGGCCAATGACATCTTGGCCTGTATCAAAAACAGTGTGACCAGCAGGACAAGGGAGGTGATTGTGCCCCTGTACTCGGCACTGGTGAGGCCACACCTCGAGTCCTGTGTTCAGTTCTGGCCCCTCACTACAAGAAGGACATTGAGGTGTTGGACCACATCCAGAGGAGGGCAATGAGGCTGGGGAAGGGGCTGGAGAACAAGTCCTATGAGGAGCAGCTGAGGGAACTGGGGTTGTTTAGCCTGGAGAAGAAGAGGCTGAAGGGAGACCTTATAGCTGTCTACAACTGCCTGAAAGGAGGGTGTAGCGAGGTGGGTGTTGGTCTCCTCTCTCAAACGCAAGACCAAAGTGCAGTAGCTTTATGTGAAAATGAGGAATTAACAAAATGCTTACAACTTATTGTTCTTTGAAAGATAGTTTTTAAACAAAATTTTCAGTCTGCATGTTGTATATCATATCCTTACCCACATACTGAACCAGTCACTGACATATCTAAACTAGCACATATTTCTAATTAGATTAATAACACTTAAATATAGCAAATAACAGTGCTCCTACTTGAGTTAAGCTGGTTTTGCTCTACATATTAATATGATACTTTAAAGGTACATCTCATTAGGTAAGACACTTTTGGAAAAAGGACTTAGAAATTGCAACTCAATCCAGGCTGTAAACCATGACAAACCTGAGGAAAACAGTGCAATGAAACTTGCAAATTGTTCTTAACAAAAAAAGATGGGGGGGAAGAGTGTTTAAGTAGTTTTAAGCTTCACAGACACTTACTTTTAAATTAGAATTGCTTTTTTACTTCTTTGTCAAGTACGGGTGGCTGAGAAGAACATCACCACAGTCATAAAAAGAACTAAAGCACACAGCACTAAAAGCTGCTTTTTGGAGAGATTGTGTCTAGTAGGATGGATGTCAATTAGAAAAAAAAAAAACACCTGAAAACTTAGCAGAAAATTTCCTCTCTGTCACAATAGCTGTGTTAAGTAAATACTGAGAATAATCATGAGGGAAAAGGTCCCACTTCAGGGCCCTGAGACTGCCAGAAGCCATTGCAGAAGCAGGAATCTCACTGCCTCGCTCCAAACCACTGCTATTATGTCATGTCCAAGTCCAGCTCCTCCAGAAGAGATAGAAACTGATTCCTTGTTATTCAGCATTACCTTTCTGGTTAAATTCAACAGTTTTAAATTCCTTGCTCCTTCATTATTCAGACCTGTTGAGTCTCACATATTAGGTGCTTAGCAAAGGTTTCACAGGCAGTAGGGGTCATTTAGCAGTTTATGACCCTAACACAGCAGAGCAACATTGCTCTCTATCACCTCTAAACTCCCTCTGCTTCATGACAGTTGTGCAAATCACCCTTCCTCGCTTTGCCAGCTCCTTTCATCAAACTGTTTAAATTAAAGTAGAAGACCACTACCCTTTCCCCATGCTCGTTTTACCTTTCTGCAGAAATTGATGCAGCAAAGACCAGAGCAGGTACAAGGCAGGCAGGGAGAACACACAACCAGCAGCCAAACTCCTCCTTCCTGGTGGTGTGGAATCATTTCACCTCCTCATGTCCTGAATCTGTATCCTCACACTCAGGAAGCTGGACCTCACCTGCCAAAGGCAGAGTGTATTTCAAAGCAGCACTAAGCTAACCTGAGATCCATTTTGCACCTATGAAACACAAAGCAGTGAAATATAAGTTGTTCATCCTTCCGTCCCAGAATATAAAACGCTTCTCTGCAATTCACAACTTTCCCTTCACTTCCGAAGCAGCATCAGCCCACCTAAAGGTTCTGAATACATTTCCCTTCCAATCATTCCCTTTTTCCAATTACAGTTCAGCTGAGGCTGCATTTGGTGTAAGTTGTTGTTTATTGCTCAACAACAACTCACTTAACAACAGGTGAGTTATTGACTATTGACTGGCACCAAAAGCAGTCTCATTCTATTCTGTTAGTCACACAGCTGCATCAACCATTTCAAGAGTAACACAGAAAGGAGTGCAGAAGAGTTGTTATTGCATGACAGAGCATCTTGGCTCTCATTTAGTTTATGTTTGGAAATGAAAATATGATCAAATCACATCTGAATGAACAGCTGCTCATAAGAAATCAGTTCATAGCAAGAGCTGGTCTTAGAGTATTGTTTTCTGGAAGCCTGAAAAGGCCACTCAGTGTTGACGGATCTTTCAGAAAGAGCTCCTACTCCAAGCATATTAACATTTAAAATCTGTTTTCAGGAATAAAAAATATCACATGCAAAGTTTCTTGAAGGAATAAGCAGCAGAGACATCAAAAAATGATGGCTGCAGGGTTAAGGTTAGTTAAAATTCTCTAAGTGGCTTTTGTGAAGCATCAGCTCTCCTTAACTCTAACACAGATGAAAATCATGTACTTAATTGTATTCACTGTTAGGAAGCCAGGTTTCAAGTTTTTAACTGCCCTCTATTCACAAAGGGCAGATAATTGTCAGTGTTGGCTTGATGCAAGTGATATATTCTGTAAAAGTTACCCATACATGTTGCACAGTTCTGAATTCACAAAGCATTTTCCTGAGCAGCTCAATCTCTGCTCCAGGCTATAGCAATGGTCAAAAAATTCTAATCAAACAATTGCATGCCTAGAAAATGCGATAGAAACTGAAATTAGAATAATGTCTTAAGATCAATATTACTCTTTCAGAATACAAAAGAGAACTGAACAGCTTAGCTTCAAAGACATGTGAAGTTTTAAACTTCGTTTTTTACTCAGCCTGAATAAAGGCATAGAGCTTGCAGAAAAAATTGCAAATTGACGGTGCCCTGATTTTAGAATTGCTTGGTCCCCTCATTACAGCAATCAGTGTGAACATATGCAAGGAACACAAACTCGAGGCTCTGTCAGCATCTGCAAGCTTTACTCACACTCTCAGTCTTACAGGCAGAACACTTTATGGCTCAAGCTGTCTGAAACAGATACTGTGGACAGCAGCACAAATACTGAATTTGTCAAGAGAGCTGACACCGCGTTCAGCACATCTGTAATTGCAATCTGGCCCCTACCAGAAGTAATTTCAAGCAACCACTTAGGAACAATATTTTTCTCCCCCTCCTTTTCTATTTTTAAAGAAACTCAGAGAAATTCTCTTTAGATGACTCAGCGCTCCTCGCTGCTGCATCCAACCAAACTGAGAAGCCGACCCATATGTGCGTGCACGCCCACACACCACTGGAAAATATAGCAGTTGCTGCCTGTGTCTCTGCTGGATAAGTAGAGTCCTCTCAATCTCTGCTGTGGCACTGGGTGAATAATTTCAGAGGAAAATGTTTTGCAGCAGCAATCTGGTAAACCTCTTTTCCATTGCAATCCTTTTAACGTCCTACCTTCCTGGGAGTGCTGCACCGCCAGGGAAACGCTAACTGCTTCACCAGCCAGAAAGAGCTACAGAGCTTGTCAGAGAGTATAGGTACCTAGGCCATCACTTGCCTTAAAATCACAGAATAAAAGCATTTATAGCTACATTTATCGGCAGTTTCTGATAGCACAAAGAGGAAATGTCAGAAACTTTTCTCTCCAGAGCTACTTTTGGATGAATACACCTTTTTCATCGATGGAAGAAAAATCTTAGAGGAAAAAAGTACTTTCACTATCACACCTGGCTAGCACACAATACCCATTTATTTGTTAAGAAATGGTCAAGAGAGAAATTTGATAGGGGTAATTTAATCTCCATGTTACTGATAGAAAGGCAATCTCAGGCAGTTAAGGCTCAGAGCAGGTCCCAGAGACCTGCTAGCTATCAGCATGTGCTTAAATCCTGCAATACTCAGTGGCAGGTAGAGGTCAGTGTTTCCTGAATTGAGGTCCTCAGTATAATAGCATTCAAACCGTGGCAGACCTTAAACATATATTCATTTTAGGATAACATATTAAAAAATTCTGATATCTTAAACACAAAATCTCTGCTACCCTTCAACCAGTGAAATTGTAATTTATAGCTTCCATATTTAGATTCATGCTTTCTGAAACTTGATTTTATCATTATGCATCTTCATACTGACTTTTGTTTAAAACTGCATATTTACCACTTCCATAATATCACAAATGAAGCTAAAGCAAATGCTTGATCAAAGGTGAAGTTGCTTCGTAGATAATGACACTTAGAGAACTAAAGCATTCAAGAAAGAATAAAGTTACCCAATTAATAAAAAGAAAAAAGGTATAAGCTAGAAAGCTGTTACTAGTTATAGTATTTTCTATTGAAATGGCATTTCGTTTTTTTCAGCTTTATGAAATTACTTTCCTCCCTAGCCTATGAGGAACTGGGGCCACACTGCAGACTCTCAGACCCACAACTTCTTGTACCACAGTTGCCACACTATCACCAAAAAAAAAATCTAAAATTTTTCAGGTAAATTGTTTTGCCAATATTCTTTATTTTTTAAACAAATACTACAAGTTTTTTGAAGACAGAAATCAGTGACTACTATAATGAGTTTCAGTTATAGGAGTTCTGATGCCAAGAAGTAATTATGGTTTATTAGATTTGCTATTTTACTGGAAATGCCCACACTGATGACAAATTGTTACACTGCTCTGTCTGGATGCTAAACCACATCAAACATTAGAAGAAATGATGAGTTTAATTAGACTAGCTGTGACTTCATGCTGGCTCCTTGCACTCAATGGTACCATCATCCTGATGATAAAACAGGAAATAACTGAACGTTTTCATTCCATAGAGCTAGTGAAACATATTAAGGTTCAAATCTTTCCACAGATAATTTTTTCATATAAATTTAAAATTTAAAAGTTTTAATAGCCACCTTTCAGCCATATTTGCTCTACAGTCTTTTTAACTGTGAATCTTTTGCAATTATGGACAAGAATATTTGACACATAAAGGTACTTTCTAGTAATTTTGAGCCCTTTGTTGGGGAGGGAATATGGCATTAGCATCAGTGTGAAACACTTCAGTACTTGCAAGTTTGAAACAAGCTGAGCAAGCCTGAAGTAGTCACCGCTTCCCCAGCTTGCAAGCTCTTTCCCTTTGCTACAATGCAGAGATCCGTTTGAAACAAATAGAGTCATAGAATCACTAAGGTTGGAAAAGACTTCTAAGATCATCAAGCCCAACCATCAGCCCAACACCACCATGCTCACTAAACCATGTCCTGAAGTTCCACACCTACGTGCTTTTTTAACATCTCCAGGGATGGTGTCTCCACCAGTTCCCTGGGCAGCCTGTTCCAAAGTTTCATCACTCTTTCAGTAAAGAAATTTTTCCTAATAACCAATCTAAACCTCCCACGGTGCAACCCGAGGCCATTTCCTCTTATCTATCACTTGTTACTTGGGAGAAGAAATCAGCACCCAGCTCTCTACAACCTCCTTTCACATAGTTGTAGAGAGCAATATGGTCTCCCCTCAGCCTCCTGCAGAGTAAACAACCTCAGTTCCCTCAGCCACTCCTCGTAAGACTTGTGCTCCAGCCCCTTCACCAGCTTCGTTGCCCTTCTCTGGACACACTCCAACTCCTCAATGTTCTGCCTGTAGTGAGGGACCCAAAACTGAACACAGATTTTGAGATGTGGCCCCACCAGTGCCAAGCACAGGGGGACGATCACTTCCCTATTCCTGCTGGCCACAGCATTTCTGATACAAATCAAAACACAAAGACTAGACACGGAAGAGATTGCTCTCAGCAGCTGGGCATGCTGGCCCAGCTGGCATGTTCCCTCATGCCTCTCTGACCACCACGCAGCACGGCTCCTCTGGTTCGCTGCTGTCCCCAGTGCCTGTGCAGCAGAAGGTGCCAACCCACTGCTGTTGTCTGTGAACTAGAATTTGGTTGTCCAGAAGCATACTGACACCAGAAGGCTATTGAACACTGCCAAAAGAAATCTCAGGATTGGCACAGTTCAACATTTCTTCAGAGGCTTTGAGGGGCAGAGAGGTACCCTGAGTACAGACACACATTTATCTCTCCATTTTGAGGTAGCGCTGCTGTTCCAGGCTTGGCTCAGTCCCTGCTGCCCACCTCCCATGGCCTGACTGCATAAAGGTGTCTGAGAGGGGCTCATAACCCCCCCAGCCCTTGCCATGCTCCCCTCACCTTTGCAACTCTGACAATCCCAGTGCTGCTGGAGATGGGCAACAACCCAGCTGGGGTCAGCCCTGCGGGGGTGGACGTAATCCCATTAGGGTGTTAGATGGCAGCAGCCCTTTTAGGGATAACTGGAGAAGAAGAGTCCCAAGTTAGTCACAGCCACTGGCATGGCTGAGAATGAAGCTTTGCTTTCCTAATCTCAGCTTGCAAAAATCCGCTCTGAAAATCATCAGAGCAGCAGAAAAAGAAAAAGGAAGAAAATGTAAAAATATAAAGTATAGATCAAGTTATTGCAGAGGATGGGAAGGTGGTGACTTGCATGAGGCTTCTTCTGGCATAACCTCTCTTTTCACACCTGTGACTAGAAGTTTGAGTGGGTTTGGTCACGTCTTGAACCAGGGGTGTGTGTCCAGGTGCTGGCTGCGGGGGCTCCCCTCTGAGGAGAGGCAGGGGCTGCCCCATCCTGTACACAGCTGGTTCCAGCTTGTTCCAGTTGGCTACACCATGGCCCCTCAACAGGGCACAGCTCAGTGATGCCAGTGGTACTTGTGGGAAATTGTGTTTAAGGAAGGTCAAAACATCCCAGAGGTGGTGAGGAAAAAACTGTGTGGAACAACTGTGGAACAACACAATTGTGCCCAAATCTGGGAGCAGGAGGGGAAGGGTATTTCCCTGCAGCCAGTGGAGGGACCATGGGCGAACAGTCACCCACGCTGCAGCTCATGGAAGACCTCGCATTAGAGCAGGTGAACATTCCCTAAAGGAACTATGGCTGTGGAGAGCCCACTCTGGGGCGGGGAAAACGTGTCAAGAGGAAGGAGCAAGAGAGAGGAGCTGTCATGGACTGACTGTGACCCCTCACACATGTAAAGTACATCTTGTGTGCCAAATGATAGACATCTCACTTCAATTCACTGACTGAATATCTTACAACATGATTTCTTTCATGCCCTACCCTCTCTGTCATTAGATACACACTGTTAATATTATATTCCTTTCTGTTTTTAGAGAGATCCTTTAGTCAATGTGCCATAGGCTGGTCCTAGCACAACTCAAAATGGACAGGGACCAGCCCAGATCATGCTTGTAAGGCAAACCTCTGAGGAGCACAGGCATTGTAGTGCTTCAAGAGTCTTTCCTCATATCAAAATCCCCAGCAGATTCTAGGAAATTCATTGCTGTTAAATAATGTATTTCTGAGATCAGAGGCGAGAAACAGCTCATGCCATAAACTGGTCAAATTTAATAAGAAGCATTCATCAGGAGATAGCTATGGTCATGGAGGCTGAGGCATTTCTCTCTAAACTTCTTCAACTCAACAGACTTCTGCCAAATCTTAGACCTGGCTACCGGAGCAGGGCTGGTTTCCAGGCAGACCATGCCAGAATGTTTAGATCTAATGCAAATCTGCCACAAGGCAGACTTCCTATGAAAAGGGATGTTATCTCCAAATACTGCCAACATTTTCAAGACACTTTCATTTCTGCCATGTGCTCATGAAAATGGCTTTTCAGCCCTGCAAGTGAGAAGTCCCCGTGAGTGCTGAATGCAGTTGAGCTCTGATAGCTTCTAAATCTTGCTGCAGAGGTGACACCGAGGCTAGAAAGGAGCCCCCTCTATTTGGGTGTTGGTTTTTCTTCTCTTGGAATTTCCGGTTGGTAAGAAATTTTGAAAGTTTTCAGGTTTACTTCACTTGGGATTGAAACTACACATCAAACCCAGACAGGCAGAAAAAAATCCTGGAAAATCTCTGCCTGGCCTGGCCTTTAAACCTTAGCAGTGAAAATCCTACAGCCTTTTTCACTGTGATTCAAATGAAAACCGACATGGAAAAAAAGGAAAATCCTTGCCCGTGATCCCCTCACCAAGGGAGAGTGACAGACAGTTGCCAGTCTGAGAAGTGTTGATTTGGGTTATATTTAGTACACCATGACGTATTTTGAGCACCCTCACAGAATCAGAGTGCCCTCATGCTTATTTAGCGAAGGAGCACAAGTGTCTTCCTAATGCTTAAGTCCTTCTTACTGCAAAGTAAGTCAGTCCAGCACTTCTTCCTTTACTTGTCATATCCCTGGAAACAATTTCCTTCTCTTGGCAACATTTTCTTTGCTGTGTTTCAGGGTGGAGGTCTTCCATGAGTCCTCTCTGCTCTACAGGTTGCAGATACAGCACCTCAATCTTTGCTCATACATGTCACTTTTGGTAGCTCTGAACTCCCTTGAAGAGGTCCAATTTATATTACTAAGGATGGCAGTAAGTTCACCAGTGAGACCTTCCCAGAGTGCTGTGTACACACTATTTCAAACATTTGAAATGCCACACTCCTCCTTAAATACTGCAGTATTTGTTCTTTTGGGATGGGGAAGGAGAGATGCAGGACTATGATGTTCATGATTTCCCTGACATAGCAGAACCGCTGGAGGATAACTCAGCGTGGCTCAAAGATCGTTTTTATAAGTACCATTTGCCACCTGCTTTCCACTTTCTATAACAATTCCTCTTAAAATTTCAGGTCACCAAAAATCTCAGTTTAACATCATACCCCCTCTCCACAGCAAGAATATTTCTTATTGTCCTTCCCAGTGCTACACCTTGACTATTCAAATTCACATCACCACCTCCCTTCCTCTCGTGTTTGCCCAAGGATGATCTCATCAGTCCCAAATATCATTTACTAGTTAGCAGCTTTACAACCAAAGATACTCTTTTCAACATTTGGATTTTAGATCATCTTTTGATTTTCACATCATCTTTCTTCTATAGGCTGAATCACCCTATTCAAGATATTTGCTGTAAGAGAGCAAAAATTATTGTTTAGCAAGAAGACAATAATTGCAGTGGTTTGCAACCAGAAAAATATACTTTAATAATTCTTGATTTTTCACGTTGATGGAACAAGAAAAGAAAACATCTATATGCATATAGATAGATTTTTGTATGTATAGACAGATAAACAGACAGTTAAAGATTTATAAAGAAAAAAATTGTTCATCATCAGAATATATTCCCTTTAGTGCATTTTCCTTTATTATAGATGGCTTTTCTTTACATCAAAGTCTAGCTTCCTGGAAGCACATTTTCATAATTTATTAGCTTTAGAAAACAAAATCCAAAAATACTACAAAACATCACATAAATACTTTGAATACAAAAGTCCAAATGCTGCTGATCTTGCAGCAGCAGAAGACCCACTCAATGAAGCTACATTTTTGCTTAGAGAAGCATAGCAGGTTTCAGTCCAGGATTGAATTGGGTCTGATATTTAGAGATTTTTTACTGTAGAATTTTAGAGCAAAGCTATACAAGCATGTTAATTACTTTACAAGTGGACATATCTCTCACAAAAAAAAATCTCTTATTCCTTTAAAGGTCTATGGGCAAAAAACTAATGCTAAGAAGGGCCCCAAAAGCCCCAAGAATGCTAAAAGTTTTAAGATAAATGGGACAGTAAGAGAAGAGACGATGATCAAAAGTTCACTTCTAAACCTCCATGAGACCTTCATCTTCACCATTTTTTGTTCATCAGTTCAACTATAAAGAAAACAGTTTCACAAATGATTTTCTTGTAATTTATGCTCATCCTATGGTGCACCCCTGTTGCTGTAAACAGAGTAACTCTCCAAGTTGCCAATGGGGCTCTGCAAGACTGAGATTCTCCAGGAGCTCGGGAGCCCCACAAAGCTGCTCCTGAGCTCTGTGGAGCACTTGCACTCAGGCTTCCCTGGTCATTTGGCTGAGATTGCTGCCACATTTTGCATGGTATGCAGCAAACAAGCTTATGAAATTTTCCTTGAAAGTTATACAAATTACCAAGCTCAGGACAGTTTGCAGGACCAGGACGAGCTCTGCAATTGCTGCAGAAGTCAGCCAGATTGAACTGCTGAGATCGAAAGCAACTGAGAACATTAGAAGATTTTTCTCTCATTATTCAATAGCAAATATGTCTGTGTATCTGCTCAGTAACCACAGGCATTGCGTTGGAGCTTGGCAAACTGTCTGCTTCTTGGCCCAAACCAGAGAACAGAAAGCAAATCCTGGCAATGACTGTAGGGCAGCATCAGCACAAGCCACATCCGTGGAGTTAATGAACTCAGGAGTGAAGCTCTTAAAGGAGTGAATATCCCAAAATTAATGAAATTTTTCATTTCATTGGGAAGTGAATACTCTTTCTTTTTATTCTACATCATTGAAACCATAAAGACAGCCCCTATGGAAAGGGAAGACTCGTCTGAAAAACTGATTTCATCTTTATGCATTATCTTTCTAAAAGCAGCATCTTAGTGCCTGTGCTTTGAGTGTTCTCCAGAGAGCCAAGGGGATTTCTTAATGGACTCTGTGCCGAGCTGTGGGAGGGTGGCTCTGGCATTTATTTCCTCGCATTGCTTCACCTAATGTTATAAATGTAGCACTGCAGCTGAGGAAAGAGGGAAGTTGTCAGTTATTACTTTGCATGTGAGAATCTCTCTTTTTCAGTACATTTGGTTGTGTTTCGTGCCAGAGAGAGCTCCAGTCCAAGTTTCTACGGACTATTTAAAACAGAATTTTGTTTAACAAGCCCAGCAAAAAGTGGCAAGCAATACAACAGTGAGGTAAAGCTCATATTTGTTTCCAAACAAGGCCTGGGCTTGTTGAAACAGACAGCTCTCAAGAGCTCTGCCCAAGGACATATCCAGCAGGATAGGGTGTCACAAGGAACTGCAGGTGGCTGTGGGACGTGTATGGGCCCCTAGCAGGACTGCTAAGTTTTAAGGGGAGTTTTGGCAGCCTCTGTGCCTGTCTCCAGCACTGCTGGTCTCAGTGCCAGCCCCCATCCCTGGAGCCCTTGCTGGAACCAGGAGGGCAACCTGGACCCTTTGTCCCCAGTCAGCAGTGCTGGGAGGAAAGAGGGAGGCAAGAGTGGCCTCTCATCTGATTACAAAAGTCTGCAGGTCCAGCCTTGCCACTCATGCTGGGAGTAATTAAAACCCACTCTGTTACCTCTCTATTAAACCAAATGCTTTTTGTTTAACTGAAGATATCCACTCTGGGCTTAAGACAACTGGCTGTGATTTGAAAGCAATGAGACACTGCTTCACTTGGTAATTTGTTCCAGTGATTAATCATCTTCGCTGCTGAAAACTGTGCTGAATTTCTCATTTGAATTTATTGGGCTTCAGCTTTCTGTTACTCATTCTTTTCATACCTTTTTTTTCCCTGAGCCACTTAACTCTATAGTAACCAATACTTTTTCCCTGTGGATTTCCACCATAATCAAGTTACCTCTCCATCTCATTTTAGACAATCCAAAAATTTAAATTCTTTAAGGCTACTGCTTTTGGATAGAGCCTAAACAATTTTGCAGCCTGAAATTCTGTGTACAGCGTTTTTTGTGTATATCCCCAATAGTGTTCTTCAACATCCCTTTTAAAATATTAGTCTCATTAAAACCAGATTAAAATGCATTTTGCCCAAATAAGTCCTGATTCCCAGTTGATCTGCGTGATGTTAATAGAATTCCCCTTCTCTGTGTTGTTTTGCACCAGTCACAGGTTCATAATCCATGTTGTTACATTTACTTTAATGAGGTGCAGTAATGCTGGGAGGTGCTCCTTACCTCCAACCCCCGAGCCACCTGGATAAGGTGGCAGCTCTGCATACAGTGCTGTAGCATTCCATGCTTAATAAGATCCTTCATGACATCTGCCTGTTCCCCAGCCCGATTCTGCAGAGCTGTGACCCATCCTTCCCATGACTGCAAGATGAGGGAGTGCCTGGTATTGTACCTAACTCTGCAGCATACAGCTGGTTGGGCCAGGTGAGCTGAGGCCTCTGCACCCCTCTGGATCAGCTCCCACCATCCCTCCTGTCTCACAAGAGCTGTTAGATGCCTCTAGTACGATGGTTTTTACATTCTTCTGCATTTGTCAAGGTATATTTTCCATGCAGGCAGCATAATAAATAAAACAAGTAAGGCACGCAACCAGGGGTTTTGCTGATGTGTCTGGTGAATTCGGAGCTCCCATTGCTGTATCCTAATGCCACTTCACCCATAAGGAGGTGTAAAATGAGCAACTGTAAAGCTGAGACCAACTTCAGCTGTTCAGCATTCTAGAGATCTTTTTAATGCCACAATAGGTGTCGTATTTTTTCATCACTACTTCTACAGGTGCTTTATCTTTTTATCTTTCCAGTAGTGTTGGTGTGTCCAGCTTGTTCAAACTAAAAAGCTTAGAAATAGCTCCTCAATTAGTTTTAATAGCTTAGCTAAAACTGCTGTTTACAGCACGAGTGACACTAAGAAAACAAAGGCTGGGGGATGATAGAGAGGTGGCAGCAAAAGCGTTGCTCTTTGCTTCTGCTGTCTCTTCTTCACTCTCACCACCTTGTGTAATCCCACCTGCTACACCTGGAGCCACAGCTTTTGCAGCCCCAGAGCAGTGCTGGCCATGGTTACAAACCTGACCTTCTGGACTTCAGTTATGTAAAAGAGGAAATGTGGATTCCTTGCCCAGATGTGTCTGGAGCTGCAGACACAATCCCTGTGTTTTGTCTTTATAATTCAATGGAATTTTGATTGTCTCTGAACGAATTAAGGAAAATGGTGTTTTGATGAAAGATTTTTTTGTATGTGAATATGCCTTGTGGAAACCTTCCTGAGATTCACCTTTTTGCATTCCTTGAGTCAGGAGCGAATAATGTGATTTAGCTTCTATGTTTTATGGAAACTGCAGCTGCAGAATTAGAAACCGGGGGCAAAATAATTAATAAAAATAAAACAAGTGCCAGAAAGACAGTATTGCCATTCTAAGCAGAAGGCAGCTCCTGCAAATGGGACTGCCAGGCAGAGCCTGCTGGGCTTCCTTGGGGAAATAACAGGACAGCATCTTTCCATCGCTGAAATCATCTGGGAAACAGGCTCTGTAGGAAGCTCTCTACAGTTCTTTCTTTTCTCGTGTTGTCTTGCGTTAGGTCAGTCGTTACTCAGGGACCTGCCGTGGCTTGTGACTTGGTGAATAAAGGATCTCGTGTGCACAGAGCCCAATGGCTGGCAGAGAAGCAGATACCAGCAAGTGTGAAAATGAGCAACGGTGGCTGGGTTTTGGCCACACACACTCTCCTTTGTGGTGCTCAGGGGTCGACATTATGGAAAGCCCAAGTCCCTATTTAGGGGTTTATAGATAAAGACAATAAAGAGTCTCATTGGACCTTCTGGGAGAGAGGGTGTTAATGCTTCAGGAGTTATTCTTTCGGAGGTGAACTTAATATCAGAGAAACCCTAACCAAATGCCAAGCTTTCTTTATTGCCTCTTCCCTGGCCAGTGTGCTATGTGGCACAGCGCAGCGGGCGCGGGGTCCATCTCTCCCACCATGCAGGGAAAGGATTGCTACAGTGCTGGAGGCAATACAGCCAACTCAGTCCTCAGTGAGGCAAGCAAGTTTAAAGCAGATGATCTGAACTACCATTCAATATTAATATATTTGAACTCTCTTTTTTTCCTTCCCTCTCTTTCCAAAAACACATCTATAATAATTGCATGGTTTTATTTGCTAATGGAATCGAAGCAACAGAGAGCAGCAGTTTTAATGCTCAGTGAAACACCCCTCCCCTGGAGCACTGAGAGTGTGAAACACCACAGGGGATCACTGAAAGTCAGGTGAGTCTTTCTGTAAGGTGCACATCCACGACCAAAAACATGTGGACTGACAGAGAATAAAATTTCCTTTTCCCTATCACTTTGCAATAAAAGTCTGAAGAGTTTTAGTCTTTCAAATACGAATGAAACATTTTTTTTTAACCGTTCAGAAACTTTCTGTATTTTTTCTTTTTCCTGGACAAGGACATTTCTTCTGTCTGCTTCTTACTGGAACTGATTTTTAATTCAAATTACTCCACCCCTAGGTCATCCTGTCAGCTTGAGAGGTGCAACCATGACATTTCTGCCTTCCTAAGTTTGGAACATATTTTTCATTTTGCAACTACAGAAATCAGCTCTCTTTGCTCCCAGAAGAGCAGTGGCTACAAGAAATGCACATCTTGAGCAGCAGAAAAACAAAAAGTGTCATTAAGGAAAGCCCTGGCAGAAAGCCTGTAGAGTGCACCCGTGTCCCACCACTGTGTTTTGGGCAGCTGGTTTGTTTGTAGTTAATTGGGTCAAAACTCAGGGAGCTCCCTGAGATGGGGGAAGACGGCTGTAGTGAGGGGAAAACACGTCTGTAAAGCTGCAGCCATCTTGCAGAGACACCAATTTGCTGTGATTTCCCTTTGGATGCAATGATCAGATCGATACTTTGATGTGTCCAAGCAGGTAGGTAAGCTTTATTTTTATTCTTGTTCTGTTAATCTGGTCCAGTTCAGATTTTCCATGAAACTCTTATTTCCATTTGGGATGGAAATTTCCATTTACCATCAGTTCTGTGGGACTGATGAACTTGGAGTTTCTGCCCTTTTTGTTTTTGAATGCCATCAGAGCACTGCTTCTCCAGCTCTCCATGCTTTCTCCTGTCTGGCTCCTATTTATTCATCTGTCTCTGCACGTTCATTCACATTTCACATTTTGGAAATTGCTTTAAATGTAAATAAATCCATTTGTGGCTCCACACTCAGAATTTTAAAAGTTACTAGAAAATTCAAAGTAACATATGACAGATTTAAGCCTTTCCTGCTGATTCATGTAATTAGTTTTAGGTGTTTTGGTTTCCTTATTTTCTTCTTTCATTAACAGATGTTCTCTTCCATTTTAAAGGGTCTCAAAATGTTAATTGTTTAAAATACCAAGCCTGATCATTTTTTATCTTCTCTATGTTTTTCTGCTTTTTCTTTCAGCAAGATGGCCAAACAGTACACAGCACATTTATAATAATTCACTCTGCAGACCTCAGTTATGGATTAGTAGAGTGATTGCTTTCATACAACATGGTAAGGTTTAGAGAATAAAAGTAAGCAAAAAACGTTGGATTTTATAAAGGGGTTCAGACCCCAAAACAAGTTACCCTGGCTTGGAGGTTATTGATTTAGTTTTGTCTGCAGGAGGGAAAGATGAGCCAGGTCCAACTACCTGGTATTTTCAGTGGGCACAAAACACGCACACGAAAGATAGGCACAGCTCAGCTTAGGCAACTTCATTTATGGCCCCATTTTGCTGCCCTTGAGCCACACATTTTCATTGTCTCAGGTAGAATATTTTGGATGAGCTACAGGGCATATTGTCCTAATTCTGTTTTACCATTAAATATATACTTGCGCTTGATATTCCTGTAGGTTTCTAGGCAGGTGAGCGCTTCCAAGCTGAAACCAAATGAGGGGCTCTAAATGATCACCTGGAAGGTCCTGGCTCCAAACTATGCCTCCAATCACAAGCCCCTGAGCCGCAGGACTCTCTCCCTGACTTAGAACCATGGGCTGGTGTCTGGACTTGAAAAGGGTACATATTTTCCCTTCAGTTACACTTCCCAGGCCCATTCAAAAGGGCCAGAACACAGGAAAGGAGAAGCCCCAGACTGGTGTTTGCACAGACATCAGCTTCTTCGTGCTTAATGGTTGTTTTCTCTAAATATTCAGAAATTGCATACAGAAATGGGTTTGCCTGTTGAAAAGTGCTGAAGGTGGCCCAGTGAGCAAGCAGCAGCAATGATGTGTTGCCCCTGTGATTTTTCCCTGCTGCCTTCTCTGCTCCTTGAACATGTCTGTCACATGGAGCCAGAAAATGAAGGGGGTTTCCTCACCCCAGCGGGGGTGTTTTTGAGGCTCAAATAAAGATTTTGAAAGACTTTGAAATTCAGCATGCCATCAGTGCTGAGGCACAGGCTGAATCAGGAGATGACACACAGCCCCGGGGCTACTTCAGGGAAGGGTTTCTTGTGCCTCATTGCCATGTCTATCCATGTTACAGCTCCAGTGAAGAGCCCTGGGACAAACATGACCTGAGCCTTTAATAATGCAAAGTTTACAGCAGGCAAGACAGCAACCTTGTGTGCTGTTTCCATTTCAAATGGGGCTTCTCCTCTGTTTTCTCCCTCAAGGTAAGGGGCAAAGGCAGGCTTAACATTTCCATGGCTGATAGCAGGATGGTTTAGTGACAGAGAGGGGCCAAACACAAAGGCTCAACACCCAGAGCTGAGGAAAGCCAGGGTGATGTCAAGCAAGGAACACCCAGGGGAGGTGGCACAGAGAGGCTTGAACCCTCTTTCTTTAATTCTGCCAGTAATTCACTGTTCTCATTTTGGTGTGAATAAATTCGGCATGTGACACGCTGGTATCTTAGGAAGCTGACCCATGCAGCAACGTCCTCAAGGAGCTGATAATGTTGTGCCACCTGAAGGGTGATTGGAGGGAGTCTGAGACCTCCTCAAGGCACATGTGGCACAGGACCCAGAGATACCTAGCTGAAGTTGTACCAGTGTGTTCCATGGGGCATCTCAAACGGTACCATGTTTAAGCAGCTGACCTGAGCAGCTGTCTTGCAGACTCAGCCCCATTGGATTGTAACATGGGAGTACAGTTCCCAAAAGTGCACCTTTTGTGACTTAACCTGATTCAACAGTCATGTTGGGATACAAACTACAGATCCAAGAGGTGACTTCTACGGTCTCTGTTACCAGGCAAGACCTTTCATCTGGGCTGATTAAGACCCTGTCTGGTAACTGCCTGCAAGTCATGTTGTTTAGGATTTCAGCAACAGGCCTGGCTTCCAAGTAACGGTTTTGTGCACCTTTTCCTAAGATGAGGAATTTTCTTTGATGATCCAAGCCACCCTGTGAAGGAATGAGCAGTAATCCCTTCAAAGACACAACCCTCCTTTTTTCTGAAATGTTGAGATTTTGTTCATTCCTGAAGAAAACAACAAGAACTTGTGATATATACATTATTGCTATCAAATTTTGGACACTTTATTTATATAAATTCCTGAACATACTCTGTCTCTTGAAGTTTTTCGTTAGCTGGATTGATTTGCAGTAGTTAAGAAAATCTGCATATTGAACTGTAGGTTTACTTCCTGTTTATTTAAACTCCAAATGAATTTCACTGTTACGTTTCCTGATACCAATTTGCTCTTCCCTGCTACTACAAAATACATGCAGATTCTTTGTAACATGGACAAACTCTCTTCTGTAAGGGTGAGGAAATATCTGTGAAAGCATTTGTGTGAGTGAGTGAAAGCCAAAGCTTTCATTAGTTGTCTCCAAGCACTAACACTGCACTTGGTCAGTGTAGAGCTGGGAAGGAGACAGATAACGAAGAAAAGGAGTCTTAACTGAGACACATGTTCCCAGTTTAAGGCGTTTCTTGAGCAAAGATTTCTCTTCATCCATTGCTTTCCAGATCACCTTTTCAAATAAATAGGAAAGGCCAATGAAACTGCTTAGAGAAAACCTGCAGACAGAATAGAAATTACTAAGAATGCCACCACAAACACCTTGTCCATTGCTTGCACCTGCAACTGTGTCAACCCATGCCATGGGCTGTGGTACCAAATGCTGCAGTTGCTTCTGGGGATTTTCTGGATGTAATATCAGTTGATTGTAGAGAAGGAAGTTCAGAGACAACTTTTCCAAACTCTGGAAGCAATCAGGTGTGAAATTTGAGTCTGCTTCCTAGTTGGGAGAGGGAAGAATAATATACTGCTTTCTGTATAATTCTGTATAATACAATTTTTCTACCTCCTTCTGTCAGCTACAGCACCTCTCTTCATTGTCACTGGAGCCTGAGAAATCCTTGCATTAAATCTTCTCCCCAGCACTCCTCTCTGTCATGTCTAGGCCAGCCTACATGTTATTGTCTCTTTAATTTTGTTAGGCAGGACTTCATCACGACTTACACAGTCCTACACACTCCATCTCATACTGTCCTCTCATTTTATAATACATCAGGCAGCTGCTGTTTCTGTTAGTCCCACTGTTTCATGTTGCCCTCCTGGCTTGAGATGATATGATCATCCTACTGATCACATTTCACCTTCTGCTTTCCCCAGTTCTTATGGTTTTCAACATTTTAATTCAATTTGCTGACAAGGTTTTGGTGTCAATTCACCAAATAATTCTTGCTGCCACCACCTGCTATTAACATGGGTTAGGTGACTACATACCTTTGAGAACTTGGGCCCTAATTTCCACCTGCCAGTTTGGGAGCCCTAGTGCCTTCAAAGGGTGCCTGTACTGGACTGGGCAGTAGAAGTCTGCAGTATTTTGAATGAGGAAAAGAATGAAAAGAGCAAACACACCATGATTATTACAACTGCAATGATATTACAGTCAGTATGTGTTGCCTTATTCCAGATTTATCACTGGGATCTTTGAACGACCCAGGGCTCAGTGCACAATCCCAAAGACACTCTACTTGCATGCACTCCACATTCTATAAATAAGAAATGGAAATGTCAGAGAAGCATTTTAAAACACTCTGTTATTAAACAGTTACTTGCAGATCTTGTACTTTTCGGTCATTAGTCTTCTTCAAGGTCTCCTTGTACGTTGTGACAAGCTGTAGGTGTTTGAGCTTTGGTGCCAGACTGAAAACCAAAGCAAAAGGGAAAAAAGAAAAAGGAGATGGAAAAAGTTATCTTTAAATCTGTGTGTCTTAAGACTGTATCCTGCCTGCAGACAGACCTAGCCTGGAAGAAGACATGACGGCTAAGCCCCATCTCCTTCTGTGAACAGCCACTTCACTGACAACCTTAGACGTGCAGCCCTACGCACCAAAGAACACTGATGGTCCATGAAATTTGGGCCTGTATCAATGATACATTAAATTTCCCATCCCTCATTGCAGTTCCAGATAGGCATAATTCATAAAGGACAGGCTGTGGACTCAGCAAGCAGAAAGAAAGCCAGTATTGACACAAAAACTTTTTACCCATCCACTCTTTTCTCACAGAGATTCAGGACCTGAAAGATGATTAAAGCAGCACAAGATTATCACCCAAGCAGAGAGCATGAGGAGGTAAAGCAAGCAGAGGAAAGACTGAGACCTCCAAGGTCTCTGAGCAGGGTCTTCTCTCATACCTCCCTGTCCTTTTTGAGCTGTCTGTGCCCTTCCCAGGCCAGCTAGTTCTTACCTCTGCCCAGGAGACTAAGAGCTGCCATTCCCGCAGCATATTTCTCTTTCCCCAAACGCCTGTGGAAGTGGGCTGACAGCCAGCTCTCCCTCCCTCTTCCCTGGCACCAAAAGGATTGAAGCTTAACATCCCCTTTCACAGGGGCTGCAAACCTGGAGGGGAAAATATAGTGGCCCCAAAGGAGGTCCCTGCATCCTCGCTGATGTCCTCCACATGGTTACTTGCCCCTTGAAGCTGTTCACTCCCAGGACCTGTCCTCTACTTTTCTCTGCATTTTTCTGTTGATTTCTCCCTTACCAGGATCTTTTGATTTCACTTCCGGGCATCACACGGGTTCATGATGACCACAAAACCCAGGAATATATGATGTATTTAACCACCACAGTCAGCTCCCTTACTTTTCACCCTGTAGAACATAATTTTTATTTTATTTAATCTTTTCAGCAGAAGGCAGAACATTGCCATGTGATGACCTCTTAGAGATGAGTAAATTTATAGCTCACTCACCCCTGCAAAGGCAAAAGCAAAATTTAATTTGCTTTCCTAAAGCTGGACTCTTCCCACTCCATTATGTTAGCACTTATCCACTGTCAGGGCCACACTGCATGATGTGAAAGCAAGGAAAGCAATTCCACAGTGAGAAGAAATAAAAGAACTATTGCAGTAAAGTATCTCGGTCACTAGGTAATTAATCTGAGTTATTTTGTGTTTGGGCTCAAATGGAGGGTTGAGTCCAACCTCAACGAGGGCTGAATATTTGTATGCCCCAGATTTGTTGCCTGTGGACATTTCACCATTAAGGGTCACACCTGGCACCTACACACATAAGAACAAACACAAGCCTGTGTATCTGACCTCTCCACCATCTCTGCCAAGCTTAATGACTCGGCTGAGGTTTTGCTCTTTACCAAGTGCCTTGAAGCTTTAACCCCCAAAGTTGAGGTGCTAACAGAGAGATAAATGAGTGGAAGGAAACCTGTCCCTAAGCACCAACTGGCAATGCCTCCGCTGCCATGTCCCATCTGAGAAGGTTTCCATGGTCCAACACTTTAAAACCCCAACGTAAGAAGGGTATGGAACGAGGGCTACAAAAATGACCAAAGTGCTGGAGCACCTCTGCCGTGAGGACAGGCTGAGAGAACTGGGTTTGCTCAGCCTGAAGACAAGAAGGTTCCAGGGGGACCTCATAGCAGGATGGAGGTCTACAGGAAAGCTAGGGAAGGACTGTTTACAAGGCCTTGTAGTGATAGGATGAGAGAGAACGGCTTGAAACTGGAAGGGGAGAGATTTAGATAAGACCTTAGGAAGAAATTCTTCGCAATGAGGGTGCTAAGACACTGGCACAGGTTGCTCAGGGAAGCTGTGGATGCCCTCTCCTTGGAAGTGTTCAAGGCCAGACTGGATGGGGCCTTGAGCAGCCTGGTCTGGTGGGAGGTGTCCCATGGCAAAGAGTTGGAACTGGATTGGCTTTAATGTCCCTTCCAACCCAAACCATTCTATGATTCTACGAATCTGAAACCTCTCCCTGTCTCCTCCCTCAGGAATGGGGCTGCAGTTGCCAGATCTGTCTGGGAGGGTGGGTGGAAGGGACACAAAGACCCAAGGAAAAGCAGCTGAGCCTGAAAGCCAGGGGTTTGGCAGGTTCACTATGCAAAACACCTTAGCGAGATAAACACCTTTTTGCTAGCACACCTGGGATTGGGTAAACATGACATACAAGCCAAATCCTTTCTCTAAACTTGAGCTAAACCCTGGGCTTTCCAGAGCAGGCAGTCTCCAGCTGGGCAAGGCCACAGAGGCAGAGAGCTCTAACTCCCCATTTCCCTAAAACGAGAAAGCAAGGATTGTTCTTCATTTAAGCAATTTCAGGAGCCAGTTTCCAAGGCACGTCACTCAAGCAGTTGCATGGGAAGGACTGCAGGATCAGCAGAGGGAAGACAGGGGAGTTTGCAAACTGCCTTAGTGTTTCATACACGTTTTCACACTCATTTTTTTCATGTGTCAGTAGAAGGTCCTGCCACGTATGAAACTACCTGCACGATGATCACTTTCCTGATTTACTACTGGATCATCCCAGAAAAAGCACCATCGCAGATGAAGCTGCGAGTTTGAAAAGAGCTCGCTTGGGCTTTTTGATTATTATTCCGTTTCCTCTGTGAGAGATGAGCTGCACTCCCAGCTCTGTGTTCTTTATTTGCAGGTGCTTTTTACTTAACTGCACTATTGATCCCAAGATGGATAGGAAGCCAGGCAGCTTAAGCCCTGTCCCCGAAGGTGTGAAAGCTTCATTAGATTTATGAAATTCTCCAGAACATACTAAGGCTCTGCAGTCCATCTAACAAAATGGCTTTACATTTTTCTCACACTCCCATGGTTTGTATTTCTTGTTGACTTATTATTATTATTGCTTAGACTCAACATTTCGCTTCTACCTCAACTGCATGTGAAAAGCAGTCAATTAATAGATTAAGAGAAGAGCAGCCCACCCTGCATGAATCTCTCAGATATCCCATCTCTTAACCTCATCCTACCGCTATAATCTCCCCTTCAAGTTCTTTCTTCTTGGCAGGACAGGTTTGACATTTTCCTACAAGGGAATTAATGAGATTCCAGAAGCTCTCATAATTTTCACCTGGGAAAAATAAAATCATCTTTAGAAATGGTCAGAGAAAAGCAAGGAGCAATGTTATAGAGGTTAAAGACGCAAATAAATACTGATGTTCCCTTCTAGTGGTAATGCTCAGAAAGAGCATCACCTGGTGATGAGGACAGAGTCACAAGGCAGCACACTGCATCTCTGGGTTTCGTGAGGCAATGCTGTTTACGTAGTCTGGGGCATCTCTGAGCAAAGTATGGGGTTTAGATCAAAGTTTGGTATTTAAGAAAAGGAAAAGCACTGGCAGGATGAGCTACATAATATGCTGCCTCCTCTCCCTGGCCCCAGAAAGCAAGAGTTGCTGCTCTCATCACATCTCCAGCACATGCCAAGTTCCCACAGAAGGCAAGACATCCCTGGGTTGTTTCAATGCTTCTTATTTAATGCCATAATACTGGCTAAAGCTTTAGCAGGGCACCAAAGGAACCACTTAGGACGAGTACTTTTCCCTCACCATGTGGGCAGGGAAGCTAGTGGCAGTCGCATCACGCTTGTAGAAGAGACTAATTCAGAGGCAGAAAAGTCCAGAGAGGAAGATGAAGTCATCCAGATATCAGCTAAATGAGAGAGGAAAATGCCCACCTTGTATACATAGGAAACAATTGAAATGTGGGATTTTTTTATTCAGAAAGAAAGTGATATTTGGAAAGCAATAACACAGAAGTAGTCCAAGAACAAGAATAGATAATAAATAAAGTAGGTGTAAGCAGAAACTCGTAGATGTCACCAAAACATGACCGTAACTTGGGGTTGTTCCCTGGAAAGGCTGCAGGCTCTGCTGCCCTGCCAGGAATACAGGCAGGCAGTACCAACACTGGATGGGTACACTGGCAGAATTAGGGAGGAAGATGGCAAGGACTGTTGGGAACCAGCAAGAACGTCCTTGGAGCAGCTACACAGGAGACACGACAGCTACACCCTTGAAGATTTTGTAAAATGAGAGTAATAAATGCAAACAGGTTTCAATACAGCTGCATGTGGAGGGAATGTAAAATAGCCAGCTGGAAGAGCAGGAAAAATACTCCCTGGCAGCCAAATCAATTTGTCTGTGAAGTCCTGCCACTTCCAAGAAGTGGGATGGGAGGATTGTGCACCCATTTTGGACCAGCATGAGCTATCTCCTTGCAAGGTTTGGCCACCCAGGCAGCCACCTTCATTGGGCTGCCTCAGAGATAACATCCCACAACTGAAGGCAATGCCACTCTGGCAGTTTCCCACTTGGCTCATGATACAATGAAGTTGTTCCTGTTTGCCTTTTTTTCCACAGTTTTGGTGAAGCTTCAGCATGAAAAATCCTTAAAGAAATAAAGAAATGACATCTTTTTAGGCATTCCTAGTTTTTGTTCATAGCAAGAACACATGCTTTACTTCACAAGAAGTAGTGATTATACTCACCAGTAAATAGCTGTTTGGATTACCATCCTGCTTCCTACTTGCAAACCCTGTTCATTTACCATGGGTATATTTTTGTAAGCTAAGTTTAGCAGTGATAGTAGTAGTAGTAATGAAAATGGAGCTTTAAAAGACCCTTTAGAGCTCTTTGATTTTCCTCATTTCTGCCCTTAGAGCATGAAAGTTTTTCTTTGTTCGTTTTTTTCAAGGCAGTATTTTTCAGGACTGCTTCTGGTATATTTTTGAGAACACATTTCACAACATGCCCAGGTCACCAGCAGTGTCTATTTTGTACAAGTGTAATTCTGGCTGTACCTGGTGGTATCCTGGAACAGCCTGGCCAAAGCAGTTAGACATGAGATGTAGAATTCACGTGTGCCATCATCAGCCCTCAAGGTACCCTCACAAACCCAGCCCCTCATCCTCCCTCGCAGGCGTTTCGCAGGTGTGGTGTAAGATGCTCCCTTTAGGATCAGATGAGTTATGCCCTGTTTCTCTCCTTGGATGCAAAAGCAGCTGGCACAGGGCACCTCAATGTCCCAGCACTGCTGCAGAGGTTGACACTGGAGCAGACAAATCCTCTCTGTTTCAACCCCCCCGAGGCAGTCGTATCCTTCTTCAGAGTGTGTGAGGCTACACAGGGCAGTCAGTCCCAGTGTGACTTCATCTAATCAGCAGTAAATAGTGGCAACACACAACCTCGAGCGGGTGATGACTGAGGATGATTTGTTTAGGTGGAAAGTTCCTTGAGCTCTTCAGACAAAAAGCACTATCAGAGGCCTAAAGTGTTACTCTAATTAAAATCCTTTTGCCAAAAAACAATTGGAATCGGCAGTCCTGTGCTAAACAACTACTTCCAAATGCAAACCTCCACGTATAATTCTAGATGACCTTTAAAGAGCCTTTCTGCTGTGCCATTAATTTTCACTGTTCCCTTAGGTGAGCACTTAAAAGAGTCTTCACTCGCTTTGCACGCTGCAGATCCAGGGTTATGCAGTTTCCAGACACTGCAGCCAAAGACCCAGGTGGGCTTCTTTCCTTCAATGGCTATTTTTATGCATCCTTTTAATCAACTATTCGGCTGCTGCAATCACCTCACTTAATGAATGTGAGCAGGACCCCTCCTTGCTCAATGACTGGGTCCTTCTGTGCATTTCACATCCACATCACACCATTCCCCTTTAATGTAAGGATTGATGTATGCAGCACCTTGTTAGAATCTAATTTATTATTTCTATAAACCGCTAGAGTTTATTTCTTCCTTCTAAACTAGAATCTGGAAGAGTGAATTATTTTCCTATAAGGTATGCTACCTAAATGATTAAGTCTGTGACCACGTTGTCTATTTAAATATATTATTTTTTAAAGCTATTGATAAAGGACCACATCTCTTCAAGACCATTTTTCAAGATCCTCCTTTATTTAAAAGCATAGCCCTTATTAAAACACCAAACATATTTCAAAGCTGTTCAAGAGTTATTTGGGGTAATTTACCAATGTCCATGCATTACAGCTAATCAACACAACTACTGCAGCAACAAAGAGAGGCCAGGCAAGCTAAGGCCCTGCTTTGGAAAAACATATCACAAACAGCAGCCAGTGCCCCAGAAGAGCTCACAGTAATCACTGCCCCACAAGAGGTGTAATGGGATGTAATCTAGTGCAGTTTATGAAGTTCAAATGTACCTGTAGTGCATCACAGTTCTACAAACAACCATGACAACCATTATATAGCTTTCCTTCAGGGACCAGTGAAAATCATACACATGGGGACAAGAAATCTATTAAGTTATTCAGCAGGTAATAATTCCTGCCAAATCAAGCAGTTATGTTATCTGCTTATTAGCTATATTAGATGCCCGCAGACAGAAGGCATCTGACATTGTTCTGAGGCACAGTGATATCCTGTGATTTGTTTCAGGCCACTTTTAGTTGTCACCGTACCTCCTCAGGAAGCCACCACCTACAATAAGTTCACTGCTGGTTTCAGCTTCATAAATTGGTCTTTCTGAATTATAGGGGTACAAGCTGTGGGCTGAATTACACACAGCTGTCTACAGGGTTGTTTCAAGAGAAGATTGTACTTTAAACTCAAGTGAGCCAAGGAAGGGATGAGGAAGTTTGCTGCTGTAACACATCGTATCCTGAAGGCTCTGTGGTCATCCCCAAAGGGTGCTGCACAACAAATGCATAGAGACAAAGAGCCCAGTATTGGCATCAGCATTTGTATCTGACATAAGACCAAACAGGTCAAATAGTCTGTGCTCCTGCAAGATGAGATTAGAGAGAAGATGCATCAATAGACATTTTATAGACATAAAAGGTAAAAATTCAATTTCTGTGATTTATGTTGTTCCTTGAGTGATTATTGTGTCATAATCCTGGGGAGCAAGCAACTTCAGATTACTATTTACTGTAACTAAAACATTTCATAGCACCTAAGAATAACAACAGTCAATTCCCTACCCTCCTTTGCTCCAGATTGCCCTCACAATTTTGCTGTGGAGCTGCTTATCTGAAACTCCAGCTGGAATTCAACTACCTTGGGCTGGTTTGGTACCACATCTGCTTCGTGTTGGGAAGCTGCATTTTGCCCACCGGTGGGAGAGCAGAGCAGCAAGCACAGGGAGCCTGGAGAAGCTCTCCTTTGTCGCTAGCACATCTCTGTTGCCTAGTTTTTTAGCTTAAAATTTCATCAAAAGCAACACTATGAAAACAGATGAAGTGCCAGTGAAATGTTGCCAGGCATGCATTCTTCTTGGACAGACCTGCCTTGTAAAAATCTAAACACCAGCTCTGACGCAGCATAAGAGAGATTTCAGAAATCTCCACCAGTGCTTCTGGGACAAAGGAAAACATGCTGCTGTTATTAGAGAAATATGAATTTCTTGGGAACCATGAAGAGATGCAACACTGCTATCCATCCTCTACACTGAACAACTAAAAAGTAAACCAAAAAAAGGCAACCAAAAATTCTTTCTAAGGTTTTTCCATAGGACCAATTACCTGGTTTGGGCTTTTCTCACAGCGCTGACTTTTCTCAGTGTTTCCTTCCAAAAGACCTCAAGGTGCTGTTTGATACCAGGGCCAGGGTACGCGTCAAAGCAGGGAGCAGGTCTCTGCTGTCACACGTGCAGGATAGAATCATAGAATGGTTTGAGCTGGATGAGACTTTAAGATCATCCAGTTCCAACTCCCCTGCCTTGGGCAGAGTCATCTTCCACTGAATCAAGTTGCTCAAAGGCTCATCCAACCTGACCTTGAACACATCCAGGATGGGGCATCCAGGATTTCTCTGGGATGAAGCTGCTGTCGACCCTCTGGGCATTCCTACCCACCTAGGGCAGAGCCTGCTGGAGCCATGAGCTGGGTGAGAGGAGGAGGATGTAGGCACGCAGCAGCTGGGGAAACCCCCAGGCACACAGACTGTACCCCCTGGGGCAAAGAGCCGTCCGCACTGTAGGGTGAGCATTCCCACTTGTGTATGAAGAGCTCAGCTGTATCAGTGCCACAGGTCACCCAGTCCTCTTTCTTATGACTTATTCAAAAGCCATACTGGATTTTAATTATCACCTTATTCCTATGTAATACCTAAAAAATCATGGTGGAGAAGCACCATATAAATAAACATTGTGCAGCAAGTCACAGAAGACTCATGCCTGTCATGGAAAGACCTGCCTGTTTAATGGTCTTTTCCATCACAGCTTGATTTTTTAATTTAAAAGGGCAGATATAGAGTTATTAGAGTCACTGCTATCTAAAGTCTAATATGCGTGATGAGCTTCATGGTGTGTGATCCAGCCGTGAATGAGCAAAATGTCCTTGCACTTCAATACTGCTTGCACGCAGTTTTGTTTTCATGTCAACATAAAGACAATATTGAAAAGTCAGATTTGTTTACCTAGTTAACACAGGCTTTTTGTATGCTCCCTTAAGCCAGTACACTACTTCAGCTGTTATCAAGATGAATACAAGCACTATAGAAAAAATTCAGTTCTCACATCTTTGCATTTGCCTTTTTTTATACTCTCTTACTCCTTTTTTATCCCCCCTGTGAAGCTTCAAGCACCACTCCTCTGCTGAAATACTGACACCTCTTGATATAATCTCACTGCACCAGAAAGGCCAAAAGCCCCAAGAAGGCAGCACTGGATCTTGGTGGCCAAGAGAGTGAAAGGTGATGAAATTGACAGGGCCAGGTTAGTAGTGTTACACCAACACGCCCACAGAAATCTTGACAGGTGCAATTTGAAGCAAGGATTCTCCTGGTTGCACATCTGCCTTCTGCTTCCTCAGCAAGTATTGATCATTTTTCCACTATTGGAAAAGTGCCTTTCTTGATCTGCCATCCCAGCTGGGTGAGGAGTCCCTGTACTCTTACTACTTTCCTCTTCACGTCTAGGCAGTTTTTCCTCCCTTTAGGATGGTTTCTGGGCATTCCCAGTCCCCCTCTTCTCTCCTCCACTGCTCAAACACACCCAAAACAAAATATCTGAAGTTATCTCCAAGCTGAGCAAGCTCTTGGTGTGTGCTGCTGCTCCGCCAACCAAACCCAAACTGATTGCTCAGCTGGCATCTTAAAAAATCCTTTTAAGGGTCCCTTCTTTCTCTTAGAGCTTACACAGACACCAACTTCTGAAAGCTGTACAGCAGATATACTTACAGGTACAAGGTCTTCTGCCAGAGAAGGAAATCCTCTGATTTCTAACATTATCCACCCCTAAAAAAAAATAAATTTCACAATGGAAGAAAAAAAAGAGCAAACAGAGAAGCAAAGTGAATTTCATTCCTTTTTTGCTTCAGCCTCGCAAGCACTGTCCATCCCAGTCCCACTGCAGCCTCCTCTGCCAACACCAGGGCAGAGTCTGCCAGGAGCAGCCAGCGCTGCCCACCAGAGACAGAAAAATCCTGGTATAATCAGATAGGGGCAAGTGTTTCTGCCAATAAAATTTCAGGTTTCCAGAATGCTTCGATTGAAACTTTTAACAGCAATTTTTTTCCAGTCAATATTCCTTAATTTAATTTAAGTTATTCCAACTCACTTAAGTGAATTCCTAACCCCAATCTGTGCTAAAAAGAATTGTGTGAAACCTAATAAATTGTTACTCAGCTATTTATTTGCCAAAATTAAATGCCACCCCTAAGGACCCACAGCCTGCATACACAGCAGAAAGCATGTATTTGGTCACAAAAGCTGGCAGGCAAGATGCTTGATGGGCTCAGGAGCGAGCGAGTAAAGCTGCCCCTTCTTCCCAGTGGCAATCATTCCTTGCAACTTCTTAACCTTGCTTGAACCACCAGACAAACACTGCCAGGTCCAAGTAGATTTTTCATTTTAAAGGTTGATTAACCTTTCAGGCAAAAGCCAGGAAGGACGAGTTGCTTACAGGGGCGGTGGCTGGGAAAACTGTAGAAATGGGGAGCACTGGAGTTGTGCAGCTGGGGGGCTGTCAATTTAAATCCCATTTTACTGCATACCAACCTCTCTGCCCACACAAGCTCTAGCTATATTTTATCTGTTCTTCTGATGCGCCTATTTACAACATGCTTAAATTTTCTGGGCATTGGAAAATAGGGTGTCACTCAGTTTCTCTGTTTTAGAGGCTGGAAAAGCCTCCACTGCATTTCTCTTTAGGGTCAGACTGGGTCACAGCATGTGGTCTCTGACAGTGTTACCTGGAGAAAGTATTTAAATAGCCCTACTGTTCAGCAGGGTTTCCAGCCAGGAAGGAGGCGGGGAGCAGGCATGAAGGGGAATGCTGCATACAGCCAGTGTGTCTGACCATGGCCTGGACCTGACCACAAATGGAACAGAAGCCCCCAGTCCTCAGTACCATCTCTAGGTGCTCAGCCTTGTGCTCAGCTCTGGTGCCATTGCCGCAGCAAGCCCATCCTGCTTGTTTAGGAACAGATGGGCACACAGGAAAAAGGAAAAGAAGGAAAAACACGGAGGAAGGCATTTGCAGAGCACTACAAAATAAGACATCAACCCCACAGGTTGTGGAGCACAGTCCCCTGTCATCCCTGCAATCATTAGTTCTGACTTATTTAGCTCTGTAGGACAAAGGCAATAAATGAGAAACCTTTTCCCTAGGTAAAACAGAAGGAAAGGGAGTGCCGGGATTTAATGGGCAGTATTTGTACCAGCAGAGAGCTGCTGTCACCACAGTTTCCCAACACAGAGGCTCAGTTTCTTTTGTTGATGCAACACACCCATGCAAGAAGGAGCTGAAGTATCAAGTGACTGAGTCCATCTGAGAAACCCCTGTGGGACTTCCACCAACACCTGAGGAAACACAGGGTCTGGACTGTGGGATGCAGCTTTTTCAGCAGCTTCTGTTCACCTGCTCTACAATCCATGTTCAGCACCCCCAGCTCAGCTCCCAAGGCATCAGGCACTCTCCCAGCTCTTCCTCAGAGACAGGTCTCTGTTCATCTGGCTTTGACAGTTTTCAGCAGCTTCCAGAGTGCTACAGTGAGCTGTGTCCTGCAGGATCTGCAGGGCAAGCAGGGGAAAGAGAAGCAGAAGGACCATGAGTTCAATGTGATTGCACAGATGCAGCAAAATCATCCCCCACCTCAGGGTGTTTCCCAACTGTTCTGCAGTTTTGGATCTCACTGTCAGTTTGCAGTTTGGCAAATAGAACACGTTTGACATTTTGCAAGTCAGAGGAGTTAATGGAGGTGAGAGAAGAGCAGAAGGGTGTCAGGACACAACTTTGATAAAATTAAAGTGCATTAGGTAATGATTAGAGGAGGAGTTCTGAAAACACTCAGAGGTTAGTGGAAGGCTAGAGGGCACCAGGCTTCTGCTCAGGCTGAGCACTGTGACTACACCAAAACAACTTCCCAAAGATGGCTTCAGAGTGAGGACTGTCTTGGAGTGTGGCTCCTTTATGCTGCATTTCTTGCTGAGCAATTTCTAATGCATTTTTGTAGATCTCTGACCCTCCTGCCCACCCCAGGGACCCCAGTGCCTTTTCTCTGCATTGACTCCCAGGCTCATGCAACCGCAGCCAGGCAAGCTCAGCTGCTGAGGGGACCTCCACTGCCTGCTCTCCCTCACCGTGCCTCTTCCCTGCACCTCCCAGGAGCATGAGGTTTAGCTGTGGCTTTGCACCAGCTACAGCAGCAAGAGAACGGCTTCAAAAGCGATGGGCAAGGAAATACCTACCCAACCCATCCACAATGTCCTTTCCAGCAAAAATAACCAAGCTGGCCTAGGCAGGCAGGGTTTGGATGCATTTATGCAGCACCATGCCGTTTGCATTTGGGCAGATAGAGCAGGTGGAGAGGCTCAGCCCCATCCCTGCTGCCCACCTGTCCCAGAGCCTGAGCAACCCACCCTGCCTGCAGGATGAGGGCACCAGCAGGGAGATGGTGCTTCCCAGCCCACGGGAAACTTTCCTGATGAAAAGATCACGGTGATGGTAAACTTCCACAAAAAATTCTACTTTTACAAACTAACTCTCAGGTAAAAGCAGAAATGCTTGACAATCTATACTCACAATGATGCTGTGACATCTCTGCTGTTGAGTATAATCACATTAGGGTAATATTATCATTATGTACACTTTGTGGATGGTAAATACAACACTCCAATGGCATCTTGTTACAACAAAACTCTATCAAGACTCTAACAGAGCAGAGCTCTGCCTGCTTTGATTTCTGCTTCAGGTCTTACCAGACATCAGCATTGGCCACAGCATCCCCAAGTTGTCTCCTGTGCACTCCTTATGACCAGGTGCAAGGAAAGGTTGAATGAATTCAGAAGTGAATTGCAATGAGTACAAAAACCTCCTTAGAGTTATCTTATAGACATGTATCTTCATGTACTGCGAGTGATGTCTCCCTGTACGTTGATTCCCCTCCGATGCATCTCAGCATCCATAGGGAATCTCACAGCGTTTCTGTTGGCTGGAACATCTTACAGGCATCAGAGCACCCACACCTGGGAGACGATCATTTATTAGCTCCAAATAGGAAGATAAAGTTCTAATCTTCCTCAATTCAGCATGACTAGGAGGTATCAGCCTTTCCAGGAAGGTTTGCCTTCAGATGCTTTCAGTTAGATGCTTTTTTTCCCCAAGCAGGTTGTGCCAAAGGGTTTCTCAGGCTGCAGCAATTCCAGATTTCTTGTGGAAAAGTGCCATCCTGTGGCTAAGTGTGAAATCCTGACTGCATCACGATGGCCAACTCACACCAGGCAAAGCTTCCTCAGACAGAGGTAATAAAATTAGTAAATAAACATGTAAGCACAGTCATGCTCAATAAGGCCAGTTACCAGACTCCCATCCCCAGGGTGTTTCAGCAGTAAATCTGCATTATAACAGACTCTTGCATCTTCCTTAAAAAGCATCAAACCAAAATTAACCACAACCTTGCCGGATGCAGGGTTTCCATCTCAGACCAGAGCTGCTGCTGACAAACCCTTTACCATACTATGGGTATTGGAGATTAAAATGTTTACTCATAGAACATCAGAATTTAATTGCTTAGAACTTAGACTGAATGGATAGCTTGACATAAGTGAGCTTTGTTCTTAGCCTAAGTGAACTCTGTCTCATAGCATGAATGACTAAGTAGGAGTCAAAATAGAGAAGTATTGTATATCCTGCAACTCAAGATAAGAGGAACCAAACCTATGTTTCAGGAAAGAAAGACCTTAAAAAAACCCCAGCAAAACAAAACCTTGGTACAGATAAGCCAGGAGGATGAGCTTAAGTTGAATATTTACTGAGCTATACAAGAGCAAGCCCCAGGGCTGTGTCAAGTCAAAAGATTAAGAAGTGACATCAGCTGCAAACTGTAAAGATGAGAAAAGAAGAAGAGTGCCTGGAAAGAGGAAGGAAAACTAAATAAGAAACAGGAAGACCCCAGCTCCTGAAATGCTACTGGACCAGCTGTTGCATGGACAGCACATGAAGAACGTGTTGGGGGCAGGGAGCTGATCCAAGGTTGTAAAGCTATAAATGCCCAGGGATTTCATTGTTCAGGGTGTGCACCCAGCCCGGGCTGAAAATAAACTGCCTCTGTGGCAGGATCTAGGGTGCAGACTTTTCTTTAACAGTAGGCAGCAGCATCCGACTAGGGGCTCTTCCCCAAGAGAGGGATGGGGAGACTTCCAATATGCAAAGCCAAACACCTGGGCATGGTTTTGCCTTCCCCACTCAAGCCAGTTTAGAAACTCTTCCTCCCTGGACACTGAGCACAGCTCACAAAATATTATACATTGTCTTCAGAAGAGTCAGACTGTTTTCATCCTGAATCACTAAATTTTAGACATCAATACTTCAAAAATACCTTTCATAAAACAAGATGTCTCAACACTGCTGCAAAGTATTGAGCCTATCTCTACAGGATTTCCATCTGAAAGAAGATCAGGAGGATGTTGTATTTTAATCTGACTTCCATGTTTATTTAAACAGTGAACCTACCCCTGCTTGGAACATTTCCACAAGTAAAACACACTGAACTGCCCTGATAATAAAAAGTGCAGATGCACCAAGGGTTCAGTAAAGTGTCCATCAGAGCCTGGCAGGACTTGCTAAAACACTGAATTTCCAGCAGCGCTCTACAGGAGAGAGGGGCAGAACCCAGCATATGTGACCCAGCGGGTGAAGGTTAGCTGGGACGACACAGGAGGAGCAGGATTGAATTGTGGAAGCAGGAGGGGGTCTGTGCAGGGCTCTGCAGCTCAGGAAGGGAGGCTGAGCCTGGAGTACCAGCACCAGACACGGGGAAAGAGTAGAGCTGCTCCCACCATCCCTGTGTCTCATGCCTTGACAGGGGAGCCGCTACAACTGTGAATGGAGTACCCATGGGTTGTTACTGCTCCTGCAGATGATGCCAAAGGGGCAATTTGGAACCCTGAGGACGTGCCTACATTCATCCCTTGCCAGTGCAAGGATGAGGCCCCCTCCAAGGCATCAATCAGAGCAGGGATTCTCCTGCCCAGGTCAGCTAGGGAAGGGCAGAAGGAGAAGCCATCCCTGCATTTAAGAAAAAACTGCACCTTAGTGTGAATCAGAGCAGATGACGTGGCTTTTCAAACCACTGTGGTAAAACAGAAAACCCAGGAAATATCTTGAACCTTCATCCAAAGCATTATTCTCAGGTCTTCCTCTTGTCTGGTTTCAATAAAGATGCAGAAAAGCATTTACGAGTTAGAGTAACACCATTTACAAAAGACATTTATAACTAATGCACACAAAAGTTAGCAGCTTCACACAGTCCATATAGCAGAGAAAAAGCAGCTACCCTGCATCATTTGCTACGTCGGGTGGAGGGCTATAAATAAACTAAGATACAATAATGACTAATGTATTTCTCTCGATTTTACTGCTTCTAAGCTTTGCAAAACTCTTTTTCTGTCCTGCCCAGCTGAGGAAGAAGTTGTTGGGCAGTCAGCTTAACATCCTGCCAGCTGGCAGCAGGAGCACACTCAGCTCAGCACTCACATGTCCTCAGCTCTGCAAGTAACAACGCATTCATCCCAACAATACCTTAAGGGTTGGTCACTTGTGTTTTCACAAAGTGAAGAGATGAGCCTCAACTGACTCGTCAGTGAAGTTTGATTTATCCTAAGTTCAGCTGCATGAGAACAAAAGATTTTAACCACACAGGGCCAAATACGTTTGGAGTCTAGCAGAACAAAAATCAAACTCCTGGAGATCAGAAAAGCAAGCCAAGTTCAGGCACACAGTCTGCAAGTTTTTAGCTTTCCTTACAATCCTCTGTGCACAAACACCACCAGTCCGGGTACCCCAGCAGTCACCAGGACGATTTCCTTTATGCTGCTTCATAACATCGATCCTGTCAGACCCTCCATCACACAACAAGCACAGTGACTTAGTGGCACATTTAATGATCAAGAAACACCAAAATAGAATTTTTCCACCTCGCTTTTCTATACATGTGCTTTGGATGCTTCCAACTCAGTTGCCGACCACATCCCACGGTTGCTGCTCTGCCCCAGCTGCACCCAGCTCAGTGCTGGCAGGAGAAGGGTTACAGCTGTGCACCACATCCATCCCTGGCCAGGTTATCTATCTGCACTTCATCAAAAAACATGGAGAGATTAGGTAAAGTATTTTGTGTGTTCTTGGCATGTTAATTACCAACACAATAAGATTTCAAAATCAAGAGAGAAAAAAAGAAAAAAGTTGTATGTGTACACATGTACAAATTAAAATTACCTTTATGTAATCTCTCCAATTATAAGTCTTATGAGAAGAAAAATATCATTTAATTCTAACCTTTTTTTTTTCTTTTGCAATTAACCTTTAGGACCCTCTAACCTAACCCAGAACAACAGTGGGAGGTACAAGTTTAAGAAGAGCAGAAGGGTTTTCTGAAATTTTCACTCACACTCTACTCATCTTGCTCTATGTGATCCCTGGGATGACTTCCTCACAGGCTGCTCAACCCTTCTGCCACCTCAACAGCAGCTCACATGCAGATCCAGTGTTACAGGTGCAGAATACCAATATGAACCATTCCCAGCACACAAGACTAATTGAGTATTGTATGTGGTGTGTTTAAGTATTGATGACTTTGTGGTTCAGTCCAAGTCATTAACAGGAGCTGCCCATAGATTTTTAGTTGCCCTGCACACCAGAAGTCAGCCATGGCTGTCTACCTTCTCTGAAATGATCTTTACTGTATAGAAAATAGAAAACACAGTGCAAGAAACTCCCACATTTCATTCATTGAGAAGCTTGACATCATTTTAAAACACAGCCACAAGGAGTGTTGTGTAAGGGTACAGGTACTTTCCTTTCTCTTCTACACAAATAAGTGATAGAATTTTATTGCAACTCTCTTGGAGCTGCAGGAAAATTAACCTGTATTGGAATATTTTTACTGTCAGGGTGGTGAGGCACTGGCACAGGTTGCCCAGAGAAGTGGTGGTTGCCCTCCCCCTTGAAGTGCCCAAGGCCAGCAGCTTGGCCTCCTGGGAGGTGTCCCTGCCCATGGCAGGGGGGTTGGAACTGGATGACCTTTAAGGTCCCTTCCAGCCCAAACCATTCTATGATTTTAAGGAACAACCAAGTATAATGAAAGACTAAGCTCCTACATGCCCGATTTTGTAATTAACGTGCAGATAGCAAAATAAAATTGTACTCATTTCACCTGAGCAAGTCAGAAAACATATGGGCTGCTTATCAGCCCTTTGGGCACAAATGCCCACCTCTTCAGAGAGCTGCCATCCATCAGTGAGACAACACGGAGACAACAAAGCTTCTCTTTGGAGCACGAGGTTTCTAGTTCTGTACACAGGATCAAGAGTGTGGTGGGGAAGGTGCCTGAAAACACACCGTCCTGGGTTGCTTCAGCTATTTTTGTTCAGTTTTGACAGTAAGGATCCCCCAGGCTGAAAAAATCCTCCTGGTCTTACTCCTGAACATACAGGACTCTGGACGAAAATTCCGGTAGTACCTGGGCTTCACCCATTGAATACAGCTGGGATATAAAACTCGTCTTACACTCGGCAGCAACTCCTGCTCTCAGCCTGACAGCTTTCACACTCAAATGTCAACTCTTCCTCCCATTAAAGGGCTCACATATGAGCTGCCTCGTTTTTCTTGGCAGACAAGCTATTTGCTAACCCAGTTATGATTGAGCCAGATACACAGTCCAGCTCCAGGGGGCTCCCCACCACCAGGCAGGGCGTATTTCTGTAAAATACTGAGCAAACAGACCTGCCTGAAGCTGTGAGTCTGCTGGACACCATCCCCTCATACGCAGCCTGCTTTTTGCTGTGCCCTCCTCCCCTCTCCTGCAAGAGTTCAGCTGCTAAAAATACAGGATGCCCTCTGTGTTAGCCCCACAGCCAAGAACAGCCAAAATCTGAAATCTGGATGCCACCACTCTCTAATACAGTCAGCTGTTGGCACCCAAGCACCCAACCCCAGGGCAACTCAATAATTTACAGCCTGCAGAGGAACTGTAGAAAACCCGATTTGCTTCAAGAATCTCATTTCAGTGCCTCTCACAGCCCGCCCACATTGTCCATGATGACACTCAGCTCCCGCACTCCAGCTCCCAGATCTTGGACTCCTTACACATCGACTCAATTCTGCTGGTGCCTTTTCACCAACCACCCCAGCTCCTTCCAGGTGCAGCAGCAAAGGCCTGAATGTAACACTGAAAAGAACTGGGGGCAAACCTGTCCAATCCAGGTTCCTAAAGATCCATAAACCAGGGCTGTGATTATCTCCAGGACTAGCTGCACCGCAGCTCCCAGCTGATATGCACTAGGTCTGCCCTTCAGCTATCTCCATAGCTACACTTTCTGTGTGTCTTTGCACATAATCCTGGAGACAGACAGACAGTTGCGTGTGACAGGAACCAGCATCACCCCTCCTCTTTGCATCTCCTCACTACACTATGTCTCTAAGCATCAGGAATTTGAGATTTTCAAGTGAATCTTCAAGACTCTGCTTTCTAGAGAGAAAAACACACAACTATGTTTTATCTTCAGGCCATCACAGTGTATCAGGAAATCCAGTCACCAGAGCACGACACAGTAGCAGAACCAGGGGACTGCTGGAAAAGCACAGGTTAAGTTAACTTCTTTATTTTACACATATTTGCCTGTTGGTCTTTCTTACCACATGAATCTCTCAGTAACTATAACTCGAAAAGTCGCTATTTGAAAAACTCTCCAAAATTGTATCGAGAGGGAGATTTTGATAATACAGCTTTGGAACATCATTATTCAACATTTTCTTGTTTGCACCACGGTTCTATTTGATTCCAGCATGAGAAGTTTTATAAAGCTCACTGTAAATACTTCCCCAAATTTATCCTTCTTTTGGAATCTCATTTATCATGCTTCGAAGCAACCAGAAACTCTGGCAACTGATAAATCTGAAGGATCTTTACAATTCAAAAGAAACTAAGACGTCTCCCTCTTGTGGTCTTCTGTATAAACAACCTTAACTACATTCATAAGTTCAGAACTGTTAGAGTTTTCTTTCATCAAATATTAACAGAAATTTTAATTCCATTCAATATACAAAGTGCTCTTCCTAGAAAGAATGAGAAAGAGATTGTTTTCACTTTATTTTTATCTACATGGTATTTTCTTGCAGAAAAACCACAAATCTGAAACGCAGCGCTGTCTCCCATACACCACCAGTTGAAAGAAAGTGGGAGGGGGAAAAAAGTTACAGAACAAAGTAGATGAACAAACCTAACAATGTAGATGTTAGGTTTATATAGGTAAGTGCTATCTAGATGAACATATAAACTGCAGTTCTAAAATGCTCACACTTCAGTTTACACAATGCACATAATGATCTCTACCTTATAGACCATCTTACTCTTCAGAAACTATGGCAGATATGTAGGAACCCATGCTCACAACTTCCCACGTAATGAGATTAACAAGTCTGACACAAACATAAAAAGAAATTTTGTGCCTTTATTGGAATGGTGTTAGGCTTAAAATACACCAATTTTGATAACCTCATTATTTGGTTTTAATTAGAAATGACACTACAGAACTGCAATACTGGTCCAACAGTCTTGTCTTTACTTCTTTTTTTGTTGTTTTTTTTTAAAGCAAGAGATAGTATGAAAATGCACCAAGTAATCAGAAAGCACTAGCAGGCATCGGTTAATCCAAGATACTAGCTTCTTAGTTCCAAAAGCACTCGCATTGTATGGAACCCAGGATTTAGACTGGTCATGATTTGCAAGAACTAGTTGCGTGAGTCATGACTTTTTAATTTACTTTCAAGTTGGTCACTGGCAAATTTTTTTTTCCTCAAATATTACAGTTTCTTTAATTCATAATTTTCCTCAAAGTATAAAAAAGTATGAAATATAAACAAGCTCCTGCATTGCACCCATGAAAGAGTACAACGGAAGCATTAGATAGCTGACTATCTACACACTGTCAAATCCCATCAAATCTTGGATAATTCATTAATATATAAAATATCAGGGCACAGAAAGAACTAAAATCCACTTTTTTGTTTTGTTACGCACAGGTTCAAATAATCAATCTAAAGAAAAAACGTGATCATTTTGGCTTTCCACTACATCCGCATGTTGAGACACTTATTAAAATAATCCTGCTTAATTGTGTTTGGTCTTTTTCTTATTGTCAAGTCATGTTTGTTATCTTAATACCAGCCATCGGACAAACAAGTAATCAGAAAGACTCCTCCTCCTCCCCACTCCCTGTCCCTGACCCCTCCAAGGTCAGCTTTAAGACATGACTCCAAACACAGGGTTGTGACGACAGATGCTAGGACCAATCTCTTCATAATCTTTTTTGGTATGGCACACTTGGTAGAATTCAGGCTGTAAAGGGAAGGACAAGAGAAAAAAAAAAATCAGTCAATATTACGTATACCTATTTTTACCTTGTATTAGCATTCATGTAGTAAAGGGGAAAAAATGAAGTACAGAAAATTTTGAAGTCTTGAAATTTGGAATTAATACTACATCAAGCACGGCTACACACCAATGCAAACAATGTATATTACCACAAAACTAAAGTGCACTATTTAACAACTCACACAAGAGCTGTAATTTAGCTTTCATTTGCTCTTTAAACCTTTAAAGTCTAATGCACAAACTTCAAAGCGCACAGGGAGGATATACTTGCTACTTGAGGTCTATTAGAAATCCTCCAACTGCATTTAATACAAAGTGAAGGAGATAGCAGAACTCCAAAAGTATAGCCAGAATGACTAAAACATGCTCTTCTTTAATGATAACTTACTGTGGAAGCCAGCATTGACCCTCCAAACCAAACAGCATATCTTTGCATATGGTGGGTAATAACTTGTACATCAATGGGCTTAGGCTAGAAAAGAAAATAAAAGGAATATATTAAGTCACTTTTGCTCATAAAAATTAGATCTTTTTATGAAGGACTATTTTCCAAGTTTACTTTGCACAAATTAATATCTTCTTAAATGCTGGGTATATAAATTTAAAATTATAGCATGCGATTTTCTGTCATACAACCCAGACTAAGAAATAGCTCTTCCTTTTAAATCTTCAGTTACCTACTTATCAGACACTAAGAAATACTTCAGCTCTTGGGAGAAAATTGATGTGAACGCCAATAGAGTGTTTCTCTCCAATTATCTGTTCTATTTTCTGCTGAATTCCTTGAGGGTCTGTTTCTCTTACAACTCCATAGATCAGATCCACACTACTTACCTCTTTGAGAAGAGCACTTCAGAAAGTTAGTTTTTAAGTTTCATGTCATTATTTTAACAAAGCGTGAGCTGCAGATTGACTGAAAGTTTATCGAGGACCAATACTGTCAAACACACTTTTCAAAACTATAACACTCATTTCCAATTAGACCATTTCCTTCCATATCCACACCAACCTTCACTCCTTACTTGTGCTTTTGAAAAATGACAGTGTACGTTACAGTTTGAGAAACTAATTTGTTGGTTCCAGTACCACCTGCTGAAATCTGAACAATTTGAAGCAATATTTAAGAATAATTCATAACAGATTAGAGAAATCCTAGTCAGTGACTACCTGCAATGCCCAGTACTCTGAAGAAGGAAGAATCACATCAGATTTCTGTATACATATCCTGCTTCCCTACTAAGTGGCAAAAATCTAGTAAGGAGAATGAAGAACAACTACATTACTTAAATGGAAGAACTGCATATAACCGAAATTTCAGAGTTGTCCAGAAGGCGTATTATGAAGCTAGACGGGGTTTTAAGGACTGTTTGAATTCATCTAGCCATATTACTACTAAAAAAATAAATGAGGAAAATCACTTCAATCTTGCCTTAAAAGGAAAGAACACAAAACAATTTTTATCCCTGCTGATATCTTTTACGTATCCAGAGTCAACAGAAGAAATGCAAAAGTTAGATCATAAGTCAAAAGTAGAAAGAACATAAATTAAGGACCATGCAGTTTAGCAAACACTTGCAGTCATTTCACAGAACCATAGAATAATTTAGGTTTGAAGGGACCTCCGAACATTTCTAGTTCAGCTTCTTGCCCAAAGCACAGTCAGCTACGAGGTCAGAGGAACTTATTCAGTTTTATTGAGCTGAATCTCAAAACCTCCAAGGATGGAGACTGCACAACCTGTCTGATCAGCCTGTTCCAATGTCTGATTATCCCCATGATGAAAAAGCTTTTCCTTTTATGCAAGCTGAACCTCTTTTGTGTCAATTTATATCTGTCGGCGTTTCATGCACCCACTACTCAGCATTGTCAAGGGCCTGGTCCCACTTTCTGGATCACCCTCCCTTATAGGCCATGGGGCTGCTATTAGGACTCCCAAAGCTTTCTCTCTTCTCTAAACAAACCAGTTCCCTTAGCCTGTCTTCAAAGGACAGGTGCTCCAGTCCTCCAACTATCCTGGCAGCTCCACAGTGAGCCTGCTCCATCTCTCATTATCTTTAAGTTCAAAAGGCTGAAGAGGATGATTTGCAACTAATCAATAAGCATAAATTACCAAAAAAAAAAAAAAAGCTGGAGAGTGACCAGCTGGTTTTACATAACAGGTAAGCCCCCTCCTTTCATTAGGTGAGACTAATTCAGTTCAATAATAACAGGCAGGCAGCACAAGCGCATACCTGGAGAAACAGTACCACAGCTTCCAACAACAAAAGGATTATATAAATATTTTCCAATAGCAATCTACAATCTCACCAATATAAGAATCTCTGAATAGCTTCTATACAAACTTTAAATGAAAAGACAATTCAACAAATAAGAACATCATTGCAGTATGTTATTTTCCCATTTTCCAGGTAATAAAGAAAGATGCTTGTTAAATAAAATAGCTGCAAGAACTAACCTTCAGTCTGCCACCGCTAAGTTCTTCACTAAGTTTCAGTCTGGCATCAACAGTCCTTTTCAAGTCTCGCTGTAAACGGCGACCAAAGTCCCTGAACATGGTTGAGCCTCCAGAGAGGACAATATTCTGTTTTGAGCAACAAAAATTATTAACTCCTTCTAAAAATTCCAAATATTGGTTTAAAATTACAGTTAACAGGTATGCTTTTGCTTTAAGCTTTAAATTACCTAACACTTAAACATTACAGAATATGAATCCACAAAGAGGTTGTCACGTTAAAATCGGCTGTGCTTTAAAATCCACTTATATCTTAGAACATATCACTCCTTTTATTCATAATTGGAACATATCACTCTATCCATAATTATGTTTCGCTAATTTCTTTCTTTTAAATAGAGTTTGAACAATGAGACATCACATTCTGAAAAAGTGTAAGTTAACAATAAAGCCTTCTGCACCTGGGACTCGTTTCCAGAAACATGGTTAACGTTTTAATAGAGTTTCAGACAACTAGTTCTATATAAAACACAATCCTTCTAAAAACAAGTATTAAAAAAATTTGTTATGGCTACTGACCTTATACAGAGGACGTCTAACATCAATGGGACAATTCTGAATAACTTCATCTACTACTTCTGAGATAGGTTGCGTGAAGTCAGGATTAGCAAACTACAATCAAGAATGAAAACAGTTGAGTCAACACACAGGACCACAAAGAAAATAGGGTAAAAACAAAAGGAAAGAAAAAGAACAACCTTATACTAGAAAAGCAGTGAAACCTAATAATGGAAATAGTTGTGTTAGCTATTTTTGCTGCTATTTGCAAAAGGTCTGAAAGAATAAATCAAAAGCATCTGTTTTGCCAGCCATTCTCTTAGTTTTTGTTAGCCATAACAGGTCAAAGAACACATGCCCTTCTCAGTTGCTGAGCACCAAAGCAAAACAGCATAACATGAAAAAAAGCTGCAACAGGAGAATGTAGAAAAGGATTCAGGAGTTGGTAGGGAAAGGCTTTATTCCCATTTAATTTTGCCCAATACTGGAAGATAGACTAAGGGTATAAAGGCAAGAACACCGAATTATTTGGAAAACTGACTTTTCAAGAGACAAGTAGAAAGCAGGGTATGATATGGTGAGACCTGGGAAAACTGCATGAATAAAATATGGTTTTACTATTTGTTTAGATATCAAACTGAAATCGAATATAGACTGCTAGCAATCAAGAATCAAAGCCACACTGACTATACAACAATAGCTGATATCTATTTACAAATGAGGAGACCTAAGTCAGATTAACCACTTCTTTAAAAATCTGCCAATATTATTTAGATGCTATCATCTAAAATGCACCTAAAACAAAAAGTGTAGGCAATTCAAATCAACTTACCTCAGGATGGAAGAAAATCTCTGGCCCCAGGAATCTCTCATAGCCCACATCAATGGTAAATTCTTTCTTTGAAATAGCATTAATTCCAGTATACTGTTTAATCCACTTTGTACCATCTGTGTCATACTTGTTAAATTCTTTTACTAAGTCAGGGCAAACATAACTAAAGCGTTCCTGAAAATTGAATAGGTACAGTTAGAAGCAGCATCTTAAATACAGCAGAGAAGACGGCTATGAACTTTAAAACTGTACTAATTTGAACCTTTAAGAATAAGAGTTTTAAATAAGTAGATACAGAACATGCCTCAGAAACAGCTGAACTGACATTTACTGTATACAGTTAGGTAATGGCTCTGCTACTACAAATCATTTCTGTGCAGTACTAAAAGCAGCATATCTTGCTGAGTTAAATTACTTTTTTTCTATTTTTCTTCAAAACTTCTAAAAGAGCGAGAAGTGAGTTCTAAAGTACATTAAAGAATTGCCATAGAAACAAGGTTTAAGTGTACTTTAAGCTGAATGTCTTTGTAGCTCTGTGCTACAAAAAAGAATGTTATCAACATGCAGACAGAATAAAAGAGTAATTACAGCTCTTCACATTACACATCCCACCAAGAAAATTTCCTACTGAATATTACAACAGTAATAAGGGAGAGGAAGAGAAAGGGAAGACTACAAGCGATGAGAGAAATTTAGGCCAAATTGAGTACAACCGAACTGTATCACCTTAAGTTTAAGGTATTTCATGTTATTATACTATTTTGACACTTTTGTATTATTTACAAATGGAGTACCATTATTGGAAGGACAATGATTTTAAGAGACTATTGTATTTTAAAAGTAGATATCAAGCTCTGATCTAAAATAACCCTAACATCTACAGTGTTCACATTACCTTCACTGCTTTAGCTGTTTCCAAGGATTGTTCAGGAGGAATTCCTACTTCTCGCTCCCTCAGCAACTGCTGAATGAAGTATGTTATATCTCGCCCAGCAATTGGAATGTGTTTGATACAGCTGCCAATGACATATCCTTCAGCCTGTAAACAAATTAATTGGGAGAAAGATATTGACAAGAACTCCTTTTAACAAGCTACACAGGGAGAGGTAAAGAAATGGAGTCTAAACTCCTACTCACTACCTGCAATTGTGAGACTGAAGCCTTTTAAGACTGGTCGATTTAATCACCAGAAATCCAATTCTCCAGTAGCCTTATTTTACTTGTTAAAGTGTTTCACTTCACATGGGTTCATAATTTTTACAAGGTTAGGAGGAACAGAAAGGTCACTAGTACATAAGGCAGACAAATAGCTATACTCACTATTCCTTGGCCTTTATTTTCTCTTCAAAATGAGGTTATGCTTACCAAAAAGGTCAAGGAACTTTGTATCATGAAATATTACTTTAGAACAAATGATGTGGCTCTGCAGTCACAGCCACTGATGTAAGATGTTACAATCCACATGAACCACAATTAATTTTCTGAAAGCAGGGAGAAAATGCATCATTTCAGCACATTAACTGAGACAGCTTAGAACATCCGACTGGCCCATTCTCATCCATTAGTCTACCCTTGTAAGTCACACTCGTCCTGAGGGCCAGTATCAGGGGCATTAAAAATGTCTGGTCTAAACGCAGAAGCTGAGAGCACTCAAGACTGGCTTTCCACCTCACCACATCTGCTACACCTAAACTGGCAAATCTAGATCTCTCACTAATATTATAATGCTTAAATCTCCCTATATACACCTTACATTCACATAAAGTGTTCTTTCTGACATAGAAAAAAATGAAGAAATAAAATATATACCTCTATTGTTAGCTTCACTACAGAGATAAACATTTCTTAATTCTTCTTTATCTATTTTATTATTGAAGTGGTATACTATCACTGTCAATTTGTTCAACGTGTTTAAATAATCCAAACATCAAGCAAATGTCATTCTACAAAGAACGCCTACTCTTACTTCAATTAAAAAAAACAAACCCACAAATCAAGAAAAGTTCAACCGTTTTAAACAGCAACTTGAACTACTAAGTACAATTAAAAAAGTGTACTTATAAAAGCTTTGAAATGTTAATTGTTCCCCACATCATTAAAAATATGCCAGCTTGGATGAACAGTCTGAACAAAGATTTATTCCACCAAGATTAATAACAATTGCTACATCATGTCATATGTTTGATCACCACCAATGCTACTATTTGGTACAACAAATAGTTTTTTAAAAATTGAGGTTATTGTGGCATGATAAAGCTTTTTATAGATTTTAATAATTTATATTTTTATAGCTTTTATTTATATATATAATTTTAAAACTGCAATCTAATTTCATTTTGAAAATAAACATGTGTCCGGTGCCTAGACACGCATTTAACTTCCCAAGGAAAGATGGGAAGAGACACATATTACAAGCCACTTGAAATAAAGAACACTATTAAAAGTTCCAATAATAAAATTTCAAATATGTAGTTTTGTAAAAGGAAATACATACCTACAGCAAATGCAGTAATTTGTCAGCTAAGAAACTGCAGCTGTAGGTGTTAATTATTTAATAAAACATTATATGATCATATTAATTTTTGCTTTTAGCAGCCTGATATATTGGAACAGATATTCAACATTAAATAAGCTTAGGGTGTGGGGTTCATGCAGGTAGGAACTCCTTTCTTCTTGCTTGTATTGTTGATGCATGTTAGCACTCTACTAAACCTTGGTCAGATGAAAAAAAATTGTAAACAATGCTATATCTGCCCTCATCTAGTTTATAGTGTTTCTGTTTTATAGCTGAACTGACTGAATCAAAGAAAAAACATTTCTAAACTTTTTGGACTGAATTCTTGTAAAGAGCATATTCACTCTTAACAGCTAAACAAACTGGAAATATCACAAAGCAATACAATGTCATTGATCACTTTGCATGGCCTTGGTAAATCATCTTCTAAGATAAGTCACTGAAAGACAATATGCCCTGACAAACTCAAGGTGCAAAAAAGCTCTTCAAGAGTCTTTGCACTACAAAAGAAACAAATAACCCCCACTCAGAACCCTGGGAATTATCTGACATTTTTGAAGATATTAGCTAAATTTCAGTCTGTGTAAGTGTAAACTTCAGAGAAGTTACAGGACAGTTCTCCAGCTGAATTGTTCTTATAGCTTTGATGTATACTTACAACAGGAATAACATGAGTGACACCATCACCACTGTCTATAACTGTGCCAGTCAGTGTTCGTTCTCCTACTTGTCTTGACGTCCAAGATGCGGCTAAGGCAAGGACAGCCTGGTAAAAGAAGAAATGCAAGAAAACAGATAAATAAAAGCACTGCATTGCAGATTTCACCTTCCACCACCCCTCCCAACAATACCCAGACTGACATCCTCAGGGTAATTTACAGCATGGAAAACAGTTTAGTAATATTACACATATGTACAAAACAGCTTATAGAAAAGAGGCAGCATAAATGTAGGGTTTGTCTCCTGATGGTTTTTTTAAGCCATGTTCAAACAAACACCTTTTTTGCTACTTCATATTGAGAGGTATTCAATTCTTGGCCTAATACCACTATGACAATATGATGTGTTGTTTGTTTATTTATAGTGCAATAGATACTACACTCTACTGCTTAGCAGCCGCTTCCAATACAGCTAACAGAGAAACAACACCTAGCTAACAGGCCAAAGAATCAATGCTTATCAAACATTTAGTGGTGAAACTCCTAACCAAAAGTATATAAAAGTATTCCAAACACCACTCCTACAGTTTTCATAGTGAAATTAGTTTTACCTCAAGGAGAAATATTGTAGATCTAACTTTCAACAGCCCTGCCCTTACCTGAACAGCAATATATAGCCCTGGAACATTGAAAGACTCAAACATGATTTCAGCAGTATATTCTCTATTTTCTGGAGTATTTAATGGAGGCTCAGTCTGTGAGGGAAAAAAACCAACAAGTTTTACTTATATTCAACTTAAGCGTTTGACTTCAAAATAAAAGAAAAGTCCTAAATTTTGAAAGATGAGTCATTCAGCAACAATATGTAAAAATAGTAATGTGCAAAGGGCGCTTTTAAAGGCAAATAGTGCAATTAAGACCATTTTGAAACTTCTCTGACAATAACAGAATATACGCAAACTGCATTGCAAAACCATGACGATTAGAGTGAAACCAGAAACACAGAAGTGCAATAAAAATGTTATCGTAATTACTGCTTAAAAATTTACATTCATGGTCCCCTTTGTGGGTTGGCTGGTGCATTAAAGCTTTAGACTTAACAGAAAGTATCAAAAACTATCAGCCTAAAAATGTCGAAGAATGTAGTTTACAACATTTAAACAGCAACAATTATTTTAAAAATTTCTCAGTGATTCATTAAAGAGAAAAGCTGGTTTTCTTCAGAAGGCAATCACTATGTAAAACAAGTTGATATGATGAGCTGTAGCAATGTACTCAAGGAGAAGCTAGCAACAACACAATGCTCTAATAGTATAATATAATTTTCATTAAAATACTAAAAATACTTTATATTAAGACCCTCCTCTGAAAGAGTATTTGGATACTGCTACAGAATATTTGAGAAAAAAATATTCTTCCATTGCATCAACTAAATAATACGAGGGTAAACAGAGAAGGGAGTCTGACTCTTCATAAAGGTGACAGGACAAAATGCCACGGAAACAAAATGCAACATGGGAAATCCTACAGAGGAGATATTAAGAGGTAAAAAGGTAACGTGAGGGTGGTCAAATATTGGAAAAGGAGGTCAAGAGTTGTTATAGCATTTTGATCCCTAGAGATTTTCAAAACCTTTGCTGTTTGCTGCCTTGAGCACCCAGATCTGATTATAACTGCTTTGGGCAGACAGTTGAATTAGACGTTTTTTAACAAGTATGGCCAACACCTCTGATTCCAAACTTCTATTCCAAAATGCTTTAAAAGTCACACTAAAACAAACTGCCTACTTCAAAGGCCTTAGGTAAAAATACTATGGAATAGCAGATGCTTCAGAGTAACATTGACCTTAATTCAGATGTAATCAGCCCGAAAGTGATAACCAAGCCTTCCGATTTCACAAAAAATATTCTCTATGTAGACACACCGTCCAGGTGGCAGCATTGTAGAAGCAAAGTAACTGCAATTACATCAAATCCAAACACATAGGTACCTTTTCTGCCTCTAAAATGTAAATGTGATTATTGAATTCAGTGGATAAGTAACAGAAAAAAGGGATGAAGGAGATGCAATTTGGAGGGAAATGAGAAGAGAACAAGATAAGCATACTCATATTTAAGAATTATTACATAAATCAGCACAAAAATTCTTGCCAGCCATATGCAATGTCACAAGTAGGACATAATTTTACCTACCAAAAGAAAATAATGGTCCTCAGGTTCTGCCCTTAGATACTTAAAAATTACTTGCTCCATAAACCTCTCCATCAAGTCCCAGTCTTCAACTATACCATGGCGGATGGGCCACTGTTGCACAAGAATAACAAAATATAATTGGAAACAAAAGAAGAAGAAAATAGAAGAAAAAACAGCTTTGTTTTCAATTGTAGTAAAAGCAAACAATCGACACATGCAAGAAATCTTGCATTAGGTTTTTCCTATCTTGATCTGACACCAATTTGAAATTTGGATTCCAATGCTGCATAGCAGAGACAATGCTTTGCACTTTTTTCAGTACAAAAGAATGGTGGCTCTAGGATAAAACCAAAAGCTTTCCCCCTAGCCCAGCATCCTGACTCTGACATTGCTGATAGAAGATGACAAGGAACATGAAAGAATGTGTTATGTCCACTTAACACTCTCCCAGCCTCCCTTCACTTCAAAGGAAACAAATATTCCTATATTTTTTCCAAATTCCCACAGACTCCTGAAGGCCAACAGAACTAATACCAAACCTTATTTTCCACTAAAACTGAGTTAAGAAGAAAATAAGATTAAAATTAACCAAAAAGCATGACATTTACTATATGGCTGATGCTTTCTAAAGAGTATTTGAAAATTATTTTAAAAATTTCTCTTAATACCTTGGTTGCATAAGTTGGTTTTTCTATTGCTTCATCACCAATAAAGAAGTCTAAATCATCAACACCTTTCAAAACCCTCCTTTGTGCTTGATCGACCACTTTTGCGGATTCTTTGATAGCAATACCTTTAACAGAGAACACAAACAATATTGTAGATCACATATCCTGCACCAAAAAAAAAAAGAACCCAAATATTCAAGAACAGAAACTGACCGCAATTGCATTCAACCCTTGTTCCAGGTACAAGCACAGAAAAGCTAACTCAAACAGATAATTTCAATTCTAACCACGAGTAAACACAATTAGGATTTATAAAGGAATACAATACAGATCTAAATACAGATTTCATTTTAGACACTGAACATGCAATCAGAGAGAGAGAAAATATAAAAGGAACCACCAGTGGTTTCCCTACAGATCTCATTTTATTGAACAAGTGAGCTAATCTTCTGCACACTCCTCTAACAATAATAAAAAAAAGGAATGCAGCTGCAGAATTTGTATAAAGAGCAAGAAAGAAAATATGTTGCCATTATATAAAAGGAAGTTTCAATTCATTTCACCAAACTGATTTCTGGACACATTATGAAAATGTGATATGGCACACAAAAACGACTGAGTAGCAACTAAATAAGAAAATAACATGTACAAAAGAAGGCAGGAGGGAAGTAGCAAGAAAATGTAAGGCATACAGAAAAAGAAAACTGGACAGAAATAAAAGCAGTGTCTTTAAAAGGCAGAAATTGGTACAGCCACATGAAGCACCTTTAGATGAAGATTGTCACAAAGTCTATGTTTTATTTCTTCCTTTAAATCCTACTCTTACCATTAAGAATACGATTCAGAATTTCATTTAAGAAAGACTACAAACCTCTCCTTCACTTCAAGGAGTAACTGCCAAAAGTTAACAGCTTGGATCTTGGCAATTTCTTCCTTCCAGAATAATTACTCATCATAAATACAGAAAAGAAGATTTTATCAGAAAAATACTGGCTAAGGCTAAACACGGGATCCTGGAAAGACAGACCAGTGATTAGATATCACAGGAACACAGATGTTCCCTTTCCTCATCTTTTGCATCAGCCCCCAGGCTACCAGGGCGGCAGTGCCAGCAACACCAGATCTATTTTTTCAAGTCTTACTAATTGCCTTGAAACACTATCTTTTACATAAATGAGAAAACTCACACATGTAAGAAGCATTAATACCAGCCTCAATTATCTAAAGATTGTGATCCAAAAAAAGCTCAGAGGCAGAATTACTTTTCTAATTCTCACCTTCCGTAAGAAGCTCTGTTTGCTCACGGCTAAGATAAAAGAAGCTGCCTCAACCCACACTGGACACAAGACAGCACAGCTACAGAATCTGGAAATCAGTAGTGTGGTAGGGCAAAGCACCATTAGGTCGCTGTTCCTCACCATCCTTCTCCCTTCTCGTCCCACAAACAGCAACAAAAGCAGAGGTGTACAGCCACAGAGGCCAAAAAGTCAAATGTTGCAAAAGACTGAACTTGATAAACCAGAAGACACTATTTTGAGCTCTTCAGGAAAGCTGAATCATACTGTAACTTCTATAGCAGCTTACAGGAGAGCAGAGAGGAAGCAAAAGGCTGGAGGAAGCCAAAAGGCATGGGGGGTAGATAGGAAGCAGAAGCTAAAATCACGGAGGAGGAGATGTCACAAGACTAACGTTTGCTGCAACTGAAAAGAAGAATCTTGCCAAATATTTTTCAAGCCATCATTACAGAGCTCATACATTTGGGAAAATTCCTTCTGTCCAGATGTGTGTCATCTTCAAGAAGTTTCAAGTAAGATGCTATCACCTGCCACAGGTTTACAGAAATTTTCAAGTCAAAGTGGTTTCACCCCGTTACGAGCCTAGCATAAGACAGCAGCTCTCAATATTCTGCTGACCTTAAGGCTAGCCTCTGAAGTCCTGGGTTTTAAAGTCAGAAATGGGAAGGAAACGACCTGAATCAAGAATTGTATCTTGAAAACACAAACAGGAAGATAAACCTTGCTGAAACTAGAGCTAAGCTACCGTGGTTTCTGAGGATGGGCAGCACTTCGGCAGTATCTTAAATGTTGCCTTTAGTTTGCTTAGAACAGGAATTACGAGCTTTTAGAAAAAGGGGACATATTAGCATAAAATCAATTTTAATGCTTAACTTCTACTCAAGACATCTTTTTCTTTCAAAGATAAATAAAAGGCCGTCTAACATGAACCATCACAGAAAAACTGAAACAGATGACAAATCAAGAACTACCGAGCAATGAAAAGAAGCTGACTCTTATTTTAACATACTAGAGTGAAAAAGGATTAAGTGAATAAAACCCAAGCAAAATTAATGATTTGCCAAGATCTAAAAAGCAGGCAGGGACAAAAGCAGTAAACCCATGTCTCTACAAAAAAACTGGCCCAATATATTCTCATTTACTTCACTCCAAACATTTGTCATCTCTACAGAAGCACATTCAGAATTAAATCAAGAACACAACATAAAAGTGGGAGATAAAAATTTGTTAAGAGCAGGAATGAATGAGATAAGCAACAAGTGAACAAGGCAGAAGGAATGCTGCTCAAACCTGTTTAACAGCAAACGTTTTTATAGGGAATCAAACTGATAACATGCAGCCACCACTGCTGGAAGACAAAGAAGAAACCAAACCATTTTTTGATTGGAGATTAATATTAAGGAAATCAAAGGCAGCAAAGTGCTTTGAAAAGATCCACAGTTTTCTGCAACATTTAACTTTGAAACCAGGTACTGCTACACTCTATTCTCATCTCTCTCATGTGGACTACACCAGTGCTATTTTATTTCATTTGAGGTAGAGGATTAACTCATATAGTTAGTGTAATTACCTAACTCAGATTGCAGTACAAATGGGAAAAAATTACTTTTTCGTTAAGAGAACTGCAGTCAAGAGCCATTTCAGCTGCAGGAGCACCTAGACTAGAATGTTTTTTTTCTTTTTAAATACAACACACTATATCAAAAAGCTGTTCAAAAACTCTCATTTCCTCCCATTCTCTTACAATTTAAGAGCATCCCTGTTGTGTAAATTTCCCTACTTAAATGACCTGTCAGGTCACCGCATTCCCAGAATTTGCTTGTCATGATATCTCTTCTCCTTTTCTTGAACAAGAAAGTGATTTTAAAATTAAGTAAACCAAAGCTGAAAAAGTAGAAAAAGTATGTAAGTCTTACTTATTTGAAATTACACAAAATAACCATTTGCCCACTTTTAATGTAAAGACTGACATGAACTTTAAAGAGCAAAGTAAGGTTTTTTCCAATGGTTCAGTAACTCTAAATCTACCATTAAAACTAGATTTTGTGTGAAAAACAAAAGTGTAGAATGTATTTTACATGCCACCGAGAAAAAACAAATGCAATTCATTTGGAAACCCAGACAAATTAAGAACTGCATATCAGAGGTCAATACGGAAGAGACTGAAAATATTCTCTCATTAGAATGAAAACAGGAGAATGCATTAAGTGAATTGACTTTAACTTTCTATGAAAACTGCCTTTTGAAGCACATTTTCTAGAAAAAGCAACATAGAGCCTGAACTACGACTATTTTGTAGTGACTGTGCTTAAGTATTATTAGTTCTAGCCCTCTTCCTGTTGCATTTAAAAGGAACACTGGTATTCCTTTTCATCGGGATGTAATATGCGATTACTTTGGCACAGATGAACAATGACAAAACACCAAGTGGTGTAGGAGGTCAAAAGGTGAAGCATTTCTGAAGGAAGCTGATTGGGTACCAGTCTAGAGTGGAGCCATATCACTTCAAGTGGGAGAAAGCATTCAGAAGACAGGGAATGAATAAATAAGCAATTTTATAGAGGAATAAAAAATTAAATGGTTTCTTGTTCTCTTTGCAAAAACATAATAAATAAATAACACAGTTGTAATACTGAAAAATACCTGGGAAGCACAACACTTTAAACCTTTAAGATACTAAAACATTCAATTTTTAATTCATAATCAACTAGAGTTCTACCTGATAAATCACTAATAAGGGAAGAACCTTCTAAAAATAAATATAGCCATGCTACTGTATTTTAATATTGTTTCAATTTCCAAAAGAATTCACTTCACTTGCTAGAGAGTGTACAAAGAAGGGCAGCAAAGCTGGTGAGGGGTCTGGAGTGTAAGTTTTATAGGGAGTGGCTGAGGGAACTTGGGCTCTTTAGCCTTGAGAAAAGAAGGCTAAGGGGAGACTTTATTGATCTCTACTACCATCTGAAAGGAGGCTGTAGCCAGACAGGTGCTGGTCTCTTCTCCTAAATAAAATGTAAGAGGAAATGGCCTCAAGTTGCATCAGGGGAGGTTTAGACTGGATATTAGGAAATATTATTTCACCAAAAGGGTTGTCAACCATTGTAAAATGCTGCCCAGGTTAAGTGGTGGAGGTACTTAAAAGATGTGCAGATGTGGTGCCTAGGGACATGGTTTAGTGGTGGAGTCGGCAGTGTCAGGTTTAATGATTGGACTTCATGATCTTCAAGGTCTTTTCCAACCTGAACAATTCTGTGATGTTGTGAAGTGTTAGTATACTATTTTAATGAATGTATATTTACAAACTGAGTATCTATAGCAAAACAGAACAGAGTCATGCTATCCCTCTGTGTCATCACTCTGAGGTCTTTCAAGTCACTCATTTTTTAACCTTTTTTAACATATCATGTTATAGAAAGTGTAACTTCAGCATTCATACACAAGTAACAAATACTTACATGAAGGAATAATGAACTGGGGTTCAGTATTACCAGCATATCCGAGCTTTGTATACCTATTGAGGCAAAAAAGGTTAGGTTTTAATACTTAATACCACAAACACCAAAGATATTTCCCTTTTTTAATGAATATACCTCTCTTCCCCTATCAAAAACACCTACTGAGTTTCCTTTAAAACAAACAAAAAAGGGAAAAAATCCCAAAGAACTTCTCTTTTTTAAAAGGTAAAACAATGCTCCCTACCACAAATGGAACATCATTACTAACTTCTACTCTAGTAAAATTTTCCTACACAACACAAAGTATGTGATTCAATTTCTCAATGCTTAGTAGCATAATTTAGAGTCAGAGTAGTTCTCCCCTGGTTAGCAGTTAGCATTTCTATTCAAATACCTCCACATAATACGTGTTAGTGGTAGAACTGTTTGTAACAGCTTACTATAGGGGAAAAAAATTCTTTTTCCCACAGACTGCCAGCTGGCCATGTGGCATCATTACTTCACAAGCATTTCCCAATGCAATTTCGTAGGTGGCAAGTACTGAGAGCCCATAATGAGTGGTAGCGAAAGAAATTCCACTTTCAAATGGAAAACAGTTTTGAAAATGTGTTTAATAAGACTAAAGAAAGCAACCTGAAAAGAACTACACGCCTTCACCCACCCAGTTTTTAGAGTGTGCTATGTACATCATTTTAATTGTCATGATGTAAGAAAACTGAAAACATTACCAATGTATTCACAAAAAATAATGACAAAACTCATGGAATCAAAACTATCCAGCTGCTAGAAACGTTACAGAAGTTAACAACATTCTAAAACATGCACACCAAAATGCATTCTACATTCAAGAGTTACAGCCTGCATGCAAGTTCTTAAACAGAGACAGGACAAAGTTCTTGTTTTCTTTGTACAGACAGCTGTACCAACTAAATTAGCACCATCAGCAAAAGCATGAAACACTGTAGTAGCACCCCTACAATTTTCAGCACTGGGATACAAAGGCAGTACAAGGCAGTACTAACTTTAACAATCCATAAATTTAAGTCATTAACACAGCAAAATGCTTAGCAACGCATAAAGCAAGAGGTTGGGTTTCACAGGCTAGAAGAGGAGCACTGCTGCAGTAGGTTTTGCTGTGGTGCTACTGATGCAGTGGTTCACAGTTTGCTCACATATCCACTAATGCCTACACAATTTCTATTGCTAACATGAATTGTGCGCATTAGTGCTGGGCCAGGAGAAAAGGTATCCTCAAAAGGAAGGTACATTTCTCTCTAAAAAACAAAGTGTTTAGCACAAGACCTCATGTAACACCTGAAACGCTTTGCAAGAGAAGTATTTTTAAAGCTGTAAACCTGATCTTGTCTCTAACACACTGCACAGTTGGGAGTAACCACACAAAAAAAACTTGAGTTCATATTGACTGACAGTACTGTTAACTGAAAAAGAAAACATCACAGGTAAAATAACATAAATAATGAAAAATAACCTAAATACCAGAAAGCAATTCACACCTCATGAAGAGAACAGTGTTGTACCCTGCAAATGCCTGAACTCAGGACACACAACTCAGATTTTGCAGACTGAAGTTACAAGTTTCATTTTGTTTCTTAATTTTCTTCCTAAGTATCTTGTTCCTAAAAGAAATCTCAAAAACTCCACAATCTGATGCTTCAGTGACCTGTCATGTAGAATAAAACTCCTGACTGTATCTATACTGCTGTAAGAGGCTTTTAGTTTCACAAGAAAATTAATAAGAAAACCCACAAATATTGACTCACTCCCTCTGCCTGCCCCTGCAAATCAAGAACTGTGGCATGTAGATTTTAAAGCTAATATATAGAGGAACTCTGGAGCCTGAAGACTACATAAACCTACAAGTAAAAAAGTTAAAACCATCTGATTATTAAACTTGGCATTTCAAAAGTTAAACTGTTGAAGGTAACAGGCTGCTTAGCTGCTTGCGGTGCAGGAGACTTCCCAGCACATGCAGTCAGCAGACTGAGAGAAAAACAGTCAAATGAAAGATGCATTTCACATAAAAAGACTGTATTCAGACATAAAATCAGCATATCTAAAAATACTATGGCCCACTCAGCAAAAAGTCTCCTGACTCATGAAAAAAAGTCCTATTTTTAGGCTTCCAAAAAAGGAAAAAGACAAAAAAAAGAGAAAACCCACAAAGGCTTCTGGTCTATGAATATCAAAGCATTATAGCCACAAGCCTCCAATGTAGTCTCCAACATAATGCTTCACATCTCCAGTGTACCTAGACTTCCTTGCCACACTCTCCACATCAGAAATGCTACCACCACTCATCCATTGGTGAGCACTTGGATCAGCTGCTACAACACCTCCTGCACCTCAGACGTGCCCCTCCAGCTGCAAGCTCGCAGGCACAGCTGACCTTTTGCAGTAACTGGTACCGGGGGGCTCTGGGCGGTAGATCAGGCTGCTAGGGGCTAAGGAAATACACATAAACAGTAACCTTGATTTTCATAGCTATATGTATAGATACTCTTGAGTTAAACAGAGTTTAAAAATGTGACAGGTGAGACAAAAAAAAAAAGTTAAGAAAAGGAATAAAAGTTGCTAAAAATCTTCAGTTCTCCAAATACACAACCTAATGACAGTGGGTTTTTTTTTAAATTAACTTTTGCAAAGATTAGACTCTATTTATACTGATCAGATTTTTTCTACCACTGACACTTAAAAGTATATATTTAAATCACATTTAAAAAAAAGGATACCCTGGGCAAGCTAGATTTCACAAGTATACAGTTTCCACAAGTAGTTCATACAGGGCAAAGTCTGTCTGACTAACGTATGATTCACAGGGGAACCAGACACACCCTGCCTTCTTCAGAGCAACAGTCACTGCTATTACTGAAAAAAAGCCTGATATTAAAGATATAAGGCAGTATCAGTACTGGATCACACCTTGTCTTGCTTGTTACATAGCACTGACGACTGGTAGAAGGGAATTCCATGGAGACAGGAAGGCACGTGTCATTTAACAAGACATGAACTCAGCTTTCCCACACTGAATTCGGGGCACTCAGCAGCCAGAAAGCAAGGCACCATACAGTGGAGTGTAAAAGTATAAGATTTCTATTAAAATCTGTAACATTGAACTGATTTACAAAATCCCAAAAGTGAAAACCTGAATTCAACATTCAGATGTTTTCCTTTATATCTCCATGTTCAGCTACTTGAAGCATTTCAGCTATTAGCACATTTAAGTAAAAATTGGGAGAGAACACAGTAAAAAATTCTATTGGATAATCACAACCCTCAGATTTACCTTGGGACATTGAACATCTGTGTTGGCTGGATGGTATGCGAGACACCACCACCTTCTGAATGTATGAATATGATTTTTTTTGTAGGGCACATTCACTCTACAAATGGCATGAGCATAGCAATTACTGAACGTTCCTTCTGACTTACCTCTACTAAGCCACATCTTAACTATCAGTGGAGGAGCACCTCTACCGAATCACCTCCACCTCAAACTCACACCTCAAAGTGGCAAAGTAGCCCTGTTCTGATCTGCCTGATGGATCCCTGGAAGGACAGCCAGAAGGCTGTCTACAAAGCTCCCAACTGCACTAATGGGATTTCCTGTATGTGCTCCCTCACCTAGAACAGACATTTCTGAGGCTGTTACATGAAAGCAATGTCACTTGAAGGCTACTTACTTATTAGTCATGCAGACAATTTCAAAGCCAAAAGGAAATAGCACTTAGGGTAAGAGCTTCTAACCAGAGTGACATTAACAGAATCTCTGACTGCGAACCACAAACCATGACCATGCACCTTTGCTCCACTTCTTTCCTGCCCATAACAAATGCTATTCAGTATCTCTTCTCCGAAGTTATACATCACAGTTCTACCACAACTGCAATTTTAACAAAAAGATGAGGAGTAGGGAGACAACTGCTCCATGAGTAATGCATTTGTTTAGCTGTTCGAAGTACAAGAGAAATGGGGTGGCCCAACATGAGTTCTACTCTTGTCATTTTGCCAACAGCTCCATGCACAGACACAAGACAGCCAAGCACAAGCAGAGAAGAGCACCAGAGGACACATATGTCACCTAATCTTCAACTTCTGTACAGTATATCCAGGTTACAGGCTACCCCTCAGCTACTCCTAATGACCTGGACTAAAAGCAAATCCATGCATAAGACACTATTTTTAATGTACACACAAACAGGAATGGTGGCCTCACAGGAAAGATAAAATGCAATTTTAAAAAAGAAACCACAAACCATTTTTCTCTGGGGAGGGAGGAGTAACAGGAGTAGAAGTAACAAACCTGAAACTCTCTAGAAAGAAAGTCATGACCATACTGAAATAAAAATGGTTTCTTTCTGGTTTATCTTCAAGGTGTAAAAAGTTAGAAAAACAAATCTCTATAAGGATTCTTTTTCAGTGAGCTTTTCTGTTGTTTCTGTTCATCATATTGCAGTCTCTTTGTGATGATTCTGAACTACTGCCCACCATCTGAGACACAGCAACCCTGTGCACACTCTCACTCAAAAATGCAACATATTGGTTGCCTTGTACCTTACCCTGGAGATGCACTGGGCTGCCCACTTGTGTTAGCTTACATGCGTAAGTCCTCAAATTCTGCTTTGGTGTCTACCACAGCCTGTGAGCCAAGCCCAGCAAGGTTTCTCTAAAACAAGACAGACACTTCTGCAGTGTCCTATGCAGAACCCTTCCAAGGGGTCATGCTACCAGCAAGTCTAATATTCATGGAATCCCACTTACATACTAGCATCTTGAATCCTGTGATGAGCAGCCAAACGCACCAACCTGGATTTCACTCCACAGCTTTTGCATCTTCATGGGTCTATCTCAAAGAATTTAACTAGGAAAAAGGCTGTATTGGGCCATTTCTTTGCATCAACCAAGAGCAAAGAGAAACTTCAAAACCAGACAGAGGCCTCAAATTAGGTAAAACAAAGAACAGCAAAGAATCCTACCACATGAATTGCCCTCACTAGCAGCACAGTCTGCAAATCATCTCACCATTTAAATCCAACCTCATAACCTCACTTCTCTGAAGACACCACAGCAGTAAGTTCTCTACATATACTACTTTAACACCAGCAAGGACCGTTATAACAATGGTACATGAATCTGCTTGCTAAATTAAATTTTATTTATGCAGATGTCCTCCATCATAGCTTGATACTTTCATGCATTTAAAGAGAAACAATTAAAATGATTGCACAAACTTTTATTTAATATTTCAATTTATGAAATTTCAAGCAGTACTTATCTCTTCCCAACTACTATTAAGTAGATAACATTATGAATAGCTTAAGATAAAAGATACAAACCCAAAAAAGGTTATTCTATGATTTCATAATTTCAGTTTCACTGTGGCCACACTGTAAAGGCATGCAAGATAAGTTGCATCGGCACTAAGTTTGCTTAAGCGTGTAAGTTCTTGCTGCAGGTGTACATACAGAAGCAAAATTTATTGCTGGTTAAGTTACCTTAACTCTAGGAAAATTGTAATTAAGCAAACAGGTAAATGTTGAAGGTTAGTACCTTTTCAGGCACTGCAGAAAAGCTTAGAAAGTAGGGAGATTCTAAGGAGTATACACACACGTAGTAACTCAAAATGGCATGAAATAAATGCAATGCCAAAAAAAAATCCTAGTTTTTAAACAGAATGGAAGAGGATTCCGTTCTTCAATCCCCAGCTCCTTACAGACAGCCTGTCCATCAAAAACTTCATCAAAAAGGGCTTTATCTTTTCATGTTTTAACTGGATAAATTCTACGTAGACTGAATTCATAAGATAGATACAGTGGTTTTACTGTCATGTTTTCAGATAACAAAACTGCTTTGAAAAGAAGTGGGAAACTTCTGAAACATGGATGAGCCCTCTGTCTTCATACATAGAGCCTCACGTTACTGAAAAGCCCAAATAAGCCTTTGTTTTTATTTAATACTTTTCTGCTATCTCCCTTCTGGTACAACAGATGAGATTGAAAGGCCTAGGGAGCATTTACTTTTCAAATCCCCATGAAGAGAAATAATGAGAAGATGACGGTGAAAGAGGAAAGCCATTCTGCCCCTTTAAAAAGGTCCAAGCTCAGAAGTCCCCAAAGGAACCGATTATATTAAGAAAATAGGACTCGCGTTAGTAAATTAATTTACTAATCTCTTTTCAAATGTCCTTGATAAAACATAAGATAGCAAAGAACTTGGAAATGAGTCATGCCTTTCATATTTTTATATCTTTAGCCAATATATATGTTACCTTTTATACATCACTAACGAGCATTTTTAAATAGCAACTGCTTCTGTCAAGTTTCAAAAAACTTGTTTATCAAAAATGTTTTAAGTAATCAATAGTGAAAGCCAAAGAATTAGCTCTATAAATGGAAAAAAGCACACAATATTAGAAGCACTCTCAGATGAAGAATCTTGATATGCTGTAGATGAGACACATGTAGGGATTGTAAAGGGCGATGTTTCAAACATACATGGGACCCCTAGACACCAGAGACGTTACAAAGCTGGCAGTCTACAACCTTGGTCTTGAAATTAACTGCATTACTTTGTACCTGAAACTATTTTCTTAGAATATTTCCCCTGAAAAATCTCAGTTCATTGGAAAAGAACTTTCACCTTGACAACAAATACTTCTTTGCCACATAGTAACTGTCACAGGAAAACAAGATTTAAGCGGGTTGAAGTAGCATGCAATTTAAAAAGTAAGCTCAAAAGCTTAACTGAAAGAGAAATGCTTCTAACAAACATTTCCTAAATAAGAAAAAAAACCTCCAGAAAAGGTTAACTTATCCTTAATAGCATCTATATTTTTGTGTAGACTATTCATCCAGTGCCGCTTTTTAGCAGCAGTTACATCTACAACTAAAAGCACAAACACTACTGTCGTGTACGCTAGTAAAATCTAGGTAAATTAGTAGCAAAAAACTGCAAAAGCATGGCCACAAACAAGCAGTGCAGAACTCTCCAGGTGTGCGACTAAGAGGAATATGGAGACAACAGCAGCCCATGTTACACAGCATTCAGAACAAATTCCCACACGCTGTAACAGGAGTCTCCAAGTGACAGTTTTTACACCACCCTGGAGAACAGGGGAAGATACCAGATCGCACAGCTTCTAATTTAACCAACGTTTGAAAGAAGTAGAAGAGAATCTACTCGCAAATTTCCTCTATATTTACTTGCATCGAAACTTTGAAAAAAAATAAACAGCAGCATTGATAGCTTGACTGTGAAAACGTTCCCTTCTCCTAAAAGTAAACAGGAAGAGAAGATGCCTTCATTACCAAAAGACTCTGGCTTATGATTGAGTCATGAAAAGTGTACTTGAAAACCAGCCTATACTTAAGTCTTTTAGACTAACAAAATTCAGGCATTCAGATGATATTACCATCTAAATTTGTAAACCTAGTCAATTTTATTTATATTTTTAAAATCCGTTTCAAATATTTAACGCTGACATGTACTTCAACGCAGAAAATAAAGTTTGCTTTCCTTTGACTACACTCTCCTCAAAGAAAGAAGAGCAAACAGCTTTGGATATTATCTTTGTATAATCAAAGTAGTTTATGTTGGCAAAAGCAGAATACTCTCTTTTTACTTACTGCTTCCTTTGAGACTTCTAGACTAATTCATTTTAACAAGTGTCTTAACAGTGCCTCTGTGTTACACCACACTCACACAATACTAACCTATTTAATTATATTTAATTTTATATAAGTTTTCTGACCATTTTCTACAGTCTGACCGCTATGTGTGTACTTCCAAATAATGAGGAAATAATGGCCCAGAAGTTTGCATGAGTAATTACTCAAGAGTATAAATTACTTCTTATGAGGGGGAGATTAATTTGACAGTTTTCTACATCATTTACCCAAAATGAGCTGAATGTTGCCGAACATTTATCAGGAAGGAAAAAACCCAGAAGAATAGACTAACTATACATACTTTTCAACAGGTAAAACAAGGAGGAATCAATTGAATCAAATGCATAATTTCTAAGAAAAGAAAATCTTGGACTTGAAGAAATGAAATAGTCAAAATCCAAGTCATATGATGCAGAAAGAACCAGAGCTGATATAAATCTGACTTAATTTGGAAGTTTTTCCAAACAAATGCCATACAGTGGCTAAAACCACAAAGTTATTCCTCATTTTTAAAGGTTGAGTATTTGTGCTTACTATTTGCACAATTTCAGCACTTGAGAGCTCCAGCTTTGAACCAAGAGTTACCACGCTATCACCCAAATCACAACAATCTGAGCAGAGGGTAACATGAAACCAAAATGACAGCTCGAGCGTGGGCAGGGGAGGAGCCCGCAGCAAGCAGGGCAAGAGGCTGTCTCAGTACACTTCCAGTCTGCCCAATACAGCAGCTACCACTTCAGCATTTCAATAGGTAACCAAATGCTGCCCATCAAGAACAGGCTTGCATTAAAATACCAGTTTACATATTTATCATGTTACACCATGCTTACAACAAAACCCAGTTTCCAATTAGAAATAGTTGTCTTGTAGAAAAAAAAAAAAAAAGCCCCACTAAGCTACAGCCAAAAACAAAAACATACCACTGAATTGTTTTTAATATAAAAAGAAAGTCTCCATTAATAAGATCATAGACTTTAAAGTCTGGCTGCAAATATGCAAGCGGTCATATTGTGAACATTTCTGCAGATGATAAACAGCATGATAAATCTGAGGCAAGTCATGACAAATAAAGTACTAATACTGAAAAAATAGATAAGAGACACTGCATCAACCAAATAATTAAAATTGGGATTCACTCACTGATAGCAGAGTGCAATCAAAATAAAGTATCAACAGATGACCTCCTGTCTGCATTTTGCTCTCTACAGACTGAGTATGTCAAAACACATCCTGTGCACAGCTGCAAACAGTTCCAATGACCACAAGAGAATAATAAAGAGAAAAAAGAAACTCCAGGAAAAAAAATCATCTAAATTTCTCTAGAGATTTTCCATGTCTGGTCTGAAAAATGCAAACTCATGATCAGAACAAAAAGAAAAAAAAGAACTATATTATACCCTACATTATGTCAGCGCATGAAATGATGACCTCAATTTTAAATATAACCCTCCTGGACAATTGATTAAAAAAAAAAAAACAAAAAAAAGGAAAGCAACATGTCAGCAGTAGCACTTGGAAAGGATAGGTGCTTCATTTTGACGGTTAAAATAATGGACACTTAACAACTTTGCAGTCGAATCGGTATTTTTGTTAGATTGGGAGACCTAAATGTTTTTTAGTTCAGTAACTAAAACAAACCAAAAATCAAAAAATAAAGCAATAGAGATTCCTTTTCCTGTGTAGATCAGAAAAGAACTCATGAATTTCATTGGGGATCAAGTGAAATATGATTTTGGTTATTTTAGCTTTGAATTTAATGTTTTCTCCTCAAAGTCTTTAGAAGAAGAATGTTTGTCCAAAATTAAAGTAAATAAAGAATTTGTTTGAAATTGTCAATTTTTTCATTTCCCAAAAAAAGTTGACAGCAATGAAACTAAATGTTGAAATGTCATGTTGAAACTGTTAAATTGCATAAACTAGAAGACCAACTGCAAAGTGTCTTATATGTGCCTATAAAATAATACTAGGATAGATTACCATTTCAGGAACTTGCATAGTTTTTTTTGAACCCCTAGAAGCTGTATTTTCAACTGATTTAGACAAGCAAATGACCACCACACTCATGCAATGAATGTATTTTCTTGGCAGAATGTTCATGCCAGCTAATAACAACTGAGAAACAAGAAGGGAACCTGCCCTGTCCCACCCACAACCCAACCCTCCTGCAAACCTTTCCTCACTACTAGGGCCACACTCTGCTCTAGGTGAGTGTGCAAAGCTTCCCATGCACGCACAAGCAGAAGTCCTGCCATAGAGAATAGATGGTTCATTCAGCATTAACTTTATAGATCCATCCCATGGGTAAAAGTGGGCTTACCCTCTACTCAAAAATGCTGTCTCCTCTTTTCTACATCTATACCTATATCTATACCTATCTCCCAAGCATGGGAAAAGGAAAGCAGAAACTAAAGGACTGGATGGTGCAGTGCTTCTTGGATGGCGCAGTGCTTCTTGGATGGCTTCTGACACACATTCAAATGAAATATAAATCAATTTGTATAATAGAATTCCAAAATACCTATGTCTGTGCATAGGAATAACTGATTTCTATTATTCCTGATTATACTGCACATTCTGTGCATTCAGTGTAACAACATGGAGTGTGATGTATTAGAATAGTTTAAGAGGCACCATAGGTCATAATGAGTCTTCAGAACCTATTTGCAATTATTATAAACATCCATATATTAAACTACAACTCTCCACCTAGCACAACTCTTTTTTTTCCCATGTTAAGGACCAAGCACTTCCCTCTTGCGCTCTAACCACTTCAGCTACTGGCAAGTAAAGAATACTCTTAAATCCTGAAAAGAGTATTTTTTTCCGTATCCCATTAAGGAATTATTTGTTCATGCTTTCCATACTGAAAAATTACTTCTGGGATGACACAACATAGAGAAAATCCATCCCAGAAGAGAACATTTTCATGAAGACTTAGAATCCATGAAAGGTCATGACAAGACACCAAATTGAAATACTAAATGTGAGGACATCACAGTGCTGAAATCTTTATACTAAATATAAGCTATTAATTGAAAATCTATGGAAATAACCTCTGTCTGGAACATTAGGAAAGAAAATAATTTCAAGGTCCAGTATAAGATGCTAAAAAAGTTGCAGTGCAAATAAAATACAGGCTGTTACTCCCCCTACCCTGTTTTTATAGCACTGGATTTCTCATCTCACGTACCTTTGCTCTCTAGTGAAGCCTATTAGCTTTTCATGGATCTTGTACTCATTTATACTACCAGGTCAAAACCCAGAAGACAAACAGAACAACGCAATCCTGTCAACTTCTCACATCAGATGACACTCGACTCAAATACTTCACTCTACTTAAGAGCATGAAGCTATATGTGTGTTGCATGAAGGTTAACACAAGAAGTAAGATTTGTACAGAAGTCCCCCAATACAAAGCTCACTCCACTGTGCATATCACCCAAGCACTGGCAAGGATTTTGCCTTCTCTGAGGTTCCACATGCACAAGTTTGTCCTTCCTTCGTTTACAGAAAAGCTGGTTACAGAAACTAATCAAGAAAGAAACTCTCAGAGATGTGACTCATTCCAAAGAAGAGTTCATAACTTCTTGTCAAGAAAGCTTGCAAATCCTTAGCAGTCTCAGTTTTCCAGGTTCTCAGCTCAGGGGAACCCAAACTGCCATGAGGCTTCAAGGGGCTCTCATACTCTAACCATGAACAGCAAGGCTTTCACCAACCAACTCTGAAACCTTTCACTCTTCTCTAGTATTCAGGAAAGAAAGAAAGAGAAGAAAAACCTCACACACATACATTTTTGTAATCTGTGTTAAGGGAAGTGAAAAGGGGGTCTAGCTTGGCATATGAGAGCAGATAAAAAAAAACACACACTCGGGACAACAGATTTTCATTACCCCAGACAATCAAGCAACCAATTTACTCAGACAGCTAACCAACATCCATGACCCTGCCGACAAAAGATTCTGAGGTACATCAGAGAAGCAGGTCCCCTATGACACTCAAGTATCGATTGGCAGTGAATCCACCTAATGGCCACAGAAAACCTGCACACAAGCCTATAGAAAAGGAAAACTTTAGGTACAGAAAACATTCATACTTCTCTTTAAACCACTTTCACTGCTAAAACGAAGTTCTCATTTTAGAACTGCAGTAGGTTACACAGCCATTTACTTCAGCTCAGTTGAAGAGCCATTAATTTGAACACTTGCAATTATCTGCCATCCCAAATGAGCTAATTCTGTGTTATACAAGTTTATACTTCAGAAAAAAAAAGCATTCACACAGAAAGATACAGCTAAAATCTACTTGTCGACCTAATCAAGCTAAATTATCAAGTGGCGTAGGAAGAGCTTTTAATAATGACTTGCAGGCTGTGCTGTGTTTGCCTGTACAACAGGCAGCAAGAACTATTCAAATACCCAAAAGGCACAGAGCAAAAGACTGAAGCCTACTGAGATTAAAATATCAGTAAGAGACTTTTTTTCTTTCTTCGGTGTGTTTTTCATATACTTTATGGAAATAATTCCACATTATTTATCTTTTTTGCATTTTTATTTTAAAATGCATGTAAACCCTAGGTAGCCCAGTTTGAAGTAAGTCTCATTCACAGTATTTACCTGTTGTTACTAGGTATCCATTACCTTATTTTCCAGATATCGGGTTTGCTTAAGCAAAGAATGCAAATTTCCAGATAACCAATGTAACAATAGAAGAATTTTTGCTGCACCCATAATCTGATTGCCAGGTCACTGACTTCACCTATTTGCCAGCTCCAGCTATGTGACATGTACTTGGATGATCCCTAAAATGTTTGCCTAACCTACTAAAAACTCACACAACAGGGATCCCATGATCTCTTCAACCTCTTTGGTGCTTTGGTCTCTTTATGCTTTGAAAGGTGTTCTTAAAATTTGTCTGTTCTGTGCAGGCTAGTGCTTAAAGGCACAACTCTGCCACCTTGTCCATCTCCTTCCCCTCAATCTTAGCTGGCAAAAAATGAACACACACAGAAAAAAAAAATCACCTCTGATCAACAAACTGAACCTGTGGCTACACGCACACAACATGTAAGAAGACATCTTTAATACCTCTCCTACATCTGCCCTTTCGCCAATTAAGGAAAATTCTCCTTGGACTGTAAATTAATTATCAACCCTTCTTGCTAAGAAAAACCCTACTTATTGGAAAACCTGTGCATTTTTAAAGCCTTGCCTGTTCTAAACAAGGCAGTTCCTTTCAACCTTTCTGCTTTGGCTGTATTTTCGAAACCTCTTTTCCTGTTTTCAGGGGCTTTCTTTAACTTGCCTGCTTTCTTTCATTTTCATAGGTAAGACAATACCTGAGCTGAGACCTCAACTGATCTGCACAGGGCACGCAGTTGAACAGTTTATGGGTTATGTTCTTGCTCATACACACAAAATTAGATGGGCTTGGAGGGCTACACCAATTAAAAAAAGAAAGCTATGAGCATGATTATGCTATCACATCCCACCACACTACTACCCACCTGTTCCTTTTTTATCTCGAGTATTAGATTTTTCCTTTGTAAATTCACCACTTCATACCTTTGTCTACTGATATCAATGAATTCCAACAACCCCAACACTCTGTAATGTTGCCAACACTTAAAGTCCTTGCCCACAGTTTCCTGAAGCAGAATTTCAGGGAAGAATAACCTCAGACTGTGAAGTGCACCAGCAAGGAAAAGCCTGGAGAGCAGAATGGGTTGGACCATGTTTAAAAAAAAAAAAAGGCACAATAAAAAAGCATCTTAGAAAGATCATTGAAGACTGGGGAGAAATAAAATGGGAGTGAGACCTGGAGAATACCATACAGAAGAATGTTAAGAGTATGTTCAGTGCACTGAAGTTGATTAACAGAGTACTTTCACAGATCATTCCCAGGATGATTTGTTTCAACACTCAAGTCCTCTCACATTAAAAAGACAAAGCCATTTCTTTTGCAGCTATGCTCTAACATGTTGTTCCTGCCTGGCATCACAGAAAGCTCTAAGTGAATCTCTTTACACCAGTGGTCACAACCTATATTTTGCAAACCTATAAAGACATAATTACTGACTTTAATGGACTACCTGCAATGCACAAACATGTGAGATGGGAAAAAGCCACCAGTGGCATGGGGCAGAGTATATTACAGATCTTTTGTTCTGAAAGATAAACAGTGCATATACACATCATGTTAAACTTGCATTACACATCCGTTACACTCTGCTACACACTCTCATTCCTATTTTGCTAACCATCCTTCTTGCCACAAAAGGCACGGTTTTAGTTCTTGTTCTAACTACAAGTGTGACTCCTTTGTACAAACACAAAACAGACAGACATTATAGACACCTATATAACTGCTCTCCTTGAAGGGCAATTTATCAATATCCTACACCAAACATCCTCTTGAAGGGAAGATGAGCATGTCCTTTCAAAAAACAAGTGCCTGGATTTCAAAAGAACATTCTCATTCAGAGTACTACCTACATTGCAGTCACTGGGAAATTGATTTTAGCAAGATGGATGAGAAGTGAAACAAAAAAACGTTAAATTATCACTGTGCCATCAGTGGTAGCTAAAGAGGAAGAGCCTTGAAAATACACCAATACTTTCCAGTAAAAGCTCAATGCACAGCACCTAAACTGCAACACTTCATCTTTCAAATCACACTGCAGACAGCAGGTCAGAGAGCAACTTTCACTTCTCCAGAGCGCTCCTGCAAGATGAACTACACAGCCCTTGCAGGCCGGCTTCCTACAGACACCTCCAAGGGCTTGCTCCCCAACCCAAAGCCTCCAAGAGCCACGGCAGAAAAGGGAGCCTGTACCCCGAGGGACTCCTCCCAAATCGCTTTTTATGCCATCTATCACTGGCACCGCATTCTCTTCATCATCTGGCAGCAGCTAAACAAAAATAAGAGTTTCTAAAACGGATTTGGTTCAGGTTTGACATCGAAAACTGCCTTATAAGGTATAAAAGCCCGACAGCAGGAAGAGGCTTTGACAAAACTAAGGAAGTTCCTCTGCGCTTGCTCGTTGGAGGGGGAGGGGTCTTTTTCTCCCACAGAGAGAAGCAGCACAGAAATAAATGACATTATACACATATTTAAACCCCTCAGAGCCCCATGGAGAGCACCGAGTGGGCGGTGACTCCTCAAGCCGAGGCTGGCCCCGACGGCGGGTCGGTATCGGCAGCCACACCGAGGCAAGCACCGAGGTTCCCCCACAGTGGGGTCCCTCACACCGGGGCAGGCACTGGGGTCCCCTCACACAACGGGGCAGGCACTGGGGTCCCCTCACACAACGGGGCAGGCACCGCCGTCCTCCACAACAGGGATTCCCACAAAGGGTCACCCCACACCGGGACAGGCACCGGGGTCCCTTCACACCGGGGTCCCCTCACGAGTGATCAGACACCAGGTTACCGGTCGCGGCTGCTCCGAGCAGCCTCGGGAGGGCCCGGTGTCTCAGAAAGGGAGGGCGGGGGATGCGCGCGGTATCAGCGGCGCTGCCGGCGGGGGAGAGGGACCGCTGAGGGCCCGGTGTAGGGAAGGGAAGGGCAAGAGCCGGATGCTCTCCCCAGCCCCGCCCGGCCCGGCCGCTCCCGGCCCCGCAGCGGCCCGGCTGCCCGGCCGCATCCCCGCTGCCGGCACCGCGCCCCCCACCGCCATCTGCGGCGGCCCCGCCCCGCCCCGCGCTGTCAGCCGCTCACCCCGTGCCGCAGTCCACCACACAGGCCGGCAGCCGCCCTGCCATGCTCCTCGGTCGCGGCGCTGCTGGGGACGGCGGGGCAGCCCTGCGCGCGCTCCGGCGGGGCTCGCACTGAGGGCACTTCCGCAAGGCGCTCCCTCCCTCCCTTCCCCGCCCGGCCCGGCGAGCCCCAAGATGGCTGACCCGCCCCTCCCTGCGCGCGGCGGAGACGGGCGGGCGCGGCAACCCAACAGCCCTGCGCTGACGTCCGATCTTGCGGACTCGGCCCTGCGGGGCGGCGCGAAGTGAAGCGGGCGGGAGGGTTCTGATACAGAAAATGCCGGCAAATAAACGCTCTAAGACTCGTTTTGTAGTTTTAGAAAGAAGAATCCTTTATTATAGCGCTGGACGCATGAGGTAATGATTTCCATCAGTCATGCATAACGAGACAAGCGCTACGGACAGTGTATTTCCCAGTTAAATGCATATGTACAAATTTTCCCACAAATTATAGAATCATAGAGTGGTTTGGGTTGGAATGGACCTTAAAGCCCATCCAGTTCCAAGCCCCCTGCCATGGGCAGGGACACCTCCGAGCAGACCAGGCTGCTCAAGACCCCATCCTTGAACACCTTCAGGGAGGGGACATCCACAACTTCCCCGGGGCAACCCGTGTCAGGGCCTCCCCACACTCAATGTCTAATCTAAATCTTCCCCTTCCAATTTAAAGCCATTCCCCCTCGTCCTATCACTACCTGCCTACCTAAAAAGTCCCTCCCCAGCTTTCCTGGTAGCCCTTTCAGGCACTGGAAGACCACTATGAGGTCTCCCTGGAGCCTTCTCTTCTCCAGACTGAGCAACCCCAAGTCTCTCAGCCTGTCCTCATAGCAGAGTTGTTCCAGTCCTCTGATCATCTTTGTGGTCTCTTCTGGACCAATTCCAACAGTTCCTATGCTGGAGATTTCAGAACTGGATATAGTACTCCAGGTGGGCTCTCACAAAAGCGGAGTAGATGGGGAGAATCAAATAAACTCTCTAAGACTCATTTTGGAGGTTTAGAAAGTAGCATCCTTTATCACAGCACTGGATACATGAGGGAATTATTCCATCAATTATGGGCAATAAGACAAGAGCTGGGGACAAAATATATTTCCCGTATACATACATATGTGTAAATTTTCCCAGAAATCTTGTGCATGTTCTATTAGTTTCCAAGGACTAATTTTAATGCTATTATGAACTTCACAACAGCCAGATCTCTGCTAATTGGAGCCTGACCTTCCATTTTAGATAGGGAAAGACAGCAAACAGAGGTGTGTGTTTGAGCATCAGTTTTATATAAATAGAGCTTTGAGGTCTTCAGTGCTAATTTGTGGAATATCTTCCACCTAGCAGAATAAAAGTAATGTCTCCTCTTTAAACAAAAGATTTTGGTTGAGGAGTTTCTTTTTATTGGTTTCAGGTAACAGAAGTACAATTGCAGGAGGATGTGATCCTCATGGTGCTTGTTGGTGCTGCCTCAGCTGGGCTGACAAATGAAACACCTGCTAGTGAAGGTACCACACACCCCACAGCACCAGCACAGGGCAACCCAGCCTCCCTGAAAAGTCGATTTCCCTCCACTATCTTCAAGGGAAAACCTCAAGCCCCTCTCACCCATAGGCCTCCACATTAGAATCATAGAATGTCCTGAGTTAGAAGGGACCCACAAGGATCATCGAGTCCAGTTCCTGTCTCTGCATATGACAACCCCAATATTCACACCATGTGACTGAGGGAATACTGTCAGGCTTGGCGCCGTGACTGCTTCCCTGAGGAGATTGTTCCAGTGCTCCACCACCCTCTGGGTGAAGAACTATATATCCTAATATCCTAATATCCAACTTAAACCTCTCCTGGCACATATTCCTGCCATTCCCTCTGTTCCTGTCATTGGTCACCAGAAAGAAGAGATCAAGACCTGTTTCTCCTCCTCCCCTTGTGAGGAAGATGTAGACCACAATGAGGTCTCCCCTCAGTCTCCTCCAGGCTGAACAGAACGAGTGGCTTTAGCTGGTCCTCATACAGCTTCCTCTCTAAGTCCACAGGAGCACCAAGACCGTGCCTTGTGCTCCCCATCCTTTACAAACCTGTACCCCGTAGCACGGTGGCACAGCGCTGCCAGGCCAGCAGATTGAGCAGTTTTTCCCAGCCTCCCAGCAATGTCAGTTCCTGCACCCACCAGCCTGCCCTTCCACCCACAAGTATACTGCCATCTCCATGCCACGCTCCCACGTAGCCAGAGCAAACACGTGCAGCCCTGCCCCAACTGGCCACCCCAGCACACCCACCAACAGGATCGATGCCATCCATTGCCTCTTCAGTTTAGCCACAGATCTCTATCCTCCTATTGAAAGATTTTTGGTCCCAACAGGGGCAAGGGCCCCCACTGTTGGGGCTCTGGCGTTGAGGTGGAAAAAGAAGAAAAAAATATCTGTTCAAAAGCTCGCTCTTTTCTTTCTCTTTCCACCTTCCATAGCCCTTCAGGGTTTGAAGGACAGACTGCTGCGTCCACCAGGTCTGGCCCAGTTCTTGCCCCACGCTATTTTTGTTTGCTTTCCAAGTATTTTAACAGTTCTGGTCCTTTGTTTGGTACTACCGCCTTGGCAATGTGACATTGCCTGCTTCACGGTGTAACCGTGTCATGCTGAAGGCAAATGTGGTAGCCGATCAAAAGGACTCACTGTCAGGGCTCAGAGTGCACTAATGGTCCTTAATGGCCCTCATCAGCCTCACCCTGGACCTCCACCCCACGCTCCCTGCCCGAGGGCACAGGAGACCCACTGAAGCTCATCATGTTAAACTGAGCTGTGCTGTAGGCATGTGTTGTCCCAGCCGAGCTTTCTGGCTGGTCCCTGTGAGCCCCCCTAGTTACCGTCACTGACACCAGTCTGGTCCACAGACCGACGTTCTGGCTTCACCTCGGAGCTGATTCACCGCTCAGAATTTGTCCAATGAACTGGACTCTTGGTTGAACATAGCCACTATCTTGGTGCCTGCCCACCTCACCTCAGCCAGATCCTGTGGGACACATCCAGGCAGGGGAGACCCCAGCCCCTCCGGCTGTGTTACTGCAGGTGGCTCCATGTCCCTTAGAAAGCCACTAAACCTCGAGGTGTACTCACAGTGGTCTTTCCTCCTTGTTCAAGCATTGGTCCTCCTCACCGATTTTAAGCTATCTGACTCTCTAAGTTCACTGTAGGGTTAAACAAGAGTCAGTGCCAGTGCAAAGGAAGGATTAGGTACATGTCCTTCAAGTTGAGACAGGAGGAAGCCAAAACATCCCTTTTTGTAGCAGCAGCCAGACAGTTCAGTTGTGAAGTTCAAACCACCATCTGGCTACTGCGGGCTGACAGAGGAACATAGGCAAGGAAAGGAGATATTGAGAATGTTAACATTTTTATTTTAATGTCAAAGCAAATTATGCATGGAACATTATGAGACAGTTTACAGATAATGAAAGGGATTTCTCCAGGATATTGGTAGCTGTGCTAGAATATGAAAGATGAGTATCTCTGAAAGCTTTTCAGAGAAAGTGCAAGTAATCCTTTTTTAAATGCACGGGCCTGTGTGTGTGCATAGGTACATATTTATCTAAAACAAATACAATTAGTATATAAGGCACCATGTGGACTTTTCACTTTCCTCTTGGTTTTATTACCCGGCATTCAGGATTATACATGCAGCAGGTTCAACTGCTGTGTCTGGCAAATGGAGTCCTGGAACAAGAGAACAGCTCCAGTTGCAGGGATTCAAGTAACGCCCCGGAGGAGCATGAGACAAGGGCCAAAAAACTGTGGTGCACAGAAAGCGAGGAGCTGGCAGATCCTGTCCTGGCTACATAGCTTGCAGAGCCGACACAGGGAATCAGGGCCACCGAGTTAATATGAGTTTTGATTAGTGCAGTCCTTAGTGACCAGAACTGACTGTTCTTTATTACCTAATATTTCCAAATAATGCTCCTGATTAGTCCTGGCAAGCTTTAATAGTATGGTCAAAAGACAGAACTGTTATAAAAGCATGCTGATGATGAAGCATCATTTTAATACAAACCATTAAATCACACCCACAAGCACGTATTGTAGTGCATGCTACAGAAAATATCCCATAGCTAGATTTATTTTTTCCCTCCTTGTGAGTACAAGTGTTTTCTGCAAAATAGTAGGACACTGAGCAGGAAAAAAAACTCCACTGCAGTTCATATGGAAAGTGAAACAAATCTGTTAAGTAACTCCATTACGTTCTTTTGCTATCAGTTTGTTATGAGTCTGCATAAAGAATTAGATTAAAATAGAGCTCTGCTGGTGCATTTTGTTTTAATGAATTATATTGGAATTTACATGTGAGAACAAATAAGCATAGAATTTTTCTCAATATGAAGGTGCCAAGTCAATCGTAGTTTTGCAAAGGGAGGAGTTGAAAGACTAAAGTCCCTGGTGATAAAATCTCATGTTTCATCTTATTAGTCCTGCCAGATGCAGATCTTCAGGTGGCCATGGACCCAGGCCCAAGTCTGATACAATAAAGCTGCAAGATTTCTCTTTAAGCAATATTATCTCATGTTGTTGTACCATAAACACGTTTGGTGTATTACTCATCCAAATTCAAATAGATCAATCTAAATTTCAATGTTGCTTCCTCTATAGACCCTTTGTAGTTTAGTGCATTGGCATTTACATTAACAGTGGATATTTTTAGGGTAAAGTCTTGTGCTCAAATTACAGAATTGAGCTTATAAAGCTAAAATTCAGCTAGATCCAGCAGCATTGCAGTGCTGACTGATGTATTTCAAAACTTTCTTACATTGAAATGTTTTCCAACCCTTACTTACTTCTTCAGTACAGAAGCAGTAGGAAAAGCCTACTGTCTGTTTTAATGGTGTAATTTTCTGAATCTTTTCATCCTTATTTGGCCAGAAGCCAGTTTGAAAGATATGGAAAGATTTTCCCTATTTCAGGGTGTACTACAAATCAAATTTCTTACATGTAGAGGTAATGTCTTAGTATGTTCTCAATCTTACCAATGAACTAAATAAAACCCTAAATTGCTTTTATCCGGTGCAGCACATGCAATCCAGCAATATCATCATTCTATGATGCATCACAGTTCAGTTTTTACAAGCACAGTTGGGTTGCAGGTGATCTTTTTCTGAATATCCATGATAACAGAAGTAATTACAATTGCAGAGCACCCTCCTTCCGTTCCTGTCTACCTCCAGGCAGTTTAAAATGTAGATATAAAACAAGAGAATGCAGATGAATACAAATGCACAAAGAATGAGAAGAAAAATTTCGGGAGGAAATTATTTCTATTAATCAACAAGTAAACAAGGAACAATCTAATAATTTGATTTGGATGGAGGGAATTTTCAGATAGCTTTCTGCAATTAAGTAAGTCTCGGGGCCCCAAACTTTTCCATGACGCAGCTATGATTTACCAGCTCCAGCAATGCTACATATTAAAATTTCACAAGTCTTTCAGCCTGAAGAAGTACCGACCAAGACAAAAGCATTAGAAATCACTTGCTAAGCTGTGTGGGAAGCTTTTCAGCATTCTGCTCATTCTGGATGGTTTTCATGCAGTTAATGGGTTGCCCTTCAGCATGCAGTAAGAGCAACTCTGTGAATCCATATATAGATCCAGGCCTGGGAAGCACAGTAAAATGCAAGGAACCAGAAGAAAAAAAAAATACAAAAAACCAAAAAGGAAGTAAAAGTTGCAAGGGTGAAAGGATTTTGGAAATACTCAGGAGGATTCAGATTCTGATCTTGCCTGGTTGCCATTTACATTTGTATAAATTGAACTTAAAAGGCAGGTGAATATCCAGTACATCACACTGAACATCCCTTAAGCCCAGGTAAAGCTGACAAAAAAAAGCCAGAGAAACAGCCACGACAAATCAGGTCTAGATTATCCATTAGGCAATATTCACTTTATTGTAGAGTATTATAAAGTATAATACATTGCTTAATCCATCATGTTCTAAGTGTTTTAATATAAGCAACTTTTATGTTGGTGAAAGTAGTATAGGTGTAGTATTGGTGGAATACTAGAAAGAGCTAAACAATAAAACATTTTATCTACCTTGATATGAGATATATGTAGATTTCTTCCAGGAAGGGCCAAAAGGAAAATTGTAGTGTTATTGGTTGATTTTGGCATAGCTATAGCAATAGCCATATGGGAGGCAAGTAATTTCACAGAGCTGCACATGGTGAAGTCATGGCAAATTACCAGGGTCTCATTTGATGTGGCTGCTCTCCAAGAGCTCTGACTTAGATCAACTAAACCCATTAACTCTCAAAATATAATTAGTCCGACCATATTTTTTGAAATAACAAAAGGGAAAACCAGAACTATTATTCTTAGTACACTGGAAAAAGGCATATAAGGAGAGAGATCAACTTATAAAATAGGGCTTGTATATATCCTTGGACTACTGTGATGGTAACACTACTATTGTCCTTTACATTTGCTAAGAATAATACCAAAATGTATGTCAAAAGACAGACCCAGAAAATAGAAAGGAAGAATTTGACTGAAAATGTGATGACTTAAATAGGAACTTGATGTTCTGTACAGAGGCAAAATCTACAAAAGTCACACTGTCCAGAGAAACACTACATTTCTATTTATATTGCTTTTCCGTTCAAAATTGTTTATCTTTATGCTGCTATTCTCTGCTTTCTCATAACAAATAGGTCTTGTTCCTTTATAAAGCTTCTGTAAGTGAATTAGCAGAACAATGGCAGCAGGGTTCCTACAACAGGAAAACAGGATCCGATTCTCTGCCTTCGAGTGTATCTATACTGCACGGGCTCCACATGGTCACACGCGGGAGCCAAGGAATAGTCATACATAGCTTGGCCACAATCAGAAAATCCGTACTCTCTTGTGTAGTAGAAATATTATTATGTGTTCTCAGTTTTACCTATTTACTTTACTTTACTTTTATTGCTCAAAGAAATGTGTATTGCTACCTTTTTCATATGACTTATTACACAGTTCAACAGAACTGAGGATCTCAATCAATCACAGCTGTAAGTTTCTGACTTGCTCAGATAGTTGTACTTCAAACATCAACTTTCATGTTCACCATGTCATGAACCATTAATTTGAGTAAAACCCATGATAAATTGCAAACATATGTAAAACCACCATTTTTTAATTTAGTGATGTTTTAATTTTTATTCAAAGATGTCATCCATCTGCTACATCCAATCAGTATGTCACTACTTGACAAGTTTGCAGTTTAGCAATGACTGCAGGTATCCATAACCAATGAGGCTTCCAGCACAGTACAGAAGCTCACCAGGGTAAAATCAAGCCTTAAAATATGCCTGGTATAAGAGCAAGAAAATTGTGAGCTCATTGATGCTCAGAACAGAGGATCAAAAAGATCAAAGTGGGTCATTTCACTTCACACAAGTAGTACCATGAAGAGTGGTACCATGGATTTTTGAGCTACTCAAACATTTGAAACTGGAAGCAATTGAATGTATGACAGGTAAACAAATTAGTTTCTTTTCTGAGATGCTTGTTCAGACTTTAACAGATGTTTACCAGCTTTTCAGAGGGTTTTGCTGTGAATACTTCACTTCCCATTCTAAATGACTTTTCATAAGGGGATCGTTTATAAACACTGGTGTTACACCTTTTCAGGTTTTTTTCCTTGTTTTGTGACTTCTGAAAAAAATATATTCTCTTCAGTTGATCCAAACCTTTGACACCTCAGATTGGCTTTTAGAAGACAATAGATGTTGAAGCCTTCTATATGACAACAATGGTCATTGTGCCATGTTACTCTTACTGTACTTACTTCAGGATAGCACAGGGAGGAGAAGAGAACTAGGAGGAGAATTTGGAACACACATAGCAGATGCTCTTCTCTGGATGCAGCAGAGTGCTGCTTGAAAAACGGTACCAGCTTTTCCAGTCAGCTGGATATTATAGCATCCACAATTCCATCAACAGATGCATGAATACTTATTCCTTAATTGTCTCCAGACAAATGAGACGTAACTAAAAATATCCTCTCTGATGGGTTAAATAATTTGGCTGCCTCTTTCTAGCAGAATAAGGAATGTTCTCTCTAGCAGAATAAGAAACACTGTGGGATAGGAATAACAGCTCATACAATATCTTTTTCAGTTATCACAGCTATCTGGAACCCAAGTTTCTTGTTAAGATCCATGATTTATGTAGAAAAAATGAACAATAATAGTGAAATTAGTCAACAGGGGAAACACTTAAAAATACTCTGTTCCCGATTAAATAAACAAATTAATAAATCAATGTCTAGTGACAATGCTGCATGCATAAAAAGCAGAAAAAATTTCAAACCACCATTTCTGAATCCTGGGTACCTCCACACTGGGTTTATTCAGACTGTTTGGTAACATTGAGAAAGTAGTTGTTAACTCATCCTGTGAAGTTGGAGTTTCTTGCTTGTCCTGCTGAAAGACAGTAGGAAATTCTCCTGAAATAATATCTTAATGGATTATCAAGAAGTATAAAAGCTGATTTGCGACTCTACAGTGCTGTGCCAGCCACTGTAAGGATTATATGGATGTCTTTGAAGAAAAGCACAGTCAATTGCTACAAACATGCTCTTCACGTGTCTCGTATCAGAAATATATTGACACTAACAGAAACATTGTATCCAAGCATTCCATTTTGCTTTTAAAAACTGTACTAAAAGCAAAAAAAAAATTGTAGCAAATTATGCTAATGAATATGTAATTTGGCCAAAATCTTACAGACAATCAGATGACATGAATTATGTTAGCCCTTACTGCAAGAACAGGGGCATTAAAACACCTCTTTGGAGGACTACATGCTTTTTCAAGTTAGTGGGCCATCCTAAAATGCCAACCAACTGACCTCTAAGGACAATGTATTTCAAAACCTTACTGTCTGAAAACAATCAGTAGCTCTGTCAATGCCATTTCTCATCTGACAAACTTTCACTGCATTTTAAGAGAGTCTGCATTGAAAAAGCCCGTAGGTAGTCATACAAAATTATAAAATGTGAAAACCAGAAACTTTCCCTCCTGTATTTCCCTGCAGAATAACTTCCAGTTTAATCCATAGTGTGCTCTATATATAGATCCTCTATATACACAGTATGTCTCTCATTGTAAGAATCAGTATGGGACATTTGTTCCTTTGCTTCAGGCCCTTCTCACAAGAATACCTGACTTATCTTGAACATTATGCATGCCCAGCAAGGGATCAGTTAAGTGTTACCATATTGGGCAATAATGCAATTCACTTTGAATAGTACCTTATGTTGCAATGAGCCTCAGTGAATCACTGTGATTATTCATGCAGGAATGTGAAAAAGTATAAATATCAAAATCTGTTCTGTGTTCTGAACATAGAGAGTCAGATTACATGTAATTCTAAATGTTTAGCCCTGTGCTGGGAAAAGTGCCTGACTTCACCTTTAGAAATTTGCTTTTATGGAAATATTCAGTGTAAGTAAAAAATCACATCTGACACTGTGTTAAAAGCTGTTTGGTTTTTTGATTGCATCTGCAGATGGAGCAGGTACACATGCTCACACATGCATTTCTGCTATATATGATATTCAAATGACCCTCTACTTGTTAAGACGCATAGAGGTCACGTATGCAGTCCCCTCCTGCATATGATTTTTCTCAAAGGCATGGTAATTCTGTAATTTGGAACACTTCTGAAGGCTTACTTTCCATTTACTACTTGTTTTGCTTGGATAGGCTTCCAAATGGTTTCTAAAATTTTCTTTTTTTAACAAATTATGATCATGGTTCATCTACTGAAAATAATTGAGTGATAGCAATTTAGTAATTTTCAGTCTTGGAAATCCCACTGCCAATTAAGATTCCTGTTTTCTTTACTATTATAAATTAGTAAAGTAAAGAGACTGAAATAAGTGATGACAAGTTCCCCAAATGAGTTGTTTTTCTAGTCTGTAATCTTATTACTAGCTAATATTTGCAGGTAATGTTCAGCAAGAAGCAGAAAAAGCTCTCAATTCTAGTTCATTTTCCACAGCTATTAAAAGTAATGTTTGATAAAAAGCTACATTGCAAAAATATCTGGGGGGGGTTCTAATACATCTGCAGCATAATATTTGTCCTGTAAGTAGCTTTCATAGTAGTCACAGTCTAACTCACAATATACCTAAATTTTGATGGTTTCATTTCCGCATCTCAAGAACTGGATCAGGAGCAGGGGAAGGCAGTGAAGATAGTCAAGCCATAGAACCATCCACTCAATCACAAGGGGTTTCAAAGTGGGACATAGGATGCGAGGACACTTCAAGGACAGCTAAGGACAACTGTAAGACACATTACAACTCAAATGGTGCAAAGAAGGTGAAGTGGAACAACTATTACAAGTTATGTGATGAGATTATTAACTAATGGGCTAAACCTGAGCAAAAAAAGCATTTTCTTTTCTGCCACAAGATTCTTACCTAAATAAATCCTTAACAGCTCATGTTTTACAGTGTAACTGGGTTCACAGAAGGGATTAGCCAAGTTCATTGTTCTCTCAAGAGATAATAAATATATTGCCTGAATTACAGACTTCAGATAACGATGTTGTAAACCATTTATTTCTAAAAAATACAGCAATGTGCCATGACAATAACTACTCTGTAAGTGCCTTGTTTCCAATACCTATCCGTTACCAGTCATCATGGAGACACGATTCTGAGCTAGATGGATTTTTGGTCTAACCCAACAGAACAGGAGGAGGCTCTGCCGCCACGCATCCCACACCAGTTCTAGTCCTGAACCCTTAGACTACATCCTTCACCTAAGGAGGACAGAAGCTGATCAAAACTGAGTTTGTCAGTTTAAATTTTAATACAGTTTCTTTTCCTTCTTTGTCTTGCTTATTAGTATGAACATCTTGTTCATTAAAGATTTGATTCAAATCCTTCCGAAGGAAGCTTTTCTCTAACATAAGTAGATTCAATTCCTTTTTAGAGATCTATTATGAGACCTACAGAGTATTACATTTCCTTCTTGGGATATGATCTATTTCGTCCAAATCAGCTATTGCATTATCTTAAGTAGAAAATGCCAGAGTAGAAACTAAATTGTAATGTTCTTTGTAAGTGCAAATTAGCAGGTTTGCAAAATAAAACTGAGAATGTTTTCTCTTACGAAAACACTACAGTGCTGCTGGGAAATAGATACAATTTTGCTCTGCCTATAAAAGTGCTATTTACATAACTAAAATATTCATAGTAAGAAAAATAAATATGCAATATGTGTATGTTTGCAATACACATTAATTTTATTACATGTGATTGCTCAAACCCTAATTCCTAAAAAAGGAACAGTAAAAAAAAGAGGAAATCATTTTTGTAATAGTTTCTTTCAGAGAAGACGTGAATTTTTACAATAGGAAGCAAATTACTTTGTCAAGAGCTAAAAATACAGGAGTCCTGTAATATTTCTAAGTGTAAAAAGTACAAACTTCTGGGCTTCTGACAATGTTGACACATTTTTTCAAATGCTTCAGGAACCACAGCATAAGTGCCTCCTCCTGTGACGAAGAGAAGCTTGGCACTCCACCTTAAGAACTGCAGTTTTCTCCTGTTCACCTGCCTCAGTCAAAATGTATAAAATCAAAACATTACCAAGTTGGATTTAACTGTGTGACCGCACTGAGATGCAGACTGTACAGCCTCATAAAAACAAAGAAGAAAACTCACGTAGAAGAGAGGACATGTGGAGCTACACTCAGGAAGATGGTTTTAATTCAGAGTTGGGACTTCATATGTTTTCCACTGCCACAGGAGACGGAAGGAAAAAAAGATATAAAAACTGTGCATCTCCAGGCATTTTGTCATCCCAGTGCCCGCTCACTGTGACACAACACTTGCCAGGGGCAGCAAACCAAGATGAGCTTTGTTAGTTCTCAAAGGTGATTTTCCCTTTTCCAGAGCCTTTCTATCACTGCATGGTCAGGCAAGACAGAAGAGGCTGATAATCTATCTACACCTTTTTTGTTGTGTTAGTTTTCTCCCTGTTCACAAGAATGCATGCAGCTTTTTTAAAATATACAACAGTCATTCCATTTTAATATAAATGATGCATATTAATTTAAAAAGTATAGTTTCTCTGTCAGAGTACTGTAGTCATAACTCCTTGTTTGTCTTCTCAGGTTTGGCCGCTTAATAACTAACTGACCTTGGATAAGCCATGTAAGTTTATTGTCTGTATAAATATTTAGATCAAAGATGTGCAAGAATTAAGAAAATTAGATGCTGTGAGACGCATACACAGTTTTGTGATTACATTTTATATAATCTTCAGCTCCTCCAAATTCCTCAGAAAGTGCCATTTCAAGAGGACTGCTATTTTACCACGGTTTTGTCTAAGAAATTAATTATACCTAAAAAAGTTGTAAAGTCAAAATTTCATATAAAAGCACCATATTGCATATTTTGGCAATTTTGGCTTCAAGACAGAAGATAGTGAGGACAGAAACACAACAAATCAATACAGTATCATTTATACCTACATCCAAAAAAAGACTGTTTGAACTACAAGCATAACTCACTGCATTTCCTTGTGTCGTTTAGACTATAAATGCTTCAGGGTAGGGATTGTATCTTACTACTTCTAACAATCAGTTTTATGAGGCATCAGGCTTGTTGGATGTCTCTCCGTGCTACTATACGCAAATAAAAATGCAGCTATATTAAGAAATGAAGGCTTAGAAAAAAAAAGCAAACCAGTTTCCAACCAGAAGTTCTGAAAAGGTTTTCCTTTTCTTCTCAAGAAGTAACTTTTATTTATATAAAGGAAATAATTCAAGTCCAACATTAACACTCTCCCAGACATATGATGATAACATGTAACATTTTTATAGAGAGATAATGGATCTCTTCAATCACTAACTTGGAGGAAGGGCAAAATATCTTGGTTTATTTCAACAGTTTATAAGTGTGACTAGCACTTAAACTCATTTCACAGCTATATCATACGTGTAACCTAACTACAATTAAATATCATTAATTTTTCACTCATCTATATACATTGCTTACTGTTTTTACTCTAAAATTCCCAAAATATTTGAATTTTGCAAAAAGATGCATTTATGTTATCAGGTGGATACTGAATAATCTGCCACACATTACATACCATATTGACTATCTTTATGTTGGTACTATAAGTTCAGTTCTTAAATACTAATAAATGTTGACTACAAGGAGGCAACATGACTGACTACAAAAATCAACACAAACAAGACCAGAACCTGATTTTGCAATTTCATCTAAGACTATGCCAGTTTATTTTAATCACTATTTTGGTAGATTTTAGGTTTGCCTAATATTTCCCTTTGTAGTTTATTTAGTCTGTAACTTAAGCATCTCAAAATTAAGCTTAAGGTAACTGTGCTTTAATGTAGTTTATACACCTATAAAATTTCACAAATTTTTATGCTATTAAAAGTGTATTGATAGTGAATCAGACCACTATTTTGAGAATTTAGTTGCCACTACTTCCTGGTCCCATGAGATTTTATATCATAGATTGTAAAGATTAAAGCCTAACAATATTCCCGAAGCATTTGGACAACACCCTTAGTTAGACACATAGTGTGAATGTTCGGATTGTCCTGTGCAGGGACAGGAGTTGGACTCGATGATCCTTGTGGGTCCCTTCTAACTCAGGTCATTTTGTGATTCTGTGATTCTGATTACTGTAACCATGAAACAAAGATTCCATCTCACTGTACTTTAGAACATTTCTCTAGGGTCTTGCTCCCTTTGGTTTTCTTTCTTCCCTCTTTCTGACAGACTTGTTCCACTTCCTCATCTCTAGTTCTTCAGTTCGTGCTTGCTTCCTCTGTCTTGTGGTTTCTTTTTTGACCTGCATATCTCACTACTTTGAAAGGGATGTATAAATGCCAGGAGACGGCTCCCCTACCCACAGGAGTTTCGTCTCCTTCACAGCTATCTTACCCATTCTCTCCTCAAAGATGGTCAATTTAGACAGAATCACAGAATTGTTTAGGTTGTAAAAGACCTTTAAGGTTATACAAGTCCAACGGTAAACCTAGCACTGCGAAATTCATCACTAAACCATGTTCCTAAGCACCACATTTACGTGTCTTTGTCCGCACTGCGGGAACACCAGCAGAAGGCCGGGAACACCTGTTGGGGTGCGAGAATACCTGCCGAGGTATAGGAGAACCCTGTGGTGCGGGAACACCTGCTGCGATGTGAGAGAAGCCGCCTAAGTGCGAGAATACTTGCTAGGATGCGCAAACACCTGCTCAGAAGCAAAAACACCACCTGGGATGTGGGAACACCCGCCGCGGGACGGGAGCATCCGCCAGGGTACGGCAACACCCGCCGGGATGTGGGAGCACCCGCTGGGGGTGCATCAACATCCGCTGCGGGATGAGAACAGCCGCCGGGGTGCGAGAACAGCCTCCAAACGACAGGAACAGTCGCTGGGGTACGGAATACCGTCGCAGCACGGGAACACCCGCTAACGGATGGGATCACTCGATGGGATGCAGAAGCACCGGCCTGGAGACAAGAACACCCACCAGGGAGCGGATACGGGACGACGGGAGCACCCGCCGGGATGCGTGAACACCTGCCGATGGAGGGGCCGGGATGCGGGAACACTCCTCGGCACGCAGGAGCCGTGGAGCGGCCGGCAGGCGTGGCGAGCGGCCGGCCGAGCGCGTCGATGGTTCCAGGCTGCGGGTGGGGCCGGTGCTCGCTCGCGGCCTCGGGGATGGATTCTCGCGCGCCGCCATCTTGGGGGCGGGCAAGGGGGCGGGGCCCGGGAGCGGCGGTGCTGCTGCCGCTGGACGGAGCTGCGGGCGCGGCGCCGCCTCAGGTACTGCCGGGGGACGGGGCTGCGGCGGGGCCTGCGCGCCGGGGGCCGCCCCGTGCCTGCTGCTGCCCCTCAGCCGGTGCCGCGGGCAGGAGAGGCCTCGCCCGCCGTGGTCCCGGCCCGCAGCGCTGAGGGGGCGAGGCTGGGCCCTGCCGCGCGCGGTAGGGGAAATTTGCTCCCTCAGGTAGCCCTGTCCTGTGCCCCCGTCCCATCTCTGTTCCCCTGTCCGGCTCTCCCCGTTCCCCCTGTCCCATCCGTGTTCCCCTGCCCTCCCCCGTCCCGTCCCACTCCTCCCCGTCCCGTCCCCAGTCCCATCCTGCGGGATCGGTAAGCGCTTCCTTCCCCTCTGCCTGCGGCCTTTCGTGCTGACGAGGCTGGAGAAGGCGCTTTTCTTTGCCTGCCCCTATCAGCCCAGGGTGCTCGCCCTGCCCGGGATTCCGCTTTCCGAGGAGGTGGCGAGTTGCTGCCCGCCTCGTCTGAGGTGCGAGGAGGTTCCTGCTTCCCCGTGCCTGGGCTGCGCCTCTCTCTCCCCCCTGCGCCCTCCAGTTTGTTCGATGTGAAGGTGCCGTCTGGACACCTCTCCTTCCTGCCCTGGGATTCCCAGGGCTTGAGACGTGTTTCTTTCTCCCCAGGCATCCACTTTTTCTGAGTGTGTTAAGATGCGGATCGAATTCAGAGCAGGGCCACGGAGACAATCACGGGGCTGGAGCACTTCTGCTGTGAGGACAGGCTGAGAGAGTTGGGGTTTTTCAGCCTGGAGAAGAGAAGGCTCCAGGGAGACCTTATAGTGGCCTTCCAATACCTGAAGGGGGCTACAGGAAAGCCGGGGAGGGACTTTTTACAATGGCAAGGGACAATGGCTTTAAACTGGAAGGGGGAAGATTTAGAGTAGACATTAAGAAGAAATTCTTAATAATTAGGGTGGTGAGGCAATGGCACAGGTTGACTAGGGAAGTTTTGGATGGTGGTATTCAAGGCCAGGTTGGATGGGGCCTTTAGCAGCCTTATCTGGTGGAAGGTGTCCCTGGACATGGCAGGGGGTTGAAAGTGAATGTTCTTTAAGATCCCTTCCAACCTCAGCCATTCTATGACTTACTCATTTCCTTCTCTTTGTTCCTGCTGCTCTTCCCCAAAGGTATCTGTCAGCAGGCAGGAAGGATAAGGCTCCGTTCTCTCTGGAAGTGTATTTTTGAATGTGTTGGTTTTACCTATTTCTAGCATGCCTGGAAGGCTTAGCCTTCAGCTGCGAGTGACGTGCACTTCTGAATGCTACTGTTGCTTGTTCTTATCTGTGGCTGCTTATCCTGTGACAAAGCGTGATATGTTTAGATCTTGCACTAGACAAGATTAGATGGGTAGCATGTGAAATAGGTGTCACTGGTAATTCCTAGCTAATATTAAATGTATAGCTACTGGTGGCTAAGAGACTGCTATGTACACTGTAAAGTTTAAAGAGGCCTTGGCATTGTTATTGGAAGAGTGTGAGAAGAAGGGCAGTGTCAGTTCCACTTGTTGACTTTCACTCTGCTGATCTGAAACTAGTGTGTTCCTAACTCTGTATTCATCATAGATGTTCATGTCCAATGTGGATTGTAGTCATGCTGGTTGCTGTGTGAATGAACCTGAGAAGGACGTGGTTAGACAGTCTGGTAGGTGGTAAAGACTCCTAAGTATGCAATAGGTTAATATTCTGCTTTACTCTTGCTATATAAGAAAATTTATTTGAAACTTGTTTCACATATTTTAAGTAAGTGCTGAATAGGAAACTTTTTCAAGTGTTCTTTTTATTTCTTAGATATCAGGATCCAGCTGTACCATGACAGTTTGGTAGTATTGCTGTTACATTGTGCACGGCCGGATCCTGAAGCATCTCTTTTTATGTGAAACTAAATTCTCTTAGTACTAAATTTAGCGTGTTTTCTGGGCAAACTTCAGTCTTGTATAACTTTTTATTTAGCTGGGTGATCTCTACTTGATGTATTCAGTACTGGCATGAAAAACTTGGCCTCAGTTTCCTTTTTGGGGTCTTTTGCTTGCAGATTCTACAGGAGACTTTCCTTGAGTAAAGATTACAGGGCTGTAGTGAATATAATTGTCATGTTGCATAAGGCTCACCTTTCCATCTCTTCTGAAGATTCTTGCCTTTGCTCACCTTCCATAATACCCCTTGAAGTTTGAGTGGAGGTCGGAGTTGTATTAAATTAATGTTACTTTAACACACATTTCCAGATTTAGAAGGATGGGTGTGAAATGTCTATCAGTTGACTTTAAGCTCTTTTTCTGTCTAGAATCGAAGCAGTGTCTCTGTTTATCTTAATCTTGAAGTTAATCAAATATGAAATGAGAATCACATAATAACGCACGTGTCGAAATGGAGGGGGAGGTTGTATTGGAGCAGCTGGTATTACTGGAAAAATTAAAAGTATTTCTTCTGTCTGTAAATCTTATCTTGATATGTTGCCTTGCAATCTGAATATGAAATAATCTTGAGTAAATAAAAGGAAGAATTTCAAGTTGACTTGCACAATAGTTTGTGATTGAGCTGCTCTTCTGGGTCTCTTGTTATTCTTGTTTTGATGTACATTTTTGGAGGTGTGTGTTTTGCTCATAGAACAGCTAGAGGCAATTCTGTTTTGCAAGGATTTGGCAGTTCTTTTACTCGTGATGTTCTGTTTCCTCTTTGCCAATGCAATAAAAGTTATTTGATACTATATGAGCTTCACATGACTTTTCTGTTCTAGGGTTGACCTCTTAATATGAAAAAGGCATAATCTGCACAAAGAAACATTTAGTGCTATAGAAATAAGATTTCATGTGAAGTATCAGTTGTGGAATTATACATCCTGTCCTCAGAAGTCACTTATTGTGAATTCAGAACAGTGGAATTATACAGGCCATTGAGCCTATTGGCTTTAGTGTGATCAGCTCGGGGAATGTATCTAAACTTAAGTGATCTAGGATACTGAGACATTTTAAAAATAAAATAGAGGAAAGTTAAGTATATTTTTTCATCTCTTTTTTTTGCAGAAGATCTTCATGTAAGTGACTGCAAAATGGTTCGGCAAGATGACAGCTCCACCTCTAACACTGTTAAAATGGTAAATAAAATTTAAAAACACTTAAGGTGCTATTTGCTGAAAATTGTAATGATACTAAGAAATGCCTTTTAAATTCCTTCAAATGTCAAATTTCAACTGGTATATTGAATATGCTTTTGACATGGAATAACTTCTGTTTCCTAGTAATGGATACAAATGGCAAACATACACTGAAGTTTCTGTTTTGTTTAATAGGATAGAATACTGTATTTACTTTTAAACCCATCATTTCTGTTTCAGCCTGTACATCTTCTTAAATGTATCATAACTCTCTGCGCTTTATGAATTAAATGTTCTGTAAGGGTAAAACCATGTTCTCCCAGAGAATTGTCTTGTACAGTTCTCATTTTAGGTGTCAGATGTTATCTTAACATGCTAAACTTTTATCCTTATCCTGAAACGTGTAAACTATCGGTAGTAAGCATTGAACAGAGTTCTGCATGATCAGCTACAGTCAGAATTACAACCGACAGCATATCTTGCATGGAGGATAAGATATGTGTCTTGTATAATAACTGAATTTAGGTGCAAGTTCTGCGCTTGGTTGCTTGAATAAATCTAATATGGATTAAGAAGGGGCTACAAGTAAGCAACTGAATGGTATCTTCCTTTTGGTGATATCTGGATTAGTGTGTATGGAAAGAACAGTTTTTAAGTGTCTTTTTTGCTTTCTATTTTTTTATTGTTATATTATTACATTTTGGTACATAAATTAGACATCAACAAACTGTTGGAGCTTTGTATGGATAAAAGTCTTCTGGTTTAAGTCTTGGTTATCTGAGATACTGATCTTAATCTCTAATTAGGTCGGTAGTGTAAGAAAAATATGGCCAGCAGCTACTGTTTGTGTGTGAGGGCCCTGAAGTAAATAGGCATTCAGGTTCTACAGTGAACATAGACTTTGTGGTGTAAAAACTAACCACATGCCTGTGTCTCAAAACCACATCTTTGAAATATTTTTAACCAGTTACAGTTATTTGGTTAACTGTGTAGTAAAGGGTTTAAACTTTCTCGATGCTTAGTGTAAACTCGATGACTTCAGTGTAGGCTGAATCATAGACTTGTGTTGTCTGTCTTTGCAGTGTTCCTCTTAATCTGATTTGAAATAATGAAAAGCATCAGTTTTGACTTTTGCCTCCTATTCACAGTTTATAAACTGTTAGCTGTGCCTGACAAGTAATCAAAGGCAAAATTTAGGGTAAACATTTAGTTTTGGCCTTACATCAACCTATTGTTCTAAGTGCTAATTTCTGAGTCATTGATGTAGGGTATAGCTCCTGTTGATACAGGATATCCCTAAACCAGAGCTTAGCAGGCTCTCACTTGAATAAAAAAAACCCAAACATTCCAGCACTTTGGGCGATAAAACTTACAGCTTCATTATTCTTGGTTTTCAGTTTCAGTTTTGTTGTGCCTTGTTTTGGAGTGCTATACAGTTGCCAACATCTGGATTTGCAAATAATTGCAGATTAGATGGGCTTCCAATTGGTCTACTTTAATATATTTTTCCAAAGTCCCTTATGTTTGTTTATCTCCATATATAACAATTTTAAAGGGGGTTTTGTTTTAAAATTAAAAATATTAAAAAGTTTAAAATTAAAAAGGAAAGTTTTTTGTAAGGGTTTTTTTTTTAATTTTTGTATACAATAATAATACCTTCCTAATTCTAACATTTAAGGTCTTTGCTTAGGAATGCAGGCTTAAGAAATATGGTATTTCTCTGCATAGCTTAAAAATTTAGAACTGAGCATCATCAGCTGCTTCTTTGTCAAGTGAGCCTCTTATGTTCAGTTAATAAGGAAGGGATTGTATTCTTTGAAATATCAAAAATAGTAAAGGATCCTGTTTTCTTGCAGTTCAGTGCTCTCCTAGTAGTATTTTTTGATGTTCTGTATCTGTATGTCCCCAATATTTAGGACTTGAGTTGTAGCAGGCACTTGTTGAACTTGAAATTTTAGAAAGTGTTTTGCAAAGGAAGTGCTTAATATACACATGCACACAAATTTTCAAACTTTATTTCTTTTTTTTTTCTTTTTAGGAGACTATCCTCTCTTTGACGTGATGCGTGAAGTTTTTTAGCATCTTTTGTTTGGGTTTTTTACAGTTATTGAGAAAGGTATGTGTGAGAAAAGTAATGTTCTTTCTGTGTTCATTTTTGTCAGAGCATACTGCTGTTAATGAACAGAAAGCAAATATAAAGAAACGTCTGGAATTGTATTTCATTACAAGTTCACACATACTAGTACTTTGTCAGTAAGCGTTCTGTGTGAAGTTTTATACGTTTTAATTCTGCCCTAAAACTTGTATACTGTTTCAACAGCATTCTGTTTTTTGGCTGAACATTATAGGCATTTTAGTATTGCCATTTCATTTGGTTTTTAGTCAGCTACTAGCTTGAAGGTGCATCTTGCTGCATGATGAGGACTTTGTAGTCACCCTTCCTTATTAAGCATTTTGCTTGTTATGGAAGAACCAAGCAAAGGGCTATATTAGGCACACAAATGTTAAACAGGTACTTTGTAGTCAGATAAGAAAGTAACATCAGCAATTACTGAAAGATGTAAAAAACTTCATCTTCAAGACGTAAGAATGGGCTCTTTAGGATTTTTAAATCTACTTGTGGGTAGAAATGATGAATATGTGCTTATACTTTGAATAACTTCGTAACATTTTATCTCAGTTGTACTAGATATTCTTGCATGCTTTACTTCCCTCCTGCTGAGGGATTTTAAAGGGAGTTGTGCAAGCCTAATGTAAACAAATTGTGTACAATATTACGCAACTACAGAATGTGCATGATCTCTGTGCACAGTGTATACATGCTGTATGTTTTGAAACAATTTGTGGTGAGAACAGAAGAGCTGGGGATGCAAGCATGTGATGTAGAGATGTCAAATTGATTGGGCTACTACAGTTCCTTCCAGCACATAACTGGTGAAAGGCTGGAGTGGTTTCCGTTTCTGGTATACTTTACCATTGCTCATATGTTGCACTGTTGCCTGACAAGGAATGAGACTTCTTCCTTCTAGTTCCTCTGGAACTCTTTATGGCCAGATTCCATTTTCATTGTATTACGCAAACACATGAGCAATTTGTAGGCTATATATAATATAACTTAATATAATGGCTTGTAGGCGATTAGTCATAATGAAATGAAGCCAAGGTTGTAGAGTATAGTATGTATTATCTGTTAGACCAATTAATAAAAACTGAAAACACCCTTAAAAGCTTTCAAGCATGAAACCCCTTCTTTTACCTTTCTCAGGTTTAAGAAAATATTCCATTTATTCTTTTTTTGAGAACAAATGTTTTCTCCTCTATTTCGTATCAAATAAAAACTGCCATTCCTTGCTGCATCTTTCATAACCTTGTCCCTCCCTGCTTACAGACTTCTCCTTTCTTTTGTCAAACCAACGATTTTATCAGAAAAGCAGAATAAATATCCAGAACTGATGCCCACACATAGACTATATCAGCATAGATCTAGCAGTATAATTATACTCCGGAACTCTGCCTGTTAATTTTTGTCTTTGGAAAGAAGTCCTTTGGGAAATGGAGGAAAAGGTTGGAAGATTTGAACATGGCAGAGACTGTATTGCAAAGGAGAGGCGTGGCTCAAAGGTGGGAAACATCATAGTGATCTCAAATGCACTTGTGCATACCTGTGCATTTAAATCATTAACCTGAGGAATAAGCTAGTCTGGAAAAAAATCATGTGGCTTCTCCATTGAAGAGACTGGCACTGTCTTCTTCACCAGTAACTTGTAAATAATGAAAAGACAATAACTGTTTGTATGTTGACACATGTGAAAAAAACAAAGTGTAATTTAAATTCACTAAACTGTATTACCAAAGCAGATCACCTCTATTTACCGGAACAGTCAGGATTTGCTCCATAAAACTGAATTAGAATTCAGTTCCTTGAGGACTTATCACAAAGATAGTGAGTGTTTGAGTTTATGATGATAAATAGCAAGGTATGTTATGTAATTTGTAGCAAATGAACTCTTAATAAATTGGTTCTTAAAATAGATACAGTAATTCTATGATTAACATTAACTTATGTATGTATATCTTACTGAGGTTCATTAAGAAGTATATAAGAGCCTCTAGTGTGAGTAGGCCGATGAATTAGACATCAGTCTCTGTCACTTGTATTTAGAGCTTTTTAATCATAAAATTGAAGAGTTTCCTAAATTTAGGTTCTCTTGTGGGCTGTTGTAAAGCTGTATCACAAATCTGAATCAGCTTGTAGTATCGTTAGTGGATATGAAAATGTGTGTAGGTCTGGTGTGTTCATGGTTAGTGCTTGTTTGCAGTGGGTCCAGTGAACCTGTGTGCTTACTCTTAGTTTGATAAGTTTCCACTAGAATTGGTGTACGCCTATATTTCATAAATTACCAAATAGATACAGGTCTTTTAAATTCAAGTGCTTGTGTAAGCTAAGTTTATACGTTTGCCAGTAAGTATTCTTTGGGGTTTTATTCTTTTTTTTTTTCCTTGGATTGCTTTATGCTCTGAGGGATCATAATTTACCCAAATGTGTTCAGAAGTGTTTGTTGACTGCTTCAGTTTAGACATATTTCTGACTACCTTTAATAGAATTGTATCTGACACAGCATATCAAAATAATTTCTCCTGTCAGCTTGCAGTATCTGAGTTTGCCAAAATGTAGTGGTTTCAAATGCTACAGAAACTGTAGCATAGAAATTCCGAAAGGCATTGAATGTTTACCTAACTTTTCTTATTTCAGTGGTAGAACAGTTGATAAATTCTTGAAAAGTGTAGGTTAACTTTTTAATTGCCCCAGTGTCTCTGAAAATCTTATGCCAGATCTGTAAAAGATCTGCTTTTTAACAAATCTAAACATGTGAACATGTTTCCTGGCATATTGGGTCCCTTTCATATGTATAAAATGCTTGCCCCCACTGTTGTTCTTTTGGGTTATTTTAGTCACCATTTATAATCTTTTTGGTTTTATTCATGTATTATTCTTGATTAGGTTACAAATGGTGTGGGTTTTTGTCATGAATCGAATGAGCTCCCAGAGCAGTTCATCCACTCAGCGTAGGCGAATGGCTCTAGGAATTGTCATTCTTCTCCTCGTTGACGTGATATGGGTTGCCTCTTCAGAACTCACTTCTGTAAGTACTGTTCCATGATTCTTAGAAGGAAAATAAAAGCCTATTTAAGAGAAAGATGCAGCAGAAACCTGGTCACTCACACAGTGAGTGCTCTAGCGTAACGTTTAACTGCCTTTTCGGTACGGGAAGATGACATCCTTTGGGACAGTGAACTACCCTGTATCCGCTAGAAGTTACAAACAAGATCAACGCAGCCACCGTTGCTTTCAAGACAGAAGGTGTTATTGATGACTTTAAAATTAAACGACATGAGCTCCTAACTGTGTAATGTAATTAGGGAGTTCATTTTGTTTATTGCCATATTGATTACAATAATGCCCATATGTTTCCCAAGAAGTAGTAAATGAGCTGTAACGTTGTGGGCTAGGTGGTATGGTAGATTATAGTTCAGAACATCTAGAAGTCTAGAACAAAAATACTTGGGTAATCATGAATTTAAACCCTATAAATGCAAACAAGTTTGTCATAATCTAGTTCATATATTCAGTGTCTTGAAACTGATCTGGTATTTACTTCATGTCAAGTTTTGGGACTTAAAATAGAGTTTGATCAGTGGAAATTGAGTTTTTAATGAATTCTTTTCAAAGTCATGTTTCTGAACTCTTATTAAGTTGTTGTGTTCTATATCAATTTTGAAATTAACCATATGAAAATGTTTGTGTTTAACATGTTATTGTATTAATAAATCTTTTTTCCCACTGATCTGGTGGAGTCGCTATTGATACTGAAATGTTACTTAATCAAAGTAATCTTTTCTAATTTGTGATTAGTGTGCTATTGCTTACAAAAGTAGTCTTTCATTTAAAAATATTTGTATGTAGATGTATTTTCAGTCCTATTTGAGTTCAGTGGCACATTGATATGTTGCTTGGTTAGATACAAGTAACGAATAGCTTTTCTTCAGGGGCATTGTATCCTACCAAATGGCTCAATGCCTTCTTGTTGGCATTCAAGAACTCGTGGGGACACTCGTGTCTTTTGGTCATATACGCCAGTACTTGCAGCACTATCATTTTGGAAACCAGATCATTTTGGGCTATGTACTTAAACCTGTTTATTAATTTTGTGAATTCTCACCTAATTGGTAATTTTGGATACTGCAATTATTTTGTTTCCACAGTATGTTTTTACAAAGTACAACAAACCTTTTTTCAGTACATTTGCAAAAACATCCATGTTTGTTCTATACCTCTTGGGATTTATTGTTTGGAAACCATGGAGGCAACAGTGTACCCGTGGGTTTCGTGGAAGGCATGCAGCTTTTGTAAGTATTCTAACTTTAAAAATGTCTTGATATTTGTTGAAGTTTGTACAGAAAAAAACCCTTTAAATTTCGACTAGAGAAAGCCAAAATTTACTTACTCCTGAAATAGTGCTTTCAGAAAAGCTGAAACATGGCACAGGAAGACATGGTGATGGTAACAGTAGTCTTGTGACTGGAAGAAAAGAAAGGAAAAAGTGGTGTGAAATGTGTCAGAAATCATCAGAAAAGCTCTGCTGCACCACACCGTTGGCCCATCCAGCCTGGTATTTTATCTTGGACATTGCAGAGAATAATTTTTTTTAAGAAGAGTTCTTGAGCCTTCACCACTGTTGGTGATTGGTTCCCTTTTACTTTTCTATCATCTTTAACCAAAGGAATCAGCGTTTGAACTTTGTAGTTGATTTTTTATTACTGACTTTTTTGTCTCTGTCAGAGCTATGAACTGTATGTTAAGAGGTTTTGAGGTTTTTAAAGTCGTATTTAGGAAAGGTGTTAGGATTATGTTTTTATTGTTGTTAATACTGTATTTCTGTAGCCTTTATGCACAAGTGACATTCTGTTGCCTATTCTAGAACTAGGCATAGCTTGTGCTAGAGTCTGACATGATTTGTTGAGTTAACAGAAACACATTTTTTCCAAGGAGGTTAGAGAAGTGCTGGGAAGAACACTTGTTCTGTACCAGCGTTTCAGAATGCTGAACAGCAGGGCTCAGGAAGCAGTAGGGCATTTGGCCTTATATTAATCTTGCATTAAAATAACAGAAAATGTGATCCAAGAACATGCTGTTAATCAACATGTCTTTGTAGAAAATAGCTGATATGAAAGGAACTGATTTCAGTTCTTCTGGATGTATGAATATTAGACTTGACTCAACATGATCCAGCAGTGTGCCCAGGTGGCCAAGAAGGCCAATGGCATTCTGGCCTGCATCAGGAATAGTGTGGCGAGCAGGACCAGAGAAGTTATCGTCCCCCTGTACTCGGCACTGGTCAGGCCTCACCTTGAATACTGTGTACAGTTCTGGGCCCCTCAGTTTGGGAAAGATGTCAGGATGCTGGAGTGTGTTCAGAGGAGGGCAACGAAGATGGTGAAGGGGCTGGAGCACAAGCCCTACGAGGAGCGACTGAGGGAGTTGGGGCTGTTTAGTCTGAAGAAGAGGAGGCTCAGGGGAGACCTCATTGCTCTCTACAACTACCTAAAAGGAGGTTGTAGTCGGGCAGGGGTTGGTCTGTTCTCTCAGGTGACCAGTGACAGAACTAGAGGGCATGGACTCAGGCTTCGTCAGGGAAAGTTTAGACTTGATGTTAGGAAAAAGTTCTTCACTGAAAGGGTGATTGGCCATTGGAATGCGCTGCCCAGGGAGGTGGTGGAGTCACCGACCCTAGAGGTGTTTAAGAGGAGACTGGATGAGGCACTGAGTGCCATGGTTTAGATGATGGTTGGTGTTAGTGTTGGGTTATAGGTTGGACTTGATGATCTCAGAGGTCCTTTCCAACCTTGTGATACTGTGAAACTGTGAAACTGTGAACTGTGACTGTTGTAGGTGTAACATCCTTAAATAACTGAAGTGTTACATGACATTAAGCCAAACAATTTTTATTAAAATAAACAAAACCCAAGCCACCACAAGCCCCAAAACCTAAACCTTTTGTTTTCGAACAAATTTTGTGTTAAACTCATGGAACATTTAGAGTTGGCTGAGATCTTGAAATAATTTTTTTGTAGAGCAGCCTTTAATATCGAGTGTCTGTGCATAGTATGGGTGGCATGTGTCAGACTTCATGCTGTTCAGGCTCTTTATAAGATAATCAGGAAATAAATAGAATTTACAGACTCTGTACTGGCGGAATGACAGATGAGGGTGATGGAAGCGTAAAGGATGATTAGTTGAACAGGGCATGTATACTGATCAAATTTATTAATCTGAGCAGATGAGTAGAATAATGGGCTATTACGTAGTGCAGGAGTGTCAAACTCACGGCTCCCACGGTTCTGCTCCCGCAGTGTAACGCACGTCACACCTGCGCATGTGACCAGCATTGGCAGGAGCGCAGGGACAAGGAGCTCGGTGCTGCCACCAGGGAGAAACAAGGTGCTGGGCCAGATTCAGCCCGTGGGCCGTGAGTTTGACACTCCTGGCCCAGTGTGAATTGTAGTAGTTATATTGACCAACTGAAACTCAGGCAGTGCTGTGTTAAAGTTAGTATGAACTCATGTGAACTGGACAGTAATGAGTAAGAGTACTGAATCTCTCACAGTTGTGTGTGGTACTCAGGGCACCACTATTGGAATGTCATTATTTAATCCTATAAAAAGTAAGGGGTTTTTAATCATTTTTAGGAAATAGAACAGTGCAGAGCCAGGACTGTAGTGTGCAGTTAGAAGATTGTTTTTTCTTCCTCCTTAAGAAGTACAGTTAAATATAACTGTGTAACTATTAACAGTGCCTTTAAAATGTATTGTGTTTGTTAATCTGAACAAAAGTTATACATCTATAGATTTTCATTTCAATAATGATTGCTTAGGTAAACACTCATACCTTACTTTTAAGCCCTATTCCCCATTAGAGGCTTTGCTTAATAGATTTTTGTGCCAGCGTGGTAGAACAGCAAGCTGCAGGTCAGGGCACAGGGGTAGTAGTACTTGTTAGGATGCAGAAAGGAAGGCAGAAAATGATACTTGACCTCATCCTAATTGAAGCCTTGTTAAACTAAGGCAGAGTTCCAGGTTTTTATGCAAAGGCACTTTACGTTGATAAAATGAACAAACAAGAGGCTTGTATTAATACATGCACAATAATTCAGTGCAGCATGTCTGACTAAGTCTGAACTTCACAGGCCTTGGCATTCTGACAGCCTGATCCTGCATTGATACTTGGGTAGATGAATTCAATGCAGTTCTCCAAGGGGTACAAGGAATTACTGAAATTATTTACTGAACCTATAAGCCCTCTTGTTTATTGAGGAGGAGGGCTAGAGGGAGAGAGTGAACTATGGAAAAAGGCTTAAAAAATTACTTTCAAAACATTTCAGTTATTAATAATTCTGCCTTGATAGATTATTACACTTAAGGTTCTGTAATTAGTTTGCAGATGCTGAAGGTTATTTTGCTGCTTGTACAACAGATAACACTGTAAACAGTTCTCTGGTAAGTGCTTTTATTTGTGAAGGTCAATGCTTTACAGTAACATGACATCATTATCCTGACTTAACTGTTTTTAAAATATGGTGATCTTAAAATGTAATAGGTTTTGGGAAATGGGATTGGTAACTTACGTGTTATTAATAATGCTACAAATAACTTACAAATGCTTACTATGAGAAATACAAGTTCTCAGCTCAGTAGAACACTTACTTGAATGTTTCTTTATTAGTTTGAAAGAAATATTTATGTCATATGAAGGAAACCTTTAAATATTCAGCTCAGTAACTGCCAAAGCAAAATGTGGAGAGCTAGTGGGAAATACACAACAGGATCATTCAGTTAGTTGAGTATCTTGTATACTGTGGTTCTGCATTGCATTTTGAAAAAGAAACGGACTGACTTCTTCTTTCCAGTATGTCAGTACTGGTATTCTGCTGATAAGCTGCATTGCCAGGTGGCATTTTTGTGGTTGGATTTTCATCATCCATAAATGACAATTCGTTATGCCTCTGCTGATCACAAACTGCTGCTTAGTCTGCGTATCTGAATCAGAGGCCATATGCAGAAATGTATCCAAATCACAGAAATTTAAGGCTTGCACCATCTCTGTAATAGAGGGAGGCAACTAAGTGTTGACTAGCTAACATATGGCTATTTTATACTGAGAAGGGAGTTGAAGAGAGATTTTTTTTTTAAAGTCTTCTTTGTTTCATTCTTTGGGAATATACACAAAAGCCCAGTTATTTTTGAATACTGCATGTTACCAACATGTTTAACATAAAATAGATTATATATAAAATTTTGGCACAAGCCTGTCCACTGTGTGCAAAATTTGATTTTCTTAATATTCACCAAGCTTTTTTTAATTTAGTTTTCTAATTCACTAGTTTTAATTCTAATGCTTGTAATTTAAATATCCTACTTAACTGTATTTTTACTTATACTGATTCATTTCAGAGTGAACCTTTATATGTTCCTGTAAAGTTTCATGATTTACCCACTGAAAAAAATGGCAGTAATAATAGTGATACGGAGAAATGTGAGTAAAAACTTTTGGAATGCTGAAGTACTAGTTCTCTGGTCAATGAATTACTTTCCTCTTTGTCAATTATAACTGCTGTCATGTTGCAGGACTTGCCTCTTTTTTTTTTCCCTCACTTTTTTAACTTTTGTTTTCTTCCTTAAATCTCTTATTGCATGAATTGCAGTCTCAATATATTTACTTTCAGATAGAGAAAACATAGGCCTATCGTTCAGTTTACCTTTCTTGGTCACTACAGATCCAGCCTATGTTTATCTCAAGGGACCAGCTGGGTTCAGTTCTTGTGATTCTTTCCTTCTGGGCTTGTATGACCAGCAGCAGTGAGTCAGCCTCTGGAAAAACAAGCTATTGTCCTTTTTAGAGCAGGAGCAAAGCAGTCAAAGTAAGAATTTTAACAGTCTATGTGCATTCTGATTTTATTTAAGCCTCGCTATCTTGTGATAGTAGCTGAAAGGGGCCTAACTGTCCCAGACAATTACAGAAAAGTTGGCTGTCAAAGAATCCAATTATCTGATCCTCAGCCAAAGAGGCCCTGCTTATAAAAGGGAAAGTCTCTTTGTTAATTTCTAGGCGACGTGTGCAGAACCCTTTTGGTGGGCTCTGCTGTCCTGTGACAACATGCACTGATCACTTCAGGGTTGTTTCGGCTGTAGCTTTTCCCTTTACTTTTTTTAGGAAATTAGGTATTGTTTCATATTGAATTATGCTAATATTTATATGTAGTGCATGATGGTTTCTTTACACAGGAAACTAATTGTACATACAATAATCTTTAAAATAAAATCTCATCCTGGTTTCAAGATTGGATAGAGGGTGGATTTCAAATGAGTAAGTGACCTTACAATTTCTGCTAAGCTTTGAGGTCTGTTAGACTTCTATCCTCTGAATGAAGCATCGTCCTTGCAGTTAGGTGTAGTTGTGTGCATTTTTTGGCTGTTTGACCATTAAACATTGCATATAAGATTTGCTTTAATTGTTTGTCATTACAGAGCAATTCTTGCCTAAAATATATTGCTACCTTGTGGTGATTTTTTTTGACAGGGAGGAAGGATGATTCTTTTCAGTGAGGTTTTTTTGGATGGACAACTGTAGTGATTAGAAACAATAATTGTGTTTGTCTTGTTAGTGGGCTATCAAATAGCAAAATAGTATTTTAATAAATGAAAATAATGGCATGTCTTCTATTTGAATAAAAACCTTTTATTGTTTGTGAAATATTGTAATCAATGCCATATTAGAACATCATTGTTTTATTTGCATATTGTGTTGGCTTGAGAAGTTTAATAATAATATGCAGCCTTTTTTTTTTTTTCTCTTTTCTTAAGCTCCCAAAAAGCCTCGTGTGAGGTTCAGTAATATTATGGAGATTCGGCAGCTTCCATCAAGCCATGCATTGGAAGCAAAGTTGTCTCGTATGTCATATCCAACGGTTAAGGAACAGGAATCAATATTAAAAACTGTAGGAAAACTCACTGCAACACAAGTAGCAAAAATTAGCTTTTTCTTTTGCTTTGTGGTATGTGCTCCATTCTTTCAGAAAACTTAAGTATAGATGTAATTAAAGCTTGTATAATAATAGTGAAACAGTATTGAGATGACTTGTATTCTTTATGCCTCATTTGATAAATGTGCTGTAAGTAGTAAAACTCATATGCTGGACATGAAAGTGCAGCTTCTTAAAGAGAGGGTAATAAAAAGAGATCCTGAGTGTGTAGTTAACTGTAGGGTCAGTTGGACAGCAAAATCTGGGATTACATGTATGCAGGCTGTTAACAGCTGCAGTGAGACTGCATGAAATGGGTAAATGTCACTATTATTCTTTCTGAACCATCACAGAAAGAAACCATCCTATGCTTCAATGTGGCGTTGTGCCCTCCAGTAGTAAGAAGAGAGAAGACAATTAATTGCCCTTCCGCTCCATTGAGGGTTGCAAGATTTACTGATGAATCTGTTGTTTGCTGGTGTTTGTGCATTGTGTCTCAGCTCTAGGGGGAGAGAGAGAGATAACAGTGACGTGATTTATGAGAGACAGTAAAAACGTAGAGAGCAGATCAGTGAGAGCTTTTCCTGAAGTAGCTTCACAGATACTGCTGAGTAGGTTACATGTAAAATGGACCTAGCACAGGCTTTCCTCAGGAAGTAGTGCTCTTTAAACATTTAAAATAATAATACTAAAAAAATTAGTACTGTTTATGCATGGACGAGAAAACAGTCATTTGATTTTCTGTGTGTATACATAAAGAATGTGCACACAGCAGCAAGAGAATAATAAGCCACTCATTAGTGATTTTGTATGGATGAAATAGCTTTTAAAATGTTATTTAAAATTCTGAGTGTCTCTATCTATTTTTATATGTATACACACACACAAATTTTCTAGGGTAGCATTCTCATGTTTAAAACAAATCCTGTTTATGCTATTCATGGATGCTGCTGCTACAGACATTTATATGTATTTATACTTGGACTGTATAACTTTTTCCAGCTAATACTTTAGACAGTGGTAACTATGCTATTTTGTTTTTGAACTTGTAGCTGAATGTGATTGATTTGGGCCAGTTCTTATTTTGCTCCTGTCTTCTCAAGTACCTGCCACTATAAGAGCTGTTAGAAATCTATTTAATTCTTGTTATTATTTTATTTTTTGATAAATAGGTGGGGTTTTTTTATTTAAGTAGTAGTATTTTATTGCACTGAGAAACTTAAACTCTGTTATTGCAATCCATATAATCACAAAGCTTATTTTTTTCTCCCTTAGTGGTTCTTGGCAAATTTCTCTTACCAAGAAGCTCTGTCAGATACCCAAGTTACAATAGTTAATATCTTGTCTTCAACCTCTGGTAAGTTTTATTTGCACCACCAGCTTAAAGCCATTGAATATGTGCATTTAAAAATGTCATTATGTTATTGCAGGGGCTTAGGCTGTCTTTATAATTCATCTCCTTGTTGCTTTTCAAGTTTTTGTGTGTGTACTTCTGCAATTCAAAGTGTGTATTTAAGAGATGCACTGGGAGTGAAATAGGTTTGAAGGAATGGTGATACAACTTTATCAAAAGAGTTACAATTCAGAGTAAAGTTTTCTTGCTAATTATTTGTTTTAAAAAAATGGTTTTAGCGGTAGAACTTAAATGACCTGAATATGCATAATATCACTTGCTTTACAGGTTTTATGAAAGGATCTGATATGTGCCTTAAAGTATTTAAATTGTGTGACAGTCCATGTTTTGAGGAGTAGCTTTTAGTGCTTTATAAAAACAGTTTTAAAAGCAAAATTGTGTGATTTTTTTTCTTCCCCACAGACTGTTTAGGCTTGTTTTGTTAGCATGGCTCGCCTTTCAAAGTTGAGCGTGTATTTGCTCTTCTAAGTATTCACATTATCAGGTGTTCGTTTCATAATAGTTCCAACTAAAATTACAGATGCTAAGATCAAGTAGTTAAAACAAGTATGTGAAGTATGAAAAAGAAAATGTATGTGCTGTTTTCTGAACAAACTAATAGCAGAACTTGATTATATAAACTCTTCTTAATTTCTCTTGCAGGCCTTTTTACTTTAATCTTAGCTGCAGTCTTTCCCAGTAACAGTGGAGATCGATTTACCCTGTCCAAATTGTTAGCTGTTATTTTAAGGTAAGATAATGGGATGAAACATTTGATCAAAAACTCCATGGCACAGTGAGAGGACAGCTATACCTAGACCTGTGTTATCTGTGAAAATGTATGATACGCTTCACTTGTAAAAAGTTTGTTTCACAGATAAATTGAGCAAGTGAATTAGGTCTTTTTTGATATTACATATCATGAGCAGTTACTAAATCTTATGCTGCTATATTCGATTAATCAGGTTTCTCTTGAAAATATGTAAACTTATTTTCTTGTTTAATTATGGTTCCTTTAGTTTTGTGTAGATGCAGAAAGAGGAAGAGGCTTGACACTGAATGTTGTCAGCCTGTTTCATTAAATGGCTGTCACATTGTTCAGAGAAGTTAAAAGGGGGGTGTGTGTGCTTGTTTCTAGCTTAGAATCAGGCCTTAGCAATAGAGAACTCCTGGCTTTGTCAAAAGTGCGTTTTGGTTGACTAAAAATACCTAGACATAGAACTCTTCAAATATTTTTCTCCCCCTTTTTTTCCTCCTGTCTTTGTAAAAAAAGTTCTTGGGTTTAAGTAGCGTTTTGCATTTCTTCTTTTTTGCTAGCATTGGTGGTGTGGTACTTGTTAACCTTTCTGGATCTGAGAAATCTGCTGGAAAAGATACAATAGGTATTTACTTACTTTTTTAATCCTAGAATATGCAGTGATTAGTACCATCTTGTGACAATACTCAGCAGGTCGTATAGCATGCTGGATATTTCTTACTTGTGTAACATTTCACACTGGCACTTTTAATTTCAACTTCTGAATCTTGACATTTGTGGTGATTTTTTCCCCATATGTAATGGGGAAAGTATTTTTGAGCTTTCTGCATTTTTCCATCTTTTTGTATAGTAATGGATTCTATAACAAATTGATTATCTCTGACAGATATATAGTAGGTATATGTTTAGGAGAGTTGATCTTAGTGTGCATAACATGTTTGGCATGACTTTAGTGCGTGTTTTTTTCATCTTTACAGGTTCCCTTTGGTCTCTTGTAGGAGCAATGCTGTATGCTGTGTACATAGTAATGATAAAAAGGAAAGTAGACAGAGAAGATAAACTTGACATACCAATGTTCTTTGGTAAGACTAAAAATAACTCTGTTGAAAGTTCAGCGTGTGATTAAATTGTTTGCTTTCAGGCACTGAACTGTATGAGTGGTAAATGGGCTCAGAAAAGTAAAGGCAGTAGAGAAAGCCTATTGTTCCTGTGGTTGTGAGTACTTCAGAGACTGGTTGTGTGAGTTCTTTCTTGTTTACTCCCTTAACAATGAAAGATAATACTGCCTATAGGAATGCAGGAGTTACTTGCATAATAGGAATTACCTTTGGACTCACTAGAAATTTTCTTTTTATTTCAATTTCAAACTTGTAAATATCTGATGTAATTGTCATTTGTGAATTTCAGATAAAGTTTCTTATGTTCCTTTCCTTTGCAAGATTTAAGATATTGCTTTGTTGCTGCTTTTATGTATGCATGCTGTCAAAATAGCAGAATTTAGCTAATATTTTAGTTATGTTGAAAAGGATATTTGTTATAATTTACTTAATACTGTTTTTATACTCAGGTTTTGTAGGGCTGTTCAATCTATTGCTGCTGTGGCCAGGGTTCTTCCTGCTTCACTATACTGGGTTTGAAGCATTTGAGTTTCCCAATAAACTGATATGGATGTGCATTGTAATTAATGGCCTTATTGGAACAGTTCTGTCAGAGTTCCTCTGGCTGTGGTATGTACTCCATGCGTTGTATATATTTCACATAAATTGTTGTACCTGTTTTCTCAAATGTTGAGATGTTAAATTGTTTAGGCAGGTTTTTTACCTTTGTTTCATTTTATGCAGTTTGGGTTAGAGGCTGTCATCCATTGTGTCATAGTGACCTGTTTAAGAGCAACAGCTAACTTTAAAAAGCAGGTGAAGGGTTCTTGTAGTATTTAATAAGATACTGTGTGTTTAGCTCATTCTAGAATTAACATTTTGAGATTAAAAGAGTTTGTGGTATAGAGTTGCAGTAGTAATAGGAGAGCATGACTTTCTGTTGTAACAGTCCTTTAGTTTCCAAGGCTTTGTTGCATGTTGGGTACATATGACTCAGAATTTGGTATTGTATGCTTGACATGTTTGTTTAAGTCTTCAAAGACTTAATGAGCTAAATCTCATTAGAATACATTAATCATGAAGATATGGCAATTCATAAATTAGACTGGCTTTTGTTTAATAATTTGATTATATGATAATCTGGATAGGTCGGCAACAGAGCATTGAACAGAAGACTTCTGAATGAACAGCTCAAAAGCTGTAGCAGACTTAAGCCTTTGTATAGGTCTTAGAAGAATAGTGTTAGTAGAGAACTTTTTGGTAAGTCACAGTTCCCAGCTTGGGAGAGTTTGAGTTTTTTATGAGCCACTATTAGGTAACAGAAAATTCTACACGTTGAAAAGTCCTATTTTAAAATTCTGGAAACAGTGAAGAAGAGTTTCCAAAACCAGACATACTTTCAACGCCATGCAGTTGATCAGTGAAGGATGTCCCTTTCAGTGCTACATTTTTAATAGGTATGGCAGTTTGCAAGCTCTTGCCTGAAATGCCTTGGCGTTCAAGCTCTCAACTCTGCAGCAGAGAGACTAGAAAACCTTATGGGGTAGCTGCTCTGAAACAGACACCTAAGTTCTGTGACCAAAAGTTCTAGGCAAAGTTCAATGAAAAGGTTTTTGTTGTTGCTTGGTTTTTTTGTTGTTGTTTTCAGATCTAGTTTAAAGTTTTTTAGGAAATTTAGTTATGATATCTTTTATTTATTGGCAATTTTTTTTTTAATACCTGCTGATAAGTTTTCATTGGATTCTGTATTGTTAATTCATAATTGGCAGTGTTCTGGTGAACAGGTTGGTTCTAATTAATTACTAAGTGCTGTGTTACAGAATGGTATATGGTATAGAGGGGATATAGAATATTGGGGAGGAAGGCTGCAAAAGGGCAGAGTGTCTAAAATGCTTTGTTCCCTTTCTGCTCCTTTCTCATCTGCACATTTTTCTTTGATTTAAAGACACAGAGCAGTGCAAAATGACTACAAATATCCAACCTGTTCACTTTTGCTTGGCTGAAAGTCAGTTGTATGGGAGTAGTTAATGGCTTGGTTTCTAGTTCAGTTAGAGAACTACATGCATCAAGTGATGTTCTAGAAAATGTTTTCCAATTGTGTGTTCAGATCTTTGTGTTTAAAAGGTGTTAACAAACTTCTGTGATGTCATTTTATTCAGTGAATCACAGTTCATGAATATAGTTCCAGTCATGCTGCATCTGTTTAATTTTTACAGTTACCAGAGTAAAAGATTGAGTAGTTAAAAAACCAAATTTCAGAGTTTTAACAGAAGTTGCAATTATAGGTTTTTCCTTCTTTATTTGTGTGCAGAACTGGTTGCAGTTCCACAAAGCATAGCTGGTTCCATTTTCAGTACTTGCCAAGCATGAGAAGAATTGCTTTTATGTCTGCATGCAAGCTTAGATTTTTCTAGGTGAAGTTACTGTATGGGAAATAGTCAATTTTCCATCATCTCAAAGATGGAAGACATCAATAGTCTAGTTAAATCTGTAAAACTGCATTAAATTCTTATGCATGTGGGTATCTCCATTTTTTTATTAATAAAACAATGACTAATAGTTAAGCTTGATCAAATGTCTTGTGCAGTTTGATGTATACTCTAGTTGGTTTTTAACTTATTTAAATAAGACCTCTTTGTTGTTGTTGTTGTTGTTAACAATAATATTTTTTTTATTGTCTTGTAGGGGATGCTTTCTTACCTCATCACTGATTGGCACACTTGCGCTAAGCCTTACAATACCTCTGTCCATAATAGCTGATATGTGCATGCAGAAGGTAACGTAGCGCTAAGTTTTGAGCATTATTAACAGAATTTCTTTGAACCAAAAGCTAGTGTTATTTTTAACAATGTATGCAACAAACAGTATTTTACTTCTGTCACTTGTCAATAATTGTTGAGCTGTGTCATAAGTATCACTCTCTTGATATTGACAGTTACAGTAATTTTGCACTTGCAAGCGTGCACTTGCACACTTAAATATTTTTGGTTAAGATGCAGCTTGTATTAAAAGTACCTGAAGTCACCAGCAATGCATGATCAAACGCTTTATCTTGAATAGGCAGTTTTCAGAATTAAAGAACAATTGCAAGTACAGCTCAGCTTTGCAGTTATAAAATTGTTACAGCCTGCCTATATTGAAGATACTCAATTAGTGACAAAACTAAAAATCTGCAAGTTTACCACAAAGGAATAAAGCAGCTACAAGGCTAAATTGGGCATGACTAGATTCCTATGGATCTGTCCTCCTTTTAAGTTAGTCTGGTTTCACTGATATTGAGGTAAAAGCTACTTATAGAAAACTACGTTGTATTGCTCTTCAAGCTGTGTAGATACTTCTCATGCTGATGGGCTAGAATTCTCAGTTTAAAATATTTAATTACATATGAACTTCAACTCTAACTTTTAATATTTGATTTTAATATTTAATTGGCAAGGAATATAAAATTCTTGATTTCATGAGTATAATAATTATTTAGCTTATACTGCAAGCATGCGGGGTTTTTTTGGTTTTGGGTTTGTTAGGTCACATAACTGTTTCTAATTCCTGAACGCAGGATCACTTGTTTCTGCTCTTTATTTTGGATTCAATAATCCCCACTGGTAAAATTTTTATTTGAAAGTTAAACCACCTATTTAACTCTTCAAAATAGCTTTCAACCTGATTTTATAATGCTTCTGTTGTTAAATGCTCTATTTTTTTGGCAGGCCATCACCATATAGTCTGTTATGGCTATGCCTTTTGACACCTCTCAGCGTAGACATTTGTCACTTGTATGTATTTGTTGCTTGACTAAAATGCAAGCATTTCCCCTCACGTGCTTGTGTGCATTTTGAACATTGGTGACACCTGTATTTCATTGATGTTAAAAGTGCTTATAGTCACGTGGTATGGAGAGGCTGCAGGAATTTTTTTATAAAGCAAGCAGTAAAATTATGTCACAGGTAATGTTTTCTGTGCTGATAATAGTAAATTAATTCGTATTTGAGCACCTTGGCCTAATACAGTTTGTTACTCAAATACAAGATATTATTTCTTGAGATAATACATATTTATGTGAATTAGGAAGCAGTTTAGTTGGGTAATAGTTTAGCTTAAAATTATATCAATAAAAATGGGTAAAACTGACCCATCTTAAAACTAACTATATAATAGTACTTCTGAAATTTTGAATGGACTGGTGGTCTTGCACTGCTTTGATGTTCTTTTGTTTTGTTAAACAAAAGAAAATTTGTTTTGTAGCAAATGCATTTGTTTAGTTTGTAAGCTCTGTGCAAATAGAAATGCGGAAGTATGAGTAGAGAATAATTCTGACTATGCCTGGAACATAGCTTAAATTGATTATTCTCTGAGTAGTGGCTTCCTTGAAGCAAGCCGGGTTTGTGCATTTTCTATAGTGGTTCAGGTTATTACTTGTTTTCAATCATTACATTTGAGTTTTTCTTTTGACACTAGTTGTTTGTACAAGACTGACATGTTTAAGAAATCAGTCAAGTCTTGCACTTGTAATGTTTCCTGTCTAAAAGAAGCTTTACTGCTCAGTGTTTTCACAAGCAAAGTGTAAATTCTTATAAGAAGCTTTTAACTTCTGAAGTTTTCTGACAGGCATGTAAAAAGGGGGAAGAAAACCCCATGCAACTTGTATTTCACTTTTACTTAATGTCACTGTGGATTTTGGAAAACAAAGCAGAAAAATGGAAGTATTAAAAAAATGGAAAGGCAAATTGGAAAACAAGTACTCAGGTAACAAACATGTGAGGCACTGTTTCATATTAGTATTAGCTGAATATTTAAACATGGAAATACAGCAAAACATTGCAGTGATTACAACAATAATAAGGCATTCATTTGTAGGATAACTGTTGGTGTTAAAGATGTGTATATATAGTTACATATATCAATGTGTGAAAAGCTTAGGTTGTCTTCCGAAGTGATTCATCTAAATGTGCTTCTGGTATACGTTGAAAAATGGAGTAAGCTTTTCTAATTAACAGTAAACAACTTAATCTCTAGGCTATTTAATCCATGTAAACACAGAGTCCAAGTCTTTAATTTATTCTTCATGTACTCCTGCAATATTGAGGCATTGGAATTGCAGGAAGTCTTTAAGGCGCTGTTGGATGACACTCAATTGATTTTGGTCGCACAAGGGCAAGTTACGACTTGTGCAAGTGTGTTTCTGTGATACAAACATCAAAATATGTTAAGCCAAGCCCTATGCTTATTGAAAACTCAGGTGTCCAAGATACGCTGATAGAAATTTAACCTTCGAACTTCAAGCTTTGCAGTTAGTACTTCTGGCCAGCCTTGTCTTCACCCCACATTTCAGTTTTCTTAAAAGGAGCCCACACAAGAATTCTGCTGGTATGGCTAATAATGTAAAAATTAAACTGTGAATATATACAGTCTTCATATGATGGTTAATTGGCATGGTAATTAGAAAATATGCATAATTACTAACTTTCTGAGTCTTTATCGTTCTCTAATAAACTGACATAAACTTGAATTTTAAGAATTTACAAACACATTTTTAACAACTATTGAAATATTCCTTTTGGTAACTTATGTGTTTATGAATTTTGATTAGGAATCAGTAGCAATAATGTAAGGCTCTGACAATTGCTATTTATTAGATTTTTGAGAGTGAACATCACTGCTATGCATCAAAACAGTACCTTTTATCTGCAGTCTTCAACTTTGGAAATTTTCTCCACTAGGTGGAGCCGTGCTTATGGATCATTGTTAGCTTTAAAGGTGTTTTCAAGACCAGCTCTTGTTCTTCCACACTTGATTTCTCTAATCTTCAGTAATTTTAAGTTTTAAACACTAGTATATATATACAAGTACAATTTAGTTTAAATTGGGCAAATAATGTGCCCTGCCATTTCATTAAATGGAAAAGAGAATTATTTTACATTTCCCATAGCACAGTCTTTCTGTGTGTGCTGGTTTTGGCAGTTACCATTCAGTTTATTCATAGTGAATAAACAGGTGTGCAAATCTTTCAGGTGAGATGGATTATTCACAATTTTTGAAGTGTCTAGGGGACTTTCTCATTGGTACCAGTCAAACAGCTAAAGCATAGAAATGAAACTATTTGGAAATAGCAGTCTTCATACACACCACAGTGCAAAGAACATCAGTGAAGAAAGGTTATTCATTTATTAGAAGTGGCAGTGGCTTTAGAATTGTACAAAATAACTTAGAAAAATATTTGTAATATTTCACCCAGTTTAAAAGAACTGAAACTTCATTTCAAACTCATAGTAATTATTACAAATATACAGTGTGCCTTTTTTTAAACTCTTGAGTGATTGATGTTTGTATTTTAATTCCAGGTGCAGTTTTCCTGGTTATTTTTTGCAGGGGCAGTCCCCGTATTTTTTTCTTTTTTCATTGCAACTCTTTTATGTCACTATAATAACTGGGATCCAGTGATGGTGGGAATCAGAAGATTTTTTGCCTTTATTTGTAGAAAACATCGAATTCAGAGGTAGGGCAGTTACAAACTATAATCCTATCTCCTCTTTAGCCCTTCCAACATCTTATACTCTCTTATAAGCCACAGTACTTGTACTGTATTTATTTTCATCTAATTTTTTATTAAGGTGTACTAATTTCTTAATAGTAATTGCCAATCCATTTGTTAATCTATGTAACACTCAGAAAATGGAAAGATATGAAGTCTGTTTGCCTTTTAAAAGAAGTCTCCTAGTGGCTGTTACAATTTTCCTTTCTTTTCCCCTAATACCTCTGTAATAGTTGCTGTACATGCACTGAGAATTGTGGAAACTTGAGTATGCTGTATGAATTTAAGGGATCTCTGTATGTTTTTTAACAATAGTTAGTTCTTATGTTGGCTTCATAACAACCAATTTAACAGTACTGTTTAATTTTAAGTAAATAAATCTGTTTTTTAAGAATGCCAGAAGAAAGTGAGCAGTGTGAAAGTCTCATTCCTATGCATAGCGTTTCACAAGATGGAGACAGCTGCTGTTCATAGACAAAAGGTAGGCTTGAGAAACTTCCAACAATGCAGAGAAAGTTGAGGATTGGTTTTCATGATGGTATTTGTGTTAAATGAGTGCTCATTTTTACAGAGCGTACAGTTAATCTTGTTCTGTATTGATGGATAGAGATTTTAAAGGTTATCTTCAAATTTATTGCTATTCGTTACCAAGCATTATTCTCACCTTGATGCAGTTCTTGGTCAATGGTTTTGAAATGCAAAGTAGTTTTTTTTACTTGAGAGTATTACAACGTTCATCAAAAATTGGACATGAGTCAATAAACTAAAAGAGGTATACAATTTCTTGGTATGGATGATGTGTGTGGAAGAGATCTCAAGTAATTATTTTACTCTCTTTAATTCTGTTGAAGTCTCAGTTTGTGAAAGACATCGACCATTTAAGGAAGTTTAGAAGACGTGAACAGACTTTGCCATTATGGGTCGAGAAAATGGGAAGGAGTCCTTGTGTTTGTGGTTGACAGGAATTAAATTGTTAATTTCCATTATTAGGGAAAGAATTTCTCATGATAAGGATAGGGAAACTAGAGTGGAAAAGCTAGGGAGTTTGCAAAATATCCCTCTCTAAGAGGAGGTGAAGCAAACCTCCAGCAGGAACTTTGCATGGCTTGTTGATACTGTCTTGGAGCATAAAGATGGACATAGTTGAGGACTGTCTTAGCCCTAGGGTTCAAGGGCTTTTGTTTTCAGATAGTGCATGCAGAATTACATGATGAGACATACATATTCATTTTCCAGTGTTGCTTAATTCTAATAACGAAATTAAAAATATTCTATCCAAAACAGTAATTGTGATGACTTAAGCTTAAAATACACAAGTTATTTCCTTTATTAATAAGATGTAAACAAACACATATGGTACTTCCTTTTTTGTAATCTTTAATTATGTAGCCCTGATAATTTTTGTGTTTGTTTGTTTTCTTCTTAGTTTAAAAATGGAGTGATGCCCAGCGAAGAGACAATCTTCTGGAAAAGTCCCTAAGGAATCACATTTCAGTGCCTATTCTGAATTTGTAGTAAATATTAGAAGTTTCAGTTCTTTTGAAACTCTAAACTTTTCCTCTTTCTTGCTTTTATCTGGTTTTATAAATGAACAAATTTACTACATGCCTGTCACCATGGGGAGTTTTAGTCCATCTGAGCAACCAACCTGCCTTATAACACTGAGCTGGTGAAGTTACTTGACAAAATCAAGAAAACAAATGCTGTCATTTCTTTCTTTTTTAACTCACAATTTTGTTAAATGCTGGACAATATTATTTTTTAAAATTCTTTCAAACGAGTTATGTAAATAAATTTGCAGGTCATCAAGTCTTACAGGCTTTCAGATGAAAAGCTAAATAGCTATGTTGCCTTTAGTAGGTACAAATTAACTTTTTTATGTTGTATAAACTATTTGCATATCAATAGAAGAAATAGAAAAATAATTTATTAAGTGCATTCTTGTAATTATTTAGGCAGGATCTTTGTACGGTCCTGGGACACTACGTATATATTGTCTTATGCCATTTTGAGAAGCCTTGTAGCAGCAGTGGGTGCCAATGTTTAAAAATCCTTTGTTACCTAACAATCTGGAATGTTTAAAGTTTTAGTGAATGGTAAAATATTTCTAATTACAGTATATTTGGGTGAACATTCTCAAACCCAATGTTTGTTTTAAAATGGATTCTGTGACCCATTCTTGTTCCCAGTGATCTTGCAAGGGAAAGAAAATTTGAAAATTTATAGCTGCCAGCTTTTGAAAGAGGTCAAATTAATTGTTCAAGTTTTCAATCAGTGGGTTGGCGCTACAGTAATCTGCTAAACATTGTGAAAGATAAAGGGGTTTGCATTGATTTTTTTTCCAGTTGCATTAATAAATTTATTCTAAAATTGATAATTTTCCTTATAACCTGCATTTACTTGCCACTACAGTACTTCTGTCCTATTTGAGTCTGAAAAGTTATGAATAATTATATTCAGGAATATTTGAAATCAGTCAGTGCCATTTTCCAGCTTCTGGCCTGTAAGACACTTATATTCAAGCTAATTTCAGCTTTTGATGAATTTTATTTCTTTTCATGAATGTAGGATGGATTTTCAGCCAGCAGTATTATCTTCATGTTACAAGATTATTAATAATATGGGGTACTTCTCAAATCCTTGAACACAAATATAGAAGGGTGACATAACACAAATGCTTTTTCATGTTTTGCCACTCTTCAGTGACCCTTCCAAAAGAAATTTTGGTAATTTGGTGGTACAACTACTGGATAAGAGCGAGTATAGGGAAGCAACATGCTCAGCTGTGTATTTAGAAGGATTGATTAACAAGCAGCTAGAATTAAATAGAAAGATCTGTAAGTAGAGAAGGAAAAAAAAAAGAGCTTGCAGGTTGTTCTCATCAAATATTGTACCTTTATCAAGTTTTTCCTTCCAGTTTTTAATACTGGATTACAAAGTTTCTACAAGTTTCACTGATCTGAGGCATCCCTTTGAGATAGTAGGTCCTTCTTTGAACACCTGGAATTAAAGAACACCACCAAAAAAACAAGCATAAAACCAAAACCACAAACGCAAAACAAACAAAAAGTTTATTAAATAAGTATTTTGAGAAACTTCACATTTCAATTCTCAAACTCTGCAGACAGGAGTTGAAAATGCTGTATACAGAACTAATTTTACCTTTGACTTTTGTAGAATTTTCAGGGAATTTTGGGGAAGTGGAGTTTCCTTAATTCTTTTTTTAAGGATTGGGGTTTTTTTCCTTAAATTATGACAACTTGGAGGATGTTAGCTTCAACTTTTTTTTCCAAGAAGTAATGTTAAGGCCTGTTGGCAGTAAAAACATAATGTCTGTTTTCATTGAATAATATGCTTCAATGAGATCATACCAAATATATGATAGTAAGCATTAACTACATATTTTAATCAGTTGGGACCTGCGGCATCCACAAACTGTATGCCTGGGATTGAATGAGCAATTACAGTGTTCTTAGCGAAATATCCCAATACTCGCTTTTAAAATTGGTCAGACTGATAGAATTGAAACTGGGCAATTGCTATTCATATTTGTCCTTCTCCTCATGTCTTAAAGTGAAAGATCATTATAGTCCCTTGTGTACTAGAAGAATATTATTCTGCCTCAAACCCTAGGAATGTTAATGATTTTTTTTTGTTCAGTAAACTCAAAGTTAGGGCCTTCCCACTATTTTTTGTTTAACAAAAATGAGTTAATATTTTTTTGAAGACATTCAATATTTTAACTTTAGCTTGAGCAGTCTTTTTGCATTAAATTACAGTTCTTTAAAGAATAAGAAATAAAGCAAACCGTCCTTCCTGAAAGGATTTTTGAACAGCGGTGCACCTGTAGTTACAAGAAATATGTTACAGTTTTAATTACAGAAGCTATGACATTTAACATTGTTCCTGCATTTAATAGAATGTGTTGAGCTTTTTCTATAAAATCTTGTGATTTTTAGTACAATAATATTTTATAAATATACTGTCTCATTTGAAATGTAAATTGCGTAGCTCTCTAATGGGTGCTTGGTAAATGCACAAGAGATCTAGCTTTGATTCTCAGGTACCTTTGACGTAATGGAGACATGCTGGGTTTTTCTTCCTCATGACACAACTGGAATGTGAAGGAGCTCTCTCATAAATGCTTTACCTCTGTGTGCTAGCGTAAATTGTCATTGCTTTTACTGTTTTAATTTGGGAATGTCTTCATTCTGACTTACTTCTTGTAGGAAGCACATAAGCTTTAAAAAAAATAATGAATTTTTATCTCAAGCATTTCTTTGAATGTCATTAGATACTGGAGGAGCAGTGATTTCCTGTGCCTACAAAATGGAAAATGAATACTAAATGTGTTGCTCTGTCAAACAGTTGAACTAATTACTGTAATCCCATGAGACAACCAACAATTTCTTCTCTGTGTGATTGAAGTTCTGGAGCTGTTTGGGTTTTATAGATGGAGGAAATTACGATAATTTGCCAAATGCCACGTAGCATGCCTTTGCTTTTAGGGTTTTGGCGAGTCTTGTATAGTTTGATGTACTGTGTGCTGGACTCCAGAACAAAGGGGAAAACGGATTTCAGTTTTTCTGGCTACTTCCTGTTAGATTCCAGCTGTGCCGAAAATGAGTTCACTCTGAGGGGCTGCTATACATGTGGAACCAATTCAGCAAAAGACTGAAATACATGCAACATCAGTTCTCAACAGTTAGTTAGAAAGTATGAGGCACGTGGACACCACTGAAGAGGCTGAGGGGCGCAGTGCTTTTGTTGGTCAGCGTGCACTGCATCTTGTTGGCTGTTTGCCTGTGGAAATCCGTGTAAGGGGACGGGGGCTGTACTATGGGACGGATTTGGCTTCTCCTGGAGTTGGGCTGGAGTGGACTGCACACTGAAACTCAGAAGCAGGGCGGCTAAGGCAGTGCCTGGTTATTTCACTGCTCAAGTATTTAAAGTGTAAAACGCTAAAGTATTTTGCAGGATTCTTCAAGTGACAAACCATGGTGCTGCGTGTGATACTTGACCTGGTGTGCTGGTATACGCATTGCATGCCTCCTTGTAACATACTAGCAAAAACAGGAGAGCCTGCAAGTGGCTTTTTTGATGCGTACTGTTGTAATTGTCGTTCTCTTTCACCATCCCCCTTGTGCCTAGGTACTGCTATTCACAACTATTATTGCTTTAAAAAAGACGGTAAAACAATTTCTTTGTAATTCTTGATTCCATCTCTGTGTTGAACGTTATCATTCCTATTCCCTACTAAAAGACCTTCCTATCTTAGGGAAATAATGTTGCTGAGCTAAACTAAGCTATCTCAAGGAGGGGTAAAACAGTTACATTTTAGACATAGGGTCAGTTTATGAACACACTTTCAAATTGCGTATGAAATTAGCTCTCAGGTGGAGTGTTTGTATGTTTGTAAACAAAGTTCAGAAGTAGCATACTCAAAAATCACAAAACAAACTAATGGTATTATCACAATGTTGAGTTATATGGCTAACTATAGGATGGTACTTTTAATCAGTTTATTTGGGATAAGTTTTGAGTTAGTTACCATTTCTGTTATGACTGTCTTATGTAATGTCTGCAATAGTTATAATCGCAGTAGCGTTTAAGTGTTGGTTCATAAACCGGTGTTATGCATGTTTTTTTTTTCCCTTATCTATTCCAGGATTATTAATGCTTATTTTTGTTCTACATGATTATTGCAGGGCATGATTTCTCAGGGAAATATGAATGATACCATGCATTGTGAGAGCTGGTAACTAAGTCCTGCTTTTAAAATTGTTACAAATATTTTCAGGTTTCACTCAAACATTTCACATCACATAATTTTCACATTGAACTTCCTTGAGCTCATCACTTAACTCATGATGAGAATGTTAAGAGCGCTTAAAGGTGTTGATAAAATACACTCTGCCCAACACTGTTACTTTTGGGACAAACATCCATTCTAAACTGTTGCTGAAATTTGTGTGTGGTTTTTCTACTTCATTGTAGTCTGCGCCGTATAAATTAATAGTTGCACTGCTGATTTCGAAGCTGCACTTATAGCATGACGGTGACATTAACTTTCAGGGTTAGGCAATGCTATAGTAATAAATAAATCTGTTTCTGGGGTAGAGTACCAGTATAAATCTTCTATCTTATATATATTCATTTATATCATTAAATTTTTACAAAGTCTGTTCACTTTGGGGATTATTGTTTGTTTTTCCAGTAAAGTTACTTTGGCTTGACTGGGATTTGATCCAAAGCCCTCAAGAGTCATAGACAGCATTAATAAAGTAAAATTTTATTGAAAACAAACTCTGCAGTCAGATTGACCTTTGTACCTTTGCGGTATTTTTATCTGCAGCATACATTTGCAGTGGTTTGCTTTAAGATTTCAGTAATATAAATTTGAGAGATTTTAGTGCTGGTAAAAATGGTAAAGTTACCACTGCAACTGGTCACAAAAATATTTCCCCAAAGCCAACATTCAACTTAATTATTTAAAAGGTGAAATTGTCTTGCTACATGAATTCTCTTCAAAATCAGCAGTGTAAGAAACGTTAACCACGTGGTTGTGTACTTCTAGGAGGAAATTTTGTCAGTAGTGAGAATATGCTATCATAGTCATTGTAGCCTTGAGGATCAGCTTCCTCTTGATTTCTGATTTGACATTTCCATTTAAGTTCACTTTGCAAAGAATGCAACAGGACATTTCCTCTAGGTAAAGCTACTGCAATTGTGTTTTTACTGCGTTAGTTCTCTGTGTTGTTAGAGGTCTTAATGTAAAACATAGATCTAAGATATAAATGTGACTCTTCTTAGTTGTCTGTGTTCTCACTCTCCTCCAAGGTAAAGTATTGCATTATTACAGCTGGTGTTAGTAGGTACCCAGACTTTTTCTGGATTGCCTACTGTGATGTGAAAGACATCCAGAATTTCTTCTAGTTTTCACTTCCTACTTTTTTGAAAATGTAAAAGGTTTTTCTCTGGGGATTTTTGTAGTAAGCAGCTGTTTAGTTCTGCAACTGCAGATTTCTTTAATTGTATCTCAGTCGGTAAGGTTGCATCCAATATTCTTTTTCATTTTTTAATGAACTTTTGACTGTTTTGTCTGGGAAAGTGCTCAAATTTTGTATATATTCTACAGAAGTAATGACTGGATACTGGAGTGGCCTCAGAAATAATAATTCAGGGATGTTTCTGTAGTTTATATATATTCCTGAAGTTTTTCCACATTTTCTTAAAAAACCTGATCATACAAAAAAGGTATATGAAATTATATTTGGAGAGAGAGAGTGTACATGCTGGGGAGTTCCTTCTTTGTATTTTGCGGTCTTTAGCTTTTTTTTGTGAACTGTTAAAAGTCTCACACACAATCCAGTTACAAATGAATGTTCTAGTAAAGGATAATCATGAGAGGCTGTTTACTCATAAGCTGTATCAAAAGCTTAGCCAGTTCAAGCTAACATTACCTGAATGGAATTTGAGAGGTGTAAGGAGTCCGCGATACAGCTTCAGCATTGCACAGCTGGGGTCCTTGTAATGATATAAAATTTGTCCAAGTACTCTTTGGAGTAGCTACTGGTGAAACAAAGTTGTTTATGAAACTTTTTCTTAGTTGTTTTACAGATTGGTTTGTGAAACTTCTAAAACTTTAGTACATTAAAAGATGCGTAAACCCAGTAGTTCATAGTTTTGATGGTCCTCTTGGCATTACATTTTGTACTAAGTTTCAGTGGATTCTGAATATAAGTTTTAAAGCTGAAGCTACTTTAGCTGAAACACTTTAAACCGAAGAAAACTTCTGTTTGTGTGAAGTTTCTATAGTTTGCTGGTAATTTAGATGTTCTGAGAGCACAGCTAGTTCCAGGTATATATCCTCTGTGAAGTGTCTTTATGTATAATCTTTTAACCATTTTCCTTAGTGAGACCAGAACCTGAATTGCTGATGTGTATTGCATTTGCACTTAAATACCTGATTTCAGAGCATGTTAAACCTTGATCTATTTTTGATAAAAAAAGAAATGTAGCATTTTTATCTAATTTCCATTTAATGAAAAGTATATTCATGCAGAGAAAAAACATATGATTATGGCTTGATGCAGTGATTTTAAGCCAAGGAAACAGCAGGATGGCAGTAGTAAATCTGAAATGAAGATGCGTGTCTCTTCAGAAACTCTGGCTTCTGGTTTCTTCCATCTCTCTTTATACCTAAATGATGTCTCCAGTATTCCAGAATTACACAGGTGAAGCAAGGACCAGAACTTATACCCTTTGTTTTTTAAAAGTGAACATTAGCTTTAGCCTGGAGTGTCTTTGTCCTGTCACTTCGTTTTCTGAGGGGGATCAGTTAAGTGAGAAATAGAGAATAAATATTTTAATTAAAATCAAATTTAAACTATTAATTATTTTGAAATTCTCCTTATTTAGAGAGATCTAATGAATGGAAATTAAAGGCCTATATTGCAAATATTGAACAGTGCTTATATATTTTTAACAAAATCAGTATATATATGAAAATTTGAAATGTGTAAAGATGAAAATTGGAGCATTGTTGTTGTATTGATAGGTTTATAAATTGAAATTCTTAAGATCCAGTACTAAAACCCTGTGAAAGGGCTAATGAAAAGAAAATGTAATGTATTTTGATGAACAGCCTGTGTAATACAATCAATGGGTGTGATGTTTTTGTTCTGTATTATATTTATTATATCTAAGTAAACAATAAAGATTATAAATCTTACTTTCTTAAGAGGAATTGGTATTCGGTTTGGGTTAATGTTTAATGTATTTTATACCCTCAGATAAGAAAAAATGAATGGTCACTAGGGAAGAGCTGTCTTGGGAGAAAAGCATAGTGGTAAAAAGGTCTTGAATAGGCCCACTTAATCCCCCTTTTGCACCCTTAAAAGTGAGTCTTGGGTTGTCATGTTTTGCTTTGCTTGAAGTCAGCTAGGATGCCAAAAGGTTATGATTTGTTCTTAGATTTGTCTGGTAATATAAGTAATAAATTACAATTTTAATAAATTTTCATGGCTGCAGGTGATGGTTCCTTGCCAATACATGAATTATAAAATAGGCAAGAAGACTATTTCATCAGCAGGGGGAGCTGCTGTAGTGTCCATCTATCCATTGCATTCCTGAACCCCAGTGTAAGAAATAAAGAGACAATTAACTTACTTGTTTACCATCCTTGATTCTTGGAGTTAACCAGGCCCAGATACTGACCTTCCTTCATGCAGCTGAACTTTAAGTGTCTTTAATAATTAAAAATCTCTGGGGGATGAGAGGCATTTACGTGAATAAGTACAGAAAAATTAGAAAAAAGCATTTTCCTGCCATAGGCTTCTGTGAGATTTCTGAACTCTGGATTCCTGCAGCTGAGTTCTGTTTACTGATATGATCTGTTGCTGCACAGCTGTAGCAAGAAGCAGGTTTGTACACTGAAATAAGGGGATAGTTGCTGTGCCGTATCTGAAATACACAAAAATGCAGTATTACTGACAATGCAGGTACCAAATAGGTGAATCTTAAGTTTTAGACCAGAGTTTCTTAGAAAAATTATAAACATAGGCATAAAGACATTGTGCCAAATATAAATCACACTGTGGAGAAGCAAGAGTGTGTGTGAAACAAATGGCAATTAGCTAAGGGCTTGGGATGGTGTAATGCAGGGAGGATTCCTATCTGAGCTATCTTCACAAATCCTCTGGGAAGTGCCATGATTTATCTGCTGCTATTTTGTCCTAATGTCTAAAATGAAAGCTTGTAACGAGCAGGAATGATTTAATCAAAATAGTTATTTCATGGAAGCTTCTCTTACAGTGACTGCACTGTCTTGTGAATGCTCCAGGACCAGGAAGAACTATTAAAATTGAAGAATAGGTTTGTGACTTTTGTGCCTTTTTTCTTTTCCTTTTTTTTTTTTGTAGAGAAGACTACTAATTGTGGCAAGAAACTTGCTTGCTTCACTGCTTTGAAAAAACATTTCTACTCTGAAAAGGATTTGTAAAAATCCACTGAAATTGTTGCTTATGCAACAATTTATTCTTGACCCCAAATCTTATGCGCTTTTTTGCAGCGTGGGAAGGTCTTTGCTCTATCTTACTTGACAAAGAACTTTGAGAGATATTTAATACATTAAAATCTTGTACTCAAGGCTGTAGTGCACTTCAGTACTTACAATATTGGGAGGATGCTTTAACTAATTAACGAGGAGGTCATGTCATCGTGTTCCCTGGCAATCAGAATTCTGGAACTCAAGAATTTGAAGCAAACTGGCTTAAAAAAAATTGTAAATGCTTGCAAAGGCAACTTGGCAGTAACTTGCCTGCACTTTTTTCTGATGTCCTAACTGATGACTAGAATCCCAGTCATTGTGTGATCCCTCCATTTTAAGACACAGAAATATGTAAAATGTGGAATAATTTTCCATTTTTGGCAAGTTCTTTCCTTAAAAAATAAACTTAACCTGTTAAAATTTATCACTTTCTTAGGCTGTATCAGTGTTTCCTGAGTTTTGCTGAGTGCACAACTGGCTGCATAAATGTCCAGGGCAAGTGGACACAAAACCATATGAAGCAGGCTTTTCAGAAGAAGTTTTAATGGAGATGTGTGGAGGCCCATAAGGAATGCTGGGAGCTGACTATGGTTTGTCATTGTTCACCAGCCCCAAAAGCAGGGGAACTACTGGGTGAATGACTGAGATGAATAGTTTAGTGGTTTGCTTTTTCAGTTTGTAGGGGGTTGGTTTGGTTTTGGCCTTTTTTTTTTTTTGCCTTACTGAAAACGTGAATCAATGCATTTTTATTCTGTTACACTAGTGAGATCTGAACTACTTTCAGTGATTCTTTGACACCCAGTACTTTTCTGTGTACAGTGGGATAAGCTACTGCAGACTGGCTGGATTGCTTTCAATTTCTAGGATGTAATTTGTTGACATGCTGTCTTATTCTACTATGTATACACTTCAGTTTTAGGAGACACATTTTATACATAAAACTGCCTTGTGCCAGAAGCTCAGTGTCACTTGATGGAAAGTGAGTGAGGTTTAGAGCTTCTGAGAACAATGATTTAAATCCTTTTTCTCCTTCTATCAGTAGTATGTATGGGGGAGACGTTCTTGGGTTTTATTTGTATCTACAACCCGAGTATATCCCATTGATACCAATTTAAAACAAATTGGCAAAGCTTAAGGTTTCCAAAAAAATGGTTTATTGCCTCAATGTGAACTCTTCTTCCTTTCTTCCCCTCATTTTTTCCACTGTACTCCCAACACCTACTGGAAGCTTATGTGAAAGAAAACCCAGTTCTAGTTTGTGGGTTTGCAAGCCTTCAGGACTTTTTTTGGTAGTGTTATCTAGAGTGTTACAATTTGCTGTGACGTGAAGATGTTTGTACCATAAAGATTCCTTAATTATCTAAATAGGCTCTTCTTTGTGGGAACCTTCCAGTGTTGAGTCATTTACTGGGCTACTTTGATTTAATGACTAGGATCATGCTGCTAATGACGATGGAAAACTCATGATGGCACTGCAAGTGAGCATTTACACGATGCAAAACAAGCTTCATAAAAGAGCATTCTGTCTATCTGTAACAGTGTTCCCATTTAGAAAGAAGCTCATCTGCCAGTAGGTCTATTTTTTTTTTTTTAAATTTCACTGGAAGGAAAAAATAAATAAAAATTTAAAAATTCAAGTTATAAGCAGGTGGCTGTTGTGGCTGTGGTGTCAGGCAAACAGGCAAGAAATGCCCCAGGACAGGCAGGGAAGAATGGAAGAAGAGGAAGTTTGATGCAAGGACCACTGATGAAAGAAGTTTGGTCTTAAGCATACCTTTCCCCAAATCCTCCCTGTAATTTTAATATTTCCTTAAAAGGAATGTATAGAAGAGTCTCTTCACGACTTGAGAGGATGTCATTAGTTCATAGTATAAATATTTAAATATATTATGGAAGTGTGTTTGTAATTAACAAATGTCTTTTCTTAATGCATTTTGACAAAAGTGCTGACACTGACTTCTGCCTCCCCTCTTCATTGTTAGGTAAAAGCTGGTGCATCTCCATCTGTCACTCTTTTGCTTGTCACTGATTTTCCCATAATTTGCGCATGATCACTACCAATGAATGGAAATATGTCCTGACTTAAGTAGCTGGTGCTGTTTAATTGAAGTAGCTCATTCTTGTAAGCAAGATTGGATACATTACTCTTCATAGAGGAACGTGGTAACCACAGTGAGTTTCAAAGTGTAGGAAGAGATGCTCTTGAATAATGTGTTCCTAGAGTAAGGTAACAGAGTCTCACCAAAGTATTTTCTCAAGGACATGGTTGTGGGCTAAGCCAGTGTCCTTTCTGAGATGCAAAGGGGAAATTAGTGTTAGCTTAACTTAGAGAAGAAAAAGAACAAAAACGATGACCTACCAGGAGCTGATGCAGAGCCATGGTAAGGGAAAGAACAGCCCTTCAGAACTAGGAGGTGCATAATGGATTTCCAGTAAATTAAGTATAGCAGAGCTCTTGCAAAAGGAATCAGCCTGAGTTGAAATTATTTCTGTCCTTGTCCATTCTTTTTGTACTTGAGGATGGGATAAGGGATAGAGCTCTTGTTAAAGCTTCAAGACAGAACTGTTCGGTCAATATGTGGATGGATAAGCTCCGAATTCTCACGTATTAAAAGTTTCAAAGCACCGCGAATCTTGTGTTTCATTATGTTAAAAACCACTAATTTACTTTTAGGGATCTAACTGATATAAAGGTTTGGTGACACCGAGTCTGTTATGAAATAATACTAATGTTGTGTTGGCTCTCTGCCATGGTAATTCCTCAAAACACCTAGTTAATGCTTATAATGATGTGTCTCTGCTTTCTGGCTCTGGTCTGCCATTACACCTGCCAATCTACCTCCTCCCTTTGCAGATAATATCGAAAACTGCCACATTTCTGTCTCCCTTTTATGAATTCTCCATTTTTTTCTCCTTTTTTTTTTTTTGTCTCACAGGTTTAAAAAAAGACTTCAATGCTAAATTGTTTGCAAAATTGGCAACAGAGACACCCTAGCAGTACAATGAAGAGGCACAAGTACCAAGGAGAATACCAGCTTCTCATATTTCTCCTCAAAGTGCACATTGGCCTTGAAGTGTGTGTTCAAGAAAGCTCTCAACAAAGCTTCTTGTTTGTTTCGCCTAACAGTATTTGGAAGCTTGCTGATCTACATGTAGTGAGCATTGTACTTTTTGCTTAGTTTATTTTTCAGTAGAGGATAATAGTTTTGAGGTAAAGGTTGCTGTGTGTCAACTCGACACAAAATGGGCTCTAAAGAAACTCTGCAGTGTTACAGTCAGCTCCATAGTTTTCCTTCTGAATCTGACCTTTACCAAGGACTGAATCTTCTCTGTGGTGCTTTGAATGTTGAGAGTGGACACAATACTCTGTCCCTTCCTTAGCATTAATGATTTGGGAAGGTCCCTTCACCTTTCAGTGGTCTGGGTTTTCACCTTTCTAAAATTACAGTAGTGATTATAGGGTGGAGATTTTTTATGAGGTAAAAACAGTAACAAATTGTTGGCAAGGTTACTGCAGAGCTTGGGCTGAAAGCCATAGTTCATACTTCCTTAAGAATGCCTCAGTTCTTAAGGAAGCAATAACTACAGCTTTCAGCTCAAGCCCTGCAGCAACATTGTAATCTTTTCTCTCTTGTTCCCTTAAATCTCTCTAATTCCTCCTGTCCTGCCCAACCTGTGCTACATGGGCAGTCAGTCCACTTCCCAAAGTCCTTAATCAGTCCTCACTAGAGATGCCAACACTAATACATCAGAGCTATTGCCAGTGTGGGGCCAGGACCTTTAATACAGATGCCACTAAGGGAGACACCAATGAAGATTAACTACTATTTGTTAGATTTTTAAAGGAAGTCTTTTAGCTGTTTAGAAAGAGAGTAGGGATTGCTCTAAAAAGCTAGAAGACTTATTTCTTCAATGTAACAAATGCCACTTTATCTCAATTGCTGCTACTACAGAAGCTGTGCCTGTAACAAAGGGAATAATGCAGCAGAGCCACAGTCATGAGATGTAGAAAAGGTGGAAACTACAGCTGGGATTTACAGTGCTTGAGGAACTGACCTAGGCTCCCAAAAAAACCCATCTGTGCTAGGAAAAGCAATAAGCCAAGGAGGAGACAGATATAGGGGAGAGAGGTAAACGTGCCACAAATGCAAAGTGAGGGCTCTGGAAGTCCTCTCTATGCACTCATCTCTAATTCTGCCTCTTAAGGTAATTATCAGCTCCTTCATACAGATTAACTTGTCATTGATGAGGCAGCCCCTGGAGATACCAATATATGTAGAGGACATAAGATTTACATTGAATTTACATGAGCCTAACAGATCATGTTGCAATGTTGAGATGAAGTCAAGGCACTCAGTAGTGTGCTGAGCAGCAGTCCTCATCAAAGTGCAGTAAAGCAGAGCCTAATTTTCAAGTTCTGGAGTTGACCAGACGCTGTAATACCAGTTGGACTGTGGTGAACATAACACTTTTAGTTTTAGATTTATGTGCATTCAGAGATATTAAAAAAACCCCCTCAAAAATCTTGGAAGAGCTATTGATGTCGTCCATCTGGACTTCTGTCCTTCACAGCATTCTTCTCTCTAAATTGGAGAGATATGGATTTGATAAGTGGACTGTTCAGTGGATGAGGAATTGGTTGGATGGTCCCATCCAGAGGGTAGTGGTCAACGGCTTGATGTTCAGAGGGTGATCAGTCACAAGTGGTGACCATATCAGGACCAGTGCTGTTTAGTATCTTCAACAATGACACAGCAGGATCAAGTGCACCCTCAGCAAGTTTGCAGACAACACCAAGCTGTGTGGTGCTGTTGACATGCCTGAGAAATGGAATGACATCAGGAGGGACCTAGATAAGTTTGAGAAGTGGGCTATGTGATTTAGATTAGATATTGGGAAGAAATTTTTTTAGTGGGAGGGTGATGAGGCACTGGAACAGTTTGCCCAGAGAGCTTGTGGCTGCCCCACCCCTGGAGGTGTTCAAGGCCAGGCTGCATGAGGCTTTGAGCAAACTGATCTAGTGGAAGTTGTTCCTGACCATGACAGGATGGGGTTGAAACAGGATTATCTTTAAGGTCCCTTCCAGCACAAACCGTTCTACGATTCTATGAACTTCATGAGGTTTAACAAGGCGAAGTGCAAGGTTCTGCACCTGGGTCAGAGTAACCTCCGGTATCAATACAGAATGGGGGATGAAAGGATTGAGGGCAGCCCTGCCAAGAAGGACTTGGTGGATGTAAAGCTGGACATGAGCCAGCAAAGTGCGCTTGCAGCCTAGAAAGTCACCCGTATCCTGGATTGCATCAAAAGCAGTGTGGCCAGCAGATTGAGGGAGGGGATTCTGCCCTTGAGACACCACCTGGAGTACTGCATCCAGCTCTGGAGCCCTCAACACAAGAAAGGCATGGAGCTATGGGAGCAAGTCCAGAGAAGGGCCAAAAAAAGGATCAGAGAGCTGAAACTTCTGTGAGGACAGGCTGAGAGAGCTGGGGTGGTTCATCCTGGAGAAGAGAAGGCTGCGAGGAGACCTTATTGAAGATTTCCAGTACCTGAAGGGTGCTTCTAAGAAACACAGGAACAGTCTTTTTTAGCAGGGCCTGTTCCAATAGGATATGGGGTAACAGCTTTAAAATAAAAAAAGAGGCAATTCAGGCAGATAAAAGGAAGAGGTTTCTTGTGATGAGGCTGGTGAAACACTGGCACAGGTTGCTGAGAGAGGTGGTAGAAGTCCCACCCCTGGAAACATTCCAGGTCAAGTTGGAAGGGGCTCTGAGCAACTTGATCGAGTTGAAGATGTCCATGCTTACTGCAGGGGGAATGGACTATGAGACCTTTCAGGATCATTTCAAACCCAAACCATTCTATGACACATCTCATTCTGAAGACTCACCTCAGCATCCCCTTCTGCACAGCTGTGCCTTTAATGCTGCCATGTAAAACCCATAACAGCAGATTTATCCTAGTATGAGTCCATATGCTTAGCTGCTTTCATAGCCAGGAGATAACTCCCAGAGAACATGACAAAACCAGGCCCAGTCTAGATGCAACGTTGTCAATATTCAATCGTTGGATGAGCTATTTCTTTTTAAAGCAGTGAAACTGTTACAATGTTCAGTGTCCCCTTAGCCCGGATACACCTTGTAGCATCAACACACATAAGAGGTGTCTGCATATTTATTTTCCCATCTTAGAAAAATCTGCATATATTAAAAAACATTTTGAAAACATTCCGGTAGCCATAATATCTCATTGCTCCCCAACCACAATCTCCTGAGCCTAAATGTTTTCTTCCTCTGAGCGTCTTCATTGCTTCTAAACCTATTCACTTGCCTCTGAAAATGCTTTTGCTGCACTCTCCAATTCACCAAACTCCGGTTAGGCAGGAGAAATTCCTCTGCTGGAAAATGGACTGATTATAGTGGTACCCTGGTGTGGGTTTTGTCTGATTTTTAATCACGTGGTGGCCCCACAATCCTACTGCATTTTTCCTCTCCCTATCTTTGTGTGCACAAACTTACTCCTTGGAGGCAGTCTAGCTTCCAAAAGCGAGTCTGAAATGTGTCTCTGTTACAGAAGGGATAATTACTTATATGTAAATTGTAGTTCTCTGAAGATATATCTCAAAAATTGCCCCTCGCCCACATACTCACATTCCCACTGAGCTGAGATTTCTCTGTATTTTATGGGCTTTAAAAATAGGGTGTCCCTCCTCTCCTCCTTAACTTGCTGCTGTATTCGTAGGGTTTTTTAATTTCTTTTGCAGACAAAGTGGACTTTCGGAGAATTCTGGATAGCTGAAACATTTCAGCAGGTGCGGTGTGAAACTCTGCTTGCTGTGAGCACTGACTTACAACTTTGAGCTCACAGGCATCCCACTGAGTTTCTGTTCAGATGAACAAAATCCCACTTCTTCCAAGAATGCTACGGGCTGGATCATCAAGTGGGACAAAAAAAGGCATGGCCCCGTTTATTTGAATGGAGCTGGGCTGATTTACATCAATTAAAAAAGCCAATTTTAAAGGACAATCCGTATTGAAGCCCTACAGTAAGCAAGTACCTGTACCCAAATGTGGCCGTTACGGTACTTATTTTCTGTTAATTTGATTTTTTAACTTTTCTATAGATTTTTTTGGTAGCAAATTAAAATTTATATGACTGGAAGAGGGAGAAGTACCTGGGGCTCGTTGTTCCAGCAAAAGGGAGAGAGCAGGAGGAACTTGCTGATTGCCTGAGCCGATATGGATCGTGTGAATTCATTCTTTAATTTAGTGTGTTTTCTTTGTTGCCCGTCCCCCAAAAGTTACCTACAATTTTACATTTTTTCTTTCCCTTTCTGTCTCAATTACTGCTTCAGTTCATCTCTGAACTGTATGTGGAGTGGTGTCTTTTAATATTATTCAAAAAAATATTTTATCATGTTAAAAAACCTATATTATCACCAGTTATTTAGCAACTGAAGTGCATAGCTTCTTGGGTTTAGTAGTTTCATGGCTACAGGCTTGTTGTAAATTTTTGTATGTGGCTTAACAAAACATGCCAGGAGAACAGAAGGGCAGGCTGCCCTTTGCCTTTATTGATAATGTAATTTTTCTTGTAGGGACTCATTCTTACGTCACTAGTCTTCATCCTTTTGTAAAGTAAGCTACCTGCTATTATTTTAATTTTTCTGTCTGCAGAACATCCTTTTAAGAATCTGTTGCATACACTGGAATAATTATTTATTCTTGGTTAACGTGCTGGCTATTGGTGATCCCTTACTGGTAGTCTGTTCTTTTATTTTAAATCCAAGGCTGGTAAAATGTGTTTTCCTGCAGTTTCTTAAGTGAAAGGTATACAACTACTTGAACGCCTTGGCTCTAGTCAATGGCCAGTAGATGTCCATCTTGCTCAAACAGCACTATAGGGTTTTCCAGGTTAGCAAACTGGCCTGGTATTCAGAGTTTAGCTTTATTCACTCAGTTCAATTATCATTTGTCCCAAGTGAAAGAAAGGTGAAGACACCTTGTAGTGAAGAACTGGAAGCTGATTCACTCTTAGGTGTTTAGTTAACCAGAGATCACACTATCAAATATAAATTGTAGAAGCTGATTTATCTAAATAGTAATATTGTATTATGCACAGTTATTAAAATACTCAGACACTTACAAGATAAATACAGGAAGCCTAGCCTTGATACCTGGCACAATACCTGGTATTCCACTCAGTATTACTCCTTGGCCTTACAGGTAGCAAGACAAGGTCAGTCAGAAAGGGAGAAGATGCTTGTGTTGCATTAATGGATCATCATACTCAAGTGTGTCATTCAAATTCACTGTAGCAAACAGGTCCAGGTACATAAGGTGCAATAATGAAGCAATCACGTGTAATATTGGCTGATGTTGAAGGGCTTAAATGCATAGAATTTACAATTCTATATGGCGTAATAGAAATTATGTAAAAATACTATGAGAAAGACAGTCCCAAGTGGGAATATTTTATAGATCTTCCCTACAACCCTCATGGTTTCCAGCCTGTAGTGTTTGTGTTGGTGTCATGGAATTGATCAGGAAGTGAGCTCACCCAAGCAGGAGTACTCACAATATGGTACTCTTGCTGCCTGTTGTGATGGTAGTCTATGTAGTGCCATCAAATGCTGTCTCCATCAAGAAACAGGAAGGTAAGCCTTAACTGTTAGACCCTGTCATCCTTTCTACCCAAGCACTTAGATCAGAGGACTCTTTTGCTAAATTTACATAAACATATCCTTGTATCAATCCCATTTTCATATGCTGGCTGTTTTTTTTATCGTGTTCTTGGAGATGGCAGGCAGTGTGCACACAGCAGCAAGCCAGCTGTGCTGCACATGGTGCTCCACAGCACTTGAGATCCTAACAGCTGTGCTCAGCCTCTCCTAGATTTAAACATCAGAAGGAGACAAGTGAGTGAGAAGCTGCAGTGACCTGTGTGGATGGATTAGCTTCTGGGAGTTCATAACCACCGTTTTAAGTTCTGCTTAATGAAGGGAATATTAGGTGTCTGTATGCAAAGTTAGAGGTGCCTCCATGCAGCACAAGGAAGGTATTGGGGGTTGGCTTTGGTTGAGGACCCAGTGTCCACCCAGTTGCTCTCTTGCTCTCCCTTCTCCACAGGACCAGGGGACACAATGAGAGGAAAAGGCTCATGGGTCAAGATAAAGAATCTCCTTTGCAGGCAAAACAGAATAGCTTCTGGAAAACTAATTTAATCTAATGCTTGGGCACCAGTAGCACCTCCTCTTCCTAGACCTGGGCACTGACTGGGCTCTTTCTTACATTTTTTTCCTCACTCCTCACCACCTCTGTAGTGTTTTGCCTTTAAATACATTTTTCCATAGATGCCACTGGCATTGTTGAGGGGCTCAGTTGTGCCCTGCCTGGTACCACCTGTGCGCAGGATGGGGCAGCCCCAGCTTCTCTTCACAGAGCAGCCCCCACAGACAGCACCTGGACACAAACACCTGGTGCAGCAGAATTTCTGGGTTGAGGTCTTGAGTCTGGTACATTTCTGGTGGGTTTTGGCATCGATGGCTGTGGAGAGGGAGCCCCAGCAGCTGCCCCTCAGGTTTCTGATGCCAGGAGGGCCAGGTAGATTCCAGAGGCTCCTGTCACAGACCCACACGTGTGTGTACGGGGGATTAATCATGCAGTTTGGAGTAAAATGGCTAAGCCATTGATTCAGTATCTGGCTCTGTTAGTTTACTCTTTCCCTGTGTCTTTCCATAACCTTGTCCTTTGGTGGCCTTGTAGTCATGACCGCACACCCACGAGTTCTCATGGGCAAAAGTGCTTTGCCTGTTGATTAGATGACATGAAGTGGTTCTCAAGGACCTGCCAAAATACGGCCTTGAAATCATAATCTTATTAACATAAGCTCATATTGGTGCTGTTTCATTTTGATCTGCTTATGTGGTCTCTACAGACTTGCTTTAAGACTCTCTTTGTTTCATCTGGACATTACAGCGTGGCCTACATAAATGCCTATTAAATTTATTTTACTCCTGGCTTTAGCAGGTTACCATCCCACACAGCTGACATGCTGTGCCCATCAATGTAGTTGTTTAAATAAGCTCAGAAAAACACTACAGTTTGCTTACTTAGTATGTGTGTGCTTTCACAGACTGGGAGCTGTATTCCTCCCATACGCTCTGCAGTGCCTTTTGCTTGACATGGTTTCATTCCACTGGGTAGTTTTCAGGTGAATGCTTTCTTAGCCAACCTTATCCAGGCTACATTGAAAGAAGTGTGACCAGCAGGTCGAAGGAGGTGATTCTGCCCTCCTACTCTGCTCTCCTGAGGTCTCACCTGGAGTTCTGCATCCAGCTCTGGAGTTCTCAGCACAGGAAGGACACAGCCCTGTTAGAGTGAGCCCAGAGGAGGCCTCGAGGATGTTCAGAGAGCTGGAGCACCTCCATATCTTTGTGTAGTCTTTTTTGACCAAGAAAGAACATGCCCATCACATATGATAGTCTTTCAGGTAGTATCAGCAGGAGTACAAACTGCTTTTCTGCATCAAAAAGGAAGTGAATTCAAAAGGCCAGCGTTGTTGTTGCTCTAAAAATTATCTTTCTTGAAAACTTTGTAGCTGTATCTGCAGAGACAGCAGACAGTCTTTACCACTCAGAGACTGCAAGTTTGCATGAAAGCCAGGCTGCTTTAAAATGTTACTTTGCAAAGCAACACAGCTATGGCTGCAGCTGCCAAAGACACAGGCCTAGCAGCCTAAGATGGATTCTCATTAGAGAAAAGAGATAACAGTAATAAGAATAGTTCACAGAAGGAAAAGGATGCACATCAGGGAGAGGACAATATCAGGAATTAAAAATCCATTTACCTAGCGGTATGTGAATTGCTTGAGCTGATGGATTGTTTCATCTATACTTCCATGTCTGGTCAGGACTTCTTCAAACATCAGGTCAATGAGATGTGGATAGTTTCATATAGGAGCGCTTGAGGATGACAAGTGATGAAAAGCAGCAATTGCTTTGAGTTCATCTTTAAATGGGTGCCTAAAAAAATCTTTTATAGCTACCCCAAAGGTATTGGTAAATAACTAACTAACACCACTATATTTTTTCCTTGATCTATTTTTAATATTGGCATATCACTGATTTTCTTGTTCATTCTCCTTTAGCTTTCTATTCATAATCAGAACAAACAGTTCTTGGTAATATAAGCAATGTTTATTTGGATAAATTTAGACCTAATACTTTTTTGTACTAAAAATTTTTCTACCTTCATCAGTGGTAAGTGACCCTTCATGAGCTTTTATCCATGCAAGAGCAGTGATGTTCAGCATACCCTGAACCCCAGTTGTGAAAGTGTACAAAGAATGAAATCATTACATTATTGTAGACAGTGGTAAAACACATTTTCAAAAGAGATAAAAGAACACTATTTTGTGAAATGCTGGATATCCATAAATAAAGTGCATATATGATGTTTCTTTTTATATATTACCTTGAGAGTCCAGATGTTGTCTGTTAATAGAGGATACAGTATCTGTCATGTTCTTGTGCGATTTCTTCCTTTCCAGATCTCGTCACAGTGCCTTTTCCTAAGTTTTGTAAATTTCTGAATATTAGAACTACTTTTAATTAAAATTTATAAATCTTAAATGTCTTACTCTTTGTAATGCATTCTGCAAAGGAACCACACTCAGCTGGCCTTTGTAGTACCATTACTGCAGGTAAATATGTGGGCTAAATGAACTGTCAGGCATCAAACAATAAACACAAGCATGCACTTAAACACTGCAGATTTCATACAAATAAATGGCTTGTACAGTTTGAACAGAGCTTTCCTGTATTTCTAAGTTTTTTTACAAAGTGTCATGATGGTTTTAATTATTCTAAACCTATTACAAGCCTACAAGAGCTGAACTAGAAGCGCATTTCCTAGAAACGAAGCATGGAAGTGTTCCATAAGCTATTTTAATGCTAATTCTTGTTCACTTTTCCAGACCTTGCACTTCAAACATCGCAGCTGTGAAAAGATCAGACCAAATTGAGAAATGTATTATATTTTGTCCACAGAGATGAAATTGTGAATTGGCATTTAATTGTGGAAAGTGATTCTGTAGAAGGTCGTTTTAGGTTTTAAATTGGTGTGAGTCAGTGAGCTTTTATGGTAACAAAATTGCACAGTAGGCTTTAATTGTGCATAATTATTGCACTGCATGGTGCAGAGCACTATATTCTAGGCATTAACTGCATTCTGTTAGTTTTTTATTGAACTCTATGAAGAAGTATACCTGATGTTATTTGATATATGCTTCTTTAATCTGCTTGTACTTTTTTTTGTCTTAGGAAAACGGAAATAATTATAATAGATTATTTTTTCCTCCTCCCATCCAGTTTCCCGTTGACTAATTATACTGTATGGGCTACCTTTGTGCGTCTGCTAAAATTAACTGGTGTCTTATTTCTGATTTCAGTCACAACAATCTTATGAAAGGTCTTTGGGGTTTATTTAAATAATACAATGTTCAGGTTTTTATACATTCATCAGTGCATTCTTAAGGCTGAATGGTATAATACTTGGTGGATTTTCACATTATTACTTCACTAATGTATAGCTGTTCCCAATTTGATTATTTTTCTTTCCCAAGCATATTATTTCTGCTGGATCTGACCAGTGCATCCACTTAGAAGACAGCCTGAGATTCAAGACTAAGGAAATTTTATTTCCTCCTCTATAAGTAAGTAAAACATTTTTATCACTGTGGACCTAGTGATTTGTGAAATCCTGCTGTACTTTGGTTTTCCTCCTGCAAAGCTTTCAAGTTGTCAGGAGTGGACTGATTGTTTCCCATCTTTTCACCAATAATGGAATCCAGGCCAGCACTTTGTTGCTCTTGTGAATTCAGTATCACAGTTCTCAGTCATCAAAAACCTTTATGATTTTGCTGGGATGTGACATTTCGGTGGAAAGAAAACAGCTTTGGGTTTGAGGCTTGGGATGAAAAAATCAAGTCTAATATTCTTGTAATTACCACAAGATTCTGTAGTTCTCTTTCCCTGCCAGGGATGAAAGTACTGCATAACAAACAGTAGCTCTAGCAGATCTTTTTCCTGTCTGTATTGATGAACTTGCAGTTGTTATAATGTAGATAACAAACCTTACAATAGTCACCTTTCTTGTTAGCATCTTCCAGTACAGCAGCTTCTGTAGCCTCAAAGAACAAACTGCAGGAAGAATGAATTCTGATTGCACCATTGCAAAGAGTTTTTGTTCTTGTTTGTATAATAAAAAATGAAGTAGCAGGAAGAATCTTCATTTTTTTTAAAATCATCTATTCTGTATTATTCCAAGACATTCTGTAGAATATTGTTACGGTGGGGTTAAGCCAGGCAGAGATTTTTTTCCCCCTTACAGACTATTTACCTACACTTATACTTAGCGATCTATATAAATCAAAAGGAACATTTTAAAATTTCTCTAGTGGCTTTACAGTTCTTCCTGTAAGAATATGTGCATTTGGGGACAATGTAGGATTGTGGGCATCCCACCCTACTCCAAACTGCTGAATTTTACCAGGGAGATGAACAGTGTCTGTAGCTTTAATCATTTCTACTTCACTAATTATTTCAATGGGAAGTAACCATAAACACAAGGTCCTGCCTGCTTTCCTACAGTGCTCTCAGCCAAGAGTGCAGAGAGAACAGACACCTCTGTGGGAGGGTGAGGGGTAACTGTTACAGGAACTGTGAAAGGAAACATAAACACATCTTAAGACTCTTCCTTATAGGCATTAGCTGTTAAGTGGGGTCTGATCCTCGGTTAAACAAGGTCATTTTACAATATGGCAGGCTTAAAAGTTTATTTACTTCAAAAGCCACTGCACTTCCAGAGATAATTGTCTTTGTCAATGTGCTGTAGAACTGCATCAACTGTGATGCTGCAGTCTGGTTTTTTGTTTTGTTTTTTAAAATGTTGGTTTGTTTGTGTTTGTTTCTTTTTTTCCTTACTTTAGTTTTTAAGGGACAGGAGGAGGAAGGAGCAACAGTAAAAAGGAGGAAACTCTTACTGATTATCTTTTTGCCTTAGAAGATAATTTGGGTGTAGTCCCAGATTACGCGTCTGCCCCTCTTATGTACATCTGAAATAATATTAATATCAAATCAGACATCTGCATGGTAGATGTGTTCAGCTGCTTGCAAGTGTTCTGCTGCTGCATCTGCAGAGAACAGCCTGAGCTTCCTCCTGTGCTTAGCAAGGAATGGCAAGAGGAAAGAGCAGCCTTCATGCCTGGGCTCACCACCCAATTGATATTTCACTCTTCAGTTTTCATCCTTCTTTCTCTAACACCCATAATGTTCCCTAGCTCACATCCAGAGTCAGGTTATCCTTCAGAATTACAAAAGAAATTAAAGTAACGATCTTTTCTCAATGTATTTTTACCTGGACCTATGCCAGCACTGAGGTCCTGGTGTATCCCTGATGGGAAATCAGGACAGTATTTCCATGGAGAGCTGAAGCCCGGAAGAGAGAAAATTGCAATGGACTGGCTGCACCAGTGACTGAAGAACACTCCTCTAACTGTTCTTAGCCAGTAGAGTTAAATTAATTAAATTTAAATATTTGCAGCGTTTCAAAAAGAGCTGAAATTTTTTTGAAGCTCAGGTGAATTTACAGGCTGGGGTAGGATATTGAAAAGGTTTACCATCTTTATTCATTCATATAAATGTATTTATAGTTTTGTATTTTCTTAATACTTCGAACCATAAACTAGTCCCAGAGTGGAAAGACCCATTGTATTTGACGTCTTTTGTGAGACAGCTTCATTTACAATGCAGAAAGAAGACTGATATTCAATAGGTCCCTCCTTTCAGGTTACTTTTCCAAAGACTTCATTTACAGGTTGCCAGGTAACCAGAAGTCTTTGACTTTTAAATAATACTTCATACAGGTAGAAAAAGTGAGATTTTTTTTCCAAAGCTGAAATGGCAAGAACTATCTGAAATGAGCAGTAGTCCTAGCAAATGCCTACAGAGCTGACCACAGATACGCACGCACACAAATGTGAAAGAAGCAATTTGCTAAACTCTTCAGTGTCTGTATGGATCAAATTTCAAGTACAGACAGAGTGTACCTTCCTAGCTGATTATTAAATTGAATCTACACATTCTTACCTAATCCATATTGCTGTTCAATGGGTAAATCATATTCTTCATATCCCCTAGGAAAACCAGGTGTGTGCTCTTCTCAGCCTGCTTTTGCTTCTCTGCCAAGTTAGCTTGAGTTCCTGCAGTGTGGAAGAGAGAGCTAAAAAAGATAAGGGTAATTAAAATTGTCAGCAACAACACGACCAGGGAGAGTGGCAGCTTACTCTTCTTCCTTCTTCTACCTTCATCTGAGAAGAAGGAGCCCAGAGCTGTGGATTACCTGGATACGCTCATGGAGCTGCAAGAAATGCAGAGTGCCCCAGAGCAAGCTTAGTCATGGATCTGCCAGTTCTTCAGCCATCTACAAGGTTATGGCTAAGTTACCATTTAGGTAGCTTCCTTATTTTAAGGACCTGATCCAATATAAGTCAAGATTAAACATGTGCTTATTACTGCCCTGTGCTAACTGGCATCAATGAGAGGTTGCAATTGACTTTACATGTAATCCCATGTAATTAAATCCCACCCAGTCTTGACTGCAAGTAGAGGCAGAAAAAGCCACTCTGGGACTGGAGCCCGGGGAACAGGATCTTTATGAATCTCAAAAATTGTTGGTGTGGCCAAAGTCCAAATCTGCTTTCACAGCAGTTAAAGTCGTGACAGCATGGAACTAGCCTTAACAGCAAGAAGCTCATGCAATAGGACTGCTTGAAGACTCCTCCTGCCTTACCTGGCTTTGTGGTGAATCTTGCACAAGAGCAGCCCTTGGGTAGCATCTTGCTGTGGTGAGACCAAGGGGCAGTTCACCTGCCTCGGTGAGATTGCCTCTAATTCTTGCCTCTGTCTGAAGTTTATCACCAGGGTTGGGAGTTGTGGTGCAGCCCTGTTGGCAGGGAGCTGCCCTGAGACCAGTACCTTGTTTCAAACAGTTCCCTGAGAAATCCTATTATGGCAACTAGAATTTCAGTTCTGACTTGACCAGCTTTGAGTTTAAGCTCTCCACATACAACGTCTTTCCTTTCATTTTGAAGTCTGGGGTTTGGAAGTTTTCTTTTTTATGGTATTTTTACCATGGAGATACTTCTGAGGTCATTGTGAAATATCTTACTCAATCATTCAAGCCAGATCAATTTTATTTCCAGAACTTTGTCATTGCAGCAATATATTAGAACAACTTAATAAAATGCTTATATCAATGTCTGAAGTTCACAGTAATCTGAGAGTGTGCAATGACATCTGTAGGATAAGTTATACAGCTCAGCACTGAAACATGACCATGGTACAAAGTATATTGTTTGGATATCTACTGGCAGACATGAAATCCAGCTTTGTAATTTTTAGTTGAGAATTTACACTGACAACTGCTTTATCATAAATGAGAGAAACTTACACACCATCCTTTGAGGATTCCAGTCCAATCTGAGCAGTTCAGGATCAAAACTGGTGCAGAAAACGTGGCCTGTGTACCATTAAAAACAGCCAGACTTTTCCTATCAGTGAGCTTTCGTTAGCTATTCAGATAAGGTAAAATTGATTACACGTTGACCGGGTGAAGTGCTCTGAAATTACAGCACAAGAACTGGAGGTTTATTTCAGCAGAACCCAAAAGTCTTAATCCTTTATTTCTGCAAAAGCAAACTGCCCTTATAATCAGTCTAACACAGAAGATTCCTTCCACACAGAGTCACTGCAGTTTTTGGGTAACAGGTTACCCTTTAGTACCTCAGTATATGTTTATTTATATATATCAAACTAGGAGTCATTCATAGCCTGCATTTCTGTTTGCTTTCCTACCAAAACCCAGTAAAAAAACAGAGATACACACCTCGAAAAGTATCAAAAAAGCCTACATCAAAGCTAATACATCAATTTGCTAAAATTGCAAATGGAAGTGATTCATCTCTTCCAGCTACTGGCTTCCTACTGTTATTTAAGGAATGGTAAAGAGATGTGGGGGAGCTGGGAAAGCTCATTTTAACAGCTATTTTCATTTGTATTTTGGTTGGTATTGGACCCAAAACTGTCAAAGAATTATTGCAGTTGATTGTAGTAAGAGTTTAGTATCCAGCCCTTTACTAAGCAGACAGAGAAAAGAAGAGCTTAGAAAAGTAATATAGCCATGTCATGCAATGGAATATTCCAGTCAAATCAGAGCCAAATCCTTCACAATCTACTCAAGTGTTAGGCTGTTTCCAGGTGAAAAAAGCAAAATTTTTTTTGTAATAACTCAGGAATATTCAATGAAGTTTTTTGGTCAATTTCACAGAAGGATGACTAAAACAAGTTTAAATCAGCAGACTTGGATGTCTTACACTCCACAAAACTGAAAAGAGGATTTTTAAAAGGGTATCTCTGGCCTTGTGATGCTTTTTTTAAATCATGAAATGTGGGGTAAAATAGCTAATGTAATAATGTACTCCAAAGACTTAAGAACTTGACATGGGTCAGAAACTATACTTTTAGCCTTATGTCAGTCCTGGGCAAAATAATAGAAAAGTAATAAGCAATATAAATGATAGAGATTCAAAGGACAGAAATATAATAAATGCTAATCAGCATAGTTCTGAAAAAAATCGGTTATGCAGCAATCCTGATTTTGAATGAGATTATAAATGTGTTGATAATAGAGGTTGTGTAGATTTTGATAATATTTTCCTTATATTCTGATGAAAAATTTTGCATTCTACAGCTTCAGTGAAACATGAATTAAAAATGAGCTAATGGATAGATCTCAGAAATGAGATACCATTGGCAATTATTAGAGAAGTCTTAAAGTTCTCTAAGGAGGTTGATTTGGGGAACTTTAAATGAAATGTGGCAGATGATAGACTGAGCAGTGAGGGCTAATCAAGGGTGGGAGCCCATCCCCTCTGGAAATAAGGAAAACTTGGATGTATTTCAAACAACATCTGAAATTACTGGACATTTTCATCAGTGGTACAGCTGCAAATACATGAATTAAATCCTGGGGGAGTGTTGCAGGATGAGGATAGGGTATCCCAGTTTGCTGTACAGGTGATTTGGCAATCTGAGCCGGCTCACGAAGTGCAACCAGTGCAAAAAGACAAGAGTTAAAGGACACATCTGCAGAAGGGAGAATTTCCTGGAAAACAGCAACATTAAAGGTATTTTAGGAGATCAAGTGAAATTCAATGCATGTCATCAATGGGAGAAAGGAATAGCAGAAAGGAAGATGAAAGAAGCACAAGCTGAGGAACAGCTGATAGGACTAAGAAGGTACTTCCCAGGGGTACCATCCTGGTGAGACTAAGTGCAACAAAGATTTTTGCTGTGAAACTCTGACTTAGAAGATGTAAAAAGCTGGGTTCTGTGTAGAAAACAAACAAATATGACTAGAGGGCCAGAGGTAGCACCTTGATATAAGGAAAGACTACGTACAGGTGACAACACATAGGTGACCGGAATAGACTGTAAATACTTTTTCAAGGGCTGTTTAACTTAAGTATTTTAGAGTCATAACAAGAACTAGTGTTTGGAGGCAAAAATCAAACAAGTACAAATGAGAAACTGTCCTACATTTTTAAGTAACTTCAAAAAGATATGTCCATGTCTTCATCTCTGGAGGTTTTGATACTTATCCAAACAGAATCTAATGTACTCACTGCAGGGGGACTGTGCAATTGTCATGGGATCCAGCTTGCCTGTTCTCTTCTGATCTTAAGTGTAATGAACCTATAAGTGAAAAGGCAGAGCTTTCCTTGAAGAGAGACAAATTTTACCTAGAGAAGAATTGCAGTGTAATTCCAGGTTTTTGAAAACTGAACAAAGTTCTTGGTTCTGAATACAAATCTTGCCTTACAGTGTTGCTGTTTGCACACATCACAGAATTCTTGAGCTATTTAATCCTCATTAGTGAAGCATTATTAATCCACAACACCGAAGGACAGGAGGTATAATTTAGAGAAATCCTTATGGGAAGGATCTCGTAGGAGATAAAAAGGAATTACAGTGTTTCCATAGACTAGTAACACAAATCATGGCATTTTAATGCAGTTATTTTTTAATGATGCAAATTTAAAATTCTGCAGAATGGTTTTGGTTTCCTGTGGGTGCTGTAGGTTAGGAGTAATGTTCATTTTTAACCTGTGTCATATCTAACCTTGGCTATGGAATTCCTGTATTTTGTGCTCTGTAAGGCTTCATAGTTCTGTAATGTGTTAGAAAATCACTGAACTGCTCAGTTCACTATCTGGGGATTATTTTCTTTTATACTCACTAGCAGTTTAACCTGTCAAAAACAATTATTAAGCAATTTGTAACATAGTAGAGACATAAATGGTCTCAAAAATCTTTTGGCTGAAAAGAAGAACAATGACTTCCAAGAGTTTCCATATTTGTAGAAAACCCTAATAAGTTTTTTCCCAAAGGTTAGAATACTTGAACATAATTTGGAAGGTTAGAATATGTGGAAATTATCCATCTGGATTTTTGATACCCTCTCTACTGAAGTAAACATTGCCGTCTTTTGCAATGGCCATCTCTTCGCTGTGGAGCAGGAGTAACCTTCCCCAGACAGAAGGCTTTGCACAGACAGCAGTGCCTTCAGCTGTGTGAACTGGAATCAAATGGAATTGTCAGTCCTGTTCAGCTCATGGTGTGTTAGACAGGAGCACTCTTAACAGAAACCCACAAGTTCGCGCTAATTGAGCAGGAGTCACCATGAGCAATAATACAATTTAGAAACAGAGCTGCCCCCTCTGTCTACCCCATAACACATCCTAGGAGAAAGGGGGAAGAGCTTTATGGCCGCCTGCTCAAGGAGAGAGAGAAATCCTTCTGCACGTGGAGTTCCCTTTCTACATTGTTGGTAGGCACTGTAGAGCGAAGCATCCCTCAGGGACACGTCCCGAGTCCCTTGAGAAGGATGTGCCTCCCCTCGGTTTGAGAAGCTGCATCTGTCATTTCTCACAGCTTGAAAGCAAGAGATGCAATGCCTTGGAAACAGCAGTCTCCATGAGCGATGCTGCAATCAAAGTGGAAATGAAACAATGGTGCTTTACACAGCACATTCACAGAAAGGTACAGGCGTGACACTGTGTTCCAAAATGTTTCAGTGTGGGAGGCAAATTATCTCAGTAACAGCGAAGTGAGCAAATAAAAGAGCTTGTATTTTCACTTAACAACAGGAAATAGCTGTTCTGATCACTTTTAGTGCTTCCTCAGCTCCTTCTCATTGGATTCACCCCATAGTGGCGTTGAAGACATAATGCACTTCCATTTAATACTGACATTTGCTTTTACTGCAGCACCACATAACTTTCCGAGCAGCAACCTCCAGCCTGGGGCTTCTGCCACCCCTGCAGTCAGGTTTGACCTCAGTGTTGGTAATAGGAGACTTTGCCATTTCAGGACACAAATCCCAGGCAGAGCCCAAAACATGAGAAAAACCTCAGCATGTAGAAGTCTCTTGCTGCAAGTCTGTTGAGCATGATCTAAAATGGAAGATAACAATTATTCTCTGGTACCTGCAACATCTCGTGCCTGTCTCTTGATGTTCTCACTTCTTATCTCCTTTCCTCTACAAAACTGTGTGTACATACACCACACCTAGGAAAGGAGGTTGTTAATGGAACTGCACTATCCTAGCCCCTTCAGGGTTTCTGTGTAAAAAAGTGGTCTTTGGCTCTATCTCTCTAAGCATAGTCTTGAATACAAAACCTCTACCAAGCATTTCTTTTGGAGATGGATGCTGAAAAGTAGAGTGTGGTGTTTTGAATCATGATGGTAGCTGAAAAGTCCCCAAGTCCATCATTCATTTGGAGACCTGATTGGCCATTGGAATGCATTGCCCAGGGAGGTGGTGGAGTCGCCGACCCTGGAGGTGTTTAAGGGGAGATTGGATGTGGCACTGAGTGCCATGGTCTAGATGATGGTTGGTGTTAGTGTTGGGTTATAGGTTGGACTTGATGATCTCAGAGGTCCTTTCCAACCTTGTGATACTGTGATACTGTGATACTGTGATACCTCTGTGCAAGTCTCACACAGGTTTTGCAAATGTGTTTTTAAACTATATTTACCTGTAGAGAAAACCCAAGATCAACTCTAAAACTTGCAATAATCTACACACAAAACACTTCTTAGAAGACCTTCCTGCCTTAGCACCCTTTAAGGATTTTCATTGATGTGTTGCAGTTCCAAGTTTCTTTCTTCCTAGACAGTCTTTTCTTCCTCTAGATAGCACACAAATCTGAGTTAAAATTTTGTAGTTTTACAAAATCTAGTTACTTCTTTCCAGGTAGTATCTGGAAATAAAATCTGGAGAGGCTATCTTTCTGGCAGAGTGTCTCCAGATAACTTCTACTTCTTATCAAATTTTTATTTAGGAGCAAAACAGGCAAAGTCCATCCTGGAAAATTTATTTTGTTTGGTGTAGAGCCAACTTTTTTATCTATTTGAGTAGATGTCCTGTAAAACCAGTGACTCTTGAGCAGTCTGTATTGCTGGCTCTTTTCTGCGTGCAGTGATTCTTCCCGATAGCTCTTAAGTCAAAGGGAAGTTAAGACTGGAAGCTACAATAACAAAAAAAGTCACCCAAAAGTTGTACAGTCAAAGCAACGTTCACAAAACATGTGGGATATATCATCTGATATATATACAAAGATTGGATTTGTCTCACTTCCCTTTACCTGCTGTCTCTACCGTGTAGATATTACAGCTGTTCCTTGTGCTGGCAGCCCTTTCTGTCAGCAGAGAGAAACAGGCACTCCTGGGCTATAGACATATTTTACATAACTTCTTTGGGATGGCATGAATCAGATCTTGGTTCCACTAAGGAAAATCTTCACTGACAATCAGGCAATCCTGGTGTGACAGTGTCAGATGTCAGAGCAATCCTTGTAGCAGCAGATTGGCATTTACAGCTGTTTGAAGCACGTATTTTCTTAGTAGGAATAGTATGCCAAGGAATAAAGATAGAAACTGTTGTCAAGAGGAGACGGAATGAGGGGGAGAGGACTGGAGATTCTGAAAGCAAAGAGAAAAAAGCGATAACTAAAATATTTTCACTTGAATTTTATATAATATATGCTTCAAAAATTATATGCTAGCAGTTGGTTTACTCCAGACAAAGGAGTTTCTGTATTTTTTCAAAAACAGAAGAGCTCTACTTACCTGGTACAGAAAGTCATAACAATTTATTGAACATATATATGTACTGATAGGTAGTCCTCCTTGTACTTTAACAACCACTTGGAGAGAATACGGTACCACATAAACAAAGGTGAAAACACCATTGAAAAAACCAGCTTGGTTTTCCATTTTCTTTTTATTTTCATGTTCAGTTTCAGGATTTGGATCTGTAGGACAGTGACCAGCCACTTCCTATGTCAATGTTTGGTAGAAGAATTTCAGAAGTGAAGGAAATTACACAGACAAAGTAAGCCTTACTGCATGCCCAAAGCAAATGAGGAACACTCCACACACACACAGAGTCTAGGGACATCAGAAATAAGCATGGGAAGCAACACAAATATTAACCCCTAGATAAAGTGTGCACCCTAAATTAAATCAGCCCAATTTCACATTTGTTTGCTTTATATTTTCTTTGTTTGACTTACATTTACCAATATAGTACTAAATTGCCAAATAGTCCTATTACACTGCTAATATTTGCCTCTGCATTTAAATGACAGCTAAAATGCAGTGAAGAAAAAAATGCAATTGTCCCATGAGTCAATAGGGAAGCGGTGAAGTGTGCCACTGCCACAGGGTTAATTCATGGCCCAGCATCAGTGGAGGGCAGGAGGCACACAGAGCTGCTGGGGACCAGTGGGGAGCAGTTTCACTGTGCCACAGGGCCCTGACACGAGGCTGTGAGTCTTTACTGCTTGTCACTCTCCAGCCAGGCTTTCCTTCCAGGGCTGTTCTGGATCTCTGCACCGTCTCCCCTGTCCTCAGGCTGTGATTCAAGGCTCTCCAGGCTCGCTTCCTCATCGCCTGTGCTTAATGCTTTTGCTGTGACTGGTGAGTGTGGGACTTTGCAATAGACCTGGTGTGCTGCTGCCAGCTCAAGGTGTCAGGCTGCTCACCTGGAGAGAGGCTGCAGTCTAAATCACTTCAAGCACAGATCATCCTCCAAATCCTTTTCGGATTTCCATGGCTCTTGTGCTACAGGGTGGAAGGAGAGCCCAGTGTGCAGCAGCACAGAACACCTGTCCCAAGAAGCTCTGGTGATACGCACCAGTATGAGGAGAGCTGGAATGAGAACAACCCAGATCAGTAATTGGAGTCTGGTGGACGGTGACTGAAGGTTCATTGCTTCAAGGAGCCTGCAGTAATGGCACATCCAGAAGCCCAAACTCCTGAAATTCACCTAGTGTTTTCCCTGAGAACAAGAAACAAAGCCCTGGCCAAATTTCAGCTCTGACAGATTTTATATGTTTTTCTTAGAAACCCCCATAACCTACAAATTACTGAGTAATGCTAATTGTCGTGCTCTAGCCTGAGGCTATCTATACCATTGCAGAAAGAAATGAAGGGCCCCGCCTGTTTTTACAAGCTATTTAAGATTGAATTTGTTGAAATTCCTGAAAGGGAAGAAACTATATAATGGTAAAATACAAGTTCCTTAAAGTGAGAATTTTGATATTTTGAGCCTTGGCGTCGTGTATGTATTGTAAATGAGAAAGATCAGGGTGACAGAAGCGCGCTTGCTGTGGTGACACACTGCTAGGACTCCTTACAAGCAGGTCAAAAACTGTCATTAGCTTGCTTCAGGCTAAACCCCATCAGCTCGGTTTTGAAGAGAGGCAAAATGATTGTGTAATAGCTCTGCTGGGTACATGAGTGCAAGTCCTGATAGTGATGAGATGGCAAGCACTAGAAGGAAGCGAGGAGATCATTTTTGCTTCTCCTTGCAATGGCAAAGCTTAATATTGCTATAAAAAGATTGTTCAGGAGCCCAAGGCTGAACGATCAACATTTTTTAGAAGACTCACAATTGGCTTGTTAGTAAAAAAACAATAGCGCATATTCTGAACTGCAGTGTTTTGGTACCTCCATTTGACAGCCATTTCCATAGATTATTGACCTTGTAGATTCATAGAAAACGTTATGGAGAATTCAGGCTGTGAGAAAATGCATTTTTGCAGAAGTTCTTTGCATCTTCTAGCTTTAAGCAACTATCTACATTCAGAGAAAGAAATCTGAAGGTTTTTTTCTAGGGCAATAGCAAAACAACATCCAAAAATATGAACCTCTGTTAAAAGACATGTTGAAAAAGTACACTGCATAGAAGAGTTTTACTCAGGGCAACAAAGCTGGCAAAGGGGCTGGATAACAAGCCTTATGAGAGGCAGCTGGGGGAATTGGGGTTGTTTAGCCTGAAGAAAAGGAGGCTGAAGGGAGACCTTATCGCTGTTTACAACTACCTGAAAGAATATTGTAGCGAGGTGGGTGCTGGTCTCTTCTGCAAAGTGACAAGAGATAGGACAAGAGGAAATGGCCTCAAGTTGCACTGGGGTGTTTAGATCAGACATCAGGAAAAATTTCTTCACTGAAAGGGTTGTCAGGCACTGGCAGAGGCTGCTCAGGGAGGTGGCTGAGTCACCATCCCTGGAAGGATTTAAAAGACGGGTAGATGAGGTACTCAGGGATCTGGTTTAGTAGTGGACAGGTACAGTGGGATTCAGTGATCTCAAAGGTTTTTTCCAACCAACGATTCTATGATTCTATACTTGATGCTTTAAAAAATATGACACAAGGAAATAAGTGTGCTCTTAAACAGGAGCTTTGAATTGTATTTTGAAGCCATTAACATTTACTAGGACAAGACAGCTTAGAAGTTATACAGCAAAAAAATGAGATTTGACTCCGCATGATGGAGATTGTCCCCCAAGGCTCACAGTGGGGATTTCTTGAACCAGGTTTTATGGTTTGTTGCCACTGTGCTTCAGAGATGGGAGAGTCGGAAAGGGTATTTCAGGAAATGCATTTCAATATGGTTGATTCATGATTATTGAGACCTGGGCTTAGAATGTGTTTATTTTAGTTTTAGTTTTGGGGTTTTTTTAAGTTACTGTTCCTTTGTCAGACCTAGGATACAAATTAACTAATTTCCTTTTGTGCCTCCTTCCAAAAGCATGGAAAAAAGGACCATCTCATTTCAGGAGACTTGCTTCACTTGCTTTTCCCAGCCTGTCTAATCAGCTTCTCTCCATTTGGGGCCACAGCTGCTGGCCTTTTTTTTGGCCTCCTAACAGCTACTGCAGTGTCAAGGGACAGAGAGAAGTGCATCTCTTTCCTCACTGTGAGAGCAGAAAATTAACCCTTTCACTTTCTTGCCAGGCAAAGTGCACTTCCACCTAATCACAGCAATCCACAGACCTCCTAGTGTGTATGCACTTCAGACAATGCCGTAATTGAGTAAAGGCTTTGAATAGCTTTAATGTCTTTAATTTACCCAGGTGATCAGAAAGCACCTGGTGTATTGTTCAACAACCCCAGATATGACTAAGTACAATAATTATGTGTTCTGGTGCTCTAAATGTGTTTTAATCATTGCAAATTAACATCAGTTAAAACCATCAGAGCAACTGGTGTAGATTGTGTAAATGCATTTCCCGTGCTATAGTCTGTATGCTGCAGGTCATGTGAGAAAGTCAGCTGAAATTCAGAGTGGGTGAGGAGGCTCAGGTGTTGCACAGCTTTCCTGTATCTTGGATAAGCCACTTAGTATCACCATCCCCAGTTTCCTCTTCTGTTGCTTGCCAATTTGTAAAATACACTGGAAGTAATAAAGTGCTTTGATTTATTTATTTAGACTGAATGATTTAGAGCAGAGATCACTTTTCTGTGTATCCTGGAAGCACAGTTGAAATCCCCTTCTCTATCCTCCAGATAAGCAAACACTCACAATATGATATTCCAAGAGGATGGCATTACAGCAGGCAACGCTGCACATCGTTAAATAAAAGATGGCAGCTTTCCATATGTCATCTTTCTAGAGTTAATCTAATTAGATTAGGATGCTTTATGGATATGCAGGTTACATAGCACATCCATTGCCCAGATTGCATAACCCAGTCTCTCACGTTGCCAGAAGAAAAGGAGCCAAGCAGTTAACAGCACAGTGGTTGTTAGGCTCTGTTGCCCAAACCCAGACTCTTAGGGAAATTAAGAAGAAATAAATTTCACAAATGACTTGTACTTATTTATATTATTAACCATTTTCATAATCTTCCGAAGAAGAAAAATATAATTCAAGAATAACTGACCCAAAGAATACGAAGGGATCTTAACAGTAAAGAGGCTTGTTAGATTTCAGGAAACAGCAAGAAACCTTGAGTTATATGAATGCAGTCTTTAATTATTTAAATCTTTAATGAAAAATAATTTTAAAAGCCAACATGAGCTGTCTCACACAAATTGATTCTTAAAACATTTCAAATCATTTGGATGCTTCGCTTCTGTCTGTGTTTTTTCTTCCTTTTATTCCCACAGCACTTTGCCCTCTGCCTGTGCAGATCAGAGTAGCTGCCTTCCCCAGAACAGCAATCTCATTTTGTTTACCCTGTGTTTCAAAGAGAATTGAACAAGCCCAGGATTTGCTTTCTCTAAACAAATACTGGCAAGACAAAGGTATCACAGCTATTCTAGGGACAAGAGGTTTGTTGAGATGGAGAACAGTAAAGACTGGCAAGAGAAAAAGTCAATGTGTTTTTATCTGCAAAAAAAAGTTAATCCTTTTCGCATCCTCATTTTCTTTGCTTTTGAGATTGCTCTCCTTTTTCATTTAAGTTTCAGAGTTTTTCAGCTAAAGGAAGCAAGAAACCGAGGTATTTTCTTTGTTCCTGTCAAGTAGCTTGAACAGTCTGAGAACAGAAACCAGTCAGAGCGGTGTGATTAGCGTAGCCAATTAGAGTGGATTTGCATATTCACAACACAGCTATCGGGAAATAATTCTGCAGAGATAACGCAAGTGTGGTGATGCCTGTCTGCCAATCAGCACCCTGGCTCCCCTGCTGTATGGTAATTGAGAGGTAACCATAGAATGATTCTGCAGATTTGGCACCCTGAGTCGATCCACACGCTGGCACTCTGCAGCTGGGGAAGAAACTCCATTTGTAAGATGGGATCAGTACAATACCCCTGCACACTGGAAAGGGTTATCCTTCAATCCCTTTACCTAAAATGCTACAGCATCTTGTAACTGAGTTTGTTCTTCCAAGGTCCATTCCAGCTATAAATTGTGCTACCTGACACTTTCAGGGGCCCAGCCGTGTCAGGAGTTTGGGTGACTTGGCTTTTGATGAGATGGCAGCTGACCAAGGGCTCGTAGCCTTGCAGCCCTTCCTGCCCATCAGCTCAGCCAGGGCCCATGGGCATGGCAGGGTGCAAGGTGGTGCACTACACAAGTTGCAGAGGGTGAGCTTTGGGCAGTGGCCTAAAGGATGGGCAATAAATCTCTGCTTCCTTCTGCCCCAAAGGGCCTTTCACCAGGGTGTTATTCAAGGATCGGGCAAACAGCCCTTCAGGAAACCTTGTACACTGTTGGATAACAAACTGGGGCAGATCATCATAGCAGCTGTTTTATCTCTGAAAGTGAAAAATCACACAGCAGCAACAATCCATGCTCCATCTCAGTACTTCTCTGGCTCCCACCACTTGTCACCTTATCAACAACTGCATCACTGCAAGCTTTCAGGTGAGCCTGACTGTGGCTAAGCAAGTGGTTCACAGAGCCAGCTGCCACCCTCTGCCCAGGTAATCTGCATCTTCAGGATGCTCTGTTTTCCTGCCAAGGGGCTGACAAGTGATTGGCTGCAGCCTACAGCATCCATATGTGCTGATTTAACAAAGAAATACAGTGATCTCTATCCCTAATGCTCTTGACTCTTCTTTGGTGCTGGGGACTGAAGTCATGGTGTGCAACTGCTGCAAAGTGGGTCAAGGGGGGCTCCATGGAGCATCTGCCCAGGCGCCACTACAGAGACCACGTTAATTTTCAAAACTGCTAAGGGAAAGGTAACAAGGCAAAAATTGATTTGTGGTAATCACTGCTACAAGATATTGAGGAAAACTTAACAAAATCCCTAAAACTACACCATTGCACAAATCATAAGTTCGTGAACTGGTATCATACCCACCAGTGTAAAGACTATGAGCTCTCAACATCCATGCCACAAAGACGCATTAAGCACACTTAGTTGGTGAGAAATGTGTCCCTCCAGAATTATATATTTTTTGTAATCATTCATTATAGGGATTTTATACCTATCTCTGGAATACTCACTGCTGATTTATCTAGTCTAGTAACCTATGTAAGATTTTTTTTTTCTAATGGTCTCAGCCTATGAGTATCCGCAATTGTCTCTTTCCTTCCTTTCCCCTTTGTGGCACCAGCTCTTTATTAGAAAGTTAATAAACTTTGTGTATGTTCTAAAGATAATATTGAAAACTGCAAAATTGTGTTCTGCTTTTTATAATTGGTGTGGAAAAAAGGGGGAGATCTAATCCTATTGGGCCTTCTTTTTCCTTTGCTCTCTCTCTCTCCCTTTTTCCCTTTTGATGGTAAGCAGCAAATTTTAATTAGCTTCATTTCCACAATTCAGTCATGCATATGTAATCTTTGTTCACACTTTTATAAAGTAAAATTAAGTGAAAGAAATTGGGTAATAATAGAAAGCTTGTCTGAGCAGAACAAATGTGAATTATCAAACATAAGGAAAGATGACTGGGACTACAAGGCTTGAAGTTGTGCAAGGTTTGAGGTGATTTTTCTGAACAGGAATGCATAAATAATGCATAGAAACAGGTGCTTATTATCCTTGTTTGGGCATCTTTTGTTCATCATATACTTGGGCTGCTGAGGTACAGTGATAACCACTGAATGTGAGGAGACTGCTTAATAACAGCTTTCTAATGTTTCTCTTTTATCATGAGCTGAAAGTGTCACATGAGCTTGCCTAGTTAATAAAAATCACTTTGTGAACCCACTGTTCTTAGATTTGGTATGGGAGCAGATCACTGCACTGGACCTCTCTCTTGATTATAGCTGCAAAAGCTGTTCTGCTGTTTTGCATTGCAATTTAAAGATTTCCTAATCCATATACACCCCCTCTAATTAAATGTTTCCCGGGGTTACCTTGGGAGCCTTCGGTGCTATGGTTTGAAACTAAAACTAAACAGTGCATTAAATTCATTCCCCCTGGGGTGAGACACAGGAGTGGGGAAGTATATATTCATCCTCTGCTACTCCAGATTATTTGAAAGCATGAGCATGATCGAGATTACTAACTTCATTATTTTTGTTATCTAAAAACAAGATGGAAACTTAAAGGGAGACAATCAGTATACCCATATCTAGAGTTCATCTTATTTTATAATTACTGAGAATACTCTTTACAGTCTAAACAGTTATTTTAAGAAGCTACCAGTTCAGCAGCAGCACCTAAAAACCAGAACCTCCTGTTGATGTAAATCAGCCTGTAGCTGCATAAGCTGTGTAACAAACACTGCTGCAGCAGGTGCCGAGGTCTTCATTAAAGGAAATGTAAAGTAGTGAAGAATGTTGGCATCAGCACATAGAGAAGTAAAGTCTGAAGCCCACTTAATGTTAAATTCATGAGCAAATACTTTCTCTTCAGTGCCTGTTCACACATGCATCCTGACCCCACCAACCTGACAGCTTTAAGAGAAACACATTTTGGTCCCTGAGGAGGAGCTCCTGTTACAGGAAGTGAATTTCAGACTTGGGTAGTTTTCTGGGTTTTTTTTTCCTCTAAACCTGCTTTGCTGCCAGTCTCTTGCCAAGGGACAGCCAAGATTCAGGTTAATGGTTAACAGAGCAGCTACAACCACACAGAAACTCTGACTTCCTCCTGCTGGGACTGGGACCAAAACCTGCCTTTGCTTGCAGAGGAAGAGGCAAGTGTTGAAAGGAGAGCGGTTCACACTGGAAAGGGTTGGAGAACAGCAGCTCCACTCAGCAGAGAAAAGAGAAGGAAAGTCCAAAAGGAGCAACAAGTGCTTACTATGAAGACAGGTAAGAGCTAAAGCACTTTCCTGCTTGGCTTTATTGACTCTGGCTGCTGCTAGCAAAGCTCACAGGTGTGGCTCGTTGAGACATGCTCGTTGTACCTGACCGCTCTGACCTGTGCATCTCAATCCGAGAGGCAAAGCAAGAAAGGATCTATTCACTGTGAATTTTAACGTCGGAGGAGGCAGGAAGGAACTTCCTTCCTCACCCTCCTCCTCAGGGGCTGCTTATGGCAGGACAGACATCGCCTTCAGACTGTTCTCATCTCATTGACCACAGCCATATCCCTGAGTTTGAGGTGTCTCTTTGGATCAAGATCACTTTGGCCTCAGCATATGTCTGCATCTTTGTTGCGGGCATTTTGGGCAACAGCATCACCATCAAGGCCACTAGGATCCTGCAACAGAAAGGCTACCTGCAAAAGGAGGTCACAGACCACATGGTGAGCCTGGCCTGCTCTGACCTGCTGGTCATCCTGCTGGGCATGCCCATGGAGTTCTTCAGTGCCATTTGGAGCCCTTTTTCTACTCCCAATGGCAACGTGGCTTGCAAGCTCTACTACTTCCTCTTTGAAGCCTGCAGTTATGCCACTGTGCTGCATGTGGCCACCCTCAGCTTTGAGAGGTATGTGGCTATCTGCCACCCCTTCAAGTTCAAGACAGTCTCTGGACCCCGTAAAGTGAAGTTGCTCATCGCCTTTGTCTGGGGGACGTCTGTCATAGTGGCTCTGCCCCTGCTCTTTGCCATGGGCACAGAATATCCCCTGGAAACCATCGAGGGCTACCAAGGTATGACTGCCTGTGTCAAGCCTATGCCCAGGCACCACCTCCCTGAGCTGAAGCACAATATGACCATCTGTACCAGCCTCTCCTCCAAGTGGTCTGTCTTTCAGGCCAGCATCTTCGTTGCCTTTGCTGTGTACATCATAGTGCTGGGCTCTGTCGCTTTCATGTGCCACAGCATGATGAAAGCCCTGATGATCCACAAGGAAGGAACTGTAACAGTGAAGGATGGACTAAGACACCAGGAGCAGTACCTAAGAAAAAGTGAGAGCTCGGATGGCAAGAACTCCAGGAGACAGATCATTTTATTCCTGGGTAAGAGCCTTGTGCTACTCTGCCTCTCCTCCCCTGCCTCCTTTCTACATGAGAAGGAAACCCAGAAGCCTCTATTTTATCTCACCAAGTTTCTCCAGATGATTTGAAACGTGCACATTAAGAGAGGGATACTTTTGGTTGTGATGGTATATTTTAAGAACCCTGATTTCCATGCATGTTTTTGACTCCCTGTTTTTGTTGTTAGAACAGGTGGGAGGGAAGAAGGAAAAATGCACTTACTATATGCTGTTTATGTTGTTTGGTTACACTGCAAGCCTACCTGCAGCAGTATGGGTAACAGTGTGTTACTGCTTGACCTTTGGGGAAGCAATAGGCAACGGTTGCCTGGATATAAAGTGGCTCTACTTGAGTGTTTTCCCATTAAATTACAAATATGTGCATGTTTAGTAAGGCTCTTGATGGGAGGCAAGACTGTCTTGCAAGATCTGAAGCCTGTGGCACTCCAAAGGCATGTCTGTGTTAATTCAGGATACTCCCTTGAGGGCACTTATTTAGCCTCAGCAGTTGTGGTTGTGTTGTAAGCATTAAGAAAGCTGGGCTGGAGAGTGGATTTGGTCTTGCAAATTGCTGTTGCCCTCTGAAATTTTTTCCTGGTGTTCTTTGAAGGCCTATAACCTTGGAATTATGTTTGATTCTGATATCTCTCACCCCATTTGTCAGATAAAAACTCATCAAGCTGTCATTTCACCAACTCGGATTCTTTCCGGGCTGTGATCCATGTAGTCTCCACATCTGTTGATGCTCTTAAAGGCACCCTTAATCAAACCCTGGCTGAATTACTGCTAGTTCTTGTTTTATTGGGTTGCTTAACATGATCCTGGATAGAATAAATGAACCATGTAGAGCATGAATGCACAGTAGACCTAGTATTCTCTGTTGCTTTTTGGTTGTCTGCTTGATATTGCAGAGGAGGAGTTGAAACTCATAGGTCTGTCTCCTTCTATAGCTTTAAGTACTTGGGGTTTTTTTGAACATTCTGTGTTTCGTCATCTAGTTTTGCCATGGTCTGTGTTTGGAATGTGAAGCTGAAGGGTCAGGAGCACAGGATGCACCCACCTCCTTTTCTGCTGCACCTTTATTAGAGTTGGGAACAGGGTGAAAACCTGTCGCACAGGCAAGGCGTGTGACTCAGAGGTTTGTGAAAAGGGTGGAGCTGCATACGGTAACACCAGAGAGGGTGACAAAGGCTTCAAATGGGAGATGTGACACTCCAGGCTGTACAGAGCTCTTCTTTGTGCTCAGGGTGTCAAATATAGGAATGAAATCATCTCCTCGTGCAAGGTGACTGCTAGTCTGGGGTGAGGGACCCCATGTCTGGGTTATTAAAAGGGCTCTCAATATCCTTACTCCACCAAAAGTGCTGATTTCTGGGGCAGAAGCTTAGCAGTTAATGCTACATACAGTGTGTTGCACAAAGCAGAAAAAGAGATAAAGCTCAGTTTTTTAAGTGCTACTTTGTGATCCTTAAATATCTGTGGATATTTCTCCCCTAGCAAATTATCATCCATAGCTACATTAAAGTCCAGTCTAAGATCCAGATCCTGTAACAAGTTCTAGCAAAATTGAGAGATAAGGGTAAATTACAGTGGACTTTCTTCCCTTCCTTGATTAGTGTTTTTTGCTTGGTGAAGGCCTAATGTGGAATAGGGCAGACCTTGTGCTCTTTGCAGTAGTGTTAGAAAGCTAAATGGAAGTGATTGGCTCGTTTTTTATCGTAAGGGAGTATCCGACGCCTTCTCTGTCCTCAGTTTTCTGGAGCCAGTAGAAACTTCCATGAATTCCACAAAACTATTTCAGTAGCAAGATTCTTAATATGAGTCTTACAAATGTACTTGGATTTGAAAATAAATTAATAAACTGAGGAGGAAGAAACTGTGGCCTGCATCCCTGAGAACAATGCAAAGCAATTTAATTTGGAGATTTCATAAGAGTGATGCTTTAGGGCAGTTTTAACCCAGAAGAAATGAACATACAAATTGTTTACAAATCGCTGAATTTAAATAGAGTGATTTAGAAGTCCTCTTTGTTTTCCATTTAACAGATGGGTCAAATTAAAACAAATACTTGCACATTCCTAACATATTTCACTTTTAATGTGAAATGTAAATGACAGTATATAGCATGATGTCTCTGAACATCTAACAGCCGTAAAAACAATTTAGCCTTTTCTTCTTCTAGTTGTTAAAAGTGCTAAGTTCTATAAAATTGAGATTAAATTCATAAATCTCCTGACGATGAGAAAAAGCTGAGTAGAAGGAGATACAAGAAGAAACTGATGTTTTTTTAGTGTCACGTAATTGTGTGGCACTTGAGAAAATTCATGGAAATGAATTGTAGGTGTTGAAAGTGAGACACTGCTTGCTGTAAGTAGTATTGACACTTGCAGGATGGGCTCCAGATGTGGTGACACCACTGCTATGATGGAGGAGGAAGGTGGCAAGGGGCCACTCAAGGATAGCACTACCACGCTCGGCAGGATGAGCTCATGAGGGGAAGAGGTTTTGTCCCAGGAAGGTGGCTGCAAGGTTCAGATCTTTTGTCTTAAAGCCCAGGTGGTCTGGCTGGGAACGTGAAGTCCCTGGTGTAGAGTTGTCAGTTCCTCCTGTTTCTGGCTACCTTGCTAAGCCCATGGTGGAGAGGAGGCACAAGACCAACAGCTGCAGTAATAACTCTGTTTCTTGTGTCATGGAGGGGGGGACTTCCAGAGACTGTTCAGCTCGAATTTGGGTGGATTTGCCTAGTGGAGGAATGCAAATTTGTCCCAGTAGTTTGGAGAAAATAAATTCTGATACTATAAAACGCAGTGCTATTCTTCTCAGCTGCCTTCCCACTATTTCTATTTGCTTCAAGAAAAACACGATAGCACTTAGAAGTCTCTCCTTAATGCTTTTGCTCCTGAAATTAGGCATTTTGTGCTTTTGGATAGACTGGCACATACTTCCCGCAATCTCTGTGTGTGTGATTTATTTAATCATCTTCTGAGCCAAGTCATTAAACTCCACTGCCTCCAGTGAGTCAGCCCATCTGTATGAGTAGTGTAGATCAAATTGGTTGATACTGTGTGGGTTACCCAAGTTTGTTGTTAAAGCAGCTTTGTTCATGTCAGGAGAGCAGGTCTTTCTTATAGCGAATGGCTACTTGTGTCTGGATGAGTGTGACTTGTCATAAATAGCAGGGAAAATACAGCTGAACTTAATTTTTGAGTGTTTCATGGCAGCATTTCTTAATAAGTTTCTCCACTCCCAGCAGCAGAAACTGGATAGCACTATGCCTCTGAAAATACTTGGATGATGGCACTTTGATGAAAAGCAAACTTTTAACAGTGCTTAAAACCTCCTAATGCTTAGCTCACCTCAACAGGGATTGATTCAGTCTTTGTGGTTACTTGATCTCGTCTTTCTCCTGTGGCTGTAAAGGGCAGGGAAATGAGCAGAGGGCTACCTGAATGGTCACAAGGTGCTGCTGGGGACCTCTTGCTGTTCCATCACCTGAGCTCAGACCTGTGCCACTGTAGCAGTAAGCTCTTAAGAAAGGCTGAGTTTTGAGACTTATATGTATTATTATACATATTATAACTTGGTTACAGCAAAGATGGAGGATCTAATGGAAGGATCCTGTAATAGAAAATCCAGCAAGTGTAGTAATTTTAAATGTTAAGAAATAAGGCAGTTTCATAGCTGAAACTATATAAGTTAAAAATCTTTAGGAAATATTAACAGGTGGCCTGCTCACTGGGAAAGGGAAGTGATATGGGACAAACCTCCATGCTAGCTGCTGGTGGTGTGGGCTTTGGCACCAGCAGCTCCACACCAGTAGTGCCCACTCACTGGCCACAGCTACATCCTTCTTAATCTGTCAATAATAGAAGACCACATTTATACAAAAGCAGCTGTACTGTTTGTCATCAGACTAGATCTGACTGACCTGAACTTATGCTTTACAATGAAGTGAGTTTTGACTATCCCAGATGAAAACTTTATTGCTTCTAAAGCATCTATGTTATTTCTTTTGGCAGATTCACTTTTGTGCTTCTGCTAAAAGCCTTAATTATTTTGTATAAAGAAACCTCAAGCCTACCACAGTAAATACAATGAAACAAAAAGGTCCTTTAGTGTTGCTACATCCTCTGCTTTTCTTTGTACACACTTTCAGTTTGCCCTTTGGAGCAATACTCTTCAGTTTGCACAGTGGAAGGGTCCTACTGCATAGGGCTACTGGACACTGTGGGTTCTTTGCCCTTTGCCAGTCAGCATCTGGGCAGCACTTTGCTGTTTCCTGACCATGATGAAATGTCTCTCCATCTCCAGCTTTTGCTTCCAGAAAAGAGAAATATAAAAGTAATCTGGCTGCTATGTAAGTGTTGAGGTAGATGCATTAAAGCACTGCTGTAGCTGCAGCAGGTAGAAAGAACCAGAGCTGCAGCTGGACCTACCTTACTGGAGATCCTTGTTCCATGATTTGTGGGCTCCCCCATACCAAGCATGACAAAAAATTCTCTCTGTTGCATCTTTCCCATCAATACAGAACTACAGCTTTTCTGCTTTGGGACCTTCTGATGTAAAATGAATTTTACCTCCATGCCTGGACAGCAAACATCCTACACCTTCTTTAATGAGCAGGGAAGGGAATTGCTTATGATAATCTATGGCAGTGCCCCCATCTGAGAAAGGCAGTGTGGTAGTGGTTTTTTTTTATTTTAATTTTAGGTTTTATTTTGATTTATTTTAAAATTAATTTTAAATTTTATTTGGTCTAATGCTTAAGTATGTTACATACACTGAGAATCAGCCTGAAGACAGTAGCAGTGGGGTTTCATGTGATATCGTATGGTACAAGTAGCTTCAGATTTGATCTGCTTTATAGAACAATAGCAGCTGGAGGCTTCACTGAGACTCTGGTAAATGCCATAGAAGGAAAGAGAGTCCGTCTTTGAACCCAAATAAAATGGAAGAGCTGGAAAAAATAGACAGAAAGAAACCAGTGACCCGACAAAGGCCACAAAGGCTATGGAGACTCTCAAATGCACCTGTTGGATCCTGTGCTAGAGCCCTGTCTACTGAGGTGCCTGGCCCTTCTCCTGCCACTTTTACAGTGGGCACTGTTAAAACAATGCCAGCTATTCTACAACAGTACCAACTGCTGCAGTAAACACCACAGACACAGCTGTACCTGGCCATAAGCTAAATCTAGATAAAACTTTAAGTCAGAAATAAAAAAGACCTCTTAGAACTTAAGTTGGAGCACCATTTTTTCCCCATATACTAGTGGTGGCAGATTAATGTTTTGTTCAGAATAAAGGTATCGTGCGCAGAAATAGCCTTTCCAGAGATCAGTAAGGAAATGCATTTCGTAAGGCACTTGGCAAATGGATTTTCAGGAGGCAGATTACTTCAAGTAGTTGTGAAAAATACGTGGTTGTCATCTAGAGATGACTCAGGCACAGTATAACTTGACAATGGTAGGGCTTCTGTTACAGGAAAATTAGATGCTTCTTCACAGGCTGGAAATGGGCTGGTTTTTTTCCTTACTGCAAAAGGTAAAGCTTGGGGATAGAACAAAAATTGAAAGAATAACCTAATTGATTAGATTCTAGAACACAGCTCCAGCCCATGTTCTTTAAACTCAGCTTCATTGACTCTTCTTGGTTCATTTCTTTTATCATTCCACTCAGCTGCCTTTCTCTCAAGACTTTGTTGGAGAGGTGCCTGAAGATAAATACACTGTAGGCTGGGTATGATTTTAATCTCTGTGTTTTATATGGTAACTCCATCCATATATTTCCCTGAACAGGGCTTTGAATTACACAAGACAAGTAGGAGACTGAATGTACTGAAATGGGAGCAGGGAATGTGAACACACCAAAACAGTGGGGTCTGGCCATTCAACTGAATGGGACACCCAGCTTCTGTCACTAGTAAGAATTTTCTTTTAGGTGCTGCTTTCTGGAAAAGAGACAAAAGCAAAGTATTTACCTACTGGTGTTCAGTAAAATTTGTTTTCCTCTTCTCTGCAAAAGTCTTAACTGGTGTCAATGGCAAACCCAATCAATGCTACCAAATGCTGGTAGCACAAACCCAAAGCTTAGCTATTAAATAGATCACAATGGAAAGACTGCATTCAGGGATTGTGGCTCCTTGGGGCAATTGTGTACAAACAACATCTTCTGAAGCACTGTGGGACATCTGCTGGGTTTTGAAAAAAATACATAGCTACAGTAAAATCGACTCAAGGCAAACTTCCAAAATCTAGATATCTGTATGTTCAGTTTTCTTCCACTGTAATTTAAAAATGAACATAAGCAGAAACCAGCATAATTTTCCTCCCTATTGTACAGAAAGCAATTTATCTACTGCTGCTTTTAACTGGACTCATGTAATAGAAGACTGTGCTTTTGGCTTAAGTAGACAGTCTTCCTTTCCTCTTGCTCCAAGAGATGGCAAAATGGTACAGAGAGAAAAGGAAAGGAAGAATAGGGACTAATTGAGGGCAGCATCCCCAGGGTATTTAAGACTTTTGTAGTTTTAATGGAAAAATCAATGTGTGATTACACTTTGCATTAGAGTACTTAAAAATTGCTTGAACATGAAGTGTCCACAGCTTTAAAAACAACCTAATCTTGTAAATACTGTAGCCAGAGAACCAAATCCACCGGTACTGTAATCCATGTAATTCTCTGTATGTGATATCCTCGCAGATATACTCTCTGTGGACCTGTGGCTATTGTCTCTGTGTCTGTGCACAAGAAGCCCATGAGGACAATGAGTGTTTTACTGGTGCTTAGTGAAAGTCATGGCCCTGCTTCTGTCTTTCAGTGGATGCCTACAAGGAAACTGGTATTTCACCTGGTCTGGCAGTGAGTTATAGGTGTTGGTGCGCTGCTTCAGCGTAGCTCAGCCTGTGGCACAGGAAGCACAGGTATCTTTCCACTTCTTTGTGCTCTATGTGTTGTCCACAGACTAAGTGGGCAGCTGAGATTTCTTCAGTACTTCTGCCCTATTCTTGTCCCTGCCCAAATTCTTTAAGCCTCATTAAAGACTGTTACCAGTGTTGGCCTTAAAATTAGTATTATTAATCACTCTCTCTCTTATAAGCTGTAGATAATAAACCTATTGGCACTTGGGTCTTCCAGCACCCCTGGGTATGTTCTAGCAGAAGGAAGGAGGGAAGTGCAGGCTGCATCCCTGGCTGTGGTAGCATGAATCAAGAAACGGGCAGGACGCTGCTGTCACTGGGGAGCTGAGGTCTGGCCGTATCATCTCAGCTTCCGAAAAACACAATCTGTATCATGGCAAACCCTCTCTAGGGCATGTTTCCTTACAAGTAGAAGCCTTGGAAGCTGTCTTTTTCTTCAGAGAGTGGATAAGAAAGCAGGAGGATTTATTTCCATCAAAGAGGAGAAATATAGATGTTGCTGTTGCTGTAGGTATGAAATGAGTTGAGGGAGATAACCCTCAGATAGAATACAGTAGCTCTTCATTATTTTGTTTATCAATTATGATCTACCGCCCTCATTCTTTGGTCAAGAGACTGTTGTCTTAAGCATTAATTTTCCAATTTCTCACTGTTTTCTTGCTATCTCTCCTGAGCCAGACACCATCTCAAATGCACATTGCTCTTGCAACTCCCCAAATCCAGTAGATAGGACTCATTTGTGGCAAGTTCACAGATGATTTATTGAAGTCTTCACCTGTGAATAATAAATGCATTATCTATTCCTCTATTGTTTCATATTCCAATTATACAGCATTTTGCAAAATTAAATCTTTTGTTTTCCTAACTGATGTTAAGACCATTATCTTTAAACAATGATTGCTAGCCTGTGAATTTTAATGGAAAAGAACTTTAATATCTGAGCATTTATCAGTAATGTTATGCTTTCCATTTTATCTTACACAACTTCTTGGTTTCCTAAAGGCAGTATTTGTCTTAGAAACTGTGAACCCATCAACTGCCAGCCATTAGGTTAAAGACTCAATGATCTCAAAGGTCTTTTCCAAACAAGCAATTCTATGATTCTATGATTATTTTCCCCCTTTCATTGTCGTACATTCCTAAACCTATGATTTTGCTGGATGGGTTGTACGTTCGAAAAACTAATAAGAAGGAATTTTAAAATTATGTTTTCCACAGAAGATAAATAGTTAAGGTTTCAGCAATTGGCACAATATGCCATAGCACATTTGTAGCCTTTTTTGAGGGTACTGTAAGCATGTTTATGCTGCTAGATACCAACCTTATACTTATGTAAGAAAACAGTTATCTTCTGGTCACTGCTGTGAATGCAGAAGTAATATCGAGGTCAAACTATTACAGACTATGTAAGTCTACCAAGAACCTCATAATCATATAAATAATGACTTACAAGGAAAGATGGAGCTGAGAAAGAGATCTGGTATTGTTATGAGTGAACTTTTTCTTGCTTTCCCTTAAGTTGTTTTTAGACCTGTAGTTGTTGTGTTTAATTCTCTCTTAAAAGCACTTACTATGTATCTTTTTATGAATTTTTAAAAGCAAGTACTTAAGTTGAAAGTGCATCTTATGGGGTTGGAGTTGGGAATTTCCCTGACAGCAAGTTTTGCTTGTTACAGAAACATGTAGAGAGAGTTCTGTAAGCATTCAAAAACTACTTGACATCCACCTGCAAACAGGTGCACATATGTAATAGCTGCCAGGAAACTAAACTTTACTCAAGATTGTAAAGAAACCCAGGCACAGAGGTGCATTAGTGAAGATAACCTTGCTTAGCTATCCATCCTTATCCTTACTCAGCATACTAACAGCTTGCTTTCTCATGTTTTATTAGGTAGCATCTGCAGATAGTCAGGAAGTGTGCTTCTCCAGTCTTTAGTAAAGGGGCTCAGAAACAGCCCCTTTCAAGAGGTAGTCTAAATATTTTGTGCCTGTTCATATAGCATTTCTACAAATCCACCTCGTTTTCCTTCTCCATATAATATCACCATCTTGCTTTTTGTTGAATGTAGTGATTGTCTTTCTTACATAGCTAAAGGAGGGCTTACGCACAGTCCTTTGTTTTAGTGATGCTACTGAAGGTGATTTTGATTTGAAGAAATATTAGAAGACTGTCCTGATTCTTCCTGGAAAAATCCCTGCAGTTTAATATATGTATACTCCTTTTATTAAATTGCAGTAATTACAATTATTCTAGTTTTTTCATAAAGCATAAAATTTAAATTGTGAAACTTATTGTTGTGGATGCCAAATGTAAAAGCAGGTTCCAAAAGGAATTAAATGTAACCTTGAAGGATAGTGCTGTCAAGAGCAAGATGTAATCTCCACTTTAGAAAGTCCTGATGTTGCTGAGTGCCAAAAACTCAGTGTGAACAGCACAGGAAAAGCCCTCTATGCTTGTTCCTTTTCTACAGATGGCTATGTGGGATCATCATCAAGTGAAATTAATGGACAGAGTCCTGGATCTGTCTCAGTTGTCTGCTTTTAATCTGAATCTTTCTGCATATGACAAAATAGGCAATCAGAGTCTGCCTTCAGCTAGGTATGGTTGGACTTGATGATCTCAGAGGTCTTTCCCAACCTTATGATTCTATGAAACGTGAACATTTTAAAATAGTAGAACAAAAACGTTGACTGGACAAGAAAACAATCAATTAAAATGCTCTCCCTCAAATTTTGGTTATTTTTTTCCTACACCTCCCTGCCCCCAAACACAAATTTTGCAAGGAAAAATATGTATTTATTACTGGTTGTGATTTTTATCTCTATGTCTGTGTGTGAAAATATGACTTGATCATTTCTGATATTTCTTGATTTCTTTTCCTGCCTGTGCCTGACATTCTGTCTCTTGAATAAAGACAACTTTTGAGCTCCCCGATTTTGAAAATAAAACTGAACTTAAATTTGTCCCTTAAAGACGTTAAGAATAAAGGTCGCCACCAACTGAGTCTCTTAGTAATGCTCAAAGATGCCTTTGAAGAGAGGTTCTTCAAACTTCAATGACTGAGCCAATAAACAGAATTAAAGGTAACAAAAGATTGCAGTACCTCAGTAATAAAGCACACAGAGATTCAGTCAGGCTTTATTGTAGACAAAACTTTAACATATCAGGTTTCTATAGATAAGAGCTAACGTAGTGTGGTGAAGGACAAACAAAAGTCAAAAGCAAGCACACGAGTCAAGTTTGCCCTTGCCCTTCAGAGTGAAATTGCTAAAAGCCTTCTGACTTTCTGTCACAAGTTTATTCAGCAGATCTTTCTCATCTGTTGAAAGAAATGCAGGTCTAAAATGGACGGAATGGGTTGTGTCACATGTGTTCAAAAGATGGTATTTAAGTGATCTTTTTGTCTTGAAAGCCAAAATACCTAAATTCTAGGGGTAGTAATGATGATATCAGTTCCTGCTAAAAGATGTAAAAGCATCTATTGGTATTTACAGATGTACACATACCTTTGAAAATCTTGGCCAATGATGCTAGGGAGGTAATTTAGCTATTGAAATATAATAGGCTAAAATATATATATATATATTTTAACTCAGACAGTTGAAAAAATACTGTCTAATTACTTACATAGATATTGGAGAAAAGGGCTGCTAGGATGACTGGAAAATGGGGAGACAAACCTTTAACAGAAGCTAAAATGGGGATACAAAATGAAGGATACAGCTGGCTTTGAGTTGTCTGTGGGTACGTTGGGGCAGCGAGTACCAAGGAAAGAGGATGATCTGATTTGTACCTTGGTTTGAAAATCTCACAAAACCAATTCAGCAACAGCCATACACAGACTGACTGCATGTAAAATCAATCTGATCTCATTGTGCAATGAGTTAATCTTAGCAATCTTGCTGTTCATCTTTAGGAACTGCCCAGCGAGCTCAGCCTGTGTAAATTAGGTCGAATGTCAAGGAGTTTGCAATTGCCTTTGTTTCAGTTGCAGGGCTAAGGACCTTCCCTCCAGCACCCACAAATCTTCTTCTTCAGCTTAGAGACTTGAGTCTGAAAGTTGTAGTACTTTCAGATTAACTCTGAATTTACAGAGCTTTAAATCCATGCTGAGTATGGATTCGCTAATTTGGTCTATTAAAAAAATTAAACAAAAAAAAACCCCAAAAATAAAACCAGCAGTAGAACAGAACAACTCTGTCATTTTACTGAAACTGCTATCTGCTGATCTGGTGGGTATGAAGGGCCATCACCACTCAGTGGGCACAGCCTCTGAGCAAAGCCAGAGCAGAGCTGATCTCTGTGCCAGCAGAGGTTTGTGAGTATATACCTGTTCGCTCTTTCAGTGCTTCTCATGTACCCTTTCAAAAAAGATTTTCCCCACCAACTGTACTTGGAGGCAGCCTTGGGAGTTCATTGTTAAAAGTTAATGTCTGGAGATTGAAACTTTCCATTGTCTTGATTCCCTTCCTTTTTCCTATTCCTGCTCATATACACGTCTACTGAATTTTAAAAAGCTTTTTGATAGAGACTTGAAATTAAAATGTCCCCTTTTTATTTCTCTTCTGGTCCAAGCCAATATTTAAATGCATTCTTTTCTATTATAAGGAGCATATTGACAATTTAGGAAACATTGTCCTGCAGTGCAAACACTCTGATATTACAAAATATTGCCATGTTCTCTGCATTGATCTAAATGATGGCGTTGGCACAAGAACTAATAGGTCTATAGGGGCCATGAATGAGTACAGACAGAAATGAGAAAATTTCTAATCATGGGAAGGACACGTTCAGGGACAGCCTTTCAAATGGAGAGCTGGACAAAACTAGTTCAGTTTCTAGGGTAGAGAACGTGATCATTTCTGCAAGTCTGTGATGTAGCTGTCCATGCTGGAGGCACATCTCTGGTAATAAAGCCCCAATCTCCACTGGGTTGGAAGGAAGGGGGTATGTTTGTTACTTCTTGGTGTGGTACAGTGTGATTCTGTAATCTCCTTTGGGAGGGTGCTGAACTTGCAAAGAAGCTTACCCAAGCTGAACATTTTCTTGGCAAATTCCTGTTGCCACATGGAGACCTTCAGAAAGGTGACCTGGGAAAACACAGCTTGGTGCACACATGGGTGTGCCTGTAAATGAAGGATGTGTTTCCTCTGTTTTGCTCTCTGAATCAAGGGCAAGATATCACCTGTGCTGCTCCTCCTCTTGCTACTGCAGATCTAAGCCAGCCTGCCTTGGTACCCTCCTTCACAACTTACATGGCTGTCAGTCTCCCTGTGCCCATTTAAAAGCCTGCCTCTGAGTCCCTGTCTCCAGGAGAGAATTGCTTTAACCTTATCAAATTTAAGTTAAATTTAAAATGACTTAATGTTTATTTGCTGACAGGCGGGAATGTCATCTAAATTGACCGTCACAGCTTGAATGCAGTGCTGTAGGACCAAATCATAACCTCTTGTTGGCCTTCAATGAAATAATGTTAAGTTTAGGGAGTGAAGATGTTATTTTGACATACCTGGATGTATGGATAGCATTCTCATTCGAAATTTTACTCAATCAAGTTATATTTGATATTTGCATAATTCAAATAGCATGAAATCCTCGAACAGGCACAGAAGACTTGATTTCATTAACTTGGGATGCAGCCATTCCCATCTCTTATGCAAATGGCAAATACCTTTCCTGTAAGTATACTTTAAAGATTCATTTCTTTCTCTAATCAAGTGTTGAAATCCTACCCCTGGGAACCAGAATTGATTTCTTTTCCCTTTGGAATGAACAGCATAGACCTGATTTGGGTTAACTTCTGTCATGAAATGTAAGGTTAACCCTTCTATGTGCTGTGATCAGCTAAATGTGTTCCTGTTTGCTGCTCCAACACATGGAAAGTGTACATGGTGCAGTCATCCTGCAAATGTAGCCATCAGCTCTGCTAAGCTCAGGGAAGCTCTCCTGATTGTCAACAGGGATCCATTTCCACTGAAGGGCTGACCTTGAAAGCTGGTTTTTAAATTTCCCCCTGAGCCTTGAACGCTGTAATTGATTATGGCTGTTTCAGTTCTAGTCTTTAACAATCAAGGTGAAGAATTGCTCCCAAACTTGTTAAGATGTCAGGAAGAAGGCAACTTTCCCACTCCATATGGACAGTGTCAAGGAGCCACTATGGTCTCTTGCAAACCTTTGATGAAGCACTGACATTCCCTGTTGGAAATGGAAATCGCACAGAAATGCTCTTCTCTTGGAGCTGGCACCTGTGCCTTGCTCTCTGTGAGGGACCTCTTGGGGCATGAGAGAGCTCCACTGCATTACTGCAATTTAATAGGCATCAGTGGAGAATTAAAGGTATCTGATATTGGTCCAAATCATCTTAGGGAATAGTGCCTCATACTGTGTAGTCTGAGCCCGTGGCTGGGACTCCTGTCTACTGAATTGTCCGCATATCCTATTTTCTGTCTTTCAGATATATCATTTTCACTTCAATTGTCTGATATTAGTTGAAACTGATAGCCTGACCCTTTGACCACTGTGCTTCTCTGAAATGTTTCCCAGTGCTTTATCGAAAGCTGGATGCTCTGCTACATCCTAATGAAGGGTTGCTTTGAAAACAAAAGCAAAAACAGGAAAGAAAGGAGCAAAAAATATATTTTTCTTGGTAATTTGGGATGCTTAGTTTTCTAGTTCTCTTTGTCTTAGAACACAAAGTAGTCATTGGGGAGGTTTTCTTTTCTCTGCACCGAAAGTAAATTTATGGTGTGCTTTCTGCCTCTCCTGCCCACTTGCCTGCCTAGTAGAAAGCAGAAGGAGGTCAGCTGCATTGAAAGGCTCAAGAAAAGCCAAGATGTCCTGGGTTTTCCCCTTTTATTAAACAAAGGGTTTACTCTGTAATTGGCACTAATTAGTAAACCCTCCCTTAAGTGTATACACATTGTTGTTGTTGCCTGCACCACTGGGAGCATGCAAGGACCGATTCCTGATACCAGCCCAAAGAAAGGAAGCAGTAGACTGAAATATACTCTGCTTTTCTAGGGATTCACGTGGCGCCAAAAAATGTGGCTTTTTGACACAAAGGAATACAGCCACCAACATGTGCGTGTGTGTATATACAGACATATACAGGAGTATCAACCATAGCCATTCTCACCAAACCATTTGGCATATCTCAAGGCATTTTCCTCATGCTAAGTAGCATTCTCACACTTTGGAGTTACAATAGCCCAGAGCCCTCTTGGTTAGCATCATATTGCATTTTGCAAGAAAAGTAGCTCAAAATAATAGAGCCTGTGCTTTGTTTTTGTGTATCTGGAACTTTTGGAGGTTTCTTTTCAGTTTTGGGGTGGGTTTTGGTTTGTTGGTTTGTTTGTTTTAGTCTTTAAGCAGATCAGCTTGAGGGGCCCCAGCTCCCGTTCTGAGGAGCCACGTTTTGGAAAAGCCTCATTCAACAAAAGCCCCAAGAGCCTAGAGAGTGAGGCAAATATCATGTCTGTCGGGGTGCACTGGAGATCAATGCACCAAATACAGTAGGAACTAGAAGCACTTCAGACTTCTGGTGAGGAAAATCTTGTTGACTGAACTCAACTGAACTCTACATTCAAGTCATTTCAGGTCAAGTGTAATTGCCATCTTTACATCAGCATTTTAAAATTCTTTATCCTTTGAAGCAACACTGAGCCAACTCAGTGTCCCTGAGGTTCAAATCCTCTTTATTTAATTTTCCTAGTATTCTAATGTATCAATGGTTCTGATCATTTTTGCTCAATACGGTTTTGAGGACAAAATTCTGAGGCATGAAAAAATCTGTTTAAAGTGAAACACCATGCTTTTGATCCACAGACTGATGTTCTACGGGACGAATAGAAACAAAAGACTCATGACAACCTCTCTGCTTTCCTGAAATAGAAAACCTGCCTAGTTAATGAATATAAATGAATGTACATTCACTTCCTTTTTTTGAGGTTACTAGAGCTGATTAACATTAGGTACCACAATTTATTTAAAGCAGATGAGTAATTATTCTGCTTCCTATCCCATGAACACGCAACTTATTTATTAGTGAGGGTTTGGGTTTTTTTGAAACTGTATCCTTGAAATAACTTTGGGACCATATCTTTGTCATCATCAGTGTTTTAAAATAAGTATTTTACAGTAAATAATTCTGGTACGCAAGCAAAGAAGAAAAATTGTGCAATGCTATAGAAATTCGATAAACTTTGCTGCATTGTCTTACAGGAAAGGACCTGAAATCCTTAGGAGAAAAATAATGTATTGACAATTTGGGGTTACACAAGTAGAATTCAATATTCAGCATAATTAAATTAGAAATTGATAGCTTCAGCAAAACAAAACAGTTTTTCATATAAAATTCAAAATGGTTGAAGCTACTTTGTTTTATTGTGACACTGGGTGGATCACAGTGCTTTGGCTGAGAGTTATTTTCCAGCAGATCATCATAAAGTGACTTGCATGCATTGGCCTTTCCTGTTAAGTTAGTCTAATGAGAATTTATTCTCTGCTTGCTAGTAGAGGCTGCCAAAGCTTCTGCCGTTATTAGTTAAGCCAAGCAGGTTGAGTTGCTCTGTTCAGGCCTATCTTTGCTAAAATTGCATCTTCCCTTCTCTGCAATTGTCCTTCTTCAGGACTGAGAAAGACACAGAAGTGAGCAGATGCTGGCTGCAGTTGGAGATGACCAGGAGCTGTGCAGTTGTGGAGATTTTGCAGGCTTGTTCCTTGTTGCCCCTTTTGTTAAATTTATAAGCTGGCTGTTGAAAAGAAATCCCTTTAACCTGGTTAAAAGTTGTTCTCTAAGGTTGCGTAGTCTGAGATATTATCAGTCTCCTTTGCTCCAGGAGCACTTTAATTCCTCGTGCTCGGTAATTGTAAGTGCATGTAAAATCACGCATGAAGGAAAACAAACACTGACATTCTTAAACAAAATATATTATTTTAAATGTAGTAACAATATTTTACATTAATTATAGCTTCAGAATGGAAATTCTATTTCAGGATCAATGACTAAATCATAGCCATCTCTAGTTAAAGCAAACGAAACTGTTGACGTGAGCACTGTAACAGAGCAGAGTTTCAGTATTTGGTCTGCCTTCCTGTGGGAATACCTGCACAGTTCTCATTAATATTTGCAAGTTCTGTGTATGCACCCGTAGTGGAAAGTACAACACTTAAAAACAAGCTGGGAGAAAATGAATCTGCTCTGGAAGTTTCCCTGCCAAAGCACTTGAACCTCATCTAAGGAGTATTATGGGACAGAAAAAAGTTCTCCAGCTGGTGAACTTTATGGCAAAGTTGCATTTCACCCTCAGACCAGTTGTAAAAAGACAAGATAAAGTAAATCTTCTACATTCTGCAGATGTGCAGACAATTCATGAATAAAACGTAATCCTGCAAGCAACATGTTATGGCTACAATAGCAAGTTAAAAAAATTCAAAGCAGCTGGATGCTGCTCATTTAGAATCACCAGCTTCTGAAAGCAATGGTAGTAGCCTACCCTGACTTGGCAGAAGCAGAACTGATTTATACAAATGTAGGTACTTCAGTGACACATCTTGTGATGTATCTATGACATGGTAGTATTTTGGAGCCCAGTCTGAGACCAGGGGTCCATTGTATTATTCACTATACAGACAAGAAGAAAAAATCTCTATGTCAAAACATACACCATCTACGTAGTTCAAACTAGAAAGAATGGTAAAAAGGAAATTCAACATCTACAATCCATCTTCTCTAGGTTTTATTAACATAGCTGTTGCATATTAAGTGTATATATTAAATATTTTGAAACTAGATAAGAAATGTTTATTTACTAAAGAGGCCCAGAACTACAGGCTACGTGACAACTGTGTAGGATGTTTTAAGTAATTCAGTTTTGCATTTCCTGAAAATGCATGTGCAAGAATCTTAGTTGTAAAAAGAATTATTTTTCTTTGAAGAGTTCACCATTATGAAGAGTTCCAACATGTGTTGCATTTTTTAAGATATTCATCACGTTCAGCTGTCAAGGGGAGATGGATTTGAGCAGCAAGAAATGCTGCTAGTAGACTTTCATTGTCAGCTACCTCTGATGCGGGTGTTGGAAGATGAAGAGGATTATTTGCACCAGCTTGTAGCTGCTCAGAGGAAAAATAACTTCTATGTATTTGCAGATTAGACTAGACAGAGGCTTTGCTTCTCTGAAGAAAACTTAATATTACTTGCATTGAGGCTCTGAAATGCAGGTTGTTTGTATTCTCCCTTGGCAGTGTTAGAAAACCTCATCTCTCCCTGATCTGCATTTGAACAGTCTTCATTTTTATCTCTTTTAGATAAGGGACTTCTCTGCTTTAAACACTTCCTCTCTTTCTTTCTCAGTCTAGCACAGAGATGTTGAGAGTTATTTTTTTTTCATCTTGTGCCTTTGCAATACTCCAACTATTTGTTTTATAGCGTCTCTGGTTGTCATTGACAGGCAGTCGTATTTCCAAATGAACTGACTACAGCTCTCTTGGGTGAACCAGTTTTGTCTGTGTGTCTTGGAGGAATACAGGATCAGCCTTCAGGCTTGTTTGGTCATAGTCCTGCACGTTGAGACACGTTGGTGCAATAAACGTCTGGGCTTTATGCATTTAGGACAGCAAGCTTCCCGTGACATGTAGGGTGTAGGCTTATAAATTCTAACAAATCTGAAGTTTCATGTGCAAAAGAGTTATATGGAGTGTAGAAAAATTAAAAGAGTAGTGAAACTGTACATTTTAATTCAGGCACACATGGTTCCACATGAATGGCCATTTGTGTGAGTGATGTGGGCGTCCCGTTAACGCTTCCTGCACAACCAAAGATTTTGAACTTTTGAAAAGACCAGGATCTGATGCTAATAGTGCAGGTTTTCTGAGCCCAGGATATCAAGATGTGAAGAAATGAAGCTGAAACTTCTTCCTTTCGCCCTCTTCATCTACATCTTCTACAAATATGCCAGTATAGTTTGCTTCTGGAGCTTGATTTGAGCCCAAGCATGAGTAATTAATCAGTCTTTGGAAACTGATTTTTGCCCTACCTGCAATCCACTTCTCAGCTGGCTGAACAGCAGCCTGTGAGTATGTACCTGCAGATAATATAAGAAATTACCTTGAAGTCTTCTCTCCCTGAGTGTCTTCCATGCCTTTAATTTGGTAGTTTATATGTGGAAAATATGATTATATAGACTGTGATTTGATAGAGCGTGTTTTCTCCTTGAATGCCTGTAAGACCAAAAGTGATTGCGAAGTGTCTACCACTTTATGCTTCAAAGACAACTTTCTCTTTGTAGCTTATAAAAACCTATAAGCCAGGAATGTCTCATGTTCATGAAATCTATAGCTCCCTCTTGCATCCTGGCCATAATGGGTTTTTTATGGCTCTTGTGCTCTTCCTCAAGTGGGCAGGACAGTTGCCTGAAAACGAGCAGCGAATCTGTTGACAGGAGGTATATGCATAGTTGGGTGGAGGAAGAGCTAATACTGTCTGCTCTCCTGTTTTGAAGCCTAGCCTAATAGGACTTTTTAATTCTCTGGTTGGAGAAAGAGGAGGCAGCTTCATAAAGCCATATTACTTGTTAACTGTTACAGATGAAGATAATCTGAAACACAAGAACAATAAATAACAGAAAGCACTGAACAGAAGAAGATTTTCTGTATGGGAAATTGCCCATCCACAGCATACTAAAGGTTTTATTCCTTTCATAAGTCAGGATTCTGACTTCACCCAAAGCTTTTATGACTTCAAATTTTTATCCTGCTGTCCAGCTGCTTGTTTGTTTCTTTCAGAGAACCATTGAAGGCTTTTTTTCCTCTGCCCCAGCACCATACACCAAAGTATATGCACATTCTTTATCTGGCCAGGGTTATTTATTATTTAATGTGCTTGCAATTAGGGTTCTAAAACTGAAAGTAATTTTACTCCTCCACAGTTATGGTGCAAACAGCATTTTTCTCAGTTCTTTGTAGTAGCAAACTTTCTCCTTCATTCTCCCCTTCTTCCCCCAAATCAAAAGTAAACAGGATTTAATTTCATTCCTATAGCCCCTACCTTAAGTTGCTCTGTCTCAACGGCACTATCACTGTGATTTTATTTAACAGATTTCATTCTTTAAACCTTTTGAAATAAATATGTTTACTAGCAATAACTTTGCTAAATTTGAAACCCTTACACTTAGGGATTGTGCCCTCAGGTCCTCTGGTGTCTTTGTTATAGAAAGATTGGACAGAATTTCAAATGGGGTAGCTGCAAGAAGGACAACAACCTTTTGAGTATCTTTTCCTTTTATTTAAAAACCATGAGAAACTATTTGAGTGACACACACGCGGACTTGTGTTACAGAATAGCTGGAAAGAGAGTTTCCCTCCATTTGTATTCATGACAGCTTCTACACATCCAACTATCAAAACCTATTATGAAGAGCTGTATTGTAGTGTAGACAGATTTTTATGCTTGTCATAATACAGATGTATAGGTAAATTTGTCAATGATACATCCACTGTCATATTGCCACACTTCTTGGAGAAAATATTCTTAATGAGAACTACTAAGTTAAATATCCTTACAGTGTAAGTCTGAGTTTATTGGGTTGCTTGCTTTTGAGAAGAATGTTTTAAATAATCAGTTTTTTTTCAGTTTGGAGCAAATTTAGAAACACAATATTGAAACTAAAAGTAATTTACTGGGCTACTTACTTTTTACATCCTATTTTTTTAATAAGGTATACACGGTCCAACAAGCTGCTTTTGATGACTTTCAGTGCTAGATTTTTCCTTATTCTCATTTTTACATGACTTGTCCAGCCCATGTTAGCAGCTGACTGTCGAATGAATTTTGTCAGGTTGATTAAAAAATCAACATTCCTTGATTCCCATTTTTAATCTAGGGTTTATTTGAGCTCTAAGACTGCCTTTAAAACCTAAAAAAGAAAAGTCTCGTGTTTCTCTGTTATTCATCGAAATTGAGCTGGGAGTAGGGTGACCATACAGTTACAGGGAGGAACTGTGAAAGAAGGGAATGGAGCTGGAGAGATGGGGGAAAATGAGTCACACATTTGTTTCAGAACTGAATCACAGAACCATAGAATGGTTTAGGTTGGAAGGGACCTTAAAGATCATCCAGTTCCAACCCCCCTGCCATGGACAGGGACACCTCCCACTGCATCAGGTTGTTCAATGCCTCATGCAACCTGGTCTTGAACATTTCCAGGGACAGGGCATCCACCACTTCTCTGGGCAATCTGTGTCAGTGCCTCTCCACTCTCAGAGTAAAAAATTTCTTCCTACTATCTGATCTAAATCTCCCCTCTTTCAGCTTAAAAAGGCTACCCCTCATCTATCCCTATACTTCCAAATAAAGAGCTCCTCCCCAGCTTCCCAGTAGGCCCTTTTTAAGTACAGAAGGCTGCTTTAAGGTCTCCCTGAAGCATATTTTAGGCTGAACAAGCCCAACTCTCTCCGCCTGTCCTCATATGGGAAGTGTCCCAGCCCTCTGATCATCTTTCTGATGCTCCTCTTAACTCACTCCAACAGATCCATGTCCTTCCTGTGCTGAGGGATCCAGAACTTAACACAGAACTCCAGGTGGGGTCTCACTAGAGCAGAGTAGAGGGGTAGAATCCCCTCCCTCACTCTGCTGGTCACACTTTTTTTGATGCAGCCCAGGATACTGTTGGCCTTCTAGGCTGCAAGCGCTCATTGCTGGCTCATGTTGAGCTTCTCATCCACCAAGCAGCCCCAAGCCTTTCTCTTCAGCCCTGAGAGTGCTGCTCTCAGTCCATTCTTATCTCTGAAGCTTAGGGTACTTTTCCCATCAAACTGGAGATACTTAGAAAAACAATTTGTTGTTTAAAAGTTTACAGTTTTTTCCTCACAAAGTTCTTGGTCTTAGCACTTAAGAATGCAAAGTTCTTAATACACAAAGAAGATAAAGCCAAATTACGTTGCCATGATGATTTGGTCTGATCTGCAAAGTTAACAACTGTGGTGTCCCCTATTTTTCCCACTCTATAAAGAACAAACCTGTCTGGGGCAGGAGAGAAGGAAGAACTGAGGGCACAGCCTGATTTTGAGGCTTTCCAAGTGTGTCACATCCGTGGTGACATTCCCTTATGCCCACAAATGCACATTAACTTCACTCCTCACATGCACAAGCCCAGAGGTGTGCAGCTGCTGCGGTACCAGACATTGCTGCTGTTGTCCTTGAGCTCTGACTAATTTCCTTTCCAAACATAAGAATTACATCAAACATTGAAAGACAAACTAGGAGATGCCAAGAAAAAAAAGGAAACTGAGTTAAAAGATGCTCCCTGGCCCGGGATACACTGCCCTGTTACAGGTGCCCTGGTGATAGAGCCTGGCCACACCAGGAAAATTCGATGATTCAGCCAGCACAAGTCAGTCACTGCATGTTGACTTTTCCTGTGGGTGGTTGGGGAGCCACCCAAAAAGTGCCTCTGTGTGAGGTATGAGGAAAAGGACAACCACTGTTCCCCTCATATAGTGCTTTCCCAGAGTTAGGAGCTGAATGGTGTGACCTTTCTCTGCAGTGATTTGCAAGGCCTGGTTTTCAAATCAACACCAATTTGTCTGTTTAAACCAAAGTTTATGTACGTATGGGCATTGCGTGTCGCTCGTACAAACCGCCAGTGAGGTCCCTACACGGTATGGTTTGGCAGGGTTGGGTTGGATCTGCCCACAGCTGTCAGCCTGCTGCATGAGTGATTTCTGTTAGATCTTTGCACCCGTTTCTGGGTTCATTCGTCTCTCCCAGTCACTCCCTGTCTTTGCAGGCTCCATCCTAGCTTCTGGTTCGGATTGTCAGCACATGTAAAAATTTGCTAAATCAGCTAATTTCTGAGACACAATGCATAATTTCCCTGCTGAAAGACTTGTGCTCTGAAGAAAAAAGGTATAAAACTAATCAGAGTAGCCTTTCTTTTCCTTTTTACTGGGACACCTATGTGTATGTTTTCCCAAATTGACCTGCAGATTAAACTACTGCTCCATGGTCCCTGTCATTCAGCCCCAAGTACAGTACATGCTATGGCAACAGTGTTCCAGATGAACTCAGATTAGGTCTCTGTCTGTGAGTGAGACAAAACAAAAAGAGCAAACTAGTTAATTGTTCCCCATTCAGATGTAATTCAGTTGCATTGCACTAAGAAAAATAAATGCTGCTACGATGCTATGAGACAATTCGTAAGATAATGGAAAAGAGTTGATACCCCTTGTGTCTGTGAAAGAATGCTCTCCCCTCTGCTTCAGAGTAGTCTTGAACTTATTAATTGTATTTCCAAGCAAGAATATCTTTTCCCTTTGGAAATACAACGCAATCCTGTCACAGTCCAAAATGGTTATTTACAATTTGGAATTCATAGTTTGAAGACATCACCTTTGTCCTGAGCCAGCCATAGGGTGCAGATCCGGGTGCTGTGAGAATATTCCTCCTGTGGGGATAAGAAGTAATAGGGTACAATTTCTCACTCAGCAATTTTGGTTGTACCCTATGTTTCCTAGCAGGCACATCTAAATGCATCCTTGGGCCTTTCACAGTATCCAATTGAAACATTTCACTAATTTCTCAGGCACTCAAATTGTGTCACAAGTATCTTCCTTTATTACGTTCAAAATGGACAATTTTTTCCTATTCCAGTGTGGCAGCAAAGTTAGAACAGCAACTTTGCCTATAACTTGGCAGCTTATCAGTCCAGTTCCCCAACAGCCATGCACACACTTACCCCTCCGCTACATGTTCTGAGACTCGGACTCTGATCCCAGCTCCTCTATGGTTCTACTGAGTGACCTTGTTCAAGCTGTATGTTCTCCCTGTCCTTTGGACACTTCTGCACCCTAGGGATAATTTCTGACTCCTCTGTAAGCGTATTTATTTGCTACAATAGAGTAAATTTATCCTGGCTTTTGCCGCTGCAAGATTTACCAGCTCCCAGCACCCATGGGCACAGCAGGGTGAGCTTGAGCACACGTGTGGGCATTAATGCAGATTTCCTCACTTGTCCTGTTTTGAAGTTCTTCCCTTGGGGTAAGGAGTTTGGGGATTTTTTTCCTGTGTGTTGGTCTCTCAGCTGCACAACTCCCATTAAAAGTCAACCTCCCTGTGCAACTTGATGAAAAAAAAAATCCTGTTTAATGTGTTTAGGCTTAGTTTAGTTTAGGCTTTTGTAGTTTGTTTGCTTGGGAGTCTTAATGGCAGTGTGAAAAAGAAAATCACCCCTGAGAATGTCTAGCACTTTGGGTTTCACATAAATGTAATCCAATTACCCCAGTCTAGGCCATGCAGAACTATTTGGTTTGAGGTACACATCAATCTAGGAGAAGTACAATATACCGAACTGAAAAGAAGGCAGATTGGGCATATTTCTTAATAGCACAACACAATGCAATTGCCAAAGGAAAGGCATATGCTTCTGTCCTGCATTACTCGGTGCCTGAACTGAGTAATTTGCAGGGGGAGAGGGAGTGAAGTCCTTGTAGGGAGGGATTTTAGAGGTATCTTCCCTGGAGGCCAGTTTTGTAAAGGCATACCATCTGGTGCATTCAAAATGCAAAAAGATTTGTTCTTCAGAAGTCTGAGCCAGGGATAAAAGTCCATCTCTGCCAGGGATGGCTTAGCAGTATCCAGAGAGAGGGATGAGTTTTATCACAAACAGAGAAATTCTCCTTTTCCTCCGCCCTTAACCTCTAATTCAAACATCAAATAGACTGATCTTACTGTAGCTGCTGGTCTCTGTAATGAAAGTTTCTGATGTGTCCTTGCTTACTGTGAACTGAGTGATGAACTGTTTAGTTACTATTTCTTCTTTGCTTCTAGGCACCTTCATTTTACACAGAGGTCAGAAACAGGTTAAACACAAATGCTGACTTTACCCCAAGCAAAGGCTGTTCTGGGACTCAGACTGCCTGCTCCTCCCTCCAGTGCCTTGAGCAGCCGTCAGACTGTGGTGCAAAAGCTTATGGCTGCTCCTAGTATCAGCCTCAATATAGGCATCTCTCAGGCCTGAGCTGTAATGATTAAATCTCTTGTCAGAATCAAGTGGTTTTTGCCCTGAGTCTTGCAAGGAAGATTTCAAATTGCCTTTTAGAAGAACTGGATGTTTACCTTGCCTTGGAGACACCACCATCACAAGCTCTGCAGAGGCTAAAAGCTTGCAGGAGGCAGTCACTGGCTCATGCGATTTCCAAGCACAAGGTATTTGGGGTTTACAGTGTGCTTATCAGATGGACTTAGGCTATTCACAAACTGACCGACAGAATATACTGTCTAAGTAGAAGTTAAGAGGGTGGAACCACTGGATAAGGTGGCATAATTGCACCATGCTGGAATACTGAGGAATGTGATCACAGCCCTGCAGCTCCTGGTACAGCTGATGGCTGTGGGGTGAGTTTTCCTCTGGAAGCTGGGACTGGGAGCCATAAGGCAGGAATCTTGAAATACTGAGAAATTATGCTGATCTTCAGCTGTTAGTGCAGTGTGTATCTGCACCTGCACAAAACCAGGAAGACAAGTGCTGTGGGCTGCACCCGCTGTAGCTTAGGGAAGCCTAACACTCCTGTGGTTCCTCTGGTCTGAGGTATGCTGTGTGCACAGTGATGTGGTCCCCATGGACTACTGCCCCACAGCCAGTGCTCTGGCACCCCTGCTCCTTGCCATTTATGTCCACAGATCTTCAAACTGTCTTTATTTTGCTAACTTGAACTTCTCTTCAATTTGCAGAAAATTGATGTGCTATTGAGATCTGAGTGCTGTCAGACCTATTTCAGATACAGCTTTTTGGTCTAAGCAGGTATAGAAGAAAAGCTGAGCTTAATCAATTACTTCATGTAAAAACACATCTTACACTGGCTTTTCTCATAGTAGGAAAAAAAATCTTGTCTGCCAAGTAGAAGTGGTCTGTGCAACCTCATCTTCCACAGGTACTTCTACAAGCGAGAAACTCATAGAAAATAACTTCTGTTCTATTCCTTTTAATTTCTTCTGCTTTACATCAGATTTTTGGATAGTCTTCCCTGTGTCTTTGAAGCTTGCTAGCTTTAATCTCATTCCAGACGTCCTTCAAATTGGGCATCTAATGTGTAATATTGTGGACCTCAGAGGGCAGTAACTTGCTGAAAAGTTATTGGGCATCTTTCTGATGCCTTGTAACTAATGGATGCTTCAGCCTTGATGAAGCAAGGGGGGTTCTAGTGGTGATGCTTTGTTTTGTGTTCCCTTTATTTATTCTTTATTGATCTCTGAAATCCATTTGATGCAACATTATTGAGTTCTACAACTCCCACATAAAATCTGCTTTTTTTGTCACTACTTTTGTGACACTTGCCTGGTTAAGTGCTTACATGGGTATAAGTACCCCTTTTAACATTGGCCACAGTTTCTGCCCTGCCCATCTTATTTCTGTCAATTGAAGAAGAGACAGTGCAAGAGCAAAATCTGTTCTCTTATTATGATAACTTACATGATAAGGCAGACCCACGAAAAATAAATGTGTTATGGAAGACCAGTGATAGCAGAGCAGTTGCATTATGATTTATGTGGCCATGGTAGGGCTGGCTATTATGAATAAACAAAATTATTGACACTGGGGTTTTTCTTGGTAAGTCATCCTTTCCTACCTTCTCTGTCTGTCCTTTCTCTTGCTTGGAGGAGCATTGTGGACTTGACAGAGCTTGAGAGCTGAGGAAAGCTTATTCAAATGTAACTTGTATGGTAGGGTTGAACACTGCTCTTTTCTTTCCCCAATGTATATGTTACCAATAACACCAACCTCAATTGATAGAGCACCGTGTCAGTAAGGCCAAAGGACTGTAGTAACTATCAAATTTGGGAGAATGTATTAAAGCCCTCTGAAAACGTATTAAAGGTCAAGCTAGAAGCAGTGTTATTCTTCACCCACCTATTTCTTTTAAACTCTTTTCTAGCCGTCTACGTTTTAAATATCTCTGACCCAGAAGAGTGTTTCAGGTGGAAGTCAGAGCAAAACAAAAAATGTGGCTTAATTTAAAAGTCTTCCTGAGAAAAAATGTGTTGACCGTTACAGCAAAATGCCAAACCATCATTAAGTGCTGTAAATATCCTAATAATAAAACAGAGTTATTTACAGTGGATAGCCCTAATTTGCCACGCTGGACAAAGGATGCCTGATTTAAAAATTTTCCCCCTGTCTCCTTGAGTAAGGAGGACCTTGCAGATTAACAGTGAAGGGGAGGATGGGTGAGAGAGGCTGTTAGAAAAAATTACTCTGAACTTCACACCTTATAAGTCAGTACTGCTGCTCTTCACCTTCCTTTTGTGGCACCCTTAGCACGAAGAAAGTCTCCTGAGGCTCGTTGAGGGCTCAGCCAGAAGGGTAAGCTGCTTTCTGCTCTTTATGTGCCTGGGCTCCTTTTGCGTGACACAGGGCCTTGAGTCATTTCAGCTGTGAGGGTCAAATTCCCTTCTGTCTCAGGGGGCAAAACGCTTCTAGAAGTCACTGAAATGTTGGCAATGAGCAGGAAAGGTGTATGATGTTGATGTGAGGTAAATGCCAAAGCTGTGAAAAACCAGCTTTTCTTCTGTCTCATTCCTCCCTGGAAATGCTCAAGACAGGCAGGACTTTTCAAGTGTCTGCAGTTGAAGGCATTAAGGGTTTACTCGGCTCTGCTTAAATTGGTTGTCTCAAGCATATAGTCCACTGCAATTATATATTGCTCCATGCTTGATTTTATGGTTCTGCTCACATAAACTTCTGCTGGAGCTTTTCCAGGCATAAGTAAATCTGAAATGTACAGATCATTAGAGGAAGTATTGAGCCATTTACTTGGAGAATAGACATAGATTAACTGGGAATGGATCAGTGCGCTTTTATCAAGTGGCATCAATAGTAAGACTGAAAATTTCTTTGGGATAAAAAAAAATAATTGTTTGCAGTTACAAGGAGATGAGGGACAGCTTGAAAGAGCATGGTGTGAGACACATGGCAGCCTGCATCCTCTAAATGGAAATAAATATTTGTAAGCAGACTTCAGGGGGTTTTTAAGTGAAATTTCATAAGTGAAAAAACCCACTCAGAGGGTACACAGGGAAAAGAGACTGGCACTGAGCTGCTTTTTCTGCCCTCACCTGCTAAGGTGCTGGTAACTTACTCTACACCGCTAAATCTCTACCTGCCAGTGGGGAAGGAGTTGCTCTCCCCTCCTTCCTCAATGCTGCAATGGTAGCAGGGATCAATTCAGAGGGAAAGTCCTATGGCCCGTGTTTGTGGAGTGGGTCAGACTAGGAGATAATAGTGGTTCATTCTGCCTTTCTAATCTAATAACCTGCTTTTATCCAGTTACCCTTTGGACTTTAATTTGAGCTACTATTCGATCAGAGCACAAACAAATGATAGAAACCCCAATGACAGCACGCCAGAGGAAATGCTACAAAAACAGAATTAATTGAAAATATATATTCAAAGAGTGAGATACGGACCCTTTTTCTAATAGACATAGACTCAGATATTATTCCTGAAATACTGGCAAATACACACATCAATGTAAACTGTCTTGCTGCATCTGTCAACAGGCACCTAAAGCAGTAATAAAGGCAGAATAGCTCCTCATAAATATCCAATATCCTAATTATCAGAGCCTGACTTAACCAATGGCAGGGTAATAAAAAATTAGATTTTTTTGATCTTTTGCCATGAAAAATGCATATTTTGTTCTTTGAAGACTGACTGCAGTGTCACAACTTTTGTGGCAAATGGAGCATGAAGCATATTGTCAAAAATATGGTTAGGGAATATGAAGCCACTAAATATTTTATCTTCCTGGCAATGTGCTAGGAGAAAAGTATAAACCTTAAATCTATCAGGTTCCTCCTCCCACCTCCCAAACAGTTTTAATAATATAGAAATTCAAGTTCCTGAGAGAAAAGCAACACATTCATTTTCCAGTGCACTTTGATGTAGTGAGCATCATGAATTATGTAGTGTTTGCATTGGGGTTTAAAATGTCATCAATGTGTATCTCTAAGAATTGTTTAGCAGTCGTGCGTTATGAATGTCCACTTTTTTCCTTCTTACTGATCAATCAAGATGTGCTGTTTGGATGGAAACCCCTTCTGACTGGGTGTCCCAGGGTCAGTGGAAGATGAGGGGATAGGAGGGACCCCAGGGAGGACCAGGCAATCACATCTGCTGTCAGATGTTGTCGTTCCTCCTGGCAGGGTGAGGACTCCGCACACCATTCTTCTCACACAGCTGCTGCCAGCAGCTTTGTCACTGAACCTCCTTTCTGAAATCCTGGCCGGCTGTCCTGCCTGATGCCCCAGCTCTGCAGCACACCATGGGTCAGGCAACCCTGTAGCATGACACTGGCTTGTGAGCTTCTCCTGGGCTTTTCACATGGTGCTTGCCTGTGCCTCAAGTTCAGTTTCAGCCATGAAATTAGCTCTATGGCAAGGAATAAGACACATTAGTCTCTCTAACTTGCATCTCTCAAAGAGTAAGGGTGACTAAATTAGCCTTCCCCCTTCCTCATCACTCTGTTATGAATATCAAATCTCTATGATGCATTACTCTTCGCAGCAGTGTGCCAGACTTCACTCTTGAGAGACCCTGTCTTTGACTGCCTGCATGGCCTTTGAGTTTGCATAAGCAAGGAGACCATCTTCTCTGCCCCTCCTCCTTAGTAACCCTGTCACACTTCATGCTAACACCTGATTTTGTCATTAATGTGTATTTTTCTACAGGTGCTGTTAGGGGAGAGGGTAGGAACTATGACACTGGAGGAAGCAGTTATCCCTTGCATTTCTACTCAAAGATCCCTCCAGCAAAACAGCTGGATAAATAGACTTACACTTTGAAGGGAGATGGATGGAGAAACTCCAGGAGTAACAGGATCTATCACATTTTTTTCCTCCAGTAGCCATTGCTGTGCTTGGGAACATGAGTTTCTCAGGGAACTGGTGAAAATCAGTACTAAAACCATGAATTTACATTGAGTACCTGGACATATGCTGTAATTCATATTTTAATTTATTTTTTAAAAGCTCCTTTCTACACTAAAATCAGGATGTCTTACCTATGTGGCAAGGATATGTACAGCCCTTGACTGACTGCTAACATTCATCTGACCCTTGTGAAAATGATGTGCTGATGAGAACCTGTCTGTGTCATAAAATAGTTTTCCACTGTTCTTTACTGTGTGACGGGAAAAGGACATGTGTGTGCAGAGTCAGGTGATGTGAGGGCTCCAGTTACACATCTCAAATCCTCAGCTTTCTGCTCTCCAACACACTGGGTTTTCTGTCATCCAAGTGATGTGGGGACAAATGATTGAGGAGCCAATTCCTGCTCAATAAGTAGGGATCTCCAGACTTAACTACTGTGTTTTCTGTCCCTGGTTTACTTGAAAGAGCCAAAAGATGGTTTCCCAGACCTGCCCACACCTGGCTTGCAGTCACAGCCTGTATCAGCACTATGGGGAGGAGAGCTGGCCTTCCTCTGAGGGAGGACATGTGGGGTTCGCACCCACCTCACAGTCTCAGTGAAAACTCTGGTGTTCACCTAAAAGTGTTAAAAACCTGTGCATCAAATTATTTCTTGAGGACATGTGGAAACAGGAATATGTTACATGCAGACCTTATTGGTGAGATCTGCTTTTCTAGCATGCTTTGTACAATGGTGCTAATATAAAAATATTGCATTCACTACACTCTATATGGTTGGAAGTAAAAAGTACTTCTAGCATATAGAAATGTTTCAACAACAGTGCTTTTGGGGAGGCTTTAGAACAGGGACTGTTGCTTTTTTGATGACAAAATCTTACAGATGAATGTGCATAAAGCAGAGGAGTCCAATTTTTCACAACCTGAGGGAAAAAAGTGTGTTCACCTCTCTATTTTAAAGCATGAGAATGCATAACAGCCTGGACAGTGCTGAGAGTACATCCTTTAGAAAGGATAGTCTATCATCTTGTCTCCAGCTTTATACTCCCTGTTGGACAAATCTGCCAACATGACACTGGATACTGATGAGCAATTTGTATGGTTATAAAAATATTGGCAGAACTCCATTGTTTTGCTATTTAATTCTTAATTTACATTTTTAATGTGCTGTGTCCTCATTCATATTACAGGTTTTACTCTTCTGTGTACATCTATAATAGAATAATTTCTTTTTCTAAAAAATAATTATGAATACTAAAGAGCTGTTACAATTGCACTGTGTTTGAATTAAGGACTTTGCCTGTCTTTTAAGATACGCTGCCTTAGAAAGGGAGTACATTTGCAAGGAACGGGGGAAAATAGAGTATCTATATGTTCTAGAACAGGTATACTTTTAAGTGTTCTGACTGAGCTACAGATTACCTTCCAGTAATCAGACTGGCAAAAAAAAACCCCCATAATAAATGATGGGGATTGGAGGCCCAGCCTCTGAATGGCCTATCTCAATGTATTTATTTTTCTTCCCTCCCTCCTCCTCTTCAACCCCCCATTTTTGAGGAAAAGGATGACAAGGTTCTGTCAGCCCAAAAAAATAAGGGCTTAGCAATGGTACCTTCACTCTCTGTATCCAAGCTGTGCTTTGAAATTGGTCTGCCCAGTAAAACTTTTTTACTGGGCCATGATTTGTGCTAGAACTAAACTGCTGGAAATTGGTTTGGTTTTCACCTTCAGAACAACTCACCCACATCCTAATATAAGTGTATTTTTGTGCTGTACTCCCACAGTGCTTGAGTTGTTGTGTTAGGAGAGGCAGAGAAATACCACATCCACTGGCTGAAACGGGGGCTGAGAAGTAGGACTGAGCTGTAACCCAGGTCCTGCTCTGTCCTACCTGCCCCAATGGAGCTGGGAGTCAGCAGGAACAAGAGCCACCTCCTCCTGTCTCCCACCAGAGGTTTAGGCTGCCATGAAGAGAACTGTCTACAAGACTTTTGTTCCACTAAACAAACCCACATTCCCAGTGATTAATGACTTATGGAACAGCAATTCAGTGGAAACATTGACAGTAGGTTTAAAGTATAGTTTAAGGACTCTGAACCCAGAGAAATAGCAGCAAACAGCTTTATGTGGCACATGCTTAAAAACTTGCTGCTATGAGAAACTAGTACAAAACACAGGAAGAGAAAATGGATTTGGTCCTGAGAGCAGTGTATGCAGAGGACACCTCAGTGCTCTCGTACCAGTGCTGTGGTTCCTGTGTCCTGCAAACCCACTGGGGAAGACTTCTTATTTACAATGCTTTTCTCCAGCAGAGAGTTTTACATTCGCCATGAAACCTGGCAGCTTTAGGGCTCCTTTCATTAGTGCTTGCTTTCCCTCAGTGGGGACCATGTGCCTGTGCTGCCAGTGGGCGACAGCCCGTGAGGATGCAGCAGAAGCAATTTTTGTGTGTAATCACAGACAGACTTGCAGGAAAACCTGGAGCAATTCACTGAGAGTAGGAATTAGACTGGAAACAAGTTTTTACATACATATCCAGACCTATGCATTTTTATGAGGACTCATTAAGTCATGGTAGTGATAAATAGAATCAGAGAATCTTCTGGTTGGAAAAGACCTTTGAGATCATCGGGTCCAACTGTACCCATCTTCTGCTAAACATTGTCCTTCAAAAACTCATCTACCCGTTTTTTAAACACCTCCAGGGTGGGCTATGGTGAATGGGAACCAAGTTCTTCAATGGAAAAAAATAGGATATTGGTTTGACTTGTGGCATATAACAGTGTTGAACCAACAATCTCCTCTTTGGGAGGTCCTTCTGAGAGAGATTTCTCGAAGTTTAAAGCATGGATTTTGTTCAGGAAACCTGAAAAATACAGAAATACTTTTACTGAGTCTTCTCACTGCTGAGGAGCTGGAAACCCACAGGGTACAAGCGGAGAAAGGGAAGAGGGTGATGAGGAAGGATCATTAAGAAAGAAGCCCACAGCCCTGCAGCCTGACTCAGCTCTCACTGAACCTCAGAGTTACCTATTCACAGGTATCCCTCCCCTCCCTTTAAAATCTCTTAAAATCTCTGTGTGCAGGTCACAGGGTCTGTGGGCCTGAGAGGGCTGGCAGCTGGGAGCAGAAGCCTTCCCATGAAGGGAGCAGAGGTGAACCAGCCATGGGGTGAGTGCCCCAATGGGAGAAGGATGACACAAAGGAATACTTTGGGGCAGGGTCGAAAGATGCCCAACCAGACCCTAGGGCTTTTGTTCTTGTTGCTGTCAAAGTGCAGCTCCCAGGGCACACTGAGCACTTGTAAACACTGGAGACAGAAATGCTCAATGAAGCTTGGACATCTTGGGAAATAAGACAAATCTGATCAACCCAGTTCCCTCATTCACATGGCAAAGTTAGATCAGTGTGGGGGAGACGCACAGATGTGTTTTTAAAATGAAATAAAGGCATTCAAGGGAGCTCTATTGTGAACATTGTGACTAATCTGTGCATTCAACAAAGCACACCTGCACCCTGTACATTAACATTTCCCTCACTGAGTTTCAAGGTAGAAAAACGTCTGCAGAAACTTGTTTGACCCCTGGATTATTCTATATTTGAATGTCATATTTTATGGTCACAAAATTCTGTGATGAGCCAGTGTGCTCTGTGACCTTGTTTCATGAGCCTGTTTCTCAAACATGCTAAAGTTTGGAAGAAAGTATTGCTGTGTCAGTCGGAGGTATTTTGCAGCTAAATGTTGCATATGTGAGAATTGTAAATTAAGGCTCTCAGTAAGTCCCTTGTTCTGCCCAAATATTAAAAGCTGAAGTATGATTTAAGAGCCAAGGCATCTGGTTTCTATTACTGAAAGATATTGATGCTGCGTGTTTGTAAACCAAAATAATGTGAGTAGTCCTGCTGGTTGCTCAGTAGGAAACTCTTTGTGGGGCACTAAATGTTTCCTAGGATGAGGAGCTTACCAAGCAGCTCTTTGAAATGAGACCACTGTCTTTAGATCCATCTCTAAGATATCCTCGCTGTTTTTAAGCTGATGTGTTTACCTAAGAGACACGTAAAAATAATAATTAATCTACTCTGTTTCAAATGCATAAGACTGCATCCTGGACAACTTTGCTTGGATCAGTGGATATCTGTGATGTATATCTTGGACCCTAAATGCTCATTGTATGGATTTATATCCTTCATTAATAATTTAATGCTTCATTTTCTGCTTTTAAGGCTTTGATTTTTTTTTCCTGCCTTGTATCAGAAATAGTGTGGTCAGCAGGACTAGGGAAGTGATCATACCCTTGTATTCTACACCAGTGAGCCCATACCTTGAATCCTGTGTTCAGTTTTGGGCCCCTCACTACAAGAAAGCTATTGAGTGACTGGAGAGCGTCCAGAGAAGGGCAATGGAGAACAAGTCAGGGTGGCTGAGGGAACTGGGGTTGTTTACCCTAGAGAAGAGGAGACCAACTGCCTACAACTACTTCAAAGGAGGTGGTAGAGAGGTAGCTACAGGTTCTCTTACCCAAGTAACAAGCAATAGAGTGAGAGAGTATGGCCTCAAGTTGCACCAGGGGAGGTTTAGACTGGATACTAGGAAAAATTTCTTCCCCAAAAGAGAGGTGAAGCATTGGAACCGGCTGCCCAGGGAAGTGGTGGAGTCACCATCCCTGGAGATGTTAAAAAAAAGTGTAGATGTGTAGATGTGGCACTTTGGGACATGGTTTAATGGGCTGACAGTTTGACTTGATGATCTTGGAGGTCTTTTCCAGCCTTAATGATTCTAGGATTCAATTATTCTTTTACAATAAGTAGTCACAATACTGCTGAAAACAAATGTGTGTGTGGAGGTTATGTCCAGATTTGGACTTCTCTCTGAATCCACCAGCCTTTCAAAGCCATTGGTAGAGAAAGGATTGAGACATCCTCTAACTCACACACAAGAGGATTTTGCCAGATCGGTGGTACTTTATTTTCATGTTTCTGTTCTACACATATGAGCTGTTTATGAAAAGAAAGACCATTATCCAAGAGAAATTACACAGGCCCCAATGAAAGCATGTTCTCTCCTGTGTGATTTCATAGTTGTATTCTCTTCAGAAGCAAACTGACTGGGGATTTTTTTAAAAGTGTCTCTTGCAATGATTTTCCTCTTAAAAGCCATGTAAGAGTGCACAGCAGTGCATGTGAGAATCGTGAGGGAGATGCTGGAGAAGATCTCTGCAGAACTCCCAGTCACATCTCCCGGGACTACTGGAGGGTCCTCGTCCGGAGTGGGACACTTCCACCCCTACTCCGCCCTGAAGCGCTCGGCAGCGCTCGGCTGCTCTCGGCAGCGCTCGGCTGCTCTCGGCAGCGCTCGGCTATCTTCGGCTGTGCTCGGCTGCTCTCGGCTGTGCTCGGCTGCTCTCGGCTGTGCTCGGCTGCTCTCGGCTGTGCTCGGCTGTGCTCGGCTGTGCTCGGCTGTGCTCGGCTGTGCTCGGCTGTGCTCGGCGGCGCTCGGCTGTGCTCGGCGGCGCTCGGCTGTGCTCGGCGGCGCTCGGCTGTGCTCGGCGGCGCTCGGCTGTGCTCGGCGGCGCTCGGCTGTGCTCGGCGGCGCTCGGCTGTGCTCGGCGGCGCTCGGCTGTGCTCGGCGGCGCTCGGCTGTGCTCGGAGGCGCTCGGCTGTGCTCGGCGGCGCTCGGCTGTGCTCGGCGGCGCTCGGCTGTGCTCGGCGGCGCTCGGCTGTGCTCGGAGGCGCTCGGCTGTGCTCCGCGGCGCTCGGCTCATCCAGCGGCCGCCTAGAGGCTGTCCGGGGCGGGAAGGGGAATGCAGCGAGGAGGGTTTATGGCTGCTGCTTGTGATTTCTGCGAGGAAGTGTGTTGGAAATGCCACTCTCGGCTCTCTGGGCCTCCTCTCTGTCGCTCCCTCAGAGCTGCGTGAGGTGTAATAAGCTGTTACGGCAGGGAGTCTACAGAGCACTTTAGTTTTAATTCAAAAGAAGTCTTTAATCTTCCTGTTGCTTTGTGTAAGTTGTAAATTACACAACCCTGAAGAAAATTATATGTAAAGTAGGATTATGATCCTTGTCTTTATTATGAAACTGGCTCTGCATGGTAGAAAAAGTTTCTCACAATCACTTAATTTTTCATTTACCCGATTTACATTTCATGCATTAAATTCCTTCAAATTGCAGTGGATTATTGTAGTTTGGATATTCCATATTTATTTATGAGCACACTAGCTAAAGTGGTGCTCTAGACACCAACTATAAAAGACTATTATAGTTGGTGCTGACCTGTAGCAGCCCCAGCCTGCCGGAGGCTATTCCCATGCTTGCAGCTGTACAGAGTGAGAGCTGCTGGGGCAGAAGGTGTGGTCTGAGATGTCCATAGGGTCCAGGGCAGCAGGGTACTGGATCACAGCAAGTGGCATTCTCACTGTATCTACTGCCCAGCCTTTGAGCAGCCAGGATGTGGTTCAGGGGTTAGAAGCCAGATTTTGAAGCAGACTTTTATGGTAAGGGTGTACTGGGAGTCAAAAGGGTACAGAAGCAGAGGGAGCATCTCTGAAGCTTGAAATCGGCTGTGACATCTGGTGGTGGTGTCAGTGCTGGGGCAGCTTGATAGCATTCATAATTTTACTGAGTTCTTACTGAGTCCTGCATTTCTTTGCATCCTCGGGTTTTACTGCTCTGGGGTTTGCAGTGGCTCTGACAGGGGAAGGAGGGTGCTGTGGGTGGGCTGAGGGGCAGAGGGCTTTCCTGAGAGCTGAACTTGAGGTAGGAGTGGGAAGAGAGCGTCGTCCCCTCCAAAGGGAAGAGTTTTCCAAAGGGAAAAATCCTTTCTCTCTGTCCCTGACGCTCCAGATCCCTGCAGGCAGCGGTGGATGGTTTGGGTGGCACAGATGCTGTCCGGGCCAGTAGATACTTAGACTTTCCTCTGGGAAGTTCAGCCTCTCTCTGCTGTTGTTTTATGACTAGTAATGGACTTACAGCACTAATTGGATCTTTGGTTTGAAATGAGAGTAAAAATTCCACCTCCAGGTACTATGCAATGCCAGGTTACGTGTTGGAGGAAGTGTAGCTGCAAATAATGAGCAATGATGAAGTTCTTGGCAGCTGCTGAATCAGAGGGTCCCAAATGGCACCTGCAAAATCTGCCAGACACCATTCCTGTAGTGGGGATGGATGAGGCTGGATCTGCAAGTGGTGGAGGGAGAGTTGACTTGTGTATCTGTATCCTGGAAACACATAGTCATATGAATACAAGGAGGAGCGGAGGAGTTGGGGAGAACTAAGGACACCCAGCAGAACAGGAGTGGAAGTAGGGAAACGAAGAGGAAATAACTAAATGCAAGAGTGGGAAAAGATTTAGTACAGCACATTAGGCACCAGCTCAAGTAATGTGGAGATCCTCAATGACTTTCTGAGGTTTTAATCCTAAAATAAAATAATATAAAGTAGTGCATTATTTCACTACTAATGATGAGTGCATCTTGAATGTTTCCTGACTGTTAAGGATTTCTTTCTTTTCCCCCCATAATTTGAAGATTTTGTATTTAGCCTTTTTCTTCTTTCCTCTCCCTTCCTTCCTCACCCCTCCTTCCTTCCTCTCTCTCTCTCTTTCTAATTTAACCAAAATTGATTCAGCTGTTTTTGATTTATGCAAGCATGGGGAAAATATGTTTTTCCCATATCTTCAGAATAAAATATTTGCACATTCATAAGTCTAAGCTGGCTGGAACTAGCGATGTCAAATTAGCTTGTTTATAGCCCTCACTGGGGAGTTCCAAGTTTTGGAGAAAATTGGTTCCATGTTTTAAAGTTCTGAATGTGCTGGAAGTCAGCGTTTTCATGTATGCACATTAGGTGGGGTTTGGTTTGGGTTTTTTTCTCCTCTCCCTAGTGCTTTTAACCTGAACTAACTTTGAGCATTTAAGGATGCATTCGTAGAAGACTCTTATATTCAGTTCAAGTTGTCTTGCTAAAGGACTTTGGTCACACATGGGTGCAGAAAGTAGCACGCTTTCCTTCATTCTAAATAAACATATATGAGAACCAAGATGCAGTTGGGAATCTTGAATAACGCGAGCCTAGTGTTTCTAATGCAATGTTAACCATGGGAAATAGTTTTTGGAATGATTGGATTTGTTTCAGAGACCTCTACCACAACATTTACGGTAGCTGCTGAATGATACACTCTGTAGCACACAGCATCAAACAGCATCTATAAGTGCTTTAAATGCACTGATGCATCCCACCTTGTTGTGCCTGTGTGCTCCTGGGGAAGCCCTGTGGGTACCAGACTTCTCCCTCTCTCTGGGGTTGGATTTGTCCCTGCGGTCTCAGCTGTGGCCTCAGTAGCGCAGCCAGAGTTCAGAATCTCCTACTTACTCTGCTTCAATACTTGGACTCTGTTTGATAGAGATCCTGCTTTAGACAAGTATTGGCTGATGTTAACGCTGGGAATAGAGTGCTAAGAGCCAAGGGCTAAAAATAACAAGGAAATTAACCTGACCATAAAGTCCTTACCCAGCCTTTTAGCAGTTCCTGGCCTACTTGCTTAGAAAGAGTTTTGCTGGGTGAAGACCTGGCTTTCTCCCATGGCTGTGCTGCCAGCGTGCAAAAGCTGCTGCCCCTTCCCAGCCAGCTCTGCCTTTCTCAGGTCAGAGTGCTTGAGCTTCAGGACCACAACATTTTCAATGTTAGCATTTCCTTATTTTTGTCTTTACACGTTATTTTTTTCCTCTCCTATTTAAGCTGATCCCTTTCTGCCTTTATGAGCAAGCAAGTGACAGCACGAAATCTAACAGGGACCCCTCTTTGCACAAAATAATTCACACCTCCGAGCTGAGGAGGAAAGAAAAGGAATTGGAGGCTGACTCACCTCCTCACCTCGCTACTCTTCTCTAGACGTTGAATGGAGCTCCTGATGCCTGCCTCTGCCCCTTCCCTCCCCCCAGTCACCAGGAGAGATGAGGAAAGTGCAGAGGATCACTGCTGGCAATGAAAGAAAATGTCAGGCTTGAGGCACATCTGGTGGAAACCCCTGTAAAAGCAAAAAGCAGGTCCTGAGAATGATGGGGTTCAGGATTTGAGAGGCACAGAGGGCATGCAGTGAATGCTGGGCAGCAGAGCATGTCCCCATCCACATACACTTCGGTGCTGGCTCCCAAGCCCTGAAGAAACCCCTTTATACTGCAGCATTTAGGTGACTGCATTTGTGTATCTGGGAAAGTGATCCAATTTTGTGCTATATTAAAATAGCACATCTCTAATGTAAAATCTGAGTTAAAATGTGGCTTGGAAATGTTTTTAAGTCCAGGTGGGTGTATTGGTAGCCCTTCAGCATAAACCACTTCTGTGCAAATGTATCCAAAATCTGTCTCTATCATTGGTAACATTTATCATTGTTAATGAAATTACTTACTTAATCATCTTAACCTTGATGTTACCCTGGGTAAAAGACCTGTGATATATCTGTAAAGGAACAACTACACATTTGATACAGTTGAAAAGATAGCACTAATTTATTTTAGTCTGATTTATGATAAGTACTGCACAGGATGAAGCACTCTGTGCTGCTCTGTATGTCACTTCGGGTCCATAAAGTAAATAATTGCTGTACTTGCTATCCCAAAAGTTGCATGTGTGGCACTGTGTGTGGTGGTGGTATTTTAATTTCAAAAAAATATGAGTGTGTTTGAGCCATAGGTAGGCAGCTGCGTTTGTAGCAACAAGCGTTTGATTGCCCATGCAGTATGTGTGTGCGTAATACCCGCAGTGGGTATTGGCCTGCTCCCACCATGGGGAGATGCTGAGTTGAGATCACAGAATCATAGAATCACAGAATTGGTTGGTTGGAAAAGACCTTTGAGATCACTGAGTCCAACCATACCTGTCCACTACTAAACCATATCTCTCAGCACCTCGTCTACCTCCAGGGATGGTCTGAGGGGGTGGGAGAAGAGACCAGGGGGCTTCTAGAGTGCCAGGTATTGATTCCATCAGAATGACAGAAAAGGTTTAATCGGGTTTTTACAGGTTTCTTTTCTTTCAAGAGCAGTCACTTCCATAATCCTTCCCCTTTGGCCAACAGAATGACTGTTGAATGCACAGATTTCCCCAAGAAAGATGCCCAGATTTAAAAGCTGCCTTTGTAATTATGATGGGTAGTCTGACAGTGAAGCAAGACACACGGTATTATTTTTGGTTCTTAATTTTAATTTAAGATGACTTTTTCAGCCATACCTTAATCACGTAGTGCATCTCCAATCTACAGAGAGGACTGGATCATTAGGATAATTAGAAGCCATTAAGAGTATAGCATAATATCACTTTAAAGCTGTACAGATGTTCTGTGTTCTTCAGGTCTCTGACAAAGGAGGAAATTTAACATATGTCAAATCCTATCGGTGATATCTACCTTATTCCTGTAGCATATAGGAAGCTTGGAGGGATTCATCGTGCTGGACTCAGAATATTTTTTCCTTCCTTGTTTTCCAGTAAAAAGTATTTTCTTCTTAAAATCAGTAAAGATATGTTTCTCTCTCTCCATTACCCCCCTCCCAGCATTTGGACTCAGAGGTATAAAACCAGGAGCTCTTACCAGTTGTTATTTCTGTCTGAAATCCAGCTTGCCTTTTTGTCTCTTGCATTTACTCAGCCTGTGATCATCAATTCTGCATTACATGAGCCTGTCTAACCTGTCATACTTTACTCCAGTAAATGGAAGGCATGGCTCTGTGTAACCGTTCCAGACTGTGATAGCTATGGCACAGGGATTGGACCTTGTACACCCACACGTCCCGGCTGCGACATCTGTCCCTGCAATATGGTCACACTTTGAATAAGACTTATACCTGGATGACACCTGATACTTCTGTGGATAAATCCAGGTCTTGGTGACTTTATACATAATGTTGAATTACATTTTATATTGTTCTTTTTTTAGAGAAACTTGGTTGCTTTATCATGTCACAATACATAAATTTAGACTACTGTTTAACTTCTGCTTCCTTCTCTCAGACTGTATTTTAAGGTTGTTGCCATTTTAGATAGCATCTCTGAAATAGATTTCCAGATTATTTGAATGGATACTGAAAGGTATTTTAAGCCTTAATGTTAAACATTCGTATCTTTCACTCACTCTCTGTTGCTTGAAAGATACTTTCAAAATGCAGAGCTCTGGTCCTATAACTGAATGATTGGCATAAAGGTTTAATAATCTCTTTTGTCTTTATGGCAGTTCCATTTGTAGCAATTTAAGCATCCGTCTCCAGTGAGCCCGAGTCAAAAACTTTATTTAATATGAGCCAGCTAAATATAATTTCCCATTTCTTTGATCTCCCCTATTTTAATTTGCTTCTTATCAGGTACCTGTAGGGCTAATAGATACAGTTGATGGTTTGCTGCTTACGGAAAGATCTTGTTTAAGCTGCATGGATTATTGTTGCTGAGATATTGCGGTATTCTTCTCATTATGGATGTGGTAGTGTAGGTTAGAGATGTTCCGAAAAAACACCCTGCAGCGGTTGTGGGTAAAGCATTTTCATTCTGAATCCCCTTCCAGAAACTTCAGTAAAACGTAAGGAAGGGATGTGGTGAACAACATCTGAAGAGAGTGCCTGTTGGTTAACAACGGGGTTCCTACCTCAGTCACCTTGGGTGTCTGCTGGGTAACCAGAGGCATGCCAAGCTGTCCCATGATTAGGAAGATGAGAACACAAGCACAACATTTGAACATTTGCCTTTTGCCCAAAAGCAGCTGCTGGGATTGCTGGGTCAGGATCAGGCCTCTCGGGCTCCCACGTGCTTGTGTACCACTCTGTAGTGCAGACTGATGCCCCCCGACATTATGTTCTGGGGACATTCGTGGTCTGTAGTCTTAGCTGTGAAGTTGCAGAAAAGAGCATCTCTTCTTGAACAGTGTTGAATTTGTGTGTAAGCAAGATGAGGATGAAAAGAATGCAAAGAAGAACTGATTGTGGCTACTGGGTGTCCCAGCTGCCTGCACTCACCTCCGTGTCTCCTCAGCCAGGGCCACCTTTTGCAGGCAAATTACATCCTGAGATGCCTTTTGTGGAGGCAGCTGGAGAAGAGAGGAACATCTAAGCCTCAATTTTTCTTTAGCTGCATCACTTGTTACATGGAGCAGCACGAGGCAAATAGCGCTTCAAAATCCCTGGAGGAAAGCTTCTCAGGAACAAGTGTGAAATGCAGGAAGAAGGAGCTGGGCTCAATGGATTTTTTGTGCTATTGCCTGTGCCCACTGGAGATTTAACCTGCTGTTTGCATTTCCCTTTGTCTGAACATCAGTGGTGAGAATTGGTGAGGGTAGCTCAGTCCCTGTGTCCTACTCACCTGTGGAGACCACTTGGGCCAGTCTTTCATGTTGTGTGTTTTGGTGCTTCTGTTCAGTGGTCTGATAAGGACCTTGGTGCTTGTGAAGCGGTGATCAGGTGTGCGCATGCACACATAAGTACATTATCCTAATTAGAGGCAATTTAAAAAACAAACACTTCTGCACTATTTAAAACACAATAAACAGCTTTGCTCCCTAAGTGTTAATCATCTCCTGCTGTTCAGTCTCTGAAGCTAAAACCCTCTACTCACTTCAAAACACTCTCTCAGTAACCAAGTGTGACATTGCAAAAAACATTTTGAGGACATCAGTCTGGGAAAAGCAAATGTGTTTAGGAGAATAAAACCATCAAGGTCTTTGGATCTACAAAGAAACTCCAGGCAAGAAAAGGAGAAGAAATGAAAAAAACCCTAGTCAGCATAAGTAGAAGTGCTCTAAAAATCAGGTTTATCCAGTCGCCCTGGACAACGGCGCAGGCACTGTGTGGGTGCCTGCACACCCAGGAGGAGCACAGGAGGGGAGGGACAGGAGGTGTTGGTCTGCGTGTGCTTTGAGGATCCCCAGACATGTGCCACGTGCACTTGGGGAAGGGCTTGGGGAGGGGATGGCTGTTGCTTTTCCTCAAAGTCCTGATGTGAGAACAGGCACATCATGCTCTAGGTCAATATGTGGAAACTGTGCACTCCCGATACCTTTCGTCATGGGGAGGCAATGAATTATCTGCTGTACAGATGCACGCACCCATCTCCCTGCAGACATGCAGCGAGGGGCGTGGGCTCCTCCTGTGGGGTAGGGCTGGCAGGTGGGCTCTTGCCTGACGGAGTGAGCCGATCCTTCCCAGCCTTGTCTCCATTACCTCCTGCCTTCTCAACTACTATGAAGATCAGATCCTGCCACACCATCACCACTGTGAGATGGAGTGCGTTATTAAGCCAAACCTAGAAATAAAGAAAGGGTTGAGAAATTGCTACAATCACTGACCCATGCATTTATTATAATTGAGTCCATTAGCCTTAATTACATAATTTCTAAATTAACTTTGCACATTTACAAATGGCCTTAATTGCTTCATGGAGGGAGTTGGGCTTTAACAAAGCTAAATGCATAAAAACTGTATCAGTTACATCAGTATCAGTGGGTTCATTTGTAATATAATGCTGTCAATTTAGACCAAGCAAATTGTTTAGAAAATGCATTGTTGAAGCATCCAAGTTATTTTAAGTCATTGTAGCTGGTAAGGAAAAAAACAAAACCTCAATTGGACTTTTCCACATGCAAATTCCTTCCTATGCTGAAGCCTCTGTCCATGTTAAGCACCTATTTTGAGCACTATTTTAGTGCTTGCAGAAGGTGTTAGTGTGCAAACATCAAACCTGCATTTACCTCTCTTGATTAACAGTAGCCTCTCTATATCAACGTCCTCATCCACAATTTGAGATTATTCTTTGGGGTTTTTATGGCAATCTGTGAAGGAAGTTCAACTTTTATATTGTAATCTTCAATGTGGCTTTCTTTTGGAGCTGCTGGAAGGATGTTTCAGTTTCTAGTCCCACAGCCTGGTGAGGAAATGACATTGAGACAGGAGCTGTTTAGTCTAGAGATGCATACCAGAGGTTTTGGAAACCGTGTTCTCAGGGGGCAGTGCTGGAGAGAAACCAAATCCCTAGTCTTTAATTATTAGTATCAAATCTAGTGAGTTGAAGAAGGTTCCTCCAGTCTGTTGAGAGATGTGAAGTGATGAGTGGCTTCAGAGGGCTTATGGGCTCTGCCTCCTGGAGGCAGCTGTAAGGAAGTAGATGATAAAAAAAGATCAGTTGCCTTTCAAATTGTCGTGTTGTTTTTATTTAAATTCATATACAGGCAAAAAAATTCCATGGCTCTTGTAAACCTTAATTTCCTTTTGAGTGTGATGGTGAGACTTGATTTCAGCCCAACTGTCACATTACCCCAAATGGCTGTTGATGGTGTCCATCTCCTGGCACGAATCTTATTAGGTTGTTTTCCTCATTATTGAGAAATGCCAGACTCTAACACTGAAATGCCTTTGTTGTCAACGACTGCAAGGTGCATACTTTAATGTTTTCCCTGAAACTTTATTATTGGCCTTCTTTACTGGTAGCATTTCCTGAAGGCACTGTGAAGGGTAACCAGCTGTATGAAGGATCAGCTACTATGGCCATAAAATTGCTGCTGTACTAAACTTCTTAGAGCAAGATGTTAAAGCTGAAATTTTACTTTTGAATGCTTTTATTCAAAGTAAGAAGGGATGTGAATTGGAAGTTATAGTTCTCTTATCTTTAGAGGAAGTAAATTGGGAGAGTAGAAAAACAAGGTTTGGAAAGTAATTGATACAAAAGAAAAGTGAATTTTATATATTTGGGGTTATTAATATGCAGCATTAGCATGTGTACTTGAGAAGAAATTGAACAGAGACTTCAGCAGACAGCTCTGGTACAACGTGTGACATTATGGTATGTCTGACTGTTAGTAGTACTCTGTGACTGACATCAAATTGGGACAGGCAAGACCAATTTACATATTTTTTTTTTTGAAGATGGCAAATATTTCTTTGCAGATGTGGATGCTTTGATTGAAGCTTAGAAACCAAAGACTTTTAATAAAGTAGGCAGCAACGGGAGATATAGCTAGATTAAATACTTTTTTCTCTTCCATCTTCCATTTCAAAATATCAGTGCTTTTCTACTCCTCTGCACTAGGATGAATTCCCTTCACCCTTACTCCTTCAAAAGAAAACATTTCTACCCATAATTTAATGGTGGCAATATTGTTGAAGGTAAACAGCAGAGCCAGGGCTATGACCTAGTCTGAACTTCCAGATGATTGGCTGTGTTAAGTTTGAATCCCTGTGGTTACATCATAAATTTCTCCTGTGACTGGACAATCTTTTCCTCGGGATAAGTTTGCTTAAAACTATACATATATTTCTAGAAAAACTTAGGTTTAATACATATTTTTTCCAAGATTGGGAATGGAGAAAACGAACCTCAGATAGAGAATCCTCTGGTGTTCTGGTCCCAGTGGGACCTAGGTGATTTTCAAAAAATATGGACCTGTTTAATGCAATTTTTATTATTAGACTTTGAATTACTTATTTTGTTGCTTAGGCAGTTGGTTATGAATCTGAAATGCCTCTGAGAAAAGGAGTGAAATACAAAAAACCCAACCTCAAAGCACCAGTGTATGGGGAAGAGATAATATTTCAGATGGTGGTGATTTTAAAACCAGCACCCATGAACTGTAGCATTCAGGTGCAGGTGAGCTCTGGTGCTTTTCACATTTATGGTGCTACATTACTAATAAGAAAGTCAGAGAGTGAGAAGAAGAAATCTTCGCAGAAGTAGCTCACTCTGCTGTCGCTGCACCGGTTTCCACTGTCTAATCTTTCACCTCCATGGCCTCCAGTAGGTGTTGTGGTGCTCTTAAGGACAGAATAACAAAAATTTCCCAGGGTGCAAGGCTGTATCCAGAACCCATTAAGTCTTTCAGCACAATTCTTTCGTTGGAGTACCTGGCCTGGGGACTATAGCATTAATTTTTTCTAAGGCCACTGAAGGCATCTTCACTCACAAGTGAAGGAGTCTAAGAGCGTGCATGACTCTTTGGTCTTGATCCATGTCTGATCTCATTTTACTTGGGTTTTCCTTTATTTTTATTAAAGACTGCAATGTTAAAGGCTACAAATACTACAAGTTTATAGGAAAGAAAAGTGATGGTATACAAAAAGATGTTGAGGATCTGTATAATCCAGGAAGGCAGTTTCTTCCTTTTTTTTTTTCCTCAGAGATAAATGAGCAATAAGAGATTAATTAGATGGACTTGTTAAAGTTTTGTCATTCTCCTCCATTGAGTAAAAAGCAGGTACAGATTTACAGGAATCTGGGCTCTCTAAACACGACTTATGGACAGCTGACAGTGTAGAAATGATTACAGGTGGTAGATATGACCTAACTGAAAACGACTCTTTTGATTTGCAAGAGGTTGCAGCACAAATGATAATGTTCAGATTGGAGGCTTTAATGGGATGATTTGTACTGCATCCTTTGATGTTTGATAACAATCAACATCCTTTTATGTTTAATAATATAGAAACAGCAGCCACAAGCTGTGACTGAATCCTGGTGAGGCCTGAGCCATGGGGCTAATCTCATTCTCCTCCTCCTGGCAGCTGTCCTGTCCTGCTGAATCTCGTCTGCCTGATGTCTGGTTTGTGAAGAGGCTTGTTAGCTCAGAAGACCTGATAGGTTTGTAAGTTTGGTCTCCCCATGGCAGTGATGTGAGATGGAAACCCCACAATTAAATGAGGGAATTTTGTACCCCAGCCAGCCCTAGGACCACTGCATTACCATGCAGACAAGAAATGCCTTTTTCCAAGCCAATGAGGCTTGGAAAAAGCTGGCACTATGTTTTGTGAGATACCAGAGGTGAAGTGCTTTCTGAAATTCACCTCCCTAAGGAATTTTAGGGGAAAGGAAAAGCCTTTTCCTGGATTCCTAAGGGACTGAGTCCATGGGTATGACCCGAATTCATTTCAGACTGGGGAGTCAAGGTAACTCCATAGTGCTCTGTGCTCCCATGCCTCTGACATCCCACAGTAGCTAGGGTTGGGCACCTCAGCTTGGAGGGGCTTTGTATCTCCTATGTGACATGGGCATCAAGTGTTCTAGACTTGAGGCCTTCAAACTTTTCATCTACCCCAGGTCTTTTTGAATAAGAGTCTGCCAACCATAATCTGGGAAATATTAAATTTGGATTTAAACAGAACATTTGTTCTCATACTGAGAAAATAGAGGAGTCCATGACTAGTATGTATGCTGTAAGCTCCTGATGTGTAGAGGGCAGAACTGAAAATGGACTACCTACAGCTACAGGGGTTTCCTTCAGGCTTCTTTGCAATGAGGCAAAGGTGATCCAAGATGAGTGTTTCCAAGAAGTTGGGGAAAGGACACTTTCGTGGCAGTGGAGTTTCCTGTGGAACATGGAGGGAACTTCGGGGTCATTCAAGAAAGAGACTGCAGTGGCAACAATATCTGGATGAATATGGGGATGGTGTGTCTTGGTTTCAAAAGGGTATCAGAATAGCCTCCTTATTTATCCCAGCATAATGAAAGTGGAGAGGAGATGTGAATTACTGTCCATAAACACACAGGAGAAGTAAACACCAGGGAGAGAAAGGAGCTAGTTCAGCTAGAGGACAGTGCTGGCACAAGAAAAAATTGGTAATAAACTGGCCATGAATAAATTTCAGATGGAAATTAGAAGCAGCTTCTTAATCAGTAAAAAGGGAGGGTTCTGTAAAGGTCTTTCACTGGGATTTTAGGGGCAAAACCCTAACTAGTTTGCAGATGGATCTTTATCAGTTTATTAAAGGAATTGTGCGATATGGTTGTCTCCAATATCAAGGGGCTGGGCTCCTTGACCCATATATCCCTTTAGTGCTATGTTCCTACATATTATATTTAGTAATTCTCTCTGAATTGCCAAAGTGCACTGAGAACAGAGGAATGCTGTATTCTTCTGATGCAGTGTTATTTTTCAAAAAGCATATCAAACTAAATGCACAGGGATAAGGATAGTGCTCGACACCTTTTTATTTAACCTACTTTAAAATGAAACCTGGGGACTAAATGGCTTTAGTCACTCAGAGGACATATCTCTCCCTGTTTCATAACTAATTTCATTTCTGAAACTTGTGCTTCCAAAAAATATTGGCTGCTTAAAATTGGAGGTGTTGGAGGATGTATAATATTCAAGGTTATTCTATGATTAAGGACAGAAAGCTGCCATCACATACACGAGGTGTTAGCACAGCCTTGTCCGCAAAAAGACCAGAAACTAATCATTACTGCTTGCTACTTCCCATAGTGGTAGACACTTCAAGCAACAGAGAAAGCAATTTCTTACTTAGAAATTGTTTTCCCCTTTTTCCTTTGAACATCTCAAGCCATCACTCTCAAGTCCCTCCCTTCTGATCGATTGATTGGCAGTTGCAATGGAAAAAGCAGTTGGCTGCTAAAAAAAGCCCAAACTCCTCTCTCTAGTTTTGTACTTGGGAATGTGAGTTTTAAAATGAGTCCTGTGAGACTAATTGAATGTGATTGGCATCTGCCACTGGTACAGTGAGGAGAGGAAAGACCTCCATTCTCGACTAGGAGAAAACTGACAACTTGCAAAAATCTATTCTTTTTCCTTCATTCATCATCTCACACAGTTCACAACAATAGCTAAGTAACAGAAAAGAAAGTCTAGATTCTGAATCTGCTTTTTGAAATGCTAAAAAGCAAATCAACTGCCTGGTTCTTCGTAGGGTAAGAGGTCTCAGAAATTAAGTCAAACTATGATGAATGTACCACAGTGCTGAAATTCCAGCAATGATTACTGTGTAAACATTATAAACAACTAGTCTGAGGGCATAATTTGTTTTGCATTGAACAGAGTGCTCTAGTTGTGACTGTCAGCAGAATCTAATACTGGTCCCAAAACTCATTTTTATTTTTAAAAAAGGTGTGAGGGAAGAAAGAAATCTAAATACAATCACATATAAGATCAGAAAATATCCTCTGCATGAAGGATGTGCTATCATAAAATGCAATTTGTTTGTGTGGGGTTTAAAAGATTTTGTGCATCTTATTGACTGTTGTGGGTAACAAAGCTTTCTGCACTTTAGCACTGAATTTTGCTTTGACACCCCAGTGTGGGGGAAAGCACGGTGTGATGCAGAGCTGCTCATGTTGGCAGGTGTAAAAGTGGAGGGTCTTGTTCATGTGGGTCAAATCTGCTTTGTGTCTCCAGTCAATAATTGCTTTGAATTTTGATAGAGCTCTGATACATCAGATTTGAGATGTCTGCCAATTGCCTCTGCAACACATAGAGTGCAACTGCTCTGCACCTGCAGAAAGGCTGCTGGTTTCAGGCTGTATCTGCAGTAGATGCTTGCTCAGAGCTTTATGAATTAGCGTTTCAATTACTGGGAAGGAAACGGTAATCGGCTGTCAAAGTACGTTGAATTGCCAGGTCTCCTGCAATGACTGAAGATCAGCCCCCAATTTCCCACATGTTCTGGTTCCTTTAACCAAGTTATTACTTACTGATGTTGGAGTCTGTTTTCCCTCTAGCCAAAGGGGAAGTGTTAGGAGGGAAAACCCCAATTAAATGGTCTTTCGCAGGACTTGACATTCAGAATGCTTTTTCCACTTTATACCTTATTCTCTGAACTGGAGAGCAAACTTCTTCAAATTTAGTTTGCTGATTGTAATAAATGCAAATAAGGAATAAAATACTTATTATCTTTCATCTCTGTTTTTCCAGAGGAAGAAAGAAAATATGGCCCAATGTGTGCTTAGGACTCAGACTGGAAAGTAATCTCTCAAATCTTAAACATTTTTTAAATGTAGTTACAACTCTTTTCGTTACCTACTAGACCAAATTAGTGCATTTTGAACATTTCTCTTTGATGATGCTGGTAATATTCTTGGATTGCTATAGTATCTACTCTATGTAGTGGATAGTATAGATGTGTAGTATCTACTCTATGCCCTTTGCAGCAACAGTAAACTGAGCTTGTGTGTAAGAGCCCAGCTGAGGGATTTTGACACAATAAGTTGTTTCTGAAAAACATGATATTGAACTAGTCTACCATGGAGCAATCTCCTGCTACAATGGATTTTCCCTGTCCCCTGGTAGAGGCTTGTTAGGAAAAGGCATTGAGTGGATTTCAAAGCATTGCTTTGAGGGTGCTATGGGAGAGATGCTGCTGCAGAAGGGGATGGAGAGAGGGTATCACAGAGACCGCAGCTCCCACCACGTGAGCTGGTTTGCCCTGCATATATAGATTCCTAAGTCAGGAGTTCATCCTAGAAAATTGTGGATAACGGTTGAGGCTTTATTGGCCTTTTGATTTTCAGAGTGAGAAGGAGAAGAGCTGAGATTTCACCAGGGCATTGGCCCCTGGAAATGAATGCTCAAGGCTGGTCAGCAAATGCTGTGAAGCTCACTGCCCTTGGAGGCACTGTCCTCTGGGTTGCTGTTGCTCTAATTAAACCCTGCTTTTGGAAGTGTATTTATTGTGTTTTCATTTTGACAGTAAAGATTGACAGTATTACAAATATGCAGCACTGTAGCTCATAGCAGCCTGGTCATGTAACCATGTGCCATGTTATAGGTACAACTATGGCTTTTAAAAAAGCAATGTAAGCAACTGAATGCTGCAAACATTTCCGTAGTGATTTGAAAGGATTCTGGAGTAAGTTTAGTTCACTTTTGCTGATGCTCACCACCTGGGACAGAGAAGGAATTGCTAATTAGAACCAAGAGTCTAAGAAAGCCAGATTCTATGGGCAAAGGAGATGTGCACACCAATATCTCATCTGCTAGTGAGGAGTCAATATTGAGTAGGAACAGACTGCAAATTGTGTTCCAGCTTGGCATCTCTTCTTTTATTTGGTGTAAGGTAGAAGCGGGAGGGAGAGGGGTGAAGTGTTCATCTCAGCATCCTGGGAAAAAAGTCTGTTGAGCACCTTACATGGATGCAAAAGCAAAGCACAGCAACATTTGCTAAGGCTGAAGAAGAAATGAGCACAGTGTATACTGAGAGCTATGGTCAGTTCCAGGCACTCCGTGAGGATGAAGCCCGAGTTGGCCAGCCCAGTTGGAGGCAGAACAGGAGGCTGAGCTGTGGGCCAGGGTGATGGATAGTGAGGCAGCAGAGTCTGGAAAGGGTCAGGAAAAGAGGTAGTGGTGAGAGTGGGACTTGAGTTTTTGTTCTAGCAAACTGCTTGCAAGCTGACAACTGGACATCCAGGGGTATGTCAGTGAGCCTCTCACTGCGATGCATTGAGACAGGTCTGTAATGGAGAGGCAGATCTGAATTGTCAGCATGGAAATCGCAGCTGAATTCATGCTGGCAGCAGAGGGGGGACCCAGCACCAATCTGTGTGCTCCAACAGGAAGAAAAGTGAGGAATTGTTTCAGTGATTAAAGGAAACTGGAAAAAAATCAAAGAGTCTGAGCTACTTGGGGTTGTGGAATATTTTTCATTTAGCAAAATGCTGTAAGATTAAAAAGAATAATTTTGCATTTTTAAAGGTTTTTTTAAAATGTGTGCTTCAGATTACCAACAGGCTTACACTTGCTAGAAGGACACAGCATCCAAAAAGAGCGTCCTAACCTGAAAATCCATTCTGTGTCTGATGAGCTCCTTCCTGTCATCAGCAAAACCAATATGGCACAGCTAGAAGTGCATAGACAACTTCAAAACAAAACTGCAAACAAAATGTTTTCAACATGCTGATTTGTTGGGACTGGCTCTGAAGATCATTTATCTTCATCTCCCTTGTGTGACGGTGCCCGCAGCAAGCTCGGTGGGCTGTTTATGCCCTTGCAGTAATGGGGATTTTCTTTTCATATAGTGGGAGATAGGAAAGAGAACAAGAGGAAAATAGTGTGTTTGGTATAAAACCCAGCCATCGCTCTGCTGTGAGTACTATAGTCAAACATCAAAGCCTACGGATGTATTAATGGGGAGGCAAAGATCAAGGAGTACTGGCAGAGCAAATAGCCTGGTGGCAGCTGTACACAAACAGGCTGGCTGTTCCTCTCAAAGCTGTAATCTAGACATGAGAGAAATGCCCCTGCATTGACAGGAGGTATATTTGTCACCACTCAGTAGCGTGATGTGGCTTTTAGCTGTGGCATGTTGTGCTTGCAGCTATTCAAAATGCCATGCCTTGTCTTGCCTTAGGTTATCTGTCCCCATACCTGACCCCCATATCCCTGCTATGTTTGGCGAGTGTTTGTTCGATGGCCAGGATCTGGTACATGTGGAGCATCTGCCTACACCAGCTGGGTGCTAAACCCTGCTTGACTTCCACAACAGCTGTCAAGACTCGTGTGCTGTGGAGCTCCACAGCGAACCAATTCACACAATAAGGAGAGGGAGTGCTCCAGTGTCTGTGCACCAAAATTCCCAGATAAACATGGCAATTGAGTGGCCAGACACCCCAGGCTGAGCATGCGTGTGGGCAGGATTCCTTGCTGAGCTGTCACATCCTGATGCTGGGAGGCAGTTTGCCTCATATGTACCTTGCTGTGCCACTTCCCTTTGGGTTATTTATTTAACTTTTTGATTAACCTACAATAGCTCTGTAAACTATTTAAGCAATAAATGGAGTTTGCTTGCAAGAAGGCCGTAGGGTGCTTTGCTTTGGAAAATGCATGGGTTTGGTGGTAGCTTTGGTGAGTTCACTAGCCACGGGCAACGAGAGATGTGTGGAAGCGGTCGCTTAGTAAGGGATTGGATGGGTGCTGCTACCTCCCTTTTTCAGCACTAAGAGCTGCCTTTGGCTTCAGTGTCTTGGTGTGAAACAAACCACAGTGGAAAGGGCGCTTAACTGAGCGCAATCTGTCCCTCAAACCTGCTAGGTGGGAAACTCTATCAAAGGTGGAGCAGTGGAGACCATGAGTTTGAAGGCAAATCACATGACTTTGGAAGCATCATTATCTTTTCAAAGATATTTGTCAGAAGAAGGAATTAACAGAAACCCAGGTATTTGTGTGTAAATCAGTCTAGCAGAGGAAATCAACAGGAAATAAAAGACTGAACATCTTCCCCTCTGACCCCATTCTTCTGTCCTGGCATGATCACTTGGAAAGGCTGCAGATTGCTTAGGTCTCCCTTGCTGCAAAACCCAACACGGCTGCCACATAATCAAACACAAGTGCAGCAAAGATGTTGCCAATCTACCCTACAACTGTTTAGTTTATTGGGGAGGGAGCAGAGAAAAACCTTTGAAAAGCAGTCACTTCAGCAGTGGCAAGAACAGAAAAGGGATGAAACTGTCACTATTAACCTAACGTTTGTTTTGCTTGAAAATTGCAGGGGTTTTTTCTATACGATGCCAACTGCTGCTTTTATTTACATTATCTTAATTTCTTTATACCTTTTCTTATGTTCTCTTTTATGAAGAGACATACGAAGCTCCCAGCAGCATTAGCTCAGGGACTGCCTTTTTATATTTTCTATGTGCAGTTGCAGACTGCCATGGAAACAGTTCCTGGCCCAACTGGAAGATTTTTTTTGTTTTAAAATATAACTTTCTCCTGGGTCCTCAGTTGTATTTATTTTTAAATATTTTGATGTGTGGGAGAAATTTTTATACAACTTATCAGCTATTGACTTATGGAATGCAGTTTTAATTAAATTGCAGAAACAATATCTGCTACAGTACTAACAAACTGTGTTATTAAAGTAATAAAAGTGAAAGAAACAATTTATTGAGGACAAAATAGTGGAAAGCGAGAGCAGAAAGATAACTAATGAAAGGCAAGTAAGGGTTTGGCAGCCCTCTACAGGGCAGAGTGGAGCTGGCAAAACTCCATCTGGAATATGTTTCCTAATTAACTTTAATTCTCTGCTTTTAAATTCAGACTGGATTGCAATATTGTCATTTCTCTGTCATGCATGTTCCTCTTGTTGAATTCTTCTCCCGAGCAGGGTTTTTACACTGAATGGTGAGTAAGTAAATAAATAAATAAAATTAATTGCCATGAACCATTTCAGTTTTCACGACTACAGGATATGCTTTTAATGCCCCTCTTGGAGCTCCGCGCTCAGCTGCAGGAACTTCATTAACACGCTCATTAGCACTATCTGATTCACTGCTGCAGCCTCTCACTGGGAGCTGGGAGCAGCATCTGGGACAGCGGATCAGCTTGAGCTAATGCATATGTTAATAACACTAATGTAGCATTTGGTGTTGCTAAAAGAGAGAGACAGTAAAATATCTGAGCTGTCTTCTGCAACACTTAAAAAGAAAAAAAGACCAATGCAACATAAAATAAAGCTATCTGCTAGGAATGTTTATAGTTAGTATTTATAGGTTAGCACAGTATGCTGGAAAATCAAACACTACAATGCACACTTGAAGACTCATTCAATGAATTATTCAGGAAGATCTATTGTAAAGTGCTCCAATGACAAGGGAAGTAAACTAATGTTTCAGAAAGTTGAACTAAATGCACCACCTCTGACTCGCCAGCCTTGCACCATCAATTGACCTCCACTGGTGTGAACTCGGTTCTCCATCTGCTCTCTGTGCATTGCTGGTGGTGGCACAAAGGAGGTTCTGCTGCCACAGCTGCACCTTAGGGTCACACTAGAAGCCCTGCAAGGAGTCAGACGAATTTTCTCCGTGTCCAGTGGGGAAATGAGCCAGGTTTCTGTGCTCCAAAACACACCTACATGGCTCCATAGTTCATAGCATCATAGAATCTATAGGTTGGAAAAGAACTCTAAGATGATCCAGTCCAGCTGTCAGACCAACACCACCATGCCAACTAAACCATGTCCCAAAGCGTCACAGCTCCAGGGATGGTGACTCCACCAGTTCCCTGGGCACCCTGTGCCAATACTTCACCACTCTTTTGGTAAAGAAATTTTTTGCTAATATCCAGTCTAAACCTCCCCTGGCACAACTTGAGGCCATTTCCTCTTGTCCTGTCACTTGTTACTTGGGAGAAGAGACAGCCTCCTTTCAGGTAGTTGTAGAGTGTGATAAGGTCTCCCTTCAGCCTCCTTTTCTCCAGGCTAAACAATCCCAGTTCCCTCAGCTGCTCCTCATAAGACTTGTTGTAGGTTTGAAAAGTATTTGGTCTAGCCCCGTGCATTTTCTGTGCTGGGTGAAATGACCCAAGTAGGCAGCAAAAGCAACCTGTTCATATTCCAGCAGCGTTGTAGGCTTTCCAGACTTTTGGGTGTGTGTTGGCCTGCATGAGTCCAGTTTGCTGTGAATTTCAGTGTCTCCCCCATGAAAGATGAGATTGGGATCCAAGGTTAAAGGCTTTTTTTATTTACATCTGCTGGGCTTCTTGGCTTATGTCCTTTTTCTGTGGCCTTAGAAGTTTGACACGTGGGTCAGTGTCCAGTGTCTGCTTTCAGGGGAGTTTCTCTGCTCCTATTTCCCACTCACTAAAATCATATCAGTGCCACATTAGCAAATTTTGCCCTTGGACAGTGTGGGAGGGCTCCGTCGGCAGTAAATCCTTATGAAAGGGACACAATTAGCTGTGATGAATAGTTTAAAAAGGGGTTTGACTTTTTAATCAATAAGATTCTGTACATGATGCCTCATAAATGTAACTTAATTCTAATGAAAGGTGGTTTCAGTGCCTCTGGACACTCACCAGGGCTAAGATACTGTGTAATGTGAATCCCAACTCATAAATAAGTGAAATGTTAATTTTGCATTATCTACTTAAAGCTAAAATATGTTTTCAGCACTTTTCACCTGATTGCAGTATTGCTACCTGGTTTCTCTTAAAAGGGATCAATCTTCACTTCTGGCCTTCAGTGTATGCTTGAACTTGTGGATTTGTCACACTACTTATTGTGGGTTTGTTTTCCTGCACGTAGTCTCTGTTAAATACTGATACATTTTCAATTATTTTTTTAATCTGATAAAGCTTTCAGCTAATTTTAATTGAGCTAATAAGCAATTCACCCTTCCAAACTATATTTTCAGATCTTTTTATCTAAAATCCCAATCTCCATTGCAAATGCTGCTTTCTGCTCACCCGCTGAGGCTTTGCACACTGAGATGATGTACTGCGCACTTGAGCGACTCCGTGATTGTAGACTTGAAAAGCATTTCATCCAGCACTGGGCTTTTCCTTTTCCACTCCATATCTTTATATTCCACATTTGAATGTATCGTAGCACTGTATTGATATTACAATGATACTGCCTTTGTACCCACAAAGCCTTTTATTTCTGTAAACCAAAGATGCCCTTCAAGTTGTGGTGTGGTGACAAATCCAAGATACTCTGTAGAGCTGCGGTATGTGAGGAGGACTGCAGTGAGAGGGATGTGGAAAACCTCAGCTCCTTCCTTCTAATAAATTCGTGCTTGGTCTGAGCATCATTTTGGTTATAACCTGTCAGGAGAAGGCTCAGCCAGTGGCACCTCTGACTGAGTCAACAGCAAATTCCCTGGTGACTTGGATATGCTTCTGCTGATATGGGGTGCATGAGCTGTGTTTACTGTTTACTTTACAAAGTGAAGTGCTCACATCATCCTCATAAGTCTCGTGTGGACAACTTGCCTCCTGCCATGACTACAAGCCTGTTTTTTGTGCCACACAGGTGAGATCTCTCTCTTACCAACAGCTGGTATTTTCAATTTTCTTTTCTATGCTCTGTAATTACTAAGTTGAAATAAGAGCCAGGACACCCCTGCTTCCACTGGAGCAGTGAGAATATTTGTGGCACAAGGGTGTATATTATGTGCATTGGCCTTTGCTGTGGAGGTATAGGAGGTCAGAGCTGCGAAGCCAAGCGCAGCCGCTCCCATCCATCAGAAAATCACTGCAGCCACACGTCCAGCCCACTGGGCTGGCTTCTCTGGGATTTTTATTGTGCCTCATCCCATGCATATAGCACTGCCATTAAAGCCAGCATGACTGTAGCATGTTATGAATTACCTACTGTTTCTGACACGTATGGGGACCTTGCAGACAAGGTATCATCACGGAGCCAATTTTTACTATTGAATCAAATCCCTCAGAAACTACTTTCTAATGGAAATGATAATGAAACTTTAATTATAACTGTGCTACTTGGTTCCCTGAGCGTACACATCCCATTAGATGGTTTCGGCTAAGATAGTGACATCTTTCAAGCTCATTTCCAAGCACATTAAAAAAATAAAAAGGTTGATATTTTACCTGTGACAAGTTACAACTGTTGGTATTTATTTGAGCACATCAAAATCTCATTAGCATTAATCAAATATGTGACCAGAGAATAATATAGTTCCTTGGGTTATGTACTGAACAGAAATATTTGCATGAGCCAGGAACATTTTTATAAATTAAGTTTTCGATGTTTAATTTTTAAAGGATTTTTCAGTACAGTAGAAGGGCTTGTACAGATTGTTGTTTGGGCAGTAGGCAATACAGATTTTATTCAGATGATTAAGCATATTGTTCCCACGTCACTAGTAAAGGAAAAGTATGATGTAGCCTTTCCTTTCCTCACTTATATCTGTATCATCATCCCAGGCAATAATTTTGCAAAAACGGATTTTTAACTTATTTTTAACACTTGAGCCATTCCATTAGCTTCAGTTGCAGGATCTGTGGGTAGGACTAGCCATTATTGCAATTCAGAAACACGCAGCTGGCACTAGACTACATTAACCTGTTTATTAATGAGATTTGTAGAGTAGTTACAAAACCCCAGACCTTTTCTGCATGAGAAACACTGGGCAGTTTAATGGTTTGTGGATTAAATGCAGATTGCTGTGTATCTCTGGTAAGAAATAATCCAGAATTATTCCAGATGTAGGAGTGTGTTGGAATCTTATCCCTCCAGGCACAAATGGGCTGGAGCCTTTCCTGTCCTAGGCAGGGGTGTCCCCTCGTGCCACCCTCTTCTTGGTGGCTTCACATATTACAGGGCTATGTGCACAGAGGCAAGAGCTGGCAGAGGCATAAACAGGTCTTGAAAGGGATTGATCTCTTCAGCCTCAGCACTTTGGGGTGCCACAAGCTCACATAATGTCGCCGGCAATGATGGACAGCTTTAAGGCAGGCACCTCTGTGTACTGGTGCTGGGATGCAAACAGGCAGCTTAGCCCAAGGCACTGTCTGCTCTCACGTGTTGTGTGACTCAGCTTGTCCTCCCAGGGTGGAGGATGGCAGAGCTCAGGTTTTAGAACCCAAGTCTTTGTCCTTTTCTGTGTGGATTTGAAAAAGAAAAAATTAAAACAGATGCAATCTTTCTGATACTACTGGCTGACAGGGATGGGGGAGAACTTTTTACAGCACTGGAAAGTTAAGGGAGATTTTTCACTGCTAATTTTTGAAAAGGAGAAGAAAAAAAGGCAGTTGCTCCAATGGAGGAAGAGTGTAAGTAAAGCCAATGTTCTTAGTTTAAAATAGCCCCAGAAAGCAATTACTCTTCTTGTGGGAAGTGCAGGGTACTTCTTAAGCCTGTCCTGCAGGTACAAATGTGCCTTTTAAAGTTTAACCTGCTCTGTGAATCCTGCTGGGAACTCTGTTTTCTCTCCTTGGCTTTGTTGCTCTATCTCCGACTTGTCTGTGTGAGCAATGACAGATGGCAGTAAAGAAAAGTTGACATTACAACTTGGAATAAAGCCTTCTTCCCTTTGTGACACAAGGGGCTTGCTTTTTTGAGATAAGGTTAGCACCTCCAGCTCCAGCAGTACCCTTAAGTTAATGATTATCATATCCCAAACGCAGAACTAGGGAAAGGAGGATGGTGCCAGTAAAGGGAAAGATACCGGAGGGATGCGCTGCCTTTGACATGACAGCAAATATCAGCTGTGAGCTGAGGGCCTGATTTGTTATTTAGTGCCTACAGTAACCTTGGTGTTACTTTGAGTGCTTTCCCTCTGCTTTCATCTCAGCTTTGTATTCCAGCTATTAATTTGTATAAGATGCCGTGATCAGGAGAAGCAAGGGAAGATAATTCAGCCCAAATATCACACCATGGGGCCAGGCCTTTGCTCTTTGCTGCTAAGCGAAGCAACAGAGGAGAAAACACCTGAGCTGTGGGACAAGGTAAATGCAGTGTTTTCCAGGTGTGGATTGCCAGTTTTGTGTGTAGCAGACCCAGCCAGTCAACAGCTCAATCTCTCTGTGTTTGAAACAAAAAAAAAAAAAAAAAGAAAAGAAGGAAAAAGATAAAGAAAAACCCTGTGTATGCTGCTCAGGGGAATATTTTAACATCTGGAATAGCCAACCTGTGTGGATCCGGTTCATCATCTTCTTAATAGACACTTTCCTTAATGAGCTAATTGGTTGCAACACAGAGTGGCTGTATGAAATTGGAGTAGCAGACTGCTGCATGGTGACTGCATGAACACCACGGCTCTGTTTAAATCACGATGGGTCACCTTCTCGGGGTCTCAAAGCCCCTGGTCTGCTCCCTGTCTGTCGTCATGTGTCCCCCCCACCAGCTCTGGAAGGGTTTCTTTCCCCCAGGATCACGCAGGGCAGCAGCAGCTGTTTCCCCTCAATGCCTGTCATCTGCACAGGCAAGGCACAAGTCTGTGTACCGTCCTTTTAGACAGAAAAAATAAACCTCTACGCCTGAGCAGTCCAAGCACAATGGATTTTATGTCTGCACCATCTCAGGAGTGTGGGGTTTTGTCATCTCTGTTGTTCCTCTGTGCACAGGGAGATTGGTGTGCAAAGACCAGGAGTTCAGGGAGAAGGAGCAGCTATGGGCTCACACTGGGATGCAGGAGGAGGTGGAAAGGTGCAAAGCACATCTACACCCACCAGGTTCCTTCTTGTATTGTGTGTGCAGAGCCAAACCGGGAAAGGAATGATGTCTAAATGATACCAGATGGGTCCAGAAGGGAGAAACACAAAATCAGAGCTGGAGATCAGGCAGGAAGAGGTGCAAGTTCCCCCTGCCTGCGCGCTAGGACTTTGGGTGCAGAGCAGCATGTGCCCAGTGTGGTGTGCTCCCCACACACTGTGTGCCCGCTGGGCCACATGGGGAAGATGGAGAAGACGGAGCATCCCCAGGAGAACCAGTGGCCAATTTTGTGAGCTTTCAGGCCCCTCGATCCTCCCCTGCCACAAGTTTTGGGCACAATCCTCAACCCGTGGAGTGGCGGCGTGCTGCAGCGGGGATGTCCTGTGCAATGCAGTCCTCTGCTGCCAGAGAGACTTTCCTCTGGGTACAGAGACTGATCCTGAATGGAAGTGCTTTGCTATTTTATACATATTGGAGGATTTCTCATTTATAATTTTATCCTTAACATGATACTGCTCATCTCTACTTCATGATCTCCCAATTTCCAATGAATGCACCCTGTGGAGCGCTTATTTGCATGGAAATCCTTACAAATCTAGGGGGAAGCGCTCTTTGTGTCTGCAGTTTGACTTTCTACTGCAGAAACTTCTTTCAATAGTAATTCTGTACAATTCCAGTAAAAAGAAAAATACTATGACACATGAATTCTGTTTTAAATTAGACTCCAAAGCCCAAGTTTTAGAACCGAGTCAGGCCAAGATATTGAAGGTGTTGGTACTACCTATGAGCCTAAATCCAAGTTTAAAAATTTACCCCTCCAAATGTTCCCCTGTGCCCCTTCCTGCCACGCACGAAAGGCACCAGCAGCTGAAAAGCCCTGGAAACAGCAGCCTCCATCCTCTTCAGAGAACAGCCTGCAATACACAAAATCTCTGCAAAACAAGGTGCACTTTTGATTATACAACCTCTAAATTGCAGTTTGGAAAAGAAAGTGAAGACCAGCTGCTCTTCTGGCTCCCTAAAGCTACTGTGAAGAGATATACTTTTTCTTAGCAAAATATCTAATCTTATCTCCAATGTCCCTGGTTTTAATTGCTTTGATAGTATGGGAATAACGGAGGACAATACCAGCTTGTAGGTTAGGGATGAATCAAAGCAAAGCCACCGAGCTTTCCAGGGCGGCTCTAGAGAGGTTGCAAGAGCTGATTTCAGTACTGTGAAAGTGAAACCTGATGAACTGGAAGGACAACCTGATTACAATGCAGACAGGACCAAGATTTTGAGTTAAAAGAAAAGCATGTATTGGTGTACAAGCAGATACAAATAAGCAAAGCCTTTTCATTTGAGGGCTTGCAGAGAAATATCTTTCTAAAGTATGCTTTTATAAGCATTAAATAGTTTTTGGCACTTGTGATAATTACAAGGTCCAAAAAACCAAAGGTAGAAAATTGCCTTTTTCTGGGAAAGAGCACTGTTAATATTGAAAGCATTAAAGCAGCCAAACTGTGTGAAGGGCATCTTTATTCCCCTTTGGCATATCATGACTACACTTAGATCAAATCAAGCAATGTCTCTATGGTTTTCTTTGTCTCAACCAGCTTTGATCAACTCAATTGCACAAATTTCTTCGGACTGCCTCCCTAGTAAGTATTTGTCCACTAGGCTGGTCACTGGTGACCTGTCCTTATCCATGTGACCCTTAAGATGAAGAAATAAGATTTAGAAATTAGATTTTTAGATGAAGAAATAACATTTAGATCTCAGCGGATTCAGCAAAAGGACATGATTGTGAGTTGCTGTCACTGGAGCCACTGAGGTTTGTTCCAGCCAGCAGCACGGGGTACTTGCTCCTTCGTGTGGCCACTGGCTGAATGTGGAAACGTCATCCCTTTTCAAGAGGGAAGCTGTAAACAGAAACCTGATGGTTGAACCGAAATGCTTCAGTGGGCTGAGGAGGCTGTGTTCAGCCAGGTTTGGCAGCCCAGGGTGGGAGAGCAGGCTTCAGGGGCTGCCAGTTTGATGGGAGCAGCAAGTCCCTGCAGCATCAGGAAAGGGAAAGTGGGGTTTGTCACAGGGGAGAGAGAGGAGGATCCAACAGGCAGAAAAAACCCACCTGTTTTTAAGGGGTTGGGTAGAGAGGAGGTTCAGCTGATGAAATGCTTTTGCTTTTAATCTCCTGCTTGAACTGTTGACTCTTCTTTTCTCTCCCTCGTTGCTCTCCCCAGTGGGAGCAGGATGCCTCGCAACAAGGCAGCTGAGCCTTTCCCTCTCACCTGCCCCAGGCAAAGCAGAGAAGAAGTGGGGAAGGACGCAGGAGATGTCCAAAACTCTGGCATGCAGAGAGAGTAAATCAGGGTGTTAAACAAAACCTCTGCTCTCAGCTGGCTAATGTTTCAAAGGAAAACATTTCAAATGCCGAGAGAGATTGTGCAGTTAGCCAGTGATGCAATTACATGGCTGTATGCTGTAAAAACTCTTTCAATGTGGCACATATTAAACCTTTCAGAGGTAGTGCTTTGATTTTTAATTTTACGCTGCTGGCAGGCAATCAGGGTCTTTAATAGTATGGGGGCCAGAGGGAAAATGTTTCAAAACAGCAAGGATCTTATCATAGTGTGCAATTAATGAATAATTATTAAAAACCAGAAATAGCTGGAAGACCAGGCAAGAGCTGGCAATGCAATTCTCTGGTTTCAGGCCTATAATGAAATCTCAAGAGAGGGAAGTATGATATGCAGTTTTGTGCAATTAAAGCTGAGATTTTCTCCCCCTAGTTGAAAGATCAGTGATCTTGAAAAAATATACCTGTCACTTGGTTTTGTTTTCAAGTCATTTAATTGTCTTGGTAAAGCATTTAACATCTAGCAAGCATGGAGACGTTCTTCTAGAAATTATGGAATTTTGGGTTTCATTTTTTTAAACAGTAAGATTTTGATTGATTTTGGTTTTTAGTTTGAAGATATTTGCAAAGAAGTCTGTCAGTGTAGTCTGAATGTGTTAACCATGCAAAAGGGCTGCAGTAATGCTTTCCCATCACTCCAGCTGGTAAGCTTGTAGAGGAAGACAACAGAGCTGAGAAGGAAAGGCTTCATGTGGACATCCAGGTCTTTTAGGTGCTCTGCCACACAAAAGTGCTTTCTCTGTGGTGTTGAGGAAATTTCTTAACAGCTGTGGTGTCTTCCTATTTCCAATCTATTAAATTAAAAAAAATACCCATTGCATTCTGTCCTCCACAGTTTACCTGGGCATTTACCAATTTCACCCGTTTTCCTGTGTGCAGGCAGGACTTACCTTTCTGCCTTGGGTTTGTATTGCATCCAGCACAGTAGAGTTGTCATCTCACTGAAACAGAATGTCTCATTGTCCTTGCTGTCTCTGGTTGGGAGTTCTAATTGTACACATTTGGATGTGAGACACTTGTTCACCTGAGGACAGGCACAGTCTCCAGGCTGGTGCAATGTCCTGGTTCTGACAACTCATACTGTGTGTCAATTAGGAAAGAAAAAACAGTGTCTGAAGATCCCTGATGCTCTACCAAGCCAGGGAGTGCTGACATGCATCATGCTTAGCTTCAGCATGATGTGTGAGCCCTTTAAACAGAAAACTAGCTTATGACCTAACCAAAATTACAAGAAATGTTAAACTCCTACACCAAGGAGGCCTTTGGAAGGAGCAGCCATGATCTTCAGAGTGAAGATTTTACCATTTAATTTATCTAAAGTGCAGCTACAGCTGTGTGTTATCATTGGTCTTGTTTTCCTAATCAAAAGTGAACTATGGTTTGAATTTTCACTTGGAGATAATAGGACCTTCCTACTTGGAAATGGGACCAACTGTTTTGCTTTTAAGCTGCACGACAAATCTAGTAGTTAAAGGTACAACACTTGTGTTTTGTCTCTGAAATCCATTAGTCTATGGCACTGTGAGAGTGGCTCTGGAATGCAGGCTTGAAGATGCATTTGCTTGAGCAGCCTCTTCTTTTGAGTACTGAACCGCATTTGCTTACTGCTCTTTCATTATATATGAACTAAACACAGAAGAAGTTATTTACAACTATCAGGCATTTCTACATGCAATATTAAGAGAGGTTTTCCATTAACTTCAAAATAAACCAGCTGAAAGAGTGTGTGTGTATGTATGTGTGAGTGTGTTTATTTCTTAGCTGCCAGTATATTTTGTTCATGTCCCTTGTGTTAATTCTGTTGTATTGGCACACTGCAAGGATGTAAGGTGTTGCATCTTTCTGTACTGGTATGCTCTAGTGCATTGACAAAAACAAACTATGAACTACTTGGATTCACACTGAATGGGGAAAAACCTCCCTTGATTCCTCAGAAGGTTTTCTGGCTTGAGCACACTTTTGCATATTTATTTAGACACTTTGATTGCCACAGACCATGGCAGCTCTAGAGAACTCCACGAGCTAGAAAGTGCTTCGAGAAACAATTAGATTTCCCAGATACTGAAAACCAAGGGCACACTGTTGGGGAGAACGCCAAATTGGCTGGTGGGGGCAAGCAAACCCCAGAGTGGATCAGCATAAACAAGCTGTGGCATTTTCTTTGAATTGTTTCTAGGAGACAGAAGTCAATCTTCACCACTGTGCCTGATTTCTCTGCACTGATGTTTTGTTTTCTGGCCTTGAGGATTTTTCTGGTTTTCTTTTCTTCCAACCTCAATACCCCCTCTTTGCTCCAGGGCCTTGATAGTACAGCATAAATGTTTACTGGCTTGCACGAGAGGTTCCCCAAACCCGTCTCCTGGCTGGGTGACAGGGACTTTCCAAGGAGATGTGTGTTGGGGGGGCATTGGGGGACAGCGATGCGGGGAAGCAGCTTCTCTAAATGGACAACTGCAGGCATTTTCTGGCAGAAATTTTGGTGTTCCTGATCCTATTCCCAGGCAGAGCAGGTGGGTGGAGCAGTGTCCCAGCCAGTGCTGCATGCCTGTGAATGCTGTGGTACCAAATGGGAGGAATGTGTGCTCCTCTCTGCACATCACAGTGGGTTTGGGGACAGTCCCCATGGCGTTTGGCTGCTGCTTTGGCCCAGCGCTCCGTCATCCTGAGGAAGGATGGTGCCACACACTAAGCAAATCCGGCAAAAAGGATCTGGGAGTGTTGGACAGCAGCTGGCTATACATCAGCAGGGTGGTCAGGTGGCCAAGAAGGCCAACAGCATCCTGTCTGGTATTAGAAATGGTGTGACCAGCAAGAGTAGGGAAGGGATCGTCCCCCCGTACTCGGCACTGGTGAGGACGCGCTCCAAATCCTGTGTTCAGTTTTGGGCCCCTCACTACAAGAAAGACATTGAGGGGCTGGACTGTATCCAGAGAAGGGCAATGGAGCAGGTGTTATGAGGAGCAGCTGAGGGAGCTGGTTTTGTTTAGTGTGGAGAACGGAAGGCTGATGGGAGACCTTATAACTGTCTACAACTGCCTGAAAGGAGGTTGTAGTGAGGTGAGTGCGGGTCTCTTCTCCCAAGTAACAAGAGATAGGACAAGAGGAAATGGACTCGAGGTGCACCAGGGGAAGTTTAGATTGGGTATTAGGAAAAAATTCTTTACTGAAAGAGTGGTCAAGCATTGGAACTGGCTGCCCAGGGAAGTGGTGGAGTCCCCATCCCTGGAGGGGTTAAAGCACCATGTAGATGTGGCACTTTGAGACATGGTTTAGTAGCACAGTGGGTCGGGCTGACAGTTGGGCTTGATGATCTTGGAGGTCTTTTCCAACCTTAATGATTCTATGAATCTATGATAAGTGCTTTGAGCCTTGCTTCCAGTTCTGACCAGGCTGTGAGGGTGGAGGCTTTCACCCTTCTCCAGACATTTGTCTCAGGTCTGAGAGCTACTTGTGGCTCTTGGGCTCCCCAGAAATTTTCTTTACCGCGAGGCATGCTATATGCTACTGAAAAGCAGTTTGCTGATACTAATTTGTTCCTGAAAGACGTTCTGAAGGCAGTAGCTTTTTTTCTTTCTTCTCTCTTAAAAACCAGCAAGGCTGAGTGTGCACCAATGGAGTTTGTTACAGTGTCGTAACTGGCTTCAGCTTCTGTCATTAATTGATAATCTTGCCGGATCTGCTATAACGCGGTGCAAACTCAGCAAGCTCCAAGGAACTCTTGGGTAAAGTGCTCTCCATTTTGAGACCATAGTTGGCAGCTTATCACTTGATTTATCTACTGTTTCCAGGTGTGGAACTAAAAGTAAACTGTCATTATAAATCACTAATTCAAGCAGAGTGAGAGAGCAGCGCACCGTTTGCATATTTCAATACCACTTAATTAGAAAAAAAAAAGAATCCCTTGTTCCATACAAATGTACAATGCAAATCCTTTCTCTTAATGCTTCAGATGGGTAAAATGTCCTTTTGAGTCCCACATGTCTAATGCTGCTGCTCATCTTGTTACAACAGACTTTTAATTTTGCCCCTGGGACAACATTGGGAAGTAGCTTTCTTTAAAGCCCAACCCAGTATGTGTCTCAATCTGTGAAGGAGTCCCTGCCAGCTGCTGGCACATACAGCAGCACTGACATCTCTTAAGCCAGCTTTGAACCTGCTGACCTTATTTACTTATTTATTTATTTATTTTAAATTAAACCCTGTTTTGTGCTTGCTAATTGTGTAACTGCCGGTTTACATCCAGTAGTCCTAAATGGGGTTGAGCTATGTGTCTTCCCTAAAGGTGTTCTCATCTGACTCTTGTTCAAAATCAGCTTCAAACTACAAATTGTGCTTTTGCATGACTAGACCCTCTTCTGTACCAGCCCCTTGTTTCCTCAGAGCCACTTCCATGGAAAACAGAATCATTTATTGGATCAGGGGGAATAACGTTTTCTTGTGGCACACAGCTTTGGAAAAATAAGTGATTCTTGATACAATCACCACCTTCAACCCTCCTCTCTTACCGTCCCCCTCTCCCCTTCTTCCATTACGCTTTATGCTCCTGCTGTGCTGCTGGATGACTGCACTTCCAGCATTTGCAACTTGTCCCTCCCTCTGCTCTTCATCTTAGCAGTATAAATTGCTCCAGCAACCTCATAATTTTGATCTGTAATCATTTTGCTTCACTAGCTTATGGCAGCGCACAAACCAAATGCTATTTTTCAGACAGGGCTGACTATTGGTGTGCTGTTCTCAGAGTAACTTTGGAAGAGAGAGGTTTGTGCTAGCTGCACCAAAATGTGGATTAAAAATTAAAGCCAGAAAAGAGAACATTCATTTTAAGAAAATATCCAGCATTTCCACTTCTGTATTTTCCCTTTCAGCACTTCCCAGCTGCTATTTAAATACAAAGTTATAAACCTACCATCCTGTTATAAAATGAAATACCTTGCTTTAGAAAAATGAGCAAACAAAAAATAACACTGCCTTTTGATTTATTGGTGTGGATTTTTTTCCAGCAGTGATCTCTGACAGGGTTTTCTATTGTGGCTAAAAACATTGTATGTAAGATTTTCTTGTTCAGATCAATTTGCTAAATTTTCATTTAGTTTCAAAGAGGTTCATTTTGTTGAGGCTTCATTTTGTTCAGACTAGCAACTCGAGAGGTTTCCTGTAGCTTAGAGAGATTGCTTTTGAATTGGTACATTATTCAGTCATGAATTGTTTCTGTGGCATATAAGCAGCTGAGTGGGGTTTTTATTACAAATATGAGTTTGAGTGCAGTACAACTACTACTATTTTGACCAAATAAAAGAACGTAAAATTAAGCATGAGTCTTCCTAGTGCTGTGATGCTTTTCTCCACTGTGTACACTGGGGTTTTTTAAGTATGGAGCAAAAATTTCCTGTCAGGCATGGTAGTATGATTGACTGCACACAGAATTTTAAAAATAATAGAGTTTATTATAGAAATATGGCCACACTAGTAAGAACTGAAACCATGTTCCTATTATCACAAGATACAAGAGAGTAATTTGTGGTCTTTATGATCAACTGCTAATTAAATAGGTCTTCAGCTGCATTTGGCCTCTGATTCTATTGCGATGCTCCAAGTGAGTATAAGAGTATTTCTGCAATCACTGAGGTAATGAGGTGGCATAAGGTGGCAGAACAAGTGCACTCCCAGTGATATGCACCAGCCTTTTAAAATATGGTTGTTCCTTGTTGTTTACCAGTGTTCACAATTGCTTTTACCTACCTTGAATTAGTTTCCACCTCCACAGGATCATTTTGTCCGATAAAGTCAACTTGGGTAAACAGAAAGCAGTAGGAAAGAAATGTCTAGGCATTGAAGGTGCTATCTCTGGATTTAGGGAGATTCTGTAGATGGAAGGTTCCTGTAGCAAATCAGATGACGTTATTTGCTTAGTGTGTAGCAGCAAATTAGAGGATCTTGTGTGTTCCAGCTGCCTCAGTAAAGAGATGGAGGATCCCATCAGTGCTCCAAAGTAGGTCTCCTGCTGTGTTTTGCTGTAATAGGCTTTCTGGTGCAGACACCAAAAATAGTTTTCCCTGACTTTAGAGGTGGGAGGCAGGGTTTGTAAGGGCAGCCTACTGCCTGCAGCACAGCTGCCAGGGTTCACTGCAGCAATAAGTCTAGGCCCTGGGCTTCCAGGAGATGAGTCCACTTCTCCTCTGATACCTTAGGAGAGAGTTGCTTGACTTTTACTGCATGACTTACTTGTTAAAGAAGTTTATTGCCACGTGAGAAGATGTTTCAGTCTTTTTGTTTTAATCTCTTAATCTCTTGAATATTTTAAGCAAAAATAGTTCTATTAGCTCTTGGAAGTTAGAGTTTCATTCATTCACAGGTGAAAAACTTATTTCAAAGTAAGAGACCATTCTGTAAAGAGAATGACAAATGAAAATCTAGTGGATATAGCTATGTTAATGGGACAGAGCAGCTCCTTAATTATGTAGCAATGTCAGCAGCAATAGGATTATCTATTTCTGTCATGGTATGGGTCAAACTGAAGACCAGCAGTTGAACTTAAGGTGCTATATAAATGCATAGAAAAGTTCCCAAATGCTTATAATTGCCCTCTCAGTTGCTGTGAATTCTGATATTTAGTGATCTTCTTTCTCTCTTTATTAGTCGTATATTTATTATATGTGAAAGGGTTATTGTAAAAGTCTTTTCTCCATCACTGAGGCCATGTGTGCCCAAAGCTGAAACCAGCTGCATGAGGCTGGAAGAAGAAATGTGTTTCGTAATTTAAATAAGGGTAGATTTAATCTTTGCTAAAATTCCCTGCATCTTCACTGCATAACAGAAAACAAATTTATCACTAGATTCCAGATTTTACATTAAAAATGGCATAATTGTATCAAATGCATTGACACATCTTGATTCCTCTTCTTTGTTTACAGGACTTCCTCTAAAATGCACCATCTTGTCCCTATATTTTCTAGAAGAGAGGGAGAGAGCAAGCTGTCAGGTAGTTGGAGCTCTGGCTTAATTAGCTTTCTCTGCAGTAATATCTTATAGTTCTTAGCGTTTCTTGGAAAGGTGCTACAAAAGATAGAGCAGGCTGCGTGCTCCAATTCCACCTGGAATATGCTAGTTAGCTGTGGATTCACCTCAAGGAAATAAAAGAGAGTTAAAAGGCCAGCAAAAATGTACCTTGTACAGCTTGGATAAAGAAAGGAACATGCACTGGGGTTTTTTCCGAAGTTAAAAATCACTATAAAGGAGTTGACGTCAATTAAATTATATGTGACAAAATAAGCTGTCGTGTTTTACTAACACTGAGATACACAACTGAGATTAAACTTGTGGAGGAGAGGAAGGAATGCTGCCTGCTGTTTGCTGTTAGCTATTGCTGCGTGCCAGCTAGCTGAGACATTTTGGAAGTCCCCAGCAGCTATCTGAAAGCAAAGTGCAAATATCACAGCACAGACCCAAGGCTCTCAAACCAAATGGTGCCCGTGTGCTTGGCAAATCCATGTTCAGGTGTTTATTTGAATGCCATTTCACAAAGCACTGTCACCTTCTAACCCAAAATGGGGAGACTTTTGGGTCCCACAGACTTTGAATTACGCTGCTACCACAGTTGTGGCGAGGGGGAGGAATATTCTTTATATTGTATATATATTCCTTGAAAAGGTTTGAGAAAGGAGGTTTTGCCATGTTTGCACTCATTACAATTTTCTGGACAGCTCTGAAATGTAAATAAAAGAAGAGTCAGCTGTTAGCAGAGAAGGAACTTTGCTGCAATGGAAATACTACTGGTCCCTGAACAGACTTCTTGGAGGGAAGTTGCAAACAAGCAGTATTTGGCCAAAACATTTTTCTTAGTACAATTTTGGGTAGCTTCACCACTACCAGAGGTTTTGATACAAGTTATCAAAGGTTAGGCCTAATTTGAAGACTAAGAATGTCTTGATGTTTAGTAGTTGGTTTATGTTTCCCCAATTAACGTGATAGCCAGAATACACTTCAAGGGGTCAGACTGACATTCACCTTCTTCATCCACCTGTGGCGTTGGAATTGCTACTGTGGCTCTATTTGAGATAGCTGAATCAGAGATTTCCTCCAAAAGATAGCCTTCTGCTGCTCCAAAATACCACATTTCATTTCTCATGGCACTGTTTCCAGGTGAGAAAATCTTCCTTGCTCTCCTGCAGATTATGATCTTCCTTGCACCTTATAACAAATTGGTTCTGAAGATGTGTGAAAATTCAGCTTTCATTTTGATTACATTTGTTTATTGTTTTCCCTCTGAAAAGAGGAGGAATCTATTCAGAGCAGAAAAAGGCTCACAGTTATCAGAAAGAACCGGCTACCGGTGTGTTTAGAAAAACATGATCCTCCTTCAGGCAGCCTCTCACCTGCCCATGCCACATTTCTGGTGGCTAAAAAGAAATACTTGGACTATTTAGGTGCTTTCTTGAATGATTTTAGAATCGTAGAATCATAGAATGGTTTGGGTTGGAAGCAACCTTTAAAGGTCTCCCAGTCCACCCCCACTGCAGTGAGCAGGGCCATCTTCAACTACTTGAGGTTATTCAGACCCCTGTCCATCCTGATCTTGAATCCTTGCAGGGATGGGGCTTCTACCACCTCTCTGGGCAATCTGTGTTTCACCATCCTCATTGTAAAAAAAAATGTCTTCCTTCTATCCAGTCTAAATCTTCGTTCTTTTAATTGAAAACAATTATGCCTTGTCCTATCACAACAGGCCCTGCTAAAAATGCTTGTCCCCATGATTCTTATAAAACCTCTTTAAGTACTGAAACTCCACAATAAGGTCTCCCCATAGCCTTCTTTTCTCTAGGCCCAATTCTGTCAGCCTTTCTTCATAGGAGAGGTGTTTCATCCCATCTCACCTGAGGATTAGCTCTTGAGGACTAGAAGCTCCTGATAGGTTTCTGCTCCTCTGCTCCCTGGAACCTGCTTCCCCTTGTAGGTTTTGGTGTAGAATCTGGATAACTGCAGGCAATTTTTATGGCAATTTGCTTTGGTTTCTCTTCTCACTTAGGCTGCTGAACAAAAACTTCAATTGGATTAGTTTTTAAAAGCAGCTGGCGAGCATGATCTTGCTATTGTTTGTGCATCAATAATTCCATTTTCATCTCACTCGCTACAAAACCAGGAAGTTTTCTTCATTTGCGGGTTTTTGGTACAAAGATCTTATTTGGAGATTGATAATCTCTCTCTCATTTAGGAAGAGCTATGCTGATTCCCCCACGATAATCAGTTCCACAGAACGCACAGCTCAAGCTTGTCTTTCTGGTGGAGCTCATGAGTATCTCCAGTATCTGCCAAACTAATATATTGCCTTTCTGTATTTGTATTCTGCAGTTGATTGTTCAATGATTTCTCCTGCTGAATTGCAATAGATGAGCTGTTTAATGTTGCAACGGCTGATTTTGTAATGTAAAAACAAAAACTCTCTCGATTCCAAATAGTGTTTGCTAGTTAGACACAGAATTTAAATTAGATTTATATGGAAGATGTATTTTTTCCATTGTTTTGCCAATGCAGAAAGAAAACAAGTCTTTACTCTTTCTAAAAGAAAATCAAAGCAACCATGGCAAAAAAACCTAAATCCATTCCCTTCTACGCATTTGTGTCCTTATTAGAGTTTTTAGAAATACTTGCTCAATGCAGAAATAACATTTTCCAATAAGCAAGTCTTTTGTGACGGCTAGAATGTTAAAAATTCCTAAACCCGACCAGTTTAAAACATATTTATTTTTCCACGGTATGTCTTCTGGTACTGAGTCTACATATTTTTTCCACAATATTCTTGATCTTCTTTTTGCCAAAGTATCCTTAATTTAAAATTTCTTTTATAGATATACTGGAGAATTGTTGTAGTGATTGGTAATGAATGACTCAAAAGTAGATGCTAGTTTTTGTAGCTTTTATTGACAAACCATATGAGATGGGCACCTGAATGAAACAGTTGACCGTTGCTTCAAATGCCAAGTTGGTATTTACTGTAAGGCTTAACGATTTCATGACTGTTTACCCACCTATGTGAGGGAAAGGATCAAAGAGGACCAGGAGGTATATGAGATTCTCCTATTAGCTTGCAGTTTCGCAGCAGCTTTGGCTGTGCAGTGAATATCTTGCTTCATCCACAGAGTTGGGGTCCCCAGAAGAGCGCTGCAGCGTGTTGACGCAGTGATCTGAAAGGCTCACCAGCACAGGGGGGGGGTTCACCACACTGCAGGGATGCCACTTCAGCACTCCACTTTGAAAAAGAATTATCCTCTTACAGTATCCTAGATTAAACCATCATTTCTGTGTAAAGTTATGCACATTTAAGACTGAATTATAGCTGATCAGTAGTGCTAAGATGAAGTTTGAGATCAGAAGACTAAAGCTGAAGAGCAATATAAACTTGTATTTGAAGTACAAAGCTTAATATAATAAACAGAAGAAATAAATGATCATTAAAGGTAGGAACTTGTGTGGGGAAGATTTTCAAAGATGCTGTTGTTGTTGCATAACAATGACTATAAATACGTTACTGTCTCCATAATAATTTTTAAGTATTAAAACTAACATGATTATCTCTGGCGATGTATGAGCTTGTATGGGTTCTAAAAGCATATCATGACTTTAATCACTGCTTTGTAAAAAGGCTGCTCATGTTCAGTACCAATACTTCTAACATGAAACTTCCTGGAGTGTTTTTAGCTTTTTACTACTGTTTGCACTGTGAAATGACAGTGTTTCAAAAATATTTGAGAAGCAAAACTTGACCCTGCTAAGAACTGAAGATAATTGTCAGATACTTTAAATTGCTAAGAAGTAAAACTGTTAACACTTGTGTCCTCACTAATTACATGCCGCACATCTAAGTTCCCTGACAACTCCTGATGCATCTGGTATCAGCCTACCTAACAGCTGAGGGCTCTTGACTGACAGTGCAAAGCAAAAATTGATCATTCCTCTGAAGAGTTCTGTTTGCCATTGCTTGTGGAGAAATGTGTGGCTTGTAAGTTTCTCATAAGCATCTCTTTGTTTAACGAGAATGTTCATGTTTCTCAACCCAATGCACTATCAGTTGTAAATGATTGAAGTACAACCGATACTGAAGCATCATCACTCTGCAAGAAAGCACAGGTATTGTGGGCAGGTTCCTTCAGCATCAGTGTCCTGCTGGAAACACAAAATTTGCCTCTCGCTTTGCCACTGAGTAGCTGATGTGAGATTGCTGTGTTGTGTCCAGCCTAGAGCAGCCCTTTGTTGCCAGTCAAGGAGGAGGAAAGTGTGCAGCAGAACAGGGAGGTCCTGAACTGAGCAAACCATTGGGAGATGCATGGATTTTAACCAGAGAGAGAAGTTGTGGGCACGCTGTTGTTTTGTTGTGTTATTGATTTGATGCACTGATGCTACATTGGGCCAAAACCTCTGTCAAGCCAATCTGGTCTCAGTGATCTCGTAGCACCCTTAAGGGAATTTGAAGAGGGAGACTGTAGTCCAATCCGTGTGAAAAGACGTACACTTCGGATTCTGCTGCCATCTCCTGGGTCTGTTATGATTATTTACACTGGCATGCAGTCACCTATGAAATTAAATATCCAAAGCAGCTGCATGTGGTTTTCTGATGCCGAGGGGTGGTACATACTTGTATGAAATTCCTCTCAATGTGCCTGACAACTCCAGTTATCTATGGAAGTTTTTAATAAGGAAAAAAATGATTCCCCATGGTGTCACTGCCCCACTTGTGAACACATTTTTTTGAGAAAAGAACAGCTGTTTATGGGAAGAATGTATGCATCCCCTTAGCACCTGTGATTCAGCAAGGCTATTAATAGTGTCTTCAGTTGGAAGAAAGATAACTTTATGTGCAACAGAATAGCAATATATTTATTAAAACCTTGCAGCTTTGGTTCATTTATTGCACCAAGAGGCAGCTTGCTTCTTCTCAGTGTCTTTCATTTATTGCATCACCGTGTGGCACAGCACTGTCCTATCACCCAACTGTGCGTGCTAATGAGATGTGGCCTCATCATACAGCACCCTTAAGGCCAGAAGGAGCATAACGAACATTAGATGGACCCAAATCCCTCTGAAGACTATGGGACTTGCTGGTCCAGTGTTTTTTTTTTCTGGAAGCTGTTAACAGGATCAGATGTACATGGAACTGGTTTTCAACTGTTTGTCCCAGGCCATATGCTTAATCCTTCCAGCAGTATTTATAATGATAACTAGTTCATTACTGGCTTCTGTTCAGTTTAAACCCATTCTGAGAAAGGCTGTTTGCCAGAGCCTCTCTGCGAGTGCTTGGAGATTTGCCTGCTTGTGCTGGTGACAAAAATATTGTCTCGCTGCCTCCTTTGTCCTTGTTATCCTTTCAAGTACCAGCACAGGCAAGAACAGGGGCTGGATTTTTATCTCAGATTCGATTTGCCTGTGGAACTCCTGGTATGTGGTCTATACATGAGGTGGCTCCATAGCAAAGGCAGTGAGTTGCTGATGGGCAGTGATGAGGAAACTCCTGTCCTTTAAGGAGGCTGCACACTTACCAGACCCAGTGTCACATCTCAAACTGAGCCTGCAGATCTCTCTGGTGGTGAGAAAACGCCGATGGGGAAATCACAGACGAATCTTCTCCCTGTAATTTCTGCCTGGGTAGGGATAGTTTACTTGTTGCCTCCTTTTCTTCCAGAGGACCATTTTTGAAAGGTAAATATGTGATTCTTAAAGTTGAGGATAAAAGAAACAAAGTTGCTGAGTGATTTGTAATTATACAAAATGTATGTAGCAATGCATGTATTGACTTGTTTCAGTGAATATCAAGCTTTATTGTCCCTTGAACCAAATATTGACGCAGTCAAAGCAGTATCAATATTTATCTCTCAGGTTAATACATTTTTATATTCACCTCAACATACATCAATATGTGTTTATTATTATTATCATGTTTGTCCTTCAGCAGAAGAAACTTACATGGGGATGAGAGGGAAAAGGGAGGTTTATATTGGTATTCTTTTCCCATTTTAAACTTCATCGCAAGCTCTGTCCTGTGCTTGGAGCACACTGCATCTTTCATTCAAGAAAACCCATATTGAAGGCTGTGACACTCTATGTGCTGGATACAGGATTTGAGCGATTGATTTTTGGGAAATGTGAAGTTAACTGTCACTACTGGAAGGGGAGCAAACCCATGATGTCTGTTCTGTAGACCGGCTGCTTGGTGGCCCTTCCTGTAGTAACTCTGTAACTGACAAACAGCTTGGCAGCTCACAGAAACTGAGGGGTAGTGCAGAGTGTAGGACACAAATTGGCAAGACTTTGATCAGAGCTCCAGCTGTGAGTCATTGCCTACGAAATGATGCTGTTAACGTTGAACAGGGGGATGCTGCAGATCTGTTAGGAACCTTGTGGTAAGCTTAGTTAATGCCCGTTTTACGTGTGGCACTCTGCATCTGCATGCCAGCTGGAACTTCATTTATGAGCATTCTAATACCGTGGAGAAAGAAGTGGCCTATTTGGGCCTCCTGCATTTCTTCCAAGAAGCAAGCATGTGTGGGCAAGAAGAGTGCGTACACTTCACAGCGTCTGGAGGATTATCCTTCTGATCTGTCCCATCGCCTTTTCATTCTAATTCTACATCTCGGAGAAAGAAGGCAGAGGTTTCCCAGGTAGACGAGGAAGCTGCACAAAAGGGATGCAGGCATGATGCCACTGAATGTAAAGAGACTTGTTTGGGATCTACAAAGGCCTTTTAGGACATGATTATGGTATAGGGACCGATTTATGTGGAGAGAACAGCTCTGGCAGTTAGGCAGAACCATTATAAATTCCACAGAAGCACTGAAGAAATGCCACTGTGCCTCTCTGGATCTTGCTTTTAAACCTCTTAACCTTAAACACAAAGGAGTTGAAAGGATAGGCAATAAACAGTTTGGGAGCAGTAGTAAAAGGTGTGTTCCTGTATCCCACTCCTAGCACACCCTTCTGCTCATCAACTAGTTCCTGAGGACTATCAATCACACGTTGATCTGGATGGTGGCTGAACATCAGATATTTGCCAGATGTTGAAAGCTCAAACTTAGGATCTGGAATTCTACCCCGTTGCTGGTAGATCAGAGAAACTTCTCCAATATCTTACCTGCCAGAAGCAGCAATAGTAGGAAATCCTTGAGACTGGAGAAGAGAGGAGAAAGACGGACCCCTCCTTGAGTTCAACATTGTTGAAGAAGTGCAGTCTGAATCGCTCCTGCTGCCGGCAGCATTGCCGAGCAGTGCCAACAGCCATGCAGTGTCACTCTGATTGGGTTCTTTGCTACACTTACAAGCCAGACTTGCAGCAATGAAAGTAACAGCTGTTTGCAGACTGACATTTAAATGACAATTGTCAGTAGACAATAAGCATATGGTAGCTGACTTCCCACATGCAGACAACGGCAGCAGCAGAGGCACGGAGCAGCTGCAGATGCTGGCAGACAGCAACTGCATTGATCTGCAGTTGGGAAGGTCATCTCAGTGATTGAAGACTGTGTTTTGTGCCTTGAATTTTTTTCTTAAAAACTAGAAAGACAATAAACTGACGACTTATGTCTCTATTTCTAAAGAAAAGCAAGATTTTGGAGTCCTGGTTAAAATAATAAACATAACATAAATACATGCCAAAATTCAAACTCCTGAAAGTAATATTCTGAATTAGTACTGGAGTCTTTACTTTTTTCCTTCTCCCAAGTTAGTGGTGACTGGTATTATGACCATCAAGAACCTGATTCATGAGATGGTTTATTTGCTTGTGTTTTCAAAGCAGCAGAATCAAACGGAGACCAAGTGCTTTTCTCATGCTTTGTATTGCTTTATGGCACTAAGCATAATAACGAGGTATGGTTCCCACTGTTTTCCTCATCTGGGAGCTGATACTTCTGATGCATGGTAAGAAGACTTTGTGAGTAAGGCATAGGGCATTAATGTCACGTTATACCTTTGAGTATAGTCAGGCCAAGTATGCGATTGTGAAATGAGTGCTAAAAAAAGTCTCCCTCTGAATCAACTGCATCACTGCCTGCACTTGACTCATAACTCAGTAACCATATGCTTATAGTCCACTGACAATTGCCATTTAAATGTCAGTTTACAAGCAGATGTTGAGAACCCTTCTTCGTGCCATTAATTAAATCACAGAAAAGGAAAGTTTGAGGTTTAATGCTGCTTAGGCTAACTATGATGAGAGGAGCAGCTGAATCCAGTGGACCTGACACACCAGGGCAGCCAGGGTTAAGTGGCACAGGCAAACGAACAAGTATATGAGGTCACAACAACAAGCTCGGTTAATGGGCCATGGCAGCCAAATAAAGTGTGTTGTTGGCATTACCCAGTGACAATTATAATTTTGTAGACAATTCCAAGATTTGTGGGATGGCTGGCAGTGGCCAGGAGAGAGGGAAAATGTTGGGCTATAAAAGGAGGCAGATTTAAGTGCTCAGGTGCTTAAAAAAAAAAGACAAAAATCTATTCAATAGAAGAACAAGTATAATCTGGAAGGGTGGAGAAGGAAGCTCTTTCTACTCTACTAGACATCTGCATGTATTTAAAATGCTTCCCAGTAAAGTTCATAATGAATTTAATTCATTCCCCCATGGCCCACAGGAATGTTCTGAGTAATAAAACAGTATTGCTAGGGGATAGATGACTGCCAAACTCCTATTCTGTGCCAGCAATGCGTATTTATATTATTGGCACTTAAATTCTGGGTTTCTTCTACCACATAAATGATCCATTGCCACACATTAATAAAGATCCACATTTGGGAAGTTACAGTAACAATTCCCAAATATAAATTGTTGTCAAATTTGTATGCTTTATTTTTGAAGAGATTTAGGTTGGGGGCTTTTTGAGATTAAAACAGTAGTTGAATGCGGTACTTCCTAGTTTGGGCAAACTATTTTGTGGCTGGTTTATGGCTTAGCTTTTTAAAATGGTTTTAGTCAAGGATCTTTTCATGTCTTCTGTTTTGTTTTGTTACCTTGAAATACCTACATCAATGTTAAATGAATTATAAGCTCAAACACTTACTTAAAGGTTGAGATGTATTCACTTACACATAGTCAACCAGATAACACAAGGGCTCCTGGCTTCCGTTGGCATGGTCTAGTGCACTTTCGATGATTAAAACAAGTGATTCAAATGTGTGTTGGAAATTTCAAGCACCAGTGATGGAGGTCACTGGACCACAGCATTACTTGTTTATAAACATCATTATTCCATGAAAGATGAATCTCTGCTCTCATCTAGTGTGTCACTTCACTGCAGTTGTCAGGAAAATGGGAAAAAAATGAAGCTACTAATTCTTTTCACTTTAATAAGAAGGACTGTGAGGGAAAGCTGGGTATGAGACGAAATGCAAAGGAGTTTCCTAGCAAGAATTTCCTGCCAGGAATTTCTAGCAGGCAACAAGCTCTAGGAAAAAATGCATCACTATTGGTGTAAGATGCAGCTCGAGATAATAAAATGCTCTTGAAGCACCTTCTGCACATTACAGTGCAACACGAACCGCTACAGCCTATGTACAAGTTCCAACTGATTGCAGCAGTGATTCAGTCAAAATATTTACTACGCTAAGGTCTGAACATAAAGCTTTTCTTCTGATGCACTTCAGTTTACTTCGTACCTCCATGTCAAGTGTGAACAGTTGGAAAAACTACTGTGAATTTGTCAGCATGTTTATTTACACGGTGCATCTCCTTTGAATCAACAAGCACTTTTTTCAAGTGTAAAAATGAACAATTACTCATCCCTTTAAAACAAGTTTTACAGACATCTCCTCCAACCCCCCGAAAGTCTAACCTCATGGTAGTGTGCAAGGGCACAAGCAGCTCATTTTTCACTCACTGTACACACAACAGAATATTCAATTTCCCAGAACAAAAGTATCTGAAGAATATAAGCGAGAATCTTAAGAATTTGGTAGTTTAAACAAAAATGAAAGGTCAGTGACAAGAATTCAGATACAGGTAAAAAAATCTCAAATCTCTGAGCACTGTATTTGAGCTTTAAAACTCAATGCATGTATTGTTTGTTCAGTTTTTCACAGCAGCATTCATAATTTAGGAAACTATTAATCAGCACGATGAATTATCCTGTTTCTAACCAAGAACCAAAAAAAATACACTTGAGAGCTTATTGTCTTTTCCTTTGAAAAAGATCACCTGGTAAAATTTAACAAGAATTCTGCAGGCTTGGGTTTGTGAGCTTTGGGTTTAAACTGCACAGGAGAAAAATCCACGACAGAGCAGTAGCATCCTTTCACTGCCTTTCCATAAGGCCTGTCACATGCCACTGCCCAGGGCTCCTTATTTTCTCTTTGTTTATGCCACGACCACTATCCCTGTATTTGTTCCAGAGCAAAAAAGCACCAAAGGCTAGGAAATTTGCAGGACTGGTACAAAATTCAAATCATCTTATTGCAGAGACATAACAGGAACTGAAAAATGGGGCAAGAAGGCAGGCGAAGAGTAGGACAGCCAAGCAAACAGACATGGGACTGTGTAGGAATGGGAATGAGAATAGAGAGACTGAGGCAAGTTATGGTGGTTAAAGAATAGAAAATGGCAAAGGTAACTCCATTTATCACTTGCCTACCAAGAACAGCCTTAAGTGCTCTTAATCTAGTGCTGCAAGTTTAAGATATGCTACTTTGGTAGGATGCTACCATAATTATTGTGACATTTCAGTGATTACAGAAGCAAACAATCAAAAAGACAATTTTTATTTGGTAGCTCATTCAATGAGATCATACATTTGTTAAAGAAATTATAGCTTTCACTAACAAAATTAATTTTTGGGGAAAAAAAAGACATTTCATACCTTTTCTTTGCTTGAGGGTGGTGGTGGAGAGAACCTGGACATACCCTGTTTAACCCCTGGCAGTTTCAGTTTCTTCTTTTTTCTGTCCCCTTCCTCATTACATTCATGTCTTCCCACTAGTAAAGTACTATTTTCCTGGCTTGAAAAATCAGTGTGCACTGTTTCAGAATTGCATTCCCACGGTGATCTGCTTAATGGGAGCAATCTTACTTAGCCTAGACAGGTAAGAAGTCAAACACTTTTCTGTGCTTCTGTTGAGAAAGGAGCCTAGAGGTTGGAGGAGATTAGCAACGTAACAGTTTACTAGAAGTAAAAACTGTGCGTGGTCAGGATACTCTCTGCTATTTTGTGCCTCTGCAGCAGGGAAGCCAACCTGCAACTTCTGCTCCTTCCTAGTGTTCATATAAGGCACGTTTCCTGCAAAGAGAAAAACAAAGTGGAAACAGTAAACTGGTGGCTGTATTGTGTTTCATAAGTAATGCCTGGGGGCGGGAGCACTGAGAGGAATTGTTTTGTGTACCTGGTGTCTCATGCAAGATGTCAGGACTTTCAGTGCTTACGTGCACCAGAAAGAGTGGATGCCAATGAGGATCTGAGTGCCTTTTCCCCTGCTCCGTCTCTTGTCTGGGAACAGAGCCTGCTCAAGTTCACCCAGGTGCTTCTTCGGGGCTGCTGTTCTCGAGACGGCATCACTGCTGAAACCACAGCGAACACTGGTCGACAGGGGCAGAACTTTCAAACAGACATCCAACACTTAAGTCACCCCCTTTTTAATGCCATTAGTGATGCAGCAACATGTATTTATATTGACATATAAATACAAAATGGTCAGATACCACATTTTTAAGCATAATTTATAATCTGAAACTGCTTACACTTTCATGACTAGGCTTGGGTTTTTCTCATTTACATTCATAATTTAATTCCACTGGAATCTGATTTTTAAGAAAGCCCAACATATCTTAATTACCATAAAAAGATCCATACCTATTTTTACTTAAAAATATCTTCTGTTAGAGGAAATTTACCAAAAATAACACGAAATATATTATTATGCATACACTTTTTTTTTTTTGTAAAGTACAAACAAGAATCTGATCTCTTCTGGGTATTGCCTGATCTAATATGGCTATAGGTTCTATTTATTTTGTTTGTTTTTCAAAGCAAAGGGAAAGGCGTAGGAAATGTAAGGACACAAACCAAAATAAAAATGTATTCCTTCCAAAGATACAGCTATCAATGAAAGAACACTTTGAAAACTAATAAATGACAGTAGGTACAAAGCAACACTATCCAAGCACTACTGCAGTCTTTTGTCAGAGCAAGTGCTGCAATGACCTTGTAACAGTTGTTAAAAACAACAAAGAAACAAAAAAAGCTACTGGCAGAAAAAGCTGTCAAGCAAAAACATTGAAAAATTGGTACTATTTCCTAACAAGTAAGTGCGGAACCGATACTATGTATTTTATGGTGGGTTTTTTTCGCCCCATGTATGTACACTTCTTTCTTCCTCTTTCTGTTTGCAGGACTGATTGTTGCAACTCTGGCAATATGCTGGATGCCAAACCAGGTTAGAAGGATCATGGCTGCTGTGAAACCAAAGCAGGACTGGACTGTCCCTTACTTCAGAGCGTACATCACTCTTCTGCCCATTGCCGACATCTTCTTCTACCTCAGCTCGGTGGTGAACCCCCTCCTGTACAACATCTCTTCCCAGCAGTTCCGGAGAGTGTTTCTGCAGGTCCTCCGCTGCCATCTGACCATTCAGCACGCCAACAAGGAGAAGTTCCTCAGAGCCAACCTGAGCTCCAGAGCAAGGAGCAGCCGCTCTCTACGCCCGCTGCTCTTCCTTTCGTCGAGGCGCAGTTCTTCGACACGGGGCAATAGCAAAGTTTTCTTAAGTACTTTTCAGAATGAGACCAAGCCTGACTACAGTTCACAAAAACCAGGTCTTGAACCACCAGAGCCCAGCTCGGAAGCAGTGCCACTGGAGACCAGCACACAGCTCAGTCCAGACGCACAAAACAGCCTTTGTGAACATCAAGTATGACTTCATAAGGCAAAGTTAATGATTAGCAATGAACTTAAAAACATGGACATTAGAATGACTGAGGAATTGACTACATCTCAAAAGGAGTAACACAGATGGATTTGTTTCCAATTATGAAAAAAGAGCAGGAGTTCTGCATCCTGCTGCTGGGATTTTTAAGTGCACTGCTGGATATTTAATCTGTTAACTGAATTCATTAGCTGCCAAAAATATCAGCCCCTCTCTCCTCAAAACCACTGAACTTCCCTCGCTGTTGACAGGGATTTGGAAACAAACAGAAAAAAACACTGCAATGTCTTTGGAGAAAGGAGGAGACAGAACAAACTGTGTCAGGGCAAAAATACTTGCTTGAAGTTTAGCAATACAAAACCAAAAGAGCCAGCTTAAGGAGCAGAACAGTGGTTGTCACGTGTGCCCTCGGCACCACGCCGGAATTCCCCCTCTTCTTCGGCCGAGGTCCATTGCAGAGCGGAGTGTTGCAGCAGCTGATACAAACAGAGTTCACCTTCCCCGGAGAACAAAAGGACTGGTACCCAGCAGAGGCGATCAGACACGCTGCCGAAGAGGCGCAGGATTTGCGATACATGATTCCTGTGACACAGAGCAAAGGTTACTTAGTTTGATATGAAGACAGGTTTGCTTTACAACACGATTCATGCTTGAAAATTTCTGCAAAACTGGTTTACATCTCCAAAGCAATGCTGGTGATTAAGCCTGATGCCTCTGCTGTGACACAGCTAACAGCTCTGCACTGCAGGAGAAGCACAGTCACCCTGGGTTGGATTTTTCTTTTATTTGATTGTGGTTAAGACCAAAAATATTACAAACTTGAGTTACATAATGAATGCAGTTTGTTTGAATGTGACTTATATCTGTTGCTGAATGTGTCCGAGTACTTTAAGGTGTCTAAGTAATTACAGTTTTCTATGCTCTTGATTTGTCTTTTCTGTATTTTTTTCCTTTTCTTGTTCATTTGCCACACAGAGACAAGTAACCAAGAGTAAAAGGAGAATGACTAGCAGCAAAACTTTCATCCCCCCCATCGTCCCCTTATTTTATTTGAAGAAAAACTATAAGTACTTTTCCAAGTAATCTCAGCTCCTGCTGTCTTTGAAGCTTAATACCCTCAACAATAAAAATTTCCATTTGTACAGAAATGACTTCTCCAAGTTGAGTCTCCCTTTTTCTAATGTAATTTAATTTAATCTAGTTTTAATTAATAATGTAGTTAATATTTTTATATCGTTTTTACCTTAAAAGATTACATTCTGATGCACATAGCTGTTACTTTAAAATGGTTTATAACAGGCTTTAAAACACATAGTTGTATTTCCCCGTCACAGTGGAAAACAGTTGTGGCAGTTCTACCTCTCATTGCTCTAAGATCTTCCTGCAAACGATACAGTAGAAACTGTAGAAAAACATAGATGTACCACATAAACAGATAATGGAGGTTTGCTCATACAGCTTTGCCATTACAAAAAGAGGCAAATATTTCTAAGGATAGTAAACTCACTATTCCTTTTGAATATCTGATTCTCAAAAGCATTTTTCCTTCTGAAGGGCATGGCAACAACATTCCCTCAGAGAACAGTGCATCTGCATCCTGTAGCGCATTCTTAGCATCACCCTGTAGCAGAATGTTCTGAAATACACAGCGATGAGACGTTTTTGGAAGGAGTGAAGCAGGAACGTGACCTGTAGGTACTGAACTTACAGTACCTGCAGATACTTGTTCAGTTCCTGGGGACTTGAGAAACAAGCACTACAGCACTTAGACAGTCCAGCAGATACCTCTGCAGCAGTAACTGCTGCTGCACTACTGCGTGTAGCAGAAAAACACCTTTTGGATTATGCTTAGAAAGAAGTATTTCCTGTCTTCAGAGAATTTTAATTAAAGCAATTCTTTTATACTGTCACAACACTGCTGCCATCCCAACAAGGCGGGTGTTTCCCTGTTTTCTGTTCTTCTGCAAATCCAAACTCTGAAACGTGTTTTAAGGCTATCTGTCTAGTTAAACGTACGGAGAGAAACCCTCAAGTCAGTGCTAAATCTTCCTCTGTCTCCAGTGAGCTTCAATCAATCAACACAGCAGGTAGAGCCTTTTCTCAAGAAGGAGAGGAGCTACAGGCGGTTCCAGCTGTAACAGCAAAAGCACACAGATCAAGAGGCACAATCTTTATTACTATAGTTTGCACAAAGAGAGCTCTGTCTGTTGACAAACCACTGCTGTCAAGGAGTTTCAACTGTGCTGCCACTGATAGGCTTATGATACTGAAATCTTAGCTGTTTCCAATAAAGACCTGGTGCTTTGCCCATGTTCCTGCAGTCTTCCAAGAGCTGAGGCAGATGAGACCCTTCCCACGGCTACAATTAACTTTTTTCTTCCCCTTGCCTCTTGATAAGGGAATCCTGTACTCAATGGAACAAGGCACAGCATTTGTTCTTCCATCTTGAATCCCGCACCTCATCACAGCTCCTCCCCTGCAGCTACAGCCACCCAAACTCAGTCGTTCCTCAGTCTTTCACACGAACAGCCATGAATCTTGACTTTCCCCTCAAAGATCAAGCCTCTAGAAAGCTTTTGACACTGGCAGATTTCCTATTCCTGTTGCTTTATAGATCACGTTCTTTCTGCCATTTCCTTTTCACAAGTTTCCTGCAAAGTCGTGTTCACAATTTGAACTGGTTAGTGAATTATTACATTATAGCATGTAATTTTCAATTTTCCCATAGACTAGAATTGCTCAGTGCTGTGAACAATCAGCTAATGCTCTCTGAGGCATGTTTTTCACCAGGCAACTCTAGGAGACCTCCACTGTAAAAAATAAAAGTCCTGTGGCTTAACTCCATGTATTTACAACAGCTCTGTTCCCTGGGATAAATTCCACAGAATAATTCTGAGCTCCTTTTGAAGTCAAAACACAGTAATCCTGCACAGATCGAGATTCTACAACTCAAAGTTTCATGCACAGATGGAACACGTTCATGCCTAAATATAGAGAAAAAAAGCAACTAGTAGTAAAATCCCATTGTAAAGTTTCTCCTGTGGTTTTTCTCTAAATATGTCTTACAATGGGAAATTACACTCCCAAAAGACTCGTTATTCCCATTCCCAGCTCTAGTAATCTGAATCATAACAAGATTCTTTACGTAATTAAATAAGTCAGCACTTCTATCAGGTTTTTAATAGCTACTTGGCTAAAGACATGCTCTTCCCATGCAAGTTTTTTTTTTCTTTAAGGACTGATATACTCTTTTGAGCTCACAAATCAGCTGCTGTCATACAGTAATTGTGCTTTTTATGAAGCATCAGGTAGGAACTAAACTTGATCAGCAAAGAAGGGCTGTGGTTCTTCTCTAGTTCTGCAGTATCCTTATAGCAAGATACAATGAAAACAGACACAGAAGACTGATGGAAAAAAATAATAATAATTAACAATACAGAAGTGATATTTTTAAAACACAAGCCATTACTTCATTTTTTTTTTACCATGAGTGTGAAAAAGCAAAGATAATTTAAACAGTATGAATTGAAGAAAGTTAGGAAAAATACTATTAAATCTTCTTCCTATCATACTGTGATTCCAGTTTACTTGTGGCAAGAAATAAATCAGTACAACTGACCTCCATGGTTTGATGCCAGGATACTACTCTCCCTGTTCCACCAAAGAGGTTAATGTACCCCAGTTTACTGCAGTTCACCCATTGAATTCACACAGGACTGCAGCATCCTTTCTGGATTATCTCTAGAAATTAATTGCTTTTCTATCTCAAGGATGCCTTTCCTCAGACTCCTCTCTTACAGTGGTTTATTGCACTGTAGAGCCAGTTCTGAAACTATTTCTGAGATCTTCCTGAATCATTCACCACCAGCAGGCTGAACTGCAGACAGTTTTTCAAAGTAGTTATCTGCCTCGTAAGACTCATACCACAGACATAACTGCTAATTACCGGATATTCTTGCTTGAGCAATCAGCTTGATATGTTCATTAACACATCACCTAGAAATATAATTGCAAACCTTTCTGGGAGCTGTTCTTCTACCTCAGATTGTTCTAACTTGCTGTCTAGGCAAGGAGATAAGTTTTACATTCTGTTTTACTGGGATGGGGTCATTCCCAGCTAACCTACCCTCAGCAGTTTAGACTAGTGCTCAGGTACTGTACTTACTAATATACAACCAGTATATTTACTGTCCAGTCTCTTGATGGATGAGTACCAAAAAAAAAAAAATCATCCCTTTTCATGGATTCAGCAGCCCCTTGGCAGCAGTGCAGCTTATGCATGGGCATAGGTATTATAATGCTGTTTTAGTATCAAGTACCTACTACTGACTAATTGATTTCCCTTCATTTTCGCTTCAAGGTTTCTGGGGTTGGCTGAGGATGTCGTTCAAGGACAAGTACTTTTAAGAGGAGAGGGGAGCCCACAAGGCTAGAATATCTGTGTGATAAAGGAGTAGTATTCCACACCTTCTCCTTCCACATACACCTACTGTAACTATCATTAAAAAAAACCCCAGTGTTTGGGCTTATACTGGGCATTGAAAACTGACTCTTAAACTGAGCAGCTTGTCCATTGTTACACCTCTCTCTGCCCCACACGTGATCTTACATTTAGATAGTGTCAAGGCTCAAAATATTATTTCTGGAGGAATTCTGTCTTGTTCCATGCAATGAAGTGATGGTGTAAATCTCAAGGCTTTCCTATAGTTCTTGCCCGTAATATTGATTTTCTCACCTAGCTCAGTCACCCTGCTTAGCTCCAGCCTCATCCTGTGCATCCACACCCTGGCACACACAGATGCATTCACCTTGATAGCAACAAACAATTCATACTACAATTTATTCAAATCCAAAAGTGACTTCCACCTACCCTGTTTGCAGAACCCAATACTCTTGAATAAGTTCTTGAATAAGTTCTCTTGAATAACCGCTTAACTTGTTACCAGGACAATCAAAACTTAGTGACATCACACCTACGTCTTACTCTGTGTGTATGCAGAAGACACCAGAAGGTCCAAGATTTTCTCTTACTACTTGAAAAAAAAAAGTCATTAGGCACCTCTGACTCTTCTGTTGTAGCAGGTACAGACAAAAAAGAAAAGAGCAAATGCAAGCATGACTCTCCAACTTAAGAGCCAACTGTAATCCTAGCAGTGTGTAACCTTAGTTTGCACCTGCACTCTCAAGACTGTCCTTCAGCAAAATACATAGAGAGTCTCTGAATCCAAAATAGCCAACTAGGATGCCACCTCTGAAATCGGGGACCTATTTTCTAAAAAGGACAGTCACCCACCCACCCTGTGACCCAGCTACTCTAAAATTGCCTTCTGCAAAGGCACCCCTCAGCAGGAAATCAGAGACCTCTGCTTCACCCCACAACAATCTATGGTCTCATGGCCACAAAACTCAGCTTTAAGTCTGACTCCCATCAAGTAGATGATGTTGTTTAGCCCAGCAAAAACTTATCCAAGCCCAATGCACCATCTCAGGGGCTATGACTGACATTCCTCATTTAGACAGAAAGCTTTTGCTACAGTGTTTTGTACATCTCCAAATTTGTAGGCATGCATAAAAGCAGTTTTGTCTCCTGCAACTCATTCCACAAACTCTGCTTTAGCAAATTCTTCCAGACATACTGCTGTGTCATGTCTTCCAGAGCATGAGCACAGTCTGTGCACAACTAGAGTCCAGGAACAAGGCATCCTTGAGAAGCAACAAACCCGCCTTTTCAAGACTGGACTAGGAGTTGGAGGCATACACAGAGCTTTAGGCATGTAGCAAAGTTTTCTGCCTTAAGTAACTCACAACGTTAGCAGGCAGTTTGAGATAGGTTTTGAAGCATGGCGTTACAACTGTGGCAACATTTCTCCACTCAGTTGTTTTAGATTTGGTTCATCTTGCCCATCTCCTCTAAGCAAAAAGCAGAAAACTGGCCAAGAGTGGACAATTCATATTGTGGCACACACAACCCATGACAAGCCCCCAACAGCTGTCCCAGCTCCAGTGCCAGCATGCTCTCATCACTTGTTTGTCATTTGATTTGGGTGTTCTCTTAATGCTGTTAATGAAGACAAACCTGAGGACCTTGTATATGAACTGATCCTCTCCCTTTCTTTTTGTGTCCTGAACAGTACCAGTTATCTCATTTCACTGAAACTTTCAATTTTCTGATGTTGGTGAATTTGCAAGTTTTCCTTCTTGTTCTGCTTAAGACTTGATGTCTGCCTATCCATGCTTGCCTTGCATTATATCTCTCACCCTTTATCTCTTGCCCTTATCTGTCCCTTGCTTACCCTCCACTTGAGGGATGTTCAGAACTCAGTAGGCGTCATAAAAGATCTTTTTGTCATGTCTGCTGAAAGCTAAATTGAGAACTCATGCCAGCAAGAACAACATGTAAACATTTAATATCCCTTTCAGAGGTACATAAAATCAACATGGATTTTACTATACCAGTAATGTTCAAAAGTGGGTCCACACTACCCACAAATAAGATTCTAACTTACAGGGTTTAGTTTTCGTGGTAGGTTTTATGCCCATCTTTTTACGCCTTTAGTGGTTTTGCTATGACATTTGCCTATTCCTTAGCCAGTACCTGTTCACATACATGACACAGTGACAGACTGTAAAATGTCCTATTGTTTTCTAGAGAAAATCATGACAAATATTTTATCTAATAAGTTCCTAAATATCTTAGAAGGTGACTAAATGTTGAAAAGCAATAATTGTTCTGACATTGTGCTTTCCCAAACAGTTGTGGTTTTAGTCAGATCTTATTTTTATTGGTTTGAAACATGAATGAAGCTTCCCCAAAACAAATCCTTTCATCTATGATTGTAAATGCACAGCCAAAAAATATTTTAAGTCACTGTAAAGTGTAACCAGATCCAGTCATGTCCTCTGTGTTTCCTTTTTACACTAACTCTTCCTATCCTCATCTGCTCAATTTTCCCTCTAGAACTCACAAGTGGTTTAAAAACTATGCACCTTGCCAGAAATTTTATCATGAAATTTACTAATTGCTTTATAAACAGCTTATTATGTACTGTAAGCAACCACAATCAGTTTCATCCAGGGAAAAAGAAAAAGAGGCACTGAAATTAAGTGACTAAATCTATTGCAAGGCTATGTCACATACTTGTTGATTTTTAAACCCCTGTTTTAGGACTGCAGCTATTTCATCCCCGTCACCTCCCTTTGATGCATCAGTAGGCAAGACAAAAGCATATTCATGCCATTAGGCTCTTACAGAGCACACAATTCTGTTAAAAAAAACCCAAAACAACAAAAACCCAAGAAAATTAACACACATCCCCAACCTCAACCTGGTTGAATTAGCATATTTTCATCATAATTTTCTACGAAAACTTACTGAATACCATCAAAACTCCTCCATACATTTGGCACTTTTAAAAAGTTGCACTTTTTTTTGCAGAAGCTAATAGGAGGCTTTTGACAGTGAAAGACTGGCCTCCTCACCCTCCTCCTGACCTTAACTGACCTGGCATCTTGCAGAAATGAAATCATCTTAGAAGAAAAGTGGACAACTGTTGATCGACAGAGGACAAGGATTACCATGATGGCGCTGTGTAAGTCATGCCTTCCAGTTCTGGTACTGGAAATATGAACCAAAACCGCCTTGTTAATAATGTAAATAAGTGCACAAAGCAGTCTTTGTCACTGCCTGCAGTATCACCAAGCAGAAACAAGGCATTAAACTGCTTAAAATTAAACTGCATAGGCTGAGAAAGTTAAGTACAGCTGCTAATGGTGGTATTATCAAATAATTTTTAAAGCCACAGGATGCTACAAAAGAGAAGTCGAAGCTCCTCTTTCACCTAAATATCTAATTCTTTTGTTTTCTACTGTCCCTATTCATTTCTCTGCTCACTAATGTAGACTCAGAGTCAAGCAGTAAAATGCAAAATCTTTCAGACAAAGCTAGCTCACAGCCTTCCATCATCTGTGCTTTCCTGATATAAAGGTAGGTAAATGCTTTGGGTATCAAGATCAAAATATACATTATCTTCCAGCAAGAGAGATGAACTTAAGACTTAATTTTTAGAATCATGCACGAGCATTTTTCTTCACAATCCTTATCTGCTGAAATGAGCTGGGAAACCACAGTCCTTATGCCTTTACAAATGTTAAAATGCTATACGCTTGTAATAAGTCCCATAAATAATTTTACACGTGAATAGTCTTGTTGCAGGCTACTCGTTAAAGTCCTTACCAATTTCAGTGGAATTGCTCACACGTTTACACTTCCACGCCAGCACCTTTGAAACCCATTCAGCTTTTGTATCTTTAGCTATTTTCATCCTTACCCTTTTACAGCCTATTCAACTTCAGAGTAGGATTTGCCTGGTTTGTATATTACTTTTTCCACATTCAAAGTCTCATTGGTAATTTGGTAAAATAGGTTATATCAAGTTTTCCAAATAAATATCCAGACTACAAAGGAAAAATGGAAACAAAACCAGTCTGAATTATTTACAACATGCCTGCCAATGTTTTGACAAGGTCACTGGGAGCTTAGACAAGTGACAGGGTCAGGCCACAAGAAGTTTTTGGAAATACATTCATTTGTGACTGAAATGTAATAGGAAACTCCTAAAGGAGGTTTAAGAGACACCAGGCTGTGGGCACTGTATACTCACAAAATTCATTTGTATATCTTTCATACAAGTCTGAGAAATAAAATAACATTAAAAAGCTATTCCCCATGTCCTGTGAAAAAGGAAATTCACTGGACCAGGTACCACAACTTCCTTCTTAAAATAATATTGCCCTTTGTTACTGCTGCACTTGGATCTTTGTCATGACTTTCAAGTGATAAACTGCTTGAACCGTTAACTCCACCATTCCTTTTCTACATTTACAGGCAGTTGGAAGAGCAACCTACTACATCCTGTCTGCAATTTCTCCTTAGCTGACACACTTAGTTCAGTTCATCTTGTTTGTGGCTGGAAGTTTTCTGATCAGCCCAAAGACTGGAAGGAATTTACAAGCAAGAAACCAGCTTTGGTGTCTGAAAGGCAAGATATCCACAGCTCCAAGTTTTCAGCATACAACAGCAATTAACAACCTATATTGTCAGTCTTCTATTCAGCATCAAAAATGCACTGCGTGTTTCCACTATGTTTTCACTTCACTGGGCAGCTGGTAGCACCAGGCAGAAAGTTACAGGTGACACCTGACACATGACAAGTATAAACTTTTTTTTATTATTGTTGTCAGGAAAGATTTCTCACATTATATTTTACTTTTCATGAAAAAAGTATATAATCAAAAGTTCTTTTGAGTAATGTTGATACACTTTGACCAAAAGAGACAGTATGGAAGAAAATAAAACCAAAGAAATCCACCACCAGCCCAGTGGATGTTCCTACTGTTTCTAAGTGGATACTGGGGATGCAGCTATTATCTATAAAACTTTAATGCCTGCAGTGATTCTGGAGACATTAAACCTTGTTTGCTGTTTTAATCATTTTGTCAATAAATGTACACCAGAGTATATTCTCCCCTTGATACAAGCATGCAATTAGTACTAGTACTAATGGATGCTATACATGAAAACAGAACAAAGTATGTGCTTCTGTAACTCTTAACAGCCATACACGAAGCAATTTAATCATGGCAACAACACAGTAAGATAAAAAAAATCATCACAGGTAGAGACTTTACTATAGGCCAACTAAGACAACTTAGACACAGCTTTCCTCTGCCTGATAAAATAAATGGCAGGGAAACTAATGCTGAAGAGAGTTAAACCACGGTGAGAGAATGTTTTCATGACTTTGCCAGGCACTACTTTTAAGCATACAATTACAGCAATTGCTTTAATTACACTCCAGGATTATATACTATGTAAAGACATTAAAAGGATCATTGATAAACCAAACAAATAAGAGGTTTCTTATTGTAGATTAATAGAAACAACAAGGTTGTTTCCCAAAGGAAAATCCATAAACAATATTAGTTTTATATAGACAGAAGTTTTAAAAATATCAATCTTGCTACTGTGGGTAGGTTTTTTTCCCTTGCAAAAGTAAGTTTGTAAAGTACGTTCACAACTATATTAGAGCACAAAGTATATTGTTCAATATGTACACAGGGACAGGTTTACTTACAGTGAGTTCTGAGAAATTTAGACTGGCTGCCTTTCTGGGCTGATTGTCTCATCCTTCATGGTTTATTTTTTTCCTCTCTATTCACATTGAAAATCTTGTCATGTCTTAAGTAGGTTTTACATCAGGCTTAACACTCAGATAGCTCTTGCCTTCAGCAAAAGGTAAACTTCACTAGCAGTATGTCTTCTATGGTATATGTATAAAAGCATACATAAATTATATACTCATCTACATATCATCAAGATGTTTAATCCCAATATACTGTAGGATTTCTTTGTTCCACATATATTCTAAAAATGAAGGAGCACTGATGTTTCTAAGTTCATAGATGAGAAGGAGAGAGGTAAGAGAGGGGAATCTGCCTTGGGCATTTTCACAAGGGAACTGCAAATGGAATTATTAGAAGCAAGAACTTTGATCCTTTGTCAAACATTTCATTTACACAGTTTTCAAACACCTGCTCATCCAGCTGAAGAATGCACTAGCAGTGTATCCCTTGTGTTAATTTCTGTGGGACAAAAATTACTTGGTGTAGTCTTCAGTGCCGCTGCCCGTGCTCACCATTCTTCCCTCTAAAGGAAGAAAGCACTGATTTGCTTTTAAAAAAAGATTATTTTAACAAATCAGTTTGTAAGACTTTGCATTGCAGGCAAAATACTGCCCCGTCCTGTATTTCTCACTGGAACAGCATAACTGCACAAAACTTGTTCTATAAATTTTTTTAATGCAACTCTGCTTAAAGTGAGTGTCATTTACTTGACAAAACCTCCAATTTTGTGCACTGACAGATCCTCAAAGTGCAACTGCAATATAAACAGCCATAGCAAAGTGCATGTTTGCAAGGGAGGCAGAATTAGACTAGTTCCACATAATCACTTAATCAGATACCTCTCAATTCATTTTAAGTTGTGAAATGGAGAAAATTTCTACCTGATACTACAAACAGCTGGAATAACATGCCTGCCGATCTAATTCCAAGTATTAGTGACTAATACTGGCATTTTTAGCTATTCACATCAGAGGCTGCTGCAATAACAGCCACTTTTTAAGCTCTTGGTTCAGAACATTCCTGTGCTGCTGGTATTTCTCACCTAAAGCCAAAAGTACTTCCTAAGATTGGTTCTCCAGAAATAGAGATAATGTCCTGAGAGAACACAGTGACATTTGAAGCACTAACCCTAATTTCATAGCAACAGGAGAGGTTTGTATGGCCAGGCATAATCAGCTATTTGCAAGATAAATGGAAAACCCTCACAGAGTCAGCTCTCCACTGCATTGTTTATAGAAAGTTTAATACAGAAATGAAGCTGAACCACAGAACTTTCATTGCATGATTCAATGAACATGAACATATACATAACAAAAAAAGTTACTGGCTACAATCTGGGGACTTACACTGCAGGCATCCTACAGAACCTAAGTCAGCGATCCCCCTGATAGCAAAACAAACACCTAGATTAATGCATTTGGTAGAGGAAGGGTGATGACTTCAATAGCTTCCTGATTCAGAGCATGAACTTTACCTCAAAATATTGCATTCAACTTTCAAAATAAGGTTTAGGAGAGCTTGTAACATTTTGCTCACTGACACAGCTATATTTTATTAAGGACAAAAATGGGTTGGTCTATAAAAATTAAATTATACTCTTCTGACTGTATCTAGTCAAGAGGAAAAACTCTAATTATGAGATTGTGCTGTCAAATAAATGCAAATCCACATCTTTCATATTCTGGGTTAAAAATTCAAACTCAAGTCTATTATAAATCAAAATCAATATTTGAAACATTTCAGCTTTCAGTGATAAGCAACAACCAAAGGAATCAAGTTATGAAATATACTGGGGAGAATAAGGCATTTATATTACACACATTTAAATATCAATTAGGAAAAAAAACCAATAAAGGATGATGAACTGAATCATCTATTTTACAACCAATCCTCTCTAGAATTCACTGAGGATAACAGAGAAACTAAGCTTGCAATGTAAATTTCCCTCAATTTGAAACAGTTAGGTTAAAAATTTAAATGTATTCACTAGCTGAAATATACAATCTCTAAGCTTAAAATGAATAAGAACTGCATTTATAAAAGTAAATTAAATAAAATAGAACAGTGGTACCTGCTATGCACAGTGTGCTACTTACCTCCTAAAGGGAAAACCTAAGAATCTGCTCAGAGACAATATAAATATGCACAGAAAAAAAAATCCATCCAGAAGTTTCATTTAAGAGCTCCTTATTTACTGTATTGCAAACCAATTCATAAGAGTAAGGCCAAGCTGTGCATGAGTGTATGATGTCTCAAATCTATTGGAACCATTCCAGTTTGCATTCTCAGTGTTCAAGTAGCACTGGGCAGACTGCAGCCTTGCCTGGTAGCCTGGGAAGAGCTGCATGACTGACCACCCCATCCTGCACACACAGCACACAAGTGGCTGTCTCTGAGCACAACCGCAGGCGTCCGTGTGCACGCGGACAAGCCTGTTTATCCAGAAGACTTGCACTTTCATCTGAGAGGGATTTGCTTGACTGAAAACACTTTCCCAATATTCACCTGAAGGGAAGAGTACAGGCTTATTTCTGGAAGGCTGATACAGCCTGAGGTTGTATTGAAATGAAAACATGAAGGAATCAGTGAAGATGTGCAAAACAAAACAACAACCAAATCATAAACAACCAAACAACTGCTAAGAATTAAATGAGAACCGACTTTTTTGTTCTGTCTACACTCCGTGTACATAACCTTTTGAATTACCACAGCATCCATTCAAACCCATTAGAAGTACTACAGAAGCTGTGGTGTGCAGATAGGAAAGCCTTCAAACATTCATTTAGAGATGCTCAGACTTGAAAAGCACCTTGCAAGCTGTAACTCTCTCCCCCCATTTCCACATATTGAAATGAAACACTCCAATAATATATAGTTCGCAAGAGACTAATCTGGCTTTAAACATACAGCTTTTTTTTCCTCTATGCTGAGGAGCTTCTCAATATTTTACAGAAATACAGTTGCTGGATGGTGTTACCCAGGATGAAACATAAGTGCCAGCAGTTCAACTGCTGTTGATGGGTAACAACAACTGTTACCATTTTTCTGTGGTTCCTCGCTTGGTGATCTGAGACAACCAGCACAGGCGGAACCAGCTGCCTGATAAGCACTTTGAAAATACTAATGAACAGTTTCCTAACACAAAGAACCAATGTTACTGTTCCAGACAGAGGCTGCACACCTTTCCTAGGTACAGAGGGATCTGTTGTTACTGAAGGACTCCCTACAAAAGGACAGACTACAGGGGGATTTATATTAAGAGTGTTAACATTCCTTTGCATCAGTAAACTCCACGCTCTTAAGCATTGCCCTCAGTTGCAAGATGCACAATCCCAGAAAGCAGGTGCTCCTTAAATCAGGGCTCTAAAGCCCCCACCTGCCCCCTGTTCTGTCAGCTTGGCACAGCGGTCACACCTACACTGAGGCACACCAGTGAGCTACTGCTAGCTTGTCCTTTTTAATGCCTGTCTGCAGTAAGAGAAGGATGCTACATGAACTCCAACTCCCACAATCACACTTCCTTGCCACCCCACCCAGCCCCCAAGTCCCTAACACAGGCTACAGAGCAACGTGGAGACCCAAAACCCAAGACAGTTAGTTTCTTCTTGAACAGGCTTATCTCCAAATATGCTGATTTTAATGTTAAGTACATTAAGGGAAAAGCCCCTTTAAACTTAGAAAATGAGCATGGCAAATATATCCATTTCTGTCTTTTTCTCCCCCTCAAGCTCCCCAAAATACTCTTTTTATTCTATCTCCTTTTTGTTTGATGGGGTTTTTTAATGGATGAAAGCAGAGATGACTACACTTTCTTTCCCTTAAGATGAACGTTCAAAGTATATGAATTGCCAGAGTAAATAAAAGAAAGGAGGGAATTACTAATTTAATGCTCTTCCATCTCTTGGGGAAAAAGCCCATGTAATTAACTCTAATGAGATTAAACCAACTTGTTGTTATTAATTTCCCAGTGCTGGAAAACTAAATCTGAGACCCATAAGACTGTGTATTAACAGCTTTATCAACATGTGGCTTGCATCCTTCAGTTTTTACATCAGTTTTAAAGGAAAATGACAACTTTATAGAGTCGCAAAGTCACTCAGAAATCTAAGAAACTGAGTCTGGCTCTGTTAGATAGGAATGCCAGATTTACCTCCAGCTGAAGCCTGTGAATGGATGGAGCCAAAAGCAACAAACATCATCTGACACAAATAAACAGAGGTGTAATTATTAAATTCTTACCAAAACTTTTTTCCATTACTTCTTTCTGACAGGTATTTTGAACGTTCACTGTGCAGTTCACGATGAACTCTGGGCCAGAGCAGTCATTGTTGAGCTGGAACTCCTCACACTGGTAGCACTGGATTTGCAAACCCAGACCTGGATCAGATGATAGAATTTTGCTCAGAATAACAACAGGAATAATAGCAACAATAATAGCAATAACAATAATCAGCAATCAACATGTGTCAGAAATCTTCCCTATCGTTCCCTCTTCGCGTTTTGCTGTTCCGAACCGCTCAGCCGAGGATGCTGAAGGGATGCTGGGGACGCGGCGCTGGGACGCTGCCGCCAGCAGGCGGCGGGACGCGGCACCGGTACCGGTACCGGCACGGACACCGCTGCCTCTCGCCCGCCGAGCACAGGGCGAGAAACCAACCGCGCCCTGGAGAGAGCAACCTGGTTAACAGGCACTCTTCGGCTCCCATCTATCCTGACGGGTTGACTTAGCTACTAATTAATTACAAATTATTTAATTACTATTTTTCCACGGGCAATTACAGCTGCGGAGCATCCTTCACCTCCCTCCTTTATCTCTGCGGCTCCCAGACCTCGCTGGGGGAGCAGCAACAGCCTCGTCCCGCAGCAGGGACCTCCCAGCCCCGCGTGTCCCCGTCTATGGGGATCCCGGGGTGCGGTGCCGGGTGCTCCTCGCCTTGCCCCGAGATGCTGTGCCTCAGGACGCGTTGCCCCGGGTACGCGTTGTCCTGTTGCTGCTCCAGCTTCGTCGAAGGGACGAAGCCTCCTCGCGGCCGTTGCGGGCACAGCCCCTTACCTGGAGCCAGGCACAATCCCCAGAAAGTTGCAGCGAGGAGGAAGAGCCGCATCCTCCTGGAGCCGCGGCCGCCGGGCTGGCGTGCGGGCGCGAAGGGGCATTAGCGGGAGGGATGCTCCGCGCAATCGTGCCGCTTCCCCGAGAGGGCGGCCCGGGAGCAGGCGGGCTTCCGCCCTGCCCAGCCCCGCGCCGCGATCCAGCTTCGCCGGAGTTGAGCACCGAGACTGGAAGAAAACTGTACGAGAAGGGAGATCTGGGGGGGGGGGGGGGCGGCTCCCCCCTCTTCCCCTCCCTCCCCCAGCACCATGTGATGGAGCGGGGCGGGCATCCCCGCCGGCCGCTCCGCACCTTGCCTCGGCGACGGGGACGCCAAGTTCAGCTCCGGGAGGGGAGACCTCGCTCCTGTCCCCGCGTTACCAGCTCGGCGTACAGCGGGGTCAGCGCTCCCCGCGGGAGGCGAGCACCGGACCCGCAGCGCCATGCGGGGTTACGGGCGGGACCCTAAACGCCCCGCAGAGCCGCCTTCCCCGGGAGGCACCGGCAGCCTCCTGCCCTCACCCCCACGCCCCTGAAAGGGCATTCGGGCGTAAAAACGGGGGAAACGGGCGTGTAAAAACGGGCGGGGATCCCCTTCCTCGCCCGCGGGCACCGCGCCCGCGGGCGGTCGCGGGGCTGGTGGGCAGCGGCGGAGCCGGTCGTGGCAGCACTCGCCCGGCGCGGGGCTGCAGGCGGGGCGGGGGTGGCGGGAGCCGCTGAGGGTCTGCGCTGAGGCGGCGGAGCCGGTGTGGATCTGGACTCGAGTGGCGGCGCGGAGCCGCTGGCAGCTCAGGGCTGAGGCGGCGGCGCGGAGCCATTAGCGGGGCGGGCTGGGGCACCGCGAGCCGCCACGGCTCTGGGCTGAGGCAGCGGAGCCGCTGTCGGGGCGCGCGGAGTGGGGGTCGCAGAGCCGTTAGCGGGGCGGGATGAGGCGGCGGGAGCGGCGCGGAACCGCAGACGGGTTGAGATGGGGCGGCGGGAGACGCTGAGGGGGCGGCGCAGAGCCGTTAGCGGAGCGGGACAGGGCGAGCTGAGGCGGCACGGAACCGTTGCGGGTTCCTGCGGGGCGGAAGCGTTAGCGGAGCGGGAAGGGGCGGCGGCGCGGGAGGCGCAGAGCCGTTAGCAGGGCGGGATGGGGCGGTGGGAAAGGCGGGGAAGCGGGCAGCAGCGTCCGGGGTGCGGGAGGGTCAGGTCATAGAATGTTTTGGGTTGGAAATGATCGTGAAGCCCCTCCGTTTCCAACCCCCTGCCATGGGCAGGGACACCACCGCTGGATCGGGATGCTCAAGGCCCCACCCAGCCTGGCCTTGAACACTTCCAGGGATGGGGCATCCACAGCTTCCCTGAGCAAACTGTGCCAGGGCCTCCACACCCTCATTGTGAAGAATTTTGGGACAGGTCAGGTCAACCCTTCCAGCGCACTGCAGTTGGTGCTGGAAGGGTCCCTGGGGAACTCATCTCCTCCCCAGAGAACCACGTAGTCATTTTTGATCACTGCACAGTCTTACCTGCAAGGGAATGGTCTAACTGAAGATGAAATGGGTTTTAGCTGATGTATCATGGGTTCATCTCCATGACTGAGCCCTGCACATGCATCATTTTTTGGAGTTCAGGAGGCCATGGCAGGGTGCAAAGGGATGTGGTCCAGCGCCAAGCATCTTCCTGTGTGGCTGGTGTGTCTGTACCAACTGCACCCACTCTTACCCTTCAAAGGGACGTGGTCCAGTGTCCAGTGCTGAGCATCTTCCCATGCAGTTGGTGCAGCCGTACCAACTGCACCCACCCTTACCCTCCAGGCATCACACCTATCCCTTCTAAAAACCACTCTGGAAGCACACATATGCAAGAGAAGTTTATTTACGAAAGACTTTTCATTGAAAATTGCTTAAAAGTTGAAAAACACAATGCAAATTTACGGCAGAAATGACTTAAAATATATCAAATTGCACAAAATATTAACACTGATCATACAATATTTCAAAGATTAACAGGCATGTGCTAAAGAAACTGTAGAGTCTAGAAATATCCCAAATATATCTAGTTTACAGATTGCTGTACAAAAAGCAGTTATAAATACTTCACATCTAGAAAAAATACACCGAACCTTTGAAATAGACTTTCCCTTACGTATAAACCACATTTGTAGAAAAAAAACCCGCAGCCATTACACGCTGACCCCCTGCTCCAAGTTATGTTTGGTTAGCACCAACATCTTTGTCAAGCGCGTCAAAACCAGGAGTCGAGTCTCGAGTTAAAAGAATTATTTCAGTGTTTACAATTGAATTAAGACCAAACAGGGATTACAGACGATAACACAACAGGGTACATTCAGAAACTAATAGGAAAATGAGGTGGTGGAAGTAGAGAAACCATGTTGCAGTCAGAAGAAAAGGGCGGCTTGCGTGGTTCTCATTCCTACGGGACTCACGTTTGTGTCAGCAGTGAATTACTTTGACCCTGCTCTTTCCAACGGTTATGCACATGATTGATGAAGTCAACATCAGCAGTATCAGGCCTTTTAATCTATTCATTTTCTCACCACATCAAAAGTCAAACCCCTTTTGAAATAAGACACCTGTTGTGAAGCTGTAGTAACCAAAATGCACATTTCCCTAGAACACCTGTATGGCATTGCACTAGAAATAAAAAATAAAATATGTTTTGTAAAAAGGGAATCCAAGGAAGTTTATTACAGACAATTTGGCAGGCTCAGGTTTACGGTAACGCAGTGTTCCTACAAACAGCTTTAAGACTAGAACAATTATAAACCCTTTTTTAAAAAAATCTACTAACTCTTCTTGTTAACATTAATTTCTTTAAGTTAGTAATCTGCCATTAAAGGAGCATAGCACCAATTTAATATTTATTGCTGTCATTTATCCCTACAAATATATTTCCCCAAGGTATTTACATCTGTACAAATATTCACAAAAGTGCAAAATTAAGACTTTTTATCCACGTAACCGTTCAGTGCTGAGTCGCACGCGCCGCGATGAGTGCCGTCTTGCCTTTCTTTATTGCTGTGTGGTGGTAAGTCAGAACACCCCGCTGTGTGCATACAGCAATGTGGAGTGAGAATGTCCAACAGCCCTTTCCTCTCCTCCCTCACTCCTCACTCGCCGTCAGCTCCATCTCGTGCCGCAGCCACAGCCCACTGGGAAGTGTCTCTATACGTCGTTCGAGCCTTGGCTGGTGCAAGAGGAGAAGCTGTCATATAGAGAATCGCTCAAGGATTCCAAATTGTCCACATCGTGCCTCCCTGAGCTATTTAAGGAAGCTTCTTCCTTCTTTCCATTTTCTTCCTTTTGTCCCTCAGCCTTGTTCAGACAGTTCTTCTCTTTTTCTAATAGAAGTACGTTATTGCTGTTAAATTTATTGAGAGACTCCAGGGAAATTTTAGATAATCTATTCTGGGAATCTTCTTTTTTTTCTTCAGTTTGCTTCAATTTCTGTAATAAGCGAGGGAAAATTAGAAACGTATTTCTTACAGAAATAAAGTTATCCTACTGCGCACCATTAATTACCATCTTTCTAAAGTTCACAGGGTTAAAGGAAATAGATTGTTAGATGCTTAATATCTGTTGTAATTAAATAGAACTTTAATATCCATTTTAGGATAAATCATAACTTTAATGATTCTGCTGAGACAAATAGGACTCCATTTACAAAATGGTTAAGTGCTATTAACGCTTGAAGTAGCAGATCCTGGGTATGCACGTGTTAAGAACCTTCACCATAATTTACATTTTTGCCTTTAGAAACACTTTGGGGGGTATGTTTAAAGGGGTATTTGTTTAAGGAGAGGTCAGAGTCTGCTAACAAAACAGGTGGACAGACACGTTCAGAGGAGTGAAGAGCATTTTCCATAAATTACAGACGCAAATGAAACTTTAGCTAGAGAATAACCTCACGTTTTGCCTGTGTAAGCCTATTGATTCCCACAGCCCCAAACCCTCTCTAATAGACAAGAAAGCAGCAAGACAGGAAATTATACTGAACCAGGCCGATCCCTGCAGACCAGGATCAATCAGATATTGGTCAGGCCTACACAGAGAGGTGTTGTAATTCTGCTGGAACACCGGACGATGTATTAGCACATGATATTAAAAATGTACAGTGGGATTATATGGGAGTAATTTTATCCCTTTTTTAGTCACTGGTATTTTCAATCAGAGATCTGACTGGGCAATAGTTAGGGAACTGTGTAGGGAGCAGTTCAATAAGACCTGCTGTTCATATACAGGGTGTTTCAAAATCTCTGTACCTAACTCCTCTTACAGATAATATTATCACAGGAATATGAGATAACGTTCAACATTTTACATTTAACATTCAACCACCTCTCGGAGAGTTAAGAATGCTGAGATGTGCTGTCAGAGTGCAAGCAATTCCTCATTTTTGGTATTGCCATCAGATAGCGAAGACTGAATCAGTAAATTACTGTCAACCCAAGACATTAATGTTTTGGTTTAGATAGAAAATGAAGTGGTATTTTGAGCACACTGAAAAGATGGCATGGCCAGATGTACGGATGATGCGGGTCATCACATAGACAGTTGTAAAGGGTCATGATAATTTTTTTTAAAACTCAAGTTTCATGTGAGTCAAACGTTGTACACGCTGGGCTGCTTGTCCTTGGAAATCTTGCACAAAAGGAAGACAAACTGTTACATAGTTTGGCTGCTCATTTTTATGGCTAGTTAGACCAAAATTGAACTGCCAGTCCAATGACTGTTTATGTTGTGATCTTGTCACATTTCATAAGCTAACAGTGCCTGGATTAGGTTCATATTTTTATCAAATGTTTCAAACAAACTTAAGCAAAGCGACAGGAGATGCTGAAGTCCCAGAAAATGAAAATTTTCTGCTTGGTTCATTAATGAATCTTCAGTCTAAGAGGTTTTAGGGGATGTTCTATTAGATTCTGATTTTACATGACAGTAACAACTAAGGTCTTCAATATCTGTAATTGTGATGTTTTCTGAAGGACAGGAATATAACCATTGGTAATGGGAACAAACACAAATTTAGGACCCTTCAGTAGGAATCATCCACAATTTCAGGTTAAAACGTTCTTCCCTTTACCCTCATTTAAAATATTACTGAAACAGCTGTTTTACTCCTCCCTAGGCCAGATGAGAAAATTCTCAGGCATCGATAACATACATATTAGCACCTTTTGCTCTTCAGAGTACTAAACCTAAAATACTTTATTATATGACAGACCAAATGATTTTTCTTTGTGTGTATTTCTCCCACTTCACAGCTTTTCTTTAGATAAATTGAATGCAGCTGCTTAGCACAGACTTGGGGCTGCAAGAAGTCAATACTGGTGTTAGTAAGGTCCATGATAAAACTTTTATTGACTTGAAGAAGGCCAATTTCAACTCTTGGACAGGAGGAAAAGAGACACCTGGAGTAGCTGCTGCACAGATCAGTCCAGATGAAGCACCAAAATAAGGGCAGGATCTTTTTCTGGCTGAAGGATAGATTTGAGCCGCAGGACAGACTGGAGTGAATTCAGTGGTCTATTCTGCATATATGCAGTATCAATAATTTATTTTAGACATGGCACTTTGGGACATGGTTTAGTGGGCACGGTTGGTCTGACAGTTGTACTTGATAATCTTAGAGGTCTTTTCTAACCTTTATGATTCTATGATTCTATGATTAATATCCTACAAGCACAACCTAGACGACAATCCTACTGTAATAACACCCTAGTCTGTCATTTAATATATAGCTAACAGTTTATATTAGAGACACTGCAGGGAACAAAAGTATTCTCTACAATTTTAAAGTAAAATCACTGAATCAAGTGACATTGAAGTGAACTGAAGCCCATCAGTGAAACCCACCGGCAAAAGATGCAGAGAGCAGTGAAAAGTACCTTCATGATACATAAAGAATCAAAGGAAAAACTAATTCTAAGAGTTGTTGTAGCAATTTATTACTGACACAGAATTCATAAATAAATTATGGATTTTTTTTAATATACAGTTGTCCTTTTTAGACATCTTAATACCCAGTTACATCATTTTGTAAGAAAAAAAATCTTCTCCTTAAATGCATTACTGCAATAGTATGCAAGTATGCAAACATAATGCTCATGTGATTTGGGAAGTAATACCTGGCCTTTTTTCATTCAATGCAGGTGTAATGTGTTTGGTTACACTGCTTCAGGCATTGTATTATTCTAGGAGACAGAATATTGCTAATTTTATAATCAGGTAGGAGTGTGGGGGTCATCTGGATGGGACTTTTGATAGGGAATATTGGAATATTAATATGCTAGAAGTGTACTCAGATGTACAATATGTACAATATGGTCTTATATCACCATTTTATGAGTACAGCTGCACTTAAGTCTGTTGAATTTTCTGTTAAATCGTACATGGAATAAAAATATATGTCATTACAAAGTTAAAATATGATATTCCAGTCCTTGACACAGGGAAGAAAACTCATTCGCATCCTGAGCTCCATGAGCAAAGATAAAGAAAACTTTAAGCGGAGATATTAATGTAAGAATCTGCATAATCAACAAATTATTTTCTTCATGGTAACAAAATTATGCACACCTCTAGAGCTGAAAAGTCACTGATAATTTCTTTCAACTGAGTACGTTAGAACAAATCTTACCCCAAGTTCTTTAAGACTTTTTTTTCTGTAGTCACTATGGATACAATTTGGAGAAAAATTACCAGAGTATTTATTTAGATTCATCCTTAATTAAGTTTCTTATTTTTCATGGCAGTCACAACAGCTGCTAGATGAATCACAAGGCAAAACCAAAGCAACTATTATTAGAAATTGTTTGATAAACGATGTATGTGGTTAAGTAGCGTCTTTAGTTTTGTTCATGTGGATTTGTGACTGACTACAGCAGTCGCGGATGGAACAAAGAACAAGGGTTAGCCCAAAGATATTTAGTATTGTGCATTTTGAAGTAATTAGTTCATTAATGCATTTGAGAGTCACACTAATGTGAATCAGTAGCTCTTCCTGCAGATAGAAACATTTGGCAGCACATCAGATGTGGTTTTGATGCATCCAGGAAAACTGGGTGAGATTTGGCAATTGTGTGGAGAGCACTGAACCTCCAAGTCACGGGTTCCAATCAAATCCTTCCTATTTTCATAGTGACTGCATTATGAACAGGTGGTTTTATCACCACGGGAAAGAAAAAAGGACAGGATTCTGCTCAGAAGTAAAACTTGAAGCCATTTCAGCCTCAAGGAGTTGACTTTGCTGCTGACTATTCTTCATCCGTTCTATGAATAAATAAGTTATCTGCTGCATTTGGTGTGGTCACGTAGATGCTTTCCTAAGTATAAACTTAAGGGGAAAGATAATAAGATGTAGTCACAGGTTTTGGTCTAAGTAAAAAAAAAATCAGTGCAGAAAAGAACTGTGATTTTCACAGTGCCTCTGTAAAAGCATTGGCCCATTGTCCTAAAGCAGATTAATGTATAGCTTGGATTACTTATATTAAATATATATTTTTTGTATAGAAAATCCATACCATTATAGCCTTAGGGTATATAAGGGGAGCATTTGTTGCTCTACTCTGTGTAAGTGGAGAGCTTTCCACCACTGGAGTTTCTGAGCCAGTCAGTATGGGGAGCTTTATACCACCTGAGAGCAGCCACAGTTCGTCAGGAGAGGAGAAACTCTATCTGACAGAATACAGACATTCATCGTGAATCACATCACTTTGAAATAAACTCATGAGTCATGAATCAGAATAATGTTGCCTTGTGGGCAACATCCTAAAGGGAATAACTAAAACCCATTAGTGATGCAATAAAATCTGGCATGTCACTTCAAGCACAGCAAATTAGGAAAACAAAACTAGCCTGCAGTTACACTGATACATTATAAATAGGTGTTATTTCTACAGTAATACATCCAATTAGATTTTTTAAAACTTTAAAGATGTGCCGTTACGTGTGGGTAGAATGCATTTTCAGTGCTGTGTGAGCAAGGACTGGTCACAACTCTAGCTGTTCTGAGTGGCACAAAGACTTGACAGGTATAATAGGGAGAAACAGGGAATGATGGGCTGGTTCATAGGTGCAAAGGACCCCACAGCTGGCGTGCAGAAAGGAATGCAACAGCAAGTCCATTTCTTCTATACGGTAACATGCAGAAGCTCTGATTGCCTGGCAGTCAGGCTATGCTTAAGAGGCACGCCAGAGCCCAGAATTAGCAATGAACCATTCTGCAGGATAAATGTATTTTCCAGCTGTCTAAGTTTAGTTAACCAGCACTTTAAAGGGTTCAGAATCAGCTACACACAAGAATAAAATGAACTTTACTTATGTCTCTCATGTACTGGCCAATTTAGTTTTTAGATTAATGCAAAAGCAAGAAGGGCATTGCTTCAAGTGAAATATAACTGCAAGCCACTATTGGGTAAAAACAACTAAATTGCTATGAGAATTAAATATAGATCAACAAAATCAATACTTAATTGTATAACTCAAGGTCTTTCATTTCAGATCTAATCTCTAATAGGAGATACAAAGCATGTTCACTTTTTATTTTTTTAGTTATTATTTAGAACTTTATTGTGAAGGAAAACAATTCTCTAGGGTTTTACCTTTTAAAAAATTGTTACTTACTTTGTCTGCATATGTTCAAGGCAAACTTGATCTCCCCATGCCACTGTTTCTTATTTTAAATTCAGAGTTTTACCAATTTAGATATCTTCCAGTCCTATAATTGCTTTATATTTATGACACAATGGGTCTAAGTGAGCTATGCAGTTGCAGCATTACATAGGTTGCTTGTCTGTAACCTGTTCAGCAGGACATTTTTAGTACGTTCACAGCTTCTTCTAAAATAGGTGTATTGAGATATAGAGCAGAATACTGATTAGAGATACGCTGGTGTCATCAGAAGTATCTTCCCGTTGAATTCAGTGGTGTTAACCAGTTTGTAGTGGAAAGGTGTAACATGAAAAGGGCTGGTTTAGAGCTACCAGGTCGCAGCTTTCTATCAGCTAGCCAGGACAGAATGCAATGGTTGACTCTCTCTAGAAGTGAATAGTCTCCAGATCTCATTTAGCATCAGCTGGACAGTAACCCTCTGGAGTGAAAACAGTTGCACAGTCACATCCAGGAAACTACAAAGGCGAAAGCTGTAACTGCATGACCTCTGCTGTGTTACAGCTGAGCTAAAAATGTGATGTTTGAACTTCTTTCTTTTTAAAGCATAACCTTAAATAATAAGTTAAGCCTTGCTCTCCCTTGTATCTTGTCAGAAGCCTTCATCTATTTCCTGGTCTGACAGTAAAATAATTTCTGAAATAATGATTCTCACTTTTCTTTTTCCTACTTGAGCAGAAATCCCACGATTATTTTGCTGTAGCAGACAATGGCATTCTCAAAGGCACACTTGTCAGATTTTCAAGATAAACAGTAAGTCCCAGTTTCTTTTCTTGGGCAAAAGTGCATTAATATGAATCATTTTTAAGTTCATTAGTCTGTTCAGCAGTTTATAGGAAAGCCATACATACATAGGTACATATCATCCACTTACGGCATTACGGATAACATAACAATGACCACAGAACCCAGGCTTGCCTACTGCAGTTAGGAGTATAACAATCTACAAATATATTTAAGTTTTCATATCACAAGGACAGCATTTCTGACGATCCTGAATTGTAAGTAAATTACCTCAGAGGAAATAAAACTTATGAGCATGAACTGTGTATGATTTGTACCTGCAGATCTGGACAAAGCAGCTATCACTTAATGAATAGGTGACTGAAGAGCTGAGACAATGTGGATAGCTGGAATTCTTGCATGGTTTAGGAGATAAACAATAGTTAACAAATTCAGCTTTATGCTTTCGAAAGCATAATTTTCATAAAATGATGAGATGACTAGGTAGATGTAGCATTCTAAGGCCAAGAATATCATCCTCATAATTTACAAACCATATGATTATTTTGTTGATATGATATGACTGTTTGACCTGATTAGGTGTACACTAACCCTCCTTGAACTTTTGCAGAATTTAATAAACCAGGATTCTCAAGTCCCAGGTTCCAGGTCAGGCAAATCTAACTTTTTACCTTCTACACAATTATGAACTGAATGCCACAAATACAGCTGTTTTCTTGTAATGCCTCAGAATGGCCATCAACTGTGTGCAGACAAATATTTAAAACAGAACACAGAACTGTAATTCTAAATGGCAATAACTTGGAAAATGGTCACAATGCGGGTGCTCAGCCAATATGTTGAGGGAAGTTATTAAAAAGAAAAGCAATGAAACACTGGTACTTTCTCCAGAAGGTAAAGAGGTCCTCACTCAGTTTGCACTGGCAGAATCACCAATTTTATTTCTCACAGAGAAACTCTACACACTGAGAGTGACACTTAATACAATCAGAGGCTCATCACAAGGCATTAAAGAAGAAATATCCATGGTGAGAAAGAAAGCTGATACTCAGTTTTTAGCACTTGAAAGACTGAAAATGAACAAGACATGCATAGGATACACTTTATGTTTCAAAGACAATTTTAGCTTTTCTTCTAGAGGGAGTTAAAGAACAAAATTGTTCTGATTTTCTAGTAATGGGAACACTAAATCACAGTAAAAAAATACTGAAAGATAAGATTGCTGACAAAGTTATTGAACTCGATACAACCATATGAAGTTCAATACTGTTCCTTGGCGGAATTAGTTGAGGGTTATCATAGAATCATTAAAGTTGGAAAAGACCTCTAAGACCATCAAGTCCAATCACCAGACCAACACCACCGTGCCTTCTAAATCACATCCTGAAGTGCCACGTCTACATGGTTTTTTACCACCTCCAGGGATGGGGACTTCCCCAGTTCCCTGGGCAGCCGGTTCCAACACTGCCAATGATAATAATAAGTTGCCAATGATAACCTACAGAATGGCAGTGGAACTATGCAGTTCCAAGCAACCTCCCCATTTCAGTCTTCATCATACTGCACTTCACCACACTGCATTTAAGTATAGAGGCTTGTCCTGCTGAATGGAACTAGTGGCCCTTACCTTGATGAAAGTATGGTTGATTATTTCAATAAAGAAGGGGCTTTATAAAAAAGGGGATACAGTTTTATCCTAGATTAGAAGTTTTGGAGGATATTTTATTTTTTAAATTGGGATACTTACTCAGAACTAAATCAAGAAGGAGAAAAAAGTATAGTTTACAAAAAGATTTTTCTAAATCTAATACAAAATGCAGTTCGTAGAGATAGATCCTATCCCACGTTAGACTGTAGCAAAAAATTCTTCTCAAACTTAGTAAATGTAGGATCATACTCATATAATCTTGCTGGCATTTTCAGTAATCAGGGTCATTTTTCTGTATGGCTGAACTACTCTCAGACTAGTGCTCCCAAGTATTACCTGTGTTCTTACCTGTCTTCATCTTCCACCGTCAGCTTCTTTGAAGAAGACTATTTATTTTGGTAATTGCACAGACACTTATCCTCTCACTCTCTAGTGATGCCTGAGTTCCTAGCCTGTAATGTCCATATGTCAGTCACCCAGAATACTGATGGAAAATGGAATTGCACTTCAAGACTGGACTACAAATGGTAACTGATAGTGGGTAATGATTTCCCACACTAGTGTTCCTCTCTTTTGAGTACCCGACTAGACCCACCTCAGGTTAGCCTGTGACTATCAAGGCACCAGCTGACCTAAGGGCAAAAGGCAGACGCTGCAGGTAGAGAAGGGGCAATGTTATATGGCAGCATCAGGAGTATGAAGAAACCATGCAGAAATAATTCTCCCAGCTATAGAAACTGGCTCGTTGTGTGCAGTGAGAGGGCTGTGCTGATTGCAGGGGAGTTAAGAGTATCAATCTCTGCTGGAAGACCTGCAGAGGAAAGAAAGGGAATGTCCCTTCTTAGGAGTTTTAAAGATGATTCATACAGGCCATTTTAAAAAAGGAGCGAGCTCCACAGCAAACAGTTTTCTCATTTTTGGCCTTTGAGAAGGACAGTTGGAAAAAGGCAAAAAAATCTTTCCAGACCCCTCAGTCCACCTCTGTGTGACTGCCCATTTAGGCACTGTGGAGGGAGCCTCCATGCTCTCATATGTGGGGCACGCACATCAGAATGATCCTTGTTCCAAGCTCTCACCAAGCAGAAATACAGAGATGGTAATTTTTACATTTGGAAGCAGCAATTTTTTTATTCTTAAAAAAATCTGAATTAGCACGTTTAAGCCCTACTCCAACAAAATATTTTATTTTAGGAGCCTGAAGTTGGCATTTTCCTTTCCACTCCGAATTTTCATCAACTCTCTGCACATCAGACTTTTTTTTACCTCTAATGGCTCTAACCAAACCCTACTGTCCCTTCTTTCCCCCTCTGTGACAGCTGGCCTTGGGCAAGCACTAATGAAACCCACCAGGTGTGCCCTACTCTATCAGGATGAGGATAGCACTTGCCTTAAGTGAGGGTTAGGGGATGCAGCTGGGCAATCACACCACATGTTGCACTGGTAAGTGCTCCTGGAGGTGGCAGAGGAAGAGGCTGGAGCCCAGGCTGCTTTCCGAGTAAACCTGTTGCAGCCTGAGCTACATATGTACTGTTTGCTGACCCTGTGCAATGAGACTACAAAAATTCCTTTGCAATCAGAGAAAACTGGGACAGAATAGATGCAAATAATGACGCTGGTTCCATGACTGCACTTGTCACCTCTTCGACTGACATTATGATCTGCACAATTTTCAGTACTGACTCAGGCAAAGCACGAATTGCAGAATGGAACCCTGTATTTAAGTTCATCTGCCATGAAATCCTACATAACAGTACAGTTATTTACATGTACTTTCTGAATTTATGCAAACAATTTATCTTTGCTGCAGGGCAGAATATTTTGAGGGACAGAGGCACAACATACACAAACATCTGAGCAAGAGTTTCAGGCACAGACTGCAGAACCAAATTAAAGTAGAAGGATAAATCCTCTCTTGCAATTTTCAGTTCATTCCAGTACACCAAGTTCATATCAATAAAGAGCCCGTAGTATAAGTCAGCTAGAAAATAAATGCTATGAAGGATGTTCCATTTTATGTCGTTTGAATTTGATTAGTGATTAGTCTTGGCGGTTAAACCACATGGGAACAGTAATCAAGGTTTCTCTACTGCAGTTCTGTAACAACTGGAAAACACTGTTGGCTCATGTCCTATACCATGATAGGATATTAACCTAAAATCTAATTAATCTATGAATGAATTACAGTTCTAGAAACATACTATACTATAATCAATTTTAAGTGAGTTCCTAACCGAAGATAAGATGAAGAAAAAGCTGTAAAATTACCAGAGGTTGATAAATTCTGTTTACTATGACTGATGATTTTTATGGAGGATAATTTTACAATCCATCAAACTTTTGTCAGTTCAAGAATCATGCTGCCAAACGTATGCAGTAAATTAATTTTTAAATTTACATATTTATTAAAAATCTTATTGAAAACAGCAGGAAGTAAGCCTTGTTTGAATAATAAAATAACTTGTTATTCTACTGGAAAGAAAACAAAAAAAACCCAACCAACCTTCTATTAAGATGATTTTATAGTAAGGCAATAATTATAAACAGCTACATGAATTAGTTAACCACACAATGTATTAAATAGCCAACCCAAAACTAATCAAGAATTAAAAAAAAAAACCTGTTGGAAGATAATCAAGTAAAAAATGTAATTTAAAAGCTGAGAGATGCATGGCTGAGTTTCATATGTGCTTGAGGATGTGTTTGTTAACTCAGGCCTGTTGGCAGGAGCTCCCGGATTCCTTGTGGAAGCATGGGGAGCTGCAGGTGTCTGCCTGCGTGGCTTCCCCACTCAGGGTGCTGAAGGGGAAAGGAGTGTGAGCAATCTTCTCGTGCACGTGGCCCCAGGAATGTGCCCAGAGTGATGATGTGCTGCTGGCTGAGGGCAGCATTCTGTGACCCAAGCCTATCTTTATTGCCGCGCAAGTCCATCGTGAGAGGGTATTTTAGCTGCACTCTGTGTGCCTCCTGCTAAAAGCTGAACAAGAACCACAGAACCATCTGCTGAACTAGGGAATAACCAGAGGCAACAAAGGAGCAAAGAACACAGCACATGGTAGGATGTGGCATAGCCCATGAGAGCAAGAACAACCTCCCCATCATTTATGCACAGACAGATGAAGAAGTGTGCCAAAATGGTGGAACTGGGAAGCACGGTGAGGCAAGTGAGGCACCTCAGAGATCAGCTGAGTGGAGTTCATCTCTGTGACTACTTACAAGGCCTCATTTCAGTGTTACCCACCAGTTATGTTTGTTACAAAGATTTTCTGCTTCGCTTCTGATGTGTTACTTTTACTGCAGAGCTTCCTGTGCCATCCATATCTCACAGACGTGCTCCTGGTATCAAAACAGCACTGGTCTCATGTCCTCTTTGTGTCTTTTTCTGGTCTCACCTCCACCATTGCTGCAGTTTTCTTTGACTGTGGCCGTCACTGGGGCCAGCAATTCACACTCTCGGAATGCCTACTTTGCGTATACAAAAGCCACCCTGCCCACATCCACCCAAAACAATAACCTGCACAAACTGTAACAACTGTGCAGCCCTCTTTTGAGTCATGAAAGACTGGAGTCAAGGAACAGCCCTTCTCATTTGATTTATGGATTATGGAATACCTGCTGTACGTTCAAATACTGCAGTATCCTAGGTACCTGAGAGAACCCATGTCACTTGGGGTGTCTGCCACAGCTACCAGGAGAAAGTTCTGTGCCTGTGCTCATGGTGACAACACTGAGAATGGAAACAAGCTTTAATAATTTAGCCAGTGGACTAATATATATCTTGATGGAAAAAATATGGATTGTAACTAATCTCATGTTTACTAGACAATTCAAGGATACAATCCTGGTCTGTGACTCGGTGTCTGCGTGGATTAATCCAAAAGGAAATGAGGGAGACAGGGTTACATGCAGAGGATAGGCAATTCATGTCATAAATGTAGATTGTAGATGATATTCCTTTGCCCAGCTCTAAAGGATGATCAAAAAGAAACATTGTGAATTCAGCAGAGTAACGCTGGGCACCAAGATGACCACTGCTGGAGATGCAGATGGAAGTTCCTACAGCCAGGAGATTTATGCAGTGTTCAACCTGCTTCCTCACAAAACTAAAGCAGTGCCATGCATTTTGATTAATACACATATCATTTGGCTGTGATCCAAAGGTAATTTTAGTTAATTTATGGGTTTAGATTTGTTTGCTTCATCTTTTAGATACATCTGTTTCTGGTCATGAGAACCTCCATCCTACTTTGTGGTTCATCCAGGCATACAAAATGTATCTCAGTTGGATCTGGTGGGAGGCATTAGAGGTTGCAAGCTCTCTGTGAGGGGCACAGCCTCGAAACAGAAAGGAGTCAAGGACAAGCGTGCTGGGAAAGCCTTTGTCTTTCCCCCTTTGCCTTTCTTGGATACCAGCGAGCTTCAGGTTAAGCAGCTAACAGGATCTAAAAACATTTATGCTGAGTCCACATGGGTTACAAAAGTCCTCTCTAGTACTGAGGTGTTACTCTGACCGGGTTTTGGAAGCTTTTTCAGAGATAGGAAACACAGTGAAAATATCTATTGGGAACTCCAATTCTGTGGGGTCTGACCTCCCTACTTGGCTGTGAGAAAGCCTTTGTTGAGAATGATCGAAGAAGGAATCTGGTGTGAGGAAGCAGGCCTGTTCCCACAGCAGCCTTCCTGCAGGGACAGAACAATGTCGTATTTTTGTATTGATTTTACTACAATTTGTGTATAAAGAAAGAAATGTTTATGTGAAATGATAGCCAGCCACGTGTATGGATCTGTTGGGCAAATACTTTGGAAGATTTATTGACCTCAGCAATACAAAAGTGTTGCTGCAGTACAAATGCTGCAAACTGTTGTGAGATACTGGTAATGCAGAACATATTCCTATGCCTAAAATACAGATTATAATATTGTTAATATAATAGGCCACTAGGAGGACTAAAATACAACTGGAATTCATGCAGACACATTGTAGAACTAATGTGCACTCATTTTTTGAATGGTCAAAGATGATACAAACAGGAAATACAGAATAAAGCAGTTCCCAGGCCCTATCAGTGAATGAATAATTTGAAAAGTGTTACTGAAAATGAACAGGCATTTGATACTTATTGAAATCAAAAAACCAAAATCTTTGAAGTGTGCATTTCTTTGATATTTTAGATTATTTGGGATTCAAATACTTGTAAGAATGGAATAAAAATTTCCTCCATGTGCAGATGTTGTTAGGAGCCTTATATGGACAGCAGGACAGCTGAAGGCAAAACTCTTTGCAGGATCAGGGTGTGAACTTCCTTCTGACATTCTGAAAATTCCTCAGCAGAGGGGTGATGTGTTTGTGGTTTTTCCTTGTAGTGCAAGATCTCATCTTGAGTAAGAATGCTTGATGAGAATATTAAGTGATAATGATTATTTGCTTAGCACAGCTGTAGGGCCTTCAAAGCCCTCAAAGCAGGCTGCTAACAGTACTGGATTAATTTCTAAATGCAGCTGGAAGGTATTATTTATATTCTTTATTTAAAAATGGGGAATTTAATAGCAAAAGAAGTTTAGAAATTTAAACAGTCAGTCAGAACATCACCCTGATCTCCACAGCCTTGCACTCTTAACTGCTAAGCTTTTTGTTACTATTTGAATATTTATTTTTTCCTTTGCAGGCATAAAACTCTCTGTGGAAAGACAAGAGGCCTGTATCATTCTCCTCACTAGACAGCATCTGAAATGCTCTTCAACACACAGGACCTGGCATTTTATCCGGTGTGTGTAGTAGTTAATCAAATGTTTTGCACTGACTTCAGTAGACTTTGGATCAGACTCTTGATGCATTGAGAGATAAATTATTTAACTTACTGAGTTCCCCTAGAAACAAAATATTGAGCTGCAAACAAAGCTAACAAACACCAAATGGGATACCATCTGCTGCAATGAACAGAACATGACCAGTTTCCCCCATGCTTGAGATTCTTCCAAAATACAATCTGAAATAGGTTTGTCGAATTCCCAAATGCCTCACAAAACTGGCTTAACACAGGTTAGCAAATGTTAATGCCACCAGCAACAGCAAGCTGGCCTCTGATGTATACTGGAGCCGTCTGTGATTTTATTTCTATTGGACTGCCCTGCACAAAAGCTCAGGGGTTTTCTGCTGCCCAGAGCCTGCAGAGCCTATGGAGATGTTTCTGTTTGTGCCCTGTGTCCACAGCCCTATAGACACTGGGTAGTTTCTGTCCCAGAGTAAATATGAATGGTAACTATTTATACAATGATGCACTCATAAATATGGACCTTTCTACCCTTGGACATTCATGCTCCACACCTTGCCTTACAGCCTTCTGGAGGAACAGGATATGGAGGCGAAAGAAGCTCTATCTCCCACAGGAATGCCAGGAGATAACCAAAATCCCAAGTCCAAAGCATTCTCTACTTGATATATAAGTTTTTGGCTGTGATGGAAAATGTGTGGGTTCCCAGACACTTTCTCAGGGACAGAAGGACACTGCTGAGCTAAATGCAGTGCGTATGACGCTAGTGGGTACCATCAACATTAGCTCCCTTTCCAATTGGAAAATGTACTCATTATGTAATGTAAGGAAAAAACCCAAGAGTATTTGCCGTGTAGAACAAGACAAGAAGATATTTGTCTTCGTACCTAAATTTCCTACACAGCCTGAGGCTTCATCTTCTAGTATCACCACTACAAGTGATGAAACTACCATGAGCAAACAGAACCTCCAAAGACTATTCAGTCTTCAGCAGTTACCCAGAAAGGCTACAGCTCCCCACATTATGCAGCTCTTTCACATTGTGATTGCTGTTCTTTGGCTTGCTCTGCTGCCTCTGCTTTCATCACTGTGCTACTAATTGATGTCCATAACACAGATTCCATATTTTTACAATGGATTTTAATTATAGAAATGCTGTGTTATAAATGTTGAACTTTCTGGTACCCTGGCTTGTTACAGCGGTTCTCAGAAACATGAAAAGAAAAGATGATGTTCCAATAATAGTAATAGCAAAAATACTTCGTAAAACTATATATATGATAGTTCTAGCACTTTCCAGTTGCTCATACTCCAATAGTATAGAAAATGCAATAAAGAAATGGGTTTAGAAGTACAAAGAGTTTCATTTTGATATGTTCCTAACTGTAACAGGACCAGATAAAAAAATTCACAGCATTTGGCCTTCTTTTAACTCAGGGGAAAACGCCTGCTGAAGTTCCATGGCATTGCTTATGGAGCCAATGCACAGAAGTAAGATGCTACAGACCAAAATTCTGCCAGAGAAGGAGGATATCTAAACCAACTTTCAAGCACCTATATGAACACTGTAATTTTCACAGGATCCAAGTAAGAGAACGTCAGAGACATCAGCAATTGCTGCCAATTTCTAGCACCTTTGAAAACTCGGCAATTGAAATTTCTAAATATGAATTTAGGCACAACCATTAGGAAATGAAGCTTGAAAAAAATGGTCCATATTTTCACTGAGTAGGGGTCACAAGCAAGACTCTGCAGTTCTTTCACAGAGATCAGGAAGTGCGTTTGTTTCCTTGGTTTCAGGCATTGTCTGAAAAGCTCTTACATTCCAAATCTTTCTTGCATCTCAGAACATGCATTACCAACAAGTTTCCCAATATGGTAACTTTTCTGTGGATACAGTATCTTGGTGAAGTTTAGACACTCCTGTTGTAAGAAATATCATAAGACTATTACTGCATGATTAAGATTTTAATTTCATAATGTTCAGCAATATAATATATTCATATTCAATTTCTTCATTCCCACCCACTGCTGCTTGGCTGTTCATCCACCCAAATCCATCCAGTAATGAAATCATCAGGCACAGCCAACATGCGTTCACAAAGGGAAAGTGCTGTTTAACCCATTTGATAGCCTTCTGTAATAAGGTCACCCAGATAGTGGATGAAGGAAAGGCAGTGGATGTAGTTTTTCTGGATTTCAGTAAGGTTTTTGATACTGTCCCTCACAGCATCCTTCTGGACAAGTTGTCCAACTGTGGGATGAGCGGGTTCATGGTGCACTGAATGAAGAACTGGCTTAAGGGCAAAGCTCGAAGGGTTGCACTGAATGGGGCTACATCTGTCTGGCAATTGTTCACACTAGTGGTGTTCCTCATAGCTCAATTCTAGGGCCAGTCCTGTTCCATGGATTTATCAACAATCTAGATGCAGGAGTTGAGTGCACCATTAGCAAGTTTGCTGATGCTACCAGACTGCCGCTGGCTTTTGAGGGACAAGATGCCTTGCAGAAGGATCCAGATAAGTTGGAGCATTGGGCTCTGCTTGATGGGATGAAATTTAACAAGACAAAAAGCCAGACTCTGTACCTAGGACAGAGTAATGCCAAGCACAAGTATAAACCTGGAGAGGAGTGGCTGGAGAGGAGCCATGCAGAAAGGGATCTGGGGGTGCTGGCTGACATAGGCTCTGTAGGAGTCAGCAGTGCCCTGGCAGCCAAGAGACCAAACGGCATCCTGGGGTGCATCAAACACAGCATAACCAGCTGGCCAAAAGAGGTGAGTGATTACCCCACTGTATCCAGTGCTGGTGCGGCCTCACCTTGAGTCCTGTGTGCAGTTCTGGGCCTCACAATTTAAGAATGATATGAAGGCCCTTGAACGCATCTGGAGGAGGGAAAGAAAGCTGGCAAAAGGGCTGGAAGGAATAGCCTGTAAGGAGTAGCTAAGGACTTTGGGCTTGTCTAGTTTGGAGAAAAGGAGGCTGAGGGGTGACCTCTCTGCTCTTTACAGCTTCCTGAGGAGGTGAGAAGGAGAGGGATGCATTGACCTCTTCTATGATCTCTTCTCCCTGGTATCCAGCTACAAGAGTCTGCCATAATGGTTTGAACCTGCACCAGGGGAGCTTTAGATTGGACATCAGAAAGCATTTCTCTACTGAGAGGGTGGTCACACACTGAAACAGGCTTCCTAGAGAGGTGCTCAATGCCCCAAGCCTGTCAGTGTTGAAGAAGAATTTAGACAATGCACTTAACATTCCTCACTTTGTTTAGCCCTGAACTGGTCAGACAGTTGGACTAGATGATCAATGTAGGTCCCTTCCAACTGAAAGATTCTCCCCTCCTCTTCTTAGTTGTATCATAAAAACTTCTCAAACATCCCTGTGTCACTTTACTGCCAGTAAGTAAGTCTGCTAAATCCCATGTTTGTTTCTCCTACTCAATGCAAATATTACTTTTGATTAAAATTAGATGGACGCTGCATAAAGCCTGGAATTCATGTACCAAGGCCTAAAGATACAGTAAGAGATAAAACATTTCACTTGGGGACTTGCTATAAATGAGAGTGTTTGAGTTCACAAAAAACATATGACCAATATTTTTCTTAAGGATTTAGACAATTTGTGTGTCATATTGCACAAAATCCAGTGTAACTTCTCATTTAAATAAAAGGTGAATCACATTTGGGAGATGAAAACAGCTTGTGGAACAAACTATAAAACCCTGCAAATTATTTGAATATGACTTTTGCAGATATTTGACTTAAAATTTGCCTTCTTTTCAGAGAGTGTGTTGACTGGGATATTATTGTCTGTTTATGTACGGAAAGAAAAAGCATCCTCTCAAAAAATGAAATAGTTTATAATGTCTTTTCAGCATACTGCCACAGCTCCTGCTACCACCAGCTGTGTGACTTGCTCCTCATGTATTCTGCTCAGAACAGAACTCTCACACAGAAGATCAGCTATTTCCTACCCTTCTCTGCATGATGTTTGAGTGTTTTATGCAAAACGTATCACTGTTATACATGGGGAAGGCAAGTTTCAGCTGGAGAAACAATTCACAAAAATATCAGAGCATTATTCATCTCATTTAACTTTGCTAATCAGATGCTCCTCTTGGTGTCAAAATATTTTCCAGCTTCAGAAAACACACAGCTCACTGAATGCCTCTCTGCCCTACTGCTCTTATCTTGATTGAGTCAATCCAATGTTTATTGCATCCAATTTATTTTTTAGCGTTTTCTTTTATTACTAGTATCATTTCTACCATTATAACAATTACACTATCTCACAAGCTTACTAATATTTATCATTTGTTGCTGTTAATGTGCCCCGAATTCTATTTTGGCCTATGGTATTATAATATTCTGATTCAACAGAGAGAAATGAAACCTAAAGCTTTATTGCCAAAGATGGAGGAATGGAGAGTGCCTGGTTATAAATGGCAGAAACATGAGTGCACTTTGGGCCATGAAGCAAATCACAGCAGCTCCATCTGTCAAACCTTTGAAAAACAGCTCAGAACATTCTCCACTCAGGGAAATCAGTAGCAAATGATACTTTTATTCAGTATGTCTTTTGGTTCTGCTTAGACTAAAGGATCTATCTACTTACACCTAAGAGCCACAGTGCCTGTTAAATCCTTATGTAATCTTCAGTTATATAGGGAAACAGGTGCTGGAGTGCTCAGGGTGCATCTGCAGGGCACGGTGCAGTGTGACACAAAGATATCGGTGAGCTGGGTGGGCTGAGACCAAACGCAGTGGGGTCTTTTCAACACGCCACTTAGTTCAGCTACCCAGCCCTGCTGAGAAATAGCCTGGAGTAACCCAGCCATAAGGAGCTGTGCTAACACCGTGCCCAAGCAGGCTCACTGTAAATCAGCTCTGTGGCTAATTTAGCTCCGCGTGGCTCTGGGCATTTGTACACGAATGGCTTTGGTCTGTTTCTTGGGGGACTCTGGCAAATGAGCTGCAGGACTTTTTGTGACATCTAGGCCACTGTGTAATGTGGTTATGCAGCTCCTACATGCTGAAAAGACAGGGCTCTCTCTCTAGTCTGAAATTACTTGAGGAGATGGTGGAATATGGAGTTTCTGCTCCAGTGATCTAGTTTTTCCACTCAAAAAAGGGCAAAGTTTGTCCCTCCTTACAGTGCCAAAGGGGTCACGTTCAGCGAGCACAGCACTCCAGCTGTGGCACAGGACAGCTCACTGTGTTGCCTTAAATCAGAGCTGCCCACACTGCAGTCTGCATCTGGCACTCGACAAACCACACGGGCACATTTCACTCGGTGCTGTGACTTACGTGGGGATTCAGCACTACGTGACACTGCCACAGGCACCAGAACCGCATCTACCTGCCAGTGATGCTTCAAGTCCTTAACTTTCCTCCCGTTGCTACAGCTTTTCACTTCCTCCGCGTCTTCCCTCAGACTCACATCCAAACTATTCTCCTGCTACCCTTGCACACCATGTGTTTTAAATGCCACGCAGCCTGCTGTACTATGCCAAAGACTTTCTGTCCCTCACCAAAATCCAAATACTCTTTTAAAGCGCTGTGCTAAAAGATATCTGAGTTAAAATGTCGCCACCTACCCATCCCCAGAAATACTCTAACCAAACATAAAATAGAGGGAACCTTTACGCCAGCTGGAGGGCTACTCAGAACGGGATTTGGTGGCACAGTACTAAAACTACTGAGTCCATTAGTGCTAGAAGCAGAACTGTATCAGCAGATAACAGCTTCCATTTTTTTTTAGGGTATGTTTTTCCTAAAAATATCCCTTGCATACCATTAAAAAAGCTATTTTCTCTGGCGGACTCTGCTTTCCAAATGTCGTTTTGCCTTGCCAAAGCCTTTAAAAACTTTAAAAAGTTATGGAGAACGTTATCATCCTCCTTGCTGAGCCACTCTCCATTGCATGATTTTTTACTAACACTCTCAGCAGTGCAAGAAGCCTTAGTTGTTTCACCTAGAAGGCACAGGGAGAGAAATGAGTCTCTGTGTAACTGCAGCTTTTTATTGTTGCCAAGCTAGTTCCTCGGGCTAACTGTAAGAATGTTCTTCCACACTACATAACATTTCTTTTAAGTGATACATGTCAAGTGAGACTTTGTCCCAGGAGACTGCCTAGCAGTCTTCAAATTGCTTGTTTTGCCGTCTCTCACTTTACTTTTCCGAGGCAACTTTGATGGCAAGATACTAGAAACAATAAGACCTGATTAGCAATGTAAGGCTTGGAAGCAGATCTCAGAATGTGAACTTGCCCTATGGAGGGAAAAAAACAACATGTGGAGACGTGGGATTTTTTGATGTAAGAAGACATCCTGGCCTATTTCTAACTTCACATTTCCCAACATGAGTTGAATCAGACTTGAGGCTACAAAAAAAATATTCTTAATTCTGCATTACTCCCATGGGTGCCATGGTAAAATCTGTTTTCTTATCAGATCATGCTTCTGTGGTTTTTGTCACTTACATTGTCAAATACACCTATAAAATTCCCCTGATGACAGATCTTACATCAACTTGGGTAATAATTCAGGCAGTCTTTGCTTTTATGGAACAAGTACTGCATCATTCATCTGAGGATCAAAACCCTTTGATTAAATAGAAAGGAAGTCTCGCAGCCCTGAGCCTATCAGTGGGTTGATTCTATTGAGACAATTTTGGCAAATGGGAACACACAGTTTAAAGACCTCCATCCACACCACATCTAAGGAGTGTGGGGGTGCTGTGGCACAGAGTGGCCACTTCAGTAGTGCAGTCCATGCCCAGCATCGCCTCGTGTGAGTGTTCTCAGTGCCCTTCCTGCAGTGGCAGCCAATTCCAGCACCTGCTCCTTTCCTGTGGGTGAGGGAGTTCGCCCTGCTTTCAACTCAGAGGTGCCGAGTCCTAGGTAGGCATAGAAGTCTCCTGTATAATTTACTTCCCTTTTGTAACACTGCCCTTTTAGAAACTGCAGCTGGAGCTTCTATTATATACACACCCTGCGCTAACATGAGCTGAGTTTTTACAAAAGCATAAATGCAGTAAACATTATTTTCAGTTTCTGTGGCAGCGAGGATGAAAGCATAGCTGATCCTGACTGAATCAGAATGTCTGGTTCTAGGCTGGCATCACCTGATGTTTACATTAATAAACCATCTCCCTAAACATATACAATGATTTCAAATACTAATTCCTTACATGAAAGAAATGTATTGATCTTAAAAAACAAAAGCCAGGTGAATGAGTCTGCAGATATATTCCCTATCTACAAATTGTACAAAGGTAGTATCTTTCTTGAAAACATCTTAGTTTCATTCGGGCTAGGAAAGCAAATATAACTGATTCCTTCCTCATCTTCCTCTGTCTTAAGCCTGACAAGGAAAATAGCAAAGAAGATGCAACTTTGTCAACAAGTTTCTGTACTTGATACACAATGACTGAATTATACAATCAGTACACAGAAATCCAGACTCAACTAATTCCTGGATTTGATCCAGCCCACCTCAGTACTTTCTCTTATTGACAAGGGACTCCCCTCCAACTGTAAGAGGTGCTTCAAGTTCTATATTTGCAGTAACATATATATTGCTAATAGGACAAGACCTAGAAGATCTGGAGCACATCCTGTCTTGTTTCTGGTTGTAACATGAGATAAGAATTGCTGTCCCCAGTTTGCGGGCAGTGAAACTGAGATCCTGAAACCAAGCACCCAGCCAAGTATCACCCAGCACTGCCCCAGCTGCAGGAACTCTTGTTATTATGAAAGTATAAGCAGGGTAATTATTTAGTGCTCACCTGAGGGTGCAATGAGATGCAGTTTCACTCCCTAAAATACAAATGGTATTTTAAAGTAGCTAGAATATTTAGAATAGCTAGAATAGCTGCTCTTTACTAGTTCCCTACAGAGGAAAGTCTGGGGCAATATTCATCTCACTAACTTTGGGCTGAAAGTTTGGGACTCAGTACAAGCTTCCTTTCTTGGGTCAAGACCTGTTCCACAGGTCAATACCTCCTTCCCACTCTAAACTCTTAGGATGCAGCTCTCCCCAACTGCTAATTGGGCCTGAATCATTATCTTAGGCTTTTTTTCCACATATGATAAGCAGAATCCCTCCCTCAGCATATCTAATAACAGGAAAAAAATCAGTCTCTGTGAAAGCAGAGAGCACAAAGTCTCTCTGGAACTACCTCAGACATTTAAATACAGAGAGTCTCTTTTAAGAGGGACTACATTTAAGGGGGGTTCTATTTAAGAGCCTAAGAGCTTTTCTCTTTCACAGAGAATAAGGCACCTTCAGAAAGTTGACTCAGAGAACCCAAATCAGGCACATAAACTTTGCTGGCACGTTCTCCAAGAGCTGCACAAATAGGTGAACAGTGCAAAGCGTCCAGTGTGCTGCCAATTCATACCCCAGCTCAAGACTTATTGATCTCTGCAGGAGACAAGATGCAAGCAGAAGCAGCTCATGGCTCTCTTTGTTTATCCCCTCCTCGTGTTTAGTGTAGCCTGCAGAGGTGTCTAGGCTGCTTTAACTATCGCTGTAATTCAGAAACATCTTCCACAGCATCAGCTTAATGCTCTGGCATCTTCGAGGATGGCAAGCGTTCTGCAATTACCAAACTCCTTTGTTCTTGTTTCTAGTGCTTTTGTGCATATCATCTCCTCTGTTAATACAACGCCTTAGAAGGCTTGTGAGCACGATGAGTCAATCATATAGCATTAACTCCCAATCAGCTTACTCTGCTGTAAAAACCCTTGAGTTTATTTGGGAATGCTGCCACGTCAGTCCCTTTTGTAAGTGCAGCCAAAACAGCAGTGACTTCTCTAATCTTTCCTTTTCCGGTATTTGCCAGCAAGCACTAACATCTACTTGAATTGCAAGACACGGTGATTTAAGCTTTCGATCTCCTTCACATAAAAACACATGACAACTCTGCTGTTTTGAATAAGACCATAACTTCACCTTGCACATACAAGCCTTTTTCGTTAAATGAGCCCCCTAGCTGAATTGTTGATGTAGCTGACATTGTAGTTGTGACAGAAATGTCAGGTTTCTCATCAGAGCTAAGCAAAACCAAGAGGATTTAGAAACTTGTGATGGGTAACGACCCCTTTCATTAAGGATCTTTTCTTTAAAGTGCTCATCAAGTCATGCCTTGAAATACCAGGACACCTTGACGGTGACTCCAATTGAGTAATACAGAAGAACAAGAGAGAACAAAAAGGGCTGGATTACAGAAAAAAAAGTATGTGATGGTTGACTAAGAACAGAGAAGAAAACGCATTTTTCATAATACTTTGGGATCGTAAGGATGATTAAATCATAAAATCTTCGACCAACTCAGTTACTTCTCCAAGAGACCAAAGACAATAAAAAGTCTTGTGTCTTGTTTGATCATAAGCTAATCAACAATGGGCCTTAGTGAGGGAAATATATCATGTTTGGTGAATTCTTGCAACAAAAAACAAGCCACTGAGCTTTAAAAGTCTAAGCAGTAAATTAACTGAAATGTGAAGTAATTTTTCACTGCAAAATTATGGTAGCACCCATGACCTCAGTGAACTGCTCAAGGCACTACCAGTTACTGCCGCAAGGAAGAAGAACAGCTGCTTAATGCAGGCCTCACTGAAGCTTCACTGGATTGTTGTCTCCCATGGGCTGACTGCAGTGGACTTTGGATCAGGTGCTGCATATGTTTTGTTACATCAGAGAAGTTACCGTTTAATTAAAATTAATTCCATTGATACATATAAAAAATATTGTTTCTAGTTTTCAAAAACCTATATGAGAAAAAATACATTATGGTTGTTAATATAAGTGAGTTTTATTCAATGCATTTTATCCCTTTCTTTAAAAGTGTCATTCATTTTTCTTGTCCAAAATTCTGCAGCGTACAAAAGGATGACATTATTGCAGACTGTGTTTCCCAGGTCAAAATAAATGTGACATCAAATTGGTCTTAGTGCCAAGAGAATTTAACCAGGATGCTGTTTAAGATTTGGTAGATAAGAAATTGGAACAATAAATATTTCTCCTTTCAATGAGTAAATCCTTTTGTGATTCCTCAAACAGGGCACTCAGTTCCCCTTTATCACAGTGATTGCCCATTGGTTTCCCTTCTGAAACTCCTCCTGTGCAATACGTTTTTGCTGATAAAACTTGTTGTGTAACTTATTTTGGGAGTAAAGCTGGTGAATATGTTCAGTGAGGAGACAATTCAAATGTCTGGGTTAACAGAGCTTCCTGCCAGAATGTCTCATTAGAGCACCCAGTCTGAGGCCACAATTGTAGTGGTGCTGTGCAGCCCAATTTAATTGGGTTGAAGGACTGATACAGCACACTGCTCTTTCGACAAGCAGTGTAAACTCATTCTGTCCATCACAACACTTGACTGGATTTTTTTTTAAAGGCTTCACACATACCATTTGGGAATGAAATTCAAAGCATATAGTATCTCCTTTTTCGAAACACCAGATACTCTGCATGAAAACAACATTTCCCCTCCCTCCCTCAAAATGTGTCTGTTTCTTTTTAGAGTTGTGACCATAAGTGCCTCAGTTTCTGGTGTCCCCCTTCTTTTGTGGGTAATGTTCCAGATGACACAATTCTAATTTAAACAGACTGTAGATCTTCTTGGGTGGGAGAAATTACAGCAGAGAAAAAAACTGCCATGCTAGTTGAAACAAGGAGTTCAGGGCAACCTGCTTTTCATGGTTACTGCTTCTCATTTGTCATTCTAAAAAGTTTAATACTAATAGGCAAATCTCTAGTACTTTGAGGTCTCACTGTTCACCGAGAGGCAATGTTGTTTTGAGAGCTACTTCAGATCCTCAAAAAATAATCTCAAAAGCTCCTCAAAGTAATGCATGAAAAATCCTAGTGCTGAGTTATACTTGATGCCTTCTAGTTTCATAATGGATTTTAACAAGCATCCTAAGGCTTTGTCAATGAGTTTTGTTTGAGTTTTGTTTAAGTTTTGATGCTGATTTGGCACATTGCATAAGTGTCATCTACAAGAAATGCCCAAGAAGAATGAATTAAAAGTAGATGCAACTCTGAGCCATTTTTCTACAGTGGAACCAAATCTAATTGTTCTGTTACTAGCAAAAGACCTTGGCCTCCAGAAGGCAGCACTGATTTTTGTATTTTTTATGTATATATACAGAACTACATACACATATCATTAATCTTGTCTGCATAATTAAGCTATGAATTTCTAGATATTAAAAAATTAAGTGGAGGATCGAATTATTCTCCTTCATCTGTCCTTTTCAATACTCTTCTACTACCATTTCTTTTCCTCTTCTTCTTCCCAACTATGAAGCCAGGTTCTTTAAAATTGTCTGGACAGTAGCGAAATTTGGTTTGTGGGGAAATGGGGGAGATATATTTCAGGATTCTTCTTTTGAAATTTGTGAGTCAATGTAATATTAAATGAAACAGGGCTTTTGTGCCAGCTCAGTTGGAATAAACAGGGGCATTGTCAGTTTGTTCCACGTGTTCCTTCTGCACATTTGGTGCAGATTCCTGAAAGCTGCAAGACTCTAACTTTGGCTAGAGTTAAATCACCTCTGATGTTACAATACACAATCATTTTTCTGAATCTGAAAGCTTGGGTCTGGGAAGAGATAAAAAATATTTTTCTCTTAGGAACTACACCAGAGCACTCCAAACCAGCAAGCTCATTCATTATTTTCTGTATCCACCTTTGTTTATACCGTAACATACCCAAAAAGTGCTGAGTACTACACACAGAAACAAAAGAGCTTCTGTTTAAAACTAAAGAGGAGCTGAAGAAAGAGACTGACCATGGAGGCAAAATGATTACAGTGGACCATGGTGGGTGGCTCTATTTTCAAACAAACAGGCTTGTTAGAGCAAAGGAGAGAAAAAGTCAGAAAGACGCGTGAGGATGAGAAGGCATGAAAAAAGAGGACAAAAAGAGGAAGTTAAGAAGTGGCTTTTCAGGGTTGTTCAGACTGCACGATGTTGGGTCCAACGTTTTTAGAGGCAGAAATAACAAGTGGATTCACATGAAGTAAGTGGAGAAAACAAATCTGTTTCAGTTTAGTGTCAAGATCGAAGTATCACATCATGACTGATCTTCATCAAAATAACATTTAAAACTCTCAAATTAGGAGTTCCAGAGTAAACACCAAGAATTATTTCCAAAGAGACTAGAAGATAGCTCTCTTCCATAGCATCACTTCAATTGAATTTTCTGGAATACCACTTCAGATGTTTCAGTCATTTACTACATGCTGTGCTATACATATCTAATTATACCCAAAGGAGCAGCCTTGAAGAACAAATTCTGTGGTTTCTTGCTAGCCTTAAATTTCAATTCCCCTCTAATGGTAGTGTGCTAGTGCTGGCCTGTCTCTGCTTGTCAATTTTGGAAGTCTAATTCTATGACAAGTGAGCATCAGGATGTAACATTCTGTTCTAAAAATATTTAGATCTTTACTCTTCTGCAGGTCATGGTGGTGTTTTTCAAGTCTGCCTGGCTTTGGCAATCAATTAACACACTGAGGAAAAGCAAGAGGCATAAGTAATCATTAAGAAAATGAGAAAAAAGACAAAAATCACAAGAACTCACACTTGGGCTCTCCTTGCCTTTGCTGTCTTTACTGGAAGCTCCACTCAGCTGCTCAATTAAACTGTAATGTGTTAATTGTTCAGGTCCATCTTCTCCAAAATGACCATAGAGACTGTGTTGGTACAAATCCAAGATTGACATTGGGTTTCCCAGAAATGACTTTCTCTGGTTTTGTTTTTCCTGCTCAGCTGTAAGAGATGTTAAAAATGATGTCATCATGACATATTTAATTGATGAAATGCAATCTCCATACACTGTAACGTAATTTTAACATTTTAAACTGTGTTTAAAATGTTTTAATGTATCTGAGATTCCATGTAATAAGAGCATTAAAATACTAGCCCCTAGCTCTCCAATCAATGCATATACAGAGGACTGTTCATACTTAATATTCAAAGTTAAGGAGATGGTATGAGACAGCCAGAATTAGTTCCTTTCTTTTTTAATTATAGATAAGATGGTGAATTTGGAGCGATCATTCTACTTATTTATTTGCTGTAAGTTTCTGTCCTTCTCTCTTAATAGCCCTACATGGCAGATGTGCTAAGTTGCTTTACCAAGCCTTTCAGTTTGACTACAATTGATAATTCTTTATGTTTCACTACACTTTTAGCTAAAGAATACAGCAGTATAAAAAAATAAACTAACACAGTAAGAAACAGTCCCTGCCCAATCATTATCGATCCTACGGCAATACAAGAACGTTAGGGATATTCCTCAGTTTCCAAAGTCCAAGGGTAAAAACTCATTCAGCAGATCAAAACCAAAGAACTTTCTGCAGCTTCCTGAAAATGCACAGAGGCTTCCTCAGCTTCTTTCTGCACGCTTCCTATTACACAAACTTCAACTCTACCTTGTAACTTACAGCATTAGAAGAGCCTCTGCCTCCAGTACCTTCAACAGAATCACACATCAGGATAAAACCTTTAGGACATTGGAATAAAAACACTTTCATATTTGGATTATTCCCTCAGTCCCTCAGTCTTTCTGTTCCCTGCTCATAAAAGGAAAACGGAAACGACTCCAACATTAGAACTGTGCAACCAGTGAAAGTTCATTAATGTTTTGGGGACTCATCTAATAAATATAATTATCTATAAATATAAAAATATTCTCTATCAGTTTCCCTGCCTCAACCCCATGTGGAACTTTGAGGTTATATCACTTGTGAGCATAAAGAAGCTAAGATCTTTCAACACAGAATGGAATAAAGTATGTTCTTAATACAATGTAAGAACTGTATTTATAGAGCACAGAACAGAAATAGTGACCAGAAGGAATGACCACAGCAAAAATACTTCTGCGCTAATGCTTTATCATTTTATTTTCTATTTGTCTCGATCACCATTGTGAATTTCAGTTTTGTTACCAGCCCCAAATTTAGGCATATACACAAAATTAATCATTTGCTATGCAAAATGGTGACTTCAGGTCATGCTTAGGTATCAGTAAACATGGAATTTGCTGCCATTTAATCCAACTGCTTACAAACAATAAAAGCCTTTTTTTTTTGCAAATTGTGATCAATTCTGAAAAAAATGCTTATCTATCTCTTTAACAAAACATCTTTCTTGTGTCAGAGCATGATTTGTACAAAGCAAAATCTGTTAAAGGAAGTGTTGAATGACTTGCAACATTTGATACAGTTTAAAAATACAAAGGTACAGCAGTAATGTAAGTAAAGGGTCCCAACTTCCTACTCTGCTCTTGCTGTGGTGGAATCGCAAAAACTGCATTAGCTCTGAAAATGCCAAATCTTTAAGCCCAGCTCCCAGCAGACAGTGAAGAGGTCTGATACTTGAAAATGGCTATATGTAGCTGGAGGACAAGGAGAGAGGCCTCACTGCGGCACCATAACCAACAACACTTTGAGATAGAGGCTGCAAAGCCATGGCCTTGATCATTGCCTAAAATAATTAAAAAGAAAAAAGGGAATCTATCTTTTTTTAATAATGTAACAGATGACTTCTTTTTACTTACACTGCAGGGATTTATGTATAAAACCCTAAAAGTTAAGCCCTTGCTAGCAAAAAGCGTGGAAGAAAAAAAATACACACATAGAATAAAAGCAAAAAGCAATAAAAAGCTAATGAAAAATTAGACTGAAATAAGATCTGGGGTTAGAAAGTGAAAATTAGACAGGAAGTTCAATGAAGGACACTATCTGCTGCTGAGTCAGAGCAGAGATGAGTGATATACATTTTTATGTACAAATTTTCAATTACCTTGTTTGTTGTTCTTTGTTAACTCTACAAAAGTCTCTTTTGCAGTTCTAAAATAATTTGTTTCATACTCTGGCTCCGGCTCAGTGTCACTGCTGCTCCCAGAGTAAGTACACACTCTCAGAGCTCTGTCCTGCACAAATAAGGGTATTGCAATCATTCAGATGATGCACACGTATCAAAATAACACCAAAGATGTTACTAGGAGTGGAAGGTTTTATAAACATCATGCAGTGTGTGTGTGTATATAATATATATATAAAATACAAAATGGATAGTCAAACTGGAAGAGTCTGCATCACCAGTTTCACCAACCACTTCTCCTTTAACTCAGCAATCATCAGTCCGACATGGGCGAAACAACACACACTTCTGGTAAGTCCCCTGAGTTAGTCTGGAAGACACAGTCCAGGTTCTACCATTTGTTTTACTGTAACATTGTTTTTAAATCTACCAGCATTTTCAGGCAATTTCATACACCAAGTTCAATTTTAAGACTTCTCAGGTATGTTTAATACAGTGCATTTGTAACATGCAAAGTTATCACACAACAAATGGATTGCTGCAAGCAATTCTAGAGACAATTAGGATGGCTAATAGACAATACTCATGCCTTCTGTACCTGTAAATCCTAAATTCTTCCTAAACTCATGCCCCTTGTGCTGGCATTTACATTACAGTACTGGAGAGCCCTTAATTCCCAGCTGATTCCTATCTCATTTCTCTTCAGGAAGCAACACTAATGATTTCCTTCTGAGAGTCAAGAGGAGTATTGACAGCTCTGGACAGCTAATCATGGAAGGCCTGAAGGTGTAAACCTTTCAGGAGTAGCAGCTCAGTACAATAAACCCCACAAAATGAGTAGGGGGAAGCTAAGACTGATACTGCTTAGTTAATGGCATCTACAGGTACAAATTCAACCTATTATCCTAACCCCAATTGCCTATCAGTGGCTCAATACAGCTTTCAACTATGTTTTTCAAAGACTGGTATTAATTTCCCCATCAGTTTTTAACTGATGCAGAAGGACATCCATTTGATAGGAAGCACATACTGGTGTAGAGTGGACCTGACTTGAGGATATCTACATGCAGCCAGGTATGCCCAACATAACCTGTAAAACTGGAAAAGTGCAAGTCAACTGTAGTCCCAAAACTATTTAGAGACAGGCATGTGACACAGAACCTCTGATGCTCTGGCAGAATAATTAGCAGTAACACATGCATCGTGTTAGATGGTTTGGGGACTGGAGGTAGTCAATCATGACTGGCTCAAGGTGAAGACCACCCTGATGTGGTTGTCACTTGGAAGCCAACATTACTGCACCACAGAGGACTCACCATCAGCTTGTCAAGACATCACAAGACAGGTGATTTTATATCTCTGTTTCTTTTCTAAATATCCACAGCATAGGCTGTATAAAACGTGAGATAGCCCAGCTGGTAAATACATGGATAAAGCAGACTGGCAAAAAAGTTATGCAACAAAATGCTTCCAACCTCTTGTAATATAAGGTTTATTAGCTGGAAGCCTGACAATTCCCTTGCTTACCACCTGGCTTCTTGATAAAGTTTATTTTCCTCTCTGTGCTAACCTGCTGACCCTGCACTTCTCAAGGGGCTTGACAGCCTGGCATTCCGAATATGAATAACTTGACAACCATCAGCAGCAGTTTTACACAGGTATATGCATTTGCCTGTTTGTTCTATGAAGTTTTCATAAAGAGATTGAAGGGGAGACACAACATTGCAGGGATGAACAAAAAACACACAGAAACATGTAGCAACAGTATCTTCCCTTTCACACTACTTTCATAGCACATCTGCTCAGGCACCCCTACTACACAGCCACATAGACAAGGAAACCTAGGCCTGGGACAAAAAGGAATCCCAATCTCATGGAAAGCAAAGAATGAAGCTCAAGTTTTTTTAAGAGAAAAACAGGGTAAAAAGTCTCCATTTCTTTCTCTATAAAATGACCGTGAGGATTTTAATTAAAACATGAGGACCATGAGGTGCTGTATTATTATTAATAATAACTAATAAGATTGCAAATGAAGGGCAATAAAGTAAACGTATCTGTTAGATTGCTGGTTACTCTTCCTGCTATATTAAAAACATTCACCATTTCTGATTTTTTACATCACAAAATATATCTCATTTTATCAATGACACTTCTTAACTTATACCTTTGTTTTAGTAGTTTTCTTAGTGGTCCACTCTGGAAGAACTTTTCTGTTTGCCACAGTTCCTTCAGTATGCTCTAACGAGGCAGAGGTCACAGAACCTGGTACTTTTTCACTTTGCTTTGCAAGGTTAATTATTCCTGAATTGAGAGACATTATTTAAATTGTAGGTCTCATCAGCATCTTCATGACAGTGTTTCAATTACAATTCAGTAAAAACTAGGGGCAAGTCATGATACTTTCATTACATCAAATAATATCTTACTACTCAAAGGAACAACTTACTAACTTACTGGAACAATTCTAGCAACGACAGTGGTAGAATTTGATCCAAAGTTTTTTCCAGTTAACAAGAGAAGAGGAAGGCATGGATTTAAATCCATCTAATAGTTTTAAAATATATACTCTTTCAAATAAGAAACAACATTCAATTACTACTTCTAGGCATTGAGTCTGCTCCACTGTTTTATGTTCTCAGAGAGAGAACAGCCTGTTAACATAAATATAATTAGAAGTATTTTTCTAGCAGAAATCCTCAATATCAGGTAGCCTTTTTATTTGCTATATATGCACTATGCAAAATCAGAATATCAAAAAAGATATATGGTGCATATGAAGTAAAGTGATAATTGTATTTTGGATGAGAAAGTCAGGGAGATAAGAATCGAATGAAAATATTCTAGTAAAGAATGAGTTGACCCGACCATCCGATGTATACTACTTTTTTTAAACATTTCTTTGTGACAATTTAATTAAGATACAAACCTTACAAGGCTGGTGCAGTGAATATTAGCATTAAGATCGGAACAATCTTACTGCTACTGAGTTCTTATGAAACAATTCAATGCTTGCAGTTTCTGTTCAATTTATTATAATGACAGTGTTTAATCATGGACTCCGTAGCACACTGCTGAATTGAGGTCACACATGTGACTATTCAAGCACGTAGCATATAATCTATAACTAAGATTTGTCTTCTGAATCCTTCTTAGCTGTACCATTAATTAACAGTACATTTATTTTTAAAATACTAAGTATTAAAATACATTTTATTTAGCTTTGATTTGAAACAAGTAGGAGAGTCTGCAATGAAGCATAGAATGTGTGTTTGCAGTCTATTATACCATGACAATCTGGGAATATTGCTAAATCAACTAAGTTCTAAGATATTTAATTAGAATTCTTCTATTATGCATCTTATGAAAATATAAAGGTGGCTTAAACTAAGCTTAAATTTTGTATTTACCCTTGCATGTTAATTACATGGGATCTCTCTTATAGATCAATACAGATCTATGCAAGTTAAACACTCACAGCTTTTATAGGAGCAATAAATACTTACGCAGATAAACTGTCAACAACCACAACCCCACTAAATACACGACATTGCATTTGCTCAACATAAAACAACACCCTTCTCCACTAAAGCAATTACTTTTACTGCATTTTCTAGCGTTATCTATCATGCTGACTATGAACAAGTCCATCTTAAGCTCTATATGTAATGATTTCTAATGTTATTGACATATATATTAATAACTCAAACATCTTCAAAAATGTAAGTAGATGGCCAATGTGCATTTATAAAAAACTGCACAGAGTTCAATGGAACTATTTCCTAATATGAAGTTATACGTTGGTGCTTTGCTGGATTGTTAGTACTTTTATAACTTCACCAGCTTTGGTTTTACAGTTTAAACACACAGGTAGCTGGTAAGTGAAAGTAAGGTATTTTATGTTATATATAGAAATGCACTTGGATAATGTAGTAATCAGTCTTGCTTGAGGTCAGGGCCATATATTCATTGGGACACAATTTATGCATTGAGGCCAAATGAGTCTTTAGTCCAAATCTGGTTTCAAAAGCAAGTCTTTATGATTATATCTTTTCTGTGCCTCAACATGGCTAAGCTTTGTCAGATCCTGAATCTTATTGAATATCTGCATTCTTATTCAAGTCAAATTTCAAGGCTGGAATGTGTTTTTTCTTCCTTTTTCTTAAAAAAAGGATTTAAGTATTATACACAATTATCTTCCTCAGATAAGCATTATGAGTAACAAAATTTCCATACAGCTCAGGTCACAGACTTGTTAACCTTATGCATTCATAAAAAGAATATCTTCTGCTCTGCATTTAACTTTTCTGTCATCAATTGTCACTATTATAGGACTTCTGCTAATCAAAAGAGACATCAGGGCAGAAATAATGTGATTTTCAGTGTACTTGACATTTTACCTGAGGAAACTGGTTTTGGAAGGCGACTTTGAAAAGGTCGTACACCTTTGGCAGTCATGGCTGGGTCAGATGTTGAGTGACTAATTATGCTTTCCACAGACTCCTGGCTCATAGCTGTTGAAGGCACTTCTCGCTCAAGAGTTTTGGCTTTTACTGAAGGAGCTGAAAGAAGAACTTGCTCAGAAGATGTAATGACTTCTGTTTCCAAGGTTGATTCTTGCTTAGAAACGTGTCTCCCTGTAGATCGGTTCCCTGAGTCGGGGAGGGGGAAGGTTCCGATCCCGCTGTCCAGCGTCCTCATCTGGCAGCAAGACTCTAAGACACAGGAAAATTGTGTGACAGGGTGGAGCTAAAGGTGTCGCTGGTATTTAAACACAGTGATAGGGTCTACAGGAAAAAAGGGCATCTTCGAGGGAAAGTTTCAAGGAAAGAAGAACATTTTGCATTTTGTGAGTATGTAGTTACCTGTCATTTGAATGCTTTTGACACTGTACATCCATCTAACTGAACACAGTGAAATACCATTTTGAGGTGCAATTAAATGAAATAACAGATGCCAAAACATTGAAACTGGCCTGCTTCAGAGTGATGATGTGATAATGAATAAGAAGGGCATGTCCTAGAAAGTGATTACAGCTGTCATTTTTTAGTGATTCAATTAGAAGGCCCACAGAAAATTTGGAGTACCAGTGTGAGGGATTGAGTAGCACAATGTACTTCTTCCTACATAAACCCACGCTCCACAAAAACTTGGTTTCTCCACACCTCTGCTTTCTTCATTGTTTCTCTTACGCAAAGGTGTTAATCAAAATGTATCATTTATTCTTACCCAAAATTAAGATCTACAGCATTTCCTAGAGATAGCCATCTATCAGAGCATACTGAAAAGCTTGGATAGCAGCATCCATGGCTTTGTTTACCTTGTTACACTCCAGTTCTGCATATTCCATTTTGGTTCAGTATACACTTACCAGCACAATGACAGACAGAGATACCTTAAGTACTTGGTTTGGAAGCAGTTCAGTCAGATACAGCCCTCCAGCTGATCTGTCCTACCAGAAAGGGGCTCTGCTACCCATGGAACAGGGAAAGATGCAAGGGTAGGTATGTGCACATTGCTGTTCTAGCAGTTAGGATGTAACAGCACCACCCTGCCCTGTTGTTTTCTATCAAATTCCAGAGGTTTGCTTTTGTTTCTATAATGAGCAAACAATATCAAAGAGACTACGATGGCAAGGTCCTTGTGAGAAGTATAAACATCAAGGAGGGAACTTCAGCTCTAATGGCTGGAAAATGAGCATAATTTAAGTTAAATGTCTGGAAACATCTCTTGACAGTCATACCTTCAGTCTGTGGCAGGCATTCCCATAGGAAGTAGAGGAATTTCCTTTGCTTTCAACAATTTGAGGCTAGACTGGATAAAAGATATACTGCAGTGAACAACTGTACTTTAGCAGCAGTTGCAGAATATGACCCAATATATCTTTTCCACCTCTATTTTCTGTGTTCCTGAGTATTGATTTTTTTTATGATATTCCCATCTGTTGTTTAAGTGTCTTGTAGTTAGAAGTTAAGTAATTTTCATTATTTTTTCCTCTGCGGTGTTTCTAATACTCTCAGAAATTCAGAAATATTTCTCCTTTATGGGCTTTGCCTGTTTGTTTTTGAAGAAAGAATATTAAGGTGGTCGTTTTCTGTTAATATCTTAATCTCAATGGGACTTACTTGATAGCAAGTAAGAAATTACTGACACATAAATTAAATGTCTATTTACGATCGCTGGTTCCTGTCAAAAGAGGAGCAGTCTATATTTACACGGGTCTCTTTACCTTATTCTTGTCACTCAGGATCAAAGCAAGATTGAAAGTCATACTGAGCGTATTAACCTCACAGGGCCTGGCTGAGCTGCAAGAGCAAAACTAACTATGCTCTATCTTTTAAAAGGGCAACAAGTGACTCTGATTTCTCTCACATATACTGCATTCCAAGTAATTATTTCCATAGGTTAAAGAAGATAAGGTGTGGAAGCCATGGCTAGCTGGCAACTTTGTTTTCCACCAAAATTTTGAGCTAACGTGGCATTATGATTTTAGAAGTGTATCCAAGAAATGTGAAAAGGAAAAGAATTCCATTGGGTTCTGCTGTGTCAAAAGGAGGTATCCCAGCCACCGAACCCTCTTACTCCAGTTATTCTTCCCCCAAGACATTATTTGTTTTGCTTTTGAGTATTAAATACCTATCTAGGAGTGGATGAACTGTTCCTCTTAGAATATAACAAGAGTGTAGAAAAGTAAGTAAAAATGCTAAGTGTCTACCCTTGCCATTTACTCCTTGGATAATCAAGCTTAAACAGTACATTAGCTCATGGAAAGGCAATGCTTCAACTAAGGACTATTAGTGACAGAGTTAGTAAATACAGGAAAATATAGAATAAGAAAGAATTTCCATCAGTTTCTTCTTGACCAAAAGAAAGATGTTTCTGCAATACTGGTTAGGTTGGAGAGGCAGAGCTCTTCAGCAGAGACATGTAGTGAACTGGAAGGATCATAGAAAAGAACATCCTGAAAATAAAAATTTGAAGAGTTTCCCCTTTACTCTCTGTATGGTTAATGCTGGACCTGCAACCCAGTTTCACAGGGACTCTGAATGATTTTGTAGCATTTTCTTCCTTTTTGAGCATTCTCTAAAAAAGGTAAAAAGTAATTTCCTCCTAATTAGTACAGAAAAATTAAGTGGACTCAAAATGCACACCAAACAGAAAAAATATGCCTTTTGCTCAGGGTGACCCAGGAGATGAAAACTATTTTATCTTCTAAGGTTACGTTTCTTAAAATCACATAAAGATCTGTCTTACCTCACGTATGTGTAGGAACAGACCATGAATGCAATGGCATCAAATCAAGAAAAATGAATACTGAGGGCCATACTTCCAAGAAAATGCAGTCTCCTGCTGCTCCCAAAATAATTAGGAGAGTGATGGAGAAGCACACCAGCAGTGTCATATTTAATTAAAAGGAGAAATAGTTTTAATTGATTATAGCCTTCCTTCATGGAGACTTTATAAATGATAAAGGAAATACACCACTGGAAAACAGATAGTTAAAACAGCTCACTAATTTTTAATTCTGAACAACCACAGAAGGGAGTGGCTTTCAAAGTGCTCAAAGTTCAGCAGCTCCCATTGTGACTCTTAAAGACAGATTTTTAAATAATCCTATGATTCAACTATGTTGAGCAACCCTCAAAAACCTAGTCCTAAATCCACAGAGGACACCACGAAATTCTTCACAGATGTTAATTTTTCACTAATAAAAGTAACTAATGCACCCCTAAAGCTACATTACACAAACAAACAAAAAAGCATCACTCAGGACTGTTTGTATTGCTGAATGAATGAATATACATTATCTTGCAGTGGTTTTAAACTTTTATGAAGCAACTGCAAAATCAAAAAAATACATTACACATCTCAGTGACAGCTTTCAAACCAAACCGTTCATGGCCCATCTGATTTCATCAGTTGCTCTGACACTTCAAATGACTGTTATCAGTAAGAGCTGTACAAGACTACATAATGAAAATATGTAAAAGCTAAATCTCTGGTGCTGTGGCAGTACTACTCAACAGATGAAAAATGATTCTGCAAAACAGTAAAGTCTGAAAAGAATTATATATTAATTGCTTTCGCTTGCAAATTTTTCCTGGCATACAGGCCAAATTCCTTGCCTGATTCTAGGGGGGGTTTGCCTCTTTCCCCACCAGGGAAGAAAGAAGTTCATTCAAAGGCATTAGTTATTACATGGATACAGACTCACTGCCATTTGACTGAACAATCGGACTAGAATCAAAGTCTGAAATAGCCTCTTCTCTGCCTCCCATCATATAGATTTGAGTCTGAGCAGAAAATGAAGTCCCTGGAAGTCCAACTGTAGAACTGTAGAGGAATATTTCTCAAAATTGAAAACAGAAATAAGGAGGAATTTAGAGAAATTTCTTGGAGATTAAGAAACTCCTGGCTTCATGGGAATCTTTTGATGACAGTGTTGTAAGAGCTTAATGGACTACTTGAAGAAGAACTTTAATGTTGAGAAGTTTCTCAGTCACTAAGTAAAAGAACTCAACACTGCATAGAAAGTTTTCTGAACTCCCTACTCCTCAATAATTCTCAGGTTTAATATTTTCACAGGTAAGGTGATCATGCAGTTCATGTCCCACAACAGCTGGACACCATAGTAATTTGGAGAGTTGGGCAGGCTTTGGTATATTCCAACATCACTGGTATTTTACTAGAGTTATTCAGTATCAGGAGACCAAATCACAGCGCCCAAATTGCATGGATTAAAAAGGATCTTTGAAAATTGTGCACTATTCTGAGGGTATGGACAAGTGGAAAATAGAAAATGGACATCCACTCAGGCTAGTAGATATCAGCAATTCTAAAAATGAGATCGTCACTAGGAAAAATTACAATAGCAACTCCTTCTGTGGGTGTGTTTACATCTTCCTCTGAAATGCATAAATTAGAGAATTAGAAGTAAACATAGCCCACTGACATGAATAAACTGACAATCTAGAATTCATTAAAGTCTTTTAGAATGCATTCTCCTGAACACAGATCATCTAAAAATGCATCCTAAATAACAGCAACAGATCATTAGATCTAATTATTTTTGCACTTTTTTTATTTCTTCTGATACCACAAACACACCACCTCTAGCTCAGAAACTGCCCTTGGTACAAAGCACCGGAGACTGGCAGAGAATACCCAGGGAAGCTGACTGCTGACCTTGCTTTTGTTTTTTCAGAGGCACTGGTATTGGTCACTCTGAGGGTGAAAGGAGCTCTCTCTGACCTGCTACCACGCTGTTTTTACATTGTTATGTAGCACCCTACTCTGTTTCTCTTGTTACACAACACGAGTGAAAGGAAAATCAATTTGGGGGAAAAAATAAAAGAAAACATAGAACTGTGAGGAATTGCTTCCAGCACAAGAAATGTTGAGTCCAACATCCCTCAGGCTACGTTCTACACTGATGGTTGCAAAATAGGATATTGCTCAAAATAAGCAATGGAGTAAACTCTGTCCCACATTTAGACTGGGTATATGTTTGTCTTTCAAATGTTGAAGTTCTGTAAGCGTATGGTGAGTCCTAGTACATGCCCAAGGGATTTAGAATCATAGAGTCATAAGGCTGGAAAAGACCATCAAGAGATCATCAAGCCCAACCATACCTGTCCCCTTCCTAAACCATATCCCTAAGAAAGCTGCCTTTTAAACACCTACAGGGATGGTGACTCAGCCACCTCCCTGGGCAGCTGTGCCAGTGCCTGACCACCCTGACGTTAGCCTAAACCTCCCCTGGCGCAACTTGCAGTCAATTCCTCTTGTCCTATCACTTGTCACTTGGGAGAAGAGACCAACACCCACCTCGCCACAACCTCTACAGGCAGCTGTAGACAGTGATGAGGTCTCCCCTCAGCCTCCTCTTCTCCAAACTCAACAACCCCATTTCACTCAGCCGTTCCTCATAGGACTTGTTTTCCAGTCCCTTCCCCAGCCTCGTCGTCCTTCTCTGGACATGCTTCAACACCTCAATGTCCTTCTTGTAGTGAGGGGCCAGAACTGACCCCAGTACTCAAGGTGTGGCCTCACCAGTGCTGAGCACAGGGGCACAATCACCTCCCTGGTCCTGCTGGCCACACTGTTTCTGATACAGGCCAAGATGTCATTGGCCTTCTTGGCTACCTGGGCCACTGCTGGCTCATATTCCGCTGGTTGTCAACCAACACCCCCAGGTCCTTCTCCACCAGCTCTCCAGCCACTCTTCCCCAAGCCTGTAATGTGATTTTGTGAATCTCATACAACAGAAGGCATAAGGTGATGACATAGTTTTAAAACCAGCTTCTGATAGACATTTCTTCAATAATGTGAAAAGATACTTTTACTAAGAGGGATATAATGACACATGATATTGTCAACAAACCTTTAACTGAATAACTTGAGAGTGTTTCAAAATGTTTCCTCGGGTAAAGATTCACATTCTAATAAAGTGCTTTTATGTTGTATCTTAAGAAGAGTTTCACAGATGCTTATTCACAAATCACATACCATTCTTTATTACATAGGGACTGTTACACTTTTAAGAACTCTATATATTCACTCACATTTATTTTGACCATCTAGCTAAAACACTATGGCAGTTTTATTCTGATGCTCAAATAATCCATAAAAATCTTTATGGAAACCACAAGATCCAAGGTTTTACCCACAGAACTAAAATAAGGTGTCAATCAGCAATTCTGTTATGCAGGTATATTGTCTTATGTGCAGGCATAATGTCATTCAAAATGGTCAGACAATTCACCCACTCTGAATTAAGCATAATAAGAGGAGACATTTCTGGATGTGAGCATATAGGGAAGGACGTACAGGTCCTGAGAGGAAGTAATTATGGCCCTACTGTGTTTTAAGTAAAAAGTTTTGCCTCTCTGCCAACTTGTGCCATGACTACTCAGTTGCCTCTCAGTGCTGTTCGAGGAAGTAGGGATTTCCAGAAGCAGCTCAAGAACCTCAGCCACTCCCCGTCAGGTAGATGCAATTACTGCAAACAGACATTATTTCTACTTCAAATAATTGATGCAAATTAACAGTTTCTATTTGGAGGTAGCAAAGTTACAGAAGTGTGGATGTTATTTAACTCTGATGGTCAAATCTATTGTAACATTAAAAACAAAACAGTGACAAAGACAGTGTCAGTATTTTAGGTCAAAAAGATCGCAGGTAGTTCAGCTTACTCTAGGCTTTCTATGTATAATCTTAGTAGCACAGGGACATATTTTCTCTCAAAGCAACATCCCACCACATGAAAAATGTGGAATTCTCCCCTGCACTCATCACTACAGCTGGTTTGAGATCTTCCTCACATAAATTTTCAAGTTCTGGCCTACAAAACTGCACATGATTGACATAAAATTCAGTTGAAGCATTTGAGTAACCACCAGAATTTTCCACAAAAAGCAGACACTTTCAGGAAAAAAAAAAATCAGTCAAAAATAGCTCTGTATCAAGAACAGTTTCACTGGGAAATTTCCATCAAGCTGTTTTCAGAAGCACAGACTCCCTTAAACCTTGAGAGAAGGTTCTGAGAGATATGTAAGATCGAATGGGCTTTCTGCAACGAGTATCTAGGACACTAAAAATGAAAGGTCGTAATTCCCTTCGGTAACAGAAGTCACACATTCTAATATATTACCTTTCTTTGCATTAAAAAGTTCAAGACTGACTAGTAAGGTGACACAGGGAACCAGAGAACATGTAGTTGGTTTTCTTCTGAAACACAAAGGGATTATAATTATTCCAGTATTTCGAAACATGCCAAATTATTAATTAAAACCTTTTTTCAGAATAACATTTGAAATGTAAATAGGTCTCTGCAAAATTCTTTTATCAGTTAATAAACATCTTTATGCTACATGTGGTATTGGCAGAAAGAACTTAAACTACAGATGGCAAACCAGATCTCTTTATTTGCACATCCTTCTCTTCATCTGCAATGCTAAAGTAACCACTAAAAAATTGAATGTATTCCTGCCAATTCAATGTCAATTTTAAGTAGATTATTCCTTCTGGGTTTACACTATAATTTGATCCAATTAGTCAAAGATGAATGCATTATTGTTTTCTATCTAGATCTGAAGTATAACCACACACAAAACTAAAAACTCCCGAAGGGTATCCTAGGTAAAACTAGAAAAGAAACAAGTTTTCACAGCCCTGATACTCCCAGGGGTTCTGCACTAGTGAAACAGAATTATTTCTAATATATGCTGGGTATCAGGAAAAATTTATTCACAAGAGGGTTGTCAAGCACTGTGTGTCCAGGGAAGTGGCTGAGTCACCATCTCTGGAGGCATTTTAACGAGGTGTAGATGTGGTGCTAAGGGACAGAGTTTAGCGGTGGAGTTGACAGCTGTGAGGTTAATTGTTGGACTTGATGATCTTAAAGCTCTTTTCCAACCCAAATGATTCTGTCATTGTATGATTCGATACAAAAGAAGGGCAAATGAGAGGAGGACTACAGTTTATTTTCAAAGAATGGATCCACAAACGAATGTCACTCATGGCTGCTTGAATCTGGGATTACAATTTATGCTTATTTATAATAATAAACAAAATAAATACAGACTTTACTGACTTATTCAGTATTCTCTTACTGCTTCTTCCTAATCAAGCTTTTTTTATAACCCTCCAGCTTCAATACGTCATTTGTCATAAGTCATAGTTTGACAGTTGTCTTCACAGTTTTCCATGACCACATTTCCATCTTTGAAATGTATTTTCTGAGTTGAAACAGATAATTGCTGCATCAGTTTAATTGCAGTCCCGTAATTCTACTAGGAAATCAAAAGATGAGTTTTAATTATTAGTGAGTGCTTCCTATCCCCCTCCAGGCATTTAGATCCCCTCCTTGCATGCCTGGAAAGAATGGTGCAAGCTACTCAGGACAGGGTTGTTACAGAGAAAAAACTTTAAATTAGTTGGAAAAAGAACATGGATAGTTCTTGAAATTTTTTACTCCACATCTCTCAGTTTCTATTAAATACAAAGGCCTACATGCAGCTTCCAGCAGGGGAAGCTCCACAACTGACATCATCTGGAATAGTCTCTGTATTATGCTGTTATACTTTCTTCCTTAAAATCTACTCACTGTTGTCAGGAGACAGAAATACATACAAGTTTAGTCCTACTAGAAAAGAAATATCCAGACTTACAACTCATGTGAAAAGCAACTTTAAGCTCTGTGTAAAAGGTAATTAAATGCAGTCCAGCTGAAGCCTGCCTGTCAATAAGGCCAGCCTAGGCTTTGGGAAGCTATCCCTCTTCTTTTTTGGTGGTATGTATGTCCCCTTTTGGTTTTACCTCTCCACTTGGCAAACAGCCTTAAAGATTTGCTGCTAACTTTAAGGAATCCTTACAGATGAGTAATAACTGAGAAGAAAGAGAGGTTCTCACATCTGATGCAAGGTGTGAATCCAAGGTAAGCAACAGGTCTGCTGTAATGCAGAAATGTGGCTTTTCCAGGCTTTCTCACTGAGAATAACCTCCTGTTTCCCTTAGCACCCTGAAAAGTAAAGGCTGGGAGTCAACAATTGCCTGCTGTCTAAGGAACATCTTACTGGGGATTGCTCATTCGAGGCATGAATGAATGCTTCCCTTCATTGCTGTTCTCTAACACAAACGACATGTCCCAACTCTCAGAAATTGTACCTACAAGCAGCAAAGCCCAAGAAAGGAGGGTTTATTATTTACCCTGGTGGTATCCTCAGCCATGCCTTTTCCATGTACACACAGACCTACCGCTTTCTCTCTTTATGTCTCAGTTCTTCATATTAAAACACACAGCTAATCACACCTCCCCATTACACAGTCATAACGTGAGGATACAGAATGTAGGAGTCTGGCAACCAGTGTATGCAAACAACCTGCAATCACACGCCATAATGGTTGTGCAGAAATACCTTTACTTTAGGTTTTTATTGGAGGATCTTCAGGAATCAATACCAGGCTGCAAAATGCTTGCAAGAAGCATTAAGATTGTTATTTGTGCTAACATTATTAGAGGTATCTGGTTTAACTAAGCAATTTATCTCGTGCTGGGAATAACAGCACTAGATGGTCATTCTGAAACACAGAGCATCGCGGACGCGCAGGCTGCACACAGTGCCCCAGGAACCATCTGCCCTTGGTATTGGGCTGTTCCATTGAGGGTTCCTGTTAACTGACAAGTGTGTCTGAGGCATTTAAGGGTAAGAGGATGGAACCACTGATTTGCCTGTTCTTAAGCAACTCTCTTATAAATTGGACTTTGGTTTCACTCACATGATATACTCCGTTTGATTTTCTATTCCCAACAGATAGGACTAATGATAGTGCTTTAAGCATAACTGCTGTCTCTGGTAAATACAGACCAATTTATAAGTGGAAGCTCTGGGGTTTGCAAATGCATAGGAGAACATACTATATTTATTTTAGTAACATCACCGCTTTTTGTTTATTAGTACAAAAAATCTGAAATTAAAGCCACATGAATATTAAATGAAGCTTTAAATAATTTACTTTTAGTTCTGCCCTGCAGATGGCTTTACTTAAGGGTACTACTAATAAAAAGTTTCAAATACACATGCGCAGCTGAACCAGACTGATTTTATTTCTTAATTAATGAAGTGAAAACTCATTAATAGAGTGAGCTTTGAGTAACTTTTAGATGAACTATAACCTTCTATGTCAGTATTTAAGTTCAGCTCCTCCAAAGCAGCTGAGTCACTGTGAAACTAACTGCATGGAAGCAGGGGCTGGTAAAAAAAAAATCATGATTTAAAGCCCAAAGAATGAACTGAGATTTTTTTCAGGAAGTCTATTTTTTAAAAAATAAAACCCATACGCAATGTTACAGGGTGTTTAAAAAACACCATTAGAATGAAAATTTTGAAACAACGTACAGGGGCCTCTTTGCATGTTACAGACAGGAAGTAGGGAAATCATTCACTATAAATATATTTGTTGATTTCTTTTTCTTTTACTTACAGTGGATTGTCCAAATACTGAGAAATTCTTAAATTCACCTACTATTAAAAACAGTGCCATACTCTTCTCAACACTGCCCTGCAGCAGGACAAGGGCCCTAACTCTATAGGTACCATTTCTCTATTACAGTGATTTTTTTAAGAGTCTGTTTTTCTATGATACGCTATGATGGCTCATTGCATCATCAAATGGCAACAATTCCAGTGTGCTCCAGTTTGTACCCACTGCCCCTTGTCCTGTCACAGGGCACTGTTGAGAAGAGTCTGGCCCCATTTACCTGATTCCCACCGTTTAGGTATTTATAAGCACTGATGAGATCCCCTCTCAGCCTTCTCTTCTCCAGGCTAAATACACCCAGGTCTCTCAGCCTTTCCTCATGAGAGAGCTTCTCCAGTCCCCTAACCATCTTCGTGGCCTCCACTGGACTCTCTCCAGTAGTTCCTTGGCTTTCCTGAGCCGAGTGGCCCAGAACTGGACAGAGCACTCCAGATGTCACCTCACTAGGGCAGAGTAGAGGGGAAGGATAACCCCCCTTGACCTGCTGGCCACACTCTTCTTAATGCACCCCAGGGTACCTTTGGCCTTCTTGGCCACAAGGGCAAATTGGTGGCTCACAGTTAACTTCTTGTCCATCAGGACTTCCAGATCCTTCTCTGTAGAGCTGCTTTCCAGCCGGGCAACCCCTAACCTTGTACTGGTGCATGAAGTTGTCCCTCTGGAGGTGCAGAACCCTACATTTGCCTTTCTTGAACTTCATTAGGCTCTTCTCTACCCAACTTTCCAGCCTGTCTAGGTCTTGCTGAATGGCAGCACAGCCTTACGGTGCATCAGTCACTCCTCACAGCTTTGTATCATCAGCAAACTTGCTGAGGGTGCACTCTGTCCCCCCATCCAGGTCATTGATGAGTATGTTGAACAAGACCAGACGCAGTACTGACCCTTGGGGAGCACCCACTGGCTGCAGGGTCCAACGAGAATCTGCGTCATCGATCCCAACCCTCTGAGCTTACCTACGAGGATGTTATGGAAAACAGTGTCAAAAGCCTTGCTGAAGTCAAGGTAGACAGCATCCACTGCTCTCCCCTCATCTACCCAGCCAGTTATGCTACCATAGAAGGCTATCAGACTGGTCAAGATTGATTGCCCCTTGATGAATCTATGTTGACTGCTTTTCCTCTAGATGCTTGGAGATGATATCCTGAATAAAGTAACTGTTCCATCATCTTTCCAGGGATGCAGGTGAGGCTGGCTGGACTACAGTTTCCTGGGTCTTCCTTCCTGCCCTTTTCTCCAGCCCTCAGGCATCACTCCTGTTCTTCATGATCTTTCAAGATAACAGAGAGTGGTTTAGCAATAACGTTTCCTCCCTCTCTCAGCTCTCATGGGTGCATCCCATCAGGGCCCATGGATTTGTGGATTTTTGGGTGTTCAGTTGCATACGTGATCTCTAACCCAAGGAAAAGTCCTTCTTTCTCCAGTCTTTCCTCTCTTTCCTCCAGGGTCTGGGACTCCTGAGGGCCAGCATTAGCAGTAAAGACTGAAGCAAAGGCGGCATTCAGTAACTCCATCTTTTCTGTATCCTCTGTCACCAGGGCATCCACCTCATTCAGTGGTGGGCCCACATCTTTCCTAGTCTTCCTTTTGCTACTGATGTACTTGAAGAAACCTTCCTTGTTGTCCCTGATGTCCTTGGCCAGATTTAATTCCAAGTGGGCTTTAGCCTTCCTCATTGCATCCCTGCATAGTCTGACAGCATTTCAAATCAAAGCTCCTTAAGCAAAACTCCTTCAAAAATCAATTAAAAATAGTACAGACAGCAACAAAATTAGGAATAGGCGTCCTATCCTCAGACTGAGAATTTGGTAAGGCATATATCAATGCAGCTCAAATGTAATTGATAATTCAGGTGAAAATGTATTTTTCATAAAAAACTTGTACTATATATCACCATAGAAAAGGAGTACAAATTCCATGTGAGCACAGTTGAAGCACATGTTTAAAATAACTCAACATATAGTTATCCAAAATGCTTCTCAGGTATTTCAGGTACATGAATTAAGAGTTAATAGGAAATGCATGACTGAAGCTCCATGCACACATCTACAGATGGTCCTAGCCAGAAGCAAAAAGCACGTAGAGTAGAAAAGTTTTAAACAGAAGGACTCATACCATTATAAAGAATACTGGTATGTACTATCCTGTAGTAAGTATGATAATCAGACACAGTTCTGATTTGAAAGAATATAGAGTGAACCAGACTGTAATGTGGTGTAAATCAGCATAGCAGCATTAACTTCAGAGTGGGACAGCCAGGCCATCCTTTTTAATTGACATTTTAAGCCTGAATGAGACCAGTAGATTCTCAGTAACTTGAATAATAATCAGACTGTATCCTACATGTAATGTATGAAGAGCAACACTTCTTGTTCTAGAGATAAAATTTGGTATTTCAGGGTGAATAAATGTAATGAAAAAGAAGGAAATTAACAGCAAATCATTATGAATAATAAGGAAGTGTTGATCCAAAACATCAGTTTCTCCAAAGAAGGAAGACAAGCTAGACAGCAGGCTGCAGCAGTGCTGGAGAAGAACTGGCAAATAGACAAGTGTTATGTGTGTTATCTTTTAAAGTACAAAGAAATGATTTGTCTTTGCCAGACTGTGAAGAAGGTAAGCTGACATAAATTAGAAGACACTAATGGATGTTAGTTTCTTATTATTCACATAGGCAAGATTCTCCATCATCTTCAAGAAACATGAGTAACAATTAAAAACATACACAGAAAATTTCATTCTATCATCAGAAGACACCTTCAGACAACCATTTTTAAATTAATCCCTGCAGAAATACCCAATGCCAAAGAAGAGGCAAAAACACAGCACGGCAGACCCTATTCATCCCACTTCTAGTGGCCCAAACTCTCATAAATCTAATAAAATTCCCCTGAAAAGGAAAGCAACTCAGTAGAAGGAGAGGATATTCAACCTGCTTTATAGAATCATCATAGAACCATTTAGGTTGAAAAGACCTTTAAGATCAAATTGTTTCTGATGAGTAAGGTAAATAAGGCATTGCAGAACGCTGCTCCACACCTCCCTGGAAGGCAACTCAACAGCACATCCACACCAAATCACCCCTAACATGAATACTGCAGTATAAGAACAGAACAGTAAATGTTGCGTAAAGCCTCTCAAAGAAGGGACACACTGGGCATGGAGAGATTTAGAACAATATCCTTGAAGATATTCAAAATTCAAGTGATGAAGTCCCTGAGTAGGAGAACTCCCAACCTATGTGCTTCTGGGGGTACACTTCTACTCACAAGATCATCAGTTGTCCTTGTAATGCCTAGCAGTTATTAAACAAGATTCCCCCTCGGTGATGGCTCATTTTAGCTACTTTGTTTCAGGAAAGTAAGTAGATTACAGACATACTACAGTCATTTAAATGGTGCTGAAGGATCAGAAAATGAAGGTTTTGAAGCACAAAAGGCGAAGAGAGTGCTTGATAATTGCGGTAAAATGTAAACACTTCGGGGATATTAGACGGAGGCATGAAACGGCACAAACTTTGAGGAACCAATAGAGGAATTTAGATGAGTGGAAGTACAAATGTAACTGCTTTTTACCCAGCTGAGCTCAGTTCTGTTTGTGCATTTTCATGCGTGTCTCCTGCCTGAAGTATCCTGAGGACATGTTTCATAAGGAGGTTGTGAGGATCTCTCCCATATCTTCCAGGCCTCTTATGGCACCAGGTTTTGAGGTTGTTTGGCTTGGGGTTTTTGAACAAGTTTGAATCCTGGTGTTGCTAGACCCAAGTAGTTTATTTCAGTATTAACGTATTAATTAATAATTTTTTTTAGCAATTGGGAACTGGTCCTTTGGATTAATATCCAAGCTGGTTAGATATAGCAAATGAGATGTCGTTAAATTGCCTGCTGCACTGAAGTCCCATTTCAAAGCTCCAGCCCAGGAAGCACTATCAGTAAAGAAGTAGAGTCCACATGAGCAGATTTAACACCTACCTCTCAGCTTCCACATACCCAGAGCTTTAGAAAATGGTTTTGTTACTGATGTACAAATAAATGCATGCATATTTGTACCATTGCTCATGTACACAGGATTAACGAAAAATCTAATACCTTATCAAAACCTGTATCACAACACAACATTTTGAGGCTGCAGATCCAAAATAGGAAGAGATCCGGGTTGAAAAAGGATTTTTGAGAAATGGTTTTGTTTGACAGCTTTTAAGGACAGCAATCTCACACGTAAGAACTTCGAGGGGTTCTACAGCTCTCCTGGGTGGTAGTGGGGAAGATAAAACAAACATTTTTCCTTTATCTGATCATGTGTAAATGAACGATTCAACTGCTATATCAGTGATAAGATGGTTGCCAAATGGTTCTTCTCAACTTCTATCAATGGCTTGATGAAAGGAATTAACACTGACAGTGATAAATTGTTTTCTCAGGCATTAAGACTTCAAGACAAGAGAGGATTTCTTCATCGGTCAAAAGACATTTTATCAGTTGAATATTGTTCTTTATTAAATGCATTAGAGGCATCCAAGGATTTGCCTGACATTTAAGCAACTTCTGTATTATCCTTTTGCCTCTCCACAGTGATGCAGATCAATTTGTTCACCATCTTTGCTCTGTCACTTATTCTGTTACATTTACCTCAGTAATTCATTATAGACCTCACCTAATCTGTCTCCAGATTTCGAGGGTTCTTCAATGGAAATGTGTTTGCTCAATTATGTCAGGTTTAATGGACATGATTTAGGATGATGCATGTCAAACTTAACGTATTTACCATATTAAGCAGCCTTGTTTCCTTCACATCTATTTCCATTCTCTGAGAATGAGAAAATATGAATTCAGTAGGCGTTTACTTAGCACTTCAGTAAAAACACCTGAAGTTTTAGTAGTTTACATGATGGTGGATAAAACCAAGTCTTATTTTTTGGCAGTGGTGTCTCCAGTATTTTACTTCTTACTCAAAGCTTGGTGCACGTTTATTAAATAGGCAGATGTACTGGTATTGTTTCCATCAAGCTTTGGAACAGCCCACTGGATAATTTATACAATTAAGGATTATGAGTATGTACATTAAATGAAACATTCAGATACAAAATCTGAAGCATACTTTTCCAGTTCCGATGTTCATCAGACCTAGATTTCAGAAAGAAACCAGGAGAAAAAAGGCAGATGACATTGGAGCAAGGATCCGTTGATTAGAAATGGTATCGGTTTGGAATGAAATAGGCAAGCTCTGTATTGTCTAGATTTGTGAGGAATGAGATAGTGAGCAACACTGGGGCACCACACAAGAAGAGTCACCACCAGTTTTGAATGACACAGGTGAAGAAACATGAGCAGAAAGGTGAAAAAAGAATATCTTGGTAGTAAATGGGTGTATGTGCCAAAACCATCCAGAAAAAACAGAAAGAAAAGAGGAGTCAAGAGACAAAGAAATTTACCTGGGGTACTAGAAAGAATGGAGGTTCCTCTCCTCATAGAAAAGTCTGCTTATGAAGTGTGGGGTTTTTATTATCATATATAGAGAGTTTCATAGTATGGCTATTGGGTGCTGAATAAAACAGTACATGAATACACAGATGAGGCTGTAATCTGTACTATTTTGATACCTCAACGCAAATAATTATAATGCTGACATTTCATTTTAAGTCAAAACAACTTACATCTACAACATGTTATAGGTCCTATATTTTGCTATCCACATACCTGTAAAATTGCTATCAAGTTGCTAGCAACTTTCTATAAAACTTGCTGTGAAATGAAACATTCCTGGTTTCCACTGAAAATGTAGTTTGATCACTTTTATTTGCTGCACATAAAGTTTAAAGGGGCGGACATGAGCACAACTTACAAAATACCAATACTTGCTTTCTGGAACATCAGGCATCTAAAGGATTCAAACAAGTGTTCTTTAAAGAATAAGAATGTCCAGAAAGTTGCTTAAGAGACAGACCTTTCTTTTTCTGACCAGACTGTTTTTAAATTAAACTGCAAAACTCTTCTGCAAGGCTGTTCATGGAAAGTGGAAAAAATGATGATAAAGCCTGCTATAAGGCAGATGATTATCAAGGACTTTAATGGAATTGAGTGTTGGGCTACAGCAGAGCTACAAAAGAATCCCTTGACCTCAGTGTGTGTTTTTGTTCTAGCACAAAGCAGTGAAGTCTACAATGCCCTTTTAATGTTACTTTGATAGTGCGGTAGCCCAACCCTCTATCTAGCTTGAGGCTTTTCAAAACCATTTCAAGAACCTGCAGGCGTTTTCTCTGTGTTATAGAAATGCCAGTATCTACAAGGTTCCCATTTAATGCTGGATGATTCAATTTTGAGCAACTGACCTGGACCTCTAATGAATTTTTGACAAAAATTAGACTCAATTCTTTCTTCAAAGTTTCAAAACTTCTGACTGACTCTATTTTCAGAATCTTCGCGTTGCTCTGAGTTTCACCTGAAGGACTCCAAACAAACAATAGGGGTCAATGCTATAGTTAGATAATTTCTTTCCCAGACCCGTGCATCTTTCTACTGTGGATTCTAACCCCAGCCTGCCTCAGGGAATTAACTCCCTGTACAATTTCAGTAGGTAGTATCTTGTGCTTCCAGTGGAGCAGACAGTACCAACAACACCCAGACAGATTTTGTATTGCTACTCTAAGCTCTTGTGTTATCAAGTACTTGCTCTCTAGAGCACCCACAATGCTCAAGCAAACTGCACGTCTGTTCAAATTTTTTCATGTATTCTATTTTTACCAGTGATACCATCCAAAGGAGAAATTCTACCTGTGATGTCCCTGATGTCAGAGCTCAACAGGCTTTTACTAAAGAATGAATCTGAGCTTTAGGTCAACCAGTGACATACTAAATATAACATTTTGAAGCAAAATCCTTCCAGTTCAATAAAATAATTCCTTTAGATGAACTGTCCATGTTTTCATGTACTCCCTGAACTTCAGCGTTTTAGACCAGAAGTGCTTGCTTGATTCATTTAGGAATTGCTAAGGATAGAATAGCCACTGGAAATCCACCATGGTGAATAAACATATTTACACATAGAAATATCTGTGACAAAAAAAGAAGAAATCCTCTTTCTTTGCATTGAAACCCGCGTATAAATTTAAGAATAGATGTGAAATCTTCTCAGACACCTCTCATCAGCCTATCTAGGCTGGTGAAGATATGTTGATATTGTGTTTTGTGTGAAACTTGAGTATATCATTAGCAAAAAGCATATTCAATGTTGACTCGCTTCTCTAGCAAATTTGTCACCTGTTTGGGGTGACAAAGAGAAAAGGAAACTGGATCCAGAGAAATGATTACAATGCAGCTTTCAAACTTGGGGTTTGGTAAATCACCAGAGTGCTGATGTCTAAGAGAATGGTACACTCCGTTTTTCCTCCTTCAGCCTCAGCACAGGTTGATGCCAACACTGCAGAATCACATGATTAATTATGACTAACTTTCCTCTTCATTACAGATACAGATATTCCTAAAAAGAAAACAAGGTCAGGAGCCTTTTAATTTCTGTAGGGACCTGTATAGCCAAAAATACTTTTGCTCCCTCATGTTGTCTGTATTTTAGCCATAATAGATTAATATTATAATCAAGGAAACTGTCTTTGGTATGACTGTTATTGTGCACCAGGGTATTCTCATGTGAAGTTATCTGCAAGAATTAATTCTTCAGTAATTAGCATTTGTTTGCTTGTGCCATGGATTTTTGGGTTTTTTGCTTGCAGCTGTTTATCAATGAAAACCCTGAATACATTAATACAATCACACCATTCCAGGAGTGGCTGCTAATTTGAAGATCTACTTGAAATATGAAACATGTTTTTTTCTTTTCAAGATGCCCACTTATTAACTTTTTTATGTAAAGGTGTCATCTGTAACTGTCTTGTAATTTTTTTGGCCATTGTAACAATGGGGGAATTCAAGTCAAACAGTGACTCTTCTATACCCCTGGGGGCAACAGAAATATTTTTCTTTATAAAATGAAGGCTTTTTTTATGTTTACATGAGAACAATAATGCCAGGAGCTTGACTTCTCATCTTTGTATTCAATAAAGGAATTTTTTTTAATGGGAATATTTGGAAATCATAGAATTAGCTGCATTGGAAGAGACCTCCAAGATCATTAAGTCCAACCCTTAATCCAACACTATCATGATTACTAGATCATGGCACTAAGTGCCACATCCAGTCTTATTTTAAAAACCTCCAGGGATGGTGAATCCACCCCCTCTCTGCCCAGGCCATTCCAATGCCTGATTACTCGCTCTGTGAAGAACTTTTTTCTGATATCCAGCCTAAACCTTCCCTGGCAGAGTCTAGGCTCGTGCCCTCTTGTTCTGTTGCTGGTTGCCTGGGAGAAGAGACCGACCCCCACCTGACTACAACCTCCTTTCAGATAGTTGTAGAGAGCGATGAGGTCACCCCTGAGCCTCCTCTTCTCCAGGTTAAACAACCCCAGCTCCCTCAGCCTCTCTTCATAGGACTTGTGCTCAAGTCCCTTCACCAGTTTTGTTACTCTTCTCTGGACCCACTCCAGCACCTCAATATCTTTCTTGAACTGAGGGGCCGAGAAGTGAACACAATACTCAAGGTGTGGCCTCACCAACGCCGAGTACAGTCCTTCTGTATCTGTCTGAGCTGGGAAAAATCTCATGACATGAAGGGAAAGTCAACCTTTTTATTGTAACCTTCATCTTACTAAATACTTCAGCATTTCCCTCTTCATTGTTCTTTCAAAATCCAACTAGTTTATCACAAAGGGCTTGAGGAAAGAGCTCTGAAGATGACCTGAAAGTGATACTGCAGGATTCTTAGTTCTCCTCTCTGTGGGAACTGGGAGCACAGACAGCATCTGTGTTGCCAGGGCCACACTTGGCATTCTCACCAACAGTACAGCAAACATATGCAGTTTTTTAAAAAAATAAAACATTTTAAATATGTGTAAGTCTGATACAGCACAATATAAATGACTGCTTCATAGGAAATACATGTTCCTTAGATACAGGTATGGTAGAAGGGAAATATTATTGTGCACTCTTGTAGTCTTTCAATTTAGCAAATTAAGAGAGTCAGCAAAATACTTGAATTTGTTTAGATCAACAACTGACAATAAATTAAAAACCTAGCAACCGGCATTTTACACACTTTTGTTTAACACACCCAGGAGGAGCTCATTAGTAGAAAGTGATGAACCAGCATTGTCTTGCACGATAGTCTTCTTACCTTTGAAGACTGCTCAGTTACCTGTACCTTGTTTATTAGCTGACTAGGCAAGAACTGATGTCAATTTAGATATTTTACAGTGACAACTACAGCAATGAATGTTTTTCCAATTATTTCTTCATTGTAGTAAAGAACATCTTCCCTGCTTAATCACAGCCTTCCTACATCTTCGATACGTTCAGCTATATTTAGTTAACAGCTTAGATCAAAACCAGTAGAGTAAACTCATTAAAGTACAGCTAGAAAAACACAGTACACTGTTTTCTTAAAACAACTGTTTATGATGGTGAGGAATGCAGTAATAAATTAATTTACAGCTTACTGAAATTTGCAAGATTCCAAAGATGTTCCTGTTCTGGAAGAAGCCCCAACACTCCAAAACACATGAAAACAACAGGCCAGAACTCTCCATGAGGACATGAACTGCTCAGGGGACAGAGTAACTGCTCTCTTTAATCCCACTAAGGACCTGGTTTGCTATCAGGTGCCTGATGGCAGTGAGGCACAGCATTCACAGAGCCAGCCTTCCTATATTATTCCCTTCTGCTTCCCTCCTACAATCAGAGTTGTAGGAGTTGATAACAAAGAAAGCTGAATTTGGCACTCTCACATCTCAGGTAATTCTCCATACCAACAAGTTCTTTATAATCTTCACAAGTTCTTCAATGTGTACAGTTTTGACTAAAAATCACAAGCTGGCGTGGGAAATGTTCCAAATGCTTCTTAAAGCTGCACAGAGTTTCAGTCTTGAAAAAATGTGTCCTTCTATGAAAACCTTTGTATCAGTAAAATGCCAGAACCCCTATCAAGGAATTTGGTAAAAGAATCCAAACAAAGGCTATGAAATCCTGCTATCCACAAAGAGCAACCCAGACACACAGCAGTAAAAATACCACTGTAAGATAAACCAGCCTGATGAGAGTGGATTAAAACACAGCATGATACTGATTTAAGAGTATTCAGGAAGTGCACTTAGATCCATGCCTCTAATTTCCCAGGCTTGGACTTGTCCTGCTTGAAATAAGTAATGACTGTTACATTCTGCATTAGGACTGACTGTGCCAATGATAACAAATTTGCTTAGACTTCTATTACTTTTCCTGTGCCAGTGCTACCTATTGCACATAACGCCTCTCATCATCAAAGAATTTCCTGACATTAACTACTAAATCTTCAGAGCAAACTCCTTGAGTTATTCTAGATGGTTGGACATGGCAGAACAGAGATTGTCGGCATCCTGTTGAGCCTTTAAAAGATGGCATTGTCTAGGGAAAAGAGGATGTTTTTGTAATTGGTGTAATTGAGATGATGGAAAAGTCTTATGAGCTACAGGAAATTTCCCAAGGGCAGCACTGGCTGGCATCTTTGCAGCACTAAATACTATGAACTTGTACAGACCTGGGTCACAGATCTACCTGTCGTTTTATCAATGTCATCAGCCCAGAAAAAGGCAAAGTAAAACATCTCTTCTTTGCAAAAAAGGACTTTGGTGCATAGGAGGGCTGGACTCACAGCACTGACCCCTCCCAGCTAACTGAGGGCTTCACCAACCCGAGGCACAACTGAAATCTGACTTTGGGGAATGCCAACCAACCTGCTCTGTGAAACACTATGTCCTGTCAGAGACCCAGATTGGTGCCTGTGAGATGAGCAAAAAACTAACACTTGAGACCTAGTAACAAAATAATATAATCCAATAACAAGGTAAAATAACAAAATATATAGGTCTCAGCCACAACCACCAATTACACTGATGAACACCAAGGAAATGTGGCGTCTTTTCAGAAGACTGGCAATGGAGACTTTCTGGAAAAAGGCTCTGCAAATAGCTGGTTCTCCTTGTTCAGCGTCTGGATTAAAAAAAAATTAAACCCAAACATTCCACATCAATTCAAAGTACAAGTTTTCAGAATTTTGCAGATGAAGCAAAAATAATCATTTCAGTCTCGGGAAAAGAATTCTGAGCAATCTTAAGAGAGTTATTCTCTTTTGGGTATTTCTAGTAACAGAAAGTAAGTTCTTTTTTCACAGAGTGAGGAGTATGTATTTTGCTTTTCAGGGCCACAGATTCCTCCCAGAGTCTTCCACTTCACTGTTCAGAGTTTTTGTCATTTAGTTGCTGTAAAGGAGCCAAGTTATGGCTGGGTTCTCAGAGACGGAACAGTCTAGGGAACTTTTCTGCAAGTAAGACAGCCAGAGTTTATCTGGCTGAACTTTGGACTGAAAAGGATGTACAAGTCAATGAAGCACATAAACATTTTCCTACTACCTCCAACAGAAATGTGTTTTGACATGATACCTCTGCTCAGCCCCACTTGCTAGGCTGACAGTATTAGTGAAATGAAAGAGCTTCTGACTAGCAAAATCACCTACAGTGTCCTGAAAACACTGAATCACATTTTAACTATTGCTGCAGTATCTGCCTGTAAAGGGAGCTTGCTAAAGGAGAATCTTTTTTGTTCAGAGTCAATTCTTTATATTGGTGACATACTGCTCTAATACAGATCCCAGACAGACTTCTCTTCTTTTCTCCATTGCCTTTTAGATATTTTAAGGTGTCCTGAGGTTAAAAATTAAGAAGCAGGGCAGATAGTGCTGCCCTCCTGAAAAGTGTAGAGCAAAACCAACTATTTTCAGTAACAGCTTCAAGGACTTCTGGTTTGCTACTCCTTCTTGTTTAGTTTATCACAGTAATTACGCTGTTACTCAAAATTTTATTCTGAATTTTACTCATTCAAGGCCAGATGACAGAGTTACAGTGTATCAGTATTATTCCCACTGAAAGTATCATGCCCAACAACCCTTGAGTTAAGCCACTATTTGTAACCCCCTGGTTTTGTAGGTTGAAATAATCTTTCATAGTCAGATTCAAAAGCCCTTCTGTCAAGCACTGCATTCATCCACAACTGCTAATGGTATGTACTCATCTTTGACACAGTTGGTGAAACATGGAACAGAGGAAATCCAGGAACAGAGGAAATCCAGGAACAGAGCTAAACAAATGCTAAAGGTGACATTAGGTAGGCAAACAAATAAAGAAATGAGAATGAAACATGTTTTTCTCCAAGAACTGAGACAGGAATAAAATGCAGTGTAAAATATAATTTTGTACCTATCACATGACTCTGACATGTAGTCCTTGCCATGGTGTCCTCCTCTTCTTCTTGCAGGTTTTCTGTGACTACATTAGCCTGTACATAGTGCAACAAAAGTGAAGAACATCTGTGACTCTGTTTATGTTGCTTCAAGATAACTACAGAATTTCTTTTCAGAATTAAAAGCAGAGTAAAGTACATAGCCTGCATCATTCTATAAATAACAACTTTAACTGAGTATCTTCCTAGTATACAGTGAAACCCCCCTCCATTACATGCCATCAGCAGCTATAATTCAGATCCAGGGACATATTTTTCTGCCATGCTATATGAATCAAACAGGAAGAAGATACTTCCAGGGTGATGAGAGGCGAGAAGCAGAAAAAATCACTTTCAATATCTCGGAGATCTTAAATTATTTGTTAATCACCCTCTACTGTTTCAAACCACTTACAGCACAGTCACAATAACATTAATATGTTCTATAATCTGAACCAGTAGCATTTATCATCATTTGCACGACGTATCTTTGATCATAGTACATATTCTGCTTGTCTGGCTTACACAAGTAGCTCTGTTGACCTCTTGTGACAGGCCTCAGTGAGACACGAAAGCCTCACTCTCTTATTTATAAAAGTACATTTATAATCTCCTAATCCCAGAGATTTGATTACATCTTTTTTCTTCTGAAATGAGTCTCTTCAGGCTATGGAAAATGAAGAGTATGTGATCATTTGGCATCGAATTACGGGTAGAACAATTTCTCACATTGGCAGACTGCATGGCGGGCTGTGGCTTGCTGCTGATGTGACATTTCACAATATTAGGATAGATCTCTGGGTATTCCCCAAACACACAGACTGCAGACAGGCAGTGCTATACAAAACTCCTGGCGTCTTGATTTTGGTGCCACACTTACACCTTACAAAGTAAAGCCCATGGCTTTTCTAAATTCCACTTGGCTGTAATAAAATTACAAAGATGAAACGAAGCAGTGCAGCACGATAATGATTGCATCTCACCTTAAGCTCCAGCCAAGGACATGAAAAAGTATCAGAGAACAGGGAATATCCTTGGTGTGGGCTAAAAGATTATGTATTTCTGTTGGCTGGCCTTTAGAGCAAAGTGCTTTTTTGATGAACACTAACGGGAAGCGTAGCCCTCTGAAGGTGAATGCACAAGGCTGCCATTGGTGGAACATTGCTTTTTCCATAAATTCAGCAGCAGCCAAGCAATAACGTTCTTTGCATGAACAGAAATCAGAGGTAATTGGTGTGTATGTGCATAATGGCACCCCAAGTCTTTACCTGGTACATCATAAGAGAAGAGATTTAATCATCAAAAATTAAATAGGCTTTAAAGGAAAAACTACTAGAAAACTAATGTTAAAAAATGTTATGGCCAGGATTTAAAGAAGCAGTATATATTTGATATGTGGTTCTGAAACACAGCGGCTTCTGCACTGAACTCATATGACTGAATGCACTTTGCATTGTTCAAAAATGAAATCTTCTTAGTTTAGAGCTTTTCAAAAGATTTATGCTGTTTTTTCCAAATGCATTCATTTTGTCCTTTTAGACAGAAAAAAATGCACAACAGGCCATTCCACTGCACGTGACTGTTTTCAGTCAGAGCCATCTCCCAGTCCTTTGCAATCTGCTTCAAAGTAAGCAGACACCAAAGACTAAACTGGAAATGATAGTAATAAGATGCATGAACTTAGAATTTAAAGATTTTCCATTGTTTTTCTTTTAGAAGTTTTGAGGACAGATGAAATATTACATACGGTGGAATCTTAAAGTATATCTATCTTTTTCATAAGTTACCATTAAGAACTGTAAGCACGTTTTTAATCTTGTTATACTAGATGTCCTCAGTCTTTTGGCACTAGATACTTATTTTAGGAATTAAGTGCCACAAAACCCACAATATGAAAAGCAAAAAGATGAAGCATAGAGAGTAACTTAATCTTAAAAAACAACACAAAAAAGACTTCCATTTCCAGTGAAAAAAACTTCCATAGAATAGGACAGGTAATGCCTTTTCCCCATGACTAACATTCCTTAGAAACTAAATAGTGTAATTAGCATTTCTCCATTACTTATGTATATTAAGGACAATTTTTGTAGTTCCCTGATAAAACAGTGTGTTACTTGAAGATATACTTAAAGTCCTACATTGCTATTATTGCTGAATTTAGAGAGACTTCACAAAATGACAGAAAAAAGCACAGCAAATTATTGCAGCATTAGAAAATAATACGTTAGAAAGAAATTGTAGAAGCAATGTGTAGAGTTTTTTTGTACTTCTGTACAGTGAAGATATACCCTAAGCTGTCAGGACCATATTAAATGGGGCATAGTTAAACTGAGTGGCTCTGATAAGGGGCTCTGCTTTGCTATCAAAGTTCTAGATCAGTTGGATTGAATTTCCTGCATATTGCACATTTCCAGACTTTCATTCTCTCTCTTTCCTTTCAGTGACACTACAAGGACAGCCTTAGATATGCTTATAATTTGTGGTTTTATAATGCAGGAGACATCTACATTTTCAAAGAAGAGATGATACCACAGGAGTAAAAAGTTTTCAAACACATTCATTCTGCATATGTTTCCCGTAAGTTTTAAAAAATGACCTTGCTGATGCTTTTAGGAAAGACATCTGCATTAAAGTAAAAAAAAACATTTGTCTGAATTTGAAACCATGTGTGGGATACTTTGACCTTAAGCATCCTAAACGTCAGTACTAGGCTAAAAAGTTATTCCAGTTCCAATTATTAATTTTTTTTTACCTTTGAGACACATCCCAAAGAATTTGTATTTCACATTCTCTCAGATGAAACAGTTGCATGTACTGTACTTCAGTAACTCAGTTTTATCAGAACAAAACTAACAGCCTCAACTTCACGTTCAGTATTATATTTTTCACAAATTTTCAGACTGGTTTGTGAAAATGGTGATTATTGTTAATAAACATGATAATAATATGGCCAACACAGCTATCAGGAATGAAAGAAGAATGCTAATAGAGTTAAAGCATCTCTGTTCTCCTGGTGCTTGGACTTTAACCCATCATCGGAAAGGCCCTTGCTAGGCAAGAAGCTGCTCACTAAATTCTAAGGTTAATTATTAGAAGCTGCACAAGGAAGTGTACCCATTCAGTCTGACTTTAGGCTACAATTTTAGACTATGTGTGTACATTTCTTGATGCAGAAAGATTAGCCACTCACACAACCTTTCAAGAGCCAGAATCTAGCAGCTAACAGAAAATAAAATTATTTTTCTTCTAAATTGCAACATTCTTACTCCCTGGGTAAATTAAAGTGTCAGCTACAGTTAGTTCCTTTTTAAAGCATAGAACTAACTGCAGGGCATTAACAGGGAGATTTTCCATGGTACAAAGAGAAGCACAGGTCAAATATATGTTTTTTACTTTTGAAAGACGCCCTCTCAAGTGACAAATATTCCCGAACGTGGTCAAATACTTTGCCTTTTCCCACCAGCAGCGCACTTTCTAGGCTTAATGATTTCTGTAATGTTCAGTGGAATGTTCAATACTGGCATGCAATTTTCAGAGAGAGGGGAAAAAAAATGATAAAAAAAGGGAAAATGAAATGGTCCTATTATTCCACTCTACTACAGTATGATTATAGCATTGTTGTGCACGTGTCTCCAGTGGAACTGCACTGCCGGTAGAAGCAGTAGGATCTTCATGACTAATAATCTGGCCTACAGTCAAGCTGCCAACTTTTGTATTAATTCACAGTTCTCTAGCTATACAAAATCTTTTTATCCTATATAAACAGTTATTATCCTGTTTGTCTGTCCTGGCACTAAGGAACACATCCAGAAGTTTAAAAGAAGGTAATAATGTTTTCATGTACTAAGGCACTTACCAGGGTCTGATTCTGCATTTCCGTATCAGCTTTTGTGTTGCTGTTTTTCTTGTGGTTTCCTTGAGAGCTGATAGAGTTGCCATGAAGAGAGGAGCCCTGGGAGCTGCCCTTCGACACGCTCCTGTAGGAAACATTATTTGATCCACTTTCTGTCTGCTGAGCTGCTTTCTTATCAACTCTGCAGGTAGAGAGTGATTCCTCTGATAAATTACATTGCCCTTCTTCAATCACTCTACTTTCCCATTCCTTTAATGTTTAAAGTAACCTCTCTGTATCTTTCTGTCTCTAGACCCTTGAGTGATAAATGTTTCTAACTAGCCTTGATCAAATCTGTCACTTACAATTTCAGGTAGTATATCAATTTAGTCTTTTACATATAATGATTTATATTATATTTGGGATGGCTGTGGGGCAAATGTGAAAACACACTATAGCAATTGCTAAGTTCCTCTGTAACCAAAGGTTGTGGTAGCTAGAAATGTAATCCTGACTACTTATCAAATATATGTTTGCTGCTTACAATAAATGAAGACGGACTACATTAAAATGTGTACCTAATTATCCTCTGTCTTTACACACCACCTACCTAGATTCAGGATTTCTGGAATCATTTGAATTTCTACCAACTTGGATGTAACTTGCTATTCTTCAATTTCAAAGGCCATTGGTTTGGTTAACAGAGTAACATGAACAAAATTATCATTTCACTATTAAGGTTTTTTTCCCTGTAGAGATTAAATTCCAGATAGTGTACCTACTGATTCCTACAATGCATTCTTAATCTGAATGGAACATACACTGCATGTAGCATCTGAGCATCTGTAAAGCCACAGTGTACAACGTCCCAAATTGTACTCCAGAGTTTTACCTGTTTAGAAGCTCTTTCATAAAACTGTCTTTTGGAGAGCACGTAGCTGTGGTGGAACCTCTGACTTGCTCACACTCAATCTCACCAGGCGTGTCTTGTGATGATTTTGTAATTCTCCTCTCCATCACATCAGCTAAAATGTCACCATTGTCTGTTTTCCTGTTAATTTCATTTTCTATTTCACAGTGTTGTTCGGTTTTCTTTTTTTCTTTTCTTCTCTCTAATTTTGCCTGCTTAATTCCAAATCCTGAAACTTTGACATCCTTTTTTTCTACCTTTGTTTTAGGAACATCAGTTTTTCTGCTGCTCAGTGCTGGGAGTTTACTCTTTCGAAAGCCAAACCAACTGGCTATAGAGGGCCCAGTCTTCTGTTTTGTCTCTGCAGTGGGAGATTTGGTTTGTCCCTGACCCTTTTGCACATTTTCTTGGATGCATAACATGACTTTCTCCTCTATTGTAGGTTGTAGAGACGGTGAACTCAAAACATCAGCAACCTTCTCAGAGGCTTCTGCTAGCTTTAAAGACATTTGCTGCCTTCGTGATTTTGTTACTTCCAGTTTATGAGGACACTTTATTCCACCCGAACTTTGAAATGATGGAGTTTGTTTGGAAGGTAGAGCAGTTGAGGCTTCTAACTCCAACTCTGCTGGCAGAACACTTTTTTTACTTAGAGCTTCGTGTTTAAAACTTTCAGTGCTTTTCTCATTCTGGACAGATAGACTACATGCATCTTTCTGAGAAAATGGCTTGTTTCCATCACATCTTGAAATGTTGTGAAACAAGTCTGCTTTTGAAGATGATCTGAAAGGCAGTTTGCTTGGGCTTCCATGCTGGCTATTGCAATTGCTCATATTTCCAAGAGAACCTTGTCTAGAATAAGAATTTTCTGTGGGTTTAGGAGTAGATGAAAGAGTCTCTGGTGTCACTGCTGACCCAGCCTTGATTTGAAGTCCTTCCATGGCTGAGTGTTGCCTTGTTAAAGAACTTCCTCTATCAGAAGTGTTTGTAATAATCTGAGTCCGTACTTTTCCAAGACCTTCTGTCACAGGGGCAGATGGCTTTTCCCCTGTATGAATGCTAAAACTCTGACTACGAGCTTTTGCTCCGTTCATGCCGAGAGCTGGCTTCAAGTGTGACTTGCTGCTGGAAGAAGCAGATCTCTTAACTAATTTGTTTTCTAATCCATCTGCCCTGTCCACCACTAAGCTGCAGTTTTCATGTGAATGAGGTGATGCTGTATCCATACTAAGTCCCACAGTAAAATTATTTTTTACTTCAGTATCAGACTTTGAGTCTTTTAATTCAGCACCTGTTGCACCTCTGGCAGTTATACATACAGATTCATTTTGTTTGTACTTAGTTGAACTCACATTACTTTTGGAAGCTGCATTTATACTGTCTTTTTCCTGCTTCCCTGGTACAGTAGAGTTCTTTCGGAGAAGGTGGGGAGATTTGACAAATAATTTCAGTCCTACAGGGAGACGAGTTTTCATTCCTTTCTCACTAGAGTTTTGAGTAGCATGTGAGGTGTCACTACCATGAAACAGTGTTGACAATGGGGAATTGTTTACCTGAGATAGTAAGGGGCCACTTGTGCTTGTTGTATGACATTGGGGAGTTCCAGGGAGAACGCTTGGCATCTTTTCCGGCTGATCTACCCCACTGTCACTGGAAAGGTCTTTTTTGCTGGAATATGCATCTTGTGAAGAAGTTGTTTCCATTGATGGACAACCTAGAGAAAAAGACCTGGCTGTTTGAAAATCTGTGTTGGAAAACTCACGATTTCTGGGGAGAACCAGCTGATTAGGGCTTTTTGGGCAGACTTGCTTCGTGGAAACTTCGGACAGACCTTGGCAGGCACTATGGGGTTGCTGAGATATGCATTTATTTTGAATACATTTTTCTGCATTTTCTTGAAGGTAAGATAATTCAACTATGGTCCCAGAAGATACATTTTTCGCTTGCATTTCATGACTAGATTGATTATGAAATCCAGAGTTCACAGTTCCTTTTAATGGTGATGATTTCAGTATATTTTTTGCTGTTTCACTGGGACCAGCTCCTCCTAACTTTACCACTACAGGAGGTGAACGAGCATAATTAGGCCGAATCAACAGAGACGTAGACCTGCCTGGAGGAAGGGGTGGGGATGGTGATCGAGGTTCTGCAGTTGTTAAATCACAATGAAAGTCTCTGGTTGGTGGTTCTCCATAGTCACTGGGCTCTATAAGGTGCTGAGGCAACAGTGGTGATCCTGGACTCTGACTCTTTGGATACTTTGACCCGTCGCCTCTGCCTGGACGTTTCAAGCCAGGCGGGGGGTGGGCAGGGAGCTTTGGAACCTGGAAGTCAACTTTTGAGTCAAAATTACGAGGTGGACTTTGTGCTTTTTTGAATCTTGAAAGCTTTACAGGTGGCAGAGCAGGTGCTTTGTCAAGGTTTGCAGGGCCCACTGATTGAGCTACAGGCATCTCCTCGCTCTCTGTCATTGCAGTTTTTTGTGGAGAAAATTTACCTCTGCTGGGTATTTTAGTCAAGTTTGGCTTTTGATTGGTTCCTGCATGCACAGTGGAGCTTGAATTGGCCTTGAATGACACATCATACACTGGCTTCACTAGTTTTTGTCCTGGAGTATGCTGCAGTGTCACTTTTTCACGGTGTGAAAATTCACTGCAGGTCACGGGGACAACTGTATTTTTATTTCCTGTATTATCTTCAAGAGTCTGTTTCTTGGTTTCATCTTCAGGTCTTTCTAACACAGTGTGGTTTCCAGCTTTGTTTCCTGTCTGCATATGAGTTATTTCCTGAGGTATAAGTTCAGTATATTCTGCACTGAACCTAGTTTGTGGCTGGTTGATTGAAATTTCGTTTCTTGTTACAGTGACAACTTCAGTTTGATGTGAGCTGAATTCAATAGGTTCACCATCTTCAGCATCAAATATTACTGTAATGCACTCTTCAGAAGAGGTCTTTTTTATAACCTTTTGTTGTTTAATGAAATTGCATGTCTTTGGCCTAATGTCTGAGCCAGCAGGTATCTCTTTTTCCTCTTTGTCAGCACATACAAACTGAGAATTCTCTGTGACTTTCAGCATGTCAGATGTCTTCGTGTACTTCTCAGTAAAAGGAGTTGCTAATAAATCCGACGGGCTTCTCTCATCACTGCTTTCTATATGCAATTCATCCAACACTTCATTGTCATCAGTATCTGAAAGCTGAAAATTAAAGTCCTTCCAGCCTATATTAGCATGGCTTTGATTTAACTGTAACTCAGGCAGCTTTGCTCTGGTGCATGATTTTACTTCTGCCTGAAACTCACTGACAAAACTAGTCAATTTTTCAGGTCTTTCCTTTGAATTACAATATGAACTTCTTTCTGGCAAATGTTTCCTATTAGGATCCCAGTCAAAGAGACTGTCAGAAATGCTGTGAGTTAGTTTGGTACAGTAGGTCCTGCAGTCTTTGCTTGGTACTTCCTGCAGCAACAGTAAGCATGAAGAGTCATCATCTGCATCATCGTGTGAATCTGAGTCGTAAGAGAAAGTTTTGTTATGTTTAATGCAAACACTTCCTATTTCCATTGGCTTACAACAAGCCTGTTCATTATGGCTGCCACATTTAACTCCAGGGGAATATATTCCTTCATTAGAGTTCATGCAATCTTTGTAACCCCATTTTGATATTACTGAAGGTGAATCAAGTAATATTTTTTGCTTCTGTAATTTCTTCAGCCCTTCTAAGATATGGTTTTCCTTGATACGAGTTGGAGGTAGATCATCTGCAGGACTTGAGAGGTTGCTTGGGAGTGAAGAACCAATGCTTATTCTTTTATCCCAGCTCACGGATGACTGTTAGAACAAAATAAAACTCACATATTACTCACAAGTGCTGTTAATAAAAAGTGTTACCAACTTACTAAAAAGTTTTAGGAGTTGCATATGGCATTACATTTCATCCATTGATATTAATAGCAATTTTTTTTTTAATAAAGGATTTCTTAGTGGTGTGAAGGCTGCAGTGCATTTAAAACCTGTAGGAAGAACAACATAAACGGACGGATTAAGACAAAGAACAGCTTGGATTATGAAAGACAGAGTAAGTGTCAGAATAAATGAGGAAACTGTGAGCAAACTGGAGAGATAAAGGAATTAAAAAAAAAATTAAAAGGGAGGAAAGTGAGAAGGAGGGAGACATTGGGGAGAGAACCCTTACTGAGTTTAGTCACAACTATTTTATACACAAAACAGAGAAGAAAGTGAAAATGATTCTGAAATAGGCAGCTTTTCAACTAATCTTGTTTCAGATGAATTTAAGGTAAGGAGGAAAATGAATTTGATATACCCTTTTGCTGCATGTCTTTCCATCATTCCAAGTGTAGGAAGAACCACTGGAATATTCACTGCAAGCACTTGAGAGGGAGAGTTCACTGCTACTGCAGCTGCTCCGGGGATACAGGCGGCTGGGACCTGTCGTATTTAACTGACTCTGGCATTTCAAGACAGGTATACTGGATTTCACATTCTGATGGCCTTCCTAAAATACGAGAAGAAACAAAAATACCTTATGTGTGGAAAAAGATCATTTGACTTCCCATTGATTAAGAAGGACAAAGAAGAAACAAGTAAAGTACTTACATCTTCCTATTATGCCATTGGTGGCTGGTGAATTTAATACAGAGAATCGAATTAAAAATTGCTAACAAACATTTGCATTTGTCGGGGGAAAAACACACAATCCTCCATGTTTTCTTCTTTATTCTCAAACCAGGATTCTGCTCTTCTCTTGCTAAAGATTATTCTGTTTGAATTATGCTTTGTATTTAAGCAGTGTGCTCCAGTAAGATACAGAAAACAAAGTTATAAGAATGCAAGTACATCTTGACAACTGCATTATAGTCCTACAATGTAACGGATGAGGCTATACACCCTGGACAAGTTAAATTAATTTAGTATCCCAACCAGAATGTCCACTGAGAATGGAATCTCTCCATTACAGTCTAATTTTGGTTTCCTATCTAGTTCAAAGCTTTGTCTAAGAAACTCTCTGACGTAGGACAATCCATCTTTGTGTCGCTCACAGACAGCTGAAGCCTCTTGCTTATGCAATTTATTGACACTTTATGGCTGCCTTTAGTACTTGTGTAGTTATCACCCCTCTCCAAATGCAATTTCAGTTGACTGTGACTAAGTGCCAGCTTTGAGGAAGAGAGTAATGAAGAGCAGATAGCACTTTAGGTAAAATATTAAACCTCTGTTGGAGTATCTAGGATGCCTTTAATTTGTTTTCAAACTAATACTTTTGTACCTAACAGTCTTAGAGCTTTTTAATGTTAAGTGCCTACACCATTCTCTTATCCTATTTTCCAGTTTCCTCACAGAAAGAGAACAGAATCAGACATCTTTTTAATTACCAGGAACACCAAGCAGAGAGTGACATGACTGTGTTGCATAAAACTTTGCTTTGCATTTCATTAAGGCAGAATACAAGTATGGAAGCTCAAACAATATTTACTGATTTTTGCATGTAGATACAGCCCAAATTAATTTTGTTTAGATGACAATTTTTACCATTATATTAAGAAAGATTCAACAGCATAAAGCTACAGAATGCACAAAACTATTTTCAAAACTTTACACGTAGTAGACACAGCTTCCTGCAAATCTCTGGAAGAACGCTTGGTTTGTAGCCGTGTCTCAGACACTAATATGTTTGTAGGATTTCCGCTAATTTCTTCAATTGATTCCCCTCTCTCCTGCCATTTATTACCACTTGGGTCGAACCTTTTCTCAGTTAAATGGCAGAGAGCAGAATTTTTACTGCTGAGGAGTTCATCAGTACAGCTGCTCATTGCTCAACTGACATAATAATGCTCTGGTTTTGACAAACGTAACTACAGGGCAAATCATTACTCACTGTCACAGGCAAAACTTATGAATGGGAAAATCATTTAGAGGTAGCAAGAGCACATTTCACCTCCGGGAGTTATTGGTACATGTTCTCCTAGGAAGTCAAATGGATGCAAGAGGAATAGCCTTTAAATCCACTGGCTCTGGGACGAACACATCTTTCAGCACCAGAGGCAGGCTGATACCTGTGGTTTTGGCTCTAAAAGAGGATGCCTGTAAAGTCCTTGCCTGTAACAATCTCCTGCAGGAGAAAAGAGGAGATCACAGCATACTAAGAAATAGTGCCTTCCCATCCTGTCATCTCTGTCTACCCTGAGAGCCTTTCCAGCCCCTCATTTAGTTTCCTTTGTACCTAAAGAGAGGAGAGAGGCATTTGGTCCCACAGTTTTAGCAAAGGGAAAAATGGAGACATCTAAGCAAAGCAAAAGAACAGTATATTACCATAATCATCTTTATTGTTTAAGAGATGAGAAAATGTGCAAAAACCATCATGCCATTACAGATTCTGAAGTAGGATATATTCCAAATTTCTAGATTGCATTTAGATCACTAAAGAGAGAGTGGAATTTTCTCCCGCAATTTGCCTTTATTCTCTAAATTAACCAAGATGGTACTTTGAATAGGATGCTTATGATGCATTGATTAAATATATTTAACTTGTATATGGTCTGTTAACTGACATAGTGAAAATTTAATTTTTTGTAATCATGATCTTAAGTCTTTAATGAAATTAGAGTAAGAAGGCCTGAATGTAGCATTACAATTTAAATACATAATTTGAGAGAATCAGGCTATCAAAGACACAAAACTATAGCAGAAAAACCTAACCTGAAGGCTTAATTACACATAATGCAATGGGTCGTTAGCATTTTTGTGAACCTTTGAAACAATGCCTTTTCATTGAAGTATGTATTACAAAAGAGATTACATTTTTGTTGACACTACTATACTTCAAGATCAAAGCCACACACAGGTTCAATGTTCTGTTCCTCGTTGTTTCCCTCTATCTTTATGTGACTTTTGTTTTTTAAGCTGCTTTTCTCTTTGACAATGAAACATGAAAGCCACACTGGCAAACGTTTTGCCAAATAAGCACAAAGCTACCCCCATCTGAAAAAAAAAAATGCAGAGCCCATGAATTTTTAAAAGTTCATACATAATATATCATAAAAGTAGGATGAATAATACGGTGTATGGGCTTTAATAAAAAGCTCCTTGACCATTTCTCAGAGATTCTGAGATGTAATCAATATCCAAAAAGGTATACTGGGGACATTGCTAAGATTAACGCTTTTTTGCACAGTGACACTATCTGCTTACTATATCAATAGAGGACACAATATTGCATTTCAGAGAAAAGAAGGAAGAAGAAGTATTGTTATCTGCCTCCACAGTGTTTCAATTCAGAGATCAGCTTTATGGCTCATCCCTGACATCAGACTGCAGAGACCAAAAGGAGGGTTCCAAATGAGGGTACAAGAACAGCACAAAACCTCACCTGCATCTGAGCATCAGCAGTTCGAGATTGCATCAGGCTTCTGTTTCGTTCTACTTCTGAAAGCAAATCCCCAGACGAGAGGTCTAAGATGCGGGAATGGAGTTTCTGCGGGGGCAGAAGGGAATGAGCAAAGCATAAGCATTTGTTAAATATGCAGCAGATCAGCATTTTTAAAATTCGAAACTCTGCTGTTAAATTTCAAGAGAAATGAAGACCCTGAGGTAAAAGAGGATTTATTCTAATGTGAAATGTTGCTCTTTGTGCTTACTTTGTCCAAGACTTCTTGTCTGTAGAACAGATCATTCTTCATCCAAAACAAACTCTAATGTTTCTCCTAGTCACTGTTTTGCAACTTATCATTACTTCACATGCAACAATGACAAATGACCACAAGTCCCACCACTATCCATAGAGTTTGACAAGTTTCAGGAAAAAAGCATAAAAATGAACTACAAAATTAACATTTATAAATCAACCAACATGTTAACGTTGTTTTATTTACGAGCTGTTACACCTTGAGTGAATGATTGCAAAAGTGACCTTATTTTTAAACAGCATTGATCTGCTGAAGGCCTCCTTTGCACACATTTTAACTCAAAGTCATTAATGTCATCTGTTAGGAACAATTAATGTGAATAGAAAATAATTGCATCAGGGAACTAGGGACTCAGAGGATTTTATGCATTAATATTCACATGCTGTTCGATTATATACACAGTTCTTTTTTCAGTTTGCTTGGAAGGATGCCTAAGCTTGAGCCTTTTCTTCTGTGTTCACCTGTATACTAATTACTAAGGCTTTCAGTGTGCATTAAGCCTGATTTGTTTTAATTGCAGTTTCAATAAAATCCATGATTTATGTGAATGCCTTCACTGACGACTTCAAAAGAAGAAATATCTGCAGTCTTGTCAGTCACTGGACCAACACATCATGGAACAGGCAGTATGGATCTGACTCACAGTCCACTGAACTCAACGGAAAAGGACTCAACACTCCCAACACCCCCACTCAAGACTTCGCATCAGGCCTTTTGTTTCCCCATTAATTCCCTAGGCTTGCAAGCTGACAGATCGCATCTATGCCCTCCTCGGCACCGGGGTGCTCAGCTTGGAAGAATAAATGGGGCAGACCCAGTCAGGGTGCTTTGCCAGGGGGACCCTGCGAAGGACGCAAACCGTGGAGACCTGACGAGGCTGCTCGAGGAGTCCATCATCTGTCCATCCAAAAAAAGCCTGATCGAGGAGGGAAACAGAATCTGTAGCCACAAAATCCCTTCCACACAGTGCAGTAGTCATGGGAAGACAGCTATTTGCAGGGCCCTGAAACACCAGTCATGCAGTATCTTATGCTCAGCTACTCCCCAGCCCGCTCCCCGGTACCCACTGCAGAAATTAATCTGCCAGAGAACAAAGCAGGCAGCCATTCCTACAGCCTCTGTTATCTGCATGCTGTGCTTCAGGCATCTATTTCAGACAATCTAGCAATTTTTTTTAAACTAATTATAAATTTGGGAATAATTTCTCAAGAGCTACATGTTCATCCAGGTTTCTTCATGAGACACTATCTATTGTCGACAGATTACGGAAAATATTTTCAATCATCAATATCCTGTATGAACATATTCTGTCCAATGTATTGCTGAATAGATTAAAATACTACAAGCACTCAGTATCCAATATACTTTTCTTTATAAATATCAACTACATAAAGGACGTGTCGTTTTTAACATTGATGATGCCTATCACCTAGTTACTTAGTTTGCACCTTTTAAAGAGTTATTACTAGAGTTACTGTCAGGTATTTGTTCAATATTTAAGCTCCACATAAAAACACCTTCCCAAACTGACAGATTTACTGACTTAGTACCCAAGTAATTCTTGACCGTGATTCCAACTGGATTGTTGAACCACCTGAGAATTCTACTGTTTTTCGAACTAGGAGTCACCAATGCTATGAACAAGTGGTGTACTTGCTTATGCAGAGGAATTTATTATTAAGTAATTAATCAATCAGGTGAAACCAGTCACTTGATTTTTGCTTCCAGAGATATTTTAACGGAAGTTGCTATAGCCAGGTCTGTGCATTACAGATGATGTCTGGGGACTTCTGAGATGGATGAACATTTATACTTGCACATTTATTTTCCCAGAAAAAAAGTATCCTAGAAATAGTGCTATAGGAGTTTCATAGTTGTAAAACTGTCTTCCTACTTTTCCAGCAAGGCATTTTAAATACTTCATTACTTAAATAGAAACATATATGCATCTCAAGAAGGGAAACTAAATATATACCTCTAATGTCATCCAATGGAATTTAGTGTGCTGCTGTTATTATCCATATCAGACAGAAGGGCACAGTTTGGCCTGATGGAAACAGGCAGAAAACAGGAACAATTTTTGGCCAGTGACAAGAAGTAGCCCAGCAGAGCGTGCTGTAAATGGCTTGGAGTTACGGGGGTCCCTCCACACTGGCTCAGCCTCCACAAGGACTGGGCTGCAGATGGGTCATGCATAGTACAAATCATCTTTGCCAGCCTTAAACCATACGACTCCATAAAACTGTAATAACAAAGGTGAATCAGCAGACTGAAATGATTAACAAAGAAGGAAAGTGTTCTCAGCATGTGCTTTGTGATTATATTTCTGTATCAAACAAAAGATCATCACGTTAGGAATATTCCTCCCCACACATATGCAAATAAGCTCACAGACACATGGCCAGCACAATGACTAGCATTAACAAATAACAAAGTTTGAGATGATTAATTAAATAGTCACACAGCACTGAAGCAAGTCATCCAATTACAAAAGAAAATTGGTAAGAAAATTGTTGTTTTTTCATTTATTTTTCTTTCTCCTTCTCCATTTTCTAATTAAGAAATGGAAAAAACTCTACTATTGGTTAAAAAAACCACATTAATGATTTATTCAAAATCAAGTAACAGATTGTGCTAACCATGTATCTTGATTCTGATTTCTTCTCAGATAGGCAAAATATACTGTGTCCTTTATGGTTATTTTCAGATGACAGTCACATAATTAGATCAAGGAGCTGCCTTGAAAATTGTGCAATATTAAAATCACTGTTGATGCTATCAAGATGCAATGTAACAAAAGGCAGATGAAAGCACAGAATAACTTCCATGGAAAAGATCACATCAGTTTAAATATGAAACTGAAGAGTTACAACTACAAATCCAGGCCATTTGCCCCATTTGTTAGTGCCCTACATAACAATAAGGGGAACCTGGGTAATGGTTGTACATGGTGGGGAAAGTCTGGGCCCCTCTGAACACTGGAAACCACCCAGAGCACTGGGCTGCAGAACAGAACACCCCCGTGGAATTGCATACAGCATTGGCTGGGCCAACCTCCTTGGAAATTACCCTGTACCGAGTACTGCCAGAGCAGGTGCAGACTAAAAAGTTTCATAGCATCTTAGCTAGACTGGACTCAAGTCTCTACAGAAAAAGGGTGCGGAGAGGTACAGAGGCCAGGACAGAGCAGAAAGGGCCTCTTTGTGGCTGCCTGTGACCAGGAGCAGAAAAACTCCACCTGAAACTGATGCAGAAAAGGCCATGCCCTTTGTGGCTCAATGTCAAGATTAACTCCTGTAACACACATAAAAAATAAAAACAAAGTAATTGATAATTTAGGTGGAAAGATATTACATCAAGTGCAATAGGAAATACAATTATCAGCCAAGCAGATAACCAATCCATCAAACAGTAGGCCAGTTCCCCCTCCCTCCAGCAGCATCCTGATTAAGGCTTTCTAGGAAGATAAAAGAAGGCTACTACTGCTGGCATGAGGCAATATTACAGAGATGCTCCTCTAGCTATTGTGCCTCTTGACTGTTTCTGTGCAGAATATCTATCAGTTCCCATCTCCTCTTTGAAACGCCTAATGGCCTGCAGCATTGCCAGAACAATTTCCAATGAATTATGCCAAACTGTACACAGCTCTCCAATATTGGATGAGTTAATTGCTATTAAATCAATTGACTTTGCTTTTCTCACATGAGCCAAAGTCCATCACTCACAAGAAAGAAATTCTCTCTCTAGGTTCTAAGGAGACATTTTCATCCTGTGCCAGGGCTGTAAATGTTTGTTTGGTGAACGTGGCCTCCTCCCATCTTTGCTCTTACATGGGGCATCACAGACCTGAACAAGCATACTCTGGCCTGCTCATTGATACAACCCAAACATTACAATAGGGTTGGCAGGGAATATCTTTTCTGCAGCCTTCACAACCACTCATTTTCAATAATTCTCTGCACAAAGAGGATTCTGGTCAAGTCCACACTCAACACGACCGCTCCAGTTCTACTCCTGTTGTACTGCAGTAGTTAAGCTTAGCAATGCCACCAAAAACATTAAAAAACCTGTAAGAGCTGATACCATGATCTCTTTACAGGTCTGAGAGAAGCTCATGAAAGACAAGAGCTCTTTCTAGGTGACTTTTTTCACAATCATCTGACCTGTCTCACTTTCCTGTTCCCTTGTTCATCTTAACCATCAGAAGTAGAGTGCAGCTATGAAATAATCACTTCTAGGAGGAGCTTTAGTTTCAAAGGTCTTACAGAAATAGTACTCTATACTACATTTCCATCATACCACAGAAGACAGAACAAAGAAAGATAAAAATATGATTAGGTATGCAATTTACATAGTATTAGTTTATGCAGAAATATAATCCATCACAAAACTAAATTTTGATTTTTTTAGTCCTTAGGCACACGGTAGAGGTGACATTCAGCTGGAAATGAGAGAACATCCTTCACCCATTTCATCAGCAGTTACCTAGATTAAGAAAACGCACCATTCAAAGTATGAACTTCTCATACATTTAATACTCTGAAATAAAGGAAAATGTTAAGTGTAAGAAAAAAATAATAAACCCTCTGAAAGGAGAAACAGGGTTTTTTTTAAGCAAATTGGAGTTAATGCATATGCTTTTGACATATGGTAATTCTGCATTCTAAAGAGAGCAGAACAAGTGGTTGCCAAGATAAAACAGCCATATGAAACAAAAGTGAAAGCTGCAAAAAGATGCTTCTTTTTTATTGAATTCTAATAATCACTACATAGAAAATGTACTTGCAATTGTATACTGTGCACATACAGCAATGCCTGATGGTTTACTGCAGAAAAGTGATGCCATGAAAATAAAATTATAATAATTTCTTCAGCTCTTGGAAGTCATATATTTAATAGAAAATTCAGAATTATGTCCTACTTTCTTACTATTCACTTCCTATAAACAGAACTTCACGGCCATCACTGTTTAACTTTGCAGTAAAAGGAAATTATTCTTTCCATTTTCACAGTTTATAATGGCAATAGCAATTGCCATACTGAGCACTTCCCACTAGTTAACCAGCTTGATTAGGAATTTGCCTTCATCTTTCCAGCTGCTTACTGCATGTGAAGAAAGGCAGTTTCCCATGAGAGTTCCTGCACATGGCATATGCTACCCCAGATTCCTTTTTAGACCTACATCCTTCAGGGTAATTTCAAGGACATTTCACGGTGGAAACAGCCGTGCCTTTTTCCTTTCAATTCTCTAATAAATTGCTTTGCAATCATCATTTATCCTAACAGTGTGAATTAACTTCTGACTGTGGCTATTTCTTACAAATATTTCATACTAACACGAAGCCCCGCATTATGGTGGTTCAGCCGCAGAGCACAGTGTACCTTCAAGAAGCATTCTTGTCATTATTCCCACTTCTCAGCAGTGCCTTTATTTGAAACAAGGTCCCCTATGCACAGTCATATTTTCATATTTCTGCCAGAAACAGCCAGCTAATAATGATGTGACTTTTTAAATTTTCTTTTTTGGTGCCATTTCTGGGACTATACCATGACCTTGTTTTATAATCTGCACAGAGACATCCATATACGTGTCTGTCTCTCTAGATTTTTCACAAGTGTGCTCAAAAGGGATCAAGTTTTAAAGGATGAGGAAATAGGAAAAAAAAGTTATTCCTGGAGGAGGGTGGGGCAGCCAGGTTCAGCACTTACAAAGGAAAAAACACTAGGTTCAGATACCAGCTTTTCTTGCTCTCAGCATTAGGGTAGTGTTCTGAGTTCATGTTCATGTTCACTGGTAGTGAGAGCTCAACAATTCTTCTGGATTTATATCTTCTCTTTATAAAACTTATAACATGTTTACAGGTTTGACTATGAGATTATTTTGCAATGAATATTTAGATTCGTATTTTCACTTGTACACATAGCAACAATGACCAACCAGTCTGTACCTGTGCATTTCCTTAAGCACCAAAATTTTGCATCAAGCAGCCAAGAAAAAGAAAATGGTAAAGGATCAGTGAAGTACAGGAGCAAACAGGCGTTTACCACAGCTCTCCTCTGGCCCTTTCTTTTGCTGCAGAACATTCCCCAGAGGAAGTGAGGAGTTTGTCACAGGAGACATCCAGGAGAACACATGATAGGCAGTCACCTTGTCAAGGAACTCCTTTCTCCTGCTGTTGGACCATGTACAGGATAGGGGCTAAAACTGGAGTGAGACACTAACAGCCTTTGACCATTTAAAAGACCCTTTTCCAAAAATAATTATATGGTCATCAATTTTTAGACCTCTAAAAGTTATTAATATACCTCTGTGCAGGCAAGAGCATGTAACTTCTGACTGGAAAGGTAATGCATGACACTAAGCTATATTTTCTATTTCTGTGGTGTAATGAGATCTGGCAAAAGTGTGTAACATGAAACCTTACGCAGCTCAGTCTGGCACAGCCAAAGCAACTCCAAAGTCTTACGTACTTGTATTTAGTACAAACATGTAGGTTGTCTTTCATGTTTAATATTTGTTCATTCTTAAGGCCTGTCTTACAAGCTAACCATAATCAGTTTGCTCTGTATGTTGCTGCTAGGGTTCTCAACAGTGGTATCACATGGAACGTACCACTATAGCTGTCTGGATTTATTTTTGGTGAGAGAAGGGCGTTAATATACAGTAAGTAAGCCCCAGGATAACTCTTATATTGGTATGAGCAAGCAGTTGGAGACTGTTATTTATTGGTCCTACCTACAGCTGTGTAAAATATAGGAAACTACCACAAATGTGCAGTATTGCTCAGTGGTAACAGGAGGAAGAGTTATACATAAAACGAATATTAAAGGATTAACTGTAAAAAAAACCTCAGTAAGCTGTATTAGTTCTTAGTACCAAAAAAGGAAGTTGCCAACTACTTTAGAAATATGAAGTCAAGTGGATTCAAATTTTCCATTCATCTAATAAAAATACTACAATGGAAGTTATGATTTGATACTTTCCAGGTATTTTTCCTCCTACTGGGCTGACTTCACTAAAAAACCTAGAAGCCTCATGATACAGAAGATGCCCGACTTTAAATTCAAACCCAGTATTAACAGCAATTTGTCATTTTTTTTTCTGGTAAATTCTCCAGGAGAGTTTACTGAGACTTAACTGACATATCCAAGACAAAGTACAAGGGTGTGATACTACAAACAATTGCATGGAAGATTAGGGTGCTAAAAAAAATCAGAAAATCCTGTTAACAAGGTAAATTCAGCACAAAAAAATAAAACAAAGGGTTGACTTGTGTCTGCTTCGGATTTTCCAGGCTTGCTGCTCTCTGCTATTATTGAGACACCCAGAAATGGCAAAACCCAGTGAATCAGATTTCAAAGTAATCCAGAACATTGGAAACTTATATTCTAGGATATAAATGAGGAGGTATTAGGCCAACATTTGATGCATAAACATAAATAACATAATCTCTATGTACTCTTCAGAGAGCTGACAACATTAACGTAAGCCTGAAATTACTCCTGCTCCAAATCCTTCAGTTTTATTAATTTTTATAAACTCCTTTAAATAAAAGTTACACTGAAAGACACAGAGTAATCCTCTCTGATCCTAGTTTTCATTTTATAACTCTATCAATGTTTTCAAGCTCTGAGACTCCAAAGTATTAGTTCTCATTTTAATAGCACTACGGTAGGAGTCTGTAAATATTGCTGTAATAATAAAATGAGCTAATTTAATTTCTTAGGAGAACGTATGTATAAAGTTCCCTGTGGTTTGTAATTACTGTAAAGTCAACACTTTACATCAATGAGCTGGTAATCACCTAGTCAGAATGTAAATAATTAATGAAATAAATGTTTTCAACGAGCTTGCTCATGGAAGACTCCTTGGGAGTATCCTAAAACATCAGTTTTGTGAGTCAAGCCTCTTATTAGTACATTTTTGTATTTTGTTTCTTATTAATTTGGTAGAAAACAGTAAATGTTTTTTCCAAATACCTTTCTATTGATATAATACTAATTAATATGTTAATTCCACTTTGCTAAATGAGCGTCAACATTGTGTAGGTGCTATGAATTATGAGAACATCAAAGAGTGAAAGGTAGAATCCTGCCCATCCTGACATCCTCTCTTCTTACATTTTTCACAACCAAAACCATTTTTTCTTACCATTTCAGCACGGTCAGAATCAGCCTAAGAAACACTGTGATACTGAACTGCTGTGACAAGGAAGAACTATACCATTAATCTTTTATGGCATGCCCTACACATACTATCTATGCTTTAGCAGTAAAAAGGTGGGCTGTTTTTTACTATTTCACTATATTTAAGAAATCCTTTAAGATGAAACACAGGAGAAAAGTACTGATGTTTCAGCCCTGCCTATGAGACAGGCATTGCATTATCAATCACTATCTGATTAAATGCTACTCACTAATTTCAACATGCAGGTAAACTGCCAATGCGATGACAGTGATATTCCTGCTGCCACAACGTAACTCTGGTCTTTGCCTTAGTGATTCCTACAGTTTAAGATTCATTTTCACATTCACTTTCTGACTATGCCCCAAAATCATCTAAAGGAATTAGGCAGACCTCAGTACGGTCTTGTTATTGACATTTATGTTGAATGATGTTGGCTCTTACAGAATTGGAATCTACAGATCAATTCCCTTATTGGATTCGTTCTCAGTGCTGCCATGATCATTTTATCACAGAAGCTGCTGCTATCAAATGCTGCTTTATCACTTTATAATGGGATAAGCTGAAGCTTTCCTCTAGCATATAGTTGGAAATGAAAACTGTCTGAGCTCTAAATATTCCTTCCATAGATTTTCAAAAATATCCTCATTAACTGCATATGTTTATTTTAAAAGTTATTTTAAACTCTATTTACCCAACTAGCAACAATTCTTGCCCACAGGAAAATTCCAGTTCTCAGGGTGGTAAAAAGGCTAACACTAGAGACCAGCATCTATTAATCACCTTCTTTCTACTGAGTCTATGAGTCAGATGACACAAAAAAATGAGGCTAAGAATGAAGATGTGACACAAAAACCAAAATGGTCTCAGGAATGGTAAGCAGTATTATGTGAACACACAAATAGACATGCAAAAAAGCATGCGGAACAACCACATATACAAAGTCTGTTGCAAGCCTTTTATCTGGGTTTGAAAACATGCAAGGCCATGGCATTTTTGTAAGAGTGGTGTCACAGCTCCTGTTGAAAGAGGAGTTCATCACATTAATTTAAATCTCCGATAAAATAAATTAGCTTTTTTATTGCCAGGTTGAACTACAGGGCTATGATTGTTATGTATTGCTACAATCTAAGTCTTAATGGCATTTTAGCCCTGTGGTGGTCAAACAGAAGCCATTTCAAACCTTCTAAAGGCTATTAAAACATGTGCAGATGTCTGGAAAATTAATACTATTATCTAACTCTAACCTTTTGCCTGTAGGAGGAAAAGGAGAGAGAAGGCTCTAGGAAGATTTTTAGATCGATACACGGCAACAGATCAGGGGAAAGCACTGTTTCACATGGAATTTCCTTGGCTGTGAACAGGAGATTCAAGTGAGCAGTTTCATCCTTATTTGGATTTCATTGAAATCATTCATTTACTCAGAAAAATAATTTAAGAGATGAGCATCATTTTTACAGTCCTTCCTCACTGCTGTTTCCAAGGTTCAGCCATACAGACACAGGAAAGCTTCATTCATTTACATGACAAGAGCATGAATTTGTCAAGGTTAATATTGAACGAGCCATATTTCCCTTGCCTCGTCATCAGGCATTTAAAAATTTTCTCCATTCCTCCACCTTTTTTCTTTTTCTTTTCTTTTTTTTCTTTTTCTTTTTTTTTGGTGTAATATTGTTGGAATGTCAGGTGGACTCAAAGCAGTTTAAAAGTCAGAAGAGGATTTCTGGAAGTACTTCTATTGTTCATTTAAGGCTTTTGCATACATATTCTCTCTGCAACTCAAATGCATTGGTTTTTGCTCTGACAGAGTAATTTCAAATAAGGACAGACTTTTAAAGAAGGTTTTCTTGAATATTTGGATACAATGTACTTTATTCTATACTTTTTCCTCAAAGCACTTACTTCAGGTATGGTTTAGAAAGAATAAGTGGGCAGATTCCCAGCTGGTGAGAATTACTGGCTTTACTTCTTATACTGAAATTAAAAGAATTTCTGCCAGGTCAGGAATTGTCTCATAGATTTTCCAGACCTTTGCTGCATTTGAGAAAGAAAGCTTCTAGAGGGACACAGCGTGTATGTGCTGTGGTGTTTCATTCCTGAAAATCTCAAATCTGACCACAAGATCTCCAAAAGGCAGCTCAAGTTCTGCAACTTTTATGGTGATATACAAAAATCACAGGGCATGTGTGCAGGACAGAGTGCAGCTCTGTAGACCTGAAGATCAGAATAATCATCTCAGATCTTGGCTTCAGAGTCTGTAATTCCATCGACCTATTCCAGAGTGGTGAGAAACCACAAAAGGATCCCACAATCAGCTTGGCCATGCAAGCCAAGAAATCTCAGTAAGGCTGAACACAGGTGAGGTGGAACAGCCAGTGCTGGCACCACCAAGGAGAGTGCATCACACTGGACTATAAGAGGATACAGACCTGCACTGCCCATCTCATCTGCACCTCACTCCCATTGCTGTAGCCAGGAGGAACAGCAGGAAAAGGAAAATGAGAAAAGCCAGTCATTGCTCCTGGGCCAAACTGTGCTCTTGTGCGGGAAGGTACAGTGCTATCTAAGCACAATTTAGGACCTGGACCAGCCTGGGAGCACCAGGTCCTGGCATACTATGACATTGAAGAGCCCCCTCTCCCAGCCTGGATCCAGTAGCACAGGCAGCCTGGCCCCAGGCTCAAAGCAGCAGTGAGCTTTACCTCCAGCACAGCCAGCCAACTGCCTCAGAACCTTTCGGCAGTGTCTGTGCTCAGAAGAAGCGGTGCCAACGTTTGATTAGGAATCTGTGCCCTTGTGAATTGATCGTTTTTTCACGGTAGATAAAAGTAGGGCTTAGGAGGTATTATATAGGAATTTCAAAAAGGGTCAGCTCCCAGTTCGGCATCAAAGTAGCCTGATTTTTAGAATAGCTCAGCACAATGCCTGAACACCTGAAATTCTGGTCCCCTGAGCATGAAGGATCTAAAGATCTAAATTAAAGGTTAATTCCATTTGTTATTCCCCCATGAACTGGTGAAGGCTGGTAACAGAGCTGAGAGTACCCATATTTCTAATTATTGTCAAGATCTCCTAAGGACCATTTAGAGGAATAAATTTAAGTGAACGTCTAAAATACAGTGCTAATCTCTGATTCACGACCAGACGTGTAGTATCTATAATCCATAATAACTGTGCCTGGAGCTGTGCCTGTACCTACTGTAGAGGGAAAGTACACAAGTCTTGTTTACAGAAGAAAACAGAGTTCAGAGTAAGTAACAGGAACCTTTAAAGAAAATAGCTGGAACATTTCTGCCTTTAAAATGTGGTGAATATAATAAATTCAGAATCAAAACACCACAAAATTAAGTAGTTCATCTCTGAAATGTACACCGGAAAGATGAACCAAGGAGTGGACATATATTTGAGTTTTTTAAAGCACTGATATTAATATAAGATGCCATTACTTTGGCAGTCTGTTTTCCATACTTTTAATGCAGTAAGATGGAGTTTAATTCATAATGTTGACGATGCCCTTGTAAAGCACACAGGACACAGATAAATCGCTGCCACTCCCCGCAGCTAGACATCGGTTAGTGACTAATGAAACACGGTTTGCTCACATCCAGATGAAGAAACGAGCATGAACACAATCTAAAAATGCTAAAAATACAGAAAGACTCAAATCTGTCAATATCACATTGTTAAAGATTTAATGACAAAGGTAACTTTTCCTTTTAGCTTGTCCTTATCAAGAGAGATACTCGGATGGTAATTTAAGAGTTAAGGCACTAATGGACTCTTCAGTTTCACTAAGCACCTATGTGCTGATTTTATCTTGCAATACAGTATTTCACATTCTCAGCGAAGTCAACAGAGATTTAGTCAATAGTGTCACGGCCTTTAGATGAGGATTTAAATCCTACCAGTATCCAAACCATCATTAAAGAAGATAGGTCATTTGGGAAACAAAGGAGAGCATTAGTAAAACTCAATACTAAAAGATGGGGTTGGTTCTGTGGGTGTTTTATGATTCATTATGAATAGCATTTTATTCCAATTACCACTCCTTTCTTCTATGTGCAGTATCCATAAGGGTATACAAAATGCACAATGTATATCATAGGAAAATTATTTTTTTCATAACAGATGGCAACAGAAAATACCTATTGAGTAACCTTATGTGCTGTAAACCACTTTGCATAATGTTAGTTTCATGCATTTGATGGAATATGTAATTTAAAATTACTAGCAAATTGCACTGACCTGATATAATCCAAACAGCTTAAATATTACCAAGTAGAGTACCTACTGGCACACCTATATTAAGTAAAAAAGCCAGAATTCCATATTGCTTCATGTCTGTAAAGTGTCACTAAACTTAAAGAACAATAACCAAACCACAGTTATAAAGTAAAATATAAAGAAGTTTTATATTACTGAGTGTTAATAACAGATGAAATTAATGCTTTATCTATTATTTGTTTCACATGCACACACTTTTGCAGTTGTCCTTCATTTAAGCTTCAAAGTCTTATGGAAACAAGAACAAACTACATACTTAGCTCCATTAGTGCAATAAGGAGAAAATGACACATCTTTAATAATAATGGTTATATTTCTATACTGCTCTAGAATTTCAATAGATTCCTGCTTTACCACAACAAGAAGCAGCCATCTAAATCTTTGAATCATTTAATTTTATGCATTCTTTTGGTATTTCATTTAGGAGTTATGGACTGTGAAATATGCACCACGATGAGAAAACAATTATCTAGCACACCTGTTGTTTGTGGATGTTGTATTTAAGCAGGGCTTGCAGTGGCTACACTGTGAAATCCAAAATGAGGAGGCTTTAAAAACTGACCTGATGACATCAACTTACACTTCTGTATGTAACATGTGGCTTGCACTTACCACACCACATACTGTGATAACATCAGAGCAAGTCCATGCTAATTTGGCATCAAAGTATCAGCGAGAAAGATTTTTCCATTTAGAAAGGAAATGGGAATGAATGACTCTCCACTTAAATACACCAAATATATATTAAAAATAATATTGTGAACTTCTAAACCAGAAACATAACAGGAAAAAAATCATCAGTTGGTTACATAAAATATAAACACATGACTAACTAACTTATGGAATTTTCACAAAGTTCACAATCTAGAATAAAGGCTGTCTCTAACCATCCTGTTCACTTACACTTGACCATTTATGCAGAGCTTTACATGATAAGTCACTAATACACCTTCCTAATACATTCAGCAAACAGAGCAGGCTGAAACAGCATCCAATGGATTAGGCATTGTTACAGGTTAAATATAACTGCATGGAATAAAACCACATCTTTTTAATGCTTATCTGAAGTTTGAAGCACAGGTCAAGTTTGGAAAGGAATATAACAATGTTATTTTGTATCGGGAACTCCTTCCTCTTTTCTTAAATTTATTACCATACTGAATGCACACAATGATAGGAAAAAACATTCTTGTATTTAATGAGTCTGCTCACAGACTTGCTTAGGATTTCAAATGCCATATTGGATTCCTGCCATCATTTGTACCACTACTGATAATAAAAATCTATGCATAAAATAAAGAAAAATCTATGGTTCTCCCAGTGTCAGTTGCATACTTTTCTTTGTCTAAAAAAATTGACAGTAGAATCTTACTTTTGTTGTTGAAGCTGTCACATCAGTACAGCCCCATGCTTTTCTTGACAAGCACTTATTCTGAAAAACTCTTTGCTCTTCAGAACAACGCCTATATTTTTCTCCAAAACTTAAAAAAAACCCCATTGCCCTCCTCAGTCAAAGTAATTCATAAATACTTCACCAAATATCAGTTGTGGCTTTCCTAAAGATTATTTTCTCATTTGATTCACTGGTTTTGGTATCTCTGTAGCAATGTACTATCATTAGGGTAATGGGAAGAGCTCATTTTTAGATTTGCTATCTGTTAATTATATATTTAAAATTGTATGAAAAATGTCAAGTTTGTGTAGATATGCAAAGTCATTCAGTGCTCTCCTTTTAAGTCTCTAAAGGCTAGCAGTTGGGGTGAATTTTATCTTGAAAGCATGATAATTTTCATCAGAACTATATGCCTAGTGAGCTCCAAATAACATTTTCTTTTTGTTAGAGAGCAAATTGCTAAGAATTCAGGTGCTGAAATAAGGACAACATTCTGACAAGCAGCGAGATCACCAAAACACAAATTACAGATGGAACAGTCCTATCAGGTCAGTTGATCTACCTCCCTCATAATGAAATACTACTCTCCACTGAACCTCCAGCTGTCCTTTGTTTGCTTTGGTTTTAAATGTTGTGAGGGATAATGTCCCACCTCTCCTCTCATACATCATGCCACAGCCTATAACAAAGAATTTTCTGATGTTGCTTTACCAGTCTGAATTAGATTTAAATCCAGCAAATCATTTTGGCACGTTTTATCTTAAGAATGAAAGTTTTATAGTTCCCCTAGTCAGAAAAGAGCACATCAGGATTTCCACACGTCCAGATTGGTGCTCAAGGGACAAGAAAAGCTGCCTTCGCCGTTTTGCTCAAGGGATCTCATGGGGCTTCCTGGAGGTCTACACACCACAGCCGTCATTTCCATCCCTACAAGCCTAAGCCCTCTAACTAGAACTGGTTTGCAGAGAGTTACTGCTGCAGATGACATCCAGTGATTCTCAGTGCACTCCTGAAAATCTGCTTATCTCAGAGCCTCCTCACAGAGCTGGCCACATACCAGATATCAGCCCAATTCTTTCAGGTATTACGCTGCTGCTGTTCATTCAAAACTACAACTCACACAGCTTAACTCAGGGACGTTAAATGGGGTTTCTTCGGAGGGGGGTATTTCCTTTCCTTCTCTCATCACCGATTTTGCTCATCCATCCATGTACCAGGAGGCTCTCATGAACACTTTGTTGCTGTAATGCTTCTTCAACATATATTTGGAGTTGCAAATGGGGAAATTAAGAAATATGGTTTATAATGTATTATTATATGGTTATGATTTAAGCTCACAAGAAATAAAGAAATACCTTTGTATTTCTGTCTTGTCAGATGTCATTGGTGAGTGAAGACATGACAGAAATGGAAAGTAGGTACCAGTTTAGTGATATTACTCAAGACTGCAAATATCAGCATCATAGCACCAAGAGATGTTCTTTTAATCTGTTCTTGAAAATCACAACAATTTTTGACTGTTCTTTACTAGATGCCTATCTTGATTCCTGATACACAGAAGCATTCTTATCATTTCTGGTTGCTACAAGACTGGATGCTTTTTCTTGGGACAGGACCTTCCTGACAATAATTATGCACCTTTGGTAGCCTTGATCTGGAGAAAGCACTCCAGCAGGGCTATGGCCTGAACTCAAAATTTTGAGAGCTGTAAATGGTGTAAAAACCATCACCTCACTTCTTATTAGTTGCTCTACTGGCAACATAATTCTTGGATAAGCTTAAACTTAATATATCTCAAACATGCTTTAAATTTATGTGATCACTTTTTTTGTTTCTTGATAGCATCCTTGAGATAGTTGTAACTCTAAGCAGTTTTCCACTACTGCTAAAACAATTAGCAGATCTGAAATTAATTTCTCCAGTCTGATTCCTGAGTAAGGATATATCACTACAGATAGATACTGCGACACCTGATTTATATGTATATGTTTACTAGGAAGTAAAGGACAGAGTTTGTTCTGGAGCTAGAATTTTTCTGATTTGCAGATAGGAGTACCCTGACAATCTGATGGATGCAAAGAAACAAATGTGAAGTAAGAACCTAAGCAGGTTAACTGCAGGAGTTTGAAAACTTCAAATACAATTTGCTGATCTTGTTCTCAAGTCTGCCTGCTCTCTGAAGAGCCCAGAGGCACAAGGGCTGGCTTCTGTCAGATGGGAATTAGGCTGCTGCTCAGCATAGAACGATCCAGTTTTTTAAACCTACTTTGGACTGCTGACAAACTGTTTTCTAACAGTGTGGGATGATCTTTAGTTTTAATTTCAAACCTTCAGATACTTTCTTCCTGAAATACTTTAATATTTTGGACATTTGACTGCTGTAAAGCAATGCAACTTCGCTTTTAACCTTCTCCTTCAGACATCATCATGTCTAACGATGTCTGAACCAGAGGTCAGACTCTGAGGCCAGATATTCCATCTCCTTCTGTCAGGTGTTAGGGTAATTAATTGTCCTCTTTTCCTTTCCATATATAATAATGTTGTGGGTGCAATTTACCCCTTCCTGCTAAGTTGTACAACTGTTTCCATCTAAGTATGTACAGCTACACTCTATCTCATATGTCAGGACACAGTTGTCGGGTCATTACAAGAACTAATATCAATGCAGTTATAACAAAGTAGCTATTATTTAAATTGACCTGATAAGTCAGTGGACTCTGCTGTAGCATTATAGAGAAAATTTTAGACATAAAATTAAACAATGTGGACGGTCCGTGAGTAATAAATGAAACTAATCAAGCCAGAGAGACACAAGGAGAAAACAGACTTTTCAAGAGTCCTCCCTGCTTTGTTCTGGAGTTGATAAAGTAGAATTTTTATGATGGAAATAAAATAGCAATGAAAATATGGCTTAGAATCAGAGATACTCTAAATCTTCTGATTATAAATATTATTTTGTACTATTCCAATTATGAAAATTTTATTACTTATTTAATCAAATAAATTAACTCAATAAATGTTGCTACTTGCCACTTTTGAACACATTTCACTAAAAATTCCCCGCACGCTTTATAAAAAAAAAGTGACAGCAAGCTTCTGGGTGAAAAGTGAAAGCAAGTCTTGATTCATGAGAAGAATTTAGCTAACAAACATGTTGAATTATGTTAGCAGAGATACATAACATAAACAAATAACTGTGATATCTATCAGAACACAAACCCTGATCCCTGTTATCCTCAAAAACTTTACACAAGTCATCATTGTTATAAAAGGAGGATATGTAATATCAGAATCAGGTTCAATGTCATTACTTATATTTTCAGGTAGGAGTAGAATAAGAGGGTAAATACAAGGGAAAGATCTGTGAAAAGACCTGTGTCAAGGCTGAGTAGCCTATATTTGATAAAGTCAAAATGATTCTGTGAGACAACATAGCTAAGAAAAGGGAAAAGTCTGTAATTTGGTGATTTTAGTAGCATAAAGTTTCTTTGAAGAAAATCCTGCATCATTTAGGAAAAACAAGGTAAAGACAGAAATACTGTGATACTGATATGTACATTTAAAAATATTTCATAGATGCTATGCATGGCAACAGGCAAAGCAAAAGTGCTTGTATCCTCTTTGCATTTATCTTATCCATTCAGCAGCCTTCTGTATATCACCTCCACAAATCTCTCTCTGCACTTCCAACCAGTTTCTCTCCACCCAATTTTAAATCTTAAATCCATTATTCCCACCTGTTTCTCCCACTCCCAGAAGAAACGCATTGGTGTGCACTGAAATGGGAGTTCTTGGGTTCCCTTTTCCCAAACCTCTCTTGCTATGACGGACAGAATCTCATTTCTTTTTTAGCAACCACATTAAGTGAGGAAAATGAAGGCGGCCTGGGCAGAAGCTACTCCTCTGTGCTGTTTTTAACTAAAAACTATTGCTCTTCCTTAGATGGTGCCAAGAAATAAACTCTTTTCCAAGACTTCTTCATTTTAGGAAGAGAGATTGGCTGAATAAAATAAATTCTAAAAAAAACCCCAACAAACAGGCTGCTCTTTATTTATCTACCCTAATACTATCTCTGTAAAGCACACCCTTCAGCTAGAAAGACCATCCCCCAAAAGATAGGGTAGCTCTTAAAATCATCTACAATAAGAAAGAGGTGACAAAAAAACGCCCAAAGCTTGAGTTATCTTTTTCCTCCTTACATTTTGCATCAGCATTACTTTATCTTTTCATGACAGGAGTGACATATCCTCTGTGTCACTCTCCCTACAAGCAGTAAGCACACCACAATTTCTGGTAGCAAATAACTTATATGGCAATATGCATAATCACATGCCTCAAGAAAACATGCATATTTTCTTTAAAATACCATTAGGCCCCTTGACTTCATGAGTACTTACACTCCTTGTATATGCCTGGAAATGTAATGCTTGTAATAATACTTTACAGTGAAGGATACCTGAAGCAGTCACGAAAACCCTACTACATGATTTTTTTTTTTCAAATTAGTAGCTATCAGTTTTTCTTTTCATCTGTGAGGAAAAACAACACAGTGTAATTGGTATCGTATATGGGCCATTATGAGCAGTCAAATTCTGAACACAGGGACCAGTCTGTTCATTGAAAAAAAAATGTGAAGGATCCAATTTCTAAGAAGATGACACTCAAAACATGTATTAATTGCATAAAAGCAAATGTAAAAAAATAAACCCTAGTGGTGACATCTTCATTTTTTTGTAAGAAATCTATGTTTGTGTTGAAATTTGAAATGTCAAGAATGTTTGTTGTTTAAAATAAGGAGTCTTCTAATATCAATTGCAGAATAATTTGATGGTAATATACAATCAAATCACAGGAGCTGTGACTTATTTTTTGCTCATACCCTCTTCTGCAGCATTTGTCAAGATTTTTAATTCTAGTAAGTGTGAAGGATGAGATCCGTATGTAAATAAAACCGAAGGGTATTGTATCAGGCAGTACAGGAAAGGTGAAATTAACACCAGGTACACATCCCCTCCCCGTTAGCAGTCTTTGCCCATTCACTTTGATCAGGGTTATGATTTAACAGGAATGTCCTTAACCACACATTTAGGGCTCTTTTGTAGAGTGACAGATTTAAACAAATATTTAGCTACAGTTCTAAATGCGGAGTATATGCATTTCCAAGAAGACATAATCCAAACTATGCTTCAATTCTGTGCAGGCACACAACAATATTTGTTTAATTATTGTCCTAAGGAAACATCCTTCTTCAAATTTTACATCTCAGACTGCAAGATCACAGACTACACAGCATTTAGTCAAGGCCAGAATAAAGTTAGAAGATAAACAAATTTCTGGAAACTCACAAAAATGACTGTTTTCTTTTTTGGTAAATGACTTATGAAGTGTTTTAACAGAAGCTCTTCCTTTCTGATGTACACTGCAACTTTTTCCCCAAGGGGGTTAAAATCTCTTGATAGCAAGCACAGGGACATAATAGCAAATTTTGCTGCTGTCTGGGAGATCTGGACTTTGTGAATGATCTTAATTCTCTTTTTTCTTCAGCCAATAAAGACAAAGCAAGTGCAAGCTGGGGGGGAGAGAAATCTATACACATCAGTTCCTGCCAAACGGTGCAGGGACAATGATGTACAATAGTTTGAATCCCTCAGGAAAACCTACTAGATCATTTGGTTCTTCCACTTGATGCAGGTTCATCTCTTTCAACTTCTTTCACAGCAGTGACAGAATTCAAGTCAAAGCATTGATCTCACTTTTCAGATGCTATCTAACATTTCTATAACACTCCTGGAATGACCTCACTTTATTGTTGCACCACAAGGAATTGGGAAGAAGAGCCATATCTGTAATAAAGAATGTTCAATGTACGACTTCTGTGCAATCTAATCCAATAATAACACAGACCAGAGTCAGCCAGGAGGGAAGGAAAGGAATGAAGGGGAGGAAGGGAGGGATGGATGGGAGGGAAGGGAAAGGAAGGTGATGTAGACTGTCAAAAGCAGAAGACATGAGCAAGAAAGGTCCATGCTGTGGTGGATTTGTCAGAAACTCTGAACAGATACAGAGAAGTCAGTCCTACACAGGGGTCTATAAAGGACAAAAAAACAGGAAACAGAGCAGAGGAAAGGGGAGGAGAACTGAGAAGACTGAAGGTCTGCCTAAATCAACATCGAGAGATGGCACAAGAACCTGAGTATAACACAAGAACACAGACCCCTGCAATGGTGACCTGGCACCACCTTGCCTCACGGAAATAAACAGCCCAAGCTGATGAGAGTTATAGCAGCCCTCAGCTGTCAGGCTACAGTGCAAGGGCCAGACTTTACCCTGAGATACAGATGCACAACAGTAGAGGATTTAAGTCAGACACACATTTAATATCCCTTACCTAGTTGACATGACCTGAATTTCTCCCCCAAATGATTTATTTTTTCTCTAATAAGAAATAACACCTATTGCAAAAACCAGAAATTGCCCTATTTTTAAGCAAGTTTTAATTAGTCCTCATGTACTGTTCTCCTAGCTCATGGTTAGATTTCTTGGAACTTCTGCAAAGCAATGCTACTTCTACAAAAGGATGACAAAGCGAAGGATTAATTCACTATAATGGACTTTGCCAAGTGAAAAGGGATACCGGAACATCTCTTATTATTCCAGAATGGCAAAGGAGTGGGAGATGAGTCAATTGGCTTCTCAGCTATATCCTCCCGTAAAACATTGGAAGAAAAAAAAATCCCTCTAAGCCTGTGAAGGTGTACTTAAGTCCTTGTAACACATATGGCAGAAGTTAAATAAATGGGCTGTCTTCCCACAGGAAATTACACTGTTCACCATCAAGCAGAATGTTAAGGAATCCAAGCTTCTCCCCTGCAGAGGGATAATGAACCCATATCATTCCATTTATCATAGTGAAGAAGCACCTAAAAAAAAGTAAGTTACTCTGCAGGTGTGCTCTTTCTCCACAGCTGCACATAATATGTAGTCATAGCTCATTGGCATACACTTTCACTTTCAATGGTATTAGATTTTAGATAACAGATATTCTTCTAATATATGAAACCTACCAACTGTCATTTCCCACTTATTGACGTGACCTTAAAAAGTAGGAAAGTATAATTGAGAGGAATATAAAGCTCATAGCTTGCTTTCTGCCATTTCCTACCTGAAGAAGGAGGTCAGAAGCTGGTTTGACTCTCTGCTGGAAAAGCACACTTAATGTTCGATTCTGTTGTTCCAAATCAAAAACTCTCGTTTTCAGCTTTATACATTCCTCCCTCAGATCCTGCAGCACAAGGGAAAATAAGAAGATTAGAAAGCAAGTAAGAGAAGCACTTAAAAAGCTCTAAATAATGTCAGATACTAAGAAGAAATACATATACAGCTTTTAAAATAGTACAAATCAGAAAAATGTACTACTTCATTTTGTCTTGATTGTTTGATCATCACAGAGTAACATTAAAAAAATCTTGTACTGAGAAACAGTAGCTACTTGACACATCCTGTTGGAGATTTCTGTTACTATGAAAGTTACCTTGCCAGCAATCTGTTTCATTTTGCAGCCTACACAAAGTAGAAAGCAGCAATTAAGATGTGAATATTGTAATACGCATAAGCTAGGGAAAAAGCACGAGCTATATCAAACCAGCAAGAAGTTCAAAGCTATACTGTGCCTTCAAGGTACTCTCCTGAAGTCTGGTCCCTCCCTTGCTTTTTCTGGGATAACAAAGTCAGCACTGCTGTCTGGCATTTTGTGGATGGTCTGGATGGTCTGTGTCTTCCCTGCTCTAACCTGCCACTGTAAAGCTGGCAAGGGCATAGTAAAATGTTGATGCACAAGACACGTGGTAAAATGATTCCTACACAAGGTACCACAAAGCCTTAAAATAGGTCATCAGAAGCAGAAGTGGAGTATAAAAACTCTGTGTTTTAAGGCACAGGACATCACCATGGAAATGGAAAGATGTAGGTCTTTTAGCCAAGGCTGAGTCAGGTTCATCATGAACAAGCCATTAATGGCTTTCAGACAGAGCATATACGTATCTTCAACATAAGACTTGCTGTTCCTTGCCACTTGAAAGAATACAGGTTTCTATCAGAAAAAGGATTGTGGAGAGAGAGTGCAGAATAATTATTATAATAATATATTATTTCGGAATAATTTGTGCACTTGTCCATTCTGAGTTGTAAGAGCTTCATAAATCAGGAAGAGCTAATAAATACTACTAAAGATTACATAGGAAAATAATAAGCTGCAGCCATATCTAGTTTTATTTTTTAAAAAGTACTTTCCCATATTCCTTTAAATTTAGGACAGTTGCTGCCCTGTGGTATTGCCTTGCTGGTATTACTTTCCACCATATGAAGGTGGAGAAACAGGCCTCTGGATCTCCATATGCTGTCCTGTCAATACCATTATCAACACGATGACCTAGCTCTATGATAAAACAACTCAGAGGAGGAAACTGTAGTCAGATGTAGCTTGAATTCTTGCCCACAGTTGCTTCAGTGTTCATTGTAACCAGCACTGAGGTTATAAGAGGTGAACACACAACAAAATAAGCTCATCTCAAGATCCCAGAAAACTGTAAACATCTTTTTAGGCATATACTATGTATTCAATTTTATGATACTACTGGATGAGCTCAGTTATTTTCTCTTGATAGTTTCTTATTATTTGCTTTAGGTGGCTGTCAAGTGGCTGTTTCAGTAAAATTGCTGGAGCCTTCCAATACGACCCCAAAAATCTTGAGTTTGACGTTCCATAAAGCCCTAAAGCTTTGATTTCTGTCAATGAGACTTCTTATCTCTGGTCTTACACAAGGCAATCTCCATTAGGAAACTGCAAGCATCCAGACCCATCATTATCTGCCTTTCATAAATAACCAGAGAACTTAAAACAGTTTTAGCTGTTACAACAGCATTTAACTTTTCAACACTGAAAGAGAAAAATGATTCACAGAAACTAACAATGTAGAGAAAATTTAAATCTTAGCAATGCTTGTGCTCAAAACCTTCCTATCAGTTTTAAAACTGTAAGATTTATGTTTCAAACTTTAGACTTTTTGTAGAAGTAACACATAAGAGAGCAGATTGCCCGCCCAGATGCTATAAACTGCACCAACGGCAAAGCCACACATAGTCCAGAGGAAAAACGAGGCACATTAAGGTAGCAGTATTCTGGTAAAATAAACTCTGAGTTTAGAAAGATGAAGTCCTAAAATTACCAATTAAAACAACTACCAAATTTCTGAGGCATGTAATTCCTCTCCTGTGGGCAAAATGACCAGCTATTAAGACAGTAATCTCCCAAATATCTCAGGTATTCCTACGGTCTTACTACAGTAACACCCAAGCATATCTCTATTCTTACTTTTTCTCTTCAGTACAGAACTCTCCTCTCCAAAATGGGATTCAATGGCCTCGTTAGAGGTTCTAGAAATATGCTACTTTTCCTCTAAAGATGCTTATTCTGTTTTAACACTTAATTCACTTCTTTTTAGTTCATTGATGAAAATGGAGACATAGCAATTTTCATACAGAACCCAGAGCAAAAAAGAGTTCTCCCAAGTACATTCCTGTGGAGAAGGGCAATATGCAAACAGCAGAAACACAGATCACAAATCAATTTAATTAAGAGGTGTAATTCAGCCTTCAAACTGCTGATAAATGTCTTACAAATCAAAAAAATCCAGTCCCCAGCACTCCTATCATCTCATGGGATATGAGAAGTCTTTGGGTGGAAGGAGAAAGAATGAATGCTTCCAGTAAGCATCAGAGCATACAGGATCGTCTCAAATAATTTTGTTGTTTTTCTGACTTCTTAAATTTCCCAGAGGTAAAATTTTCTTTTAGTAAGTGGTAGAAAAATCCATATAATTTTGCTACATAGAATTCTGAAATTCTGCTGTGTGGTTAATTCAGTACAAATCTCAACTTAGTTTCTCCATAGTAAAAACAGTAAAAACAAGCTTCTCACATTAGAGAAATTCTATTCATTGTAACAAATTATATACTTGAAAAGTGCGCATTTAAGATAGTAATTCCATTTCAAGGTTTCAGTGACATTGATAAATCACTCAAGCTTTGCTCACTCAATTTGTGTCACCAGAATCTCTCAGTGGAATCACAGTCTTTCCACATACTGGCGAGTACACAGTGCTTTATTCATTACATTACAGCATGTACTTAATTTAAACAAAAATTAGTCCTTGAGGGACAATTTCAAATGCGCAGCAAAGCCTACGTGGTGTGTGTTACTGTACAAAATCACTCTTCTCCATTTTCTCAAAGCTCTCAGCTTTTCTTCATGTCTCACTATGCCCCAGAGGTGTGTTATCTCACTGTGGCATGACTGGCTCTGTCTTACTGCTTAGCTGCACGATGGTAGATTTATCTGTTTACTAGTTACTCTTTGGATTCTGATATCTACCTATTTGGAAATGGTGTGAGGAGTCCAATTTCCTCTTTATTGTATGCTATTGTGTTCCTGTCTTTTCTTGTAAAAGTAATTGTATGAATGGTGTCAGGAGCACTGTAACAGTTAATATTCGTTAGCACTTAGAAGAGTACCCTCCTTCCTCTTTCTGTGGATATTAAATTAGTTGTTATTACTCAGTAATAGGTAAGCAGCTGTTACATCCCATCAATACTAAGTAAATCACTTTATTAAATGTATTCAAATCTGGTTTTATTGTATCCATATGAACTCCTTGGTTCCTGTGGGTTTGGGAGGATTCATTACTGAGAAAGTATGTAGTCATCAAAACGTCTGACGCCTTTGCAAAGGGACTCAGGAAACTTCTCTGTTCATTTGGGAAACAACCATAATATTCCCAAACTAGAGATTAACATATTGAGAATAACCCTCTAGTAAATATTTAATCGCATATGACTTTATATTACAAGATATGGATGAGGTTTTTGTGTGTGTTAATGTGAGAAAACGCCTCAATTTCCATTTAAGCTGTACTGAAGCACAGAGTTGGGATTTTTCTAAAAACAGCTGAAGTTATGCTTCTAAAAGGTGTTACGGCAATAGCTCTGCAAGACTGCAGTCCTCTGATGATACACAGACCACACAGCATGCGTGTATATCCAGTACAGGAAGAGTAACACAGCGCAGACAGCAGCAGTACAAGCTTTCCCATAGGGCGTGGTTTGCACAAACCACCTCTAAGCTACACCACTTCCAGTTGTTGTAAGGCAATATTCCTCTTTTAGAGTGAAAGGCTTTGTTGGGTATCAAAACCAGGGGACCGAACAACGATACTTTCAACCCTAAACTGGACTAACAGCCCTGTGGCTGTTTGTGGCCACAGCTGTCGGGTGAAGAGATTTAGGGAATGTTATTACTTCTGGATTCCTGATGCTAGCTTGGCCCACAGTAATGTGTTATCTATATAACTGGCAACACTCTCTCCGGTGTCTTGTATCATGCACCTGCAGGTCACCTGGACATCTCTGTCTATAGGGCAGACAATGCGGTCAGAACGGCTCCCTGTACATCTTCTGATCTATCCAGGATGTCATAAAATTGATTCACAAAAATCTGCCCAGTAAGGAGCTGAGAAGGAGGTTCAGTCTTCTCCCTCGTGGGCAGAAGGCGAGATGCAACCTTCTGCACATCTCTACCTCTTACTTAGGTGGAGCTGGTTATGGGTGCAGATCCTTGTCTATCCTGCAGTCCGGGCACGCTCCCTGCTGTTTTAAGTCCATTTGTCAGAGTTTAAGGCCTTTTTATTACTTCTGAGCCCTTGCAGCTACGCCTGCACCCAGCCTCCTGCCTCCTCGATCCTGAGCCGTGTCCTGACCCCTGGCTTGGCTCCACTTGGACCCACCTCCTCCCCACGTACTTGCCCAGAGGACACATGACAGAGGCTGACCCTGATCGCTGCCTCCTGGCCCGACACTGACACCTGGGGCTCAGCATCCCGTCTGCCCCATTGTCACCCTCGAGCCCTGCTCACCCCTTTGCAGGGGGCATTCTGAAAGATGCTCTGATGGCCACAATGGAGGCCTCAAAATCTATTCCAGTACTTGACTGTATTTGCATCTAGAAAGTTTCTGGGCATGTGGCAGAGGTTTTTGATTATCTTAACTTGGTGTTTCTCACTGTATTTTAAGAACATTATTTCTTGCCCTGTCATTCAGTGTAGACAACACAGTTTATCTTCTTTGCACTATCTGCACTGAAAGACTGTATTTATGTCTTTTCAGACTCGTCTTTTTAAAGCTAAATGATCCAAAGCATTTTAATAATACCACATTCATCAAGTGGTCTAGATTTCTCAGAGGATCATTTCAAGAATACTGAAGGTTCATAGCTTATTATTGTAGATCTTTATATTTTGTTTGTCCCTCCCTCTTCCGCTCTCAACAAAATGACATCATGGAATCATGTTCTACTCAAAGACCACTTTTTTTTGTAGAACTGTCCCCTCCCCTTTCTGGGCAGCAGATTATTTTTGCTTTTAAGTATTACCTTGCTTTTATCTTTTTAATTTCATCTTACCTTTTTTCCAGATCACTTCTTTATTTAGCAAGCTAATTTGTAATTTTACTCCTACCACTAAGTTCTCACTGAAACAGCCATACTTCATATACAACCATATGAAGTGTGAACAGAACCTTCAGATATATCTTGATCCAGAAAAGACCTTTAGAGAAGCCATAATGAATCCTCATTCTGCCAGGTTTGCAAACACCCTGCAAGAACTCTGCGTGTGCACTATTTCCCTTGCTTACCCAGGAGAATGGAGCAGGAAGACGTCAAAACGTTATACTAAGACAAAATACACAACCTCTGTTGCTGGTCCCCAGCCCACAAGTACTCTATATTATGGAGCCTTCTCTTTCACTCAGGCAAGCACAGGTTCACACCAGGAAGCCTTTCCTTCCACTGGATGTGAGTGAGCGTGCCAGCTACGGACATGCACTGTAATTTATCTGTTTCAAGTTCCACAGCGATGGTCGGTGGAAGTGACACAACTCCTTAGGGACAGGGAATGGAAAAAAAAATATTTTCAGTTGCCATTGTCTCAATATAGGCAAACAATAAAAACTGGATATGGGTCCTATATGATCAAGACTCAAAGATGTACAGTCTCATGGATTTTTATTCACTTGGGTTACAAAAAACTTGACTTCGGGCCTGACACGTGGCAGCCCTTAAATGTGTGAACGTAATTTAAAAAAATCTATACTATATAAGAATATATGTCTCAGATGAACAATGAATTTCTGCAAGCTTTAAGTTATATCACATTCCCCAAACCACAACTTACCTTTTGAGTAAGTAGAGCCTGAACAACCTGATTAGCTACCTGAAATAAACAAACAAAACAGGTTAAGTATGTTATCATCCGTGTTTATGCATAACAATACCTTAGTTTTTGACTTTGCATTCCACTTCCCATCTACAACCACCAACTATTCTAGCATTTTCATTATTTATTAGTATTTTCCTCAGATAACACTGGTAAGAATAAAAAATATGCACATTAACTACTACTGTTTCAGTTCTCATTATGAACAAACAAGTATTGTATCAACTGTAGGACGACATGATGGACATTTGTTTAACTTCTGTCATCTCTTCTTTGCACTAGATTAAAACTTCACAGTCCCATGTGCCTCTCATGTGCATCAGAATGGACTGACTGCACTCACTAGAGCTGATTTTTACCAGCTGAGGTTGGAGTTCTGAACGTCTTCATGAAGTTTACTTGTTTCTTGATTCAATATTGACAAAATGGTACATCTATCATGACAAGCAGATACCGTAAAGTGACACAGAAAATTAAAGTACCTACTGTCATCAGAACGTGGTTGGAAGGCACTCGCACCACACAGCATAATTGACTTGAATGAGATTACACACCATTGATTAGCAGAACTATATATTCAACAGGGAATTTTTGGACTTATTTATTTTACACATCCTTTCTAATTTATATTTACGAGCAAGCATAGGAGCAGGGAAGAGGAAGGAGGAGGGATAGAAAGAGGGACTGAGACAAGATTGTCTGCTGCTGATGTCTAACTTGTAAGTTACATTTGTAATGCAATTTAAAATGATATATGCATGTTATCACACCATGTGTTTGCCTATATTTTTGCTCTTGCATGTAGGCAAAGCAACAGAGATCTCTGTGCAAAAAGAGATTGTTGGTTTGGTTTTGGCTTTTGGAAATCACAGTAAAGCATATGCAGTTACCACCGAATCTGAAAGGATTTTTCTTACTCGGCAAATTAAAGAAAAAATCCCTCACCATCTACATGAACTGATTTGTGAGGAAGGAGTTGAAGCTAATTCATTTCTGTAAATAATTCAATTCTGTTATATCCTAAGGTTACATTTGATTCATACTCTCATAAAATTGCCTCGTATCAATTTTTTTCTCCAAACTGGTCCCTAACTTAAGGCAGCTCATGGAACAGTGGTCCCATAAAATAGCTCTATACATGATTTAACAGAAGACACAGACTAATATTAGAACAGTAATAGCCAACAGAAGTAAATATGTTACAGTTTTGAAAAACCATGTGCCTTGCTTTATAGGCTTTCAGGATCTACATCCGACAGTGTCCCTTCTGGCATGCACTTTTAACATCTGTTTGCTCTACCTGAAAATTGAACAAACCATACAGAATACATTATTTCTTCACTTTCTGACATGGAGTTACTTTACCAAGGAAGAACTAAAAGGTTCTTTGAAGTGCGTACTACTCACTCGCAACAGAATAGCCTCCAAAATCACTCCTATAGCTTTATATATTGCACATGGGAGTGTAAGTGGCATAATCTTCCAAATGGGAAAAAACTGAAGTTGCTGATGCATATGTGACAAATTTTCCAGCTTTGAACGTATGTAGTTAGGTATCTAAATGAAAGTACCTGTCAGTGATCCGTAGCTCCCACAGCTCTCAGTAAGAGAGAGATGTAACTAGTTTCTGTACAAAATGAGGTTATTTTATTCTAGCAACTTGGCAAACCACGTTGCTATTATCAATCAAAGACTTCAAGGTCTGTGTTCTTTGTTTTCAGTAGGAACAGAGGTGGGAAGCCTTCAGTGATATGTTCTGCAGTTACTAAATTAATTTAGCAGTCAATAAGTGGAATCATATCTCAAATGAGGCTGCCTTTCCACTCCTACAGCAGTGCTGCTGTCCAGATGGCAATACACTGCTGAGCTAGCAGATCTACTTAATTTTTACTTACAGGTATCAAGAGACACCACAGCTATGAAGGAACAACATAAGACAGCACTACAACACTGTGTCTCAATTACCAAAAACTAAGGAAACTGAGACAATTGAAGGCAGAGGGACTGGCTTTTGAGATGTAGAAAATGTGAAGTTCCCTCTGATATGAGGCAGAACTGCAGCTCATCCCAATAAAAAGCAGTCTGTAAAATGACTTGACCTGTGATTCATGCAGTTAATCAAGGTGAAACAAGGAACAGAATAGAGATGGCCAGCTCCTTGGTCTGCTATTGTGTAGATGACACTGCTTGCCTTCACACTGCCTGCCTTTCCTTTGAACTTAATAGCAAAGATTTGTAGGTGAGGTTTCCTTTTGTAGATTGCAACAAAAGAGATAAAAGAACCAGCTTCACTTTCTCCTTACAGAATTATGTTTACATATACATGTTATAAAGCGGTCTTCATAGAAAAGGTATAAAGTAATGAGACCCTAGTAGACCTTTCACAAGTACTGAGAATTTACCCAGCTCCAATACGTGGTTTCATATGCACAAAGACATTTCAAGTGTACTAAAATTAAAGATTTTATATTTTTTTCAAATCTTTAAAAAAGAATGCCTTTTTGGGATAACTTTGTATTTTTTATTAGCTAATTCATAAAACATCAGCAATAATATCATCGACCCTAAGTCACACAATTTATTGCATGTAAGTACGGTGAACTTGACGGAAATCTCACCTGGCACATTGACGTGAATAAATATGACATTACCACTTACCAATAAAACGACAGCTGAATTCCAAGATAGGAAACTAGGATTAAGTATGTTAACCTCAAACCCCAAAGGTACAAGAAGACAACACTGCATTTTGCATTGAATTTTTCAGAGACAGAAAGAGAGGTTTATGGAGTATTTCTGAAATTCAATAAGCGCTTTTCTTATTTATCAAGTACCGGAACATTTCAATGACATCTTCTTCTACATACAGCTCTAAGGTTGTTTATGTGTGCAGTTCAGAGATGAAGAATTACTTTAAAAATGAGTGAATATTTATTAAAATTCATAAAGGACTCACTTCAGCTTGACCCATATTCTTTTCAGATTTCATCTCTACGAACATCTGAGTTTCATTGAGTTTTACCACGAAAATTATTACAGAGCATGTATTTTTAAGTCACAGGTGCAACTATTCACACAATATTAAATGAGGAACATTATATGAATGAGAAGACCCATGTAAAATAATAAAAAAAAGAAAATAAGAGAAAATAATGGCAGGTATAGCTCTCATATATATCACAGTGGTTATTTTTACATCCTTCATATGCAGCTTAATGGCCACCAACACCTCAGCAGAAAGCACACTGTGTAGTGTCCTTATCACATTGCTGCAGAGCCCTGAGGGACCAAGCAGGGACAATATTGCCTGGGGGACCAGATTAAATGATGCTCGAGTGCCCTGAGCAGAGTTTGCCTGTGCCCAGGGGAGGTAAGCTGCAGTCTGAGGATGCTCAATGATGAGCAAAAGATGGCAGCATTCTCCTAACAGTTATCAAACAATATTTCCAACCTTCATCACCTCAAAGCCCTGTCAAGCATCCCAAACATGTAAATAGCCAGAATGGGTAGGCACTGGCTTTGGAGGTAAGTGCTCCTTGCGCATTAGCCCAGGAGAAGTTCAATACATCCATAATTAATTGGTCTGCAGAGGCAAAATTAAAATACTGGTTCTAGTAGGCACTCAATTTTTTTGGTGGTAGGCTTAGCTGTCTCAGGTTTTGGTGTGATCACAGCCTCATGTTCTCAGAACTTCTGTGTTCTTCTCTTTAAACCCACCAGGTCTCCCTGGGGCAAACCGGAGCTGCAGCGTAGATGGATACACAGGAGGACACATCTGCTCCTAAAAACTGTCAAAGAAAACCTGAAGCCCAAACTAAGGTAGGCCTGAAAAGACCTTCACCTTCAAGGAGCGGGGCTGTTATAAGGTGACTTATGAGCAGAGGAAGCATAAGACTTGAAAGTCTTAAAGGAAAGATATTTTCAAGTGCAAGACTTTTATTTTTTCCCATAAAAATATTTATGGAAGCATTTTGTTTTCTTAAGATCTCCAGTAGGAATCCCCGTTTGAAAAGGACTTTGTCACATACAACAAATCCTCAGAAGACTCTGGCTGGAAAAGAAGGCTCTTGAAATCATTGACTGGGTTATCCACTAATTGAATTTGTCTCATCTCCTGTTCTCTTTATTGTTACTATGACAAAGCAGGGTGAGAATGTGTGATTTCTCGTGAAGGTCCACCCAGGTGGGTGTTAATCTGGGACTCCTGCAGAACCTGCAATTCTTAAATATGTTTTTGTTGCCCGAGTGGCTGGCAACAACTTCTTCACCTCAGTGATCAGAAAGGATTAGGTCCAAGTTTGTGTCAGCTAAAACAATGCTGGTTACAGTGTCACTGCCAAAACATCGTGGGGGCTGAAAGGGGAAGGCGAAGAAAAAAGATAGGCCAAGCCATGGGGGAGGACAAGAGAGGTCACTGCACACAAAAGAGAAGACCAAAAAAGGAAGAAGATAAAGAAACAAGAAATAAAGCAGGGAAGCACAAAACCACAGGTGACTACAAGCATTTTCTCCTGAAAAAGTTGACACAGTGGGAGAAGATGGATACAGCTGTGAAAATATGCAGGGACTGAAAACAGAAAACATAATGTTGAAGATAATAAACGTCAGAGCATAGTTTGATATAATTATTCACTCTTTAAACTGCAACAGCATGTGAAAAACACAACCATGGATCAGAAATCCATCATGTTACTGCAAACACAATAAAAACTTATCTTCTGTCCTTAGAATTTGTACAGAGCGTTTTGCTGGAACGGACAGTTACGCTGCTTTACTCATTTCTAAAATTAATTATATAGGTAGATTTTGACCTAGACAATCAGAAAATAATTTTAAGTTAGGCTCTGTGATTTATAAACTTAGTAATCATATAATAATTTCGCCCTTATCACCAAGCTATGCAAATGTCATTCAAGCGTGCACTGAGTGCAGTGACTCAGGCCAGTGCAGACCAAAGCTCTGCTGGTATCCCAGTGCCACAGAACAGAGAGACAATAACCTAGTGGGAAAGTGTACCTGCAAGTCTTTCACTCCAGCTCCCTGATGAGAATAAGCTGCTGTGGCAAAAGAGTGGATTTGCTGGTGAAAAACTGCACTCAACTGGAGGCTTCTTGAACCTGAGCTGTATTGCCCACGCCAATAACTTCATAAAATGCTGGTTAGAAATTTAAAAAGCTGGTGAAGACAGGAACTGTCATCTGCTACGCACAGGGTTTTCCCCACTCAGTCTTTCCTCAAAGGTACAGGCTTGTTTTCTTGTTTTGGTTTGTTTGTTTGTTCGTCTGCCAACTTCTTATATTACTATGCATTCTCATTATGGAATGGGTAAATGATTTCTACTAAGCAAGTCTTCCAGCTACTAAGTCTTAAAACTACTCTAGGCTCTCAAGTATAGTGAAGAGGCTTTTTCCAGGATAAATGGGAGGAACAAATAAGAATCAGTATATACATTTGGAGAAAGCTGCACACAATACGACATCCCAGACATTTCTGGAATGGTAAGGATTGCTGGAATGCTCAGACAGTAACTGATGGGTGAATTACATTGCAGCTGTAATTGGAAGGTCTGATCAGTACCTGAGCTGTGTAGTAGCAGAAGTGAGCCAACAGCTAGGAAAAAACCCAGCATAAAAAGCTGCCCATGTAACCCTAAGGGGCTGCCGAGAGACTAAATTCCCTGGTTACAAATGCATTACATAGGAAACTTGAGTGATTTTTGACAGAACAAGCCATTGCCACCTGTGTTCCACCCTACAGAAAAGGAAAGTAATAGGAAAATCATCCTTTTCTCCTCCTAATGAAACCAAACCAGTTCCAACTATTGGTCACAGGGATATGAACTTTCTGGTGAAGAAATGTGGTCAAAACAGGATTTACAGCAGAGGCCATGGAGCACAATATCTATGACTGCCAGACACATGTTCTTGGAATTAATTAGAATGAGGTAACGGTAGAAAATTGCAGAACAATGTCAACCTTGTCAGAAAGGGAGAGATTCATTTCTATTCATTTAATTACAGTACCAGGTAAGAACAATCTTTTTATCTACCTTACCTCATCAAGACATCTTTCATACTGTTCTCTCTGATTTTCATTTTCCAGAGCCAGTGCTGAATTCTCTGCCTGCAGTAAAATAGAACAAATAAATAGATATGTAAATTAATTTTGTAATACACAACAATTTATAAAAATTCTCAGGGTGCTTACTTTGTGTACCTCTTAAGATCCAGAATAAAAAGCACCATACAATTTATTTTGCTATAAGTTGCTATTTTGAGTAAAAACAGAAGCGACATTCGCTTATGAGATTATTCGCACTACGCATCACAATTCAGAACAATATCAGAGCAGATATTCCAAGTATGACCACAATCACATCTTGTCAGGAGCAATGGAATTGGCAAGGAAACATTACAGAAGATATTGGCACATCTTCTTCCCCCTTTTCTGTTTTGAGTGAATTTGGTATCTGAGAAAGCCACTTGAAAGCAAGCAGAGGCAGTTACTATCAAAAGGAAACAAAAGGCAATCTTATGTAAACCTTTAACTGCTGCAGCTCTTCATAAGCCTGGTTTCTGCAGTGGGTAACTCCAGATGCTCTGGTGTTACTATAACCAATTTGTGAATTACACCTCTTAACCAAACTAGATGAATTTATTAGTCCTCACTTCAAAAACAATTCCTATCATTTCAAGACTGAGGTATTTTACTACATCTAAATGCAATCTTAAAGTCAGAAAGCTTTTACCTCACATCAGTTTAAATACGATAAAGTTTCTTCTATTGTAGTGTCTTTCATCTATCTTTAATTTCCACTTCACTCATATTTTTGCATAGTGCTAATGTAAAAATGGCACAATCTGGTGTGTAAATTACAGTCAATCAATGTACTTTTCTATAGATTGTGACTTGACTTTAAGGTTTTTTTCAGTATGGGAAAAGGAAAATTTCTAATTTGTGCTGTATACAGTTGCACCAGAGCAAGTTTCAACTAGTTTTCTCTTGAAGACTGAAAACCTAAAATAATATATATATCTACAAGTTAAAAGTGGCTCCAGAAACCTCTCTGTCTCCAATGCGCAACTTGACACCACGTAACCATAACAGCAAAATCAATGCATTCACATAATTACAACTATTACATAGTTTACTTTACATGCTTCATTTTGACCTTCTGTCAACCTATAAAAGTCAAACAAATGCTGTTTCAAAAGAATAGTGGCTATAAAAAACAACAGTCATACATATAGTTAACATTTGTAATTTTAGAGAAAAATTTAATATAATGAACATCACACAAACATGGAAAGACTCTGTGGAAAGATGCACAGTTCTCTCTTCTTTGTTAAGACAAATCCTGAAGTCTAATAAATTGATTCATTAACAACAATTTCAAACTCAGCTAAATCCTAAAATTAAGATTAGGAAGAAAAAGTAACCGTACATAATTATGCAGCATATTGAAAGTGAGTAAAGAATAAAAGGGAGGTAAGAAACAAGGGCATATAGTGTTTACTTACTTACAATTCTAAATAAACAACTGTATGGAATCAATGCTTTATCTTGAGGGTACAATCAAAGCCAGCAAAGGTGGTAAAACGCTCTGCATCGCATTTTCACAATGTCACCTACCAATGGATTCAACATATGGCCATAAAAAGTCTATGGGTGATCCTGCAGAGAGCACTGTGAGATGTGGCAGCAGAAAGTACAGATGCAAAAGTAAGTGGCAAAGCAGAAGCAGAAGCCGCAAAAGCAAAAAGCAGCAGTAAGAAATCAGAAGCTGGAGGGTAAATAGTCCTCCACACAGAAGAGGCTATCATATACAGTTATCAGTTTGCTTTTCCAGACACATTCTTGCAGATTGACTGATAAAAATAAAGAGGTGATTGCGACATAAAAACCTATTTCTGTGAGTTAAAGATTTTAAGATATTTTCTCTATGAATATCACCCTAAAATACCATCCTAAATACATTACTTTTACTATTTGTAAGTAGTCATTACAGGATTAGTCTGCACAGCCTTTAACTCAGGCGTGTTAGTATACCTATGGGTTTAATTTTTTAATTCTCATTTTCATGAGGATAAAAATATATTGTATGATCTTATCCTAAAATAGTTTGGGCAGACGGCTCCCATATAGAGACGTCTAAAAGAACTTCAACACACAGTTGTACTATTCAAAATGCCCAGAGCTCTCCAGATATTACTCTTACTCCATTTTTTTTTGAATGTTGTGAGGCTGCAAAATGGAAGCTTCTTCTTGGCTCTGTTACCAGAATTTCTGATTTCAGTGAGCTACTCCTTTACAAATAGGCTACCAAAATTAGGAAATCTGAACTTGACAACATTACTCATAAATGCTATATTTTTGCTCTTATAAAGCCACAGTAGAAACATCTGTATAATAAACCCCTTTTTCACACTGCTGGCTTTGAAAGTGTAGTGAAAGGATGTAAAGCAGTCAATGTTAGCTTGACTTTTGCACATCTAGATTGCCAAACAAATCATGGCTATTTATTTGGCATTTTTGTAATGAGGACAGGACTAGGAGGGAACACTTGACTGACTTTGCTTAAAGATCCTGTGCCAGTTCCCACAATATGGGAAAACCAGTACTTGATATACTAAATCACTCTACATTGCAACTTGAAAATAATCCCCATTCCCCCAAAAGTATTCAGTTGCAAAATTCGTAGTAGCATTTGTGGTCTCAAAACCCTGCCTCCGAATCCAAACCTTCATTTATTTAGCAGAAACCACTAGGTTTTGATGCTATTGTAAATCTGCTTAATTTTTGCTCAGAGGGATCTGTCTACCTCCAGTATTGCATATTCTAGGCATCTTTTGCCAGTTAAGCAAAGTGGGTCTCCTTGGAGGAAACCTCTATTACATTTTATTTTCATTTTTGCTTTCAGGCCATACTTACACCAGGCTAAGCTGCAATAAGAAGCCCATGATTCTTGCAGCACGAGAGCTACTGCACACTTGCAGGCACCTAGAGGCAGTGGTAGAGAAGTAGTGAGACCCCTAATGCAGACAATTCTCCCATACATAACCTGGCAGGGGACTATGCAGAAAAAAACCTAGGTTACTGAGAACAGTAGGTATCAACTGATTTCTACAGTGATTTCTGGTATTAGGTATAGCTGTCCCCTAGGTATTTATGTATATTTCATGCCACACATAGAAACAAACCATCTCCATCCCCAGCCTCTCAAACACTCACAGCGATGTAGCCCAGCAAGCTGCTGCAGACAGTCGACACTCACGCCCTGCCACCAGCACCTACAGGCACGTGGGGGGTCAGCTCCCAAAGCACAGTATTGTTCACTCAGCCAAAAGAAACCATGGCATAATTTACCATTAAAGCATAGAATCATTATGGTTGGAAAAGACCTCTAAGATCATCCAATCCAATGGTCAGCCCAACACCACCATGCCTACTAAACCATGTCCCGAAGTGCCACGTCTACATGTTTTCTGAACACCTCCAGGGATGGGGACTTCACCACTTCCCTGGGCAGCCTCTTCCAGTGCTTCCTAATGAAGCACTGAATGTTGCTTTTGGAACATTATAGATTCAAGGATTCTACAAATGTCAAAACAGAGATATTTCCTAATTCCAATTTGGAAGAAAGTATTTTTTGCACAAGAGTCTCTCCAAACACTGGAAAATTTAAAGATTTCAATCATGACTTGGATAAAGCTAAATAGTCTTTAACTGCCTTAATTATAGACAACTTTGTTCTGAATTGTGAGACTGAGTTTACGGAGAATCAATTTGAAAATGAAAACCTCAGACTGCTTCGCATAAAGCAGAGGTTGCCTTGTATTGATACCATCGTTAAGATACAGTCATTACAAGGGACATTCTCAAGCCTGATTTTAATCCCTTTCTCGGGATGAAAAACATAGCCCTAGTAATGATTAGGATTACCTTTAGGTTAGGTAAAACTTTCTCTCTACTTCAGAGATGTGGAAGAACACTCTGTTCTCTTCCGTGGGGCAGATGTTTGCACTGTTTCATCCCGGGCTCACAGCAGACAGCTACACTCCTGATGCACTGAGGTCTAGTCCTGTTCCCTAAGAAGCCAGTAAGAATCTGCCCTTTATTTCCCATGAATGTAGATGCAACTCAGGTGCAATAAAATAAACTGAATTTGTTTCACAGCACACAATGTTTCCTTATTTCTTTGGAGTAAGAGGAAGTTCCTTGGTTCACAATGATTTGTTCTTCATTATGCTATAGAAGGAACAAGGAGGCAGACAGCAACCTTAGCCTTTTCCATGTTTCTATAAACATGTTATATACTGGACCAGTAAAGGCAGGCCAATTAACTACAGTTCTTAAAAGAAATTGGTCATGGTAATGAACTTCAGGCTACCCTTAACACCAACACACAGGAAGCATCCATTCTGGCAGTGCAGCCACCTAAACTTTAAATTCTTGTGAAAACGTATCTTCACCTGAAGCCTAAAATGCATCTCAAATACATCCTTAATGTGGTCAGATTGACTTTTTTCTTAATGAACAGTAAAAGACACTACATGTCTTTGCATCACAGGAAGAAAAAAACAAATAGAAGCCCCCCACCCCAAAACAGAGGGAAATACCGTGTCCCCAAAAATATCCATCATCAGTAGGCTGTGAGCCAAAAAGTGCTCTGCTCCCTTCCACCTCACAGTCTGTTTTTTCTGGGTTCACATGGTCAAAGCATAAGATCTCCCACCAGTCTCACTGAGCCAAATCTGAGACTTTTTTGGGGTTCAATTCTCACCTACAGTCACTGATCATGGCACCTTTCAGCTAAATAACAGCACCAGACTACAAACAGCTGAAATAAATATAGACTGATATTCTTACATTGACACAGACACTTAGGATGATTTCTTAATTCTCTCCTCTCCCTTTTTAATGATTTTTCAAGAGGAATATTACCATGGTTTAAGGATTGTCTACTGACTATACTCTGTTCAGCATTTACCTGTGTTTGGTAGAAGCGGCAGACACGTTCTCAGGTTTGAGAATGCCATGAGACATCCACGTGTCCTCCAGGCTTGCCTTTCTAAGTGGCACTTGAGAGGACAACCTTCACTTAACATCCTGCAAAAGCCACTTCTGTGTGCTGCTTGCAAGAGTGAACTGAAGTTTAAGTCCCTACAGAGTTTTTCAAAAAGTTTAACCTTTACCTTTCTGTGCCTAAGTCAAGAGAATAGGGACAACAACTCTTTGTTATCTAGTAAGCCTGTTCCAAAGATTTATGAATTAGGATATATTTGGTTCACTGGGGTCTCTAAGTGAAGAATTATTTCATGTACCTATTAGGAATTCTTCAACAGACAATCCTCTGCACTTTTGTAACTACAATGAAATGAATTAAACCACTGAATTTTCTACTAGAAGGCATGAATAAAAGAGAAGGACACACAAGACAGTTTTCCTCACTCAACCATTGTTCAGTTGAGACAAAACAAAAGGACAGGGGGAGGAAGAGAGAAGGAAGGGGAGATTAATGTGCATTTTGCACTACAGGAAAAGGAGATCATGGAATCATAGAATGGTTTGGATGGGAAGGGACCTTTAAAGATCATCTAGTCCACCCCCCTGCCATGGGCAGGAGATGAAGGTCTAAAGGTTGTACGTCAAGTTAGCAGCTCAACATGCTTTGAAGGTATCATCAATAAAGGTCAAGAGGAACAAAGTTATGACAGTGAACTTTAAAATCCCTGACAGAACGTTGCAACACGGTTACCATGTGCACTTCTTTGTTATTCATACTAAACCATTTGTCCATTTATAGAAAGCTTTATTGATTTACACAGACACTCATTTGTCATGCCCTGTGCAGTGTATTAATAGCTGTCGAAGCACTTTGAATGCGCTCAGCAATTTTTTCCTGCTTTCAGCTTCTGATTTTGTATATTTTTGTGGTCACAGTTTTGTATGGGGCACATGAGAGGCCAAAGCCTGTTTTTGCAATCTTTCCTTATGATTAATTTCATCTTTGCTTAAGATTTCCATTTAGGTCCTTCCAGCATTTCTTTGGTAAGCTCTTGTTCTAGGAAGGGTTTACCACTCAAAATTATCTCCATATCTTTGGTCCATAGGACACTCTTTCTATTACTCTGTTCATCTTACGCATTTGTCCTTTGAAAGACTAACCCAACAGATTTTCAGAGAAAAGTATAACAGCATAGTTATGCTGGTGCAAAGTACTGAAAATTAAATTTGGTTTGTTTTTTAAATTGACACAATTATAGTGACAAAAGCCATAATTTAACTCTAGCACTATGAAAGCATTTCCACCGGCTACTTTCCAGTTTCTTTTATACTGCTACAGACATAATTCTGATAAGAGTAAAATGAGAACTGCACCTCACAACCTGCCTGTCAGCATCTGGATGTTTCTACCTCCTGCTTTATGCTTTCTACAACAAAGCAACACTGGAGCAACCATGGAGCATCTCTCTGCTGAACCACAGCCCATGTGCCACCGCTCTACTCCCTGGCCTCCCATCCCCACAACAGAGAGAATGGAGAATGCCAGTTACTGATGAAGCAAGCACTGAATTTAGGAGACTAATACTTAACAAAACATTAATGTATGCTTTTTCAAATGCTCTAGTCTTAACTATTTCTTCTGTTTCATGGAGATGGGGGGAAAAAAACCAAAAGTACACATTAGTGATATGACGAGAGGCAGACTTCTCATCCTTGTGTCAAAACACATGGGCCCTTAGGTTTCTCAGTTGCATGATTACCATATATTTACTTTTTAGCATAATAAAATATCCTGTTCTCTTCTATGTGAAATACTCAACCAATGTTCAATTCACATTCAGGTCAAACATGGCATAAAAGCAATGAATATTTGATGTTAAATTATAACATACAGAACCATACAAGTTTTAATTATAATTCTGTCTACAAAAAGGCCATATTAAAGCTTACTGGGTGGTACTGACAGGGATCATTCTTGTAATTCAAAATGTCAGTAACGCATTTTTCAATTCTTTACTAACACAAAAATACAGAACAAAGCACCAACAGCTCTCACAAGCAGTCTGTCCCACAGGCCATGCTATGCTATAGTTGTGCTATCAACAAAATGGGTTTGCAGCCTCACAGACAGCAATATAACCTTGTTGTTTAACATATGCTAGAAATCAGGAGATATTTATTCAGCATTGGCAAGCAAACCACTTGAGATCAGGTAAAAACTTGGGCATAAATGTTCCTAACAAAAACCAGCCCAAGGTCTATGTGATGATTTAGAAATTATTGATGAGCTGATTCATGCATTTAAACATGAATTTACACTGGAAATTACGTAACAGCTATAAAAATTGTATAGATTTCATGCTGCCAGAGATGAGAAAACGGAATTCTCTAGCTTATCCGCAGACCTGCAGCAGATCACAGACACTGACTCTCACCCAGGGTCCTGCACAGGGCTCACAACCACAGAGCTCTGTTCCTACCTGTCGAGTGTTTCCCAGTTCCTATGAGAAGCAGCAGCAGGTGTTTAATCCAAATTATAAAGCCCCCTTTTTTTTGAAAGAAGGGGACAACTAGAATTTAATCCTTCAAATCTACTTATAATCAATAAACATGTGAACTTCAGGAGCTGGATCAAACAAATCAAACCCAAATGAGATTCCTACACTGCTGATGGGACTGTCTCCTAAAAATGACTAAAAGTAAACCTCATATTTCTGGGAATTCCTGTGGGAAGGATCTTTAGATGATGATGATTATGATGATAATTATTATTATTCAGAAGTTCAGGCTGGGAATTTCTACCTGGTTCAAGAACGGCAGTATTTCAATATTTGTCTTTTTTATTTTGGTTAACTCTAAAGTAGTTCAGAATGACAAGCCTTTAAAACCTTCAACATTTTCCCTTCTGACACCATAGAAATGTCTGGAGCTGACATTTTAAAGAGAAGTTTAGGAATAGATCTAGCAAAACAGACCGTATTATAAACCCAGGTTATATCTTCCAGCAAATAAAGATCTAAGCTACTAACAGATATATCAATAATAGCTTTGTATGTTTAGTTTCATGCAAATCATAGAAAACAGCAAATTCTACCATTATTTACATAGATTATAAAAGACAGCATATCCACAGGTAAAGCACTGTCAATACAGGATTTGAACAAATAGGTTAAAATCATGAAGGATGTTTGTTTTTATTTCCCTCCAGATTTCTTCTAAATGATCACATATAAAGCATTTTTTTTTTGAGGATGAGAAGCAAAACAGATGGAAACAAACAGAGATAGGCAGCACAAAGCTGCATGTATTTCCTGAAGTTAAATACACACAACACATGATGGTCTACATAATGCATACACACTTGATAAAGCACAGACATACAGATGTGGAAAACCAAAAGTCTCAGCAAGACTCCTATTTTTTTAACACTCATCCTCTAAATGAAGTGCTGAGCTGTGTGCCTCAGTGTGACACACGGCTCTGCAGACCCCAAGGCACTCACCTTCCATAAACCATAATCCTAGGCTGCCTAAACAGAAGAAGCTGCTATTAATGAGGGGTAAAATGACAGAGAAGAAGTGTCCTCACTCACAGGTAGATCCATGAAGCCATGTGATGCCATCCTGTCATACAGCAACACTGACTTTGGCGGTCAGGAAGGAGCGATGCGGAAACTCATCCGCCTTTCCCAAACTGCCACCATTCCAACAGCACAGGGAGTCTCCCTCGAAACGTGCACCCAGGCATGTGGTACAGGCCACGATGCCATCACACAAATATAAGACACAACACTGAATTTTTATGCAAAGAACAGCGTGTGCATTTGTTTATTTTCTAATTTTCCAATATTTACACTCAGAGATCCTTCCTCTTGCAAACTGTGAACCAGAGGCAGCTGCTCCATCTCCTTCCTTTCTTCTTCTCTTATTTTAAATTATTTGTTCCCTTATGGGACTGTTCTCCCTTAAGAAAGGAGAGCATTTCATTCTGACAGACTTATTGTGTTTTCCCATGTAACATTAACAGGCAGTTATTTCCTCTATCAAAGAAGTAAAAATAAAACCCCTGACCCATGAAAAAAGCATGAAATCCTGAAACTGTAGTGAAACTAAGATTCTTAAAATTAAGGCAGGGAAATGGTGCGAACCTGATTAGTCTTAAAGGGCATTTTGTATCTGATATTCACTTGCATTTAAGACATACATAAATATCTTTGCATTGAAAACTCTTACATGAATTAATCATATCACATTCAGTCAGTTGCATTTGTTCTAATTTTCCTTGCAAAAGACCAAATGCTTCAGGGAAAATTCTAATTCTTTGAAATATTAATTCTTTGCAATTAATAAAGACTAGCTGAAACCCACTGATTATCTATACATACAGTGCTGAAGCTTGATAAAAAGCTTTCAGTGCAACCCTTTTCAAAGAAAATATTTGCTTTGATTTGAAAGGAAACATTCTGCAGAAAAGTCTGATCAAATTTAAAAGTGACACTGAAAACAGTACACGTATTTCCAGGGCTTTGGGTCCTTCTGAAATGATACATATGGAACTACTTCTTAAAAAAATCACTTTCCTAATCACAAAACCAGAAGTGCTTTGGGTTTTATAAATTCAGATCTTGAGGAAAACTCAAGTTCTTTCATATATATATATATTTATATATACTTTCAGGAGAGTTTTCCAAGAAAGGCAACTTTAGAATGTACTTTAAGTCAGTTATCCCACAAACCTTTGCAATTTTTACTATGAAGTTACTGACACAGCGACGGCTTTCTAATTTGTGCGATCCCATTATCCACACCTTCCTGAGTAGCATACTCAGCTTCAAGATTAATCTAATATTCAATTCAGGAACAGAACATAATTTTAGAATCTAATTAATTAAAAAAGTGACATATTTTTCTTTAAAAACTAAAATAAATTAAAAAAAGATAATTGGCAGGATTAAGTTAAAAACCTTGAAATTAAGTACCAGGAAGCCAAGGATTACACATATGTATATAAAGGATTTTTTTTTTAATTTCTAGAAACTCTATCTATCAAGAGCAACCCTTCTCCTTTAAAGTGGCTTTTATATACTTTTCTAATACTGCTGCAATGAACACGAAATAGAATTTCATAGATCAATGCAAAAAATGGCCCCAATGCTATAACTGGTACTTCTAGGCTGCTCCATGCACATGAACTGAAGGGCTGTTATTAAATGATAGTGAACAGTTCAAATTTGAAGCTAAACTTGGCACTGTCTTCAAGGGAAACCAACAGGAACCTCCTCCACACTCACCCGCTCACCTCCCCTGGGAAACCAAACATTTGACTGCGCTTGGGGCTTGTGACAGAAAGAGAAGGTTCAAAACTTCAATGCAGTCCTTCCTTTTTCCCCATATATCTTTAAATGCATAATCAAGAGAACTATTAATTGTCTCCCATAACCAGTTATTTTGGATCTCACTGGGAGGGGAAACAGCAGATGTTTTTCTCTCTCTTCAGAGAAAGTGGACAATGAATTTTTATCAAGAAGTATTTTTTTCACAATTATTTACCCTAAGTTTCTTCATTTGGTTCAAATAAAAATAATTATGAAGAAGTGATTTAAACTGCCAGCCTGGAAAACACTGATCCCATATGCTTAAATGTCACATTCACTGGTTGTGCGGTAGGAAACTCATACCAGTTCACTGTTATCCAATGACTCTTTAAGTGAGACAATCTCATTTTTTCTTCTCCAAAGAAAAATGTATGACTTCTTATGATATAGAACAAAATATACAACCGGTTTTCCTTTCTAAAAATATTCCTTGAGCTTATTTTTATTTGAATTCTGAGAAAAAGAATGACCTTTCTTTGCTATACTATGCAATAGTTTTAAAATATTACATGATGTTATAAAATATACTGTCACAAAGTATTTTTAAATGTAATAAAGTATAAAACACATTATTTTCCTTCTCCTGTGATGAATCTTTTCACCCTATTCCTTTAAAGACTTTGAGTTAAAAGGTTTCCACTACAATAAGATATTAATGTCAACCATTTCACAATTCGTAACATAAATTTATAACAAGTTTCTCTGTTTTTATTGAGTTATTTCAGAAGGCAATGTTTCCTGCAATTTCACTTTCTTCATCAGAAACCACCCATAAGTCAACTGCCCCAGGTACTTCAAAATGAACTTCTTTTGATGGCTTCAGCTATGTCTCTCCCTTCCAGCTAAGGAGTTGGGAAGCAAAGCGAAGCAGAACAGGTATCGGTGCTCTGCATTACGAATTGGATCAAATGCCATGTAACGAGCAGCAATTGTTTGGTAGCCAATAGCTAAATTCTAATAACTGAATCACAAAATTACTGTTCATTTCCTGCTAACTGAAATAAAACTCTATTTTGAAAACATCACCTTGCTCTTCTGGAAAGCTTTGAGCATTTTTCTCTATTGTTTTTACAGGCAGAGTAAGCAGCAAACGGTGCCCCTCGCTCCACACAGCAATACGTGGTAGGTTGATTTGTACACTGACATTTCTTATATTAAAAGTTCTGACTCATTTCATTTCTAATCTTTTAGAGTGGAACAGTGAATTTGAAGAGCAACTGCATTTTGCACAAAAGAACACCAACCCAGATCTCGAATTTTGTCTCTCTTAAAAGCTTCAACAGTCTGGACTTGCTTTTTCTGCCCTGCAGACCGTGCTCACTTCAAAGATGGATGTAGAGAGATGAGGACCCCTTAGAAACTGACGTGGCAGTACCTGAACGTTATCATAACTAGTTGTACAAAATGTCTCCTATTGTGCTGGAGGCCATCAGGTGCATCTACATGGACATTATTGGTTTGGATGAGCAGTGAATGTCCTTTTCAAGTGATTTTGCTGATCACCACGCTGACCACTCAATAATTCACACTGCAGTGTGGCCCTGGAACCAGTGAACTGGGTTTCTTTTACATGAAATTGGAAGAAAAACTAAAATCGCTGGTGGGCTTAACCAGAACTCAGCCAAAGTAAGCGCTCCAAAATGTACACAATGGGGATGTCACATCCCTAGCACAAACAGCTTGGCTCTGAGGATCTCCTCCTTTTGCATTGCACTACTGCCTAAGGTATACATATAATTACAACAGGCTATCTTCAGAGCCAAAATTAACAGTAACAGACCTAGGAAGTCAACTACCAGGACAAGAACGCATCCCCATAACACTCATAACATAGGCCTGTTCTGAAAACAGAAAATATGAAACCATACCAAACCATACACATTAAAGCCAGTTACATAGAAAGGAAATTCTATTTTAATTACATATTATTATTATTGTGCAATACTAAATATGTTCCAATTATTTACTTAAACCTTGCTCTTCAGCATATAAATTTTATCTCATATTTTGTTCTTTGTACTTATATTTGCTGGTAAACTATAACCCTAAGAGGTTCAAGAAAGGTCTTAGACTACACACTTTGGGAGAATGTAGTGAACCGTAGAAGTTCTAAAAAAACAAGCTGTGGATGATAATAACAGTCTCACATGCAACATGCGCTAAGTCAAAGTTGACGGGATTCAGTGGTGCTCCAGTAAGAAGCTGAGGCATGCAAAAAAGCAGCAGCTCAACAGTCCAGCTTTGACCTACATAATGAACCAATTCTGCACCACACATAAGTAAGTACAATTCAAGTGCAACCATCAGAACTGCACCCACCTTCACAGGTTCAAATTTGATAGCCAAATACAGTAACACTAGGAAACACACTAACACTGAATAAATGTTGCTGTTATCCTATTTAAAGCTGCTGTTCTAGAGCAGCATCAGTGATTGATCAATTGTCCTAAAGGGAAAATGTGGAGAAAAGAACAAAACTAAATCAATGTATGAAATACTATGCATGGTAATATATACCTAGGATCAATCACCTTACTGCTTTGTCAGATTGGCCTGCAATTGGGAAATATTCCTGCCTGGCAGAGGTCACAAGCAGGGCAAATCAGTTGCTTAAAAGCATGAGAAGTTCTCATCTCACTGGAATGAAAAATAAAATTATAAATTCTGCCGCACCAAGAGGAGAGAAAAGGAAGACACAAGCTCCCTCCTTAGTATTGAAGTTATTCAACACTCAACACGACATCAAGTGTCTCTGCGAAGATCCTTTAAAGCTGGCTCAGGCTGCTAATGCATTGTTCTACTGGGTCAATACCTTGGTTTTCAAGAAGAGATTATTAGTTCATCTGAAAACTATGCCATGCAGCTATGCTGCTTCTGCCACCTGAACTATCTCACATGGCAGGGGACTAAAGAAAAAGACTATTTAGTTTATAAGGCTTGTAACATGGCCTCCTTCTCTGTTGCACTCATCCTACCTTAATTTAAGCAAATGAATGTGTGTGTGTATGTATGTAAGAAACAGCTATCTCTGCATGGCACTGGGGATAAAATTGGGTTTGTCGTGATAAAGATCAGACTAAGGTTACAGAAAGAACACTCATTGCTTGTTTAAGAAAAAGAATATTACAACTCTTGTTATTTGTAATAGCAGGTAAAGTATAGAGATATCAAATGCAATACAGGACTGAAGGAAATCAAAGAGGGGGCAATAGGCTTTTATCTTGCACTAAGGTTTAAAGAAGCAAACTCCATAAGATTTAAAAGAAGAAAAAGAATGAGCTATTAGGAGGCAAGTAAGGAGAAACTTCAGCTGTTTCAGCCATACAATCTCTTTACTGAAGCTCTTGTCTTTGCTCATTTCTGGCTTACCATGAGCTGTCAAGAGAGGTGCTAACCAAGTACTCCAGTGAAAGAGATGCAATATAAGCAAAGAAGACTTTAGTTGCTTCTATCTAAACACAGAACAGTCTCACATAATGTACAACCCTCAGACCCGTTTCTTCAGTTGACCTTAAACTGTCGCTGCAGTAACTTTAAAGAGGACTTTGTCTGGCAAAGTAGCCAGATTATAAGTCCTCTTTTTCTTGTAGTTTACCCAAAAGCTGAATGACAAACCTAGGTCTTACTTGCTTCTTTTTAAAAGATTTTTTTCCTAAAGAACTTTAAGACCCACAGCATTTAAAATCAGAAGGGTTATTCTGGAGGAACAGACCATTTGACTGATTGACGACAACACGGAAAACCACGGGCTTATTAAAGGGAAACAGTTGTAACTCCTACATAACTTCCAAGTCTTGGTCTTGTATGAGTACATATACTAACCAGAAGAGGAATAGAAAAGTGCATGAATCACAAAGATGAATGAGTGCTGTCACCACATGTTATGGAAGGCCAACAGTTACCATAGGTATTCCTCTGGGAAGGGAAGAAACTCTGCCCTCTAGATGGCATTATGTGCCCGTCTATCCTAGATGTGAGTGGAGACCTGCCAGGCAATCTAATCACTTTTCCACCTGCACAGGAAACATGGGCACAGACGTCAAAAAGATCAGCTGGCAGTTCTTGGTCGCAATGGGAAGGTGACAGCTGCATACTGCAAAACGGCAGAACAGAAGCTACCCTGGGGCACAGACCCTGCTTGCGATGTTCGGTGTGGGAAGCACAGGAAAGGTGCTCAGCCAGAGACAAAACACAACAGAGGATGTCCCTGATTCCGTATGGGGAAAGGTAGCTTACACCTGGCAGGGGTGGGCAAAACGTGAAAACAGTAACTAAACAAAAACTGGAGAAAAGAAAAAAGATTGTCCTTATGAAAAAACCAAACCTTTCCTAATACTTGGTATTTAATAGCACTGCAGATCTTAACCAGACAAAGGTACATTTCAATATGTAGGTATATACTTCCATGCATGCATGGTTATACTGTACCCCTGTATACCTGTTTTGACCATATGCTGAAATTAAATAATTAGTTAGCAAGTTATCAGTTATCTATGGAACTACAGTCACGTGTAATGGAGCAAAGTCAGAATATTCCACACTTGATTTATCTATTCTCTTTACATATTTGTAACTAATCTTAAAATCTGTGCTCGTCACCATGACAGATTAAGCAGACTTAGAAATAATAGAGTATTTTCTGCTGTAGACTATTAAAGTGGCTGCAAAATAAAGCCAGTGAATATTGATTTGTATGAGTATGATAATCACATAGCTTTCACATGTGTAGTTAAACATACAGCCAACGTAAGAGCCAAGATCCTAATATGCCAAAGCCAGTACAGCTCCAGTGATACCAGTAACATGAGTGTAACAGTACCTGCACAGAACACCGGCTATAATCTCTGATTCTGTATTTCTACACAACAAACAAAAAGGAAAACCCTATCTAATTAAAAAAAGTGGATCACCACGCAGACCTCATTACTGTTTCATCATTTTCCAAGGCCAGTAAAGAGAAATGAAGAGAGAAATTATGTTGTAAGGGATTCCGCCCTAACAGCTGAGGTAAATTAATTGGGATTTCCTATGCAGCCAGTGGAGAATGTTCACAGAACACCAGGATTTTCTTTATAATGTTAGTTTGACATGAACTACACCTATTTATTTAGTTTATGAACCATACAACTGTCATTACTGTCAGGCAAACTGCATGCATTAGTATGTAAATTAAAAATATAAGGCACAATTCTAAAATCTCTGTCACACAGAATCTTTCCTGTGGAAGAAGTGCCACTGTGAGCATGAGAAAGCATCACAAGAGAGGGCTTGTGCAGAACCCGGCCCCAAGTGCACACCTGATAAAAACTATTTAAAAAACCTACTGAGTCTCACCCTCTGAAATGATAGATGTGTTGGGATAAACACAGTCACCTAGATCTATAACACAGTCTTGGGAAATCTCATTTCAGCGGGGAGAGTGAATTTCCAATCGTACCACATGCCTGATTGCTAAAAAAGGTAAGTTACATTATCTACTGATTATGTGCAAGAAGGAGAGAAGGGCACTGAAAAACTATCATTATTTAAATTATACAAGTCAGACTGAAATATCAGATTCCTTCACTGCAAGCTAGCAAGGTCTCTTGGCAGAACACGGTTAACATTTATTTCAATAGAGAAAATCTGACAGGTTTAATAAAACCAAGACGATTTTCCTTGACTTCTGTGACTTACCTTTTCTTCACTGACTAGACCTATTTCTCAGACCTTCTGGAACCAAATCATTATTCTTGTAGCCATATTCAATACTCCGAACTATTTAAAGAGTGTTTGTTATGTCAGCCAAGTAAGTACTGCAGAGCTTTTTCTCTGGTACCTAACTGTAAGAAAAGAGCCCTTGTACTGGAATTTGGAATATCATAGAAAAACATAATTTATAATCTGCTTTTATAATAAATATATGCAATTGCATTTGGTTGTGCTAAAATGAACGTTAAATGGTTATACACATTCTATTTTTTTTTGTAAAAATCCCAGAGCTCAATATGTTATCTTGAGGATCCTACAATGTTCACAACTGCATGCACCATGATTTAGGAAAAAACCCAACACTACAGGTAAACCAAAGGATCTTCTGGACAGTATCCTGACTAAAACATTAATGTGAGTTAAACATTGCATATCCAAAATGTTTCTTCCACCAGGAAGATGTTAGATCCACTGCCTTGGAAAAGGATATATCATTCCACCTGGAGAAGTTATAGGAAGAGCGGAAGTTACTCACTCTGTCTTTCCAAAGCGGCTTGTACCTCATTTGATCAGTGATGTGCGTGATAAGAGCTAGAAAGCTAGTTAACTTTTATTAAAACCTAAATTAACTGTATGAGCAGGCTAAAAGGGGAAAATTCTGATGCACAACAGAATTTCCTTTATACAAGTAGGTGATGAGGTATGAGATGATGTCACGCTCAGAACAAATGCAGATTTAAAACAGCAGAACAGGAAAAATAATCAGAGTATATTCTATTGAGCACTTTGCTGAACTGGCAAATTCTGACAGAATTACTGCTTTGTGGGTATCTCATAGTAGAAAACACAGTCAATCTTAATGTTTTTTGCTTTTTCATCATGTGCCAAACCCTCAGAATCTCTACATGTTGTGACCCAAAACATTTAACTTCTGACCACTGCTGTGGTGCTTCACAGGAGATGCAAACCAGTATTCGGATTTTTTCCCTAGACTTTGTTAGAAAAGAAAACAATACCATCTGTTACTCTGACTAAAATTCCCAGAAGGCACCACAGATGATTTTAGAAACTAAGTATTTTAAGCTTTCATTGAACTGAATAGTCAGAAAAATGCAGGTATGCATGGCCTCCTCCATGCCTCTTTCACCAGTCATGGGGCACTGACTTAGTGTACAGATTTATTTATATAAAGGCACTGCCCCAATTTAGCAGATGGAACTTTTAGGTGGAACAGTGGATCAGCCATCTCTCTCCAATGACAGTAGCAAATGGTTACGGCAATGAAAAACGGAATAAATCTGATCAGCTCTTCCTACATCCAGTGAGCAGGGCTATTTTTAACATCACTTTGTAAATTCATATCCCTACTAGATCATCTTGATTTTTGCATGCCAAAAAATAAATTGCCATTAATTTTGACTGGCTTAGGAAAAGAAGCGTAAAAGGAGAGAGAAAAAAAGAAAGACCATTTAAATCCTCAATATATTAAACGTCTGCAAGAAAAAGGTTCTCTTCTCTTAAATACTCATCACTTAACTAAGTTTAGCTCTCTGCCCAGAAGATGCTTCTATTAGGCTTTATTTTCTGTATGAAGAGATTACTCCTATTAACATCCCAACTGATAAAGTGCGCTGACCACTGAAAGCCATTCAGTATTCAGTGTCTGTGCCAGCTACAGAGAATGGAGTTTCATGTACTCCGGGGCAAAACGTAGGATAGATGGAAAGACACAGTGGAAGATCTGAAGAGCACGAGGGCATGAGCTGGCAGGAGAGAGGGTACAAATATCTGGGAAGGAGGTGCATTGAAAGACTGCAGCAGGAGTGGGTGAGGACAGATGGTAAAGAGGAAAGCACACCAGAGCACAAAGGCGAGGGGAAACTGGTACCAGCCATGAGATTGACTTCTCAAAGAGCAGGAACAACTGAGCCACTGAGTGGCCACAGCAGAAGAGTTCAAGCATCAACAGATTATAGAATACATTCAGTTTGATAGCACTTGTTTGGTTTTAATTTAAAATTTACTCAGTTTGCCAATAGTATTACCAGCAAAGAGCTGGAATAAACTGGGTTGTTTTTGAAACCAGTGGTGCAAGTCAATGCCGATTCATTATCAGCCACTGAATAAACTTGGAAATAGACTTCCCCTGCTCATCGACTGATCCCTGGCTATAAAAAAATGTGAATTCTTAAGCCCAGTTCAGAAAACTCATTATAAAAGTCTCCCACTGAAAAGATTTAAAAGTAAAATAATCCAATAATTAGGATTAAGTAGGTTTGCCTTTGGTGTCCGATCAACATAATGAATCTATTTATGTGGATGGCCAAGGCGTTGGGCTAAGAAGAGGCTTCTGGCTGAACCAGATTAAATGCACTGGCTGGAACAAGACCAGTTGCTACAAAATATTTAAAACTTTCATGATTTTTCTATGCCTCTAGGTAAAATGATTCAAATTTCCTATAAACCAAACTGAAGCAGCTGACTTTCAATAAAAAAAAAACCCATTTTTTCCTTACAGTTCTTTTAATAAACTCTGACCTTTTGCCCCTGCATACTGTATGTTTCTTTCTATGGAAAAGAATATAATTATTAATTTTCTTACCATTTTACGTAGTAGAACATGGAAAATGGGGAGGAGGGGGAGAATGGAAATTTATGTAAAAGCAAACCAAAAGCCACCAGCACCCCACTCAAAATAAAGTTATCTTCTCAATCCACTCAAACAAAATATGTACCCTTCTTATAGTTCTTTTTTATTTTTTTATAGTTCATTTATATCGTGTCTTTCTTCCTCTGCAGGGTAGTAAAAACATAATATGGAAAATACTTGACATACTTCCTCATTTGTTTAATGGTGATGATACAAGGGAAATTACCCCTCTAATATATTTGAACATTTAGCTTATTATCCTGAGTGAGTTTTCTCCCAAAGCTCAATTTATTAAAACAAAACACATCCTCCTGTGATGAACTGCAAAGGGCAAGAGGGCAAAATTCTGTAATTAAAATTAGAGTGGTTTCTGCTCTTCCCCAGCAGATACTGCTTCCACTGCAGCTTAGTTTACTGAAACTTCCATTGAGCCTCGCTCACCCGCAAGCAATGAGAATTTCACACATGAATTAGGCCTTTCATTTGATAACTTCAAGGTTACAACGTAACGCCACCCAGTGCCTCGCTATTTGGTAAAAAATGCAAACTTGTGAGCAGCATTCAATCATTATTTTCTGTGGCCAATGTATCTTGTGCCCACTGCAGAACTTCTGGGAGAGGAGGGGGACACTCAACAAGGCAGGGAAAGCACTTCCTTGTGGACGATGTTTATATCAATTTGAATGTAAATACTGTGCTTTTAGCAAGGCAGTAGTTGAGTGCCATCATAAGCCCAGGTGGGTAAATCATTTCTTATGAAGAATATACACTGCCCCCACATAACCAAACTCACAAATTCCCAATGACAAGGTGATGGGATCCTGCTCATCTATGAGGGGTGTGGAACAGGACCGTGTGTGGTCAAATGAGGACACACATACAGCCATGAAACAGATTGGGTGCTGGCAAAAATATCACATCCTATCCTAAACGCAGGCACCACTCGTGCAATAATGGATGGACACGGTGGCATAAGACAAGCACAGCGCAACGTAGGTGCCGACCGCTGCCATACAGATTACCTTACACGAGCCTCACAGGAGGGAGCACGTCTGCACTCTGCTTACCTGAAAGAATTCTAGTGATTTCTGGGAGGAAGGGCTGCAGCCACTCAGAAATGCAGGCAAGAAGTCAGCCCTGTGCCCACCTTCATTGGAGAACCAGCACAGACAGAGGGCTGAAGTGAGTATGGGCAATTCATATTCTTTTTTTCCTGCATAGTGAATCTAAGATCTATAGTTTAGATGTTCCTTATATGCGGTAACTCACAGACAGACACATTTACACTTGAAACCTTTATTCCATCTCTTCTGTAACCTGTTTTCCTCTTTGTTCCCTGTATAAAACGTGATGCTACCAGATTAAACCAGGGCATTATGGCCCTCTCCTCTGAGTTGTTTCCTGTTCCATGTCTTTGAGTCTAAGTATAAAAATACATTCAGATGGAAGAAGCCAGTAGAAACCAGCCAGCACCCCAATGTACTTGACAGCATGTCACATTCTAGCTCTTTCCCTGTCTACAGATGTGGTACCAAGGCACAAATAGATGAAACAGACTGTACAGGACGCAGGAACTCCACTGCTGAGATGGGAACTGAATCCAGTCTTCTTGAATCTTCATCCAATATCCACTCACACTCCCCTTTCTTTTTGAGGAATTGAGAGAATATGCAACGTGTGAAATTACTTAACACCACCAACATAATCCGTGTCTCTTAGAGAATCCCTTTTTTACTGGCAAAGCGGAGCACCAACCAAAGCAACCTCCATTAACGCTTGGGTCATTTATTTAGAGCAATCCCAACCAGTTTATTTTCTTCATAATCAACCAAGGAAGCTGCATTGCTAAAGCTGCAGAGAAAGAAGTCCAGAAGAGCTGGAACATTTCATACAGGTAGACATCGTTAATTCATCCTGAATTACTGCATAAGTGTCTGAGCAAATGACAGACTTTAATAAGCCTTCAAAGCTGACACAGTATTTATCACTGATTAAATTTTTAAAATCAAAGTAACTATGGCTTTTACAGACATGTTTAGATTAAGACTGACACTAACTCAGTATATCAGTTTAATTCACTTGTAATTATGCAGGTGCTCGGGCAGCCTGTATTTCAGTCATTCAAGGCTAAATTGGGGCAGAGAGCCTATAGATCCATACTGGAGAGCGAAGCTCTGGGACGGTCATAAGGCCTTTGCAGACACCGTGTTTAAAATACAGAATATTCTCAAAGCTTTCCTCTGTGTACTGTGACTGTTTAACTGAAAACAAGAAATAGTAAAAAATCTTGCAATGAGTCCATACAATACCTAACATACCCAGGATGGCAAATTAAGGTTTGTGAAAAACAAAATTACAATGTTTGCATATGACTTTGGAAATATAACATTGTTGTTTTACTGTAATTGTGTGTATAACTATATATGCCTGAAATTGCTGTATGGTAGTTGATGTACATCCAGAATAAATTATGTTTTTTAGTACGTTTCTGACTACCCTTTTTAAAATAAAATGCAATTCTTCTGGTCATGAAAACAGACTAAAAAATGAAATTCGAAGGAGTTGATATGTTATTGGCCATACTTCATTAAAATTTCATTTTTTGCAGCACTCCAAATACACACAGATGTTATCAGAGAATTTGGGTTTTTTTGCTTTGTAAGAGTTAGAGGCGTTTGATCATAACTGCTGAAGTAAATTAAGTGGCATTTCAAGAGCAGTCAACCAAAACTGCTCAAGGCACAAGAGAGTTTTGATATCCAGGAAATCACAATTAGTTTCAACTACATAAAATGGGATACAAGATGGTATGAACCATTTGTTATTTGTCATTTGTTTCATTTGATTAGAAACTTACAGTATTTTATCAGTCAGAAGAGTGGAACTAGAAATTGCTATAAATTATAAAGGATGTAAAGGGATTATAGGTAAAAAGGAACATATGGGTACTTCTTATCGAAGTACATGAGAGCTTTCAACTGTGCTGACTACAAAAACACATTATTACACTGACTTATACTGTTCAGTGAGAAGATTTCTAGGTTAAACAGAAGTTAATAAAGCCTAAAAGGTACAGCAACACATTTGACCAGAGACATCAACACATCTGACAGCACCCAAGTATAAGAAAAAAAAAAGAAATGTTAAATACAGCTTCACTGATATGGAAGCCATTTAAAGAAAGCTTTCTGTGAAAATGAAGACTCATGCCTTTTTTCACACCTAGATTTGATAATTTCCTGGTCCATATCCAAAAGATGACTACAGTTTTTCTCACATCGCTGGAAATCCCTGAATAAAACCACCACGTACCTCATATCCACTATGCCAATACTCCAAGAAGGGCAGAATCATTTCATTTCACATATGGAACAGGAACTTTTTCCCAATATACATATTCAAAGCAACGAAACATTTTTTATATTTTATATGTACCACCTCAACTACCCATTTATCCCTGAGTTGGTGGATACTTTTTCTCTTTTGGTACTTCATTCACTCGAAACTTAGCTCAGAGCTACCCAGCTTTTTTTGTTTTAATGAGATCAGTCAAAAGAAAGTATTAACCAGAAACAAAAATCTTACCTGCTGAATTTAAAATTCTACATAATGAAAACATTATGCCACTTGCTCAAACTTTTCCCTAGGGGTACACTGTCATATACATATATACACATACATATTTATGGTCCCTCATTTCCAGAGACGGTCACTCTAGCAATAGGACAATGAATACAGGTAGGGAGAAGCGTGGAATAATTCTACAATGCTCTAACAGAGCAGGCTACACATTTTCATGAGCTACACTTGAGTGACAAACTAATATGAAGAGATAAAGTTTTTTCAAAAGTGCTGATATTCATGGAACTATTTTAATAGGCATTAATGGATTAGGTCCCACGTTTAGACATTACTTTTACTAGGTTCTGTTTATAGGCAGGCTTCAGGATCTACGGTGCACAGATGGAGGACCAATTTTAGTAAGTACTTTTTATTAGCCTTGCTGAGTTTATTAATTGGGTATGATACAGTAACATCTAGACATGTAAAGTAAGATTAAAGATTCTGACACCCAAAGCACAGGAACTAACAGTAATTTTTCGTTCCTTTCTATTTAACTAATAAAATATTTAGAATAATTACCCTGCAAATAGTAATGGGTTAGAACTGTTAATTGCACATAACTTGTGAAAGTTATGTCTCAATTAATAAACCGTAGAGTCTTTGACACTGCAATTTATACTCTTCAAGAGAAAAATAAAGTGCAAGAATATATAACATTAAACAACATACAATTAACATTTTGTTTTAATTATCTTAACAACAATTAATGTTGGTCCTCCAGTTCATCTGTCCACTTTCATAGCTCCTTAGACTATTCATGTAGATTCATTCTTGAAGCTTTGGCATTCACTAATAAGCAGTTTTGAACAAGCCACCGCACAACACTGACATAAGTGAGGAGACCTATTCACTGACCTTCCAGAACTGGATTCTGTTTGTCCATAACATTACATTATGTATCTGGGCAATTTGCCACAACTGATAGAGGTTGTGACATTATTGAACAACTTCCTAGCAACTGAGGACATAAAGAACCTCAACCGTCACGCAAACTGATTAAGAACAAGGCGAAGGAAAGACAAATCATCCATGTATGGAAATAAAAACCCACATGGAACCTACCTTCATTCTCCATTGACAAATAAAGCAAGACTACAGTAAACTGCATGTTTATCAGTCTTATGGGCCTTAAAAACTTTGTATGATGGGGGTTTCTTTCTAGGGAAAAATTTGTGTTAATTAATATTAAATGTGCTTATTTTACAAACACCGTAATATTTTAAAGGAAAGAAAAACTGCAAAGACTGGCTATGCCTTTTGGATTTCAGATTCAGTATTTAGATACAAACACAACCATGCATGTTTTACTTTTAACAAAGTCCTCAAGAACAAAAACTCAGAATTTTCATTCAATCAGAGTATAACTCAAAATCAAAGGTATGATGCAAAAGAGCTTTCACACTGTACAAGCCCGGTGATGAAGTCTTTGTTTATCGAGACACTACACAGGCAAAATGCCACTAAGCTCATTCTTCTAAGGCATTAATTTATCAATAAGTATAACACTATAGCAGCACTTGAACAGAAGAGAACGGAGAAAATGCTTTATAAGTTAAAAATATGCCTTTATAGTAGTACAAAATTATATTAAAATATGCAAAATGTTCTTTTTTATACCCAGTGAAACTCATGCTTCTATCAAGGAGCACAAAATAAGTTAATACGTACAGCAGTTACAGTCTTACTCACATCTTGTCCATGGGTGCCTAAAAATACTTTAAAACTTTTCTGCTGGTTAGGAATTACTACAAGGTGCACTATTTCGCACATCCTAATTTTCCAGAAACGCACTCAAAGTGCAGTTCCCATCTGGTCTATAAGGAAAGAGATTTTCTACAACCTAGCTGTAAAAAGACAGCGCTCTCCCAAGTAAGCAGTCCAGCAATTACCATTTAAGCAATGAACTACAATGAAGCAACACTGGTTTTATGACAGTTGTTAAAACACCTGTATTATTCTCACAATATTAATAATTGAAATAAAAAAAATTTAAACATTTTTTGCTTATTAAATGGTCTCAACTGGACTAAAATAATGTATGGAGTTCTTCTTAAACTTCTTTTTTAAATATCTGATGCTTAACTCCAGACAGGAATCTTTTAGTGGTTCTAAGACTAAGCTTCTTGCTCATCCTTGGTAACTGAATCATAAAAAAAATACCCCATAACATGAGTACAGGGTACAGGTGAACTGTGGAAGATTACACTGCCAGGTGACTCAGTGCCAATAAATGAATGAGGTAGGCAGCAGGGTGGTCTTTTATATGTGAAACTGTTGTACTTCTTACCTCCAGAGCTTTCAAACGCTCCAATAGCAATTTTGTCTTTTCTTTTTCCTCTTCAGCGCTGCTGCTTTCACTTCTTGAATCTTCATCTGCTGGTGTGCGAATTTTTTCCATGCCTTCTTTACATTTCTTACTGTCTTCCGACAGCTTTTCCTGAAACGATTTTTTGAACTGTCATTACCTACAGGTGGAAATGAAGTTAACTATGCAAATATCTTCAAATCTGCCTTGTGCAATAATGAAAAAAAGACAGAGCAAGTTACTAGTTACATGATTACAGTATGAAATAAGTGCAGTCATGAAGGGTTTATTAAACATGCTGCTACGCCAGTTCTGCAAAAGCGTACACACAACTGCTACCACCTACTTCAGATTTTCAAAAATTGAAACTCATCATCTTTTTAATAAAATAACTTGCATTTTCTTCTTTAAAGCTTTCAATGGAAGCATTTTGTCACTGAGATATAAAACGGTTTATTGAGGAAAAGCTAACATATGCTCATGCCTAATGTATTTCACCTTTCTTCATCTAGAGCTAATATATGAATTACTAAATAATGGGCTGAAATCCAAGCTACCACCTGAATACTGATTTAAGATCCACACTGATACATAACTGGAGAGAATCAAACTGACAGCAAAATTTTCCAAAGTGCCCCAGTCTATTACAAGTCCATCAGGCTGGGCTATTATTAGCTGCTGAGTGGACTATGGCTGCTGAGCTTTATAACAGGTCTATAAAAATCACAGGATTGAACAGTGAATCCTACTGAATCCATTAATTATGTGTCCAAGTTCTGTGCTATGAGAGAGAATGAGACAGAGCAAGCAAAACATCAGGACTATAAGCAGGCAATGTAAAATATTGCCCGAAACGACCAGGCAAGCATAAAGGGAAAAAAGAGAACTGCATGGTGTACGGGTTGAATTATCATCTGAGTGGACAGCGTCTTCCTTGTAAACCATGTTCTCTAACTGTATAAGCAGATGCAGTGTGACAACTAATGAGAAGATTAAGAATGGAAAACGTGAGGTAAATCAACATTAAATAATGCATGTCAACACAAATCTAGCAAAGTCTTTTAATAAGCATTTATTTTCTTTGCGTGCCATTTTGATAATTCTCATATACAAAGGCACATACTTTCACGACCTTTGGCTTAGTCTGGGAGATGTATTTCCTGTAACTACTACAGCACACAAACTCTAAGCATAAAAAAATGTATTTTCATGAAGAACTAATCCAGCTCGAATAACTGTGCAAATATAACTCTTCCAGAGTTAACAGCAAGACACTATCTTAATTAAAACCCATAAACACAACTGAATTAAAAATCAGCACTGTGAATCACATTCTAACTATGTCTTTCTTAAATATTAACTAGCTTAGAAATTGACTATTACTATGTTAAAACTTTAATCAAGAATCAATTTTATAAGCTATGAGCTTAATCACTGAATGCTCTTACACAAACCATGAGGCACAGATCTCATTCTGAGTCCCAAAACATAGACATCAAAGAGCAATTCCATCAGGTTTCCAGCACTAGTGCTATACAGATCACAAAGGAACCATTTATATAGTAGTTGGGATATTTTTCTCTTGCTTGCTACTCACTAGTGAAAGAAGCAAGGATCTGGAAAAGAGCCATTAAACCATTGCCCCTTCAAGTTGCCCTGATCAGCGCATTTGATGAACTTTGGGGGAAAAAACTGACAAAGGTATCTCTTTCAAACACATGCAATCATTTTTTAGGAGAGAATGTGACATGAATTAGATGTTGCTAACAATGGAAGAAAATCTAACCATCTGCACAGGACACGTTTCCTGCTCCAACTAGAAGACAGTAATTTCAAAAGACAGGTAGAAGAAAGCACAGGTTATAATACTCTACCTCAAAAAGGGGAGCAATGCAGCTTCTCACAGAGTAAATCCCAGTCACCTAAAGAAGTAACCCATTCATCTTCTAATCACAGAATCTGATGAACCTTGCAAAGTAGTGCCATAATGACGAATACACATCCTGTTTTACTATAATGTGCACTATAAAACCTCAAGATACTTACTGGAGTTAGCCCTGCTTGAGTGTTTCAGTACAGCTCACACATTTTCAAGACGGGTTTATTACATTATAATAATAATAATAATATGAGTTTTAGTGTTTCTGGCATGGGCTAAAAAGATCCTTGAAACATCACCTATCTACCTGGAAAAGCTGCAGAATAGAGGAAAACTTCACTAACCTTAAAAGATGCGCTTAGGCATGAAATTTGCTGGGAGCACTGCCCTATCACTTCTATGTCAGTTCTATGTGGGTGTTACGCTATAAGGGAAGAGGAGAAAATCCACACACAGGAAAGCAAAGCAAACAAGTGCTTCTTAAACACCCTTTGTGCCTAAAGTCTTGTCAGAGGGAGGACAACAAAGGCTTCTGGAATGACAGAACCGTCTTAAGAGTGAAAAAATCTGCTGCTACCAAAGGCAGTTGCCTGCTGGGGGGAGGCAGGAAGGGGCAGAGATGAACTCATAAGAGGAACTGTGCCCATCCTGCATGATGTTGATCAAATCCTACAGAAAGCTCCAGCGTGAGTGTGCAGAAGGCAGCAAACAATGGTGCAGGGCTGCTCATTCCTCCCCCCCAGATTCCTGTGTTACCTCAAATAAATATCATCTTTTGATTCTTCTAAGAAGTCCATGTTGGAGGCCTCACATACTGTGCAGTTAAATGCAGGCTGGGTTTTCAAGCTCAATAACAAACTACTCTCCAAGCCAGAAGTCCAACAAAAGCAAAGTAAGTGCTATCCTGCTATAGGTGCAAGTTCATTTAGGAGAAAAGGGAACAAATGGAAATGATGCTCTGGAAGTGAGCTGGACAGGATTAAAAACAAAAAGCCAAAAAAAGCAACAATCCAGGTCTTGGTCTCCCCAGACCAGCAAGAGTTCAAGACACAGACCTGTATCACCAGAGGATGCAAACACAGCAGCTCGATGAGAATTCTACAGTAAAGGTTCATCTACATCTCTAATGTCAACAAAGAGGCAATAAAAATATTAAATATTCAAATCTCACTAAAAGGTAGTCAGGATTGCGCTGCCCACTGCAGACCTGTTCTCATGGAAATTAATGAGAAACTAACAAGTCCCACATTGTGTGAGCTTCTCAGGCTGGTTTAATTGTCATTACTTTTCAGAAAGCAACAGTATTTTGCAAATCTTAAGTGTCAACCTGCCCTGACCGTCATTTCGAAGTATTCATTTTGTTCTATAAATCAAACAAACAGTGCATTGATGATGAACCCTTTGATCAAACACTACAGGCCCTACAGCCAATAAAAACCAAGATACGAAACCAGACCCTGCAGTTTGGAAATGGCAAGCATCCTAGAATCAATGGGAAGATATAAATCACTGAAGACGTTCATCTATGAAGCTGAACAATGTAGTGACCTGACTGAGACTCATCAGGAAACTTGTTTTCAGTTAGCTGAAGTAGGAAGGAGCAGTATAATACTCTCTCTTCCTACTAACAAATAAAAGAAAGTACAATAAATTAAGAGGGCAAGAAATGTACCTGAAATTCCAAATGATAATTTACTGGAATTTGTAGAATATAAAGAAATACGTAGAATGTAAAGTCATTCTTCTCCCGTCCACCTACCTTTCAGAGTAGAGAACAATAAAGTGTTTTCACTGTTTATAAACAAAAGAAGTAACTATAGTGATAGAAAAGATCATATGGAAGCTTTCAAAAGTTAAGACACCAAACTGCCTATTTTAGAAATTACCTCCTCCTTCATCCCAAGAAAGGCAAAAGGTTGCTCACCCTCTGGACACACGGTTAGTCATCAGGAGGTCTTTCATCTATGACTCATCACCTTTTCAAGGAACAGAGAACACTTAGCCAGCTATTTCTTAACCATTATTACTTCAAAAATTATTGTATTTTCTTTCTTAAGAGGTTTCCTAGGAACTACACGACAAACACGGAGAGGTAAAAATAGAAAAAAATGAGCTCACTTTAAAATATTGCAATTTGTAACTATGAAACTTCAAACCAAGAAGAGTAAAAGTCAAGATGACAGAAAGGAAAAAAAAAAAGGTAGCTAGCAAAAATCTTCATTTATGGGAGGGGGCCAAACAGAACCAGCAGCAGCCCAGAGCCTGCCACAACTCTCAGAAAGAGGAAATGCAAAGTCCTGTACCGGAGGAATAACTTCATGCAGCAGTAAAGCCTGGGAGCCAACTGCATAGGAAGGTGTCTGTGCTGGGCAGAGAGAAGATGGAGTCAGCATCTTCTTGGAAGAGGCAAGATGAAAAGTTTATATATAATGGCAGGAAAGCTTTTTCTGTTTTTTTCACCTGCAAGGGTGGCCGTACGGTCAACGGAACCGGTTACCCAAAGAGGTTCCTGAACCACAGAGACATTGCAAATTTCACTGGACAGGTAATAATAACAATACAACACAATCTTGATATAATTGGGTTTGGGATCTACACTAGTGACTACAAACAGCAATCTTTCACACAGATGTAAGAACTAAAAAAAGATCAAGATCTTTGAAATGCTGATTTTCCCAATGAGTGTTGGATGACATGAATTGCTTGTCTGGAAACTGATAAGCAATAATTAGAGATGACACCTTTGCTTACAGAAGCTCAGGATCATTTTCATTTGATAAACACAAGTCCTGGAGAGAAGTGAAGTGTTTCAGATGCACTGTGGTAAAGATCCCTCATATACAAATGATCTCTTTCGATTTTGGGTGTCAGATTGTGATGCCTGAGTGGGTTTTTATTTTCTCTGAATTCCTTTCAATTCTTCAGCTTCTGAGATTTATTAGAGAAAATGGTTTTATAACAGCTACAAATTCAAATTCTCCTGAGATTCATGCCTGCAATTTTCCAAAACCACATTTTAATCACACATTTAACCCAAGAATAAAATACATGTAGGATATAGAATTAAATAGTGTGTATGACTGCTCAAAAAACCCTAAAAATTATTCACAATGTAGTTATTAACAGGTCGTATACAGAGGCAATGGTAACAAGCATCCAAGAATCCAATCAATATGGAATCCAAGCTAAGTGGCTAACCCAGCATCTCAAAGCATTTAGCACTTTCCATGGTGTGTCAGGAGCTTGCACAGGACTTTCCAAATAAGATACTTACCAAACAGTTATCTTAGATTTCAGTGACTGAATCTGGTGAGCAGGAAACACCACACTGTGCTTCTGTACTTTCAGTGTTATTTCCACTGCAGACCTCCTAGTGTTCAGTACCACTCTTCTCTGCGAGTGAGCAATACGAACCAAGAATTTTCAGACTGTTGATGCAGATAAAAACTGTAGATGAGGGTTTCTTTGCACTTGCATGAAAAAACAGCCCCAAGCTATGCACAAGTAGCTCAGTCTGACTGCACAAGCTGAAAAAAGGCAGCAATTGCTCCAAGGACTACTGACTCAGAATTCCACAAAGGTTAAAACTGTGTTCCAATGGCACCTTGCTTCCCTTTCTCCACCCACTGTGACCTTTTTTCCCTTTATCACAATTAACACTTGTTTACTGTGGCTCAATCCCTCTTGAATATGCCCTTTGAAATTTTGCAGTACCTTCCGATACGCTTTATGGCCCATTTCATTCAGCAAAACCTGAGATGTATAAAAGACATTTTATGATTCTATGACATTTGTATGTTAGGTCAGAGCAATGTGAAGTAAGACTGATGAATTCACAAAGTGCTTCCTGCAAGATGGTTGGTACTGGAGTAGTCACTGATACCACTGTGATCTGAATATGCCTGTTCCATCTGCAATTTTTTTTCTGATTTTCTTTATTTGCTAATGGGAATCCCATTAAACACCATGAACCAGGTGTGAAAAAAACCCCTCTACCAGTGCAAACAATTTGGAATGCAAAAAAACCCCATTACGTGCAACTCAGCAGTGCAATCTAAACAATCTCTGAGTATAAGTCTACAAATGTGACTTCTCATTTTACCTTGTTTACTGCTGTCTATGTATTCAGCTGCTTTCTCCTGCTTTATTTTCTCCCAGTGAAAGGATAAACTAAAATATAGCTTTACTTCAGAAAGCACATCAGTAAGTGTAATAATAATAATATATTTTTGTTTAGGCAACAGATTTTGTTCAGAACTGACCAAAACTGAAGAAAAAGAAAGGAATGCACATTTATCACAAAATTTTACAGAATCATCCCAAATTGTTCACAGTTTAACATTACCGTTGTCAGGAAAACTATATAAAATTATTCTTTTTCATCTGACAAAGCGAAGAGAGCAAGCAGTAATATTTCCTAGATTAAATACGTGTGATATATAAGAACAAAACACTGTCTTTATGTTTCTGATATGAGCCTCCTACCACTCACATATCAATCTAAATGTACTACATATTATTCTTCACCCAAAATACTCCTCGCTAGTACGAGCTATCACAGTTCTCCAGTAACGTTAATAAATTTCCTGATGATACTTTTATTGGCTGCTCAATGTATCAGAAACATCTATTTCTTTCGTAAAAGCTCAGATGAAAAAACAGTGTAAAAGAAGAAACCCTCCACAGTGAAGTTCACTATTAAGTGTGCTTATCAGATCAGTAAGAGCAGATGGAGTTTCTAGTCTTCAGGTCATTAGCTGAACGTCAGACCTGGACGTCAAATGAACTATGCTGAGCTGGCAACCAAGTATTGCTCTTGACACCACCCGGTCTACAGTGAATGGACATTCCCATCACCACCAGCACCCTCACCTCTGGTACCTCATCTGTCAAAGAGTGACCATTGTGTGGCTGACTCTTCCAAGCCTGGTTTCAGGCACACTGGTGGCACAGCAGTGCATCAGTAGCTCATCGTGTGTGCTGCTCTACTGCCTTTTCTGGATAGAAGACTTCAGCTACAATCAATAGCAAAGATAATAAGAGGAAAAAATTGTTCTGGGATCTAAGCTGTTTCTTCTTCATATGGATATGTATGATATTATGAGAAAAAAACACTGTGTGATTTTTTCAGGCAGATATTGTCTTGTAAATTGGTTCATCACAGTGCCATACTTAAAGTAATCATATTTCCCCACAGGAACCCTATACGCAGCATTTAAATCTTTCTGAAGGAGATCCTAAGTGTTAAAGTAACTACACTTTACTGCTAAACCAAAGTGACTAAAGTGACAGTATTAAAATATCTACCTTTGACTGAAGTACAAACAAGCCAAACTATTCTGAAAACTAAATTCAGTAAATTTTATGTTACAGCAATAACGGCAATAGAATTACTCTGGACTTAAATTACTAGAAATAAGCCAATTTTCCTTCCCTTTGCAGCCCTTCACTTTTTTACTTTAATAATGTCTTTTAGCTACCTGGATGAAGGCCAAATTACTCTTCTTTTACCACGAGAAAGTCTCCTAAGTACATATATTTGTTGATCCAGTTTTCTGTAAGTGGTTTCTTTAGGAAACACAACAAAGAAGCTCTAAAGGACATACTTGAATACAAGCATTAACCAGTATTTTGGAATGACAGCAATATATTAACCGACAAGTTCTTACCACAAATGCAATTGCAGAAGCTGACCTAAAAAGTTACCTGCGGGATTTGGGCGAAAAACATGAGTATATTATTATATAACCAGGTAAGTTTTTGCAAACGTCAGGGAAGTCGGTTTCTCTCACAATATTGTCAGCAAATCTTCTGAAAGAAGCTCAGAATACGTCTCCACAAAAAAATATAATGTAGCAATAACTGTTCTGGATCCAACTAGAACTTCAATTTTTCAAACATGTTATTACAACTTATGTTATATATTAAATATATTTAACTGAAAAAAAAAATACTTTTCCTGATCAGGAGTGCAAATTATTTCCAGCATAAATATAGTGGTATACTGATAATTGTGTTCTTCTGTTAAAAATATTTTCAGAGACCGAATGTTTGTGAATACAGCATAATCTCCCTTTTCATTTCTCAGAAAATAAGCAAAATTTTAGATTTTTTTTTTTTAAAAAAAATTGGTATTTAAAAAATATCATTGCTTCCTGCTGGTTTGAAAACATGAATGAATTGCAGTTTAAAATGCGAAGTGGATTTTTTGTTTTATGGAAATGTGAAAATAGGGTGAGAGAAATTAACTCGGCCATATATAAGACCCAGCCTTGGAATATCAAGGAATACCAACAGTTTTTTCAACTTTTCTGCCCAACAGCTCTGTCACTAGACAGCTGACCGTAGTGAAAAGTCTCTATTTACTATTTTGTATTCGCTATCATAACTCAGAAAACGCAAAGGATTAGACAACTAAAGAGGCTTCTTCCTTACTTGCCAGACCCTCCTGCCCAACCAGAACCGCTTCAATACCAGCCCAGGATGGGCAACGCAGCGTCAAGTCAACAATGCTGGTGTAGATCCTGACAGGGATCTGGATAGGCTACAGATAGGCAAGATTCCCTTATTAAATTCTTCCTTTGGTGAAGAGCCAGGAGACACACTGCAGACCTGGGAGCTGCCAGATGGGAGATGACAACAGCTCCCTGGGGATCTCGTTGCTCCGCTGAGAAACAGAGCGGGCTGGAAGTGGCACGGGTCCCACGGCAGGAATGCTGCAGCAGCCCCGCGGGGTTGCCTTCTCTGCATGCCAGCACAGTCCTGGAGCTGGTAGCCCTGATTTGACCTGCATGAGGAATACATGCAGATAAAGAGCAACAAGTTGGCCTTCACACACAAAGAAACCAGCATCTCTCCAAGTAGCAGATACATTATCTTAAAACTGGTATTTCCTATAAACCCCAGGCTATTCCAGTCTCTCTGAGGATCATCAAGCAGAGGCACGGTAGAGCTACACTCTTTACTCTCAAATACATCCATGAACTAGTAAAAAGCCAACCACAACACTGCCATTAAGGGCAAGATTAAGGCTGCAGACAACCTGCTGTGCATAAATGAGGAGTCCTTCTATGCATCAGGATGACCTGTGTCAGTCTGGCTGTGAACCACATCATCACCGTGCTTTCCAAAGGGCATCTCTGAATTTCTGGTATGCCTGTTTCATTTATGTAGGGTTCAGGCAATGTATAGGGGCTGATTTTTGTGGATTCATTTCAAAAGTAAGAACTAGAAGAAAGATAAAGCAAAAGATGGAATCATTATATTGAAAATCTAAATGCAGAGTACAATCAGTATGATACGTAATAGCACCATCAAATCAGTCAGTGCCCATTTCTTCTTACTGTAGATTTATAGAGGATTCTGGGAAGGAAAGAACAGCTTGTTTTCTGAGAAACAGGTACACAAATGGCACATTTCAGTATAGAGATTTGGTTGTGTTAAACGTAATTCCACTGCTTTGTTACTGTATTGCAAGCAATTAAAGAGGGAAAACTATTTGCACATATGTTACTTGCAACAAAGTGGCAATTTTGAACAGTATCTGAGGAGCATCATCCCTCTCCTTTTGGGGCAGAAATCCAGTCTCAATTTAGCTAAATACGGGAACAAATATTTATCAGAATCTTTGCACAGTGGAGAAAAACTACTAGAAGAAAAGCCATAAGGAATTAGTTTGTTACTGAGCTAGCCTTGCATTTCTTTGTATAGAAAAGCAAATATTCGTGTCCTTGACAGTCCAGGAGTTCCAGTGGAGCTCCAAAGAGTGACAGTAGCTCCTATTCTGTCCTTCTCTGGGAGACACAAAACTGCTAAGCTTTGCCTAGTAATATTCTCCTTCGTAGCTTAGGAGGCCTGGTTGATGCAGTCTCCTGTGTGCAATTCCAAACCAAAGGTACAAGTTTAAATTTTAACGACACATATCCTCTTCCTGCAATAAAAGTTAGCATTAAAAATCCTAAGTGGATTTCAGCTAGGGAATTCAACTAGTGCTGTTTTTTCAATTCATAGCCATGCCCCATCTATAAAATGGTACGTATCAATGGCCTGAACATTAAGATTGTATACTTTTCTGTTAAGATAAAATTATATTGCCAATAGATACAGTTTTCCTTCTCGTGAAAGGGCTGTTGACACCAACGGCTGTGCAAATTAGAAGTGACAGTCACAACAACTGTTCCACATTTGAGTCTCACAAAGCATGCAGGCAAAAAAGTGTGCCGATGTGGCCAACACCACCACCTGAAATGTGTCTGTATCACTTATGTAGCCACACCTCTCTGACACCTGTTTCAGAAGGGAACTGGCAAAACACTACAGACTTCACGACTGAGAGCTAGAAGTCTTGTAAGGCTGGAATTACTTTATCTTTGTGTTGAAGTTATCAGTATTGAGTCTTTACAGATGAATCCTCTTTCTTAGCTTTGAATAAGAAAGGCACACAAACATGTATTTATACCCAGGAAGAGGGCAGGAAGTAGAACTGAACTTTGTGGAAATAGAACTGAACTTTCTTATGTTCAAAGCCACTCCTCCCATGAAGCTGCAGTGTGAGATAATGACTGCACTGGTGGTGGCGTCCTGAAAACAGGATGGATGTCCCCCATAGAGCTCTGTGCCATTCTTCTCATGGTACACACTAAAGCCTGAAAAAACTCTTCTGAAATCATTGCTTCTCAAAATCTTGCCATCCCTCCAGATTGAGAAAAAGAACAGAGTTGGACCACAGTCACCCCAGTCAAAATGCTGCAGTTGCTCAAGCTGTCTGCCCCCACTTTGATGTCAGTGCAGCCCAATGGGTGCCGAAACAAGCAGTAGAGCATGAGATTGGACACATATCACTTTCAGAAACGGAAGGAATCAAGCTGCTCTTCTCCATTGCACTCAGGGCCAAAGAAACCTGAAAAAACACCCTACTATTAAGGCTACCTGCAATCCTTGTTGAGCAAGGCTTCTCTTGGTGTAGACTCAACAGCACTGACCTCAGCACATAGATTGTTCTCCTTGAGAAACTCCCTACCCTGTTACTCCTATCTTTCTTCTCCTGAATGCACAGTCAATCTCTGAAGACCTGCACTGTCCACCATGATGAAAACACCTTCTGCTAAAAAGTAGTCCAGACCATGTCAGCAGGTCAACAAGCACAGTCAGAGACACTCTGCACTTGCACAGAAGTTGAGGGATGACTGGGCCTGTGACATTAGGCAGGGTGAGTTTCAGGCTGTCTAAAACCCAAGGTTTCAAGTCCTGCTGATCAAAAGAAGGTGCCTGGTCCCCACTGCACTCTTTCTTTGGAATGTAAAACTGAAAGATGCACAATGGGGTTCGAAAAGGTTACAGTCTCTACAGTCATCAGTTTTTATTTCCCTACGTTTTTCCTACAAATCCATGTATCAAAATCTCCAAATTCCCAACAGCAAAAACTCACTTTCATTTTTTTAAATACAAGTGAGGATAGCCCTGTTTGAAGAACACCCATGCTCCACTTTGAAATTCATTCCTTTTCTACTAAAAGTATTCATATATTAAGCACATTCCTTCAAGAGAAGTCTTTTTTTTTCAAGTTTACAAGGAAATATGAAAAGCCTTTATTTCTTTTTTAATCTCTTCATTATCTGGCTCAGTACTTACAACAGTTCCTGCTAACACGGAAGCAGCAGTTTATGTATATTTTGATGACATCTTAAATATACCTGATATTTAATGATATGTTATCCTCTTTTAAGTAACAAAGGTTAAAGACAGACAGACAAAGTGTATTTGCCCAAGGAAATGGAGAAATTCACGGCAAATGAAAGAATCAAAATTCAGTCTTCCAAACACAGGGCTTTGAATAGCAGATCGTCCTTCCTCTCTGGTGTGACTGCACCATGTCTGTCCTGAGCTTTACTGCACATATTGACAACTCCAGAACCATAAGAAATTGTGAACTTCATCACTGTACTCTGATATAAAGTCAAAAGGAGTTTAAAAAAAAAAATCAGAAAGACTTTGAGTGATCTGTAATCAGGTACCTACATAGATATCCAGTATTGTGACCAAACAAAAAGGGGTTCTTCTCGATACCCAAATCACAAGGGCAAATTTAGAATCAAAGACTAGAATTACAGAATCATTTCACTGAAAACGACCTTTAAGATCATTGACTCCAACCACAAACTTGGGAAAGAAAGCCTGCAGGGTGCTTGTTCTAATGTCTTGGGTTCAAGTACTACACACAATTACTTCTGTGGCTAACTCTCCCTCTTAGATAAAGTTCTTGTGTCTTGAATGAGAGTAGTATTCATATACGAGGTATTGATTTGGCCTTTCATGGTCTTACATTTAGGTAGGCAACGTCTCTTGGCAACATCATAAAAGCTCTCACATACTAGAGACTTCTAGTCAAGTAATCTTATAAGAAAGAAATATGATTGTTCACAGCAATTCAAATCACATGTATTCTTGTTTACATTTACATGAGCATTCATTATAAAACTTCACTCAGCTATTATGTAACATGATAAAAGAGGAGAATTTTATTTACAAACCTGCTTCTAAATTCATTTACCCTAAAGAAATCACATCATCCACCTGTAAGTCCAGCAAACCAAAATCCCATAGGGCAGGTAGCTCTACAGAAAGGGTTAGAGTATTTTGTTTCAAGTGAGAATCCTGGCAAGACCTAACACAATATTGCCATAATACTGCACACTCTGAGCTCCATCTTATTATTATTCTTCTAACATAATCACAATGTAACATTTAATGTTCATTAGCAAGAATATTTATTCTGGAGTCAGGCATATTGATATTGTAATAAGAACTCAGTTTCATACATGCCCGAACAATAATGAGATTTGTAAAAAACAAATACATAGACAATGGTCAATAGATCAAAATAATTTATTGCACAGAGGTATCTTTTATGACTACTCAGATATTAATTTGGATAGGCTTTGCACACTACAATTAAGTCACTATAGTGTCAGAGAATATGGGACATATGTTGATAAGTCACACTGGAGATTCCCTAACTCGTCCTCATTTGTTATGAAATACACAGTTGTGCAACTGCAGTGACATCTGATACTCGAGTACTGATCATACAATCAGAGAATCCAAGGTTGGAAGGGATCTCAAGGATCATCTGGTCCAAACTTTCTAGACCAGTCTTTGGCCCAGCACCCTGTCCAGCTCAATCTGTGTCCAGTGTTGGGGAATCCACCACTTCCCTGAGATTATTCCAGTGGTTGATTATTATTGGGAAAAATTGGCCTCTTCTGTTCAGTGGGAATCTCAACAGGATTAACCTGTACTCATTGCCACTTGTTGTTTCCAGGTGACTCCCTGTAAACAGAGACACTCCGTTTTCTTTGTAGCCACCCTTTAAATACGGGAACACAGTGACAAGGTCTCCCCTAAGCTTTCTTTTCTCAAGGCTGAACAAACCCAGTTCTCTCAGCCATTCCTCATCTGGCAGACCTCTCAGTCCCGTGATTGTCCTTGTGGCCCTTCTCTGCACCCTCTCCAGCCTGGCCACATCTTTTTTTGCATACCGGGGACCAAAACTGGAGACAATATTCCAGGTGTGGCCTGACAAGTGCTGGGTACAGTGGAATAATGGCTTCTTTATCTCTGCTGGTGATGCCCTTGTTGATGGAACCCATCCTGTTGGCTTGCTTTGCCACAGCAGTGCACTGCTTGCTCATATTGAGCTGCTGGTCCACCAGGACCCCAGGTTCCTTTCCACAGAACTGCTCCCAGCTGGGTAGATCCTGGCCTGTGCTGCACTCCTGAATTATGCTTTCCCAGGTGCAAGACCTTGCATTTGTCCTTGTTGAACTTCATAAGGTTCTTTTTAGCCCACTCTTCCAGCCTATCCAGGTTTTCCTGCAGGGTGGCTCTTCCTTACGAAATGTCTACTTCCCCACACAGTTTGGCATCATTGGCAAACTTCATCAGGGTGCACTCGCTACCATACTCCAGATCATTTACCGTGATATTAAACAGCGCTGGGCTCGGTATCAATCCCAGGGGACAACATGCGGTTGTTGCCTAAATCACACTGCCTATTTTTACCAGGTGACTGCACAACAAACACAAAGCAAACCCATTTCTGACCTACATAGCAGGCAGCCATACAACGGCAGGAATGCACTGGTTTGCATGTGAACAGAGCCATTCCTTGAAATTCCTAGAAAACAAACTGTTTGCTGAGAAATTTGTCATAATGGTGAACAAAAGGGATGTGAGGATGAGACACAAAAAACACAAGGTTCATGGAAATGTTCCATATTTTTTATCTGTTTTACCAGTCACAGACTGATATATGACGCAGTAGGCTGGATATTCCTCCAGGAAAGGGAAAAAACCATTCCTTTTGAGTCATGGATTAGGAAAAGAAATTTGTAAGTAAAGAAAATTGCATATTAGCAATACATAAGAAATGAAAATTGCTAAAAAAAAAAAGCTGACTTTGATACTGACTTTGATATCCAGAGCAAAAATGTTCTTAGGAACAAGTACGGAACAGGAAGAGAAGGAAGTTGTTATGCAGTGTGGCGTACAAGGTTTAAAGTAAAAAAAAAAACAGGTGTATGGGTAGTTTTGGTTCCCAGGACAGAGATGTCTTCAGTCTATTAAAGATAAAAGAACGAGGCTCAGTTTTGGGGAATTCACCCTGACTACACCTAGCAGACTGAAAAAAGACCCTATCAAGGAAGAAGGGAAAAAGGGAGTTAGGCAGCACTTTGCTAGGTGGAAGGGAGTGTTTACTAAAGCTGAAGGAAACAAACAACTTTTCTTTTTATTAACTGGGCAGCACCGCCCTGTTTTTCTGTTGGTCACAAATAACCCAGGAGATTTTACACTAATTACACCGTGGTATCCATTCTCCTGGCTGACAGGAGACAATAAACACCTATATCAATACGGCCATAAAATAAAACCAAACCAAACCAAATAAAATTCCTGTTTTCTTTAAATTAACAAACAAATAAAACATGGAAGAAAACCCACACAGAAGTACATAAACAGTGCAATTGGAATTACTAGTTTATCTCCCCTCTAGGACAGCAGTACACAAAATTTCTAATTTAAAAAAGACTCCATAGCTAGTATTTTCCACCTCAAAAGAAAAATAAGGAACACTCAAACCATCAGTTCAACAGAAACCAAAATGCTTTACTGCTTTTCCTTCTGAAACTGCAAAAACAAAACCTAAAGAAGCTAACACTAATTGTGGCACCACCTCACTGCAGTTTACAGCATGCACAAAAGCAGATACAGTAAAATCATTCCAGCTGCCTGTTATAAACACACAAGTAATCCCCCCAAGGAGAGAGTGACCCCAAGCCCACTTCAGAGTATCCACTGTATAAAGGCAGGAGTGGGCAGCAAGTATAGGTTTAAACTCAGAACCAAGAAGAGGGAACTGAGTTTCATTTTTTGTGTCCCAAAAGGGTAGTGGGTAAAATATAGACACTTTTATCAGCAGTTTCTAAAAGCTCGATGTTCTATTATAACTTCAACAAAAGTTTAATTTGGTCCTGAAATTAAATTTTACAAGCTATAATTTTAACAAGGAAAATTTATTATTTTGGAAGGTTAATCTAAAAGATTCTTTTCCCTTCAATCCAAACTTGAAACGAAAATTTAATTACAATGATAAATACTCTTTAATATACATTTTTGTTTAGCTATATGCCTGTATTTTTGATCCATCAGTTTTAAGAATGGACTAATATAACTAGAATTTTTGAAAAGTGTTTTATCTTAAGGACTACCACCTAGTAGAGACTTCAATATATTATTTTAGTATTTTATATCTATATAAAGAATGCTCATTCTGTTTAAAGAGATACAGGACAAAACTGACGTCATTAAGCACTTTTTTTTTTAAGAATTCACATGCAGTATATCTGATTAACTGGGATGTTGTTTCTTACTCCTGTTACCAGACACTTAAAAAGGCTTTGCACCACCTCAGGTTCACTGCTTCCAGAATACAGCAGTATATTACCAAAATGTAAAACTCCTTTCTTACAAACAGCATAAACAGACCTGGTTCCCTTCAACAAACCTCTAAAATCTTTGCTCTCCTAAATTCCGTCCTGAGGGTCTCTCTGTCCCAAGTGAGGCTGACAAAATGCACCTGCCACAAAGCAGCAATAAGAAGCTACAGAGCTCGATATGGAAACCTCACAGCCAATAAGAATGAGTGGATAAAATTATCCATCACAATCTGAAGGTCAACTTGACAAAAATATATTACTTAATATTTTAAGTGCTTTAATAAACTCTTCAAAATTAGTTTTTCTGTCCCCTGTGAGGAGCTACAACTGCAGACGTAGCAGTTGCAAAATGAAAATGAAAATCCTTAAACTGTGGTGAGAACACCTGCAAAAATGTAGATGGTACCAACCATAACTTACAAGTGCTCATAACTCGTAACAGAAGAAACAATGGCAGACAAGTTGACCTCATTAGTGTATATTTCATTTTAAAGAACTTTTCTATCACAACAGAACAGGTAAAAAGTCACTAATACCTGATATACCTTCATGATATTGACAGTTCCTTCTCCATTCTGGCCTGGGGATCCTTGGCTTTGCAGAAGATTTCTCACTGTCTCCTCCATTCTAAAAAATGAAAATATTGATAAAAGTCAACTGTACGGAAAAAGAATTAAGAGCTGCATTCAGTGGTTTTGTCCTTTACAAGAGCCTAATGCATCCATGGCTACCATGAAATTAATATTTAAAGACAATCCTGGCCTTATAATGTTCTCGTACTCCATGTTATGAATAACACATTAAGGGCCCTCTTTCATCCTTTGGAAATGCACAGTAATTAGTAGTATTGTTAAAATCCTACTGGAACTCAGTATGAAAAATGAAAAAACAAATGTAGAATCACTGCGCAAAAGACGTCACCTTGTCACCAGTGTAACCAGACACCACGGTAAAATTACTGTCATTTAGGAACAAAATCACTCAGATTAAAAAAACCCACAACCTGTTGTATTTCTAGCCAATTGTCAGTTTTGTGCAATTTTGACAGACTGTCGAACACATTACTAGTATTTACTCTCTCTGTTATAGGTGCAGCAGTGTATGCCAGCACATTTGTTTATAGAGGCACAGCTGCCAAACAAATTCACCCTTCTCTGCCCTTTCAAAGGGATGTAATAAGCAAGTCCAGGCTACAATCTGGTACTACCATCTCATGAAAACGTAATCAACATCAGTTCCATCAGTGAAAGAGGGAAGGTCTGCACTTTCATTTCAGAAGGTGTTAATAGGCACCAGCAAAAGTTGTCTTTGATCTACATGCATTCATCAAGCTTGTTAGAACTGATTATAACGCTCACCCTCCTGCACGGAGGCTGAACAGAACAGGATCACTGGGAATAACAGAAGCCACCTATGAAACATGGGTCCTATTCAACGAAGATCAGAAACAAAAACAGAGACATCACCGAAGTTGATCTCAAATGAACAATCTGGGCTCTATAACTCTTCTCAGCTCTGCGAGTACAGGGAAGAAGAGGAAAGAGTTCAAAAGCCAGAGAAACAGTGAGGAACATAACAACAAAGATGCTGGGTTCCACAATAAAAAGTGCTGGGTGCCAATTCCAGTTGAAAGTCCTCATACTTCTCGCTGCTCACTTCCTCTCCCAGTTTCTCAATCCTCTACATCATCTTCTTCAGTTGCACAGTTGCAACGTTTTTTCTCACCCTTCCTTTCATGTTTTTGGGGTTTTTTCTTTTCTTTTAAGCTGTCTCAATTCCTTGACATAGTTGGAAAAACAGCCTAGATGGAACAGGGGCTCGAGAAGAGAACACTGCTGTGGCACAGGTGAGTGGGTGATGCAAAGGCAGGGGAGAGAGGAATACCTTAAGACATATTTGCCAGATAACGCTGTATAGTAAAAGTGTGACCTTGAAAAAAGAGCTGGTATTCCTAGGCATATCAGACCAGAAACTGCCTGCTGTTGTTTATTTCTACTGTGTGCAGGGAAACATGACTTTTGTGCACCGTTCCTTGCAAATGCAATTGAGCAGAATTATTCACAGCGTATCAATTTCTTTTTTTATTTTTAAGGTAACAATCCATCAAGACAGCAAATATTAGCTAACTGCTCTGGCCAAAGGCCAATAATGTTATCTTTTATATAATCCTCATCGTCCTTCTGTTCTTTCAGTCTTATCAGAAGGAATGGTATTGGCTAATTTAGCAATAATATGGTGTTTTGCTAGGTTTCTTCCTTTCAAGTCAGCCAGCTACGCCTCTGTTTGAGAAGCCGACACTGGGTATTCATTCTACTCCGATGAACACTGGCATTTTACTTATTCATATGATGGGTTTTAGTCATTGATGTGCAGACTTCTACACTGCCAGAATGCCCACAGAATAGTTGGACCATCTGTTGACCAAATGTGAATAAAAACAAGCCAGCTCTAATCTCTAGTGCAGACAGTGGTGTAGTTTTTCAGTTGCAAATTGGAACCATTTCTGCTCACAGGCTGACCTTAATCAGATGCCTTTTAAACAAAAGCACAAATAATTTTCTTTCATAATATAAACTCCTGTGCAGTTCTCACCAAAGATTTCGTTTCTTAACATGCTCATAATTTTATATACATATATACAATATAGGCCTCCATCAAGTCCTTACAAATTAATAAACAGGCAAAAATGGGAGAAAGAATCAATTCAGCTGTTACTAAAATCAGATTTTTTCAATTTAGGCATAATAATATTAATGAAAATATAGTCTAGCTGTATATTAGTTACATCAGTTCAACCAGGTCAGAAAAATTGTCCAGAATTCTGAATTTAAGTAGGTCATTTAATCCAGTCAAATTCATCCAGTCCATTTTGGAGGCCTGTCTTGTCGAACAGCCTTATCGAGACCGGAGAGCACGCACGCAGCTTCATGGGGCAATTAGAAACATCACCCACCAGCACTCAGATTTCTATGCAACAGAATAACCCTTGCAACAAGACAAAGAGTTCAGTGAAACACAGTTGAGAATTTAAAATCTGTAAGAGTTGAGAGCCATAATGGTGAAGAGCAGGCGTAACAGAGACTGTCTAAATGGCCACGTCGCTATAAACCAGCACTGAGAGAGGTCTTACAAGCTTCAGGTACCCGTGAAATATTTGGAAAAGGAAAGAGAAAACTAGTCTCTGTTGAACAAGAAGCTGAAATAAGCTTAAGAGTCAAATTTACTGCAAAGCTCTGATGACCAGTGCTCTTGCAGTTTTTAAACTGCTGCTTCTTCACCGGCATCCCAGTTATCCATTTTTAGGAAGGACTGCTTAAGCAAACATGGCACAGGATGATAATCAAGATGATAATCACTTTTTTCTTATAAATCAGAATCTTCGAAGCATGAATTAATGGCACCTTAATTGAAAAGCAATTGTTATATTATGATCTATAACAATCTCCACAGTGACAGTACATGCCAGAAAGGTTTAGTATAAGTCCCTTTAAAGAATGCAAGAACGGTTGAACCTCTATAAATTCAACTTGAAATCCCATGTTTTGCTCTCTGAACAAGGCTTCCAAATGACATCCACATTTTGGAAGCAAAGCAGAAAAAAAGAGAAGCTTTATGAAAGGCTATTTCTACACATTGACCTGTATTTTTCCCCCTTCTGGTAACCACTAAAGGTTATCTTTTCTGGGTCATTATTTTAATATCCTAGATGGACCCACTCCAACACCAAGCACTTGCTGATTACAACTAGAATAGCTATTCCCCACGCCTGTAGTCTGCCTGTTTGATGGCCTATGCTAAAAAATCTGTTTTGCCAAGGATTCTATGCATCTTACGTAACTATCAAGCTGTTACAATCTGCAAAAACAGTCTCTAAAGATCACCATTCCCCCGTCTACATTCTTCAGTCTCTATTTAGGAAAATTTATTTTCCCCTTCCCTTTAGTGTTCTCTTTACTGTCTATCCATCTGAAGCATCTCAGACCATTAAGTTTTTTGTTACATATATTATTTGAACAGAAACTTGAAGTTTTCTTAAAACTTAATCATTCCTTTCAGTTTTGCTTTTTTTCAAAAATGTTATTTTATTTAGGGGAAAAATAAATGAAACTCATTTTTGATAGAAGCTTCTTAAGTTTCTTAACATAGTCTTGGTTTAGAGTAGGGAAATAGTCCTCCACCAGTCCTAACCTAAGGATAAATTTCTGAAACATTTAATAGAAGAAGAAATGAGGCACTCTGAGACCAGAATCTGTTCATGGAATACAAGAGTTTAAGGAACATAAAATATTAATACTACTGTGGACAGCACTGTCAAGATTTCACCAGGAATATTATCTGCAATTACTATCACCAGTGCTCAGGAGGAGCTCATTCAGAGAGGATTCAGTGAAGAGGCAGCTCTGAGGTCATTTAGAGGAATCGAGAGCCTGTGTCATGAGAAGAGACTGAGCAACTTGGTAAATTTAAGAGACCAAGGGCTTACATAGGTATGACTTCCACAAAAAAAAAGTGAGAAAAAGTAAAATGAGAAAGAAAATCACATCAACCAAAGGCAAATGACTAACAAAATAAAATGGGAATAGAGTGGTTACAATTACATTTAGACAGGAATTAGGATGTTTTTAATAATTGAAAAAGTGAGACTGAATCAGTCTGCCAGGTAAAGTGATGAGAAATCTAAACAGTTTAAAGCCAGAGCTGAGCAGTTTATGAAATTAATTACACAGCAGGATCAAGAGCTGAGAACTAGAATTTATGATCCACAGGTCTTTGCTGCTATTTCTCTTGGAACAAAATCAGTCCTTCCTACACTTAAAACCACAATTTTTCCTGTGCTGTTGCGAGAAAACCATGAAATCAATCCAACTGTAACACACAGTTATTTATTTTGGCTTTGTTTCTGTGTTTGTTTCTGGGCAAGAGGGCTAGGGGAACCTCTGGAAAGGAGGAAACATTTTTCCCTGCCCAAGGAGCATCACATAGGGCAGAAATACTCAGGCATCCACAACAGCAGAACACCTCCTGCTGTATTTTTGCTGCAATCCAAATTGTGTTTGGAAGCAAGGATCTGCCTGCAAGGACCCACTGAGCTGTAGGAGACTTGCTTTTAAAGCTTCCTGATGGCCACAGAAATGATCAGAGGGGTAGACCACCTCTGCTTTGAAGAAAGGCTGAGAGAGCTGGGGTTGTTCAGCTTGGAGAAGAGGCGTCTTCGGGGAGACCTTATTGAGAGGTAGAAGGTGCCCCTTCCCTGGAAATATTCAAGGTTAGGTTGGATAGGGCTTTGAGTTGGAGATGTCCCTGTTTGTTGTAGTCTGTTTGGACTAGGAGATCTTTGAAGGTCCCTTCCAACCCAAACTATTCTACAATTCTATGCTATGCTTCTTCTGCCTGGCCTGGCTCTGGCTCCTCCCGCACATGCCAGAGCACAGTTTCACCCAGGCCAGGCAAGACAGACCCTGCTGAGTTTTATATATCATTGGTAGACAGTCAAATTTCTGACTTTCCTCTAAATTTTCTCAGGACCACCACCTTCACACATGGACACCACCTTTGAGCCACCAGTCAGCAATATTGGGACGCAGAAAACCTGCCCACTTTGTGCCTCTCCTACTTCTGTCTTTTCAAGTGGACCAAAGCCACAGGCTATTATGTTGGGGTCTTCCCCCAAGAACAGATTTTAAGACCATAGAGGAATTATCTTTCCCTAAATACAGTAACTTCAGGAGGCACAAGAGTCCTCTCAGCCTCCCAGCTCTGTACAATCTTCCCCATGTATTTCCCACCTTCCAAAAAGGTCTTTCATACCTCATTCAGTTTACTTATTCCCTTCCTTGAGAGAGGTCTCTCACAGTTTGCCACAGTAATTTCAGAGTGAAGGGGATTTTCTCTGACCAACCTCTTCACTGTGCAGAACTTGCCTTTATGCCCTGTCTTAATGAAGAGGACACATTCTTTTCTCCAGTCCTCTGTACCACATTCCTTAGAGAGGGGTCTGATCTCCCCGGACCTAAAACCTTTCCTTGAAGAAAATCCTTCCCATATATCCTGATCTTTGATTCCCCTTCGAGCACAGGGAATACATGCTTCCTGTAGCCTGTGCTCTGCTCAGTCCCATCTGGCACATCCATTTTCATGATTCTCCCTCCAAGAGACAGGCAGCACATAATTGTTCCACCTCTAGAAGGTACATGACAGTTTCAGCCCCTTCTCCCTTGACCTACTTCCTTCAAGATTTCCACAGGCTGGCAGCTACCTTTTGCTAGGTGCTATCACCTTCCCTCTTCATCACCCTCAAGCTAAGGTGACAGTACTCAGTGCTTATTTCAAATGCATGTCACAAGAATTCCTTCAGCTTGATTCTGACTTACAGACTTAGAGATGTATCCAAAAGTTTCTAGAGTTTTAGTGAAGCAGTTGAGGTTTCTATTTAGGCTTTTTCCATCTCCCGCAGGACTATTTTTTTAAAGTCTTGTAGAAAAACATCAATAACAGATCTTTCTTTAAATTCAGCTTAACTTACCTCTGTGTAATCAAAATCCTCAAGCAAGTATTTTTTTATACCTCCTACCTATGAATCAGGGAAGCTTCCTGAGCAGTCTACGGCTTAAATCTCGTCTTCTCTTTTTAGTTATAACCTCCCTGGAGACATTTCAGCTCCTTGAGCTGTCTGGCCCTTCCGTAGCGACTGATCATGGACCAAGGAAGAGGTTCCTATGTGGTCTCTCAGCTCTTTCAGCTCTTGGTTCAGCTGTGAACCAGTTGGTGTTTCTGCCAACTGGACTTTGGTTGTCTCTTTGGAGACAGCAGTCTGTCTGGTTTTGGTGGCAGACTTCTGTGCCCCTGTCCAAGCCTTCCAGCTCTCTTCCCAAATCCACAACCCAAACAACCAAAAAGCTTCTGCCTGACTCAGCTCCCACATAAATTTGTTTCCTCACTCACACATAAGGTTTGAACTTGCATTTCGGCCTCAGGTTTGGAGTTACATGCATCTCACTTCCCACACCATCGCCTTCAAAGCTCTGCAATGGATTGAGTTAAGACTTTCTCCTTACAGTGAGCTCCTCAACACCATCACCACTACCATCCCTGAACAAATAAAAAATTCAGATTTTAAACAGCAGATTTTTTTGAACAGGGAAAATATGAAAGTGGCTTTACAAGATATAATAGAAAAAAAAAGAGCTCTTCAAACAGTAGTTCCTGTTCACTGCATCCTTGCAGGAGTCCCTTTCCTTCTACCTGTTTTCAGTTAAATTAGTGGCTTTCTGAACAACAGACTCTGTCTACTTCTCTCTGGTCCTGAATATTTCCATTACCTCTAGGCAGGGCTGCCTGCTCTCTGCAACTCTCCCCCTCATCTGCAAGTTCATCTCCAGACTGCGTGGTGACCTGCCAGTCACACCTACAGCCCCGAGACCCTCTGCTCTCCTCCACGAGCCATGGTGATCCCCAGGAAGAAGTGGGCACCCCTTCCTGAGTCTGTGTCCAAGCCTGCTGTTCTCAGCACATCTACTGCAGAGATGCTGCAGCACTGCTTCAAATGGGGAGGCAGGCAGGAGACAGACACAAGTTTCTCCAAAGAATTTAGAAACTGAAAATGGATTAAAATCAGCAAAGAGAAGAGAAAACAGATACGTGATAAACTTAAAGGAGAACTGACAGATGGGAAATACTGAGGCTTTAAACCTCAGGGGTTTTCTCCACGTTTTCAGTTCTGCTTAGGATATGACAATGGTACATGCCTTACAGTACTGTGCTGGGCAAAGGCTACAGAAAGCACAATATCTGTCCTTAATATTTCAGTTGGAAAATAAAGTAATAACATCCTCCATAATAGTAACATGAAGACAAGCATGTAATGTATACTTTATGATTTTTTTTACGTATACCAGTACAGGTGCTTAACAATCCAGAAATACCATTGCAAATTCTTCTCCTGCAGCACCATCACAGCCCTTTCCTCACCACAGGCTAGAAGCAGCCAGTTCAGCCCTGTGGCTCTTGCTAGTGGCAAAACAAAACTGCACAAATCATGCTCTTATCACATGCTCATGCCAACCTCTCCTTCTATAAACATACTCAAAGCATACTCTAACTGTTGCCCGAAAGGCAAGCTATTTAAAAAGCAGCACGTAAAATAAATATGCATATCTTGTGCATGAAGAGGACAACTATCACAAGGTTGTGCTGGAATGAAAGAGGTCTCGAGCTCTATTTACGTGACTGGAGTAGGATCCTTCTTTTGAGTGGACAACTTGAACAGGTGCTCCATCTGCTAGATCACAGAATCATAGAATGCTTTGGGTTGGAAGGGACATGAAAGATCACAGAGTTGTAACACTCCTGCCATGGGCAGGGACACCTCCCACCAGAGCAGGCTGCACAAGACTCTATCCAACCTGGCCTTGAACACTTCCAAGGAGGGGGCATCCACAACGTTCCTGAGTAACCTGATCTAGTGTCTCATCACCTTAATTGTGAAGAATTTCATCCTAATTTCTAATCTATATCTTCCCTTTTCAATTTAAAGCTGTTCTTCCTTGTCCTATCACTACATGCCCTTGTAAGAAGAGCCTCCCCAGCTTTCCTGGAGCCTCTTTCAGTACTGGAAAGCTGTTTTAAGGTCTGCTCGGAGCCTTTTCTTCTCCAGGCTGAACAACCCTAACGCTCTCAGCCTATCCTCGAATGGGAGGTGTTCTAGCCCTCTGATTCACTTCATGGCCTCCTCTGGACCCATTCCAACAGTTCCCTATTCTTCTTATGTTGGGAGATTCCAGAACCAGACACAGTACTCCAGGTGGGGTCTCAAGACAGCGAATCATACCACCACCTGGAAGTGACAAAGAGCGGAACAACTGACCACAATATTTACTTGGTTGAACCACTGACCGCTGAACCCACTGGAAATTTTCAAGGTATCCTTAAAATAACACATGTGTCTTGAGACTCAGATAAGTAGGGTAGGATTTTTTAAATACCTCAGCATTGGCATACTACTGTTCCCATACAAGTCTGAATTCTGTAATCACACAATGGCAGACCTGATATTTCTCTGAAACTGCTGCAACTACCATCTGAGCCAAGAAATGTTGGAAACGTTTCCATTGTCTCTTTCAGCCATACAGATCTCACTCATCAAACTTATACCTGCAGTAAAAACTTCTGAACTGCAACAGAAACCACTGGTAATGTTCATTTCTGTATTGCCAGGTAGATAAATGCCATATGGACTGTATGTGTCTTCCATCACCGGCTCACTATATGATTTTGTCAGCTACAGGCATGGATGTTTAAACAAAAAACAGTCCAAGACTAAGCCTCAAAGAAAACCTTCTCACAGGCAACTGAAAGGATTTTTCAAATGGAAGGATTGTCCCTCCTACAAATCCCCAGTAACATATTTGGGAACTTATTTTGAGATACTTTCACTCACTGTAAGTGGATAGAACCTGATACATACAGAATGCTAATTCTCATGTCAGCTTAAACATATGCACCTATGTTCAGACCCTACTCATGCTGGAGACACCAGAAATAGTCACAGTGTTTCAGCACAACTAAAAGCATAGAAAAAATTACAGACAACTATACGACCAGATTGCAAATATTTCAAATTTCAAATAATGGGGTGTATTTTTTAGGTTTTTTTCTAGTTTTCTACATTTTAAATATTTTTTTTCCATATTTGCAAATACATAGATACATGGATAGATAAATCTACCAGCTCCTATAAACAAACATATTTAATTTTGCATATATGCACCCTGATGACACAGACAAAACACTCTTCTTTAAGTTACTTACAGGAATGTAATGCCACTCAAAACTGAAAAGCTCTTGTTCAATTCCAAGCCACAGGTTCAAGATGGTACCTAGACCACCCTGACATAGCGACATAAATTTCCATGAAGGAACGCTACGCGGAGGGAGGCAGCTTTTGTGGGGTTGAAGTAGGTACAAGAGAAATACAAGATGGAAATTAGGCCTGTCATCAACGAGAATTTGCAGGATCCTCCACCATGCAAACAAGCCTTTCTTCTGCATTTTCGCACTACGCAGCCCATCATGAAGCTTTAAGGTTCAGGCTGCGAAGTACTGCAGGAGGCACCCACCTGTGCTGCCCAGAGCACAGATTGCAGCTATTGTCATGATTTGTTTTCAGCCTCTCTGACTCCCCAGTCAAACCTTTATATGCAAAACACTTAAAATACATAATTCTTCTCATTAACTGGCTAGTGAGCATATTATTGCTGTACAGAAAGACACATAATTCTTTTGATTAAGCTACCACTAAGTATGCCGTTAAAGTTGTTCAGAAAGCTCATGTTGAACACCACACCACATGCCCTGATGCCTTCAGAGGCAAAAACTGTAAAGTTTATTAAATTCTTGCATTCTTTTTCCCTTAAAATGTTATTTGTGAATTTAATGCCTTTAAAAAAAAACCTACTAATGTAGCTAATGGGGTTCTAAATAAATAATGCTTCAAGAAACCACTCCTGGTTGGTTCAATAACTCAAAGCTTAGATCAAAAAACAAGTTCACAAGACAGCACCAGCCAACTACAAAGGCCCAAAGGCCAAACTCCTGCAAATGTAACTACACAGGACTCAAGTATGGCAGGGAAGTTTCCCACTTTGAATTTGGATTCCCACCCAAATGGGTCACTTCAGAAGTTCACCAAGACAAAGAATAGCAAGAAACAATGACTCCGGTCCCTGCCCATGAGATTTGCTTAAACACAGTTTTAAAGGCAACATGGAACCTTAATAAATATGGTTTCCTTTGACTTCCTGGACTTCAGCCTTTCCAAATTTCAGCTCATAAAGACAACAATAAGAAAAGAGAAAAAAAATGGAGATTTTCAATTCAGCTATGACTTCCTGACAGCCTCTACATGCAAGATCAGCAATGATGGAGGGAATGTGTAGGAATATTACAAGTGACGTCTGTGCTACAAATAACGGTATAGTAATATGTTAATTCCTAAGGGGGATAATGTGCTGTAGATATATTTAGAATTTGTCTTTCCTTTTTTCTCCTCAGCAGAGAGCTTGCTTTGGAGGTTCAAACAGACAGTCACAAACAGAGGGTATGAGACAGTTCCTGGTCGGTTAGCTACGATCAATGTTTTCTCTGCATCCTTCACAAACAGGCAATACCCTGATGCCCTCTCCGTGTAACTAGGACCTTCTCACACAACAAACCCCCCAACATTACCTTCCAAATTGCCAACTTATGGAATGAAAAATATATAAATAAAATGGCTTCATGTATTTTTCCCAAAGTACATCAGGAATGACTGCCAGGATAGCGAATGCCAAGCATCTTCTCTTGAGTCTGAAGAATGTCTTCTTCCATGTGGGTTTTGTGTAGCATTGCCCTAAACCAACTGTTTCCTAGTCTAATGGCACCAGCTTAAAAAGAGTTTACCTTTCTGGAGGGTCAGTAAACAGCAGTACATATCGACTGCCAAAGAAACCCGAGATGCAGAAGTAATTACTCTTCCAGCCTTAAACTTCAGGTGGTTAGAAAATAATCACAAAAAAAAGTCATGCTGGAGACATAAGAATGAAAGTTTACTGGATGCAGATTTCCAAATGTTAGAAGTACAGGAAAATGGCCTAAACAAATAATATATTATTAGAATAACGGTCTCCAAGGGCTTAATTATCTGTATCATTAGGTAGTGGTAGTCTCTCTAAAATTAGATTGACAGCTCTTCTACAACCAGGCAGTTGATAATGAGGCAATAAAAATACATGACAATACACACAGAAGAATGCTGGAATAGTGTCATATACAGCATCATCAGTTTTGATAACAATGAACAAAAAGGGCTGAATTAGACTATTTATGGACTGGTAACAAAAAAAAAATCAAGAAGGACCTAGATAGATTTTGTCATTAATAGTTTTTAATGTTCTCCCTTTATGTATGAGTGGAAGCCTATCAAAAGCAAAAGAAGATAAGAAAAAGAAGGGAAGAAGAAGAATATTAAGGAGTAAATGAGATGCAAGAAGAAAGAAATAACAGCTGCATTAAAAAAAGTAAAGAAAAAGGCAGGGACATTTTCACACCTCTGTGTTAATTAAGCACCATAAAGCACTCCCCACATCTTTCCAAGCACATTGCCCTGTCACAGTCATTATTCATTGTAGGAAGTAACAACAGGAAAAAACCACACCAGAATACACAGGCTCAAAATGCCAAACCCATTTACTATTGATACCCATCTCTTTAAATTGCATTGTCCTGGAGATGAACTGAATAAAAGCAGGGGAACCTATGTATGCAGGATTTGCACTGAACTACACAGACCATGCTCATTGCTGCCTGTATCTGCTTCCACTGCTGCCTGTTCTCCTTTTCCCCTTGCTGAGGTCAAGCAGAATGTTGCCCCTGAATCTGAAGCAACACCTGAAATCTCTCTCGTTGATTCTGGCGTTACGATGCCACCAGTGGGAAGAGGCAAGGACACTTTGGTGGGATTGGTCAGCTGTCAACATGGAAAAAATAAGCCTAGAGGGGAGAGTAACGACATCTGGACAAATTAAGAGCTGGATTAGGAGGAGAGAGAAGAAACAAATAATTATAAACAGAGAGGGAAAGCAGAGGAAAAGTATTTAGAAAAAGTATCTTAAGGAGAGAAAGGAGAGGAAGAGAGCATCATAAGACCTAAGGACTAGAAATAAAGGCAACAGTGGCATAAAAGATGCAAGAGAACTTTGAGAAGAAGAAAAAAATCACATGAAAATTCAAGCAAGATGTAAGGAAAGAGAAAAAGAATAAAGTGGAACAGCAATAAAAAAGGTAAACCTAAAGAGAAGAGAACTGAAAGGACATCTAGACATCTCTAAGGTGCAGATGCTTATTTCAATAATTTCTAATGTACTGGTATTTCCTTTGCAGAAACAGAATAGCTACTAGGTAGGACTTCCAACAGAAGATCATTTAAGAAGGGTTTAGAAGAGGATTTTTAGTCTAACTAAAGCCCTAATTGAGGAATCACATCACTCCCTCCTTCCTGTTTAAGCAGTCACTCTTTAATCATCTATCTTCAGCACAGCATGAGATACATTTTCAAACTGCTCTGCAGGATTTTAGCCACACAGCTCCCATTGTAGTTAATGGGAATCCTGTGGACACAGCTCTGTATGAGGCTTCCAAAATATACTCCAAAAATCTCTAACGCAATAGTTGAATCTTGCCCTGTTTACTTCTCTTAGGATGTGACTAAAATGAAACAAAGGTTAGGTCATTTACAAAAGTAGTATTTATTGGGAAGCTCATCAGTGTCTATATAGGAATATATTTATTTAACACAACCATTTAAGATTTATGTTTTCCATAATATCTAAAACAGGAAAAAAAATCAACTCAGACCACATTTACTTCAGAAAGGAAAATCCAGCATTTAAAACATCAGCCTAAGATTCAAGAAGACCCTCTTCAAAACTTGGCACTGTCACAGGATACCTTTGTGGCTTTGTTTCAAGTAATCCTATGAAAATTGATTTAACAGTTCCTATTTCATATCAGTTTTATGATGGTAATAAATACCAGTGAAGCATTAATCAAAGATCCACCAGATGCAGAAAAATTGCTACAATTTTAACTCCCTCTCTCCCTTCAGGAGCAGGGCTATTCCCATGATTAGCTCCAAGATAACAGGAAAGTTTTTAGAAATGTAAATCCTTGTCCTCTGTGCTCTATAAAGACAAGACCTTCCTTTTCAGGCTTTCACCCATCAGAAACAGCACTCAGAATCAAACCATGAAGATGCAATTTTAACAGCTTTCATGCACCCAAACAGTAGATCACATTCCATTATCTTTTGGAATATGAAGCAAATAAGCTCAGCTGCAAAAAGAGTTTCAGGGGTTCCCATTTCAGGGGACAGATCCTCAACCCTTTCAATTTGTGCCACCACAAAAGTGGAAGATCACCTTAGGAATACACACATTTATGTCAAGATATCTGATAACTGGGCTTGGCAAATGAACTTCTTCAGTCTTGAACTAGTTAAGCACTTTTCTTCCTGGACTTACAGAATAGATACTGGACAGAAAGCCCCAGAAAATGCCTGCAACACAAGAAGTTCAGCTTTTTGTAAGATTCTGAGTTTATGTCAGTGGAATGCAGAAAAATTAGATGACTCTAGAAACTACTGTGCCTACCAGCTTCAAACTGTACCAGCATGAATTACTGCAAAATTGATGGAAGTCATTCCATTGAATGTAACAGTTCGTTTCATAGAACCAGGGCCTTTGTGACTTAAGTGAACAGACAGCATGTATTTCAGCTAATCTGGTGGAAACAAAGCCTCATGAGCCTTCCTTACTAAGAAATAATTTAGCAGTTCTCTTGAGGGACTTTTTTTCCCCTCAAGCAAGAATCAACACAAAGAAAAAGATCTTTTTGAATCCTTAATTAAATATTATAAAAAGTTGAAAGAAAGTGATCATTATCTTATAATACACCATTACAATGTAGGAGACCGATTTAAAAAAAAAACAATTTAGATATCCATATCCAGGAGGGGAAAAGGGCAATAAAAACAAAATAAACCCAAATGATACATGAAAGAGAAAGTGGGTTGGACACGCTGCGAATGCAGGGCAAGTACTGAAGAGCAGCGTCTCACAGTATCAAAGCTTTAAAAATTCCATTTGTTCTTCAGAAAGGAAGGACAGTTTACCTTCATCATGGGTAAAAATGCTACACAGGGCAGGAAATCTTGTGCATGACAGGGGATTCTATAGATGTGAGAAGAAGCTATGTCAGGTCCTTTCATATCCACAGCTGGGCAGGTGGAAAGGCTGTCAGTCATACAAAGGCAATATAACCTGCAGGTACAGCAGACCCCCACGATTCCTGCTGCTCGGTTACAAAGTTATGCTATGTTTTATGACACAATTATAATAACTCACTTAGGTTTTAATGTTCTGTCATTATAAGGGGAAAAGGTCATGTTTCTTACAGCTGCAACCCAGAGAGGCCAAGTCAACACTGTGCCCTTCCACTGCCAGAGACAAGCTGGGCAGATGCACACCAGGTGCACTCCAGGTTCTTTGCACAATACAGTTCTTGCCAGCCCAGTTAGCTGTAGATAGATGGGCAATGGGAGGCAGAAGGAAGAATAAAACAAAAGGGTAAAACTCATATACCTGCTAAAAAATCGTGTCCAGATCAGACTGTTCTTGCACACCAGAGCAGGGCTTCCAGAGCAGATTTATCTGCTGGCTGTCTTCACAGCAAAGCCAACTCTGCTTGACACGAATGCACACAATGTCATCTTGCAGAAAGTCTAATACTAGCATTGACTGTAAAATGAAACTAAAATGAAACTGAATTATTTTAGTTCATCGATGTTCACTTTATTTTTAAAATAACTGCTATAATAGTAATTTGTAAATTATCCACATTTGTCTGTTTTATTAGCGTCTTCTAAACAACATTTTTATTTCAAGATTATTACAAAATAAAGATGCTGACAGTCTTTTTATTAGCACAGTGCTAGCACAGTGGTTTTATACCTTTGTTAAGCTCACTGCTAATGATTCATTTCAAAGTAATTTCAGACTACTAAAAGGAAGTGTAATAGATTTCGTTAATCTTCATCATCTTAAATCCTCACTTGCTCTTCATGCCACTAAGCACACTGTATGTTTTGAGAAATTGCCTGGTCTGCAAATGGAATAAATTAAACCTGCTAAAAAAATAAACATTGTTTGGAAATGTAAAAATTATAAATCCAATACTAGTTGGAATTGCTGAAGGAATATGGCAACTCATTCTACAATAAAGGACAAATTCTCCTTTAAAACATAGGCTTTTTTTGTTTTGGTATTTACACTGATGCCTCTCCAAATGGAAAATGGTCCAGTGGGAGGAAGAGAGACTAATGTGTTATCTGGTGGGGTGATCATTTCCAGCGTTTGACTCCTAACACTGTTTGCCAAAGACAAATCTTCTAGTATCTGAGTAAATACATCTTGATTTTACAGATTATATCCACACCGTTTTGAACAAGGGGAAAGCTGCTGGATTTTCAACTCATGGGGCAGCAAATCATAGAATCATGGAATTGTTTAGGTTGGAAAAGACCTTTAAGATCATCAAGTCCAACCAATCCTTCAATCTATGATTGATGAAAAATTACAAAAAGAGAAAAAAGCTATTGTTAACTTAAAATTTAATCACTGTTTTTTTACTATTATTTATTCTTTATCAGAGGCTGCTGTTGGTAAAAGAATTGTTTTAAGGACTTGCTTACAAACACTTTAGACAAACATAAACTGGAGGAACCCAAGTGTTAGTAAGCATTAAGAGCTGAAAAATGTTTAATACATCTAAAAGACTGTATATTATCAACAGATGCAAAGGAAGAATCTACGTCTAGTACAAACACGCCCTGTAACAAACAAGTTTTCAATTGTGTATATAAAAATCATATATTCCTATAATCTGTATGATATAAAGACACCCAATATTCCTTTACAATTGTAACTAATTCACTATTTTGACCACACAGTTAGAAGTCAAACAACTTTTTGAGTTGTTCTAGGCGCCAAGAACCAATGACACAAATCTGCACCTGAGCAGTCTGTTACACTGACATAAACAGTTGCCCATTACAGAAGTTTTTCACTCCACGTGCCATCTTTTCTGAGTCTATTTTAAGCAGGCATAGGTTTCACAGCAATAAATTACCACCCTGCGAAACCAAGGACATTTTAGCAAGCCTTATGTTGGGCAACTAAGAAACAAGACATTCAAACCCCTTCAGCACTTCTTACACACTGTGTTTTGTCCTAAAAGCTTTTGGTAAAAATAAAAGGCACACGAAAAGTTAGGCAACTTGCCTAGAGTCAGTAGTCACTCAGGACTTGGGTACAAACTTCCCTTCAGATTTCAGTGACAGTGATATCTGACTGGGTTAATAATTCAGTCAAGAACAAAAGACAAAGGCTCAGTTTAGTCCTTTATTGCCAAATCATACCAACTATTCTCTGCTTCCTATTTCCTTTAATAATGCAAAGGCATTCTTTTACATCTGGGTCCTTTATGTAGACACAATACGAACTCTATGGTTTGGTTTAACCTTCGCTCTGTAATCCCAATATTTACAGCAATTCAAAGGTGAATTATAAGGTATTTTTCTTAAAAGTTTAATTTCTTTCTGTGACATTCCCTAGCACGTGAACAGCACACGCAGAACAGAACAGAAACAGAAATAATAAACAAATGTCTTTGTACTGTGTTAGTACAACTACAGATAAGATTATGCTATGAAGGAAATATGTAATATATGAAGAATTACAGGAAAGCTGAATAACAAAAAAGCATGTTTCTTATAAAGTTTGGAGAATTTTTTTCCAAGTTAAATTTGCAAGTGTGACTGGCTGTTTACCAAGTTGACTAAGACTGACCTCACCCAGTCATAAGAAAGAGGGAAGAAAAGCTATGGATGGATATGAGCTGGATCAACATCTCAGGGATTATGGTCAGTGGAGAATAAGATGCGCCACTCTACCCAATGAGGTACAAACCAGCCTGTTTCAGAGTTTTAAATAAAAGAATAATCAAAACCTCATGCTCTTGAGGATATAAGGCGATCAATGGTGTAGGTGGTACCTGGTAGGAAAAAAATTCAGTTAAAATTTTGCAGGATTACCGCATACAAATATGTGACCTGAAAGTCCCTTCTGTTCGAAGAGTCAGAACCAGAGTCTACCCACCCCTCTCCAACAGGTACTGAAGGAAGAACAACCAGAAACCCCGACTTGAAATTCCCTTTGACACTAGCAACCTGCTTGGACAGGATTTTCATGTGAATTCCAGCAGAATGGCAAGTGCTTAGTTCCTTAACAGAAAGAGGCAGTTTAGAGAAGTGATGCAAACTTTCTTAGATTAATCACACTTAAATAGGATTCTGTGGAAACTTCAGAAGTGAAAGGAAAATTGTAACGGCTCATCCAACATAAATCAGAGTTCCTTTTTGAGTAATACTCAAGAGGGAAGTATAAGCTACAGTACAAGTTAACGTGGAACTGCTGACAATTGTTTTCGGGGGAAAAAAGTATCATCGCCTTTTGAATTGGGCTTTGAAAACTTATTTTCAGTATAGAGCTAGGATAATGAATATTTTATGACATAATATTGAGCTAGGTTAAAAAGACTTTCTAAATATCTAGGAAAAAATGGTTCATTTTTTACAATTAAAAAGATTTGCCATTAGAAACGAACAGGTTGCTCTCAGAGTCTAAATATACACGAACACTGGGAATCCATTTATGAAACTTATTTTATAAAAGAAATTATTTATTCTATGTGAATGTGTAGTAATATATAAATATGAAAGTACTCTAAATGTGAAAGCCTGATTTTGAAGAAAAATATCGATAAAAATCACAATCTATTCAAGTTATGGAAGTTGGAACTTAAACTGAAGAACAGCCAGTTCCAACCCTTAATTATTTTTAAAATAGCATGGGGAAAAAAAAACTTATTGATGTCTATTTTCACATCCGTGTTTAGTTTGGGATGAAAAACCTTGCTTGAGGTTTTCGAGCCATATAGACCACACAGATTATTCTGAAATATAACACTTATGCTTTCTTAAAACTCCCAAGCATATCTACTAATGAATGGTCACCTTATATAAAATTTATATATATCTGCCCACACATTTCATAAAATTAAGATAAAATGCCACATATATAAACGAATGATGGCTGAAGTTTTATGTACTACAAACACAAGGTCACCAGTGCTTGATTTCTGACATTTGGCCAGCGTTGTGAATCACAACCAGAATGCGATGACCAGGGAATATAAGCTGCCTATTAAAACAATAAACAAAAAATACAGCAAATCACTCTCACATGGACTTCTCACAACATCCTACTACCAAACGCTAACGCTTCTTTCAGCTACTGCTGAAATTGTACCATCTTCCAAAGAATCATAAAAACATCTTCTGAGCAAGGTCCTTCAATATGATTTTCTGTACAATTTATACACACACTTTTTTATCTGATCTAGGAATACGAACAAAGAAGAATTTATTTTAATGAAGTGGCGCCCATTTTTGTTGCTTTTCTTTTTTTCAGGTGGCATCTGCCCTCAACACCATACGAAGGCACACCTTCCTGTGTCAGCATAAAACATTTCTGCCATACACTGTATGGGAAAATAGTGACAGGAAAATACAGTCAGAAAAATTGTTGCACTTTAAATAAGAAGATATGCACATTAAAAGTGGTTTATGTATTCAATTTTTTGTTTGATTTTTTTTGGTGAGTGTGCCTGCATTTAGGTCTTTGTGTCTCATGATGCAATAGGAATGACAAGTGTATGTTTTAAAATAATTGCCAAACTCAGGCCATCTACTGGAACACAAGTCTCACTAAAGTTCAGAACAGGCCCTCAGCCTTCTTCGGTGCAAAGGAGTTCAATGCTAGAGCTGGATGACTGAATAGCTCAATCCACACAGTGACCACTGGGAAAAAAGATAACGTTCACCAATAAACAGCACCTGCAATGTTAAAAATCTGCCTTCCTAAGTACTTGTGAAAGACACAGAGGTGAGACAAGATGCTAAATGGTTCACATTTTGTAGCATTTGAGCAATGTCAGGAAATTCTGTATCTTTTTATTTTTTCCAAAGGAGAATCTTTTAACTCTGCCTTTGCTGCTTTAGAGTTTTGTTGTCATTTTGACCGAATGTTATTTACAACATTACATGGGCACATTATCCATATGGTTCCAGGGCTTCCTTCTTGGTGCCCTATTTTTACATCTCTATTAAAGCTCAGTCCCTGTGTTAAATTACTATGTCTAGTGCTGATACTGCTACAGATGTCGTAGGCAGATTTAATTTACTCAAATCCAGAGCTACCCTGAATTTTCAGATAAACTTAACATTTAATTAAAGGAAGAAATGGCAAAGAAGAAAGAATTCCCATGACTACAATTTTAAAAATTCTGCTGGACAGTTTTCCATAAATATTTTGACTGCTTTTATTTCAACAGTTAAGAAAATGGTTATCTCAGAGAATTAGCATTACTTTTACAAGAACTTATGATTATACTTCCATTTTAGCTAAGAGCTACTGGCTCAGCACATCCACCACTATAAAAAGCAAGCTTGAGGATCTTAATGTAATATTTTTCTAACTTCTGAAGTAGACAATACATACATACTTAGGAACACTTAATGGGCATCTATTCATAGACCTCAATAACACACTCTCCAGGAGATGCTCTGACAGACTATTCTGCATTATCCTAAAGATTTACTTTGATTATGACTCTGTTGATAATGCCTTACTATGGATCCACTCTAACGAACAGTGGAGTACAAAGTTTATACATTCACGCCAATTTAATCAACAATTCACACCAGTTTAACAGTCATTTACAACTTTTTCTTTTTAAACAGAGAACCTTCCACTATTGCTGACTTGTTTTGTTCTGCACATTCCATTATGAACAGAAATTTCTCTTATCACCCGTAAGGAGCACTGCAGAACTGATCAGCAATACATAAATGCTCTAGCAGGCTGCTACCTTTTCTTCTATGTTCAGTTTTCACTTTTATAAGCAGGTATTGACTTATTAGATGTTAAGAAAAAAAATTACTAAAATGTGTTGAGAGCTCAAATGCAAGAGAAAAAAACCTGCCCCACTTCTGGTCCATTCTCAGTTTGTGGTCACAGGGTGTCACCAAACTTCCCCAAGCCTACTGCACACAGTCATCCTTGGAAAAAGATAAATGGGATCTGGAATCAAGCAGATATCGCTGAAAACTATGATAAAAGATGACATAAGCATTGCAGAAGTACTTCCAGTGTCATTAATTTTTCAAAACTGACAATGAACAGAGATGTAACGTCTACAAACTGCAAGAAGCTTTAAAATGACTGAAATATTTTGTATCTGTCCTCCTTGCGGGGAATACAATTAAATAAATTCAGTCGTAATTACATGGGACTCAAGACTCAATTTAATTTTAATTATTTGAAATGTGTACACACTCCAGGAAATCCTCATTAGAATGGCTCAGCCAGTTTGTTTCAAATGGGACCGGTAAGACAACATTTATGATTATCCATCACAACAGTCCTCCATTCACTCTAATAGTTCAGAATAATCAGTTATTACAATCAATTCAAAACAGTAAGTAATAATGAAAAAAATTGTTCTGCAGTTGTGTAAGGAAGATCTGATCTTCCAGGCAAGAGAAAAACACTGCTGGAAATTTTTGTTTCCTTTGCTGCCTCCTACTTTTCATTTCAGATAGCACATTGTGTTGCAGGGATGCTTATTCCCACTGTTTTCCTCAAACAAAATGGATTTTAAGTTCTTTGGATTCCTACTAGAAGCAGAGTATTGCAATAAAGAAGAAAAAGATGTTCTGACCTCAACATCAAGAGCAATAGGTTGATTTTAGTGTACTGCAATGCATTAAACTGCAATGTCCTTCTCTTCTGCCCTAAGCCAGAGCACAATCAAATGTTGTTCAGAAAAAAATCCTTCATGCATGGCTGTTACATTTTTCTTTTTCTCCCCTTCCATGTCTCCCTTTGCCCATCTTAAACACTCTGTTTCTATCTTTCTCTGACTAATTCTTGTAAGACAAGATTAAACTGCTGTGGAACAAACAGCAAGTGTTTGCGACACATCCCTGTGATTTTAAGGAATTTTGATCAAAAAGTACATTTTTCTTTTAATCTTGGCAACTGAAGAGGCCAAATATGATTCTTTTCCTAGTACCTGGGCTATTTTTGTAACATCAAAATCATTAGCATATTAAATCTGCTGGTCTGATGACAACAAATGTAACAAGACCTCAGGCATGAACAGGAGTCCATTGTACAAAAGCACTTCTGTGAAGTCAGCCAAAGCTAAATCCTGGGGTTCAGCAGTAGGTCAGTACACAGCTCTTTCCAGCCCGAGTAAACAATTGAAAAAGAAATCAGCAATATCTGAAAACCTTGTTTGAAATCCTTACTAAAACATGCTGTTAATAAACCCAGCTTTTTCAAGGGATTTCTGTCTCTGAAGTATCACCAATTACACTGCCTATAGATTATATTTTCCTATATTAGCCGCAACAGACACTTCAAAAAATTATTCATGTATTCATTCTAAAACCCCAAAAAGTTATCTTATTTTCAGACTAAAATTCACATAGCATTAAGATAAAACAATCACAGAACACTCTTCTTAGTTGGTCATTAGCTTCTCCAAGTCATGAACACCCAAATGCTGTATAACCCAGTTTCTAGACCTCATTTTTGGCCAGTTCTGGTATGGAATGTCTGAGCTCATTTTTCTATCCTCAATTTTTACTCTTTATTAATAGAGTATGGGCTGGGAGCCATTACAAAAGTTCTTTTTTTGCTGTTCCCTGTAAAATGTTTGGAAGGTCAGTTAGAGCAGCTGCCTGAATGGCAATGATGCTCATACAGGTGAAGAACCTGTGCAGGGTCTGACTGAGATCTGTGGAAGGCAATCAGCTTCAGGTTGATGTTTTGAGTGATGGAACTTTACTCCAAGGCAAGTATGTTGCAATCATCGTATTTAAAGGAAAAGAATTTACATCTCTCAACTCAGAAAAATCAAAAAAGTATTTTAGAAAGGCAAAATAGTTACAACAATTTTCCACTGCTTATACACGTAAATTTAAAGAGTATATCTTCCCTAGTGACATGGGGATTTATGATGAGCAATAACAGACCATAATTTCAATAAATGTTCACACATCTGCATTAATGGTACACATGAAGATTTTGCAATACTTTTAGAAGACGACATACTGTAAGGCACAAGATCAAGTTTGTTCCACGACTAAGCATGCCCAGGTAATATTTTTGTGAAACATTAACATTACCCCACAGTAACGAACTGTTAGAAACTAAATAGATGTTAACCAAGTGCTAGAATTAAATATACTGTAACATACACAGCTAATAATGTTCAGCGGTCAAGCGAGACTCTTTCTTCCTTCACTGCACCTACCATCTCTTGTTACTATTTGTGTCACTACTTAGCTGTAGGTCACTCAGATTCATTTTCCTAGGGTAATCTTATAAACTTGCAGGTATCTGAAGCAGGCATAATAAAACAAAAAGGTTAATCGTGCATTCTGTCAGGACCATGTGGCATCAAGCTATGACCATCATTTGCCTGGTAAATCTTATCTCAGTTTTCTTTGCTATTTAAACCTTCCTGGCTGAATGATAATTTTTCATGGTCTAAGTTGCCTAAATAAAGAGTAGGTTTCAAGATAAAGTTTCAGATTGTTTTGCTTCATACCTTACCCTTCTAAAATCTCTAATTTTGGTGATGCTCAGTATAGTCTTACAGCTGCCTCATAAGTTAATTATTTAAAATTTTTTGCTTCTGTAGTTTAAGTGCATTGAGACCAGTCTCCTTAGTAAATAGCCACAAGTGAATGCATAAACTGACTCAATAATATACGTCCAACAAATTATATTCCCTGCTATCTGCAATCCAATCACAATGAGATTTGCACACATTATAAAAAGGGTGGAAACATTAAGCAGTGCGGCAAATTTTCATTCTTTTGGTCAAACAACTCATACAGGAGAAAGCCCAACTATGCCAAGGACAATTTAGGACTTCATCACTAAGGTCACTGTGAGCTGGATCCATAAGTGAGCTTGTGCATCTGAGATAGAGAGCTGAGTCCTGAGGAATCAGAATGGAGGAGAGCAGCACTAGAGTCAGCAAAGAGCACCAGCTGTGGTGCATGCACTTGGAGTACAGCAATCACTTCTGCCAAGGACTGAAACACTCTTAAGACATAGTCAAAATAACCATACTTTGTGGGGAGAGAAAAGTGATGTTAACCTTTTACATTACAGCTCTGGAGCTGGAACACAAATCCACTGTGAAGAACAGCATGAAGGGTCTCGAAATTAATGGCTGGGAGACTCAGATAGGAGATGTGGCCAATTTTTATCCAGTGACTGTACGGATCCATGAACTAATTCCAGAAGGAGCCCAGCTTTATGGGAAAAGAGGAGAATATTTCCATGAGGAAGCCATCCATGTGCCAGTTAGGAGACACCCTTTTGACAGACAGGATAAAGCAGCTAGACTCCCTCAGCCTAAGCAGTGCATAGACACGGTCTTCCGATTCTGGCCCAAGTGTTGCCTTCATTAAGCATTCAGAAGAGAGGACACCCTCCACCAACATTTCTTCTTCCAACCAGTTTAAAGATAAATTCTGAGCAGTTTGCCTGTAGCGAACATGGATAACGTGCAAGCTCTACGAGGGGTTAGAGCCTCTCCCTCAGCTCTAGCTGGTTTCTCACTCAGCATGAAGGCTTTGTGAACCACCCTTCAGAAGCACCTTTCTCTGTGCATTATAAACACAACCTGAGCTCCTAATTTTGGCTTTTTTATTCCCTTTGCAGCCATGTTCTTACTTCACTTTAAAGTCCTTTACTTTTTGTATTATATTCCAGCTACACAAAAGACAGACAAAGCCCAGAGAAAGTGGAACTAATTCGTGCCTGTGTTCCTTAAAGACAGCAAACACTTTCTTACTTCATTTAATATGATACTGTGCGTACAGGGGCAGCCAGGCAAGGATATTAATATTATCACTCTGTTCCAGTAATAAATAGCAACTCCCCTCATAGCTCGGATAAGCTAGGAAACACATTTCATTTCTTGTTCTCTCCTGCTTGTGAAATATTAATGGAAGAGAAACAGGTCGAAGAATCTCACAGTGACCTTGTATTAGGGCTGCAACTCCTTTAAACTACCCACAATCAGTATGGGGCCATTATGAGTCTCCAGAAGTAAACGGTATGGGACACCCACTAAAAATTTAGAGAGCATGCAGCTCAACGAGGCATTTCAATTCTATCACAACACATTATTAATGCCAATTATAGCATGAAAGATGCTAACGCAAGTTACTTTGGAGACTAAGCAAAATACCAATCAGTTTTGAAGGTAAGGTTTGTCTAGGTTACCAGTTTCCCCTCCCAAGCCCAGATTTATCTCTTGAAATTTTGCAGTCTGTTTCTTTCCTTGTGACTTTCAGAGGTACCTAGAGCTGTAGAAATGGAAAACTACATACAAGCTTCCTACTGCAGAAGAAGAAATAACTAATAAATCAGATGAAGATTTAACATTACTATTGTAACCATATTTTCTAAGGTAATTTCCATAAAATTTTCTCTTCTGCTCCTACTGCCTATGGAGGAGTGACATACATCCATGTGTAGTTTGAGGAGGGGTGTGGAACAGACAATCCAGACATTGCCTCAGTTATGTTTCTTCGGTGAGTCATGCTTAGACACTGCTGGCTGAAGAGATATTAACACAGTTTCATAAACCAGAAAGACAATCTATGTTGAGAGCACGGTGTATCTATGAGAACAAAGGCATAAAACTCTCTTTAGACCCTGATAAAGCTTGTAGAAAGAAATACACTTGCCAAATGTTAGACCTTAAGATCCTCAGAAGATGGTACATGAAGTTTTCAGGTATTTTAAGAAAACTGTCATTGCCAAATACACACAAAAATTCTAAAATCAAGTAACAAGCACGTTCAGTAGCAAAAACAACTTAAAAAAGAAGCAGACTTTTGTTTTATGCTTGCAGTGGGATATTACTAAACAACATCATATGAAATGATGAGTTTAAAATTAAAGTTCTCCCAGGAGTATATTTTAAAGCTTTTATTTGTTTGTTTGTTTTTTAAATTAGAAATAAAGGCATAGAGAAGCTGATCACCAGCATGCAATTTAAAGGAGATGAACTGTAAGTCCTTGGAAAACACCTGAGAATTTTAAAAGGAAAAGCTAAATAAATCTTTCAAAAAACAAATTAGGATATCATCAAAGAACATAGTGAGCAAAAACACATTTGACTGCCATATATTCCCCTACCCAGTGCCTGCCACCCCATCAAACAAGTTTAATGGCAGGGGCGCTGCTGGGCAGGGGGTATGCTGAGCAAATCCAGGTAACTGGAAGATCTTACTTGTTATCTTGGCATCATAAGAATATGAGATCAACAAACTGCTGAAAACCATTTAAATGGTCAATAAAGTTTGAGTAAAATAATTTTAAGTAATTTTAATTATAACAACATCTATGTTACAACTGTAACTAGCCGTGGGGAAGGACTTGCATCACAGAAGTATGAAGCTCTGCTGAAATCAGTGGGAGCCTTTTCTCACTAGAATAAAGATATACTAAGAACATCAGAAATCCACTGAGGATATCAGGCTCATACACAAAATCACAAGTATTTGTGATACAATTATCTTGTACATGGCTAAACTTTTGCTTGAGGAATTCTAACAAAGATGACAGTGGGCAGAAAATTAAATGCTAAACATATATTAACATAACTTACTCCAACATCAGCCACCACAATCATCCTCAACTGGAAGACATTTACTTTCCTCACTTGCAACTTCCTCATTTTAGCCATAGCCACAGGGATTGTTACAATCTATATTCACATATATATTTCAGTACAGAGACTGGATTCTGAAGTATTATGAAAGGCTGGTTTATGTGCATGCTAATATATGTCTATGAATTATGTAAGTGCAAGGAGAGCCAAAAAATATATCATAGAATATCTACTTACCTTTATTCACATAATGTCTAACAGTATGGCTTCACAGTAGAAAGGTGACAGCCACAATTCACACGTTTTAGGTTGTGATTGCTGCTAAGTAGCTTCACATCTTTTTGCTTCCACAGGCGTGTTGGCAGAGGTCTGTATTCTGCTACAGGAGGATTTTCGATCTACGTTAATTACATAGCAGATCCATAAGAGCAAAACACCAAAACCAAAGTTCCTATGTGAAATGTGAGACAGAGTATTTGTTCTTTCTGGTTAAATATCTTGATTTACTTTTCTCCAGATGGCCGCAGTGGTGCTCAACGTCTTTATCAACAAATACTTTCCCTATGTGCTTCTTTTGCATCTACTGAGATAACTTCTAGAAGCTATAAATGAAACAAATTTCATTTTTACTGTCCCATACCTTTAGTAACAGGTGCAGGCACGTATCTGTCTTTGGACAAATTGATAAATCGCCACAAAATGTGAATATGTAAGGACTTTACACCAAGCTTCAACTTCACAGTTTAAAAACACTGCTAGAATATTTAACCACAGGGCGTCACAACAAAGACTTTTTCTTGCTTTTTACTATATTTATAAGATATTTGATACAATCAACAAACTTGACGTCAGTTACATAAAATATTTTAACTTTTTTCACTTGCAAGTGGAAGTTGGGAATTATATGAACAAAAAACATTGTCATGCTTTTCCCCTTTTTCTCACATACATATTTCAGCCATGACAAGTTACAGGTGTCCTACACCCATCTATGGAAAAAATATGTGAGATTTTCTTTTGGTTTGTGGGTTTTACCCTTTCAATTAAAATAGTTCTCTAAAAATGTCTATATTTGTTATGTCCTTTACAGTCATAGAAGCAGATTTCCTGATTAACTGGAAAAGATTTTGGATGACTAATTGGATAAATTTGGATTTCCCCTATATAGTCTTGTCATTTTTGGAGCTGAACAGTTATGTTTTGACAGAGGCTTATAGTCAACGAAGTATCTCCTAAGCACAGCACTGCAGTATGGAATGCTTAAACGCCAGGTTTTATACTGAATAACTCCCCTGCGAGAACAAAAGATGTTCATGATATTTTAAGCACATGAGAATTCACCACTGATAGAATTTGGTTTAACAAATGACTACCTTTAACTGAGGCTTAAATTATGATTCAGAAGACAGATGAAAACTGAAATGCAAATTTAAACCACTGAAGAACAGAAAATTCATGAAATCATGTTAAATTGGCAAAATCAAAATCTGTCCTATTTAAAATTATTTGAGTTTTAAACACAGATAAGTTCTTCCAAAGGCAACACATGAAAGCTTAACACATGAGAGCTCAAACTGAGGAACACAAGCCTACGTAGTGATTCCTGTCAGAAACCATTAAATTCACCTGCTAGAAAAGCCACTGCTGTAGCTGAAACAATCCCCCAGAATACACTTCACCAGTTAGAAAGAAAGGCTGCACACCTACCACAGAATTCCTCTGCTAGGGTTTTATGCACTGCTGAGACATACAGAAATGCCTATAGATAATTTTTCTTCTTTTACTGCTGCTTCACACAAAGTGGATGGAACACACCCAGGAAAGCAGCACTGATAGAGCTGCTATATGGCCAACATTGCCTTTTGTATTAATGCAGCTGCAGAAACTGAACTCAGAGGGACTGATGGGCAAGAATATAATCCCTGGAATTAGAACATCTTATATATTTGTACATCAAAAACCATCTAGCAAAAGGAAAGAAAATCCCAGGAGCCTGCACTCTAAACAAACCTCTCACCATCTAAATTCAACTATTTTTACATAGGATAACATTATAGCTAAAAGACCTGGACTATTCTGATACCCCCAGATGCTACACATGGGCAAAGTTCATCTTCAAAAAAAAATTTATTAATAGGATCTTCACAGAAAGGTGCCTGTTCTAACTAGACAAGGAAAGGAAACACCCAAAATCTCTATATCAATCTCCTCCTCCCAGAGTACTGGCAGTAGACAGAAAGGGGGATACAGAGACAGCATTTTCCCACAACTGGGGGGAAAACAGACTCCTAATGCCATCACCAGAAGCACATACATCTACTGACAGACAGACAGGAGTCTTCAGTTGGATGATCTAACCAGAAAGAAATTTCATAGTTCAAGAGTTATTATGATCAAGTTGATCTACACCAAACAAGCAGTCTACAAAATATTAGATGGTCTAAATATTAATTACACTCAGCAGGAAGAATTTGACTCATCCGGATTATTTACTAAATGCCTGCAGGGGGTATGTATAATCTTTCCTTAGAAATGAAATAAAGTGATTACAAGTGTCATACTTTGAACATGCAATCAATACTCCCAATACCGAGATTTCCACAGTAAACATTCTTAAAGTAGTATCAGACAGAATAATTTTGTGAGGTATCTGGAAGGTGAGTTGATAAGAGGAAAACCTGCTTTTATATGTGACAAAAGTATTCAGTTAACCCAGACAGGCATGGCTAATTTCATCACAGAATGCAGGCATTTCCCAGTGATTTATTAGGAGTTGCATGCTATGAAAACACACTAAACCATTAACAGACTTAGCAAGCTTTATTCCCTGCAAATAAGAAGACTTACACTTGATGGACACAATGTTCTACAACAATAAATGTCCACAAGAAGTCTTCAAAGATGGTTAAGTGACTGCTTGTACAGCAACAGTTATCAATGCACAGTTAACTTGATTAGCAAACTGAAAAACATAATCTAGGACCTGTAATTCTTTCATTTTTTTGAAATTCAGTCACTCTTGTCCTTTCCATGAGGCATCCATCTAAAGGACACTAGAGAAGCCAAATAAGGAAAATGAAAATGATGTTTTCATTATCTGATCCTGACTACAGTTTCAATTAATCTTGAAACTTAAGTCTTCCACTATACTGGGCTGGAAAATTAAGTTGCTGATACCTGAAAAAGAAAAAAGTTACAAACTGACACATTTTCTGGTTCTTACAAAGGCTGCACTGTCCTGTATCAAGAGCTTTCCAATTTCTAGGAATCCTTCCATACAATTTACAAACCTGTGCACCAGACACCAGAGTCCTTCTTGATACCAAAGCTTAAAACCTCAAAGACTTAACAGCATATAAACAATCCTCCATTTTTATACTATACCTTTGATGACTAAACTGAGCAACATCAAGACATCAGAAGCAAGAAATAAAAAAGATGCTTAGTATTGGGTTTATTAGTGTGGGGGGTTTAAAATTAAAACTACACTCTGGTTTTGATAATTTTTAACTACAAGCCTTAACAGAGCAACATGTGATTGAGAAGCAAAAATATAAACAATGTAAACGTTAACTGTAAGAGTGAAAGCATCTAAAAAATTCTAAATAGGATGAATGTTCAATGACAACTGTAAATTTTTCTACAAAGAAAGCAATACTTTAAAGATTCACAGTCAGAGATGCAACTCTATGTGCAGGCAGTTCTCAGAAGTCATTGTCATGACAGGTTTTTAGATAACAGGAATGTTAAAATTCAAGCTAAAAATAGAGAGGAAGGAGAAGACAGGAGATGACTAACATTTGGAAATTAATTTCTAAGTCAACAACAGAACTATCACAACTTGCAAACGAGATTAAGAAAGCCTTCTGAACATTTTTTCTGCAATGGAAATAGCCCACGATAAATCTATGCAACTATTATAAATATAATAAAAGTATCTAAACCATGGGTAAATTGCACTTAAATTTGTGGCTTGCATAAATCACACACTGCTACACATCAGAGTTATATGCTTTTTATGGCATGAAAACGATGAGATTTCACAGAAAACACTGGAAAAGAAACAGTTCCTCAGACTAATGTTTAAAGTGCTGTAAAAGAGGTCTCAAGACCTCTTCAAACTGATTGCACACAAGTGTGAACTCTTAACTACGAGTATACAACCAGCTTTAGGAATTTCACTGTATCACGCATCTTAAATTCTCTCAGACTTAACACAATCAATAAGAAAAGTTTCTCCAGAAAGATGCAATACCTGCAAACAGCCTCTCTTAGCATGAAACTAAAGTCAGGCTCCTGTGAATAGGCTCTCCCAGGGACACTCCTCCTGCGCATGTTCCGGGACATTGCCAGTTCCTCTTTCTGACTTGGACAAATGACTTCTCACAAAAGGCTACTCAGGAACTGAGCTGCTTTTTAAAAAAGCATTAATGTGGCCCCACACTGTGCAGTCAGAGACTCTTCTGCATGAAGTCTTCATTACTCATACATTTCAAATCTGTTGCACAGCACAAGGGACATCAAAACCAATCATTCTGTCTGGTCCTCCGTTTCAGTGTCCGCAGACTTACTGTTTCCACTTGCTACTGGGGAAAACAGGCTTTTTCTTCACCACATGTTTGCCAGTGTCTGACCTACATCATGAAGAAGAATGAATCTTCCACTAATCCACATCCTAATAGCCAGACTTTCTTAAACCCCAAACAGGAAAGCCAGGCATGTGACGAGAAGCATTATTCCTGCCCCCACCTTTAACTTAGCATTCTTGCTCAACTTCTTTTTCATAGCCTTTTGTTCTCTTTGCAAAAATACATCAAAGTGAATTAATTGCATTTATAATGATCTACAATGTTCACAAATTAAAAAGATACGATCAGCCAGTACTCCATTTATCAGAGAGCTAGGTATCTCTGCAGAGAGCTAGGTAACTCTGTGGCAGTTTTTAATACAATAAACCTTTTAAATCAGCTTTAACAGAACTCAATCAGAATGTGCTTACAGTAAGTAATATTCTGTCCTGGATCTGCAACTTGTTTACTGAAATACTGTCATCTATGCCACATCAAATTTTGAAACCAAAAATTATACAGTGGATTTTTTTTCTTTCCAAAGATTTTCTTCTTAAGCCCATTTGGGAGCCTACAGATTGAGAACACCAGGTAACTGGAGCTTTCATCTTCTCAATTAACAAGAAGATTGGTGCTGACTAAAAACTTCATTACACTGGGCAGGCATCTGCATATCACATATTTTTCAATTTAGTCACCCCGCCCTCCTCCCTTTAGAAAATCTTTGGAAAAGCTCTTGTATTATCAGCAGCATCCTGGTGGTCAGACCATGCAGCTTAGAAATTCAGATAGGAAAACAATTTCCTGACATCCAACAACACTGTTCTTTCCCACCTACCCCATTATTCATATGTAATTTTAATCTTTTTAGCATTTTTTTTTAAAATCAATTCAATGCTTACCAAGGCTTATCAACTATTATCTCACTGTGACTTTAAGGTAAGCACTCAATGCCTAAGCAAGGACCCAGTCCTATTATGCACCTTATGAAGTTCATCACAAAGTCAAGGCTGGGACTTTTAGTCTCAGATATGACATTATTTTACTCAATGAACAAAGATTTACCTTGCAAAACACTTTGAAGTCTTCAGATCAGAAGCACAATGTGTAAAAATGTACATATATGTATAATAAACAATTCAGATGGGTTTTTTTCATTCTATTTTGTTCTGCTGTCTCCACAGGATACAGGAAGATGAGGACTGAAATCCTTATCTCTGAGAACTACTGGGCTGTTTGGCTCTCAGCTGCCACAGCTGCACCACCTCGAATAGCTCCTGATGATGTCCCAGGTACACCTGCTGCATCAGAAACCCATGCAGATAAAGCCTGTGGCAAACACTGTAAGGAAATGAAGAATTTCCCTTCTCATCTCTTCACTCCACTCCCGAAAAAGGATAACAAAATGAAGCCTTCTGCTCTCCCACCCCTCCCCCCCAAAAAACCACCACAGACATCTATCAGGTGGAAAGTGTAGTTTGTGAGGTTATTTCCTTAAAGGAGAGGAGACCCAGCTGTAAGGCCCTTTTTTACCCACATCCCACTGGGATTTTAATTTTCTTTTTTTAAGGCTCCTAGGGAAGCTCTTGTGTCCCTGTTCCGAACACTCTTAAGTCTTAAAGAGCCATCATCAAACCTAAAGTTCTGTGAGAAATGTTTGTCCTCGATTTGTTTACAAATATGCTTTTTCAAACATTTATTTAAAACTCTTGAAAAGAAACATTTTGGTATTTGCTTCCTCACTAAGCACAAGGCACCTGAATGAACGATTCTTGATTCTGGGAAGAAAAGACATAGAAAGCATCTTCCCTTTTCCCACTCAGTTCCCTCAGCATTGACTGCTCCAGGTCCTTTTAAAAGGGAATTAGTTGGCTGGGACTGAGCAAAGGCACACATTTTCCATGGTCTAATCACTCCCTCTGCCCATGGATTTTCATTAAACACACCTGATTCAAGTGGACTGTGCTCTTTGTTTCCAAGTCATCAAGAACACACCACCAAACAGCAGATTAGATTATGCATATGTGCTCTCCCAGAGGTCAAGGCAGATTTTTGTAAGCATACATGTACAACTACTTTGAAAGACATCAGGTCTGATGTCCTGTCACTGAGTATGGAGTTAGAAACAATGGCGTCAGGAGCCACTCGAACCATTTATGTGGCTTCCATTAAATGTAATCTGGCTGTGAAAGACTTGACATTTGACAGTTCATTTGTGCCTTTTATTTGTACACATATCTTTTTTCACCACGTAGATGGATTAGATTTGCAGTTATTTTCAGTGTTTAAATACTTCCCATTCTGCTTCTTACTGTTATGTAAGATTTCACAGCAATATTAGTTAGTAAGTTGTTCAGAATTTATCTACTTGCTTAGCTGTAAAGTGACATTATTTCCATTTAGTAGCCAACAGAGGAAACAAATCCTAAGAGATTTTGAATCATTTTCATAATCTTTTTTTAAACCAACTGATTTAGATATGGAAAAAAGAAGTGCAAGACATGTTTACACAAGTATTTCTTCAGGTCAGAAACAGAAAATGTCAAGCTAAGTACAGACTGAATTATTATTAACAGATAATATTGTTTATTAGACTTGTATCAGCTTGTGTAATCGAGATGATACCAAACTGTACCAACCTTCTCTATTTCCATGGACCAGGAAGGCAATGACACTATTACTACTATGAGATAATCCTTCTTCCATTTTTTAAATTAATGTATTTTGCAAATGTAGATTTTACATTTCTGACTATTTCTCTTCTGAAGCCCTGCTTATCTCCCTAACATAATTTGCTGAATGTTATTTCTGCAAGAGATGCACGCTCTTCATCAAAACCATTGCTGCAGCTCAAATAACCAAGCTAACTTTAAAGGAGCTGGCTTATTTCCTGACCACCAGCACTGCATCAAGGAGCTCAGTGCAGGGCAGTAAACAGCATCTTCACCCAGGGAACAGGCAGGCTTAGAGAGCACACTAACAAACACAGTATTTCTGGTGCTGTGTAACTAATGGAATACTAGATCAGATACTTGTGTGTCAGCTACCATCACAATTTGGACTTACCTCTAAATACTCTGGTGGGAGGAGGATTGCTATTTTGCTTTTTAATTTCTCTCTGTAGCTTTACAGGTTATTAGTTAACTGTAAAACCAACACCTGTCTTGGAAAACCATAAAAGAGCAGGTAAATCAAGTATGGTCTCAGAACACCTGAATGTGCATTCTTACAAGCCTGAGTGACTACACATACATATAAAATACAGCAGCAGATGCATTTAGAGGTGTTACAGAGAAGTGTTAATAAAAAACATTAAGAAATAAAAGAGAGAATATTATACTTATCCACTGCATTTATGAAATTGACAGCTATATCATGTTTTGGTTTTGCCTATATAGCAGAAATAAACACAATTAGAACAAGAACTGATTAACACTTCTTAAATGCTAAATTAATCTCAATACTTCAGACATAAATTTACATTAGAATTACATAAGAATATATGGAGACAGAACAAGATGCTTAAAATAAACTATATTCTCATCTACCATATTTACAGGATCACAAAATCACTGGCTGACTTCACTTTAAACACGACAGAAAGAAATCACATCCTCAAAAGAATTAGTTAAACAGTCCTAATCCTTCATCTTCTAAATCCAGCCCTACCTCTCAGCTTTCACATTGTTTAATCTGAAGAGTAAAAGAGGACTGTCATCTCATTCTCTGAACTCCAGGATGATTAACCCTTCAAAACGAGAATGTAAGGCACAGACTGAAGATTCAAAGTGATTAAAATTCCCTATCTGACTCAGACAGTATTTTTAACTAGAAATGTGTCTAACGGTATAAGCTTTGCTAAACAACAGCAAACACAGAGTGAATATCAGTCTCTCCTGGATGCAAGAGTTATAAAAGCTAGCCACTAGGAAACTCAGCTGGGTGTTTTAAGTGGAAGAGAAGCCAGATAAACAGAGACTGAAGGAAGAACAGGTAAGAAAAGATAGGAAAACGTTCAGGGCAGCAACAAGAAAAGACACAGAAAAGATCAGGAAGGAAGACATGGGGTCAGTGTGAATACGAAGGGTGTTGGGAACTTACCCTGTGCACTGCTACCTGCAAGGGTATTGCAAAATACAGTCCAATCATTGACTCTCAAACAAATTAACTCATATTGCAAGAGACAGAGGAAAGAGGCTAAAAAGTCTGGGCAAGGCTAGCCTGGTAAAGCAAAGGTTCAGTGGGGACTGTGTTAGTCATTATAAAATGAACCAGATATAAGAACAAATATGCACAAACTGAACAGTACTGTATGGACTACAAATAAAGGCAGTTCAGTATAGAACAGGCATGGAATAGCAACGCTCGGACAGAACAAGTCTTCTCCAGTGGGCACAATCAGATTATGGAAGGATTACTCACCATGATTGCTTTGGACAAGATGGGGGATGAACGCTCTTGGGCTAATGTTAGAAATTTACGGGCAATAAGTAACAGTCAAACCAGTAGAGCCAGTCAAGAAAATTGAAAGAAGGAGTTAAATTACCTGATTATAGCATGAATTACAAATCATTCTACACCACATGCATGTTGTTTTGTACTTATAACCAGATTAAAATACGTACTGGAATGCCAGATTATTGTAAATAAAGATTCTGTGTCTTTTAGCTTTAAAACATTATTAACTACTTAATATTTTTTATAAATTGTAGGGGAAGGTTCTGAAGATCCAGACAACATAATGAAGCAGTGAATTTTTCTCAGTGCATAGTATTTCATTACATTAGAACTTCATCAATGCCAATACTGCTCCAGTAGCATGTGCCAACCTCATGATAAAAGGGTTTTTCACATTTTTATATACTCCAGATGGCAATGATTCAGAAAGACTCTCACTGTGCAGTTCAGCAGGATTAGGAAACCTCTTACAACACCCTCAATTGACATTTCTCATCCTGCCAGCACTACAATGGATCATGATGCATGTGTTTCACATTGCACTTGTCAGTATAATTGTCCTATTACAAACACACTGATTGAGAAAATACATCTAGCACTGCAATAAACACTAAATATGTCACAAAATATGCAACAGAGGGCTCACAATGAAATGCAGGCAAGTCTGTAATGGGAAAATATTGCTTGTTACTTTGCAGTGCTATAAATTTCAGCAATTCAGTACATGACTAAAAAAGCCGAATGAAACTCAGAATATTTAAAGATTTTTACAAGTATATTCACTGAAGTATGAAACTAGTAAAACCAGTGACCCATCATTCTTCTCTGCACACATTAAAATTGCCTTCAACAAATATTTTAGAACCAGATCCAAATGGCCTCTGTGAAAATCAAATATTTTTTTAAAATATGTTTCCCTCATTCTTTCTTTAACAGGTCCTACATTAAATTCATACCATTATAACATACCCTCCAACTATTCACTGTTGCTTAATCTTAGACAAAATGTCTTTTCTCTGGAAAGAGTTGAGACTAAGATGTAAGAATTGAATTTGACAGACATTTGCCTTTTAAGTAAGACACTGACAGATGGGCTGGGTTTTTATTTCTCTTCAATTTGAGCATATGAGCAGAGCAGCAGTAGATATTTACAGTACTTGAGAAGATTAAGAAATACTTTGTCTTGAACAGAAATTCATATTCTGAGATCCACTTGCATTTGACAAGCCAAGAGGAGGAATCTCCACTGTAGACCACTTTTAACACAGATCCACTTTGATATACCATAACTGTAACCATAATTTTGAAGACAGTCAACTCCCTGCCTTTTTAATCTACTGAGTACCTTGCTCTGCCCTACCTGCCTTTCAGAAAATTGCAAAAGTGGTCAGAATTTTCTCGTTTCTTACTTATTTTTCGAGTAAAAAGTAATGTACACAAAGGCTTACTGTTATTTGTTTATCATCTATAAATGATCTATACATGATTAGCTTTCTCATAGCTAGTAGACGCAAGCTTGAAGGAATCTGCCAACTTGAAGACAAATGGAACACAGCAACAAAACCACAATCAACTCGGTGCCTCTAAAAAGGCTTTAGGATGAAGGATGAAACCTACAGCTAAAGACCAAAAAAGGTTACCTTCTAATCAGGTGAGACAGTGTATCAACCCATGCCACATTCATTCAATTAATAGACTCTGCAGCTTGGAAACACTGATAAGAGCTCTACAACTTAATGATCTATTCTGTATTCCTATAGAATCAAAACGTAGTTCAAAGTAGTTTACTTGGATTTCCAATGCAGGCTCAATGCACACCAAGATGTGCTTTCTCTGCTGTGTACTGGCAGGAAAAACTGGACAATTAAATCCCACAAATATAGAAGAACATGGAGGAGGACTAAAAATGCTCGCAGAAAAAGGTATGTCAAGTTCTAAGATTCAACACAACCTCCTGTGCCAAAACAAGAGACTACAGACATCTCTGTTGCCTTGCAACATTAAGCCTCTTCATCTCCCATCTCCTGTAACCACTTTTCTCATGACAAATGCAACTCTTCCTCAGCATGCTACTTCCTCCTTCCTATCTGGAAAGGTGGTGAAAACCAAAAAGAGTAAAATTCCTTATCTTGAAGAAAGCAATTGAACAGAGACTCAGTTATCATGAAACACAATGACACAAGAAGAAAAATCTTTTCCAAGGAATATGTTAAACTAAGAGTGTCCATCAACAGCCTCACCTACTGTGTTCCCTACGATGTGACCTGTCCTGAACAGGACCTGTAGTTTCTCTGCATCCTTTTGCAGCTCACCCTTGGTTATCTATCTGATTGTCACAAGAGGATCTCATTGTTTTATGCAATGCAAAGTTCTATTGACATCCTTCAAACAATGTTTTCAGAAAAACTGACTGCATGCTTGGAATGTATAATGGATGCTTTCTGAAATACATATTTAATTAATACTGTTTAATACACAATTCAATTGAAGAGCAGCAACACCCAATTCGTAAGATTATAGATTATGAAGCAGGCACTATATATGGAATAAAAACCATATTACCCTGAAACAATCATTCAAATCAATCTACATTTTCTTACACTATCTGCAAACCAAAGCACACATTATGACCACAGATAACCACATTAATATTTTGGGCAATGCTTTATAATAAAAGCTGTCTGCAATAGTGGACAGTAATTGTTACTGAATTGGAACAGAATCCCTATGGAGTTAGGAATTATAACCGTATTAGTCATAGAAATTCAACATGATTAATGACCCTGCAAAAAATATCAAGATTTTAAGCAATAAACCCCTTATGGGCAAAGCTCAAGGTAATTACTTACTTCCATTCCTGCCCTCAGGCAGATCCTTACAGATCCTTGCATTTTTAGTGCAGTCATTTAGCACTTTTCAGGAGCTGGTGAGGATCTGGCCCGTCAATTTTCCTTATTTATTTGAACAGTTTGAATCATGGCAGATGACTTAAAACTGTACCATTTGTCCTTCAATGCTTTCTTCATCCTTAAGAAGGGAAATGCCCTTTCCTTTCCAGGGAACATTCCCTCTGCTATGTCTAGACCCAAAGCCAGTGAGAATCCTAAGCCCTTCCTTCAGACAGAGTGAAGAAAGCCCTCACACATGTCCTCACTGATGCTGATGGACTAAAATAAAGCACCTTTTTTTTTTTAAATCCCATTTTAGCTCTAAGCAACCTCCATTATGTATACCAAGAAAATGGACAAGCAACATCCATGCAGCTGAAACAAACTTCTTATGCCTTCAGGGCATAAATCCCTGAAGAAGCACCTGTAGAGTATGCAACAAAATGTAGTATCAGAGTAAGAGATAAATACTCAAAAGAACTAGACCAATAAGCCTATACAACAAAAGTGAACCCTATCCTGTTTTCTTAATATTTATCATACGCTCAGAGACTCCAAATCAGTTTGCACCTAATAGCTTTTCAGCTATAAATATACTCATTGTAATTTTTAATAATCATATTTGAAATGTGCTCATAGGGGAAAACATATACCAAACCCATTCTGATATAAGAAAAAGACTGTAACTAAATTTTTGAGTTGCCCTGTCCAATTCTGAGCGCTGACAAGCACCTGAACCACTGCATAGCCTGTTACACTAGAACAACACTGTGAAAAAATTATAAGTTCTAACATAAAATTAAAATTACCATAATAATTCTCCTGTGAAACAATCCAATCTATGCAGACTACAAATTACCACTAGGCTGAAAAAAAATATTACCACGTCAAGTGAGGCAGATAAATTACTCTATTTCCATTAGTTAATGTGGGTATTTAAGAGCACAATGACAAACTGACTATATTTACAAATTATGTATTGGTAACATTTAGAAAGCAGCTCTTTACTTGCACACCTGCATTAGAAAGTCAGCTACGCAAGCTGTGAGTTAGGACAGGATTCTACACCAGTTTCTCACTGACTAGAGCAACAATTCCCATCTTTAAGGCCTGCCTTGGATACAATAGACAATATCAAGTCGGGGACATCTTTGTGCATGCTTTCCTATGCTGTTGTCTGTACCATTTCCTTCAGAGAAAGCTCTTTTCTCCTCCCTGCCTCACACACACATGAAAAACAGAAAACCTTGCTTTCAAAGCTAGACAAGACAAAGGATTCCCCTATTATTCTACTTAGAGAGATAACATTCAGGATTTCGTGTTCTCATCCTCTGTACCACAAATCTGTACATCTTCCTTCCTTCTGCCCTTAATGAGGGTTGAAGGCACGCCAGTATCTTAAAAAGGCTGAGCGCTTTTCTGGAATCAGATTTTATCTGCTGGCAATTAGAGTGGGAGTGTAGGCTACGCGTTTTAGTTTGTTGTAAAATTGTAAAGGTAAAACTTAAGACTCAGTCAACCAATGATCCTTTGAAGATTCCAATCATGCTCATTAGAGAAGTATCACTATCAAGATAATTTGGTTTTATGTCAGCTTTTTAATCATAATATTCCCTCACAGTTTAATTTGCTCTGTACCTACCACCGCCAATCTGATTATACACCACTGCCCATTAACGACACATTTACAGTTTATAACACAAGTTTTATAACACATGTATTTATAAATAAATTGTTAATACAAGCCACCTCAAGCATCTAACAGAAAAACAACCACAAAAATTGTGATCATAAACTCGTGTCTCTCTCTGATCCATTAGTAAAGAGAAATAATCTGTAGCCTACAAAACGCGTATCAGATATGGCTTTTAAATATACGTTTACAATCACATCACAAAAGGAACCACAAGCGTGATGGGATCAGCAAATTAAAACAGGATAAATCTATGTTATCTGGGTAGTGACTTAAATCTAATCATTGAATCAGAGGATCAGTCTTAACTAACACTATACATGTCTATTTCAAAAATGTGTGTCTTTTTGACTCTCCAAGAGAACTGCTTATCCTAAAGAAATCAGTCTCAAAGCGTGGACAGCACGTGTGTACCTGGCATCAGCTCACATCAGACTGCCAGCTGAGAAAGGCCCATGAAATGGAGCTTTCAAACCATTCCTGTCATTCCTATTTCATATCCTTTCCCTTCCCAGGTAGGGGTACTGAATAAAAGGTACCATTGTACAACACAACAAGGAAACAGAAGATTTTAAAGAGAGACTGATTCTCTGTGTTGGCGTACAAAACAACACTCGTAGACAAACCTCCAGCTCAAAGACTTGAAAGTCTCCAAATTTACCACAGTCACCCATGACAGACCTTAGGGTGACATCTGTTCTTTGCCAGCTTTCCTTGCACCTGTTCTCCTTACCTAGGTTTAACTTTTCCAATAATTTTACTGGGACATGATTTCCATCTAAATTTGAATTACTGGATTAAAAAATGTAAATTATAGCACTGTTTCAAAGGTGATTCTCTGTGGTATATTCTACTATGAGGATTCAAGATCTTTATCATCACATTGTCCCTCTCTCAGAAGTATTCCCTTCATTTCCTTTTTAATACTTCTTCATTATAAATATTATGAAACGAAGACAATGTTTTCAAAAGACAAAGGTACATGTATAAGCTGAAGTAGAGAATTTTTCAACATTCAGGTTCAGAAGGATACATCTGGCTTTCACATGAATAAACCGAACCACTGAAGGCTTCTGTCCCACTGAAATTAAAAATACAACTCTCTTGTATTTGTTTCAGTAGGAAACATGGCAGAAAGAATTACTGATATTTTTAAAAGCACTTAGTTATACAAAAGGCCTTCTTTTTTGAAACAGGAATTTTCAATTATACAGAGCTTCTTCAAAGCATGTCAATAGTAAAGTCCATTAATGAACAGAGATATGGTACACAGAATTGACAAAATAAAGTGTTCTTACAAGCAATGGCAATCTTAAATTTTAGTCTTTTTAAAGAGAACATGAACTTTCAACACATATATGAAAGTGATTTACTGTTTGATAATTGCAATCTAGACAATAAGCCTATCACCTTAGAACATATAGTCTATTACCATCTTTTTTGCAAAACATTGTAAAATTATTCTAATACATTTGGTTGGAAGGAGTTCCTAATGCATCAATAAGGGATTAACCTCACATTGCAGGACATGGGAATGTCACATCATTTTCCCAATGTGAAAGTTTTCCCAAAGCAGACCATCTGTAGCCACCACTAAGGATGTCGCATCCGATTCAAGCCATGTTCTAACTTCAAAAGCACCTCAAGAGAAATACTACAGAGCATTGTTAACCACAGCAGTTCTTCTCTGAGTACATTAAATTTAATACAAAACCTCTTCCTGGAAGAGTTCATCAGAAGCTACTTATTGGAGCACAGGCAACTGAGCTGAGCACTGGGACCATAATTGAATTATTCAGTCTTCTTCATGAAGACTATTACAGAACCATATCTAAATTTTATTAACAACAAACCAGTCTAACCTTCAGTGCACAATTTCTTAGTTCCATATAAGTAAATAGCACTCCTTTGGGACTTCACTCATTGTTCAACTGCCTATACACATAATTGTCAGTGGCTGGTTGACTACAGTTGGTGCCTGGGAGTATGATGAAGAAATCCTGGCTGAATCTACTCATCTTAATTCTTTAACTGGTTACCTTTCACATCCTGTCTTGTGATCACAGATCAGCCTTGTCAATCTGTATTGGTGTGTGTATGCTATTTCTCTCCTTCAGGGAAGACTAAGACAGAACAGCTGTTAAGCATTCCTGCTTTCTCATCTATTATATGTCTTTCTATCCTCCTATCTTCCACATTATTTTCTGTTTCAAATTACTTTTCATCCTTCTACAATCTTTGTAAAAATGCCTTCGTTGTATATAAATCAATCAATCAATCAAATCTACCAATCATACCTGCAAATAAAAAGGTAACTTAAGTATGAAGGAGTTTGGTCTTTCACATAAGGGGGTTAATCATGCACGGGGCCACCAAGGCAACATATGAAGAAAAATCAAATGTCTTGACTTAAGGGAAAAAGTAAACTAAAGGAAAAGTAAATCTTTTATTTAAAAAATTAATGCATGGAGGGAATTCTATGTTGCATGTGGACCTGCATAGGGGCACTGGTAAGCTACTGTTAAATTGTAGTGAAAATGTGGATTTTTTTTGTTAGGCTTTGTCTTGTATGTTTTAAAAGACAGGGTAAACCACAGGATTACACTGCAACCCAATACTACTTTGGTGCTATTCTATTACATTATGCAAAGGTAAAACCCACTATATTTTATTAAATTGTAGTACTAGCTAGAATAGAGGAAGCAGAGTATCATTTCATGCTCTCAATAAGCAGTTTGAAACAATAGACGCAACCTTCCCGAAATACAACTATGACGCATATTGTCCGCGTATAAATAAACACAAACCAAACCCAGGATATTCTGAGCACACAGCCATGGGGGTTTGTAACATGGAAGGCAAAAATTACTTATTTCTCTGGACTCCTCTCTCTTCTCCTTGAAAGAAGCTTTCAGCAACTCCAGGCTGCCATGAAACATCACCACACAATTCACTAGTACATCAAGACACTGAAATAGGGCTGGCTCTTAACGCAGCTCCAGTGCTTGAAGAGTCCACAGACTGGGAACTGCATGTACTCTATGTGCATCCTTAACAATGCCTGAAGCACAGCAATCCATTGCCCTCTAACAGTGGTATGTAAGTCAATATATGTCATGCAAGATAGTCTGCTATAACTTCAGGTTCTTGCATGACTTCCTTGTTAGTCTGCTATAACTTCAGGTCTGTGCCTGACTTCTGTGTTTTGAGTTTACTCAAGTTCTTCAGTCCTCTGCAGTCACTCTGACCTCATCACTTTTGTTCTTTCTCAACCTCTGTGTGAAACACGTATTTCAACCTGATGGTTCTTAACATCAGAATGAGAACTGTAATTAAGAAAATAGAGATAGTTTACTCTTTAAAGATATTTCTCAGATGTATGTGCCTTCAAAACTGCGGCATTCATACAGTCAAGAGTGGAAAAAATTAAGCCTGGTGTGAAAAATAACAAAATTCCTTATTTTCTTCTTCTTGGTTAAACAACAGGACATCAGCATGTTCAGTCTAAACCAGCCTGTGAACTCAGTGGGATCAAGCTTCATTTACAACTTGGGGCAACCTCCTCTTTAGGCTTAAGTTCACAGGTATAGTGAAACCATTCCCTTCTCTTCTGCCAGATGGAAACTATTCACAAAAAGCTCCTTGATCTTACTTAAAATAGTGCTTGACCCTTCTAAGCAAGGATTAAAGATGAAATAGGTGCCTAAGTTTCGTACTTGCACATAAAAAACCCCACTAATATACTCACTCCATCAGTGTTAATCTGAAAGAAACTTCATCCTTTTACTCCGTGAATTCTAATCAAACGACAAGATCAATATCCCAAGCATTAGGTCAAAGCTCTGGTAAAACAGCATTCACACTGCGTCCTGAGGCTCGGAAAGCCCAGCCAAGAGCTACGTAGTCCTGCAGTGAACGCGCTCTGCCCAGCGCACAGAGGGCAGCAGCTCCAAAACGCTGCTTGTGAAGCAGACATCAGCCTCACCTCCCTGACATCAAGTGTGGGAGAAGCCTTCCAGCACTCTAAGACCCTGGTGGGTGGGACCTCACGCTGGAGCAGGGTACAAGTGTGAGGAGGAAGGAGTGGCAGTAGCTCCCCCCACACCCTGCCACCTGCAATGCTGCTCAGGAGAAGAGGCTGAAAAGTTGGGAACAAAGGAATGAAGTTGAGCCTGAGAAGAAGGAAGGGGTGGGAGAAGGAGTTACTAGTTTAGTCCTTTTTTCTCACTGTCCTACACTATTTTTAATCAGCAATAAATTAAATTAGTCTTCCCCAAGTTGGGACTGCTTTCCACTTGATGATAATTGATGAGTGATCTGTCTTTATCTCTACCCACGAGGTTGTTTCTTCCTATTTTCTCCCCCAGTACTGCTAAGGAGGTGGAGTGAGAGAGCAGCTGGGTGGGTACCCAGCCACCAGCCAAGGCCAACCCACCACAATATGTCTGAAGATGGACAACTTAGAGTCAGCAGCAAATGAGGCAACAAGTGTACAAATGAGATAAACAGCAGATATGGAGCACTTCCAAGTCAACAAGTCGTGTTTTATACCTATTCCCTAGCCTTCATTTCACACAGCCACATCTAATAAAATCTGGCAGTATCTAAAAACATATGGCAAGATGGTAAGGTCAGCCTTTGATATAATCTCTATCTTTGTGTCAATTTGCCTCCCCCAATAACCCTACACACAGGCCACTCAGAGCGGGTGATAAGAGATCACTGCAGAACTGCACAAAAGAGAAAAGGAAAACTGTAGACAGCTCCTTCTGTAATCTTCTTCTGAGACAAGGAGTAAATTCCCACGTAGTATTTTTCTTACCCCTGCTATGACAAAATCAAAGGAATATCATCGGTGGCTGCCAGGAGAGCATTTTAATCTCCCCAGAAACTAGATTAAAATGTTATTAATGGTTTAACTTGGTATTCAATAGGTATTAGACAAACTGACTGACCACGGGGGCTACTGAGGTGTCCTACTGGTTTATACTTTTCAAATGCGGTCTCTGTTGTGTATGGATTACCAGTCATGGCAGTAAGGCCACTGAAGTCTAAGCAGGTGGTGACCTTTAGATAAAGCAAATGTGATAGCATTAGAAATCATGATGCCATGATGCAAAATCAACATGCTGATGCAATGCAAAAAAATCTCTTTATCACAGCTGCTAGGAAAATAGTTACCATTTCCACTCTCCTGCTGACAAGCCAGAATGTAGCAAGGGGAATCAACAATAACTGCAGAAAACCAAGTAGGATGGTGCTTACACTAATGGCCACACAGTCCTTTCATGCACTGTTATCAGATTTGTAGTAGTCATTTTTCCCCTTGTCTGAAGTAACAAGCTTAACCCTACAGTCAATAACAATGTGAGGGCAGCGCTGAAATACAATCTAATGAGAATTGCACTCATCCCATTCGCAGAATCCTGGCAGATCAAACAAGGACCATTTCCTACTATTCCAGTAACATCCATTCTTAAAAGCCTGAGGTATTTTTCCAGTCACAGACATTGATACCTATAAACAACATCATCTTAACCAAAAGAATTTCTGAAAATCACCCTAAGGGGATTTTAAGACTTGATACCGGCCTCTTCAATTACTGTTTAGAGATACAATTTACAATTATGTGTTTTATTGAACTTGTCTCATTTAGACCAAAACAGTAACCAAAATAACTTAAATAAAGCTACCTCTTTTATTGCTTTAACATTTAATCCCAGTTTTGAGTCACATGTACTGTGTGCACTCAACAGACAACAATTTCTATTGCTTACTGATGTACACCAGAGAAATGTAATCAATTTATATTGTGTGTATTAGTGCTCTTTTTAGAGTGATACTATAAATCACACCTACTGCTTCGGGCAGGGTTGCTGCGTTTCTGTTTTACTGTTGTAGGAAGATGCTGAAAGTAGGAAAACCACAGCTGAAACCAAGAACAAGTAGGTACATGAGAGACAGTGCATTTTCTTCTCTAATGTCCAAAATATAAGATGTTAAAGGAGGAACTAATGTTAAACTGTGATCAATAAAACAAAAAACAATAAAAAAAAAACAAAAAAAAGAAAAAAAAAACAAATCAAAAGGAACTAACAATTTCTTTCAGAGCTGGATAAAGAGGCAGAAAGCATAATACTAACCTCAAATGGTGACCTGCCAATATCGACACGACAGTTGTCAGCAATCAAAATGGGAAAGTCAGACTGCACGACATTGTCTTGGAAAAAGTGGGTTGATAGGTATTTATAGGGTTAGTCTTTGTCCATCTGAGCAGCATTCATCTATGCATTGTCATGCCAAAAAAAAAGGGCTTTATGGAGTTTTAACAGAACAGCCGCAGCAAAGCAACAGATCTCAGTGGTTTTGAGAAAGAAAACACTAAGGATTTCACCTCAAGGTGAGATTAAGGCAACGCAAAAATAACTGCATTCAGCTACAGTGTAAAATTCTAGCTTTAGCATTAAATGGTTTTCCTCCAGGATCCTTCCAAACTTTACAATATATTTACTTTCAAAAAACCCAAAATTTAAAACTACATGGATAAAGCACAGTACAATTTTGAAAAAGAGATTTGGTTTTAAAAGCTCTTTCTCTTTCTACAGCAACTGTCAAATATTTATTAAACTAACCATTTATGTCACTTTAAGGCTCTGACAGATTTATACGTATGTTAAGAAAGAGAACTTCGATTTATTTCAGACTCTGAGCCCAGAATATTGCTTACTTGGTAAGAACAGAAACATCAATCAATAAAAAAAGCCTTTGCCTTCTGAACTCCTCAATCTCAACCTATATGGTTATATGACAGATTAAAGTTTTCACACAATGTCAGATAGGAATAGGCAGTTTTCCTCCCCTGATTACAAAGGTCAGCTTACAGCTTTCCACAAACTATCATGTTTCATTCTTTCAAAGATGCAGAAAAAATATTTTGACAAGCAAAAAAAATCCTCAAATTAGAGTTTAACCTACTGCATTGCATGTATATGTCGGAATGTCTATGGAAATCCACTCAGTTCAGGAATTATACAGCTTGAAACAATTTATGCTATAATAGATATTTTTACTTCAGTCCATCTGCATCTCAAAGTCAGAAAGTTGAGGCTTTAAGGATTTCTCTCTAGCCATCCTCTTCCAAAGTACTTCCAATTTGCTTGATTTTAGCATCTCGTTCCATCACCACCTGCCTTGTGCCATTTGATCGTTCTCAAATTGAGAAAAAAGTCTCAAATCCTTCAAACAATACAGAATCTCTAAGCAGCACAAGATTATCCAGTTTCCAGTTTCATTATTTGCTCCAGCAGTATAAGAAAAAATACACTCATTTATGAAGAAAGACTGCTGAGTATCTTAATATACAACAAAATATAAGAAAAAATAAACTCTAATAGTCATCATAACAAACATAATGTTTTAAAAGCAAATGAAGTATTTAACTGATGCATTCTCTTCCCAGCATCTGGTCTACACTACACCACACTTCCTGATGAAGCCAACAGCAGTTTTCATCATTGATAATAACAGGGCCAACCTCAGGTGCCAGTAATGAAAAGTGATATTTAAGTTTGCCTTCAAACAGTACAGCTAACGTGCAGGTACCCTTACAAAGTACATAATACCAATTTAGATGGCATCCACCTTTATCTAAATCAGGGGTACAAAAATAAAGAGACAAACAATTTTAATCCAAAGAACCTGCATCCCTCTGCTTCTTGATAGCTCAGAGCAAGCTACACTGCAAACAGTAATGGAATAAAAAGAATGGATTAATTTGAAGATAGTGGACTTCAGGGATCCTAACTAATAATATAGTTACTCTTTCCAGAAACACTGGAGAACTGAATCAGGCTACTGAAGAATCACAGGAATAACAGAGTTATCCTGAGAAGATCTGAATATGCAACAGATCAAATTTTAACAAGTTATTGGGTGTGTTACTCTGGAGACTGGTTTCCCATCACTCCTTCTTTCTTAATCATGGCTGCATCATCTTCAAAGTTAATTTCAAAGGCTTCTACTTATTGTAATAATAATACCATTCAAAAACAAGACCTCAGGAAATTCTTTCATAAATAGAGATTAATATATAATAAAGCAAAATATTCTAACCAAGAATACTCCTAGGGTGCATTAATTTTGTGTATATTACTCACAGAGTCTCATCAGAATAAGAAAAATTAAAACCAAAAGTCATAGAACAAAAACAAAAACCAACTAATAAAAGAAATATCCATAGCATTTTTAGTCAAAGAATTTCAGACTTATCTGAACACTTTGATATTTTTTTTAAAATCTGAAGAGCATTAATGGAAATTTTCCAGAAACAAAATAACAGATCAGAAAAAAACCCCACTATTATTGCTATTAACTGCCTCTGCAGCGTTGCCTGGAAACCCAATCTCACATCAGAGGAGCAGCATGGAAGACACTGAGGGAAAAAACCTACAAAAATGCCCTATTTGGAACCCCCCCCAAAACTCAACAAAAATAACCAGAGAAAAAACCCTCTGCACACCCGTTCACCATAGGAAACTGAACTTAAACTTTTCAACAATTCAGGGCCCTGAGGGAATGAGTTAATGTTCAGTCTTGATGGAAAACATACAACATAAAATTCCATTGTCTCTTCTGATTTTATTTTGATTGGTTTGTTTCTGTTCATGTGACAAAACCAACAAAAAATATATTTGATGTACAAGAACTCATCATGCATCATGAAAACAATAAATACCTCAAACCTCAAATCCTCACTGTTGTCATACAAATGGAGAAATTCTGGTCCCAAGACGGTTCCCCTCGTAAGCAGAGCTCTGTTCTAGCACAAAGCTTTGGTCCAGTCAATGCAAGAGGAGTTTCAAAGCGTGCCCAAGCAGGATGATGGTGAACAGCATCACTTTTTGTCCCTTTATTCAGATTGATCAAACCCATTGTTGTGGTTAACAGAAATGAGCCACCAAATATTGACCTAGTAATGTCATGCACTTCTTGAGAAGTGAAGACCTGAACTTTGACAACTGTTTAAAATTTCAGCAAATATAAAATCTCTAGAAATTAAAATTTTCACCATTGTACAGAGTGATGGTATAAGCCTTTTAACCCTTTAGCCAAAAGCCCAGGATTTCAGAGGGAGAGCAGTTTTTGCCTTAAAAGTCCATCCATTACAGCTATCAACAGGTTTGATCAATCTTTCCCCACTGAAATATGTTCTTCCCGTATTTTGAACACAGTTTACTTATCCAACATACCTGGAAAACTGTTCTTGCAGCCCACGCATCTGAGCTCTGCTACGCTCCGACTCCAGCGTCACCTCTCGTAATCTTTTTTCACTCTCAAGTCTCAAATGTCTTTCTTCCTCCAACTCATGTATCAGCTTCTCACGCTAAAAGAACATAAAAAGTTATTTATTAATTGTACACCTAAAACTTACGTTTAGCAAAAATTTAAGATTTAAAATACCTACTCAACTATCCAGTCCCATAATTGTTTGTATGGCAATATTACCTAGAATAACAAATTAGAGATGGAAAGCCTTTCAGAACATCCCTGTCATGTTGGGCTACCCTTAGTTGGCTCAAACTCACTGAAATCAGCATTATTTAAAAACAAACACCCATCCTCTCCTTCAAAGCTCTTTTTTCTTTGCCTCCACCCAAAATAAATGTAAAAAATTATATTTGAGATCTGTGATCTATCTTGCTTGAAACGCAGACACAGGAGGCATGAAACAAGTCAAGAGGGCAATTTGGCACCCATCTCTTTATGTTTCAGTCTCGTGAGCAAAGAAGGATTCTGCAGGACTGGTTTTCTTGTTTTGGCTGAGAGGAGGATCCCTATCAGTAGGACAGAGTCTATTTGGATCTATTTACTGAAATTCTATGACAAAGGATATGTATTTAAAAAACAATCAAACAAATATGAAAGAAATGAAATTGTCATTTATTTACTAATAGTAAAAGGCAAATAGTGTATGGTTGTTGCTAATTCTTAAAACACAGGACCAAAAAACCCAACTCACAACATATTGTGACATCCTGCACTTCCTGGATATGTCATGACCTAGGTTTTTTTAAACTTCAGTTCCAGATATAAGAACACCATATGAAAGGGTATCTAATTATTTCAAACTCATATCTTAAAAGCAGCTAAATACAGTTTAGAAGGAGCAGGGGAATGAACTGAAAAGTTATAAAAAATTCTACTTGAATTAAAAAAATTATATACAGCCTTTTCCATGTGACCCTGTTACACAGAAATGAAATGAAATGAAATTAAATTTTTCCTTATGCATTTAAATAAGACCACAAATAAATTAAAAACCCCAAGTACATGGTTCTACATTATACTCCATCAGTAAAGGGGTTCCACTGTCAGTTGGCTAAGAAAAGGTTAAATCAGTGTAAAGTTACAGTGGGTTCACCACTTTTCTTTGAAAATCTCTGTGCCCATAGTGCAGAGTGATTTGAAGCCTGTCAGCATGACGAAGTTCCATTGCTGCTCTACATTTTATGACATACCTGCAAAAATTTGACTAGAGATTAACCATACAGTTTCATTAGAAAATAGCAAAGGTATCTTAGTGTTAAGCCATTAAATGGGGGAGACAGATTATTTGTACAAATCTCACAGCTATAAATCTTACTGCATAATAATTTACAATAGCAGTAACCGAGGGACCAAAAATATGAACATTACCAGGTGGAAAAGGGAGCTTAAAGACAGTGATAAATAAGCAGATGCCACAAAGGGAGGCTACAAAGGATTAAATGAAATATCTACATGCTTGTGAAAAAATATGGTGAATTACTCAGAGAACACAGGGCATCTGTCTAGTTGGTCATATGTAATATCTGGGAAATGGAAAATTGCAAAATAAGAAACAAATTACTGAATAATAAATAAATTGTTCTAACTAAACTATCTAAATTGTCTGGTTTACAGCCATGTCCTGGCAGGTGCTGAGTAATCCTTGTTTTTTGCCAAACTAGGAAGAGCAGAGAGTGCTCAGCACCCAGAAGAAGATACACAGCAGCTACAGAGTACAGTTCACAAAGGATAACTCAGGCCAATAATATGGGAAGAATATTCAAAGCAGTCAGTATTTCTCTAGCTTAGATACAGCTTCAAAATTATGCTGTTCCATAGGCCCTTGATGAATACCTTTAGCATCTCTTACAGAAGCATTTCACGGCTGCTAAAAAGACACCTAGAGCTTCCAGAGAGTCACAGAGTAGCAAGGAAAATGACATAAAGAAAATCTATAGTTATTACCTGGGGCTTAAGACAAGCTTTCAGAAGATACTGATGCCTACAGAAACTGGACTCAAAACCAAAAATGTAACTGTACTTACTGTAACTGATAAGGCACCTTGGAGGTGACGCGCAGCACCCTGAGTGCCCGAGGTGACGCACAGCAGCGGGTTGTGCCTCAGCTACCTGATGCAGTAACAGCTTAACTACAATGATGGACTGAAGACCAGGGATTCTGCCATGCATTCAACACTCCTGCAGTGTTATTATGTCACGATGATCTTATTCTGATACAGCAACTACTTCTGTGTGTCAGCTACACTGACCACAATCCGGTCCTCAAATGAACCTTCTTTATGCAGTAAGAACAAAGCCACGTTTCCACAGGGTAAAGAGACAAAACATGACACTCTGGAATGCAGATGAGTATCCTGTTCTCCACCTCACTTCCAGGATGTTTAACAGGTTGCACACAGCTCCACGGACTGCCCTGCAGAATGAGTGAGTCGTATCCACCTGCATGGCCACGCTGCTCCTGTTCACAAAACCACATTTCCTAGTGCAGCACGGAATATACAGAAAAGATTCACAAATTCACACTTTCCTCTACAGGTCAGAGAGTTGTACAAGCTATTTCTAGGTTTCATTTACTTCTTGCTGATAGGTCAGAGAATGCTGTTGCTACCACTAACTCCTTCTGTTCATGTGGGGAAGTCTGCATTAACATACTACACAAAAAGATCAGCACATCCACATGATTTTATTTAACAAGAAGAAAGGACCTGCAAATTACCTTAAGAAAAGTACCCACAAAACAACTCATTACAAGAACAATAATGTTACAGAAATGAAAAGTCTAAACATTAGGAACTTCTGTAACAAGTTAAATACCCAGTTCCAATTCAGCCAGCTCATGGACAAGCGTTACACTACAGTATTAGTTATATGGGACATACCATTGCTATACAAAACTTATGCTCCTTTCAGACTAAGGCATAAACAATGAACAAATCAGAAGGCTAAAAGACCAGAAACAAAAGCACTGACCTATGACTCTGAAATTCTGAGTTCTTTTTCCACCTACCAAAAATTTCCTGTACGAATGGGGAGATGACTGCCCACAGGATGGATGCACAGCAGTAACACTGTCAGCCTTCATTTTTGTGCTTCTTCACAGGAATTTATTGGCATCCTTGAGGCACTTTTGCTGTTCTTTGCAAGTAGAAAGTACATCTGCTTTCAGCCAGATCACAGACATTAAATATTGGGGGGGATGAGTAAGAGACCACCCACACCTGAAAAGATTTCAGCCTCCAGGACACAAAACACCCAGGTATACTACACACAGAAAGCAGTTCCCAGCAGTGGTGATCTTATCTACAAGAAAAGAGCACTTCATTTTTATTCAAACCCAGAAAAGCCATAATGAAGTGTTAGAAGACAGAAGTGAGCCCAACATACAGAAAAGCCAGGATTAAACAGAGATTTTTTATTTTTTTTTTACCTGGAAGCAGGTAACATATTCCTAAATTCTCCACAAATTTTGCATTGTCATAAGCCCCTTTATAAGCTCCTCTATGATAACCTCAATTTATGCCTGTGCAAAATAAAGGTGTGGAGGGAAATTAACTAGCCAGAAACAATTGAAAGTTTTTAGAGTGAATATAAGCTTACTGGAAAGGGGTACAATTAGTATGCCATGTGAAGAAAAGGTTAAATAAAAAAGAAGAAAGTATGTGAAATAAATCAGTATGTTTCAACACCAGAAAAATCACTGCTATCTTCCAATGAAGTCATGTGTTCCCACTTGCCAATTCCTCTTTAATTGCAGCTACTTCTCTCCATCAGCTTTCTCAAACTATTTCCCCCTGCTTCCTCTCTTTGCCTTTTGCTGCACTGCTATAACCTTCTCCTCTTAGAAGTATAACCTTTACTTCCCTCTTGCTTTCCTCCTTCAGCCTCTCCAGACAGCCTAACTTTCATCACATCACCCTGTCAAACTTCTGATAACTTTCCAAATATGCAAAAATCTTATGCGAACAAACTAGAGTGAAAGACAGGGTTAGCAAACTCCCCCAATACCTTCATGCAAGTACTGGAATATTTTAACACTTGAACAAATACTGTTTGCAATTACTTTTTCATTAATATTTCAGCAATCAAGTTTCACCGGCTGCTCATGATACTCGTGAGCCAGCATTTGCACTCCACCGTGTTCCTTTTGGTGTAGCTGTAGAAATGTTCATGTCAAAATGTTTCATTTCTCATCCAGTCAGGGACATGAACCACACATTAACTTGTCTTCTCAAAGTTATGGAAAGAATCCAACCTGAGATACATGTGATCAAAACAAAATGCATGAAAACTATTTATAGCTGGATTGAAAATAGCACGTGTTTGACAGAAAAATCCTAATCACTCCTTAGCATGAAGAGACCAAAAGACAATGCTGATTTTCAGAGTTACAGGTTAATAGCCATGTCATTAAGTCTAAGGACTGACCCAGTGCAGCCATGTGGCAAGGGTCTCTTGAGAGGTTCTCAAGTCTACGTCTCCTTTTCAGTTGAGATATGTTGCAAACATCAGCACCTGGTTCTTCCACATCCTACCAAACTGCAAACACCTCCTCTCTTGAGTGACTCCTAACACTGTCACGACCAGCAGAAAACGCAGATTGGACAAAATGTGGAAGTGGATGTGATGGGAAGCAGCCACGGGGGCAGACGGCAGCAGGGTGGGAGCTACACCATGGGTCCTGCATTTCTGGCCAGAGCTTGACACCCAGCGTGCAGAGGGAATGTGTATCACTTTAAGGTTCTATATGGAAAGTCTGCCACCTTATCTCTTTTTCCTTTCTGGGTTATTTCACTGCCAACATCAAATTTAGACATGGATGATACTCAAGCATCCTGAGGCAGTGACTCGCCATTCAGCTGCTTTACCTGTCACTGCACATAAAATCAGCAGATGTCTCGTTTGAATGACAGGACTGATTCCATGACAATACCTTCTCAGAGGAATACTCGGGAAATTCTCTCCGAAAGGGTCAAGTGTTAGACTAACTGAAGTAGATTTCTTATTCCATCGTTTTTGCTGGACCTGCTTCTCTCCCCTCAGTGCTGATGATCCTGTGCCCTCCCTGTTAAAACTGCCAAGTTGATAGTTCATTCCTCGTCGCCCCTCCACATAAAAACATTTTCCCTTGTCCCTCCATGATGTGCAACTCTAATAATTAATCTTAACTTCTTAATGTCAGTGGATCGGATGTACTCTGTCTCTGTGGCTGCGTGTTGGCAGCAGGGGATGCTCTGCGAGGACACGTTGGGGCTGCCCCGTCACAGACATAGCCAGTCCCAGCCAGGGAAAATGTATTTAAAAAAGGGCAAAATGCCACAGAGGTAGAGAGGAGTGAGGAAAAAACTGCGAGAAACAGCCTACCAAGTGCCCAGATCTGGGAGGAGGAGAAGGCGGTCCTGGCGCTGGAGCCAGTATTTCCCTGCCTTTTAATTTACCTTTCAGATAAAAATCTTACTGGTCCTTTGATCAATAATGTTATCTATATGTTAAACAAAAAATATGGCTGTGCATCAAGATTTAAAACTTGCAAGTGAAAAATTAAAGGGATTCCACATACACACACCACGCATACTTATCCAGGGTGTTGCTATTCATAACGGAACCAGCCCAACATCCACATGGGAACTGGTCCCTCCTTTTTCAGTTTAGCTTATGTTTTTGAGTCTTATGAAAAGCAGTTCTTAAGAACAGCCAGGTATAACTTGACTGATTAGTCCAAATGTCAAAAATGTCTTTAAATGGGTCTCTTCTCTAAAGTTACCTTGTAAGTAGGGAAAATGGCTACTGTTTAAATAGAAGTAAGATTCTTCTGTATTCCTGAATTTGCTCTCTGCTTCCCCAGTGTATCGTAAGAAGGGTTTTACTACGGTACTACTAATTACACTAACAGGGGAGCACTATTTTGCCAAAAACAGTCTACATGAGAATATTTAACACAGGCTTAATGTTGCTCAAAATCAGGCTAATAACCTTCACATTAATTTTTTAACAAGTATTTTAAAGCATTTGCTAAAGAGGGTCACAGTTTCTGTGTAATTAATATTGATTTCAAGCAGATACTTTGCAATGAATTTAAATTAGGTGAAGAACACAATTTTTTTTGTCTGCAGTTCAAAGTACCATTAAGTCATTGCTAACCTAAACTGAGTATTTATGTAAGTTTTAATGCACTTTCTGGTGCTGTGCACCTGATACCTCAGCATAAAAGTCATAATCCAATACAGCAATATGTCCTACAAGCCAGAGAGCGTCAACTGGCCACAAAAGTCGATGACAGCACCACAAGCACAAAGGTAAACAGCAACAATGGCAGAATTTAGCAAACAAACAGCAACTATTAGAAGTACATTAAAATAAGTTTTTCTAGCAAGTCAATTCCCAATACTGTTATGAATAAATATACATATTTGAAGTACTCAAACCTACTATTTTAACACCCTTATACATCAGTTCTTAAAGACTGCTGCAGGCAAGAGCCACGAACAACCTGGGATGAGAGAGGGATGGTGAAACATTTCCATTCTTCAAGAATTAATTACAAATATTAATTTAAATAGAAACTGGAATTTGCAGCTTGGTCTCTCAGTTGATTACTTTAACAAAGTAACTCATTTTTCCTATGCAATGAATATTTAATTCCCTCAGCATAATGCATGGTGATCAAATGGTATTTGTTCAAGTGTCACAGAGTACACCTGAGCCTCAGCTGCCCACAGCCCAAGCTGTTGGTTAAAGGGAAGTACAAGTGTTCTCTATGTTGCAGATATTTAGTGAGAGCTCATGTTTGGGTCCTGCAAAAAACCCCCAACAAAACAAAAACAGGGCAAGGAGTCCAAGGTGGTTCACTCTCATCTGTCTTATACATAAGGAGGGTCAAATTGTCTTCATGTGGCCAACCTCCAGAGGTAGATGTCACTCCTCTGCAAAGCCTGTGCCTCCCATGTGAGGCTGGTGTTCTACCTTCAAACTCCTCTTGTGCAACCTGTTCCCAAACTCAGCACACAGAAGACTACAGTCCTCTGTCCATTTAAACTTATTTTGCTCTCAGGTGACAGGAAAGAAATGTGATTACAAGAACAGTGAGCAGATATTTTTTATTTCATCATAAATTGCACCAGGTACCGTATTTTCGTTGAAATTAAAATGAGTCAAACTTCAGAGTGTCCTTTGTTTGCTCCTCATCGATCCCTGTTAAAGCAAATGTTTCTCATTCTGTAATCAATACTTCTGTGCAAAAATAAACCAAGGCACTGACAAACAACTTTGCAGCACATTGCAGCGTTCCCTGTAGTGGACTTTGACAGCATGAAAAAGCACTACCCCAAGAGTGCAAAAAAGAAGCGCATTGCTTATTGTGCTTATTACAATTTTTACAGGCTGCTTACAGCTGAATCATTTTACTGTAACAAGACTTGATTAAATTAGCCAGCTACTGAAACCAGAGCGTTCCAACAGTGGCAGATAATATGCCTTTGTCCCTCGTTAGTGTTTCCAGCCATACTGGGAATACTGACAAATACCCTCAAACACTCCAGGCTTTCCCAGGGATGAAGTTATAGGTGTTTTTAAAGCACAGTGAAGCGTTAAGGTATAAACAGTAATCATGTAAGCACTTGGAGGGTTCATGGAGGGAGTGGTAGCTTTATTTCCACATCTCTTCAAAATAAGAAAGGTAAAGTTGAAGCTGTGTGGCTGCTTTGTAATCAAAATGGATTACCATTTCACCTGATACAGCTTTGTACTACAGAGGTTGAAGACGAATGTTCTTGATTTATATTAGGCCACTACTTTTTTCCCAAATTATTTTACGATGTAGTCATTTTTCCTAAACTTATTCCCGCTGAAGCTCTGCAACAGCAAGATATAAATAGTATAAGAAGCAGTATCCTAATTTTAGGCTGGTGTCTTCTAGATTTTTCATTCCAGTGAGAAAAAATGGTATTTCTTTAGAACAGGATTCTCCTCCCAAAATGACAGACTGCCCAAATAAACCAGGAAAATCTAAACGACATTAAATAATTTGTATTAGCATTTTCTAAAATTGCCTTGAAAGCAGTTAAAGTAAATAATGTGAAGGAAATAATCTAATTTGCAGCATGAAATGTTAATATGCTACCTCATCTCTCTCTTTGTCCTCATATCTGGCTAGCACATGTATCCCATGATACAATCCCAAGTTTACCAGATGTAAACTTCCAGCTTTGCTTGGCTCTAAGATGAACAGCAAGACAGGAAATGTTCATTATTATTAGTGATATTTTAGTGACAATAGTTCACACAGTTTACACTCGTGGGTGATAACATTGCTCCAGAGCAATCCAAATAAATTAATAACTCTCTTGGTGTAGTTACTCCTTCTGAATAAAGCAAGATGTGAGCTTTCATTGTGCACTAGCTCAAAATTGCCACCATGTGGCAGGAAAGCAACTTAATTTAGTATTATTTATGCTGCACTGATATGGTTTTAATTGCATCTGTACGATAGAATAACCACTGTGCTGAAGCTCCTTTATCATTAGAAGCCTACAACTAATCTGAATTAGGCAGGCTATTACATAGGCAGTATTGTATATATAGCTGGAGTTGTGACAACATTTATTTTACCGGAAAAATACCCCTAAATAATCCATAAAACTTTTCAGTACAGAGCTAGATGGCTAGCAGTACTATCTGCCCATCTCTTCCAACACTCTGAAAGGGAGCTCTTACTGCTCAACAGCTCTTTAGTTCTGTGAAACACACAATGACAGGCCACACAAAATTAGAGTCACCTGTAAAGAAAAATAAAAACTGAAAAAAGCCACTCATAGTCTTCCAGAAACTAACAAACTGAAGTCAGACTGTGGACCTCTTTTAGCACCTTTCCTGCACACACACCTACAGGCACAGTGGTTATACATGACAGCTATTATATATCACAGAGTCACAGAATAGTTTGGGTTGGTAGGAACCGTTAAAGGTCTCCTAGACCAAACCCCCCTGCACTGAGCAGGGACATTTCCAACTCGATCAGGTTGCTCAGAGCCCCGTCCAACCTGACCTGGAATGTTTCCAGGGGTGGAGCATCTACCACCTCTCTGGGCAACCTGTGCCAACATTTCACCACCTTCATCATAACAATTTCTTCCTCGTATCTGAACCTCCCCTCTTTCAGTTTAAAACTACCTCCCCTTTTCCTGTCACAACAGGCCCTGCTAAAAAGTCTGTCCCCATCTTTATTTAAAAACTCTTTAATACTGGAAGGCTGCTATAAGTCTCCCCAGAGAGCCTTCTCTTCTCCAGGCTGAACCACCCCACCTCTCTCAGCCTGTCCTCATACCAGAGGTATTCCAGCCCTATAATCAGTTTTTCTGGCCCTCCTCTGGATCCACTCCAACAGGTCCACATCTTTCATGTGCTGAGGGCTCCAGACATGGATGTAATACTCCAGGTGGAACCTCACCAGAGCCGAGTGGAGTGGCACAATGACCTCCCTTCACCTGCTGGCCACGTTGCTTTTGCTGCAGTCCAGATACAGGGCTGCGAGCGCTCACTGCCAGCTCATGCCCAGCTTTTCATCCGCAAGTCCCTCCTGGCAGGGCTGCTCTCAATCTCTTCACCCCCAGCCGGTACTGATACTGGGGGTTGCAGGACCTTGCACTTGGCCTTGTTGAACCTCATGATGTTCACAAGCCCATTTCTCAAGCTTTTCTAGGCCCCTCAGGCACGTCAACTGCACCAATCAGCTTAGTATCACTGGCAAACTTGCTGAGGGTGCATTTGATGCCAGTGTTTATGTCATTGTTGAAGACACGTGCAGACGTGCTTTCTGCAGGTGAAACTTCTCCATCCCCAGTAGCTGTTGCTTCCTCAACTTCCTAAAGGTCATCTCTGTATTGTATTTTCAATATTGTATGAAAGCAAGTAAAACATATTTTAATAATCCTGGCTATTCATTCAAATTCACAATTGATAGCCTGATTTCAAAGACTTGTATTGATCTACAGTTCTGAGGATAATTAATTTTTCCATTTTAGACTTTATTTCCTTATGGGGGAGGGATATAGAGAGAATATTCTTTTGTCAACTTCTAAGTCACACATAGTCAGACCATGGATTTTTTTTTTAATTATTAATCTGAAAATGGTAACACTTTTAAAAAATGAATTTACAAATGTAATAGAGCTCCTAATAGCTTCTACAGACAGTAATTAAAGAAATCTCATTTTTCTAAATTAAACACGATGAAAAGTTTTTCAAGATCAAATAAAAACCCGGAAACAATATTAAGACAGACACCATTTGTTTGAATACCTCATATTCAGAAGTGTGAGGAAAAAACCTCTGTCAATACCAAAATGAGAAACAGTGAAATTAATTAGAATATAATGTAAGTTTTTCCCTGAAACATCTTAGATTATAATCACTAATTGTAATTCCAAGCCCTTTGCTATGTATTTTTTTATTCCTGTAAGGTGACTTGCATTACATTAAGATGTCTAACCAAGCATAAAGATGTTTGTTTTTTACATCAGGTACATAAAATCTTTTCTTACTAGAAACAAAAGCTTTATAACCAATGTAACTTGTTTACAATGAACTTTCATTGATTCAGTTATGAACAAAACTCCCAAGTCTGTGCCAGTTTATGTTTCCCACTAGTTTGATTCAAGAAAATGTATAATAATGGTGTTTGAACCATAACACAGCACAAAAATGTGTGTTAAGACAACAAATTGCATGAAAATACAGCCAACCCACCTGGGCCAGCAAAGCGTCAACCGTTCGATTCACCTAAAATTTTATATCAAATGTGCCATTCTTGAACACTGTCTAAAAGGATGTCAATAAAGCAATGTACAAAACACAGAAAGTAAGGTTATTGGGTGAAACTAAGTCTCCCTGTCACAGAATTACAACTGAAGTTTTGCAACTTTATTTTTTCATCAGAACAATACCAGATCTTTTAATAAATAAAAGTGAAAGAAACAAACGAAAACATTAAGTAGCAGCACAGTTATAGCCTGCATTTAAACTTCTAAAGACTTCATAGACTTGAAGAGATACATCCATACAACTGAACACTCTACTGATGATGGACTGGAAGTCTCTCAGCCACTCTCTAGTAGATTTATTTAAATAAATGGTCCACAGGACGGAACTGCCCACTCACAGCACAAAGATGAGGAATAAATGAACCTAAGGTGATTTTGAAAGTTCAAATGCTTTACCCTATGGGATGTTGCCTGTATTTAGCAATCAGAAGTTCCACCTTGGATCAGGACAGAAGTCTCAAGAATTCTTCTTTAATGAAGGGGATTGATCTGCAGCAAATTGACCATTTCAAACAAACAAACTACAAAAACATTTTAAAAATTGTAACTCAAACCCACAAGCTAACCCCTGTACTATAAGCACAGGCATTCTGCTTCTACCCTCCTTGGTGATAACACAGCAAATTATGAGGATACTTCTAATGATCCCTGCCTAAACATCTCTCTGTTCTTTAACAGCAAGTCTAAGACATTAGAACTTACTTTGACTTGTAGTGAGGGCCAGAAGATTTGCCTGAAGTTTTTGCAAGTGCACTACATGTTCCCAGGGCTTTCTGTGAATGCAGCAATGCTTTCAGAACACCTGTATAATGCACAGGTGCACGAGAGGAGCACTAGGCCATATGATTTACAGTCGTTTCCATATTTGCAGCTGCTGAGATGATGTTAATTTTTGATATGGAATCATTTTGTTTTATAGTTAAGTAATGGATACTTGCTGTCAGTTTGGCTGAAACTCCAGCCTAGACACAGACTTGAAGAGGAAAAAGGAAAGAGATTCTTTGAGCTCTGTAAACCAGTGTACTCCCACAGCTGAGACTGTTTCAAAATTTAAGATTTTCAAAGGGGGTTTTAAAAGGTGGGCAGTTTCCAGATCTTGTTTGCATTGTTTTGAGTGTCTATTACCCTCTATAAAAGGCAATCTCATCAACTATGACAGCCAGTGGTCAGTTCAGACTCAGAAGATTTATTTAAGTTTCTTTCAACCAGCTAACAATATTTGGATAAGCCACTATGCAAACATCACATTATGGCCTAGACAAGTGGTCCGTGTGGTGGGTGGGGAATTGGCTGACAGGCTGCACCCAGAGGGTGGAGGTAAATGGCTCACTTCCAAACTGGCCATTAGTCACAAGAGGGGTCTCCCAGGATCGATACTGGACTGCCTGCTGTTAAACATCCTGGCAAGTTATCTGGATGATGGTATCAAGTGCACCTTGATGAAGTTCACCAATTATGTCAAACTGTGTGAGGAAGTGGACGTTTTGTAAGGAAGAGCCACCCTGCAGGAAGAACTGGATAGGTTGGAAGAGCGGGCTAACAAGAACTTCATGAAGTTCAACAAGGACAAATGCAAGGTCTTGCACTTAGAAAAGCATAATCCAGGAGTGCAGCACAAACCAGGAAAGCAAGTCAACAGGATGCTGGGCTGCATCAACAAGGGTATCACCAGCACAGATAAAGAAGCCATTATTCCACTGTACCCAGCACTTGTCAGGCCACACCTGGAATACTGTGTCCAGTTTTGGATCCCGCTATGCAAAAAGATGTGGCCAGGCTGGAGAGGATGCAGAGAAGGACCACAAGTGGTGATTGTGCCCCTGTACTCAGCACTTGTGAGGCCACACCTCAAGTACTGTGTTCAGTTTTGGGCCCCTCACTACAAGAAAGACATTGAGATGCTGGAGCGTGTGCAAAGAAGGGCAATGAGGCTGGTGAGGGGGCTGGAGAATAAGCCCTACGAGAAGAGACTGAGGGAATTGGGGTTGTTTAGATTAGAGGAGGCTGAGGGGAGACCTCATCACAGTTCACAACTACCTGAAAGGAGGTTGTGACAGGGTGGGTGCTGCTCTCTTCTCACAAGTGACGAGCGACAGGACAAGAGGGAATGGCCGCAAGTTGCGCCAGGGCAGGTTTAGACTGGACATTAGGAAGAATTCCTACACTGAGAGAGTGGTCAGGAATTGGAACGGATTGCCCAGGGAGGTGGTGGAGTCTCCATCTCTGGAGGTGTTTAAAAGATGAGTTGATGAGTTTCTTAGGGAGACAAGCATGGTTCTCAGAGGTCTCTTCCAACCTTACAAGTCTATGATTCTAAGGACAATCACAGGACTGAGAGGTCTGCCAGATGAGGAAAGGCTGAGAGAACTGCATTTGTTCAACCTTGAGAAAAGAAGTCTTAGAGGAGATCTTATCATCATGTTCCAGTATTTAAAGGGTGGCTACAAAGAAGATGGACATTCCTTTTTTACAAGGAGTTGCACGGAAAAGATGAGGGATAATGGGTACAAATTACTTCAGGGGAGATTAAGATTGGACACAAGAGGCCAATTTTTCACAATAAAAATCAGCCATTGGAATAATCTCCTTGGAAGTGGTCAATTCCCCAACACTGGACACTAAGATTCAGCTGGACAGGGTGCTGGGCCAAAGGCTGGTCTAGACTGTGCCTCTGCCAAGAAAGGCTGGACCAGATGATCCTTGAGGTCCCTTCCAACATGGTATTCTATGATTCTGACTCTATGATTACTGCAAACCAGTATTTTTAGCACACTTGCAAATGGCTATGAAGTCTAGACAGGTGGAGAAAGCAGCCAAGAATTTGTGGTCATGCTGGATTTTGATTTCTGAAGCATTAATGCATGTCCATTTAAGTGGATTTGATGAAATCGAACAGTGGTCCACCAGAAATAAAGCACAGTCTGTAGAAAGGGAGACTTAAGAAGATAAAGGACAGATAAAAGGACAATGGAAGGTGACATGTCACTCAAGCTACACTGGTTTATACCTGGTATTGATTTTAACCTATGGAATTCATATGTATTATGCAGTATTCATTCCTGTGCTTTCCAAAGTATGCAATAAAGGGACACAGTCGCACAGTGTATCAGTCACAAGGAAGGCCCAGTCACAAGGTTCCTTCTGGAACCAAATGTAATGGAAGAAGAGGTCACTTTCCTGGTTTCATCACCCCTGATCTGTACCTGGAAGTCCCAAGCCCTCCAAGTCAGCAAAATTGCTTGAGGTTCTGGACGGGGTACAAGGCAGAGTTTGAACCCACCACCAGATGTGCTTTGAAGTAACCTGGCAGGCTGTGCAAGGAAGCAGAAGACCAAACACCAGCATAATCCCACCTACTTCACAGTGGTGACAGTAACTCCCAGAACGGAGACAGTGACTCTTGCTTATCTGCAATGCCTGTGTGCCTGCACACAAAGCAAATGGGTTTTCTCCTCTGTAACTGACCAACAAGTTCTTCAGATGTTATAAATTTTTTGTCTTCTAAAGGACTCGAAGCTCACAAAACAAATGGGCATGTGACTCAACCAAGCATTTCCCACTTGGATCTGTACTAGTGAGATAGGAGTTAGGCAGTAGGACACACACAGAATAAGCAGTAGGAAAAAAACACAGGGTTTTATCTGGCTTTGAAGGATCAGCCACTGGGCCTCTGCTTTGTTGCTCCAGGGAGTTCTGGGATTTACTCATAAGCTAGGAGTAGCGTGTGTTTCTTGCCCTGATGCTTGGGAGGGTTAGGGCTTCTCCCCTTTTTGCACTTCTCATGAATGTATTTCTATCTTCTGCTAATAAATATAGGATATCAAGAAGTCAACTGAAACAGTTGTAATGCTAAACAAAAACTGGGAGGACGAGAGAAGCAGAACTTAACCATGCCGGTTGTGAGAAGCTGCTCAGAGCAGTCTGCACTGCCACCAGACCCCCATGGATCCAGGATATGCTGATACTTTCGTTTTCACACATAGAGTTCTATTTGCCTTTCTAAACTGACACACTCAACACCTCCGGCATCGCTACTTTGCTGCTAGCTACCTTTCCATACAGCATTTCTTTTTCCCAGGCTCTTTACAACATTGCTCATGAACATGTCAGATCTTATTACAATTTTTCTGTGTTCACTTGTAGAGTCCATTTATGCTTGGTAAGTAACTGCAAAAAGAGATACCTTATTTACTCTGCTGCTCCTTGCATGTATTCCAGAGTCCTGTCGCTTTAGCTTTCTGACAAATGTACTACTTTATCACATTTATTCCTTTAGCACTGCAGGCACTGCTACAGGCAATAGGGAAATGTGGTGGGTTTTTTGTTGGCTAGCAGATCTTCAATGGTATTTTTAACAGAGCTGCCACTCCAAAATCTATGTTCGTGCTGATGAGGCACACATGCAGAAGAACTGACTCAACTTTCAGGGGCGAGATTAAGCTTGCAAGCCTGGTACCTGAGAGAACTTGAAAAAATAAAATAACAAGCTTGCATGCTTTTTTTTCAAGTTGTTCACTGGTCAAACTGAAGTAATTGAAAGACTATGTTTCCACCTGATAACATTTCACAGTATCACCTTCCAGTAACAGGTCCACTTGGATGTCTGCTCATGTTTCCAGAGACCAAATTCAGCTCAGCTTAGTGCCAGTCAGATGCTACTGCTTTAGTCCCCTTTCTTTACCATAACTGGTAGGCTAGATACACCAAATCCAGCAGAAGATCAAAACCAGATATAAAAACTCTCACATTTAGTTTTCTGCTCTTCCTTTCCATGTTTATCTTTTTTTCACAGGATGTATCTGTTTTGTTGTACCTAACCACAGTTTACTCTAATCTATTAACTGCAAATAGTCACGTACACATCTCTCTTATTTAATACATGACTAAAAAAATCTGCTGGTTTTTTTAACTTAACAACAAATGTTTACAATTAGGATCATTAGTTTCATTTTCTTGACAAGCAAAAAGAAAATACGTTTCCTTCTCTACAGCAAACACTAACTACTAAAACCAAAGTGTAAAGCTCAGGTCTCTTCTGCCTCTTCCACCTTTAGCACTGGTTGAAAAAAAATTCGACAGAAGTAGTTGCAACCATTAGGCTGAGCAGAAGTTTTGTTCCTGGACAATAAAACAAAATTGTGATTAACATGCAGGACTTTCCATATGCATTCTCTACTGTGTAGAGCACCATAATGGGAATTATGAGAGTCATTATAAATCTCTGGTACAGTCTGACCAGCACACCAAGTTTTCACATCACTTCCACACATGGCGCTCTTGTCTTTCAAAGCAGCAGATGCTCTGTAAAAGCAAGAGATTGACCTCCCTGAATCAGTACAGCTCAGCAATGCTTTAGAGACTATCTGGATCACAGCCATCCCCATTTGCCTGTCCACTGCATACAAGGACTACAAAGAATGCGTTAGTAAACTCTGTAGTTCTAGAGTCTTTAAGCTTTGACAAGAAAAAAATGTTGCTGTGCATGTGCATAACAGGATATTTCTCCACAACAACTTCCTATCGCCTGCTCATGACAGCAAGTTTGGCATCAAATTCAATACAGGTGAAATGTGACTAATCTTTGTCTAAATTGAGGTGTAAAGGAACACCCTGGTTGCACTGATCATGCAATCAAAGTCAAGCAGATCTGGGTTCAGGGGAATGAGGGTGCACAAGCGTTTAGTTGAACTGTTCAGCTGCTGTGAGGGCAGCAGCTGAACCCTATCGAGTACTGCTGATCCTGCTCCTGCCCTACCATCTAGATGTAAGTCACTGGCTACATGAAAAGAGCAAAGCTAAGAAAAGTTTCTCCTTCCCCTTTCTGTTAGATTAAACACATTTGCAGAAGCTGATATTCTGGTTTTCTGGGGGTTCATAAGGATATTTCTGCTAACCAGCTTATGTTCCTTCTAAAGCTCTTCCTTTTGAAATGTGTTACATTGCACACATCCTTCCTCAACTTCCACTCACCTCCTCCAACGTTTTTTCAGTTTACGAACAGGTTTCCCACACCAACTGACGGAACATCCAGCCACTGGAAACCTGCCTTTAGACCATCACAGCCAACAACTCTCAAAGTCTAGCTTTAGGATTAAACCATTTTTCAGTTTCTTATTTAAGGAACGTATTTTCCTATGACATCTCCTATATCACAAGTTTTTCCCATCTGAGGTGGTTCTTTCTCAGTGACAGGAAAATCTTACATAACGCGAGATTTCCAACAAAAACCTGGCAATTCTGACACGCTCCTCTAGCAACAGCCATGGAAAAAGTTTCTTAAATGCAAAACTCTTCCATTTAGTGCTGCAGGGCACTTGTTAATAGATACGACCAGGAACATGATGTTCCCAAGAGATAATAATTTTTCTCCGGCACTCAGAAATCATTTCTAAATAAGCAGTGTCACCATGGATGCTGATCACAAATGTGCAGCGTAAAGATGTAATTACAAAATGACAGTCGTGTGGAATAGAGCACACTGAGCCAAATCCCCTCTCAGTATTCATCCCAAGTAGCCAGGCTGTGATTATTCACGGCACATCAGCACCCCAGGCTCCAAACGGCTCTTGGCACTATTTAGACACTCAGTAAGACCCTGTCTCTTCCCCAAACAGTCCACCACCCACACCAACAATCAGACAAACAGCAGAAGAGTCAGAACAAAGCCTAGTTTATAAAGGAGAAATTTAGATCAGAAACTAATATTTTCCAAGATTATAAAGGATTTCAGCGGCAAAAGTAGTAAAAAGCCTTGCAGGACACCAAACTTAAAGACTATAACCTTTAATGAGTACAGTGGAATGTGGTTTTAAGCAGCTGGTTATTTAAAATCACACAACAAGGTACCTCACAGAACACACAACTTATCAGTACAGCGTGGAGAATCAGCGAAAGCCAGTTCACAGCCAGGTAAGGCCCAGTACCAGGCCTGGTACTTTCATTAGTTTCTAGAGTAACTACAGAATGCATCATGCCAAGTGGTATGGAAATAACACTATCCAAACATCACAGTCATTCCCACAGTCTAGACAGTCTCCTCTGCAGGACATGCAAGTAAGTCTGATCACCAGTTCCAGACTTGGAAAACTGTGTCATGAGATCTTCATAATGACAGATCCCATAGAATATCAAAAGATGCCTTATCACAATGCAACAGACACAGAGCCAAAACAAAAAGAAAGCATGCAAAAACAAATTCCTGACAAAGCAAAAACTTAATTAAAGTTTATGAGGTTCAAGTAGGGAGGGAAAGAAAGGAAGAATCACAGTTGCTAGCTCAGGCTACAGGAATCCGTACAAAATTGCGTAAGTTTAGTATAGGAAGATGCTATTTCCTTACTACGCTTTTAATATTTCTTTTCAAACTTGAGCAGAAATTGCAGAGAGGGGTGATTATGCTCTGCAAAGAGAAAAAACCAACAAAGCTAATGAGGCTTAACAGGACAAAGAATACTGACAAGTCCAAATCTTGCTCAGATCAGCTGCAACTAGTTTTCATGTCCACCTGCAACGTGTTCAATGGTCAGGAACAGGCCAACAGTTTTTCCCAGCTTCCGCTGTCTCTCTTTCATTTACCTCTGACAGACTACTTTCTGTATGTATGTGTATATCTATATACCTGAGCAAACTGGACAAGACAATAGTACCTTACTGTGTTATCTTGGTGCTGTGGAGCAATTATGGATCAGATCTCCACTGCGCTAGATGCTGAACAAAGACTTGTTGAGAGAGAGTTTTAACTCTAACACAAGGTAATCTAAAACACTGCTTGAGCCGACTGCTTCCAAGGGCCAGCACTGACTTCACAGCACAGGCTCCAAGAGCAGTGCTTTTCAATAAATGATAGAATCACAGAATGGGTTGGAAGGGACCTTAAATGTCATCCATTTCCATCCCCACTCCCGCCACCGGCAGGGACACCTTTCACTGGATGAAGTTGCTCAAAGCTTCATCCAATATGGGTTTGAACACCTCCAGGGATAGGGCATCCATGACCTCTCTGGGCAACCCGTTCATCAACCCTCACGGCAAAAAAATTCTTTTCTCACCTAAATCTCCTCTCTTTCAGCTTAAAACTATTACCCTTCATTCTGTCACTGCACCCCCTGGTAAGCAGCCCCTTGTCAGCTTTCCTATAGTACTCGAAGGCTGCTCTAAGGCCTCCCCAGAGTCTTCTCTTCTCTAGACTAAACAATCCCAACTCTCTCAGCGCGTCCTTGCATGGGAGGTGCTCCAGCCCTCGATTATCTTTGTGGCCTTCCATTAAATGGGTATTTAATGGTAGCAGCACAACTGTGCAGTACTCTTGGTACATAAATTCTGTCTTTCCTTATACAGAAACTTTCTCTTCCTCCAGATAACCTTTTCTGACCTGTTTGGGGAAAAAAAGGTCACTCATCTGGACCCAGACAAAAAACCCATTGGTTTCTATATGGACTAGTGTCACATTATCACAAAAAATACGAGTCACTACAGCAATATTTAAGTTCACCTTTAGGTGACAACAACAATGAAGAAATTAAAGACAGTACTGCAGCAAAGAAAACGCTCGCCTACGCTGCCTGGCTTGATTAGACCGAGACGAATTTGGGGAATCAGTATTTCTGCACCATCTCGCCCTCTCTGCCTTCCTTTAGCTACGCAAGAGAAATCAGTAACGAGCCCAAATCACCACGAGGCTAACAGTACTACACCCCACAGAACCCCTGGAAGAGCTGATACAAACATGGAAACAACAGGGAAAAGCTGGAACTGCTGCAATGGATACTGCACCCAGATTTGAATCAATGGACTCAAACCAGTGAGGCAAAAGTTTTTATTTGGTCTTAAAAATGGGCCTACAAGATTTAAGAAAAGAACCTAAAAATATTAGAAAAGACATTTATTTTTGAAAAACAAGCATGCACAAAGTCTTAAGAAGAGAAATTAACATTGTTCTCAGAATAAGCACTGGAAACAGATCTCTCAGATGAAAGTTACAGTTGCTGGCAAGTATTGTAAATTCTACTGGCTACAAAAAAAAACAAACCCCAAAATCCTGTGATTTGTTTTACTTGTAATACAGTAATTTTCCCAGCAACTCCAAGAAAAAAGTTGCAATGCCAAGAATATTAGAGCAGTTTCACTGCTATTAATTTGTATAAATTCACCTTCCTAGTTCACATAGAATTTGAATTGTTGGCCCAGTGCAAACATTCACCTTTCCTCTCCAGAGCCTCAGACGTTGTGACTAATTCTGTCCTAGTTGAGATCTCATTTTTATATGAGATGAAACACAACTGCAAATGTTCTGTTTCTTCAGCCTGCAGAGCAGTGACTCTATTCAGGTCATCCTTGCAAAAATATTAAACCAGTGAGCGTGTGGCTTCCTCCAGTTAGCTCCTGCCATTGCCTGGAGGCACTCAGGATTGCAGAGCTTAACCTTTGATATGAAAATGGCTGCAATTCACTGTTATTAGTGCATGGGCACATCACTCCTATTAGGCAGTGAGGTACTGCCTAGAGCGGGACACATCTGTTTCTAGTCATAAAGTGGGATTTGCTTTACGCTGAAGCCAACTGCCACTCTGATACTGCGAACACCCATAGATGCTGTGAGACTCATGTGCCCTTTCTGTACTTCAGCATCCCCTGCCTTTGCCATCTAATGTATAAATGGCAATTTCTACTTGAGGGCAATTCAGTTGCTATGACATACTTTCTACAGATTGCTTCTATTTCACTTTCAGGCCTAGTATAAATGCATTTTTATGACTTTTTTTCTATGTTCAGCGATTCTTACATAATTCTATTTGATTCTTTTTTATGTTGACTAAACACTTGCAGAAACTTTTTGAAGAGACAGACCACTTCAGTGAGTTCCAGCGGAGAGGCAAAACTTATTTCTGCTCCTTTGGACACAAAAATGGTCTTCCTTACAGTGCCGGTGCCTAAGAAACCCTTGGCAAGCAGAGAGAGACACCAAAGCCGAGAATATCACCGCCTTTGCAATGGCAAGTACCAACAGCCTCTTCAACAGCCAGCATCCTTTAAAACGTGGACCTAACACCTTCCAACGCCACAAATCCTACCTCCCAGAGAAGCCAGGAAGGACTGCGCTTTCCGCATGCCCCAGTGTCAGTTTTCCACCAGGGCTGTGGAGGTGGGTGCTGTTTCCAATGGCTGCAGCTCCCTCTCCTGGTGGAAGCCAGAGCTAAGGAGGCCACCAGCTGGGAGAGCGCCCAGCATCCTCCCAGGAGTGCTCACACAACTTCTGCACTCTTAACAACAACAGAATGGAAGCAAATCGATTTTAACGATTTATTGTGGAACTTGGTGAATAAACCGACTCTGAAATTAATTAACCAGGAAAGAGTAACGCAAGCTTTTAAAGGCAATCAGCCTCTCTGTACTTCTGTTTCAGGTTCTGTTTCAGAAAGACGGAGGAACTAGGTCAATATTTTTCATTGGAAGATGATTGTTGACAGTTCTCAGCAATTTTATCTCATAAAGAATCCTTAGATTCATAAAAGCCTTACAATAAAATAAAATTAAGATAAAAAAACAAAACCAAAATATTTGAAGATTTGAAGCAAACTACAAAAAGTACTCAGGACAAAGAACAACTAAAAAAAATCTTTGATTTTAAAATCACTGAAGACAAAGCTGCAGAGTTTTGAATGAGGACATTTGGCCAAATGAGGACATTTGGCCTAATGAAGTATGAACAATTAATGAGGTCCAGGAGCATGAAGCTAGGCTTGTGAAGAATTTCAATAATCATTATTGATGCTAACTACTACTAACGTCACTGAGTTCGCTGAGGGCCACATAACGAAGTTTCTAAGAAGAAGGAGCTGGACAGCACAGCCAGCTGCATATAAATACACAGCTTCACAGAAAAGACAGCACAAGGGTCAGGCTGCTTCTTTCCGGGTTAGAATCTTTAATATTCAAAGAGACATTTTCAAACGGTGACTTTGCCTCTCTCGCTCTCTGCTGCTTTTTAATTAAAGCTGCAGATAGATGTTTTCATAGATGTTAAGGACCCGGAAGCTGGGAAAGACAGTTTACCCTTTTGTATCTCATCTTTAACACTTCACTTATTACTAAATAGCAACTATTTTTGAATGACCCATGTGCTTCTGCAACAACAGCCTTCCCTGCTGCTGGAGGCAACTGCAGAGATTGATCACGCTGGCGACAGAACGTGCCTCCATGCTAGCAGCAGTGCATTGTGCTGCCATCTGTAAGACACAGCTCAGGAGCAATCTCAGGACTCCCCCTCCTCTGTAAAAACAAGGTACATAGTGCAGATGTTAGGAGCTGGGTCTCTGAAAATGCTGACCATGCTCCTCTTCAGAGGGCTCCCTGATTGCTGATTAATGGGGCAGCATTAATATCAGCTGTCGTGCTGGCCACACAGCCAGGATGATGCCTGAGAGTGAATGCCCTGCCAGTGCTGTGAGCCAGGAGAGGTAAACGCTGCTCCTGACAGACATGTGGGAAAAGCACCGTTTCCTACAAACATATCACCGTAACCGTGCACTTCCAGCTTCCTATAAAAAAGCCAGAGATTTCAGTCAGCTCAGCAAAGCATCACCAAGCTGGGGTCTAATCTCCTCACCAAAAACTAGCATCCATGTGAAAAGCCTGAATTTCAGCGAAAGAGGAAACAACTAACACTACACACAAACCACCACAGAGTATGGAAAAGCTGAGAATATGATCACACTTTCTACTGATTTTAGTAAGATTTCAATCAAGACCTTTTCTGCACTTCAACGCCAAGTGAACGCTCCAGCAGATAATGAGAAGAGGCAGAAGTCTTTTCAAAGTTGATCACATTACAACTTCAGTTTCACTCTGGAAAAAAAGTCTGCTTTGTGTTTCCCGTGGTTTTCTAAGAGGCCGTTACATACATCTAAATATGTTACATTTAAGAAAGTTGTAACAAGCAGAAGTGACTCAGTTCCTAGGAATAGTAGGATATTTTACTGACAGTGCAATTTTTTTCTCCCCTTCCTTTTTACTTCTTCCACTCTCTATTTAAAAACTTGCAATCTCTACTGTTTCATAGCAAAAACTGTTTGTAAAGCAAGAATTGTGCTGATTGCATCAAAACTCATTAATATAACTTGTTTTTCCATTATTAGCACCATCTGAGCCTGTTGAAAGCCTTAACCAGGGCTTTAATTTTTCCACAGAGAGCTTTAAATTAATTAGTGGTTTACATGCTAACAAAGAATCTGATACATTCATAAATCAATCTAATGCAGAAGGATTACCAGAGGGTGGAAATCTATTCACTGGGGACCTCACATTCACTTAACATGGTGGGTTTTTAACAAAAGGGTGCAGGTGTGGAATAGATGGGTACCGGGAAGAGCCCATGATAATCACTTTGCATCACTTAAGACACAGCAGGACACATGGTAAATCAGAGCCTAGGGCCCACCCTAAGTGAAACCCATGTAGATACAAAAGGCAATATCATCCCACTTTAACCTTCACAACTAAATTGCCAGAGTGCTACAATTTCTTTTGTGTAGGTTACAGGCCACTGAGCTAATGGAAAAGAGAATAGAATTAAAGGACTTGGATGCAGAAGTACAAACTAATGGAACTGTATAACATGTACATAAATAAAGATATCAAATAAATTTAAAAATTAACATTTTTCTGCATAATCAAACAAATCCAAGACATTATAAGATGACATAATTGTGTACACTTACGGTTTAAGTTTTCAATCTAGTTTCTGCTAACAGAGCACTTAAGCTGCCACAAGGACTCTGCGATGTCATTGTGGCAGCATTTTTCTCTATTTTTCCTAACCTGGCACTGTTCACTGTTAAGGAAATTTCACAAAAATGAACATTTTACATGGTCTTGTTCTGTGTCCTAAAGGTCCAAAGTCATGGACTTAAAAAGCGCAAAAAAAAAAAAAAAAAAAAAAAAAAAAAGACTTTAAAAGACTTTGATGACTAAAGCCATTTTCAGTCTTCACTATGTTTTGAAATAAACTTGTGATCTATTTTGAAAGCTACTCATTTTAATAATGCAATCTCTGTCACCACAGACACCTGCAAAGTCTCCATCAAATGCAGCACGAACTGTACACATATGAAGCGATCATCTTCTTTTCCTTTACAAAAGGAAAAGACTCATTATTACTCCTTGATGAGTCAGAAGAAACATGACTAAGAAAATTGAGAACATGCACATTAAGAAATTAGAGGTCGTAAATGACAGGAAGAGCCACCCAGCAAACCAGGCTTGGAGCTGCTGAAACTTTCAGTAGATGGATTGGCAGTAGCGTAATTGTGCATTTTGATAATAGAGAATCATTATTTACTGATGGTGGTTCATAAAGTAAAGAAACCTGACCAAGTGTCAGGTATTCAAAGCCTGAATTTATTCATTTCTCCTAATTCAAATAATTTATAAATTCGTACTCACTCAATCCTGTACATGAGGTATCAGATTTTTTGTACAACCATATGGAAAAAACATATTAGAGGTTATTAATATCTTTTTCTCAATAAATATTTATTATTAAATGAAAAAATCTTATTCTAAACTTCTATAGTACCTACCAGTACGTATCTACTTCCAATAATAAACCAATTATGAGAAACTTAACTCTGGGACATACTAAAATTGACATTTCTTACAAGGAGCTCTGTGGGGCAGACACACTGGTGTCATATACAGCACACAGCATCTCATCTTCCATCTCAGCTTCAGCCTTCTCAGAAAAAACTCTGCTCATAAAAATGCATTTCATTGTCACTCACCATATGCTACTTATACAGATGTGCAAACCCATTTTTGAGCAAGGGTGCTACAGTATAAAAAAAAATTCTACAGCACACGCTTCGTATTTGTTTTGTGTTGCTGATTGTACGTAACGCATCTGCCTTGCTGATGCTGGGCAAACCTGAGCACCAGGAGCCTTTCCGACCCATCACTTCCAAGGACCACAAGCAAAAAGGCAACAGCCGGTTGCTGGTTACTGCAAATGCTAACTGACAAGCCACTGTGCAGGGAAGCAAATGCTAAATAACATCTTCTCCCCTTGATTTGTGCTGGGAAGGCAGCTGGGAGGAGTATCCACAGCTTTCTCACCCTGTGATCAAAAGGTGCCAAATGGGAAGCAGGAAGGAGAGGGCAAACCCACCGCCCCACACATCCCTCCAGCATGCATGGGGAGAGGACACCTGGCTCCCCACTGACTGACTCTGCTCCCCCTAAAAATGGGTGTGGGGTGACATAACATCATCACCTCTTACCCTCACAACTTATCTGTGACTCCAAAACCCAAATGCAACCTATTTTTTTAAAAGAAGTTAAGGACCACGAGGGTAGTATTAAATGAGGTGCCATCCTGCAAAAGGCTCATGTGACATTTTGAACAGATCCAGGGCTGTGTAACAGCAGAGCTTCTCCTGCTCCCTGCCTGGCTTCGCACCTGGTATAAAAATGCTCTCCAAAAGACCAAACACTACACTGAAGGTGGCACAAAGTCAGCAGAAACTGTACCTGAGCTCTTACTAAATGAATGAGTTCACCAAAAACTTCCATCACAATTTAAGTAGCACAACAAACAAAAAAAAAAAACCAAGAGTAAGCAAAGGCAATTAGCTAATTAGTGATTACATAAAGCTGTGGCCTGTCACTGTCTGTGTTGGCAGGGGGCTACCATCCTTTTTATTCAGGGTTGCAGCTGGTGACAGCACAGCAAAATGCCTCGGGCACCCTGTGGCTGGCTGGTACCACTGCCTGGTCCTCGCCGCCAGCCCCAGAGGATGCTGTGCCATCTCCAGGGGGACATTGATCAAACTAAAAAGAGCAGCACATGCTATTCGGTACCCTGAGGACATGCTGCTGGCTGCCAGCACTTCTCCAGAGGAAGCCTCACCATTTGCCAAAGGCTTTGCTTGCTCAGAATCCCCTGGTGAAATTGTGCTGTGAATCTTTCTAAAGTATTTTCCCCAAAACTGGTATGTGCTGCAGGCTCCTTGCTGCACCACCTGAGAATGCAGCTGACACAAGTTACCTCATCCCTGACCTCCTCTGGGCTCAAATACTCCATCTCCTGGACCCATACTGCTCTCCTACTGCTCACATCCAAGCAAGTTCATTAATGTTAATTAATGACTGCTGTGTTTCATATTAAAATTACTGGTTCTGAGCTCTGAGACACAAAGAAGTTTCCATACATCAATAGCTTCAAAGCAATTGTGTCTATGGGTGCACTCATCCTTGACTGTAGTTGCAGGATAATTGTGGAAATCACCCCTTGGGGAAGAGGGGAAAAACTACCTAGCATTTACCCTGGGGGAAGACTGCACCCCCAGAGAGCTCCCTATCAGCTAATGGATTACAACACTCAGCCTCTCAACAAATTAAACAAAACTACCCTCTGGTTAGCAGGGCTATGTGAATAATCTCACAAGCCCATAGTAAGAGCCCATAGTCTGTCACGAGACGAAGCTACAAGGTGGGTGTATTTACCAAAAGCTTACCAGGTCTAGAAGGTTAATCAATATTGCTCCTTTCTTGAAGTCTTGAGTTGTTCCACTAAGTATATTTTACACTCAGTATATTATTTATATGCCCTCAAGGGAAAGCTAGTGTAACAAAATTTAAAGGAAATATTTTAAATAGAGTAAATAGCTCTTCCCACATTTTGAAAATTGCTTACACCGAAAACTAAAACGCAACTGTAAATCCAATGCCTGACCTTTGCCATCCTTCCTCAGGCAAAAATTCTTCCTGGAGTCAGCAGGAGTTTTATCTCAGCCATTGACTCACGGACGGTGGCTTAACTTGATAAAGCTTGTTTTTCGGTTCCTCCAGGACTTCTGCCCCAGTACTCCCGATGTTACCCAGTGGCCAGTCTTCCCAACTGCTCAAACTGCGACTTAGTCTTCTTTCTGGTAGCGAGCCCAGCCAGGCTGCAGACCCAAGGGCAGGCACGCCTGGGGCAGTGTTGGGATGGGACAACAAATTTCTTAAACAAACTTAATCTTCTCACAGCCAGCTATGTGACTCACTCAAATCAGCAGCAGCTTCTGAGTATGTTCAAGGGGATTGATCTGGGGTTTAAGGTTTTTGACAAACAAACTCCTTAACAGATGGGAAGTGTTCCTTAGATCTTAAGTAATTAAGCACACTCAGTACATGTTGGCTCCTAAAGAAAATTGTTTTGAAGAGATAAGGCACTCTATAAATTGAGATTTGTGGTTAACCAAAAATCTGCCATTTCAACTTTTGCTCACAAGCCTAATCTTATATATTGCTACATGAAAATGAAGATACAAGGGGCATTACACGATCTACAAAATTATCAGACTGAGAGCTTTTTTTGAGCTTCCATGCTTGTCTTCTTCCATTTTTGTGCGGCTGGCTAAGATTTAACAGGAAAGTAAACCAAGACATTTTGATCCGAAACTGCCTTTCTGTGTTTGCCTTGCTTCCAATTCCAGTAAGCACCATCAATAGGGAAAAAGAAACAGCTTTTCTCTATTGCAGCTCTTCCAAGGAAACCAAGACAGAGCGTTGAGTTTCCTCATATTTGTGAATATATTGTCGGTAACCCATCATTTTGCCCAAGACAACCTTACTGCTCTGGGTGACCATCCTAGGCAAGACAAAACGCACCTAAGGCCTCAAGTAACAAGACAAGAATTGCAAAGCAGCGAGTTGCTGCAGCTTACCATTGCTCCTTCACTCTTACTTTGTGCAACTTCTCGCTGCAGCCGAGCCACAGACAGCTTCTCCCTACGGAAAGAAAAGCGTGTGAATAGCAGTTCATTTTTCACTGGTGGGGAGCACGCACCACTTGTCCATCGGGTGGCATTCCTGCACATCGCTTGGGTAACCCTCCCAGCAGATCCTGCTCTCCTCACCGTGCTTCTCTGCAATATTCAGGCAGTTTGACAGAACTGTCAATAAATCAACTGATTCTAAACATCATTTGCTCCATTCAAACAACAAAGTAGCTCATCGTGCTGGCGATATGGAAACAGACTGTGCACATCAGATCGTGTTATTTATTTTCTTATAGCTTTGCACATCAGTTTTGTTCTGCACTACAGTAACACAAGTTGGATGGCTGACAGATTATCAATACATATATGCATAAAAATGAAATTTGAAAAATCTATCACATTCCTAAACACACTGCGCTGCAGTTTGTAACTACCGGATTATTAGATTATTTTTTAATTAGTGTTTTTTTCATATAAGATCCTTACCCAAAGGTTTGTCTTGACTTAAGTAGCGATTAATTTGCTTAATTAAGGATTTGGTGATCACAACACAACTTCACCCTAACAGCTGTAAGAAAGGAATGAAAGAAGGGTATGAACTGCTTAAATGCAGCATGTACCATGTACGTGAACTGCAAAACCTAGACAGTGGAAGGTGGTGCAGAAACCAACCACTGCAGGAGGGGCACAGGAAGAGAGGAATTTGCTCTGAAAGCTCAGCAAAGCAGAAAATACTTTACAGAACAAGAGGAACTTAAGCAACCTACCATAATTTAAAAAGGATTTAAGAAAAACAAAGAAATTTTTTTCAAATAAAGAATATCTATTTTGGAAAGAGAAGCGCCCTGCACAAACATCAGAAGAATTTATCAGCACATGAAGAATTCATCATCACACAACAAAACACAAATTTTCAGATTAATAACTTATTTACAAAAGATGATCAGATTTGAAAACTTCCAGCAAAGGCATATTTAAATCAAAATATTCCCATGACGAAGTTTGAAATTTTCCATTTACTGATGTTTTAAGCAGCTGGCTGGAGGTACCCTGCAAGCATAGGATAACACTAGGCATTGCTTACATTGTGATTTGTAAACATATACAATGTTGAAACCACTGAATATTGGCAAAACCTAAAGATAATACAATCACAGCCCAGTGGAAGTTGCATTTGTGTTATTCCTGCATGATCTCAAGATCCTCTTTCGCACATCTGAAAAGTTACTGACAACTGAGAAGTGGCATTGGTACACCATTGATAGCCTTAAAGGAAGCATCCTAAACACAGCTTCTAAAAGACAACTTCCACCCTCACCCCCCTTCCTTGCTCAGATAATATCACAGGCAAATTACAAAAGTGGTTAATCCTATTTTAAGGATATAGTTCATCTGCTGGAAACAGCCCGTTGCATTTTTGCACTGCCTCAGTGCCCTAATATGTTTTAGCAGGAAAAGTGAGTACACTCTTTGAGAGGGGCTTGACTTTTTAATTGCAAAACAAGCGCCTAAGGAGATTTTATAAGAAAAGATGCAGGGGGGTAGAATAAACAAACAAAAGACCCCACAAACCACTCTAAACCCCACTTCCTGCTACCAGTCTGCAGATATTTATTTAGTCATTCCTCCTACATGAGGAACACTCCTACTTAGGTTTCTGAAAGATGGAATCAGTTCCACATTTCTGGAATTCTGGAATTTTATCAGAGTAAATTCCATTCGAGCTCCATCCGCAAAGAGGGCTCCTCCTAACAGGGAAGCCAGGTCTTCCCATACTAGGCAAAAGAGTTTCTGGAAGGGCTTCTTTAATGATTTTCCCAGTGAAAAAAAGTGTAGACATGCATTCTTGTACAGTCCTTATAATAGTCCTTACAATAGCAGAAAATGAAAAAGAAACCAAATTATCACGTATGAGAAAAAAACTGCAACAGGGGATATAGAAGAGGCATCTGTTCCAACGGTGTCTAAGAATAAGTCTCTAAGATAAGCAAAACTCTGTGCTCCCGCTTCAAACAGGTCCCAGAGCACCTTCTCCCTCCCACCTGCAGTCCCTGGGCAAAGGAGCCACGCATTCGCAGCCAAACCTCCGCAGATGGTATCCTTCATCCAGGCAGGACACATGGCAGAGTCTCCATGTGCCCCTGGATCACAGTCATTCCTGAGATCACTGCAAGGAGCTTCAGCTGTGATGCACTTGGTCAACTGCCTGCAGTGAGCCATTTCCCACCACCTCTGCACAAACATATGTCTGTATAATGGTCGAGAAATGGCATCAAAATCCTGTTGGGAGTCAACAGCATTTAAGCTCAATCTGCAGTGATGGAAGTTTTCATATAAGATACAATGACAAGAGAGAATGAGGACCTTCTAAGCATGACCAAATAAACCCATTGGTTAATACCCACCATCTCAGCCAGTTCTGATTAAGACAGCTCCTTCGTTGACTATTCTTGGCTCCCATTTTTTAACACGGTGTTACAATCGGATAAGCATTTTACACAACAGAGCTGCAAAAATAATAAGCTTTTAGCTGCTTTAGCCTTTCAGATGTTTCAAATGCAAAGAACATTTGACATGCAGCTTCAAAGTTAATCTTGTTTTTTTAATCTTTGCTCTTAAATAGGAAAAATCAGGAGCATTACTTTGTTGCTATGCAGTTTTGTTTATTTTAATCAAGCATGTTTCATCCCTATAGCATGATTAATTAACAAAGTTAATTAGCAACTACAGCCAACCTGCAAGAAAACAAAATCTTCTCTGAGGATTTAAAAAATTAAAACGTTCATTGAGAAGTTCTCATGCTCGCTTTTGAAAAGCCACCAAATGATAATAGGTTTACAAAATCGCTCTTTGAAAGCACAGTTTATGCTCTTAAGTTTGAATATTTGCATTGTAAGCGGCAAAAATTCCCAGCCAAGGACTTTGCAAAGAGATAATTAAAGGAGCCAAACAAGGATTCAATTATATCCTTTCCAGATGGAACCAAGCACACAAGTATTCACTGTGTGGATGGAAGAAAGATACATTTCAAGTCTCAATATCGCTAGCAGATATTGCAATAGCTTGTTCTAAAAAACAACAGTTTGAGGAAAGCCCATTTTAGTCCAAGGAAAACATAAAGGTGCTAAATAACCCTGGAAATTCTGAACTCTCCTTAAATTAAAACTTCTCCTTCAATCTCCCTTTCCCATCAGTTAGATTCATTCAACTACGAGACCAAAAATCCTGTATTACATGGCAGTGACCGCTAACACACACAGCTCAGGGCTTCACTACAAAACGGTGCTGCTTGAACTTCTCCTAGACCATGGATATAAAGGCAAGGAAGTCAGTGCCATCACAAGTCCCCATCTATCACATAATTTTAAATAAATGCTGACACAGTTGGTTTCTGGCAACTGGTATCCTCAGATTAAACATGATAAAGCTACTTTGGATGTGTGAGAATCCCCTTTTCTTAGTTCTCCTTCTTTACATTGCTATTTTACATTAGCACAACAAACTAAAAAAATCCTAGCAGTGAAATGCAGCTTCTCAAATTTTGAAATAAGAGTCTCATTTGTTTTTCGAAACGTCAGATTCAGAAGCTCTCAGTTACAGATTTTTGCTTCTCCATCTAACACAGAAAGGTATTACTTAAAACAGGATAAAGTTATGAAATAGAGTCCCTTAAAATGTGCTGAATTATATCTGCCTGCCAAGATCTCAGCCATACAGAATCAGGATATATTCTCAGTGATGAATAACAATTTTACAGTTTTAATGAAGAAAAGTAATTTTATAGTTTCAATGAAGAAAAGTAATTTTATAGTTTCAAAGAACAAAAAAACCCCATAACTGAAACTCAAAAAGAATGGAAAATGTCTTAATAACATCAGCCAAACACAAGCTAATGCTTCAGTGAACCTTAATCCCCATGATCCACTGGAAGACAAGGGTTCTATCAAACCCTGACATTCTACTTTCCTGTCCTGATAACATGCAGCAGCCCCAGGACCTGCCAGCACACATTTACAGATCTTGCATTTTGAACATTGAAACATGAAGATCTTAAGTTTTACCTACTTCTTACTTGGCCTGTTCAGCTTGGAGGAGAATAAGAAGAGACCTCATCGCTGTCTGCAGCTTTTTCACAAGGGCAGGAGGAGAAAGAACAGGCACTGATCTCTTCCCTCTGATGATCAATGATAGGACCTAAGGGAATGCTGGACATCAGGAAAAGGTTCTTCACCCAGAGGGTGGTGGAGCACTGGAACAGCCCCCAGGGAAACAGTCACGGTACCAAGCCTGACAATATTTGAGAAGCATTTGGACAACAACCTCAGATACACAGTGTGAATGTTGGAGTTTTCTATGCAGGGACAGGAGCTGAACTCAATGATCCTTGTAGGACCCTTCCAGCTTAGGTCATTCTATGATTTTTTGACCTACCAAAGTTATTTCTGTATACTTTCCCCCACCCCCCATTATAACTCATAGCCAGGGCCTTGGTTTTCAAATGAGCCAGAAAAAACACGACTAAAATGCACTAAACTCATGCTCCAGTGCAGTGCCAACACCGAGGGGCAGGGCACTAGCCTGTGCATAGCCATAAGCCTGGCTTCCTCCAACTCCTGGTTTTCCAGGGAAGTTTCCTATCTGAATGCTGACCAGGCTTGACCTAATTGAGTATATGAGATCTGACAAGGGAACAGCCGAGGGTGGAACGGCTGTAGTGAACTAATGCGCCTCTTTCAGCTCCTATTGCGATCGCAGCGCTTAGCGATGCTGCGACCTTCCTTCCTGCTGAAGATCACAAACAACGAAGACATCTGGAGCTTTATAAATGTCAGTGCCATGTGCACGTTGAAACCAGCCTGATACAGTCACAGCGGTTTAATGCGATCTGGCAATAAAAGACTCATCTCACAAAGAAATATTCATTGAAAATTTAAAGCTCAGTAATGCACAAGCTTTATTTAATTATTTTTTCAATAATTGCAAAGACCAGAGTTGCAGCAACGGAAGCACTAATGCTGTCAAGCGGAAGGAGAATAGATAGGATGAGCCACCAGCAAGGCACAGCCTTCTCTTTATTGCTAATTTACTTGTATTTATTTCTCAATAAAAGATAAGCAGACAGAAAACATCATTTACATGAAAATTCTCTTCTACAGGGTGTGATACTCCTAAATTCAGGATATCAAAACAGCAGTAACTTATTTAAACTGTATTTTCTTTGAGTGACACTAACTTTAAGGGAAAAAAAAAACATGCAGGAATTATAACTACGATCTAAAATATGTACTGTCAATCCCCAGGGGCCTCTCAACACTTTCCAGTGGATTTTAATGTATATGAAATCTGAACTAGAAGTTCAAAGAAGATCATGTAGTTACTTTCCAGAAGCATCCAAACCAGACACCAAATACGAAAGAAATACGATGAAGGAAGATCACAGGGTAACGCAGGGCTGAGTCACATCCCTGGTCAGAGAGGAAAAGGCAAACAGAGGAACAGAGCGGGAGCAGAGCCTTCATTAGAAAAGCAAAAAGGTTGCCTTTGGCTAGGAAAGAGGGGCGGAGCCACGATAGAGAAACCGGAAAATGAAAGGTTATCAGGAGTCCATGGCAGATCATGATGGGATTGTTTTCATGACAAACTACTCTCTCAGCACTGGCACAGCAGCAGAGGTCATCTGGGCACTTGAGCACAGTAATTCTGTCCCGAGCATGACCATGGGGACAGACAGCAATGCATTTCCAACAGAACCACATTCTCTCACATTGCTAATCTTTATATCCTCATTGACATTTATTGTTTTCAGCACTGAAATTATGGATGCAAGACTGCACGCTTTAACAATTCACTGGTATTTCAGACAACATCTTGAATATATGTATTTTCTAAACCCTTGAGGGGAGTTTCTTTCCACTATAGGTGCTGACTCCACCCATCACATTCTGTAAAAATTTTGGTCAAAAGTATCAGAAATAGTCAGGGAGGTCTAGACCCACAATTTAAAATGTGGGATTTTTTTTTCTCTCAAGCTTTGTGATGTTTTTTAACCTTGATAATGCAGAAAAAAAACCAGAAAAGCTGGGAAGTGAACAGCAAAATCTTTTTAAATAGAGACCTTTAAATAATGTTCATTAGTAACTGCTAAATAATTAGAATGACAATAAACAGAGCCACCAACCCTCCTTTTCAGTTCCTTGACAAGACATGGAGACAGTACCAACCATCAAAATCAGTGCAGTTTGTTAAGAAAATAAACAGACAAAAAAGTGATTCCCTCCCCATGATGCACCCATTCAGTTGTAGGATAAAAGATTAATGTCTGCATGACATGATGCCAAATCATCAGGATAATTATGAATTATAACGAGCAATCATTTCACATATCTCATGGAACATCTCACTTATGACCATTATTCGCAACATAATGCATTTAGTTGCAATGGTGTTTCAGAGGTATTCCCCTGAAGCCTTTCTTTTGGGCTTCCAGGTGGAAAAAGAAAATAGGAAAAGAAAGCTGAATTTTGTTATAAAACACAAAATGGAGGGGAAAAAAATAAACATTTTCCTAGTAATTTCTAAAGTCTGCTGACAGTAGAGAGATACAGCTATTTTAAAAATCAGCCCGAGCACAAAATAAACTGCAGCAGGCAAGGGAGTTGCACCTGGTTATCAACTTTACTGCAACATGAAGTACAAAACATCAAACACCTCAGTGCCAAGAAACACCGAGTAAACAGCATTGCACTACTGAACTCTGAAACACATCTAAAGCACAGGTTTTCACATTATAAATTAAACAGTCCATGCATCTTGGAAACCTCGCAAGTATCGAAAACCATAGTTAAAATTTTAGCAGGGCCAAATTCTGTGCAGATTTGCTCCCTGTTCAAACCTATTGACTCAATATATCCCATAAACTACAAAAACGCACTACCACAAATAAATGAGCACAGATCTGTTCAACAAAATTGTTATTATTAGAAGTGCTACATTTGCCATAAACCTTATTGTCTCTGTTTCGCAATCTACACCATAGAATACCTAACAAAATGTTATACTTTGGAATTTCTTGAGGTGATTGATTTATCAATTTTAATGTCACATAACAGTGATATTTTTATTCAATGTTGTATTATTTCTGCCATATGCTGCAATCCAAGAAGCATACAGTGGGAATTTGTATGACTAGGCAAGCTGCCAAGTTCTCAAAGATATCATCATAGAAAACTTCAATGTTCAAACAGGAAAAAAAAGAAGAAAAGGAGAAACAGAAGTCAATTTGGAATATTAATTCAGCAAAAGTCACTTTCAATTATATTATAAGCAACTGTTGCACACAGATCCCCATCCTTTACTACAAAAATGACTGTTTGCTCTTCTTTTCAGGTGCTACTTTAAAATATCTTACACAAATGGAAGTATCAATTTAATGAAAGCCCTAAAATGCTCTAAAACAGCACCACATTTCTTTCTGAGATTTTTTTTCACAATGTGAGGCCTACACTTTTCTAATTAAAACAAAATAGCAGTAGTTTATCTTTTTCTGACAGCATCTTTCAGGCGACTGCATCATTTTTATGACCTTCTCCCGTACTCGTCAGTAGGGAAAGTAAATTTTACACTGCTGGCTTTCCCTCCCGGTACACCATTATATTCCTTCTGTAGCAGAATACATTCAAGGAGCACCACGTCTTTAAACAGGATGCTAAGACAGTAAGGCAGTTCGCTAAAACTTTCCCAGTTTAGCTCAATAGTGCAGCTCGTCCAAAGTAGGAAATGGAAGAAGCACAGGGTCATCACTACATGGCAGTTTGGTCCATGAGAGAAAAACAGTTTAAGTCACCAGCTTTTACCCCACTTATTTCAAACTCACAGAACTGCCACTCTTCATTTCACATGCCCACAAGATGGTATTTTTGGTCCCAATCCCCAAATACACCTGTTCTCATCACTGGAAGTATCCAAGCTGGTGACATTTAGCTGCTCAGCGGAGGTGACATGGACCTGGTGACACCGCAGTCGCCAACACAAGGGAAGTGCTGCTAAGGCAGATGCCACTTTCAAAAGAGTCAGATTTTGATTTCTGCCACTTGGTGAAACAGAAGCAGCAGCAGCTATACGAGTACAGCTGCCCTCTCCACACAGCCATCGAAAGATTATTTTTCAATGCACATTCAAGGAAAAAAGAGACAGAGCAAGGACTACAAAGAAACCAGTATGTGCAGGGGTACTTTTCAGAACTTGCCTTCATTCACCACTTCTACTCTATTTGAGATAAAACCAGCCTACAGCTGTGGGTTGTGCACTGCATCACCATTAGGGAAACTGTAGCTGTTTCTCCTCAGTTTAGCTGCTCCTAACAGTGCCTTTCAGCTTATAAGTGTGTAACTTCTCACTTGGTGCTTTGCTGTTCACGTTTAAACTGGCTCAAGCCAGTTTGAAGTACTAGATCCTTACAGCATACAGATTTATATCACTTTTATAATATTGTTTACTTGTGTGAGTGTTTTTTGTTTGTTGTCTTTTTTTTTAAAAAAATACTAGAATCCAGAAGATATCTCCCCATACATGAGTAATTCTCTGGATTGTGACCCAAACAAAATTAGCTATGAATCCTGAAATGTAGTCATTTCTAGCAAAAAGTGAATACTTTTCTGAACTAAGATGTAAGAAGATTTTGAAAGATGAAAAACAAAGGAAGAAACAAGCAAACAAGGTTTTCTTTTTTAAAAGTTGAGCTAAAAAATCCCCCAATCACTGGTTGCTCATATCTGTTTTTTCTCTGAAGATTTGTCACCTGGAGATGATGTGCTGTGGAAATTCTTTAGAAAGGATACGTATTTCCCTAAGGGATTTTTAATGAGAATTTATTGCTCATAGAAGATTGACAGCACTTCAGTCTTCAGTTAATGATCTTTGTTTATTAACATAAAATGCATCACACTTAACAAGAGTGTAACTTTCCCAACCAATGCATTAAAGCACAGAAGAATTCTCACTCCTTCAGTGCCATCCCCCGAGGCTGCCTGAGAGGGTGCTAGCTGAAATTTATAGAGTTGTCCTCTATGGAAATAAGTCAGAACCATTGGTTCACACAAGGCTGAAAATCATGGAAATGTTTTTTCAAAACTAAAATTACTTGGACATAAACTAAGGGCAGAAAATGGCAGCAGACTGCTCTTACATCTCATGGTGTCTGTTCCTTCCACACAAACCTCTTCCCAATACTGAAGTTCATTGCTTAGTCCTAATCCTAACTCCGTGGGTAACATTCATGCACAGTACTGATTCCACATCCTGTTAGTGAACTGCCATCTTTTGAAACACAGAGAATTCGAAAGGGTGATGAAGGCTATCAATAACTGGGTCTGCAAACCAGAGATCCCAGAAACACACCACCAAGTCATCTCTTGTATTACAATGAGAATAAAAAGGCAGAAGCACATTCCTTCAGAAAAGAAGGAGCAAATGCACAACTGAAGAAGAATGGAGTGTAAGGCACAAAACCCAAACCCATTGTTTTGAACACTAAGCCTAAAATAATTTAGACACTTAAGCTCAATCAAACTCTTAGATCCCACAGCTTCCTTCAAAATAGCTTTCCTTCTGCTCTGCCACAGTGATACATCCAGTTCTCATTTGCTAGTGAGAAAGCTTAGAAAGATTTTTCTCCCTGTTCTCCACAACGCTCTTCAGCTTTGCTCCTACAATTCAAAGAAGATATCTGATTTTGCTTCATTACTGGCTGACCTCTTACCTCTGTTTTCCACCCTTTGTTCCCAGATCATCACAACACATCCCTAGTATTCTTTACAATCTTTATTGAGGGCTGTTACATAGTGTGATGTATTTTTACCCATCCAGAAGGCCCACAGCATGATGAGGACTTCTGTTTTTCTTAACAGGCTGCACTATGTCTTTTCTCTCTCTGAGCTACATTTTTCACACATTGTATAATCTCCCAGTTGTCACTCAGGTCCTGTTCTAATTGAACATTAAAATATCTTGGAAAAATCTTCCTTTTTGTGTGTGTGAACAAGGAATAAAATTTAAGTAATTTTATTCCATTTCATTCACTGGACTTCACTCTCTCACCTTGTTTTCTTTATGCAATTGTTCAATGCTTCAGTATTCTGGCACAAATTGCTGGCAAATCCGCAATGTCCTTCCACTCAAAGAGAAATTACAGAAGAGAATAACAGTTGTTTCAAAAGAGTCCTTTTTATCTGCTGAAATTGTTTCTTTGCTCTTCCTTGTAATTTCACTTTGCCCCCTCAGGAATAATAATACTATACTGTTAAGACCCAGAGATACTGCTCAGTCAGGGGGACACATTTCTGCTATGACCTCTCTCTGTTTCAAGGCAAGAGGCAGCTGGAACTCAAACCATGCTCCTGGAATAATATTTTGTGATGGAACCCATCTTTGCTTTCCTCTACCAACTCACCCGAGAGATGGGAGAATTTTTTTGCACATCATTTTACAGGAAATCAAATAAAATGAGCAGTGAGATACCACGTGCACCTTTGGGAACAGCAGCAGACCAAGTCACACGGGTATCACCTGCACGCCTCTAGACTGAGCACTGGGCACTAGGATCAAAAAGCAGCAACACAGAGCACTTTGTACTCAAGAAACCATCAGAATGGGTCAAAGTATATGCCAAACCAGTCTATAAGATATATATAAATATAGATGTCCTTCATACAAGAGAAAACAACCACATATAAACCACAAAGCTCTGGTATTTGTACTTCTAACTTTCCATTCTGTGTCACAGCATACAGAAACCACATATATGAGGCTGCAGGTGCCCAACAAGAAAATGGAACAAAGGCAGTGCAGTTAAAGACTAAATGAATGCATATGAGACAAATATACATGTATTTAGTACATTTTGAAGCAACAATCAATATGAGGGGAAAAAAAGGCTACTAAAGTAATAGAAATATGGTGTCCTGCATACAATTTAGTAATTGACCAAAACTTAGCATATATGCTCAAAGACATGCAATAGTTGCCATGTTTACAACATTGCTGTAAAATCAGCTATGTGGTTTTACTACATGATCTCTATTATTAAAAGCATTAGTGCATCTATTTCAAATCATTTGAATTTATACTGCAATAGTGAAAAAATATTAAACCTATTATGAAAATAACTACAGATATCCATCCATTTTCTGTAATGTTGAAACTAAAAAGCATGTTTCATAGTTAAAGGACGTTTCAGATAAACTCTGCAAAGATCCTCTTCTGTAAAATTACCTGCTCTTGGTAAAAATGTAAAATGCATGACTGGTACCTTAAGAGCAACAAGTCATTTCATGATGTGCAACAGCTGGCTCTTGGGACAGCAGAAAAGAGCCACCAGCACGAACACGTCACTCACGGCATGAACACGTCAAACAGGGCACATGCTTATCGTCAATACAGACCCTGGAGAGGTGTTCCAATTGTAGCCCCAGCAAGAGACAGGTAAAATAAATGAAACAGTTATATTTCAAGAGCATTTCTCAAATGTCTACATAAAAAATACTTTGGGTACCAACAGGCAATAATTGCCATTCAGTTTTCAGATTCAGGAATGTGATCGTGTTTATTGACTGCAAAGATTTGGAGAGAGAAGGTAATTCAAATTTTTTTATAGATGTATGTGAACTTCAGTAAACCACCAGTTTTGTAAAGAAGAAAAAAGGACGCAAGCTAATGACAGGGAATTTTTTTTAAAGTGATACCACAATAAACTTTCTTGGAAGTAGTTCTAAACTGCTGGCCTTCCCTCAGTCTTCCCCCAGGCCAGGAACATGCTTCAGTACGCCTTAAACAAAATAATGTTATCTAAGTAATGTATCACTATGCCAGAAAGAAAAAAAAAACCCCAGCATATTAAAAATCACTTTGAAGTATCCTTCAGTAACCCAGCACGTGAATTCATATTCATGCAGCCTTACAGCAACAAAATCAGTTCCACGCTAATGATATAATTGTTTCTTCTATCATTCTGTCTACAAAAGACAACTAGATGAAGTCAAAGGCAGTGGCCTCTGGCTGATTATGTGTTTTGACAAATTAGATGATTAACTGGAACCTCAAATTTGAGCTTTGTTGTCTTAGTAGAACTAAAAGAGGAGATGAAAAGACTTCCTTTGCTTTTGAAAGGGCATGGATCTGCAGGGACCCCAGCCCAGCCTGATACAGCCACCCAAAGAGTGTTATTTGTACTGAACCGAACAGCAGCTGGCATCCACACAGGTTAATTTTAATATAGAAATTATATTTGTCACTTTAAATAATGCACACAGTGTATGGTAATATATGCAAAATGCTTTCCCACATGTTCAAGTAGAGAGGAAGAAACCAAGTTGCCATTTAATATACCAAACACTTAACAAACACTCAAAATGAAACCCAGAGCACATCAGACATATTAGTGGAGCAATGACAGTATTTTTGTATTTATGAAGCCATTTAAATTCACATCAGTCAAATCACAACTTCAGGGGATGCCTGGGGATGAAAGAGAGAAGACCAAATAAATAGCAACAGGCACAAGATCCACCTCTGTTACTGAAGTTGTTTTAGCCAGATTGGTAAGAAAACCTCACACGTCGTGACCCCAACTTGCTTCAGTACATGATCTTTAAAACCTGCTCTCTCAATATTAAATGAAACAAACATTTTCAGATGACACTTGGGTACTGTCTGTCCTTTCAGTTACTACACCTCAACGAAGTTGGGACACTGTTACTTAAAACCTTTCCGATAACTTGGGATATGACCGAAAATCCTATTATGAAAAGCTGTGCTACCATCATTTTACAAGTAAATGCAACCTAAAAAACCCCAGCTTTCTTTTTAAACCCTGAGTAGAGAAGCAAACACCTTCAAGAAACCCCAGATAAATTAAACCCTCTTGGGGCATTTTAAAAGACTTTCCCCAAAGACATCAGCCAAATCTCCCTCATGAATGAGACCAGCTTCTCAAAGTTCAAGTAGCATCAACTTCAATAGAAGCTCAACTTCAGCAAACAAGTAATTTAAAAGATACAGGTGAATAAGGATTAAGATGTGTTAGCATTTAGGTATTGATAAACATATTAAATGCATATTAAGATATACTTAAAATATTAACCTAAGTATTAAAATGGAAAAATTTTCAGCAGTTCAAATGTCAACTAGATACTTAGGCAAATATAACAAATAGCATGTTTTGAAATGCCTTTGATGTTTGAATAAAGCTCCTTGCCATTTTACACAGCAGAAAGATTCTGGGTAACAAACTGTGCTCTGAAATGATGACTTATAGTCATTGCTGCAGCCACCTACATTACCTGTACTAAGAAGCAAATTAAAAATCACACACAGTGCTCACACAGCACCATCACAAGTATTACCTCATTTTCAGAAACACAAAAAGCTCAGTTTCAAATCAAAGTATTGATTATTCCAAAACTAGTTTCCCTGTCAAAAGCTGCACCAAGAAAATAAATCCAGCAACGGGCATTTGCCAATTGAGATTTTAAGTAACTTTGATATTAGAGATCGTAAGACTAGAGACACACTTTAAGTACCCACGTTAACAGAGTAGGAAGAAAAATAGCAATACATAAAATGGTGGTAAACTTTGAAGGCAAACCTCCCACATCATTATGATGCAATGTCTTTAGTTTATATGAGATTGACACAGTTGGCAGAAAATACATACACAGGCATTTGAATTTTTGCTGCTTAAACCTAAGGGACATATTTACCTTGAATTCAGAGGATCAGACTTAGGCTGATATAAGCACCTAATTTAACAGAGCATCCCCAATACTTAGCAATTGTCATAGAGAAACACAGCAGAACCACCACCTTGATACCTGGGGTTCATTAGCAAAATCCTAACAGTGGCTCTTACAGCATTTTACAAGAGTGCCAAAGGAACTGAAAGTACATTTATATACAGCATATATGTTATTAATGACTTAAGCTGCCATACAGGTGTTCTGAGCTCTTCCAACTCAGGAAATCGATATCTAAGAGATGTTTGCATGCTCTTTCCTTTCTGAAAATCCCCAAAGCAGAATAGAATCGCTTCTCCTTTTTAACCATGCGTCAAGAACAAGCATATTTTGATATGCCAAGATACTTCCATGTTGACATATTTTTCTTAATAAGGTATTGTCTTAATCAGTTTCATCTGTCAGTTGGAGGTTATCATCAAGACAAGTTAAGGATTTTTTTAGCGAAGCAGAAAAAACCCATATGCTTTTAGATTGCATATTATTTCTTACTATAAACCCAGTACCTGCTCATTACTGCGCATCCCATAAAAACAGTTTTCATAGGTGACACTGAAAGCTGTTATCACCCAATTTCAGTGGAAATTAAATGCTAGGATTTTACTCTGCACAAAATATCGACATATTCACCCCTTCATGAAACGTCATTGGTAAGAGTGCACAAGCAAGACCCCAAAGGCCTTGCTTCATCCTGCTACTGGCTCTGGCCGCGAAGGCACAGCCTTGCATCAGCAGCTCTTCTGCCAGCTTCTGTCTAGAGTTCTAACTCAGCATCCACACAACATCCTAGTATGTTAAATCATTACACAGCTCCTTGCGAAACTCAGAATCACTCTGCTTAGCGTATGCGATGAATACCGTCCCTCTGTTTGAACAAACTGAACTTTGGTCCAGGCAGATGCTCAGCATGGAGGCCTAATCAAAGTTAATCCTGCTGTGGAAGGCTATCAGTGAGAAATCCACACCAGCTCTCCCCCCAGAAATGGTTTGGCTGAAGACTGGGCTGATAGGTGGCTGAAAACACATTAATACAGCAAAAAAATCTAACTACAAGTCAACTACTTCATGTTATAAATCTCTGGAGCCCTGTGGGGCGGTCAAGTTCTCCCTCTGCAGGAGCTGGCTGTGCAGTGAGGTTCTCCCCAGGAGAAGGGATGCATCTCAGGGCTACCTCTCAAGGCAGAGAGATCCCTTACCCGACATCAGACATCAATGGGCTGCTAAATGACATTTTTTTGCATGCACGTAACATTTAATATACATATAATAAGCTTAAGCAATAATCTAAGCACAGTAAGTATTACTGACCACCAATCCACTGTACTTATTAAATAACTTACACACCTAAACCTACTGATTAGAACTCAATAAACTAATTAATAACTCAGCTGTGTCTAAGTGATCTCTGATTCTTCTCCTGCAGCAACATACATGTGCTTTTTTAGCAATCTCAGATGTAGGAAAAGATAAAACTCTCAAGGTACAAGAGGTTGTATTTTCATTATCAACAGGTATGTTCCCTCAGTACTGCCTAGCGAATACCTTATTAAAAACTTTACGTATTTATAGGCAATACTTCTGTATGCATCTACAAAAACTAAAGCTTTACTTAAAAATCCAAAGCTTCAGAACTGCAAGTGGCAGATAGCGAAAACTACTTATTTTCCAGACAAGTATGGAATAATTTCCATTCTCCCTTATATACAGGTCACGTTTTACAAGGTTTCCCAAAGATATATTGTCTTCAAGAACACTGATATCTTTTATAGATCATTCCCTGCAACAACATCAGCTGACTTTCCTTTTATGAGGAAAACATTTCCAAGTAAATGCACCCTAGTACCTCATAGTGTCAAAGGTATCAATGAAGAAAAGAACTTAAAACCCTAGAAGATGATGCCCATCATCAATTAAGCACTTCAAACTGACAGCCAGATGGCTGCCTTCAGTCAGCCCATTTCCACTGATGTGCATTTAATCAGCTGAGTTACCCAGACAAATAACGAGCCCCGATTTTTAAGACACAGACAACAACAGAGCAGGACAGCTAGAACCAGGGATCAGCAGGGTTTAGAAATCACTTCAGGCTGGGCCAGCAGGAGGACCTGGGCCCCTGACAGGTGCCCTGGTGGCTCAGCAGGACCTGTGGGACATTCCTGCAGCCTTGACCCCAATCCTCCAGCTGGGGCCTTCATTACAACCCCAACACCCTGCAGCCTCCTGGACGCCTGCCATCCTGGCAGCGAGAGCTCCAGCAGCCTCGGGCATACACAGCCTCCTTCATTAGTGCCTAGCTGGCCAGCCACAAATCAGACAGGCAGAGTTCTAAAGAGGAAGAGGAACAAAATGCCACAAAGCAAAATGCCCCTCTGAACCCTCAGGCTTTTTGTTTATTAGGCCTCCAGCCACCATCATGCTCTGGCTGCCGTTGTAAATCTGCCCCTTCCTCAATGGTCAGAGGCTTCTCCCAGGAGTTCACGGGCCAGCCATCAAATGGCCACACTGAAGGACACGGCCGTGCTTTCACCTACTTAACTGTACTCCCAGATGCCCATCCTCTCTGCAGCTACATTTTATTTCCTCCACATCCTGTCTTTTCCTAGTTCTCAAAGCACACTACTTTTTCACTCATATTTTTACGTTGCTGAAGCCAACAAGTTTTCAGCAATTCTAATATACACGTTTCAGTGATAGTTCTCCTGAGCAAACTCAGTTTGACCCTTAAGTCAGTAATTATATAATTATAGAACCATTAAGGTTGGAAAAGATCTCTAAAGTCATCAAGTCCAACTGTCAGCCCAGCATTATCATGACTATGAAACCATGTCACGAAGTGCAACGTCTACATGCTTTTTGAACACCTGCAGGGATGGTGACTCCACCACTTCCCTGGGTGGCCTCTTCCAATGCTTCATTACTCTTTCGGTAAAGAATTTTTTCTGATATCTAATCTAAACTTCCCCTGGTGCAACTTGAGACCATTTCCTCTTGTCATGTTACTTTGGAGATGAGACCAGCACCCACCTCACTACAATCTTCTTTCAGGTATTACGGTCAAAGTCACTTAATAACATCTGCGTACTGTCCTTAGACAGCACAGAAGAGGACAAACCTGGGCACTGAGAGCTGACATTAAGCTCTCTGAAGAGGTCAGGCTGTTGGACAGGACAGTAACAGCAGCTGGATCCATAACTGTTACTTTAAACAGAGAGAATGAGAAAAGATGTCATAAATTTACACAATTGCTCAAATATTATCATCTGAGTACTCAAGTACTTCTTTCTGCCTCAGCGATCTACGGGAAATGTGCAGTTTGAGTTGGTAATAAAATCACATGTTAATGACTGCCAGAACCAGCCCCTGAAGCTTCACTCCACAGCAAAATGAAGACATAACCCATGCTAACCTCAAGAAATCATCTCATACTCAATGCTTCTTTTTACACAACATACTGCCATAGTATTTACAGCCCTTTTTATGCTCTTCTATATACCAGAGGCAAAAAAAAAGTTGTTTTCATTTCAAACCAGTGAAAGTTCGAGAGCTTTTCTGACAGGTAGGGATTTTTTCCATTTCATTTTTAAAAGGAATTAAAAATCTAGATCACAGCATGTAACATGAAACAACAGAGAAAGTCAGTGCCAGGCTTGCTTATTCTCAGAAATAAAGTTGAGCAGTTTCAGGACCTCATCTTTTGAGCATAGATTGCATTCTGGCATATCAGATGCTGCAGTAATGGGATTTGGTAAATCTGAAACACATTCATATTGTGTACATAAAGAAACCTCTTGATGTTTTACTTATTTTAATGCTTTTTTTTCATCATATGTACCCACCCATGACCCCTTGCTTTCAACAGCTAATAACCAATACATCTGATGAAAATTAATTGTCTTGGCAGCTTGCATAAAAACTATAAAGGTCCAAAGGAAAAATGCTGTGGCAGCATTTTCTTTCTATGTAGGACAGTAGCTATGGAAACTATCTTTAGAGGCCAACTGGCCTTCTTCCCAGTACAACACAAAAAAAATCAAAATGCTGTTTCTACTGGGTTAGTCAGTGGCACCAGTTTTAATTGTCAACCTCTACAAGGTTGCTCATGCTAGCTAGAGCAAAATATTCATTGATTTTCTTGCAAGCGAAGCTGATATGACATTACAATACTATCACAGACTTCTGTAATAAAGAGCTTTATGAATTGTGCTCATATTGATAACTATTATGATAATCTGTTACAAAGAACATGTAAAATACGTAAAATTAGGCAAATATAAAAAATATCAATGTGCAAATTATCCATTTCTTAATAGAAAATATTCGGTTAATTATTATGGTAGCAATAATTTACTGTTATCCTCAGGTAAACATCTGCAGCCAAAGATGAAATCTCTAACCATATTTAACTGTCACATTTCACTAACTGAAATTTTTACCCTTTTGGAAGGGTTTTATCCCATATAGCCAGCCTGAGCAAAAGATGTGACTTCTAATAAAGTCTGACAACATAATTTTTTATGAAAGTTGAGAGAGTTTTTCCCTCAAAAGGGAAGACAGAAATAAGCCAGAGGTTGACTATTGCAAATGCATGCCGAAACTTCCATCACCAACCACAGAAAAGTTCCTGTAGAACACCAATCACAGGTGATCAGTGTGGCTCTCACACTTTTGAAGAAACAGTCTCTCATCCAGAATGATATTCAAAAAGTTGTAAAAGATTCCAGTCATTAAGAACCCTACCTATAAGGAAACCACAGTACACATACACCTCAAGTACACACAATTTCCATCTTTGCAGAGGCTGGCATCCCACTCAACCGTAGGATTTTGTGACACGGTGGTACCTTTCTCCATTTGTTCTGGAAAACTTCTGCTTACACCAGTAAGTCTTAATTAAATGGCCAATGGAGACTCCCCAGGCAGGACAGAATATACAGATCAGATTTTTGTTTAATTGAGAGCCAAATTCTCCCCAGCGCCACATGACACTAGCTGGGTGTGGATCTACTATGGAAAGGCAGCATCTTGAAGGGTCTGGCTTGAAACATTGGTACTTTGAAGCGTGCTACAAAAAATCAAATATGAGTGTATGATTGGCAGGTTCATGTACCAAAAGAGGCACTGGGCTGGCTGTTAGCCAATTGTCCAGGTAACGGTTGAGCATCCAAAAATCAATTGTGGTTGCATTAAAAAATGTCAGCAGAAGTTAACTAAAAATCAAAGCATGTGCCTAACATACAGAATACCTAAGAAACTTCAAAATTTAATTTAGTCCATGGATTACAATCACCATTATTCATGGACATGTAGATCTCCATCATGTTGCTTCCACAGAGAAGTTATGTTTCATCTCCTCTGTACCTCAAAAATGATTTGCTTATAAGAGCTAACACGCAAGTAGGCAGACTGGATTTGCACCAGGCCTGCATCGGTGCAGCTCCTTTTTGCCTGCTGCAGATGTATTTCTCTCAACCAACTACTGTATTGGGCAACTCATTTTAAACTGAAGCAAAAAAAGCTATTTTCAGACCATTAAAACAATAGGGATTACTATAAACAACAAAGGAGGTCAAGATCACATTCTTTGTTGCATTTTCTGTCACTCACAAATAACAATCTACTTATGACCCCTGTGGGTCCCTCATCAAGGTGGTTCAGCCATCCCTTCAGAGTGGACAAGCAGAGGTGCCAGGTCTTCCCAGAGGCAGCCCCAGGGAAAGCTCACACAGCATTCCTCAGCCACCCCGTGTGCCTCCTCATAATCTTCACCAATCTTTCAGGTGCTGCATCACTTTCCACAGATGAAAGCTTCTATTACTAGAGAAAAGAAGATCTGTGAGCTGCATCTATTAAAGATCTAGCAATGAATGTCCCTTCCTCCTTTTTACTAAGTACTTCTTTTTAACAGTACCATGTCAAGCAGCTTTATCTATAAAGCAGCAGATAAGAGTCTCTCAGGAATATGTATTTAGTTGCACTCCATATCAGACAGTCACAGAAATAAATTAAGACCTTCAATACTTAATTCAAATTGTTTCAATGGTTGACTGCTTGTATCATCATATGGGAAAGGAGCTTTCACATTTCCTACCCAGACTTCACTCATTATTTTGTAATATCATTGTAAGAAAAACAAACCAAGGGGAAAGTTTTCTGAAGGCAGAGAGAAATTCAGTACCGATCTGAATGGGAAGTGTGCAGACACTCAGATATAGAGCTGTGACTTCATCCTGACATGCAGGAGCTTTGCATCTGAAATACTGACTGTGGGGACAGGAGGGAAGAGGGCTGTTCCACACTTAGAACCCCTCGGTGCCATCAATAAATCCATGCCTGACTGCAACTGCAGGTTATATTTTAGGTCTAACAATACTTCTCGTTAATTTGCTGGTCGCCTTTACGTAGATTTATCAGTGTAAGATTGCAGCAAAACACACCAGAACTATTCATTACATGTCTCACATCGAGGCTTGATCCAGCTACTACTAAACAAAGCAGGTTATGTTTCAACTAACTTGGATCTGACTCAAAAATATGTGGTCCATGCTTCCCTCATAAAAAAGAGGAGATTAACAGAACTGAAAGGACAGACAATAGAGCTTATGTGCCAAAAGCCTGACTATTTTTCCCATGTTAATCTCATAAAAGACACCCATGACTGAAAACCTTGTCTTGCTTATCATCCTTAAGCCTATCATAGCTACACCACTGCTGAGTGAAGATGTTAAGGAGATTAATCTAGCTCTAGTAATATCTAAGTATTGCTATAAATATCTTTCTTAGAAAAGTCTTTACATGACAAGGGAGAGATAAACTCACATTTTGATACACCCCAAGCTATCCAACCTTTGCCCTAGCACAAAACCCAAAATGAGCCAACAAAATGCACAATAAACCCCCAAGCACGTTTTTATCACTCTATGAAGTAAATCCACCAGGGACCACTGCCATCATTTGCCTTATGTTAAGTGCATCCTACACCTATGGGCAACAGCATTAGCATTTATCAAAAGCATTTTTAAGTAGCTATGAAGAATCCGATCCTTTCTTTGATGCAAGTCTCTCTACCCAGAAAACAAGTCCCAGTAAAAGAAAAAATAACATCTGTTAACATCACACTTGCTGTCCTCCAGTTTCACAGCTTGTTTCCTCTCTCACTGAAATACATGCTGTTGCAGATCCCAACATTTTTCTCAACTCCTGCTTTCGTACTTCGTAACATCTGTATTACAAATCCCAAAACCTGGTAGACTGTTCCACTACAATATTTTTTGTATTCCTTTAGTTCTGACACTTTCCTAACACAACTTTTTAAACTTAATATAATATCCCTTTGCAGTTAAGTATTTTCTACCTTTCATTAATTCCTGCAAACCTGCAGTTCTCTTCCTGATCACAACTCTACCATGTTATTCCAGGAGGAATTAAATCACAATCCAAGACCATTTTTTTCCTTCTCACCTGCCAAGATGGCATTGCTCTCCCTGTCCCTCCTCTCACCCATGCACATTGCCTACCTTACTCTTTCTTAGGGTTCTGCTGCCCCTGGTTCCTGTATGTCATGCAGGTCTACTTCAGTCTTTCCTAGCTAGTCAGCCTTGGTCCTATTTCATTCTCTGGGATCACTGAACACGGTCTAGACTGCCATTCTTCCCCGTCCTCTGTCATCCATGTCTTCCCTAGGAAAATACCAGAACCCGTGCTCAACCACCTGTGAGACTGGACTCTTCAGGAGCCAACTCCTAGCCCCTCATCAGGGAACCACGAGGCCTCACGAATTCCACCTCCAGCAAGGAGCTCCTTTACATGCAGTCTGGAGCTGGAAACCTTAGGATGTTTTGGGATTTTCTGGTTCTCAGTAGTTTGGACACAGGCAGTGCATGTTTACAAGTTCAGAGACATCAAGATTTGTAGGCAGGCTCTTTGGTAAGCTCCTGTTACCAAGTAGTCAGATATGAACCTGTAAAGACACAGCACCAGCCACAGCAGTCTTACCAGTTTTGAAGGACATCTAATCTTGTGAGAATGTAGAACTTTGAGAACACAATCAAAGGTCCTGATTTCAAGAAATCTACTCCTGCTCTCCGATCAATGTTTCCTCCTTTTCCCTTGTATTCTGTAGTCTACTTCTCTGATCACTTGCAGACCTTTGTTTCACACATACATGGTGAGATCTGGGGGCCAGACATTCTTTCTGATCATATTTTAATTCAGTAGGTGCATTTGCACTGGTAATTTAATGTGCTGAGGGGCACTTTTTAAGTGAAAACTTGTCTTGTGTTGATATTTAACATCTTGAGCACAGCATTCATGACCTTGTAGATTTCCTCCTGCAGCTGTGCACCAGGACAACAACCAGAGTACCCCAGATACAACGTAGATGAGAGGTCACCAGCAGTTGACTCCTTGGTGTGTATCCAGGATCAGCAGCTGCTGCAACCTCGTGGACCAGCTGGGACACAAAGGGGAGGTGTAGTCCTGGACCCACAAAGGATCACAGCAAATAATCAAATTCTTTTCTTATTTGTGCAATGTCAGTTGATAATACTCATACATCTTTGAGTCCTTGGCTAGGTCTCTATTGCAGTACCAATGCAAACATAAATGTACTTGTTTTGACAAGAGTAAGTGTAAAAAACCTAAAACCCAAACCATAGCAGCATACTATAACACTGTAATTATTCATTTACATTAGATAACTCTGAAAACAATGACTGGATACTGATGCTAGTTTACTGATCTACAAGATACAAGCTCTGGCAGTAGCAGTAAAGCCAATGTTACGTGGGAGAGAACCCTGCCTAAAACACACAGCAAAATTGTCCCTGCTTCATGAACTATAAATACACACCTAGAGCCTACATACCAGAGGCATTCCCAGCACTCCCCTATTACCACATGTGGTATTTATGTGAAAAAATGTTTTTCTGTGCTTGAAAGATGGTGTGTCAGATTCCCATTAATACCAACAGGAATAATTATGACTCAATCTCATTTTCAGTAGCCACCAGGAAGCACAGAATCATAGAATGGGTTGGAAAGGATCTTAAAGATCATCCAGTTCCAACCCCCTGTGTTCCACTAAATCAGGTTGCTCAAAGCCTGATCCAACCTGGCTTTGAACAGCTAGAGGGATGAGGCATCCACACCTGCAGATGTAAAGAAGACCAAGATGTAGCACATGTTGAGATCTGGGCTTCTCCCAAAAGATGGGCTGACCTACATTCTCTTCTCAGCACATTTTAGACAGCTATGTTCCTATTCAGGACACAGCTACCCTTCAGGTTGCAGCAAGTCACCAGGGTCATCATTTTACAAACTGCATGTTGGCATCTATACCTGAGACTACGAACATATGCCGGAAAGTAGACATACACAGTGGGCATGGAGTAGAGGTTCACAGGCAATTAATTCAATGAAGGAAAAAGGGAAAGAAATAACAGAAAAGTTCTGTAAAGGTCAATGTCTATTGCCACAGAATTGACTGCCTTTAATGGCAATGAAACCTGAAAATGCCACCCTAAAGGCGTAAAGCACATAAGCTCATCTCCAGAGAAACAAACCACTCTGAGTAAGGAAGTGGTATGCTCAGTCACAAGTAACTTTATTATCATCACACAATCAAAGGGATAAGGATTTTAGCTTCCTGTAGTGGCTTAGAACAACAACATGCGCAAAATCTTGGCACAGCGAAGAACTGAAAAGTCCAAAGGATTCAAGTGAACATAATGAGAGAGCAGCTGCATTGTCTGCTTAGAACAAAACAGGCCACCAGGAGCCAAGAGTCTATTTAAAGAGGTTTATATACAATGCAAGGGAAGTTATTAAAAGATGGAACAAAGATGCACATGGAAAGGAACTGGTAGATGTTTGGCTCAGATACTCAGAGCCACATGCATTTAAAAGAAATCCTAAGGAAAGAGATGGGGAAAAGAAGAGCGTTTCTTTTTGTTCTTTCACTGCATACAGCACTGTTGAAAACTTTGTTTCTGCGATAGATCAAACTTTTTTTTTAACGTGTCTTGTTTTTTCCTTCCTGATCTTACTTGCAATCTGATTATTCTGAGGAATAATTTAGGTTTCAGATGCGAACTATCAGTGCAGACTATAGTAAAGTAGGCAGAAGTACTTGACTCTCCTTCATGAGCTATTAATTTCTCTATTTTAAAGATTCTCTCCTTCTGGAAAAAAAACTTCCCCTTTTCAAGTCAAGGGACAAGTGTAGAAGAAAAATAAATTCTCAAAGAAGTAAAGAACTCCAGGCTGTCTTACGTTTAGAAGAGTTTTACATGTATGAGTCTTGCTGGCAGAACACCCAGTCTTTCTCTTAATGTTTAAATCATTTCAAAATATATTTTAAACAAAAAAACCCTGTTCTTTTAGTATTCCACCCACATCAGCTTGGGTCTGTATCTATCATCTAATATCTGAATACTATCAATTCTTTGGTTATTCCTAGGAGTTTCCATTACACAGGATCTAAATATTACGGAGTTAGAAACAATAAACAGAATTTTGCTGTAGCAATCCCTCCAGACCTTCTTCAGAATGGAAACTTAAAGGCAAAACCTACCAGGCAATTGTGCATTAGAGCTCTAACAAACTCAGCTTCATCACCAGACAGTTTCAGGTAGAAAACGTGGCTTCAAACCTCCATGGAAATATAAGCCAAAAGCAGAAACACAATTGTCACATCTTAAATACCAGTCCCAAGGCAGCTCCATCACACCAAGCAATTACATTTTACCTAAGTAACCAAACTAACAGCAGCTACCTACCATAACTAGAATCACAGAATCACAGAATGGTCTGCGTTGGAAAGAGCCTTAAAGATCACCTTAAAGATCACCCTATATCCAACCCTATACCATGGGCAGGGACACCTCCCACTGGATCAGGTTGCCCAAAGCCTCATCCAACCTGGCCTTGAACACCTTCAGGGAGAGGACATCCATGACTTCTCTGGACAATCTGTGCAGTGCCTCAATTCTCAGTTCCTGAGAACAGGAGCGAAAGGCATTTGGGCTGTTTGGGTGTATTACACAGCACCTCTTTGCAAACTTTAATCCTGTGAATAACTACACACCTGCTTAACTTTACACACAGAGCAGCCTATCTATTTCAATGCTGTAACTCTAAGGTTAAGCAGGTGTCTAACTGGTTGGAAAATCAGGGTCTTAAATGGAAAATTAATCAGTGTAAGAAGTGAATTTATGCAGAACACCTGGCTGCTTCTAGCTGAGCTTATCCATGTAGGGATTTATCTGGCGGAGTCAAACAGTGGTTTAGCAGTAACACTCAACAACAGTTAAAACTACCCTTACATAGCACAGAACTGAACCATTAACAGTAATTATGGAAAGGCAGGTTCTTTGCTTAAGAGGGAAGGTGACAACAAATACCTACAAAGCACATATTTATACCTTAGTCTAGCAAGAAAAAATTTTCACTAAGTATGTGGTACATGCAATTAAAAGCAAGTATGCAGACGAGAAAAAGCTGAAACAAGAATATTTTTCCTAGGAAACTCTCTAAAAACACCAAGGTTCAAAGAGAGAGGACTAAAAAAGTCAAAAAGTACAACACACAATATTTCTGAGCCATAGGATATAATGTTCCTGACCACAATGTTGAGTGAACAAGGAAACTACACAAGAGACACAGAAACCATCCTGAAGTTTTGATCTTTTCCATTTTCCCATCAGAGCATCAGACCTCCACACTGAGCTTCCAGCTCGTCCTTAATGATCATCACACCACCGTGCTGGGAGGGATGCAGCATATGGCTCACTTTAACCGCATAAATTGTACCCTGTGACATGAATGGAACGGCTCCATGTACACAGTCAATCACTAGTTTCCAGGATTTGGCAGAATGTGGGTGACACTGCACTCTGCAGCCGGTCCAGGAAGAAGCAGGGCTTTAGACAGGCACAGCATAAAGTCAGGCTCAGGCTCCTGGTCCACACTCCTGAAATCCACTGGGTCACAAGTTGTACAAGCACTTTAACCTGGCCAACTCAAAATTTTACTAGAGTATTTTAACACAACAGCAATTTAATAATGTACATTTTCCATACTGTTCCCCTGCACAGCACAGTAAATCTCAAGTTGGAAAAGAAGCATGTAAATATCTACAGCAAAGACCTGATGACAATTTTACTCTTGCTACTGGCAAGCCTCATCCGGTGCCAGTGGCATTAATCCCAGTGCTCACCAGCAAAAGGAACTAAGTCTTGGTAAATGTAGCTAAGAGTACTGGTTGCTTTATCCTAGAAAGGGAATACTGTATTTAGCTTATATGATTTGTTTCCTCTTTTAACAAAAAATAGAAAAAAAAGTATTTTTGGTTCATCACCCATGACCAGCATCAAAATTCACTGACAAAAATTCCTCAGCATTATGATTAATGCGTAGTTATTCCCCAACCATATGTAAAAATCCAGCCTGCCCATTCCAGGATTTCAGTGCAATTTTTATTGACCTACTAACCTGTAACTCTGGGAAGCCTGGAGCTAAGAATGCAATAATGGCTAGCAAATACAAGTCTCCAAACAGAGTGTAATAACCTTAAGTAAACTACTGCCAAGCAAAAGTCCTGCAGATCAAACAGTTCCCACGAAGCCTTATGCTATTAACTAGCAAAAAAAGTCCCATGACATCTCCATAGCCATGCACAATAACAGAGCCTGTGCTTCTGTTTACTTACATAGCTTATCTGCAACCCCGCGATGTATACAGTCAGTCCCTCGGATGTAAATCACTCGCCTATTTTTTGTTACTTTTCTTCTTAAAAACTTTGCTAGCTTTCAAATGATAAACAAGGGGTTTATCTGAAATATCAGTTCTTAAGGGAATGCAAAAGGTTACAGTGGATGTTTATGAACCGTTTCAATTCGGGAGTCAATTTTACATCACTGCATGGAGAAGAAGAATTGCAAATACATATGGCTGGCAACAATGTGATGTTTATGCAGCTCCGCTTTTTTCCTAAAGGAAATCGCAGGCCCAGCCACACTCACTCTACCTTATTTCAATCATTTCCCGGGTAAACCCACCTCAGAAGATGGACAGTGGATCGAACACCCTACTAAAGCCACCGGAATCAACAAGGGAGAGCCTGGCCAGACAGCAGCGGGTCACTCAGTGCCCTGCTTTTACTCCACACCCCATTGCTTTGTGTACTTTAACTCATTGCAGAAAGACCTCTCCTGCTTAACACACTTCTCCCACCAGCACAGCCTCTTCCCGGTGCTTAGGGCAATGTGGAAGAGTCAATCCTTAAACAAACAGGAATCAAGTAAGGCAGAACTGAAGCTCGTTAGGATGCTCATGCCCAAGTCGCAGCATAGGAAGGGAATTCACTGGCTCTGAAGAAAAGCGCTCACACGCATTCACTGTGGGGCAGGGCTGGGGCTTTGCGGGGCTGGGGCTGTCGTGTGAGGCTGGAACTGTGTGGGGCTGGGGCTGGGGGGCAGGGCTGTGGCGATGCGGGGCTGTGGCTATGCCGGGCAGTGGTGCAGGGCTAGGATTGGCGCTCTGTGGGACTGCGTTGCAGGGCTGAGGAGGTGCGGGCTAAGAGTGTGTTCCGGGGCTACGGTGCGGGGCTGGAGCTGTGCAGCGCTGCGGAACAGGGCTGGAGCGGTGCGGGGTGATGCAGTGCGGGGCTGGGGCGGTGTGGAGCTGCGGCGGGGGGCTGCTCCGTCCTGGGGAGCCGGGTCTTCGCGCCCGGGGGGCTGTTTCTTCCCGGCCCGCACAGAGGGCGAGCAGGCAGAGGCGGCTGGCAGCCCATCCTCCCTCGCGGGCTGCGCGGGTGGCGGGGCGGGGAGCGGCTGCAGGTGCCTCCCCCCGCCCGTCCCCGCGCAGCCCCGGGGCGGGGGAGCGGCGGGCACTGAGGGAGCCGCGGAAGGGGAGGAGACGGCGACGGCGGCGGCGGGGCGGGACGGGCGGGTGCGGGAGGGGATGGATGCGCGGATGGGCAGGTGGGGATACGTGGGGCAGATGCGGGAAAGGATGGATGCGCGGGCGGTTGCGGAGGGAATGAGCGGGAGGGGATGCAGGGGCAGGTGCGGAGGGGATGCACGGGGCGGGTGAAGGAAGGGATGAGCTGCCGGGTGCAGGAGGGGATGCACAGGGCGGGGACGGGTGCGTGCAGGAGGGGATGCGCGGGTGCGGGAGGAGATGCGCGGGTGGATGCCTACCTGGTGCGCGGTGGGGCATCCTGCGGCGGGCGGGGGCAGCGCGAACCAGGGAGCTCCCCCCGCCGCCTCCCCCCGCCTCCGTCGCTTTGTTCCCGCTTCTCCCGCCGCTGCCACCGCAGCCGCGGGACGCGTAACCATGTGCCTGGGGAGGCAGCGCCCGCGGTGGCACTTTGGGCCCCGCGGAGTAGCGGGGCCGTCAGATCCAGCCCATCTGCCGCGATCGCAATCGGTCGCAACTGAATGGCTCCGGCAAATCCGCGCCGGCAGCCGGGGATGGCGGGGGGTGCGGGGGGAGCGCGGGGGCGGGGGCCATTGTGTGCGCAGCGGGGCTGCCCCGGGCGGCAGCGGCCCGGGAGGGGGCACCGATCCGAGGAGGTGCTGATCCCGGTGGGGGGGGGGCGTTCGGGCTGTCCGAGAAACTTCATAGAATCATGGAATGGTTTTGGTTGGAAGGGATCTTAAGTCCATCCAGTTCCAGCCCCCCTGCCATGGGCAGGGACACCTCTCACCAGACCAGGCAGCTCAAGGCCCCATCCAACCTGGCCTTGAACTCTTCCAGGGATGGGGCAGCCACAGCTTCCCTGGGCAACATGTGCCAGTGTCTCACCACCTCCATCGTGAAGAATTTCTTCCTAATGTCCAATCTAAATCTTCCCCCTTCCAGTTTAAAGCCATTCCCCCTCATCCTGTCACTACTTGCACTTGTAAAAAGCCCTTCCCCAGCTTTCCTGTAGCCCCCCTTCAGGTACTGGAAGGTCCCTTAAAGGTCTTCCCGGAGCCTTCTCTTCCCCAGGCTGAACAACCCCATCGCTGTCAGCCTGTCCTCATAGCAGAGGTGCTCCAGCCCTGTGGTCATCTCTGTAGCCCTCTTCTGGACCCATTCCAACAGTTCCATATCCTTCTTATGTTGGGCAGAAAGGGGCTCAGCATGGCAGAGCTGGTGCCGGGATGGGCTGGGAACCAGCTGCAGGTCTGCCCAGCGGAGTCCCTGCTCAGGGAGGTGTAGGGCCAGGCTCACAGAATCACTGAATAGAATCACAGAACTCCTTAGTTGGAAAACACCTCTGACATCATCAAGTCCAGTCATACCTGTCCACCACTAAACCACATCGCCAAGCACCTCATCTACCCATCTTTTAAATACCTCCAGGGACGGTGACTTAACCATCAATTCAACATTGCTGAAGCGAACAAGTTTGCACCAATTCTAATATACATGTTTCAGTGATCGTTCTCCTAAGCAAGAGTGGTTTGACCGTGAAGTCAATAATCATAGAATCATTAAGGTTGGGATCAACCATAAGACCAACATTACTGTGACTACTAAACCATGTTACATCTACTCACTTTTTGAACACCTCCAGGGATCAGGACTCCACCGCTGCCCTGGGCACCCTGTTCCAATGTTTCATCACTCTTTCAGTAAAGAAATTTTCCCTAATATCCAATCCAAACATCCCCTGGCACAACCTGAGGCCATTTCCTCTCATCCCATCACCTGCCACTTGGGAGAAGAGACCAACATCCACTTCACTACAATCTCCTTTCAGGAAGTTGCAGACAATGATAAGGTCACCCCTCAGCCTCATTTTCTCCAGCCTAAACAAGTCCAGTTACCACAGCTTCTCCTCGTAAGACTTGTGCTCCTTCACCAGCTTTGTTCCCCATAAGGTTGTGCAGCACCAAGGACAGATGGGGATTTGGAGGCTTGGAAAAACAGTTCCTAAAGAAGCACTGAAAGCTTTGTCATCCAATGGTCATAAAATTCCAAGTCAAAAAAAATTCCCAGCTACTATAGATCATAAGAATCATGGATTGGTTTGGGTCAGATGGGACCTTAACACCCATCCTGTTCCAACTCTCCTGCCATGGGCAGGGAAAACTTCCACTGGATCAAGTTGCTCAAAGCCTCATCCAACTTGACCTTGAACACGTCCAAGGAGGAGGCATTCACCACAATCTTGGTAAACTATGCCAGTGCCTCACCACGCTCACAGTAATGTCTGCTGACGTGTTTAATTGCTTTGTTGTGCAGGGAAAGACTTTCAGCAACTCCCATAAGAGCTAATTTTAATCACTGAGTGTAAAATACATTTTCTGTTTAAATAGACATAATAACATCTCAGCAAAACGTAGTCACATGATAATGCCTGTTGCTTGCACAGTGAACCTAAATCACTTACCTAGATTCCTTTATAATTGGTGATGGAAACTGCAAGAGTTTTGAAACCTGGGTAACATATGAGTGGCTGCATTGGACATGCCCAAAAGGTCTGTATAGGTCAGTATCATTTCTCTTCAGTGGCAAAACCCAAACATCCAGGGAAAAATACAACACTTTTCCATGTTCCAGCCACCCGGGAGCTCAGAGACATCCTGAGCCAAGGTCACCCTCTGTGCATTTAGTACATTTCATTAGATTACTTCCATAACTTTGTCCCATCTCCAACTGGACCCATGCACACCTTTAAAATCAATGATACCCGGTTGCAGATGCTTTGAACCTCGCTTACATGAAAAATCTCTTCCTTTCATTTGTTTTATTTGATGTGCCAACTGCTGGTTTAATCCAATACCCTGCATTTCTTGCATTGAAAGAGGCAGCGGACAATCCGCTCCTCAATGCTACTCACGTTTTCAGCTCTGTCATTCCCCTGCCTAAGTGGCTGCTTTTTCAGACTCAAGAGTCCTAGTCGCTCCACAAATGAAGATCATCTTGTGCTTCTGATTACCTTTTCTGCCCTCCTCTGAACTTTTCCAGTTCTGTTGCATCTTTTCTGATTGGGGACCAGAATTGCAACTGGTATTTGCAATGCAGTAAAATCACCAGCATAATAATGACCCCTTTGTAAGTGTGATACTGCAGATCTGAAAATACTGTGCTAGCCTAGTCAACAAATCTATCAGCCCATAAATTGTTATATAGACAGCTTTTATTTAAAGACCACATCCCTTAATAGCATCTCACTTTCATACACAGCAGTAAGTTCCAAATCATTAATTATTTCTTGCTCCTAGGCTTGCACAATTGTATCTAGCATAGATATTTCTTAGACAATACACTAGTCTTCAAACAAAATCCGTAACTTTGCTTACCATTGTTTTGGAGCAATACTAAAAATGCCTATGGTCATGCTTCAAAACATAAATGAAGTAGATGATAGCATTAGCCCAGTACATTAATGGTAGCCATCATTTTAAATATAGAAACCTAACAGCTGCCACTGACAAATGCAGTAATTGCCCAGTACAGGAATTTTGTCATTTCCTCACAGACATGAAGCTCGTGTTGAAGGGACAGATGCTTCTTAAACTGACTTCTAATTCTCACTTGCTTAATGTACATGTGAAGGTGATTTACTTCTGCCCACTAATGCATTCTGCAGTTCTTTCAAATAGGATATGCTGGGCAAGAACAGGAACGTTGACAAGTTGGAAGTGACTGATTTGCACAGTAAGCAATTCTTCAGGGAGAAACTTTGTGCTTAAAAATCTGGGGTGGGGAAACCTCCAGAAATGTACAGCTATTAAGTTGAACTCATTTCTTGTTCATTTTTTAATAGTGATTTATTTACTTAGCACTGAAGCTATGCTGTAATACTAGATTTTGGGATATTCTACCTAAAGGTTACTGGCGCTGAACACTAGCAGTGTTCCAAAACTCTATTAAACAAGAGTGGGGTAGAAATCACGTGTATTGACACCACTTGCTCTTTCAGCCTGACGCAGGACACTGTTCAGTGAGACCTGAGGCAGCACTGCCCTTTTGGGGACTTCAATTCAGATATCAGGACGACTGCCTGTGCATCTGAGAAAGCTGCCAGGCAGGCTGTCACACAAAAAGCTGCACAATGGTAGCTGCTAGGGACACTCACTTGAGTGCCCTGTGCTGGCAGAGAAAATCAGAGATCAGTCACTTGAGGAGAGGTTCCAGAACAAACTGGTCCTCAGTACCCTTGTTATTTCCCAGTACAGACTGGGAAGTAGAACTACAGGAATACTCGCAGTCTGGGTGCTGCCTTGTGCTGACATCTGTTGCTGTCAGCTCCTGCTGCTGACGGCTACGTTCAGCCTAGGAAGGATTCTATAGAAGTTTTCTCTTGATCTCAATGGAAATTCAGGATTTAGATCCTTCATGGGAATTCTGATCATCTTTTGAATTGGCTGAAGAAAGTGTCAAGTATTGCCATTTGCACATTTCCACATTGCAGAAAGTGAAAAGGAATCCTGACGTTCCCGTTACTGGGAGAAGGGCAGCATTTGGCCATTTTTTTCAAGCATTTGTAACAGTATTATTTAAAAAAAAAACAGGAGAAGAGGAATTGAGAGTGCTTACAACTCTTGATCTGTGTTTCTGGACCAAACTCTCCCAAGGGCTCTGCAGGAAGGTACGTGCTTCCTTTGCATTTGATCTTTCTTCTCCATCAGGGAAGAGTGGAAGATCATAAAAATACAGGAAGCCTTACAGGAACCACGCCGTACGTACTTGTTTCTCTCCAAAGGGCTTAAGAGGCTCTTGACTTGCCTAATAGAGGACTAAGAATCTTCTGGATTGGAAAACAATATTGAATTTATTACAGCATTATCAGGAACTGAACTGGGAAGAATCTGAGAGGTAGCATCAAAATAGCATTAAACCTTCTCAAGTACTGAGCAGTACAAGCATGTGCCTATTCTGGCACCATGTGGAAGCAGATAAGCTTATCCCTCTGCCATTTTTAAAGGTGCTACACAGGTTACATCAAACTAAATATCCTGAAAAAAAAAGCTTGTACCTCCTTACTAATAAGTGTTTGCTGAGATCAATCTAGGTTTTCTATTTTTTGCTTGTTTAAGTTACACTTTCTAGACTCTGCTTACCTAATCAGGAGGTAATAAAACTAAGAGGTCTGATTTTTGCAAGCTTTAATTCCTTTTTTAAAATCTCAGGGGAGTATATACATAAGTCAGAGTTTGCAAATTCTGAGCTATGCTGATCTAAGTAGGAAAAAAATACGCTCAGGTCTTTAAAAGCTGATGAATGCTGCCTTATATTTGAAACTTTGTCCCCAGTGGAACCCATTACAATAATGTTTATACAGGTTTATGCTATAAATGCATGATATTTTCCCTATGGTAGAATATGCTGGAAGTTACTCCTGATTTTAAAAAAATTAACATGTGAATAGGCCATATCTCTGAATATGGGTTGCTACAGACATCATTATGCCCTTTTATTAACAAATAAAGCAATGGCAAATATAATTTGTTCACATAAAAAGGGCTCCACAGAGCAGGCAGAATTGATAGGAAGGACATACTCATCTCCTGCAATGTGTGTAAACAGGAAGCCAGCCAAATCCTACAGAATTAAAGGAAACTTTTCTGAAAGCTGTGAAGTACCTCCCCAAGCTCTTCCAGCCTGATTACACTCAGCATCAGAGCTAAACAGGAGATGAGATGAGCCTCCTCAATAAAGCTAGCTGCAGATATAAACTCCACCTCTGCAAAAATACACTCTAGTACCTCTGGATCTTCAGCTGCCAAGTGCCCGCAAAGCATGGAAAGAGGTGCTGACTGGTAGAGAGCAGGAGGATGACAATGATGGATCACCACACACTTAACATTCATCACTGGGAAAAGGTGACGTGACAGCAGCAGTTTGGCTGCACAGGTGCCCTGCTTTCAACTCAAGCAGTATTAGTCCAGCAATAGCCCCAGCTGCATGACACGGGTATCTACAGCCATGGTTTTATTTTAAAAACTGTTGCACCAACACAGCAACACCAGTACACCTGAAAATACAAACTGCCTCAAGAGAACAGGGTAGAGCCCTTCGCTCCTTCTCTCCTCGCCACTACCCATCCCCTGACAGAGGAAATCATTTACATGGACTTGTATACTGTGGCGTGACAAGGGCCAAGGACAGAAGCTGGAGAGAACAATTCCAAAGACAGGTCTCCTCTTCCACTAGAAAATGCTCTCCCATCACAGAGCACAGTGTAAGATTGTCACCAAACTTAAAGGAATAAAACCTTTTAAAAATTCCAGCAATTATGTGGGAACTTCATCCCACAGCTTGGAGTGAACAGGCTGACAACACATGGTGCCATAACATGAGAAATGCAACCTTATTATTAATACGCTGAACTGGAACACAGAAAAACTCTGGCTCAGACATAGATCTCATGTATAAGCTCCATTATTTACTATATTCACAACTTTATTTTTTTCTATAAAAAGGGAATTATGTTATTTCTTATTTCATCTTTGGGGCTGAAGAGATGGAAACCATTTTTTCACTTTGTGTGGAATAATGAAGCCCTGTTCTCAGTTGGGGTCTTAAAAGACTTGCTTTAATGTAATTTAGAAAAAATAAAAATGGTTGAGCATAACAAAATGAAATAGAAATGCTAAACTTGATTATTTAACTTCTCTTTCATGACTGAAACTGATTTACAGGGAAAGGTGCTAACCCGACTAGCATGACTTCATATACATTTTCTCACTTGCCGTCAGCGCTGCCCTGTTTGTAGACTTCATCAGTGAAACACATCAGTGCCGTGCCACTCCTTAAAAAATAACAAATTCTTAAATTCTCCATTTCTCCTTCCTTAAAACCAGCACCTAAAACCCCATCTCACAGCCTGGGTCTGTGCACTACTCATTTCTATAATACATTTCGACATCCTGTTTATGTAACACCCAAATTCTCATTTGTTGCCTTGATGTAAATCCATGGGTTTTCCTCTGCCAAATAGGAAAGAGAAGCTCTGTGTAAAGATATGGTTGTTCAATCTTAGAGAAGACTTCAGGGCAATGTCACTGTTACTCATAGGAATTATTCTTTGGAATTATCTGAGGAGTAAAATATGATTCAACAAGAATAAGCGTGGCTGTGCCTAGGCATTAGTGGGATGGAAGACTAAATTCAATAGCAAAGAACAAAGAGACTACAGACAGTATCCATTTGGAAATCTGTTGGTTCTTAAAAAGGGCCAGATAAACTCTGAGCACCAAGAGCAGGCAGTTGTGTATTCCTATAGAATCATAGAATTATTGAGGTGAGAAAATACTTCTAATATCACCGAGTCCACCTGTCAGCCCCGCACCACTGTGCTTACTCAGCCATGTCCTTAAGCGCATCATCTACACTTTTTGAAGAACTCCAGGGACAGGGACTTCACCACTTCCCTGGGAAGCCTCTTCAATGCTTCACCACTGTTTCAGTAAAGAATTCTTTCCTAACATCCAATCTGGCTTATCCCCTCGTCCAACTTCGAGGCCATTTCCTCTCATCATAATCCGTATCTTACGGATTGCGACGTTGTACCGTTACTTGGATTTCTATCTGGAAACCAAGGTGCTGTTTCGGATGCGTAGGTGGCCTGAGGTTTCCCCACTTGCCAGTCCTTTTGGGCTGGCCTATGTTTCCCCCCTGCAGCAACGGAGAGGTTGTGCTGTGTCTGTGGTTTGCCCGGCACTTTCTACCTGAACAGAAGTCTGCACTTAGGAGACACAGACAGAAACCGGCCATACACACTTAGCTACAGATAAAATCAGCTCCAAGCATTGTTCTTCTAACCCTAAATAGCCACTAAAGGAAAACGTGTATCTGCTTACACAAAAGAGTTTGTTCTTATTCAGAATCTAAACCAGAGAACCAAGCCAAGGTTATACATTTCATTTTCCAGCATACAAATGAGGATCTAATTTACTCTGGGCTGTTCATGCATTTTGCTTTTAACAAACATCCATATGTCAGATAGACCTTCCACATACTTCCCTGCTGGATTTTTTTCCTTTCAACTTGGTAGGGAACATTTGTGATCCCTATTCTACCAAATATATCTAAAGAATATATTTTGCTGAAGGCCTTCTATTTTTTAATTTAGCAGAAACAAATCAATTCATCTCTCCAGCAGTCTCACTATTATGACAAGTATACATCTGTGCAAAAATACCTCAATCCCTAATTAATTACAGGATGTTATTAACATATTGAAATTTAACATTTGTTAATTTATTTAATTTTATAATTATATAATATATATAATGACCATATGAAGTTACTTTTTAAGGACTGCTTTTCCATCGTTTGCCTGCAGTTTTAAAATCTGGCTAATTTAGCATAGATAGGAGATATTTGCTTGTATCTAAATTATTTTATATTCAGATGGTTCCAAATCCTTTATGCAATGACTTCAATAAGTGAGGCTTGACACTTCACTCCTCACTTGTGGAGCACTGATGGGCAGTGTTAATGGGAGTTTTCTTCGATTAAAAGGAACAGGCTGAGAGTCATATTCTTTAAAATTAATACTTGTTATGAAATTTATAATGCCAAAATCATGCCAGGTCATATTTCTTACATACCACATCAATTTGAGCTTAATTGAAAGTCAGCTTACTAAATATTGCACAAAAAGATGCCTTATATGTTAAAATGACTCATTCTTAAAGGAGATCTACTTATTGATCAGCGGAAGAGTTGCACATAAAATGACTGTCAACTTTCATCAGTTGAGGAAAATTATGACTAATTGGTGCAACTGCTCAAAAATTTGAACAGATGTAAAATTCTGTAAGGCATCTATTTTTATTTGTTTAAAAGACAGTGTTCAATCTTGATTTGAACACTGAGATAGTATGCTCACTTAAAGGGGGCTACAGGCAAGCTGGGGAGGAGCTCTTTATTAGGGAGTGCAGAGATAGGATGAGGGGGAACACTTTTAAACTGGAAGAGGGGAGATTTAGATCAGATATTAGGAAGAAAATTTTTACTGTGAGGGTGGTGAGCTTGTCCAGAGAAGTCGTGAATGCCCCATCCCTGGAGCTGTTCAAGGCCAGACTGGATGAAGCTTTGAGCAACCTGATCCAGTGAGAGATGTCCCTGCCCATGGCTTTGGTGTTGGAAGTGGATGATCTTTAAGGTCCCTTCCAATCCAAACTATTCTATAATTCTGTGATTCTATGAAATATGCACTGCTTTTCCTTCAACTCGCTATCGAGTCTTTTTCCTTGGTTACAAGTTTCATATTTATAGTGGATTTATGTGTTCTGTAAGGTTTATTTGTAATCTGTAACCAATTCTCCCTTGCATTTCTATGATCCTGTTAAAAATATGATTTATAAGGCCAAAAGTAAAACACTTGCTTTTCTATATACTCATTATTCACATTATTCTCACCCTGTTCAGTCATGAAAAAGTATCTTTAACAAGTGTAGTGTGAGATGGGTATTGTACCGGGGAGTCAAAGGAAGCGAGTGCTTTTCATTCTCACAGAATACAATGGTGGTGCCTTTTGTGGCCTGTAACTACATCTGCACTGCTCACTGAACCATCCAAATTTACACTCAGCTAAAGAAAAACACATTTGGCCAAAAAAATCAGATACACTTTTAATTGGTATCCTAATGCACATATTCAAATACTAATCCTTGGTTGAAATGCATATCTGAGGCTGTATTGTCAACTCTGTTTGGCTACTTGGTAGCCTTATGTTGATTTATTTACATTTCTGTGTGATTTTTTTCACGCATAAAGACACAAATCAGAAACCCCAGCTTCAGAGAGACATATGTGATGTTATAATGTTAGTTGGAAACATCCGAGTAGTCGTGGTGACCCAATGACTCCTAATTGTCAACCTCAGTTCTGCTCTGCCTCGGCCAGCCTCACCTCCAAACACTATGGAAATGGAAAGGAACACATCTGTGTTTTCATGGATTTTACAAATTCAGCATATCCAGCAGTGTTGTACAGATGTAGCAAAAAATTAAAACACCACCACCACCCAAAAAAACCCCCAGCAAACCAAAACACTGGAAAGGAGATTAGAGGCAGGTGTTAGTGCCTAAGAGCACAGAACACCTTTCTCCTGGCTTTACCCACTGGCAAGATGGTGTGACAAGACAGGAGCACGGAATATGAAAAAGCAAAGAAGAAAGATGATCATGCTCTTAAAAACCAAACCAAACCAAACCAAACCAAACCAAACCAAACCAAACCAAACCAAACCAGTATCTGCCTGTTTATCATGGATTACCACAATTTTTCAAGAGAATTCATTCCAAATACAGTCTATAACTCACAATAGTGTCACAGACCCGAGGCAGGTTTTGTTATCAGAACTTCCAGAAAGGGTTAAAATGGGGTTTCAGCCCTGAAGACCTGGCTGCTTTGACCTTAACTCCCCTCAGGCCACGTTACTAAGGCCCCAGTAAGAAAAAGGTACTTGTGCAGAGCATGACCTTATTTAGCTGGGATAGCATTAGTGTTTTTTCACAGCTTTCATTACTCTAATATCATACATCGGGTTTTTCATTTGTTTGCCATGCGACTTATTCCCCTAAGATTAGTCCTTTTCTAGTCAAGCAGTTTACAGCTAATCACAGTTGTTATTTTAATCTGTGCTCACCATTAAGAATTCTCGCAGAGCTATTTTCCTTGTTAGCAATTATCGTCTCCCAATGGAAGTTTATGATTACAGCAAAAGCAACCTGTTTAATACTTGGCACCTCTTTAGTATACAAGCATTAAACCCAAGAGCATAGAAGCATGCTAATGCTGATGATGAAAGTATAGCAAATCTATTTAACAGACTCTGGGTTTAAAACACAGCATTGGAGAAATGTTATGTGATCCTCGTGAACATTTGTGGTCCCCCTCCTGTGTTTTTCCTTACTGTAATACAGTAATAAGGTGCTGTTGATCCTTCCTTCATTTTATGATTATCATGTCTGAAATGCAGAATATCCTACTGCTTTCACCAAGGCAGACTAAAGGTTTGGTCCTGGTTCCAGCAGCACTAAGAATAAAATTCCTTTGGAAGGTTTTACGAACCAGTTCTGATTCTTGCATATTTAGGCAAGCATCCTATGCCAAAACACAATTTCTTTCTTCTGATAAGAGAACTGGTAATTTGCTGTCTCTGATCTATGTGTCAAGACTTAAAATTATGATCTACTGTCAAGGTCAATTAGCAAAGACCGCAGGAGCAAATTTCTGCTTCTCATGTTCATTGTCCGTGTGATTCTGACATAAAAAAATTATGCATAGTAATACACATTAGCTGAATTAGATAGAGCATTAAATGACTGTGTCAGAAACAACACTGCAGGGATGTCCCCCACCCCTGACCCAATTCTGTCCTATTTAAAGTTATTTCCAGACACGGTAGGACAGAGAAATCTAAAATAATCCAGTGTCCTGGTTCAAGCTGCTACCATGAAGTACACAATAGTTTTCAACTCCAATTGTTGGTGATTTACATCAACAGGGGTCAAATCTGTCCCATGTTGGATAAATTTCTTGCGTTCAAACTTGAGAAATGGGGGAACCACTGACCAGTCAAATACACTATCATCTTTGTCATTCTTCATGAGACAATAATTATTGTAAAATGTTCAGTGTAAGAAAAGCTGTGTTAAAAAAGTCTGTATCTCCATGTACTAGTGAGGTATCCTCACTCGTTCTTGCAAAGGTTTTAAAGAACAGAACATCTGAAGCTGGGCTAGAGGTCTGTTTTGGTAGAAAGCCATAAAACGTGACCTGACCACAGTCAGTTCTCCTGGGACAGTAATTACAGCAATAAATGTTCCACAGCAGATGCTAATGCCGTGGATAAACAGTTGTCCTCCAAAGTGAAAAGAAATTTTTGCCCCCACATGTCTTTTCGGGTCCCATTGTACGTGTGGAAATGTAAAGGAAATGTAAAATTGATATGCGCACCATGACATCGGCTTTAGTCTCCTCTGGTTTAGCCCGGTCGCTATAAATCTGTCCCGGCTGTAAGTAATGCTGAAGGAGCTAAATGGTCAGAATTCGTGTCTGTCTTTTTTATTAGCTCGCCTGCAGTAAAGCAGGGGTTATCGGTCAATGTCAGGTTCAGTGCCCAGTGACCCACCGGGTTAAAATCATGGTAGTCACAAATCAAGAGCATAATGAAGTCTGAGAAGAGGGCTATGCTGATTTATTAGGACATCTGTCTGGTTATAGACAGCCTAGTACTGCCCCTGCGTAGTGTGAGCATTAGCATAATCCTCACCAGGAAACATCTTAAGAGATTTAGAAGAGAGAAATAAAGTGTTCAAAGGCGGCCGGCAAAACCAGAAGGGTTTTTCTTGTAGTGCTCATTTTAAGTCTTAACTTCTTATGTCAATACCCCATAAAAATAATATTAAAAATAAATTACTGTCTTCAGTTTTCCAAACCCAATGAATTTTCAGAACACATCTGCATGTCTGCTCATAATAAAATAAAGTCACTACCCCTGATACTTTTCAAAGACTTTTTAATCTTTTCATTTTTTATTATTCATTTATATTTTAACACGGTAGTGTCATCCACATAAAATATTATCACCTTCATCCTTGCCAAAACAATCTCCTGAATTCTGTGTTCTTAAATGCAAACTTCAATTTTTGTGCCAATTATTTTGACTACTTGTAAAAGAAAGCAGGTAATAAACACAAGCTTTCTGAGTTTTGCCTATAAATCAGACTATGTCCTTACAACAAATGCTGTATCCTGTAAATGCTATAATACTTCTTTGTATCCTATAGGCCGAGAAGTTTGTGAGATGCATACCAACTAGTGCTGTCACGTGCAAAGTGACTTTTTTTTGTAGATGAGAGGCATTCAACTGAAGAATCAGACAGATCGTTATTTCTTCCTTGATCAGAACTAAGGTGAAATAGGATTTAATCTATGAAGATTAAATTATACCCTGAAGATCACTTTATATTTGACTAAGTATTAATAAAGATTGCCACTGCTCATATGCCTTCAAGAAAAAAAGTAAAATATTGCACTTAAAAGAAATATATGGCCGTGAATTTTGAATGAGTTTCATCATGGGTATTACTGCATTTCCTCTGTATTAACTGTTATCCCAGACAGGAATTTAGCTGGGAACTATAAACATTTCAGATAGCCAGTACTAATAAATGGGTACTGAATACCTTGAAAACATGAAGTACAAGCAAATACTGCAAAGTGCTGTCATGTAGATCTTTTTATATCAGCTCAGATAATAACGATTTTATACAAAATCTGTAAGAACGAATTTTAAATTGATCAAGGGATAATTAACTCATTAAGGGTAAGCGACTTCCAAGGCTTCTGAAGATCAGGTTATTTCTTGGCTACCTCTTCCATTTTGTAACAGAACAGCCCTGAAACAAAAGCTAGAGAACAGTACAGCTGAAATGCAATAAAGAATCTATAGACTTAGATGGTTTTGCCATTGTGTCACTGTTACGAATGACACTTGGTGGGTTTTGGAAAGATGCAAACAAAGCAGAGCCTCTTGTCCCAGCTAACGAGGGCATCAACAGTAACACAGCAGCAAAACTACTGAAGTACAAGATGTAATCAAATTGCTGTTGTAAAGAGGAAACTATGCCAGGAATGAAGTGAGCACCTTTTTGGGAGAGCTGACAACTTCCACCTGTGAGCAGATGATGATTACTAGACGAGAGGAATGCAGAGAGGTTTGCAAGGTCCTGTAGCCATCGTACCAGAGGGATGCAGCATTTGAGGACAACCTCAGAAGCGCTCGGGCAGTTACCACATTTCTGCTCTGCCCACTAGCTGCACACTAGCTGTGGAAATCACTGCTTTGCTTAAACCAGAGTCAAGTCTGTCCTGAGCAATATGAACAGAGCAGAAATAGAAATTCTGCATCATCAAGGTGCAGAATTTTAAAACCGTATTTATTTTAGTTTCAAAACTCTCACTTTCTCATGCTGCTGTGCTTCGGTTTGGCTACCGTTTGTGTGCCATTCAGTGAAAACTTTTATACTCAAGAATATAAAACCATCTCCTAAATCAGGCCAATTAAAAGAATCTGATATAGAGTTAGAACCCACTGCTTAGAAAATCAAACATGAGGAATCCTGTGCATGTGTGTAATTGCCCTGATTAGCAAAGGCAAGATTCATCTTGTGTGATGTCCTACTCTTCCACTTAGGTCTGATTTGCTAGTCTGCAAAGAATTAAAAAGTGGAGAAACTGAATACTAGATCATTAATTTGAACTCAAGAATGAAAACTATGGAATGTGGTATTTGCTCCAAAATAGCAACATAAATAAATATCTGTGTGCGTAGTACTTGCCTCCACAAATTCCAGCGTTGTTCTTCCAGCTGAGTCACTAAATGCTCTATGTACTTGTTTGAGTCCATATATTCCTAAATGAAAAATGATTACAAGGTTAGTTTTTCAACGTTCAAGGCATTTGTAAAATTTTGACTAAAAGACAGAGTGCACTTTCATTTTGCACCTGGGGTTATCCAATCTCCACAGAAATCACGATGATACAATAATCTAGATTAAAGCCAAATTTAGATTCATACCAAGTGAACAGGGCAGTAGCCTAATACTCTTTTAAGAGATTATTTGAGAGGAAGACAAAAGATGGCAAGGATATGCAAGCAGCACAAATAAATTAGAGTACGTATAAATATATTTTTATATTCTGAGCCCAGAATTATCTTCCCTGGATCCAGACTGAAAAATAACTTCTCAACAGAGCAGTCACTGTTCTGGTGCACATTTTGTTTACTTTCGGTATAAATCGAAGTGAACTGAATATTTGACTCAAATATTTATTTCACGGATGGTACAAAAAATACTATAGCATGTACCCCGTTCCAAAATGAAACCATAACTCAGCTCCTATATCATTTTAAGTTCAACTTTTGCAGATGCTATAACTTGCAATATCAGCTATATGAAAGCTACTGTATTTGCGTCTGGACAGAATTTCTGGTAAAGAATCATGATCAGATGAACAATGTGGATTGTTTTCTTATTGAAGTTTATTCTTTAAACTCAGTGCAAAGAGATGATGTTTATTCTCAGTAAAGAAATACCTCAGTAATAGAAATACACCACTTTATTTCAAGGAAGAAGGTAACTTCAGTGTTATTTATATAAAATATTTCAGAATGAACCCACAGAATAACGTGATATAATATGACATATTTGTATGACAGCGGTACCAACACAGCCACATTACTATTATTCTGAAAGCTTATCAGTAATAATGTAACTCTCTTGAAATATCTCACCAAAGCAAAAGATATGTTTCAAAATTCATACTTCAGGATATAGTGAGTACTATATGGAAAAGAATCCATCTTCACTTTCTGGAGACAAAAGCGCTGCTTTTATAGCTCCACTGTTTTCATTTTGGACACATCAGGAAACCACTTTTGTGGGGTTCTTGTTTGTATTAGGACTTGTTTCTTTACTATTATTATTTATTTTGTGTAGAAATACGGATTTTTGTTGCAAAGTAGTCGGTTCTTCTGAGCCATTTATCTTCATGACCAGGAATATGAGATAGCTACTACAGGGACTACATCATGATGTCTTCTCAAGGTGAAGATAAATGTTAGTTGATTTTAATGGTCATATTTTATGTACATAATACATTAACGCACATTTTTATTTTTCAGGATTCTAATTGCTCTCAGTGATTCTCCATCTCTGCCCACAGTAATTATTTTCATGTTTTGATTGAGTGAGAGAGAGAGACTGGTTCCTCAAGAACTATCGTAACACAAAGAAATGGTCCCTGGCACAGACAGGAAGGAAGAGTAAGATGCTGCTCCCGAGGAGCCTGTGCAAATGCATCTCGGCTGTATCCTGTTCTAACTGCGTCGCTTGAAAACCTGTGGGTACTGTGAAACTTTCCATTAAACTCTGTGGTGGCCCCAGGCTTAAATATTCCTCTAACTGGTAGGTAGATATATCATATCTTGTGGAAAACAGTAAATAATGTAAATCCTGAAAAATGGCATGAATTTCAGTGGCATTAATATTGCTTTTATATGAGTGCTGTTTGGATTAGATGCTGGCTTCAGCATCAGCAGCGACTCTCCCTGTTACTGACTGAGTTGAATTTTACTTGGAGTACACTATGATAATTAAGTAGCAAGCTTCTTCTTAGCCAATACAAGTCACCCTGCAATGCACAAACATTAACATTTAGAAAAATCTTACTGTACAGACATATAATGATGATTAGTTGCAGTACCAAGTTCTTTTAAACAAGCTGCCTTTTTTTACTTAATACTTTTTTTTTACACTGAACCTGGTATAAATTAGTATTAATACCTTTATATCTTTTTAATGTAATATTAAACAATATTTGTGATTTATTCCTCGGCGCACTTTGCCCTACAGGCAAGGATAGGATCAGCAGTTTTATTCCGCATAATTCTACCATGATAATATAAAAATCTCATTCTGAAGCAATTTTCTCAAAAATATTGTCTAGAAATGAAGACAGTGGGGAAAAGGAAAGCAATGTGTTTACCCTGTGTGACTGCTGCCTTAATGCTAAGTTTTTCTGTGGCAAATCAGAAATATTATTCTATTTCACTTTGAAGACCTGCAACTCAGGAGAGTGCAAAAGTGATGTAAAAAAAATCAACCATCATTTGACAGAAGCATCGTGATTAGAAGCACAAACTTTCTTCTGTGCTGCTACGGCACATCCATGGGCCAGTTGTGTCCAAAGCAAAGCCATCTCCCTCAGATAAAGTCTCTGTTCCCAAGCCCAGGTTTCTGCTCCTTTCTGTTACCACCTATCCCAATAAGCCAAAATCTGCAAACTTTTGATCAGAACTCAGTATTATCATTTTGTCAACATGAAACAAACAGCAGTCATTTGAGATTTAGAGCAACTCTGTGATTTAGAATACTTGGCACATTCAGTGAAAGCATAAATTCTGAGAAAAACCACATAGCAATCACACTTGTTCACAAAGACTGTTAAGTATAATTGAGTGGAGTGCTGACATTTTTCAGTACCCAATAGATTACACTGAGAGGAGTAATACAAATAGATTCCTTGGAGCTCTGTCATATGAAGGCTTGCACCAGGTAGGCTTTGAGTAGCACAGCTGACAAGTCTGAAAAATTACACAGACTGTTGTTTTCTGATGTGAGTATATGACTTCAGGAGTTTGCATTATGGGAAGGAGGATCCAAGAGACCCACACTTACATAAGAAAAATACCTTTTCCTTATAAAACTAGAGACAAGATCCAATAACTGATCATAAGAATCATGTAAGTATACTTAATACTAGTTACTAATAAGACTAATCAAATGAGAGAAAGGCTGTGAAAGCACTCCAGCCTCTGGGTTTCAAAAGCGACTTACAATTCTGCCTGTTCTACTGGAAGGCTGAACACTGAGCACCTGCAAAGCAGGAGGTAAGGCTGGGTAAGGCCAAGTCAACACTTCAAAAATTATGCAACTTCCTTTCTCTGAAGTTGGCTCCAAATTAGTCTATTTTTATAAATGTGATGACATTACACAGCAACCGGGCCAGTTGGGGAACTGCCGTCCATGCTGTTATTCACCATGGGACTAGAGCTCAGCAAGCTGAGCTGTGCTGGCTCTGCTTTGAGTCCCACTCCAGCATTTCCTCCCAACCTGCAGGATTACTGAGGAGTCCATGGTTAAAAAAAAAAAAAAAGGATCCTTGTAATCCTTTTCAGAATAAAGGACGAAAACTCTCCCCTTTCTTCTCAATTAGTAAGCTTTTAGCCAGGACAATTTCACTGCTCCACCAATTCTCCTGTGATGCTACAGAACTTTAGTTTTAAGGAAAAAACTTCTGTAGTATGTTTAAATGCAGCAGACCTTTATAACAGCTGCATAGATTCTGCTATCCAGGAGGAGTTGGTATGCAAATGTCATATACCAGGTTATCTAATTTAGAGAGCATTAGAGAACTACTTTACCAAAATAGCCACTGTTTTGGGCTGAAGCACAAGCCTACAATTACACATAAATATGTTTTTTTGACAGAACTAAATATCTAACTTTGCAATGCTTAATTGTTTTGCTTTGTTTTTTTTTCTTTTTCTCTTTTCTTTGTTAGCTAGATGGCTGTCAGGAAAGAAAGGGGAAGAGAAAGGAAATGAAGTGTCTCCATTGAGGCCTGGGATCCACTGCTTGGTATTTTGGTTGGTTACACGGGTATTTGTTCTGGCATATCCATATTGTTGTGCTGGGCTGGGTATCAAAACTTACACAAACACAGAACATTTTCTCATCCATTGTTGCAAAGCAAACACTTATGGCAACCTTAGAGTTAGAGCTAGAGCACTGGAGTCCCTCACTGGAGGCTGGAGGTGATACATTTAAGCTAAAGAAATAGCACGTAGTCGCTGCCTCTCTTAAGGAACTTGCACAGCTTGGTATCAAAGAGAGTTTAATGAGCTTAGCAATATGTGAAAAGGATTAAGGATACAGTCGTTGATCCAGCAAATCACTTGATTACATACTTAATTCAATAGGGCTACTCATGTGCTAGAAATTAAGCATGTGCTTTGGAGTTGTTCCTGGGCAATGGGCCCTGGGAGGTGGGTGGCGTTGTGGGGGGACTTGGCCATCCTGTAGCTGGGACGACCCAGCTCCTGCAGCCGACCCCACGCCTCTGATCCTAAACCCAGGCTCCTCAACTGGACGTGTGGGGACAATGGCAGCTGTCCCGCCTGCTGCTACTTTCCCTCTTCTGAACGCGCCCCCAGCATGGGAGCTGAGATACCTAAATTGTGCAGAAAATAGGGAAATCTGAATCACAGAATGACCTGAGTTGGAAGTGACCTACAAGGATCATCAAGTCCAACTCCTGTTCCTACACAGGACAACCCCAACATTCACATCGTGTGTCTGAGGGCATTGTCCAAATGCTTCTCAAATATTGCCAGGCTTGACACTCTGACTGCTTCCCTGGGGAGCTGGTCCAGTGCTCCACCACTCTCCAAGTGAAGAACCTTTTCCTAATATCCAACCTCAACTTCCCCTTGCACATCTTTGAGCCGTTCCCTCCAGAGATCAGCACCTGCTACTCCTCCTTCCCTGATAAAGCTTAGGCTGGCAGTCATCTTCCTTCCGACCAGCTCCGAAACACGGCTGGGAGGTAAAGTCATACACAGCCCACAGAGCCCAAAGCGTCCCTGTCTCCCTCTGGCACATCCAACACCCCTCCTGGCTCAGCTGGGATGGACGCTGAGCACACAGCCCTAACCCAGTCTTCCGCAATACCATCCCTTGACTCCTCTGCTATTTGTATTTGAAATCAGGCAGGAAAACATCAGCATGGATCCCGGCTCTAGTGCTTCACTGAGGAGGATGTTTGTCATTGGGGAGCGGAGAAAAACACATAATGAACAACCTGATAAATGCACAGACAAGTTCTGCGAGTATCTGGAGCCATCCAGCCCCGGAGACAGGGAGCTACACAGAGAGCCCACAATCATCTGTTACAATGCAGAAAGCTGTATTTTCACAGGGAAAGGTTACTAGAAATCAAACAACAACAAAGCTCTCTGCAGCCAAGGAGCAGACTGTTGCAATTAGGAAATGATGTTAGCGAAGTAAAGAGTGGATGAAATTGACCTGTGAGGGGAAGATCTAAGCTGTTACACTAAGTGCAGAGACATAAGTCATCTTTGAAGGATCTTGGAAGAATGCCCTGGGGTAAAGCTTTAGATCTAGGGTGAGTGCCTTCAGAGAATATTATAACTTTCGTAAAATATTTATTTTTGTTACCATTCTGCTGCATAAACCTTTGACAGAAAATAGGCTTTGTTCCCGCAGCCCAAGATGATACATATACATGTATTCTTGTCTGGATTGTGGTTTTTTGCATGTCTGAAAGCATTATATTGGAGAATCTGAGTGAGCTGCCTGTTATACATTACTCAGCTGCACACTAAATATAAATTAGGTATAAAAAAAGACAAAACCTCTTTGCATTAGATATTTATGTCACTCCCTTCAATACTACACCTGGCTAGGCTGCTCACCCTTGCTGCTAAACAGCGATAAAATCTAAACCAGACAGCTTAAGAAAAGATCTTTTAAAACTGCCATTATTGCTGATTTATTATTTTCCTACTTGATTTCAGCATGTTATTTTAATTGTCGGTTTTATTAACAACTGGTATGACAGTGTAAATTTAGAGCCTCTGCAATGGAGCAGAAGGCTGGCAAGAGCCCTTGTCCACATACTGTGGAATTACACAATTATGGTAAAACCCATAATGATAATTTTGATAAATACGTTGAACAAATTTCTTAATTGTTCAAAATCACTTAAGCCTCGGTGAACAGTTCATATTACATCTCAGCTGCAATGATTAAAACTGATTTACCGACTCATCTGAAGCCAGTTGTTTTCATAAAAAATCAGCTGGGTTTTCCTCCTGCTGCTGCCTGGCTTCTGCTCTGCACCCCACTAAATGGCCTTTTCCACAGAGGACAGCAGAGTTTAATAAAGCTTGAAATAGCACAAGCTCATTAGCTAACGGACAGATTCTGCACCCTGTGCGCTCTGAATACAGGGATACAGAGATATTATGGTTCGCAGAGGATCGCTATCCAGACTCAGAGCTGGCGTCCAGAGCTCTGCTGCATTTGAATTTTTGCCAGTTTGTCCCAGAAGAAGCACAGGCTCTGGGATAACGATGTGAGTACTCTGCTACTCAGTGACACTTGATGATCATGCTCTTCCCACACAGGGCCACAGAGGCCGCATCTTGAATGCTGTGTTCAGTTTGGGGCCCTTCATTACAAGGTGAGTCCAGGAGGGCAGTGAAGCTGGTGAAGGGGCTGGAATTCTTATGAGGAGAGGCCGAGGGAACTGGGATTGTCAGCTTGGAGAAGAGGAGGCAGAGGGATGACCTTATTGCTCTCTACAAGTACCTAAAAGGAGGTTGTAGTGAGGTGAGTGCTGGTCTCTTCTCCCAAGTAACAAGTGATAGGACGAGAGGAAATGGCCTCAAGTTGTGCCAGGGGAGGTTTAGATTGGATGTTAGGAAAAATTTATTTACTGAAAGAGTGGTGAAGCACTGGAACAGGCTGCCCAGGACAGTGGTGGAACCACCATCCCTGGAGGGTTCAAAAAATGTGTAGATGGGGTGCTTCGGGACATAGTTTAGGAGACACGGTGGTGTTGGGTTGATGGTTGGACTTGATGATCTTAAGAGGTCTTTTCTAACCTTAACGGTTGTACGATCCTATGAAAACGCTGTAGCCTTACATTATCTTCCACCAGCTTATAAACCCTGTTTTCCAGTAAGACATTTTCTACAAGGAAGTCTCATGGTTCAGGCAGGCATATGCAGGACCACGTACGTGCAGGAGCAGTATTCTGTGACGGTTCTTCCCCCACTTAGTAGACCTGGCTGGAAAGTGAAGAACAGACTTGGCGAAAACCTCCACCACCATTCACATTTCCAGGCCAGTTCAAGTTGCTCGCCCTTCAAGGGTTACAGGGATTTTATGTGTCAGTTATACAGCCAACATCGACCTTGACATGAAGGTTAAACCATAACGGGTCAAAGCATAGCAATGATAGTGGACTTAAATCCTGGAAAAAAAAAAGCTAAAAAGTTGACCTAATTGAAGTTAATTACATTTAAGTAGATGTGCGGCAGATCAAGGAAGTATCTTGGTGCTGGGGATGAAGGAAAAACAATCCCAGAGCTTCCCAGCTGCTACCTCATGATTCTAAGGAGTGAAACGAAGAATAAAAAATATGTATTTCAGCTTTCCAAAGGGAAACTTTAATGACAAATTCAGGCAGAAAAATAGCAAAGTGGCTTTCAGCTGGACTGAATCAGTATGGCTCTCCCAAATTCTGGTTTTGATAAAAGTGAGTGCTGTAATCTCACAGGATGCTGCAAAATTCATAGTAATACAACACTGTATCTCCTAAAGAATGCCTGCTGTCCTCTGCCAAGAACACACAGCTTCAATTCAAAGACACAGGATTTCTCAGTGACCTGATTCCTCACCAAAACCAGACGACAAAGCCAAGGTCACGGCAATCCTTGCAATGTCATTTAGAGGCTTCACGTCTGAAACCCAAGCTATTAGGATCAAGGTAAAAATAACGGAGAAGCTCCAGCAGATGCTCATGTTTTCCATGGCCCTAGAAAATCTCTGGCAGTGGTAAAACCACTGTACTGGATCTCACATCAGTTTAATACTCCAGCCTCTAACTTTCAAAGCAGTTAATGGTTTAAGCAACAGCTGGATTAAAGGACAAATGTCAATTTATAAAACAGCGTGACAGCTGTCCTCTTTCAGGGAAATGAAACAGCCCGAGATAAAGTAGGTGAGTGCTAGGATAAATTCCAAAGATCAAACAGATAGATTAAAATAATATTTTACAGCAAATAGGCACTTAGCCAGACAATTTCAGACTGGGAACCATTAAGAAAAAGGTGTTCATTTGACAGACTGGAATATTTTTCAAAAATAAGAGAGGATATAAAGTAAGATAGTGGGGAGTAAAGTCAGAAACCAACAAGATGGATGAAATACAAGAGGAAGGGACAACTACAACCAGAAAGAGGGACAGCTGGAGTGAGTACGGTGAACACGTGACAGATTATTTTTTGTATGTAAATACGTTTTATTCTGAAACTTCAGCATTCCTTGGGCCTGAAAGTCTCTATGCAAATAACAGGCTGTGGGAGTTTTGTCATGTCTACTAATTACTGAGCAAATTATTCTGTTCAGCTGCATAAGTAAAGGAAACCAGACATTTTGTCCAATAGGCAAATCTGTGCTAATTTTAGCTGATTTTCTTTCCCTGAAAGAAGTATAAATCAGTAAAAGCAAATATGAAGCATTAACTGGAATTTACAAGAACTATCTTGAAATAGAAAAGGATGATATCATATCAGAAAAGTTCTAATTAATTAAACATCCTCTGACTCCTGGAACTTTTAACACCCGTTCACAGCAGCACTGAAGAGCTCACTGGAGGTACACACTGCTACTGCAGGAACAAATCCTGAGATCAAACAGCAGCGTGTCCTACAGCATCAACAGGTTGATGCCCTTGATTTGTGTTTGGGGTCAAATCAGGAGATCCTTTGGGTAATCAGTCAGCATAAATGCCCATAGATCCCCCTCTACCCTGTGAAGGTCACTGTGAAGGCAGTGCAAGCAGACCAGTTAGGGCTTGATCCTGTGCAGCAGACAGGGAGCTGGAACCACAGCAGATGCAGGTGCAGATTACAGGCTGCGCTCATCTGTGCTAGTCCAAGAGGAAGGAAAAGCACCAAGATCTCTTCAATCTTTTGAACTACCAAAAAGAATCAACTAGGCCATTGCAGCAGCCAAGGATTTCATCAGGAAATGGGGAAAACCTGCCTTTTTACCAGGAAGAAGAATGGATATGGATGAGCTGGTTGCACCACAGTGCCCTGTCCATGTGTCCTGGGCAGGTTTGGGGCTGCCTTCCCAGTTACTTCAGCATATGGAAAGCTCTTGTCCTCAGTCAATATAAAACCTCTCTGTACAGTGAAATACAAAATGAACACACAAAGTGAAGCTTAGCATAGTGGTATATGTGACAGTTCCTGGTTGTTCAAAATTATTGATGACCACGTGTAAGTTAGAAGAGGTGTCAGAGTGACAGAAACATTTATATCCCAGCAATTCCACAAACGAAGAGGCGTCAGTGTTATTTAGGGCAAAATGAATTTGCTCTAGAGCTAAACCAGGCATTCAGAGTCAAGAAAAATGAGTGCAGGAAAATGTGCAGATTTTATGAGTTTGCGGCTACACAATGTGCATATTTTCATGAAATAATTAGCTGTAGTCTTGTTTATGTCAAATCCAATTTACATTAATAAACTTCACACAGCAAAGACACTGATGCTGTAAGAAAATGCCCAGAAACGTTAGCAGCCATACACATGCAGAGTAAACACTGGAGCATTTAATTAATCAATTTTTGGCATTACCAGGTAATTACAATTTGAATCATTTCTTGGATGTTTTTTTATGAATATAAATCAGCCACAGCACACAGAGGCACTGCTAGTTGGAGGCATTTGACTTGCTTAGGCATATGGCGCTTGCACTCAAACTGACTAAAGAAGAAAAGGAGTTATAAACAGGATAGAAAACCATTCATGAGATCTATTGCAGAGCTGGGGAAATCTAATTCTAAGGTAATTACAGATGTTTGGGATTTACAGATAAAGACGCTTCATTCTCAGTATGCATCAGACTTGTAAACACATTTGGAATAACTGCTATCATCCATCCTAACTCCAAATATCTCAGGACTGGAAGTTTTCTACCATCTTCTTTCGCTGCTTTGTTATCACTTGTCCTCACACGTATTCTGGTAACTTCTCACAACAAGGTACATGCACACAATCAAGCATATCTTCACATGGTTCTATTTCTACTTAAAAACAAAAAAATAAATAAATAAATAAATAAAAAAAACCCAGTAGATACTCAACAGTTATCTTGCTAAAACTCCATTGTAAACAATACTAAAATACATAAATGTAACATAAACACCCAGCACAACATTATATGGATATCAAGTTGATGATACCAAGATGCTTCCAAACATCAGTGGGCAAAATAAGGCCAGAAAAAATTTCTGAGGATTTCGATCTTTCATCTCCTGCTCTAAATACCAGGATAACCCAGGGTTTGACAAAACCCAGATTATCAACCCTTTAGGGTTTCTATGGATGGAAACCAGAAAAGTTGGAGATGATCAGAGAGAAGTCAGCCCACAGGCTGAGACTTCCTTTTCAGACAGGTCACTTGCCCTTTCCATCCCTCTCTCAACCGTTAGCCACTATGCTCTGTTCTAGCCACAAACTTTTTTCGAACAGAGGAGGGAACCTGTTATGGCACAGTTTGAAAGTTAATCTGTCGACAGCTCTGCTCGCAATGCCTCGCACCTGCATTTTTATAGACAAGAAAAATTCATCTCAGCATTAAAACTGTAGCAATACTGAGGAAATCTCAGAAGTTGCCTCTTTCTGGTATGCTGAACTCAATGGAACTACTCTGACTTGCATCCATCTATGTCATATATGCCATACACTAACACATACACACAGATAAATGATGGAACATGCAAATAAACATACTCCTAAACACCCCCTGTTTATTCGTTTGCTTTTTCACTCCGTGTTTGTATAGAGAAAAAAAGAAACAAATGAGAAGCTAATGCACAAGCTATGCATTTTTGAAATTTTATTACAAACAAACCAGCAGCTGTGCTAATGGGGAGCGCTGTCAGCTCATGCTCTACCTGAAGCATATCTTTTGTCAGCTGTCATTACCAGGGCTTGCAGCTGGTTCAACTTAGGGTATTGATGGATTATAGGACACAATGGAGTTTAAGGCATCAGTCAGCTGCAAACTGTTGCCCAAATGGCACTCCTTCTTCAACTGAAATCCCCTCTAATTTCCATAAAGCATCAAGAATATAAAAACATTGATAAATGCAACAGGATTGGCCCTGCTTGGATTTGTGTAAATTGGCCAAGAAAGGAGACAGCATCCTGCCTTGTATCAAAAATGGCATGTCCAGCAGGAGCAGGGAAGGGGTCGTGCCCCTGTTCTTCGTGCTGGTGAGGCTGCACCTCGAATATCGTGTTCAGTTTGGGGCCCTTCAGTACAAGAAAGATATTTAGGTACTGGAGTCAGTCCAGGAGGGCAACAAGGCTGGTGAAGGGGCTGGAGAATAAGTCCTGTGAGGAGCGGCTCAGGGAACTGGGGCTGTTAAGCCTAAAGAGGAAGAGGCCCTCTACAACCGCCTGAAAAGAGGTTGTAGTGAGGTGGGTGCTGGTCTCTTCAAACAAGTAAGAAGTGATAGAAAGAGAGGAAATGGCCTCAGATTGTGCCAGGGGAGGTTCAGATTGTTCATCAGGAAAAATTTCTTTACTGAAATAGTGGTGAAGCATTTGAACCAGCTGCCCAGGGCAGTGGTGGAGTCTCCATCCCTGGAGGTCTTCAAAAACCGTGCAGACGTGGTACTTTGGGATGTGGTTTAGTAGGCACAGTGGTGTTGGGCTGATGATTCGAGTGGATAATCTTAAAGGTCTTTCCACCCTTAAAGATTCTACGATTCTATAAATAAAAAAAAATTCCTAAAACTTTTGGTGTATTTTCTTGTAGGTAACAATACAGTGTACGTGGGGAAGCTAACCTTCCCTGAGGGTTTCGCAAAGCAGGTTTCCCATAAGGAGCTCTGGTCCCAACTGCTCCATCTCTCTGACAGCCACCAACTGTCACCACTGTAAGAGGAGCTCACAGCCACAGCACAAGAAGGGAGGTGCATTGTGTAACCTGACTTTCTGGGGTCGGGGGATTAACTGTAAGAAGTTTGGCATTTCCTAAGTAGTGTATAGACTGGATGGCATCATGTGATACTCGTTGGAGATAAACTTTAAGTATATCAGGGATTTAGTGAAAGTAGATTTTCACTTTCATGGTAAGCTATAGGCAGAAAGTTCAGTGAAGTCCAAGAAAGGGAATAAGAGCTGGAACATTTGTGTCAGCAAACCTCACACATTTATCTTGTGTAGGCCTGTTAAATACTTAAGCCAAAGCAGGGCATTTATAGTTATAGCCACTAATTCTCAGTAAATTCTGAAAGGAACAGAAAGCACACAAGCACTGAAAGCACAATTTCTTGCTGGGCTGCAATTCCAACCCTGGCATCCCTACTGACACTGTTAAATGCTTACAGAGTACATATCAGTCTGGGACAGCAGTGGCAATTAGATGCACTGCGAGATAAGAGCACACGTGGACCAAATGGGATGCAAAATGACAAAAAGGAGTGCAGCCTGGGTGCAGTTCCCTGTAGGCAGGGGTTTTTTAGGAGCGCAGTGCTGCAGCTCTTCAGTTGGCCTCAGTGACGGGTATGTTGCAGAGCTTCTGTGTCTTTGGAAAGCCAGAGAGAGTAGTGCCACCAGCCAAGGACCATGAGTGGAAAAGGAAGCCAGAGCCATGCTCCAAGAGTGGCTGCAGCGTGTGGAGAGGGGATCTTGGGGGACAGCCTTTATTGACCTGTAGAAGTGGAGCAGGGAGATGCCGCACTTGGATGAATATGGATGTGAATTGCTGAGTTTAATGTGTAGGAGGAACTGAGCATGATGTAAAGGTTTCCATGAAGTAGAAATTGGTAGGTTTTCCTCCTCGCTCATGTTCCAAACAAAGCAAAGAACTCCCCCTTCAATTCCTGAATATTACAATTCTATTAATTATTATCTCATGCTTTTATGAGGTCGAACACATTATTAATATTTTGTCTTCCGAACACTTGTAACTTCAGTACGCCATGTACAGTAGATGCTGAACAAATATAATGACACTACTCAACTTAAAGAGAATCTACTCCCTTTTCAGAAAAATTAAAGCAAACCATTAACTTCTTCCAGTGTTTCAGAATGCACAGGTACAATGCAGTACCAGTGAAATCAAAGCTGTAATTCAGCTCCTGGTTAACGCTAATAATTTCTCTGCAGTTGAATATTGCTGCGCTGAATTGCAGATCCATCTAGATTGTTATGTGCCTAGAGATATTAGTTACAGTTATTGCAAAACATTCTGTTTATTCAAATAAGAGTGAAACAAACAAACTATAATATGAAAGGCTTGAAAATACTTGTTTAGATAAATATTCATCGTTGGCTGCTATGCAGGATATATAGCATCAATTCAGATTACATGATAGCTTTTTGCTTTATAGACTGTCTTGCCAGTCAGCATTCAAACATGTGACTTTAAAAATGCCCTTAATTTTTTGTGTGAAACAGCAAGTGAAATACTTGGCTGCCCATGTTTCTTAAACAGGGAACTTAATGTGAATTAACAGCAAGAACATAAGCATAAGCCTTTATATTTCTGTTAATCTAACTCTTGCCATTAACTGCAGTTTACTGGAAAAGTTCTTTACAATATTTAACTGAATGAGATTTTCAAGATCTTTATGAGCAGCAGCAGCTGGAAAAATCTATGGCAAAAAGTGCTGTTAGTGTACCTGCTGCTCTGCTGCTGACTGTGATTTTTAGATACTGTGTCTGTTTCTGGGGAAACAGATACCCCATTTCCTGCAGAAGCCTCGGTTCTCAGTGGTCTGAGACTCAGAGGAGAAATTAAAGAAAATACTTATCAGTCCTATATCTAAAGTCATTTATTTTCACATGAAGGTGACATCCCGTTTCCCGTGTGTAAGGGTGTTATGGATCAGCTTTACCTGGAATAAACTGAGGGGGTATCAGTCCAAAACAAAGACAGACAGGAGGCTAAGTAATCAGTTTCTCCTCTCTGCTGTTAATGGGTGAGAGTACTTGGACAAAAAGATTCTTAAACTCTGGATTTAAAGAAGCGTCAGCTGGGGATAACAATGATTTTACATAAACACTCTGATACATACTGACTGCTTGCTGCCACCTAGCATTTGTTAAGCATCTCATGTTCTGAGCGTTCAAAACTAGTAGCAATAATCTATATACAACAGAAAGATTCAAACACTGTATCTGAGCTGTGTAGGTGCTCCATACATGAACCACAGACAAGGTACAGCATGGTCTTCCCAAGGGTTGATGATTTAGAGTCATTTTCATGCATACGTTAGATTGGAAATACCGAGCATACATTAAATCACAGGAGAAAAAAAAAGCACACAACTAAGAAACTTTAAAAGTTGGGAAAGATTCCAGTCCAGAAAGTGCAAAAGAATAAAGTATGTGGTCTCTTTCAACTCTTGATCACCTACGCTAACGTGCATTTTATAGGTATTCTTATGGAAACCTCGATTCATTTCAAGGCTCTGCCCAGTCTCACAGCTGAGGCAGTGGCAGAGCCCCTCACGGGCTGTATGTGCACTGGCAGTGGGCCAGGTGTCACAAATGTCCAGCTCCTACAGGAAGTCTGCAGAAATGGTAGGGGCTTCTCAGATCTCACTTCTTACCTCAAAAGCAGTACTGGGTGCTGGTCTCTTCTCCCAAGCAACAAGTGACATGAGGAGAGGAAACAGCCTCAAGTTGCATCAGGGATGGTTTAGATCAGATGTTAGAAAAAAATTTCTTTACTGAAGAGTGGTGAAGTATTTGAAGAGGCTGCCCAGGGCAGTGGTGCAGTCACCATCCCTGGAGGTGTTCAAAAATGTGTAGATGTGGCATTTCGGTACATGATTTAGTAGGCTCGGTGGTGTTGGGCTGATGGTTGGATTGGGTGAACTTAGATGTCTTTTCCAACTTTAATGATTCCATAAGTCTATGGCTCTACCACATAAACATGATTTTAATGTGTTAAAGATATCACGGTAGTCATAAAACTGGACCATTGTACTAACTCAGCCATATTCATATAAACTTGCATGGCTTTGCTGTGAAAAGTGCTGGGCAAGTCTCATTGATATTGCAGATTTAAATTTATTCGGGGAAGAAAAGTAATTTTCAGACTTTTAGATACAGTCCTTAATCATTCATTTAAAGAGCATTTCCATAGCCATCAACTTGACAGTATTTAAATGAAAAGACTCAAAATCTCTTGTTTTCCAACAGGAAATGTTTTCAGGGATTGGCATTTCACATTGCATAGAGAAATTTAGAGTAATCATATCCTGATGACAAGTCTAGGAGAGGATTTACATCTAACGGGAATGGTCTAATTTATCTTTCGTACAGTAATACCCAGTGGCTATTGTGAACGTTTCATTATCAAGGAAATTAAAGAGAACACAAGAAAATCAATGTTTTAAGACAAAGTTGTGTGGTGCATTTAACTCTTCTTCTGACTGTCCACATAATGTAATAAGATAATTTGCTTCTTTTCATATGCCTGAGTAATAGAAATAACACTTTTCATAAATCATCTATAAAAGCTTCAAGAACAAAAGCAAGCTAGACAGTATAAAGATTTCTAATTACTTCTGTATGAATGTATAACACATGTACTTCAGCAACCCCCCTCTCAGAGAACAGGCCTTCACACTGAATAATAACCAACCTCCTCTTCTCCCTTCCTACTGGTTCTGCTTGGATACAAATATCCTCACTGTAAAAAAACAGTACTGTCCTCTGGTCAGATGGGACTCAGTGGAAGTTCTGTCACAAACTCAAGTGCCATCAAGTCCCTATTTGGATGTGGAGATGGTGGCATGCTAAGAAAGCCTGGCAGACACTCCTGGCAGGAAGATGCCTCAATGCTTCACAGCTGGAGACTTGTAGGGAAGTGCTCAAAAGTTTTTTTGGTGAGCAGAGCCATTTCTCTTGTCTCACCTCCCTTTCTTCCAAGCACCCTTTATAATTCTGAGTCTTGTAAAAAAGGTTGTTTGGCTGAAAGGTTTTTGCAGTAGCAGTGAAGGAACAGGACTTTTAAAGAGAATGCCTCCTCCATGTACCCGGGATGTGGCTGAAACAGCTTCCCTGCAGACAATTCCCTAGATCTGGCATGCCAATGAGCTCTCCTACTATAGTGTCTCCTCATGAGGATGCTCTGGGTAGGATTTCCGATTATGCCCAACCCTGCAGCATTTACTTAAACAAGCCTATCTCAGAGCTTGGTATGGCCTGGGTCTACCAGTCCAGCCACCCTTCCCTGCGTCACTCCAGTTGCTGAAGGGAGAAGCACACATCATAAAGGAATCAAAACAGCACCGAGTTAGATGGGGCATTTAAACACCTAAACATGCCGATACGCACCTAATGAGATTTTAATGAGAATCTGCTCATTCTGCTCCCTTGGAGGCTTCTGAAATGCCTCCAGACTTTTGGTAAATTTTCAAATTTGTCTCCCCACGCCTTCCTATGTATCCAACAGCTTTGCTTTTGTCTTTCTTAGAGGGGGAGGCCAAGGAAGCCCAGCATATAAATTCATTTCCTTTGATACTTGCATTCATACCACATAAGGTTAAAAAACTCTCCTCTGTACATATTTGAAAAACACAATCATTTATGTGGATAGCTGAATTCCCTCTTATATTACTTTGCATGCACGCCTCAGATGCCTGGGGCCAGAGGATGTGCTGAATGTGAGAGCATCTGTCTAGCCACAAAGTAAATATGGTGCAAGGGGAGGATTAAGACGGAGCAAATGAGCTTGCCATTGCAGACTGCAAAACTTTGCAGGCTCTCCTGGAATGCCAAAAGAGTGAAGAATTTCAGAGAGATGACTGGACTGATCTCCATGCCGGGGGAAACTGAGTCACTGAACAAGTCTTGTCTGAGTCATTGCGGCAAGACCATGGCTGAAAGCAAGCTGTCCTCAGTTCTTCCAGTCCTTTAGTCTCCCCAACCTGGCATCAAAAACATGCCAAGGATGTGCCTGCATTATACGCACTCACTCACACATGCCCCAAAATTAAGCTAATTCAAACAGTGTGGATTCAGTTAGGATCCAGTGACTTAATCTTATGGTCTTGAAAATTGGAGAGGCCCCTTCCAAAAGAGAGCTATGCAGTCAGCTCTAGTGATAGCTCAGGAAGAAGTGATGTTTTCTGCTTTGACAGACTGTACTGCCTATGCTAAGATGTATCAGCTGACAGATTTCAAGCTATACTGAATTATCTTTTAAATTTAGATGAAAAGGACCTTTAGATTATTTGTCTCAAAAAATGTTCCTGATTAGAGCCTTATTTCAAATCTAATACTAAGTTATTAATCAAGGCAGAGTTTTCTGCTTTTCTCAAATCAGTAGTTATTTAGCCATGATTAGCGCTACATGGGGAAAAACCTTTGTTTTAAATAAGGCAGCATTCAGCTCTTAACTGATAAAGTACATCATAAACGTAGCTTAGAGTTGGAATAACATTGAGACGTACTGATCTCCTGGGAGATCTGAGGATTTCCTCCTCATTTAATTTTAATTTATAGCATCAATATGCTCTAACTGCTTTATCTGAAAGTGGTTACACACACCAGAAATACGAGACACACACTAATATCCACCAAGAGGAAATTTGTGAACGCAATTACAAACTCCAGAACTAGTTACTAACTTACAATAATAATCTATATGGGAACATTAATTAGTTCCACAATGACATCTGATTATTTGCATCCACTCAAAGCTTTGGGAAAGTTTGTTAGTCAGGCTGCTTTCCAGTGGATAGCACTGCAATTCTGGCAACACAGGAGTACCATATCAGGCTAGAGGTCACCACTTCTACCACCATTCTACATTATGTGTATCAGCATGTATTAGCTCCTAGAGAGACAGACAAGAAGCCCAGCTATGCTGGCATATGAAGACACCATTTGTGTCTTGGCCAGCCCAAAGTCCAAGGGAAACCTCAGTCTAACCAAGTTGGCAGATAGGACTGTTTTGAAATGAGCTCCAGGTTCAAGGTCTCTGTGAACAACAACAAAGAAAGGCATGCCACTGGATTTCAACATTGGTTATTCAGTAAGAGAGGTAAAATATTATTGTTATCATTTAAAGTGATAGAACACCATGTGTCTCCACTGCTGAATGTGAAGAGCAGCATCAAAGCCTGTTCCACGCTTATCCTCTCCAGATCAGCCTGTGGAGCTGCTGCCTGTACTCACTCCACTGGGACGTACTCCCTGCTCAGCCAAGGTGTGCTACTCATGGGGAAACAGCAAGGAAAAGAAACAGTAAAGAGTTCATACCATTCTCTGAGCATGGAAAATTTCAGTTAACTACTGAATAATATCACGTGGGGACGTGCAGCTCATGGACAATAAACTTAGACCTGTAAATGCTTTAATTTTGTGCACTTGGAGGCTCATTCATGCCTACAAACAGCTTTTCCAAGACACCACTGGTGACATTTCGCACTTCCTTGTCTATTTTTCTCCTGTTGCTCCTGTTATGACTAAAAGCAGCAGGATTATATTTTTCTCAGTGGGAAACGTGTCACCTACTGTTGAAAGGAAAGCAATTATTGTGTTCTCACTGAATCGTGGGCCTATTTGTGTAGAGCTTTAGAGCTTAAAAATATAAACATTCCACTTTGTGCCAGTGTAAGCGGTTAGGCACTTCAGAAGCCCAGCTGGGATCCCCCTGGATGTCACCTTCAGCGCCTGTTAAGCACAGGGAAAGATGCCAAACCCGAGTGCCTTTCCCGTAACTGTGCCTAATCAATGGGAAGTAAAAGTGAATGATGTGCTCTTAGTTCCTGCACAGGACACCTCAAAACACTACATTCTCTCTCTCCTGCCTTATTCCAGGAGTCAGATTATACTTTTCAGCTTTACTCAAACAAGATTTATGTCTGCCCTGCGTTTGTGAGGCTGTTTTCACTCCTTTTGTGTGGTTTTAATGTGACTGTAAACCTGTCTGACACAGAGACAGGTATTTTATTTGCAAACTGTCAAATACTATTTCTCTGTGCAATCTCCTGTTATTAAACAGGAAAAGTCTTATAATCGCAATGTGGAATAAAGTAACTGGACATTTCCATTTGCAGCTGGCCAAAAGCAATAAAAGAACCAAACTCACAAAATGTGTATATTTGTATATGTGTACACACAGATATGAAAGGATGTCTAGGTGCATGCTAAGAGATGATAGATTTTCATAGACAAAGTTTTTTTCTCATGAGTCTATTGCTATTAAAGTATTAATTTTTTCCCACAGAAGTGAAGAAAATAGATATAAATACTTGCAAAGGAAAAAGCACAAATTTGACCGAATTTAAGACAAAAATAATATCTTTCACTAATTATGAGAGGAAATTTCTAATGCCGCTGATCACTCTCCTAGGATCTAGAGAAGTGGATCTAGAATCACTTCCAGGGAAAGGATCAGCAGCCTCAGCTTTAAGCATTATTTCACGTAATAAAAGAAAAGTGTTCTCCATTTTTACTGCCATATTATCTCAGCCAATAACAGTAATGGTTATGAAGAATTATTTTCACTAACGTAAATTGAACATTCACTTAGTATCCAAAATAGGGATCATCTACAAACACTTCTAGGAGGAACTGTCTATGTGACTGGTATTTTGGAAGAAAATACACCTTTCTACATATCCTCATTACTAACAAAGCATGCAAATACAAGCTGGAAAGCCATTTTTTACATATGAAGCACTGTGTAATGACCCTATTTATAGAGAATTGTCTATTTATAGGCATTTTAAAAGTATCTGTCTTATGTTAACCATGTTAGATGGACCACAGAGGTCTAGTATCTGTTTACTCAGATAATAATTATATTCATAATTTTGCCATCTTCTGTATCTTAATAAAAATGGGTATCTGAGATTTACTGAATCCAGTTTGCCTTTTCCACTGGTCCTGTCTCTGATAACAGCTGGGCCTGGCTATTTCAGATGAAGCCATACGACCCTCAGGAACAGAGTAGAACAATTCAGGTCTGCTGGAAGCCACCCACACAGAGTTGGTTCAACTTCACAGTTAGAACATGTTAAAGAAGGTCACATCCAGCCAGTTTCTGAATGTTTTCAGAAGTCCACAAACTCTCTGTGCAACCTATTTCAGGGTTTGATTACCCTGATGGTAAAAATTTTCTCCTAATATCAAACCAGAATTTTCCTTCAAGCAACAGTTATCCATTGCATATTCTGTCACTCTGCACCTCCAAGAAGAGACTAGCTCAATCGTTCCCATTATCCTTCCCTTAAGTAGATGTGGACAGCAGTGAAATCTCCCGTCAGCCTTCTCTTCGTACTCCTGAACAACCAGCTCTCACCCTCTCCATCTGTTGCCCAAGGCCCATCTTTGTGGGCAACTCTGGATGAGCTCCAGGATGTCCAGAGTGGACCAGTAAGGAACCACTGTGCAAGACAAACCCTTCTGGTTTCCCATCAGCCAGGCAGCTCCTACTCTGAGGCACACAGCTTCCTATTTATTCTTCAAAACACATATTTTCTCTTAAGTTCGTGACATATGAAGTTAGAGACATACAAGTGTCTAATTCCTGAATCTACATGGCTTCTGAAAGCTGCGGCAAGTAACGTCACAGATGAATTATGTATTAAAATCTATCGTGTTAACAATGTATATTCTGTCACATTTCTATAAAATTTGAACAGAGCCAGCTGACATCAAAACACAAACACAAATTTTCAATGAACACGTACCAGGGAAACTGTGATGTTGAAATGCAATTAACTATGGAGATAGAAATGTTGTTTACTTGTTGATAGTGCTTGGCAGGATTCAGAAAGGAAGCGAAGTGCTACAACCAGTTCTGAAGGCTGCAGGTGACATGCTATTACCTGCTACACAGGGTACAGCACACACAGCACACTGCAACTTAGCATTTACATTTAAGTATGTAACATTAAAATATGCGCTATGCAGTTATAAACTGTATGAAGAACACTAGATTTGTCTTGTTTGTTTAAAAATAATTCCAAATTCTATTTACAGTGTTTCATATTATGAACAGCCTTCCCTCTGTTTTGTTTGCCACACACATACGTGGTGTTCCTCATAGATTCAATGTATACTTTCCCAAAAACCAGTTCTTGCTGGTCAAGAATTAAGTTGAGGTGAAAAACGAACATTGTCTGATAAAGCACACACAATATTGCCCCTTTTTTTCCCTTTCTGTACCACTAAACATCTTTCTAAGCAAGTTCTTTTATCATAAAATTAAATATTGTGCTTTAATATAGTTGACTAGGAAAGACAGAGGAAAATTGCCATGCAACTTTCTGTACACCTAATTTTGATATCTGTTTCACTATACAATTTCTAGTCAGAAGCCCAGAAACAGATTAGTAAAACAGAGGGTGCATGTCACAGATCATGACTTCCTTTACCTCATCTGCTAGAAACAAGGGATTTTAGCATTTGGCCAAATTCAAACACTCTGGCATATGCATAGGTAACTGTTCAAAATTGAAGGACATGAAATAAAATGTTATTTAACAGCTTGACCTACAAAATCTTTCCTAAGCTGTGACTTTGAAAACAAACAGAGCATATGGTCATTGCTGAGACATACCAAAAGATTCAGTGATACTGTAAACACAATAAGGCTGGATGCTTCCTTTCCAAACCATTTTGTATATGAGTTTGCATAATCTATAGCACATGGTTTTGTTTTGTTTTATTTTATTTTATTTTATTTTATTTTATTTTATTTTATTTTATTTTATTTTATTTGATTTGATTTGATTTGATTTGATTTGATTTTATGTCATTATTTCTCTTCTTTTTCTCTTTTCTTAAAACACTCTGGAAAAACTGACTTTTAATTCCAGACTCATTATTACCCCCGCTTTAATCAGGGAATCACAGCCATCTCAGAATGCCCTGTGAAAGTTCATGAGCTCCACTATGGCTCTTGAAACAGCACTTTGTATCCTCTGCTTTCTAACTTCATATGGTCTTCTAATGTTGAGTCACAACTTGTATCACAGTCATATCTACAATAGATTTGTACTGGGGACTACAGAAGAGAAATCCTGTATTTCTCTTCTTCTCTCAGCTGTGGATAAGAATGGTACCAGACCACTAATCCTTTCTATACGGGCAGATGGCCGTCTGATGTATGTACTCATCTGCAAACAAGATTCAGGAATTAATTTGGCTTTATCTCCATTCATAATGTGTTATTGCTGTCTCTTCATTTAATATCAAAAGTACAAGTAAGAGGACTGCCATTCTTCATGTTAATTGTTCAGTTGATTGCTCATGAATAACACTTAGCATTTATACAGTTCTTTACATCTCTAAATCAGTTTGTAAGTCTGGATTCATCAAAAAGTCTTAAGACGTCTTACCAGAACTTACATACTAGGAATAATGTCTAACCAAAAGGACAAAACCCAGTGTCACAGTGTTATCTGTGAAATATTTAATAGTTTGAGGTACCAAAGCACAAGAGTGCATGAGCTTTGACAAGGTTTTGCATTTCAGTCTTATGTCACAAACTGTTCTGCATACCGGGAAACAAGTGGGCTACAAAGGGGATGAGAAATGAGAGAAAGAGTAGGGAAGAATTTGGTCTCTGAAAACTGATTTATCTAATGATTTTATACCACACCTGACTGCCCAGTACAACTCAAACATCAGAACAAACTTGACCTGCACGATGGTCCTATCCAAGGCTAAATCCACCCAGTTTTGAGGGTGAAGACCAGTTATGGATAAGTTGTATCTCCGCAGCTCTCCGTGCTCCACACTGCTTGGTAAGAACAGGTTGCTGCTGTTTTGCAGATTTTTGATAACATATTCAGGGTAGTAATCCTCCAATTCAATGTCCCCCTGCCCTTCCACCTTATAGAGATTATTGCACCATTTTTTTCTTTGTACAGGACTCCTAAATTAGCCAACATAACTGCCACAAGCACTGAGACCAGGGACTCAAATGGGTACACTCACAAAGCTGTAGATGTCAACGGAACATCCTTGTAATAAGAATGGACAAAAGCCAAGCAGAACTCTGATGTCCTGTAACTCAGTGGCCATGTAATTCAGCACGAGTGTTCCCTGCTGCATGTAGGTGTGCAGCTGGCAGCCTGGGTGCAAGTTATGTCTGGCACAGGGTATAAAGAACTTCCCCTTCATATTATTTCAAGTACATGAAAAAGTTTATATCACCTCAGTGTGTTTTGTAGGACTTTTCAAGCACGGACTTTATCCAAGATGCTGCTAAACCAGGTTTCTATCTAAAGCAACGTATTCTCCTCTAGGCAGAGCAAAATAAATGCAGGTTCTGTGTCTTAATTTTACAGTTTACATCTAGATTTCTATAAGAACAGATTTTGCTGAAAAAAAAAAGACTGTCCTGGACATGGTCACTGTGCCACACAGCAGTGCGGGGAAATACACTGATGAACGAATCCTAGTCCTTTCTGTAGGGAATTCAACACAACTTCATGCCAAGAACTGTACAAACATGCCCATAAAGGGGCCAATGCCTGTTTCAGTTCCTGGCCCACCATGATTACTAGGTGGATGTGGCTGGGTCTATGTGTTGTGACCTGTCAGGACCAGCTGTGCTCCTGCCAGCTCACATTCAGTACCAGGTGACTCTACGGCTGCTCTCTACCTCTGTGCTGCATAAGAAAACTGACTACTACAATTTGTCTTCCATGGGACAGCTCACTTGGATATTACTTAGTGTCCAAGCATTTGCCAGGCTGAAAACTCAGGGAAGTGTAAAAAAACCCATCATTTCTTGATATTAGTTGTACAAACAATGTTTTAACAATCTCAATAACAAGTACAGGCTTCAAAACGTGCTATTTAAGTGAGGCAATTAAAAGTAATGGCCCAGTGTCAATGGTAGTTTCTAGGGGTTGAATGAAATAAATAGATCTATTCAAACAAATGGATACTTAAACTCAAATCATCACATGATGCTGGTTATCATTTAGAACATTTCTACTAGTTTGTAAATTACAATGTCATTGCAGCATAATTTTTGTCATTAACTGTCCAGAAGTCAAGAAGGCTCCAGTGTTGTACAGCAAAATGCAGCCTCATACCTGTAAGAGCCGTCAGTCCAGGCTACAGTTACATTATTTTACACAACCCTTCAACCCCACAAATCTAATTAGAATTAGAATTAAATGCAGATGCCACATGTCATCACACCACAACCTTCACATGGTGGAACGCACACGTATAGTGTTTTATTAATAAGAGTAAAAATCAAGCTGGAGAAGCAAATGCAAAGGTACTTCCCTACCTGACATTCTTCCATATTCCTTTTGTGTTTGCTTAGGACCAGCTTGATAGAAAAACGATTGGAATTTACTGCAGCAGACAACCATCCCCACAACAAACAGCAATATGTTCTTGGGGAATAGCTGTGAGATTGTTTATAATATTCAAATATGTAATAGGAAAAAATGGCCAGGATTTTTCTACTCCCCTGGGCAAAGAATTTGCCAGTGTATTCAACTGCTTTCAGAAATCCTTACATTATAATAAGTAATCTTGTTATTTGGTGATGCAATTGAATATGCACAAATATTAGAATTTGAATATATGAATCTGTGTACATCAGTAGAAGAATTTGTTCATACAAACTTATAATTTCACAGCACCCACAGAAACCGTGCAGGAAGAAAAATCACCAACTGAATTTTCTATTAGCAGAGAGTGATACTGGAGTTTTCAGTCTGGGAATGACAACTTGGTACATTTTAAACAAATATATTCTGTTTCCTCTATATGTTACAAAAGTTACAGCTCATAAAGGCATCTCCAGTCAGATATTTAAACTTTGGAATCACAGAATAGCCACTTCCTTGAGATTAAAACCTCATTTCTTCCATGGCAATCATTATATGGGGAGGAAGGAGTCAGGGGACCACAGCAATTGGAGACGTTGGCAATTTTAGGGCCGTTAAACCCAAGCAGGCTAATTCTTGTCCCATGTTGGCAGAAAACTGGAGAAACAGAAACACAAGTATGCGCAAGCATTTGTAAGATCAGGACTCAATACAGTTTTCTAAAGGAATACTGGATTTCCTAAAACTTTAAGTCTTTCATTTTTGGATATATCTCTGATCTTCTTTGTTTTAAACAGGTTTTATCTGCTGTAGTAGTTAAAGATGTAAGTCTTCTTGTGAGGTTCTGAAGCACATCATTAGCTGAGTTCTCTGAATGTTTCACTTCATCCCAAGGGCTGTTAGTGTTAGGTTAAATGTTAGCATGCAACAAACCCATATTTTTAAAACAAATAATAACCATTTAATTGACAAGAAATAATCCAAGTGTCCAATTTCTGTTTTTCTTGAGGGAAAACTTGGCCATTGACTCTATTAGCAGTAAAATGGTTGAAACAGCAAGAACAGTAGCAGTAGTCATGCAATCCATCCAGACCATAAACACTTACAAAATCTACTTCACCAAGAATGTTTTGATTACATAAAAGTGGTTTCCTTTCTTAAATAACTATGCAATTCATCCTTATTATAGGTAAAGTGAGTGTATTAGATCTTTGACAGCACAAGAACAGATACAAATGTATTAACAGCCTGTTTCAGCCATCTTGACACAATTAGTTTGTATCATGAACTGTGCAACATATCAATAGCATTAATGCCTGCTGGAGAGTCTCGTACATCACAAAAATGACATATTTAGGCTCCTGTGCATTTTTGAGTTTCATTTTAAAACTGATCTCATGGGATTTTTCTTAATAAAAAACAAATACATTGCCCAAGTTGTAAGTCATAAATAAGCCTGCGCTTGGGTCAGGGGTAGCAGAGGGATCTCAGACTCCAGAGGCAATGAAGAAATGCCAATGACATTTGACATCCTGCAGCTTTTGTGCATGACTTCATGGGGATGAGCAGGTGGGTTGGTGTGATTGAAAACAGTTGAACAAATTTCACTGCGAGCCCTGGGAGGCTTCATAGGAGGTAATAAAGTGCAGACATTCAGAAAGAAACACTGAAGGCAGATCATTAGGAGCTCAGGAGCAACTTTAAATGATTCAAGAGAACCCCATCACAAGTGAGCAGAACCTTCAAAATGGTCCTCTTCCAAAAGATGTTTAACCTCTGGCTGGCCCCAAACTTCCAAGAGGAACAACCTGACAACTTTTCATCTTCCTACGTTCGCTAAATATTAGGGATGCCAAATGACCTCTTCCCATTTCCTCGAACTAAAATGCATAATATACCATGATGAAGGGAGAACAGATCTGGAGAAGTCCTCTGGTTTCAGTAGTACTGACTACAGGTCTTTCAGAAGAACAGGTAAATCTTAGTACAGGAGTCAGGGAAATCCCTGAGTGCCTTGAAGAGCCATTCAGTTCCTTGCAGGGCCTGTGATAATTAGAAGCTAGCACTGAATCCAGCTGAATTTTACCTTCTACCCCAGCATGGAAAAAATTTCTGTTCATTGTATGTCACCAACATGAAGAGCACTGCTCTCTCCTTCCACCAGCCCAAGAACAGAGCGAACTCTAATGTAAGTACGAGGGCTACAGCAACTGGAGCCACCAGCACTGTTGTCATCAAGAAAGGGGAACCAGGGCTGCCAAAGAGGAGGTGACTTATTTTTGTAAGCTCCAGATCTGCTGCTGGCAATGGTGTGGGGTAGGTTTAGACTTTAGGCAGGAGGTGTCAGCACTCCTGGGCACTGGTTCATGCAGCCCTTTCACTGCAGGCTCAAGATTTCAAGAAGCTCAAAAAGGCTTCAGGTCCAGGAAAGAAATATGACCTTTCATAAAACGGGGCAAAAAGGCAGGAACCAGTGTTTTCCTGAGGATTACCTCAATCCCCTGCTGTCAGTTCTAGTAGCAAAGGCCATTATTACACCTCTGCTGCTGCCTTGAACAAGTTTCTACAGTGTAAATGAAACGAGTCTTATTATCTCCCATGATGGTGATAGGTTTGCACTTTACAGGAGGAGCTCACTGCTCTCAATTGCCTCATCATTGATTTTCTCTAGGCCATGCATCTCCTGTCATATTGCAGTCAGAAAGCTTCCTTCCGCGAGGTTACTCCAGATGCAATGAATTTTGCTGCTGCTGAAACTCACTTTATCCCAGTGGAAATTTGCAGAATTGGAGCTAAGAGAAAATCCCTTTACCTTCTCCTTGCTGGGTCTGCCATTTACTTCCTGCAATCCACTCCACTGTGTTTCCACTGAGGGCTTGATTTTTCATCAGGAAGGTAAAAACCCATCACAGAACAGAGAGCAGGGAGAGAATGAGAGGGTGAGAGTCCCTGCACTGACGGGAGATCAGCCGTATCGGAACTGCACACCTGCTCGGTGAGAGGCGCCGAGCGGGCGTCGTCCTGCCTGACACAAGGAAGGTGTACGGGCGTCAGTAGAAAATTAAGAGTGAGAGAAGCTGAAGAACTCACAGGATAAATGTGATTACATTTTTAAAAGCTGCTAAAACTCCAGAGCATGAACCCTATATATAAATATAAAAGTAAAACATTTCACTCCATCCCACTTAGGCTCAGAATTTCTTTCCCACTGATATGCCAAAATTAGAAACACAATTTCAGAGAAGGCTTAAGTCCCAAATGGATGCGTGGCCTTCAGAAAGGCAGCTCTGTCCCTACAGCCTTTGCATTTTCCTCTGAGCAGCCATCTGTTTGGCCAACTACATTCTGGCTATTAAAAATCCAATCACAAAGAAAATGGTATGACTCATACAGTGGCTATATACTTTTTCTCCCTCTCACAGAGTAAAATGCACACACTAACACCAATCCATCTGCCTCATGACACAGATACACAGCCATCAGTTCCTCTGTCTATCAAGCTCCAACCGAATCCTGCTTCCCTCCGAGTTGAAGCGCGGTGATAATAAGAGCATGACAAATTGATCTTCTGCTGTGGCGAGTCCTTTGACGCTGTTCTAAAAGCAGCTTGAATTTGTTGGGAACACGACATTACCACAAATCTGAAGTTTAAAGATGATTGAATTGCTTGCTGCATCTGCAATAACTGAGTGGTTCCTGACTGGTAAATGCAGACCGTTGCTTTGGTCAGCTACTTCCACAAAATATCTAAAATAGATTATGAAGATGATAAACTCACATAATTAGTTATGGTTAATCAACACATGAAAGGTTTGCATTGTGCTGTGATCAGTAATTACCAGTTATTTCAGATTCACTCTCGTGACTGCTACTTGTGGCTTATCTATGTGTAGTAAGTTGGTTTATCACAGGGTAATAATGATGCCTCAGAAGTGGCTCAGTGACTATTCCCTTTCTGAATTTTAACATTATGTTGACTCTTTTATGTCTAATAAAATAAAATAAATATTTATAATCTTTGTTAAGTAAAACATTTTTTCCCCCATAAGGCTCAATACACAGCTTGCATTGGCATTAAAGGGAACTGAATGCATAGACATGGCAGGGAGGCTGGAACTGGGTTATCTTTAAGGTCCCTTCCAACCCCAACCATTCTGTGATTCTATGATTCTATGGTGACTTGAGCCCATTCCATGGCAATACAGTGGTTTAAGCAAATGCTTTGTTGACCAAGTACTTCTGTGACCGCTTAGCATTATTTTTCTCATGTTTTCTCACACATCCTCTGCCTGTTTATTCATTTATCACTCCGTTTCCAAGCTGTGCACTGCCTGGCACAGGGGCATTTCCTCTTGGGGAGTGAATAGCCCACATTCTGGAAGCACCAGCAGCAGCAGAACTGAAGGGTATTTTCTGTGAAATTCTCCAAGATCATGCATAGTCAGTGGCAGCAGACAGCATTGAACTTTGGGAGACCTCCTTGCAAAAGCACGTGATTTGGGCCCTTGTTCTCATGTCTGTCAGGAACTAAAAGCAGAAGTGAGTGGATGTGCTCAGCCTGCAAAGGGAGACAGAACTGTCTTCCAGTTCAGAGAGTGAGCGTGCTGGGTGACCCGCAGATATTCTGACCCTTCCTCCCAGAATATGAATTAGTTTATGACTATAAACTATGGGCTGGTGTTATGGAAATGGGCCAGAAGGCCCAGTGCAAAACACTGCTCTCCAGAGCAAGGATGGCAAGCAGAGTATGGGAAAAATAACAGAAATTTGGATCTCATTTATGCCCATACAAATCTGGCTCTATGTGCTGGTTCGTTCTGTACGTAATTTGCAATCAATATGAACCCTCCTTGTGCCTTAAGTTAATTCATTTGGTGCAGAGAACAGGAGAATCCTGTATAGTACTACAAAGAGATGTAATACTGCAGCAGGCCACAGCGGTCCTTTATGTACTGCCCAATTTCCTCTCCCTTCCTCTTCTTCAATCTACATAACTTTTGAAAAATACAGGCATACTTAAACTTTATAAAACAAAAGTGTCAAGACCCCCGAGACGAAGTTGCATGGAAACGTATTCGGAAAATGCCTTCTCTTTTGGCAGACCTACTGAAAACCTTTCACCATAATTAGAGCTGCTAAGCAGCTTTGTAACTGGTTTCCATGTAGGGCAGTCATAATATTTGAAAAATAGCAAAATCCTTAAATGCTTTTTGAGCTATGAAATAAAATGCTGGGAAATGCAATATACATATAATTTAAGCACAGTAAGCAACAGACTACAGCATCATCACAAAGCCAAATATAAAAAATACAGAGGAATTTTTTGTTGAAGTAATTTCTCAAAATCCTGCGTAAGACAACCATAGATGTTTCATTGGAACAAACGAACAACATTCTATCTTCAGCTTTGCCAGCTCATTCTGAAGTATTTTAATAATGTACATGAAATGATTATGAAGGTTGTCTTAGATGGTTGCCCATTGCCCTGAAGAAAATGTTTATGACCTGAATAGATTAATTATATTCTCCTCTTAAATATCATTCCTTCAGGACTAGTTATTGTTGAGTGTAAATGTGCCACTTTATATGCAAATAAAATGGACTGAGAGAGGAATAAAAAGTTCGGCATTCTATCTCCTGACAAATCATCTTATTATGTTTTATATTAGCAGACAGAACATCTTGTGGTATGAAATGTTAATAGAGTTCAACAGGATGCAGCACTTGCTTCCTTGTTTCTAGAAAATCTCAGCCAAGCTTTCAATTATTTTCTGTTAGTCACCTTTGTTTCATGTGGAAAGGATTTTAACAGAACATGATACACAATGCAAGAAAAATATATAAAACTCATTAATACTTAATATTAATAAACCTATTTAATAGAATTGACATGAAAATAGAAGCTAATGCAATCTCAAACGCTCTATAAAAGAGGATTAAAACCCAGTAATTCATATTAGTGCAAGTCACTAGAACCAAACCCCAGAGAATCCTGGAACAAACCTTGCCTATAGTTAGCACAGCTCCTCGTTGGGCAGCCAAGGGCATTCCACTTCAGCACTGCATACTTAGTCATGCGAATGCTTAGATATCCATGAGGAGAAAGAATCACAAGACATGGAATTTAAATTTTGGTTTTAGTCTTAGTTGTATGTCTCAGCATGGACCACCACCTGGTTGCATGGTGACAGGCAACTGGTGATAATTTTCAGATATTTTACACAAAAAAAAGGAAGTAGCTTGAAAAAACATGTATTAGGAATCATTACCAGCTCTTGGTTTAACTTTTCTGTGAACAAAACTGAGAGTCTTCAATAAGGTAAATGAACAATCCGAATGCATTAATGGGGTGACATACAAAACCACCCCTGCTGTCCCTGTGATCTGCTATTTGAGGAAGACAAGCTTGGAAAGAAGTTGCATTGTTGCATAAAATAGTAAATGTAACACGTTACCCATTTCTATGGCTTAGATTAGTTCTGGATTGGAATAAATCTTAGAATTTGAACAAGGTACTTAATATTAGATCCATGGAAATAGTTGTATGGATCAGTTTAGTATATCATTTTAATTAAAGTGATTACACAATTTTTTTATATGGCAATTTTTTCACCTGGCTGAGTTCAGAAGAGCCAGGTTAGATGTACAGCTCCAGATCAGGCCATGATAATTAAAAGAAAATCACCATCAGAATGATTTAATCATAGCTATGTCTTGACACAGGATTACTGCCTTTAAAGTGTGAACTTAATTGTTAAATCTGCTGCTGGGAATCCTCAGATACTACTGAAACTGAAAGTACTTAGGGCCTCTAAGGTGCCCCTGCTTCTGAGAGACCCACTCCAACAATGGGATCATTGGGTTAATCAGCACAGGAATATAAAAGAAGAATATATAACCTACTTGTTGCATTTGCACTATTAATGTGTTTTCTATTGATACAGGATGATTACATTCACAGGTGGGTTGCCTGTTTATCTGGGATGATGTGCAATGTAGTATGAGCATAGCAAGAAAGAGAAAACACTACAGTATGAACAAAAAATAATTTCTCTTGTTCTCTCACTCATTCACTTCCTAAATCCATGTGCAGTTTTGAAAAAAGCTAAGAAAAAGCCCTTCTTTCGTGGAAGGTATCAGCCATCTTTGGATTCCAAAGAATAGATACATAGATAGATAGATAGATAGATAGATAGATAGATAGATAGATGACAGACAGACAGAAAACAGTAAGGATGATGACAAAATTCTGCACAGTATTTTTAAGCTCCTGTTACTCAATCTGTCCTAATAGACTGAAACAAAATTTGGAAAAAAGAAACCCAACCCAAACCCCGCTACATTTAGATCAAGTTAACTCAGAGATCATTTTTATGGATGTAACAGTCCTATGCAAGTGGAGGAAAGCTGCTGCTGGCATTCCTTAAACTGCTGTGGCACTATCAGGAACCTCTGTATTATGAGGCGATATTTGAGCCCATCATCTCCAATTTCCAGATAATGCACTGATTTAATCACCGCTCTCCACCATACAAAGCTGGAAATCTTTCTGTCTTTTGTTCATTTTTTACATCTTAGAACAGTTGCATTTCAGTCTTCCATACACCATCTACCCCCACATCTGTCTCACACCATATAGCTGTTCTTTACAATTCCTGCCATGCTTATTTTTGTTGCTACATTGAAACCTTGCGCATAATTATGTGAGGTTGCTATGGAGATTATGTGTGATTTGTGAAGAGGAAAATCTATTGTGTTAGAGATAATTCTGCACACTAATGACTGCCAAAACTTTCTTCTCTCCTGCCCCGAGTATTAGGAAATACCTGCCTGGATGTTCGCAGCTACAAACCAAAGAGATTTTATAAACAAAAAGTTTGTTTTCTGCACAGAGTACAAGAGCTTTCCCTTTTTTAGGTAGATGGATATGAACTGGTGCAAGGTGATGGTTTCACAAAATGTTGATGTCCATTGTGTTTGAAGAATGCACCAGAGAGAGTTTCAAAGTGTCCATAAAGTTGATTTTTCCTTTTCATAATGACAACGGTGGTCAGTGCTCACGCTTTCCCATGAAGAAGATACGGTGCAGTGTAAACTCAAACTAGATACAATTTAGTCGACAGAACTTTGAAAATTACTTAGACAACAGCACTTTGAAACATTAAATTCTCCATCCCTTGCTCTGTATCCTTTTCAGAGCTGGGAAAGCTTACAGCGTGATTGATGACTGCACATCCGTCACAGCAATTCATACCATCCAGCTTGGTCTGAACAATAGCCAGAGGCTTACACACAGCTTTCAACCAAGGTCATGGGTTAGTCCTTCCTCACCCCAGCAAGCGACTTCCCTCCTTCCGCAGGCTGGGACTGTCACAGAAAGCCTCTCTATCTGCATAGCAAGCACGCAGGAAAACACAGAAACACGCTGAATATTTCCATTGTGGAAGATCCAACTGAAGAGATCACTGGGATTAGGTAGGAGAATTTCCCATTTCAGACAGAGGTAGAGCACAATGAGAGCAAGTGCCTGGGAGTGAAGAAATGTACTCACAGAAGCAGGGATTTCATAAAGGAAGTGTAATTCAAGGAGCTGTTTTAACAAAAACTATTCATGTGACAACCCTAAAGTAAAATCTAAAGCCTCAGACAGTCACAGTTCAGGTCATCACCAGTTGGCTGCCATTAAGTTTGCAGGTGTGATGTCCTTTACTATCCTGGGAATTGTGGGTAGAAGGGAAGGAGCAAAAAGTATAGATGCAGAAATAATAAGATCTTTAAAAACTTCATCATCTTCTGCCACTCCTTCATTCCCCTCATAAGCAACTCTCATCATTTTTACTGCCCTCCTACACATCACCTTGTAATTTTTACTTTTATGCAATTAGTGATGGTTGTTTGCTGGTCTAAGCATTTCTCAAATCACCAGTAACAGAAAAAAACATTAAGATGCAGCTTGTAACAGAAGGACAAACAGACCCTGAGGTGTATGTATCTTTATGCACAGCAACTGCTGTCTTTCCCACATAATCTTATATTAACCTACTGCTCAGGACTGCTGACTGTGAGCACAGGAATACATCTGAAATGTAGAGACTTCTTAATTAAAACCTGACTTTTGATACAAAATATAACTACTACAGCCAAGCCTTTGAAAAAAAAAAATCCATATGACAGTCTTTCACTCAGTGATTTAGACTTCAGAAGCAACAGGACTTTGAATGATTCTTTTGTATCTCCTATCCCCTAGATTGCACACTTACCATACAGCTTGGCTGATGTTTGCAATATTTGATTGCTGCTCTACCATGCTCTGAAGAGGTAATACCTGCTTCAAAAGCTGCAGCAATTGATTGACCTGACTTTGGTGAGATTAAAAAAAAATGGGAGCTTGCTCTGGTGGTTCATAATGTTGCCAGAAGCCTCGAAGAAATTTACCACCTCATTATGCACAAATGGGAATAGATTATTCTACATATCGCTAATGTTACAACAGTGTTGAATAACAGAGCTTTTTAGCATTTGAAAAGCTATTTTACAGCATCTTTTGAAGGCATTTGATAAAATACAGTCAGGTAAAGCCAATTATTGACTTTAATAAAGCTGTTATACTACTCCACGCATTATTAAGCACATTTTTGTAGTTAGAATTAACAGAGAAATCTGAAAGAGTTCTTTTAAAATAAGAATAAATGAGACAAAAAGCAGGAATGGTGGTTAGAGACTCAGTTGTGTGGCCTCCTCATACAGCCCAGTCATACAGGTTTTGAAATGCTGTGTACAAGAAAACTGTGTAATTCATTGTGTGCAGGGTATACGCCAAAGATGTTCTCTAAAAGAAAGGGTGAGTAGAGGTGATCTGGAAAGGGCTTTTAATCTGTGTGATAAATTGCCAAATGCCATTACATTTAATGAGTCTCATCAATGCAGTGCTGGAATTGCACGAATAAATAAATAAATAAATGAACACATAAAATCCTATCAAAAAAGCCAGTATAAACAATTACACGAATTAATAATAAAAATCCTATTATTCCCTGTATAATTTAAAGAAGTTAATGAATTCAATTTTAAGTTTTAGCAATGTATATTTGTCGCTTTGAAGTTTAATTTTCTGAAGTTGTACTAATGTTCCTTTTCCTTATTATTCCCCTCACCTGCCCCCCATTTATGGAATGAGCTCTCTAGAAAAAAATGCATGAAGTTTAATGGAAATCTATATTTTCTACATGATTTTAAAACTGTATTGTGAATCTCTCTTTGGTGTAGAATATCAGTAGCTTAGAGAAGTAAACTTATGAGAAGCACAGAGCCATCATTTGTATCTGTAACAAATGAGAAAGATGTCTGTATGACCCTTTGGAAGCCTGGTGGAACAATCTATTGTTTCCAGTTTTCAGATCCTATTACTGTCATTTTATTGAAATAAAAAACCCGTGAGGAAAAGCTTTGTATTTCGCCAAATGTTAAACAAATGTTCTTGTATACATATTTTCAGAGGATTTTTACACCTTAACACCTTCATATAGATATAGAAAAATAGACCCATTTTGACTTGCAATGGAGAAACGAGGTTATGCGTTAAAATCCTCCTACACTTCTAAGCAGCATATATTATTTGTCCTTTTCCAAGCAATAATTCTTGGTTACTTGATGATTAGAAAAATTAAGCAAGTAAGTTGTGAGTAGAAAATCAGGCACGAACAAGAGGTATTTACAGGTCATTAGAAATAATGAAACCCAAGTTGTGGGTAGTACTGCAGTAAAGAAAGGAGAAAAATATGTTGTTTGGTATCAACACCTGTTTAGGGAAATTTTTTTGTTGTGATTTTCAGGTACTGGCTGTGGCAAATCCTCTTCTGACCCAGCTCCAGAAACTACTCTGGTAGTCAGCAACTGAGAATTAATGAAAGTTAATGTCTGGGATGAAATCATGATCCCTACATAGATCAATGTCCAAAGCTCCTGTCGGCCTCAACAAGGTCACAACATGCTATCTTCTCCTCACCTCCCACAAATAAGGTTTATTTGGCTGATTAAAAGTCTCCCTGTAAAGTGAAGAGACTTTATAGCGAATTACTTCATTTAGTGAAATAGTTTCCAGATTACAGTGAAAGGAACAGCCTCACCTTCTGCTTTACCCAGCTAAGATAAGCTTAAGTCTGTTCCAACATCCAGTGAGGACAGACAGGCAGACAGCTCCAGACTACACCAAAAATCTGCAAGTATGTAATGTGCACTTAGGTGATGTGAGGACCATGCAGGATTTCGTTTGCTTTGTGGCTCTGTGGAGTGTTTACCCACTGTCTATAAATAATTCTTTGAAACTGGTTGTTTACAGCTGACACCCCGGCTGTCAGACACCAGAGGTTTGACTTCAGCTCTGGTAGCAAGCAGGCTTTTTATTAAGGATCTGCACTGAGGCAGTGTTGAGTCAGTCTGAGAAATGTTCTTGCACATCACCTTTAATCATCCTGGTATTTACAGTATATTTATAATCTCATTTTTTCACCTCATCGCTGAATAGAAGGATTTAGGGTGTTTTGGGCCATCCTCTTGGCATGCCTCACCAGGCAGCACACTTGTAGGAGGTCACTTTTGTTTTCCCAATTAATTTTAGGTACTTTTACCTGAGAAAATTCTTGAACATGGCACAAGATTCTTTTATTTTTCTTTTCTTAAAGAAGCTATGGTTTGCAGAAAAAAATAGGAGATTGAATTTGAACTGCCAAGGATTTGCAATAGCTACACTGGAAGAGTGCCAGAGCCGAATGAAGAGGGCAACTCGTTATCATGTAAGGCACTGGGCTTCGTGATAGGACTCTGCAAAAGTAAAATGACATTTAAAAGCTCCCAGTGATGTCTGCTTTAAGTTACAGTGCAACTGACAGTGATGTTTCCTGCTGACATCAATCACAAACCTACACTTTGACAGGGAAGAAATTCTGATATGTATTCTCTTAAAAGCACAGACAGCAATATTGTTTGCTGCTCTTTTCTCCTCCTGAAGTGGGATAATGTTACGCTTTGAAATTCTCATCTTACGTTTGGTATCAAATCCTTTCTGTTTTGCTCTGGAGAAAATGCCAATTATTTATCTGTTATGAGAATGTATTTAAGGTAATGTAAGCTATAAGAAATTGCTGATGAGCACTCCGTTTGTGGTGAGGGTTGTGTACTTACATCTACATTTACACTTCAAGCTAAACTAATAAAAATAAGCAAATAATATTAAGGCAGAACCTGGTTTATGTGCTCACCACATTGAATGCAATAAAACTCAAACTCACCTGAAAACCTATGCATCATGTTCAGTTCAATCACATGTAGAGAGTAAACTTTTCAGGTTTAAGTGATTTTTGTCAAAGATGGTAAATACTACAGAGAAATATCTGAGAAATGCTTCAGTGAAACTTGTTTCTAAATAAGGTAGTTCAGTTTTGTGTCCCGTGAGCCAAGGAAAGCCTGAATGTGAAAGCTGGTGTAAGAGAGCAGCAAGCAGTGAGTGCCATAAGCAGTTGATTCTCCAGTTGGATACTGGTCAACCCTTTGTACTTCTGTCTGGAGATGGAAAATTAAAGTCTATCTATCTTCCAGTGTCCAGCATTTCCAATTAGATATGTTTGCAGAGGTGCTCACCCAGAACAAAAGAGTTTACATAGCACTTGTGTACGTATGACAGTCTAAGCTCTCCTTCAAGTCTCTAAAAAACCTGTTCCTGATCACGTCTATTCAACCCTGGTTCCCCAGAAAATGATTATACCTTTCCAATGAGTCCGAACACTGTTTAACTTGTTCGATTGCAAACCAGACACTAGAGCTCTAAGTACCCTCTAAGGTATGAAATCTAATTCAAGAAGATCTAGACTCATCTCAGCTCTCCTCCTTTATTTCAGCAATATTTTTCTCACTCAGTTGCTTACGAAAGTCTAAGCTCATTAGGCACTGCCCAACACTCATCAGAAGATTATCATATATTAATTTTCAAACCTAATATTGCATTTCTTCCTTGTGATAAAGTTTCTCAGAACAGAGACACATAAATTACTTTAGAGTGGCAAGTTGTAAAGAAGATTAGCCTGGCAAAGTGGATCTGAAGAGTTTGTTTCTAATTATTTCCATAAATGAATACAGGAATGTGTAATAGGAAGTTCCAATAATCAAGCAATTTATGCCAAAATAAGCTCTAGTATTCTCTACCTTCTGATACTGCATTTATTCCATTAAGATCAATAGACACTTGTGAATAACACTAGAGTCCTAAAGTAATGAGCATTTATTTTATTGACCAATTTATAAAGTACACACATTGCGTGCTTGCGTTCAGGTTCTATGTAATTGTGTCTTATACCAAAAGGAGTTTTATTACATTAGATGGACTGTGTTCTGCCTTTGTGATCAATTCTAAACATTATTTCACAGCTCAGTGCTTTGAGCACAACAAGGAGAAGCTATCATTTTGCATACGCATTAAAGTTGGCCCGGAAAAGAGCACAGGCTTCAATAACGTCTTGCAACTTTTAGGTGGGTCACGACAGAACAATGATTCTGGGATGCAACATCTTCCCTCAGCATCAGCTTTCCAAACAAGAATTACAAGATCAAAGTGACAGTGAAGAACAGTTTGCACGTCACACACGCTCAGCCAGGAGCCTGAACCACACACATACCCTGCTTTAGAAATGTACAGGCATTCAGTATCTCCACTGGAATCACGCAAAGCTCTAACTCAGCAAACCAAAAATGAACATCTGAACACCACTGAAGCCATTACATGCCTCATCTGTGGGCACTGACACAGGGTTTTGAGACCATCCTTTCGTATTCCTAACTTATATAGCTAAATATACACAGCAAATAGAGAGATCTCTGCCAACAGCCACTCTGCCAGTCTCTGACAAGCCCTTATCCCAAAGCAGAAGAGCTGGAGACTGTATTTCCACAGCAAGGTTCATGTTGAAATGCCAGCTGCAATGTGGCCCTAGGCACCTGGTGACAGGCAGCACGGTTATCCCGGAGGTGACAGCCCTGCTGATTCCTGCCTGGCGCTTCCCTGACATGAGGATCCGACAGAACTGGTCTCATTAAGGAGAGAGCATTAAGTATTTTCTAATTAAACATGAGATTTTTTTGCCAGTTAAGACTGCAATCATATTGTTAGATCAATGTCACTAGGAGAGAAAATATCTCCACAGTTCAATCTTTTGAGTTAATTAAGATAAAATTACAGATAACATCTATTATTTGCTAGCAAGGCTTAATATTTTTGCCTTCAGTGATGCAGTTCAGATAGCTTTGAAGAAAACAAGAAAGAAAGAAAGAAGAAAAGGAAGAAATCAAACAAGCACTGTTGAGATTCGTTAGCAGCCCCCATTCGCCCCCCTACATTCACATATGCCCACGGACATTGGAAATCACAGAAGACCCAACTGCAGCTCCTTCTGGCTTATTTCATACATCTTCCCTGAGCTACAATCTAAACGGTGCCCTCCACCACTTTATCCAATAAACTCAGGACATCTAAAAGAGAAATAATAAACCATCCACTTTCCTTTCTTATTTTACAGGAGAAACAGTCTAATTTACTGTGTGTCCATTTGTGTGCTCAACTGAGCGAGCTGAGTATATTATATGTGTGTAAATCTAAAACCGAAGAAACAAACTTGACCTTTAATTCTGGGAAGAGCTGATATTAACTTTATTTTAAATGACTTCTGGAAATATTTCTATTTCCTACAGCCTTGAACTTCCCACAGTAAAAAGTAGCTTCTCTGGTCTTTGGGATGCAGCTGTGTGGTGGTTTGACTATGGCTGGACACCAGATTCCCACCAAAGCCGCTTTATCGCTCCTCTCCTCAACTGAACAGGGGAGAGAAATGATAATGAAAGGCTCCTGGGTCAAGATAAGGACAGGGAGATCACTCAGCAATTACTGTCATGGGAAAACCAGACTCAGCTTGGGGAAATCAGTTTAATTATTCCAAATCAAATCAGAGTAAGATCATGAGAAATAAACCCGAATTTTAAAACACCTTCCACTCACCCTTCCCTTCTTCCCTGGCTTAACTTTAAACCCAATTTTCTCTACCTCCTACCCCTGAGTGGTGCACGGGGACAGAGAGCTGTGGTCAATTCATCACACATAGTCTCTGCCACTCCTGCCTCCTCAGACTCTCCCCCTGCTCCAGTGTGGGGTCCCTACCACAGCAGACAGTTCTCCATTAATTCCTCCAACACAAGTCCTTCCCTCAGGCTGGAGTTCTTCATGAACTATGCCAGTGTGGGTCCCTCCCACGCAGTGCAGTCCTTCAGGAACAGACTGCTCTAATGTGGGTCCTCCATGGGTTCGCATGTACTGCCAGCAAACCTACTCCAGCCCTGGGCTTCTCTCTCCACGGGTCCACAGGTCCTGTGCCAGGAGCCTGTTCCAGTGTGTCCTTCTAATGGGATCACAGCCTCCTTTAGGCAACCACTTCCTCCAGCATGGGGTCCTCCAAGGGCAGCAGGTGCAGATCTGCTCCACCATCAAGCTCCAGGTGTTCTAAAGGCACAGCCTGCCTCACCATGGTCTTCACCATGGGCTGCAGGGGAATCTCTCATTCACCGCCTTCCCCTCCTTCTTCAGTGACCTTACTGTCTGTAGAGTTGTTGCTCTCATGTATTCTCACTCTTCTCCTCTGGCTGCTGCTGCACAGACTTCCCCCCCCCCCCCCCGCCTTCTTAACTATGTTATCCCAGAAGCACTACCACTGCTGCTGATGGGCTTGGCCCTGGCCAGCATCAAGTCTGTTTTGGAGCTGGCTGGCATTGGCTCTGTTGGAGATAGGGGAAGCCACTCTGTAGCCCTCCCACTACCAAAACCTTGCTGTGCGAACTCAATAGAGGCTGTCTGGAAGTCATGAAAAGAGGAGCAAACTCACAGGTAGCAGGAGCCAGTCAACAGATGGCCTTCAAAGATGATGGGTCAAGACCTTGGACTGACCTGTCTGCTCCACAGAGTGTTAGCACAGGAACAGAGAACCAGCATGATGTCCATAATGGCACTCCACTTGCAGATCTTTCAGGCTATTTGGCTTCATTTCTACATATAATGCACTGTAATAATCAATATTATGAATCATGAATGTGCACATTGCATTGGCCAGGTGTACTTCAATAGCTTTAGTTGCAACCAATCAACTGGTTACAGATGAAACTTAAAAATTACCTGCCAAACAGCAATTCCCACAAGTCCACAAAGCAGCACCACTCACTAGAGCGCAATTAAAATAAGAGGCCATCATGCCGTTGTAGAGAGCATCAATTGTGTATTCATCAGTCGTCCAGCAGAGTCCCTTAATTCCTGCCAAAGCTCCTTCTGTGTGTCTCTGCTTGGATTGCTGCGCAGGAAAGAAAGTCAGCTAACAAACAACAAATTTAAGGGCTAACGAGTGGTGCTTTGTTGAATGTTCCTTTTGATTTAAGTTCAACCATGGTCAAATTTGCTCACAAACAAAGTTGAAGTAAACACAGTGGAGAGATGAAGGAAATTGTAGTGACCTGTAATATCAGGACACATGAAAAATTGTAATTATTTCATGCTTTGGAGTGAATTAGCAGAGAAAATGAGTGTAAAAGGGTACTGAGGAAATTATACAGAAGTCTGGTGACACTGTTCTGATATTTTGCAGAAGTGTAACATAACAGCACTGTCATTGCCAGGAAGTGCTTTGTGAGATTTTAGGACCAAAAAAAAAAAAAAAAAAAAAAAACTTCAGTAGGACACCTCAGCTTCTACTGTTTGTAGATTGACTTCTGATGTGTGAAGGGGAAATAGTCCAAATTTGAGAAGATAACTTCATTTTAATGCCATATGACAATCATCACCACAACTGGTAGGTACAATATGTAATAGAAGCATCTTTTAAAAATCTGAAAGGAGCTGAGATACAGAATCCTGCCCAGTGCTTCTGGAAGGTAGGCAAGACCTTTATAAGAAGCTGAGGAGCTGAAAATATTCATTTTCTGTAGTTCAGAGAAAAGTTTGGTTTTTTTCTATCACAGAGTTCTCTTATAATAAATCCAACCTACACTGCTGAAAGGGAGTTAAATCTTGGTTTTCAGGAGGAATTCTAGAACTAGCTACTGACCACTTGTTTTATTTATTTAACCTTCATAGGAAGACATGTAGGGCTGAAGCCATTGCAGCTGTGCCTACAAAGGCACATCATTCATGAGTTTTCTATATCTGACACTAGTACAAAGGGCATTGAGTACAGTGGATGTTAGAGATAGTGAGAAAAGGACTGAGCTGATTTTAAGATTATTTCTCTCCATTTCATCATAGAGACAGAGTAATCAATTTCTTTCCCTTTCGCATACTGAAAGTAAGTTTTCATAAGAGTTTTTAGCAGTTAATCCACATTTTATTACTCTGTTCACTAACTCTGAGGAAATATGTAGCTTATTTTACTGTAGATCATGGTAGCTTGAAAGTTATGTGATGAAACTCAAAACCAGACTCAGAGCTGGAAATTTTCCACTTCATTTCAAATGAAAGGTGTGCCAAGCTCACAAATATTCCTATAAAGGCAGCCAAGCAAGCACAGGATAAAACAGCATCTGAGTTTTGGTTGTCACAAGCAACTAAAACCCCAAGGCAAACAAACTTTTCTTCAGTAAAAATCCAAACACCAGTTGGAAAAAAGCTCACAAAGCCTCTGTTACACTTCTGATTTGTCCATCTGCTTCCACGGAGTACCTTTTGGGGGCCAAAGAACAGCCAAAGTAATGTAACTCTGACACTGAAATGAGTTGGACAAAATATGTATATAGCATTTAAAAGCATTAAATGTATATTCAGTGTAACTGCATACTTGGGCATATTCATTGAAACTAAATCAGAAATATGTGAAGTAAGAAAAGCTACTGTGCTCCTCTGGAGATCATACCTTTTGTGTGGTCTGCAACACAATTCAGGAGATATTCATTGTAGCTCTTGTTTAAGTCTGGCCCTACAAACACAGTTCCTCTGCAGAGCAGTGTAGTATAATTTATTTACACTATAAAATAATCTACCAAATCTGACCCAATAATACCAATTCCAGTCATTGACATACGTGTGCAACGGTGCTTTAAAAGGTAAAGAGAGAACTTTGTGAGTCTCTCTACAGTGTGTAGTAAGTACAGTACGTGCTGATACAGATACTCTGCTGATACTCAATCTACAGTATGAGGGAAGAGAATTCATTCACCATGGAGTTTTATATAAAACAGTCTAAGTCTGTAAGCTTTCTTTATCCAGGTTAGAACAAATCAGTGAATCGATAGACATAACTGAGAAACCCAGATATTCCTTTCTTTACCAGAACAAAGCCTGCCTGGCACATTCCAGAACAGTCTGTGGCACGTAAAAGTTTCTTCATCGTTACCTAACTATGCCAACAAATGAAGATTTTTACAGTTACTCTGAATCCCATGGTATTTATTATTCATTATTATGGTCACATCCTACTTGGTATTTAATTCCTTTGCAGTGTGACTGGAGCACTGTCAGTGTCGGCGATGCACTGAGGATCTACGGCCATTCTACCAAAGCAACACCTTGTACTGGTGAGACGATTTAAATACATGACAGGAGGCATCGGGGTATCCAAACCTTCCAGTCTAAGCAATCTGAAGCTGCAAGGTGTGCTGAACTAAAGGGCAGAATCCCAAGCAGGAGATCCAGTATCCAGGAAGCAAACGGACGCTTCCTCATTAGGTAACTTCTAAGTTATCACTAGCCTTACTTTTATTCTGCATGCAGAACAACTGCAACTTATTTCAGGCTAAAAGGATATTCAGGCACTGCAAAGCACTTGAGAAGAATAATACAAGCTATGAAGAGAAGTATGACGAGCACTAATTGCTTTTCTGTGTGACATTTCTTTTATTTCTAAGCATACACTCACATCATGGCACGCTACCACAACTTTGTGAGCTAAGATGCAGGACAAGGCCTTATCGCATCTTATTTTGTGTTTGCAAAGAAAGCACACACAGGCCCTTACACTGAGGTCTGTAAGGGTAAGTTTAAACCACTCACTAACCTGCAGGAGTCTGACGATTTTCAAACCAAGGAACAGCAAACTGAAAACAGAAATTTTTTCAAGTTGGCCTTTTAGTCCGATGTCTTTTGTGAGCTTGAGGCCACTTAGAGATTCATTTCTCATACTTTTAAAATATAAGGGTTCTCTTGGTAAAAAATAAAGCTTCCCTAAGGCATGCACGGATGCAGACTTCTAAGACTGCTCCACATGCAGAGTTTGTCACTGGGATGGGCAGGAAAGAAGAGTTGAACTCAGGGTTCCCATCCGACCCTCAACCCTCTCCCCACGGGAAGACTCATCTGCTGACACACTGTACTCATCTGCGCCCTCTCCATCTTTTTCCTCTTTCCACGTTCTTTATAAATACTGCCATTTCCTGGTAACTTGCCATGCTATTTGTACTGGGCTTACTATTTTGTTTACATTTAAACTTCCTTTTCTTTATAATTCCCTGAATATATTTACATTCACATGGAAGAGTATCCCCCCCGGGTGCAGAGCAGCACACTGGGAAGCTCTAGACGGCTTCTTGACCAAGGGGAGCAGCTCGTCGCTGTTCTATTTTAAACTCGATGTTTGTTACTTATCTCCAAGATAACATCAGACGCTGACTTACATGGATCAAGAAGAACAATCCAGTTCTCCTTCATTAAAAGTGTTTGCCCTATTCTGCCTGAAGCCAATATACAGTAGACATAAATTTCAGAGCTAATGAATAGTATCTCAAAGAGCTGAGCTTTAGCGGGGAGCATTACTAGAGTTCTGTCATGAAAGTAATTTCTGTCCTTGCTGAATCCTGGATAAACAGAGGTTTTAAACGCTGGAACAGTGGCAAGAGTTTTATAAAGCTGCCACCATTTATTTACCCATGCAAAAGAGTTTGTAAGAGTCTAAAATACCATATGCTTGTAAATTACTCTGTGGAGTGAGGGACCAGAAGATGTTTGACTGTTTTGTATAATTAAGAGGGATCCAAGGAAATTATTAATAACATATGAGACCTGTGTTATTAATAGTCCATGTTATTTCTGGTGTCAAACAGGCAGTATTTTCAACTTCACATCTTCAGCTCCACAGATCCATTTGTAGCCTTGGCTCTGCTCACCGGAGATACCTCTAAGCAAATCACAGGTCTTCATGGACAGTACAGAAACAGTAACCAGCGCATCTGTCTGCCAGAGTGAATTCTGATTTTTATAAATGGTTGATCACATTTAATTCCAAGCTGAGAGCACAAAAAGTAACTGAAAACTGATAAACGGAGTGTAAAGATAGTACATATTAATGTCAGGTGGCAACAGAAAAACCCTGGTGATGCTTGCCAGATTTTCTTTTCCTGGTCTGTCTTCATATAGTATATAACCCACTATGTAAGATGTCTAAAACGCAGAGCTTTGGCAAATAAAAAACTTTCCACTTACAATTTTCCCACTGTCCCTTCTTCTTGTAGTTATATATCCTATAAAAGGAGGATTTATAGACACATGTTCCAATAAATGCTGTGCATTAGCTATAGCTATATATATCCTTAACGTGTCAATCCTTGAAGTTCTGTACTTCACACAAATTTTATCACAGGAGCCCAGCTTCACAGTTCTTACACCAACTGTTCCCTCACTATAATCCATGAAGCATTTGTGAGAATTAAAACTTACAGGTAAAACCACAAACTATTGATGTCTATGAGAGATTCAGTCAGCCAACAGACAGAAAGTTTGCTCTGCAACATAGCCTTCTTTGCAGGACCCGAGCTAGAGGATGCTCTGCTACAAGGGATAAGCCAGAGTCTTTGCGTTAGACGACCACTGAATTTAAGAAGTCCTCTAAAGCAGAAATAGAAAATACCTATCTATTACATGTTGGCAGCGATCAGTAAATATGCCCAAACAGCTCTGGATTCTTCATTGTAAGTGTCTGGATGGTACTTGCCTGCAGTCTCTGAATCAGGTACTCGACACACAGCGAACAGAGCAAGGCACCTCTGTTCTCTGAAAGCTGGCTCCTGTGCAGCCCCTTTTGAAGCACTTCCCCTCCTTATTCTGTGAAGGCTCCAATTGCACCAGAAATGCAGCACCTCACCCCTCATGTCAGGCTCTGGGTTCCACAGACTTGGAGGTCAGACACTGGAACGAACACCCCAGATTTCTATGGGACCCCATCTTAAATGCCTTCTTGGAGAATAGAGCAGAGTTCACCTAACACAAGTTTCCCCATTCCCTCCTGAAATTCAGTGTGAGCTGGTCCTTGTTGCTGTAGCCCTGGCAGTCCTGGCTCAGACAGCAACAGGAGCTGAAAGAGGTATTTTCCTACTTAAGGCATAAGCCATTACTGAGCTTTTCTTGAGGGTCAGGTGTTGATCCCAGTTGCTCACACTTGGGAATCAACTATGTATCCATACACATCCCTTAGCTGGTGACACAAAGGTGAAATTAAGTGCTGAGAGCCCTTCAAAGGTATGGCTCTAGCTCAGCCTTTGATTTATCCTGGCCCAGTAGAAGCCTGTGGAGCATTGCACAGCACAGCAATGTACTGATCTTAACCTTTGTCACAAATGGGTGCATTCAGAAAACTTAGCGGGAAAAAAAAAAACCAAATCCACAACTAGCTACCTGATAGATTTACGTCAGGATTATAAAATTCTAATTAAGATTTTCAATGAAGTTATTAAAAGCATAGGTTAAGCTGCAGTCCTTGTCACCAAACATGACAGAGTATTAAAACATTACACAATGAAGCATAAACAACAATGTGCTTCATTTGTCCATTTACTTTACAGTCAGCTGAAAGAGTATTTAGGTCATTACATTTAAAATGCCATTGCATTAACTCATCTCTCAAACAACACAATACCTCGATGTTAGCAGATCTGTTAGGTTTCCTAATGCCTTCCTGGAAAGACAAAGATTAAAGAATTGTCTGATTACTATGACAAAATATTTCATAGAAAAGTTGTTCATAGGTATTTTGGTGGCTTCTAAATAAGTCTCCTGTGTCAAGCCCCAGCTGAACTCTGTGCAACATAGAGGATTAATGTAAACTGATATAAATCAAGGAAGAGGTGAAACAACATGGAGAGTGCAGTTGTCTGTGTTGGTGACTGATAGTGAGGAGAGTGATGAGGGGCAAAGAGATGTGGCTGATGTCACAAATGTGTTTTCAGCATGTCAAATTTGAAAAGCGATTCCACAGGAAACACAAGACCTGGAATAAGAGAGGAAATATTATAGAAGAGCATGAGAGTCAGAAGATTACAAGCACCAGGAAAGAGACAGAGGTGCCTGCACAGAGCCTCTCCAGCATGAGCTGGAAGTGCAGTGCAGTGCAGTGCTGGGAGCTACATCCAGGAACCGAACGGTGTGTATGTACAGCCCTTAGCACTGGCAACCCTCTGCAATTTAGACTGCGAGGGAAAAAGAGCGGTAAAATCAATAATGTTCTTGAAACCACATTTTATATACCAGAGACAAAGCCAGGATTTAGAGGTATGTCAGGACTGGAGCAGGAAATAATTCAGAAGAGATTTCCCTGTCTGTACTACACTTGTCTACTTTTGAATATTGCTCCGTCAAAAATGCCAGCAAGGACTCTTACTCCTAGTTCAAAAATATTTTCAGTTGGGGGATTTCTCTGCCCAGAGCAGGTCTCTCTACCTGATCTGTTTCCTCAGGACTTCCAAGTTTCTGCAGAAGAGATTTTATCTCACACTGCTTCAGTTTATAACATACAGAAGTGAAAACCAGTGCTCCTGGTAAATGGAGTGAGAAAATTAATAATACTAGTAAAGACATCCATGAATATGTGTACATATATTACAGTATGTGAAGCAAAATTTCAGTTTTGAGAATAAAAAAAGATGTAACATACTTAAATGCAGTTGGAGCTGAGCATACACAAGGCATGGAACACCACTGTCCTTGAGGTTCACAGACATCTGCTGTGTCATGCAGTCCAGTCCAGTCCAGACCAGCAAAGCCTCTCAGTTAATATTTGCCAGTTATCAAAACATTTTTAAAATTATGTTCCCAAACACCAGAAGCACTTACAGGGAATATCCACCTTTTAGCAGCTGCATTCACTGATCGTTTTTGTGTCCTGTTTTTCTTTTAATTCCTTCAATCAGTGTTTTCTGTATGTGCCTTATTAGGTACTGGCATTGACTAGTAAATATTTTGCCAAACAGATGTTCGATTAAAATTATGGGGGAACTAGATTGATTTCTGTGCCTGTATGCTGCAAATAACTTCTCTGCTTTTGAATACCTACGAATTAAAAACAGGAGATGTGCAGTAATAAGTCGATAAAGCTAGAAATGTCTGCAGTGAATCACCTGACAATCAGCACTTTTAAATGTGATACGGAGAAAAACAAACCCTTTGAGCCAACCGGACCTCACTGCAGAATATCCGAAGGCTTTAGCTGGCCTGTCATTGTATGTGCAATCCAAGCTTTTCTTTTTCCATATGTCTGGCAGTCTGCAGATAGGCCATATGGAATCACAGCAAACTGCGCTAACGAGGGACCATCACTAGCCAGGACGATACGCTGAAGGGTCAGGCATGCTTTGCCTACTATTTGAGACAACAGTTTTACGTGTAAGGTGCTACTTGATTGTTTTCCATAAAATAGATAATAATTCACAAAGCCATTTTTTACTCTTATACAGAGTCCTTAGTACAAGTTAAGACGTATTTACAAATAAATAAATAAAATCTTCCATCCGTTTTATTTTTAGAAGTAAATGCCTTTTACTACACACTGCCAACACAGTGCATTTTTGTTCTTGCTTTTAAAATCACACAGCTATTTCTAGAGTTTATTTTCCTATTAAGCTTTGAACATATTCCATACAATACATCTTTAAAAATATCATTTTATGTCATATTTGGAGCCTGAATAGTGGATTACGCAGGAGAAATGAACACAGTAGTTGGAGAAGTTTGAGAAGGATTCAAGTCACATTTCAAAGCTAAAATCCCCAAATTGGATTTTAAAACCCCAGTCTGAGGTAGGAGTTCCCATGCAATTTTATTTCTGTCCTAGGCAGTGCCAAGGATCAGAAGACAATCCAAGGAAAATACACGTTCCAAGATTCTTTCCTCAAAACTAGCCTGAGTTGAAACTATATCCTACGCAGAGATATTATGATTAGGGAGAACTGCACAGTACTGGAATATCAAGGAAGTTTAGCAACTATATTAGTGTTCTATTACTGCCACAGAACCAAAGATGTCCCTGTTTACCCATGGGCAGGCGGCTGGTTCTGCATGAGGATAACACAGCGCATTAACGGACAATGTGCCCAGGTGGCCAAGAAGGCCAATGGCATCTTGGCCTGTATCAGAAACAGTGTGGCCAGCAGGACAAGGGAGGTGATTGTCCCCCTGTACTCAGCACTGGTGAGGCCACACCTCGAGTACTGGCGTCAGTTCTGGGCCCCTCACTACAAAAAGGACATTGAGGTGTTGGAGCACGTTCAGAGAAGGGTGACGAGGCTGGGGAAGGGGCTGGAAAACAAGTGCTACAGGGAACGGCTGAGGGAACTGGGGTTGTTTAGCTTGGAGAGGAGGATGCTGAGGGGAGACCTCGTTACTGTCTACAGCTGCCCTGAAAGGAGGCTGTGGCAGAGCGAGTGTTCCATCTCTTCTCTCAGGTGACAGGTGATAGGACAAGGGGAAACGGCCATAAGTTGCGCCAGGGGAGGTTCAGACTAGATATAAGGAAGAATTTCTTTACTGAAAGGGTGGTCAGGCACTGGAACAGCTGCCCAGGGAGGTGGTTGAGTCACCATCCCTGGAGGTTTTTAAAAAAAGGATAGATGAGTTTTTGAGGGACATGGTTTAGCAGATAATGGGTGCGGTTGGACTTGATGACCTCAGAGGTCTCTTCCAACCAGAAGATTCTATGATTCTATGATAAATCTGTGTTCATTTCCAGGGCAAAATTCCTTTCACTGCTAGAGGGAACTTAACCAGAAACACAAAATCTAACTAAAAAACCCTGTTTTCTGTAGCATTTGAAGGGAGAGCTTGAAGAAACCCCTTGTGTCTTACCCAGATGTGATTACATTATATTGCCTGCTTATGTTGAGTTGCTATTAATCACTTTTAAAGCCAATTTGTGAACTTGGCTTAGCAATCCGTTCTTACAACATCTTTGCTTTCTCCTTGGCTTTGTTTAAATTGATAAAAAATACAATGAAAAACATTACCAAAACAGATGTTGTATTATTTTTCAAACTAGCATGAAAACTCACATTACCTTGCTTCATACAGGAGAATTTACATGCAATTTGATTTTCACCCATTTAATCACAAAGTAAAATTTTGTTCCTCTTAAACTTCTGTTTCCATAGTTAAATAAAGCAAGACACCAAAAGGAACATCTCCGAATTTTGAAAATCCCCATTCTCCTGCCAAACATTTGGTTTAGCTCAATCACACCAGAGTTCCAGGGTTTTCACAGAATAAATAGGAGGATGATATTTAGTGGCAACTGACTAAAAATATTATGTTAAGTATGAACATTCAAAGTTAAGTTTTCCCCAAACTACAATACTTTCTTAGAAGTTTCTGAGATGTAGATTAAAAGTATTTCTGGATTAATTCAGAATGTTTCATGTGCCTCCATAAACAAACACATTCTCCAACTACAGTGTAACGAACAGGAGAATCAAATCAACTTCATTATATTTATATTATTTCATGACCTCTGGGCCAGATTCAATAAAAGCTCTATCTGATCTGAGTCTGTGTGACAGAACAGTAAAAAGCCATGGTATTTATTTAATTTAGCACTCGCTACTTTTTTAGCAGCAAATGATAACTTCCTGCTGACTCGTTTACTATGACTTATTCATGGGAATTGTGCTTTAAATAGCTTAAGTCCATAGGATGTCAAGCTCTGGAGCCTTGACTGGAATGCATACTCATCTTATTAATTAACAAGGCCTGGGAAAATAGATGGGATAGAGAAAATATATTTGGGCTCTGGATTCAGCATGAGAAAGGAGCCAGCATTCAAATTCAAAGCCAACTCGGAGCTAGCATTCAAGTATGCATGGAATGAGGTCCCTAAAGCAGTTATTGTAAGACTCCTTCTGTGACAGAAATCTCCTGATATTTCCTTCATTTCTAGCCAAATCAACTTTCTTGATTTTGTTGCCTCTTTATTCACGAAATTTCAGACCCAGGGATGGATATCCCAGTCCTGCATTTGCCTAAGCTGATCAGGCTCTCTTTGGGAAGAGTGTTATCAAGGAGAAGAGGTACTATTGCAGGTTGTTTGCACATCTCTAGGTGCTGTGCTCCTTTTGGAGCTAGGCACAAAGCAAGGAGCTTGTCTCACGGTAAGCAGCTCTCTGCTACATGAGCCCTTTTTCTCATATGAGGTGTAAAACTGCACTCACTGTGTTCACTTGCAGCAATGAAAAATGAGAAAGCCTTGAATCTGTCCTCAGCTTCGTCTTAAACTACATCTTCTCCACCTGCATATGTACTTCGTTCTGATTAATGCTCATTGCAACACTTTGTGAGAACTGCCAAAGGAAGGAGGGTATTTTACACTCACGATATGACTCAGCTTTGTCTGCAAAAGAAAAAGCTTCTTCCTTCAATAAAGCCAAAACAAAAGGCAACTGCTCATCGTACTCACTGTCCTACTAGGCCTTCTTGTGACTCTTCCCAGCAGAACAGGTTGATAATCTGTTTTTTCTGATCAGGTTTCCAAAGTATTTGTACAGCTTTCATGCAAGGGAACATACATGGGAGCTTTGTGCGTCACTCCCAGCAGACAGTCCTCTCTGTCCACACTTCTCCCAGTAATTTGCCTTTCTGTGGTTTAGCTTGTGCTCTGGCAAAGACCATGCCTGAGAACTTGGATTTCAGCTTCACTATCTGCAGATTCTCTTTTCTAGTTTCACCCATACCCCAAGTTTGAGGAATATTTCTTTTCTTTACCCTTCTACATGAAGTCTTTGTTTAAAGAAAGCCTCTGTCCTTTTGAAAGCACGAGGGCACGTGAAAGCAGCCTCTCTATATTTAGAATACCCAGTGGGAAATCCATAGTTGTACTCCCTTCTGAATCAGCACCAGGAAAGCAGGAACATAAGGTCACCACCAGCAGCCTAGAGCAGATATAACCCACGGTCAGACACTTGACCCAAAAGGGTAAAATTCAACCCAGATGATCGCAACAAACACTTAGAATGCAAAAGTTACATGAATATTAGTATAGTATCTTCGAGTATTTTCCTTAAATCGCATCTGCCCTTCTCTATGTCCATTTATATTGTTGCATCTTTCTGTTTAAGTCTTCTTTTATATTCTTAATCATTCTTTGAATTAGGCTCTTTGAATTGTGTCTCTACATTGTTTGTAGAAGAGATTCCATTCCATCAGTTGCTATATATAATAATGTCAGTTCCTCAAATTGGATTGGATTCTTAGCCCCATTTTTCCTTTCTGAAAAACTATACTCAGTTTGGAAGCCTTTCCATGCACAGAATTCCCCCTCGGATTAACAAGACTGATGTCACCACTGTGCAATTCTGGGTTAAGCTGCAGTAACTCCCCTGATCTCAATAAAGCTGTAACAGCAGAAAACTTCAGTAATGCAACAGTGAGTTACACGCAGACAGCTCTGCATGTGGAAGGGTTCTGAATGTGTCCAAAAAGTAATCAACAAACGCTTTTCATTTTTTACCAAATGTTGGCTGCATTACACTGTGAAATATGGATTCAATATGCTAATGCACACTTAGAAAACTTACGTGAAACAAAAAAATAAAGCTGATTTTCATGTTAGTGATCTGTATACATCAGTGACCTGAAGCTGTTTGAGATACCAAAGGTTATCATGGTATAAGTCAACAAAATTGATTAAATTTTGCTAATGAGATGAAGTCACAGTGTATTAATGTTTAATCAAATAGTGTCACACATAGCTTTATTCTCCATTTGGTACCTCAGCTATAGCACCATGGGACACGCTCCAAGCTTTTTTATCAAGCAACGTGCTTGTGATTTCAGCTGAAGAACAAAATAAGAATTCAACACTGCACCCAGTGTTTGCAGAACCAGGCGTTGTACATCAGTTCGCATATATATATTAAGACTTCCCTCTTTCCATAACCCTCTTCTTTTCCCGTAACAAGTCATACTGAAGGACTGCTAACAAAAAAAAAAAAGAGTGCAGGGAATTTCCCAGCTTTTTAAGCAGCAAACATCAGATTTAATGTGCCCAGCATCATTCTATTTAAAGCACTGGTAAATGAGCCAACAAACTACTGTCCATGAGCATTACATCACATGCTGCCACATTTCTCTGAGGCTATAGAGAGTTGTAATATGTTCACTAATGAATTACATGGTACGTTCAGGCCATATGGCACATCAGAATTCTACAGTACAATGCTCTAGCTATAGGGGTACACAACAATCAATATTTGACATCTATAGCATCCCATGTTTATGAAATGTCTTCCAAGAAGAATACATGTTAACATAAACAGTGCATATTTCACTGCTTACTGTCTTGTGTACTTATTACAATTTAGTTTATACACTATTTGTTTATAAAATCATTTGTGCTAATAACCCAAATATTTTCTATTTACCTCAGTCCTAATTTCACTGCTGCTGTGGGAATAGAGAGAAGGTGATTGGCTCCTGTTATTTTGTTTCAAAAGTTCCAGCTGCTGACTAATTACACTGTCGGAAAGGCAAGCACGGCTGTTTCCCATATCTGCTCTACATTTTCTTATTTCCAAATACAAAACTACATAAACACAAGGCAGTTAACATGTCAGGTCTTATTTACATAGCTCTTCAGTTATCATATGGAGCAGCATCTCTGCCCAATGTTTTGGATTATAAAAGGATTTTGTTGAAAGATAAAATGCTAGGGAATGGGTTAAAGTATGTAAATAAATTTAAGCAAACACATAAACAAAAAGCAGAACTCTTGGCCTATCTCTGTGCCTTACAGTAAATGAAGCCGTAATCTCCTAATACCCCTGACAACGAGGTCTCTCCATTAGCTAATAGCCGAGTTTAAACAGTCTTATAATAATTCTACCAACTAAATAAACATTTTAAATTGAACACACGCATATGTGCATAATCATTCCGATTTACAAGGCAGAAAATGTACAACATTATGTTTCATTGCCTATTTTTCACTCGTTAAACTGTGTGACCCATGATAAACCCCCCCCCCCCCCCCCCTTGGAGATAAAACAGCTTTGAGTTACTCACCCTGCTTCTTCACAGGGTACTGGACCTACCAGAGCTGCCTTCCTAGGAGAGCTGACCCACCTTTAGCAACTGAAGGAATGATAAGTCATACAGGTCACAGAACGGGGCTGGATCATTCGTGTTCCTGCAGCCATTCATTCTGGGTATGAGATCCTGGATGTGCTCAACCAGAAAAGCAAGAGCATGCTTTTCTCTTTGGCCTGAGCGCTGCTACTCTTCCGCTTCTTGTCAATATTTAACTAGTTTGTCAAGTTGGATTATATCGCCTGTCCTAAATCCTACTCCTTTAATTCCAACTAAGTGGGTGTGCTTCCAACACAGCCTTAGTCAAATATTGATAGCTTATCAAAGTCGTTTGTTCGACTTGAAAGGTTTCTTCCTGAGAGTGTTATCATATACAGGTGACACAGATGCCAAACCAAAGTCACAGAGAAACCAACATGGTAAACAAACAGCCATGAATTCTGTGTTCCATAGCAACACGCGCAGAAAACAAGGACTCTGCTGGATTTTCTGCATTTCTTAATGATTATTTGCCACAGAACGAAAGCTATAAAAAAACATCATTCACAGCAACAGAAGAAATTCCAATATACACATTTTTTTCAACAGACTCATATTAAATAACATGCTTTTTCCATGCTTTTGCTTCAAAGGAAGCTGAAAGAAGTGCTTCTGCAGGGCTGATCCCACCCTCAGTCGTGGCCTGCAGCTGCCCTTTCCCTGCAGCGACCTCACCACAATCAGAGCTATTTCTGCTGACTGAAAACAATCCACTTCTGTTTGACTTGCTGAAGATGCAACGACAAACTACCATTAACAGGCTCGTATGAATTCATTTTTTGTTCCACTTATATACATTTATTTGCAGGCTAAGTGTGTCCCTTAGGCACAGGCCATTTGCCAGTCCCGTCCTCAATGGAACAAAGTTTTGCTTTCCAAATTTAAAGGCAATAATAATATCAAACAGCAAAAACAATGATGCAAAGCTCATATGCTGTTTCAAGCTACAGTAGTTACCATTAAAAAGACAATTATTACCAGCCCACTGCAATATTTCATCTTGGAAGGCCGAGTTTTTTAAAGAAGTGTTACAACGTCTTGGTTATTTGTTGGGCAAATGCTGACTTTTAACAACAAACCTTGATTATTCCAAAGAGGCATGGGATGCAAAAAGGCTAAGGGATTCAGAATAAAATATACAAACAGTCCTCACAGGTATCTTCTTCTCTGCTCTCTCTCCAATCTTTTTCAATTAAAAAAAAAGGGGAGGGGGGTATTTTGGGCCAAAGAGCTTAGTCCGACCAAATCATGGGAGAAATGTTATTGACACTGCTTGCAAGGAGCAGTGAAAGTACAACAAGGTGCAGTTTACACAGCTCTATTTCTCAGGTAAACTTCTGGAGTTTGCGGCTGCTTAGCATTTTCCCATATTTGATAATACAGAACATTTACACCCCTGTAAAGTTAGTATCTAAAGTTATCTGGTCATTATTAATGTCTAAGTCAAGTCTGAAAACGTCTGTCTGCACATGGCTGTACACGTTGAGTTCTCACAGTAAGTGACCAGGTCAAGATCACTTATAACCATGCCCAAAGGCCATCGAAGCAAATGGAAGTGTTTGCACTCATACCCTGATCTTTGGGCTGGGCCATGCTTTAGCAGCAAACCTACACTGGAGGCACTCAGGGTTGTGTACTGCCATTCCTAAGCTTCTGGCTCCAAGAGAACAAACTCTATGCATACAAAACCATCACAAGATATTTTAGGATTGATGTATAGCATCTTGTCCAGCATGACATGATTTCAGGTCACTAAAAACTCGTAGAAGCTCACATCTGCCATTCAGATAGACAGGTACTCACCTTCAGGTTACAACTGTCAGCCAGTGAAATCATATATGCAATATAAATGCTTATTCTAGATATAAAGGGATACTTAACCTATATACACTCTCTTGAGCAAAACCTATATACAACCTCTTAATGCCTCACCCCCTTTCCCCAGTGCTTCTCTGAAACCCACAGCCTGCACTAAAATAGATGCTGAGCCTCAAAAAGTCAAAAGCGATTTTGTAGTTCTAAATCCTAACCACGCACAATTGGTCCCTGAAACTAGTGGAACAAATGCTTCTCTCTTGCAGCAAGATATTTTTGTCTTTGATAAATATTAGCTGACATGCAATAGTGATAGCAAAAGCAGCTGACCCATATTTCATAACTCGTGGAGCTATGCAATGGGGAAGTTTTCTTTGACACTATCATTAGAAGCACGGAGCTGCTGGGGCTGCGAGCCGGATCCCGGAGCAAAACTCCTTCTCAGATCACCGAGTACAAGATCACTGCACGTGGCCTCGACAGGAGGAAAAGCACTGGAGCTCACATGACAGAATATTTTTCTGTTGCTCTTTACATCTTTTAAAATGGGTTAAAAAAAATAAAAAAAGTGGAGATAGTCCTATTATGTCTTATGAAATGGTTTTTTTCACTGGGTAAACTGTAGATTCATCACTATCAGCTCATACAATCACGGGGAGGAAGCAGATACCGGGGTGTAGGGGAGTTTTGTCACAAGGGTATTGTGTGACAGAGCTCACCTAGCTGCTGGGATCACAAGATAACATCCATCAGTTTGTCAGGAAGCCTTTTTCAGCATAAATGAACTGCTATGTTCAAAAAACCATCAATGGATGTAACTTTGGTGAAACTTAACACAAAACTGCAGATCTGAACAAGAATGCTAGCGATCAAAAAAGTCTTCAGAAAAGACTACATTCTTGAGCCTAGAATATTTTTTATTATGAAGCTGAAACACTGCTATGTTTTCAAGGTCGCATAGAATTTTGAGCATTTTCTGCTTTTTTGCAAATAAACAGATTCAAAGTTTGCAAATAAAAAGAGGAGCAGAAACCCCAGAAGTAGTCAAATATTGCCTAATATTATATTTAATATAAAATACCATGAACCTCAGAAAAAAAACCTACAAGTCTGGTACAGGAAAATCTTTGTTTACTTACTGCAGTTTTCACTGGTTATTTATTATTTATTTATTTAAGTATTCCATGAGCTTCCCCAGCCAAGCTGTTAGGGTTGCCAACATGAATAGCTTTCTACATCTGCTGCCAACTGATCTCTCCCCTGATGGTATTCGGAGCTGAAGACCAAAAATTTCACATAGAGCAGAATTAGCTCTTTAATAAATGGGTCTGCAGAACGGTTCAGCCTAGTGTAAAGCAGCTGTTTCAGCAGTCAGATGGTTTCTGCCAATTGTCTCCAAACTTGCCTTCGCCACAGCATCCATGCCAAGGAGTTACCCTCTGCTTCCGTCGCCAAGTCCCCATTTTTGCATTCTTAAGAAATGTTTTAAGTGAAATGGAGCCCTTGAAGGCTATATTTATGTTGCTTGACATTCGGTGTTATTTGCGGAATGAGAGTAAACTCTGACCTTTAGATCTCACTGAAAGCTTTTCATCCTTTTCTTGAAACCCATTTACACACATTAAAGGTTTCACATGTGCAAAGAGGCAACTTTCTCCTGGTATGCACTGCAAGAAATGTGACTCATAGATTCACTTACACATCTTGGACCTATCACTTGAGGTCTTGCCCTCTTACAATGACTGCTGAGTTAACTCCATCAATCTCCCATTGCCCCCACTGGAAATTTGTCCAAAATGAAATGAAAAAACCTGGACCACGCTCTGAGTTTGGGAGAAAAGTGAACTGTCTTGGTAGCTGCCACATTTGTATGCCAGAAATTGTTGTGTGGGATTTTAAAAGGTGCTTAGTTTTGGCCTCTGTTCCTAGTGAAATCAGTCAGTGACTAAACTTCCATTGACCTCAGTGAGAACAGATTTAAACTGACATTAAGCACTTTAAAATCCAAGTGTGCAGGTTTTACGTATTGAACACCACACCTTCCTGAGCACTATTGTAAACCCGCTCCTCCATTAAATCTATTGGCAATGCATCTTTTGCACTAGATGTTGGAAGAGACTGAAAAAGTGCAATTGTTTTTCAATGTCACTTAAATAAATTGCATGTAGTACCACAGGATGAATAAGAAGAGGTAATTTTTTATAAACTCGGAACATTCTTCTTTGTCTTAGAATGTGCTCATTAAACTTTGAAGAGCATACACAACGCAGCATCTGACATAACTGCTGTTCTAACGCTGCCATGTCTGCCTCATCACACAACAAACTGAACATGACTTTTTCATGAGAAACAATAAAAAACGTTCATCAATTATTAAAGATTTCTTTTTCAGTATGTGTGGTCAAAAAAAGCATATAAATGAAAACACAATATCTCTTCCTACATGTCACTTATACATACACTAAATACTTTGGTTTTCTTACAGCAGGACCAGTCACACCAGTACCTTGTTTAGAGCACTGTCTGACATCATAGTTCTCTTTTTCAGGCATGCAGGAATTCAAGACCCTCACTGTTGTCCTACACACAGCTATGGCCTTGGGTTGAAAAATAAACACCTGCCTTTCACAGAATGCAGTGGGCAGTTTAGTATTTCCAGAAAAAAAATTATGTTTTCTCATAGAATCATAGAATTACCTGAGTTGGAAGGGACCCACAAGGATCATCAAGGCCATCTCCTGTTCCTGCACAAGACAATCCCAGCACTCAGACCATGTGTCTTAGGGCACTGTCCAGATGCTTCTGGAATATTGTCAGGCTTGGCACTCTGACTGCTCCCCTGGGGAGATGTTCCACCCTATGGGTGAAGAACCTCTTACTAATACCTGAAACCTTCCCTGACACATCTTCCTGTCATTCCTTCAAGTCCTATTATTGGTCATCAACACCTGCTTGTCCTCCTTTCCTTGTGAGGAAACAGTAGAGGAAACATTCTCCATATCCTCTATTTTTATCTTTTCAGAAAGAACAAATCAGGTGAAAAATCTCTGAAACATTAAATATTTCTGAATGCGGCGATGTTGATAAAACCAATGGCACACACAGCATGCAGAAGGTAATTAGTCCTGCAGCCCAGCATTCCCCCCATTAGTGGGAACACTCTGCCTGTGCTCTTGCAGTGACACAAAGGTCAGTCTTCTGAATAAGGATATTTGCTACAAGGAGCTCGCTAAGGTTTTTTTAAAACAACAGAGAAAACAAGGAAGCTGCTTTCCTCCTCTGCCAATTTCTCTGCAGAATACCACCACGTTCCTTCGGAACTTCTGCTGCCTCCTGCCCCACACTACACAGTGAGAATCTCTCTTCTTTGCCCTTCATTGCCTTCAATTGACAAAGCATCTTAAACTTCTCCAAGTGAAAAAGACCATCTTTTCACCTCCTTCTTCTCAGTTTTTCTGTACACATGGATGCCAAGAGGGAAAAATGAGGAAATCGGTTGTTTCCTTTCCCCCTCATTCCCACTCATATCTCCCTATTTTCCCAAGAGCAGTCACAGCAGTGCTTGTAAAAGCTTATCTCCTGAGTGCCTTACCCTGTGCATCCTGTACTTCCCTTATCTCATCCAAGAGATAGCATCTCAGCTAGTTCAGCAAGTATTAGCTCATTCTGGGGTTCTGCAGTGGATCTGAGGTGAGTGAGTCACCCAAGAGCTACAAACACCGTTTCCCATGGCATTCATATATTGAAAGGTTGGAAAATCTAACCTCCAAATACTGGCCAGCCAAACTTGGCTCAATGTGCGACTGAAAGAGATCACAGCCCAGGGAAGGATGGCTGCAGGCCATAAATGCAAATAGCTGTGCGATTAACAACATGTTATACCCATAAAATTTAAATCAAACGTTGGTCAGCTGAAGGTCATTACAGAAAGAAAGTCCCTCAGTTCTCCCTTACTCTGCTCTGAAAGACTGATACTCAGTGGTGGGAGGTAAGGTGGGCTAAGAGGAAAACCACACAGATTTAAAACGATTTTGTTTCAAAAAAAGAAAACAGATTTGCTGGATGTCATGGTGAGCCTAATCTGTGCAAGGAAAGAAGTAATGAACTATAAATTACCTGGAAAAAGAACAAAAAATCCCTGTTCAGTTGAGTGACTATTGTCAATACGTATCGCTTTCCCAGCACCCAGAGCACAAATATTATAAAAAGGCTGAACTTTCTGGAGTGTCCTGGATACTTTTCCAGCTTTTGTAAGCAGAGTTCTAGAAATGTGAAACTTTTCACTGTCAAACAGCTGTGTGCTGACTGTGAACAGCCACCTTTTACATGAGCTAGAGGGGATTTTGTTGTTTCTGTAAGAGTTGAACTCAGAGCTCCTCAAAGCAGCAAAGGAGGCTTTGCTACCACACTGCAGATACCATCAGCTGTGCCACACATCAGGTCACTATAGTATGAAATAACTTCTGAATAAGCAGGATCTGCTTAATCTGGCAACTATTCCCTGTATGAATCAAGCCATCCTTACTGGCAGTACAAATGCCATCCTTTCTTTCATCTCCACTGCTGAACTGAGTAGAAATTTGCTGTATTCAAACCAAATGGAGAAAAATACTTTCAAACGTTGGATGAAAATACTTATGACTAAGGTATATCTTCTGTATCTATCGTAAGATACAGTACTATAGACATTTAACTCATAAGTTCCTTTAAGAATTACAAGCCAGTGAAACAAACTTGAGGAAGGTGAACCTTTTGATCAGAGTTGCACATCACAAGTGTAGTTACAGAAAATGAAATGCTGATGTGCACCTGAATAGCTGGAGAACAAATTAGATTCTTTGGAAGGTGTTTCAGCTTGTGTCACTTTCAAACTTCATTAAGGGATTCATTTTCTTTAGCAGCTACTGAACAACAGGAAGGACGAGTAGAAGTCCAAAACTTGCCAGGTGAGAAGCACCTGCTACCCCTGGCCCAGCATATGATGGCAGAATGTGTGAAAAAGCCCAAAGAACAATGAGCCTCTACACTGAAACGACCAAATTCAGTACACTCACATGATTTTGGTATGTTTACAGCATTTTTATATTTATGAACATGCTACTATTGAATTATCTTCCTTGGCTGCTTTGCAAAGTTAAAAGAAAAACATCATTCTGGTCGTTGTCTGGGAAGCTTTTCTGACGCTGACTTTATTTATTTGTTTATTGCCAAGTAGAAGCCTTAAGGATGTGTAAAGTATCTGTTGTGACACACAGCCCTTTCTTACTAGATCAAATCTAGGTCTCCATAGACAGCTGATAACAGCACAAAAGGGGAAGCGTGAGATGAACTCACACTAGAATTAGAAAAGAAATAATTTAATGCTGAAGGATTTGAGGGAAAACATCCATTATGATACACTCCACGTTCTCTATTAGGTTGCCCTTGGGAGGGAGAGAATCAAGAAGCTGTAAAACAGGGTTTAAAATGGTCTTCCTGGGACCTGAGGAACCAGTAGACCTCCATTAGAGAGACTTTTGACAGGTCTCTAAGTTAGGATTTCCTATATATAAAAATAAATACAGCTCTAGCTGACAGACTATTGTTTCTATGGCAGTGTAGATCAAGACCAGTCAAAACTCTTTGAAGAGTTGGAAACCAAACTATTTTCTAAAACCACAGTAAGCATACAGTACACATATGGCATTATTCATAGTTTAGACTTCTTTAGTGACAGCTGCCTTCTCTTTTAAAGGCTGTGCTCCTGGGGCTGAGCGGGATGCGCAGGCTGCTCTCTGCTTTCACAGGAGGCACGTGAGTATCTGGGACTTTTAGTATTCAGCAAACATGAAACTATCCATGCACAAAACAAAGTGTCTGAGCCAACAAGGCAAATACAACAAATCTCAAATACAGGTTTTCATTCTCCTATTTCGTAAATCAGTTTTATCATTTTTGGCATGGTAATGTTAATTATTGCTTTTCCCCATTCTGACCATTCTGCTAAATTTGGACCCTGTTTTCTCAGTTATTTCAGCTTCTATTTTTTCTTTCCTTTGGGGAGGACTCTACTCCAATTTTTTGCAAATCTCTGGAGAATATTTGCAGCAGGACAGCTTCTACCACGTGAAGAAATGGGTGTTGGAAAATTCTCTGTAAAGACAAAGAAAAAGGCTGATTTGAAAATGATTAAGCTCAAGAAGCTTTAAGGATGGAATATATTGTTTAACACAAAATGTTCCTTGTTCGGGCTCTCTAGTTGCTTTACCAGATTACAAAGGGTTTTACGAATGGGAAACAAAAGCAGAAGGGGTGGGCTGAGCTCAGGGCAGTGGTTTTAAATCTCTTCTTTTTAGAAAAAAATCCAGCAGAAGAGAGATAAATCCATGGCAATCAAAATACATGCATTGTAACTGTATTGGTGAAATGTATTTATTTTGGAATGCCCTTAGCAAGCCTTATAAGAACTGACTGAATTTAATAAAGGAAATATTTTCCTTCTTGTTGACCATTCATGTATGGATCTGCATACATGAGGTTTAGCCTCAGAATCTAAGCAAAAACAGCAAGCTCTCCACTGCATGTTTTTTAAACAGAAGGTTATTTACAATCCCCAAGTTAAACAGTAGAATGCAGCCATGTAAGGGAAAGCCAGATAATTCATCACCTTCCCAGCGAGTCCTACCAGGAACTAATAAATCCGTAAGAGCAGACAGAGCATCATTCAGAAGCAAAAAGTTTCTTGCAGCAGCCAGGTATCCAGTAGGGACCCCACAGAACTGTGTGGAGCAAACACCTACTTTCCCTATAGGTTTCTGAACACCAACAAGGTGGAAGGGAGTTGATGAGGGAATGGGAGTTGAGCAGAGCGCTTTAAAAGCAGTGAGAAGCAGGTATTCCGTTAACCGGCTGCCTCCTGGAGCTCTGAGTCGGACAAATCTTAGCTTCAGGAGCATCCCTTGAGTTCAGCAAAAACATTTCAGTACATTCACAAGTTGTCAGGAGGGTAGCACAGGGTTCAAATAGATTTGTTTGTCAGTAAATTCTTCTCCCGATACACCAGCTGTGTCAAGGCTTATGCCAACTGGCACTTGAGGCTGTCGTATTGCCAAAGCTTGCTGCCTCCAATGCAAATGGGAATGAGCCAACATCCTGTGGATCTCAACTGTTAAGTAGCCATCTAAGACAGAATATAAGATGAGCTTGCAGAAGAGACTGGCGATCTCCATAGGAACAGTCAATTCAGAGACACAGAGAGACAGACGTTATATATCAGATACAGTGTTCATTTTTAACTCCTGACTAATATTTAGGATGGGATTCTCTACTGGGATAAATTAGAGCATCTTTAGCCCTATATTTGCAAAAACCTTGACATAACAGTATAAAACATATTATTTGAGACGATAAATCTGCAGTCTGGTTTCTTTATCTTATAGCTTAAGGGCCTCTAGGCTATTGTTTTCAAGACTCTTTCTAACATCAGACAGGCAAGACACTTAGTCACACCTCATCTTCATGCAAATGCAGTCTGCATGTCGTTCCCCAAGTGTGGGTTTCAGGGAATAAAAGAAAAACCTGGAACCAAACACCACAAGGCAAGTAACAAAACCATGAGAACAAGGGGCTGCAAAGCTGTCCAGCCCCAGCTCACACCCGTTGAACTGTGATTTTCTGCCAGCTGAGGACGCAGCCCTCAGTCTAAATATTGACTCAGTGTTTGGTCTCATGGACTACACAAGAAATTTCATGAGGCATTTCCCAACCAAGTTGAGACTGGAGAGCCTGAAAGCCTCTACTTCAGCCTTGATGTGTTCAAAGTTGAGAGCTCTATTTGAGCTTGGTCCTGAATAGTCAAAAGATTTTCCAGCTGCTTTAAGATCTGGGTTTTTATATATGTTTTCATCAGCTCCTTCAATCTAGTCAGTATTCTCCACAAATGAAAGAAAAAAGATTCCCACCCCTGTAGTCATACTTAAAGCTGGATGAAATATTTAAGGATTTTTTTTTTCCCTCAAAAAAACAAGTGATGTGTCTGATTCAGGAAAAGGAAATCGATCTTCACTGCTATGCCTGAAGTGAAAATTTTCTTCCACTCTACTGAGAGCTTTGTGTTTTATTTGGCCAGCTAAGTATAATCTACAGGAACCTTGGAAAAAAAAAGCAAATTACAAGCATTTAACATTTATCAAATTTCTTCAAAAATATGGCAATATTTTCAAGACATATATTTTCAAACTTGGAAATGGTAAAAGGTTTTTTTGTAACCAAGGAGAAGGCATCAAGTACCATCTTCTGCATTAGATGTGTAAGATCAGTCTTACCGCAGGACCACAAGAACAGCAGAGTACTTATCTTTGCTTAAGAATTTCATTTCTTCAATCCATTTTCATCTCCACAGCCACAAGAAATCTGAATTTTCTTTGACACTCGTTCTATCTGAGCCTGATCCTCCATTTTCAGCATACCAACTGTACTGCAAATTTTGGATAAATCCTTATCATGAACAACTTCCTGTTGGCCGAAGGAACTGGGTTTCTCAGCCTTGAGAAGAAACGGCTTAGGGGAGACCTTATTACCATGTAACAGTACATAAAGGATGTCTACCAAGAGGATGGAGACTCCCTTTTTACCAGGAGTCACATGGAAAAGTGGTAACAGGTATCAGTTGCTCCTGGGGAGATTCTGATTGGATTCCAGTTGAAAATTTTCCACCACGAGAACAGTTAAAACATCGAAAAAATGTCCCCAGGGAAGTGGTAGATTCCTCTACGCTGAACACTTTTAAGGTTCAGCTTGACAGGGTTCTGGGCCATCTCATTTAAACCACACATTACCTAAAAGGTTGGACCAGATGACCCCCGAGGCCCCTTCCAGCCTGGCGTTCTGCGGTTCTGTGAATTTCTGTGAACTGCTTTTCTAGATTGGACTCCGCTCTTCTAAAGGCTCTCTCAGGGATATGCTGCCATGGACACTGAGGTAGCTCTCTTCAGTGTACATCCTCTGTTCTCATCACATTTTGGTAACTGACTTAATCAAGGGAAAAAGCCTTAGTTCATTATTTTCTTTCTCAAAGGGTTATTGGAAGATTACTGAAAGAAGACAGGTACATTACTATTAGCTGCAATACCACTGCCTCACTCAAAGCCATCAAAACCTCTCTCAGATCAAAGTTCCTTATTGAGAATTTACACTGTGCCATATCCTAAAGAGGACAGACTGGGATAACATGTCCTCAGGGCTCAGAAAAGAAAATCATCTCTTTTTATCTGTAACCTCTTATTGTTCCTCTTTTCCTTGACTGCTTAACTCTGGCCTTAAGTGCTCTTGTGCACCAGACTCCAGACTCCACTTATAAAAGGGTTACCCCACCAAAGGGACAAAAGCTACATTACCCTCAGCTTTGAGAACAGCAATATATGTTAGGAAATTTTCCTATAGAAAATATAAATGCTTTCTGCTACTCACATTCTCAATTTACCACATCTGTCTCAGATGCAATCCTTTCTGCTCACCTAACAATGACCACAGTAAAAGCAGGCGCACATCACTTCCCCTTTCACTGCCTGGCTTCCTGACACAGGACATCGCCGGCAGGGACACTCTTGGGTAAGCGGCAACTGTGCTGAGGGAAACTGCCTAAATACAAACAGATGGGACAAAATGCACATCATGAAGAGGAGAAGGCAATTTTAATTGTTTTGAAAGGCCAGGAAGGATTTCAGTGAAGGGCAACAGATGCATTAACTTTGATTAGCTCATAGACCCCCATATTACCATACTGGGGAAATAAAGCTCTACCTAACAGTCTTCTGTCTCATAGAGGTGGGTGGAGTTTATCTCTGATGGCTCTTCTCTAAAAACAAGTCATCTATAGCCCAAGAAATACTAGGAAAATTAAAACTGCTATACACAGTGCAGGTACTTCCCCTGATTTCTTTTTTCTAAGTGTATTAATGATTGGGACTTGCTGAAAGGTTTGTAAATCATGACAGAGCCTGCTTAAACAATCTATGAATATGTGATAATGCCCATTATTTTCAGGGTTTGGAAAACCAAGTCTTCTCCTACCCAAAAGCCCTATTAACGAAGCAATCCTATCACCACAGCAGCACACTTGTTCAGCTTCATGAGCGTCTGAAGATGCCTGGTCTGTAAATACAAGACAATCTTTCTGTATTTCCTATTAAAAGATACAAAGCAACAGTCGTTGTGTAGCATGGATTCAGCTAAAGGTCCTTATTTTACAATGTCTCAGTCCTTTTAAGCCACTTGTTTGCATTTGTCTTAGATGATGTGCTACTTTCTAAGAAAAACACACAATAGCAGCAGACCCCTGGAGAAGACCTGCATCACAAGGAAAGAATGAGGTCTGCTTAGGAAAGGGGGTCAGACAGGCACACCCTTAAAATAAACAGAAAAGTCTGCAGCCTGTGCCTGAGCCCCTGCTCCTCTTGCCCCTGAGCCCGTGCTCAGCAGCCACAGGGCAAGGAGCAGCTTTACAGGGCCATCGCCACCTTTCCCTCTGTACTGAATCCAGCTGGGGACATGAGCTGCCTCACCTGCAGACACACAGAGATGCAATTCATACACTCATGAACCAGTCTGAAAGAATAAAGTCCAATAATTTCACAGGGAGGTTGGTGGGAGGAGGCTCACAGGCTCATTCACTGAAGTAAAGAATAAAAAGAGCAGGACTGACTTCTGCAATGCAAGTATTTACACAGGAGATCATAAAGCCAGTGGTTTCGGCTGATCACTGAAGGGAAATGAGCTGGTAAGGCCAGAACAAAAAACACCACTTGCAAAGAGCTTAATTTCATTGTCCAAAGGTTTCTGCGCTGAGCTTAACCAGCCCTGCCTTTCGCTTTTCTCAGTAACAAAAGACTTTCACACTCTGGCATACCCAACAGATACAATTTTCCAATGCACTGACGTGACACGGGCTTGGCCCTGGCCTCGCTGTGCACAGGCTGAATGTAATTAGGATCTGGTCACTGCTCTGTGGGCAACCACCAGCTTCCAGTCCAGCGATTAATTCGTCTTTAGCCAATACTGCATCATCCCAAATAGATACAATTCACACCAGGGAAGGGAGATACCTGAAGGGTAGAAAATAGTATTTTATGAGTTTTAGAAATACCTATGGTACACTGTTGGATGCCACAAACATCCAGAACATGTATCCCAAACCGAGCTGCCACAGAAAACCACAATTCTCCTTTCTGTACAGTACCAACAAGTGCATACAGAGCAACTCACCCTATATTTAGGTTTGTCAGACATTAATCTCTCACTATCCCTGTCTCTACTGGCACCACTTCCTGAGCTTTTCTAATTTAGTGCATTGAGCCATACACATGGATATATAAATATAGATTAGATACAAAGACCTTGTGTTTCTGAGCTTTAAGAATATCCCTAAAAGTAAACGGTCGTTGTGTCCAATACAGAGCACTGTTCTCCATATTTCCTTCCTTGCATCATTTTGTGAGTACAGTATAAACAATAATTTTATCATCATAAACAATTCAAGTCCTTTCACAAGATATCAGTAATGCCAATTAGACATATTTCTTCCCATTAATGAGAATTTCCTGTTTTCTACTACACTTCGGGGAAAAACAGTCTAAACCTTGACGCATAAGGAATTGAAAAACTGTCTTTTGTTTCTCATTCAGAGTTCACCTTGTATACTGTGAGCCCAAATTCACATGTTCGTGCTTCCTGAAGTTTGTATCCTCAAAGTGCCATCCTGCAATTCATGCAGGGTTGGCCAACTTACAGTACTTGTTACAAAAGGACCGTAACACAAATTTATTCAGCCCATAAGCGACACATGTCCTCACATCACCAACCCTGAAAAAAATGTAATCCATATTAAATTAAACCCTCAGCAATTTTCTATTATATTTGCTCAGTTTTAAGAGGTCATTAGAAGGTAAGGAAAGGTTGAGGAGTAACTTTATACAATGGATAAGAATAACAGAGCACAGATGTAACGTTTCTGGTGGATGATCCACCAGGTTTTACAAAGATTAATTAAGGTTCACATTTTCCAAATGAGGTAGGTAAACACTGTCTCTCCCTTGCTCTCAGATCTGTAAAACAAAGCCAGTGAAGAGCTGTGACTCATAAGACATAAGAAGAGCCAAGACCAAAATTAAAAAAACTTAGCAGCCAGCCCACGTTCCAACAATTTGAATTAATTCAGTCAGTGATGGGATCTGTGCTCCACTCATGCAGGGTCAGGTCCTGTTTCCCTTGCCAGAGACAGCAGATTCTTGGCTGTATCTGACTTCCAGTTTTGCATAACTATAAATAATCTGCTGCATCTCATTCTTCCAGAATCCAGTCATCTATAATTTCTGACATGACTTCTTTCCTCCTCCTCTACTCCACAGCTTTGATGCTTAACCCTCAGTTCTTTTCTTTGCAGCATGGTATTATGAGAAACCTCTGTGGAAAGGGAAGCTGTGAACCAAATGATGAACACGTTCAGCGCAGAGTCCACAGCTGTGAAAAATTCAATGTTAACAAAATCCAGCAGGAAAGTGTTTAAATTCTCCCTTCTGTCCTCAGACCTGAATATCAGCAGGGTGTAAGTGGATCACGGACATCGTAGCTCTCATCTTCACCATAGGGTGAATTTTACTTAAATACCACAGTCGTATCTCACTCTCAGCTTTGGTCTCCATTCCTACTTATTTTCAGTTCTGAGATATATCCAACAGAAATTTCATCTAGTAAGAAATAACAAAGCACACCTGTGCTAACTTTCAAACACAGCTGTGTACCTGTAAATCCAAAGTGCTGCACCAGGCACGTGGAATCAAGAGAGCCACAAGATGAATACATAACCAAAAGAAGAAGCAAGTTTATATATCGCTACTCCAACTTTTCTATGCTGCTGAGCTTTATACATTATATAAAATACGTAATCAGTTTTTCTCTTCTGTAGTTGGTTAAAGATATTCAAAACTCGGTCCTCAAGAGGACTTTTGAAATTACTTCACTGGCAAGTTGCTTAGGACAGAAGTTTTGACTAAGAAGTACAAATTCATAATCACAATAACTGTAAGGGTAATCACATATCTAATTATTTAAACTGAACTCACATTCGCCTAAGTTATTGAGAAAAATGTGTTTTATTATTTTTAATGCTTTGAGTCAACAATTCTGCAGGAAAGGACCAGAAATTTTTTAACAGCAGCGTTTATGCCTGACGCAAACACATACATATTTTTCAGCTCTGGAATTAGATTCATCATGCTGGTAGACAAAATAATCAAGATGATGGTGAAATATGGAGATGAAATAGAAATCTTTTACCTGCACAACAGGGCACAATGAGCTCTCAAAGCACCACCACCTTACTTTCACAATGAGATGCATTAAAATTGGCAGTATTTGTGTGATTTTTTAAAAATATTGTATTAATATCTACATTGCAGCATGGAGTTCCCATTTGATTTTACACTAATTCAGTGTGCGCTGCTGAGCGGAAAAGAGGGTCAAATCACCTCTTGACCTGTGTATGAAAGTCGTTACAGAGATGGAGAGGCAGGACACATTTAGGCAGGTGATCCAGCAGAGTTTCTTCAGCTGGAGTCATGTAGTGAATTCCAGTGCATCAATATTTCAAATGCATCAGGTTCAGAGGAAAACACACTTGCCAACACTAACAACAGTTTGTTTTAAACCCAAAACCTGCAATGTATTAAGTGCCAATGTTCTTGGAATGCTTACTGTTTTCATGAATACAACCTGCAATTCAAGTGCTATCATGTAGCCAGGATAAGAAGACACTTAAAAAACAAAGGTCTAAAATGCAGCATACCAGGGGGATTGTGTCCTAAGAACATGAATAAATACAGAGTCAAGCCACTGCTCATAAAGTACCATTTGAATAACCTGAGTGAGTGACCTAGACAAAGAGATGACTTGTATGTGGTGGTAAAGATGCTGTTATTTTAAAAGCTCACAGGCTCCTTTAAGACTGACAGCACTGGAAATCCTGAGCTACATCAGGCCAAACAGCATTCAGTTTATTCAGATATAACATGTTCTGGATCTGAAGGAGTGTGTTTCGTCTTTTACTGTACTGTTGACCATGCCTAACTTGCTTTTTCAGCTGAACACTCACTATTATATGTTACTCAGGTACCGCTGTACTGGTGTGACAGTGTGCTGCAGCTGCCTACCACTGTCAGCATCTCATCTCTATGGACAGAAATTATTGTCAACACCCTGAGGAAAGAGTAACAGAATGGATAAGACCTGGAATGGTATAGTCATCCTGTGCTTCGCACCAAAGCGTGGTTCGCACAAAAATGATGAACTGAAGAGATGCCACTGGAACTGATCATTTGAATAAGCCTGAAACAAGAGATTTTTCAATGAGTCTCTCCCTCCCTTTGTGTTCAAGCTTCCCCACTTTGCACTGAATACTTAATTAGCCAGAAAGATCTTCTTGTTCTATGGTGGGATACTTACATTCTTATTCCTGTACCAGTAGACAGTCAATTATTCATACAAAGTAGAAGAGAATCAACAGAAGGGACTGTGAATGCCCCGTGCAACATAATGACCTATTGCTCAGCGGCTACAATGCTCCTGAGGCAGAGGAGAGAACTGAACCTTGTAAAAGCAGAACAAAAATCATTTCCTCCTCCCTGGATAATACAACTCTCCTACTTTTTTCCCTTTTTTTTTTTTTTTTTTGCTGAAATGAGAAGGAAAATTTGACCCAAATTCACAAGCAGTTTCCAGGCAACTGAACTTTGCCAGAGCATGTAACGAAGCTCTGAAATGCTATTTGCCATCCTGCTGTAAAAACTTAATGGACTGCAGTCCCAACACGAGGTAAACTAAGGACAGCCAGCTACTTCCAGAAGGCAAGGAGCAGAATTTTCTGCCACTGAGGAAACACTAAATACTTCTCACCAGGATGTATTTTCATCTCCGAATGGTAATGATCCAGATCTTGAATGTGATGGGAATCCTTTCCCCACACCATCAAGAATCTCGTTTCCATTTTTGCTGTACGAAATTACTAATCATTCCTTATTCTATCTTAGGATCTAGAAGACCCACTTATCATTCAGAACCTTCATTGGTTTAATGCTGTGTAAGCTGTGAATTTTTGGCAACAGGATAATCAGAGATTTCAGAATAGGAGCCACTCTAACCATTTTTTCAATACATGGGACAGTAAAGACATCTTTTAAAAGCTTATGAAGGACAGCAGTGAATTATCTTTCAGCTATTAATGGAGCATTTTTCTGAAGCATGAGGAAGACCTGGGAAGTAGTATGAATGTTCTTCAATACCTCTCCAGATAGACTGGAGAGTTGAGTTTGACACTAACAGTGGCTCAGACAGCCAAGTCAACCCTTCATAGGAGGCCTCGAGAGCTAAGTTTCCTTAAAATGTATTTAGGGAAAAGCAAGCTATTGAAGGACCACAAACAGAGACGATCTGACTTAGTGAGCAGATAGGAAAATGGCTGAAAAGAAATGTTTTACATTTCTAATCTGGCTAATAAATTAGTGAAGGAAACCCAAACTGACCTATTGCAGTCTCTGACTAGACTAGAGAAAACAGTGTTCCAGTGAAGTTCACATATTTCACTCTCTTATTAGGATGAAATTGTTTCCTGTGAGGATGGAGAGGCACTGGCACACACAGGTTGCTCTAAGAAGTTCTGGATGCCCCAGCCCTGGAAGTGTTCAAGGCCACGCTGGATGAGGCTTTGAACAACCTGATCCAGTAGAAGATGTCCTTGCCTCCGGTGATATTCTGCTATGATGGCCCAGCCTTGTGAACCCAGGAAGATCCTCAGTACTTCCAGCAGGACTGTACCTGTTGGAAGTGAGACTCTGGGACTGCTGACAAGTTGATGTTGAAATGGTCTTTTGGAGACAAACCATGCAGTTTTAGCACAAGGCTGAACATCACAGCAGAAAGTACCAGCCTGAAATCTTAAATTTAACCTATTTATTAGGTAAGACTGATATCTGTTTCTAATTCTGGATAAAGCCACATTAATTAGCCCTTGAGTTAAACGATATGGCAAGTACTACCATCTCTCCTTTCCCAGTTCTTCCTAGACATAGGTGTGTGAAGACACTTAAGACAGCAGATAATTGAGAGGATAACTGCACCGTAGCTCTGTGAGTGTTCACAGAAGAAATCCCGTTTGAGCTTGTGCTTCCATCTTTCATTGATAAACTCAACATGGCAGCTCATTGCAAAACTGGGTAGGACCATAAATAATTGGGATGATTTATTTTGTTTGCATCATTGTGTTTTTAATTACCGCTGGCAGTCCTAAACTATGTTCTTTGTCTTGGGAGAACCACACATTTAGAGAGATGCACCAATCAGTATTTATCTACTTTGCACACTGACAACGTATTTTAACGATTCAGGTAACTTCTTATACTATTCCAATCATAAATCCAATTGACAGAAAACAACTAAAGAAATGTATACGCTGATCAAAGTCAGTGAGTATTCAGGCAAAGGAATATGACAATTTCTCAATTTGGTCAATAAATACAGATTATATTGGTAAATAAAATATGCACAAAAGAAATTAGATACTGCTCTGGATAAAAACAGCTCATAAAAAAATATTTTCTCTGACAGTTTTTTACTTTATGGTCTGGATGATCATTTTCCACATTAATATAACTTTACACCCATTTTAATTTTAATTTTTCTACTGACACTGGTAAAGTGCCTCATTGTTAGCATGAATATCATCTAACGCTATGTCAGCTTTGCACTTTTATTGCCCATTGCCATTCAGCATGAAGGGCACAGGAGAGGGTATCTTCCATTGAATATATAGCTATTTATTTCTTCCACAGTCAGTATTTTCTTTATGGTCTCTCAAATAAAGATGTGGGAAACAGTTTGCATCCAGATTCGCAAGGCAAAACAAAACACAATATGACTACTGCCGAGTATTACATTCTTCTATATGTCACAGTGAGTGAACTTAATTATGGTTCATTAACCCCAAATCCAGTTTCTCGTTTGTGTACCCAACAGTGTGGTATCAAGTCATCTCTCATAACATCAGTGCGATGTTCTTAAATCACTGCGGACTTTTCTTTTATATACAGACCCTATAGTCCTTGCATTTTTCATGATATTTATAAATGGGAATGCAGCACATTATAATTAATGTTTTCAGAAGCTAGTTTTGAAAAGAAATAAACTGGGATTATCAAATCTCTTCCCTGAGGACAGAGACAGTCTGATTAAGTGCTTTGAAAAGTTCCTTTCAGATATCTTTTGCAGAAAATGCCCCTGCTGTGTCTGCCCTCTGGTTATTAGTTTCACCTGTAAACAGTTCACTGCCACTGCTGACTCCACTAAACATCCTCTTTGTACTTCAATCTGCGTTTTATGTGAACTCTGGAGCTATTAGCCACTAATATCAACAGCATTGCACAGTCTAGGAACATTTATTGCTCCCCTGCTTAGTTTAATGTTTCTGCCTTAGTACCGTAATATTATTAATAGTCACAAAGTACAATAAAAGAAAATTAAGTGTTTATTTTGTTTAGGCTTTCGCCACTTTACCTGCAGCCTTTTTCCATTACATTTGCACATAAATGAGCATACACTACATTTTTTAGATGCAAATCAGAGTTTAACTCCCCTAATCATATTGTTCTATTTTCAGTCATCTTCCACGCCACTTTATTTGTTATTGCAAATGCAAGTATATTATGGCAAATATCTACATATATGTATTTTTTTATAAATGCATAGCATGCATTTCGTAGCCATTTGTCTTGCTAATAGACTTCATTTCAATGTTTTTCCTTCTTTTAAACAAATACTTTGTAAAAAGATGGTCCTCAGTAGAGGCATGACATAGTTTGCAGAACAAGCTCACATCACATGCATGCCAAAATAGCCTGTTTGCTGCTTGTAGTGCTGCTTCATTTTCCCCCTCAGTTTCATAGACATAAGACCAAAATAAGGTTTTAATGACTATTAAAATCAGCATTGATTCAGACGTATTTCAAATCGATGTGAATGAGATCTGGAGACAGCTGCCTTGAAGTGTCTACTTTCTCAGGAAACACTGGTCTCCTCAGAAAATACGCTGATAAAAAGCGAGCCAAGTCCTATTTGGCCACAAGAATATAAACTGAAGTGTTTCCCATGGATATACACAATTATGCGTAAGAACAGTATTAACCACATTCTTTCCAAAGACCAGCTCAAGTACATATTCCTAATAAAGAAACTAGATGGTGGATAAACTTAAAGATTAGGTGGTTAGTGAGTATGCAAAACTGCAGTGCAAAAAGCCTCATTTCTGTGTGGCACAGGCTTTGGATGGCACCGTGGTGGGCACAGTCCAGGCAGTTCCTCTCCCACCGCATGCCAGAGGCTGCCAACATCTCAACAGCCAGTCTGAGAGGAACCTGTAGGGAAATGCGATATAAAATAACACCTTCTGGGGCCGGCATATGAACAGAGTGAAAATTTAACCAGGTCCATAATCTCTGCAGTAGAGAGAAGTTAGTCATTTTCACTGTCTGGATAATTCAGCTGCGCAAGTGCCCCAGTCAGCTGTGCAGAACTTGCACAATCTTGCACAACAGCAGCATGAATTACCTAAATCACCCACAATTTTGGTTGTGAGTGCAGGCCCAGAGAAGCCTGGTGGAATGGCCCTCAGAGTGGCCTCCTGCCAGCCTGGCAAGGAGTATTATTGGACCCTACATCTCAGATTCAGCTCTTTTGCTTAAAGCTCCTCACTTCTAAGTGGCTTAATGAAAGACAGTAGGTGGCTCACATTTTCTCTGAACTGTCTCTAATGTGACAGTATTTTTCCAGTATTCAGGTACTCAGATTATATGCCAGGAGTCCTGGTACCATCGAGAAGTATTAGGTTCTCTGTTCTTTCTCTATGAATCTAGATTAATAGTCCCAAATTCCTGCTCCCTGTGGACTGAAAAGAGATGCTTTGAAATGTATGCATTTGTTGGGCTATATTCGTTAGTACACATAACTTATTATAAAGTAATTAGTATTATCTCAATACATCTAAACAGGAAAGCAAGGGAAGACAGAACCATTTATTATAGTGACAAAGGGAATCAGCATTTTCTTATCATAAAAATCCAAGCTATCTTGTTTCCTTGTATGTCAGTGTAATTAATCACTGTATTTAGCATTCATAGATAATAACACCCAGTATCTGCTTTGATGAGATACAAACAAGCGTATTATGAATCACTTCACATCCAGACCATCTTAATTGCTAAAATTGCTGTCTCCATGTCTGCTGCTTCTGCAACAGCAGTTTACTCAGTGAAAAGACTGAAACACTCGCATGCTTTGGCAACCAGTTTAGCTCCTGAACTAATACAGCATTTGTCATTCTTATTATGAAGCTATATTCTTCCTTCATTTACAATTGCATCAAGCCAGAGAAGCCCATGGGGTGATGCAGGGCACAAACAAGGGTGTAATTTGGGTGTAATAGTTGATGGCTGAAGGAGCGAAAAACACTCTCAAATTCACTAATTCACTAGTACCATCTAAATAAACCTCTTAACTGCACGGAACACAAAGTGAAATCTTACTTGTACCTTTAACTGAGTAACAAAATGAAATTTAAAAATAAAAACATCCCTTATCAGTTAATTGAGATTGTCTTTAATTATATAAATACAACTCACTAATCTTTAGGGCTTTCCCTTAACCAAGGTTCATCAATTCTAATCATCTGACACTCAAATACTCTAATGGCCACGCCAATGTAATTGAAGTTGCCAATTCTGCTGACAAAGTTCTTAGGTTGCAAGCACAGTTATCAACGTAGGATAAGCAATCTTGTACCTCACTGATTCCAGAGATGCCATCCTATCCCATTAATGTCTTCTCTGGTGACAGACTTTATTAATGAAATTAATCTTCAAATATTTACTCATTCGTTAAGTTTCTGTTCTGAACCAGAAGTAGCCATCAGTTTGCCATCCCATGCAATATTCTATCACAGTTAATAAACACAATAGGAGCCCCGGTAGAATTAATCATCATCATTAATGAAAATAATTATGGTTTTAATCTTCTAAGGGTAATTTGTTTGACCCATCCTACCAAACACATTCTCAAACATTCTGCTATATGGACTGTCACTGTAGGCAGGACAGTCAGGGTGCAATAAACAAATCCAACAGCTGCTTTAGACTGTCTTTCGTATTGCACTAATATCCGTAAGCAAGGTATAAACATTTCTCATTGCTACAAGATAACTTTCCAGTTAAATCATACATTTGCTACCTACAAAATGTGCATAAATTTAAAGAGCATCTAATACTATCTATTAGAGTAACTGAAAAGCACTCTACAAGATCCTGTGAAGCCACAGATACCCAAGCAACCACCAGACATTCCATACTGGAAAAGTTTCAATGACTTCCATCGGGCTGATCACAACAGTAAAACTACCTTCTAGTTCAGATGTGGTTTTCATCTTTCAGAATTGCTACAGGATATTTAGGAATAAGTTTTCAACAAATGGTATCCTCGTTCTTCCTTATATTCAGCATTGTCTGATTTTTTTAATAGATAAAGAAGAAAATAATCAGAGGAAATCCTACACCGTGTCATAAAAACACTTCACAACAATGTGTTTTATCTGAAAACACAGCCTGAGTTTCCAGTATCAGAAAAGGAAAGAACAGCCAAACTGGGTCAGATCACAAGTTCTGAAAGTGGCCAGCAGAAGACAGCAAAGGCAGAATGTAAGAGGATGGAAGCATATTGACGTACCTTCACGGGACATCCTCAGACAGCTCTCATCGCAATTTCATCTCTAATAATTCCTAAATTCAATTTTCTTGCTTGATTGCTGCTGAATATTGAGCTGACATTTTCATTAAACTATCTATAGTAACCATAATGCCTCATTTGAGAACAGTAGCACTTAGTGCACATCTGAATATATTGAATATATTGAATACTTTTATCTAACCATCAATCCCTATAGCAACTGTAATTTTTTTTTATTAAAATATAGTTGTTAAATGTACCTGAGCAATAAATACATCCAATGACCTCTTAGTTTCATTCAGACATTCAAAAGCAGAAAGAAAGCTGATAAGAATGTTCTAAGAATTTTGAGAGTTTCTTGGGTGTGACAGAGTGGGCATTAGAATTATTTGCTCACAGGTATGTCCCTGGCTTTTTGACTGCATGTCATAAATAGTTCTAAGATAACTAAAAAAAAAATTAAGACATGACTTGCTAAACTTTGATGCTCATAAGCCACTAAAAGTCACAGGATGTTGTCTCCCTTCTCTTGATTGCAGAATTTCTTCTGACGAAATTAAGGGTTGTGCCCAAATTAAAAGGAACAATAATAATACTGATTTACTTGTTGTCAAGCAAACTCACACTGAAAATTTACATCAGCACTTGAGGCAGCCCAGAGTAAAGACAAAGCTAAAAGCAGGCAATGGTTTGGTTTTGGGGTTGGTTATGGGTACTTTTATTTTCACAAATAACTTCAGTAACTACATAGTCATCTACCTACACTGGCCCTGGGCTGCATCAGCTTGGATCTTAGCTTACAATGAATTGCACTGTGTATTCTTTGACCTAGAGTCAATTCTGTTCAGAATATTATCTGTACAACTATGCTGGAGCCAGTAAAGCCTTAGACTTGCACTAAAGCACATACTTTTTTATGTACTGCAAATAGATTGGCTGCTGTCATTGAGAAAAGGCACAGTGAATAAGAAGTGAAATGCATACAAGAGTTTGTAGGAGGAGAGCCTACAGAAATATCATTCTGCAAATAGATTTTTGGTATTTGCTATAAATGCATTTCAGGAACATTTGACACTTTGTAGACTCATGGTTCAGAAAGAGTGTGTAAAGGCTGCACTGACAGCTTAGCACAGGTCCATCATACAACTGCAATGCTTTACTGGTTACGTGCAGCTGTGTATGGCTTTAAGCCGCATACTCTCACAAGGGTATGTGGAAGAGCTTTCCCTATGCAGTCTGAACAGAGGGACAGGAGGAGGCAGTGAAGTGCAGCGCTGCCTCAGAGAACCAAAAGGTTCAGCAAGCTGTCTGGAGAAGTGTATGGCAAATTGAAGAAGAGAAGCCTGCTCTCAAAACACAGCCTTACTTTTTTTCCACATGACCACTAAGCCACACTACCCAGGTCACAGAAGGCAAAGCAGGGACTGGGAGATCAAAGAACCACCCACTGTAGGAGAGGCTTAGGTTCAAGACCATCTAAGGAACCAGAAGGTGCTCAAGTCCACAGGAACTGATGAGACGTATCAGTTGTGGATGAAGTTGCTAAGCCACTATCCACCATATCTGAGAAACTATGGCAGTTCAGTGACGTTTCCACTGACTGGAAAAGGGGAAACATAACCCCTATTTTCAAAAAAGAAAAAAAAGAAAAGAAGAAAAAAAGAAAAAAAGAAAGACCTGGGGAACTACAGGTCAGTCAGTCTCACTTCAGTAGATCCTCCTGGAAACTCTGCTGCGGCACATGGAAAACAAGGAGGTGACTCGTGACAGCCAACATGGCTTCACGTAGGGCAAATCACGCCTGACAAATTTGGTGGTTTTCTACAATGGGGCTACAGCACTGCTGGATAAGGGAAGAGTAACCAACTTCATCCACCTGACTTGTGCAAAGCAACTGACAATGTCCTGCATTACATTCTTGTCACTACACTGGAGAGACATGTCATGGATTCCCCATCCCGGGACGTGTTCAAAGCCAGGCTGGATGCGGCTTTGAGCAACCTAATCCAGTGGAAGTTGTCCCTCCCATGGCAGGGGGACTGGAACTAGATGACCAACCCTTCCAACCCAAACCGTTCTATTATTCTATGATCCCAAGCCGATGCACATGTAAAACAGTAAAAAAAACCCAAGAGATTCATATGATTCCCTTGATGTTCCTTCATTCTCAGTTGAGCTGTCAGAAAGTGCATAGCAGCAAGGCAAGGCACTGAATTTGTAAGCAGTACAAAGAAAATCAGAATTAATGAGAGAGCGATATTGGTTAAAATTATCTCAATTGTTAGAATCAATTTTTTCCCACAACACACGTTTAAGGAAAAATTCTGGAAACTCCACGCAATTTTTATTCAGCCTAACAGGCACTCATCCTCTGAAGTGCCTGGGAATTGTTTTCAAAAGGGGGCAATGTCAGCTTTTGGCCCAAAGTCAGCTGGAAACAAGCCACAACCCAGACACAGTTGGCCCTCAGGATACGCTTCCAAAGACCCTGACAAACTTAATATTAAATTTTAATTATCCCTCTTCAGCTTGATTTATTGTAATTGTCAATATCTGTGGTTTGAAATAACACATTTTACAACATGATCAGTCAGAGAAAATATTTTCCTAATGACTAAAGAGAGGAAGAGTCTGCCGTGACTCCAAGAATTATATTATCAATCTTATTTATTATTTTTTTAAACCATAACACACAAACATTTAGGAGACATCGATCTGAAATCAGGGTGAAAGGCTGAAGAGTACTATGTTTTCCTGATTTGAGAGCAGTCAGATTTAGGAGTCAAGTCTAATCCTGCAGGCATGAGACCAGATGAGGTCCCAGGGGTGCACAGAGATAATTAATGGCATTTGAAATGCTCAGAAATTTTGAAGAGTCCACAGAACCATAAAAATTTTAGCTGCCACTTATTTTTTTTAAATAACTATGATGTGCCAAGAGTCAATAATTTCTTCATCTGGACAAAGATTCTGATGATGTTCTTCATAGCAAGTAAACCCACAACCATTTTGTACACGACAAGTCCCATGAAAATATTTGGCTCTTGGTGTTCCTATAGAGCTGTATAGGAAAGTCACTTTTAATACCGTGCATTCAAACTTATCAGCTTCTGGGCAATATTTCTGAAATAAACTGCTATGACTTAAAGAATACCAGGCATAACAACAGACAAACTCTCTTTCTCAACTAGTGTCAGTGTTTCTTGCCTTGGAACAATTATCACCCACAGAACCACAGGCTCAGGCTGTGGTTGTGCCAGGAATTTTCTAAATCAATACTTTGAGTTGCTTGGAAATCATCTGCTTTCCTGCTTTGAATCTATTTATAAAGAAATTATTGCATATGGATTTAAACAAGAGGAGTGAAAGGGCAGATAAGAAATCTACGAGTAACTCAATTCATATGAAATAGGAACTTCTAAGCTACAGTGAAAAATACATCCCAATAATGTCAGCAGAGGAGTATTCAGAGGTAATAAACCACGGAAAGATTGCAGTTACTGTCCCTGCCCTGAGTAAATGGCTCAGCAGAAACAAAGCCCATCATTTGCATCTACTGTATTGGCAGGTCAGTGTAAGAGATGATGTACATATCCTCAATGATTTTTTTTCCCCCTGGATAAAATGGGTAAAACTAATAAATGTTTCCATTTTGAGGGTTTTGCAACTTGACTCTGAAACTGCTTCTGCCATGGGTCTGTGAATTCCTGGCCATTGCTTGATTCATCTTTTCAGCAGTCACTTTAGCTGAAAAGATACTATAAGCTTTTGTAATTTTGTTTCGTTTTCAGGGTAACCTCCTGTAACAATTTCTTCCTAATAAACTATTTGTTTTTCATAATAGCAACTGAATGAAGCATTTTGCTTCATGCCTTAAATCTTGCCTCATTTACAACATTCAGGCATTGAGGCTATAAATAGAATTATTATTGCCTTTCTTTTAACTAATGTGGGTTAAACTTGCTGATCCTGAACCTCCTCTACAATGGAAAAAAAGAGGACTTTCCAGCTTTTCTGCATTTTACTCTCAAACTTACAACTCCTAAACCAACAGGTTTCCTCACAGCAGTTCTTTGCCTATTTACAAACACAAGCCTCAAACCTCCTCATATCACCTGGAAGACTGTATCTTAAACCTACTGATTATCTCATGCCCTGCCCTAAAGCAAAATTTCTCCTTTAAAAATTACGGCTCATTATTCTACAACAATATTTTTCCCCTCACCCAGGCAGCAGAAACTTGAGAAGGTGAAGAAAACCTTAGTGGGAGTTCACTGAAAGCCACAGGAGGGTGAAGTCTGCGGCTTGGCTCAGCTCCAGACTTCTAGCTGAAGCCCAAATCTCCACCTCGGAGAGTAATCCATCAGATGCTGTCCATGGATATGTAACACTGGCAGCTGTGATGGGCTGCACAGAGACCTCAAGGTTCTGCACAGAACCTGTCCTCCCAGATCGCATGAAGAAATTATGCCCCAGATTACTAATTTTGAGCAGAGACTCTTTTACAGTCTCACAAACTATGAAAGTCCTGCTGGTTTCTAGGCTGCCAGCCAAATCAATGTTCAGGAGGATGAGCAGGCAAGACTTAAACAGCAATATAAGGAAACCAAAACAACTGTTACTTCAGAGGAACACATCTTTAATAGCAAAAGGATTAAAATGTTATTGGATATTGGAAGTTCCATTAGGCATTCTGGAGGAAAGGACTGGGGCTTGAGAGGACTGCAGGCAGGGGAAGAAACATACAGTTTGTGTTCCACGGCCTGTATGATCTTATGATAGGAAATTAAGGAAGGGTCCTAGCCCTGAATAGATTTTCCCTATGACAGAGGTCACAAGATTTGCCTCCTGGAGAAAAGGTCTCTTTGCTGCCTCTTCCAAGCAGTGACAGATCTCATCCCTGCCAGAGCTCTGCCTTGGTGCAGTGCTGAGGTGTAGGAGGCAACAGCGCAACCTTTCTGCAGCAGACCAGGCACACAGTTAGAATTTCCCAGTTCTGGAGACATGGTCACCTGTCCAGATCTGCAAACTTGGCAATGCTATCAGACAGCACGATATCACGTTAGCTAGAGTGCTTTTCAGTTACTCTAATTTTGCTATCATTTGATAGTGCATGTTTCTAGAACTGCGATAAGACTGTGAAACCTGCATATCAGGCATTATTACAGGGAAGTTTTGTGACAATTGTATTTTAAAGGAGGAGGTTTCTATAGAATTGTATTGTTAACTGCATATTCTCACAGTTCAAGGTTCACATCAATAGTCTTCTATAAAAATGATACTCTGGAAGCTACTGTTTGAATAGAAATAACATCTCATACAAAGCCAAATGCACAAGAGAACAACTTGCAGATAGTTTGTGTTCATTTGATACATTTATAAAATTGTAGGTTTGATTGAAAAGAAATCTAAGAGAAAAATCTGCTAGGAAAACAAATTTTACCTTCTTTTAACTGCTTATCAAAACCAACAACAGAGCTATACAATACTGCTTAGTATCTTCCAAGCAAGGTGATTTTGTAATAGGGCAATGATCTCTAGATCTGCATTAAGAGCCGAGAACAAATTAGAAAAAACTAATTTCAACTAATTTTTCAACTAGAAGTCAAAAGCATCCTTCCAACCGAATCATTTATTCCTCTTCCATGGGCAATAATAAAGTTTTTCCAAAGCGATTTCCTAGTGAAACAGTAAGAGGTAGATTTACTGACTTTATCTTTAAACTCTGTGCCAGAGAACAGAAGAATGATAAAAATTATACTAGAAACAGAAAAATCCACAGCACAGCTGCCTTTTTCAGGGACATGGGAAGAATCTTCAGTGAAGGACCTGGACCAAAGCTAGGAGTGGCATCTTCTGGCACAGCATTCACAGAAATTGGCTCTGAAACACAGGGTATTTCAATAGAATACGATGAAAAATCTTCAACTACTATATTTCCTTAAGAAAGAAGATCTAAAAGCAATTAAGCCAAAAAGAGAGGAATGACTTTGGATCATTTGAATGGTGAAAGTGAGCTGTGTCTTGTGGAAGTCGATGTGATGTGTACCGTGCTGACACCGCATCTATTTCTACAGAGCATAAATGCCATAGGAGTGGCAGATCCAGGAGACACTCTAACATACAGCATCCTTGCTCCATTCGTTTCACTTTCACTGAGTGACCACAGCAGTTGAACAAGTTCTTAGCACAGATAAAGGCAGGATGCCAGTTCAACAGCATTTACTCACACCCACACATGCATGGACAAGACTTCTTTTGGCCTTGAAGTATCCAGACCAGATTTAAACTCCCAGGCTATTGGCTTGTCATCAGGCTGTCAGTTGTGCAGCCTCAGATAGCAGCTTGCATTTCTCTGCTAACTCAGTGCCTTCTGCTTCCAAGCAATGGATGTTGGGTCTTTATGTGAGCTACAAATTATTGGTTGGATGCCTGGAAACTTTTTAAAAGGCCTTCAGGAGACAGGTAGGAGGTATCATAAAGAAGAAGAAAATAAATCAGATTGATTTAAGTTTGATGAAAGATTAGCCTGTCTCAATTAGCCTTGAGGTTTTCAATGGATTTATACACTAGAAATACATCAAATGCAAATACAGACATTTTCAGTACAAAGTGATCTAAGTAATGTTAAATCAGTTTTTAAAGTTCTGTCAAATAAATTGGGTGGCTCAAGATGAACACGTAAGATTCCACACTCCCTTCAAGGATCACAGTCCAACTTCCTTTCATTATTGTTATACGTGCTTTGCTCCTCTCTTTCACAGAGTTACATTATGAAGTTCCGCAGGTGTCTGGACAAAACAGCAAAACCAGGAGAGAGAAGCATGCAGGGGACAGCATCTCTGAACCCCTGGCATCCCCTCCACCTGTGAGCTGAATGCCACTTGAGACAACAGAAGTAGTTAATGCCCAAACGGCTCTTCTGAGTTGCAGCAGCCCTTGACTCACTGTTCGCCTGCACGAATATAAAAGGTAGCATGCCCAAACACAGATGGGGTGCTGTACTGTGTTGGGACTGTAACCAACGTAGGATGATGAGAGCTGAAGCTATCTGGTCCCAGAGAGTTCAACATGTCTCCTGGTTTCCTTCCCTTTCCTCCATCTTGTGTCTCTTCCACCCTCACAGCTGAAAGTGGGAAAGCCATAGGGATGTGGAGAATCCAGCATCCACACAGATACATCCCCACAGTCTTGGGATGCCATGCTTACAAGAACAGAGAGACTGTAGGACACAAGAGGATTTTGCAGTCCATTCTTTCTAAGAACTGTTACTACACACTGTATGAAACATATGGTGCATGAAGGATACCAGAAACAACAGTATTGCGTATTTTCCTCAGTATATGGACAATCACATTTAGAACAGATCCAAAGAGTGCCTCCATGAACACTTTCATCTGATTTCCATTTCGCCCTTAGATATTCAATATTTAAGCATTACCAGTCTAACACTTAAGCTTTATGAGCAACAGTATTACTGCAAAGGCCATAATGTCAAGAATTCAGTGACAAAAATACTATTTGGCCAGTAAAATTAAGTCCTCTGCCACTTTTATGCATACCTTGTATGTGTATGAGGGACCTTTAAACAAAATACACGCCTCACCTTTGGTGGAGTGATTTGTCAACAATACGTGCACTGGCTGCTGAGTGGCAGATAATCTAAAAATTTTAACTTTAGCTTTCAGTTTTCCTAATCTTATACAGTCATTACAGTTACGTCTCACTTGATATCAGTTCACTATAATTGTTTTTGCTTACCTAGAGGGCAAAAGAAATAGAAACAAGAGGACAGAATATAGCATTTCAAAAGAAATATTATGGCTATTAGTTCCACAAACATATTGTACCTAACTCAAAACCAAATTCTGCCCTGAAAAAATGATGTGTCATTTATAATTATGTGTGTATGTGTACATACAGAAAGTGAAGGGGACAGAGAGAATATGAGAGGCCCTGATTTTTATAAAGAAATGTCTGCCTCATGTGTCTGAATGTTGTGTAAGTCTTAGTGTGTACTGAAAATGGAGTTCATTAATAAAATTAATTAATTATTTTACAGAAAAAGTTAGGGTTTATTTTGCACTGACTTTTAACTTCAATTCAGAGTGCTTCTACCAGCTCTGTCAACACCGGTTAAAATAAACCAGGCAAGCAGGAGTTCTGGACCCATTTTAGCATACTTTATATGATAAAAAATGTGTAACTTCAAAATAGCTAATAGAAATCTGGCACAATCCTCAAACATTGCAATTTAATTTGAATATGATTCACAGATCCTTGTGGGTTAAATATTACTATTTCTGATTTGGAACAACTAGATAGAAAGTCAGTGTCGGAATAAGCTCGCAGTTTGTGTTTCTGTGCCCACCTCACTCGTCCTATAGCTCCTCTTTGAAGAAATCTCCCATTTCAGCATATGTTCATATAATTTTTCCCAGTTCTGATTGGAAAAATGTAATTTTCATGCCATGTGTCAATGGTTCAACCTAAGACAGCCCTCGGTGAATGCAAATACTGCAAATAAGAGTTCAGCAAGAAACGTTCAGCACAGGATTTCAGAATTTTTCCTACGCTGAACCACAATATGACAGAGAACTTTGGGGAGGTTTAGACTAGACATCAGGAAAACTTTTTTCACTGAAAGGGTGGTCAGGCATCGGAACAGCTGCCCAGGGAGGTGGTTGAGTCCCCATCCATGGAGGTGTTTAAAAGGCAAGTAGATGAGTTTCTTAGGGATATGGTTTACAAAGGGGACAGTTGGACTTGATGATCTCAGGAAGTCTTTTCCAATGCTATGGTTCTATGATTCTATATGATTCTATAAATAAAAATCTGCTACATTTCAGCAATCAATATTAAAGTGTTAAAAATGGCATTTTAAAACAGAATGATAAAAAACAATGATATTCCTTTTATGCTACTGGATGCAATACAAAGTGATAAAGGCGTCTATCTGAGCCTCATAACACGGTCTGCACTTTTAGGGACAATCCTCAAAAACAGTTCCCTGGGACTTCTCTGGAATTCTTCTCTGCCTTGGAAAATCCATAGCTAAAAATCAAATTGTGGATTTTCCACATCTTTCCCTCAGTTTTAGCCCTAATGTGAAGAATATGATGCAACAAGCGGGTATGTTTCTAACATCCCACTTTTCTTCTTCCTTTTTTCTTTTATTCATGCCAGATCACTTTGGTCTGATAGATCAGTTCAAAAGTTCCATTGGAATGCTAAGAGCAAAAGCGAAGCAAAGCACATGCAGTACACAGCAAAGATAAAATAAATAGCTCTAAAATTGCTGGAGGATCAGCCCAATGCTGATAGATTAGTGAATCAAAAGACATACATTCTTTAAGGTTTCATTGTGGCAGTCCTTCACTGAAGGCATGAGAAAACTCAGATGAGTCACACTATGTTATAACATTTATCATAAATCAATGTTATTAATGCAAATAGACAAAGTAAGTCACAATTTGATGCGTTAGTCCAGAGAGAACAAGAATAGACAGATTTTCTACAAACCAGCTTACCACAAAATAAAGATAAAAGCATCTTTGTTCTTTCAAACAGCCCTCTCATTGCCAAGTAAAATCACCCACTATTCTTTTTATTTTTTTGCTAGAAATTCTTGGCTTTAAATTAATGTTTTGAGTACAGCATTTTCCTCTAGCCAAAAGGTCAAAGGAATTGTGAAGCTGGTAAATTTCTATTAAAAGTAAAGCGGCTCTTCCCTCTGTCCCCAAAGTCAGAGAAACGAGAGGAGCTCGGGGCTGCTGCATTAGATGGTAAAACAATTTTTCCTTGGTTCTTCCCTTAACTACCCTTGCTTCCCTCCACACAACTTCCCTTGCTACTTTTCCTACAGTGCTTCCAGCTACTCTTCATACGCTGCTTCCACTCAGGATGATGAAAGTCTGCCCATGCGTCAAATTATTGGTAGCAACTTCTACCCATAAAACAGAAGTGACATATCATAACGACACCCTGTCCTCCAAAGCACTCTCACAAGATTGCAAGGCACTTCAGAAAAGGTATAAACTATCAGCCTGAAGTTACTGGTGATGAAACCGAGACAGCTTAGCCACGGTAAAAGGACAGCCCTTCGTGAAGTAGCCGCTAATTACTGGTTTCTCTTTTTCATCATCATTTTGCCCATTGTCTTTGAAAAGCTGTGCCAGCTCTCGCTTTCCCTGGTTGTCTGCTTACAAAGAAAAATAAACTGCTGCAAATCTCTTTTCCCTCCAAGAACCACACTAGTGATATTATGGTTTTATAGCATTACAGACCTGAATAACAAGGAGAGATAATGCCAGGGCATGACACTGAAATTCAGTTCCTGATCCTTAACCCTCCAGAACTGCAGAAGTACTAGATTTCATAGGCAGCAGGACCATCATTATCTTCAAGTCTGATCTCCTGCATAATGAAGGCCACAGAAGTTCATTCTGTAATTCAGTAAGAGGAAAGAATGAATAGGGGATACCTGATTCTGCCTGCCTAAAGCAGCTCTTGAAACTACTGAGATAGTAGTGAGGTTAGAAGGGGATAAGGTTATCTGTTGGATGCTCCATTCCAGACAGTAAAAGCTAGGTTAACTCTGTCCTGTCCAAATATAAAAAACGGCCAAATTCCTTTACAAGCCTTTATCCTCACTTCTCTGCTCATTTATCAACTCTTCTAGGCTATACCTAAAAGGACAGAGACATCACCCTGATGCCTTGAGCTACTGAGCTTTCTTAAACCTAGCTACAGCCCCACCCAGTCCTGGAGCCTTCATAAAGGAGATCAGCCAATCCCTTTCACCATCCCCCTTCAAATATACACTTTTCCTATAGCCTACTTTGTATTTGTTTGCACGAACATAAGCCATGAGCTCAGAAAGCCTGTCAGAAAATCACAGATGGCCACAATCATATAAGAAGCTTTGGTAGGGCTACGAGGTCTGACTAGAGATGTCAGGCATCTCTAGTATAACTTGGAGCATCTCAGTTTGGTAATGTTGAATCAGGGTTAGCCTTGTGCAAAGACAAAGGCAGGCTGCCCTGTGAATTCACCTTACGTTAACTCCCGACATTGTCTGGGAATTTTGGAACGATAGGATACGCAAGAAAGTTGCATTTGAATTTAAGGTTGTTGGAAAACTCAACTTAAAGGGGAGCATTTATCAAAGACAGAATTCTGGGGCTAAACCCAACATCAGTCTGTCTTCCAGGGTAGCACATGTTGCCTGTTTGTCATGAACAAAAAAAGTAAATCGTGTGTTATTCACAGTCACAGAAAGAGCAAAAGATGCAAACCCTGCTGGGGATGAACCACACACTGTCTTTTCTTACCACTGTTTTCTAGTTCTGCGCTGCCTAGGAAACCTCAGTAGGGAAGGGAAAGAAAATGGAGGAAATTAGTCTTTGAAAAGTAATTTGGCAAGGCTTTTGTATCTCAGTTACTAGAAAAACACCATACTAGAAAAACTGTGTCTCGCTTTGAGGATTACTTTTATCCTTATTTTATACGGATAAAACAATAGTGAAAGAGCAGAATGGAAAACAAGAAAACACTAATAGCATCAAGTTTACAGGAGAGAAATGACAGTAAAAAACCAGCAGTACCTCTTTCCTTCAAGCACGTACATAGAAGTGTCCATGCTGAACAGTCCAGAACATGGGCCAATTTATCCACTGAGAAGAATCACCATGAGCTCTAAGTTGTCTGCATTTTAAGGAGACGAACAGTAGCCCATTGCAACAGATGCTCCCCGAAGAATGAGACCCTTCTCGCAGAGCTTTCCTAATCTTTCCTAGGCTGGCAACACTTGATGGCTGCAGGTACTGCAGGTAAGTCCATTTCCCAAACACCTTGTGTGTCCTGAAGCTCCAACAAGGACATCCACAAGCAGACAAGGCCCTCACAGCACTCTTGTCCTTTCCTCTTCTGCCAGGGCAGCAAAATCCTCCAAAACCTATGCCTGTACCTGCACCAAGGCATCCCAGAACCACCACCTTCCCCCAGTAGCCTATGATGACAGCAGTGCTTCCTCTGACATACCTACTTTTCCAGGGGGTTCCTCTGAATATTTAATTTCTCTTCTTTTCAAAGAGGCCTTGATGATAAACGATCATGCCCCAGGCCTCCTAATTTGACCAAATACTACATTCTACCACATCAAATGCTTCTTCTGTGTAACTCACAGGCTTGTACTCACCCAGAAAATTGTACCTTAATGATATTTAAAATACTGCAGTTACTTCTTTCTTTATACATATGGAAATGTTGCAACTTCTAAAGGTGGCTTTCCTCTATCCACACCAATATGTTGGATGTGCTTCGTGTATGTCCATTTGGCAGGAACTGGTTTGGGTCAATGGTTTATTAGCCATTTGTTTGCTGTTAGAAAGCCCCCACACAGATGCTGGATGTTGTATTTTCTTTTCCTGATTGCTTTTACACATGAAGCTGCAAGGACATGTTGATTGATCAAATGAAGCTATTGCACACTTAAACTCACATCCAGAGTGCCAGATAAGGAGTCCATGGAATTGCCTTCTTTGGCCAGTGGTGCCTGTGGCTTCCTCCACATGCAAAATAGTTCAAGACTTTGAAAGCTCCAGTCCCATCCTATTTGTGCAACCCAGAAAAAAGCTTACTCTCCAAATAACACACACACAACCCTTAGTTTACATTTTGTAAACTAATAAGATGGGCAAAATTTGCAATGCAATAAGTCTTTGAGGCCAGGCTGGATGAGGCTTTGAGTAGCCTTGTCTAGTGGGAGGTGTCCCTTCCCACGGCACAGAGGCTGCAACTAGATGATCCATATGGTCCCTTCCAACCCACATCATTCCATGATTCTATCATTCTTTCATAAAACTTCAGTGGAATTACCAGCAAATAACCATCATTGTTTCTACTGGACGGATTAAGACCAAATTTTAACCATTTTGCCCCGCGGTGGCTCTTATAGACAAAATGGCAAAAGTCTCCCTTAACTTCATCAGTTTTGGTTTAGTTACAGGCACTCTGAAGCCACAGAAAAATTTCCATAAAGCACCCAAGCACTCCACTGTTTCAGCTAACACAATAATACGTTAAATGAACACATTAAATAAATTAAGTTAAAGAAAGTTTCAAGTTTTTACACTATGATCGTTTATTTTATCCTTAGAGAAAAATTATTTTGAAAATAGTACTTCTTAAATATACTTTGTCAAAACATTAGCTTAAAATACAAGTGCTTATAGACTCACATTTTATGAGTGCAATTTCTCTTTCTTGCAGTTTCATCTTTTGTGAAGTTGAAGATACAGCTTTTGTAGCAAGACAGCCATTATATTTTTGAACAAATAGAATTCATTGACAGGTTTATTGCTTGTTTATCTTAAAAATATCTGCTACGATGGACATCATAGAAAATTGCAAGAAATCAAAATATTGAATGTGTTTTGAACTGCATTATATGGAATTCTACAGCTGTAGTGTTTGACAAAACAATCTTCTCAACTCACATCATCACCTCCAAGAAGGATGTGTGGGTTCACGAGAAAAAGACGTTTGGGTTCACTAGAAAAAAATGGATCTTATTTGATTTTTCTGTTAATATTTTTGCTTGACTACAGTAAGGACTGAATCTTCTGGACATCATAATTTCATTGTATCCCAGGATATGGACAGACCTGAATAACTCCGCTTGCTTGAACTGCCCATGTTATTGCTTTAAAAGTTTATAGAAGCAAGGAGTGAACTGTAAATTTGACAATGTTGTAGGATACAGAAATGTTGCATTTAAAAATACCCCTGAAAATGCTTTTTCAAAATCGCAGGATTAGGGACAAAGGTCACATTTCTGACATTATTTACAGTCAAGTTGTTCAGATTACTTATGGAGAAAGCAGCCATGAGACTTACTATACCCACAACAACCCTTCATGGTGATATATGTTACGGTGAAAAGATGAGACCAGCTCCAGTGGGGGGAATGACTGAGATGAGAAATGCTGGCTACTACACATGGCAGCACTTCAACCTGCAAACTCCCAAACATGAAGAGTTAAAAGTCAATCTAATGTCTCTCCCTAAATACTGTATTCTCCTCCTCACAGCAGGAGAAGAACTGCAGCTTGCAGGAGCACTAAATCAGGGCAGAGACAATGCAAGCTTTAAATGAACAGGAGATTTCAAGAGGTCTTAGAGAAGTTAATTCTGTTTCCCACTAGAAAATGAAATTTCTTACCTGACTGGAATATGAAAAAGCAAACTTCGAGTGGTCTGTCCTTGTACTTTAAGTGAGTATAATTCACCTTATAATTTCTCTGGCATTTCTTAAAACTGATTTCAATGGGTGGCTAAGCAGCACTGCTACACAAGCCCTTGGGAAGTATCAACAAAGCACACTAATGCAATGCTGAACTAACCACTGTAACATCAAAGCTTATGTCTCAAATTTAAATTTACCTTCCCTGCCCTGGATTCCTCCTGACCTCTATGCCCCCCAAAAAAGAGCATCAGAAAATGAACGTGGTCTATGAATTCCTTAGACAATCACCTGCATCTAAAACTGACAGATGAGAAAATCCTCTTCCCCATTCACTCTGCTATGTTTTTAACAAAGTTGAATGTCTGTGGCAACACATCACCCCTAAAAAAGAGCCACACGCTCAAAGGCAGCACAAGGTACAGCAGAAACATGTTTGAAGCAAGAGCTGAAGGCAATGCTTAGCAAAAAAAGCTGAGGCTGAGCTGGTGATATTTCAGCAGGGTGAGTCAAACTCCACTCAAAGTCACAGAATAACAAATTCTAACAGTATCTGACTTAAAAGAATTTTTTTTTACATTATTTTGTTCTGGAACTTGTAATAACCTGACACTTCTTAAAATATAAAAATTGAAGTACAAAGAGTCCAATTAAGTAATCCTGAGACGATGGAACAAATCAGGTGCGGCAAGAAATTTCAAATTAGTACTTATTTCAAGCTTCAAATCAAGTGTCAGTTTGTACCTTTTTATTTTAATTTATTGTAGTCAACATTAGTTAAAGCCAGATACATTTGTTCTCTTGCTAATGATATACATATAACTCCCACTTACATCCCCTTGCTCCTTCCAATTAAGAATTGCTTCTGAACATTTCAGCTAGAAGGCTTATCAGATTATTCACTGTATCATATGGATTCAGGTTTCTTACGTCTGCAAGCTCTTTAGAGCAGCACTTTGTTCTTTGTTTAGTGCATTTTGCAGTGTACAGTGCTCAATAAGCTTAGGGAGTGCTATTCACTGAGGCGTATTTATGCTCAGCGGATTCCGTGTTGCCTTGTGTTTTGTTGTTTCAACCTACGCAAAACCCCTCTCTGATGCAATGTATAAAATCCAGGCTGCCTGTGAGTCAGTCTGTTTCTTAAGGAAATCCTCAGACTAAACATACAAAAATTAGTGGGTCTGAGAAGCAGGATAGGTAGGAATGTAGCACGCATTATATTACCTTGCTATTCCCTAAGTATACAAAACGAGCAGCAGCTCACTGCTTATCTACTCCGCACAACTAATTGGCTTCCTTACCACATGCTTTAGACACATCTTGCATGCTCACTGGGAATATTTAACACCAACTGAGCAACAGAACAACACCAGTTTCTTGACTTGTTAAGTTCAGCACAGCTTGTCCAAGTTAACCGTGTCATTGTTGCATTATTGCTTTACTTTTCAGTCTTATTGAAATAAACTTTGGAAAGCCTAAGACTATTATTCCTCCAAGAATCACAGAATAGGCTCCTCCCACCGATACAGAACATGTATTATTTCATGAAAGCAAGAGATGTCTGTGGTTGCACGCTTCATCCTGTGAATTCTGAGGCTCTCTGGACAAATAAACAGATATGGGGCAGATGTTCCCTGCTGCTGTGGCGTCTGTGGGATGGGAAAGCACTACAGAGCTGTCTCTAGTGAGAAAGCCTCACTAGAAAACTGCACGTGCTTTCTCAGATCAAGTTTATGGTCAAATAAAATAGCACCATCTGACATGGTGTGTCTCCTACCAACACAGACACACATCAGGTGATAACTTAGCAAATACCATTCCAATTAGGACACTAACCTTGACACCTTTTTTCTTTCTCCCAAGTCAAGCTACCAAATAGCACCACTGTTGGGACCAGATGGGGCACGAACACCGAGGCACTGCCAAACCCGGCCCAGCGGCTGCAATACAGAGTCTTAGAGTTCATGTCTATAAAGAGTAAGCAAAAATTTTGGTCTTTGAAAATCATATGCCTTCCACAAGAAATAAATGTTTTCCTCTAAGAAAATATAGGGAATCCCTTCAGTTTTATTTCAATAAAGCTTTCTAATCATTATTGTTGTTAAGGGAATGGGAAATGGGTAATCAGTAATTTTCACTCTTTATAATAGTCTTCCCTGAAGGCAAGGGAAATTTAACGTAACACATCTTGGGTGACATTGACCCTCCTGACTCACACACCAGAGACCAAGCAAAAGATATTTAGATAAGACACCGTAAGTTGTTACAAGGACTGCGTAGTCAACGGGTGAAAATATTCCTGCTCTCTTTGAGTGACACAGGAGAGGACTTGCAGTACCCACACCTGAACCCAGATGAAATCCCGAGGATGACTGGAAGGATACATAGCCTGAACACTTGATTTCTGCAGTTGCTATACAAGTCAAGCAGTCTGTTCAAAACACCAAAGAAGGCACAAGTGCTTACGCTATCGATATTTTGTTCTCTGATAGAGATCCATGAAAACCAGCTACATATGCTGATGAGATTTCCACTGAGGGAACAAAGCAGTTTCACAGAACTATGCAGCCAGGTTCCTGCTTTCACTCAGACCAGCATCAATCTGCAGAAACTTTACCACTTTGCCCTTCATGGCAGAGCATCAAACCTGTCCTTACACAGCTTTAGCAAAAGGAAATGTTTCAGGTGTCTAGTCTGTTGACCTGGTTTTAGGCACACTTACTTGACTGTTAAGCTCTTAATTGTAGCTGATTCTAACTTGGTATAAACTGAAATAGCTTGATTATCATAGCTGCTGACTTGTATCACGTAAGAGCCTGGTCCACTGACTTTCTTATAATGATTCTTGATTTACTCTGAAGCTTCTGTAGGTTAAACCAAGCCTTCTTTACACCAAAGCATCAAGTTGAAAGCCTAATTTTGAAAAGAAGGTTGACAGAAAAGTTCTTCTGCAATATATATGTTAGCAAGGAAGAGGGTGTGTCAGTTAGCATAAAACATTGAACTTAACTGTCCTCCCCTTCTTCTGCCTGTCTTAACCTATCGTGTCATTTAACCTGCTCTTTAAATAAACAAGAATCGGTTCAGGTTGCGTATTTTAACTCACATTTGCTTCTGGTGTTCCAAGATCCCATTAAAAGTGTTTTTTTGATGTATATTTTGTATATATATGTTTATATGTTCCCTATATTACCTGTAAGGAAGATTTCCTGAAAACAGGAGTTCAAAGCACAAGTAGTGTGCTTAGGACTTTGTATTTTAATAAGCATAACAGGCCATGATAAAAAAGTCTCAAGTCCTAAAGGAAGAAAAGGATTGAAATTACAAACTCAAGCAGTCAAAACAAGGTAAACAAGAGTTAGAAGGTTTCTCCTTATTTATTTGCAACACAATTGGATTTTTTTTCTGCTGCTTTCAAGTGTGGTACATCTCTGTTTCCTAATTAGAAACGTGTATCTTCAGACTTCCATGTATTAAGACACCTCCCAAATTATGTCCTAAATTTTAATCATAACGTGAGAAAAAGGAACTTAATATTGATGTAGTATAATATAAGTTCTATTTCATATGTATTGAAACACGGAACTCTCTCCTAAATGTTTATCTTTAATCCTAGAGGAACCCACATGACAAACACAGAACAATCCAGCCGCCTGTTGAGCCAGCTACCTGCAGTACCAGGACCTTCATGACAGGTAAGTACCAGGACAGGACAAATTCCCTCCTGATTTTAAGGAGATCAAGTCATACCCTGCAGCAAGAGATTCAGTAACAGTTACTATCATTAGACAAGGTCAGAAAATTGCTCAATAATATGAGATGCTCCTCCACAGTCTCTACTTCAGCAACCTCCAGCAATCTTGAATTCCACTGGTGCACAGTGTATTGGCTTAGTTATTGCCTCTCATTTGACATGGACCCTAAGCTAAACATATTAAGAAATGTTTAGATCCAAGAATTTGGGTCAACACACTTTTAATCTGCAGTAGTTCTTTCATTTCAGAAAGTGTCACGTTTCCTCCACTTGGATATCTGACTGAGAACATACAAAGCATGATGAGCATGCTCAACTAACAGCCCACCAAACAGCATCATCAACCTCAGCTGGTAACTCCTACTGCCTCAAGACTGCAGATGGTTGTGGAAATAAATACCAGAGTCTAGTCTTACAAAAGGAATGGACACATTTATTGTTGTTAATAATACATGTATTGTTAAGTTGAGGCCTACAGGCAGGAATTTCAAATGCACCTAACCAAGTGCAACAAGCATGTTCAAATTAGTACATTGACCCAGAAACAACTTCTAGGGTACCCCATCTCCATCCCTCCTGCAGAGTCTGCATCAACTGAGCTTTCTGTGTGAGGTCAGACCTGACTACGTGTCTGCACAGGCCCACAGAGCTACATGAACTAAACTGTCAGCGCGAAAGGGCTAAAACTAGAGTTAACACTATCAGCAGAAGGCTACAGACAAAAGTGTTGCAGATATATTTTAATTATCTTGATAAGCAAGCATTACAAATTTAGAGTAAAAAATGTAAGGACATGTTAGATGTATACTAGGGTACAGGCACAGAGGTTAGCTCTGGTAATGAAAAGCATCTGGCATATAATTGTGATCAGCAGCACTGCTGTCTACAGCTCTGCATTTCATTATACTAATTTTCAAAACTTATATATTTTGTTTCCTGGCTACACTGTAGTATCAAAATAGAGGCTATTACGATTGCTTCAAAACTATCTTGAATTCAGGCTCAAAGGGGTAAAGCTCTTTTTGACAGACGCCTACACCTGTGAGTGCCGCTGGGGACTCAGTGAGTAAGAAAGCTGTAGCCTGTGTTTGGCATTCTTTTCTATGACATAAAATTGGTCTCACGGAGTTGTGAGGGACACTGTCCTTCGCCCAAGTATCAGCAACATCTATGGTCCATAACAGGCAGACAAGTCTATTACAGCTTCCTTCTTCAAAACACCTGATACTGTTAGGTATGAGATGTGTCAACACGGTACACATTATGCCTCGACTCAGACTGCCAGCTCTGGGAGTGCTGGAACTGACTTTCTGCCTCGCCCATCCTCTGCAGATTGTAGAGACACAGTGCACATGGATAAATAGCAAGCATCTTCCATTCTTGTCCCATCCCAGTAGGAGGCAATGGTTATTCTGACTAGTCCATTTTTCAAGAAAGCACCTTGCTTTATGCAAGAGAAAGAACACAGAGTATGTATTTACCATTTGGAAGAAAGAAGAATATTGTGCATGAGTCTCTGCTGAAGAAGAAACTTACAACTATAAAGAACACTGTGAAAAAAATCAAATGTATTTCCCGTAAGCCTGACTTTTTTGAAAGTTTAAAGAGTTGGTACTATTCCTCTGTTTATATAATTTTAAAATTTACCTTACAGTCCTGCAATGCTTAAAGGATTTATATTTAATTAATCTTAATGTATAAATGAGTTAACTAGTATAATTGCTCATTTCAGAAAGTCAATTCTATACTCAAAAGAGAGGATGTGATTTTGGTGCCACATAAACTGTTCTTTATAGAGTTTTAATTATCAAATCCGCATTAGCAAAATTCTGGCAGATGAAGAATACTTTGATCTGTGCATAATTAAAAATCTTTACTTTGGCATGGCAGGTAAAGGCTCACATTTCTGCAGCAAGCAGCTCCCTGTCAAATATGCCTTTGTAAATGTAATTTCTTGAGACATAAAGGCTTATTGGTTAATACTTTTGAAGGAATTTGTGACTTAAGGTGTCTGAAAGTTTCCAGTGTCCCACTTAATGGGACCTGTGTTTCAAGATTTCCAACGTTTCTGCAAATACGTACCCAAAGCTGAATGCCCAAAGCAATGCAGTCACTAGTCATTGTTAATCAGAAGAACTAATCAAAGAGAGTAATTTAGTTGCTAAATAGTGGCCATAAAACTGGTGAATGCAAGAAAACTTAATTAGTTTGAATCACGGAATCCACTGAAGGAGATTCCCAGGTCACTGAGGAGTTACTTTGAAAGAAAATAGCATTTCTGCACCAGAGGCAAACAGCAACACTACACAACCACTGGTGTCTGACTCCCTCAAGGAGAGTAAGTGTGCGAAGGCCGGGAGACAGCCCTCAATGATGTACGTTATGGTCATAAAATTCATTCATATGACATAGAAACACTGAGATAGTCTAAGACACAAGCAGGTGGTGAGGACAGCGTATTTAAAACTTTCTAGGTTTAAACAATGCCACATTGAAAATAATTGGCTCATTTCTGGGCACATTTAACTGTATGTCCTGTGGCATGTTTAGTGAACTTTGCACAAACTTCACAATGCCATGTAAAAGCTAATCTGGGAGTCTGTGAGCCAGCTACTCCAATAATTCAACTTGCACTGTTATCCAGATATAAATCAAATCCTCTGCGCCCTGCTGAGACGGCAGGACCTGAGCTTTTGCTGAATTCCTGCATGGATAAAAAAAAAAAAGCTCCTTGACAATGTAGTTGATGTGGTACTCAAAGAAAAGCTTAACTCACAGAGGAAACTGAGATTACAAGGTGTCTAGAAAGTAAATAGCAATCCCATCAAACAGAACCACACATGGAAGATGGTTAGGAGGAACCTGCTGCTCAGCCAGCGACAAGCAGCATGATTCAGTATCACAAGAAGATCCAATTTAGAAAGACAAAACACAAAAGAAAAGTCTTCTCTAACCCTCAGCAACAGCAGGAGAAAGAGGCATCAGACACTAGCTGGAAACTGAAAATGTTTGAAGCAAAATAACTATAGAATAAACAGAGGATGTTAACCTGATTCTGGTCTAATTTAGATAAATGTGCATCAGGAAGAAGTCCACTGAGATTCCTGGAGTTCAAGGAATGTAAAAGGCATGAATGAAGATCCAAACAATTGCAATATTAGATTCTGTCACTTTAACCTACATGGGGTATGTACCTTTCAGTCTGAGATATCTATCTAATCAGTGTCACAGATGTTTCTACTTGACAGAATAAGACAAAAGATTTGCTACGGGTGAAAGCATTACCTTTTATTTCTACTGACTATTGCAGAGAAGACTTCAGTTTCCACAAAAAAAAAATCAAGATTTTTTTTTTAAGGAAAATGCCAATATCATTCTTATATATAGATTTCCTTTAGAATAAAAGAAAATGCTTAAATTCTGGGGACAATTTACACAAACTGAACACACATACATGCACCCACACAGCCCTAACTACGAGTCAGAAGGTTTTTTGTTTGTACTTTCAAGCATGGTGTGTTTAAGGTCACAAAGAACTCTGCAGTTCAGCTGCTGAGTACCTCCTCCATCTCACGTATTGGCAAGAGGCTGGGGTTGCTTCCCCTCCAGAGACAGCACTTCAGAGGATGGCAGCTGAGAAACCTGGTGCTCCACACGTGTCGGAGTGTAGCTGCGCAACAGGAGAACATGAGGTACAGAAGTGAAGGCATATCTCTGAAGGCATAGCAACACTGTAGTTTAAGGAGAGATATTTTTAACATTTCTAAGTTAAAAAAAAAGTTTTATTTGAAAACAAAATGTCAAGATAATGAATCAGATTTCCCAGGATGGAAATATCCATTCTGTCCTGGTCTAATGTTTAAATCTGAGAAGAATTCTGCATTAGACATCGTGGAGTCACTTAATTCAAGCACTTGTCTCTCAGGTATATTTGAAACTACTAACAAAGCAAGAAAAATAAAGAAAAATAAAAAATAAAGCGAATCTTGCTCTTTTTGTCTAGGGCTGCATTTATGCCATAAAAACTTTGAAATAAGTTGGGAAATAAATAGTAGTTTAAAAACCTGTTTTAATCCACTATGCAGTGGAGGTGAAATAGATTGGTGGGATTTTGGAGAGCCACGTCCCGTATGTGTACATCAGCAAAGATAAACAGGAGCCTTCTGGACAGTTACGTGTTGATTTGGGATTCAGTGCAAGAAACCAATACCCTGAAATACGATCATATTGTAAGTTATCTTTGCCAAAACTCATAAATTCAAGAAAAGGGAAAACATATTGGGTGTCTGGAAACAGTGGAGGTAATTTTTCCCTTCGGACGTGCTAGAGATTTCCACTATAATGAAAAACTCCAAGGTATTATTACAGAAATAAGTTGGGAAACTCTTTCCCAGCCAAAATTACTTGGATCTGTTTTGTGCACTTGAAAAAATACCCACTGAAATCATTAAAAGTCTCCGGATTTACACTGTTAGCTTCCCATAAAGCCAGCTGTTCATACCCAATTATTTTAAATGCTTCGCGATGATCCCAGCTCGCTTCCTATCTGGGTCAAAGGGAGCCCTAAAACAAAAACCAGACAGGCAAGCTCAGAGGCACAAGAAGAGAAGCAGGTAGAAATGAACTGCTAGCAGAGCCATCCACAGCAATTACAGCTCGACAGGCACTTACAGACCCCCTAGAAAACAAGAATGCCTGGTACTGGAGTATCTACACTTGAATGTCCCTGTCTCCACGGGTGCCGAGCAAAATATGTATTTACACTGCAGAGTTTTGCATAGCTCTGTCTGGCAGCATGAAGCAGAATGTTTTCCACGTGAAAGATTTTGCCAGTTTTTTGGCAGCATAGTTTTTAACCAGAAAACACTTATTCCATAAAGGTAAAACGTAAAGTGATTTAACTGAAATTTTCAGTAAAACACACTTTATCCAAAGACCAAAATTGTAAGCTTGTGGAGAAAAACAGCGTACAACACCTCCTTTAGTGTACATCATCTATTATAGCTACAGAATTACATGAGCAAGAGGGCCTATATATATGTATGTTAGAACATACCTAGGATTCTCCATCTGGGACTAAACCAAATAAGAAAATCTCAGAATTTTTAACACTAGGTGGAAATCCTCCTTTCCAAACAGTTCAAAGCTGTTTTGATTTGAGGCTATCTCACATTCACTGCAGATAAATGGACAAAATAAGCAAAACTCACGAACAGCAAGGAAAACTTGTAAAATAAATCTATCTGGATATGCCTGTGATCCCTTTTGCAAAGCTATTTTTCCCCATTTCTACATTAACATTCACAGAAGTCCATGGAGAAATGTAGATTCTTCTAGGGAATGCAACAATATTCAAACCAGGACATTTGAGAGGACGCCATGACTAGATTCACTATTCATTCTTGGTCTTGCAGAGTAGGGAATTATATCAACACTATAAGCCAACACATAACACAATTTCTCTTTTCTTCCCAGGACTGTATTCAAGTGGAATCAGGCAACTGTGAGAGATACCCTGTCTTTCTCAGGGTATGTGTTATATTTAATTGCTGAAGGCATGAAGCATTTTAAAACGTTTGTCAATAAAATCCCTATTTAGTTAACCCCAATCTCCTCAGATCTCTTGTTACAGGCAGCCTTCTGCTCTTAACATCTGGGCAGGCAAAGCTCCAATTACACTGCTGCATTTGGTAGCTTAATAGACCCAGATAAAGGTCCCTGGTATATCCATTTCCCTTGGTAACTGCTTATCTCTGGGTAGTCCAATGATATGCAGCCTTTATGGCACAAGGAGGCACATAATCATGTGGCAGCACATGCAGCGTGTGTGCATATTCACATTAAATCCAAAGCTTTCCATGGCCTTTCCTGTTCTGTGGCTGGATTTAATCTGTCACAGCTACACTTTGTAATTGATGGGAAAAGGGCAGGGGTAAAGAGAGAGAGCAGGCCAGGATCATGGCTTGCACCGCTCGAGCTCTTCTCCCATGTGTGCAGCCTGCTCTTTGCCAGCCTCTGTGAGGAAGAGGGCAGGAGTGGGCAGGAGGCTGCTGACCTGGCCGTGGACCAGATGGCAGCCACCTGCCAGCTACTGCCGGAGCCCCCAGGGAGAAGAACCCTGCAAATCATCCAGACTCCTCCGAGTCATGATGTGAAGCTCCATCCTAAATAAAGATCTACTATCAATCAAATAGCTTCATAGCAAGATGTGTCCCAAACTGGATGATATTGAAGAAAACCGGTAAAATCCATTGTCTCCTCTACACTGAGATGGATTTATGACTGTTTTCTTCCAAGCCTTCCTATCTGCAGCCGTATATTACCAAAACTTCTCGTAGTTCAGCCTCTGGAGTTCATTGACTTGAACATCTGATACTGATTTCTTCTTGTGACACCCAAATTTTGCATTGTACCATGTGACATTTCCTTCCTGAAGGCATCTCAAAATACACAGACATTTGCCTTGCTTTTTCCTTCATTGTCATGTGTCTGCATCCAAATAAGGATTTTTAAAAGCTTTTTAGAAATTAATAATTTCATGTTGAAATTTGCTGAGATTCTGTAGCAACGTGGATTGATTTTTCAGCTTTTTTAAAAGCTACAGAATTCCACTGCCCTGTTTTTCTCAGTCCATCTGCCAGCTAATTTGCAGGCACTAGGAAATTCACCTCCTCTGTTCCCCGCTCTTCTTAGCTTGCCTCTGCTTTTGCATCAAGTTCTGTGACAACAAACAAGGGCAGATCAGCCACAGAAATTTCTCTCAAAGCTTTTATTTTAAGCTTCAAGTCTCATGTTTGTCACTTTAAGTTTATGAGCCAAAGACACAAGAAAGCAAAAGGCAGCAGTTTGTCAAAGCACGCTCTCTAGGGATTCGGGTTCTGTTTCAGCTGTCACCGTGTCGCCATACACACCTATTGATGTCACTTCTGCTGCGCAGCAACAAATGGTAAATAATCCTCTCTCAGAAAGCAGTTCTGCCTGTGTTGGTGTCAGTGCTTTTGATCAATAAGCCACTGCGGCATCTTCCAGCAAGAATATTGTTCCAACTGTTGCCCAGGAACATCATGCTCCACGCACTACTTCCTTGTTTTCGATGCTATATATGAGCTTTTTCAGTTTTATTGTCTCTTTAAGCAATATCTTCTCTAGCTTGCTACGCAGCTACTGTTACCCATATCTCCAGTTCTTGAAAAGGTTCGCTGGTGTCTATGGGTATAAAAAAGCTTTAACCAAATTAACAGGTCACCATTCTGTACTCTTCCAAGCAAAGATTTCAGTTCTTTCTGTGGCACTGGCACCTGTGGTCTGCATGGGATTAAGGACATAATTTACCACCACAGAAGTACATTTAGACATAGAATCTACATCAGCTTTGATAAAGACTGAATAAAGTCACTGGCATAATGGCACTTCCTTGAAGCAGTGGTGGAGATTTCTGGTTTGGGTTTCATTTGCAGAAGAGAGATTCAAAAACAGAGAAGCATGTAAAGCAGTGGATGTCATGGCGGCAGTCAGTCAATCAGCCCATTCCTGGGATCTGGAGCAGCCTGGCAAAACCTAACATCATAACTGAAAAATACAGTGAGTTCAAAAACACTCAGTGAACCCAGGAAATTACATGAGAAGAAGTGAGTGTCAGGCCTAAGGTGAAAAAATGGCTCTATTAGGTGCCAGTGCCACAGAAAGAACTGAAATTATTAGCATCAGTCATATGCTAACATCAGTAAAGCCTAAGAACTGACCCACACCACTCTCTTCTTCTCATATGTCTCAGCTTCTTCTCTGACCTGAGTCATTCAGATGATTTCCTTTTTTTGTGTGTTTTCTTGTGTCTGACATACTAGAGCTCTTGCTGGGATTTCAACTTTATTAAAAATGCAAATGCAGACAAGTATGTGCTAATGGCAATGCACTTACAGATAGCTCCATTTTTTGCAAAGTCCTGATGTTTAAAGGCACTGGATGTGCCCAACAGACAATCTGTTCTTCTTCTCTTTAGATGATTTTTACACACTCTACCCATAGTAGGATCTTCTTTTTCCATAAAGTTTCAAGCATATTTCAGGGCTGTCTATCCTACAGACAGCTGATGGCGCTTCACTTGCTCAGTCTGTGGAACTGATGTCCTCACTGCCAGATTTGGAAAACAGTGCAAGCAATACTAACATTGCCATAAGGAACAGTTTTCTAATATTGCCTTTGCAATTCAGTTTACTGCATCCTTATGTCAGTTCTATATTTTAGAGGTTTCCCTATAAATGTGCAAATATTATCCTGTCAAGTTAGTGACACTACATGTACTTCATTGTTGTTGTTTCTGTATTCTGTCTTTTACCTTAAAACAACACACTTGTGGCCTTTATTAAACCATTCTCCTTGACTTGTGCTCTCAATGTATGTACTCAATGTTACGGATGCTTTAATGTGCTTCTGCAACACACTGTGAAAACCGTTTGCTAGAGGCTCACATTCTACATGTCTTTTCCAGTGCTGCTCCGTACTTTTGCAGTGCCTGATTACGCCCTTGGCACGTGCTTTTCTTCTGATGGTGTATCCAGCTGTACAGAATTCCATATTATAAATTCACACACCAATAAAATCCAAGTTTTGAGAGGATCGAAAATATTTGAAGATTCACAAGGAATTTGGCAGCAGTTTTAGGTGGAAAGAAAATAATCAGGCTACAAACATTGAAACATCAGTTAACATCTGACTAGGCAATATTTTTAACGCCACCTTTCATTTCAAAATGCTGGTTTGCATTTTTACAGTGGTGTTAGACACACTGGGACTGTCACAGTCAACTAGCAAGAAGTCAGGGCCATTCCCTTCGCTGAATTTAATTCCCACATACGAAGAGTTCCCCTCCCGCCTTGCTGGCGCAGCACTCTTCACAGCTTTGCTGTACTGTCACTTTCTCTTGTGACACCTTTCATCTGAAGATATCAAAGCAAGCTACAGACACATGCTAATAACAGGCCGTTCCTAGAGTACTCATGAGGTAAGAAATTATTATAGCCTCCAAATTATTGATGAGCAAACTGATTTATTAAACTGCGTTAGAGATTGCTCAGAGGTTCCAGATGTCAGGCTGAACCCCCAGACGCCTGGCTCTAAGCCCCATGCCTTACCCACAGGTAACAGGCACACGCTGCTCAACAAAGGCCTCCGATTCAACATCGTGTTTTTGCACACCGCCAATGCATCTACAGGTAGATGAGATGGAGGTATTGCTCCCACGCCCCAGTACAATTCATTATATTACCCTGCTACCCTTATTACAACAAAGTGGTGTCATTAAAGCTAATCCTACAGAGCCCCAGAGGAGTGTGCGACCAGAATGAAAGCAGCGGGGCACAAGTTCATGAGCCACCAGAGAAGCCCTTTTACCACAGCTTGCTTTCAGAACAAAAAGCCTCATTTTAAATAAAACAAAAACTTTTACTTTGATAAATGCTGGCTGCTTCAAAAAGATATTCTGTTCTCAAATCTCCCCAGCTAAATGCCACCACAGCTGGAAGGGCCAGCCTCATGTGTAGTCGGGCTGGGAATTATCCGCACAAATAAAGAGCACAGCTTGAAACACTGACTTTTGCCTGATCAAAAGGTTTGAGGAGACAACTGGACAGTTTGGATCAGGCAAAGGATAGGGCCTTCATTATTTTCAAAGAACACCCCAGTGAATAGAGCACTCACTGTGGCCCTGGTGGCAGCAATACGTTCTAACACTCTCCTCAACCCACACAAGTTACTTAAATGCTTGGCACTTGGTCTGTTTAGGGTTTGGGGTTTTTTCCTTTTTTTTGTTGTTGTTGTTGTTGTTGTTGAAGAACTTCTGTAGGGAAAACCTGAAATACAATCAATCCTTTCATCAGCTTTCTTTATGAGCATTCCCTGTCTAAGCTGCCTCTCCCACATATCAAATAATAAATTGCAAGAATACCAAAGAAACCTTGTCACATCAAAAATATCTTCATTAAATCTGTATTAAGGAAACATGTGCTTTGATTTTGTTAAAGTACAATTTTTATTTTCCTATTTGTATTCATATTAATTTTCTTCATACATTTCAGTCTGAAATGAAAAAAAGAACACAGAAAAATACCTTTCAATCCTGTTTTTACCTAGTTTCATTCCCTATTGATTTTCAACTACATGTGCTAAAATGGAAGCTTTAACATGAAAAAGTTATTCATGAAAAAAATTAAAAACATGAAGTATTCAGATTGTCTCACTTTTTAAAGCTGTTCTTTTTAACAAAACCTAAAGGATTTAAGACACACGATAAGCCAGAATGTTCTTCAGCAAGATCTTTTTCTCTTCTAACAGCCATATATCCCAGCCTAAGCAGAAAACAATCTGACAAGGAGGTATGTGACAGTTAAGTAATATATTCCAAACATATTCCATCAATGCTACATATTTTGCAGTTTAATTCAAAACAGAAGCAATGTGGCAATAACAGCAATGGCTTTGGTCTCAATTTCTTACACAGAAATCCAGAAGGAAATAAGAGTTCCACCTTGTTCTCCAACTGTTGTCTATCATCTCATGTATAACCATATAATATGTTATTATAATCACTATTACAGTAAGATATCTTTACTAATGACATAAAAACATGATTAAGTTCTTTCTTTAGAAACAAAAAAAGATTCAGAGATCTTCTTTAGTCCTCCTATCTCAAACCAGTTTGATTTTTAGAGTTGTGGCATTTTGATTGTAATCAATTTGCAGAAGAAAACTTTATAAAACCAGTACGCAGTATCATTACTTCTACAACAGATGAAACAATAAGGTAGCATAAAATTACACTGAAACTGTAAAAAGTATCTCCTTCCTGGGTGGTATATTATTTTTTAAATATCAGGCAGAAACTACAAGGATTTTCTTCTCTTTAACTGATCTCATAGGAGCACCTGTAAAAATTTGTATGAAGTTAATACTTCATAATTGTTTCACTTGAATATAAAGCTATAAAACATCATTGTCACTGTAGACTTACCTGCCTTGTCTGCAAACGTAAATGAGCACCAGGGTGCATTAAAAATATCCAACTTGTCGCCAGAAACTTTCAGAGCAATAACAGCCATTGGCTGTACTAGACAGTTCTGGAATAATACCTGCAATATTATGACTAAAAGCTGATAGATCTAGTTTCATTGAAACAAACAAGACTCCCCTTTGACCCGGGCAGCAGTTGTATTGATTCCTCTCTTGCATTATCTAGGATTTGTTAACAGCATTAGGATTTTGAATCTTGTTAAAATACGTGACTTCAAACTACTAACTTCCAGTAAAGCATTCATTCAAATACTAATGAGGCCTATAATAACTCACTTAAAAAATATATCCCATGAAGCACATTCAGCAGATATATTTCTGCATTTATATTTTTTGATTTTAAAAAGGTTTACTTGCCCTCACTGTAAAGCTTATTCCCCTATGACAGCAACCAGAAAGGGGTAGAATAGCATAGGAAACACCACTGAGCTCTTCTCCTTTATCAGAGGTGATCAAAAAGTAATTACTGTGTCTGTGATGTGAAGGAGAGTGTTTAACGTCTATGAAATTTCTCGTTGTTTGACGGATGTTTCTGAGATGGACCGTCCTTATCTGAAGACTAAAACTCCTTGTTTGATGGGACAGGCCTGAATATAGAACACTGATGAAAATTGTGTTCCTATTTTGAAGGCCCAAATCCATATACATATGAATTTGAAGCCATGTCTTTTTTTTTCAGAATGAACTCCTTCTTCTAGTCAGCCTTCCATATTCAGTGTCCAAAAGATGACAAAGGAAAAGGGACTTTTTCATTTTAAAGACCACTATGAAATACTTCTAGATTAAATCATGGAATAAAACATTCCAGAAGAAGATTACGATCTGAGGCAGATGGGAAAAGCAACACAGGCAGGCTGGGTGAGGTATGTTATCAGAAACGCCTATTTGTGCCTATCAGTCCAGAGTACAAAAGTAGAAACATGTTTCCCTTAAACACACAGAAATCAGAATTTTTTCTGAGATACGATAATGCTGGAAGACTCCAACAAACAAGGACAAGTTGTTTTTGAGAAAATCAGGGCCAGATTTCCCAAGCAGAGTGTCTGGCCCTGAATGCCTGAGAGGTTAAACACAAACCTTTTGGAATAGATACAAGAAGAGGGACGTAAGGACTTCCACGGGCAGGGAACTGGACTAAAACACAGTGCTCAGACAGGGTTTGGTAACAAAGTGGATACAAAAAAAATGAAGACATACATACAATATGAAGGCAACAATTAAGAGAAGGTATAACAGTAATAATTTGGGGAAGTGAAAGGAACACAGAAAGTTCTTTGTTTTCCCCTGTTTAATTTCACGGAGTCACAAGGCATCTGGTGTGATTTACTAACACGCTGCTGAAGGCACTCCATTCTCAAAAAGTCTCTCTCAATTTGGTGTGAAATAAAAGCTTGCAGTAAAGAATGAGCAGTGAGGACATGTTTCCAATTCAATGCATGGATGACACCCTTTAATCTAGTTGTATACATTCTACTCAATATAAAACTTCTATAGACACTGACCTGTAATATACAAGTACTAAAAATGCACACTGAGAGACTCTTCAGGCAAGCATAACCTGTAAGCACCAGGCCTAGCAGAACACACATTGTTTTATAACTGGGTTTGTCAGCCTGATGGGTTTATATGTTCAAAATATTGAAATATTGCAATGTTTCCCTCACGTTTCCTTCAGCACTTTTGCACCAATGTGGGTTAATCAACCACAGATCTTCAGTTGGCACACACTGACATAAATTAACTAACTTCAAGCAAGTGCTTAAAGACTGTTTTTCATCTGTGTACAGCCTCCCAACCTACTTACCACTTGCTGAAGAGCAGGGAGAAAGCATCACCTTCTCACACAGCTACAGTTTCTGTTTCTCCTCTAATTAAGTCCTTGTGGTCATTTTGATACGCAGTTAACACTGATTATTACACAAAGCACGTCTGATGGTGTTACACACACAATATTCCCTAAGACACTGGTGAATGTCTCAGTCAGTTCCCCCCTTACTGATAGGAAAGGATAAGAATTAAGCATAGCACACCATCTCAGCTGTAAATTAAGTTCAAATTAGCAGTTCAAATTGGAAGCCAGAAATACCTTGGCTCCTTGTTACGATCCATACAGCAGACCACACTGTCAACTAAGGGAAAAGAAAATTTCTATCTTAACGCATTAAGTGAAGGCTGAATCTAGTCCATTACTTCAGTGAAAACACTTAAGAGAAAAACAGCACTGATTTGCCACACTAAGAAATATATTTGTGCAAAATTCACAACCACTAGCATCTCCCTTAGCTTCAGTACCCAGTTTCGATAAGTATTCTTCTTTTCTCCAAATAAATATTGATAGTTCATGGCCGGCGGTTGGGATCCCAGTGGTAGGTTTTAGACCCAAGACTTAGGCTGGAGTCTGTTTCAGGGTCTGCGTGCCTCGAACTAATAACAGAGGTTGGCCCTGGGAATAAACACACTTCTGAGTGTACAAAACCTAACAGATTTTCTTTGACTCTGAGTGTATTAGATAAAATTTTTAATTCATACTAAACCTACCTTCTCTGCCCACAAGCTACAAGACAACTGGAATAGCTTTAATTGTGCTGGGAGCATGACGTGGCCTGCTGAGCTCTTATAATCTGAGCAGGCAGGATTCGTTGCAGGGTGAGCAACCTGAAAACAGCTGCCTCTTGCCATCAGAGCACTGAGCTGCAAGGTCTGAATGGCAGGGGGTTTAGGCTGCTTATCATTATGGTCCTGAGACCAGCTCAGAGCCTTGGGGAGGACTCCACACTCTTCACTATTTTTATTTCTCTCTCACTATTTTTCTTTTTCAAAATAAAGAGACGTAATTCATCATCGTAAGAAACAGGGTCATTTCAAGGGTAAGGAAAAGGATGGACCCCTTCCGAAAGGTGCTGTGCTCATTTCTCCACTGGCCAGCTGACACAGAAATACAGACCTGCTAGCTAAGGCCTAAGGAAGAAGAGCAGAGTCTTCAAAGGCTGGCAGAGCAGTAGAAACCTGTGACAAAGGGAGGGACAGCTCTGGTTACCCCTGCTGAAGAGCACAGCAGATGAGTGAAACGCAGCAGTGCATCGACTGAAGCCTGCCCAGTCCATATTCACTGCTCTTAGCATGTCAGTGGGCTTTTAACTTTGGAAAAAAAGAAACTCCTACAGGAATAGCATAGGATGAAAGTAATTATATACTTGTAATAACGTGTAAAATCCAAGGAAGACTAATCACCCTAAATTTGCCTGAGAGAAATGGTCACCACAAACTGGGACAACACATGGGAGCATGGGGCTCCAGAACACAAACCAAAGAGACAGGACAGGAGAGCTTCCATTTTCTATGAGGTCTTTGTAGCCTTTAGGTGGAGAAAATTCAACAGCAAGCTGCAGTGCAGGTGAGGCACAGACAATTGGCCAGAGTGGGCTGTGGGCAGCTCACACAATGGGGTTAGCACAGACATGGGTGAGGAAAGCAGGCAACAGGGCTGTGGGGACACATAGTCACTACGTGTACATAAGGAGATGTCAGATGTCACAGGAGATGAGAAATATCTGCTTAAGAAGTCACCAGAGACAAGGACTTCAAATAACCATTGGTACATTCTGAGAAGGGAGCTTTTGGTTATTCTCTAATGTACTTGCTGCTTCCTTTCCTCCCATTAATCAAGTACTGTTTCATGAATCGTTTGACTCCTTATTAAGAAGCAGAGTTCACTGGACTAAGTTTAATATCTGTGGCTTTCATGCCAGGAGCCAAACTGGGTGTTTATAAGTGACACCTAGAACCTGAAACCAGCCCTTGCACCCACCAAAGCCAAACCCATCTGCTCCCAGCACCAGTCCCAGTGGTATGAGAAGTCAAAAAGAGAATCAGCTCTATTATCAACACCCTGGAACAAACTTCCTCCTCAGAAGCCAACCTTTGTTGAACAAGAGACGGCACGGGTTTCTTTGGCTCTCTCAGCTTCCCTTGTTTCAGTAGCTGTTACACCAGCATGCTGAGTACTTGACACTGGCTGTTTATTCTCTTACACACTGCTCATGAGCATTTTCTGGTCATGCACCCACAGCACAGCTTTAAAAACTCCTTGTTAATCTCAGTCAGCATTTGAAAACATTGACTAAATATAAATCTAGAATACAATTTCAATTAATTTATATCCTTTGCATAGCAATAACAATTATTTTACAGCATGTGGCATTTACATTTCTCTTTCAGGTTATATTACAGCAGTTTATGCATTCACCATGGTGAATACATTTTTCCTGGTATCCTCAATAGTAAAACAAGCATTTCTGCTGAGGTGACCTCAGCTACCTAGAGCTCTCACATACTCAGTATAATGCAATGCAGAGTGATCCCACAGAGGCTGAGTAGGATTTTAATTACAAGTTTGGTATATTAGTCTGGATTCCTTTCTTGTGCAAATTCAATGAATTCTGAGACATGCTTCTATATGATGACATATTTCTATTTAGGATGCTGTAAAATTCCTCCAGCACTTTTGCTCTAGAGAATCTTAAAAATCACAAAAGGCTGTGGTATTGTGATGAATGGATAAACACCTTTAAAATGTACTTCATTATGAGTATTGCCTCTTAATAACTACATTTTTATGACAGAAAGTGAATTCAGTAAATTCAGTAAATTCTTACCACAAGACTGCTGTCCAGAGAAAGTCTTTTCCCAAATTCCCTTTTCTGTAGCTGTCTCTTTCTCTCCATAACTGAGGTTATATTTTTTCCTTTTATTCAACCAGAAATGTCAGACTGTTTCCAGAATCACTGCAAAAAAAAAAAAAATTACATAAAATAGACATTTCAATATCCTACTCCGCAGTTTCTGTCTTTCATCATTAACTTTGTAATAACCCAGCAGCTAATGACTTTGTGTCTATAGCCGGCTGTGTTCCAGGAACCAATTATCTGTGCCAAAAAATCTAAACTCTCCAGACAGAAATATTACTGATATGTTTGGGTCACTTATCTGCTACTCCTGTCTTTACCACTACAGCCCATGTTTCCTAGTCTCCTTTGCACTGGGCTGGGAGCTGGGTTTGCAGAGCCAAAGAACTACCTGGGGCTGGGGAGAGGAGTTGGGGAGGGAAACAGTTCATTTCACATTAATTGCACTGCTTGTTGGCACATCTGTGCTACTACGATGTACAAATTTTGGACCTAATCCTGAAGAGTTCTAAAAGCTTTCAACTCCCATTATCCTTAATGAGAGGCGAATGCCCTCAGCACTTTCTTTACATTTTTAAGGTCATGGATTCTGCTGTGATAATCGGGCCTTCCCCTGTCTGTACAGAATGGCCACCACATAGGGAATTATCCTTTCCAGTTCTGTATGCTTTGGTTATTCCTAGCTGGTGATTTCTACTAAAATCAAGCCACAGCTTAGAAGTAACAACCACCAGCTCCTGAAGATATATGTATCTGAAAGTTTTATCTTGTATTTTAAGGTAGTATTCAGCTTGCGTGATTCAGGAATGTGAGTAAAACTAATGCATTTACACAGGATTTATGGAAAGTAACAGAATAGTAACAGAAATCAGAATCTAGCCTGAACTAAGGTAGGCAGGTACACTCATAAACCCAGAACCAAACACAAGAATTGTCTCTTGCATCTTGTAGTGACTGCACTCACTCTATCAGAGCGCAACATCCTAATATATCTCTTAATCTGGGCTAACTCTCATTAAAGACAAAGAGCTTTCACTACAAAGATTCGTCCACATTTTTAGTCAAGATTTGATGTGGAAGCCTATTTATAAACATAATTCTAGCAAGGTTGAGATATTCACACAGCACTACTTAATGCTAAACATAGAGAAATTCATTGCATTTGACTGAAAAATAAGATGAAGTAGAGACAAATCTATCTGCTTCTGATCCTTTTGACTTATTGCAAACAGCACCTTCAGTCACTAACAGCCAGTGATGCATGAATACCACTGGGCTTGGCTGCAGAGTAACCCAGCTGGCATTCCCAGAAGAAGCCTTGTATGTGCCTTCCAGATGTATTTGCATGCCTATGGACAGACTTGACTTCTGATGCACCTGTGAACGATCCCATCTGTCGCTGTGGCGATATCCAGCAGATAAAACCACCACAACTCTTTCTTCGAGTTGTCCCCAAATGCCCTGCCATGAGGGCACAGAGGAGTCTGAACGTGGGCCAAGCACAGGCCGCCTGCAAGGAGAGCAGGTTGCCCTAGGCCAAGGCTCCGAAGCCAGCTGGAATCCAGAGGGCTCCCAGAGGCACGCAGATTGGGATCACTGGGAAAATTCAGGCTTCCCAACTGGGGTTACTGCTCAAGTTAAACATTTCCTATGAAGAAACTGTAATTGGTCCAGCTACCAAGCCATCCAGTGGTACATTCAGCCCTCTGTTCAACAGCACCTGGTGTCTCCTACAGTTCTTTTCTACTTCTGGTTTACACTTAAGCAAGACCAGAATTCAGGCCATTTTCTCCAAAATGTATAAAAATTCCTTTGTACACATTCATCTAAAGGGCACATGCAAAGAGAACATGAACACACCATGGCAGGAAAATTTCAATTATTGATCATTCCTTCCTCATGGCTTTTTTTCCAGGTTTACCTGTAAGCCCTTGCTTCCCTTCCGATCAATTCTAAAGCTATACACACTATTTCATTCAGCTAATAAGGAACCTTAATAGTGTGTTATCACATAATTACCATTGTTTCCTGACAGCTATCATGTCTCAAAAGAAATAACACAATAGAGCTGAACAAACACAGATGCAATGTATTACGCTGTTTCTGCAGTTATGCCAGAAATTAGCAAAAGAAAGACCTTATGTAACCATTATATCACTCTTCTGTGCACTCATCATGCCTGGAGAGCGTGACTTCCACCAAGGGAGTCTCTGTTGATCGGTGAGCACAGAACTGTTTAGGAGTGAGCTTGTGATAGCTACAGTCGGAGCCAATTATCCACATAGAAGGTCAAGTATATAATATTAATAAGTGCCTGCAGTTTCTGTCTGCAGGCATTCCGTGGAACCACTCCAAAATGCTAGTTTAAATATAAAAGGAGAAAGGATTATTATTAATTATTCCTATAGCTTATAAACCATGCTGTCTCAGGCACTTCAAGGAGTGGATTTGTTGCAGCCCTACCTAGCACAGCATGTGAACCTACACATGTAATGGTGAAGCAGCTTCAAACCTGCTGACTCCCCTCCTTCACCCCCACATACCATGGAAGCTCAGTTCTCTGGGCCTATTACCATTAGCAGGCTGCCACGTACGTCTTCTGAAGAGTTAACAAGCTAAGGCTGAACTCAAAGTTTTGAATCAAAGGTTATCAGACAAGATAATACAATACATTCCCTGTACCAACATATACTGCTGTCTAAGAGTACCCAACTCAGGAGGCCTTTAAAGAAAAATGATCATCAACGTGAAGTACTTCACAAAAACAGAACAAGTTTCCATCTCAGAATGGTCATTTTTGTGCATCATACTGCTTGTCACAGAAAAAAAAATGTCCCTCTCAGGTAAATCTCTCCTCCTCTGAAAACAGCCAAAAGACTAACAACAATCCAAAAGAGAGGTAATGCATCCCCTGGGCACCTCAGCAGAGGAGAATGGCTGTCCAGATGGAACAGTCTTGAAATGTAAAAGCACAGAGAAATCTGTTTGCCCAATCATAGAAATACTATTTCTGTGTTGCTAAGAGAACACACTGCAGAAATTCATTTCCCTTCCCTGACCATTTTGCTTGGCAATATCTTTACAGCAGAGACCCCCAGCACTCAGACCTTGCTTGTCCCATGTAGCCTGGCTGAACTGTGAACCACTGCGAAGCCCCTTCTGATTCATGGTGTCTCTGCTGATACTGCACTCACACAGGTAGGTTGCCAAATCTTTGGGGGCACATCCTACACTTCTTTGTGCTGCACGAGATTCTTCCGCTGTAGGACTCTTCTCTAAGGGACTATAGACTTCATCTGTGCTGAGCATACTGGGGAAGGCATGGAAGTTGTAGGCACTCAGCAATTAAGCCTGTATCCTCTAGAATTGTATGGGGATCAGTCTAAGAGAATGGAGGCCCCAGATGATTGCCTGTTGTATCTCACTTTTGCACTGAGCTCAGGGAAGAAGGTATTATGTGGACACAGAAAAAACACTCAGGGGAAGACCTAAGTGGGGTCTTCCTGCAGTACAGTGTACCCTCACTGTTCATAAAGCCAGCAAGTCAGAGGCATCAGCTTGATTACATATCCTGAAGTGCAGTATTTTTAGTACTCAGTACAAGAATGTTCATTACTTCAGGAGATTGCTCTAAAACTATGCCCTGGAGAAATGGTGTGATTAACATAGAAAAGCACTCTATAAAATCCTTGCAAGAAACTTCTCGGATTGTAACACCATCTTCATTTCTAGTAGTAACAAAGGATGATTGATGTATATTGCCTTAGCTGATGGAAATGTGTAACATTATATTCCTTAGATAAGCATCCAAGATATTTTCAGACAGTTTGAAACTGCAGTCACATTTCAACAGAGCTGTGCCAACATATGCCAGATAGGAACTAGTGTACAGTGGTTACTGGAAATGGATTGTATTCTGTCTCTTACAGATTAGTATATAAAGTTAGCAGTTACAACACATGACAAAAATGACAGCTCTGCAAACTAGTGTCCTTTCATTTAAATTCGGGAGAGATACAATACAGCCTCCCCACCCTCTGCTTTGCAACCCTTAATGCCTCCAGAAGGCAAAACATCTGTACATCAGCAACACAGAATCACAGAACGACCTGAAATGGCAGGAATCCATGAGGATCACAGAGTTCCAACTCCTGTCCCTGCATAGGACAGCCCCAACATTCACATCGTGGGGCTGAGGGCGTTGTCCAAATGCTTCTCAAATATTGTCAGGCTTGGCACCATGACTGCTTCCCTGGGGAGCTGTTCCAGGGCTCCACCAACCTCTTGAGTGAAGAGCCTCTTTCTAATATACCACCTAACCATCCCCTGGCACATCTTCCTGCCACTCCCCCGGGTCCTATCATTGGTAACCAAAGAGAAGAGATCAGTACCTGCTCTTCCTCTTCTTGTGGACCTCAGTGAGGTCTCTCCTCAGTCTCCTCTTCTCCAGGCTGCACAGACCACATGACTTCAGCCATTCCTCAAACAAGTTCCCCTCTAAACCCTTCACCAGCTTTGCAACTCTCCTCTGCCACTCTTTAGTAGCTTGATACTCTTTTTATACTGTGGTGCCCAAATGTGCGCTCAATAGTCGAGATGGGGCCACAGCAGTGCAGAGTAGAGCAGGACAATCACCTCCCTCGAACAGCTGGCAATGCTGTGCTCGACGCCCCCCAGGACACAGCTGCCCCCTTGGCTGCCAGAGCACACTGCTGGCTCATCTTCAACTTGCCATCAACGAGAACCTCCAAATCCCTTCCTCAGAGTTGCTCTCCAGCCTCTCGCTCCCAGTCTGTGCGTATATCCAGGATTGCTGTGTGCCAGGTGTAAAATCTGGCGCTTGCCCCTGTTAAACTTCATGTAGTTGTCAACTGCCCAACTCTCTAATTTGTGTAGATCCCTCTGCAGGGCCTCTCTGCCCTCAGAAGTGTCAACATATTCCCTCCCAGCAGTCTGCATGTGCTTCTGAGGTGTTAACAAGAGGACAAACTTTGTGATGTGGGTAATGGAATGAGGCTGAAGTTACATAGGGATCACCTTTGAGCAATTTTTTCTACTCTGACAGCCTTGCTTGTTCAATGGCCATACTTTTCAGACTGAAAGGGAATAACCAGAGCTGCTGTCATCTCAGCAATGAGCAAAGAAGGAAAATGGCACTAGCACAAGTCAGGAAGCAGCTATGAGAAAGTAAAAATTTTCATCAATGTAAATGTTAGTGAGAATGAACATGTGACCTGAAGGTGAAAGTTTTATATCTCATTACCAGTCTCTGGAGTGATTCTGTTTCCTGAGAACCTAAATGAATTGAATTTAATCTGTCACAGTCCAGCTGTGTTTCTCTTGCCAATTCTGGTGCCAACACCAATGTGCATAGGTCTGCTTTCGCTGTGGTCTTGATGGAAGAAATACAGTTTTTCTGGGCCTTTTCACAACTCGAAGTAAAAAAAGACTCCAGTATTCCATTCCAATAGCAAGGGTTTGGAAGTGCGGGGGCTACAGGGGTGGCTTCTCCAAGATGGGCCTGCTGCTGGTGAGGGCAGAGCCCATCACTGACGGTGGCAGCGCCTCTGGGTAACACAGTTAAGAAAAGGGAAAGAAAATCTGTGCAGAAGTAGCCAGAGGAGAGGAGCAAGAATAGTTGAGAGCAACAACTCTGCAGGCACCAAGGTCAGTGGAGAAGAAGGGGTAGGAGATGCTCCAGGCACTGGAGCACCAATTTCCCTTTAGCTCATGGTGCAGACCACGGTGTGGCCCACAGAGATCGATGGTGGAGCAAATATCCACCTGCAGCCCATGGAGAGTCCCACAATGGAGCAGGTGAACGCCCACAGGAGGCTGTGACCCCAGGTCCATAGTGGGGCAGCTTTGCCGGAGCAATGTGTGACTCAGTTGGAGACCAATGCTGGAGCACTTTGTTCCTGAAGGACTGCACCCCATGGAAGGACCCCCACTGGAGCAGTGAATAACTGCTGCCCATGGGAAAGACTCATCTTGGAGAAGTTCCTGGAAAAGCATCCCACACTGGAGCAGGGGAAGAGTGTGGGAAGTCCTCTCCTGAGCAGGAGGGAGTGGCAGAGACAAGGTGTGACAAACTGACCACAGCACCCATCTGCCATCCCTCTGCACCAGTTGAGGGGAGAAGGCAGAGAAATCAGGAGTCTGTGAAGAAGGTCAGGGTGGGGGGAAGGTATTTCAAAGATTTATTTTTTATCTTCTCATTATCCTACTCTGATTTGATTGTTAATAATTGAACTAATTTCCCTAGGTCAAGTCTGTTTTGCCCGTGGCAGAAACTGGTGAGTGATCTCCCTGCCCTTATCTCAATCCACAAGCCTTTTGTTATCTTTTCTCTACGCTGTCCTGCTGAGGAGGCAGAGTGATAGAGTGTCTTTGGTGGACACTGGGCGTCCAGCTAGGGTAAACCTACCACAAATGCCTACATTTATCTTCTTGGGAACAGTCAAAAATGCTAGGTTTGTGCTAAGCTTTTGAAGTATTTCCCTTCTGGGGAAAACCCCAAAGGGTTTTTTTGTTGTTGTTGTTGTTTGGGTTTTTTTTAATGGCAGACTGTTCAAATCACATTCATCAAATGGTTTGGGCTAGAAGGGACCTTAAATCCAGGTTCAACCTCCGCCACGGACAGGGACATGTTTCACTAGGTTAGCTTGCTCAAAGCATCATCCAACCTGGCCTTGAATGCCTCCAGGGTTGGGGCAGCTATGACTTCTCAGGGCAACTTGTGCCAGGGCCTCACAACCCTCACAGTAAAGAATTCTTCCAAATATCTGATCTCATTCTACTCTACTTCAGCTTGTCCTATCCCTGCGCTCCCTGATAAAGAGCCCCTCCCCAGCTTTCCTGTAGTCCCCTTGAAGTACTAGGAGGCTGCTCTAAGGTCTCCCAGAAGACTTCTCTTCTCCAGGCTGAATGACCCCAACTCTCTCAGCCTGTCCTCGTGTGAGAGGTGCTCCAGCCCTCTGATCATGTTCATAGTCTTTCTGTGGACTTGCTCTAACAGATCCATGTCCTTCCTGTGCTGAGGACTCCAGAACTGAATGCAGCACTCCAGCTGAGCTCTCACTAGAGCGCAGCAGAGGGGTAGCATCCCCTCCCTCACCCTGCTGATCACACTTCTTTCGATGCAGCCCAGGATACAGTTGGCCTTCTGGGCTGCAAGTGCACATTGCCAGTTCATACTGAACTTCTCATCCATCAGGAGCCCCGAGTCCTTCCCTTCATGGCCACTCTAAATCCATTTTGAGAGCAGCAAAGCCCCACCTTCACAAAAGATGAGAAAATTCTCCCTAGTGAGCAAAAGTAAGCCATGAAAATGGTTTCATTGCCACACCCATGTCTCTCCCTCTCACGGTATTTAGCCTGGTCAAGACTTCAAGTGATGAAGTAGAAAAATAATTCCAAAGCTCTCTTTGAGCTGATGTTTCAAACTTCAGCACTTGGGAAATAGAAAACTACAGTGACATCTGCATTTATGAAGCCTGAAACGGCTAAATGGTTTTTGTTTCACCCAGAGTGTATTGCATAGTGATGCCACAAGCAGGGCCTGCCTGCCTAATGCCCAGCACTCCCAGGTATTTGCTTAGGCTGGTCAGCAGTTCGTTAGTGCTAATGTATGCATTGTACATTCACACCCACTGGATTAGGTTGCTATTTAGATAAGCAAGCCACATTTTTGCAGAGAGGGAAGGAGAACACGCCATGTGCCAGCATTAATGAGTTAATTAAATTAGAAAAATTCCAATGCAGGAACCTAAAACGCTTAGATAAGTAGAATACTATGGGAATTACAAGGCAGCAAACACAGCACTGCTGTACCATTCTGCCTTTATACCTAGATATTCTGAGCGGCTGTGGAAAATCATATTAAAACAAGATGTCAAGTCAGTTAGGAAAATCTACATGGAAAAAGACACTTTCCTAGTTCTCTTTTTGTTTTCCCATGGGATAATTCATTTTCATACACCCCAAATTTCTTACAACCTCTAAAACTATTCCAAAGGATACTGGAGCCGTATAGGCAAGTGCACAGAGCCAGCCAGGCCCTATAAGTTATTTTGTGCTCCAAACCACTCCCTAATCGAGTGGTCCCCTAGTTCTGGTTGAAAATTGTCCAGTGGTCATCCACAAGGTCACGACAAAGAAGCCTCAAGGAACTGCAGGGAGAGCTGGAGCTAGACAAGGAACCTTCCCATCTATGTTGTGATTTTAATTAAGTACAACAGCACTGACACATGGCAGTCTACAAAGAAACTGAGGGCTGACTTGTTTGAGAGCCAAATGCTGTGGATATCTCTTGCCCTTACCCATCCCTTGAAAGAGAATCAGTCGAGCACACAAGACAATCTCATGTAATTTTTGGCTTGTGATCGACTGCCCGCAAAGAACATATTAGTACAATGTTCTAGAAATGCAGCATTTAAAACAAAGCATCGCAGCTACTAAATTTCACCCTGATTCAACCTGATTCTTCATGCAAGATAATAGTCCATTTATTCAGCAAACTAAACAACCAGTAAAGCTTTCTATAGCATTGATTCTAGGATTTAAACAAGTTAAGATTAAGGGCTTAAATCTAGCAAACCTATCAGTGTGCTCAAAATAATACCAGGAATTTCAATAAATCAGAAAATAAAGAATATAGCATTAAAGATGTGATTCCTACAACAGCTGTCAAGACGAATTGCATGAGAAGCATTTAAAAGATTTATATCTCAGTATCTCACCAGGTTAATTAAATGGATGCATGCATTCATTTAAGAGGATAAGGTGGGTTGCAGTGACATAAAACAAGAGGGCACAAGATTACGTTCTTTCAGCATTAACAAGAACAGGTTGAACCGATATCATTTCCGTATTCTGTAATAACCATGATTCATCCATTGCCATTTTCAGCTCTCATTTTCTTTCTGGTCAAAGAAAAGACTACGAACATTTATGGAGTAACACCATCAAAGCTTTAACCTTTTCAGCATTTTCTGTTTGGATTGGCTGTCCATTTTTATCATGGAGTTCCAGGGCCACACTGCAAGGAGGAGAAGAATCGCCAGTAAATTACACCAAAGAATGCTGGGACGGTCAAAGGATTACTCTCCCCTCTTTGCTTTTATGAGGTGTATAAAGCATTCATATCTCGCAATAAAATTATTCCAACAAAAATTATGAAAGATGAGCAGACAGCATGAATCTGTTGTCAGGATAGCTACTGATCAGCACAGCAGAAAAGGATATATTACTGTGTTATCATCATTAAAAATAGATTATAAAGATGGTGTTTGTGAGTCCTTCTCGATGTTTTCAGACTTGTAGCCAAGAAAAGAACATCCAAGCAAAACTGAGGCTATTCAGGCTGAGGAAAACATTAGATCTAAAGCTCCCATTTCTTGGGTGACTTTCACTTATTATTACATACTATTTATTACTATATACTGTTGTATATTATATGATAGAGGTTATTATAACGGTAAAGGTGGATTCCCTTAACTGTTGAAACTCTTCCAGCAAAGTTCTGCAGTTTAGGCTGTTAATCTGCAAAAGGCACAGTCTGAACACAGCTACACCATCAGCTGTCTCTGGGGATTTCAACACACATTTGGCTCCTTTAAGAACAACAGCTGAGCTTAGGTCAGGAACAGGCAGTTCCAGGCACCTGGAGAAGCTCAACTCCAGGACCTGAAGAAACTTCAACTCATGGAACTGCTACTATTCACACACCTGAAGGGTTATGTGGAGATACTGAAGTTCAAAAACAAATGCCCCGTTTACAGCCCGATAAAGATGACTCTCGTGTTTTGTGGCTCAAGGCTGGCACATAGGAAATCCTGGATGCAACTTCTGTAATCCAGTACATCATTATTAGAGTAAGTTATTTCTCACAGTAAAATGGCCAGCTGGCAGCAGAGAGTTAAATGGGAATCTCATCAGGTTTCAAACACTGCACTACAAATCTTCATCAGAGGAATCAACACTTGAATCAATCTGACAGTCAACAAACTGGAGGGAAGAATTTAAAATCTACAGTCGAGGCACTACTCAATGAAGTCCAAGGATTTCAGACTTCCACGTAAGACCTGTATGGCAGTCTCTGCTGCAAGCAGGGGTACATTACCAACTCCATTTTTGAAACGAGAACTAGGAGCTTGTAAAATGTGCCTAAAGATCCCTTCTTTGAGACGGATGCGTTTCAATCAGCATCTCTTCTGCCTGCCCATCTGTCCTAATCCCAGTCCAGAGGGACCACTAAAACCCATCAGTTCTTTGTGTCCTTCCAATCTTCCACCTGCACTGCTAAAGGAGATGATGGCTGCAGCACTCACAGGATGGCTCCGTGATCGAAACAAACCCCTCAGACACCAGAGACTGAACACACTTAGGAGTCTTTTGTCACTGTCACCTGTTTCTCATTCACTAACTCTGCAGTTTGTGCACAATGAAATACTTTGCCACAAACATTTTCTACTAGTACATTTTGGCAAATGGAACCCCTTTTGTGAGATGAAGTGTCCCAAATGAATGCTACGCAGTTTGGTCTTCCCCAGCAACAGAGATGAAAGGAATGAAAGATCACTTATTTCCTGATTTATTTCAGCTAATGGATACGAGGAATTATTAAAACCATCTTAACTTAGTGGTAGTGCTCAGACATCTGGTTTTACTCCACTGAGCACTGGGTAACACTTTAAAATGTTCACGTGGCTCAATGGAAACTCTCAATATAAAGTAAATATTGTAGAACTATTACCTCAGTTACTAGGAACATCTTCAACTCCCAGCTCTGCACATCCTCCTTAGATAGCCAATGTCATCTGCATCAGAGGGAATATTTCAACATCTAGACTGCTGAATTTGTTTCTAATGAATCTGGGACTTTGTGGATTATAACACGGTGTCTCACATTTCACCTTGCTGTACAGACACTCCCCATGGGCCAGGGCCATTCCTTACATTACAGGCAATAACTTTATAATGAAGTTATTAGTTCAATAGCAGCCCAGAAAAGAAGCTGAATCAAGCTCGTAATCCCTTTCTGTCCTACGAAAACTAAGGGAAGATAAGGTACAGTGAAATATATGTCATCCCTCCATGATCTGAGAACACTCGTAGAATTATAGAATGGTTTGGGTTGGAAGGCACCTCAAACATCATCCCATTCCACCCCCCTGCCATGGGCAGGGACACCTCCCACCAGACCAGGCTGCTCAAGGCCCCATCCAACCTGGCCTAATGCAAAAACAGCTCCTCCACCCCACCATGACTAAAGTCCACCCTGGGGAAGAACAAGAAAGCACCAATCTCTTCCAGCACCAGCCAAACCACACCTGAGCCCCTGGTTTGACAGGATAGACTGTAGTAGGGGAATGACGCAAGAAATGTAGGCTCATTAGGCTGAGCAGCTCCAGGTGCTTCCTGCATGGAACACCGTGAATATTTTTTACCAGAAGAATTCTTCATTTATTACTCATTTTGCTTTGCAAATACCTTCACTGAGTCCTATCAATCTGAACAATTATACCAGGTATCACTACAGCTGCAGCTCCTTGGAATCTGCAGTCACCTCTGTTCACCGCTACAGCCAAGACACAAAAGAGATGTGGTACTGGAGCTCAATCTGCAGGGGCCAGAACTAACTTAGCTCCTGTCAGGATGGGCACTGAAATCCTTCAGCTGGCTCCCCAGCTGTTCAGCCTTCACAGAAGTTAGAAGTCTAATTTCAGCCAACCTAACACCATCCAAGGTTCAGAGCCAAAGGAATTCAGCTCCAGCATTCCCAAAAACACTTAATTGACATTTTTCCTTCACGCTTGTGCTCACAACAGAAAGGCAACAGGGTACAACTCAGCTCGACCACTTCCAGTCTTGTTGTTGATGTATTCATTATACATCAATGAGCACACATAAAGAAAAACACAGAGATCCCCACACACAATTTAAGTTCACTTTATGCTTACACGACAGAGCATGTAGGACTGCGGGATATCAAGACCACAAAGTTAAAAGGAACAGGTACACATTGATTAAACTCCATCTTCAGTTTAGGGCCAAGAAAACTGTTATGAAAACGTTAAAGATGAAAGATGTTCTGTCCTCATCCACATTTCCTTAGACAGTGACAGAAGAAGGAGCAGAGCTGGCATACCGAGCAGCACTTCACCTCACTTTTTTCTCTGCAACTCTAGAGCGATCTCATCTCACACGCTGAATTCAGTTCTGGGCCAAAAGGATATAGACAAACTTGATGGAACTCAATAGCAGCAAACACAATTGAAGTATTGACTTGGTGGGAAACGATTAACAAGTTCCTTCATAGTTCCAAACAATGACAGAGAAGGCTAAAATGGGAAGGAACGTACATCTACACAAGTTTGAGGGATGCACACCAACACTATTGACAGTGAGGGATTGATTAGGTTATTGACAATAGGCTGAAAAGAAATAAAGAGGGGGAAATGATGCTGAGTATCTGAAGAAATTACCTAAAGTGAAATCTAATACAGATTGATTCCCAGAGAATGAAAGGAACACTTGTCATATGAAAAAATAAGGTGGGATAAAGTACAATCAAAGACAATGAAAGTGAGAATACAGCCAGGAATGAGCTGTCTGAAGACCCTGATGGGAAAAAAAAAAAAGAGACCCCTGTCTCCTTTATAGGTTGCAGTGGTTGATCAATATCAGAGGCAATTAGAGTTAAAGGCTTTTGCTTTGGGAAAAAGAGAAGCGCCCTTCCACCTTCCCCTCCGTGCAGGCAGCAGCCTGCAGTGCTTACTCCAGTTTCTCAGTGTGGACTGGCTGTCACACACAGATTTCTCATTTTTCCATCTACCAGAAACTTAATAAAAATGTACATTAAAGAACATTCATTAATTTCCTGCTTAAAGGGCTCGTAACTCTCCTGTGTTTTATGTCATTTTACCAGTCTTAAACTCATCTTCACTCAGTCCTACCAAGTAAAAGGGGTGAGAACACATAGTCTGCCATCACAGATAATAATCTGGCACATTGGGATTATAGATACAGTACCATCCAGAAAATGTTGGAAAGAGAGAAGGCATACTATTAAAATTCTTCAGCCTCTCTCTCATATACTTGTTTAGAACACAAAGTAAACTACAAAAAGTAGCACAAAATTAAACAAGAAAATACTGATATTACAGAAGTTTGTAGTTCACTAAAATCTGAAACATATTTTTGCTTGCAGTAGCAGCAGTTGGGTTGGCACAAGATTATTCTTCCACTTTTTCTTACAGGATTCATGTTAATGCCTCAAATGGTATTTTTTTTCCTCTAGACTATTTCTTGGAAGTAATGTCATGCAGCTTTTAAGATAATAGTTTTTGTACCTTTAGTCTTGGAACAACTGGAGTTATTCAATATTAAGGTTTAGCTTTAATTTTGGAGGGGAAAAAAAAGGATTTTTAGTGGGTAAGGGGAAAGCATTAACACACATGTTCTAAACGATCTTTGAATTTTAAAGTGCATTTCAACACTAAATATAAGCTTTTAAAGTATTTTGTTCTGCATAAGTTTTATTAATCTGGAGAAGGCTAGAAACAGTTTCAGACATAAGCAAAGAAGAAAGAGAGTGTACTTGGTTCGTTTCAGGTAAGCCCTAAATGTTTGCCCATATTTTGAGTTGGATCCCCGCTCTTGAGTGGGTGATTGTGGTTGATTCATTGACTTTTGCTGTCTCAGTTTCTCCACTATACTGTGAAAATAATAATGAATAGTATATGTGAGTACCATTTACAGAATAATTCCTCTTTGTCAAAGACTTCAGTAGTGAAATTTTCTACTGGTGCTGCTGCTCTGTGTCATTACCCTTCTGTATCTACTACTGTGCAAAAAGAGAGATGCAGCTAGGACAGAATTAAACCCAACAAAAAGGCAAGAGTTGTCTGCCACCAGCCAAATGAAAGCAGCTATGTAGACAACAAGCCACATATCCTCGACACCCTTGATATGAAACCAGCTTCACTGCAGAGCAAACCAGGAAGCACTAAAGCAGCATTTTTGTCGAGAAATTTAAAACAGGTTCCTTTTTTTCTGTAATATTTGCATGTCTTGAGCACGATGCTGCAGCCTTTCGTGCTCCCCACCTTTGGCTTTCCCTGTTGACTCAGTGGGATATTACCTGGAGCTACCAGAGTGAACCTCTGAATGGGACTCTAGGAAGGGGAAGAGGAAAGGAAGAAGAAAGCCAGGTGGCATCTTCATGTCCATGAGTGTGTCCTAAACACAAAAGAAGGTACCATATCCTTCCTGTCTTCTTGAGTGAGGACTCTTTCAGTCAAATCTTAATCTCTGCTTTGCCTCATGCCTGGACGAGCCTCCCCGTCTCAGCTGAGCACAACAGGAGCTAAGACGAACTAGCATCCTTCTTTGTTTGTTAAGTGAGATGCCTCAGGGGGGCAGAGAGATCTCAAATATGCTCCTCAGAGTTATAAGTTCTTGAACTATGCATCCTAGCTCAAAATTCCACTGTAATGCACAAGATCCAAACATGGAGTCCAGGTGGAGAGGAATAAGTAAAACAAGTAAAGAATAACTTGCTTCCGCAATAGCCAGTAGGTGAAAATGAGACTTAAGGTTTTTCCTAAGGAGACAGGACCCATCAGCAGGATTACCTCCCTGCCAAGAGCAAGGAAAACATTACCTAGGGTTTGCAATATATGCCTGACTCTGTTGTCCTGCTGCCCATGGCCACATACCTTATGAACAATTCCTTTCTCAGGGCTGTGCTGAAAACTATCATCTAGTCGATAAATTCTTATCAATGTCCGTTTAATGCTACTTCTTGTGGCAGGAGACTTTTGTGGTAATTGAGAAGAAAAGCAATCCACTTGATTAAAGATTGATAAATATAAATGACAGAAATGGTTTCCTATGAACATCGTGATATATTTCCAATCAATAACACCATGACAGAATTGCAGATTAAGGGAAGGAAGTTATTAGTTTTAGACAAGGTACATAATTAAATACAAGACAAATCTACAGATTCTCAAGCAGAAAGACAAGAAGGAGAGCCAACCTGAGACTTTGTAGACTGTACTACTGTTGTCTCCTCAGTTCATTTAGTGCTTTCATTCACTTGTGCAACCCTAAAATAAAGATGATCCTATTCTCAAATGTTAGGGCTAACAGCCAGTGACATAACAGAGAGCAGTTTAATAAAATGTTAAGACCAGGTTTCACTTTAATACTTCCTGCAGTAGCAGCAGATGTTAAAAATCCTTAATGATCAAGCCAAACTTTTTGTAATTTCTAATTTTTTCTCATGTGTAACTGCAAAGAGCATGTAGGCTTTCGACCATAGGCATGATACAGGGATTGGAGAGATCTGATTACTGGTAATTGGGATTTTATCCTTTCACTTCTAGATCAGCGTTTCAAACTCAGGCAAGGTTGGTATTGAATAGAAGTCATTTCCATCAGCTGGCTGTTCAGTGACCTCTATGAAATATCACAAGTTGGTAGTGGACAAGTGTCTATATAATTAAAATACACTTCCGAAGCACAGTTGGCACCCTGGAATTTTCTTATTACCGATCTATAATCTGCTTCCCCCAGCTCATAAATGGAAAGTATTCAGGAGCACTGAGATGTCATTTAAAAACCATGGAGGATACAATATTCTTTATTAATCCCACAAACAAAGTACCTCTGTTTCTACAGCAGTTTTGAATCCCGTGACAAATGCTTTTGTACACTGCAAAGATTATTATTCAGGCTAATAAAACTCAAGAAATATAAGATCAACTTCAGAAACTGATAAAAACCTAGAGGCCTCTAGGTTATATTGCAAAATCTCTGAGTCAGCACTATGTGTGGCGGTCGCTGTAAAGAGGATATATTTCCACATAGTATCAACATAGGAGAATCGCACAAGATGTCCCTAAGATCCATGAATCTAGATTAATTGAGTCAATATTCCCAGGCATTCACACAAAACTCAACTATTTTTGGTAGCCAAAAATAGAAAAAGAGTTTTGATAGGAGAAGTTACGGCCAGTCTTAACATGATGTGGTTTCTCTGACAGGAATCAAGGCAACAGTTCTATGTTTCAGTAGGACTGCGGGATGGGCAGGGAGATGGGCAGGGAGAACAGCACAATATTTTATAGCTTTTGAATAACCAAGCCCATTAATTCAAGCCTCAAGTGTTTAATCTGATTCTCTTCTTGAACCCAAACAGAGGTTTTGTCAGAGAACATGTGATAAAATGCTCTCCATCAACTTTGTTTTCTTCTTACACTAACGCTGAGCCAGGGAAGGCAGAGTTCCTCAGCTTGAGTCCCTGTGACAGATGCAGCTGTGGGATGTTCAGAAACTATCCACGAACATCTTTGTGGACTTGCCAATGACTCACATCTGCATCGATGAAAGCAATAAGGAAAAAAAGTTATATGGAATCCAAACATTGGAGAAGGACATTTAAGTGCACGTCAATACCCAGTGGTGAAAATACATGCACAAGATGTTTCACTTCTCCAAAAAGAACATTGTCTGGTCTGACCTAGTTCAAGATGTTAAAAGGTTTGTAAGAACATAAAAGAACAGTTGCCAAGCTTGGCACTGCTATGCTGTTGGAGAAGGAGTATGGATCGACCCAGAAAAGTGTCCTTATCTCAATGTGGGAACAGACCAGAGATGCGCTGGCTCCAGAATCAAGTAACCTTAATTTTGTGAGAAGGCAAAAAGATAAAAGAACACCACAAAAAAAGCCTCAAGCAAACCCAAAGATTTCTAATGATCCCACTAGGGATCTACCAGATCCTACCAGGGAAGTTCTACTAGAAATTTTCTCCTACTTTGGATTTTCTTCTAAAACTGGTTTCCTCAGCCACTGATTTCCTCTGCAAGTGGCAACTAACACTGCTAAGCAAATCTCAGCGTTTATCCCTCCCGTCCCCATTCATATGCATTAAGATTAGTCTGCTTTTTAGATACCTTTCAGACAGAATGGTTACAGGGAAGAGGAAATACAGGAATGTGTGGAATCAAAGCAAGGATTCACACACACATTTTTAACACCTTTCTACCATTTTATCCAGAAGAACATCATTAACCTGCTCAAACTGAACCACAGCCCCAAAAAGTTAAAAACTGAAGACAGCCACTGTAAACAAACTGCAGATGCATGAGACTCATCCAGAAAGACCTCACAAATCAGCAGCGAGGGGAAGAGAAGAGCAAATCATGCAGAAACTATTTAATCAATGAGTAAAGACAATTATAACATCTGTTCATCTTTTGTGCAGGTTATAATCAGATGCTGCAGAGGAGTAGCCTTTAAGGGGGAGGCAGGGAATCCTTTAACATCTGCTAGAAGGGCAAACACTGAGCAATAAATGACTTTAAAAGCAATCAGCAAAATGAGAGCTGTGCAGAGTTCACAGAAGGCCTGTATAAGAGATTGAGGATAACAAAATATTTTGCCAAAGGTCAGGTCCTACAGCACTAGAGCCTGAATAATGACTGCTAGTTTAGAGGCCACATCAAAAACAAACGTGATTGTACCTCTGAAAAACAATTCTTTTCTCATTTGTGTCATTATAGCAAAAGCACATGCTGCTGCTGTACATCACATCAGCTTAATGACTTATTAGGGCTCTATCTATCAACCTTGAACAGTTCAGAATGAACAGGTAGGTACGATGTATTTTACAGACCAGAATTCAGTCCAATTAGACTTACATAGAACTGTGCCGTACTGTAAAAGTGTGATTCTGATTTTAAATAATTTATCATTCAGTAGCTTCAAGAAAGTTCAACTCATTTTGCCCTTGAAAACAACCATATGCTTTAGGCTGTTGCTCACTGAAAATGTGAGACCAAGAGGGAGTTATTTTATCCAGTTTAACACAGCCCTCTACTGGCAAAATAACCCCCCAAAACCTTATCACTATGAACCATTTTGCCACATCATTTCACAGCCACTGAGAAGATCCTACATTTTATAACAAAGTTACACCTAATCTTTGAAGATAGCAGCATAGATTGGAGCTTTAGGAATTCGCATAAACTAAGCCATGGCTTAATCTCTCTGGAGTTCCCTTGCCAAGAGTATTGCTTCCTTCCACACAGCAGATGCAGCTCTGGCCATCACCACAGCACTGAAGAAAAACACCAAGTGCTCATATCTGGTGAAGTAAGTCATTGCAGAAGCAAATGCAATCCTTTTACTCATGTCATGTTGTGCTGTATTCCTCAAGGAGTGCCACTCATTCCCAACAGGATCAATGCACAGATGTGATTTCAGTTTGCACAATTAGGTAATATTTAGTATAGGCCAAGCAAACACAATATAGACCAGCTGCAAAAAGAATTCCATTCAAAATACAAATGCTAACTACCACCAAAAAGCAACTTCACTGCAAAAGAATTCCTGCTCCCTTCTTTTCTCTACCATTACTGAAAATTCACAGCGGTGATTCAAGGCAGCTTCAATCAAAGCAAAGCAGACAATGAAATTTGCCTCTGTTGTTGCATGCAGTAATTAACTCTTCCTATTTGTATGATGTCTGGGCAACAAAGAAACAAAAGGATAAACTGTTGAATTTAACAATTTAGATAACGCTGAATTATAATAATCAATTAGCACTGTCAAAGAAAGTAATCTGTGACATGCATTTGATTCTGCACAGCCCTATTGTGTGCACACACTCATTTGGCTCTGGGAAACAAATAGTGTTGTCCTGTGGAAAGCTTATCAAACATGCTGTTTAACAGTAGGGTTTGTTCTCATTGTGTGTCAATACTAATAGATCATTTTTCAGCAACATACTTTTTAGCCACTGCTTTATAAGCCAGTCTGCTCTTCAGGGTCTGCATCATTCAGAGCCCGTAGACAATGTTACTGCCAGTTTCCAGAAGCCTCTGCTTCGGCACAGACCACATTTCTGAGATTCACCTGAATGCCAGTCAATGGAATCATAAAAGATTCCAAGTATTTTTCACGTAATAGCTATCTAACTTTTCACCCCCAAAACATCATGACTTATTTATGTAACTACTGGGGAATACCTAATGCAATTCAGGTTTCTGTATGCTACGTGAGTGGTTTCATTAGACAGCACAGAACAGAGCGCTACAAGTGTTAATGGTTCATGTTCTATTTACATTGTACATTTATCCTGTTTTAGTAATAAAACTGTGTATTACGTGCTATAACTTCCAAAGGTACTCTGACAGCTCTGGCACGGATTTTTCTTAAGCGTAAGTTCAGTTCTGCCAGGAACTGAACACGTGCAGAAGCACACAGGAGCTGCAGAGCACTGCACCGCATTTGGCCCTGGCTGCACCGTGCAAAGCTCCTCAGCCAACTGTGCTTCCCTTTGGCACCTTTGTTCTGTGGCTTTTATCCCAAACTCAGCCCCACTTGTCAGATGATGACAGGCTGGAGCCTGCTCTTATTCTCTTTCTTTTCAGATGGCAAGAAAGCCCAAAGAATTGACATTCTGCTGGCAATTGTCCCCTTTAATGCCATCCCAGACTGTTATCAGATTATACGCTGTATCCTTGGACAGATTTCTCAGGGCCAGGGAAAATTCAACCAGGGCATCCGTCTGCTGAAAAGTGAGTTTACTCTATAACCTTATTTGCCGTTGGAATACAAAAAAGAAAATGTAAATGTGAGAAGCAAAATGTAAGAGAGGAAAACGAAAATCAAATGTCCCCAGGCTCATCAGGTTTTGAGACTCTGATTCGGTTCTTAAGGTAATTAGCTGAAGATTTGCTCTTGTCTGAATTGGAAGTTGAATTGCACCCTAACACTTCATATTTACTGGGACAGGACTTCTACTTGTTTAAATCTAAGCCTCTAAACATTTACACACAACTCATGCACAAGAACAACAGCAGAGAAGTCCATGAAGATTTCTTAAGAAGCAGTAAAATTCACATCTGGAAGATTAGGACTCGCACTTAAAATTAATTTAAGTGAGAAACCTAAATGAGACCTGAGCATTTTTTTAAATCTCACTTTGTTTTAATCATTTCAAAGATTTTGTAGCATTTGCCAACGTGATACCTGAATAATTTGCAAGTGTAAACACCCTTAGCAGGTCACGGCCTTAGATCACCATTATTGGCCACAAGGTGCCAGAGGAGAGGAGAGATTGGCCCCTGGGAGTCAGTGTGGTAGGAATCAAATCACCAACTTGAAACCCATTCCTTCTCCCTAGGGAAAGGCTGTATCACAGTTCTCCCTTCTCCATTCTTACAGTCAGTGGAAGCTTCCAAGCTACAAAAAGGTCTTTTAAAGAACACAAACTTTTTTTTTTTTTAATGCTGTTTCTGAAGAAGGAGGATGAAGACCTAAAGAATGAAACTTTATGCTCTTATTTAAGTGCCTGTTTAAAACACCCAAAGCCTCTCCCATTTGCATGGCATCAATGCAGAGCCACAGTTGGGGTTGGTTTGTTTTCCACTCCCCGGGGGAATATCCTTCAATTCCAAAGACAGAACAACAGCTTCTAAGCTGCACAATATCTTGACATGCCAAACCACATTATAACATCAAGAGACACAGGTTTTCCTCTGCTATAAACAAGGTCACCTGAGAGCGGCATCTGCAGTTGTAGCCACCTAGATCTCAATGGAAGCCCAAAGAGCTCTTGCTGTGTAGGACTGAGAGGCCTTGTAAATAAAGTCAGCAGCAAGAAAAACAAAATAAAATTTATAGTGCTAATAATCGAGGAGGATTCCTCCAATTCCTATTTTATTTATATGTAGCGACTTACCCTCATTACTTGCCAATCATAGTTTTCTGATTTCATTCTTCAGAAATACGCTTTGTCTCCACAGGACAGATCAATAAATAGAGGTAAACAGCAATAAAAGAGTTCCTCATACACAGAACTGTGATCAGGTTACTCCCCGGAAAAGCAACTGCAACTGAAATTGCAGTAATTTAGAACAGGCATCTGGTGAAGGATTGAAATGAGAAGCAGAAGACCTGATGTTTGTTACCAGCTTCTGAAATAGGTAAACTAAATTTAAAAAAAAAAAATCACAGGTATAGACCGGTTTCCTCCCCTATAAAATGGAAGTGACACAGCAATTACAGCTACTTGTCCTGAAAATGAATTAACCGGACAGTTCTGTCCCACAAACAGCAGGCAGTACAGAAACAGCTTTTTCACAGCAGTTACCAGTGTAGTGGTGTCTCTGCTCTGATATGCTAGGATTTATTGGATTTCTAACATAAACACAAAAAAAAATTACTGCTTCCCACATAATTGACAACTCATTTTATTCAAATGAAGTCAGATTTCAAAGCACTGTAGGATTCTTTCGTTTAAACTTATATACCCCCAGAACTTGAACAGGGGCTAAAAGTAAAAACAGACAAATTTTACTTTAAATCAATGCCTACATAAGAAGCAGAACATTTTTAAAGAAAACTGTACTAAAAAATAGAAGGAAATTACATTAAAAATTCAAATTACTTTTGAGCATTCAAATAAATTCTATGAAATTATAAAAGAACACTCTGAAGACAGACTAGTTTTTGTTCAATTAATGACAGTACTCACGAGATTTTAAGAATCTTAAGAATTTCATCACTTAAATTAAGAGGGACCCACTTCAGTGTAGTATCAGCAAACAAAAGCCAGAATCAAGTTTTCATTTGTCCTTTAATCTGTTGCTGAACCACACTCAGATGTGTGGCTGTAATTACTCCTAACAACTACCTACTTGCCAGTCTTTTAATTAAAGCAAAACTACAAATAGCAATGCTGACACACTCATAGAGAAAATAAGCTTTACAGAGATAAAAACACCAGAAGTCTTACTTGCAGCAGTGCAGTCAAAACATGCCAGCCCTGGAGAACTCAGAACCGTAAGAAGCCCTTGCAGTCCAGAAATTCTCTTGAGTTTATCCAGTGTTTATTTACCAAGCTTTAAAAGTCTGTGGTCAGAAGAACAGAGTTAGCTTTCTGCACCATCCACAGCACTACTGAAGTCCTCCAGTAAGAGCAGACATGAAGTTTGCTGATAGTTGGGTTCGCTGCTGCTATGTAGTTGCTCAGTACTTGTAAATACAAGCTCTGTGGACAAAGTCCCAAATGACATCACAGGCAGCTGCTTATTGTTGAGCCTTTATTAACCGACTGTCAAAAAAAGAAAAGCGAAGAGGAAAGAAAAGCACAAACTATCTTCCCCGCAGCACAATTTGCATCTTAGTAGGAGTTGCAGTGCTACACATATAAATACTTCTGTTTACCCAACTGATGTTTTCTTAGAATGAATTAACAGTGTTCGCAGGGAAAGCAGAAAAGTAAGAACAACTTAAACAGCTTCAACATGGAAAGAGTGCACAGGAGAAAATGAAAAATTAAAAATCCCTGCAGTGCCTTTTTCAGAATTTACCCCTGCATTCTCCAAATTCTTTTATTTGAAAATATGTTACTAGGGGTGCATATCTGCATGGATTTTAAAGCACAGAGGAGCTTAATAAAATGAAATAAAAGTTTAAACTTATTCTAATTTTAAAAGAATTACAAACTATGATCTTTGCAGGATTTAAGACAGCTCAATTTCAGTTATAATGTGTTTAGAAGAAAACTCACTTTGCAAAGATGAAAATGTAAGAAACCAAGGAACAGCATGGAACATAGTTATTCACTAGGTGCTAAGGGCATAAATACTGACCTTTCCTTCTCAGAAGTGGAAGTCCAAGACTAAGTAGCGCTTTGGAGCTGAAACACCCATTCAGTTACCAGCAAGGCCCAGGGCACTCACTCGAGAAGTACTGCTGCTACTAATCTGAATTGCTGCTCAAAGAGAGGGGCTGGGATTCAGTGCCTCGATTTCTCTGAAGTCAGTCCTTTCAAGATCAAACTTCAAACACTGCCAGGGCACCACCAAGGGCTGTGACAGACTGAGCTCTGTTATCTGTGCACGCTTCCACACGAAGAGCTTCAATATTGGGAAACACCTGGCCACTTGCAGCCAAACATCCCAGACTGCACATTTCACAAACAACAAAACAACCGAAACTTGAGCTCAGTGATGAGCTGAAGCCAAGTTTTCTCTATGGTTTTAATTGCTACACGTAAGAGCATTAACCCAAATTCTGCTTGTATTTACAGAATAAATCTTGGGTCAGATCCTCAGCTGATACAAATCAAGCTAGGTATCAGTGACACACTGAACAACAGCAGTCAGCATCAGTTGAAGATCTTGCTTTTGCCTGCAAGGGTGCTATTAAAGAAATTAGCGTGACCTTAATGACAGTGCCTGATTTCCTTGGTGCTTGCCCTGAGTGGCAGCAATACCCTGCTGACACAGTGCTGCTGAGCTCACTGGAACTGCTCACATCGGTAACTTCTACCTCTGCTGCTTGCTGCCTCTAAACTATAAGTTTGTGCTTTTGAAGGAGATCCATTATAACCCCCCCACACAATTTATTCCTGTGGCTAATCAGCTTGTAGCACACAAGAAACACCATGCTGTGTGACTAGGAGTTATATTTACTGCACTGACTCAAACACACAGGGTTGTGTTCCTCTTCCACTGCAGTTAGCCAGGTTTTTCTCTCTTGCTAGTTTGATCCAGGAAGTCTTCAAAGCACTTGGAAGATGGAGTGGGCTATGGGAGCAATAAGTACTAGCATATGATATTCAATATTGTGAATTTCAAAACACAGCTTCAGTCCCAGCTTCGCAAGTGCTGTAGTGCAGCTACTCTGCTTACTTAAGCAAATGTGAACAAGGCCATGTGCTCGCATATACAGCTCCGTAAGGTTTCAGCTCATTCCAGCTGGAACATGCCCATCCATAAGATTAGCAGAAGAGTTAGATTTTGTTTAAACCTGATGCCGATTTACAGTGTCCTTTTTCAGACTGAGGGTAAGATTCATTTTCTCACCTGCTGCCATTAAAAGTACTTTAAAAATTGCAAAACACAGGTTGCAGTTTGGGTCTCTTGATAACAAAACTGGCTTTTGCTGTGACACTAATGCAGACACACACATGTAGAAGAAAGGAAGAGTGTGCAGATTCATAACATAAGGAAAGCACTGATTTAATCGAGAAATCCAAATGTGTAATGAAATTTTTAAAAAGGACTAGCAGTAAAACTGCAGCCTGTTTCCAGGAAGAATTCGGATTATTAAGCAAAATTCAGCAGTTACTAAACTTTCTAGAGAATGTCAGTGCATCTCCAGGCTAATCACACCAGGGTGAGCAGGATCAGGACAGCAGACACACTGCTCACATCTCTCTAGTCAGGAAGCACGACAGAGGCAGTGACTTTGATTGTCTAAAAGGAAGTTTTTGGAGACTTCCATCCTAAGTAAGTTCTATCTCAATCCTCTTCTGAACTGGTGGAGCTTGTAGAAATGTACAAAGAAACAAGTATTGAGATTTGTGGGTTTAACCAGCAAGTTAATTCTTTCCAAGAGGAGAATTCCCATGCGGGTGGACAAACAGATTCTGCATTCTTCAAATTACAGCCCTTATTAAGGGAGTGGCCATTAGCTCACCCTGTCAGTGCACTTATCCATCTAATTTCTATTCTCAGTCATCGTAAGATACAGCTACTTGTTGTGCAGATACAGATTATTTTTGGCAGGAATGCTGTGGCTTTTGTTAGAACAAAATTCATGACATAATTCAGTCCTTGACAAGGTACAGGTTGAGTGAAAAGACAAAGAAGTTGAAGTCATGAGCTGCTGTAGTTGCTCCTGGGCTGATGTGCGGTAGGTTGAACTGAGTCATGCATCTAAGGAAATAATTCACCTTCATAGTAACTCATTTTCAATAGGAAAACAGGTAGGATGAGACATAATGAACACAGACATCAGTAAATCTTCTCAATTAACCTATCGCAGTATAGCCAGGATCTGTTGAAGACCCTGTGTCTCACACTAACATGAAATCCATACTATCTTCAGGTTCACTGTCTGCATTTCGTTCTTTATTATTAACTTAGAAAGTTCCTCTCCATTGGACAAGCCAAAACAAAGGGCTGATCTTCTCAGAAAACACAGTAAGTAGATGGGACAGAGTCACCTAAACTGCAGAACATTTTTCCTGTAGCACCGCAGAGGTGCCTGCGCAGGTTCCTGCACTCACACAGACTTGATGCGTGTATTTGCTTACAAGCACAAAAGCAGATAAAGGCTCAGATCCAGGTGCCTCCAGGTCCACTCTCAGACCCACAAAGTTGCGCCATGAGGAGATCAGTCTCACAGCCCAGCAAGTTGAAGGGGAGGTGGTAAAATCTAAGAATATTTCCCCTGAGGGGTGCAGAGCTGTCCTGCAAGTCCTGTGTGGTTCAGTACAGCTTCAGGCGGTGAGCCTGCGGGCCACAGAAACGCCTGGGTTTTCCCCCTGATACTACTCCTGGGCACAAACAAGCTGACAGACTGAAGAGTAGTTTAGTCTAGAAGGACTTTGACCGAAGTCTAGAAGGACTAAATGGCAGGACATTACATTCCGAATAGAATAGAATAGAATAGAATAGAATAGAATAGAATAGAATAGAATAGAATAGAATAGAATAGAATAGAATAGAATAGAATAGAATAGAATAGAATAGAATAGAATAGGAAATGTGATGTGGTATGATATATGGTAAGATATATGACACAATACGATATGATTATGATAAGATATGGTATTATATCGTATCATATCATCCTAAACTGTTATATTTTTATCCCATGACAAATACTCAGATCACTGGAGGGCAAATTTGCAAAACAGTAAAATAAATTGCAGGATGCAAAATTCCCCCTCTTTGGAGTTGCACATGGTTGAAAGTCTTGAGCTGGTTCCCAAAATATCACAGTAACTTCTCCCAAATGACACCGGGGTACTGAACAGCAAAATGCTCTTTGAAAATTACTATTTTTCTCACTTTTACCAACACAACTAAGCATGTTTCACAAAACAAATACCTACAAGTATGTGGGATCATCACAAGTTAACACAGTAAACACTTTTCTAAGTCTGCGGTAGCTTGGAGAGAGGATAAACAGCTGAACCAAGTAAAAATATGTGAAGACAACAGAAGGAAGCGTGAGGGGGCGGTGTCTGAATCTCCACCGATTCAAAAAGGCCTTCAGTTGAAGCAGTCTGATCAGGACTGGTAAGCTTCTGATCAGAAAGATTGTTTGGTTTTTAACCTTACTAGGTGATTTTTCAAAGCTTTTTACTTCCCCTGCATATCAATAACAGGGGAAAGGTCTTTAGCAAAGGCAGGTTTTACTGCTGGAACAAACAATAGCTCTCTCCTCTGTCACATTTATGAATTTAAGCTTCAGAGAAAGCAGCAAACGACATACAACAACAACAACTGCCTTCTAATCAGCCATTCTGCTACATACGGGGTCAGGTGATATTATCAATCTAGTTTGTCCTTTTTCAATTGTGCTCAATGCCTGGCACTGCCTGCTCCCCCTCCACGACCTCCCCGATAGCTCTGTGTAATGGCCATGTGCCCCCCAGTACCTGCCACTCCAGCAGCTAAAAAGATTATTTTCTACCCCCTGGAAAGGGCATTTATATAGAAAAATTTGCTGTAACACATCCTACACTATGGGAAATTCTGTCCTTAAGGGTCAGGATGGAGCCTTGAAACCGTATCCTGACACGATGGCTGAGGGAACTGGGGTTGTTTAGCCTAGAGAAAAGGAGGCTGAGGGGAGATCTTATCGCTGTCTACAACTACCTAAATGGAGGTTGTAGCAAGGCGGGTGTTGGTCTCATCTCCCAACTGAGAGATGATAGGACAAAAGGAAATAGCCTCAAGTTGTGCCAGGGGAGGCTCAGATTAGATGTCAGGAAAAAATTCTTCACCCAACAGGTTGTCAGGCACTGGAACAGCTGCCCAGGGAGGCGGTTGAGTCACCATCCCTGGAGGTATTTAGAAGACAGATAAAGTGCTCAGGGATATGGTTTAGTAGTGGACAGGTACAGCTGGGCTCGATGATCTCAAAAGTCTTTTCCAACCAAGCGATACCAAAAAGAACGGCTAAAATGGAATTTAATATTTTTAGAAGAGCTGAGAACTAAAACGAGCACAGATGATTTTTCCAGTCATCGCAGTGATCTGCAATCAATTTCTAAATCTTTTTCAGTTCCATAATTTTTGCTTCAGTAGAATTCTATGAAAAGCATTCACTGGAGAAAATTGATGGGATCTCTTTAAAGGACATTGGTTTTCACTATAAATTGCCTCATTGTGAAATACGACACTAAGCAAATCATACAAATCCTGGTTTGAGAGTTGCCACTTGAAACTGGGAGAGGCAGGCAGAATCTGGATTTTTGACTTACAAGAGAACTCAGAAAGATATTAAATCTGATTACTAAATATAAGTACATAGGACTGGCTCTCATTAATTCCATAGGTTAAGCCATTATTCCTTCTTTGCCTTTCCTGTTGTTCTGGAATCAAGCAATTGATTCAGCCACCAGTGACCTTATCCAGAGTTAACTGAAATCAATGGCATTAGTGGATTCTGGATCAGACCCAAAACCAACGTGCATTCAAGGCTTTTGCATATCCTTAATCACACAGATAAGCCTCTGCAAATTCAGATTCCAGTGGATCCTATCATTAAATCAGTTATGTAGTGTTTAACTTCACATACGGACAGTGGTCCCCTGCTGTTTATTGAAAGTGGTCTCTATTAAGAGAAGATTATTTCCATAACATATTTCTGATGAGAACATCAGTGTTCCAGTAAGGTTGCCACCTAATGGGAAGGCTGACTTATTTGTGCTCTCCTGCTTTTTCGGACATGTCGCTGTGTGTCAGGAAGCAGAGGCAGCAGCTTGTGAAACACACATTCCTCTGATGCAAGCATCTGGCTTCTTGGCAGCCAAGTTGTGACAGGTTCTGCAGCAGCTGTGATGGCTCCATGCTCTTTCAGATGGTTAAACAGTCTTGGTTTTTAGCCTTGCTGTTTGTTTTTTGCTGCACTCCTGGATGAAAGCCCATTTGCCCTTTTAATCAATGAACTGGCCATTGGATTAGAGTCATCAGTTACATTTTTGTACATGTCGGAGCAAAAATTCTTGCCTGGAGTCTGCCAGCCATACAGCCCTGCACTCTTGACTCAATGCTTAATCTTGTCCTTTTCTGCTTGATACCTTTACGCACCAGCAGAGGGTCATCACCCCAAAGTGAGAGCAATCACTAGAATAGCTTTCTTCACCCCTCAGACATAGGATTTCATAGCTCTGTTACAGGAGAAGGTAATCAGATCAAACAGAGCAAATAAGGAACGCAATTTATTTATTTCGGATGGCTTTATAAACTGTCCTCCTATGTGCATGCACCAGATGGAGATAAGAACCTGGCTGGAAGCTTTAGCCTTACGCTGTGCGGCACAGAGGTAACAGCACATCAACTTATTAAGCGACAAAATTCTTCAGAGAAGATTACATGAATTGGAATTAAATTTTATTTAAATTGCCTTTAAACATATTATGTAAATCCACAACACAACAAGCAGTTCCAAGTAGTTCCCTTGAACAAACCAGCACACAGCCCTCCTAACACCGAATGTGGTAACACATTATTAAAAAGGAGTTCTCACAGGGAAACCACCAAAATCAAAAGTTGCCATCTACCTCTCAGCCATTTCTAAGCCCATCTCCATCTTTTCACTTTGAATGATAGTCCGTGTCTCCCTGCAACTGACATCTTTCCCCCTCTTTCCCAAGTATTGCTGCTTGAGGCGGAAAAATAAGTAATGAACTGACTTGGGCATGCTACTTTCTCCCTTATCAGGTTTCTACTCTGTGTTGCCATATGAAGCTTTTTTTATGGTCTGCAACTACTGTTATTTCTATCCTTGCCAGAACAGGAAAACTGCACAAATGGGCTAAGTCTCACTCCTGTCACCAAGAGATCTTGCGGCAGGAACAAACCTTCCCAGCTATCTACCTTCATGTGTTTCATCGATCCCTTGATGAGGATGTAGTAGCAATCTGGTCAGGCCTATCATCCACTCTATTTGCCAAAGCACACAGACATGCAGTTAATCAGTACCCACAAGTAGTTTTTCTCACTGGCCAAAACGATGCCTGTGAAAACAATACATCAATGTCACCATGGGTCCCAATAACACCAGGTCACAAAGTGACCAAAACTGGCACTCTGCACCATCCTCTCCCAAAGGCTGTAAAAAAATAACAATCCTAAAAGTTCACTTTGGGTCTTTCAATTCCATCTTCAAAGCAGGCCAGGGCAGAACCACTACCAGCATATGACTTGCTAAATAAAACTGCAACAACATGCCTCGTTTTAATGCCATATAATTCCATATTGTGATATACAATACAATTCGATAAAAGCATTCCATTTTACCGAGTGACTGTTATCAACAAGAGTCTATCTGAAACCTATTGCCAGTGCTCTGGTCTCTTAAGACCCCTAAGATCCACAGAAAGCTGATCCATGTCACAGGTACCATGTTCAGAGCGTAAGCTTCTTGCTTACAGCCCAACTGGAGCCACGACCAAGTCAAAGTCTAGGAATCACTGCTCCCACTGTTGGCAAAAGAGCCCTGGACAATACCATGAAGTCAAACCCAAAAGTACCTCAATGCAAGTTCTGAAGCCTCTCTCTGCTGTCCTCTGAAAAATCCTGGGTTGTTGTAGAAAGCGGTAATAAACTGCACAAACACTTGGATTTCAACAATACCCGTGATTACTTTAAATTTGTGAAATATAACAACTTGTAACAGCTATCTAGACAACTTCCAGGGAAGGAGACCAATGTGTATCTTAGCAAAAAGAATGACGGAATAGCCTGAACTTATTTTTGTCAGGAGAAAGATTTCTCAGTCTTCCTGCAAGGAAAAAAAAACCCCTCTGTTCTGTTTGTCTGGATAGAGAAGGGCAGGTATATCAAACGAAGGCTGTTCTGGTTTATCATACTGCCTTCTCTACTACAGCAGTGAAGATTTTATTGCATGCTATAAAGAGAAGGAAAACTCATCTTGTAATCATACAAACACAGTGAACACCAGAGAATAAGTATCAATTACTTTTGCAAGTTTCAGTGATAGCCTCAACCCCAGAGGATAATTTCAAATGGTATGATAAAGACTTCAGTTAGATGAAAAGCATCAAAAGCAAACTAGCATTCAAAACCAAACAATTCTGTCTCTGCTATGTAAGTTACAATAAATTTTCTGAACTGGCAGATTTTCCTCCTAGCTCTTCAGCTGTTCCTTCCCCACAGGTAAAACAAGTCAATCTGTTTGAGAAGACAATTTGCCACCTAGCTTACTTAATGCTGCACATTAAAATGAAATGACTGAATAATTTTGATGTCAAGACTTGCATTAATGGGAATCCGTGGTTAAAAGAAACAACCACAATAGAGAAATGCTATCAGATGCTGCTGACTTCCTGTGAATTAGACCTAAATAAAATAACTATCCAACTTCAGGTCCCATATTTCACACAGAACTTCTCTCAAATCCTTGAACAGGTCCCTGCATATTTGTTATTGAGTGTTTACTTTAATCCCACGATCCAAATTTTGCTCAGTGACATTAGTATAAACACAAAGCTAACAGAGCATAGTAAATCTGTGATAAATTTTTATTCATCTGGAACTAAACATGATAGAGTCCTGTAGAGTATTAGCAAGTCAATATAGCTGCACCTTCCATTCCCTTTTTGCCAATATATATGACTGTGGAAAAGTGCATGGAAGTGGAGAAGACTGGTGCTGGATGATATTCACACCGTGTGGTACAATGACTTGCAGAGACTTTTGAAGTGGCTGTGAATAAGTTTCTTTGGTTCTGGGAAGCAACTTGGCCATGTTAGCTCCTCGCTTTTACACTTTTAACCCTGATATTCTTGTTCTACCTTATGGTCTAGGCTGCTTTTCTGAACTACTTCGATCAAGTCTTGCACGTGGACAAAGAGGTCAGCCACTGCAGACACCTGAACAGCTTCTCCGATGTCTCTTCTGCTCTGTTGCTGCTTCCATACCTGTTCAACTTTACACAGAGGCAGTTCCAGGCATGCAGAACTATATCTTACTCTGTTTGAGTGGGTACTATCAGGTATATGATGCCAAAAGTAAACAGACAATGTTTTAAGAATTTTAAATAAGGCCCATTCTGCTCATCGTCCACAGTATCGACAACTTCCCTTCAGAGCTCTTGCAAACACCATGCACATGCTAATTTCTACAGAGCTCTAACTCTGGCACATCTTTAAACAGATGGAAATTATTGTTATGCGGCCTTAGGACATATCAGGATCTCTTTTTGTTTCTGTAATGAGGCCCAATTAATACCTAGGACTTTCTGCCACTCAAAGGATTTCAAAATATCAGTATTTCAGCCGGAACTGTAATGCTGATGTGCGCTTTCATTACATAATCTAATGATAATCACTGAAACCAACATCCACATAAGTAACAATCATCATTCTTGCTCTACGGGAAACCTAGGTGTTCAAAAAATATCTACTATAGGAGACTTTTTTTCCATTGCAGACTAAGCATTACACCTTCATGTGGTTTCAAATCAGCCGTTTTGTTGAGCTAGAGAGTCCTTGTGGTAGTCTCCAGGAAAGTTTTGCTGCAAAATAAGACGGGACAGTGTAGCTGTCACTCTGTGCAATCTTACCACTTAGAGGACATTAGAAATATCTGCACAGAGAATTGGTGCAGAACGGGTTTTCTGTAGTGATTTATTGCTAATTTTGCAGTAAGGTCTCCATGTAGATAGACAAAGCCCTAAAACTAGGTTTCTACTTTTAAGGCTTAAGGGCTTAAGAAGCTTTTACTTAAAATAATATGAATGAGAAATAGTATTTACAAAACATCACAGATCAATAACTTAATTACAGCTTATTCACCTAGCGGGACCTTCAGGGTTACCACTTCTCCCTAGAAAATTCAGTTTATGAATGGTTGAAATGTCTCCAGTAATTTTTGAACCTTGTCTTGTTCATGAGACATTTGCTCTGATTATTTAGCAGTTCTGGGCAAACTGTAAGATGACTCTGCTTCCTAATTAACTCTGTAGTTCACCTTAGTTATGTTCTCCGCCTGCAGCACTAAGAACCTCCTGAATTAAATTTCAGCATCTTTGCTGGACCCAATAAGACTCTTCACTAACTGTGGTTTCCAAGCCGCTACCTAACATACCTGAAAATTCCCACCACACTCAGAATCCTGTCCCTCATACTCTGAATAGGCTGAGAAAGGGTTAGAACCCTGAGATGCATTGGAAAACAGAAATTTAAAACCAGGACTAAAGTGAATCAATGTTGTTAAAATACAGAGGAAATGAATGCAAGCAAGTTTTGTATCTTCTTTCCTCTCCTCCAGAAGATTCGATGACCAGATAGTTGGCAAGATAAACAGTAAATGCCGCTTTAACTTAACCGGGACTATGGACCAGAAGTGGTAAATATAATGACAGGATATGGTTTAATATTACATGTTATGATTTTTAAAAATATATTTAATTAATACTGTCAGAAACTGTGCTAAAAATAAGTCACTGAGTTGCATTTTCTCTAAATGACAGATAACTGCAGGAATGCAATATTCACAAGGAACTGTTTGTACTAGGCACTGTATTTCCTCTCCACCCAACAGACCTTCCAGAAGAACATCATACGAATTTTTCAAATATATCAAGGAAAGAAGAGACACTGCAGGCTGTAAAAAACAGAAGATCATAGACATGCAAGTATATGCACGTGCTAAAGCAAACTACATTTTCTTCCTGCCAAACAGGCCTTTCAGATCTCCAGGTTAGTGAGAATGTCCTCATTGCTCCAATATTTTCCCTACAGCCACAACAATTTTTTAAATATATATGCAGCCATTTGATTCTATCACCCAAAATGACCAACTTAGCAAGTGGCAGTGTCCACCAAATCCCCTGAAGGTTACATACATTTTACATAAATCTTGTAAATTAGTTTACACATTCAGGCTCTCTGTACCATTATTAAAAGACTATCATCAGTTTTCAAGAAAGAGAAGGAAGAAATTTCATTTTAGCTGTTCTTTTAGCCCTCACTTAGGTATAATTCTCTCTAAAATGAGTCGAGAGTCAAACTTTATGGGGAGATTAAATCTCTTCAGCTCACTGCTGCTCTACATCTTCCCTACAGAACTGGTTTCGTCCAGCAATGTTTGGTGTCAAGAACTGAACCCACTACTTTTCATTATTCAAGCAGCTGCTTAGGAGGAGATACCCCACACTGCCCAAGGCTGTAAGGAAGACAGGGCAGTGTGTTGGAGCAGAGCTGTCTGACAATAGGCATTTGTAACCCCTGCACAAGGGAGACCTGTCTCTCAAGCCACTCCAGCCAGCAAAATACTCAAAATAAGGGTATGGTTGTGCCTTATGTCTTGTAGGAATGCCCCTGCTTCCACAGGGAATAGCAGCATTGGCTGGTGCTATGAACTAGAAAACCAGTTGCCCCAGAGGAAAAACAGCACAGCTACTGTGCCAACCCCTCCTGTGGCTGCGCCTGCTATTCAACAGCTCCTGGGCTGGCTGGGCAGCAGGCAGGGCCTGGCTTCTCCAGAAAATGCCAAGAAGCCACCTCAATGTGATTAGTGCCACATACTCCAGCTCTGAAGTATTCATTTTCTATGGATACTCATGGAAAATTGTTGCCCTCAAGATGGAAAAACAACAGCATGGGTGCTGGGACCAAGACAGCACCTGAGACACTCCTCAGAGATAGATGCTCACCTGGAATATCTTCCACCTAAGTACACGTGAGTGCTCGAGCACCCAACCATCCACCTCAGCTGTGCACTGACTTCACTGTGATCTTTCCTTTCTACCTGAGAATTACACAACAACCAAGTATCTGCACCTTACCGCAACACTTACCCCTTGCTCTAGAATTTAGGCTTTAATTACAAGTTTCTACATCTTATGCCTGGAAGGAAGATTTATCAAAACACGAGCAGAACACAAACCTTCAACCTACATAGAGCCTCAGACAGCAGCTCAGAAATTCTGTTGTTCTCCTTAGCAATATGCTAAAATGAAATAACAGCATTTCCTAGAGGCATCTTCCCTGAGAACACCAACTTTTAAATTAATATTAAAGTGCAGTCCTTGGGGTTTTTTTTTGCAGGCCTTCCATGATTTTGCCCACAGCCCTGCCGCTTCCCAATCAACAGTGCCAAAGGGAAACCTATACTTTTTCTCCTATCTAAAACATATGTAAAAACAAGGTATCAACAGACTAAAATAAACTGAACTGAACTACAGTATAACAGGTTTATTTAGCAGAGCTTTCCTAACTAAAGGCACGTATTTACACACTTGCTCAAGAGAAATTTCCCCCCTTTCAAAAAAACTGAGCTGCGTCTCAGAGTTTTGGAAAATGCCAGGAGACATGAGAGCTGGGCAAGGCCCCTCCAAAGGAGGTACAGAGCTTTCTTCATTACTGTCTGTGTCATGGACATTCAGAAAATTGTCCATATTTTAACAACACGATGAAAAGACTGACCCAATTCCCCCACAAGGGGAATCCACTCCCTTCTGTGAGATATGGATAAGGTACCACAAGCTGCACCATGCCGAGCACCACCAAAGGAAGGGCACTCCACCAAGAGCATTCCCCAACAAGACACAAAACACCAGGAGCGAGTCACGCCCTGTTTGTGGCTGATCCCTATCGTACAGTCCTGTCTCCAACAGCACATCTACCAGCCTCCAGGGAATGGCAGACAAACACTTTAGCCATGGAACGCTGTGGAGGGCATACAAAACCGGTTTTGTTTCAGGACAAAAACACAGAAACAATGAGGCACGGCAGTGGTTTCACAAATACAGGGCACTGTGAAAAGAAGGGAGAGGAAGAGAAACCCATGGGGAACGTTGAGGTGGTGCAGGACTGGCATGCATAGCCATGTCATCCTAGATTAAAAAGAAGTTACATTCAGGTGGGTTTCCAGGAAAAGGGCTGTTATGGAATCTTCCACCGCACATCACTCAGTGCACTGAGGTGTGCTGTGCTTGCACAGAATACCCTCAAACTCTTGCATATTGGTTTTATTCCCGACTGTAATGAAAGAGATAAAGATATTAAATTTTCCCATATGCAAATTTATTATCTATACTGAACCAAGTGTATGGACACTGTAACCCCACAAATACCCACTGAAGACGGCACTGAAGACCGTTATAGTAGGCAGTGCTTTTACTCAAATTGGCTTTACAGTCTTGGATATTTATGCACTGTCAGAAATCAGCATTTACAGCTTTCGAGTCATTTAACTAATTATTATATGAGTGCCATGAGGGGAAAAGAGGAAAACAAGAAGGAATTCAACATATCATACCCTCTCCTACCTTAACTGAATGCCAGAGATTGCCCCCTAATCCCATCTCTCTTTCTTCATTCCTGCATGAATGATAGCACCCAGCGGACATACTCCTGGGAAGAAGGGAACTTTCTTCACCATAGAAATGCCACTCTTTAAAAATGTTTCAAACAGCTAAGCATTCTTAAACACAGTTTGAGGAATAAGTTCTCTGCTTCCATAGCACTCAGCAACAATACCAGCACTAAAAAGATGAATTAAGCTGTATTTTCACACTCTGCAAAAGAAAAAAAGGCCAAAAAAGCCAGTGTTCCCTGCTCCTTTTAATGTAATCATATTTTCTGATCTCACATTCCCAATCACACACTTGTAAGTATGCAGAGTCTGATAAATACTAAGCTTGTTCAAGATTGTAATATGGTGCTAAAACATCAGTCTGTAGATCTGGAAGGTGCAGGCAAGCGGGAACCATTTCAGTTTCTTCTTGCAACAGTGCTTTGTTGCACCCTGCAGTCCTGAATAGCTCCAGGACCAGGCTGGTACAAAGATGGGAATTCAGCTGAAACATGAGGAAGGTCTTCCCATGGCTTCTGACACTTAGTTGGGTAACTGGAACCAAAGAATGCCTCTCTCATCTAAATTACTAAAACACTCACAGGTCCAGGTGACATTGCATGGCAGGGAAGTGTTTGTGTTTTCAGCTTTACCAGTTTCAGCTTTACCGGGATATGCTACTGCAACCACTGAGCACCTCGGGGGATTAAAGAGTTAAAAAAATGTTAAAAAATGCACAATTATATAAAATGCAATCTGTCAATCAGATACTGGAAACAGGCTATGAAGATGCCAGTATAAGTGCCTGTGCTTATATCCAGAGAACACTTTAAACAGTCAACCTTGATTTACACAGGCTGAAGCTGTCACACACACTATTTCTGACGTTCCAGAGCCTATGCACACTGTCAGTTGAAGAAATTTCTAGTTATTTGCTATTTTGTAGATCTGTAAATCACATAAATGCTCATATTATTACCATGTGCTGTGACAGTCTGCATCAACAGACCATCTCGGAAGAACTACAGTGATGAATTATCGCTGGTATCTCCCATAGCTGGCAAACATTTATTTGAAATGCTGTGATACAGAACCAAGCCTCCTTCCAGCCTCAAGAGCAATCCTAATGTAAACTACAGCATACAACAGATCAAAAATATATAGCTTAGCTCCCAATTCATGATCTCACTTTTATCATTCAATGGTTCCCATAAAGATTGTTTATTATGGATGTGAAATGCTGGAACCAAAATATCCTGTAGCTGGAAGCTGGAAGTCTCAGTAACTGAGTCAGTGTGACTTTTCTGGCCTCCTCTCAATATGCTTTATTTCTTCTATTGAATAAACAAACAGTCCCATTCTGTAATGACAAAGCAAGCCAGCATTTTCCCACATTGTTTTGACAGATGTTGTCAGGGCCTGACTGCAGAAACCTGTATACCTATTGGGTATTTACTGCCACAATTTTCCACAATGTAACTCAACTACACGCAGAATAAACTAATGTCACAGGAAGCTATGCTAATGAAAAGCTTCTGACTAAGGAAACTAAATGGCAAAATAACTTTTCTAACTGAAGCAAAAGCTATTTTTAAAGGCATTGGATGAAAAAAATCACATTGTTATGTGGTACTAACAGGGTACAGAAGACTATGATGGAGATGAAAGGATCAATTATGAAAACACCTCAATGTCTGGTTCAAGCAACTTGCAGGAAAAGATCAGATCTTCTTCCAGAGGTCTCATTACTCAGAAGCTCTCAGTGAGAACAGTCAAACCAGCCTTCAGCTGAGTGTCACTTAGCTCAGTACATTCAGCCAGCGTTTAGTCTATTAATAATGTTTCTGGTTTTGCAAGTACTTGGAAAATGCATCAAAGCAGATGAGGTTCAATTAGAACAAATTATTTTAAATGGTTTTCTGGGGCTTGTGTTGCAGGAGAGCTGGGAGAGGATGCTGTATAACTGATCACACCTGTGCATTATTTTTAAAAAAACCCACAATAAATAAAAGTAGACTGATGCCCCATTATAATTATATGCAGAACCATGAAAGAGAATGATTTTATGTTATCAGGTGTTAATGCGCCCTTTGTAACTGCTGAAAGGAAGAACCCAGACACTGTTATCATCACAGGGCTTCCTTTGGAATATTATTTTTCATGTCTGTAGCCCCCACTGGCTCTGACATTTACTTGTTGGATAGGAAAGTGAGTACCAAGAGGACAGCAGACTTTCGAAGCTAAGGGGAAATGAGATCTATGGGGTAGAGGGCATCACAGCGAGGGTATTTTTTTCACAGAGACAAGCAGGTTTACATAGCCAACAAACATTTTTTGCAAGCCCAGGTGATTAATAATTCTGGAAATTAATAACATATTGCTCTGTATGGCTGACAATGGAAATACTTCATTATATCATATCGTCTGGGCATATTGCAACGCTACACAACTGATATGTAAAAATGTATCTCCTCAGTATCTCTCTGATTCTGCACAGTCACAGAAATAGATCTGCATGCATGTACGCATAGACACTACACCTAGAATTGAAAGAATAAGTATAAATAAAAGGAAAACAACCACACATTGCACATTTACAACACTTGACTCTTTGTGTAATTGATTGGAGTAAGATCCTAACGTGGAATAACCAAAAGGTCTAAAACATTTCAGTCATCAAAGGTTTTCACTATAAAATACTTCCTTTGGTGAAAAAAAAGAGAGTTTTTAATTATCCATGGAAACGTATCACGTGATGGGTTTTCTTATGTTGTTTGTATTCAGGTGTGTTAAACAAGCCAAATCTGAGGATTCTGCAGTTTTTCAACTTCCAAGTAACTTAAATGACAACTTCAACTGAAAAAACAAAAAGGGTTCATTCCTCAACAAGTGTGAAGAAAAGTTGAAATACATTCAGGAAACTCAGTGCTTTAGCATCCAGGAGCAGGAGGTAAAATATTTAGGTGCAACTTAGGATATCTTAGATTTTCCAAGGATACAGGTATAAGTGACTTAGGCTTTCCTGGATATCAAGGAAAAGATCCAAAGCCCATTTTAAAATCTATAAAATTTCCCAATGATTGACATTACCATTACACTGCAGACCTGACTGGATAGAAATCTCATAAAAGTGGAAATGACCTTCTTTGTTATCATATCTCTTTTCTTAGAATTTTTACCTTCTTCAATCAATAAGTACAGTACCACCTCATTGAAAGCAACACAGATGCCTGTTCAGGGCAGACTCACATCTGTTGCCATATTCTGGGAAGGATTATGAACCATCTATCACTCCTCCATGCCATAAGTAGAGTCAATGTCGTTCTTTTCATGCAGAATATAATGTAAGAAATTACAAAGAGGCCCTGTTTAGATGATATTCCTTTATATTTCATATTCTAATGACCCCAGAACGGCAAGGTAAAAAGAACATATTCTCCCATCTGAAATTTTAGGAATACCACTGAGATGTGCATACAGTAAAGCTTTACATAGGCACTCTGACCTCTCGACACTGCAGATCCTTTTCCAACTTCCAAGAGTTTCCAAGAGGAAGCAAACGCAGTCATCTCTGTCATCTCTGACGTCTCCATGACACTTCTCTGAGATGATAGTTCACTGGGATTCGCACATCTAAAACTCCCTCCAGGGAAGCTTGTAAAAAATACCAGGCTAACCTACTTTCAGGACTCCATAGAGTAATTCTCTTTCAAACGCCAACGACCGTTGATGTCAATGGGAAGATGCAAAGGAGTGCAGAGACCTGGGGGATCTGGTTCAGTTCAGCCCCATAGGGCCTGGCGAGGCCTAAAAGCCACTCATAGAAATGAAACACCTCCATTAACATTCTTAAAATTGAGATCTGATTTAAGGAAAAAGGCAAATTCTTCGGGGAATAACACAATTGAACTAACAGAAAAACAAAAACTATGGGAAATGTTACTATAGATGAGAATCGAGCAAAATCTTTATTAAAAAAATCGAATAAACAACTTGAAATAACACATTCATTCTCCAGTAACTTTGATATCAGTTACGCTTCCGGCTAAAAACATACACGATGATACTCACAATATTTCTAGCCACAAGTTGAATTAGACATTTGGAAAACATAGTCAGGGTAAATCTAGCTTGCTCTTTTTTACCTGAATTCCAAATCTGCAGCAGTCCTGGCAGAGCAGAGGGCTCTCCTGCCACATGCACAGACCCTCAGACTAAATTCTTTAATGATGCCCCCACAGACAGAACAAATTGTGGGTATTTTCTCCTCCTTCGTATTTTTGTAACTTGTCTCACCAGTGAGTCCCCAAGACTATATAATATACTACTGTTAAACCCTCACTTCATCATGCCTCCTGAAACTAATTTAAACTTCAGACTTCACTGGATTGAAGGGGGATGATGCTTAATACTTCCATGAAAAAAACGAAGACTCTTAAATCCTTCAGCAAGTGATTGATCTTTCAGATGAAATGAGCACCACAAGGAAATAGTGGAATACAACAGTCCCTCCAAAAAAACAAAACAGGCAAGCATCATCTTTAATTTAAATACTACAATTTACGCCATTCTGGTCACCCTCAGCAATTATTACTGACTGCCTGCAATGAAAGCAATGTAAACTGCAACTAGTACACGAAGGCATGATGCCAAGGAAATAAGAGTAAATCAAAAAGGAAGGAGAATTTCAGCTAGACTGAAACGCAGAAGAATTTTTCTTGAGTGATACATGACTAGAGTGAGATATGAGTGCCGATTGATTTTCTTGCAATTATATGTGTAAAGAAAAGAGGGCACAGCATTACTCATTCTACCACCATCTTCCCAGAAGGTTATACACAAACAAGGACTAGAAAAGCAAAGTTGAAGTATCCTTGTAAACAGCAATTACAGCAGGTACAGACAAACTGGGTTACACGTCATTCACTCAAAGGCTGGCTGAGTAAGAGCCGATTTCAGCTCAAAAAATGTCAGCCTTGCTAATACCAGGCCCATTACACTTCAACTACCAGGCCTGACCTCAAGGCTACAGGAAAATGTCATTTCCCTCCTGCTCTGGGAGGTCCCAGAGCCAGCACTGCCTGCCCACCGCTATGCAAGATAGGCAGCTGCTGCACTGCACAGAAACCACACTGATGGAAAACCACAAGTTACAACACCGAAAGATGAACAAGTCCATGCACAAAGGGGGAGTCTTCACAAGCTCCTGTTCTCATGATCTCCCTACACAACCACAAGGCAGAGTGCCCTGCTGCTTCTTCCTGGCCAGTAAATTAAGGTGCAGGCTTTGCCTCACAGTAGCTTAGGAGGACTTCTGAGAAACCTGAATCTTTGTTCTATGGGAAGAGAAATTCTTGAGGCATTACAAATACAAAGCAAAAGAAGCGCTGCTGGCCACAGTACTGCAATCTAATGGATTCAAATGCAAAATGCTTGTAACTCTCCAAGGCTGTCAATAGGTCCAGAACAAGTTTTACTTTGTTGAATCGACACAGCTGATGCCTCTTCCGTTAAAATTTCCTGTGCGTTAGACACAGAGCACTACAAATGTGCTTCATATCCATATTATATTACTCATATAAAGTTGTCATTTGAAATTATTTTAGGCATAATATTTACAAAACTAATTCAGTAAGAAAGCTTATTGCAGTGGGATTCCAGCTCTGACTGCTGAAATCACTTGGTCCAATCATGTATGGTAGAAAGTAAATGTTATGAAACTTCATGGAGAAACTATTATCCGAATTACTGAATAAAACATAAAAGCCTTTATTATGTTCCAGGAATTCATTTCTGGCAGAGAAAATAACATTCATATACAATGTCTTTTTATAGATTAATTGGGGAAAAAAAGACTGCATTGATGTACTGCAAAATGTAGGGATTTTTTCCTTCCTGAGGAATTACAAGTGACACCAGTTTTCACAGTGTCTGAGAAGAAGTGAATATACTTTCTTGAAAGAATTCCAGCTTTTTTATTCTGCTAAGTTGCATTACTGAGACAAACTTTCCCATTGTTTATTGTTTGCCAAATTGTAGCTCTGGTGTACATAAAGAAAAGTGTTTCCAGCTCTCAAATATTTTTCCTAAATAATTATTTTATTGTGTTCTCTGGAGCAAAGGAGCAAAATGACCCTACTGAGATAATCTTACAGCCTTTGCCAGGGTCTCGAAGCCTCGACCTCCAGTACATAAAATAAAATTGCCCATGAGGTTTCAGCAGACTGTTCTCAGGATTGTTATTCTCAGATCATGTTGGTTCAAGCAGTCCTCTTCAATAGTCAAAAATGTTCTTAAAAAACCTGTTCTCATGATCTCCCTACACAACCACAAGGCAGAGTGCCCTGCTGCTGCTACCTGGCCAGTAAATTAAGGTGCAGGCTTTGCCTCACAGTAGCTTAGGAGGACTTCTGAGAAACCTGAATCTTTGTTCTATGGAAAGAGAAATTCTTGAGGCATTACAAAGCAGTAAGTACTGGGGTTCTGCAGAGGAAAACAGTTTACATGATTTTTCACCAAGATGGTAAGCAAAATACAAAGGGGGGGGAGGGCTGAGATTGTGGGATTTAATGGTGAACCTCTAAGGAAGTCCACGTGTGCCCACACATGCTCTTCTTCATCCCTAAATAACAAGAGCTTTGGGCCACAGCCATGAAGCTCTCTGATCCATCAGACAAATCTTTGCTCTGAAATAAACCTGCAGCTCTATCAGACAGATGGGATGCTTCATCTGTCCCAGAAAAGACTATGTAACATTTGTTCCCATGTAGAAATAGAAAGGATGAACTTCTACTCAGGAAGTTGGATTTTTCATATAAATTGTTTGTTACACCATACTTTCATTAGCAAGGGCCTCAACAGGTTGACTATGCTGCTGACTTCAGCAGCTCAAGCATTCCTTTGGACTTTTCAACGGGAAATGGATAAAAATCATGTGTGTGATGTTGGCGAGCTACTGCAAATTGCCATATTGTTACCAGTTATTACCATCATCCACGTCTGCATCACAAAGCCTTCTGAATACAAGTAGACTCCTATGAAGAACAGACAGGTTTTCCAGCCCTGTACTCCTACCGCTCACTCTGCATGAAGGAAAATGCATTTTGCAGATAAGGAAATCCCAACAGACTTTATATGTAATTCTGTGACAGGCCAAGAAAAATAACATTTGATAATTGCAGACAAAAAGGGAAAGTTTCTTAGCATACATACTATATTGTGAAAAAAACAACCTTTATTTTTAAACCACATCTATCAAATATATTTATTAGCCTTCAGCATGTGTTTTCTTAAAAAAAAAGAATATAAAAAGTAGATATAGAGGTGTCAGCTTCTTTCAGGTCCACATTGGCTTCCCCACACAAGCAGACAGCAAAAGTTTGTGCCAGTATAATTTGTCCTCTATTTCTTAACTCCACCCAGATATTTCATTCAAGAGTATTTCCCTCTTATTTTTTCCACTGATAACACCTTACAATTTGTGTTTATAAAAGTAATTTTGGCATAGCATACTTTCCACCATAATTACTGACCCCAAAAGACTCGTTGGGTGGATTATACGTAGTTATAGCATGTCTTAACATCTCTGTTCTGCAAAAGGTACACATGGTGTGGGGCAGTGACTACCATCCCATATGTCAAAAGCAGAAGCTCTTGTACTGGTCTTGGGTCAGAGCTAGGGGAGAAACTGGGCCAAGCACCAGGACTCATCTGGTTTTGTGCAGCCATCCTTCCAGATTGCTGTTGGTCTTTTACTTGTGGTGGAGTCACAATCTCACAGAAGACAGAAGTATTTCTCCCCTCTTCCTGGACATCTTCACTCATTATCTAAAATCAAAACCACTAAAATTTTTTAAAAACTTACTCCCACTGCAGAGGGTCATTTTAAGGCCCTTAAGACCAAATGCACAACCCTAAACACTCACTGTGGAGTAACAGCAGGACTTCACAGCAGAACGTGTTATGCAGCTGTCTGCCTAGTGAGCTGTGTCACACAAAACGAATTTTTTTTCCCTTTTCTTTATTAAGAGGAACACTTGACAAAAGACAAACTGTGCTGTTGACTCAAACTTCAGCAGGTGTTCTACAAGCTGCTGCTCTACAGGAGGCACAAGAGCAGCAGCTCTGTACAATCAGCAGTCATTTCTGGAGTTCTCCTTTTGCAAAACAAAGATGGTAATAGTTTAAAGAAAACTATCTGTAGACTGTCAAAAGGCAAAACCATACTTGTCTTTTGAAGTTCTATGACAAGGATTGTTATTGTATGAAATAAATTAGTTAAGAGCTTTGCACTCAGTGGAACAGTCATGTAATTAACACAATTTGGGTTTGTTGGGTTTTTGGGTTTTGTTTGGTTTTTTGGGTATTTTAAACTTTGCCACTGTCACTTGGGTTGCATTTGGTCACCCACTTGTCTGCATTTCTGCCCCCCCTCCCTCCTCAGTACCCCTCTGACTTTGAAATAGCCTTTTTCCAACTTTGTTCAGTCTGACTGTCAAGATCCTGGTGCAGGTAGGAATGAATGAAATACCCTGGGGAGTAAGAGACTAACTAAGCACACGGAGCATCACCACAAGAGTTCTTGTGCCGTCCAGCACCTGCTGCATGAAGCTGGATCCTCTCAGTATAAGCGAAGTCCAAACGAAGCTGCAACTAGATTCTGGTATCTTAAATCATACTGAAAATAAAGTACTCTCTAAAGCCGCCTCAATCTGTCAGTAAAGCATGTTCTTGGATGACACCAATTGTCACAGCTGCACTGAGGCCCACCAGTTCAAGTTCAATATAGCAACGACAATAAATCCAACTTTCGGATCCATTCGAATGATAAAAAAATAGAGTATTTCATTACGTTTGCTCTGTTCTTTTCTTCCCTCCTCCCTCTCTTATTCTTTTTTTCCTGTTTTTGAAGGAATTAGTTTTGTAGGGGAAAAAAGAATCCCTTCAGTTAAATGTCTTGGCACATGAATCAGCTTGCTGCCTTGCAAAAAGATCATTAGTTTCACCATTAAAGAAAATGTGTCTTCGCTCACAGTACAACCTGTGTGAAACACTCAGTAATCAATGAAAGAAACAGCTCATTAACTGGTCCTCCATGATGGAGGAGAGGTTAGCTCAGAAGAGGAGATGGAAGGCAATCTCAAATAGCTAATACAAACTTCAGGGCTATAAACTGGATTTTGGACAAACTGTAGTGCATGCCTCACGTCGCTAAGAAAGATCTTGTTAGAACCCACACCTTGATTCAAACACAGTCTTTGTATTGCACAACAAAGCCGTGACATTCCCCAGAGAAGCCTCCATACTCTCTCCTCTATCTCCTTTAAATGAACAATGAAACCATTTACAGATATTTAGTTTCAAAACTACTCAGTTTTGGCACTCCATCAGAGTCTCCTGAGAGGACTGACAGCAGTACAGGGGACTTGGTTTCTGTTCTCATAAAGCTCTGTTGTTGAGAGCTAGTCAATAAAATTTTCTTTCACTTTTTACTGTCGTAGAAATACATCACGTTTGCATCGCATATGCCAAGCCAGGCAGTCACAAGGCACTTTATAATACCTTATTTCACAGAACAGCTGTAAATGCACATCCCACCTGTACACTGCAGCACCATGCTGGAGTGGGGCGTGCACTGTCTGATCACTCTGTCTGGTACCTGTATATCCCAGGTAATCCTTCGAACCACCCTTACAAGCCAAACTGGCTTTAGATTGCAAAAGAAAGCAGGATTACATTGTTCTCTACAGGATTTCTTAAATCATGAAATTTTACACTCAAATATTGCTTGTAAAATATATTCCTATGTTACAAGAGAATGTAACAATTCACGTATTTCTGAAAAGCTGAATGTATTGAAAGTCAAGTCTTTGTAACCAAAATGGCAAAAGAAAAAAAAAAGTCTGTGTTTCTCTACAGGAGAATCAACAGGGTAGAAATTAATTTTTAATAATTAACCTGCACTAACAAGCATAGCAATAGCTGTTCCTTGCACATTACAATGTCAGTGTTGCAAAAGTTAAATGTGCTGCTCTGAATGTGAACATGGTTCCAAGAATGCATTTTGTCCCTCATACAATATTTTACAGTGGGTCAGCTTCTTTTTGTAACCTGTACACAGTATTTCTAGACTGAAAAAAAGAGAAAGACTATATATAAATTCAGGTATTATTTTGACAGTGTCTCTGCATATATCCTCTACGGGCAGTGAAAAGAGAAGGAACTACACAGCTACTGTTATTTACTCTGCAAGTCATTTGAAAAGAATAAAAAGATTGTTTTTTTCTTTAGGACAAGCCACAAAACTGAGGCAGTGTATGTGAGAGGCTGGAAAACAGAAGTCAATTACTTTTCTTCCAGCAAATGAAGGAAATAAAGGAAGTTCCTTCCTTGAAGCGATCACATTTGTACAAATTGGTGTCTAGAGACACAGCTTAGCCCTACAGAAACAAAGCTCACGGTCATGAGTCTGCCTGCCTACCCAGTCAGAGCTCTCCTAGGTTGACATGACAAAGACAACATTCATGTGGGCTACCACAGAAGCAGTCATATAAAAATTACTGAATTCCTGCTTAGAGGTTCCTACCACAGAAGAGACACAGGGGACAACTCCTTAACTTCGGACAGGGAAATCACTTTGATCCTACAGGCAGGGTGTATGTCTGAAACAATTGCATTAAGGCCCAGGACCCATTCTGTGAACCACAGGTACCTGCACTGATCACCAAGGCCTTAAAATCTCATTGAAGTGTGATATCCTCATTTATCAACTCTAGTTACTCCAACAAGATTAAAGTTTCAGACTACTGCCCTGAACTGTCCAGCTCCAGATAATAAAATACTGTTTTTATTACAATTGATCACTTTATAGATTAAGAGAGAGATTTACCATTCTGGTGAGGTTTTGCAGACACAGGGCTGCCAGAGCTCTTAGAGCTTCCAGATTTTGAAGGACAACCTGAACCAGTATTGCCAGTCCCATACTCCTCGCTTAGGACCAAAACTTATCCGTTGACGAAGCTGAAGAAACATGAGTACTATTCCAGTTTGTTCCAGCAATCTCACTATTAACAGACAGTAGTAGGTGCACTTGCTTTCAGTTCACAGGGCACAAGATTATATAATCAGACAGCTTTGGTGTAAATAAACAATTCTTCCTTGTAACCAACATCAGAGATCTGCACTTTTAACCTGGAAAACAATCACCATTCTTCTAGTCGACTTTAAGATATTTTGTTCCAAGATGTTCAAGCTCTGAACATCACTCTTAAGTCTCTTGTAACTCTCACATCTCAAAAGATGCCTCCACCGCTATGTTGCACATTGCTGCCATGACATTTATCTGGCTAGCACTGACCAGTGGAAGACTTTTAACACCACATGGTTTTGCATGGAACATCATCTATACCAGCCCGTGCAATTACCTTTCAAGATTCCTGAGAGACTATCAGCCCAACAAGTCCTATTAGAGCTTTCCAGGACCCTGGAATTTAATGTTCATCATGCCTGTTCATAAAGGCTGTCATCATGTTTACCAATTACTCTGTAATTATTGGCATCTGAGTGTAAAATGAAGAATTCATTAGTCAAATTCAAAATACATTCAACCAAACTCCAGTTAACAGAAATGAACACAAAAATAAAGCACACAGCTGTTAAGTTTCATCTTTCTGACCCTGCATAATCCACCTAATGGCCTGCCAGATATTCACAGGTGAAGATGCATTTTTCTTACAAAAACATCTATGTTCTTACACTGCATTTGTGGAAAAAGATCTAGACTTGAGGATCTCACTTCCCTTTACTCTCTGCCATTCTTTGAAAGAGTTGCAATCACATTTTCAACCTTTTTTCTTCGTTCTTCCCTCAAGATTTCTTTATTCTTAACTGATTTGGGAATGGGTTTTGATCGTTCCCAGACACCAGTTCTGCCATCAGCATGGCCAGTTGTGATCTTCACTTGTTCAGACAGCAGTGTCAACTCAAGAGAGCTCCGGTGTTTGGCAAACCCCTATAAAGGCCATCAGGCCACCGCCCATTGAGTGGCAAAATACTAACATTGAAATCGAAGGTTGATGTGAGCAGTACATCATTGTCCCACATTTGAGAACAGACCAAGTGTGCTGGAGTGAAAGTAAGTTTAGGAACGAACTGTGAAAGACATACCAAATGTACTGCAAGCTAGCATGCTCCTCCCGTGACTCCCATTGTATACATCCTCTCTCTGTCCTTGTGCCAGGAGGCCTGTGCACCTCAGGACCATCTCCAATAACCATGGTAGAAGACTTCCATCATCACAACTACTGAAGAATATCATACACTTACGAAAAATCCCCCTTCTGCCCAGGCAGAAGGAGTTGTGATACTAACTAGGCTTCAGACTGGGTGAGACTTTAACCTTTATCTGCTGGTTAGCTTGACATCCCCCTGCTGCTGTACCATTTCCCATAAGTATGAGACCAGGTTCTGTCCTCCAGAACTCTCTAGAGCACCAGCAAAATTATGAGAAGAAATAGTAAATCCTACCTAAAATTAAAGGATGTTTTAATGCAGAAACCAAAGAGCACTTTGCTTTTCCAGAAACCAGCAGAATAGCCATTTCCTAGTCCTAGGGGCAGTATAACCATTACAGACTCCATGCGACTCTTAATAACGGAGGGTATATGTTCAGATACCCAAAGATTTTAGAGTTTGACGTGCCAAAGACATGAAGTAGTAGTGCCTTTTACTTCAGCAGAATCACTGAGTAATAACACCCAGGGGAATAGTCCAGGAAGGTTCTCATCTGTTTGTCATTATAAATTATGCTGACCCTTCAGTTGGACTTATGTAATTTTCCCTGTGGATATACTGCAAAGTTGTTCAACTTTTCAGCAAGTCATTCCGCAGAAAAGCCCAACAGAAACCTGCCCTTGTTTCATCAGAATTTAAGGCCTAATATCCAAAGAAACAATCCAGAAAGCCAGTTTTCCAAAGGATATTTAACCTTGGGGACATTTAAAAATCTGTAAGTATTCCCAAACTATTTCCTCAACACCTGTGCAGAAGTGCAGGGCAGTTTGGAAAGTTTTATATGTAGCTCCACTTAAGCTCCACCAGGCTCCAGAGACCAGGCAGCCATGGGCCTACAGGTCAGCTCCCCTGAAGAGATGATGCTCACCATTTAATTGTGCAGCAGAGGAGACTCTGATTTGCAAACAGCTAAACCCCAGCCAAATGGTGGTACAATGAGATAAAAAGGGAAATACCAATGTGCTAATACATCCTCTTCACCTGTTTGTCTGTATACTTTCTAAGCACCTCTATTGCTTTCCTGAAGGTAACTGTTATATCAGATGAATCACTGGACCTAGGAGATACATCCATCATTGCACATATGCATAAAGGAAAAGTAAATGACATGAAAAATATTATGCAGGAGTACCTAGATTCATCTTTTGATTTATAGTGAGTGAGTAAAGCCTGTTTCAGACAGAGGCTTAGTTTGAAACAAATTTTTTCACTGTCAGCCCTGAGGTTCCGTCAAGAAACATTATTAAGAGTCTGCTTTTTGGTGGGTCTACACTTGGTTATCAGATTCCTCATTTACCAACTTTAGAAAGGGGTTATTTGGTGTTTTGTAATAAAAATTTACTTAATTGCACTGCTATTCCACAGATCTCAAAAATACCCTGAACTAGCAGTTTATTAAAAGTCAGATAGTATACAAAAGAAATTTCTCTTAATATCAGCAAACTATCAGAGCCTTAGCTGGTTGGGTCTATCCCACTTCTTTGTGACCAGCTAACTATTCTGTGCTCTTACTGCCTTTGGGCTTGTATCAAATCTTTAATTTTTTATAGACCAGGTGCTGCTAAAACTTATGTACATTTTTTTATTTTATGTATACTATGTATTTCATAAACATAGAGGTCCTCATTTCCATAATACTTAGTGTAATCAAATACACATAGACCCTAATTCTATAACAGTGGCTGGTGATGAGCAGGACGTGACTTACCCAAACAAAGTAGTTTTGATCTATTCAACAGATTCCCCTCTGTGAATAACTGCCAATCAATAAGCATATTTTAAAAAAAAAATCCATCCCCTGAATAAGAAATCCAGCCCCTCAATTTAGAGATTTTGTGTTGATTCTCTTGAATTTTCTTGGGTTTAACTGCATTACAGTTATTTTCATAGTATATATGCACTCATGTTTATGTTTCTCGACAAATGCCTTTAAAATTTGATTTTATCATTTAACTGATATTTATTTTGGCAATAAGCTTATTTCTTCCGAGCCTGCCTTTGGCACGTACTCAGTGCTACTTAACACATTAACAATTAACAAGGCACATTTAACTGAACCCCTACTGCTGTAATATGATCTGTCATTATGAAATTTGTAGGAGTCTCTACTTACAGTTAACAAAAGTGAAGCAAAAACTGAGTGACTGACCATGACACGTTGGAACAGGAAGCAATCAGGAATTTCAAATCAATTCATATAAATTTCATAAGATGTAACAGGTAGAAACTGATACTAGTTAGTACTGGATTATATTTTTCAATTTCATTACTTCCAGGTACAATTAAGAAAAAAATGAGATAATACAGGAAACATTTCTCATTCACCTAATTTCAGTGGTTTGTCTAATACCAATGGGTGAAGACTGTATTCTCAGATAAAATATTACATTAAAAAACCCACTCTGAACTGTCTATAAAAATCTGTTTCCATTTCTAAAATGAGCACAATTATTTACTAAGCAGATTAATATAAAATTTCACAAATATTAAAAGTAGAAAAACTTGAAATCTCATCATTTAGGCAGATGCAGGCATGATCATAACATGTCTGCAAAGTACCAAGATTTAAACACGGTTGTGTATGGAAGAATCTGAAAAGATTTGTTCATCAGTTGGACACAGGATCAGCAGTGACTGCTCACAGAACTTACTGAGTAAGGTCTTTCAGTTAGTCACAGTCTGTTTTATCAGCTGAGGGTTCTCCCAAAACGTGAGGTTAAATCAAAAGTGTTAATGGCATCTTTCAGCGCAGCTCACCATAAACCTTTTATAATAACATTTAAAGCATTAAACAAAGACTCTGTCCTTACTTACAAGGCAAAGCAGAAAAGGAAGGTCACTCATTACACCCCATTCACTATTTTCTGTTTCATTCTGTAAATATTATAGTGCTATAGAGAAAAAAACAGAATGTCTGAGGGTCTCAGATCATCCTTCGGAGTTTTAATCATTTGCTTCCCAAGAAGGGGGTTAACAAATACCACACTGTTCTGTCAATATTTGTATGCAGCACCACAGTGGGCAAGCTGCCAAACTTGCATGGTTTAAAGAGCCAAGAGTAGAAAACTGACACCCTAACAAACACACTCCTGCTTTGTCTCTTCTAAGGTGGTGGTAAAAGTGTCATCTTTGCTTCTGACTGCCGTTTCAGAAAGCCCTTTGTTTGATCGCTTTACTTCTCCAGAAACGCATTATTTAATAATCTTCATTCGCCAAACTTCAGGGATTTGTTTCATGCCCAAACGTTTCTTATGCAATTATAAGCCTTTTGCTCTCCACCAGCTGCACTTTAAATGTATTTTAATTGGCTGGAATTTAGAAGGAATCCATTCGGCAGTCATTTACATTTGAAGCACGCCCCTAGCAGCTGAAACAGGCCCCAGAAGCAGCCCGATTACTTCATCAAAAGAAACTGCTTGAATACCATTGACTCCTACATAACTACAGTGAACTCTATTATATAGGTGTGGTGATGTAATTAATAATTCTTTGCTAAATTTTTGCTTATACTGGGAACAAAACATATTACCAACTGATACATATACGGAGCAGTCTGCAGAGTTACAGTGCTCAGCATCAGTTTTCAAACATCCCTGTATTTCCAGAGAAAGGCCTTACTTGTGCTGTTTATCTGAGCTGAACAGCAATGTAGCTAACAGTGCTATTATTGTTTCAATACTTGCAGCACATTAAGAATGTTATCAGTTAGATTTTTGTACATAACATTATTTTTAAAGCTTCTAACATGCTAGTTTATAATTTGATCCTGGAACAACTAAGTTTAGTACACTGCATTAGGAGTGGCTTCAGTTTTCCAATTTTCTTTGCCTCCTAGTGTGTATTGAAAGTCAGCTTCCCAGAGCCTTAGTTTGATGTAGCAAGTTCACCCTACTCTGTAGTTCGTAATGCAGAGGTTTAAGAGTTGACAACAGATGCTCAGGAAAAAAAAAAAAAATATAAGAGATAAGACATTAAGGAGAGAATCACAAGAATTCACATGGTAAAATGCAATATTTAGGATTAATGTAGTGACATTAACAAGTCAGATTTTAAAACAGAGAGACATTCCGAGTGACGCTGATTGAACGCATGGTATCTGAAAAAGCCAGAGCTCTGCAATCCATGAAAGCTCCTGTGAAATTCTAACTGCTTGAGAGTTCACTTATCATCAGTGTACCACGGAGGATGAAGGAGCGAAAGAAAAGGGATTATTCTCTAGCTGAAGTACAATGAGAACTGTTTTCTACATTTAAAAGGTGAATAGTTCTTGAAGAGAAGTTATGACAATACTTGCCGCCTACAGAGAACAGCAGTGTTTCAAGTGCATTGTATGAAAAGGAGAAGGATTAATGCCACAGAGAGAGACCATTATACTACACAAGACCTGCATATTTTAATTTGACTTCATCCAACTCTGGAGTTTTCCATAGTTAACTGGCTTATGCTCCCAAGAAGTGTAAACCCTCAGTGTACTGAGGTCTTAAGGGAACTGGAGGCAGCACTTAAAAAAAATAAACACACACACAAATGGCCAAATCATATGACAAATTATGAGAAACCCAATCTCATTTCCTTTTAATGGCCTACTTCACTGAGAGAGGGCCAAGCAGCTGCCCAGACTCTGCATTGTGATGGTAACACAGTATAAGGCACTCATTTCATGTATTTCATCCTCAAACATATTCATGACATCCAGAAATATTCTCGCCTTCCTCCTTCTGAAGGCACAATGCCTTTGACCAAGATGGTACATGAACCCTGCTCCTCACTACCCTCCTTCCTCCATTAGGTCACGCATTTGCAATTGTCCCACACAGAGGCACTTGCAGCTACAACCCAGATGTGAACTGACTCATGCTGACAGACAAAAAGCACAAGGAAGCATCTTAGACCTTTGAAAGCCAAAGGAAAGAGAAGCAGAGGCTTAAATCCAGGTTTCTTTCCCCTCACCCAAACTGAAATGGAAGATATGGGAGCAGTGCCCTAACAGTCGGCTGTAGCCTACCCAAACAGATGACAAATCTCCCACTGAGTTCAAAAGGTGATACGGATGGGAGGAGAAGAAGTGAAGAACTATTTGTGACCTCAGGTATAAACAAAAAGAAATCCTAGATCATTACAAGCAACCAAATTACACCATGTTTGAATTCTTACTCGTTCATCATTGAAAATTTCACACTTTTCCCACATGATTTTATGCGTTTATTTAGAAAACAAAAAACCTTCCTGACAGAAGTGTTACAGTTCAAACATGCAGGCAAGTGGCAGTATGAACTGTGTGGTGGATGAAGAGGAGTTCCAGACAGAAGGGCAACTGGCAGCATGCGTAACAGCCTGCTCCTGTCCTCCCACCTCTGCCAAGTGGCAAGCAGTAAACTTCGGGAAGAGAAAGGTCAGCGCTCTATTCATGCTGTCACTCTGGGAATCCCCCTGCGTTGTCATGGGCTGCATGATGACAGCCATGAAGCCTTGATGTCCCATTGATTGTTACAGGACCTTGAAGACAATTGCCCATTATTTAGCTTCAATATCTATCTTCACAATTATTTAAATGTGAAACACTGGCAAATGTTTCAAAGACACAGTACTGGTGTGATTTTCAAAAGAGAGGGACTGATTTATTTTCAAGCCTCATGTGAGATTCAAGTCACAGCCACAATAAGCCTCAGAAAAGCTGTACACTAAACTGATTTTCTGGTAGCAGTTCTGCAAGAAAAACCTCGCACTGAAAAAATTTAAGCATATGAAACATTTACTATTAAGACAGTTAATAGCCCTAAGCACAGCAAAAAGGAAAAGCATTACTTTGAAATTTCAGAAACTATTAAGAAAAACAAGGCAGGGAGAGAAATATGGGTGCTATCAAAGGAAAGATAATCAATCCTTCAAAAGCAGAGACATCAAGCAGTAACGAAAACTTCCACCATGCCTAATGGCAATTCTTTGCTGCCTTCCTTCCCTAACTGCTGTCGGCATTCAGCTGGACGAGAGGAAAAAAACATTACAGTAGTACACACAAGCAAGAACAAACTATGGCAAAGGAGAAACCCCACAGTGAATGAAAAGCTGTTTTTTTCTTATGCAAATGCTATGCCCCAATGAACCAGTTTCTAGTCTAACAGAACCATCTTCAGGAGATACAGAAGGCTATTAGACTAACCAATACCTGGTTAAAAATGAGAGAGGTGAGGAGGATGAGAATACAAACGTGTGGGATTTATTAAAAGAGCAGCCCTGCAGTGTCTCAGTGAAACGTTGTCAAAAGACAGGAAGAATGATGTCTCTGAATTGAACACTAGAAATAATATGCCATAGAACATTAGAAATAACGTGTCATCTAGCCAGCATGCCAGAAACCAGGAAGTGGAAGCATTAAAATAAGGCTTATCGCAGGCTTTTAAAAACTATGTGAGACCAATGACCACTCAATATTGGCCTTTAATCTGGAGGCTGCTCATATGAAACACTGTGAAGGCAAGTAACTGGATGATCAGACTCCCCTGGTCCTAACTGAAGCGGGCAGGCAGAAGAAAAGCAGAGAACAAATTGCTCAAAACGCTCAAAAAGCGTACAGAGGATTACCTCTGTACATTTTGCATCACTTTCTGCCTCCCCATCTTCCTTCAGTACATTTTAAGATTTCTGTACCAGGGCAGGGAAGCACAGGATGACAGCAGACTTAGGCTCTGCTGGCCTATAATATTCTCCTACACATCACCCAATGGTGTCACCACCACACATAAACTCCACTATGCTATGGCACATGGGAAAGGATGTCTGTTAATGAAAATACATTCCCTTCTATGACCTTGTTTTGAAATATATTTCTGCATCCCTTGCTCCTTTCCTTGAAGGAACTACATGCAATGCAGTCCTAGATACATACAGGCCGTACCTTCATGAAGACAGTATAAAAATCACTCAAATTCACAACATAAATACCAGGTCCTAGGCATAATTATACTCCACTACGCGCTCCTGCTGCATTACACTGCTTACTCATGTTGACATATTCCCTGTGGAAACAGAGCTTAAAGAAAACAAGAAGCCCAGTTATTAATGTATCTCATGCTTCAAAATAAAGAAAGTCAAAGTTTTTCAAACAAAAGAATGTATACAAGGGATCTGATTTGTAAATCAAGTCACCACCACCCAAAACAAGACCTTGATACCGTGCAGTAGCGAGAAACACAACTACCTTCCTTGTGCATTAACACCTCATTTTGAGAGCAACAGCAACGGATTTACGGATGTTAGAAACCAACCCACTCCACAGTAAGCAGCACTCAGAAATGCTTCCATGTCATCAGTCTGTGGGGAGTTCAAATGTCATCTGTCTGTACCTACTCTGAAGGAACAAAATCTCTGATACTGGAACAGGAACACAGGTCTTGTTACGGAAATACCAAGAGCCAAGATGACAGACACCCTCTGACAGATCAGTTCGCTAAAGCTAAGATGGATGCATTGTTGGTCTATTATCTCCTGTGACAAGGTATTTGCAGGACTATTACATTCTTTTAAGTAGGCTCTAAACAGTGCTAAATATGAAAAAGACTTCACAAAAAAACAACTACTTTGTGTCCAAGGCTAAACTGATACCCTCAGCTAATCTGGCTAGGTAGAGTGCCCAGTTACTCAGCATTAACATCAGTTTGGAAGCTTACTATAATACCGGTGTCCATCGACTTGCTATCATCACTTCTCAGTCTCTCCCTGCAAAGTGCTACCACTTCCTTGCTGCCTCAGATCACTTGAAACGGGAAAAGACATTTTAAATACGAGTTTGTCTTCAGAATTGCAAAACCATATGCCTGCCAAATCTATGCTGTCAAAGAAGGTAGTAATCTGCTCATGAAGAGGAGAATAAGACCAAACATGGTTGATATGAAAAACTTCAGACAATTCTTTTGCAAAGGTATGGTCTGAGAGTTCAAGTTTTCAAGACAGAGGACAGGTATGTGCCGAAGACACAAAGTCTGAGGGATAATATAACTGACTACAAACAGGTCTGGACAACATAACAGACTGGAGGGCAAAGTAAACAGGGGTGGAGCAAAAACCATCCAAATTATGCACCCTGTGTGGATGCACATTCACCTTCAGGGGAGTCAGTTCACAGCTCTGGAGAGATGTGTCATCTTCAAGTGAACAATACTTACTTTGATGCATTAAGACAAATGTCATTTTCAGTTGCTACATGCTGGCTTACCTTATAACCAACCACATTCACATGTCAAGCTGTGACAACTTGAAAAGTAATACAAAAAAATATAGAAAAACTATATATAGAGAAAAAGTACCGATGTGTCACTCTTCCCTCACAGATAACCCCATTGTAGAGATTTAAAACTATTTAAAACATCTACTGCTATTCTAGGACTTCTCACCAAGGATTAAGTTACAGAAGTTGGAGGAGATGCAGAGAAGTTCATGGCCACTCATTCTTGTTGCCTTTATCAGCCTAAATTCCTATTAAATTAGGTGGAGGAAGACTAAAGGATACTTAGCACAGGAGGTTAAGGACCTTGAGAAAAGCTGAATGTTTTCTTTAAGTACATCCCTATCAATCTCATGGTCATAAGCACTCACAGCTTGTAAAATAATAATGTCTGAAAGCTCATTTAAAAGACGTTATTTTCAATAAATATTAGAAAATATGACACTCTCATTACCTTAATTACAATAAGACAAGCTGCAAAGACCGGGATTTTTTTAACTAAACTGTGTATTGGAACAGCACAGAATGGTAATGCAAAGTGTTGCCACTGAGAATGGTAAAACACTGATTTTTGTGAAATAAGGCTCTGATCCAGGACAGCAGCCATATCACCAGAACATCAGGACCACCAGCGTTGGGGAATTTCTATATGAACACAGAATTCTATTACTTCAGAATAAATTTCCAGATCATACTTTAATCACTCAGGTTACTTAGCAATTATTATAACAGTGCACGTAAGGATCTTGTTACATGTCTTCTTTTAATAATAGCATTTGGAACTTTATACAGTATTGGAGGATTCAGCATCTAAAGAAGGCAGGCAAATAGCAAATGTCATATTCTCGTACTGTATTTAGGTACTGTATAGATGAGACATAATTAAAGTAAGACTTAATTAAAGCTTTTCTTCTCCAGAGATGGACAGGTAAAACATAACTTACTGTATTCTTGAGTACAAAAGACACTAAAATTGTCTTCATAATTACACAACCGTAGACTCTCACTATAACAAAGGAGAAGTACAGTGGGGAGTAAGTTTTGCTTCCATCTGTTCTCATTCCAATCTGAACTAATGTCTAATCCCTTAAAACACAGCAGTCAATGCCTCTTCTGCTTAGTATAGAAAACTTGACTTCTGTAGCACAGTACTAAAGATTGTGTAGGTGATCCCTTCTGCTTGTGCTGAACTGTCCTGCTTCCAGCGGGGCACCACAAAAACCCACCTGAGTGGAACCAGCCACTTCAAAGCATCTCCTTGGGCAAGTTACTTAACCTTCTTGGTTAACAGCAGGTTCCTTTACAGTGGTACTCACCACTTACTACCTGTAGGTATAGCAAGTATATCCAAAAAGGGCAGCCTCAGCCACCACAGTACTGAACACTATTTAAACTTAGCATTGGTCGCTTCATGTTTGGAATGAGGTCTCCAAGAAAACAGCTGCCTCTGTGCCCAGTATGATGCATGAAGAGAGACTGAAAAGAAGATAAATAAAAGCAGTACATATTGAAGCCAGGACACATGTTAGGCCTCAGTCTCTCCTGTACTGAAGCAGTGATTCAGGGTTGTACAGAAATCTTTCCACCTATTTCTATACTAGTTTGTGGCTCCATCTCTTGGCAATGAAAGTTCTCTGAAAAACCTTACATATAAAGCTAACAGAGACTAAGTAACCTACTGCTCTGTGTTTTCCAAAGAGCTCCTAAAGGGAAAGTGTGATAAGCAAAGGTACCACCAGTCATTATTTTCTTTTTGAGCAGCAAACCAGTAACAGATACATATCCCAACTGCGTGGTTTCTACCACAGAGATGCGCACAATTAGCTGTGATGACCATGATGTCAGTACTTCAGGTGCAAGTCCCTCTTGAAGGATAAATTCTTACCAAGACAGAGCCCTGTGATGGGTGAACAGAGACCCACCTGCAGATAACCCCTTCCACTGCAGATGGGCAAGGGAAGGGTAGCCTGCCTGCTCCAGCCCTCACCAGGTGAAACTGCTGCCCAGCAATGGGATTTGCCAAGGGAATATAACCAAGAAGGCTGGGCTGCGTTAATATTGAGAGCTGGTTATTTTAATACCTTGGACTAAAGAAGGGCCTTAAACAAGGTGAGAAAACTCCTTTTGAAAGTTAACCCGTGCGCATTCAAATATGAACTTAAATAGTGATGTTACAGGTGGCCCTAGGCTTGGCTGCAAAGGTCTGAATGGGCTGAATGGCTGTAATGGGTATTGCATGAACATAAGTGACTGGAGCTCTGTGTAGAGGACTTGTGCTCTCAGCAGCCACTGGCATCGTTGTTGGTTTGAGTTTCAGGGTGATGCAGAGGCAAAAATCTAGCTGGGAAAAGGCAAAGCTGGGCCAGAATCACAGCCATGAAGTGGAAACAAGGGAACTGGCATCTGCCAGTCAGCCACAGATCTACTGCGGTTGCCTCTTCCAGCTCCTCATTCTGCAGAATGAGGATAACCTTTTCCTCAAGTGAACGCAGCGGCAAAAGGCAAGGAATTTATCTATGAAATCCTTTGCTGGAAGCAGTTACAGGGACTAAACACTATATTAAACATAAAAAGTTGTTCTTTTAAAAAAATCTATTCTACTCATGCTGCTGAACTAAATTTTCCTGAGCAGAGGTGATATTTTAGCAGAATTTTCTTTGTTTATAGACGCATGGGAAAGACAGTGAGAAAGCGAGTTATAGCATGACTAGTAAACAATTCCAATTTCTAAGGTCATAAAATTAAAGCATGACACAGAGCTCTGAATATTAGCTGTAAGGTCTTCCAATTGCTTCCCTTTTCCTCCAAAAGCTAGTGAAACTTTCTGAACACAGCAGTCCTCCTGTACCAAGCAATTATGCGGTTGAATTCTGAACAAACTGAGAGCACTGTAGGACAGTGGTATTTACAATTACTCAAATTAGTGGACATGAGCATATATAAACACTCTAACCAGAATGAGGGCATTTTGGTCAATGAACCAGCAAACAACCAAGAAAAAGGCAAAAGAGCTGACAACAAAGGATGAGAATAGAACAGCCACAGTCTGGGAAGAAGAACCAAGTTCAGCATTTCAATTTGCCGGACATGAAATTCAGGTTTAAGGAAACGTTTTCCTTCTGGGAAGCTGAATTTTCTGTTCTATTTCCAAGATGACAATAAACACTCACCAGATCAAATGAGATCTGCGCCACGACATCTTTTGCCCCGTTCCTTCTTGAACACACAGCCCACACAAAAGCGTCTTCATGGATGGGTTTTATCTAGGTTCAAAATAATACAATGGATTGCTTAAAGCACCTCCTGGTAACAAAGCACTTTTAAGCATATTCATAGTGCAGGACTGAGAAAGGACAGCTGGATGTCTGCAGGACCAAATGTGGTGGTTGTTTACAGCTGGAGTTTCCAGAGCCTCAGCAGTGATGCTCTGAGTCAATGCATCCTCTAGCTACCCAGGTCAGTACCACGTGTGCTGAGGTCACGTTAACCCTCCTCTACTTGCATCAGAGATTCAAGCAGAGTACACTCCTGCAAATGATAGCTTACATCAGCTTTCTACTCCAGAAATCTCATTTGAGGGTCTTGTGTTGACAGAAACTGATAGTCAATCTGGCTCGGAGTATTTTGACAGCAGAGCAGCACGTTTAAATACACTGTCCAGTAGTGAACCTATTAAATTTAAATAAAATGCAAGTCTAAGGCAATTGTCTTCCTTATATGACAAACTTAGGTTGCTTTTATTCTGATCCCTAGAAAGACCTCTCCCATTTGCATTTAGCCAAATATTTAGCTATAAAACTTTAACAAGAGGAATGATGATTCACTTGAATTATAGCTATACATCTGCAGTAACTGTTTGCAAGGATGCTTGGGTGCCTAACACACCCATGGGATGGCCTTGAAAAATAATCCACAGGAATGTGCATTAGAAAAAAACAGTCATAAACACACCAAGATGAAGGCTTGACTGAGATTTAGTCAGTTAAAACAAATATTTTTGCATTGAGCAATTATAATCACAATAAAAGCTGTTGTCTTCACTATGTAATACATGCATATGGTTCACATAAAAGAAATTGTTAACTCTTAGGTCAGTGAGTGAATTCTTAACAATTGCAAGCAGAAGAGGCAGATAAAGAGGCCAAGCCCAGGTTGGCCTTGTATCACACATGAAGATTGATTGAGCCAGAGCAATTGCAATAACAAGCATTTCAATCATGCCCTAGGCCTCACTAGAAAAGCGCTTTTAAAAGGCAACAATAGAGGCACTACTGCTGATACAGGAAAACTATCGCGTGTATCCTCTGGATCTCCCAGATGCTGGGCTGTGCACTCATGATGGATTGACTTGTCTATACCATGAGAGCACGTGGGGAGCATTTCATTGTTCTGTTCTTCTGCTGCTATTCTTTGGACTTGCTCCCCACAGTAACGGGGCACTGGGCTGCAAGGGACCTTAATGGCATCATGGTACTTCTTTCCTGGACTATCACTGCTATGTTCTGGTTATTACTGTTCTTAAAAAAAAAAAAGTACCAATTCTGCTCTTCAGTGCACCGAAAGCAGTTGAAAATGAAGACCCAGACTATAAGCCTTAGCAACCTTAGCAGATATAACATTTGACAGTCTATTTTTATTCTAATGTCATATTGCAATTAAAAGGAAAGATTTGCCACCTCCTTCTTCCAATTAAAAATCTCCAGATGGAAGATGGCTGGGAATGCCAAATAGCACTCAAAAAAAAAGCTCTAATGAAACATAGAGGGAATTTATCTTGATATTGTCAACAAGTCAAATTTTAAGGGAATAATGAGTTAAATTCATCTAGGAAAACAGCAATACTCTTTTGCTTACAGCACCAATGCAGTAGCCTGAAGCTCCACAGTGGGAATTTACAGGGATTCAGCAACATTTTTATACGGAAAAGGTTCACATTGGGTGGAAAATATAATAGGAGGCGCCTACATTCATTTGGTCAATGATCAGAGAAATCCCAGGACTACAAATTACTACACAAGTGATCCCACAGCTTTGCAGCACAGGAGCTATAATTGCTCTTTGAGGATCTCCAGGTTGTTTTGAGTCATTTTCATTCTGAGTTGTAGGATGGTTTCTATCTCCCATGATTCCCATTTATTCTGACTGTACAAGAACAAAATACGGGACATAAGGGGGAGTCAGTGTCATAGAAATAAAAGATGCAGAAAAGCTGACCAAGCCATGGAACCGTAAAGTGGTTTGGGGAGGGGAGAGAGAAGAAAAAGCAACGTTTTGTAGAAAAAGACAGTAGAGAACTGGAAGACTGTTGTAGCATGAAGCAATGACCTGAGTGGAAACAAGACCTCTGACAGATGAACGAGAGGGAGAATGAGCTTCTCAGAGCTGCATGATTAAGAGTTCTGCTCCTTCTGCTCCATCGCCTACTCGTGTCATCTCCTAGTGCAGAAAGCAGAGTTTCAGGGTCGCTGCTGATTTGAAGATAGATCTGCTAACCTGTGGTTTAATAATTACAAGCAAAGAGTGTAAAATTTGTTAGGTTTCAGGCCAAGTTTAGTCATATTTCCCCAGCAGAGCAAATCCACCTACCCCTCTGGCATGAAATAAGAATCAAGAACAAACATGTACTACTGGAGGACGCACGTTGCATTTTTAAGCTCAGATGCTTAGAAGCTTTCACTACAAAGCATTTAATAATGGGCCAAATCCCCAAAGGTTTTTTAGTCTTCTTCACCAGCTGTCAGCTTCAGCTGCAGATAAAACAGGATCCTGATTTAGACTTTGAAGATAAACACAGCAAAACATGCAAAGTTTAGACCAACCCCACAAACATTGCTAAACACATACACACAAGACCATGGTGCTTCACACTGCACCTTCTTTTCTTCTGTCTCACAGTGAAAACATCAACTTTATATTTTTGTGTATGAGAAATTCAGTTATCTCCATAAACCTGTGGATCTGGCCCAAAAGTCAAAGACTTTAAAGTAGTTGTGGCAAATTGAGACAGAAGTGTTGCAGTGCACTTCCGATGGATGTAAAGCAGCCCCAAGTGCAAAGAGGTGCTACTGGGGATCTTTCCAACAAGTGGACTGTTATTATTTCCTTCTCCTGACTTCATTACTTGCTTGATTCCAAACACTTTGTAATTCAGCTCTTTAAGCAAAATGCTTGAGTACAGATCAACAGCCTGCAAAATCTATGGGAACAATGATTTTTGCTAAAAAGCATAAGGATGAAAACAAAATTCCTGACCTCCTCAAATCATGCAGTCTGCACCAAAACCAAGATGATTAAATTACTCTGCAGCTGCTTTAAGGGTCTCTACATAAGGTCTGATGAGAGCTGATTTTCTGATAAGAACTGAGGGAGCACACAGAAGGAAATCACTTCATAGAAATAAGAACATGAAGATTTTGAGACACTCAGAAGTGCATCAATCATACATGTCTCAAATAAGCATCGCTCCTCTTAATATACCTTCCGGTCCTCTTGCTTCATTTGAGTTGGAAAAGAATCCAATCAGAAAGGGTAGATTTTTTATATAAACTAAACACTGAATAATTATTTGATGTATTACTTAAGCCTGGCCACATAGTCACTTTAAAAACGCGGATTAGGACGAAGACCTTTTTTTTCCTTTTGCACATATGAGATCTATAAAGAAAATAACATTGTTTTAGATGTGCGGTGAAACCATAGTATACTTTTGAAGATCTACATCTACGCGAATCCTAGTGTTGTTCTTATTTGAAAAGAAACATTAAAAAAAAAAGATAGGACATTAAGTGATTTAAATCACAGTAGAGCCTACAGAACTGCCTCAACAACCAGCTGTGAAAAGAGCCAGATTCTAGATGAAATGGGCTGTAACATATTTACAAAAGAAAGCGAGGAACACAACCTTCGACTTTCCCTTAGGCCTCATGAAGAGATTCAGCTGTGATTTAAGAGACCTGAGGCAGAAAGGTATCACAGAGCTTAGCACACTCATTTGGTGAAAAAAAAAACAAACCCAAATAAATTTAGTTACTTAAAAGTGTTACAAACAAGATTATTTGCAATGAGTATCTGTCATCATCTCTCCTTCTCCCACTCCAAAGAGTATAAAAATTTATTAGTATTATTCATGTGATTCCATGCAAAGTATTCTTAGGGAAAAAAGAAAAACTAACATTTAGAAGTACTTTTTGCAGCACAGGGAGACTAAAGCAGCAGCAGCTAAACGGGAGGAAGTTCTGCTCTACCCCTCCACCAGTGAAGTTCAGACCTGCAGCAAAACCCAAATCTTTCCCCACAAGAGAGTTTCTTAGCAGTCTGAAAAAATGAGAACAAAATAAAGGGGAATTCAGGATGTAATGATTCTTTAACTACCTCATTTTACACTCACATTCAGCACCTTCTCGGTGCTTTACATGCATGCAGAAAGGCACCAACCCACGGCACTCGCAGGTGAGGCTGCGCTCTAGAAAGTGCTAAAATGCGCAGGCTTCAGTCTGGTTTCACAGAAGAGGAGCCTTGCAGCCTTTCCTTTACAGCAAAAGAAAAAAAAAAAAGGCATCACTTGTATTCCCATCTCACCACACAGTTTCATTTCAGGGGAACTTCTGTAGCTCGTTCCAGTTTGTTAACCTAACATCACCCACTTTATTTCTCCTCCACTTATGCAACACTTGAGCAGACACGCTACCCAAAGAGTCCTCCCCTGTGGTTCCAGTTTACCAGACACCAACACAAGCCTTCTGGTAATCCTGCGGTACAGCATCAGTCAAATCTGTAATTAGAGGGAATATGCCCCATAAGACATTTTCATATTTAATGAAGAGGAAAAAAGATCTTGAGAAGCATAAAAACCAGTCAGGTGGTCTATGAATCACGATGTGGTTTTAAGTCTGAATTCCTTAATAACAATGTTTCTGCTGACACACGTTGTTTGTATTTGCCTTCAGACTGTCTGTGTTAATAATAAATAATTCCAAATATTTACATAAAAGTATTTATTCTTATGTCACAGGCATAGACAGTGTCTTCTTTAAAGAGAAAGAGCAGCCCAGAAGTGACTAATACTGCAGCCCGTTTTAATGTGCTGCCCTGGGATATCCCACCAGAAATCCACACGCACAACGCTACAACTCCAGCCTCAGTTACCACCCCTTGGAAAACACAAGGCTCAGCTGGTCTTCAGGTTTTGGACACTATGCTGCATTCTGCCAGTCAAATCAAACTTCAGAGTTTACCACTGCTGTCATGGTTTTCAAAGCCACTCCAGTGTGGCCTGCAACCACACGTATGTAACATTTAGCAGATGAATTAATACGTCAGGTGGAAAATTATTTGTCATATTTCACTAAAACCACATCATTTTCCTGAAGTAATCAGTCTACCCAGACATTTTCATTTGGAGATAGAGGAAATGCAATGCACTGTAAAGTGGATGCAAGGGATTAACACTCTATTCTGGAAAGACTGTCTGGAAAACAAAGAGAATAATTTCGGGCTATACTGACAGTTTTAGATGCAAAGCCATAAGGACCACAATAACTCCGAACTACAAAGACAGTGAAACTCAGAAAAAAGCTAAACTGGACACCAGCCATTAGTGATCCAACCATCCATCTCCTCTAGGAACAGTTAAGTTTGGAATCCAAAATCAAGTTTGCAGATTATTACACCCAGCAGGAAAACCATCTGAGAGGGCAGGAAAACAAAGGTAAAACAAAAGGATCCCTACAGAATGCTACTCCTACTAATTATTGTGTGTAACTAAACAATTAATATCTAATCACACTTTTTTAAACACCAGTCTTTGCACTTAAGAGTTTGTAAACTATTAGGTTTAAGTAAGATTAGGAAAATGTTTACCGATGCTTTTTGTCTACAAAGACACTTTTGATTTTACATTTTTAAAGATACTCAGTTGTAGGTAAGAAACACAGCTTGTATTTGTGTTGGGTTTGACACATAGAATTTAAATAATCTACTGTGGTTTCAAGGATACCAGTTGCAATAGAATATATCCTTCTGTAAACAAATATGTTGCCTCTGTGAAAGTCTTACCCAGGAAAATTTCTTTACTTGATGTTTCATGTAAAAGGGCTGCCTCGTTCAGGCAGAAATAATCACCTGAAAAGCTGGGAAATCATAGTTAAATAACAAAAAAAGTGGAATGGAAGGGAACTTCCCATTAATGAAAGTAACAGGTAAAGACAATGCAAAGTGCTGCTGAGCACCAAGATCAAAAGGTTTCCTGAAGTTATGAAAGTAGACTATAGATAAACCACTCCACCAGACTGAAACGCAGCACGTGGCTGTGCCTATAATGCTCATTAGAAAACTGAGGATGAAGAAATCAAAGAAATGAAATAAATCATTACCCACATCATGTGTTTTTCTTCATGGCCGTATCCAAAGCTGAACATCCGAGGAATTCTGCAGATGTCTTCCTTAAATTCCTAGCAGGAGAGAAAACATCTGCTGGGGCTGAAACACAACCAAGTGAATAAATATCTCAGGTTGAAAATGCTCAAGAGACTATGCATGCCTTCAATATCTTCTTGGACTCTGACTGCAGGAGATGGTGGTGAAATACAGGGTGAAGCAAAACCATTTAAGAGACCTACAATTAAGATATCCCCCAGTCTTTAAAAATTCAAGCTTCCAAACTCAGCAGGCTCTGTATTTGCTTTGCATGACTGAAGGAGAAAATCCAAACATGATACATTACTTTCCCTTTTGAACTTGCACTCTTAAACATTTCCAACAGCCTGTGCAGGAGGCAATCAAGAAACTAATGAGATCACTACATATGGCCTTTGGATGTTGCAGCCATTGTAAGCCCCCCACCCTGCTGTAGATCACTCTCTAATGACATCTGTCTCTGCAGAGGACAATCTGCCCCAGCAGCACCTACAAGAGGCAGAGCCAGTTGTCTCTGTTGTGGCCTGGGACAAAAGGCTGACACGGGCACTATTCATGCAGTCCCGTGACAGATTGTGTGACACAGCACGGCTCCTCGCACTGTCTTCTGCTCACAGTATCAGCCTGAATGGAGCAGGCCTGAAGCAAAGTACTTTCCAAAAAGCTATTACCATTTCTAAATTATGAATGTACAAATGGTGCAAAAGGCTTGCTAACATTTTGTCAGTGTTCCTACCCAAAAGCTGTCCTAAGTTTTCCAGATTGCTCTGCAGATACAGAGCCAGCTGGCGATTGTGTGTAACCTGTACAACGGACTCTCCAATACCTTGGTTGTCTGGCAGGTTGTGTATTTGATGACTTATCCATGGCTACAAATCACACCATTATATTGGATTACTTCTATAAATCTTTCTGGGCTTGCTTTTAAAAAATGGCCATGATTTCCAAAAGTGAGCAGTCCACAATCCTCTTAGGTGAACGAGAGCTAATGAAAGCACAGCTCTGGTTCTCTCAATCTCTGACAGTTTGCTCAAGAGATGGATGAACTTAGCAAGCCAGGAAGCACCGGTTCCAAGAAAGGTGACACAAGACAGCTGCTAGTCATATTCCTTTATTTTTTTCCCCTCAGACACGCACTATGTGAGATGAAATTTACCTCTGCCATGAATTAATATGAAAACTCTTGTTTCTCTGCCTTAAAAATTTTTTCTTTTTCCAGGGTAAAATACAAGAAGACATGCCTGAATATTGCCACAGGCATCTTTAATGAAGATTTAAAAGACATTTCAAATGAAAACCTTGGCAAATCTCCCCTTCTCCCCCAAAAATCAACTGCCAACAGCGAATATTTCTGCTGGCAAACACTTCTCTGCTCTATAAAATTCTTCCCCATTAGGAACCTCCTTCCCCGAAGGCCTGGTAAAAAGGGTTTGAGAGCGCTCCACGAATACTGTCAAGTGGAGGCTGCACTTTGCTTTAGGGCCAGAAGGGACCATTAGATCATCTCATCTAGCACCTGCATTTAAAACAAATACCCAAACAGCAAAACAGCCAAAAAAAAACCCCAGAATTTAACCCACTCACTTGTGTTTACAGTTGGCAAAATGCATTTAGTTAGCAAATGTCTTCCAGACAGTCATTCTTCCACCCTTGATCATCAAGAAACAGAGACTCCATTCAGCACTTCCCGTATTTTTACCTCTATAGAAAAACTAAATTATACATATCAAGAAATACTTCCTTGTTAAGAGCTACCCCTGTTCTGGTACTACCTACTCTCTGTGTATTTCAAAAATGCATTGCTCTGAATCCAGATTCTACATCTCAGTGGGATGCATTTGGATGTTAGGCGAATGTTACTGTACGATATTGAACGCATTAGTACTTTAGGAGCCAACTTGCTATAAAGTTTACTGTATGCCCATCAGTAACTGTATCATGCTGAATGTATAAGACTAAGATGTGTTGCAGCAATATTGAGCTTAAGAGTCAATTTGGAGACAGATCTTGCTTGATGATGAACTACATTGATTTACTGTCAACTGTAATGTAAAAGGACTCCACCTTTCAGAGCTTCTGGGTACGGTTTCTACGTTAGCCAGTTAATTTACCTGCTCACGCAGAACTCTCGCATTTTTAATTACACAAAAGTCTTAAACAAAACTATGAATTTCTTTTAAATTTGTAAACTATTTTAAATTTAAAATCAATTCATAACTTGCTGCATCCATATTAAAACTGATAGCACTCGCATATAGCTTTTAAATAAAATTTATGTTAATATCTTAGATATCTAACATTATAGCACATTACTGAACAGTTAGCTCACACTTCATATTTCTAATTCCTTAAACGATTTTTGCCTACCTTCACTTGCTGGAATATTTCCCATTTGGAGGAAAAAATCCACACTGGAGTTCTTTGTCCATTAGGTCTCTATTTATCAGCATATGATTATTTTGGCTCTAGGTTTTTGTAACTGCTGGTTTCCCACAGTGTAAAGAGAAGACATTTCTGACTTTTTGAGAGAAAGGGTAATGATGACACAAAATGACATCCACTGTCCTCATAAAAAGATAAAGGATAACGAGATAAGAGAATAAAAGGAGCAGCAGAAGTTTAACCAGGAATAAAGCCAACAAAAATGGAGGAATGTGAGCCTTTGAAATGGTCGGTACTGTGGCACAGATTTCAAAGCCAGCACAATTAAAGCCTGTGTTTGGCTATAACGTGACATAGTACTGCACCTTTGTCCAGCCAGGGCTACTGGAAAATATCGTGTTCGACAGTGATCCTTTGCGGGATCGGCCTTCACACGGCCAGATCGGGCACCCAGTGAAGAGCTTTAATACACAAAACCTCTTCTGTCTTCTGTGAGTAGTTTCACCAAGAGAAGACCCAAATGATTACATCATCTGAAGAAAACCTTGCCAAATTCTTACCTGAACAACAGCCCCACTCACCGGATTATGCTGTTTGACTACAATCACTGTATTTCAAAGCAATCATTGCCAGCATTCTTAAATTTTCATCCTTGTCCATGTAAAGATAATGAAGTGCTTTGCAAACACTGGCTCTTAATCATTTGGGGAAACACATTCATCCTCGAACACCATCCTTCTGAGACACGTATGGGAAATTGCTTTCTCCAACACTGATGCACACAGGCTTTCTTAAGGGGAAATATAGTAGTTTTATCCCACACAGCCCTCTTATCTCTGCATAGCATCACTATAAGCTTTCTCCTGTGTCAAAAACTATGCTAACCACCTGCAATAGGCAGATGTTTTTCTTCGGGAGAAAAAACACAGAAAAACCAGATTTACTGGTTGGCTATAATTTATGGAAGGAACTTCATCACTACAGAAGAGACTTCATCTTTCACAGTTAGGAAAAAAAAAAGCATGCTCTGTTTTCAGATGCATCCACTGGGAGGCATCCCTCAAACACTGGATAACACTGGCAGACATAAGACTAGAACTCTGGTATCCTCCAGGACTGGAAGTGGAATTGAAGCTCAAGACTTCAAGATTTATAAAGTTGCTTAAGGAAAGCAATTAGAAGGCATATGTCTAAAAAAACTCTTAAAATTTCTAAAAATCTGCAGGACTGGGGCACCTGCCTAGGCAAAAAATATGTTCAACTATTTTATTGATTCAGGGCCACAGGTGAGAGGGAAGAGTTTCTTGTGGGAGCCAGCTTAGGCTCCTAAATATCTATTATTGCGGAAATTAGAAAGCAGATACCTATTTACCCCATATTCAGTTCCTATGGTAAATAACCTGCACTTACTTGAGGTTTACATCAAATCTTTCTTGCTCAAAACCATGTGCTAGCTGGGGAAAGAAAGAAGTCACTACGATAAAATCAGGGCATCAACATTATGAACATATCTGTGAAAACTGCTTTCTTACAGGACTCAAACAGATCATTTCTGTAACTGCTATGCAAGAACTCTGTATAGACAGGTCAACAATTTACACACAGTGTAATAATAATTCCCCACAAACTGTTACAAGACAAAATAGATCACACTAACTCATTTACAGGCACAGCAGTTTATATCTCAATGGATGTCAAAACATATAATAAGTTACATCCTGTGATATTGACAGAATAGATGGTGAACTGTGTAGTAGGTTTTTAGACACCATAGAAAATCTCCCACAGCCTCTTGCAAGACGATAAGATAGCAGGTAGGTCGTTAGAGTTAATTCCCTGTAGTACAGTGTCAGCTACATAAACAAATTAATGAATAACTTAATTTTAATTTTGGGCCCTGTTGCAAACATACATACATGGACCATCAACAGGAAATTGCTTCCAAGTTGCAGAAGAGTAATCAATTATCTTATATTGTATAAAAGTTGAATAATCTCTCTTTAGCTGCATAACTTTTTCCCCTCTAGCTGGATGTTTGTGGTTTGCATGAGGTTACTTTTCCTCTGAGATATAGGTACAAACAGAAGAATTTTGTTATTGCTGCAGTCACAAACAACAAGCACATTTTAGGATCCCAACATAAATGGGGAAATTTGTCTGTTCTGAAGTTCAAGTAATTACAAAACAACCCTATCCATGAAGGGCTGCATTCAGCTAAAGAACTAAGATCGCATAGTCTTCATTCTGTCTTAGCTTGTTGCATTTTCTGATACTGTCCTCTCAGAAATATCATAGTTCAAGAGAAGTGATCAGAGCCCACTGAGCACAGATCAGCTGCAGATTAAAGATGAATTAACGTCTTTATTTAATTAAAGGCTAATTAAAGACTGTGCATAAAGGAACCTCCAGACCCAAGCGTTTATCGACTTATCTGAGCATGGCTATTAAAGTCATTTCTACAGCAAATCTTTACAGGCAACATTCATGTTTCAATTCCTCTTCAATCCTTTTCAAAGTGCCAATCTAATCCACTGCCTCATTTTTACCACGTTCCTCCATTTCTAGATTTGTTAGACAATTTATTCTTTATAAAATTAGAAACAGCTAGCTTTTGTCAGCTGATATTTCTCCAGATGTTTTGTGATCTCACATCTTATTAATGTCTCCAGGATATTGCCTGCCAGTAAGGTTAGGCACAAAAACCTGTAACAGTTTGTCTCCTGCCCTTCCAAATGGCTCCCATGCTGACTAACAGGTCCCGTCAGTGAGGTCAGCCAGAGAAAGCATGTGTATAGCCATTCACAAGTCACACGCAGTGTATTTTTCATTCATTCAGTGACCATGCTATTTTCAATGGTGTATACCTAAAATACAGATCTACTGGCACAAAGCCTGCTAATCTGATGGTGAAAGGGGATGAAACAGCTATAAATAAAAAGAGAAAAAAGAAAGAGGGGGAGATGTTTCCCACACCTATCGTTTGAAATCTCATCATTGCAAGAAAATCTGTCTCACAAATACTCTTTTGTGTCTGGTTTATTTCAAGTTGCTACTAGTCTTCAGGTTATGCCCTGAAAAGAGCCAAAACAGGAGAAAGCAAGATGTTACCAGAGAACTGGCAGGAATCCAGAAGACATAATTTGCACAGTATAGATTTGAGACAGCCTTAATATTTGAGATAACCTACTGGGGGCTCTGAGGTTGAAATCTTAGAGATTTAAATTCCACTTATGCTAAGATCTAACAAGTATTTCTGTAAGGGTGGTGTCATTGCCATCTTTACAACTGGCTTAACCAGGTAGTGGTGAAACAAAAATATAAACTACACAACATTTGTAAATCCTTGTGTCCTTTGAACTAAAAAACCTCAAGTACCTTGAGAGCCAGCATGGATGTAGCAGAAAGTTAAGTATGAATGATTACCTTGTAAAAACATGGCTGGCACTACACGGCTACACAAAATCTTCTGGTTGCTTCTGCTGCTATTCCAAACTCAAGTTTGCTTTCCTGTCATGGAACAGTTTTCTTTCAAAATCCAAGAATTTACATAGTTTTAGAGTACAAAACAGCATGTCTGTGCTTGTGCAGACACTTCCCTCCTCTCCTCTTCTCAATGTCTGAAAATTCCAGACACAGGTATTTCCCTATTTACACACTGATTAAACATCCTTGTTACTGGCCACGCAATGTCATCTGTTAGTTCATTCAGTTTGCTACAAAGGAGATTATTTAGATTATCCTAAAAGGTGTCATCAACATTTTCAAAACACTGTCAAATGGTCATTCAAAATTTGGCTTCACACAGAATACCCTTGAGCTTCTGCACAAGACAATCCCTCTTAGCTCATTCAATTGTATATCTGGGCTGAGATTCTCTGTGCAAGTTCCAGCTCAATCAAGTTTTCACTCCTCCTCCTCTATTTGCATATTCCTAATGCCCAGCTTTAAGTTCTCACTCACTGAGAGACACTTGCACCATTCCCAAGGTCTCCCTTTTTTGTCTGCCTGGATTGAAAGTTTCAGACTGTGTCTTTATTTTTAATTGGAAGTCATTCCAGGTTGTCTCTGGATTGATATCTTTATGCTCCTTAGTTTTGCAAACATCACTGACAACGTAAGTATCACAGCACTTACCCTCAGGTTTATGCATACATTTTTCTGTCCTGAAATTGAACAAAACTCAGTTGTGATGATTCAGTCCAAGTTGATATCAATGACCAGCCAAAACTGGTACTTTCCGGTGGTTCACTAAGTATTTAATGTTAAGACCTAATTCTCTTCAAATGCAGGAGAATCTGAGCCCTGCCTTTTAGTTTTCTAATATAGTTCTGGGAAATTAAAGTCTTCCATTATTGCAGAGCTAGCAACTTTGTTTACCTTCCTTGTAATCTAACACATCACTATACTGACACCACATTCTATGATCCAACTCCACCATCATCTCTGGTATATTCCACAGAGTTTCTTTCAGAAACACCCTCAGTCCTTCCTCTCGTTGTCTCATACAGGGCGTTCCTTGTTTAAACTCCACCACCTATTACTGGTAGCCTTTCCCGTTGCATCCTGTTCAGCTCTGTTTTGCTGCACTAGCTGGTCTCTCCACCATCCTTCCTCACATTCACATTCTTCCCTCTATCAGCCTCCTCATAAACAGGACCACTTGAGCATTGGCTATGTCTAAATTCCAGGCTTACGACCAGACCCCTCTTCCTCAATAGTCTCTCAAAATCCAAATGGAAATCCCCGGACTTTCTTTGATTGCATTTCAACTCCATAGATTTTTCTGTCTGTAAGGTTTATTAAGTGCTCTTTTCATACTATCTGCATGATTCCATAAATCCTGTACTTTGTGGGCTTTTTTTCCTCCCATATCATGTTTTCATATTCAGTATTTCCCTCCAGCTGCCATTTCAACCATCCTTATCCCTACCAGAAAAATAGGGGAAGATGCTCCCTTTTTACTTATCTAGGCACTAAAAAGCTCATATAAAGCCTGACATACAAAAATTTGCTGGTCTGTACCACTTGCTAGACTTTCAGTGAACATGGTCTGTTGTGCTGTCAAAGCCTTCTCCCCCTCAGACAGCTCCCGAATAAATAGCCTGTGACCACAGGCAGGAAAGAGGTGCCAAGTCTGACAAAAAAGCCTCCTGTAATTTACCCTGGAGAAGTACTCCACAAAAAGCCAACTGCCACAGGCTGACAGCACCATACAACACAAAAAAACCTGCTCTACAGACAGTCTTTGTGCAAACCCTCCCTCCTAATGCTCTGCTCCTTGTTTTCCACTGGTCAGTTGGACTGAAACATCTTTCTGCTCCTCCTCTTAAAAGTGAAATCTCCGCATCAGGCAAGCCAAGTGGCCATTTGGGCTTTGACCAAAGCTTCCCTTGCCAAAGGGAACCAGCACAGTCACCTTGTCAAGCTTCTGCATGCAGAGCTGGATTAACTTGGCAGATTACAGCATTCTATCACCTTCTGAGTATTTATACCAAGTCATCTAATACCAAGTACGAATTTTGTAACTACCTCTTGCATATTAGGCTGCTTCATTTTCATGATTTATGTTGCTAGTCTCTTGGCATCGACTTCAGAATATAAATCAAACCACATATAAAAATCATTGCCAAAAAGAAATAAGATTTATGCACAACTCACAGCGGTCGTGCAGCATCTCTAACTGTAGAAGATGTTCTCTAATCAATTTAAGATACATCATCTCAGAGCTTTAAAAATATCCATTATATTGAAAACCTATTCACAGTGCTCCTCAAAGGCTGCACTTTGAACCCTCAGTTAGTTTCTGCAGACAAATAATGCAGAAATATATCTTACAGAATTACATCATATAAATACAGACAAATGCAATTTCAGGACTCCTGGTATTAAGAGTAGAACCAACAACTTTTGTCCTAACTTTCAGCAAAGAAGTATCACTAATGAAATTCAATGTTCTTGAGGCACAAATGAAAGGCAACACCTAATAACTGTTTCCATCATTACTTACGTGATTCCCAAAATTTTTTTCAGTTGCTATTCTTGTCATTATGTGAATGCAATTACTCTTAGAATTAAGGTTGTTCATAGTCTGTAAAGACAAAAGTGAGCCATATCTACCAGAGATTATCACAAAAAAGTCAGTGCTGCGCTCTGTAAAATTTTTTACAGTAGAGCTGCATATCATAAAGGGTAAGTTTACCTTCACTATGAGTTTTGAAGTCTGTAAACACTGGTTTTACATTTACAAAACAGGTAATTACATTTTTGAATTTTTCACAACCTTCTTTTCTGTAGTTTCTTTTGAAGCTTCTTTAAAAGTGTTTTAAAACCAAAGGAGATTCCATGTAAAAAACTACTTTAAGTTATATTTGCGGAATTATAGAAAAAGCACATTTTTCATGCTCAGAAACTAGAAGAAAGTCACAGATATTCAAGATCAACAGTTTTCAGCAAAACCATCTTTCTTGTAAAAAAAATATTAGCCCCCACTACAGAAATACAGCTTCAAATATTTTCTTCAGTCCTGTCAACTAAAACACGGATGGAAACGCACTGAACCCCCATCTAGATACTTCAGTGTTATTAAAAATGTAACTGAAGAAGCATAAAAGCCTAAAGAAAATGATCAAGACAGACCTCCCATTTATCATAATCATTAATTAAAATAATTGCATTTATATATCTCTGGCTACTGGATAAAAGATACAGATTCAAACCATTAAGGGTCCTCTTCCAGGGTGGGAGAATGGCCAATAGCCATCCCCTCTGCATAACACTTTCTCTATTTATAGAACACTACTACAAATAATTACGTATCTCTTAGGGGATTTTATCTGCATCCTTTTGGGTTCACAAACCTTTTCCTACCCTAGATCACATTATCAGAGAAATTGAACCTCTTCACTCTTGACTGCTCTGCTTGGACCAAAATCCTGAGAGTGAGCAGCACTTTCTCCATAGACAGAGATCGGAACAAAACTGCACCCACGGAACCACAGAGCCTCAGAATAACAACTCTGGCTCCTGAGAGCTCTAGTACAGCGACAGCCCAGACTCACTACTGGGAGAAATCACAGAAATCCTATTCCCTGAGTTCAGAGAGTTCATGTGTCTTCATGAATCAAGCTCTCTCTCACACAGCAGAGTTTAATGCTGCACATTTCTGTCTAATCCAGACATTTTACAAGTCCAACTATCCAGTTCAGCCCAACTACCCTGCAACTGTGCGCGTGGTTCTCCATAGATTTCTTTGTGCAAATAGGAATCGCTGAAGGACTGCATAGGGATATTTCTCCAGCTGATTTCCAGCTCTTGCTCCTAAGCAAATGTCTGGGAGTTTTAAAAATAGGACACTTAAGCTTTATGGCCCTGACCAGGCATTTTGATTTTCACAAGGGAAATAATAAAGAAATGATGATAAATTGTCCAATAATTCCTCCAGTAGGAATCCAGAGAAAGCAGACACTAAAAAATTTAAAACTGAAAGCAGGAGATGCAATTTAACAGCACAATGGTGTTGGTTTGGAAGAGTGCATGTGAAACGTTACCGTTGACTGTTTTTATAAACTCAGTTACTTCTGCTGAGAACATTTGTTCAAAATGACCACGACATGTGAAACCCATTCTGCAAACATGGATGTAGTTTTCCATATCTCAGTGTGGCACGCTCTTGAAAGCGGGGATTACAATCTTGCAGTGCAAGCAAGGATTACAGTCTTGCAATGCAACTGCAGAAATAAACATATGTGTATTCAGTATGTCCTTTAATCACCATGTGAATCTCAGCAGCCTGCTCGCAGCACTTGCCAAGAGCCATACTCTGACAAGTAAGTGTCCAAGAGATGGGAGAAGAAGGAAAAAGGCGCAGCCTCTTCTGTTTCTCATTCAGGGTACAAGAATTATCCCAGCTCGGGTCACCCCCGTTAACAACTCACACAGATGGCAGAGCTGCACACACAGCTTCACATACTCAAGTCTTCCCTTGTAAAGGAAAAGAATAGGTAACCCTCACAGCTGAAACATTATCATCCTTCTCGATTCAAAAATCATACCGCTGAACTCCAGCAGAACAGAACTCTCTTTGCCAAGATCTGGCTGAGCCTCATTACCTTTAAGTATGAGAGGACAGTCATAAAACATCATATGAAAATCTTGGATATACTGACGTCAAGGCTAAACCCCTCATTTAGCTTCAGAAGGGTCAGAATTTTACCTTGAATCTCACTGAGATGCGGACACAAAGCGAAGGTCAGGCCCCCAAAAAAATCAAAGGTAACTAAAAGTAGTTGATTTTCAGCACTAAAAATGAAACTGATCAATGTCCTTCAGATGAAAGCAGAATGAATCACACAAGAATATCCAATCCAGACCAGACACAGATGTCAGAAAAGCTTCAGAAAAGTTTAGCAATGATCTTTGCAGCACTCCTTTTCATTCCTGCTAACCTGCAATTGCAAAACTCCTTTCAATTCATTCGTCCATAGCCAGCTTGAAACACATCCCTGTAACATCTCTTTACCGTGGTTCTGCGTGACGCTGGGAAAAGAGAATTCATTAAAAGAAATACTGTAATGTCTTAACTTACTAAGACAATGTGGGCATTAATTTAACCCCATGGTATATGCGCACCCAACAGCACAAACTCAAATAGATAAGATCTCTGAAGAGATCAGAGTCATTATTTGTCCCCAAGGCAAGACTTATTGCAGGATACAGGATGTAAGGTACTCTGGCATTAGGAGAAAGACCACTCGTCCTTTTCAGTCACTCAAACAGTTAATTCCCTACTTTCTCATCCACTCTAACAGAGGGCAGAGAATAGATGCAGATGACACTTCCACAAGTTCTCCCTCCTTGAACATTAAATGTTCCCTCACTAAAATACTGCTTTGTTTTAAAACTGGTTTCGTGTCTTCATACAGAGCGATGGGGGTGGGGCACTCACATCCCATTGCACCCCAAAAGAAAGGTGGGCATCTTTGTGAACCTTACGTCAAAAACTCCCTGTGCTCTTTTACATTTTCATATGGATGCAAATTTCCTAGGAATACTCTAAATTGTTACTCGTGCTTAATGCCTTCATGCAATTCACTACCAAATAAACCTCCATTATGCATTCAGAACTCACTGCTCACAACTGAATGTTATTTACCTCAGAAATGAAGATACTCGAAAGACTTTTTACCTGGTGTGAGCTTTGCTGCAAGCACATGTCTATGTGCACGTAAGCAAGCAGACATTTTTCAGCATCCCTTACCTGTATCACTGACACTGCGCAGTCTACTTGGGTTTTGCAGGTGGGCTATGCCTCTGTGCCAGGATTCAAAGGCATATTCTAAGGGTGATTGCTGCAGTGATGTTGGGATGACAGGTGTAAGAAACTTACTGACTTCTTAACTCTTGCTTTTGTCTTGGGCTGACAAGCCTCCAGTAAGACTCCTAACATTTCGTATTTACAGTTCGAAGTGGTGAATCAGTTTTTCCATATTCAGTCATTAAAATACCATATCTTTTGATTACAAATTACAAGTATAAAAGATACCAAAATGAAGCCACTGCTAGAAATATCTATTAACTGATAGATGTTCTTGCTGGGTTTTCAGGTCATTGTACAATGTTTTGGTGCACTGCAGCAATATAATTTCTGACTCAAAAGCTTCATGCAGGGGATTTAGGTAGGATAGTCTGTAAATGGTGCAGAAAACCCTGAGAAATTCGGGACAACTTCATTATGAACAAACTTCTGTTCATCCACTGAGTATAATACAGTGAGTGACAGCTTGTACAGAACTTGGCAGGCTTCACAAAAAAGAGAAATAAAAGAAAACTTTTAGCCTGTGATAAGCTTTATGACAGGCCAGTAAAATCTTAATTGAGATACACCGAGCCACACAAAGAAGTCTGTATAATACAAGTTTAAATGAATAGACATAGTCAGAAGGAGATAAAAGAAACCTCCTTTAATTATAGATCCTCTGATTTTTTTAGAGTATTAGTTTTTATAATTCTCACATTTGCTGTTTTTCTTACCTATTCTTGTCATTTATGTTATGGGATAAGCAGATTAATTGTCATATTTCCTATCATTATTGTAATTATTTTGACAAGCTTTAATTGCACTAGTTATTCTTAATTCCCTTTTTTACATGAATACAGAGCATGGCCTCAAAACTTGTATCACCTTGTCTTTAAAAATTGTGTTACCCCAAACACAGTTCTAAACCTGCTGAAATCCAACAGATGTTTAGTTCATTACTACATATGGAGTGTGGGAATAGCACTTACCACAGTTCTATTTCAATGCACTCTCACTACAGGCTTTGGTACAGCAGGATAATTTTTACAGAAATTAAGTCAGCTGTTAACTATAGAGCTGGAGATATTCAAGCTGAAATCAATAGACTTCAGCACAGCTCAGATATTCGTGCAGACATACCACCTGCAGCAGTCATATTCCAATTAAAAGATTCATAAAGGCAATAAAAATAAACTACCTGTTGGCAGAGATTTATTTCATGTCTTCTTCTGCAGTATCATGACAAGCCAGCTGTGAGGGCACAAATGACCTGTTGAACTTTAGTCTCTCTCCAGAAGTGCCACTTTTTTGGTCTGCACAGAATAATGCCCACATAAAAGACTGCAGGGGCTAAAGATTTTTAATCCAGACTAACAGCTTTTCTGAACCTAGTAACAACCCTAGCTCCAATCCCAAACCCAGCCCAAGATTTGTCTTTATCTACTCCAGTAATTCTTTCTAATACAGATCTAAACCTGTAGTCCAGACAGACAAGCAACAGCCCTAAAATGAGACCAGATGCCCATCCCTGATCTCCAGCAATGCATGCCACAACCCAAGAATGCTAGAAGTTCTATTTCCCTTTCAGCCCCATCGACAAATTTATCTCATCAGACTCTGCCAGTCAGTATCCTGTCCTTAATGCTATCTCAATGCTAACTGGTAATTCCCGAAGGCATTTGCCCTGTATTTGTCCCAACAATCCCTAGTTCAACAGCCTTTCTGACCTTCAGCTCTGCCTCCCACACTCTTAATTCAGATTTGTTCTTATGCATAACCCAGACCATACTCTGAGCCCATATTTGCATCAACCACTCATCTTTAAAGGTACTAGAAGTCTGTTTCTGAACTAAAAAGAAATTCAGTCAAGGTCATGGTGCCTCTGCTTTCTGTTAAGCTATGCAACAGCTGCTTGAAGTAGTATTTTGTAATCCTGCTGATAAGAGTACCCTGACCACTTCTGGAAATCTGAAACAAACAGGGCAAACACTATATTCCAAAAACTACCATGGTGCTACTGCCTGATCAGAAAACATAAGGCAAGGATATCAGTCTTCCTGAGACAGGTACAGACTGAATTAATGGTTGTCATTTTCTGTTTGGTTACCTTGATTACAGTTCCTTTCTGTCAAATAGCCCTTAAAGATAGTAGTTCACCTTGCAATTATGCAATCTTAACCTTTTATTGGGGTATTGCTGAACATCTTTCATCAGGAACTGGCAGAAGTTCCCCTCCAGGATAAAGGATCACATGAATACAGGCTTTCTTGGTTCTTGTTTTAGCTCGAATTTCCCTATCAAAAACCCAGCTTTAAGGAGGAGACAAGCCACTTCCCCTTCAATGCGTTTTGCTCTGTATGATTGCTTTGATGGCTACAAATTACAAATCCAGGTTTCTAACACATTTTCCAGTTCAGTGAGGGACCTACATGAACTCCACATGGCAAGCAGGTATGAAAGTATGCCAGTATTAAATGCTATCCAAGTGGAACATCTTCCTTTTGAATACTTCATTGAAAACTCTTTAAAATCTAAAATCATTAACCACTTTTGGCAGTTATATTTGCATAAACTATTGCCACTACCCAGGAATCACAGAAACACCTGGTTGGAAAAGACCTGTGAGAACATCGACTCCAACCGTACTTGTCCACTTGCAGTAACAGCAACAGTATGAAGAAAAGGTATCTACCACAACTGAAAACAGCCCATACCTCACTGGAAAAACTTCTATCCTATAAATACCTGGCTTTGACCTCCATGCAGTTTTATATTTAATTTTCAAGTAAAACAGGAGAGGAAGGGTTGAAAACGCAGGGACAGGTTCTCACCTTGTAATTTGACATTGCTTCACTGATTTCATTTATTTGCTCAATATCAGCTGGTGAAGTAAGTCTCATATTTAGAGTTTTACTTTCATTTTAGCATGGCCACAGTTTTAAAGAGACAGATACTGTCTGAGAGAAACAGACTGAAAAGAAAGTGTAAAACTGTTTCCATGGCAACTCCTGAGATAACAATAGCCTATCTAGCTCAGAGGGACAGGTAAGTGAGACTAAAATATGTATGTAAGAGAATACTTTCAAGGTCCTTTTTCAGTTTAAATACATAAATTTGAATTTAGGTACTGCCTGAAAACCCTAAATATTATGAATCCTATATACTCAATATAAACAGTAAAAGAACATCTGTTTTACACTGTACAGAACAATTTAGGTGAGAAAACTTTCTTCAAATTGAAGTTGCGGGTGCCCCATACCTGGAGGAGTTCAAGGCCAGGCTGGATGGGGCTTTGAGCACCCTGATCCAGTAGAAGGTGTCTCTGCCCATGGTGGGGATGGAATTGGGTGATCTTTACGGCTCCTTCAAACCCGAACCAGCCTATGATTCTACTTTTCTATGAAAAGCCTAGGATCTTTCCAAGGAAAAAAATAAAATCATGACTATATCTTCTCTAGATAAGGTGCACAGGCTTTGTGTCATTTAATGTCCCACCAAAGCAGCAAGGAAACAGTCTGGCATGCTAGCTTGCATTTTGTTTCAGCATGTTAAGTGGTTGACAGAGAAGATCTAAACAATTATTTTGTTATCCTTGGTAAGAAAACAGCTTCTGTGCAACCCTTTGCACATGAGAAAGCCTTGTGGTTGCAAGAATTGGAAAAGCAAGGAAAGAACAGGGGCATGGCTGGCAAAACCAGAGCAAGCAAAACAGCTTGAGAAGTATGGAAGGGAGGAAGGTATTAGTGGAAAGAATCAGAGAGCATTTAGAAGGGTATCAAGAAAGCACAGAAAATCTGAGGGAAAAAGCTCAGACTAGATCATGAGCAACACCAAGATAATCCCATTCCCAGCAGGAATGGGAGGCAGAACTGTGGTGGTGAGGCCAGCTGAGGCGACCATGCTCCAGCCATGCTGTGGGATGGCTTAGGAAGCAGAATCTGGGCTGAAGAAACTTTAGTCCAGTGTATTTAGGCAAACTAATCACAACCTGATCAAATGCATACTGAGAGTTACCCCACGAGGGGTTTAGCTGCTCTGCAGTGAGGCTGTGGCTGCACCTCCACCACTTCACCTCTGCCTAAAAACCCCTCTATCCTCAGACAGCAATTAGAAATCCAATTAGAAACATCAAATCCTGTGCAAATCTTTGCTGTAATTTCAGTGATTCCTTTTTTCTTTGAGAGGGAAGAAATAATCATAATTTATCTTGAATCTCGTGCCTTCTAAACCTCCTGCCTGTTCTCATTACTCTTCTCTCAGCTCTTTCTAACTTGTTCTGGAAGTGTGGTGCCCATAGCTGAAAGCAGTGCTCCTGCTGAGCTTTCATCAGCACCAAGGTGAGCAGAGCGAATTGCACCGTATGACATTCTGGAGTGGTATTTGCCTTTTTACAACTGCACCATGTAGTTGGCACAGAGCTGAGCAGTCAAAGCCTTATGGTAGGTATGTATTTGATTCCCAATAAAAGAACATCACTTTATTTCCAGTTTAGCCTCTGTTCTGATGTCATCCTTCAGAGTGTTTCCATATCCATCCTCTTCTTCATTTTGAGTCATAACACATTTTATAACCACATTTGCTGCTTCATTACCCAAGATGTTGAAGGAAAATGCTGACCAGAATTGAGTATACAACCGATCTGGCCTGCTTCAACTCCAGAAGCCCTCCAGTTCCATACTAAACCACAACTGGCTTAAAAATGTTTTTGAAAAGCTACTGTGTTATGACAATGACTTCTAAGAGCAGCTTACCTAGTTGGCTTCTTAGAAATACCATTTGGCACTGTCAAAAAAAGCATTACCTAAAAAGTACTTAAAAACTCTAGATACAAAGATATTGCTTCTATGCTGTCAGTAGTTCAGTTACTCTGCCACAATTACATTTTTTGTCAAGATAAAAGTCTGGATTGTGTTAGCACAGTATATGTAAGGCATTGAAATTTGAAGGACTGCTCTAGTATCCACTAGATCTTCCACATTTTTTTACTGTAAAGGTAACTGCTATGCTTATTTTTATCCTCTCTCTTGGGATAGACTTCATGAAGTCTTACACATGGCCACTAATAGTTGAAAAATCACTCCAGCAATCTCTTCAGGCACTCTAGACCAAGCCTGAGGTTCACCGAGCCCTTTAACTAGGAAACACTAACCATTTTCTTTCCTCGCATTGGCCTGCACACCTATCCTCTTATTAAAATTAATTTCATTAAGAACCTCACAATTATTTATCTGGTGAAGACCAAAACAAAGAAGGCATTGACTACTCCAGCTCTGTCTTCACCCTTTATTTTGTTCCCCTTCTTCATTTTTTGTTGTTTTTTTCTTCCTTATTCCTAATATATTCATAGAACACATGGGTTATTTTTTACATTCTTTTCAAGCAAAATATTCAGGACTTACTAAATAAGACTAACGTGACTGAGACTCAGCTAAACTGGGTAGTTCTCATTTTAATCCATAAAAGCTTTTCTGAGACATGTCTGAAACAAACACCCACTTGCTCTCATCCTAATGATACATATCAGCTGAGGATCAGCTCACTTCACATAGATTTCACACAAGTCCATCAGCTACCAAAGCTAACTCTCCTCACACAGAACCCACTGCAGAAAGCTCAAAGGAGATGTTTGTGCCATGCATAAAGTGCCACTCTAACCTGCACTTTGTTAAAAAGTCAAAGCTCAGACTTAAATCATTCCCTTCCTACACTTCAAAATGCACCAGGTTCTCCAAAATCAGTGTAATGAGTGATTTCTACCACAGACATGCAGGGTATATGAAAGTACTTCAACCACTATTTCAAGATTATGTTTTTTTTAAGTTCTTGCCTTCTAGGATAATTATGAAGTTCCTTCAGTTTTTCCAATATTCAGCTACTAGTAAAGGGCTTCTCACTTGTACCCAGCTCCTTTATAAATTGTAAAGTAACTGCTTAAACCATACTTTTAAAAAAACTATAAATTCTCTGCAGAGTTTTAAATCATTTATCATTGGCAGGTATCTGTAAATTAGCCTACAAATGTCTGCCCAGAAGATGAAGAGACACAACACTTTACTGCCTACTAGAGACAGGCTGGCAGCATTAAAAAAAGGGAGCTGCTAATAATAATGCAGGGCAAAAAGGGAAAGTTCTTCCCTTCCTCCCTTCCCTCCTATCCTTACTCCTCTGGTGATGTTAGTATGACTTGCTAGCAGCCCATCTTCTCCAACATGGCTGCAGAGTCACTGCCCTTTTGAAGGCAGCCAACAATCTAATCTGAAGCACCTACAAACACGAAGTTAGAATGCTAACAGTATTTATCAAGTACTTAAAACTCCCTCTGTAAACTTCTATAATCAATATTCTACATTCTCTGTCTGTTCAAATGGAGAACCCAGAACAGTAATGCTATTCCTCATAGAAAATGCTGGTACCAGCAGATCCTGCAGATGAGGTTAAAAGGCTATGAATTGGGTCTCATTTTAAATATGAATGTACTCAGAAATTATTCCTCTACTCTTCACTCTTGAGGTAGGTTTTAAAAAGGAAAAGAAAAAAAACCCATGCTACTAGGTAAGAATACATAAAATCATACAGTTTTGACAGATTTTATCATATTGAATACAAGCAACCGCACCTTTTTCACGAGGCCTCATTTTGCCTCAATTTGTGCCTCACTCTCTTCTGACTCTGTCATGCTTAACAAGCAGCAATTACTATACTGCAAAACTACATTTGAAAGCTTCATCTAGAAACATGAAGTCTTAACTCAACATTCCTAAAGCAGAAGTCAACCTCAAAATGAATAGAAAAGGAGGCAGACTACTGAATGCTTGCACCAGTAAACAGTAACGCAATGCAGATTGTTATGAGAGGTCTTATGAGAAAGTCCTGCGCAGAAATACACAGTGTTATATTGGATTACATTCTATCATTGTACATACCTGAACTCTGAACCATCTCACATGACCCTGAGTTGGCAGCATAGCTATGTCAATATGATGCCCTGCCTCTGCTATCTATCCCAACCCAAACCACCATACCCATGCAGCTATATTGCCTCTGGGACAAAACTAGCTCAAAAACTACACTGTGCCATGTAGACATACACAGAGCAATGGCAAAAGTGTTGTTTGAATGGATAAACTGTGCCATTTTTCAGTTAAGTGACTAAATGGATGCAGCACTTCAAATCTGTTCCCATGGCAATGCAGAAACAGCAATGGAAATACAGGCAGTTTCCTCACAGTACAAGAAGGAGAACAAAAACCTTTTCTCCATTTGAATGAGCAAAAGTGGAGCATTTTCCAGCGCAAACATGTAAAGCCAAAATCTTTCCCATGTCCTGACCACAGTAAAATTCATGAATAAACAGAAAAGTCTTGCCAAAGAGGTCAAAAAACTTGGTTTTCTTTGTCAGACAAACAGGGGTTAGGGCTGATTCATAGAGAACATCCTGCTCTCATTCCTCCTGGGCTAAAAATCAAAGCCCCGTTGGAAGGATAGTCCCAGATGTTCTTTCAAGAGGGTGAATAAAAGGAGAGACAGCGTGCAAGGTAGCCTGAGCTTCGCTGATTAGTCATCGTTTTCCTTTGTGTTTGGAAACAGACAGCTAGTGCAGCAGAGGAAGCAAAGAGATCCACCACACAAAAAGTAGGCCCCTCCAAATATCTTCAATCTTGAGGTCAAACAAAACAGAGGCAGCTATCATATGGTCTACATCAAAAACACCCCAGCAAATTCCAAGGCAAACAAAATTTAAACTAATTCTAGTTGCCTTTGCTGCCTTAGGAGTCTACACCTTCCCATTACTCCCAAACAGAAAATATCTCTCAAGCTGCTAACTTCATTAATGGAGGGAATTTCCTCTAGAAAAAGATATCCCTTTCACCACATTGTCCTCTGTTGAATCATCTCAGACTAGTATGATTGAATCTTTGGAAAAACTTGCTTTCAGACAGGTCCCTAAATCAGATGTTGATAAAATAGGAACACTGCATGGATGCGCTGTGATGGCAGTGAACACCATGGATCAGCGTTCCCAGCTGTCCTGATCCGTATCTCATTGTCTGCTGCAGCTGTCTGTTATTAGTATTTGCATTCTGGTTGTACCTAAAAACCCCAGTCAGCAGGAAAAACTCCATTCTGCCAAGCTTGTTGTAGTTCCACCTATCCACAACTGCCTCGTGCACTGAGTGCACACACTGAAGCAGTACAACAGGCTGTCCTGAAGAACTAAACTTAGGTGGTCAGCCTTTTTGCTAACTTCCCAAGCTCAAATACCTAAAAAAACTAACGCAGAGATGATTTTGCTAAAGTACTTGTAGCAGTTTTAAATTCATAGGAAGATTCTTTAATTGCTTCAAATGAAACTGCAGATCCTGAATTTACTCAGAAACCTACCAAAGAACACAGACATTTTATAGCATTTCCCTCAAGGAAATACAGAGATTCAAACAGAAACAGATGGAGTCCCAGAATAAGCTTCCTGACCTTTAATGCTGTGTGAAACACTGGTATCGTGCCTCCTGCCATCCATCACCTATTGTCTAACTTCAGAGACCTAGGTCATCTTCTCTTGTTTCTCTAGTTCTAGAGTCCAGGTAACGAGTTGCCTTTTTTTTTCCCCCATGGATGTCATCAAAAGCTTAATTTCAGCCTTGCTGCAGCCACGATTTCAGATCTACAGCTGCCAGTAACTCTGAATCAATGAACAGAAAAGGAAAGTGAGAGCAGAGGGGTTTGAAAGCAGCCCCCCAAATATCAACAGCATTCTGGTTACATTTTCTGTCCACCTTATCAAAAAGTCCTTCGTCTGCCTTATTTTCTTCTTCTGAGCATCAGTCATGAAGCAACCAGATGCAATAACATACATCCTTTCAAGGAACACAGAGTAGTGTCACTGTGCCCTGAAATCCAGGACATTGCTTGGGCAGCTGCTTTCCATCTCATACTGTATAACACAAAGCTGAGCACTAAAGGCTCCAAAAGAGGAGATGCAGGTCTCCCACTACCCCGCCTTTTAATTAAATAATAAATAAACAGGATTAAATGGAACTTAATTTAATTCCATGGGAAACTCACAGTCACTCCATGAGAGTGCATCACTCACAAGCAGTCAGCACCACGCGGACATCTCTTTTTATTAATAAACACCCCTCCATCCCAGACACCGTGTTTGTCTGTCTGTCTCCTTGTCACTCTTGACATGTGGCTTTTCTAATCTCTTTCGTATAAACTCTTTAAAGTCCATCATCGGGGTATTCTGAAAGAATTTATATTGGATGACTTTGCACATGTAAGATGCAATATATTCAAACATTCACAATACATTCTTGAATTTAACCTGACAAATGTGGCTGCTTATTTTTTGTTAATATTAATGAGACAATTATTTTCTTTATAAAGGACACAGCAGCAGCTTCTCTTTGCTGGCTGTACTGTCACAGCCCATACTCCTCAGCTGCAAGGAATAGTCTTTATACGAGCCGTGAACTCGGAGTGGTGAGAATTGGGGCTGTTCACTTTTGCAATGGTTTTCTAATTGTATGAGATGAGCATGTTTTGGAGACACATTGTATTTGATCCCTCACAGAAAGCACTGATTCCTTATGCCACTTCATCCCTGGTACAACGTTAGCTGAGTCAGTGTAACTTAGTTGGCCCACATATGATTTTTATATATGCTGTACAGACTACTGCAGTAATTTCAGAACAAGAATATCGCAGTGACCTTGGCATGCCTTCTGTTCTCTGTTTTTTTAGCAGTTTTAATGAATTCATCTTCCTTGAGCAAAGAATCAAGATGTGGTCCTTTAGATTACCCATGCAGATGATGGCTTCTAAATTCATTTCAAAATCACAGAAAACAGATTTCAGAGTTATTACGAACAATTCAGAGGTGGTGCCTGCTGAAAGCCCGATTCTGTTCCCAGTCATCTTTTTTTGCAGACATTGAGAGATCTGTTAAAGTAAATTTCCAATTAGGATGCTTGTGTTCTTTTAAATTAATGTTTCATTTCAATTTTGTTTCCTAGTTCCTCCTGTCATTTTCTGAGGAATACATGTGCTGAAATCATTCCTTTGATGAGGTGCAGACAAGAAGCTTAGTGTGCTTTGATGTGGAAAAGGAAAATGGGTCCTCCTTGTTTCTATGAAACTAGCTTGCAAATCAAGGAATTATCACGATAGCTGTAGTTAATGCAGTGTAAGCCCAAATGGTTTTTTTCCAACCAATAAAGGAGGCTCCAAGCAGCAGCTTATTCAAAGAGTTATCAGCAACCAAGTAAGGACAAGACTTTTCATGATTACCCAAGCTTTGGGGTTTTTTTCTCTATAAAACATTGTGAAGCAGTGGACTGGGAAACCAAGCTACATTCAGAGACTCTGAACGACAAAGCCATGCCAGTGAGACATCAAAGAGCTACAAACCTCTAGCATATCACTGCATACATGTGCAACCTTTGCATGGCTTAACCAGTGGGCAGCAGGATTGGATCACAGTAAGGAGTCCATCTTTGGCTGTGTTTGTTATTGTCACTTGCCTGTACCCCACAAATAGAAGAGGAAACAACCAAGGACATCCTGAGCACTCGTTTGACTTATCCCAACTAGACAGCACAAGAAGACCTTGACTACAGATGAAATACAGTCGCATAAGGCAGTAAATGTACTTTGATGTGTCAACAGAAGAGGTCCAACACTACAACCACAGTCTCTCCCTGTAACTACACGACCCCAATTTCATCTTTTAGCAAAATCAAGAGGCAATGCTCCAAACTGCCATAGTAAAGTGAAGAACTGAAATATGTCAGTGTTAGAAGAATCAAGCCTACCTTCTGCTGATGGGGAAGTCAGCCTGCTATTGCAAAATGGAAATGGGAATATTTCTAACCACATTAACATGCTGAAAATTGTGAAACAACTTTGTCTACCTTGCTAACTTTTACAGCTGTCAATCTAGAGTCAAAGGAGGAAGCTGCTATAAGACTCTGTACTTTCTGACCTCACTGCATCTAGAAACATTACCAGCAACATCACACTGGTGTACCTGGCTTCATACACAGCGTGATGCTTCGAAGTGAAAGTCACATTAAAAATTGATTAGATGTGCTAAGTGCCTACTGCAAAGTGCAGCATGCCTTCAACTCCCACGGACTTATGAGAAAGGAAAGGACCAAGCACTTCATAGGAGTTGGTCAGTTATGACAGGCATGTCTCCTCTCCTCTTATTGTTTCAGAGCTTTCCTAAATGCATTCTGCATTAGTAACAGCAATAACTTCTGTTGTAGTTCAATGAGCTAGATCATACATAACACAAAAACATTAATTCCTCACATACCCTCTTCCGTAAAAACTACACTGTTAATTTTAGAATAAAGAATACCCTGTAACTAAGTTTTATAGTTCCTTTGCACTGACAGCATGCAGCACAGAGAAGGCTGCTACTTCACTGCATGCTACTATGGAATTTGTAGTGCTTTTTTGAGCAAGTTTCTTCCAGGTCAGTTCCATGTACAAAGTAAGCTGAGAATTGAATAATGTTAATAAAAATGCACATTAATCGATGAATTAATTTTAAAAGACATTCTCGAAGCTAGCCGAAGTTGTCATAATGAATGATATATTGTCACTCTGATTCCACAAGCCACCTGCAGCTCATCATGAAGTTATAAGGTAAACTCTTCAAAGAGAAGCTAACAATCTTCAGAGCCAAAAATACAGAAAGAATGAAAGGAAAAAACACATTCCCTCCATTGTGAGTCAGTTCCCCTGCAAAAAGAAAAACCTGGAGCAGTTACATTTGGGGAACTGTCATGTCCCTACTTCTATATTCTTTACCATTTCTTTGATCTAAAAAAAATCTCAGCCACTGGGGTCTAAACCAATCCAGGAGATTCACATGGCTTCTCTGTTCACTCTTGGGTACTTATCACATTCTCTACTGCAGATACTTTTTAACAATTCATTTTAATTTCAATCTGGAAAACACAGACGCCGTTACAGAACAGACATTAACAGGGGAGACTGCCTCTCTCAAACCCCCACCGACCCCTGAATTAGGCAACTGAGATTCTGTTCTCAGCCATGCCACAGATCCATGCAAATTACTCCAGTGCCATGTACCTCACTCATACACAAGTGCATACCATATTTTTACACTCTGCCTTACTGCTGAAAAGGGTGTGAATTAGTTATACTGCACTAAGATCAGACAAACTGTTTTTCTGAGGACAATTCCTTTTCTAAAAGCAAGCGTTCACTACCCTTGGCCAAAGATGCTGCCATTGTAATATTCGTAATTCCTCTGGAGCAGGAAGGGTATGGAGACCTGAAGACAGAAAGATATTGCACCACTAACACAGGGCTAAAATCAGAGCTCTTTGCATCGCATTAAATTACACTTTCTGGCAATACACTCCTAGGCAAAGTAGAAACAGAGGGAGGTAGGTGTTGTTGGCAGCTGTACAGCCAACTCAGCCATACCCATACTCAGCCAGGCAACCCATGAAGGAGCATCTTGAATCCCAGACAATGAACAACACGCCACAACAATCAGTTATTTGCTGGTAGATGCATAATGCAGATCCACACAAAGAAAAGGTTTTAGTAGGAGAAAGTCTAAGTGTACATGTCATAGAAACAGAAAGCCTGTGTTTTACCTATCTGGAATCAGAAAATCCTTTCAACACACTAGCAGACAAACTTCTGAGAGTGACAAATGAGTTCTGATACACGTTTCAGCCAGCCATTTTGCTGCCTCCAACAGGTACACAGAGACCTCTAGCTGTAATTTTGCTTAGGACAAGCATTTGCCTGGGAATATCTGTTAGTATCATTTTAATTGAATACCCAGGTTTCATTTTTAGCAGCCACCACACACAGCTGCAAGACTGTATATTGCCACTACCCTAAACAGAATAACTGGCAAGCTCTCACAAAATTTCCAGTGGCACACGCTTGCCAATAATCTATGCAGTCTTCCACTGAAACTTCTTGGTGGAAAGGTAGCTAAAGTGTGCATTATTCCCTGCAGAAGTAATCAGAACAGTCTGTGTCTGAGCAACATGGTATCTACCTCAAAACCCTGTGAAAACTGACTTATCATCAGGCATTATTCAATTCCCACGAGAGACGCACCGGGAAGCCCTTTAGAAGTCGGCTACACAAGCTTTTATGCTTAGACAAAGTGCTGACTCCCCATCGCTTTTAAGCTACTCAGCTCACAGGCAGTCACAAAGATGGGATGCACGTAGCTCTGGAAGCAGAACAGGAACAGATCCGAGACTGAGTGCGCAAGGCAGACTGCAGAACAGCTGTAGGCATGTCTGCCCTCAGAGCCAGCCTCCTGCATACAGAGCTGCCAGACAAGCCTAACCGTGCCAGAGCCTAAGAGCACATGCCAGATGCCTACTACAACGCCAGATGTGCCTGAGCACACAGGTCCCTATATGTTCTGACCACCCTTCTCCTGAGGGCTGCCCTGAGGCAGAACATAACAAATGGCAGATGTGGCCAAAGCAACGCACAAGCTGGGCCAGGTCTGTTTTGGGGACAGTTTACTTGTCCCCTTGTTGTTCCTGTTTAACTCTGTCCACATCTCCCAGGGCCACTCCTGAGATTCCCCCTTTTCTCTGTGCTCTTGGAACAGTATTTGTTGTTGTTCCTCTCCTCCCTTGACACAAACAGATTCTGTTCCTGATTCAGCAAGGAAGCAAAAGCCATACTTTCCTTTACACTTCCATCTGTAAACTGATTTGTGTGAATCCCGAAACACATGATCCCCTAGAAGTGATGGATGTTTCCTTATTTCTCCATCCAAGACAAAAGAAGATTTAAAATCATTTACAGCTTTGTAGGATCAGCACCTTCAGGAGGAGAACTGCTTTTATCAGCTAACTCAAGTAACACAATAATGAGCTTTTGGCCAGGTGATGGGTTATGTTGGACCCTACTGGATCAATGTGCAGGGGAAACAGCTCAGCTTATTTCAGTCCTTCATCCCCTAAATGTACAGCAGGATGCCAGGATGGCCCACTACACTGTACAAAGGTAATTCAAACTAATTCTATGACATTATATTGTCTTTTTCTATCCATCTTCCTTTCTCTCACTTATGCTCAAAATATTAGGATTTTAGCAAATAAAACCTGAGGAGGGAGGAAAAAAGCTAAGACCTCACTACATCTTGTTTCCAAATTTTCTGCCACTTCGGTTCAATTCAGTCATTTTTTCCTGGTAAATATCTTTTGGAGAAGATAATAGAATGATCAGCTGAAGTACTAACTCTGAATGCAAATATTGATGAGAAAAGCTCTTAAGTAAAAAAATACTAAAAATTACATTGAAAAGGCAAATTAGATGGTCCTTGAGTATGCTACTGAAGTGGAAAAGGTACAGAAGCTAGATGGGGTAATGGGAGACCACAATCCTGCTCCTGTTGCTCACAGAAAGATGATCATAACCTTTATTTCCTCTCATTTAAGGTAAAATCTCAATATCAAAGCAACTACTGACAAGTTCCATTAACAAGAAGTCACTCATCTGACACAACCATCTACAAAAGAGATGGAACATGAAAGTGTCTGAGTTACTGAAAAGAAAGCATTTTGAGATCTACAAATGAAAAGTGCTATGGTGCAAAAGTAGATACGCAGGACAGTGGTTATTCCTCACGCTTGCCTTACTAAGACACCTAAGCGATTTCTGAATATAAACAGTCTTGATTAATAGCTGCTTTGTGACATCATTTCTTTCCTTGTAAAAAATATACGTATTTTAAAAACTCCTGTAAACACATGATCGAGGTGTATGTGAGAACAACTCTTAAAACAAAGCATTTCTTAGCTTCAGTTCAGGTTCCAAAATGCGCTCCCATCATATCGGAGAAAGCAAACAAGCAAGTTCAGGCTAATACAGATCTACGGAACTTTAGAAAAGCATGAACTAATACATAAGGATAAAAGGGCTTTGTGACAGCACATGGTTAACAAAGGGAAATTTGGAATTCTCAAATACTTTAATGTAGAAGTTAAGTATAAAAAGTAGAGTAGAGCGACATGAGGTTTTGGGAAGCAGCTGACAGTTGCTAGATATTCATTGCAAAGTGTATGAATTTTGACCTTCCCTTTACAACCAAGGAAGTCATCAGCAAAGGCCAAGTATTTGCCATTCTACTTTTTCCTGCTTCAGGCTACAAATCTTAATGTTATCTCAATATGCGTTATGAATCCATGCACTTCATTAGAACAATAAGGCAGGGAAACACAGAACTGACAGGCTGAGAGAGCTGGGTTTGTTCAGCCTGGAGAAGAGAAGGCTACAGGGAGACCTTACTGCAGCTTTCCAGTACTGAAAGGGGGCCTGCAGGAAAGCCAAGGAGGGGCTCATTTCACAGAGTGCAGTGACAGGACAAGGGGTAATGATTTTAAACTGAAAGAGGTGAGATATAAAATGGATATAGGGAAGAAATCTTTTACAGTGAGGGTGATGGCACACTGGAACAGTCCACCCAGAGAGGTGGGGGATGCCTTATCCCTGGCAACATCCATGGTCAGGTTGGATGGGGCTCTAAGAAACCTAATAGGGCTAAGGATGTTCCTGCTCCTACAGGGGAGGTGGACTGGATGACCTATAAAGCTCCAATCCAAATCATTCTATGATCTAAATAAAGGTCTTGCTTTATTTCTCTATTATATGGCCTCGAGTTGCACAGTTGCACCAGGGGAGGTTCAGATTAGACATAAGGAAAAAATTCTTTACTGAAGGGGTTCTCAGGCACTGGCAGAGGCTGCCCAGAGAAGTAGCTGAGTCACCCTGCCTGGAGGTGTTTAAAAAACAGGTAGAGAAGTGCTCAGATTTATGATTTAGTAGTGAACAGGTACAGTTGGACTCCATGATCTCAAAGGTCTTTTCCAACCAAACAATCCTATGATTCCAGGAGTAAGAGTTTGTGAAGAGTGCCAGGAGATTCCATTTACAGTGCTGACACACAAGCACTGATGTAAGAGTCACTCCAGAAATGCAACTTATTAACACAGGCTCTGCAGAATATAAAAATATATTTGAAGAAACATTTAAAAAAAAATAAATAAATATGACACTTATTGATGTCACTGCAATTATTCAGCATCCCATTGATTCTGTGCTCCTCTTTAACCTCTGCTAAGTCAGACAGGGCTCAGCCATTCCTGAGCTCCCACTGTTCCCCCTCCTCTTCCCCCACTCGCCCCCCCCCACCTCACCCCCAAGCCCAGGCAGGGCCCGGCGTTCCCAGCCCTTTGCTGCCACCTGGCGGGCACCGGCTGTGGAACCGGGTCTGGGACCAGGAGCTCCTGTTGGGGGGGGGGGGGGGGGGGGGGGGGGGTGTCGGGTGTCCCCTCCCGGCTGTGAAACACCGGCCTGGGACCAGGAGCTCCTGCACTGCCCCCAGTTGACCCGGTGCAGCTATGAGCAGAGGGGAAGGGCTCACGGAGTTCACAGCATCACAGAATGTCCTGAGTTAGAAGGGACCAAACAAAGATCATTCAGTCCAACTCCTGTCCCTGCACAGGACAACCCCAACATTCATAAGTGTGTCTGAGGGCATTGTTCAAACGATTCTCAAATATTGTCAGGCTTGAGACTGTGAGTGCTTCCCTGGGGAGCTGTTCCAGTGCTCCACCAGCCTCCAGGTGAAGAACCTTTACCTAACCTCCAACCTAACCCTCCCCCAGCACATCTTCCTGACATTCCTTCAGGTCCTGTCACTGGTCACCAGAGAGATCAGTGCCTGTTCCTTCCCTTGTGAGGAAGCAGGAAACTACGATGAGGTCTCTCAGTCTCCTCCAGGCTGAACAGACCAAGTGACTTGAGCTGCTCCTGATACGACTTCCCCTCTAAATTCTTCACCAGCTTTGTGGCTTCCTCTGGACACTCTCCAGTAGCTTGATAGCTTTTTCATACTATGGCACCCAAAACTACACAAAATACTCCAGGTGGGGCCACACCAGTGAAGAGTAGAGCTGGGACAGCCATAGGGCTAATCCGGCACTGGAATCGCTTGGGTAGGAAAGCACTGGCAATGAATCTCTCTCTTATCCTCTGCCTACATTATTTAACAAGTGAGGGACAGGCACTACAGGTTATTTTTCACCCAGCCAACCTCTCTTCCTATGCATGCAAATCAGCACACAGGGTATTCAATGCTTATTTTTCATGTAAAAGGGAGCCAGAAGAGTATAAATTCGTATCAGTCCTTCACGCTTCTCCTGTTCACAACTGGTCATAATTTTCATTTATTGTTTTTGCTATCCTTTAAAACTAATCATACTTTGCTTTTCTCACTTTCCATTCCCGTCTGCTGTTATTGCATGAAAAATGGCAGTGCCTTCCCAACAAGTGGCTCCAGAAGCAAGGCAGAGGAATGATGCAGTGAGCATCTTCTTAGTGACAGACGGTACCAGCCCGAGGTGGGCCTCTCCTCAAGTCCCACGTAAGCAAACAGCAGCTCCAACTGCGTCAGGGCAAGAGAGGAGTTTTGTCTTCCTTTCTGGTTTCTTTGGTTAGTTTTATACAACTAAAGAATAAGAAATGTAAAAATTACTCCTGCAAGTTTGGTTTTGGAAAGGCTTAAAATAACTGAAAGCAACAAGAGGTGGTAAATTTATGAATAATATCAACAAAACACTGGGAATTTTCTGCTGGACTAATTTTCTGGTTTCCAGCAGAGGATTTCAATTTATTAAAAGAAAACTGCTTCAAATCACTTTTTTTTCCTCAGGTTATCCCTAAGAACAATGTTTCAGATCAGCCCAACACTGTAGGAAGCAGCTACAGCACTGCCAACACACCGCTCTCTAAGATCTGTACTTTCAGCCTCCTCCCTCCTCTCTGGGTCACATTTCTGAAAACTGCAACTCCCACAGTTTGCCTGAGAAAAATCTCACAGTCTGATAAAGCAAGCAGGAGTTTGGTGGGAAGAAATACCCACTATCTCTTCCTGGGACCCCATGTTGAGTAGGGAGAGAGTGACGCCAGACCACAGCTCAGGTAGGTCCGTCCTTACATTCCTGCCACTGGGCTAATGGACTCCAAGCATCCCACAACCTGAGGGCCATGGCTGATAGCTTCATTTAAGGCATCTTTGACGTTACAGGAATCTGCTCAGTGATTTTTTTTTGTAGACTGACCCACTAGGACAATAGGCAGCAGCAGCCTCCTAGTGGCAGTTTTGCTAAGGCAGGGCACAGATCAGGGCTGAAATGAAGCATTCTGCACGCCAAAAGTGCACCAAAAGCACACCAAAAGCACAGTGCCAGAGCAAATCACAGCTCTCTGTGGAAGGAAGAAATAGTACCTGCAGTGTTATATAAATCTCATCTCAACCTATTACCTACTGGTGCTTCTACTGTGAAGCAAGTGGCCAACCAACCTGGAAGGTGGCATCATATTGTTATCCAAGACAGCAATAATTGACCTCAATGAAATGACTCAGCTGAGGTTTCCAATTAGAGGTGAAAATAACTATCTTAGTTTGAGTTCAAGGTGGCTTTGTGACCAAGGAACAAAAAGGTGACGAGAGTCCCCTTGTAGCAAAGCCTGTGTTCATTTTTAGGTCTTCATCAGAGACACTGTCAAAACTATTCCAAACAGAAGAATCACCAGATTCATACGGCCAAGCCAGCTGGCCATGTTTCACCATGAAGAGTTTTGTTCTTTTTTTGGACTGCAGGTACCACTGCTGCCACATACATTTTGTACTCTTCTTCCTGTTTTGAAACTTCCTTTACACTAAAAAAAATAAAAGGATAGAGAAGTGCTGGAACAGAAGTATCAGACAGCTGCTAAAAGCAGAGAGACAACAGGATGTGTGCTTCCGTGCACCAGCATTCTGTGAATCTTGTTTGATACTCAGAAAAGCCAACTGTGAAGTCTGAAGGTCTGGAGTTACATGCTGATTTCCCTGCCAGAAGTGGCATTCAGCATGAAGGCAGTGCAAAAATAATAATTAAAAAGTGTTTGTTTCAATGGCCAGATTTGTCAAATAATAAGTAATTTCTGAAACCTCATTTGAAAGAAATAACTAGAGCTAAGCCAGTTCACACCCAGAGGATCCCAGTAATTCATCACAAGGAACAGCATGCATCACAATCTTTTTAGTTCCTGCAATTACATTGGTTCGCAGAAAATTAAGTAGAAAGACCTCTGTACTTGAGATCTTTCTTACTTATTTTCTCCATATTGCCTTCTGCTGCATCTCAGCTTTCTGCACACTTGAAGAGTACAAAGTGTCCAAGTGGCACAGTGCAGAGCAGGACAATACCTTCTTGAGAAGTTAGCCCACTCACACACAGAGGATCAAGGGAATTCTAAAACTGGACTACCCATTTTAGTGCAGCACTTCACTTACAGCCTTTAAGAGGCCCATGCACCCTCACTGGAGCATGGAGGAACAACATCATAGACCTTAGGCAGCTTCACAGTTCTGGGATAAGGCTTGCAAGAAGAGGTACCTGATCCTATATAATCTGTCCCTGGGGGCTGATCACAGCTCACTTCTACTTTATGGCTTTTTCACACAGAAGACCCTATATGAAAGTCACAGGCTACTGAAGTCATGTCTACACTTTGCCATGATTTTAGCTGGCCAAAAATATTTCCCTTTTTTTGCTACACTTCTGTACTGGGACCAGTCTCTGCTGCGGAGCGAACAGGCTTACCTGGAGTGAACAGGCTGGTGAGCCTCAGGAAGGAAGGGACCTTGTATAAAGGGGTTTACAGTTAAGGCAGAGAATCTTAGCCTGATTGGAACAGTAAGCATATTTTTAAATCCAAAACCACTTGCAGAGTGACTGCACAGAGATCTATCTTAGAATCTATTCTCTAGGTAAAAAAAATGCAGGTCAGCTAACTTCTCTTCAGAATATTGGCACCCCGTTTAGCTAGAGAAAAACAAAATACAACCAGAAAAGATTTCAGAGTAACTGAAGAAACCCAAAAATATCAGTCAGAGGCTAAATGGTGTCTCATACAATTTTAAATGAGGAATGACTGGGGTTGATCCTGCTAATAATTAAACCTTCAGTCTAGGAGTAGAGTTTTAATTAAGCCTGGCCCAGTACACAACAGCAACAGGGACCATCGCTCTTGTACATCCTTCTCTCAAGCCAGACAGCAAATGGTTCCTAGCTTCTCCTTAGAACTTCTTCAACCTTGAATGGAGTCTCCTGAGAATGATGGAGCACATTTCAAAAGCAGTGAAGCGTTTTGGGAGAGAGAAAGCTCTTTAGGCATTGATATGGCTTCATAATATTTATACTGAACCACTACAGCAAGAGAGACACGGGGGTGTTAAGATTGACACCTTGTGGGGAAGGCACCCACAAACTGCCTGCTCATTGTTCTCACAGCTGAACTACATAGAGAAGATAATGAGTTGGAAAGAGGAACAAAGGTGACAGCAAGAAGCTTATGACTAATGCAACAGACAGACAGCACTTACATCAGCTCTAGCACTCCAGCTTTGCAGATAGCCTCCATCCAAAAATTGTCCATCAACAGGCACAAGCAATGTTGCCACAGCTTCATCTCTTCTGTTTAGTACAAACTACAAATGGTTAAAAGCAACCAGCTTTTCTTTGAACTGGAAGAAAACAGAGTGGCTCAGAGATGCAGAAGCAACTGAAAGGTATTTAAAGAAATGACAGACTTTGATCTGAGACCACTTCCTGACTAATACTGCAGACAGACTAACACACATTATCACCAAACACATAGGTATGCTGATAAGTATGTGTGACAGAGCTTCCAATCACTACATCTTTTGTCTAATCATGCCAGCATACCCTAGTGCTATTTTAGAGATAAATCTTGAATGTAAGAAACACAGACCAATGATCAAAGCCAGGTGTCAAAGCTGAAGGTTCTTCACGATCAGAGGGAGGAAACATCAGGACAGTTTGAACAGTGCAGAGTTTTGTGAAGTACATCCTCCTACTCTGAAGCCAGATAGGAAATAAGTTCTCTGGTGAGAGGAGTTTCTTGCCACCCAAAACTTTTAAACGAGTGTTTGATAAAGCTCTGGGAATCTCATCCACACAGTAGCATTAGAATCATAGAATGGGTTTGGTTGGAAAAGACTTTTAAGATCATTGAGTTCAACCATCGATCCAGCCTTACTAAGTCCACCACTACACCATGTCCCCAAGTACAACATCTACTTGTCTTTTAAACACATCCAGGGACACTGACTCCACCACCTCCCTGAGCAGCTTATTGCAGTGCCTGACAACCCCTTAAGTAAAGAAAACCCTCCTGATACCCAACCTAAAGCTCCCCCAGTCCATCTTGAGGCCATTTCCCCTTGCCCTGTCACTGGCTACCAGGGAGAAGAGACCAACCCCCACCTTGCATCTCTTTTTTATTACAGACAACAAAAGCCCACAGAGGTCATGGTCAAGGCTGGACTAAGATGGGAAGAGCCTGATGCTCTCCATGCTCATTTTCCTATTGGAGAGGCAAGAGACTGATGTCATCTACACTTAGTGGGAACCTTTAAGTGCAGAACTTAACATGCGTGGAGAAATTCTGACATTGCAGGATATAATTTCATCCCACACAGGTTGAGCAAAAATTTCAGAGTTCTGAGCTAAATGTTTTATTTCATTTTTTAGCAGTCCGAATATTTCATGGAAAATATCTGTATTCCAACACCTATGCAACTTCATCGTTGGATGTTTTCAGGCTTATCAAAATGAGTACCCTCAAAAAAATTGCCAGACAAGATTACAAGCAGAAATATACCAGGACTGTTGAAATCAACATTCTTTCAGTGACAAAACATTTCAATGGGATGAATGTTCAAATGGCTCCAGGTCTCAGCAATTTTAAGAACATTACAGAAGAGAAATACTCCAAGCTGCTATATGCATTTTAGAAAATACCTTCACCACTCATTTCTTGCCTTCTTTGGCGATACAGGAAGTGTGTTCAAATCACATGTATGCACTTTCACTCACTCTGAAGCAGGGACACACTTTACTTGTCCCTGCACATCACAACTTGTTCTTCCAACAGAAAGCAATGCCAGTGCAGCAGGATGCAGAATAGTTCACTTTGACAGCTGTGTGATTGTAGCTAATCTTTTGATTTGCATTGCTTCTCAGCCCTTTATTACCAGTGAAAAAGACAAATGGGAAAACCTGTAGGTATTCTGTTGTCTCTATAGATGATTGCAGGTAAGAGCTGCAGGAGTCCAGAAAACAGTGCTCGTTCAGTGCAAATCAGTGCACTGCTGGCAACTCACACTCTGCAAGTGATGCTCCACTTGAGGAAGTGAGTTCTTGCTGATTTGAATCAGCACCAGTTACAGAGGTGCTAATCTTCTGGGTGCCCCTACCCCAGAAGCTATTGAGAGAGGTATCTTCAGGATGTTTCCCTTCCATCAAGGTAGCACAGACATCAGTTAGACCACTAAGTCTACCACAAGAAAATCAGACTTACTTACCTATTTGTATGATCTTCTACAATTCCCTCAGTTTCTCAGCAGTTTGGTTCCTTTACTGGAAAATGTTGCCCTCTTGGTAGAAGAGATGTTTAAGTACCCAGAACATACGGGTTGTAGGAATAGAAATGGATGTGACAGACATGCAGTGCAAATGGTGATAACCCTCTTGACACAGCTTCTTGTTTCCTTTTCCTTTCAGATTTTACCAGCAATAGATCCTTGTAAAACATCCAGTACTTCCCAGTACTTTATGTGAAGTAGGTCACAAGGTCACACAACTTGCCTGGCAGCCCATCCTTCATCCATACTGCAGGCCAACAGGGCTTAGCAAAGAAATGGTTCCCTCCATTAGACACCCTCACGCACTGTTATGTTCCACTAATATTGTAAGGGCGAAATAAACAGACCTTTAAGCCAATCACGTCTTCTGCAATGTGTTATCATTAGCCTCAGTCACACTACCTTCTGTTTCCACACCACATTTGCTATCCAGCTCTCCATACTCTCCAAATGCTCCAGCTCTGCACACATCCAAGCACAGACTAGTGAGGTGAAGCCAGGGCAGTCTTCTTGACTGGTTTTTCTGTTGGTGTAATGCTACAGTCACAACAGTGTGGAAGACAGAAGGCTTGACCCGGCCACTACATATCTGTATACAGTGGATTCAACATTTTAGATGAAAAAGATGTCAAAGAGTGCCACACACTGTGTAGAAAATTAGTTTTGGAGATATGTCACAGCTTCTCCTCTTGTTATCTAATGCACTCAAAATCTGAGTTTGATTCTGGTGCACAGAAACAGAGGTCTAATGGGTATTAGATTTTGTTGGTAAGGGTAATTTACTCTTCTAAACGTTTTAAAGTATATGAATGGAAAGCAAATAGGAATCTTTCCCTCCCCAGAAAGAAAAGTTTACAGGCACACTGTTAGTAGGAAGGGTTTCCAAGAGAGCTCATTTTCTCCTTTCTCCCACTCACGAGTTCCTAAAAAAAGATTTTCCTTCCCATAAACTATCTGGAGCTTTAGTGAAAGTTGCTTTAACAGAGGGCAGCACTTCCATTCACACATTACAGAGAGACAGTAAACCCAAAAAACCTTTGCATGTGCTCCAATTCCTACCATCCCATTTTATCAAATGGAAGACAGAAACAGAGAGATCAAATGCTTGAATGTTTGACCCCAATCAAAATCAAATGGGTTCTTGCCCACAACATCTAGGATTTTTTACTCCTGGACAACTAAAAAACACTTAGGTTTTTATATCATAAAACAGAAAGCTTCCAAATATTTACAAGCTCACACAGAAGCAAAACATCCACACTTTTATGGACCATGGATGCAAAATATCCCCACCATTACAGACAGACCTCTCTAAAGGACTACAAATAAAGACAACCTCTTTTCTTTCAAAATTTTGAGCTGAAGAATCAATCTGGAAAGTTTAACTTGTCTCTGGCTCTGAATTTGACTGCCCATTTAAAAAAGCAGTGGCTGACAGAAGAACTCAATCTGGTATGAAATTGCCAATTCTGGAGCACATTCTGCTTTTTTAGAATTCCACATATTGCAATAATGAGTGAAACACATTAAAAGTTTATATACATATTGAAGTGTTAGAGGTTCACTTCAACAATGAGCACATTCCATTCTCTTGCATGATAAGCAGCATTTTTCTTTTAATCTTCTTTAATTAATATCCTTCAGCTAATTTTTAATTCGCCTGTATATTATGACCAATGGGTAGATGATTCATAAACTGATACAGCATTTCAAAAACTTTTTAATCAGTAGTTTGCATTCTTAATTATTTTGAAACTTCTATATTTGTCAAAACTCACAGCATTATCCTCATTTGTATTATGCCTGAAGGTTTCAGTAAAGAGTCCGTAGCAAGCAAATGAAGTTTTGATGGAGCCTGAGAAGTTGTGAATACGTCCTTCTCCTTTGCTTCCTTTGTACTTTTGCATTTCACAAACATAGCTGTCTAAAGAAACATGGATTTGGCATGGTGCCTATGGACTGAACTGCTGTGGACAACCCTAGGTGGTTAAACTGTAACTGAATAGAATCCATACATACCTTAAGTAAACCAAGGGATGAGATTTTAGTCTATAAACGAGGGATTTTACCTGCTCAAACAGAAAACTCTAATACAGAACAGCTTTTTCAACAACCAGAAACACAAAATACCATTTCTCAAGCAATAATTTGCTGATTCTCTAGGGTTCTGTACAAAGCGAATGCTCAGTACTGCCCTGCCCTATGCATTTCAGCATTGAGTTTGCAGCACCGAAGGAAGAGCAAGACAGAAGGAAACCCCTTCCATTCAATTCTAGTCTCAGCTCTCAATACTGCTTTACAATTTACATTGAGCAACCATTAGATTAAAAAAACAGAGCCTACAATGCCTAGGCCCAGGAGCTTCCCATTCCAGCCATTCACTCCCTTTTTCTTCCATAATGCTTCCCACTGCTAAACACAGCATTCCTCATGATCTCTCCACTGCTCCTACAGCTTTTAAAGACTGCCTTTCAAACAGGTCACCCCCACATCCCCCCCAGACCTGCTGAATCAGGGAGGGGGGGGGGTCCTTTTGATGTCTGCGCCTACAAACCTTCGAGGGTAAATCCAGTGTTTATTATGGACATGGCCAAAACAGCAAATCAATATTTTGGGCACGGCCAAAATATCACATCTTACAGGTGCCATCCAGGTTGCAACTTCCCAAGAACAGATCCCAATCTGATACCTCCAAGGCAGCTGGACAAAAACAACACACCTCGGATCCCACCCGATGCACAGCAGTGCCATAAAACACAGACGAAAGGAACAAAGAGAGCGAGAGCAATAAGGGTGGGAAGAGAAGGAAATAGTCACCACACACCATGGACCTCCGGAAAACGTGGTCTTCCAGGAGTACGTGGTGCTGCAGTTCTGCTGCAGCCTTCCAGCACTTTCCACGGGGCAGTTACCAGCAGCGCGACTTTGTAGGATACGCCCATTTCCCCCCGCCCCGCTATTAACCTGAGGGGTGGTCTTGCTGGGAAAGTTCTCGAATTGGCGCATGCGCAGAAGCTCCTTTGGGAAGGTCCTGGAAGTGGGTCTGGGGTCTCCAAGGTTGCTGGCGGTTCAACAGCCCCTTGGCAGCATCGCCTCTGCCTGAGCGCTCTGGGCCCGGGTGGGCAGTCAGGTGGGGGGGGGAGGGGGGGGCAGCATCTGCTGCTGCACCTCCTCCCCTGCTCTGCGGCAGCACAGGCAGCCCAGGGAGCCACAGCACTCAATGAGATGTTAAAGACAGCAATACAGGGAGAGTCAGACCAGGTTTAAGACAATACGAGCAGAATCAGCCGATGTTTAAGACAACAATAGAAGTCAGTCTCTACACACTGTAAGCCAGTCCTTGTGAGCTGCAACATCCACAGTGCATGATGCCCGAGGGTGAGAGGCCCAAGCAGGTCTGCGTGTTGCCCCTGACCTGAAAATCCAAACTATAAAATCTAGTTCTAATAAAGAATGGATTGTCAATACATAATTTAAAAGCATGTCCAGGAAAAGTGTTTCGTTTTCAGGTGCATCCACATTCCTTTAAAATGGAGCAATCGTGAGCTGCTTCAATTCATCTTAAAATTTCAATATAGGCAATAATAGGTCTATTATTACATTTTTGTCTCTAAAATTCAAACTTTGAGAAACTGAGGAAACTAATTAGCAAGGTTTTCCAGAGTAACTCCAGTGCATAAATAATGAAAAAAACCCTGCAATCATCTCAAAAGAAAAACATCATCAAAATAGATCAATATAAAATACAACTAGAGAGCTTGTACAGGAATGGAGAGGGCATTCATTGGCAAAGAGCATTCTTCAGATGTGAAAGGTACAGAAATACACACAGAAGGGTTTAGATGGACTTTAAAAGAAAACAGAAAGTTGGTTCTTAAGTTCATAAGTAGAGAAAAGCTAAAGAGGGAAGAAGTGAGGCCTTTACCCAGTCATACCAGGGTGGAGTCAAGGGATAATTTCTTCCGTTTTTTCAATAGTAATGATTACAGTCATGAGAGAAGCGTTTACCACATCCTATGAATTAGCAAAGTTCGCAGAAGCACAACAAAATCGAAAATAAAAGACTAAATAGTCTGCATCAAAAGGTGTAAAAAAATCACCAGAACAGCAGATGGGGTATTTTTTCCTATAAAGTGACAGCAATGCTCTATGACCCAGAGGAAAAAAAAAAGCCATGCTGTGTCCATTTTTAAAAGGAGCAAGCGAGGAGGTAGAACTGGCATTTTGCAAGAGTTTAGTACCGTTATTGTAGAATGAGTAAATCTAGGACAGAGAGGTAAATGAAAACTGTGACAAAATTGCACATAGTTTTATCAAACTAGATTGTAGCAGTCTGTAGTGTCTTCAATAAGAAACTGGGGTTTTTTTAGATAAGCTCAATGCATTGGAACTAATCTCTGTAGACTTAAATCAAGAATTGCTTTCACTGCCTCAAGGGAAATTAATTATTAAAGTGGAAAAAATTCAGATTAAAAGAATAACCGCTAGGTAGGTAAGAAGAAGATATAATAACTGTTTATACTATTGGAAAGAAAAGAGTTGTCTTTCTCAAATCAGTGCCAGTCTCAGTTCTGTTTAGTATTTTAAGTAAAATATTGGTCCAAGGAAAAGATGGTCCAAGAAGCAGCATGGTAAGGAAGCATGAAGTAACACGGAGTAGGAAAGATTTGCCAGTTACTGAGAACAAGTTTCCATGCAAAAGGAATCACACAGCCCTGTGGTGTACAATCACAGTAACAGAAAGAAATGCAGCAAAGCAAATGCCTGTAGACAAATGCCTTAGAAAGGAAGATTTTTGTTGCTGGAGTCTGGGCCTTATTACATGAAGATGACAGTAAAGTACAATGAAAAGATAACAACATGGTGACAAACCAGTTACCTCCAGAGAACACCAGCGCAGCTCCTGGGTAACGCTCCTCTGTTTATTCACTTCTACAAAAAAGTCAAAATGTATTTCTGGAAGAAGCACCTGTATATCAGATAGCAATGTTTGGACACTGTTCTACTCACTTTAATTTCTTGCATCTTTTTAATGAGATTTGGTTTTGAGTTTAAGAAATCAGGAATAGTCATTGCTGTCAGGCCTACCTGAACAAGAGATGAACAGGTTCCTGCTTCCAAGCAGCCCTGTATAAAAAAAAAAGTAAGCGGGAGGATTATTACAAATGCTGAGGGATTTTCCTCTGCTCCTTAAATGTATTTACACTAGACAGGTACTACAAAAGATGAATATAGAACATAGATACTTCAGAAAAGGCTATGAATAATCTGAAGCAGCTCTAGCCCAAGGTGCTACATCCAGCTACTCTGCAAGGCATCCAGCTAGGGACCATAGGAGGAGGAGGAAGGCACCAAGAGTTCAGAAATGGAGAAACTGCAGTGCCTTTGCAAGTCCTTGGCTTCAGATTATGAACTTTTTACTACAGTATAGCTAAAGCATAGCTAACAAGGACGAAAATGTCAAGTAGATACCTGCATGTAACTAAACTAGTCACTAGATGTCACTGTAAAATATGTCAAGACCAACAGATGTAAAAATATACCTGTCAGAAGAGGTGGTCAACACGCAGGTCCTCCCAGCTGAAACTGTGCATTCTTCATGGGGAACCAGGAAACCTCAAAGCCTTAGCTGAAATGGTAAAATGCGTGCAGATATCCATTAAAAAGTCTGGGCATTGAATGTCCTGGGCACTGAATGCAGATCTCAGACTTGCTGGAATTTCAGCATTCTTGAAGTCAAGTATTAATGGGAAACAAAATGGTCATTCAGAGGTGGTTCGTATGCATCATTCTAAAATGTTTGAATTTCACTCTGTATATATAAAATGTCTACCTTGGACCTTTTGCCAAGGTTATCTTATTCTAAGCACCACAAAAAGGCACTGTTGAAACTGGATCTTTTTAAATGATTAAACTGTCTCTTAACAGGAGCAACAACATAATCATCTGGGGGATATGCACTTCATGGGAAGTTATAGCAATTAAACTTCTTTCTGCCCTGAGAGAGCATTCTAGACAACACTTTTACGAAGGTGAAGTTTTAACGCCATCATGTTTACGGTTGTAGTTCCTGCTTTATACCCTTCGTTACTAGGTGGAAATTTTAGTTTCTCAATTATAAATATAATTCCCACAGTACTCTCTTTCCAGCAACAAATTTCTCGAGGGCCTGATCCAACTGGAAAAAGTAGTATTTTGGGTTTTTTTACTTCAACAAACCAAACAGGAAGCTTCTTGTGGGTTTGGTTTTTTTCCCCTATTAAAAGAAAGATCAAACCTTTGTATCTTATTTTAGATGAAACCTTCTTTGATGGCTTGCTGATATGAATACATAACAGACGGAAATTCAGCTTTCCGTAGCTGTGTTCCCCACAGAACATTTAACCACTCTCTATGTAACAGTGGGGCTCCTTTTTTGTCTTTTTTTTCCCTTTTAATGAATTTATAATATAATACCCCTTCCTCTGCTTCTCTCTCCATGCTTTCACTTCTCCCCTTTCCATAGTCTCTGAATGACTGTTTTTTAATTCTTTCTCACAAACCTGTTTTTCCTATTTTCCCTACAGTGGAAGAGGCTCAGTTCTTGTGAAAAATGCATTGTTTCTCCATCCCACTTCAGGCATTCATCTACTCAATGTAACAGCTGCTAACTTCTATGCCTGTCTTCCCTCCTTGTTGAGTGCTTATCAAACTGCTCAGTTTCAAAAAAATTAGTCACTGCTGTCTGGGCAGTTCCAGCATCTGGACTCGCTGGGACTGATATTCCTTTCACAGCAGCAAGAGTCAGGGATAAATCCATAACCGTGCTGCAATCAACAGTAAAATTCCCACTGATCTCAAGAAGATTAGGATTTTCACAGACTTACACCACTAGAGAAGAAAGGAAGTAGAGCTTCGATTTCTGGTTTCATCTATCTAAATTATTAAACAAACTAATTTGCAATAATTTTGGGTTAGTTGTTATTTAGCAACTCATTCACAGTGGAGTTGATGAATGATTTTGTGATTTCTACTCTGTGGCTGTATTTTTGACAGGTCTCATGATGTTACAAACCCCACACTGTTTATTTGTTTCCATGATTAGAGGTCATCATGCTCTATATAGATTTGACTGTATCATGTAATGATTTGTATTTTAAATACTATTATGTGATCTTACATTTTAATGTACGTTTTAATTTTCTTTTTCCCTGCTCTTTCCTAAGTCCCTTCAAAATACCATTAAAAGTCACTTGAGCTTGCAGCAGTTGTGCCAAGCAGAGCAATAGGAAAGCAGGCGTTATTTCCCTGAAAAAAAAATTACTTAAGTTTATATTGTAGCACCATTTTACCTTTGGTGAACTTGAATTCCCACCTTTGAACACAAACCACTAGAAGTCTGTCTGCATGAGGGCTTCAGGATGGATCCCACAACTTAAAAAAATGACAATTCACACATGGTTCTTACTTCTACACTATGCACACACAAAAAAGTTTCAAAACTAGCTTTTGGAAGACTTCACAAATAATCTGTGCAGACTTTTCCACTGAGGTCAGCAGGTTATGCCTTTGCAATTCATATGCATTGTGGGGTGTAGTCTCCAAAACACACATAATACCTGCAGGAAGTATATTTTCTCCAATTCATAACTAGGGAATTCGGATACAAGGTTGCTGGAGTGCCTAATTTAAGCACCACATCTGGCTGGCTTGGAGTTGGTGTCAGGGCTGTATCTCATCACAGATTGTACAGGAAATCTGAGTCTGACAGCTCACTTGTTGCTCTTTTGAACTATGTATCATAACAACCCGTGCAGCCTTGTATATTAAGCAGATAGAATTCCACTCTGTGTTGTAACTTCACAGTAGCCTTTGACCAGCCGGTTTTAAGACAAAGACCTTAACTTGTTACCAGCAACCTCCATCAGACCTTCAAGGCTGGCACTGCAACTTATATTCAGTTTTGGGTTACATATTTTCAGCAGAATCACTGATGATGAACGAATTAGAAAAATAAATCAGGCTGGCAGGTTTGAATGCCAGGGTGAGTGTGCAAGGCATATTGTCAAAGAGGAGTAGAGAAGAAAGACATAATTACCCATAAGACAGAGCTACAGATTTTGAAACAAAGGGATTATAAAGCGACCACTTTCATGAGGTCCCTGACCAGCACTTAGCCCTCTGGTACTAAATTAAATAGATTGTTTAAGCATTCCAAGCCTAAGACACTGAACAAAAATCTCTAGGAATTTAATGAAAAATCCAAGGGAAGAAATGTATGTCTAGCTTGCATGATGCAACTGACTTAGGGACAGGCGATTTTAAACCTAGGCAGCACAGCTGTATTTAGAAACAGAGAAACCCGAGAAGGAAAGTTTTTGCTATGTACAAAGGTTTAAGATGAGTTTGGTTTCTGCAGCAAGATTTCAGTCCACTGGGACCAAATCCAAGAATCTTAAAGGATGGAAATTTGGCAGTAATTTTGTTTCAGTAATAATATAAAACACATTTCAGATAAGAAATAAGCTATCTGCTCCCGGTAGCGTTATGTTACTGGCTACTTAGAACTGGCCTCGAATCCTGAGATCTCTGGAAAAACTGTCTGCTTGGATTCTCAAGGTTGCCAAGCCTGAAGCAGTTGAGCTGGCAGGTCTGCCTTACAGCTACTAATCATGGAAAATTTAGGTTTCACTGCCAGTGTTCCAGTAAACTTTGGTTTGATTCAGTGGAATGAAGAATCTTGCCATATATTGCCACGGCAGCAGAATAGACAAACAACAATCCTTAAATATGTGTTACCTACATTGTTACTGCATAGGAGGATGGATACTGTGAAATTACTGTGTAAGATGATTACGTTTGCTGCGCATATAAAATTTACAGGAGTTGTTCAAATGCTTACTTCTATTTAAATCATCAGATAAAGCTTTTGCTTTGGAAATATGAGAGAGAGATGACTACCTTGGAATTCTAGAACAATGTGACACGGTCATGTATACCTCCATTATGTAAAACACATATAAATATATATATATAGGCTACACAATCTAAAATAGGGGTTTCACATAGACACAAAGGATTGATTGCAGTCATTGGTGTATAAACAACCTTGGGAAATGTTAGAAGCAGCTTTCAGTCCTACCCTATGTGGCAGCTTGTTACAAGTAAAAGACCTTTTTTTGTTATGAAATGACTAACACAGATAAACTTTTAGGAAATATTCCCAATGGGAATCTAAAGAGATTTTGCTATTTGAAGAAGGCACTGTTACTGTTTAATTTATAAAGTTAATAAAATGATTTCTAAATTATTTAATAAGGTAGGGAGTTAATACTTGTTTGTTTTGTTAGCCGTATGAATCATACACCAGATTAAAACATTCTGGTCATGAAATAAATAACTATAGCAATTTCATTTCAAATAAAAACTATTACAAAGCAAAAGGACTTAGCTTTGCTGTTTTTCAAACATGCGGCTGTTGTACCAGAGCAGTGTTTTTTACTTTACAGAACTTTTTACTTTTTTTTTAACACACGCCATTTACATCCCTTATCCTTTATTATCATAATGCATCACTAATTTATAGCACTATTGAATGCAAGCACTTTATCTCAAGCTTTTGTGAGTTGCCACAGGACTTCTAGGGCAGGATCATCTGAGGGCAGAAATGGTTCTAATCCGAATATAAACCCTTGGAAAGAGACAGACAAAAGAGAGAGGGCAAAAAGAGGAGAGAAATAAAAGTTAATTTTAATTCCTTCCTTTCTTAGTCTAAATATGAAGCCTTTCAAATCCCTTATAATAAAAAGACTGACATTGCTACAAGTAGCAGAGCTTCTAGTGGGTTCATCCCCGCTCTGATGTTAGTTGACAGATACAACATCGTACAGTCTATGTGCATACAGTGTGTCTATGTGCTCACATAGGGAAGGATTAGGACTGACCATGTAAATACGACTCTATAAGTCTAAAATAGATGGAGAGCTATGTATTTTTCATTTAGACTGGTGCCTGATGTTGCCATTCATAATGTGTAGAGCTATAATGGACACTCACCTGCAATTAAACCCTTTGCTCAAAAATATAGAAATATCTGGGGAATATTAAGGAAAAAAATATAATTGTGTCAAATAGCCAAGAGTCTTGCATTTAAAAAAAATCATTTTGTCCTGTTAATAAGTAGAAAACGATATCTCGTCTTTATCAGCATTTTTAGCTTCCCAATCAAGACTGCTTTTGTGTCTTGGATTCATATTTGTAATTAACAACAACTGTTGTTATCTACCTCGATCTGTAGCTTCAAAATGTGCACAGCTTTCACAAGAACTTCTTAGCAAGTCCACAGTGAATCACGCAAATTCACGACTTAGTGTAACAGCTTCCTATTATAAATACAGTCTGGCACTGAGCAAGTACAAGCAGAGCAGAGCAGAGCAAAAAAGACTCAGAAACCAACGAAGAGATGTCTCTAAGTGCTGCAGGTTCTTCCATCCAGAAACCATTCTGACTCTCCTACCCTGGCTACATTGTAGTAAGAAGCATGGAAAATCAGTCACAGAGTTGAATCCTTGATTCCCGCTGGTTTCATACAGATTGTGCACAGAGCAGCAGTGTCCATTGCCTTTGCTGAACCAGTGGTCACAGGAAGACAAAGTTCATTCAAGACTTATTTCCTGGAGCTTCTTTTTACTTGTGAGGCTTGTTGGTCTGGCAGGCCCAGGTGACACAAGAAGAGGAGGAAAATGACACTGTCTCCTTAGGCACATTTGGTGGGATACAGCAGAGAGCATTCCAGCCGTCAGCTCTACTGTGGCCAGATTCAGGCTTTGAGAAAGAAGACCCTCCTTTTCCCACCTACCTATCCGCAGACATGTCTGTCTTTGAGCTCCACCAAACTTGCTTTCACACCCAATCCGCTATCTCCCCAGCTCTCCTAGCAGTGATTGCTAAATGCACCCTCCTTTTCCTGCCACAACCTCACCCAGAGGGTCAGGGTTAAACTTGGCATTCTCTCACCTTTAGCAACAGCCACCACTGCTTGTCTCTCTGGGGCAGGCACAGGAGGGCTGATTGAAGCATGCAGGCTGCCTTCATCCCTTGAACAGCTGCTCCCTGTCTCCTCCAGGGAAGTGGTGGTAAGCCAGACGAAAGCATTGTACAGGCTACAAGCTGAGCCACACTCACCTAGAAGCATTCCAAAGGCCTTAGCTGTGATCCTAAGGACAAAACTTTTCAGGGAGCTTACATCCCACAACCCAACAACTGGCTATGCTACCGGTACACACTGGGGCCAATCTCACCTTGTTCCTTCCTTCTCTGCCCAACTGGCACACACCAGAACAGTGGATGTTAATGACTTGTGGACATAAAAGCCTAAGTCACATATTCTTCTTTTCCACACTTTCTTCTCAACATGTTTTTTCTTGCCTCAGTCAATTCATTTGTCAGTCACTACAGCAAACTGCATGTATCAGCTCTTTCTGCAACAAAGATTTCTACATACCCCTGAGGAAGCTGCTACTATGATTGTTGTTAATGCGTTAGGTCTAAAGAAACGTAATCTTATGCTAATGTTTCTTTTTATAAAAGAACTGTAATATGAAGCTGTGGTTTGAACTAGGAATACAGAAGGTAGCTCCTGAGTCATGCAGACCTTGTGTTTCATGCTAGGGGACTGGATATCACGTATTCCTTTGATCCATGTCTCCCACAACACATACATGCACATGCATACATACTCTTACCTTGCTATTAAAAACTTTCCTTTAAAGGTGTTACACTTGGCTGACTTATACGACAGATCTCAGAGGTCAGGATGACATACATAAGAGCTAAGGATAGACCACAGTTAGTCAGAAGGATCCAGCTATGAATATTGCAGAGGAGATTAGATGATTTCAGAGTCCAGGCATCCTTAGAGAAGATGGCAAGACAAGCTTTCCTTTAAATAAGTCTGACAAGAATGACTCCCACAATACTGACCAATCCCTGCTTCCCAGACACAAACACATCTATAGCAAAGTACAATGAAGCAGGGAGTGGAGGGAAAGGAATAAACGCATCTTCAATGGAATCCTTGGAGCACTGCAGTAAAGCACATATACTAAATTAAATTATTAAAAACTGAAAGTGAAATTATATCCCACATTAATTTCTCAAGGAGAGCATTGGCCCTGAAAACGGGAGAAATAGGAAGGTATCACTTAGCCCTCTTAGGGACTTCTTGTGCAGGGTAAATTACAAGATATTATACAGAGACTACAGTGTTCAGGGGCAACCTGGGACTCCAGGATATGCAGGCAGATACTATTTACCCTAACTTATTCTAAACACACAGCAATGTAAGTACACTGTTTTTCTCCAACGTTAGCCATAGATGTCATTTGTACTAGGATGCGTGTACTAATTTTACAGGTATGTTCCCCAAGGACTTCTGAGGGGTGATTTATCATCAGTGAATGTCATGAAGGCACTCCACTCCTCTCTGAATCAATCTTTGTATCAGAGTCTTGATATCTAACCACTAAATGCATTTTGTACTGTCGCTTTCTAGTAATTGGTTCTCAAAGCTTGCCTTTTTCAGACTGCTCCTTTGATATTCTGTAATGCCATAGACCGTCTTTGAAGAATGAATAATAATGGAGAGCTTTAAAGGGACTTGTAAAAGTTATGAAGTCATAAAACTCTATTTGATTCCTTCTTCAGTCTGTTTTCTGAAAATGTGTTGAATTTTAATAGTGAAGAGATCTTATGAGCTTTGAATTAAAGATTCTTTTTCCTCTCAAGCCTCTGTTTCTACTGCACTATCCTCAGTGATATTTCATTGCCTTCAGGTTGACAGGATGTATATAGGATTTTTTATCCAAGTCTCTTATCAACAGTGTTTTGGGACATTTGTCCAAAAAAATGCATGCTTACTCTCTAGGGTTTCCTTTTCAAATGTATGGTGTAAATCAATTCTGTATGAAGTTACAGTCGTTGTCATAACACACTTTTGCAAATAGGGGTTGTTCGTGTTGTTCTTGTTTTCCTTTCCCTCCTTGTTCCTGGAAACTGTGTTTAGGAGCTTCCCATATATTGAGTCCATTTCTCTTCCCCTTTTCCTGAAGTGTGGCTGAGTTCTGCATAACTGATGCTTCTGCAAAGAACGATAGCTTTCTTAATCACATTGCACAGTTTCGGCTTCCATCAGCCCACTAACTCGAAATAAACTACTAAGCATTCTAACTGTCTGCTCAGTGTGTGCACAGTGACAGTTACCAGGAGAGAGGCAGACAAGAAATAGTCAGTGATTGGAGATTTTTACAGACCAGAATAGTGACACTGTAACCTTGCTCTTTCCCTCCCATATCTGTCACCCCTTTTTCCAATCTCTGTGCCCTTTCCTAGACACAGCTAAAATGACTATTAGAAAGGCCTCTTGATGTGCATTTAAATCCAAAACACAGGCATTAGAATTCACTTGAAATTTTTAAAAAAAAAAAAAAGAAGAAGAGGAAAAGCAATTTAAGCACTCTCTGGTTCCAGGACATCTAGCAGAAAAGACATTACCGTTACTAAGCTCATTTCTGAAGTCAACAGATGGTCTTGCTACAATTACAGCACTTGGAAGTCGTTTGTTCTGTTATTTGTTTGTTACAGGAAAAACCTTGGAAGTAGTTTCAAAAGACTATCCAAAAGGCTTTATGCCAATCCTACTTAAACCAGCATCTCTGAGATAGCTGAAAACAACTTCTGCAGTTGTGAGTAGGTGTAAATGTCTCAGGACATTTGTAAGCACACATGAATCAAATTACAAACAACAAAAGAAAACCTGATGTTATGACCCCAGTGTATTTCATGCAGCCAGTCACTGACAGCAGCCCATAGATGCTGAGGCCAGAGATGCTTTGGTAAATATAACAATCTGCAGCATTGTATGAGCCATCAGCATAGCAAAATAAACTTCTTGGAGACATGTGGCTATGCCTCTTCCTGAAAAAAAAATAGTGAAAAGCACAAAATAACTTATCTGAAAGAGCTGATTAACAACTGCCGGCTACATAGCCTACGAGTGGACGCAAAGGCTCTTTAAATGGGAACTTACAGAGATGCTATGGCACTTGAGTAATTAATGCTATGTTCCTGCACAAACTATCTTTGTGTCTTGTTTTAAGGAAAAAACCCCACACCTTTTTCTTGTCATGGTCTGATATTGCCATCAGACACCTGAAAGACAAATGATCAATGTTTAACATCGCTCCCTACCCTGATCAAATCCAGTTATTTCTAGTAATCAGAGATTCATTCATAGTAACTCCTTGCAATCACCATGGCAAAGATTGGGAATAGACAGGCATACAGGGTGCTAAAACTGAATAACCTCAAAGGATTTCACCCATGCAGGTCTCCATTTGCTTCCTCCATTTATGGATAATAGTACTATTTGCAGACAACAGCAGCAAAACCTTTCTCCAGGGATTTATATCTATTGCTCTATTTCTTGGATTATGGCTCGTATTTTGTAGTGTAATAAGTACCCCAGAGAAACGCTTAAGAGCAGCAATCAGGAGAGGGGTTCATTTTCCTGCCCAATAATCCCTGCACCCTGAGCCTTTCAATGGAAGGAGTGCATTAATGCCACATTGTTCCATGGACTGCGTTCTCCGTTCCCCAGCCTCCACTAGTAACTGAGGACAGAGGGACTGCAATCTCACTTACTCAACTGTAACTCATCTGAACCGTGCCCACAGACTGGTGAAAGGGGGGATGGAACTGTGTTTTAGTAGTGTTTATACTTTCAAATTATCACCCAAAGCTGTTGTTAAATTTTGCTAATAGAAAGAGATGGTGAGTGAAAAAATAAGTTATTGACATGCCTCTCCTGTGAAAAACTTGAGGTAAAGCTGAGATAGTAATCTACTTCTTTCTAATTTTTCCTGTATTAATTAGTATAGATAGAATGTACTCTTGGTGATGCCCTATGCTTCTTATGTAGATTATCTGTCATCCATTGTCATGTGTCCTAAATTACAGGTCCCTGCTGCACAGGCTCAATAATAAGGCGCTTGTAAGAGCAGCTGATAGAAATAAAAACAAGCCGCCAAAACCAGAGCTTTTACCTCCTTTCACTCTTATTTTTTTCCCCTGTCCTTTTAATATCCAGCAAGCCACAAAATGAGTGACAAGGATTAAATTATTTGGCTGCCAGGTTATGTCAGTGGCTGTTCTTAGCAGAATATCCATGCCAACTATTAAGAGAGCAGGATATGAGCAGGTGAATCACACTCTGCTGGGTCACTGAATTCTACTGTATTGGCTGTTCCCTGGCATTAGAAAGACTCAGGAAATAAAGATAACCCATCTAAATGAATGCTAAATATTGAATTAAATCAAAGCAAATAGATGTGGACTTCGATTGCCTAAAAAATCTGGCCTAAAAGGAGTAGGAATTCTGCAGATCACCTACTTGAATCATGCTTGCACCTGGCCATCCTTTGAGGTACATGTTGTTTAGTTCCTTAAAGATATGCATCCCTAACAGGACATATGAAATGCAAATAGAAACTAAAATTCTTAAGCTACCATCATGTCTTCAGAAACCTTAAAATATTATTCTAAAATGTTCATTGCTTTGGTGCAGTCCTGTTGGTTTTTTGTTGCATACATTTTCTCATCAGATTGAAAGGTGGTCGGGAAAGAGGACACCCCCCCTGAATTTCACCTGTGCAGTGTCTTGCACAATGAAATATTTATCTCTAAATGGAGATTCCAGGCTTTATTACTCATTAATAATGTATGTAACTTGAGTTATAACCTCTCAAAGACCTATTTACAAGTCAATTTTTCTGTCTGTTCAGCATTGTGCTATCTGACTAAAGCCACTGATATTTTCTTACTTTACAATAGAGCCTGTATTTTAAATAACCTCACTGGACTATGTATCTGTTAACTTCCTTCTCCCCTCCTCTAAATACATCACTTATAGAAATTAAACTACTTATTTAAAAAAGAATTTTCTCCCTTGACTCAAGAAGAGTTGCCATTAGCAACTTAACTTAATGAGCAAGTTACCCCAGAGGAAGAGACACCCAAATGTTCAACTTCAATAAAGAGCAAAAGAACTTGCTCTGATCACAAGGGACTGCTTGGTGGGGGAAACCAGCAGATGAAAAAATCATCAGTCCTCATGACAAGCACCTACAAATACAATGCCTCCTATATTCCTCAGATACACACTCCACCTTTTATAAACCACTTTAGGACAGTGGATTGTGCTTTGACACAGGACATCTAGAGGAGAAAATAGTTCTACTAAAAATCTGCCTTGCTGATTTGTTATAGAGAGGAGAAAACCGAGACAATACCAGTTGATTGCCTTGTCTCTCATAAGTTTCACTGATTCCTCTACATAACTGAAGAGAAGATCATTTCTAAGGATATTAAAAGTGCTACTGATAATTTCTAAGGATATTCAAATTGCTGCTTCACCAAGACCTCAGCCCAGACTTACTGCCTGTTCTGGAAAGCTCTCAGGCTAAAGGTGCCAAGCATCAGGTCCCCTCTAAAAGACATTCGATAAAAATAACTGAACTTATAGCAATAGAATAATTCAAGAGCATTTGTGTTTAGTCACTTGGGATTTTTAGGTATTTTTAGGTAAATCCCTCTCTGAATATATAAGGGATGTTGCTTTGGGAACTTTACTAAGCTGTGGTACTACAAGGAAGAGTCTACTACAAAAAAAAAAGGGGGGGGGGGAAGTTCCTCAGCCTTTGTGCACTTATTTTGGGCTTTCTAAGACAGACTACACTTTCCAAGGAAATATTTAAGACATTAAATGAAAAAGATGCAGTTGCCTCCTTGGCTATATGGAATTCACATCTCCCATTGTATCTCTCAGACTCTTTTAGAAGGAAAATGTCCAATGTGCCAGAAAAATGGAAAAACTGAAAAAGAAATGACACTTCATTTAAGAATGTTGATTAGGCTAAAAGCTTCCAGATGCTAAGTACTAAAGATAAGGCACATTTCCGAGCAGTGGAAAATTGAGTATTGAGTTATAACAATTACAATTGTGATTTCTGAGCCTTCTAAGTGACGAGTGGTTTCATTACAGATAATGTTGACAGCATGACAGCTCTTGGTGTGACAGTATAAATACCTGCCATACAGCTAATATGGTGCGCTTACCTGCTTCTGGCAGCCAGAAGAATACATTTGACAAGATACTGGAATGGTCTTCTTAAATTAACAAATTCAGCCCCCACCATCAGCCCGCTATGTCACACAGAGCTCTTCATAAGCTGATTAAAGAACATCCCAAAAAACCAGCTGAGGAAAGAGGCATTTTTACTCCCGTTACTTTTGCTGGAAGGACATTGGAGAACCTCAAACATCTGACATTTAGAAACTTCTCATTTCCTGCCTAAATGTAATTATGACCCAATTTGTTCTTTTGCCAAATTTTCTTTTCAGACAAAGGGTTGTTTTCCCTCTCTGGTGTATTTCAACCAGTACATCTGTATGCAGTAACTCCATTTCCTTTAAGCTGTTGCTTTGTTAAGCTAAACAAACCAAGTCATCTTATTCCTTCTTTCTTAGGATATAAAGACTTCATCCTAGGCTGTTTGCCTTTGTAAGGTTTTTCTGGCTTGTATTGCAGTATTCACTATTTTCAAACAGGAGCACCTGCATACTGTGAGAACAGTATATAGTATTGTATCCAGGATGGATCCATGCCTCCTCATCTCTACCCACCCAACTGATAAAAGACTTTTTTTCATGGTTGCATCATACAGTCAGATCTGTCATATTGTTACTAATATTTGAGTCTTCTCAGCTACTGGCATTTTGAGCAGCTCATCTCCCAGCTGATAGCAAACATCCTTGTTTTTATCTGCCTAAATTAGGACTTTGCATTTTATATCACTAAATTGAATCCCTTTCCTACAAGCAAGGTAATTTAGCTCTTCTGGTGCATTTGCAAGTCCCTTCGGGGAATTCAATCTTTTCCGTCTCTGGGGCATCATTTTATCTCTTAGTTCTCTTAGTTTGGAGACTGCTATTTCAACTAAGTATCTGTCTCATTCCAGAATGTGTTACAAAGGGGTCCAAGAGAAAGGCATCAAACTGGAATGCTGGCATGCAAATGCAAATTAGTCACTGAGGTGTAAGGAATTTATTTCTTGTTCTTACCTAGTCTAATTTTAGATGTTTCTTCTGTCTCACTATTGTTCCAAAGGCATAAATGTATAAAAATGAACAGGGATTTGCATGGGTGTAAGTGTATAAATGATTTTTACTAATGGGCAGCTCTAACCAGAATAATCTCTCGCTATAGAAACTGACTGCACCAAATCCAGGCATGTTCTTACGAGATGCTTTCAGTGGAATTAGTTAAAAATATAGAAAACATTCACAGTTTTCAGATTTGTAAACATGAATTGTGGAAATTTCATTGACAATTTAGACCAATTTTCATTTAACTAAACTTAAAACTGGTTTGTACTTCTTTATTTTTCCTCTGGTTTTACATTTATAAAAATACTTCATAGCATATCTATAACATTTTATGGTCCATGCTCAAACAGCGTACTCATTCTGTAGATTCTTTAAGGTTTACAGAGGTCTGAACTGCACATACATCCATAATATAAGAAAGCATTAAAACAATGTATTTGCTGAGATAATGGGGCAGGAAAAACAAACAAAAAGACATCACTGCTGTAGTTGATTTTACTTTTAAAATAGTCCATTAGATGTCTTTTGGCAAAGTACTTACACAGTTATTTAAGTCAATGGAGAGCTCAGGGAATTGTTTCTGTGCATTCTAATAGAATTCTACATTTCTTTATTTGACTTCTTTTATTGCCATTGGTTGCATCAGACATCTGGGAACAAGTTAAAGAAAACCCAATAACAAAAAAGAAGCTTTTTGACACTGAGGTCAGAGAATAAAAAGATACAAAAAGATTAAACCTAACACAATGAAGAAGGCGTATCCAGCAAGGAAAGGAGGGCCCATTCTTTTTTCCCAGGGCAATATCATTTTCCTATGTGAATATACACAAAGTGCTGAAATTATTCATGCAAACATTTCCATTAGGGTCAATGTGAGTGCAGTGAGCAGGATGTGTAATAGCATTTCCTTGAACTCAGCAGGGACCAGGAACTCTGTTGTGCTAGATACAGTTTATAACCACTGAAAGGTCTTTGGGGCTTTTACTGTCTAAACTAGAAAAAAATAAGAGGAAGAGAGAAACACAGGCACAGTGCAATTAACACCTTGATGCACCTTCAAGTGTATAAATGTTAGTCTCTCATTGCACAAATGTTTAATTTTTCTGCTGGACCAGGGCCAACAAAGGTCACATATATAATTTCTGTGGAAGAGTTAAGCATTGAATTCCATTATTCTTAAATCCAAGGTACATCAGTATTCAGCCCCAGACAATTAACCTTGTTATGCCAAATCCAGGTAATAACACGCTATGCACATTTACTTCTATAACAGCAGTTTTACTGTATCTTTGTAAAGTCATAAAAAAGATTAAGCATAATAAAAAAGATCTAACAATATATGAAAATATTTTTTTCTTAATTTGACTGATGGAAAAAACCCTGAAAGAATAAAAGCAATGAGGTCAGATTCCTCAACAGCACCTGCTATCTGTATTATTCATGCACCTAAAGCATTTATAACGTGTAAAATCATTCATTTTAAAATAAATGTTGTAAAACTGCCTCATTCACTATCATTTTAAATGTACTTGCCTGTAAGGAATATGATAATATCCAACCTAGTGGCCTTCTATGATGGAGTGGCTACATCTGTGGACAAGCAAAGACCTATGGATGCCATCTGTCTGGACTTCTGTAAGGCTTTTGACAAGGTTCCCCACGGCATCCTTCTCTCTACGTTGGAGAGATATGGATTTGATGGGTGGTCTGTTCGGTGCATCAGGAATTTGCTGGATGGTCACAGGGTAGTTGTCAACGGCTCAATGTCCAGATGGAGATTGGTGACAAGTGGTGTCGCTCAGGGGTCCATACTGGGACCAGTGCTATTTAAAATCTTCATCAGTGACACAGAGAGTGGGATCAAGTGCACCCTCAGCAAGCTTGCAGACAATGCCTAGCTGAGTGGTGCAGTTGACATGCCTGAGGGATGTGATGCCTCTGGGCAAGCTTGAGAAGTGGGCCCATGTGAGCATCACGAGGTTCGACAAGGCCAAATGCAAGGTCCGTCACGTGGGTTGGGACAATCCCTGGGCAGAGAATGGATTGAGAGCAGCCCTGCAGAAAAGTACTTGGAGGTGCTGGTAGATGAAAAGCTCAACAAGAGCTGGCAATGTGTGCTCGCAGTACATAAAGCCAGCCGGGTCGTGGGCTACATCAAAAGAAACATGGCCAGCAGATTGAGGGATGGGATTCTGTCCCTCTACTCTGCTCTGGTGAAATCCCACCTGGAGTGTTGTGTTCAGTTCTGGAATCCTCCATACGTGAAAGACACGGACCTGTTGGAGCAAGTCCAGAGAAGGCCACGAAAATGATTGGAGGGCAGGAACTTCTCTCTTACGACAAAAGGCTGAAAGAGTTGGGATGGTCCAGCCTGGAGAAGAGTAGGCTCTGGAGAGACCTTATAGTAGCCTTCTGGTACTTAAAGGGGGGGTTATAAGAATGAGGGGGACAAACTTTTTAGTAGAGCCTGTTGCAATAGAACAAGGGGTAATGGTTTTAAACTAAAAGAGTGTAGATTTAGGTTAGATATTAGGAAGAACTTCTTTACACTCAGGGTGGTGAAACACTGGCATAGGTTGCCCAGAGATGTGGTAGAAGCCCTATCACTGGAAACATTCCAGGTCGGATTGGATGAGGCTCTGAGCAGCCTGATCAAGCTGAGGTGTCCCTGCTCGGTGCAGGGTGGTTGGACTAGAAGTCCTTTAAAAGTCCCTTCCAGCTCAATCCATTCTATGATTCTGTGATTCCATGATAAAAGACAGGTTTCTTTTTCTTAATCAAGCCAAGTATCTGCTAAAACAAGTTCAAATCAATTCCTCCTCTTAACCAGTATTTCTGGTACACAGTCTTTCCAGAACAGGCAGTTGCATGTTGCATTTATGAAGTCTCTGAAGTCAATGTTGGACAACATGACAGGATATAGCATGAACTGTTTGACTGAAGCAGCTACAATGCAAGAGGAAATAACAGACTGTCACATCAAACAGGAGCTGTCTGATAGAAACCTGTTGTGACAAATGAGAACCTCTTAGGCCTCTGAAAACTGGGTAGCAAAGCAATGACTTAAATAAGATTTACTATTCATCAGTCTTAATACTTGCAGTGTTTTTCAGCCATTTATTTGCACTGTTTCTTCATTCCTCCTCAAATCATGTAGTTAGCAGGCGCTGCCATGTGGTATCTGATGCAGTATCTGATGCTGGATTTATTTTGTTCTGTTTATAACAAAAATGGATCACTTCAAAAGTAAATTCAGCTACAACAGTGGTGTCTTTTGTTTTTATTAATGTTTAGAGCCCTTGTAAAACTCTAAGGGTTTGACACAACCTTACAGCACTCAGCATCTCACTGACCTGAGCGTTTCAAATAGACAAGTCATCCATGCATATATTTATGCAATTACATTCCAATTACAAAGACCTTTAAAAGTTCTTAAATAGAGAAAAATGGCCATGTCCACCAGACAACACGTACGTGAACTACCATACTACCTATATACGTTTGCCTCAGGAAATGCATTATTAAGGACCTGCCAATCAGTTTTGTTCAGATTCTAAGTATTTTTCTATGAAGTACTGAGGAATTTTCACCAGTGGCATAAATGCAGCTAATCTGTGAATTACTCCAACCCCAAACAGTTTCCCAGTTTAAGTTTTGTCTCCCTAAAAAGAGCTGCCTTGCCTTTATTTCATATTGCAGTGCCTTCTCATATAACTAAGCAAATAAAAAGAAGTAACTGAACTCTTTGTGGTTCTTGTAAATTGTTCTGCCTAGATTACAGCCATGTATTTCTTCATTTGCACATTGATGTTTCACTGCATGCTGACATCTGAAAACTGTTCCTTTAGAAATCTCTACCTGCCTCAGTCTTCATTCACCAATAGCCTTTTATTTTTTTCCTCCATTTTTCAGTATAGACACTAACAGGTCACACATATCAAAACATAAAGTGTTGTCAGAGCAGATCAGACTACTGGCCCATCAAGCCTGGCATTCTGTCTTTACTATATCTCAGAGGAAGCTAGCAATCCTTATAATGCAATAAGCAATTATGCAATGGTACCCATAAGGGCAACATTTCTTTTCCACTTTGACAATCAGTTTAGATCCACAAGTAAAAGATGTTATTATCCTTTAGTTTCTTATGCTGTGCAGGACAGACTCTCTTCCCTTATGACTGATATTTAACAGGACACTGTCGCAGCTAATTAATAGGCTCGAAAACTAATTTGGCCAAAGAAGAACATGATTAAAAAGCAGGGGTAGCAATAATACTATTTTCCAAAATTAAGACAGAAGCATAGAGAAAAGTGGCATTAATTTTGTTTTACATGCAAGCTGTACGAAGATTCCTGATTCACAAATGAGTAATGAGGGAGACAAAGCAAATTTTAAGATCATACATTAAGAGCCATTTGGAATAGTCATGGAACCCATGATAAGGGTTTACCAGGTCTCCTGTAGTAAATTCTGAATACCAGCCTTTAATGGCAACAATCACTCATAAAAAGGGCTTTTATTCATATTTCCTGGTGGTATTTGTATGTCTGATCCCCTGAAAAGGACTGTCCAAATGAGCAGCAGGGATGTTTTACTGAAATTAATCAAAGCCCATAATCCCATTATACTGTGTTTCCAGCATTTCTGGACCTACTGCTTAACAATTTGCTGAGCTTGGAATAACTCGATTTACATGATTTCCAGTCTGCTCTGTAATTATTTCCTATCATTTATAGCAGATTACGCAGAATGTCCCAGAGAGATCAACAGACAATCTGAACTTTCTATAGCTCTGACAAAAATCCTTGAAATACCAGATGACTCTGAGTTCAGATTTTCATTCTATTAGATAGTTATATTTCCTTTCTTTGGAACACTTATTTTCATCCAAAATCTGACATTTTCTCCCTTGAAGGAAGTCAGCTATTAATCCCTGATGGCATTTGAACTTAATCGGTGGAAGAAAGAGCAGTAGAAGCAGAAAAATGGGAAACAATATCCAGACAACAGTTAGGAAAAGTGATTTGTATAGATAGGAACAGGTTGCCCAGGGAAGCTGTGGATGCCCCCTCCCTGGAAGCGTTTAAGGCCAGGTTTGGATGGGGTCTTGAGCAGTGTGGTCTGGTGGGAGGTGTCCCTGCCCATGGCAGGGGGGTTGGAATTGGATGGCCTTTAAGTCTCTTCCAACTCAAACTATTCTATGATTGTATGATTCTATATTTGCAATAGAAAGAAAGAACAAGTATGGTTTTAGGGACAAATTAGCAGCTTGCTGAAGGCTGCTATCTTTATATTTTATACTAAACCATGTTATTTTCCAAACCATTTGAAAGATCAAAAAATATAGATGAGTTTTTCTGAATTTTGTAAATAGAAATGACAGGCAGAAATTTTACGTTAAACTGAAAATGAAGGAATAAACTAATGAGATGATAAAAGCAAAAAGAGAGCTGTTAGTTTCCAGAATATCAGATAAATAGGATATGTCAAGCTCAATGAAGTGTAAGAATTTGGAAAGTTCTTAAAAACAGATAATCCAAAACATTAGCAAATACACTACGTGAGAGAAAGGTATTCTACATTCGCAGGAAGACTTGCCTTGACGGATCTTCTCTATTTATAACTGCTGTAAGTCTGCACATGTAAGTAACAGAACAGGAGACTGAAAAAGTTTCTGATTTTTTTGAATAAGTACATATAAATCAGTATATTTATGATTAATTTCCATGACAGCAAAAGTAAAATAGACATCTTAAATATGATTTGGGTTGTCAGCAGTATGCATATATTTCTAAAACAAATATGCTGTGCAAAAGGGAAATGCCCAGAGGCTTCTTATTTTAGAGGAGTCGATATTGCTTGTCCAGAGTTTGCTGTTAAATTAGTCCCTATTTTAGCAGCTGTGCTCATACAGGACATTGTCACCAAAGAGGATTGTATGGTGGATTTTCAGTGATATGAAAATCTAAGAAGGTTGATAGAAAATAGACAACTAACAATTGTGTGTGTTTTCAGAAGCGACTTTACTGTTTTTAAGCACCTTTACAACAAAAGCCCAATCTAGAGCTCCTCAGAAACTTGTCAAATACCCACCAATGCATCACAGAGTGTCTAAGCCCATAGAATCCTACTGTGGTGGCCTTACAAGTTCTTTCTGAAGGAAGAGCAGCTTGAACCTGCCTTTATGTCTGCTCCAATCATCTGCAGTTACACCGGTCTAAGCTGACAGGATGGGCCTGATAATTACTGCACTATTGGTACCATCCTTGCTTTGAAACCCCAGCTTCAACAGGCAAGGGTGAGATTGGATTTACTAAAGTAAACGTTTCATCTACTAGATCTGACAGACTGATGTAACTCGACCTGCAATATTTTTAGGCAATGACTATCAGTAAATTGCCAGAACATGAAAAATAATTTCTTTCCCACATCCTATATCTCATTAATCAACCTCCCTGTAATACACATGAAAAGATACTTCTTGATTCAATGTTTGCTTTTGTCACTTGTCAATAACCCTAGCTCCTAATGACTTAAAAAAAAAAAACCCAGCTCTTCAAACCACTAACTTGTACATTATTTAGTCAGATTTACTTCAACTGCAGGAATGTCCTGAGTCACCCACTGCTCTGCTAAACTATATCAGTTAACATAAAAAGATATAATGTGATTACAAAGAGTAAATTAATGGTAATCCATTGCCACCCCTCGACAGACACATTTTCCTGCTTGCCAAGATCTAAATCATGACATCTAGGTCATCCATCCTGTGCAAATGTGAGGCTGTTAAGGGTCAATGGGCTGTAACCTGAAACTCACAGTCACATCTCTCCAACTTGGGCTGAAGGACTCTATATTAAAAGGCCTTGTCGCCTTGTCCAATGATGCATCCCTAGCAACAAATAACAAAATATACTTACAAATTTGATGCAGAAACATTATCTCAGCTACGAATCTGGTCAATATTCAGTTCCACATATTTGGATGAAGCCACACAATCTTTTGTCGTATCTCATGCTTGTTAAGCGTATATGTCTAAGGAAATACAATTACCTATGAGAAATGTCTCCTAGAATCTCTAAGGAAACCAGTGAGAAAAGTCATTTGAAGCCAGGGACCTAATTAGGAACACATTAAGATTCCAGGCTCTCAGCTGTACTAGAAAACTCAAAGGCTTGACTGCATCTGCTTAACATTGGGATGTATCTCGAGGGATAATCCAAGCATGTCTAAATGCTTCCTATCCACAGGGACTGGAATGGGTCAAAGACTGCAGTGATGTGAGAACTGGATTTGGAGACTGTCCTTTTAAATATTGCTTGAGATTTTTAGTATTGCCATAACGATGGGAAAGAAAAAAAAAAGGCTTATTTCAGTGTTTGGACAATCCACAGAACATCTGAATCCCAGAAGAAAAAGAATCTGGTCATTTTCTATCAGACTTTTCATGTAGAAATAACCTTGAGTACACTGGACAAGCTGCTCTAAGTTCATTGCATAACATTCCATGCTGCAGTTCAAGTTGTTTTTTATCACATATTCAAAGCTTTGAATAGCTTGAGTTCTTCATACATTAGGAAGTGATTTCCTTAAGCTTCACTGTAGAATCTTCCACTAATGACTGGTTTTATTTGCCATCTGCAACACAGAACTTCTTCCAAAGGGCCCAGATCCCAGTAACAGCGGAAGTGACAGCAGAAGACAGAATACAGAAGGAAACTGAGCTTTTGAAATAACTTAGTGCAATTAGAGGGTAAAGACAAAGAAAAGAACAATTTTAGAAAACTTATTTCATATTAAGTTTAATTATTGGAAGAAATCAGTATTCATTACTCAAATTAAAGCTTCCCTGAATTCATGTGTGTTGATCAATACTCACTCCTGAGACCTTTTCTGTTAAGACATAAGCAATTCAGTCTCTTTTGTGATTCTGAAGAATTCTAATTTTACAGCTGTATAAAGCAAATGTAAATGAGCTTGCTTAGACTTTTCAGTTCTACACCTCACAATATCTACGCTTTCAGACCTGGGCGAAGTGATAAAGAGGTGTTGTTATTTTTCACATTTGCCGGTCTAGGTTTGGGGTTTGGGGTTTTTTTGTTTGTTTTATAAAAGGACTACATTTCTGAATAAGGGAAGGCTCCCCTGTGCTCCAGTTAGGCTACTCTTCATGTAAATGGGTTGTTGGAGAAATGAAATATTTCCCCATCAGGAAGCCTACAATTTCTGACTTCCTGTGTAAGACCTCTCTCACAGCACATATAAGTTCTTCTACCATGTCTTTTGCTCCAGCATTGTAGGTTGGCAAATACATAAAATCAAATGACTTGGTGCATGACCAGTGGCTGCACTTAACATTTTAAAAATGCTTGTACAGAATTCTTCCTTTCTCGTAAGAATTTATCTTCAAATATTTTTTTTTATCATGTACAACATGTCCCTGTTCAAGAAAAGCATCTCAGAGAAAGGAGTCTGCCTGGTAAATTTAAGATAATTTAGAGTCAGTGTAGATCATTTCCATAAAGCCCATTGAATTATATATCTGGAAAAAAAAAAAGAACCAGCCCTTTGTTAAAAGATCTGCAGCCCCATGAGTAAAAATACATTAAAATAACAAGAGATTTGGGAGGAGAAGGTAACAGATGGAAAGTAGTAGTAGAACAGAGAAAATGTGATAATTCTTCCAGTAAGTAAAGGAATTTAATTTGATAAATTCTTGAAAGTGTTAATTTAGGAACTCCATTGTATTTTATCAATTCTAAATGTGTTAAGTGAATATTGGCTGTGGGCTAATTTTTGCATAGTCAAGCACCACACTCAAAAAAACAGAGAAGTAAAAGTGCTTTTTCTGGTTTTGCAATGGTAATCCTGTAACAAGAAAGGTAACAAATCCAGTAACAAGAAAAGACTTAGGGGTCATTGACATTCCTGACATTCCAGATCGATGAGCCTTCTTTTTTTGACTTTTGCAGTATTTGAAAGATTCTCACCAATGACAGATTAAAATTTTCCAGATGATGATTTTCAGTGATTTATTAAATCACTTTTAAGGAGACACTATTTAGGGTAATCTACAAAATTCAGTTATTATTTAGCAATTAAAATTCCAGCAAACTTTCATTTACCCCCAAACAACAGAAATACATGCTTAGTATTGTCCAGACCTTCGCCAACCTGACATTTTCCTTTATTAATAACACGGAATAACTATGTAAACACATAACCCCGGAATTCATTGACCACAGGACTCTCAACCTTTAATACTTTTGAATTAGACCATAGGGAACCTACTAGATCTGCTTAAGCAGCAGAAAGCCTACAGGTAAGCTCTCATATGTGGTAATTCTACAGTCAAGGACACAGTCTTTATTGCCCATCTCATAAATAACAGACCAATAATTTCTTTGTGCTGGAAAATATTGAAGGATTTCAGACATGGGGTACACTACAGAGTACCCTACCTAAAATTCCCTTCATTTGGGGGGCTGAGGGGAAAAGAGTGTTCAAAGCTGATGATCTAAATCTCACAGGTTGAGCTTATTTCTAATAATAACAAAGGCTGCACCTGCCTCCTGTTGAAGCAAGAGATTGTTTTGTCACAGTCCATAAACTGTTGAAAACAGTCTCCTTTTTTGTGGAGCTTTATAATCAGTCCTTTTTAGCTTTGTAAAGTAGTCTCCAGTTTAGTGTCTTCTATAAATCAAATGCCTCCCACTTTCAAACTTTAATTGCCAAAATAGTGACAACAGCTCTCTTTTAAGTAGACAGAAAGTAAACTAAATCTGTTTTTAACGCCCTAGTTTAATGGTTCCCCTAAGTGAAATGTCACCTGGTGCTTGCAAGAGAAAAGATGCCAGTTTCAGTGATTGCCTACATGATGTGTTTTCTTCACCGTGTGTGATAATACATTTAGCATTAACGAAGAGTAAACTTGATAAGGTACATTTCTGAGTTTGTCCATCTTTCTGAATTTCAAATTAACAAGTTAAAATTCTTTAAAGAAAAAAGAATAGTTATGGGTCACAAGAACAACTATAGAAATGTACAATGGTACCATTCAGATTGTGAAGTCTGTCAAAAGTTCTGAAGATTTATAGGAAATAGGGTATTTCCTAGATGTGCTGTTGCTTAAAGCAGTAGGCCTGATGCTGAAATGAAAATATCCTAGTTCAAACTGTAAAACCAAATTCAAAAGTAATGATTATTTGGCTCTTAGTATTTGTTTAGGGTATCAAATAACAACATCAATATTTAACTAAGTTAAGGCTGAAAAAGTATTTACTCATGCTTTCATTTTGGCATTGACCTGAGGTCCTTTGTTACACTACTGATAATGTAGCGGAGATTAAACTAGAAACTCTGTATCCAAAATTCATCCCTCTGTCACACTGACTATAAGCACACCATAACACTAAGGGTGCAAGTTAGTTAAGAATTAGGAATTTGACTCTTCAGTACCAAGATCTTCCAGATTTTGTCCACAGGACACAGTTCTGTGAGACGCAGAACAACAGCAGCAAATGACTGGGACTATACTGGGGGTAAAGAGGCCTGAGGATCTATATATACACTTATACATGTACACGTATATATAAAGTTCATCTGGGACACAGCAGAGTAACATTGCCAGAATACTTTTTAAAACTGTTGTTTTGAAGTCATTCCAGTTCACTCTTCAAAATGTGCCAGGAGTTTCATGGGAACCTATGAAAGCCGACAAGAGGAACTGAGTCTATCAAGTCATTAGGCCTTGTTGAACTGGAGCTGCTCTGTGCCTTGAACAGGTTGAATTTCACCATAAAGGAAGGACATTATGTCCTGTTCAGGTCATTTCTGTTAAGGTGAGGGAGTCAGACCTTAGAAAAGAAGTACGTTCCCAGAGGAGTTAGCAAACAAAAGGAAAAAATAAGGACATAGTAACAGCTGCACTGAGTGAGATGAAGGACCAGCTGCTGAGTGTCTTCAAGAAAGAACCCAAGGAGACTCTTTACTGAACAGTGTATGAAACAGGACAAATACATAATGATGCTTCCTAACAGTCGGAGACTTAGAGGCTTCTTTAATGTTGTTGCGTATTCAATAGTTGATAAAGGACTTCTTATCCTTGAACTATGTAACTGTTTTTTGAATCCATTTAAATTTTTGGCCTCCTGAAAATCCTACTGATTTTACAATTTAACTTGGATTTTGCCTGGACAAGTATTTAATTTTATTTCTTGAAATCCACTATTCAAAATTTCATTGGTTGCCATGTTGGTTTTTTGCTATGGCAAATACCAAACAGTTCTGCCTCATTCATCCCTGTGTGATCTGTGATTTCATAACCTCATTTTATTTGATCTTTATCACCTCTTCCCTAAGATCACCTCTTCTCTAATTTCCAGTCAGCTTCATCTTTTCTCATATGATGTAATTCAAGGTCTCTGATCACTCTTATCATTCTTTATTGCTTTACTATATCTTTTTTGAGGTAGGGGAAGAGAACTGCCAGATTCAAATACAAGTGTACTGTGGATTTATACAGACATAGGGAAGTCTTGTTTTGTTTACAAATCCTTTCTTAATAATTCACAGCATTCTGGGTTTTTGATCACCATTGAACATTGAGCTGATTTTCAGACACTCTTCAAAACAAATTCCTAATCTTATTCCTGATCAGTGATATCAAAAGGCCATTTGGTTACAGAGGCAGTCACTTTTCATTCTTTAATGTAATTTTGAATTTATTATGCAAAGTACTATCAACATTAAATTGTATCTGCTGTTTTATTTTCCTGTCACATCGTACCACAGTAGCCTTCTGCAACATATTACAATCAGATTTAGATTTTATTGTCCTCAGTGATTTTATATTATCTGCAATTGTCACCTCAATATTCATTCCCTTTTGAGACCATTTATATACATGCTGAAAAGGAAGGTCACAAAAGAAGGTCCTGAGAGATTCCAAGGATAAACTCCCCCCACAATGACAAATGATCCCATATCCCTATCTCTATTTTTGTTCTCTATCTTTCTCTGCTCCTGTATTTTTAAGCATCTCATGACATATCACATGACGATCTCATTTCTTTAATGACAGTAATTTTGTGAAAAATTTATGGATGTTTGAGTAGAGACTACTTTCCAGATCAGAGAGAATGTTATTGACTCCTTCAAATAACAAACCAAGCTGTCAGCTTACTGCTTCCCTCTATAGAAGAAGATCACATATGGATATTAATCCACTACACATATGCTATCTATATACATCCTCAGTGTATTTCCTGCCGATTCATTGAGGCAGAAGTCAGATGAATCCCTCCATTTCCAATTTACCAGTACAGACCTCTCTGAAATTAGTGCTTCTGATAATTATGAAAAGAGGCTGATTAGACAACGTAGCAGAGAAAATCACTCTGGGATTTCCTACCTAAACTTCAAAACTCTTGGACAAATACCATCAAGCCCTGGAACCGTAATTTTATTGATTCAATCTAAAAATTTTTCTGTTGATTCTCTATTTTGAGATAATAGCTCCATAAAGTTTATACAGGGGGAAAACTTACAAAATTACTACCTCAGTAGTGAACACCTATACAAATAACTCATCCAGATTTTCTACTATGTCCTTACTGCCTTTGTTCTTCCTTAGTCTTTCTCCTTTTGTACCTTAATCATTTATCTGCCGTGCAGTCTCTTTGGCAGATCTCTATGAGTGGCCAGTGACTTGTTTCCTCCGGAAAGTCTTTAATTCCCCCAGGTCCCATGAAATCTCTAAAATAAATCACGATGCAATCTCAGTTTGCATTCAAATGAGAACACAGGGTATCTCTTGCACCTTGAGCAGTCATTCAAACCTGTGCAAGGTGGATGTAAAATATGACCTTTCTTATTAATTACTACAAAGGGAAGAAGACAGTGGAGAATCAGCTCTATTAGATTTACACTGTGCCTATGAAGTTTTACAATTACGTGCCACTTTGTGCTGAAACCTTACTGTGATGTCTGAAAAGAAATCTCAAGTAATTTCCTGCAAAAGGGGAGCTCCTTAGTACACCTCCTGCACACATCAAATACCTATTAGAAATGTCTGGTTTGGTACCTCAAAACAAGGGTTTATTTCCTGTTTGATAAATCAGTGCAAAGTTAATGGAAATGCTTCTACAATTTATGTTAACAATGTCTGTGGTAATGGGAAGGTCTGTTGGAATACAGGTCAATGTTTTCTGGTGATGGAAAATTTTATAGCCCAGTCATTCCATTTATGAACAGGGGACAGAATAAAACCTTCAAAGGCAAGAATTAATAATTTATGAGTTTGCTCTTTAGTACTGGGCAGAGTTTATAATACCTTTTAAAAATCTGACTTTTCATATCCATAAAAACTTAGTGGGAAGGACAGAGTTAAAGCCTAACTGCAAAGTCTTACTCATGTTAAAAAACAGGATTTACCTGAATATAGGGAAAGGACAGGAACATTTTCTATTTCCTACTCTTCTGATATTTAATCAGAGTTAAACCAAGGTTATCCTACAGCAACTTTGAATTGTGAATAAGGAGCAAAAGAGAGGGAGAGAATGATTCTTCAAGATTTCACTTTGTGATCAGAATATTATTAGGGTTGAATAATACACCTCTTCAGAATTATATTGTACTGTAGTTCAAATAACATAGATGAGGTCCTGAGGAATCAGAGTGATCAAACAAAAAAGCAAGGTACGTTCTTGAACAAGAACACATACGTTTTGTGACCTCCAGCACAGAGGTTGGAGTCAGTTATCATTTTGCAGTAAATTCATTTGTATCAATAAAGCTGAGTGAGACATCAAACAGAGAGCTTTAAAAGCATATGTTGGAAGCCTCAAGACACAGTTATTGTGTTTGGCAATGAAGAGACAAAGATACTTTTCAGTAAGGTCTTTCTTATCTTATCTCTCTGGTTCAAATTTCAGGTTTTCCTTCTTCTTTTTCCTCTTCTCCTTTTTCATTTTATTGAATTTATGATGTTCAACATTAATAATACAACAGTGAGCCTACCACTTAGTATGTTCAAAGCTAACAATTAACCCTTTATTTAGAGGAGCATAGAGGGCATTTATAAAAGAAAGCAAGAAACCCTACAGAGAGAGACTAAGACCTTCCAGAGACCAGGCAACAGGGCTTTGAAGGAGATGCAGATGATAATACAGACTCTCTCCTGTTCCTATCCTAAGTGCTTTATTGCTGTGCTGATCCCAGAAGTGTAACATCGTCTAACACTGTGTCTGTCTACCTGAGAGGAGAGAGGGGCTATCAACTGGAACAAAGGCAGGAATGTTGGAAGTAGTCCACCTCAGAAGGAGATTTCTCTATTAAAACTATTTTCTATATCTATATTCTCTATAATATATATATCATAAGAACATATATTGCTATTAGGAAAGGCAAACAATTTTATGATACGTGTGCTGTAATTTTTGTTATACAGTGCTACAAGCCAAAAGGAAACACAGCTTACACATACCTCCCTCAGGAAATGTTTATGTAGGTATCATCTGTGAATCACCACAGAATTCCTCTGTTATAGACACACTTCTCCTTGTTACAGTATTCTGTTCTTCGGACAAAGAGAAATGGAAAATTCAACAAGCAGACTACTTTAAAGGCAACATTATGCGATTCTGAAGTTAGCACTAGTGACTTTGTGCATTAGGTTATCATCCACTGCTGGTCCATCATCAGAAGTCTCCGAAAGTCCAATCTCTTCAAAGGATTACTCTGTCCTTTTATGTTGAGTTTACAGTAATCAACCAGAAGTTAGCATAGATGTGACTTCTTAGCATAGTCTGCCTGTGTTCTCTACTAATCTGAAGCTGTGAATTGCTCACTATCACACAATGGAGTTTTTGTCATTCCTCAGGGCAGGGCAATACCTGCAACTTTTGGACAGAAAATCAAGCAGGAAAACAGTATCAGTAGGTGATATATTGAATGCTTCTGCCAGAATATAATTGTTTTCCTCATTAATACCACAAACTTCAGAGTAATCCAGAAGTTCCCCATTAACAACAGGTATAGCTAAGATCTTCAGTCCCAGACTTATACAATATTTAGGTGTTTTCACATATCCAAGGGGCCTATCAGCTTCTCTTCTTCAACTACTGAATGCTGGCTCACAGGATGTGTTTGTGCAGCTATATGTTTGATGTCACATAGTATGACTGCTTCTGGGAAGTAAGTTTCCTGGCAGATCCTTGAACAGGACACCCTTAGGAGGCACCCTGAATTGCAGTTTAGCACTTCATGCCATTCCTCCCTGTACTGAAGGGTGACAGCATCAGCACCCAGAGTCCTAGAGATGGAGGGAGTCTGTGGCTCTGAGATTCAAGCAGGCAAGGTGAGGTGCCAGCAACAGAGCCCTGGTTGTGTTAACAGGCTTTAATGATCAGCCTCACCTGAGGCCTCCACCCACACTCTTCCCATGGGCACAGAAAGAGCAGGCAGATGGGAGAAGCTTTAGCTCTGTGAGCTTCATATAGAATGTGGGACAAGCCTGGGACAGCTCAATCTGAATAACTGATGGCCTACTTGTTACACACTAAAATAAGGAATAAAGTTCTAAGTGCAAGGTTGCTCTCACTTTCTCCTAACACTGTAACACTGCAATGGTTTACTTTCTGTGTTCTCTGTCTCTTACTCCCTATGGTCCAAGGAACATTTCCCCAGGGAACACTCCTTGAGCAGGGAGCCCATGCTCCTATGCAGTTCTCATTTCCTTAATCAATGCATGCAGATTGCTCACCTGTCATATTGTTTCATTTAGCCATGTCAGATGTTCACACTGTAAAACATGTAGTGTAACTTCCTGTTCCTGGACAGATGATCTGGTTGTTATGCTACAGTTTGAAAACTGTTATCTAGTAAGATCTACTGTTCCCTTCAGAGAGAGCTCTGCTATTGTTATTTTCTGATACGTAATCATAGAATCATAGAATTATAGAATGGTTTGGGTTGGAAGGGACCTTCAAGCTTATCCAGTTCCAACCTCCCTGCCATGGGTAGAGACATCTCCCAACACACCTGGCTTCTCAAGGCCCCATCCAACCTGGCCTTCAACAGGCCAGGGGCATCCACAACTTCCCTGCACAACATTTGCCAGTGTCTCATCACCCTCACTGTGAAGAATTTCTTCCTAATGACTAATCTAAGTCTTCCCCCTTCCAGTTTAAAGCCATTCCCCCTCATCCTATTACTACTTGCCCTTTTAAAAAGTCCCTCCCCAAATTTCTGCTCCTGCTTCTGCTTCAGGTACTGGAAGGCTGCTACAAGGTCTCCTTGGAGCCTTCTCTTCTCCAGGCTGACAAACTCATGTTACTGCAATGTTACATCTGCTCCTTCACATGAGTATCCTAAATTGAAAGCATAATAAACAGAAACAAATGAAAGCACTGTAGATGCTGTTACTTCACCTGCTTTGTTTCTCTGTGACAAGAGCCTGTTCCACAATTGCAGCAGATCTGTTTAAAAGTTACCCATCTTACACAGAGAGAGGTCCAAGGCTTTGATCATTCAACGCCTTATAAAATTTTCAAATCCCTAAACTCTCATTAAATCCCAGTGGGAGTTTCTAACCGGGAACACAGCATAATGCTGTGTGAAAAGTGAAACTCCAAATTGCTCAGCATAATGCAGATGCTTGTGGGCACAAAAGAAGCATCCTTCAGCATGCATTGTATGCATCACAATTTTCTGTCCTGTGTGCAGAAATCCAAAAAGAATAGTGCTGAACACTAGCAGAGATTTTTGTGAGTTGTCACCAAAACCATACTTACTTACTTGATTTTGTTTGAGGGGTTTTTGTGTAACCATTTTGTGATGATTCATGGCATGTGAAGAATATTTTAAGATACTGATCTAAGTTCTGCAGCTTCTTACAAGCTGTACCTATTCTTGTTTTAACTTTCTTTAAGTTGTAGAGGTAACCAGAAAGAAGCGTGTATGAATCCCAGAAAGCAGGACTGGCCACCAGATGTCACCCACCTTCTACGAGCTCCCCTTCAAGCTGCGTTTGCAGACTTGGGAAAACACACAGGTCTCCATAAGCTCCGCTAAACAGAGGCTGTCTCGCCACTGCAAAATATAGCCATCTTCTCATGACAAAAATACATTAACTTCCTGTGCCCTAATGGCTCCCAAGCAGTGAAGTTCCAGTAGCTTGTAGAGTCAACATGTTTTAAAGACAATCGAAAAGGTAGATGAATACCCTGAAACTCCTGGCACAAACACCTGTGCCTAAAGCTTAGAAAAATATTAGATGAGGTAATGCTAGTGCAGCCAGATCCTCAGCTGCTACCACAAAGGAGACCTGTGCCTGACTTCACACGTGTGGCAGGGCTGTGAAGATTATAGAATCATGGAACAGTTTGGATTCAAAGGGACCTTAAAGATCATGCAGTTCCAGCCTCCCTGCAGGGACACCTCCCGCTAGACCTGGCTGCTCAATGCTTCATCCAACCTGGCCTTGAACACTTCCAGGGAGGGGGCATCCACAGCTTCCCTAGGGAATCTGTGCCAGTGCTTCACCACCCTCATGGTGAAGAATTTCTTCCTAATGTCTAATCTAAATCTCCTCTTTTCCAATTTAAAGCCATTCCCCCTCATCCTGTCACTACTTGCCCTTGTAAGGATTCCTTCACCAGCTTTCCTGTAGCCCCTTCAGGTACTGGAAGGCTGCTGTGAGGTCACCCCGGAGCCTTCTCTTCTCCAGGTTGAACAAGCCCAACTCTCTCAGCCTGTCCTCATAGCAGGTTCCGGTTCATTTTCGTAGCCCTCCTCTGGACCTGTTCCAACAGTTTCATGTCCTTCTTATGTTGGGGATTCCACAATACTCCAGGTGTGGTCTCACAAGAGCAGAGCAGAGGGGGAGAATCATCTCCCTCAACCTGCTGGTCACACTTGTTTTGATGCAGCCCAGGACACAGTTGGCCTTCTGTGCTGCGAGTGCACGTTGCTGGTTCATGATGAGCTTCTCATCAACCAGCACCCCCAAGCCCTTGTCCACAGGGCCACACTCAATTACTTCACCCCCCAGCCTGTACTGAAACCACGGATTGCCCCGACCCAGGTGTAGGACCTTGCACTTGTCCTTGCTGAACCTCGTGAACTTTACATAGGCCCACTTCTCCATCTTGTCTGAATGAGGAGAACGAATCCTGTCCTTCTGGTGTGACAACTGCACCCCTCAGCGTGGTCTCACCTGCAAACTTGCTGAGGGTGCACTGGATCCCACTGTCATTGAGGAAAATATTAAACAGCACTGGTCCCAGAGCAGACCCCTGAGGGACACCACTTGTCACGGGTTTCCATTTGGACATCTGCCACCAGTGGTGTCCCTCAGGGGTCTGTGCGGGGACCAGCACTGCTTAATATTTTCAGTTTCTATTAATTGCTCTAACATATACTACACATTATACTCTACAACCTTGGCTTCGTTTTATTATGACAAATAGAATCACACAACGGTTTGGGTTGGAAGGGACCTTTACAGGTCATCTAGTCCAACCCCCTTGGAAAACAAAGGCCCTGACAGATGACACTGCTTTTCCACAAGCCACTGTATTGTCAGCGATTGCACTGAAAGGGCAAGCTCGGGGGTCGGGGAGGCTGAGGCAGGGGACAAGGAGCTCTGAGGTGGCGCTTCCCATGCGGAGCGACCACCCCCGCCGCGGCGGCCCCGCGCTGCCACGCTCCGCAGCCGGGCACGCACTTTGCACACGCTCCCTGGCGCTGCCCGCGCCCCTCACAGCCGCTTCCGGCCGGCGCGGCCCCTCTGCGCGCTCTGCTCCCCGCTCCATCCCTCCCTCCCTCCGCGCCGCGGCTGCCGCCCGGCACTTTGCAGACGCTCCCTTGCGCGCGCCCGCCCGCCTCCAGGTGGCCCGGCCCCCGGGGGCGGGCGCGGCGGCCGCTCCCCAGCGCGCGCCGAGCGCCATGGGCGACGCTGTTGCCGGCGCGGGGCGGGAGGCGCCGGGCCAGGTGAGGCTGCGGCGGCGGCGGTGCAGAGAGGGGGTGGTGGGGGGGATGGTGGTGGTGGTGGTGGTGGAGGCTGGGCCGGGAGGGAGTGCGGTGTCTTCACCGTCCCCCAGTGGCCATCGGTGCCGCCGCAGCGGGAGACGCTACGCTGCGGCGGGGCCCGTCCGCGCCGCCCCCGTCCCCGGTGCCGTGCAGGAGCGGAGCCTGCGGCTGCGGGCGGCCCCAAGCGGAGGAGGGGATGGCGCGGGGGGGGTAGCGGTGTCCGTCCCCCCCCCCCCCCCCCCCCGCCGTGTTGTTGGGGACCGGTGTCCGTCCCCCTCCCCCCGCCCTTGTGCCCGGGCGCCGGTGCCCGCAGTGTGTGTCCCCTCCGCCCTGCGCCGCGTGCCTGGATGCGGTGTTGCCCCAGCCGCGTGCCCGACGAACCTGATGTCGTATGTCTGCCCCCCAACCCTCGCCGTGTGCCCGGGGGCCGGTGTTGTGTCCCCTCGCCTTGTGCCCGAGCTCCGGTGCATGCGGTGCCCCCGTGTTGACGGGCGGCGGTGCCCGCCAGGTCGCTGTGTGCCCGGTGTGTATCCCGCCCTCTGAACGGTGTCGTCCCCTTGCTTCTGCCGGGGCGCCGGTGCCCGCAGTGTCCTCCCACCCCGCCGTGTGCCTGGACGCGGTGTCCGTGTCCGCCCCGCCGTGTGCCCGGTGTCGTGTGTCCACTCCCCGGTTCCCGCCGTGCGCACAGCCGCCGGTGCCCGCGGTGCCCGCTCTGCTGTGTTGCTGCGCGGCGGTGTCCCCGTCTCTCCTCCCCGACTCCGTGTTGCCGGGGGTGGGGGCAGTGAACGTCTCCAGTGATGGGGCATCCAAAACCCCCTTCTTTCATCTTAAAACCGATCCCTCGCCGTATGCCCGGGCGCCGGTGTCCCATACCCGCCGCCGCTCACCGTGTGCCTAGTGTCTTCCGCCGTGTGTCCGGGGCCCGGTGTCCCGTTCCCCCCCTTCCTATGCCAGGTGTGTGTGTGTGCCTGATGTCCGGTCCACCTTTCCCCTCCCAGGTGTGCCCGATATGTGTGCCCTCACCTCCCTGCCGTGTACCCCGTGCCCTCCCCTCCACCTTCTGCCGCGTTGCCGAGGGTCGGTAAACACCTCCAGGGAGGGGGCATCCACGACTTCCCTGGGCAGCCTGTGCCAGTGCCTCACCACCCCTACAGGAAGACCTTTCTTCTTTATATCTAATCAGAATTCCCTTCTTTCAGCTTAAAATCAGTGTCGTGCCCCACACCCCGTGTGCCCAGTGCCCCCCGCACCGTGTTGCTGGGAGTCCGTGAACCACCCCCAGGGATGGGGCAGTCACGACTTCTGTGGGCAACCTGGGCCAGTGCCTCACCACCCTCACAGAAAAACATTTCTTATTTATATCGAACCGAAATCCCTGCTCTTTCAGCTTAAAACTGTCCCCACCCCATCGCCCCAGCCCTTGTGCCCATTGAGCAGCGCAGGGAGGGCAGGATGGATCAACGCAGGCAGATGTTGCAGCAGGGCGTGGGTGGCAGCTCTGCCGTGGGTGGTAGGGTGGATCTGGGGCAAAAGTCTCCCCGCCACGATCCCGTTTACAGGCTCTCGGTGGTGGTTTTGTTTCCTCTTCAGACTCTGTGAAACCTCTAGGAAGTGGATTGGAGAGAAAGGTTCCTGAAAGCTGTCATCTCCGTGCCGGCTGTGCCGTGGGCTGCCATGTCTGCTGCTTTTTTGCCAGAGCCTTAGGTTGGAAAGAGCAGCGCTTTTCATTTGTCAGGTTCAGCGTTTCTTGCGCCTCATCTCGTGTTTTGGTTGCAGGGGTTTGTCCTTCTGTGGAAAGCGATGCCTGACCTGATGGTATTGCATAGGTGCACAGACCTACATTAAATAAGGATTTTAGGGGGGGGCCCTTTTACTGTTTTCCTTGAGTTTTCGCAACTATGTGAGGCAAACTTACGTTTAGGGTGAAAATAAATGTCATTCAGTTTTGAGAAACAAAAACGTCTGTAGCGACATTCCTGACTGTTCACATAGGGAGCTTAGGCTCCATCTTTTCCAGTTATGATGTGATATCAATCTTGTCTTTTGAATGCATTATTTCTCCTTCTGGCATTGTGGTCAGCTAACTTGGGAGAATGGATTCTTAATTCTTGTTTTAGGTCTTGATGCATCCATCTCTCTTGATAAATGCAGCAAGAATAGAATAGCCTTTAAATGAAGGCTCCCTCTTGAGATTCATGTTATTCTAGTACACAGTCTTATTTGTCTAAAGAGCTCTGTCACCTTGTCCCCAGGAAATAGTATGATAGCTTTTTCAACAGTGTGATTCATAATCCTAAATACAGGAATGAATTTTGACTTACTGCAGTGCAAGCGCTTTATCTCAGCAAACAGCCGAGTGTGTAGAAAATGCAAGTAGGGTGGAGGGACTGTCTGATCTGTATCTGTTAATCTTTGTCCTCAGGAGGACAGTGTTTGAACAAGCATTTGAACCAGTGTTTGAAGTTGTTTGCAAGCTAGGGGTATGTCTTTACTCCCAAATCAATGAGGTGGTCTCACTTCTTTCAAATACTTGTGCTATTTCTTAAAGCTTTCAAAAAAAGAGGAAGGAACCAGTTAGTTCTTGTTATTTATTATTGAAACTATTTTGCCTGGGGACACCGGGTCCAATTTAGCCCGAATGAGTGATTTACCTTTTTCTTTCTTAATCTCTTATGTAATGACTCTCACTGTTCTTCAGAAGAAACTCTGCTTCCTGCAATACCCACAGTTCATGTAATTACTGGTGGGTGTACCAAGCCTAGTGGTAGGAAAAAAACCTTCACCTTTTTTTTCTGGTGGTTTTGTTACTTATAAGGTAACTTTCACTGCTGCTTCCTGCCCTTTACCTGAAATAGATGATGTAGGGAGTAGTTTACTCTTAAAATGGCCATGGAGCAATATGTTTGATGAAAGTAATGTCTCCTCTTCATAATTTAACTTATGCAGACTGTTTTCTCTTGCTCTTATGTAGAATATTGTTTTATTTTATACAAGCAGAATAGGGATTAAATAAGAACATATGCTTCTTCTTTTCTGGGTGATAAATCTATCTTGCTGTCCAAGAGGAAGGCAGCTTATACAGCCTTGGCTGAAAAGATGCTGAAAGGCAGAGTGACTGAATACTGAATATAAGAAGATCAGATTGTTTAAGCTCCCCAAACTAAATGGCCTAAAACTTAGGAAGCAGCCAGCAACACTGGAAGCGAATCATCTAAAATCCTCGATGTGCTTCTTGAAATAGAATCTGGAAAAAATAATGAAGTGTTCTGAATCCCTGCAATGGCTTAGAATAAATACAGTTGCTTTTCAGTTTTAAGTCATCTCCCTCCAACCAAATTCTCTTCCTTTCCCATGTTTTAAAAAAAAAAAAAGACTTTATACCATCAACTTCTGTGCTTCAGATAATATGTAGAATTTTATTAACACCACTCATTTCCCTTCAAGTTTGAATGTGGTTTTTTATTTTGTTTGTAAGGTTACGTTTTTGGCATAATGTGCTACTGTCACCTAACACGTTCACTCTGCTTTTGCATCTGTTTAATAAAACAGCTTAGTATGCAGTTTTTTTTTTCATCTTGGCTCTAAAATTTTAATGGGACTTCAGGACTAGTTGGCATTAACTGTTCTTCACTGATTATTAACTATATGGAAGGTGTTTTGAAGGCTTATGTGAATGCAGTGTTCAAGTTTTGAGCAAATTGAAATCTAAAGAAGAATGTTTAATGAGGGAATGGGAGAATTAGTTCAGTTTTATTGATAGGAAGAACAGTGATAAGGGAGATTTAGTGGCAAACATTATGGTTATTTGTGAACAGATTGTCTGTCTTAGTCTATGCTTAGTCTCTTAAATAGATGGTGGAAAGAAATACAATATGATGAATGTTAAAAAAGCCAGGTTCTGACAGTATGTTACATTATTCCCGAAGTATCTGCAAAAGTCTTTTGCTTAGCCTGGTTTGGAACCAGAGCAGTCCTCCAGCAGCAACTCCTGGTAACAAATATCAGAAGCATCTGCTGAAGGAAATGAACAATCTGCACAGTGCTAATCAGCTGGGAATCTGATGAGTGGAAACTCAGGAATCAAGCAGTTTTGCTGTTACTGCATCTTCAATTTCAAAAAATTGTTATCTGATTGGAGTGGAATAAGGCCATCCTTTATTACTCTCTGCTTTTGCCAAGTTACTATTTATGCATCTCCGTGTTTCTTGTACCACGTATGCATGTCCACTAAAACAAAAAGCCTCAACACCAAAACCTAAAAAGTATTTTGTCTTCCATACTTTAGGAAAAAAGCGGAATGGTTTATTTGCCACTGTGTGTATGCTTGCACACTCAAAACCTCTTATTTTCCTCTTTTAGCCTCCTGTTATTGGCATACATTGTTGAAGTTGTAAAGGCTTCATTATCTGTTTCACTTGAAGAGCTCAGACCTATAATACAATGAAGTGTAACTTCCAAAGTCTCATTCAGATTGCATTTTGATAGTGGCTTGATTTACATCATGTCTGACCCCATCTTTTTGTCTGTTTCTTGTTTCTCGTGTGAGTTGATAACTCACATACTGCAATTTGTGGCCACAAGGAGAAGGTGACTAGAGTTCTATACAAACTTACATTTGTTCAGTGAAGGGTTTTGGATATTGACATAAGCTCAATTAATTGGATGACATTTAAGGAGGAGCCACCGTAATGATCCAGAAGTGGTGGCACAAGTGCTGAAACAGCCTCCCAGATGTAAGGCAGTGTTTTTTTGTCACAGTGCAAACTTCTATCGAGGTGGATAGCTGTGGCCTTCTACTTGGGCTGGAATAGTTCAGCTGTCTTGATGAATTTGTGGTGGGTTTTTTTGCTTTCCAAGAAGGAGAAATCCTATCTGGCTTTAATCAGGTGAGTCCTTCAAACACAAAGTCCATGCAAGCTCTCAGGCCAGGATGTAGCTCCTTTGAGGAACTTCTGCTACAGTTATGGCATTTTCATGTGTCTGTGGCAGTGTGCCTACTAGGGAGGCACTGCAGTGAAAGAATAGAGACAAAAAGTAGTTTGGAGGACAGGGATTCCCTCTTAGAGTACTCTTAAGGAGCAAAGTCCTTTCCATGAGGCAAGTTTAAGTCAATGCTGCGATTCATTTGATTTATTATTTATGGTTTGTATGAGCTAAGAATCCTGTGATCCTGGCACTTTGAGTCTTACAAGGTCTTATTATTCCTGTTAGCAAGCTGTATTTTTTCATACATCCCACAGACATTACAAAATGTTTAACTTTGATAATTAGTCGAAGCTACGTTTTTCTTACTGTTTTTTATAACCTGATGAAAGCCTATGATTTTTGAAAGCTATCAGCCACCTTTGTTGACCTTGTTCTTTAGATAAAGGGGTTTTTGTAGGCTACAAGTAGCAGACAGAACCTTGATTTCACTTTTATAAGTTCTTGCTCCTGGGTCTTATAGTTTGTTGCATAACTATATGGAAAAAACGTGTATACAAAATGTATCCCTTCTACTTTATATTTCCCTAGAACAGTTTTATAACTAAAACCTTTTCTCCATCCATGTTACAGTTAGGTAATGGAGTTTATTGCTGCTTGTTTTCCATTGCTTGTTAGGGTTGTGTTCCTCTCTTCCATTTGAAACAGACAAGGCATGCATGCACTCTGACTGGTACTGCATTTTATATAACCAGCTTTAAGATCCTAGCAAAGCATTTTTTGATAGCTACTGATCAAGTAGAAGATTGGATATGAGGAAATATTGCTTCACAGAAAGGGTTGTCAACAAGGGTTGGAACAGGCTGCCTGGGGAAGTAGTTGAGTCGCTATCCCTGGAAGTGAAAGTGGTATTTACGGACATGGTGTAGTGCTGGACTTGGTAGTGTTAGGTTTACAGTTGAACTTGATGATTTGAAGGGTCTTTTCCAACATAAGTGATTCTGTGGTTCCAAGTTGTCTTAAAAGGTACAACCTGCAGTGAATTCTCATTCCTGCCTAAGGTTAGATTTTGTGATTTGAGTGTTTTTTGAACATGTGATGACTCTACTATTATGTGATAGTTCTCTTGTCTGCAATATGTGTAACTGAAGTGGATTAACACATTCATAGAGAAGACCCTTGTTAGCACAAAGATATCTGCATATATTCACTTTGGCAGTAGTTTCTTGGGTTTAAAACGGTGTGTCTTATTTCTCTTCTCTTCTCTCTTTTTTTTTCCTTTTAAAAAAGCTTGCTGCTTTTGATAATTAAAATAGTAATAAATACAGAGAACAGAACCTGTCTAGAAGTATCCAGCAAACAGCGACAACCAGGCCTTCATCATCCTCAGTTTCTCAGTGTGACTTTCTTCTGTTTTGCTCTTGGTATGAATTGTACATTAAAATCATCCCCCTTTTCTTTAAAAGAGTACAGAGTATTATCTTGCTGTGTCTTTGTTTATCTGATTTTGGACTTTCTGAGCCAGCTGGCAAGGGAATTTTCTTCCTGGAAAAAAAAAAAAAGAGAAGCAAAGCAGAGAGATGTATTTTAGATGTATTTAGAAAAACCTGTAATATTCTTAACATAGAAACTTTCACTTTGGCAAACTACTTTAAACACCTATTGGGCAAAATCCTGCAGTGGAGCTGAAGGAGCTTGACAGCAGTGTTCTTTTCCAGTACTAGCACACTGGCTTTCGATACAAGCTTCCCCACATACTTCACACACACAGGTACATACATACCAAAAAAAACAATCGAGAAACTTACAAAACCCTCCAGCATCTTGGCTTCGAAACACTCTTGCACTGCTGACAAAAATGCTTTTGGCTAATAGTAGACATATAGTCGATTCAGAGATCACTTTGGCAGGAGAATGGCTGCAAAATGAATAGCTGTTCCTTGAGTAGCAATAAGGTGTTTAAAATACAAGTGGGCAAGCATTCCAAGGCAGGCACCAATTTGATGCTGGGGTTATGGAGGTCTTAGATGCATACCTCTCAGTAGTGAGTAGGAGCAGAAAAATGACTATTTCTCAGTCTCTGATGGAATTTAAAGTAGGAAATTTTAAAACACATACCTCTCTTCCAGGGATTGTGGAAAAAAGTTCCAGAAGATCAGAGAAAAATGTGAAGAAGTATTTGGAGGACTGAACAAAATGAGTTGTTTGAGAGAGATTTAAAGAACTCAAACTGTTCTTCTGGAAGCCAAATTAAATTTGGGAATTAGGCATTAAATTTGAATAGACTCACAGCCAAATTAGAATATCTAGTAGTTTTCTTTCTCCTTAGATTTAATTAAGAACTGTCACTCCTGTATTTTGATAAGGTTTTGTCAGTGAAATCAGTATTTGTGCTTCCTTATCTGACAGTACAGGAAAAGTATGTAGAACATTGTATGGGGGAAATAAGACACGAAGATCTCTCAGTCTTACCACTCAGATTTCAGCTGAGATTGTAAAGGATATTTAACCAGATGATTAAAGATACATTATTCCAGTCAGTTCCTTAGCAGATTGATTTGTTTCTGTAAGTTCTTGTAAAAATGAACAGTTTTCCTCTCAGTCAGTGCTATTGATCCTCCAAGAACACAGTGAAATACAGTATCATTCTGTTTATACTTAACATCTATTTGTGTTTTGCAGCTACTTTTCTTTCACTAGACTGGGAAAAAGCATGCAGGAGAACGCTGCAAATGCTTCCAGTGGCTTTTCTACTGAACCTAACAGCTATTTTACTATAGGTTAAATCAGACAGTTCTGAATACTTGGTCTAACCCATGATTGGGTTAAACGAATATGCTATGGTTATACTTCAAATATTACATTGTTATTTCTAATAGTTGTTTTCTTAGATGCCAGTTGAGCTTTTTTATGAGTCGCTTCTAGGAAAAAAAAATGTTTTGATATCATAGCTTCTCTTGAAAGAGAAATACAGATTGTCGTCCTTATAGATAAGAGAAGGATCTGTAGTTCTTGTTGTAATACTGTCCCATTTCTATTTCAGTAGCTTAGCAGTTCAAGCAATTGGATAATCACAAAAATAAAAACTTCTGACTTTTTTAATGATGTGAGAAATGACACTGAGTTGCATGAGTGTTTGACAAAGTGGTTTAACATATGTCTGCATCTAGACCTCAGAGGTTTGAAACTTCTGGGGAAGCTTATAAAGTTCACTTTATGGCCTTGGTTGTTAGTCTTTGTGAAATCTTTGCCTGAGTCTCTTAAGTGACTTCCCTTGGGTTTATAACCTTTTAGGACTGTGCATGATTCCTTTGAGTAACTCTCACCTAACCTGTCTCAGCAAAGTTCTGACCGAAGCAAGTTAAAGAATATTTGAGAGAGCAAGAAAGAGCTGGAAGACGATTGAAGTTTTGGCCTCTGCTGGACTCGAAGCCAAATTGCTACTTACTAGCAAGTGAAGAACTAGCAGATGAAGTTCTGTTAAAATAGTACTTTCCCACTGAAGTTTGGAATTTTAGTTCCATGCTGGCTGTGAATGTCTAGTGAAAGAGTAGTTGTTCCATCGCTGTTGGTGTGTGAATCCATCGCAGTGATGGATTCAGTGTGCTGCTGGCCTGTAGTGAAACGAATGCATCTTTGCAGTGATGAGGTGATTTTTGCAGTGATGAGGTGCAGTAGGTGCAGTTTGGTACTGGTATAAAACGCATATTGCAGTTTACTTAAGCTCTTTTTGAGTTGATGCTATTTAAACCTCTGGCTCTGTATATTGAAACTAGTACAATGATGCCCAAGTGTGCACTTAAACTTTCCTTTGAGGGCTGTACTGGCTGATACAGAGCAAAAGCCTAACAGGTTTAGCTTCTGTTCGGCTTCTGTTAAAGTCCTTGTACCTGGATTCATTTCCTGATATACTGGTTTCCATATGCATAGCTTGTGTACTGTGTAATGTTATAGAAGAAAGCCAGTATTAAGCTGCTTAAAACATGTTGAACAACACTTTCTTACATACTGAGATATTGGCATGCATGTGGCTACATCTAGAGTAAAGAAAACAGTAAGCCGTATAAATGGGAAAAAAAGATACCTTTTAAAAAAGCTGTAGTTGAAAAATAGTATTATAATTGAGATAAGTGGGGAAAACTGTTTTTCATAAATTTTGCATTTCTTAGAACTAGAAAAGGGAGTTCAATGGAGATCAGAAAAAACTAATTTCTCATAATTTTGGGTTAAAAAAATGTAAATTATTGAGGGGCTTTTTTTGTGGTGGTGCTTTTTGTGGGAATATCATTAGTCTTCCTGGTCCTCACCAAGAGTGCTTTTAGATGAAGTTTGTGCCCTCATACCAGTCTCTCCCCGTTTCCTATTTGCATTTCTGTGGCAGTGCCGTGAACTGGCTGACAAACAGTTGTGACTGTAAATGGCTTTCTGGTGTTTGGCCAATCGTGTTTCAAAATGACAACGTTCTTTAGCTGTCTCGCCTTTTAGGCCTTTAGGCTGGGGAAGGAGGTGGGAGAGGGATGCTTTCAGTGACAGTGCCAGCTTGAAATGTTTGAACATCAGTCTAATTTAGAATATTTTGTTCTTGTTACTTCTTAAAATGTTACTTTAGCAGAGGGTTAATGCTCCATTCAGTAGGTCAAATGGCCCCAGTTTTATCTAGCAAATAAATGTGTTTTTATCCAAAAAGGATTACTCTATGGAAGCAGTATCGATGCACACTTTAATGTTTGTTTGTCCCAATTTTAAAAAAAAAATCCTTCTCACTGTATAAATTTCTGATACAGAACTATGATTTCATAGTATTGATTTTGGATCTGTACTATGAATAGAGTTTTTTAATGTAGAGGTACTGTTGCCCTTTCACAATTGACAGAGTATTTTTAAATAGCAACCCACCTTATTCTTTAAATAACTGAATTTTGACATTTCATTAAAAAGGCTGCTGTTGCAGCATTATGGTTTTGCAGAAATTACTCCAGGGACGTTACAGGGCTCCACATGTCCACCTCCCCTGTGCTATGGAGATCAAGCCTATTGATCAAGATAAATATGTTTGTCCAGGCCACAAAAATGCGGTATTAAAACCTTTTCATTGTTTATTTTGTACTGACCAGCTCTGTCATCCTGGCATTGGACAAATGAGGAAGAAATTTATTGGATGTTAATAGCATACTTGGTTTTTTTTGCTGCTGTATTCTGTCTTGACTTGTGTATGTGGCTGAGTGCACTGCTGACATTTGTCCAGTTTATTATGGTGTCATATTTCCTTACACAAGTTTGTTTGGAATATCAGGTGTTGGAGTTGTAAAACTGTTTAAAAATTAAAAAAAAAAAATAGAGAGAAATTCCCTAGAGCATTGTGTGGTAGGTTGCAGGGTTTTGGTGATACTTTCCTTTCCACCTTGGCTTGTGTCTGTCTCCTTCCTCCCGTTTTGTGTAATTTGAAGCATGTTTGCTTTGTTTCTGCTACTTGATTGTCGCTGTTGCCACTGTCTCTTGCTGCTCCACATCCTAAAAGGGCTGAAGGGCCAATCATGCTGTTCTCTGTTTTCGTTTGTCCCTCAGGAGACAGGCAGGCAGCATATGTGCTTTCTGTTCTGCTCAGCACTGGCAACAGCCTTCCACTGGGCTGTGAATATTTGAGTGAATATAATCTCTTATTTAGCAGATGTGTTAAAGTTCAGCTCTCTCTCAATTCTAAGTATGCTTATTTGGGGTTTGTTTTTGTTTTCTGGTTGCGAGTCGAGCTGGATTTCAGTTCTGTGTGGGAAGTGTTTTGGATATCGTCTGCTGTGGTCAGAAAGAAGCAAAATCACCTTCTTAATCCGGACTTTTGAATGGCTTTTGCCCTTTTTCTCCAAACACCTCATCTTCAAGGATGAGATTTCACCATATGACTTCACATTTTATCACACACTGTACACTTAAGATTTACCTCATGCATTCCTTCCCGTCCCCCAAAGTGTACTTCTGAAATTCTTTCTTATGTTTGTGTAACCTGTTTCTTTATTAAATAATTTAGGAAATGTCTTTATTGACTAAAGTAATTTACTTTTAGAATTGGGGCTAAACCAGAACTCTTCATCCTGCCTCACCCACCCGACAAATCTGGATGGATTTTTTTCCTCTAAAATTAAGTCAAAGTTGATGAAATAGCTGAATCACGTAAGCGCAGTAGTGCTTCGTCTTTGCTGTAATCACCTAATAATAGATGCAAGATGAACTGGAACCTTTCTGTTGGGTTGCTCAGCTCCTAATTCTCTAAACAAATGATTTCAAGCAAAGATGGCATGCCCTCAGAAGGCCAGTTGATCTTGCATCTTTTTCTTTGTCACATCGATAACTTTCTCACAGATCCTCTTTCTTGCCTTTTTTCTGATTTGGCTTTTTCAACTAACCTCAAGCAACTGTCTGTAATGATTGAGGCCATTTTTACTGAAGGTCTGACTCTGCCTGTGTTGAACAAGCTTTGAATCGACAGAAAATGAAGGTAGCACATTAAAAGAGGTGAGTGATTGCTGAGTGTCCTGCAGTTTGCCTGGATCTGCAAATTTTTTTTCCCTGGAGATTATTGGCACCAGAATTGAATTCCATATTTTCGCTAGTGTATTCCATGTTATTGCAATAACATATTTGCCTTGATTATTCTGAATGTTTGTACAGGAATCTCTTATAAGGCTGTCATTACACCTCCCCAAAAAAGCCAGTCAGGACAAACAAATGAAAATACTGTGGAGAAAATGTAAGTAAGTTTGCCACTTCAGCAGATCACTGAGGCAACTTAGAACACAGGAAAGTTGAGCAGAGCAAGGCATCAAATAAATTTTAATTGCTATGAAGCAATAGGTTTGTTTTTTATTTTTTAGACTAAATGAAGGAAAAATCCTTCCAATTCTAAAGAATGTTACGGGATGATAGGTGTAGGAAGATCTGGTAGTAGTGGTGGTGTTTTTCTTAAAGAGTCATTAATTAACTGGTCAGCTACTGCTGTCTTTATTGTAAAGCAGACTTGAGTATGAAGACCAGGAGAAATGCAGTTAATTGGAGAGAGCTTAGGAGTTAAACAAAATCTTAAAACCTTACCTATGGAAAACACAATTGTCTTGAGGATCAGATATTTTCTCAGGTTTGGAAAATAAATGACAACCACTTGAAAGTCATATGTCAAAAATAACTTCAATAATAATTTTGGATTTAAATAGTTATTATAAGAGCATAGAGATTATTTCTGAAGCACTCAGACTTTGTATATGTCATGTGTTGAGTCCAAACTGTAGGAGCCCTCTTTACTCAGCAGTAAAACAGCAGCCTAAGTTGGAGGAAATCCTGGAAGCCATTGAGTGATACAAAGCTGTAGAAAGAAATATATTTCTCTGAAACACAGAGGGAAATGTTGTTCAATAAATGTGTTCTTTCATCAGGCTATTAGCATGAGCAGTTCTTCTCTTTTAAGACCAGATCTGATGCACTTGAGTGACTGCTGCTGGGTTCTGGGTTTCCCCCTATCCTTTATTTGGAGGTACTGTTATACTTTGCGTGCCCTTGGCTCAAATACAGGTTTGTCTACTTGCTGCAGTGGAACTCTGGTGTAAGTCAGTAGGCTAAGATACGGTACAGTGATAGGATAGTCTGTGTTGCATCCTCGTGATTGTAACTTACAAAGCAAATGGACTGCTTTGGACGTTGAAATGTGCTCAAGATAATGCCTTAACTATAGTTTTGTTCAGGTTATCTGTCAAATCCTGGCTGTTACAAAGATAACCCAATGTAACCCGGTGTAGAGAGTTTAAAAGATAAAGGCTTTTTGTACAAACTTATCTTTTAAAGATGTGTTTGCCAGCACATTTCCCCAGTGAGTGGAAAGGAATGAGTATTTTCATAATATTACGAAATCTGTTCCTCTGTGTCTCTGCCTTTTTCTCTTCATTAGCTATGACTAAACAGTGAAGAAACCCATTCAGCTGTGGTAGCGTCAGTACAGTGGTCTCTCCCTCTCTGCTTAGTACTACAATACTATTTCAAGACCATTTAAATTCTTTGCAGAGCTGTTAAGTGATCTTTTTGGCAGCCTTATCTGCATTTACATTATCTGCTGGATTGTAATAACTTTCAGAATGATTGTCTGAAAGTGTGTATGGGGGTTGGCACGTATTTATGGATGAGTCTTCATGTCTTAGAGTTGTGGGTTTATTTCATGTCTTGTTATCTAGGAAAAGGCACATGAGCTTGGTTCTAGGAAGATACTTTCTGATGCAGGCTGGGAGAATGGATGCTGAATGGCCCCGGAAGTCTAGAAGAAAATCAGGAGGTAGAAATAGTTCTGCTGGGTTCACACCTTTGATACCAAGTGCCTTCTCTAATAGCTCTTCATCTAATTAAATTTTAAGTAGAGTATATGGTGTACTGCGATCAAATGTTGTCTTCGCGGGTAATGGAGTTTCCTGTTGAGGTGAGCCGTCTGTCACTGTATTTATCCTGAGAAGTCTCTAACTTTCCCTTGTTAGCTCACAATACATGTTTTTTTCACTGAGATGGGCAATGTTGTTTATGGAATTTCCTTTCTGTTTCTGGAAACTGTTTGGGTTCAGGGCACTATAAAACTTTGGAGTAGAATGTATCCTACTGTAGATGTTGCCTAGAGTTTAGGATGCAGCTACAGTGGAAAGATGTGATCTACATTATATACATAGCCACTGATTTTCAGCTGTCAATGGCACTGCTTGCCTTAACTGGAGACATTTTTTAGAGCTTTTGTTTTTGATGTTGAGGGGAAGGAGGAAGGAAGCCTTGATGCTTACATTTTTGTTGTTTATGTTGAAACACTACAGAACTAATCTAATAACTAAGCTGCTGTGTTTGGCCACGGAAGTCTGACTTAACTGCCTTGTAAACCTTGTCTCTATGATTCAGGTAATATTTGACAAATATAAGGATACTTGTTATACATTGTGGTGTTTTGGAATTATATGAATTTTTGTGAAGGAGCTTTTAGTTGTATATTGTCAGACTTACTACGAGAAAGGACTTTTTTTTTCTTCTCTTCCATACATACAATTATGAACAACATCTAGACTGGTTTCTATTGCAGTGGCAAGGGGATTTGCTATTGTTAGGTTTTATGTGCCCATTTAGAGAGTACTTACTGAAGTGGATCTGTTTCTGCTTGGTTTTGGAAAACTCTTTCATTTGATGACAATGCTTTAGTGTACACGTATTTTTGAAGAACTGACTTGTGTTCCCAGCACTGGAGGGAGAAGGCTCAGTGTGCATGCTTGAGAACGTGCCATGCTTGAGAACATGCTGGAATTCCAGGACTGGTGAAAATTTAAGAAGGTAACAGGTATTAAACATAGCTACATAACTTTAGATTACATAATCATTGTATATTTAAGCCAAGTGCAAAATTCCCTCACCAGATTTGTGTCTCTCTCTCTTCAAATCAATTTTAAAAAAAAAAAAAAGGTGGAGAGGACAGAATTAGTTAAACTGAGAAAGTTCGGAAAACTATGGTAGACAGGTGAGGAAAATAACCCCCTGATGTGGTTCAGACTGAAAAACATAAGATTCAATCCATGGCAAAGCAAATATAATCTAATTTTATAGTTATGTAAGACTGTTTAAAGTGGGTCATCAGTGTTGGGGAAAAACATGCCTTCATTTTCTAGGCTTTTTTTCTTAACATGCCAGATAAGGTTTTTTTTTCTCCTCCCCTTCCCACACTGGAAGGAACACTTTTCTCTAGGGACAAAGATAGGACGAAGCTAAATATATCACTTGTCTGCTTTATTCTCCATCATGTTGCTTCAGTGGTAATCATTTGAGATTTACCTTCAGAGATTCTGCCTGACATATGGTGATGTGCATAATGAATAAATGCAAACATATAGCAATTTAAAATTTATTCTTTATTGCACTGTGGTTTTAGCTTACAAATTGCTATAACAATTAAAGGGATTTTTGTAAGCATTAATCTATACACTTAAGGGAAATTTCACCTTTAATTCTTTATTAGTTGGGTGAGGGGGAGCAAAAACATCTTAAGATCCTGCATGAGAGTTGGGGTTCTTTTTGTTTTCTGCTTTCAAATGATATACAGGAAGGTTAAGTTTCTCTTCATTGAAAGTACCGCCCTTTTCAGGGAAGGAGAGGAAAGAGTTTGAGGGCCATGGCCTGTGTCGCTTAGTTATGGATTTTTGGATGGTGCTCTTCTTGTCCTGAAGCACCAGCTAGAAGAATTTGAGGAAGGCCAGAGTGAGGGAAGAGGAGAGGTAACATCTAGAGAGGGATTTTAGGTAGAACTGAGATGCAAAGGGAAATGCATCTAGATGTCTTCTAGATATCCGAACATGTAAACATCAAAAATGTGGTTATCTCTCAAACTTTTTTATACTATGTTTTGAGTAACTGGGGAAAGGACTGAAATATTCAATTTCCATTATTAATGGAAACCATGCAATGAAGAGGAAAAGTACTTACGGTGGTAAATAATGTTAAAACTGTAGCTTTTCCTCTGATACTCTGATTCTCTGTCAGAATTGGCGCAAGTGGTTGCCAGCAATGGGAGTTGTGTCCAAAAAAATCCAGCTTGCAACTTCTAATGATTAGGATAATTTACTTTGACCTTCCATTCAGCAGCTAAGTCCTGTTAATCCAGCTTCTAGTTCATCCTGTATTTAAATTCTTTATAGGAGTTGACAGTAAAATCTTTCAGTTCATGCTGAAAACTGCATGTTGGCAAATAAACAGGTAACCATTATAACACACATCAAATGAACATCTATTCAAGCTTCATGTGGAGCCTTTGATCAAGTACTTGTTAGTGTGCCATGATGCCAGTATGCTGAACCAGAAGAGGACAACTGAACGATGATAGAAACGATTCCTGCAATCTTGATGGAAGGACCAGTTTATATGGTCTGAACTGTGCTAATTGAAATAGCCAGACCAGCTTCCTGCTTGAAATTTTAGAATCATTGAATCGTTTGAGTTGGAAGTGACCCTAAAAATCATCCAATTCCAACCCCCCTGCCATGGGGGGATCAGGTTGCTCAAAGCTTTGCCAACCTGGCTTTGAACACCTCCAGGGTGTTCAGTTTCTTAGGGCAACCTTTTCCAGTGCTTGACCCATCCTCACAGTAAAAAGTTTCTTTCTAATATCTAATTTAAATCTCTCTCTTTTAGCTTAAAGCCATTATTGCTTATCCTGTCCCTGCACTCCTCAGCTTTCCTATGGGCCCCTTTAAATCCTGGAAGACCGCTATAAGGTCTTCCTGGTACCTTCTCTTCTCCAGGCTGAACAATCGAACTCTCTTAGCCTGAATAGCAAGTTACTTCTTGCCCAGCTTATTTTGACTGAAATGTCTACGGACACTCAGGTTAATTCCATAAGCAGATGTGAGGAGTCAATGACTTCTGGCTGGAAAAGTCTACTGGCACAGGTGGATCCAGAATAGCTTCTGTCTTCCTGGCCTCAGCCTGTCACACTCAGCAATTTAAGCTGTGGGTGCTGAATCGTGTTCTATGTGATTTATGTTTATCAAATCACAAAACCGTTTTCCCTCTCTCCACTGTTTCAATTTCACTGCAGTAGCTTCTGTTGCCAAAAATGCCTGCTGTTAAGCATGAGCACTTTTTTTTTTTTAACTTATTCTTCTTCATGGTCACGAAGAGACTAAAAATTTGGTTGTACTGTACTGGGAAGTAAAAACAAAAGAGATGAAGTTTTGAATGAGTTACGAACACTAGTGTTTCCTTAATATTAGCTGTGCTGTAGAATAGTGAGGAATGTGGAGAAAGGGAAAAGAAGGGATAAAAGCAGTCGTGGATTTGAGTTTAGGAAGGTCAGGTCCTTCCCTAGTCAGTACAGAGGATGAGGCTTTTGTGGGTGCTGCTTTGATTCACTGCCTAAAAGGGGAATGAGGGCTAAGCTAAAAGAGCTCTTTGCTGCCAAAAGATATGATTTCTCCTTTTCGTTTTCACTAGCTGTGATACACACCTGACCCATCTGTTAGACAGCTTGGTTTGCAAAACAAGCAGAAAGCTAGTGTAAGAAAAAGGCTGCTTTTGTTCCAAGCTCATGGAGGGATCTGTTGATTTGGCACATCTAGCACAAAGGAGGGTGTGAGAGTGACTGGCTTGAGCAGCAGATGAGAAGCCTTGACTGAGACTAACCTGTTCCCCAGCTGTGAGCTCAGCTCAGCCCTCTGCTGCGGCTGCACCCTCTCATGTGGGTCTGCAGGTCTCCAGGGGTCCCAGCTGCCTTCACTGATTGCTGGGGGACAAAATGACCCCTTGTGCTGGAGTGGCAATGTTGACTGCTGTTGTCATGGTTGAATGTTACCTTTTCCTTCCCTTTCACCTCATGTAATCTTGATTTTCATTTGAAAACAGGAAGTGTGGTAGGCTTAGTAAATCTTAACACCTTGTTAGGTATAAAGTCAGTAACTAAATGATGGGAGGGCTTCTGTGGCAAAAAAGACTACTTTTTAACCTCAGTTGTTTCAGTACTGTCACTGCTAGCTACACTACTGGTCCTGCAGCTCTTTTTAAAAGCAATGCCTCAAAAGTAAGGAGCATCCAGCATTTACATTTTGAGGCTGTTCTCAAAATGTGCTGTAGAGTGAGAGTGTCCTGCCACACCTGTAGCAGTGTCTCAGTTCAGTGCCAAACTGCCTGAAGCTTCCTTTCACTTGTGTCACATCTGGGTTCATTGCATCTTGGCAAGCAGTCAAAAACTGATTTAGCCCTTTACAGGAATTAACATCGCGCTCAGATATCGAAACAACTCGAAAGACTGTGTCCAGTGTGTGGTGTGAAATTAATGAAAAGGAATGAAAATTAATGACCTGCTGTGGTGCCATCCATCAGGATATCACTCAGCAGGTGTGAAATTAACTTGCCTTGACTGTGGATTAAATTTAACGGCATGACGTAAAACCACAGAAACAGTTTCTGTTATTACCAGGGAGCAAGCAAGTGTTTTTTAAAGATTCCAGCTTAATGAACTGCTTACGCCATACAGTGGATAGTCCTGTGATCACTGAACAGCATGAGTTTAGATTATGATCCCTAAGAAGATGAAGTATTACTGTATCAGTAAAAATTGTTAAAGGCAGGCCACAGAGATGCGGTTTTAATTTCTATAATTACTGTGTGGCAGATGGTGGACATACACTGTTTTCCAACATAAGTACTTCAGCTGAAGTATAAGCAGTTGTGATCTTTATTTACAGTTCATCAGATTTTAACCTAGGTGATCAAAATTCCTTTGTTATGGCTCCTTATGATGACCTTCAAAACAATACATAGACAAAACTACACTACTGTTTGTTATAGTTATAAAAAAACCTTAAGCCTTTTTGTTTTCCTTCCCCCGCCCAATCCTAATTATGAAGATTGAAAAACTACCCACTAATGTTAACTACCCACTAAACATTAACTACCCACTAGCTTTATTTTGGAATTAGTATCTAATATATTAATAGATGATGTACTTAAAGCATTTGGTGAATCCTAGTTAATTTAAATGTTTGCTCTGAAAGAGCACTACTGCAAAGATGCAAAATACATTACAGGCTATTAACAGCTCAAGAGAAATCAGAAAGATGAAGGAAATATATTTCCCAATTTGAATCTGAGGACCTTGATATTCTGCCAACTATTTTCTCTTCTGTCCCGTCCTATTTCCTTATGTGTGTACACTTTATCCTCTGCAGTTGCCCTGATTATTTTTTTTCAAATGCTGCATTTATTGCCATTGTGGAACTCCCTTTGACTTTTGATTTCTTAGTGGATTTTTGCTGAATATGCCTTGAACAGCCTCCTCTGAAGTGCTCTGAGTCATCTCAGTCCTTTTTAGAACTCCTGATGTTTTTGCCCTTGGCAGAAAATAGTCGTGTATGGGGTTTTTTTGGACTCCTCCCAGCTCCCCACCATCCCTCTAAAATTTTGAGTATGCATTTTCAAGAGTTAAGGGAGTTGCGTGTTTGTGATGAGGAGGAAGGCTTAGTTATGACTTGCACAGAAGCTTTCTTTGAAACAGGGCTGGCATGTGTCCATTAATGTATTTTCTGGATGAGGTATCCACAATATAGTGGCACATGCTTGATTACCTGGTCTTTATACATTGACTCATTTAACCTATTGTTAAGGAGCATCCATGCTTTATAAAGTGCTACTTTTTTCATTTAAATATTGCCAATCAGAAAGAGTAGTGAAGGTCTAATTAATGCTTCACAGTTGTGGTGACAAGGTTCTGTGGATTTTGTGTCAAAAGGTAATTCTGGCATTGGCATGAGTAAAGTGGTTTTGATTCACAACAAATCCAATGTAACCACAGAGAAACACTAAGGTTGTGTTAGAGTTATCCCACTCAGTTGCTGTGTTAGTGGCAGTAATTTCTTCAAGGATAAGCCCATGAGCAGTAGTTCTAGATCCTAGAGCTCTGTAGTACTTTGAAGAATATTTGGGTAGAGCTGACAAGATATTTTAGAGGTTTCTTCTTTCTTTGAAGAGAAACATCAGTCTTGGTATACATTTCAAAATGAAAAGGTAGGCAAGTCGTGGAGGCGTAATGTTTTGTAACATTATAAACAGTAACAATGCATGGCAAGCTTTTAATAGTGAACAAAGGTTAGGTGGTTTCTAGAACAGTCGTATTTCGGCTGGAGCTTTGGGTTGCTTTCTTTTCTTGCATTAGAAAATGAGTATTTTGATGTGTCTAAAGAAACTTGCTCTTAAGGGTTAGATTGTAACACGATGCTTTTGCTGTCTTCCTTATATTGAAATCAACCCTGGGATACTGTGTTCAATTGCCTCCTTGCAATTTGGGTTTTATATTACTGGGTTTATTTAATTGTACTCCTGCCTGTCTCTTGTTGATGTCTTTTATAGTTGGCTAAGCTTTTATGATTAATTTGTAGCCCCAGGGGAGGTGGGGGGAGAAGTGGGAAAGAGGTAAGTTTAACTCTTTCTGTGGAACTTCTCTAGTTTTTGAAGACAAGTGAAAAGTCAAGCAGGGGTAATGTAATTGTCCTGGCAAACCTTTTTGTCAGTTCTTTAGCTGGGAAGAAGGTCTCACATCTGTTTTCCATGACAGGCTCTGTGAGTTGGGTCACACAGCTCTTTGTGCCCTGCATTCAAATTAAGTTTGTGTTGGCTGTTTTTTGACATTTGCTTTATCATTGCATATCTATAATATCTTGTCATGAGGGACCGTGAAGCTAGTTTTGGTGTCTTTGCAGCAGTGTTTGGTTGGTTTTTATGCAGCAGTACTAGATTGTGGTGTGAAGAGAACTCAGATTTCTCTACGTTGCCTATAACACGAATATGCAAAATTGGTTTGTCAGTGTGCTCACAGTTAAGCAGTGAGGTGTTCTATGCCTGCGAGTATGGACTCCTGAGAAGCAATAGGGATTTCTCTTGGTACGGAACGACTGAGGCTGCAGCTGAAATTAGAGGAAATGGTCTATGACAAGGAAGCTGATCCAAGGGAGAAAAAACAGAACAAAGTCAAACAACCCCCCTGCTTGTTAAATGTGATTTTCACAACTGATATTGATCCAAACAGGAGAAGGGGAACTGTCTCCTTTGGTTGCACTCCATGTTTACAGAGCATTTGTTTGTGTTCCATGTTATATTGACAACACTTAAGTTTCTGATGGGCTCAGAGCACAGGAGGAAAGGGAGCTTGTGTATGCTGGCAAAGATGAGTCAGTAGCCGCTGGTTACGTCATTGGGTAGGATTTGTGGGGTTTTTTGTGTTCTATATGAGGAGTGAAAATTTCATTTGGCTTTTCTCATGACATTTTCTGTATTTTCTCAAACTGCAGTCAATAGAAGTCCATTCCCAAAAGAGTTACCATTCTGTAGACTTGTGATTGTTATTGTAATGCAGCCAGAGACAGACAGGGACTTGTTATATAACAAGTCAAAAATGATATTAAATAAGAGGTTTATTCTGCATAGCAAAATATTAAAGTATTGTTTAATTAACAATCAAACCACTTATTTTGCCCTCTAGTTCACTATGTGTTAAGTAGATTTATGCCACATATAGCTCATTACATCTCATAAACATCACTGTAAAATTAGTCAAAATAAGAGTGTTGAAGTGTCTTTCTGTCATTAGTTATCCAGTTGGTTTGATTTTGGTGACAAGTTTGTAGATCAAGTGTGAATTTTATAGTTGAAGGTGTCATAGGACTTGGATATCGTGCTGCTTCTCGTTATGGAAAGAGACAACCTATATTTAAAAGCTGTAGTTGAATCTTTTTTTCTGGTCATAGCTACTCCTTGCCTCTCCTTATCAGCAGTGTCAGTCAATGTACTGTATCAGGTTTAAAAAGGAATAGATGGAATGGTTGCAATTGTTGGTAAGTCAGTGATGCCACTTCTGGGAATGCAGTACCAATGAGATACTTTCATTGAATCTTTGTGTTCTTTGCCCAGATGGCAGTCAGTCAAGAACTGGAGCCTATAAATTTGAGCTGAAGTGGCCATTTTAATAGTGTAGCAGATGATTTCCAGATGCAGATTGTTGTAATACTTTACATGTAGCTAGGATCCTGGGGTCTGCATGATGTTGACATTGTGAAAAGCTAGGCTATAGTACCAAAAGTGATTTGCATGTATCATTTGGCTAGTTGATCAATCACTTGATAATTATCACCTGGTATTATAACATTTTATCACTTGATAATATAATAAATTCAATATAATAAATATATAATAAAAAGTCTCAGTACTTTACCATAGCAGGTTGTAATAATAAAAAGATAATGTTTCTGTTGGTAAATGACACTGAATGATTTTGCACAGATTAGCTGTTGTTGTAAATTCAGTTAAGTGGAACAGAACTCTTTGAGGCAAAAGTTCATGCTGGTTTATTTTAACAGATTCAGGGTTCAAATCTCTAGATATATACAGTAAAGCCAGCTCCAGGTGCCACAGCTCTACAGGTATCAATGATTTCTCTGTGTTTTACATTAATAGATTTCAAAGATTTTGGGGATATTATATGCTGTTTATTATACCTTATATATAGTAAATAAGGTATGGAAATGTACAGGGATCACAGGCCAGTGACTGAGTCATGTAATACATCTTTCAGGTTCCAATGTGCAGCTCGTCTTTGAAATGAGACTATAGATGTGCAGAATTGAATAGGAACAGCTTGTTTGGTTTTGTGTACAGGGGACGTCAATCTACTACAAATCAGTTGCAGAATTTGGTCAAGGAAGAAATTGTATTTTCAGATTGCAATGTTGGAGGTACTGCTGCCCAATCCCAGATCATTTTAAGGAAACCCTAAAGCACCCTGGTAGGCAGCTTTTGTTTGTTATGTCTTAAGTGAATGAAGATAAACTTTTTAATATGCCTTTTTAAACTGTAACATTAAACTGGATGTCACGTTTGATTAGTCTTTGTTCAAAGAAGGATCTCCTCCATTTTTAATAATTTATGTGGAAACTGAATGAAAGATTTAAAATGTGACAGCTCTGAAATAAGAAGATTGATGCTACCCTAATGTGATCTGATTTGGATTCTGACCTAATTTTGTTTAGTTAGTGATTGGTATAGGACTTTGTGGGGTACATGAGCTTATGACTTTTGGAGATTACAGGCTGGTATTTTTAGGTTACCAGCTAATCCTGTTTAGGAATAGGATTTTCATCTGAAAACTGACACGTCCTTAAATTCTTCCTATTTGGCTTTAGAATGACAACTGGAAAGTGTACAGAAAAAGCAAAGGATTGTTTTCTTACTTCAGACTGTCTCATAATGTGGCTTTCTTCTATATAATGATTTTCTGCATGCGTGGGTTTAAAAAATGCTATTTTTCTTTAATGCTTAAACTAAAAGAGAACCTTCCATTGAAGTTGTTAGTTTTGCACATGATCTAGAAGAGGTATGGAAAAGCATTGAGTACACATTGCCCTGAGCATGTTTTGAGCCTTTCCTTTTGGATTTTTCTCAACGTCTTAGTGCCTTGTAGCTGTTTGCTTAGCAACCAGACTATAGAAAAACTAACAAATGCAAATCACAGTTCCATTTGCTTGGTCAACAACTGTGTTCCATATATAAACACTACCTTCCAGATGTTTTTTGCTTGTTAGCAGTTGCTTTCATGTGCCTGTATCATAAGGCAGAGAGAACCTTGTTCTTCAGTTCCATGCTTATGTGGGGTTGCCATCTGCCTTGTCTGTTTATTTGGAAGGTAAGCATTTTGTCACCTGTTTCTACAGATGGAGTCCAGAGTGCTCACCAGTCCTGTGTATGAGGTCACCTTTGGGAATTTTTGTTAAACTTTGTGAAAAATGCAGCAGAAAAACAAAGGCTGTTGTAGCTTGAGTGTTGGAGTGTTACATGTAGGATTGTAGCTCCTGTAGCTGTTCCATTTCCTTTTGTTGTATTCTTCTTGATGGGAAAGGAAGCCAAAGCGAGGTGGGGAATCGAGGATTTGCAGTAAAAGTTGTTGAAACTGTGTGGTTTGGGGTGCTGGTTTGGCACACTAATATTAATAGGTTTTGCCCTTTTCAGTGAAAAGGCATATTTTGGACCGAGCTTGATGTAAATTTCTGTGGACCCACTGCTCTCAGAAGAGCCCTTGCAGTGCACACTTTGTCTACTGAAACCTGTTCTGTTCCCATTACATGGAAAATTCCCGTGATGGCTTGGTGAGGTCTTCATCTCATTAGTAATGGGGGATGAAGTGAAAGGGAAGGGTGTAGGAGGATGCCACATTCACATGGGCGATGTCATGCCTTACGTGACATCCTTGCATCCCAGCACACGCAGTTATAATCGTGCTCTTGTCTTTTGACAGCAGAAAAGGCTGCAGTTCTGTGGGCAGTGTTAACAGGGAAAGAGAGCAACCAACTCCCAGGAGTTCTCCCACACAAGTCAAGTCAAATATTGCAGTTCTGCACATCAGTGTGGTTTTTATCCCCTTCCCCTTTATGTGTTTTCACCTGTTGCTTTGCACACCAACTCTTGACAGTTATTTATGGTGGTTTCAGGGAAGAAACTGATTCAGCCACCACTTGTCAAACAGCTGCTGGGGTGGATGGGAGCATTATTTCTCACTGAGACTTTCTGTTCCTCCTTTGGCTCTTCAGAACTGCCTTGACAATTGTTCTACTTCCTTATCTTCCTCTTCGCTACTTTGCTCTCCAGTTTCTGTAAATCACTTGTGGTTTTTATTTACTCCTGCAATATAGAAATGAATAATATCAAATATTTGCAGAACTTGATTAATTTGTGAAAGTTTTCTAAATCTGAAGAGGCTAAAGCTGTAGAGATTTGGCAGGGTTATTTAATTATCTGTACACAGCCAATCTGAATATTGCATAAATCCACACTGAGCTTCAGCTCTCTGCTTTTGACTTACCTGGTTTAGATATGTTGGCAGTATTCGGCAAGAGAAGAGACTGTGCTGCCGAGGTACCCCCGTTGTTCAGTTGTTCAGATAATTGTTTTTTTTTTTTTAGTCACACAACTCAGGTTGTAAGACATCAAAAGAAGTCTGTTTGTGGGAATGGTTTTGACTTAATTTGTATGCCAATGCATGGGATTAAGCACATTTGTTACACTAGGGGAGACTTCTGTCAGTTTTAAGAACTGCTAGTCAAGTTCTGCTCATTTCCAGCATATTCCCAAAGAGTGCATAGTTGTGTGGATACTTGGGAACAGACACTTCAAATCAGAATTTTGAAGTCTTACTCACAAGGCAACACAGAAAGACCAGAATCCTTCTCTGAGGATGAAGATACCTGAAAGAAGGTGCTATTGAAAACATCAATGGAAAGACTGTTGTTTAGAAAGGGACCTGAAATAAGGCAAAACCAGAACACAGTACACTGTATGCCTAAGCGTAAATATGAGAATTGACCAAACTTGTCTCGAGCTGCTTAGGATGAAAGTAGATACATTTCATACCCTTGCTTAATGATACTGTGCAGTGTATTGTGGGTCTGACTGGGAAACCGAATGGGCTTTGTAGTAGCCTGTATAAAATTTCATTGATGAAGTACTGTAATTTTGGAAAGCTGTTGAGTGGAATAATGTTTCTAACTATCCTGTCTTTCATACTGGGGATACAGTTCTTTCAAAGCAATTTCAAAAGAATTGTGTCATTTATTTCACTGAATGCAAACGTCATTTGTAGCCAAAATCCATATACTCACATCTGATCATTGGTAGAAATTGTGTTGCTGAATAGATGCTTGTTGCTTGTAAAAAAAAAAATTTGCAAGATTTTAATTACTTTTTCTAGTCAATGGTTGCAGGAATTGTGTTATTGGCTGCAAAATCCATCTGTATGCATTATTATTATTAAAAGCCATCTGTGCATAAACTAAATAAGATGCTTGGAATACATATTTGAAGAAGGATGAAACTTATTCATTTATTCTTTGAAGTTTTAGCCTTTAGAAGTCCATACAATGTGCCAGCTGGTACCTTGGGCTGTGTCCTATGTGTGTATTCTTGCTTGGGTTGACGTTGACTGCTGCTGGTGTTACTAACTCTGAGTCTAGTTACTTACAGACTGAAGTTGGTGCTGTCCTTCGATATTTACAACTGTGTTAAAATATTTAACTTCTAGCAAATCATGGCTTCTGAAATGGGCAAATGTATAGTTCTTCAAATAAGTGTGAGCAGCATTAAATATATATTGTTTTTTAATCACCTTCACAGTTAACAACACAGTTGAAAATGTAAATCATCCTCACATTTCATGCGAAGCATTTCATGCTACCTTGTATTCAGTGTTAAGAATGGTATTTGGTTTCTCACAGATGATACCAAGTTAGCAGGAATGTTATTAACTACATTGCTTCCATATTGTTTATGGGTCCTTCTAGAATATCCATGTTGAGGAAAACTGTTTTGGCTAGTGTGGCTGGTTTGAAGTTTTGAAATTTGAGTGGTTTTCAAGTCTGTCAAAATAAGTTGCCTTGCCTGCTTAACTTTTTACTGGAGGGGTTATACCTGCTAAGGGACTGGAGTATCTGGCGTGGGAGGAGAGGCTGAAGAGCGTTGCTCAGCCTGGAGAAGGCAAGTCTTGGGCAAATTCTATTAATGTTCCTAAACCTCAGGTTGGAGGATGTAAAGCAAACAAGGCCAGGCTCATCCTGGTGATACCCCACGACAAGACAAGATGCTTTAAGATATGGTTTTAAAGATAAATTTGAATATAAAAGCTGTCCTCTGAATATAAAAGAGCCTTAGTCCTCTAAGTGGTTTTTGAGTATTCCAAATATGTTCCAGCATTCCAGTCTGAGACTGCATTTACTATTACAAACCTTGTGGTTTTTATGTGAATTTTTTGATGGAGTTCAAAAATATTTAAATTAATCCCTCATAAAGCCAAATAAAAACTCTACAGCAGTAAAGAAAAACATAGGATCTAAATTTAAAATCAGAGCACAGATAAAAATCCTCACTATTTTTTAATATTAAATCTTAAAAGAGATGTAATGAATGTGTCTTACATGTAATGATTCTTAAGTGGCTCAGTGTATCAGTAGACTAAGGCAATTAAATACTTAAAAGGGGCAAGGGGAGAGAAAGGCCAACTGCCATTTTAAAAACTGGATACGAAATCCTACACTGTCAAAAATGATCTTGCTTTTGTGTAAATTACTGCTTAACAGATGTTTGAAAATAAACACGTTTTTTTGGGTGAGAAACACTTTATCCACAGTCATTTATTTTCTTTCAAATCTTTTTTTTTTTTAAAGAAATCTAAAGCCTTGCCCAGTCACTTTGCAAGACTTTAAGAATGGGTTGTTACCGGGCGTTACAGTAGGAGTTAAAGGATGATGAAGAGATCAGACATAATGCTGGAAACATAAATATAAAGGGAGAGATGCTGCTTTGGGTCGTACTTTTTCTTCTACTGCTGCAAAGCAGCGCATTGCTAATGATCTTCTATAAAAGAGACTGAAGTGCATTCAGTGCTGGGTTCTTCTTCTCAAGTGGTCTCAGTGTAATCACTCAATGTATTGTGTTTTATTTTCCTAAATGAAGCTGTCTGCTATTTTCAATACTTAACAAAAGAAAGAAACAAAAACATGTGAGTGGAGATGAGTTTTGTAGTAGTCTTTATTTTCTCAGTGCTGTAAACAAATGTACTTTTTAAGTTGAGTAACATCATTAAGATGGGTTTCTGAATGATGGAAATTATTCCTTTTTTAAATTGTTGCAAGCCTTGATGATTTATTTTAATTTCTCTTTTTTTTTTAAATGGTATAATCCTTTTCCTTAGACCAACTTCTAGCTGTTTTGGACTGAGTCTGTTACTTGGTACCAGCTATACTCTTTCTTCCTGTCCTTGAACACCCATCACTGATAATCCCTGTTAGAGATCAAATGAATTACTGGAAAAAGAACAGATTATTTTTTTTTTGTGCTACAGAAATCAGCTGTGCCTGTACATAACTCTTTGCAAGTTATCCAACAATAAGTCCATGTACTTTCAAAATAATGTTTTGCACTTCTGGGTAGCTTTCTAGTTTTGTTTTATATCCTGTGATAGGATGCAGTGACTCAGCTGAGTACTGTGGTCACTGCATGTATTGGTTGGAGCTCAACGGAGCTCACCCATGAGCTCTGACCCCTCATGCTAACCTGTAAGGCCGTGACTGCTGTATTTACCAGGACTGATGGTGGGAAAGGATAACGGTATTTCGTGTTTGCTTACCATGAGTGTGTTTCTAGCTGATGCTCTGAGTACACAGACAAGATTTCATATTGTATAATAGTTTGGGTTGGAAGGGATCATCTGGTTCCAACACCCCTGCCATGGGCAGGGACACCTCCCACTAGCCCAGGCTGCTCAAGACCCCATCCAGCCTGACCTTGAACACTTCCAGGGAGAGGGCACCCACAACTTTCCCTGGAGCCTTCTCTTTTCCAGGCTGAACAACCCCAATTATCTCAGCCTGTCCTCACAGCAGAGGAGCTCCAGCCCTCAGATTACCTTCATGGCCTCCTCTGGACTCACTCCAACAGTGCCATGTCCTTTTTATGTTGGGAATTCCAGAACTCGACACGGTTACTCCAGGTGTGCTCTCACAAGAACGGAATAGATGGGGAGAATCACCTCCCTTGACCTGCTGGCCACTTTGGGTAGCACTGTGCCCTATCAAAGTAATCGAGAGCTCTTGCAATTTCTTCGAAGTGAAAATAGCCTCCTTCACCTAATGTGCAAGCAGTCAAGCCATCTCTTCATTTCTAATTCTCTGACATCCCTGAAAGAAAGCTGCTCTCGGTAACGCTCCTCTAGAGGGTCACTGTGACATCTGTCCAGCTCTCGCAAACAGACCTGTTGCAGAACTTACCAGGAGAGTCATAGAGTCCCTCATGCTGGAAAATATCCTTCAGATTATTGAGTCCAACCGTTAACGTAACACAGCCAATTCCACCACTAAACCATGTCCCTAAGCACCACATCTACATGTCTTGTAAATATCTCCCAGGATGGTGACTCTACCAGTTCCCTGGGCAGCCTATTCCAGTGCTTGACAACCCTTTTGGTTAAGAAAGCATTCACCTGCTTCTATCCTAACAAATCTACTTCAGTTTGCAATAAAGTTTCTCTTCTAATCTTTTTCTTCTTACTTTCACTGCAACCTGTGTTTGTTGGATGGATCCCTCGGGGCTGACATTGTCAGCGTGTGGCATCAACTGTGCCATGCTAATGAGTTCTGAGAAAACAGAACAGCAGTCTCTGCCTGGTGCAGGCCCTGCAGGATCTATATCAGTCCTGTCCTGTTTTCAAGGACACGTTTCTCAGTAATGTTAACTGTAGAAAAAGCAACAAATTCTCCTGCAGGGGCAGCTTACTAAGTTTTTATTGAAGAAATCCTGGCTCTGATACCTATATTTTATTGAATTTATTGAGTCTGCAGGACTTGAGGAAGTTATAGCACTATTAGGTCTTCAGGCTTGAGTGACTGACCCAGACAAACTTTTACTGGTCTGACTGGTGACAGCAATTTGCTGTGTTTCTAAAGTGTGCTGTCCTGTCTGCCTATGGCTTAAATGAGTCCTGTCCTAAAAGGTCAGTCTGTCTTGCCTATGAGCCACATTTTTATTCCATCTGTTAATGTGAGTGTTCTGAACATGATGCCAAGAAAAATTTACTAAATATATACACTTTTATAGGAATAGATAGTCCTTGAACTGATCAAGTGTCCCTGGATAGCAAAATTAAAAAGCTTTTGACCACCCTCTCAATAGACAAGTGGTGGAACGTGACTTCCCGTGACTTTCAAGACATTTATATTTCCTTTCTCCAGAGATTTCTCTTCATTCATTTTGGATGTTAGTCTGTATTAGAACTATTTTTGTATTAGTTTGTATTCATATGTATAATATATGTTATGGATATATTTATATTCATAACATAAAAATATGAAATATGTGACTATAAAAATAAATTTGGTAGAAAATTGATACCATATTAAAAGCAGAGCAGTACACTTATGATTTCTTGTTATGAGGGTAATTTGGGCTATATAAAGCTTAAAATGTGGGTCCCCTCAGCTTTTCAGTGTTTAAGCAAATCGCAAGTAGTTGAAAAGATAACTTTCAGTAACAGTTCTCAAATCTCAAGAAAAGTTTTCTGATTCTTATGCATTCTTGATTTAAAGCTGTGATTTAAATCGACTTTCTAAATGTAGCCAGTATATCACATCCTAAAGAAATTGTCTTCTTTATATGTATAGTTTTCCCCTTCAACACATTAAGAAGGACAGGGAAAAAGAAAAAAAAAGAAAAAGCTGGTGTAAAATTCAGACCTCACTGACTCTTTTATAGATTGCTGTTAGGTTTCATGCCTCCATGTGTGAGCTTGAGGTCCACGCTTGCGGTTTAAATTCTCAACAGAGATGAGTTACTTTTATACAGGAATAAATGAGCACAGATGGAGATAATGAGAAGTGACTTAAACATGTAGGCTTTTCTAGAGGTGCCAAAAGCCCACAATCCCAAGTTGATGTTGATGAGGACTACAGGTGTGAAGTATGCTCAGGGGTATCCTTGGAGTCTGGTTTGTGGAAAGTGTTCAGACACCTACAGGAGTACTCGAGAATGTTGCATTAAGCATGGTGGGAGCTGTGGATTTGTGTGTGTTCATAAATCTCCTATGCACCTCTTTAGTGAGTTTTCTTTAAAATCCTTGATATTTTCTGTGTTGTTGACGGTTGCCATGATTAAAGGGAAAATTTTTTTTTAGGGCTTGCCTTATAGTTCTCAGTTAATTATAAGAAATCCTATAGTTGTGGGCTAAAGCATAGAAACAACAAACAACATTCAAGGACAATACTTGGCATAAAATGAAGGATGTCTATGGGATTCTTGAACCTATTTGATACATTAAAATTCAGGAAAAGAACCTTCTGTGCTTTAAAGTTTTTAACAATAAATGAAAAAAAAGAACCTCTTCTGTAGTTACACCTCTGAGAAATCTATTCTTTGACACATAGAAGAAAAAATCTTTTAGAATCTGTTAACAAATTCTGAGCATTTTTTATTGACAGTCTCCTGGTATGACTGACAAACCCCCCTTATTTTTCTCAGTGTGTTACTTCCATTTAAGGCACACTTCTGTAGTAAAGGAAAATGTTGGTGTTGGCGGAAATTCAGAATTTGTTCTCATTCCTTAATAGTCATAGTGATTAAATGTGGTTAGTGACATAGTTTTTTTTAATTTAGTAATAAAAACTGTAAATGGTTATTTTTTTGCAATGACATATTCTTGCGTGTAATTGCTGTATTGCACAGGAAGCCTCCATTAAGCTAATAAATCACACTTTATGTTCTTGAAACCATTTTCATCTTTATTCCTGGTCCTTCCTAGCCACTGCATCAGCCTCTTGTTCCAAAATCTGAATGTGAGAACGTGAAAAAAATAAGGCCTGAGTCTTGCAGAGATCTGACATGCTTTCTGTGAGGTATGACCGTTCTCATCCTGGATAGAACATCATTGTTTGAACAGGCAAACACCCTTCCACCCTTTCTAATGTCAGTTTAGTGTAACATGATTTTTGTCTGGCTTTCACAGCTGTGGTGTTGCTGTGCTGACAGCCCTCTTAAATTCTGTATTTTCCTGTACATTTCCAGTTTTAACTCTGTTCCCCTTATTCTTCCTTCCACTCCAGCTCTCCCCATTGAAAGATAATCTTGTCTTTGCTTTCACAGTCTCCCCATCGGCAGTGAGGGCTTGGTTCCCATCTCCACCTGGGCTGAGTGCTGCCCACATTTGACTTTCCTATCAGATAGAGTCTTTGTAGAAAGCCCATTTTGCTTTCTCCCTCGGTCCTGCGTAACACAGTTAGGAATTCTCCCTTTAATTTTGGCAGAGTTACTTCACCATTCTTCTCACATCCATTCTGAAAACCCTACTTTGCTCTGATGCCCACAGGAAAAAAAAGGAAATGAGACTCCCAGTCCCGTTTGTGCTGCTTCCTATGGCTTGCTTCTTTGTGCTTCCAGTCCATCCACCCGTTCTTATCATCTGGGTTTGCACGGCTTGGCTGCTGGGCACAAAACATCTCTTTGTCCTTGATGCTGTCATATGGCAAGCCAAAGTCTCCTTATCCATGTGTAGAATTTACTGTAATGCAAATACCAGTCTGGAGGGGTAGGTCTAACTTTAAAAATCCTGTCTGGGCAAGATGATACTTGTGTACTCCAGTGAAATCCAGCAACTTGGCTAAGAGGTAGCAGTTGTGGCAGCTTCTTTTTCTTTCTTCTGTTTTTCTACAGGCTGTACTGTATTGTGCAGTTTGATGCGTTTACATATCTAGAATAGAACTTTCCAGACAGAAAAATATGTGCAAGAATTACAACTTGACTTATGAGGTGTGTAGCAGTTGTTAGGGTTTTGTGATTCACAGGAATCACATGCATGTGTTACTTGAGTTTTGTGCTATGTCCTTTCATCTTCTATATTGACTCGAATCCTCTTGGCTGTTTAGCCATAGTACTGTTAGACAAGCTGGTTTCTCCCTCCTGTTTTAATTGGAAGCTTAGGTCAGATGGAGATGAATGTGGATTGTCTGTGCCACTGGAGTTTGTAACCAGCCTTATCTTTTTAGAAATTGTATTATTCCTTTAATTTCTCTTCATTCTGTTTTCATTGTAAGTGGTTTGTAAGGTTATGGAGTTTGTTGAAACCTAAGGGTTGCTGCTGTTCCTCCTTACCTCATTTTTTTTCTATTTTGTTTGGGTTTTCATTTGGTTTTGTTTTAGCCAGTCTCATTTAATTGCTTTTCTTCAAAAATTGTACAACAGGTATTAAATTTAATATTCTTTCCAGACTTGGTTGTCTGACACTTTTTTGCCATATTAAAAAAAAAAAAAATCAGCGGAGGAGGAAGAATAGGAAATGTTAGTGGATACATTTTTATTTAAAATAATTCGGTGGAGGACTTTTTTTTCATAGTTACGCAACACTAAGTTTAAAAATGAAACCTTGTCAAGGTTCTTGAACAAAAATTATTGTCTGAACTCCTTTCTCTTTTTTTAAAGGGAAGAACTATCATCTTTGAAACCAGATTTCTTGGAGTTCACTGCAGTGTGGGAAAGTTTTTTGTTATTGGTTTCACTGACACTTCTCTAAGGCTTGCTGGTTTGCATTTTCAATCTCCCTGATGTTTATTTGCTTGTAGCATTTGCAGTGTCACTTCAGTTTTGCTCATGAAACTTTTTGGATATTTATCCTTCACCCACTGTTAATGTCAGATTTTTGTTATTCTTAGTTCCTACTTTGTCTTTCAAACTCCTCTCTCCCTGCTGTCCCCTAAAAAGACTGAAAAATCAACTCAAGTGGGATAAGGTGCTGTTACACCAGGTTATCTTTTCATTATCGTGCAGTCTTCAAGGTGGTTTTCATCTGTGTTTTTGTAAAGCACATTTTACAAAAAGTCTTGTATGGGTTTTTTAAATCAGTGCCTATGTGTAAATCACTTGTCTTGTTGTGCATGTTTGTCAAAAACATGATTAAAGCTTTGCTCCCCACTAAAGTTATTCTAAAGTGATGAACATGTTCCTGTTTGGTTGTTGAGGGTTGCTTCAGAGGTGGCTGGCCCTCAGTGGAGAACAAAGTGATTTTACATCTAGTTCATTATAATACTCAAAAGCTAAGTAATAAGAATTACCATTGTTCTTTCTAGAAACTGGTGCAATATCAGATCTAGTTCTTTATTTTGAGAGAAAATGTAAAAAAATTCAAGTAATAATTTTCCCTATACCCCCCAAAGACTAAAACCTCAGCTGAAGTGGGAAAAATGTGCGATTTATTTTTCCATTGCCATGCAGGGGAGGGGAAAAAAAACCCACAAAGTTTTCATCCTGTTTTAATTGAAAATGTTAGGGAACTAGGCCATAATGTGATAGAAGCACACTGCATTTAGATGTATAATGCAATTTAAGAGGTACTATACACGCAGCGGTACTTAGAGTAGATTGGTAGGAGGAGCTTTTAAGGCATCACGGACAAATATTTCTACCAAAGCTATTTGTAATGGTTGCATGTGGTGCTTCCCATTCTTCCCCATCCCTTTTGTGGCACCTCACTGTTGCAGGAAGGGGTGGGGAAGGTGCTCCAACACAGGAGGGTTTCCTCCTCATGGACTGGCTTGGAAGAGATCGTGAGAGAGCATGTGGATGTGATGGGAAAACGCGGGTGATACGTGCTGGTCTATGGTGGTACTGTATTGCTTTGAAGGTTCATGATGGAAGAACACCCTACCCCACTCCGACAGTAAAACCTTCTGACTGAGAGGGATTCTTCTGCATTTCCTCTGTGGCTGTGGAAACTGAGTGGAGTTGCAAGGGTTGTTTTGTGGACTATTGTGTTATTCTGCAGTTTAAATCTGTACATGTCTGCTCTTCCTCCTACTACTGGGATAAAAAAAACAATCAAACTTGCTAGTCAAGATTTTCTGCTGTGCTGCACATTGGGTGAAGCTAATAATGGAGATTTTGAATTCTTATGTTACCTAGATTGAGAACTAGGTACAAAAATCTTTATTTGGGTACATATATAATCTCTGCTGTTAACTGGGGCAACTATTGCAAGTGAAACTTGACCTGTATTACAGCCTAATAAGCCATACCTTCTTAACTTCAGTGACCTCTGGTTTGCAGTCATAAATCATGAGCCACTGCAATCAGCACATTGAGCACTGTGCAGGTTGCAAGCCAGCTGAAAACATTGACTGTGTCTGGTGCAAAAAGCCTTTGGTTAATGACACAGGTTTGTCTGGTATCTTTTCTCTTGGTCAAACTGATAGAACCTTTCTCTGTTTTATAGTCCTCCATCTACTTCAGTTTATTGATGAAGATACTGACATGACAGAATGGGATCTGTTTTTCAGTGCGTAGGTCTGACTCCTTTACAAGCCAAAGCAAAACTCTGCTGTAGGCTTCACAAATAGCAGACCTGACAAACTGGAACCTGATGCTTTCAGCCAAACTCACTAGACTTGTCACATCCATAGAAGTATTTGGTGGGTTGGATTCTTCTGTTGGATTTAGAGTCTGAAGTTAAGAGGTCATATAAGCCAAGAGGTCGAAAGAAGGCATGAGCTATTTAAATCTGAAAAATCTGACACACACGAAAATCATTCTGTTCTCTAGCATTATGTGCTTCTTGGTTTGTGCTTACATAAAAGTGCAGTAAGGATGTTATACAAGTGTTTCTTAGCTTGACACTCACTACGCAGCCACCTGTTAAAACCTAACGGTGTGGATGATTCCCAGTATGAGATTTGAAGGCTTTGGTGCCTGTGATGAAGTGTGTTTACTAACCTTCAGAAAGCAGATTGTGTTGTTAGCAAAGTAGAATTTGAAAGCCTGATAAAGTGAATGCATAGAAACTCTGTAAGCAGTACATAGGCTGGAAGATAGTGTTGTGCTGGTAACAGAAACGGAGCAGCCGGCTGACTCGTTCTGTAGGAAACTTCACTCACTCTACTTAGCAAGCTACTACTGTGGGCAAGGGTGGGTTTAAAAACATGTTCTTTTTTGGCTGTCTTCAAATTTAACAGTATCAAAAAAACACTCTTGACACTCCTATGCAATATTTCATGTGAGAATACAATCCGCATATTGTTGGACCAGTGAGGGGAATTTATTCTCAAAATAAACACAGAGAAACTACTAGAAATTGCCGAGTCTAAAAGGATGGTTAGTTCTGTCTCTGCTGTCAGTTGTGGTTAGAAATGTGGGTATACAGTGTTGCGGAGTACTCTGCCTACATGACTCTGTGTATGAAATGTGTTGAGGAGGATGGCTGTTTTGGAACATTTCGAAGTATTACTTACAGTTTTGAAAAACATAAGTTTGAAGGAGTAAGTTTAATTGTCACTGACCACTTGGAAGTATGTGTAATGTTCACCAAATCATTTAAGTAATTAATGTGACCCTAGACGTTGGGGTTTCTGAGCTTTTAATATGTAATTTATAACAAATATATTCATAATCCTGCATGTAAATCTTGAATACACTCTTGCAGAGTCTGTTCATATCATTGTCTCCAGCATCCTCTTTACTGTCCGTGCAGCAAACTTAACATGGACCCATAATGTTCTGTACAACAATAATGTTATGTTTTGTCCTTAATGACTACTGAGAGGTGTAGAAATAATTATACTTGTCCATGTCTAAACCTGTAGTGGAATAGATATCTATGCAGAAAGGGCCAGATCCTTATGGTGTGAATCAATGCAAGTGTTGGAAAGATAAATTGCATGGAGATCTCACCCTGTGAGAATTCAATTTTTTTGTAATGTTGATATCTTGATGAGACTAACAGTAACATTGAGGAATAGTAGTCATGAAGGAGTATCCTGTTATCTTGGTTAATTTAGTTAGGGAAGGCCTTGATGCAGGAAGCTCTAATCACTGTTTGTGACTTTCTTATAAATGAAAACCTCTACCTATTCCTCATTCAAGGTAGAAGTTTTACCAGCTAAGTATATTAAGAAACGACCATAACTTTTTTGGCAAGCAAATTGTTTCCTCTGTCAATAGTTACAGTCCTGTTTGTATATGGAGAATTATCAGATACAAATTACCAGTTGCACTTGTAATCTCCTTTGTCTCTGTTGGCATATCACTCCTGATGTTGATTTAGTGTTATTTAATATACTTTGAACTGGTTCCTTGGTCTTGCATGACCCAGTGTGTTCAGCCATTCATTTTGTTTGGCCCCTGTCTGTCAGGCTGCTCTGTCTAGTGCCTTTGCATCCGCTCAATGTAGGTTTTGTTTTCTCTCTCCCTTAGGCTTGGCTTGAAATGTTTTGTCACCTCATCTCCTCACTCAGGATATTTGTTTTTCTTCTCCCTGCCTCAGTTTTCAGTTTTTTAACAGGCTTGATACTTTGCCTTTCTTTCAATCATATCCACACACCACCCCAATCTTCAATCTGGTTCTCCCCCTTCATACTAACTGTTGTTTTCTCTACAACTTTCTGCTATTCTGCAATTACATTGATTTCTGCATCAGTGAAATGCTGATGACATTTGCAAATTCTTGTACATAATTAGAAGGCAGACATGAGCTTTGTTTTCCTATTGATGATACTATTTATCTGGAATCTGTTACACTTAAAATCTGTGAATACAGAATTTTTGCCTCTTTGATTTTTCTAGTCTAATTTCCCAATGAAACAGGGCTCTTTTAGTCATCCAATTAATCCCTTGTAACTTCCAATTCCCCTTGGAAAACCAATCAAAATGCTGATGGAATTTCTGCAAGTTTTCTGTAAATGAATAGGTGGCTCAGAAGGCCCCTGCAAGCACAATAAGGAAAGACAAGGAAACGGAGGAGATGGTGGAAAATCAAATGCAGAAAACTGAATTGCTGTGCTTCTTTGAAGTATTTATTCGCATTTCATTACAGTGGTTAGATGGCTGTAAAACAGATCCTATGTGGTCTGGGCAGCCTTAGCATGTTACCATGCTGCAGGAATATAAGAAACTGTTTCTGATATAGTTTGAGCTCATTCAAACATAGCTGAGCTCTCGTTTCAAGTGTGTTCTGTCCTCAGCTGGCACATAACTTCAGGTTTACTGTAAAGGAAGGGATAAGGGGTATTGTATACCGTTTTGGCCATTGACATTACAAATTGTATTATGTTACTTGAGAGAATAACTGCAGGTGATTGATGTATGGATTTATTTCTTTGGCAATTTCTGTGATGAGTATGATGTAAATGAGTTTGGTAGTTCAGAGTAGTTTAGCGTATTTCCAAATGTAAGTTTGAATGAGATGTGCTTTAAGTGAATTGGTAGCCCAACTAATAACACTTCGGTTTATATTGTGAGGTACTCTTGGAGATCACAAACTGAATTCCTCTTTAATGAAAATATTCCGGGAATGCCAGTAATGTCCTCGAGCTGTTGGCATTTAGTCAGTAAGACTGGACTAGATACAATCCACAGCCCTGTCCTCGCTGCGTTGACACCCACACCTCTGAGCTGAAATGCCTGCAGAGTGAATGTCAGGTCCTCAAAATTATCGTTCGGTTTGGCAGATCCTCTCCTGTTCTGCTGTGGTACTTGCTACTGTAAATAGAGATTTCGAGACCTGAGGTGTGATTTTGTGTCTATTAAAGACAGCCTTCAGGCTTAATTTCCCAGTTTATTTAAGGATAACTTTCTTGTGTAAATTCTAACTAGATCCTTTGAGAAGGAAGAGGAAATTCATGACCACTCAAGCATTTGATATTCTAAATAATTAAATTTGCCAAAATGTTAACATTTACATTGGAACTGTACTGCAGGAGGAATAAAGATTTGCTTTCAGCTCTGAAAGTGAGGCTACTTTTGATACCAAACCTTGGATGAGAACATTGACAATAACCTCAACAAAGCCTGTTTTGGAAAGGAGGCCTTTCAAGTAATTTGGATGATTTATAAAAGACGTTGAGGCATTAAAGAAAGTTCATTACCCAAACTATTACTGGACTGTGGACCAGAACCAGCAGATGAAATTGCTTTCTCAAGTAATAGTAGGTTATAGCTATCTAGAGGATCTGAAAATTTGGGAATGAGGTAGGCTAAAAAGAGGAACATTATTGTTAATGAGGGGGTATAAGCAATGAAGAGAGCTTATGGGATTCTGCATCCTTCCTTGAGTACTACATTGTGCACAGCATCAGCTCAGAAACCTTTGTTACTTGCAGGGGCTGGTTTGAAGGTGTGTTTGTGTGTGTGCCCTCGCTCCTGTCCCTGCCCCGCAGAACTCTAGAGAGAAAATACCAAGTGAGATTACTGATTCACTTTCCTTATGCTGCCTATGTCGACTGTTTTCTGCACTTCACTCATTTTTTTTTTCCCATGTAGCTATGTAAGGGCTACAGCTGAAACAAAGCTGTTCCTCAGAGTTTGCCAGTACAAGTTGTTCCACAGCTGTCTAGGGATGGCGAAAGAGGGGAGGCTGTTTTCCACGTACTCAAAGTAGTTCATAAGCTGTGCCCCACAATATAGTAAGTACAGCTCATACATTTGCAAAGGAAGTGTGTATAGTTAATTGCATTTTGCACATTGGAAACTTGATGGCCTTCCAGCAGCACAGTGGTTATAGTATAATAGGTGACAGGTTAGGATGTGGTCATGCTTGGCCTGGTACTGGCTGTCCTTTGAAAAGCTGTCGTGGTCATGGCCAAGTCATTTGATGTTTGTTCTGGTTCATGATAAAGCTTTAAAATTCACAGCAGCATTGTGAGAATCATATGCAGGGAGGTCTTATGTGGAGGCTCATATTGTTACTATTTGCTTATGGCTGGATGGATCAGAACTGCATAGGTGTCAAACCTTTTGTATAAGTGCTTCCTCTAACAGTTGCCCAGTGGTTCTCTTCCAATAAGGCAGCTGGTCCTGTGCTTTTGGAGGAAAAGCATTACTTTCAAGCCCTGATATTGCTTTAAAATTCTGTCTTGATTTCTGACTAGGTTTCTAACTAAGCTTTGTTGGATATGCACAGAACTCCCTGCGTTTCCTTTTAAACACTTGACAGTGGGAATGCTGTGTTTGTGATAAGAGGTTGAAACAAGCATGAGGTTTGTAGCTTTGGTGCTGTTGCTAAGCCGGTAACACCATAGGCACTCATCAGTTGGGATGGGATAGTCTTTTTTACCACTATGCAAAGCTGATCTCTGTGTGACAAATTGTTGCTACTTACAAAGAGGAGTAAGAAATATTAGTGACTTTCATTTCAATAAAAGTGCTTTCCTCCTCTTTGGTGGTGTTGGCTGTTGATAAATACCAGTGTTGATCAACAGGATATAGACAGGTGATGCAGTAAATAAGTTAAGATATTTTACTCTCCTACTAACTTTCAAATTAGATATGAAGCAAATTGCAATTTCTTCCTTTTCAATAACAAATAGAAGGGCTTAAATGCAGAAACTGGAGCAGTGGGATAAGCAGTGCCATGGTTTCATCCAAACAGGTGACTGTGTTGAAATTCTAATTCCGTTAGGTTTTGTGCTGTGGAGATGCAGCTTGTATTTTCAGCCGTTTGTCTGGCCACATAAGCTGGAATGCGTTCAAAATGCTTGCCAAGAACAAATCCGTTGGAAGAAATGTTATACTTTGACCCAGGTTCAAGATGTTCTAAAGCAACAAGAAATAAATATTTCTGAAGACTTCTTTAATGTTCAGCTTAGATGGTTGTGGGGTTTTTCCGCCCTATAATCTTACACACACTTGCTTAATAGCATATACGTACTAATTTCCTCTGTATTTCTTTCTACTTTTCCTCTATTTTTACTTGACTCTTCTGCCTTTTTCCGTTGGCATTTGTCCTTTACAGAAAATTTGTATGTAGAATCCTGTAGCAACAATTTATTTAAATGCAATTTAATTTCTTCTTGTTTTGATTATCCACTGTCCCCCAGCTAATCTTAAACTCAAGTAAGTTAATTTTCTTACATAGATATATTTATATTTTTTTGTCTTCGATTTTTGAAAAACTTTTTCAGAAAGATGCAGTGAATATTTTGAGCACGAACATACTTGGTTCTTCCCTCACATGATGTACTTTTTGGCTGTCTGTCTTGGGCCCCGCATAATTGCTGAGGACTACATTTAGTGTCTTGACCATCAAGTTGACAAAGGATGATAGTTGGGCATCCGCATCAGTGAGAGTTTTCTTGCTGAATACAAAGAACTTTTTGACTTTGCTCTGTGAGTTGGACAGAGCTGCTGTTTTTTCTCTTGGACAGACTGCAAGATGTGATCTAACAGGCTGATTTGTGGTTAGTAGCAGTGGGTGAGACTGGAGCCTGGAGTATCTGCTTGATGCAAGAAATGAGCTAATGGATCTAATGTCTGGATAATAAACTGATTTCTTCTTGGAGTCCTAGGTAATTTGGGTGCTTTGACTATAAGCTGAAGTTAATTTTATTATTCATTAAAAATAAAATTTTCTGAATAAGTTCCTCGTGATGCTTGTTAACTCTTGCTGCCATGGTTATACAGTGTTCTAAAGCGATAGGAGATAATTCCCAGAAACCAAGTTGCACACACATGGTTGCTGTGTAAGAACCAAAGTTGTTTTGCTCATAACTTTGGACAATTTTCAGGTGATCTGAAAAGTATGAGACCATGGTTCTCTGCAGGTGCCATGTTTATACCTTTTGGCGGACAAACACCAAATGTAAAATCAAGAATGACCTCAGAGGGTGTCAGATATTAGTCTGTGACTGAGAGTAGACGCTGAGGAGGGCACAAGAAAAAAGTATGTATCCACACTGGAAATAGGATAAAAAATGTTGGCTTCGAGTCCTAGTTTTAAAATTCATTAAAATTAATGAAGTAAGTTAAAGGTTTGCTTGTTCAGTTACAGAGGACTCTTGAAGGCATGAGAGCATGACTCATTCACACTCCTTTCACTGGTTTTAGGGATGATATATATATCCTTTCTCTAGGTCTTAGGGTGACTGGGGCTTTCAGTCTCTGTAAGGTATTTTCTTGCAAATTAAAAAAAAAACCACAACTATTTCCTAATCTCTTGATCAGTATCCTGACATCCCAAAATATTCTTTTTCATAGAGAAAATGCTATTTGGGCGTTTTATTTTAATGCACCTACAAGGTGAACGTTATTAGATACCCTGTACTTTACCTGAAAATGGCTGTAAAAATATGAATTTCTTCTGTTTGCAGAAGGTCAGGAAAATTTCTGGTTTTCTAAAATTCCAGAAAGTCCTATTCCTAGTCCTAAAATTAATTCATTTTTTTTAATCTTAAAGCAATATTATTAAAAGAGTCATAGAATGGTTTGAGTTGGAAGGGTCCTTAAAGCCCATCTGGTTCCAACCTCCTTGCCATGGGCAGGGACAGCTCCCACCAGACCAGGCCAGTCAAATCCTCATCCAACCTGGCCTTGAACACTTCCACGGATGGGGCAGCCACAGCTTCCGTGGGCAACCTGTGCCAGTGGCTCCCCACCCTCATAGTCAAGAATTTCTTCCTAGTCGCTAAAAGAAGATCCAAGATGGTTTGAGATGATGCCTTTACATCCATCATGTGGAATGTTTTGAATCGCTAACCAGTGTTTGAACCATAAGGATTTTTCCTTATGGATTTTCCTATAATCCTTTTTTTGCTTTGCCTTCTGTGTAAATCTTCTACCCTTTTTTATTCTTTACTCCCTGAAATATCAGGGTGAGTGAACAACATGAAAGGAAGAACATCTGATGGCTTAACTACTGCAGGACTGAACTGCAGAAAATGATGGGCTTGGTGGAAAACTGGAAACATTTTGGAGTGCTCTGTTAAACCACAGACCCACGTGGGGAAATGATGATGGGGTTGCCACCCAAACTGTTTCTAAGTGGAGAATTTTTTTAAAAGTGAAGGTGAGCTGATTCCTCAAGATGAAAATTCACGTGTTTTTGTGGTGTCTTACCACAGGCTGCTTTTCTTTCCTTCAACTTTCATCCCACCTCCTCCTGCCAGTTTCTACTACATGCACACGCAGAAAAGCAAACATGCCCCTCCAGCCTAAAAAAACCCCAAGCACAGAGTATTTATACACTACTCTCCCTCAGTCCATCTGTCCTGCTTCTGCTGTTGTGACCCAGTGTTGTTCTTCTTTTCACACTTCATGGGATTGAATCCCAAATTGCCACTTCAGGCACAGTACGTGGTGCTGTTTCAGCTGTAGATGGGTGGTGAGAGAGGGGACGTAGTGACATCTGTCAGCTAGGAGAAAAGAATGGGTTGGCAGAAGTGTTGCTCAAAATAAAGTTGAGCAGCAGAAGGAACAGCAAAACTAAGACTCCGTAATTCAGCTGAGGAAATAATTTTATGCGTTTGTTCTATACTAAGGAACTTAAATTATAAAATGTACACTTAGCAAAAGTGTGCGTAAGCATTTGTTACCAGAGCCCAGTATAGTTGCACAGTTTTTCAGCTCTTCTTCCATTCAGTACTGGGAATGAAGACTGCCTGTGAGGTCCATAGGGAATGTGTTCACCTCCAACCAGTTGGAAGCCTCACATAAACCTTGGATTTGCAGCTGTGAGCTAATACTATAGTCTTGATTAGTGTGTTTCTGCTTCTTCCAGAATGTGCTGTCATGAATATTGCCTTTAATGGAACTGATCACAACTGAATGATTAAAGTTAAATATTAATAAAAATAATTTGATGTGCCTTAAAATTTATCATCTGAACTATTGAAATTAATTGTTTACTGATTAGTTTTTGAAATCAGTGGAGTCTTCCAGACTAAGTTATAAACGAGCTCTGATCTGATGATATTTTCCCTCTCTTCAGAGTGACCACCAAGTTGGTGCTTCAGGTCATGTAAAATGTTATATTGCTGAGTTTATCTCTTGGAAGAAAAAAATAGCAGCTAACAAAAGTTCTCAGAGGGTTGCAATCTGTCTGGGAGGGCAGGATCCAGCCCTTCTTGCCCTAAGCAGGCATGGAGTCAGCCTCTGACTGTCCTACTCTCTGCCCTCTGCTTTCTGCATTTGACATGGTCAGGAGCCAAATGGCAGCTGAACTGTTTCTGAACTTTCAGGGTTACAGTTGAGGGCCCAGAGTTCTGTTTAGATGTGTGGATGGTTTTATGTTAATAGAACGTGTTTCCCAAGTTTATTGGTTGTGAAAAGATACATGGTACCAAGATAGTTGATATGGTATGAGCAGAAACCATGTTGAAACGCAAGTATTCTTATCAGAAATCAGGCTTCATATATCTTATTTCATCTAGTTTATCCTTTCTTATCTTCTACCAACACAGCATATGCCTGTTCTTTGATATCACTGAACTGTATTAAGTAGGAAGCTGTAGCTTATCCCATTGTTAATGCTGTGTTTTGAAAGAAGGAAAGGTAGATTCAGCCTCCAGGAGAACTGAGAAAGCCAATATCTTGGAATAAGTAAAATTAAGGAGAGGCAGGATGTCTTCAGCACGGATTGTGCTGTTTCAGAACACAGACTGGCCAACTGGGGTGGGACATCTGCTGAAGTATTCCTGCAGGAATAAAGAACTGCAGTACCAGGAAATCCATTAATTTACATTCAGTCGGGGTATAGTGCACATCTGTTTAGGCAATGCAGCTGCAGTAGGAGACAGCGGTTAACATCAGCCTGGAATCCTAGTTTATGTGTATGTTGAAGCATGTCTGGCTTAAACTATTAAAACCCAGCAGTCCCAGTTGGACTCATTAGGCCTAGAAAGGAAGTTTTAGAGGATTGTCTCTCCCTTTTAAGATGCATTACATCAGCTTCTGCACGAAGCATGACTCCTGGCATCCCTTAGCAGAGAAGTGCTGGGATACGGCAGGCGTTTTCACTCACTACTGTATTTTCTGGCTGTGGCTGTGGTGTGTTGGCAGCCCACTGGACTGACATCTGAATTATCGTTAGCTTTTAGGTTAACACACCCTTTGTAAGAACAGAGGAAATTCACAATTTGGTGTTTGTCCTCTTGATCTGTAACAAGTTGTTCTATAGAATCAAACAGTTGTGAACAGCAGTGCAGCATTGCCATTCTTCAGAAAACAATATGGAAAATAGAGAAGTATTTGCATTAGAATCCCAATGTGTGGGGTTTTAATAACACCTCTCTGAACTGGTTGTGATACAATAACAAATTGTCCGGGGTCAGGTGTGATGTTGCAACTGAATAAGCATTGATTGTGTATGGATATGTGTCAGAAAAAGTGAGATATTGCTGTGACTGAGGGTATAGGTGCTGATGAAATAAACCAGTTTTAAACCAGCTTTAAACTCGATAACAAAACTTCACTAGATTGATATTCATTAATAATTCATGTTGCTAATGGCTAGTTCTTACTCAGTCCTCGTCATTCCACTGCGTATTCAAAGCAATTAGTCTGTGACAATCTCATTATAAATTAATTGTGAGCATGAAGTACCACAGAGCTGGTGCCATGTATCTAGCACTGATAACTGTGGTCCTTGATGATGGTGAAATGTTCAAGGCTGTCACAGCTGCCTTTTCTGTTTGCCTTACAGTTTTGTTCTCCTTTTCAGCTTTTGCTGCTATTGAAAGAAAACCAAGGAGGTGGAGGGGGTATGTGTGAGTAGGGTGGGTGCAAATCTCAAGGTTGCACTTCGTCAGTAACTGATAATTGACCGTCACTGAGTTGCTTACATTTCTAGGGCTCTCAACTTGTACCAGTATTTTTGAGGCCTTTCGTGTCTCATATCTAAGCTGTTTGCTGTAACAAGAGGCACTTGGTACCCAGCTCTAGCTCACACAGCAAGTTCTAATAATTTCACAAGCATAAGAGGCCAGAATTTGTTCTAGGCCAGACTTAATTCTATTAGGGCTTTATTTTTTCTAACTTGGCTGCTCCAACAATTTGCCTGTATTCCTCCCAGGCTTCCTGTCCTTGCTTCCACCCTCTGTAGGCTTCCTTTTTGTGTTTGAGTTTGTCCTGGAGCTGCTTGTTCATACATGCAGACCTCATGGGTTTTTTTGCCTGATTTCATATTTTTTGGGATGCGTTGCTCCTGAGCTTAGAGGAGGTGATCCTTGAATATTAACAAGCTTTCTTGAGCCCCTCTTCCCTGCAGGGCTTCATCCTATGGCACCCTACCAAGCAGATCACTGAAGAGGCCAAAGTGTGCTCTCCTGAAGCCCAGGGTAGCGAGAGTTTGCTGCGTGCCATCCCTGCTGCTCTAAGGATCTTGAACTCCACCATTTAATGGTCACTGAAGCCAAGGCTTCTCTTGAGCTTCACTTTCCCTACTGAGCCCTCCTTGTTTGTGAGAACGTGGTTCAGCATAGCACCTCTCCTTGTTGGCTCTTTTGTCGCTTGGAGAAGGAATTTATCATCAAGCACTCCAGAAACCTCCTTGGATTGCTTGTGTCCTGCTGTGTTGTCCCTCCAACAGATATCAGGATGGTTGAAGTTCCCCAAGAGGACCAGGGCTTGCAAATGCTAAGCTGTGCCTCTCTGTTTGTACAGGGCCTCATCTGCTTACTCTTCCTGGTCTGCTGGCCTATAGCAGACCTGCACTATAATATCACCTGACCCTGCCTTCCCTTATTCCTGACCCATATGCTCTCAGTCAGCTCCTCATCCATGCTCTGGTGGAGTTCCGTGCACTGCAGCTGGTCATTGACATAGAGTATCCCTTGTATCCCTCCTTGTATCCCTTGCTTGTCCTTTGAAAAGAGCCTGTGTCCTTCAATTCCAACACTTCAGTCATAGGATCCATCCCACCACCTCTCCATGAGGCCAGTCATCGCCCTGCAGGCATGCATGTCTCTAACTCCTTTTGTTTATTCCCCATGGTACAGGCCCTGAAGCTGGACCCTGATGAAGCTGTTTGACTGGGAGGAGGTGCTTTTTGTTACTCTTCAGGTGCTGTCCTGCTGACCTGTATTTCTTCTGCAGGCTCTGGGAATCTATTGCTGGCACTGGCATCAAACTGGTAGGGGTGGGATGGATTGAGGTTCCCCTCTCTCAGCAACTTTAGTTTCGTGGTATGATTCTGATTAGTGTGAGGCCTTTTTTTGTTGTGATGACTCAGGCAAGGTAATGTTATCCTCCATAACTGTTGAGTTGACCAGCTGTTGAGCAGGATTTAATGAAATATAGAACAGAAAAAATGTGGTTTTAGTGAAGCTGTTTGAAATAATAAAAGCATGAGAGCTATTAGAAGTATTATGCCTATGGAAATGAGCATAAGGTTAGCCCTTTTCCAAAAAAATATGCTAATAAGTAGAGGCAGTTCTGTTTTAAATAGTGGCCTTTATCACAAAGGATATAATCTGTCTGTTCGAAAAAACAAACTAAACCAAAACACCAGTGTGTTGGTTCAGTTGTGAGATTTTGGCTGGTTAGGGTTGAATTTAAGGAAGAATATGACAAAGTTGATCTTTATTAAAAGTTTTCTTGCCTTTCCTCTTCACTTTCACCCTGGTTTTCACACTTGGCTTTTAGTTTTTGGTACATTATCTACTCTCGGTAAATCTGGAGGTATTATCTTGCTAATGGTTTCACAAACAGCTTCACAACTATGACATACCCAGTTCCCAGAGGGATGCTGGAATTATTTCAAGGGCTGTCTTAAGAGTGAGGTTTCTGTTTTCCAAAGCTTTAAAAAATACGAATAGCCTGTCATTCCTTAGAGGCACTTAGGAATATGTGCTTTCATATCCTCTTTAGATATGACTCTCATTGTCATTTGGAGACTAGACTAGGAAAAGGCCTTAATAGTTGGGCAGAGAGATAACTAGTCAGCAGGCACCATCAGGGTCGATGAGTGATTACAGTATACAAATATGTTGCTTCAACGGGTGATCACTTCAGTTATTAAATTCCTGTCAGAACAGAAATACCACGGAGACATTTCTGTGTTGCTGTCTTCATACTTTTCACAGAACCCCTTCATATCTTCTGAGCACTGTCCACTTAGATACCCAGTAATATGTCATTATAGGTATGTGGTAATCAATAACTTTGGAATTGTTGTGTTGCAGTGCTTGACATCTTTCAAATCTAGGATTAAGCATACACCAAGTCAGTGCAGGGATGCATCCAGTCATGGAAGCAGTGGGAAGCATGAAGATTCCTGTCCTGTGCACTTTACAAGCCTCTGTGGCCACCAGCAGTGGTGTAAAGTTAATTAGTTAAGTATGTGGTGTTGGGCACTTATCAAGTTGTGAGCTACTGGAGCTGCTTAAATGGCAGTAAAAATAGGGCTGGCTTCTGAGGTTCAGGGTTTGATTTTTTGCTTTTAGCACTTAAGTAGTAGGGCCACCTTCCATCTGTCAATGAGTTTTTGTCCTTTCTTATGGCAAAACCTTCTGCCTGCCTTCTCACAGTTTGAGTGGATTTAAGGCTTTTTTTGTGTTGATAAACAGTAGTAAAAATCAGCTGTGTTTAAGTAGGTCATTTTCATAGGTTAGACATAGGCTGGTTTTTATACTCATCCTTGTTTCTGTTCTAGAACTTAAAAAAAGAAGACTGAAATACTTGTGTTTTTTAATTACTGTTTTTAATGATCATTATGTTCTGTGGGTTTTTTTTGATAAACAACCAGTCATAAAAAATCGTTAGCACTTGTCTGTTAACACACTGTGGTGATATTTTCTTATTCAGTGTTTTGCACTTCACAAATAACTGATAATTGGGGAAGAAATGTTGACTCTTACAACCACAGATCTGATTGCTGTAGAGAGAATGCTGTTAATTCTTACTTGAAACAAATTCACTGAGGGAGTTAATCTTGGATATTTAAGATTTCTTTTTCAAGTTCTCATTTTGTTTTAAACTATGGAATTTTCTATATTTTATCATACCAGATAGTACAAGAGAATAGTAAAACATTCAGCTTTAATGAAATAATAATACTCTACATTTTAGTCAGCCCAAGAGTGTACCAAGGCTATAGTCAAATAAACAGAAAGAAGTGAAACTTCCCTTTGCCATTTCTTGGAAAATTAACTAAAGTTTATGCAAGCAGCATTAAACAGTCCTTCATTTTCTCTGTTGAGACCATTCATTTTCTTTATTGAGATATTTTAAGTGTGGAAAAAGTCAACTTGAGGGCTTTTATAATCTTTTTCACTGTACTTGCAATTCATTTTTCTGCACCATTCCTCCTTAAGCAAAAAATGGCTATAAATTATTCTTTTAGCAATGTGAATGCATGTTAGGGTTGCTGCCTCGCCTGCTTTTAGTTTGCTGTGTAATGTGCATTTACTTCTGGAATCGATAGTAATCAATAATGCTAAATGCACACACAAGACGTTGTAAGATAAGTGGTCCAAAGGTATTTCTGTCCTTCCTAGAACTGCTGGTTCAACTGAAAGCAGAAGATCTAAAGAGGGATTTTAACGAACAGGAGCACTGCTAGCAGGCATCTGTGTAATTATCCTATTAAAACAGAGCAGCATCTGCATTATCTGTGCAAGTGCAGAATGGCAGGGAACATTATGTTCTCTAATCCTGTCTGGGAGCATTATGAAGTTAAAAGGATAACATTTTACCAAATCTATCTCTAAACATCATAGGTTACACTTAATTACCTTTTAATTACCTTTCTTCTCATTGGGTTTTATGCTAAGGACCCTGCCTCCAGCCCTCATCACAGAGGCTTTCTTTGCCTTTGGGTTGTTTGTGCTAGGTTTTATCTTTGAGTTTACCACAAAAAGATGGTCCTAATGTGTCTCGAAGGCTGTTATTACAATCTTTTTTCCTTAGTGTGTGAAAAGGTCTGTGAATATTTATTTTATATACAAAATGCATGTTGTAGGGTTCAGAAGTCTGTTTTTTGAATTTAGTTGCAAAGAGCAAACTTGTTGGACTGTGTTTTACGAATAAAGAGTAACTCTACATGGCAGAGGCCACACAGGAGCAAAAGGAGATACTTGAGCCTCCTGCCTGCTCACAGTGTAAGCCAGGAGAGTGTATTGGTTTAAATAATGTAGATTTCTTCTTTCCTCTTTACCCCTGAGGGAGTCTGATTTCCTGATCACCTATCTAGCCATATGCCGTAGCTCTTGCCAGCAACTCTGAGCAGTGTCACTGCCAGCTAAAATTACTTGTTTTCTGAGAACTGAATTATGTCGAGAATTGCCTTACATTGCTGCACTGGCAGCATCACAAAGTTTTGTGTGCACGCACAGAAATGTGTAAAAGCAGCCTTACCTTGAAATTCAACTTAGAAACCGTTTCAAGCATTGAATTTAATCCAGATACTGAGAAGTGTTCTACACCTGCTCAGGCACATCACTCCCTCTTTGTTCTCTTTCCAGTGCTCTTCTCGGCTGCTTTGTGCTCTGGCTCGTACAGTACAATGTTAATACATACAAATTAAACATTTACAAAGAAAGCGTATCGTTTACTCCAGCTCTGTACCAGACAGAGTGCAGACCTAGGATAGCTGGTGAAAGCTTCTAGTATGTTGTGGTAACGATGCTGCTTTTCTTTCCTCTTTCAACAGGATGAAACTGAAATACGGATGTACGTTGACTGAGGAGCTGGAATAAGGCGGAGTCCTGCTCTGTGATATTTATACACCTGGACCATGAACTTGCTGTTTGGCTTCATGCTTTAGGAACCTTTGTAGTAACTGTGTGAACTGTTGGGAATCATGGCATTCTCTCCATGGAAGCTGTCCTCTCAGAAACTTGGCTTTTTTCTGGTGACTTTTGGTTTCATTTGGGGAATGATGCTTCTGCATTTTACTATTCAGCAGCAAACACAACACGAAAGCAGTTCAGTCCTGCGTGAGCAAATTTTGGACCTTAGCAAAAGGTACATCAAAGCATTAGCTGAAGAAAATAAAAACGTGGTTGATGGGCCTTACGTTGGGACAGTGACAGCATACGGTAAGTGTGTGCTCTAGATTGCATGATAATCTGATTAAGATTTTTCCTAAATTGTACAAACATTTTGCTTAATAATGCTGCTCAATTGACAGTGGATTTGCTGCACAGATGGAGAGAGCAACCTTCCCTTATAAGTATGAAATGGGAGAAATTTTACATTTCCAGTCACTTGGAAATGAAATTATGTGCTAATTTATCCTATATCTATGTAATAGCTGTATCTGGTCTGCCTCAGGTTATTTGTTAGAACTTCATTTTAAAAAAAATTCTTTTTGCCATTTTTGAGAAACTTGGAAGGCTTTTCAGTTTGTGTGTCAGTGATCTAAAATTCCTTGTGGAAGAAGCACTGCTTTACTGGTAGAGTGGAGACTGGCTATGTTTGTTTCTTCTTCTTTCCCATTTCACTTCTTTGGTCAGTCAATTTACTTAACGTTTAATTTTGTGTGTTTGGAGTAAACTTAAATTAAGCTTGAAACTCTTGTGAGTTTCAGCACGTTGTTTGGCAGTGATTTTAATGCTTACACTCTTCCTTTTTGTACAACATGAGTTAAGTTTGTGTGTATGTGTGAGAGAAAGCATGTAGAAAAGAATGAAGCATATTGCCAGAAAATATTATGAAAGCAAAAATATAATTCAATTTCAGGTTGGGTGTGGCCCCAGACATCATACATCTTACTTGTTTTTTAAACTCACTTTTTTTCCTACTTACCTGTGCACTTTCAGGCTATCTGGAAATTTAATGGCTAATTGTCCATCTAGGTTTATTTCCATTTGTAGTTGCTTTAATATTCAGCCCTGAAGAAATTGGATAGATTTCATTTGTAGGCTTAGACAAGTAATAAGTACTGGGATGCAAAAGATAATAGTTGCACGGTTTTCTATATTTTTCTCTTAATACTCTTTACTGTTTGATGCGTATAATGAATATATCGTGCTGGGAGGCTCTCTGCATGTCTTATTTCTGTTACTACTGTTTTCCTAAAAAAGGGATTTTTGAGTGTATGAAGGTGCGTGTCCATAAACCTGAGATTATCATCCCAAACTGAGCTAACATTTATATTGCTTTGTTGCTTAAATAACAAGACATCCGTATTCTGTAACTTCTGCTGATTTGTGACTGCATGTTGAACTATATTGCTGTGGTAATGTTACAGAACAACACAAGTGAAAAAGAGTGGTACTAGATCAGAATTCAGATTGAAGACCCTCAGCCAAGTAGAGGTCCCTAGAGATTTGTGTGGTTAGACTTAAAACAAAACTCTATCACAGTATAGTCATCATCAGCATCCTGTTATCTTGTTAAGGGTGCTTGATGGGAGGTGAAGAAGGAAAAAAACCTCAAACTAAAACCAATTTATCTCCAGAGATTGAAGGGTAACTGTGTTAATCTGTGCCCTAGCTGGGTCTGAGAGCACAGGATATCCTTGAGCTAAGATCCCCCTGCAGCTTGTTGCCTGGGGCATTCATTTCCTGTTTCAAATCCTGCTGGAGGAGTAAGCTGACTTGCCGCCAAACAGTGGTCAAGTTCCCCAAGAGAAGTTAAACTGCATTTTAAAGTGGATGAAATAACTTCTCTGGATGTAAAGGTTTAGTTTTGTGTTGAAATTTCAAGTTCCATGGCTAAGAAGAATTTTAAATTTAAAGACAAGTTTGGACAGGTGTTTTCAGTTAAGGAGTTCAGAAGAATGCAAAATAATGGTAATATATTTGTTAAAAATATTAAAGGGAAGGGTACTATGGTGAGTGAATAGCACCATATTAAATAACACTTTATGAAACCAAGTGAGATAATGATTACCAAATGATGTATTGATAGCAAGTGATAGGATTAGCTGTTGGGGTATAAAGACATTACTGACTAACATTAATGGTAATGGGTAGAAGCTGGCTCAGATTTTCTGAAAATTAACACCCTTTCTATTTAGGCTTTTTATTTCTTTTATCCTCTGATTGCTGTTAGCGAGTGCAGTTGTGATTTCTGTGTTCAAGAATAAGTTTTAAGTTTGCTGCATTTGGCTGCTTTTACCCGCCCAAGAGGCTTTCAGTCAATTCCGTGTTTGTGATTGCACAGCTTAATCGCTTTCTCACTTTGTTTTTCTACCATATATTGACCTGTCAGGTAGGTGGGTCAAACGTTATCCTTTTAAAAGTTGCAGTCCTGATGTACAAAGCAAGTATCAGATTTTTATAGCACTAAACATTTGTTTTACAAAAATGAGTATGAGTCTGTGCTTCTGCCCTTCTCAACAGCCTCCACTTACTGTTTTGTTCTGGCAAGCAGTCTCTCATACCGATGTTTGGGTATCAGTAATAGAAAATTACAGTGTTTAGCCATTTTTCCCTTTCTGCTCTGTGTATGCCTTTATATATAGGCTATGTCTCTTCTTTATTATTTCCTCAATTGGTTTTCTTTACTGCTTTTTTTTCCTAATTTTTTCCTCCTCTGTAGCATGGTTTTGTTCGCATTAAATTCCTGCTCCACTCTTCCATTTTCTTCTATGCACTATTCCATTAAGTGACTTCTGGACCCCTTTTAAGATAGTCCAGATCATTTAGTGCTTAAGATTCCATTTTCAGATCTTTAAAGGACAAAGGAAAACACAGTTATAAAGAAAAAGATCTACTTTATGGCTCCATTGAATGAATAACTCTCCATTTATTTGGAAAAAAAGAATTATAAACTCTTGAAAAGTAATAACCTTTTCTTATTTACTCTCTCATTTGCACAGGATTTGGGCTAGCCGTGGGAAAAAAAAGAGGAGCAGAAAATAAGTGTGGCAAAAATGCCACTGATGTTTGGGCAGAGGAATCTATTCAAGTGTATGGAGAAATTTTCTGTTACAGATCAGAAAGTTATTTGATTCTAAAGGTGTGGAAAGCAGAAAATATATTATGCATATGCACACATAATTATTTTATGTAATTAAATGGGAAAATAATGTAAATTCATCACACCAAATTCTTTAATCCTGAAGCAAGGGTAAATGAACAAAGAATTACACATTCTTTCATCTTCTTTGGCTTACTACAACTGTAATTATACAGTTTAGTCTGATAGTAGTCTTATTTTTCCCCTTTTGCCCACAGTTCTTTTAGCTTGCCCAGCTGTCTGTGTTACTCTAAGAAATATGAACAAAAGAAAAGGGAAAGAAAAAAAACCAGAGATCTCTTTCTGGGGTGTCATTTGATATGCAAACCTCTGTTCCTGTTTGTTGTTTTTCCACGTTAAGGAAGTGCTGTGTCAGACCAAATGGATAAGTAGAGGCAATCACCAACAGACTGAAGAGAAGAAACAGGTCATTTATGGTGTTTTGGTTACACAACAGAAATGTTGAACTTCACATTTTTGCAGGTGCGGGACCTGGCCATAGCAGAGGAGATGCAGTACTGGGCCAAAGCTGTCCCTTCTTTTTGGAAGGAGGTTGTTGTTTCCGGGTGACTGAGTATCGAAGAGACTGTTCCTCTGATAATGCTTGAATGTGAATTTACATTTAGATTCATGATTATTTAAGCAACTTCTTATTACTTGAGCTATTAAAAAGCATGCATTTTTTTCATTCCCATGTGTGTACCCATAAAGGTGCTCGTTTCACCTTGAATACAGATATGTCTGTTAGTTGCAGTGAGCTTTATAAAATACGCAGGAAGACAAGTTCCACATCCAGGGAAACTTGTATCTGAGACTGAACAAAGTAGGGAACATTGATGCACAGAACTGCTAATGACAAAGATTTGTACTGAGAAAGTGTCATATATATTCCAGTCTCATACTTGTATCTATTTTTTGATTCTGTTTGACAGTGTGCATTGCATTACTAAGCAATTTAACCTTTCATTTTTGTTTGTAGATTTGAAGAAGACACTTGCTGTCTTGTTGGATAATATCTTGCAGCGCATTGGGAAGCTAGAGTCCAAGGTGGAAAATCTTGTACTTAATGGAACAGGAGCAAACTCTACCAACAATACTACTACTCCTGCTCCCAGCTTAGGAGCAGTTGAAAAGCTTAATGTAGCAGGTGGGTATGGCAAATGTCATAGAATTTGGAATGTCTTAGAAAACAAAATTCAAAGTCTAGCCTATATCAATGGCAGTCTTCGGTCCAGTGAAGACTTTCTTCTGTGGCAACTTGAACACATTGAAGAAAATCAAATTGTCTGCCAAAGCATTATAGTCTACCTTGTTCATAGTAGATGTTTCATGCTTTTAATGGTACCGCTTTAGAAATACGAAACTGGGCAGACGTTTTTCTCTAAGCCAGGTTACTTGGGTTGGTATTAATTTGCTGTGCATTCCTGCCATACGGACTTTATTGGTTTTTAAGAAAAGAAACTGTTTGCTATGTTTGTAAATAGTTATGATTAAAAAATGTTCTAATCTGCTTAATAGCTCTTGTGATTTGACACACAGATGGTCTACATGGTACCTTCAGCTTAAATACATGTGACTTAAAACGTCATTAGAAGTCATTAATTTAGTCTTCAGTGAGTATACTGTTAGCAACCTTTAAAACTCCTGAAAGCATTGAGTCATCCTGTGGTGGTAGAATGCCTTGCTGGCCTCTTCACCAGCTTGTCTCAGTTCTTTTAGTATTCCCAGCTGTAAATGTGGTTGGTACACTAGATAAATCTTCTTCTTTATGTTGCCTGGTCTGTTGCCTTGTATTTTGCTCTGCCACCAGGTCTAAACAAATGCTTGCTGGCATGACTCAGGAAGATCTGAGTCTGCCCTGCTGATGATGACTTTTGCAGTCCCCAAAAAGGAGCAGAGCAGAAAAGTTAGGGCAACCTGGTAGATAGGTTGAGAGCTGTGCTCCTAAGTCTTGCCTGTGCTTGAGTTTCCTGGAAAAACAAATACCTCTGTTGAGAGGGTGTTACCCTCTTAAATTTGTTTCAACAGAGAAGCAAAATGCCACCTTTGGTTGGGTAACGCTACTGAAAGGAAGCCTGGGAGAGCAGATGTGTGATTACCTGGTAACAGTACACCAGCAGCGCTGCTGTGTCAGCTGCTCTGTTCTGACTGCATTTGTCCCTACCAGGATGTTAAAGGCATATTATCTCTTGGTGAGACAGACCTTTATGTCTCTCTTGCCACATTGTAAAAGTAACGCTTATTGACATTTACAGCAGCTCTTTCTATGGGCGGTTTGCTGCTTCTTGCCTTGTGGTACCTTTTTTTTCCTCGTTTCCCTTGTGTTGGTTACACTGAAGGATGATTAGAAAATGTAACTGAAGAGGCAAAGCACCTTCAAGCTGCTAATAGATTGAGCCATGTTGCTACCGCAACGAATACAACCCAAGATCTTTGTTGAAAGATCTTCCATTTCGATGGAAAGTGAGCTAGTACAGTATTGTTACAGTTTCTGGGCTATATATAAAATGAAAAGCATCCCTGTATATTTTTCTTTTTGTAGCTGGACAAAAGAGAGGCTCAATGCTGTTATTTCAAGAGATTTGCAGATAATTGGAAAATGGAAAAAGCATACTTGTGTTGTTGCTTATACGTTTATAGGCAAGGAATCATTATTCTTATTTGACTAGGAAACATCTCTCATCAGTTCTTAGGGTGAATTGAATTTTGTGTGTTATTCTTGGAGCTTGCTAGAGTCACAATTTTAGTGCTCATGAGCAACTTCAAGGAGCTTGGTAGGAGTTTTCAGTTTGCAGTGTTTATGTAGGTTTTTGCTGCCTGAGGTTAAAAGGTTAAAATATCTGAAGCAGCTATATTAAATAGCAGCGACGGAAGAACCTTTAGGAAACAGTTTCTTAAGGTTTGATTAATATATTGTTCTGGTGCCTGTTTGGATGATGTTACTGCTCAGGTATCTCCTGGCGGGATAGCACCAATGGCTGTAATAGAACTTGAAGCTAATCCTTGTGTTAAAGCACCTGCTATTCATCCATTTGAAGCAATCAGTGGAAATTCATCTGATCAGACGCAGCCAAATGGAAATGAAAAACTTGTTTCCACTTCTGTCTTCATAGCAGTTTACTGACAGCAGCAAACTTTGAAAGCCATAAAATCATAATATAAGTATCTGTTAGGAAGGAATTGTTCAGAAAATATGCTAGGTGAGTAAACATTGTGATTACAGTACTGGCTACAGTGTTGGTTATGTCTGTAATGTTTGAACAGCATCCTTTATTGTGCTAGAGCAATGGAGATAATCTAAAAATTGTTGCAGAAAAGGCATTTTGTTACCCAGCAGTTTGTCATTTTACTGGAGCTGAAACATGTATGTATATACATGATACTTACATTTTTTTCTTTAATATAGATTATTCAGCTTTTACACTGTGAAGTGATCACAAAAAGTAAACATGCTACAATTGCCGATTCTGTCTTTATCAGCTGTGATATTTTAATGCTGACTTTAGACAAATTCATATATGCTATTGTTAGGAATTTCACTCTTTCTGTCAGGCAGTCGTAGTATTTATGGAGCATCCCAACAACATCATGTTTGACGTTTTTAGTAATGTTTTTTAAAGACTTCTTGAGATTATTTTTTGCAAATATTTTTTTTGCCTCTGAGTTGCTGCTTAAAACCCTGAAGTAAATTAAGCATTTTATAGCCTCATTCAGCAGTGCAGTGTCATTAGCAGACTTTCCTAGAAGCCTCCTGCTTTCAGTGGGGCTACATCGTGCATTTGTTATTTTTGGATTGAGCTGTCACAGTGCACTGAGACCTCATTCTGTAATCTGTGTAACCATGTCCCTTTACCTATGGAAAGCCTTTCTGAAATAAATGAAGTGTCATGTGGGCAAGTTAGAACAAGTCCATAAGAGGCCAGCAAGATGATCAGAGGGCTGGAGCAACTCCCATTCGAGGACAGGCTGAGAGAGTTGGGGATGTTCAGCCTGGAGAAGAGAAGAGGAGACCTTAGAACAGCAGGGGGCTACAGGAAATCTGGGGAGGGGCTCTTGATCAGGGAGTGCAGGGACAGGACAAGGGGTAACAATTTGAAGCTGAAAGAAGGGAGGTTTAGACTAGATATTAGGAAGAAGTTTTTCCTCTGAGGGTGAGGAGGCACTGGCACAGGTTGACCAGAGAAGTTGTAGATGCCCTCTCCCTGAAGGTTTTCAAGGCCAGGTTGGATGAGTCTTTGAGCATCCTGATCCAGTGGAAGGTGTCCCTGCCCGTGACAGGAGGGTTGGAACTGGATGGGCTTTAAGGTTCCTTCTGATCCAAACTATGATTCTATAAACTGCACCTGAGCTTCTATTGACAATGCTTGTAAACCTTGGTAGTAAATAGTGGAGTCACTAATCATCCTGAAATCTGCATTTTGTCATCACTGACTTTGTGTAAAGTTTACTCTGTGTTATGTAATACCTGAGTAGGTACAAGTGATGAAATAAGACATAATAGAATGACAAAAGTTGATTATACTGTAAATGTTTGTCCTCATTTTTGTGTCCAGTCATAATCAACAGAAAGAGCAAAGCATAGTATTTTTCTTATAATTTAAAGCTGACTGTAATGGCAGGCTGTACTTGCCAATCTGTATGTGATATGGGCTTTTCTTCATTGTGTATTTTAAGTATTAGTAACACTTCCATGAAAAAAAAGAGTATTCTTTTATCTGCAAACTAGGAAGAACAGATGATGATGAAGATTGGTTAATGTTTCTCCTCACAAAGATTCTCTGCAAGTGGAATTTTCTTTTATTAGGTACGTTACTGTGTTCAGAAAGCATCATGAGAACAGTGTCTGTATGCTATAGGTGGATTGCAGTAACGGGAGAATCCTGGTATAATTCCATGGTCATGTTATTGAAATCAGTCCAGGTTATGGTTTTGGCTGACTTCAATAAACACAACTGGTGTGTGACCATGACTCACAAATACGGATTGAAAAAGTGTTTTCTTTGAAGTTGAGGACTCCAGCAATTGAACTAGATACAGATTTAAGAAAAAAAAGTCTGTCCACCTTTCCTGTATAGACAACTAGGATAATGGTATAAAAAGAAAATAAAGTATTAAAATGGATAGCTACTTTTTTCAGTTCACTTAAATTGCTTTTAGCTTAGCTCAGGTACAGGTTTGAATGTGACTACGTAAGTAATCCAGGTAACGATGAGGTGAATGTATGTTGAGAAATGGTTCTCAGTTGCAAAGTTGTTGAAAAATCAGTTTAAGATGCTGACATTTCTCAGTGAACTGAGGTCAGAGGGTTTTAAATTTTTGCCCAGTATACACCTGGATGGCAAAATATCTCTTGGTCCAGGAAAGTTCTTACTTAAAATTATTAAAACTTGTAAGGTTACTTCTTCTAATGCAGTACATTTGAGCTAAAACCACTTTTGGTTCCCACAGTCCTGTGATATTGCAACATGGAATCTGTCATCCTGCTTTCTAATGAAGAAAAAGCAGTATTCTATGTACTTTTTGATATTTTTAATAGCCTTTTGGAGAAGTTCATGTCCCTCTGAGGGACAGTTCTGCTCCATGCTAGTGGGCAGCAGTTGTCTGTAACTGAATAATAATGTGAGTAAAGGAGCACAGAGCCTTTGCAGCCTTAATGGTGTAAATGCAGATGAAAAATTTCCTCCAAATTGTATCGATTAGCAAAGACCGAGTAAATGAGTCATCTTGTAGCTCCTTTTACAACTATTGTAATGACTCTTTGTAGTCAGGATGTCATTTGAAGGGCTACCAGATGTCATCTACAACTTTTATCAGCAACCTTTGTAAGGTTTCCTGGTGGATAAATTATACCACCAGTTGCAGAAAGATGAAACAAGACAGTTCTGTGAGGGAAAAAAAAAATTAGGAAAGCACTTGGCTATGAAATATGGCTTTTAAAAAACAGTGTTCAACAAAACAGAACATAGTCTGGCATAGAAAGTGTTAGGCAGTGTGAGCCACGAACTGTGGGGAGGTGCAGGTAAGCGTAGGACCATGAGGGGTTGCAAGATGGAGTATTATGCTAAGATAATCCATTATAAATTCCTTCACGCAGGAGGAAGGAATACTCTCTCTGAAAGAGCCTGTCAGCAGAGGAAGGAGGAGGAACTGGCATGGGAAATAATTGAACTGTTAGCAGCTTGTAAAAAAAAAATCTGTCTTTATATTATAGTTTTATTAATACAGCCAGGAGTTGATTTTCTCTGGCCCAATAGTAGCCATCATGGCTTTTTATGCCTTTTAACAGCCTAATAGAAATGTTTCTGGCTTGCTGAAAACAGTTTTGATGAATTTTTAGCCTGTGCTTTCACCACTGTAGCCTGAACAAGCAATTTATGTGATAGCTGTTACTTGGTGCAGAGCCCATGACTTTTTTCTTACAGTAGAGTAGCCTCTTCATTACTGTACTGAAACCTGAGTTATGCTGGTATTTGGAGATTACCTAGCGTGAGCAAAGCATATTATTTGACCAAGATTTATAATTGTACTTTGGACGAGTGTGCAAACATCTGAAGAACATGACTCAGTGTTTAACATGTAGGGGCTGTTTGGAGATAAAAATATTCATCATTTTACAAAGGTCACTTCATCAGTTATGCTCCTTATTTGGCCACCCATGGAGAAAAGTGGGGGGGGGGGTATTTTTTTTTCCTTTTTTTTAATGGTTCCACCTCTGTCTGTTAAGTGGGGTGTGGATCTGAGGCAAAGTGTTGAAATCTGCAGTTGGAAAATATCGCTCTGTGGTGGTGTGCAGAGTTTTTGGCAGATAAAAGGATCTGAAGAAAATCCATCTGGTTTATGCTCATTCTTAATAAGAACGTGATAAGAGTTGGTAGGAGGAAATGTTGAGGATTTAGCAAGGACTGTAACTCAGCTGTCTCTGCAGTAGGTGAACTTGAACTTTTATTTTTGAGTTCCTATTTAGTGACCAGAAATGTCTCCCACAGCTGGTGTTGTGAGTTTATCTGTAGACTGCACTGTGTATTCAGTCCTTAGTGTTTTTAACAGTTGTGGAGTGCTACTATGCCTGATTTCTTCCACTGAAGTTAGTTTTGCAGAATATTTTGCTGCTTTCAAGAACAAACCAGCTTCTCTTTTCTTTTGGGTTGTGTGAAAGGATAGTAGAGCGTGACCTCTTAGTGTCACAAATATCTTTAATCCCTATCCCAAAGGATCGGAGGATGGGACCTCTGCTAGAGAGTGAGGCTACATAGGTTATGTTGAAAAGCAAAGTCATGGAGCACATTGGGTAGCTTGAATGGGAGATTTAGTGTCACTTCTTTGCTCTTTTCCTCTTTAGATCCATGTGTAAAATCAGAAGCATAATTTCCTTTTTCTTCTTTCCTCCTCAAAAACATTGAACAATCTGCTTTTGATACTGACGATTTTCAATTGCTTTTTCAGAACCTCCATTTCATTTATGAAAGAGTGAATTTTTAATAAAGATGCTTGTAAGGCTTCAGCTGATTTGTTTCAAAAGCAATAAAGTGCTCTTCCCTTCTCTCTCCCTCTTCTGTCTTTATTTATCCAAGTTGTGTCTGAAAAGCTTTTAAGATATTTGGTAGCATTTGTGGGAAGTAATATATTCCCATGCGCACAAGAATGTATTAATGGCAACCTTGGGTACCTAGCAGATAAGAGATTTCTTCAGCCTTCAGAAGACGAAGCTTTGAGCCAACACCACAAATAGCACCCCAGGTAAATTTAAAGTTGCTGTTTTGGAGAGAATCAGATGGAAATGGGGAAATATGAAACCATGGCACTTTCAAGCAGCGCTTGCCTACATGGCAGCTTCTGTTGCAGCTGGATCCTTGGTTCAATGTGACGGGTACAAGATGAGTTTGGTTTAGGAAATGTGGCTTTTAACAGTTATGCTTTTCTAAGATAGCTTATGAAAGCAATCCTTGATTTTTGTGAGACAGTATTGTACGAAGCATATTTCATCGGATCAAGCAATCTACTTGCACAAATGTGATCAAAGAATGAGTCCTCTATGTTCTTCATGTGATTTTTTTGGTAAGCAAGGGGTGAGGGGTTTGTGTTTTATGGGTTTGGTTTGGGCTTTGTTTTGGGATATGGAGTTGTGGGGTTTTTTCCCCTGAATTGTGGACTCCTGCTCTTATGGCAACTATGGGTAAAACTTACTTTAAGCAAACCAAAAGAAGCTGTTTCAATTCCTCAAGTTTTAAAGGCTGCTAAATAACAGTGGTATTAATTCTGAATATACATGCTGCAAAACAGTTTTTTAAAAGAAAACGTTGATTTAAAGCTAGGGCTGAGGCCATTGCCATCACTCTAGTGTGCTCATTCGGTGAAAAACTGAATTTTTGATAAGTGTAACCATCTAACACTTCATTTAGTGTGATTGTACTAGAAACTGTGCCAGACTGGCTGTTTACAAAAAGTTCTTTTGCCTTGAAAAGTGTCACTTTGGAAGATTTTATTTATGTATCTTTGATCCCATAAAAATGAGCAAGTGAATGTTCATGGCAAATCCTCCCCCACGGCCTTCTTGCACATAGCTGAGGCTGGGAGAAGTCAAGTTTCGAAGGCTGAGAACAGTCTGGGATCATGATGCTGTGTGTAGTGCTGCTCAGAGAGGGAGAATATTTTTGGTGTATCTCTTCAGTTTCTGTAGTTCTTGTGCCTTATGCATTAACTTGTTCTGCTGTATTGGCTGCTGAATTGTCTTTTTAACAACTTCAGTATTAACATCTTTCAAGTCACTCATTAGGATGCAGACTTAAGTATTTACTTGTCATCTCAGACTTGATGGCTTGGATGCCTGTCAGATATCTGGCATCTTCTGTGAATATGTAGCAAGGCAGGCTGACGAGTCAGCTTTGGCAATGCTGCAAGCAGGCTTTTTTTAGCGTTACTATGGTAAGAAGGACTTTTTTGTGGTATTTCCATGTCTTCCTAAAGACCTGGGGCTGACACACTGAAGCCTTTAAGATGAGGAGGAAGACTCAGGTAGCTTCATAGTTGAGAACAGCCCTGCAGAGAAGTACTTGGGGGTGCTGGCTGATGAAATCTTGACACAAGCTGACAGTGTGTGCCGGCAGCCGAGAAGGCCAACTGTCTCCTGGGATGCATCAAAAGAAGTGTGTCCAGCAGGTCAAGGAGCGGGGATTCTCCCCCTGTACTCGTCTCTCATGAAGACCCCACCTGGAGTATTGTGTCCAGTTCTGAAATCTCTAACATAAAAAGGATATGGAACTGTTGGAACAGTGCAGAGGAGGGCTATGAAGATCTGGGAGCTGGATCACCTCTGCTATGAGGACAGGCTGAGAGTTGGGCTCGTTCAGCCTGGAGGAAGGGCTCCAGGGAGACCTCATAGTGGCCTTCCAGTACCTGAAGGGGCTACAGGAAAGCTGGTGAGGGAGTCTTTACAAGGGCGAGTAGTGATAGGATGAGGGGAAATGGCTTTAAATTGGAAAGGGGAAGATTTAGATTAGGCATTATGAAGAAGTTCTTTGCAATAAGGATGGTGAGGGACTGGAGTAGGTTGCCCAGGGAAGTTGTGGCCGCCCCATCCCTGGAAGTGTTCAGGGCCAGGTTGGATGGGGCCTGGAGCAGCCTGGTCCAGTGGGAGTTGTCCCTGCCCAGAGCGGGGGGTTTGGAATTAGGTGGTCTTTAAGGTCTCTTCCAACCCAAACCATTCTATGGTTCTGTGATCAGTTGGTTTGTTTCTGTGACTCTTTTCTGTGAACTTTGTTATACGTGTAACAGCCTTGTTATTTTTAACAGTCTGCAATCATAGTTCACCCTGTAGTTCTGTGTTTGCAGAGCCAAACTAGTTTAATAGAAATCTAAGATATTGCATATCATTTTGAATTTCCAAAGCTGTCCCCCTGTCTTAAGAGGACTGCAGCGGGCTTTTCTGCAGATAATGTAGTACGTGCACTGTTCTGTATGATCATGCCTTAATAAAGAAGCTGGCCATCCCCACAGAATGTCAATGTATACCAGCTGTAGTAGGATGTGGGCTGCACTGGTTCTAATAGCCAAGATGACAGCTCTCCCAAGGGTAATGCTTTGCTTTGACTCGTATTCATTGTGCCTTACCCATTGTATTCTTTTCCCGCACTGTATATAATACCAAGCAGCTTTTCCCATTCTGCTGTCCCTTTGCCTCCCACAAAGGCAGTAGCGTGGAGCTGGGAAGCACTGTGAGTTTTTAAAGCCTTGCTATTGCAGCACTGCACAATGACTGTGCGGAAGACCACATGTGAATATTTTCTGCTGCAGTGCTGGGCTGTATCAGTAGTGCCAAAGGGGGTTGTTAGTGGTCCCCGGGCTGTGTTTTGAGTAACCACTTGACACCACGTTGATTTAAGTAGTGTTAATGCAACACAGCAGCACAGCTGGTGTGGGGATGGACTGGCAGTAGAAAAGTTAATTTTCTTTAAATCATACCAGTGCTTTGCTACTGAAGTTTCTGTAATGTCAGTAAAAAACATTTTGTGCTCTGCATTTAAAATCTTGAAACCTTTAGCACATTTCATTGAAAATGTTGCTTTTGCTTTGAGCTCACACTGCAAATTCTATCTTTAAAGATATCTTACCAGCTGGAGATGAAAAGTGTGACTTAAGTTGAGAATGTGGTAGTTGGTGAGAGAAGGGAAAGGAGACCTTAGAAAAAACTAAACCAGCCTTAACTACAGTGTTGCGTCTCACCGTAGATACCAGATTTCAGAACTGAAATAGAAACAAGAGAAGAGTTCCATGAATTAAAGCAAGAATAGTACTTTTATTTAATGATCAAAACCAGAAAGAGAATGAAGAGAGAGAAAATTGGTGAATAGACTTGATAGGATGTGATTACTGCTCTTTTAATACTAAGGAGGTTTCTGATTTTATGAGATCTGATGACAGGAAGCACTTTGAGTTGAGTTATTATCTCTGCTATATGTCATCTGAAGATATTGTAATGAGCTTTTCTGCACTGGTCTAAAAAAATCTGAGGTTTACCCTCAAGGTGCCAAAGTACATAAGTTTCTGTGTCATGTCAAATGCTTAAATGTTCTCTGAAGAATGAAGAGTTGGTCCTTAGCAGACTAGATCAGCTGCTGCTGTCAAAGTTCTAATTTCAACAGTACGGTGGCTTTTTTGTTTGCTTTTTTTCGTATGACAAATAGAATACCTATCAAACAGCACTCACTACTGAGTAACTGATTGTAACTGTTACTCAGCTTACTGTTTTAGTGGATTATTTTTAGACTTCCTGTCTGATGGAGAAAAACTGAAGCAGAATTTTTTTATCCTGTTACAAAGCACATTGTTTGAAGGATGGTGCAATGTAGGAAAGGGACTAAATGTGTATATAGCACTCAGTTACTTATTTTTACTGTTTTGTTAAAGAGTACCTTGTAAGCAAACAGAAAATCAATTCCCTATCACAATTGTGCCTTTAACCACATAATTCTCTCTTGGGCATTGTAGACCTTCACTAAAACTAAACCTGTGGGCGTGGAGTTTAATTGCAAGAGACAGTGAAGACCTGTACTGTGAACTGGTGTTTGAAAAGGGTTGTGTCAGAGGAATGGGACTTCAGCCAGTATAGTTGCTTATACAAAGCAGGGGTGTCAAACTCGTGGCCCACGGGCCAAATCCAGCCCTCCCTTGTGTTTTATCTGGCCCAGCACCTTGTTTCTACCCAGTGGCAGCACCGAGCTCCTTGCCCCTGCACTCCTGCCAGCGCTGGGCACGTGTGCAGTGTGTGACGTGCGTTACGCTGCAGGAGCAGGAGAGTGGTAGGAGCTGGGAGGTTGACACCCCTGATATAGAGCAACAAGGGAGAAGTATCTTTCCCAGTGCAAGGTTTAGGTGGCTTAGATTAAATCTGCCAAGTCATTCATGCTGAGGTGCCAGACTTAGCACTGAAATAGCTGAGGATTGTTCACAAGTTTGGTTTCACCTGCTGTGCACTAACGATCTCTGATGCAGAGCTGTGTGTCTTTGAACAGCCACAGACATTTGCAAAGTGAACATATGGCTCCTTTCTAAACATGGGGCTGGAGCTTTGGTTAGTTGTATATTGAATGTCCCAGGATCTCACAAACAGCACTGTACTTTAAGAGTTTTTTTAAAATCTAGAGTTGCTTGGAGTTCTATCGATATTTTCCACTTTTTCCAGGATATTCTGTAACAACTGTGTGCTCTTAGGTTTATAATATGCTCACATTCATATTTTCAATTTATCAATGCGTTGACTTTTAATGTAACATCGTATGAGATAAATGTTTAATTATTATGTCTTTGCATAACAGCAGTCAAGAGAAAATGAACTGTGCATGACTTCAAAAACACTTAATGTCTGTAAAATAGACATTAATACCATGGCTCACAAATCTTAGGATAAAATGTATTATCTACTGTTGCTTTGTACTGACTTGACAGTTGCTGTATTTCTGACTTTTTTGGCTGCAAGTTCTAAGTTTTGGCTGGGAAAAGAGGTCTCAGAACTTGCTCTTTAAATTACATAAACCCTAACTAAGGATAAAATTCTTTGTGGTTTTTCAAATACTACTTTTCAACAAAGGTAACTTTCATGTCTGTCTTAATAATGTATTTTTCCCCTTCAGGAAAGAGCTTTCCAACATGAATTCGGTAACAGCAGAATACTTGCATCCAGACCTTGTTAACATAAATCTTTCCAAGATAGTAGGGTTTGGGTTTTTTCATTATCTTCAATTGATGAAGAAACTCTAAACTCTTGACTTGTATTTTAATACTTGCCTTCTGTGCTTTGGAAGACTCAAACGTGTAGATCAGCATCCCCAGGGTTCCTCTTGCCTCGTCTTCCTTGTCCTTGTAATCCATTCAAAAGTGTTGATTGCTGGTAGCTGGTTGATAGGATACACAGGATTTATTCACCTCTGAATTCCTGTTTAAGAAGAGCCAGCTCCTACTTAGCAGGATGATTGAAGCCTGTGAACAAAAAAAGGGAGCAAGCTGGTTTGGCAGGGTGGGCCCATCCCGAGCTTTAGACTCTCTAGGGAATCCTGTCCAGCCATTGCTGCTTCCACTGGTCGAGCTGTGCAGTGTGGTTTGATGAGGGCAAGCTGGGCTGTTAATTTGTAGCTATAAGTTTGCATTTAAATAGGGTGGTCATAGCTTCCTTGACTTAAGATATTTCCCAAAGATGTTTTCCATGCCCAGATATCTAGACTATGGTTGTGTGTTTACCAGAAATGAGACTGCTCTCTGTATCTTGTGGATTTTTTCTCCATCCTTCCTTTCTTTGACAGATCACAAGATACCATTAAAATGCAATCTGATGCAAGCAATAAGCTTGACTTATGCTGTAAAATAAAGAACTGTAGCTTGTAATTATGTAATACCCTGTGCTTATAGGGACTTCAGAAGAAGAGAGGGTTTGCTTGATTAACCCCGAGAATGGAAAGCAGTTGTACGATAGCATAGTTTGCTTGAGATAGGAGGCAAAGTTCATGGATCCTTCCTGTTGGCAGGCTGTACCTTCCCATCAGCAGAAAGGGCAGAAGAGCAGCTTTTGAGTACTTTTTTACTTTTGACAAATAAGGAGCTGAAGGAGTATCATCAAGTCTAAGGTGAGATGACCATCTTGCAGAGAAGAGTTGTTAGCCCAGAGCAAGCAGTGCAAAGGCTGCGTGTTGTGCTTTCTTAAGAGGCTTTGCTAGGCTGTGCCAGCGGCACCTCCTGCAGCTGCAGCCCCCGAGGCACTGTCATTCCCACCTCTGCTTTCCTTCCTCTCTAGTGCCAATCAAAAAATTGTTTCTGGTTTCAAGTAACACTTTGAGGCATGAGCTATTTTTACCTGATACCATATCAGTGGTCCAACCAAGAGTTGAGTGAATAGTAGTGCTGGCATAGGGTGCGTAGTGAATGAGGAAGGCTACCCCTTTAGAAAGCTCTGGTGCTGCAGAAAAGATGTGGAAATGCATGTTGAATGCCTTTATAATACCTTCTATTTAAGGGTTTAATAATTGTCTCTTATCTTTCTGAAATTTGTTAATTACAGTTATTTGATTCTATATATAGCACCTATGAGGGGGAAGCAAAATAATCTTTGACTGTGGCAAGTGTAGCTTGTCCAAATGTGATGGAAATTGATAGGAAGATTTGTTTGATTGAAAAGATTTGCCCAAACACTCAGAATTTTCAACTGTAAGTTCTGTATGATGCTGAAAGTTGAATTCTCCCTGTTGAATATATTGTAGATTTTGGATGTCTTTTATATTTTAGGAAGATCTGTACGTATTTTGTATTCAGGTTTATGAGTTTGCAAGAGAAAAAAAAAATGAAAAGGACAAACCCCGCACAGTTTAGACCATAAAGCTTTTCTAATGGTGTTAGACTGATTACCAAAAATTGCTGTCATTTGAAACCATGCCTCTTTTTTGGTTTAAAGTTATTACTGGTTGATCTCAAGCACCAATTTCAGTGTGAATCAAACAGAAAGTCTGATTCCTGAGCTGTAGTAAAGCAAAAAGTCATTGTTACCTAGTTGTACTGGCTGAATTTAGGAGTTACTTTTAGATTGTTGGTATCTGTGTGCTTGCTCTGTATTTTCTTACTTGGAGCAGAAATCAGCTGTAGATGTCAGTGATGTAGTCTGTAAGTATCCTATAAGGACACAAAGATAAGGGAGAATATTTTGAAAGTGTTTATTGATTTGAAATTAGAAAGTCATCCTATAAACTACTTTGCTTCAGTGTTATTGTCATTGGCAGCACAGCTCAGTTTGTCAAATTACTCAGATACTGCCAAATAAGTGTCTTCTTCCTGCTATGATTCTTCTTTCCCTGTCGGCTCCATTTTGCAATGCTTCACTCACATTTTATCTTCATAAGAAACTATTTGCAAAAAGGTGAAAAATATTCATATAAACCAGGAGGTATTTTCTGTGTCTAATACAATGCTCTAACTTTTATCCACTGACCTTGTCCCTATTCTATTCTAGTGCTGCAGCGTTTTTTTCTGAGATCTCTGGTTAGCGTATTTCGGGTGAAGTCATGCACTCTGTCTGCCGTAGCATGAAGTGTTCCTAGGGTGATGGCTGGCTGGCTTTAATTATCTTGATTCTTGCCTGTAGGAAAAGCCAGAAACGATGCGGGTATAATTTAGATATCTCTGGGATGAGCTACCTAAATTGCAAACCTTATCCTCCACTGCCTTTGGCAAGAATCTCTCCACCACGTTAATCAGTTTTCTTGCCTTAAATGCCTGCATTAGAGAGTTTTTCTAAGTTCTTGGAAGAAAGTTGCTTCCTGGAGTTGATGCGGTAATGTTCTTTAAAACTACTTCTTTCATTGGCTCATGGGCTAGACATGTTGCTTGATATTACACTCTTCAACGTGTTGCAAAAATCTGGGATGATAAAATATTAAAATAGTCAAAAAAGAAGAAAATTCTTGGGAGACTGTAGGAAATCTTTCTCATGACATGTGATGTAGCACTAATTGGTTGTAAATTTAGATCATATTGCAACATTTATTAATTGGGTCATAAGTCTGATGTCAAGTTGCAGATCATGGGTGTTTGATAAAGTGATAACAGAACTTGAAAATCTAGGTTTTATGTTTAGGAGCAATATACATCTTAAAATGTTTGACAATCGGAAACAAATTGTTGCAATTTAGTAGTTTTAAGCACACTTTGATTAGGAAGGTATTTTGAGTTTTATTATTTTCAGTGTGGATTATCTTAATTTTTAAGTCTTCATAGACCATTTTTTTTGTAAATACAGCGAGTCAGAGTTGAAAACTATGCAGCCATTTTCCACTATAGTCAAAAAGGAGCACACCAAGTTTTAATGTTATAACAAATATTACACAGTAGGGCTCTTCAGTCAGTCTGGGTTGTGGATTCATGAAAATGAAAGAAAGGATTCATTAGACTTTCTGTCAGAACTGTAAAGTGAAATTCAGTTATAATCTATGTTTCTCTGTAGATCTCATCAATGGAGCCCAGGAACAGTGTGAATTGCCTCCTATGGATGGTTTTCCTCACTGTGAAGGGAAAATAAAGGTAACTGAACCGGTTTTAATCTTATGTGTGTTCTGTTAAAAGCTAAACATGTTTTAACAGGTCACTACTCAGACAATGGCATAAAACAAGAACAACTGGGTCAAAAAAAAAGAGGGTTTTTAGGAGTGGATGTCACTACAGCACAGCTCACATCAAGCCTTTAATACTAGTGCTGCAGAGAAACAAAGTGGTATAAAATCCCATATTGTATTAAAATGCTATATTTTTTAATAAAATGCCTTATTATTTGAATGCTGACTTGTTATTCAGAAGCTTCTCCTTTTTGAAAAGCCCAGATTTCTTCCCCATTATGAGTCATTTAATGTTACCCTACCCCAGGACTCAGGTTCTGTGTGTATCTCAGTCCAGTCCTTTATCTGTGTCAGCAACACATTTGTTTGCGGTCGTTTCCCTGCTTTGCCAACAACTCTGTCTACTTCCTCCCTTTTCTGTTAAAAGCATTCTGCCTCTTCTGCTCACAACTGGCTGTTTGCACAGAGTGATTCAGGGTTTGCAGCTGATTGCGTTAAGTCTTATAATGCAGCTGGAAAGGCCAAATATTGAAAGCCATCAGACTTCAATCCGAAAGGAAATGGATCCCTCCCCCCTCAACTAAAAATTTACAGAGATGGAGGAGTTTGGTTTTTTCCCCCCAAGATACATTTCAAATGTAAGGATACTGTTCTAGTAGTGAGGGACAAAAGTAAATTTGCTGAACAATTAAAGACCATTATCAAGTATTACAATTTACTTCTGAAACAAATAAATACCAAAGTATGTGTGAAATTATATTGCTTTTTTTCTCTAAATAAAAATTCTAAGACAATAGTATTTAAAAAAAATCTCTTAAGTTTTAAATCTCTGGTTGATGTTTTGATCCATTTTGACAAACCAGCTGCATAGTGACAATGTAATGCATTATTTGAATATTAAAATGTGAATTTAAATTAATTACTTGCTTTTGAAGTAAGAAAACAGATTCTGAAGAATTGGCAGATTCTTGGCAGAATCGGGCAGATTTCAATCTTGGTACTGAAATGATGTGTGAAATTCCAGAGCCAGTGGGTGGTGGGCAATGCAGTCGGCTCCTGCCACACCCATACATCTGCATCCTCATTCTGTTCCCCTTTTGGTATTTGTCTCTGCTTGCCTGGCTACCGGTTTGTATATAAACCGTGCTCACATCTGCTATGCAGTTACTTCCCCAGCACAGCTGAATGCAGAGATGCAGAATGCTGTGAAATATGAATAAAATTCCCTTTTTGTCATTTGTGATTGTTATCTGGTTGGATGTAGTCGCTTGCAGCTTTCCCGTTATTGCTGACTTCAGTGTGTGATAGGATGGAGTTATTACGTGGTGTTTAAACCTAACAGACTGTCTTTTTGTTCTGTTACAGTGGATGAAAGATATGTGGCGATCGGATCCCTGTTATGCAAGTTATGGTGTAGATGGGTCCACGTGCTCCTTCTTTATTTACCTCAGTGAGGTCAGTAGTCTTCTCGTCTACAGAAGGGGAGCACCGTAGTGCCTCCTATTTTTGGTAACTGCAACCTTTTATCAAAAGAAATTATAGCTTTCTTCATAAAAATTTTATAAATAGGAAAAAGCTACTAAAAAGAGTTAGTATGAAGTGTGTTGCTATTGTTTGTAAGTCCCTCAGGGATTTCCAGCTCCAGGGAATTCACGCTAGGTATCCTGTTAAACCTAGGTATGAAGCTCAGTCACGGATCCTTGTCTCTGAACACTTTTCCTGTTGCTCTCTCTGTAGCCTCTGAGATAGTCACAGGGAGACATTTGGAAAGTAAAGTTTGGAAGTGGAAGTAGGTGGTACATCCTCATAAGCAGCATGGCCACTTCCTCCTTGGAGACCGTTCAAGAATTGCAGAGTCCGTTAACAGAAAACAATTAAAACAAAGTCTCAATTTTTTTGAGTGAAGTTACATATGTATTGGCTAAAACTTTTGGTACCTGTCGGAACCAAAAGCCCAGCTGTGTAACAGCCAAGTAAGGTGCTTGCCCTGCTGTTTCTGGTACAGATTTCCTGTTTCCTGAGTTGTTTTCCAAAAATAATTTTTTTCAGTTGATTAGTGAGCCCTGTTACTGGCTTGTAGTGTGTGTACCAGAAAGTCAGGTGTGTATTTAGACACTTGAGCTCTTCTTTCATATAGTAAAATTTTGACAGCTTACAGCAACTGATCTTGGAAGATTTATTGTATATCATGTGTTGCTGCTTGTGAAGAACTGCAGGAGTCAATGTGGCTGCAGAATTACCAACTAATATTAATTTTGTAGTTTCTGCAGGATTGGGGGGGTGAGGCTGGGTTTTTGAATTACTTATCTGAGATTAAAACAGTAAGTCCGTTATATAAGTAACTCAGTTGTAGTGAAAGCAGTTTGTTAATTTTCTCAGTTGACTGTCATTGAACTTTTGGGGGTATCGCTTGAAGCCACAGTAGTGGTTAAATACATATGCAAAATGTGTATCTGAAGACATAAAAAAAGGCTAGGTTGTATCACAAATTTGACTCATTCCACTGCTAGTACCAAGTGTTGATTTATTTATGGGCTGTAAAGCTGGGGAAGGAAGAGATACAGGATGACTATATTATTTATCCTGTTATTTATCATAGAAGCTAGAGGTGTGGTTTTGTAATCATCTGAACTTGATATAAGTTTCTGCTCAAAGGTTGTGTTTTAGCATCAGTGGAGTTACGTTTGCGCCTTAGTATTCTGTCATTGGCCAGGTGCTTCATGTTTTTAATGCAAATGTATCTCAAAAATGAAGATATACATCAACTGAATGTGAGAAACTAATACTATGACATTTATTGGTTTGTATTTCTGTTAAGTCACAGTATTTTCTGTGACAATCTTCTCTGATCATCAGTTTTGAAAACTCACTAACTCAGATGCTGTTAGTTTTTTCATAATCGATCTTTCAGGTCATCCTCGTGGCAAAATGCAAGTGGATTTACAAAGGCCAAATGGTTACATTTTTCAAGGCTGTAGGGATTTGAATTTTTTCTTTATCAGCGATACTGAATTTGGACAATTTGTCATTTCATGATGGGACAACTGTACAATTAGTGTGTGTATATTTAGTAACTTCAGACAAAGGTCTTGTACTTTTTTTTAAATGTTTTCCCATGACAGAATGTAAAACTAATATTGAGTGAGCGTGTTATTAACCTTGAGTTTAAATTTGGCATTCTGTATCCTATGATTAATTCCATGATTAATGCCCAGCAGCAGAGGTTGAAAGCTTAAATGTTTGCAAATGCAAGCATGAAATGAAATTCTAATAACAGTACAATGATGTGGATTTATGAGGTGTGTTGGCTGCTAAGGATAACTTGGAAATGCTGTTGCGAGAGTAATTTGTCAAAGTGGACAGAGATGGAGAGTTGACAGTTTATAGTACGGTTGCACATCTGAATGATAAATGTGTCTACAGAGCTCTCCAGTCAAAACTGCTGATTTGAAATATTAAAATGCATTAGAGTACCGGAAAGGTATTACTGTTAAGATTTTTCTTTTTGCTTTAAGGTTACAGTATAGGAGTAAGATGGTTTGGGTGTACGTGCTCTGTTTGAAAAGGCAATACGTGCATCAAATTATGCACAATCTCGGTTTGAAAAGACAGAATATACATCAGATTGTGCATTTGTCTGCAAAATCAGATTGTGCATTTGTCTGCTTTTGCTCTTAAAATCACCTCTGTGATCTAGTGTAACAAGTGCTTGTGCTCTTTCCTACTCTTCTGGGACCTTCTCTTTTCCTCCAAAGCAGTTCAGTTAGTGTATTATGTTACACTCATCTAGCACTCTTCGTAGTACAATTTTAAACTTACAAAGAGCCTGAAATACTACATTTTGGTATGTAATATGGGTCAGAACCACAGAGACACAAAGTAACTCGCCCACAATTTATACAAAGGTTTAGAAACAAAGCTTGTAAAGAAACCAAGTCCCTGTGTCTGTCCTGTGCCCCTGTTATCACCATGTGTGTCTACAGAAGAGAAACAGGGCAGTTAAAATGCTGGCTGCCCCAAGTCGTCTCTTCTGAGGATCCTGCATGAGTGCAGGTGTTGACTTTGGATGGCACTTTTTTTTGCTTTGGATGGCATTCCTGCAGGAACATCTACCTGAACGCTTCTTCGCTTTCCTACTCGTATCTTGGCTACTTGAGCCGAATGGGAGGCAAGCATGGCAGCAGAGGGAAAGCAAGAAGCAATCCAACACTTGTGGTTTATTATTTCAAGTTGTGTCCTCTGCAGACTTGCAGGTAAAGGAAGCTGCAAGGATTTTGTCCTTCTATCTTGCTGTAGGCATGGGATCACTCCTGGTGGATGATATGCAACTGTGCAGTCCTCCCAACACTGTGCTGGAGCATTTGAAAGACTGGAAGAGGCACAAATGGCCTGAATAGCAAAACCAGACTTACATACTGTTAAATAATAGAGCAAGGCAGGGATTTGAAGTAGCAAAAATTGAAAAGCAAGTTAAGCCAACTCTAAGGTTTCTGGGTAGCTGGGACTTGTTTCCTTTAAACCATGATACAGACTTGTCCGTTGAGAAGAGTTATTTCCTTTTAAACTTACCACTTAGTTATGAAAAGGCAGTTATTTAACACTGTAATGTCACTGGCACAGTTATAATTTTCACGGATGGCATTGCCTCTGGGGAGAGATGTGAAAAAATGAATTTCTAGACAGTACTAAAATATATTTCACTGCAAAAAACCACTTTACAGTTGAAGAGTGAAGCTTTTAAAAATATCTTCTAGAAAATGTATTTTGCACACAGTTTCTCAGCTTAGCAAAAAAAAAAAAGGAAAAGTCTTATCACTCCCTCTCTTCATTGAGGTGTGTGCTTTCTCTGAGATAATTGCCTGCCACCCAGGAGCTGGATTGCTGCTGTGCCTGCTGGTCAGCCAGTAGCTGGGATGGCAAATAACTACCACCCAGGGGTCATTACACTGACGTTTACCTGCTGGGCAGGTCTCATTATAATCCCAGGCTGAGGATCTCCAGTTCGCCTTTCAGATGCAAGTTTGGTGCCCATCTGCGCTTCAGAAGTCTAAAACTGTTTTGAAGACCAGTCTTTGAGACTCTTGCCCCTTTCCTACCAATGGAGAGAATTCGTGTTTTCAGTTCTTCAGCCTCGATGGAAACAGAATCCGTGGTTTGATTGCAGTGGTAATTTTCTTTATGCTGTTAGTTTTGCTTTGAGATAAGGAGCATAAAAATACAAACTGAAGGTGGGTTTGAATGTGGATTTGTAGTCTGAGACGTATTTTTGGGAAAACACCTGGGAATTGTAGTTATATGAGTTTCCCAAATATTTGTGGGTTTGGTGGTTTGCTGCAGTTTTCTACTATGTGAGTGGAAGTCCCCCTTTCCCCAGCTTCTGTGGTGTGTGTAATTTAATTTCTGACATTAATGACATGCATTTTTTCACTGTAATTTAACATCAAACCAACTTCTTTCAATTCCACCCAATTACTCAGAAAATTGATAAAAACAGCAGTATTGTTGTCTGAAATGTAAAGCAGCAAAAGCTTGAACTTCTTTAGTCATCTTACATGTGTCCCTGAGAAATTGAAATGCTAATGACAGGATTTTGTCCTCAATTGATCCATTATCTTGTTGGCCTGGAGTAGGGCAATAGTGGTCAGTTATACTTTCTGACTCAATTATTTTAAATGGGGATTAGAATTTAGGAATACTTTTAGGAAGAGGCGTAGAAGCTGATGTAAGAGAGGAACCAAATCTAGTCCACGTTACTGACATTAAAAAAGAGACCATTTGTTAATGGATGATTGTGTATAAAATTTTGTGTTGCAGTGCCGTTGGGACTGTGGGTACCTCACACCCAGTGTTTGGAATTGGCTTTGGAAACAATCATATCTGAAATTATCCATACACTCCTCCATTTCACTAAAGAGGCAGGCAGTCATCCTGCACATCACAAATTTAGTAGCACCTTCAAAATTAATACCTGTCACTGAGGAAATGACAAACAAAAGATGGGTATAACAGCTTCTAAAGGAGTTGAGAAAGTTACTTTCCCAATGGGAACAGGTCTTTTGCAACAAATTCTCAAATGCATTTTCTAAGTGGGCATTACAAGTTCTCTGCCTGCTTGCATAGTGCAGAATAAATTTACAGATGCACCTTCTTTCACCAGATATTGCAGCGCTGTTGGGTGGTTTTTATTTCCCACTCTGGACAGACATAAGATACTGAACAGCAGCACTCCACCATGGGTAGAATTAAACTGAGCAGCAACGCTGTTCACCTGATGTGCAGAGAAAATTGCTTCAGTTTCCCTGCAGATGGGCTGCACCTGCCCTTCAGAAGAGTCCGGGTGTTTAGAGAGCGCCCTTCAGCCTCTGCTTTAAAAAAAGCAGACTCTTTAAAAGCATGAAGGACTTCCTGAAATTTTGAATTTGGAGAGTTGTTGGCAGGGTGTAATTTCATTCAGTTTGGAAGAGGCTCAGACTGTCTCAGTGCTACAGATGTTTGTCAAGTTCTTATGCTTGAAGTCCTTGCTTTGGAATATAGCCAAGTGCTGCAATCTTGACTTCCCTTTGGTTTCAAAGGAAGCGTTATTGGAACAGATACTTGCAAAACTTCTATAAAACATAATTCTTTTGCTTGTTGTTTTTTTCCTATTAAGTCACTTATCAGTAAGCTACGTAAAGTCACTGTGAGAGTGGATTGTGTGTGTTAAGTGATTAGAGAAACTGTAGAGTTTGGTTTAAGCAGAATCTGGGCATTCACACCCCAGAGTAGTTCAGAAAACCAACTTTTCACTGATATCTGGAATCATGTAGCACTTAAAATTTAGACTACTGAAATACAATGCAATGTAACGTTATGGAGCAAGCTGTATGTGCTTTGGACAGTGCTGTGTCTACTCCAGTTCAAAACCAGGTAGGGAACACTTGAGTTCTTAGGTGGGCACAGTTTCTTGAGCATGCTCAAAGACTACCTAATGCATTTGATTGGCATTGTATTCAACACTGGGTACAGGAGGCACAGCTGGTCTTATTCAAAAATATGACAGTAGAAAGATAAATATAGTGTGTTCTCAATAATAGCTTATCATTTGTATCACTCATCTAAGAAATGGTCAGTCTTCAACTGTGCAGTTGCTGCTTCCTAGCAATCTTCTTTTACTGCTAATCTGTAGTCTGATACCACATCCTTCCTATTAAATCATGTCATGACAGTTTAACAGTTGGTTGCTATGGAGAGAATAAGCTAAAGAAAGAACTGATGCTAACCCAGGGAGAGAAAAGTTGTCCTGGAAAGGGGTAAGAGGAGTCCTGGTTGCTTCTTTGAAGACAACTTCTTTGTTCTATCTTAAATGATGAAAGAAAAAGCATAAACAAGGTGAAGAGCATGGTCTAAATGAACAGTGCTGCTCTCCTTCCCCTTGCTCAAGCTTAAGGCTTGTTGCATGTGCATATCCTGATTCTGAACAAATACAAAGCTGAAGGACTTGTACATTTCTGATGGAGATTTCATCTAGACCCACTTTAGGGATATCATAATCCTTTCTGTCATCACTGCCAATGACAGAAAAGGTGTCTATGAATGGAACAATACCAGATCTGTAACTGCGTACTGCAGCCCCAGCACAGGCTGTATCATCTTCCTGTTTATAATCATACACATGCACATCTATTCACACATTTGTATGTATATACACTCACTTTTTCTGCCCTCATTGTACATATTATTTAATCACAAATATTCCTTGTCCAGGATGAGTTACACTTCAATATTCTTGTGTTTCTGCAAATATTTTTTTACACATTAGGTGGTACAATACAAAATTAACCAAAGCAGGACCCATCCCGTATCCCCACACACCATCCTATTCTGTATTACGAGCTTCCAGAAAATGTCTTGAAAAACTATCTCTAATTGTTCCCTTCACATTCCCTGCCCTATTTCTGTCTCATCCCTAGTAGATTCAGTGAAAGCCAGTAGGCTTTCTTTAGGCAATTTGGGAGCGAGAGGAGAAACCAAGTTTCAGGCACTGGATATTTTCACACATCTTGAAGGCATCCCCTCAACCCAGTCTGAGAGGTTTTAGACATTCCTTACCTTTCTTTCTCCCACATCTATAGTTGGAAGTTAGTACTCATTGAAATTAAACCTGACTTGTGGTTCTCTAACTTCAGTAAGTCTGAGAAAGATGGATTGTTTTCACTGGTATTTGCTATGAAGAAATAATTTCATGAGCGTCCTCTTGCATTTTTCAGTAACTGTAACACCCATCTTTGTTTTCAAAGAAATTCCCATGGCAGTGGTTAATAGTCTGAATCTGAGAGTAACAGCTACAGGACTTGTTCAGAGATGATGAGTACAATGAGAATTACTGTTGTGGACCATGTTTGGGTCGTGCAAGGCAATCAAGAAAATCACTGAACCGCTCAGTTAGGAAACTAAAGTGTATTTTGCCGCTCATCTGGTTAGTACAAATTGTTGTTTTTAATTCTGGCACAAAATATTGAGTACTATTTCTTTACAGAATTTTTAAGCAGTCTTTACTGAGGCTTTGTACCACTGTGGACCTTAGTTTTACACGGTACAATGCAAAAATATAGCTAATTGGAAGCTTTTTAGTTGACGTACATATTAAAATGCAATTGCTGTGGTCTTTGAAGAATGCAGCAATAAAACTTAGCAGCCTGGTAGATATCTTGTGTAAGTGTCATCGAATCAGCAGGCTGTTCTTTAATTCTGTAGTAGAAGCCTGTCAGTGCTATAGTTGCCTCTTCCTGTAGTTCAGCAAAAGCTGTCTCTAAAGTTTTAGATAGCTCGTGTAGCTGCATGGGTTGAAATCCCTCTCCCTTTTACTAAAGTTTATATGGACTGTTGGTCATCTGTAGCTCTCACTGAACAGGGAAGCAAGAAATGGAGATGGAGAAAAATATGTCTGTTTCCTCTGAAAAACTTTGGTTCTGCTGGAAGTGTGATAATTCTTGAGTACTAGGCCACCCCTCAATACAGTTGTTACGACTTGTGAGACTTTCCGACTGTAGTTTTTCACTTCTGCTTTCTTCACTTTATCTGCCTGATGACATCTGCAATGATCCAGAAGTGACTTCTGCTGCATGTACTTCAGTGTTGGGTGTTTGAGTGTTCTTCCCTCTGCTGCCACTCTTAATAGTATTCTGATTTTCCTCTAAGTTTCTCTTGGAACCATCACTTATTAATTCCAGTTGATGCTTTACTTAGCTGCAGAATTAACTCATGTTCTGAGCAACAGAATTTGTATTAGTATTTTGACTGGGTTTGCTATCATAATGTTTCCAACTTAGGGGCATGTATGCCCCTGATTCTTTCTTGCCCAAGAATACCTGAAATTCACTGTTCAAGTAATCCTTGTTTGACTGGTTCAACAGTCAGTATTTTGCCTTTCCATCCCTGCTTTCCCTTGAGTGAATACATTAAATAAATAAGAATTTTTTTCTTCTTTCCGCTGTCCATGGCATTCAGATTTGTTTGCTTCATCTTTGCTTTCTTGGTGATGGTGTTAATTATTATCTCCCCATCTGACAGCTCTTGGCTGGTGGACCATTGGCTCATTAAAATGAGCAGGATTCTTTCCATTATCTGTAAGAGAATGCCTATGCATTCTTCCCAGTACATTTATCAGTCCTGAAGATAACAAAACAACTGGTATACTTTGAAGAGTATATGTTTAAAAATCCTCCAGTGAGTTCAGTCGTTCATTGCAGTGAAAAGAGGAATTGACTGAATATCAATAAGGAAAAATGAGTGCTAGGTATGTACGCTGATATTACTTTGAGTCTACTCCTTAAGTGTTTATTTGTGATTAGAATTGTTGTAATTTAGTTTAGACTAGAGGGAATATTTCTAAAAGCACAGAAGAAAGCCTGTATCTGTTTTTCAGTCAGTGAGGCATCTGCTAACCATTCTTGGCAGCCCTGAAAAATCTTCAGTTCCTTTAGGATGCTTGATGGTACAATGTGAAATACATGAAGCCAGAAGAGGGGAACATACAGTAGTCCTTGAAATGTCATCCCTTAATAGAGATTAGTTTTAATGGTAGGAATAATGCAAAATTATTTGTACTATTTAAAAAAAAAGGGAGAGAGAGATTGGGACTGCGTGTGATTTGTAATCCAGAGTGTGCAGCTCTTTTCTACCAGTGATTCCACAATTTACTAACAGTTAGGATTGTTAATTGCTACAATTTCTAGTATGTTTCCAGAGTTGGAAACCCTTGAAGGATCAGATGTTTTCTAATAATGTTGATCAAGCTACTGCTTTCAGATGTTTTATTAACATATTGAGAAGATTAAGTCACAGTACTGAAATTAATGCTTCTATGTAATTTGTCTGAGGAACCTAAGATTGATACATTTCTTCTCTGTAATGAGGTTATGGTGTCTATTAATTTTTTTCATGTGATTGGTCTTCTAGGCAATCATTTGGTATGATCTTAAGCTTTTAATCTCTAGTGCTGCAGGCTTGTTGCAGCATGATTAAGCTAAAATTGTGTTTTGACAGGTCTGTGACTGGAGGAATCAAAAAGCCAGCTGTGACTTCAAAGTCTCTGGGAGTTGTGAGCTTAATCCATAGTGATGGGACATCTTAGCTGGCCTATAATTTTTTTGTGTGTTTTTCCTGTTTCACGGTACAGTTACATTTCTGTTTCCATGGCTTTGCTTCCAACAGTGAGATTCTTTCTTCCCAAAGTGAATGGGCTGATTCCTTAAGGCACATTAATAATGAAGGTTCTACAAGACAAGATCCCTAGGGAGAGCATGGGAGCTTTCAGTGACTTGCACCCATGTGTTGTTTCTTCCCTAAGAAGCCGATGTACTTTTTTTCCCCTAGTAGAGAATAGAAGAAGTATTGCATGGTTCGATGATCTCAAAGGTCTCTTCCAACCAAATGATTCTGTGATTCTGTTTCTCTAAGAATTACAGCCGTCACTACTTGTGGATATTGTTATTTATGTTGTTAGAGCAAGTCCAGAGGAGGGCGAGGAGGATGATCACAGGCCTGGGCACCTCCTGTACAAGGACAGGCTGAGAGAGTTGGGCTGAGAAGAGAAGGCTCTGGGGAGACCTTCCGGTACTGAAAGGGTGTTTACAGGAAAGCTGGAGAGGGGCTTTTTGTTAGAGAGTGTAGGGACAGGGTGAGGGGCAGCAATTTAAAGCTGAAAGAGGAGAGATTTAGATTAGATGTTAGGAAGAAATGTTTTACTGGGAGGATGTTGAGGCATTTGAACAGGTTGCCCAGAGAAATCATGGATGCCCAATCCTGGAGGTGTTCAGTGCCAGGCTGGATGGGGCTTTGAGCACCCTGATCCAGTTGGGAGGTGTTTCTGCCCATGGCAGGGGGGTTGGAACTGGATGATTATTAAGGTTCCTTCCAACCCAAACCATTCTGTGATTCTGTGTTACAGTTCTGTTACTTATATCCTTCAAATAGAGTGGGTTTGGTTTTAGTCTTTCAGCTTTTTGTCTACATTATTCCAAGGTAGAACTTTGATCCTTGAGTTTTATCAGGCTTTGCCGTTTAATAGAGATGTTCTGGGAAGATGGGAAATGTTCCAAAATACATATATTTTCTTAAGGTCTAGAAATATAAATGAATACTTTTTGAAAACATTTAGGAACTGCTTGGAGAAAGCATATTTAGAGCATTTATCAGCTGACCTCTGTCTTGAAAGGGGTTTATCTCTTGTATTCATTATCATGAATGAATACCTAAACGCGACTTTCGGTTGCAAATTTGCAAGGTTAAAATAGTATTGAATTGCAAAAAGTCTTCTTAAGCTTTTCTTGCAAAAAGCAGTTCTACCTTGCAATGACTTGTTAATCTGCTGATACATTATTTAAGCCACAGAAAGGTGTAATACAAAGGCAGAGAAAGAATTTGGTAGACTAGCTGAAAGTAGAGTAGAATTATTTATTTTTATGTGATGTTTTACAGGTTGAAAATTGGTGTCCTCGTTTACCTTGGAGAGCAAAAAATCCTAATGAAGAAACTGATCAAAAAACATTGGTAAGAACAACGTTGAAATGTGAGAAGTAACTCAGCAGTTGAGATTCATGCAAAAGATTCTGGAATCCTTTGCCACATAGATGCTAACAAGACTAGAATTTAACATATTTATTCCTTAGCTCCTCAAAACTGAAGGGAAACATCCTTGACTGTATATATGCAGCTCATTGTGTGTTTATTTTCTCCAGTCATTTTATCACACTGCAGTCTTGGTGGCAGATTCTCATTAAAAACTTTTCTGTCTTTAAATTTATGAAAAATTGTGTACAGGTACTGAGAAAAATTACAAATCCACAGACTGTGGGAAACTGTCCATTTTTATTGCACCTGCCTCATGTAAGAATGCCTTAACCTATGAGGTTTGTATACATTTCAGTTTTGTGGTAATGTTTTGATTACTCCTAATTTTTTTTCTTTAATGCAGAGTTGTTTTTAAATTTTTATAGGCTAATTATGTAGCACTTAGGTATTTTAAGATAATTGCTGGGCTGTATATAAACATTGCTTACATAATTTAGGTACAGCCTGTTTCCTTTTGTAAAACCAATTGTTCTTAGATTCATCTAGCTTTAAAATGAACATTTCCTTTAAAATATATACTATAGCAGTGTCTCTTCCTTCATGATATTATAGAAGACTTCCTTGTATTTGGAAGATTCATGATTCAAGTGAATCTATGGCGTAGAGTTCTGATTTTATATTGTGGTTTAGAGATGCTTTACCTCATTTTGAAGCACATGAACAAACCCAAATCTGATATTGCAGAAATGAATTCAATGTGTTCTGGGGCTACAAAATACTACTGATAAAACTAGCAGTAATTTATATGCTTAGAAATATATGTTTAAAGATATCTGAAATATTTGAACTACAGTGTCAAATTGACTTTAGCATTAGGAGTGTAGCATTTTTGTTTTTTTTCTTTAAATGAGGAGTGTAAAGCACGAGAGTTTGAGAAGTTTTGTCACTTCTGGAAAGTACACTGTTTGAAGAATTATATTTTGAGGGTTTTTAATGCTTAAATTGAAGGCTGAAATTCGTATCGACTTTGATAATCTCTACAAAATGATGTCAAGACATGAGGAATTCAGGTGGATGATGTTACGCATCAGACGAATGGCTGGTACCTGGATTGAAGCAATTAAATCACTTGCAGAAAAACAAAATTTGGAGAAGAGAAAACGAAAAAAGGTAAATGAAAACATATATCATTCCTGCCACTTGCAGTCATATAGGCTTTTTTAAGCTTCTTGTTCCAGAAGTAACTTCAGGTTAGAAATACCAAATATGTGTAAAAGGCTCATGTTTATACTTATGCCTCTTTTCAAGAAGTATTTCGCTATTTGTGATTACTGTTACAATGAATATTTTTGCTTTACCATTACTTACTTTCCATGAGTCAGTCTTAAAGTTTTCTAACCTCTTTAATTTTGGTTATAATAGAGACTATGTAGAAGCTTAAGGGTGGAACTCTGAATTCACTGCAAGCTGATGACTACAGAGAACAGTCCGGTGTCATAGAAAACAAAAATTGTACATCATCTTTGTCCAAAATTGAGACTTTAAATGATGAATTTCTGGTTTGGATTTAAGTAGACTTAAAGTTTGTCCATAGCTTTGGATTGGTTCAGTTTACACCTCCTGTAACAAGTTCAATTTAAAAACGGTGACATTTTTAAAGTTTAAAGTTCTATTTTATTTGCTTTAATTTCTGTATTTTTTTTTTAATTACCTCAGCTAGTTAAGATCAAGTTGTAAACACAACACCAGTTTCCCTTCCTGCTTTGTTCTTACTGGAGCCAGCCTTGCCTGTCAGCAGGCCGTGCACAGTCATGTTTCTGCTGTCTCTTAAGCCTGGCTGGCAGCAGCTCAGCTCCGTCCTCGTTACAAGGTCTGGGCTCTGTGTCACAGCTCTGATGTTTGTCATGTACTACAGTCCTTGCATAGGGTCACCCTCTGTCAAGGAGCATCCCTCCTCTTTCAAACAGCCCTCTGGCCTGTTTTATTAAAGGAATAGAACATTTGAGAGTAATTACACACAAGAATAAACAGAAGCTGTACTGTCCTGCACAGGGAGTTCTGATGAGGTGCTCTAGTGTTTATTCTTTGCTTTTAAAATTCCTTTGAGATTGATCTGTAGAACATATGATGATTTCATTTCAATATGTCGAGTTCAGTTCTGGAAGCTGCAAGGCATTAGAACAAAATGGGGTTTTGAATGTTGCTTCTTTTTAAAGAGTGAGGGAAAATGTTTTTGGAGTTTGGGAGTTTTTATGCTTGGCACTGTATGTACCCACACTGTTAACAGTCCAGGTATCTAGCAAAGTGTTTTGAACTCAGCTTCTGTTCTTCATTAGAAAAGCAAGCATTGTTTGCAAGGAGCTACAGGGGAAACTCTCCTCCAACAGCGATGGAAATAAGAGGTTGGGAAAGCATCCTGTTATTCTTCTGCAGTCCTTCCAAGTTCTTAATGGCTTCTTCACAGAAGCATATCCTTCCTTAACTCTGCTGTCTTGCATAAGCAAGTATATCCTACCTCAGAATATAAGCAGTTATTCAAGCAAAATAAAATAACGTGAAGCAGAACTTTCTGTGCAGAATATTTTCTGAGTGGCACCAGTTTTCCAGGGTTATTTGATTACCGATCTGGCGGCACGCAATAGGACAAAATACAGTAACTTTCTTGTAACTAATGTTCTAAGGATCCATTACAGAAATTAAATTATCAGGCTGATATTTGCATGTTCAACGTCAATAACTCTAACATATGACTTGCCTTTCCAGATTCTGGTTCATCTGGGGCTTTTGACAAAAGAATCTGGATTCAAGATTGCAGAAAATGCGTTTAGTGGTGGCCCACTTGGTGAATTAGTCCAGTGGAGTGATTTAATTACATCTCTCTACTTACTGGGCCATGACATCAGGATTTCAGCTTCACTGGCAGAGCTCAAGGAGTAAGGAGATTATTTTCACTTTTGAAACTGGAATGCAAAAAAAATGAATTGTAAACTCTTGAAGCTTCTATTAACAGTGTGTAATTTCTCGAAGCATAAAAGGAAAATGATAATTCACTAAACAGACGATAAGATTATTTTCATGAGCTAAGTATATGTGCTGTGAAAAGGATAATGTGTTTTCATTGTAGCTTCAGGCTCCTGAGACTCCATAAATGAATGTTGTAAAATTCAAACCTAAGCAGCTTATTCCTTAACGTTCCTAGAGCTTTAACCAGCTACAAAAGGAAATGTTACAGACCAGCCTAGTTCTGTGTCCTCCTCTTCAGTTTCTGCTGTGGTCCCTTCAGTATCTGATTTTAAGATAAAGGTTTAAATCCTTTAAACACGTTACATTTGATGTAGTTAATTGCTTATATTAGGTCAAATTGCTGCCTCACTCATAGTTCAGCATTAGACAGAAAACATCCCTTTTAAGCTGGAGCACATGCACTTTTTCTGTAGCTTCCATTTTTTATAACAAATATGACAGCATCATTTTATAGAGAGCTCTTATGCTATAAAGCTGTCAATGGAAGTCAGAAATTATTTAAAATAATTTCAAAGCACACAATTTTTAAACATTCCAACCATATTACTCTTGTTTAAACTAGATGAGGGTTTTAGTGAAAATGAGCACTTTACTGGTGTATAAACAGCTCTTTAATAAATGCTGAGCATCTTTAGCATTTGAATGTTCTCACATGGTTCCTGATTTGGAAAAAATAAGAGTAAGGCTTTTTTTGGAAAGGGGAATTATTGGTATAAATCGTATTACAGCACCTATTTGAGGTCTTTGGAAAGTAATACATTTCCATATTCCTTCTTTGTTTAGGATTATGAAGAAGGTTGTAGGTAACAGATCGGGCTGCCCTACCCAGGGGGATAAGATTGTAGAACTCATTTACATTGATATTGTGGGACTCACTCAGTTTAAGAAAACCCTTGGTCCGTCATGGGTACATTACCAGTAAGTATAACACTTATTTGACCTCTTAACTGCTTTGTTAAAGAACTTTTGTTGATTAACACATGTCAAAATACTGAGGTAAGTACATCCATGTGAATTCAGATTTATTTAAAAATAAAAATGTGGTTCTCTGTTGTCTTTCACTCTTAGGAATAGAGGGGTTATTACCTGTTTGTTGCTACCATCTTTATGCACCCCAGCAAGTGTGGGGTTCTCGAATTGAAACATTTTTAATCTTTATATACTCTCATTGAGAAATCTTTGTTTCTTTCCCTCCCTTCTTTGCATTCCCCACCCCTCCACATTTCTCGTCTACTAAATTATAGAGCTGAGAGATTATTGGATTTTGTTGTTTAGTTTGAATACCAAAGGCACATTTTGCTTGTCTGTTTTTGCAGCCATTCTGGTTTGATGATTGTGGAGATTTATCTATTCTAATTGTATTGCCCAACAACAGCAATGCCATTTTTTCTGTTCCATATCTTAAGATGCTGGGCAGAGAGTTGTCTTAGGGGTAGGTCTAAAGAATAAACCTGCTGGTAACAGCAGTTATTGTTGCTTCTGTAATCTATAAACATCTGTCTGTTAGAAATGGAAGATGGTAGTTACAAGAAGTTGCTTTGTGCGGTCTTCTTCGTGTCTGCAGTTTTAGAACCACATTTCTTTTTGTCAAAACCTTTAAATCCGCAAGCATCCCATTTCTTGTACAAATAAATATCAACATGAAATAAACCCAAATCTAAGTTATTGACTTTGGTTTTTCTGTACCTAATTGAATTAGCGTGTTTTGTGATCTGTAAAGTCCAGTAAATCCTACTTGAAGGAGAGCATTGAAAGGTGTTCACTGCAGGCAGAAAAATTTTCTCTTTACATCAGGATTTTCTAGAGCATTGGATCTTTTTAGCGTAATTGTAAATGGCAGTACTGTGATCAATGTTTCAGATTAGATTAGTCTTAATCTCTTTTCTGAAGCGGAGGAGTAAATGGATATTCTAGTTTTTAGGAGCCTGCTAATAAAGATAATCCCATTTTCCACTGAGCTACAGTTGGTTGTCTGTCTGCCGGATGTAATTGTCACCAGGCAATCACACACAGTATTGTGGTCAGGATACAAAACCATACTTATAGATTAAAAATGTTCTTCCCTTTTGCTTTGAGTTTTGTATTTGGTGTATTTGGTAATGAAGATAAATACACCGTGACATTGAGATTATTGGATTAACTCTTCAATTTTTCTTGCTTATTTCATGAATCATTAAATCTTAAGTTATTAGTCTGTTTTTCATTGATTCCTAATTTGTGGTAATGACTGAGTTTTTTATGGTTTAGGAGAATAAAATTAAATTTAACTCCAAATAAATGCTTTAGGGTACTATAAGAGTTTTTGTTAGGCTTTTGAAGAAAAAAATTACTTAGTGCCTCAATTTCTACATTAGATTTCATGGGATGAAAGGGGACCTCATCTAGTCTGTAGTCGATTGGGTGTATTTGTCCGTATTGAGGGGGTTTTGCCTAATCTTTTAATTAAGACACCAAAAGATGCCCCAGCCATTGTTTTATATTGTTAATCTGTATTGTTAAGAGTTTTTCTTGGCCTGATTTCTTGCAAACTGCTCGTTATTGCTTATTCTGTTATGGATCTGGGGAAGAAATTACTTCCTTCCCTTCTCTACCAGCCTCTAGAAAACTCATAAACTGAATTTTCCTTCAGTTTGCTGTTCTTCAAAATAAATTCAGGGGTTTGGATCACTCCTTATAATTCAGGTTTTGTAGACGTTTCATCCAACTCGTTGCATTTATTGGGAATCTCTCTTAATTACTTGATACTGTTCCTCAAGTTCAGCATACAAAATGGGGTCCAGAGTCTAGCAAAAACTGCTGGAACTGATTAGAGCATGCAGGCTGTCTGCTATTTGAAGATTCTCTTGCAATCATTTTTTTCTGTCAGCATCTTGAGTTACCTGATGAATTTTTCTATCAAAATATTTTTAAGTTAAAACTAATAAGTCCCATGTAAGAGCATAATTATATGGTTTTGCTTAATTCACAAACAAAACTGTTTTATAGCACTTGTTCTTTACAAACGTCACTTTCTCACTGAGTTGTATTTAATGTCAGTAGAAATAATTCTTTGTCTTGAAAGAAGTATTTTGCTTTATGCTGTAGAGTTTTTCAGCTCAGTCTGGTTTATGCAGACCAGACTCAAATACAAATAAAAGCTTGTTTATGAACATCATATTGGAATAGGGTGGTGGTGTGTCTTCAGAACAGTCTCTTGATAAGAGTGTTGTTTACGATCTTTGGGAGTGAATTGCAGCATGGAGGAGATTTTTGGTGATTTCAAATCAGGTTTCCAGAACTGCTAGCTCAAAAGGATGACCTTGCTGCTCCAAGAGGTGTTTCTGAAAAACAGAAGTACTGCTTTGTACGTTGTACATCTGTAGCATCGATGACTCTTGGTATCGCAGGCTTTATCTGTGGTAGAATTGGTGCTGTAAATAGCATGAATATAGCAAAACAGATCTCATTTTTGAATGCACCTTATTTTCAAGCAGAAGAATGCTGTATTTTTCATTTTTGAAGTCTGGGTATTTGCAATTTATGTGCAATGAAGCAACATAAAAATTAGTAGCTTAATATAGTTTAAGGAGTGCGACTCACTGCCTTTCTTAGCACCTGCATCCTCCATCCAGCACATAAGAATCTGGTGTTTTTTTCATTTTTCTACAGTCTCTCTAGCAATGACTCATTCCCATATGCAAAAAAATCCAACAGGCTTTATTCTTGAAATACATTAACATGACAGCTATCCTGAAAAATGAGCAACATTCTTGCTTTTTGTATATTTTGAGACCATGTAAGCAGCAGGAATGCTGCTCCTGTTTTAGGAGGATTATTTTCTAAGTTTTTGCATTTCTGCATTTTTAAATGCAAGTACTGAGTGACCTGAAAGTTAATGTCTGTGTCTGCAAGGATTTTTATGGGCTGCTCATGATCTGAGCTGCCTGGGACATAAGCCAAAACAGTCTGGAGTCTGTGTATCTGTGCCTCAGCTCAATGCACCTACAAAGCTTCCAAACTAGAATCAGTTGAGTTTTGCTCACAGGAAGGTGTCTGCAGCCACTGGGATATAGGTGCCCTTTATATAATGGGTTATGCTGGCATGAGCACCAGCTGCTGACAGTGATGGGTGCTGCTGGACAACGTTCTTGTGTAGACAAAGATGAAGTGTATGTAAGTAGAGTAAAATTATAATCTCAGATGGGAGCAGGATATGAATAAATGGGTATAAATACTTCTACTAAGACAGCCCAGTTATGATAGGGCCTACAGGAAAGCTGGGGAGGGGCTCTTTATCAGGGAGTGCAGGAATAGGACAAGAGATAATGGTTTTAAGCCGAAAGAGAAGAGATTTATGTCAGGTGTTAGGAAGAAGTGTTTTCCTCTGAGGATGGGGAGGCACTGGCACAGGTTGCCCAGAGAAGTCATGGATGCCTGATCCCTGGAGGTGTTCAAGGCCAGGTTGAATGGGGCTTTGAGCAACCTGATCCAGTTGGGTGTCCCTGCCCATGGCAGAAAAGCTAAGATCTTAGATGTAAAATGAAAATTTTGTTTTAAAATAGTTCCATTAAAGAAATTTAAATCATTAAGTGAAACAAATGGAGACTATAGTACCTGGGCAGACAATTGAGGTGTTCCAGCCTATGGTAAAATATCAGTTCAAGGTAACTGTCGTTAATTACATTAATTTCTAAACTTAAGATCTTTACTTTGCCATTTCTTTTCTGCTGTGTTTTGGGGATTAGGTTCAACACTTGAACCTTTGATCTCTCATACCATTTCTGGAGACACTTGCGCTTTCTGTGGTGATGTTTTTCTCTTTTCTGACTTTACTCTATGCTGGAGTAATATAAATATTTTTGGTTTTCCCTGCTTCCTGGTTTAGTGTTTCTGTTGCGTCATCTTTCCTGTCCTGCTCCAGAGTCCCTGTGTGTGTTGGACAAAGTTCCACATACTCCTGTGAACAATTTGCTACATACCTGACACCTGCATACAGGAAAAAAGAGTAAACAGAGCATTTTGAGATTATAACATGCGGTGTAGCGTTCCTTACATGTATGATTTCACAAACTCCAGTGATGTTGTAGTTTTTTAGTAGCTTTCACACATTTTTCATTACTCTCTACTCAAGTACCTGGCCAAAAGCTGTATATTTGATAAGAATTTTCTTTAAGGCCTGCCAGGAAATAAGAGCGCTTTTATTACTGAATGATTCATCAGTGCAGAAGTTGTTTTGGTCCTGCAGGAGTATTTTGTATGATGCAGAGAGAATTGCCACTGTTGTAAAATATTTTCATTGAGAACAGTTGACATAAAACACGGCACAGAAACTGATCTGTCAGCTTTGTTGTTTGGTGAATCATAATGCGTTGTATATTTTGACTTTTTTCTGCTTGAAAGATCTCTGAAGATTAAAAATAAAGTAAATTTGCTCTATTTGTACTTTCAAATACAAAGGTGGCATTTCATGGGAGAGTTTAAAAGTTGCTGGTTTTTCTATTTCCAAATTCAATGGATGCTTTAGAGAAAGAGCAGCATATAAGAAATATTTAAATGTAATTTTGGAACTGAACGCTTTCATCTTTTAAAGCTGGAAATGGTTGGAGCCAAGTTCTTTCACCTTTTGTAGGTAAAGTTATTTCACAGCCTGATGTGAAACCCTAATGTATTACTGAGCAGAATATATATGGGGTTTGGGCACAAGAAATGTTGAAGACTGAGAAATCTAGCTGGTTTTAATGGTAACTTTTGCAGCTGCCTCCGTTCTCTTCCCCCTGTGAAGTTGTGTCCCTACCGTAGCATGGACATGACACAAGCTCCAAACGAGGGGTTCAAACAACAGCTATCAAAAGCAAAACCTCCCCATGGGCTTTTTTTTTGAAAGAAGCCCCTGTAAAATAAGTGATTTTTTTTATTTAGAAATTGATAAGACTTTAAATAAAGGACTGAGGGTGAATATTTCATCCCTGTTCCTTTGTAAGCCAATGCTGAGGTTTCTCTCAGTTGTAGATCATTTTTTGCAGATATTTGACTTCTGTATTGTTTCTTCAAAAGTCTGTGACAAAATGTTTCATAAACAAATAAATGGCCATGCAGTGGCAGTGCAAACATTCAGCGAATTTAATTCTTCACTGCTTCTCAAGTGGACCTAATTGACCCAAAAGTCAGAACCTGGAGACTAAATGCAATTGTCTAAAGATAAAGTATTGTTCTACTCTAATCTTCCTGACATGTGGCCCTTGGCTGTTGCATTGGTTTTGTAGTAATGGGTGAGAACATCATAAAATAGATGAAGAATACTCTCTTCTTCTGCCTAGTCTGTACTTCTTCTTCTGCCTAGACTCTACTTCAAAGCCCCAGGAGTGTAGGTAGCATTCCCTTTAGCTCTACTTGGATGTTGAAGCATAGCTTCATTCTGTAAGAACAAAGAAACCTAAAATAAGCTCTAGGGTTGCAATTTGAATGTCTGATATATCCTTGAATTTACCGATCGGAATGTCTTTGTAAATTTAATATGAACAGAAATGTTTGAAATTGAATTGTACCTTAGCTTCGTAAATCATCCACAGTTGCAAACAAAAACAAAATGCATCTTCTTAATTATAATAGTGGTGTATATATACAGACATGCTTATACATATTACCTACAGTAATTTTTTTATCTTTTAGGTGTATGCTAAGAGTCCTGGATTCCTTTGGTACTGAGCCAGAGTTTAACCATGCCCATTATGCCCAGTCTAAAGGCCACAAGACACCATGGGGAAAGTGGAACCTTAATCCACAGCAATTTTATACAATGTTCCGTAAGTATCCCTGTGTCTATAAATCATTTGGAATTTTTGTGTTATGAAAGACAAGTTCATGGTTTAAGAAAAAGCAGCTGCTAAATGGGCAGAATTGTGTGTCAATGTCTGTAGACTATGCAAAACTTCTATCCAACGATCAGAAAACAACAATATCAACTTAATATCAATAACAGTAGGGAATTTTATTCTCAGAGTACCTGTGGAAAGGGGCAATTGGCTTTTTCTTGAAGTGTCAGTGAGTTTATTTTTGTTAGTTTTCCCTTTTCAAATCCTGCTACAGAGCAATAGGTTTTTTAGGAACTTGTCAGATGCCATTTTTATAAACTACACTCTTATATTTCATAATGTTAAACTGAAGTTTGTGTCTCTCTTGTTGTATTTCTGCTTTGTTTCCACACAAGAGTTGAGCAACACAATGCCTTGGCTATTTCTTTGGTTCAAGATTAGTAAGGTAGCACTCAGCAAAAGTAATTTTTTAATCTATTTTTTGTGGGTTTCATTAAATTTTCACCTAGCTTATTCTTGTGTTGTGAGCTTTCATCCTGAGGTGAACTGATTCCCATTGTGTTTTACTTGAAAAATAAATAGTAGATTTCAGCGTAGTTGTATATCTTCAAAGCATTTTTCGACATCCTTAAAAAAAGACCCCTAAAACCAAAACAGAACACGAAAATATATAAATTAGTATAAATTGGGTCAGATTAAATGATTACAGTGGCCTGCTCCAGCCCTAGTCTTTGACTTTGTGGAACTAGGTTCTAGAATCAAAGGATCTTTCTCTTGCATGTTGTGGTTCAAGTTTGCTGTCTCTGAAAGGTGCAGAAAGATTCACCATTGCCAGCTAGCCTGGGGGTGAGGTTTAGGAAAGAGAAAGTGCACACTGTTGTGTGTGGCAACTTCTCAGCCCAAGGCTGTAAAGAAACACTTGCTGGTGACCAGCCTGACTTCCCCATTTTGCTGGTGGTACCTGTGACACTAATGTCAGGGTATGCACAGTTTTCTCTCATCAAACTGCATAGTCAAGGCTTTCAAACTTTTCTGCTTTTCACAGCAGAGTTGTACGTGGTGCTGTCTGGTGGACCTGCTTTTGATTTCAGTTGCCCAGTAAAATTCTTGAGAGGCATATTTTTTCTCTCAACATTTACTGTGCAAGTTTTTCCAGAGATACAGAAGTGAGGGTTGTTCAAAGATGAAAGGCTGCATTCACAGTTGTTTTGATGCAAGTAACAAAACGTGTGGTGGGGAAATGTGGCTTGGAAGTGGTTGCAGAGTTTGTGTCTGGACATGAGTAAGCAGAGTTTGTTCCATGTCCACGACGTTTGCTAGTATTAATTGATTTATGTCCTAAACGGAGAAGGAGCTGAAAGATCAGTTGTGCTGTGTTTAAGTAGTCCAGCTCTTGGGAAATTTGTGTAAGGTCCTGCTCAAGACAGCACTAAGGGTGATGATGCAGTTGAGGAAAATAGGTGTGTGAATGCTTGTCTTACAGCTACATGTTTGCTCTCCTCAATCCTACTCCATGAAATGCAGGGAAGAAGAATTTCTCTTTAGAACAGATCTCTATTGTGGCAGCATAGACCACTGTTACAGTCTCTTGTGCAGAATAAATCACTTCATTATGAATTTTCAGAACACTATATTGGAATTTCAATAAATAACCATTTTCCATTTTTATGACTGGAGGTGACTACTGGTTTTCCTTTGCAGGAAGAGTGGTAAAGAGGTGGCAAGCAAACTCACTCTGAAGCATGAGTGATTCCAGTGCTATAGATTATTCAGGAATTTTGCTTTTTTCTGTACTTAAAGTTTATTTTTGGTTTTAGTTCTCTGCTGCAGGGATAGAAACCATCTTTATGGGGTTGTGATTAAAAGTGGATGTTATGCATCAGTAAAGATTTTATGGCAGACTGGAACCCTGGACAGCTTCCCAAGATCCCCGGACTCTATTGTGTTTTGAGAACTCTGATTAGAAGGGCAGAAAATTATTACTGAGCAACACGCAAGCTGTGTTCAAACCTGTGGCATATTACCAAGTCCTTGACTGTTCTCGGAGCTTTCCAGAAGCATGAGGGGCTTTTTTTCCCCTTTTTTGCTCATTTAAATTCTTTTATGAAAAGTAACAGCACTGGTACTTTTAAAACTGCACGATCTTGCTTAAATACCCATCTGAGTGCTTCCTGTCAGTGGTGTTTCAGGCACAGAATTCTGCCAGTTCTAAGTGCTAACTTTAACAAAAGTTTATTTTTTCTTTTGAGTGTGTCCTGCTTTGCCTCTCCTTTGAATGCATTTTCACATCCAAAAATATGACAGGATGGAAAAAATGCCCCTTTTGGCATATTTGCAATGTGCCATTTGCTGTGCTAAATTCTAAAAAGTCCTTGGGTCTCAGTGAGTGCCTGGCTGTTGCTGAGGCATCTTTTGTGAAAAAGAGTAATTGTCATTTGAAAGACTAAATGTAGCCGCATAGGGAAGTGTGCACAGGGTATGGTTTCTCTGTTCTACTGCAGTATCCGTTTGGCTGGTATTCAGGAATTAGAAAGCGAAGCCTTATCATTGCAATAGAATTTTGTTTTGTTTTAGAACTCTCACCTTTTTACATTGCACGTATTGCAAGTGTCTGGGGCCTTGGTTTTGGGTTTGTTTTTTTTGTTCTGTGTTCTTTTAACTTTGCAAAGTGTACTTGGTAAGAAGCTCTCAGCTTGTGTGCCAGAATTTAAAAGGGAGGCTTATAGAAGAGATCCTAGTGCAGCCTGTTTCTATGTAAACCTGTGAGGCTATGACACTTCTTAGAGAGGTGCAAAATCCCACATGTTGGAGTAATTTTTGTACACTAGAGATGGATTTTGCCTGGAGCCTTGAATGTTGAAGTCCATCCCTGGAATTCAACACCCTGTCTACAGAAAGAAAAAAAAAAGACCTATAGGCTAATTTTAATGAGCCTGGAGGTCAGTGTCTTTACAGGAGAAGAGTATTGATGGATGTCACTGCTGGAAAAAGAGCAAGAGAGGCTAAAAATAACATAGAAAATGAAGAGTAAATTGTGTATCCTTTGCATGAGCTTTATTTGGCTGGGCACTGGATTAACACAACAGTTTTGGCAACTTCAGTTGTCACCTTTCCATGTTTTGATAGATGTATCGGAGTGAATTAGGCAGTGAAATTTGTATTCTGATCAGCGAAGTGTGACTTTGTAGGCTGGTAACCAGCATGGATATATAATCAATCTGAAGTGAATTGGATGGTTGGTGTCAACCCTTCCGTTATAGGAGGTGACCCCAAGGAATGTACTAAAATCTGTTTAATAGAATCATAGAATCGCTTGGTTGGAAAAGAGGCTTGAGATCATCAAGGCCACCCGTATCTGTCCACTACTAAACCAGATCCCTGAGAAACTCCTCTACCCATCTTTTAAACACCTCCAGCAATGGCAACTCAGCCACCTCCCTGGGCAGCCTCTGTCTGTGCCTGAGGACCCTTGTGGTGAAGAAATTTTTCCTGATGTCTAGTCTGAACCCCCCTGACGCAACTGGTGGCCGTTTCCTCTCATCCTATGACTTGTTTCCTGGGAGAAGAGACCAACACTCACTTCACCACAACCTCCTTTCAGACGGTTGTAGACAGCGATGAGGTCTCCCCTCAGCCTCATTTTCTCCAGGCTAAACAACCCCTGTTCCCTCAGCCGCTCCTCGTAGGACTTGTTCTCCAGCCCCTTCATCGGCTTCATTGCCTTTCTCTAGACGTGCTCCAGCCTCTCAGTGTCCTTGTAGTGAGGGACCCAAAACTGAGCACAGCTGGGCCCCTGAACACAACTGACACTGAGCACTGTACAGCTTTGGAAACAAACTGAACTCCAAGGGTTTTTTCACATTGTTGGTATTGCATCTCTGAGATTGTCAGGCTGCATTTCTTCTGATTCTCTTACCTCTGATAATAAAATAAAGCTCAGCAAGCAAAAAATCATCATTACTGGCCTTGGTCCAGCTACAGAATCTTTATTGCCAGAAATGAGCCAGAAAATAACTGATTACTTCAGTAAACATATGCAGCAGGACTGAAAATTAATAAGCACTATTCTTGATAATAAGGCAAGCAAATGTAGCTCTCAGTATGAACGTGAGGGAAGTGTTCTGTTGAACAATACATTCCTTACACCTACTTTTCTGACAACATTCATGCTTTTGTAACATTAACTGATAGTTTAAAAGGTTTTTAATATACTCTGTTTCTTACAGCTCACACTCCAGATAACAGCTTCCTTGGATTTGTGGTAGAGCAGCATCTGAATTCCAGTGACATTAAACACATTAACGACATCAAAAGGCAGAATCAGTCTCTTGTTTATGGCAAAGTAGATAATTTCTGGAAGGTGAGTTTTCTTTTTTACTTGAAAAAAATATTTTTATCAATATAATAAAGAATAACTCTACATTTAAAAGTATTCCTTCTCTCTAAAGTTCTTTTTCTGAAAATGAACATTTAAATAATTAAATTGAAGATTTTGAAGCCTTTCTGATGAGGAAGCTTTTGTCTAGATTTGTGTGGATCCTTTGCTATTTAGGCACACGTTTCTGATAAAAAAAAGTTTTTATCATTTTAGTATGACAATGTTTGAAAATGCAGAAGCTGTTAAAAGTAATGGCCATTTGAAGGTGTCAGAGGCTTTGTGAATTTTAATCAGTCATAAGCAAAGATGTCTTTCAGGCCTTTTTTTCTTATACCTGCAACCAAAAATGTGCTGCATTTGGAACTGGAAATTGCATATCACTAAAGACCCTGGAAGTGTTCAATCTCATTTTATCTCCCTGTAATAATATCAGAGCTTTGTTTCTCTGTGGCAATTAGTGTGTCGTCTCCCATCTGCAGAGAGCTGCAGAATAACAGCACCAAGGTCTGGTCGTATTTCCACCAAGCATATTGTTCTGTTAAGCTCACAGTCGTCTCTGGTTTTTGTCCTCTGTCCTTTTCTGGAGCTCTTTCCAGGCTGCCCCACCTGGCAGCGTCTCTCTTGTGGAGTTTCAAGGAAAGTGATTTATTTACTAATAACTGGATTTCTTCCAGTTTACCTCTAGCTCTGTCTGCCCGTATACTCTCTATGCCTTTCCTCCTGCCTAAAGCAGAACTCATTTTAAGCCTCTTGTCATCTGAAAAAGGAGCTGATCAGTGCATGCTGTGCCATAGGTAGGGCCAAAGGATGACACAGTGAGCACCCGAGTGTTACACTTTGTCCTTTTCTCTTCATTGCCGTGAGAATATCGGTCTTGCACAGTTTTCTGAACTGCAGAAGCAACATTTAGTCTGATAACTCTCATCATACAAAGTAAATTCTTGAAAAATGAGAGCTACAAGTAAATGGTCCATCTGTGAGTCATAACCAACATAAATTTAAGGGAAATGGGAGAACGTTGTCAGTGGTAGCAAAAAAGGTAGAGCTGAATACTTCTTGGCTACTGTGCTTAGAAAAATATGTGAATGAGCTCTGCATGTTCAATTGCAGTCTCTCAGATCGATATTTGGGCTTATTGCACTAAGGCATGTAAGCTGTGTCTTAAGAAAAAATTTCATTTCGCATGATAGTAAATGCTGTGACAGTTATTCTTTTTGGCCTGTGGTGTAGAATGGCTTGGCCCTGCCTGCAGTCTGTTCTTCTCTCTGCATAATGATGGGACAGAGCTGTGATCTTTCACTTGGGTCTGTTCTAGCGAAGGCCCTTGTAGTTTTAGTTCCTGTTCTCCTAATCAGTCTCTCAGGGACAGTTGCACATAATAATTATCTGTACTTCCTGACCTGATTTGTAGGGTATATCACGAGAACAACGTGTTGAATGCTAGTTGGATTTGAAGAACAAGAGAGTTGCTTAGTCACCAGTGGTTTTTTTTCACTAACACATATATCTTTCTTGGTTTATTCAGAAATATGTATTAATAGTTTATTTGCCCAGAGGGGAGATTTGTGATTGGCTCATCTGAGATTCTGTGTGATACACGGGATGTTCATGGGCTGATTAAGATAAAAACATGGCTTTTTTTGGAAAAAACATCCAATCTTGATTTTTAAGTAGCTCAGGATGGAAACCGCACTACTTCTTCTAGTTAAGTCCTAGAGTAACTGTGTGATCCCTTAAGACTTTGCATTATTTCTGGCACACATTTCCAAATGCTAATTGGTTGCAGTTATAGATTTTACCTGCTGGACTGATGGAATTTCAGTTCTGTTTCACTGTAGGAAGACATGGTCTTCCCCTGGAGAGCATATATAAGCGGAACTAATCCTTAAGTGTTATCATGTTCTGTTTGCTCTGAACCTTTTCAAGATTATTCACATTCTTCTTGAAATGTGAATGTTAGCAAAGGGCACGTGGGCCTTACCAGCACCAAATCAAATAGAAATACTGTATGCATTGTTAGATATATCCACTTTTCACCATTAGAAACTTGTGTTTAGATGACTTCTCAGCCATGACCCTTGTAATATTTTTTAGAACTGCTTTTCAAGTCACTGCTCCATTTCTGTAAGTATTGCCTGTCTTGTTTCTTCCAAGATGTGTGGCTTAATAACTGGCAGTATTAAAAGGCTTACTGTATGCTTGTAACATCAAGCACATTAAAACCGTAACTCGCAGACTGTGACCACAGTCATGCCCATATGCACTGGTACATAAAGTACGGATAGGCTTTGAATCGGTGACACTGTGGGATGTCTTATCTGGAGTGATAAAATCCAATTCCTGTGATCAACAGAAAGCCTGAACTAATCTTGTCTCTGCGTAATGTGCTTACTCCATGTTTCTGTCATTTTCCTTGTTCAGTGCTCTTTTCGTCTGCCTCCATGGCTTGTACAGGACACACTAATCTATTTATCCTGCTTCTTTTCTTTGTATTGAACATGGCCAATTAACGAAAAGTGTAATCTTCACAGAATACATGTCACAGCTGGATCTAATCAGTCGCTAGAGAAGCACAGTGTGAAGGGGAGTGCATTCTAGTCCCCAGACTGAGGTGCTCTAGGGGAATGGTAATTGAATTGCTTCATTTTAAACCAAGCAGGTTGAACTGGAAAGGAGGTATGCAGAGGACCTTTGTTCCCTGGGGATGGGACTAGAATAGCTAACTGTGCCATGGTTTTATGTAGCTGTGCACATGGGTTCTTTGCTGCATCTGGCTAGGCCTGTAAACAAAAATAAGATGCTAAATTACTTGTCATTTCACCTTTGCTAGAAATCCCATATTCCCAGCTCTGCGGCATGGCTGGGCAGTTGGTGAGGCAGGCTTAACCTGCATGCACTAACCTGGTTATTGTAGCTAGAGGATTTTCTGAATATGTTTGTCTGTTGACAAGCTAACTGTCTGCTGGCAAACTTTTGAGATGTCAGTCAGAGCTGTCTTCCAAAGCACTTGTCTGATTACGAACCTTTGCAAACTGTCTTGCATCCACAACATTCTCTGTCACAGAGTCTCTCAAATCTGTGACCTGTTGCAGGAGGAGCCATTAATTTCTGGGTTTTTCTAAACCTGCCTCCTGCTAGCTTTGTTTTGCTTCCTATCAGGGCATAGTCGCTATCCATGTTCTTTATGCCAGTTTTGATACTATAAACCTCTCTAATGTTCTGCCAGGTTGTCCTTTCCAGGCTGAAGAACTGTTAGTGAATTCTTTATAGATTTCCGTATGTAGCAATGGAAACCATTCTGTAACCTGGATCCTTCTTACCCCTCTCAGAACTGCATCCAGTATTCTTGGCTTCTGTTTGAGGAAAGGGGCCAGAAGCACAACAGTGCGTGAGGAGGGAGAGAACTGTGTTTACATTGAACAGTTTGATCATATTCTCTTTATTTCTCTATTTTCCAAGTAATTCCTATCATTTGCTTGGTTGGTGAGTGGACTGACTGCTGTTGAATATTGGACTGCTTTTTTTCATGGCCTATAATCATATGTTATCATAATGCAATGTCTTTGTTCTTGGGTGACGCCAGTTAGCTTGGGTCCATTATTCATTTGTGAAGGTAGGGCTGGTTTTCAACATATGCATCACTTTGTTTATATTGAATACCTCAGTCATTCAGTTTCCTAGTCACTTGGTCCCTTAGATTACTGATGGGGCTTTTCAAAATCTTCAGGCATTCAGTATTTCTGCAACATTTTTAAGTTAGTTTCAGCTACTTTGAATGATCTGTGTTGGCTGCACACTTTGTCACTTCTCTGTTCTTTTTGTGTGTTGGCCATTGATTCACAAGGGTGATTCCCTTCTATCCCCAAAAGACTTAGTTTCTTTCAGAACTTTTGAAGAGTTTCTATTTGCTGAATGGCTTCTTCAGAGGAAACTACCAATTTGGTGAGAAAGCATTTCCTCCTACAGACAGAATTGACTATTGTAATTTGGTTAATTCTATGTGGTCATGCATTTAATATTTTATTTAAGTTTCAAATAATTTCTTCAGTGTAGAATTCACACTTACGCGTGATGGGTCACTGAATCCCCTCCAGATCCATTCAGTACTCTGCATTGAGTACTCCCCAGCTAGCAGTTTGAAAGTTTCCTATTTGAGCTGCAAGAGCCATAATCTGCTCCTTGGGATTTACCACTCTATCCATTTAACTCTTAATATTGTTGTACGTTGAATTCTCCAGCATTTGTGCTCAATTTACGTTCCCCGGTAGACAGGATTTTCATTATTCAAGGATGTTTTGGTAAGCCTTTGAGAATGTGACACTTCTGAAGGAGAGATTTTCCAATCTTATGTGTGTGTCACAATCTTGATAGTCATACATTGCATATACACTGGATTTTAGCTTACCTTGGTCTTGATGCTTTGGCAAATAAGCAGCCAGATGTTAGGACTTCTAGGCTTAATGGTGTGCATTTAGGATATACACAAAGATCTTCCCCAGCACCTTTTCTCAGTCTGTTTGTGAAACTTTATAAAACTGATTTCTTCTCATTTTTTCATATAAGAAAGTGAGACTGGTTTTATGGAGTGTTTTACCTGTATCTTGCCATTTTAATTTTCAATCCATAAACCAGTTTGGGAATCTGAAGCAAGCTCTCCTTTAATGTAGTTGGCCTTGCATTCTGTGTATGTAGTGCTTAGTTTCAGTGCTCAGCTTCTGGTGTTCTGTGAGGGTACTAGAATGGTCTAAAGCTGCAGAATTCTGTGATAACCATGGACTGACAAATTGATGATAAAGCAGCGTTGTTAATTAGCACCATCTACCACAGCAACAAAACTAGAAGAAGAGTTTAGTTCTTAATGCATACTGTTTCTACCACGTGGTTTTGCTGCTTTTGTACTTAAACTTTTCTCCCACCAAACTTAAAATTTCATCCCTTCAGACTGTGTCTTCTTGTCAACATTGACTTAAGGAAAGACTGATCAGACAGTTGTCATTTGATTTCTTTGATAAGAAAGGCCTGTCTTGTAAAAGTAGGTGGAAATAATTGACGAACAGTAATAACAGTTCTGCAGGCAATGATCAACAAAAAATGCTTTCCTGAATGGCATATTTATTTTAGCTGCTGAAAAATTGTTTCAGAAAAGGTTTGTGTGACAGTTCCTCACTGCTACTTTTCCATTTTGATTCTGAGGAGAAATAATTTGCCTTTTTTTTTCTCATGTGGTTATCTTCCCTGCTCAGAATCTGGCTTTGCAGTGTGGACAGCAGACGTGGGTGAATAGGGTCTGATCCAAACTCTGCAGAGGAGGTTGGGTTTGCATTACTAGCCAGCAGCCCACCATCTTTTCTCTTTGAATTCATTTAGGAGGAAGTAAAATTCTGGAGTTTGCTGTCAAATTATTTCAGATAAAAGCATGTTTACGCGCTCTTATTTTCTAAGTCAGTGTTTATGTGCCCTTGAGGTGACTTTTTGCAATATATATTTTTATAATCCTAAATAACACTTTTCTACAAAGAATGTGGACATTCAGGACTACTTAAATGCAAGAGGATACAAATGTTAGTGAGATTTGTGTAAGGTAGAAGGTGCCGATGGTATTTTTATGGTACTTCATAGATGATTATGAAAGCTTTGGACTCAAAGTGAATAAAGCAATAAAGGAGTGATTGTTTTGTGGGCTGTACTTCCTAGGTTTTTGGTTGGACTTTTTTTTTTCCTTCAGAAAGAAAAACTTGTGGAGAAATGAAGAACAATTCTGTTATGTACAGGGAACAAAGGGAAGATGCTGCTCTCGGTTCCAGTTGTTTTTTAAAAATTTCATTTGTTTAATAGAAAGAGCTTTGCCCTTTGGGGGATGGCAGATTTTTCCTAGCTTGTATGTGGTGTTATTTCAAGTTTTTACTCTCGTGGTTTGAAAACAAATTAATAACATTTTTTTTGCATTTTGATGCCTTTACTTATGCTTCTCTATCTGTAAGAGGTTTTTTGTGACGAAAAATCATTTCTATAGACTCCACAGCACAGTCTACAGTAGTTACCTTGTCTTGTGGAGGGGGAAACCCAGCCACATCAATTAAAAGTTTATTATTTCTCTAAATATTAGAGATGGAAGAATTGATGTTGTTTGAGACACTACATGTTTTATCTGTGGTTTTAGACTATGAATCAGGAAGGAAGCCAGTCATAGAATTAAGTAATGTTCCCAATTAAGGTCATGGACAGTTAATTTAATGTTTTGTTTACACTTGCAGAGATGCTTAAAACATGCTGATTTTATCATCGTTTTTTTGCCTTGTCTTCCTAAATTGTATTGATTGGTTAAATATTAATTTTAAATACAATTTGTATGTGTGCTCAGTTAATCTGTATTTATTAGTAGTACTTACTACATGGTTTTTTTAACTTTAAGGGTTTAAGTAAAAAACCCTCCCTCCGCCCCCCGAAAATGCTACTGTAAACACAGCATAGAAGCCTCTTTTTTTCATCCTATCTTAGTATACCCCTTTCTTTTTTTAGTCCTGTATTTCCTGTTTTGTAGTCATCAAGTGCTGGTATTTATGCAGAGGACAACACTTTGTTATTAACAAGATGGTTTGGTGAATATTTCGGATTAAATTCAGGGTCCATTGTGTGTATCAAAGAGCTTTTTCAGCAGAATTTCGGCAATGAACTTCACAGATACTTCTCAGAATCCCATTACTTTTTTATTGGCATCACATATACATAGGAGCCATGAAAGTGTTATGTTTCTTTTGGTCTATTTTACATTCATCTTTGAAGATGAACTAATAACGATGATAAGACGGCAGCAAAGCTAGGTCAGATCAAAGATTAATCTACTCCAGTATTCTGACTCCCAAAATAGCCAAAGCTTGATGTGTAAAGAAGGATGTGAAATCAAGCATGTTTCACAGCCATCAGAGACAAGTCATTCATGGGCTTCTTGGGCCAAAAGTTGTGTGACTGTTCAATAATGGATTCAAGGATTTTTCTTCCATAATTGCTTTTTGAACCTATATAAAACCCTCAACAGTCCTACAGCCAATAATGCAGTTCCTCGGGAACCATTAGAAAGATTGTAAAGACTAAATAATGTGAAAAATTTTGTTTTAGAGCAGCTAAATATTCTGTAACAGGATTTTAAAATTGCCCTTGACATCGTTAAAATAAGTAATAAAATGTTAGGTAATCTTGGTTTTGTTCTTTCTAGCTGCTTGCTGCTCATATTTTTCTTGAGTCCGACTGCATTTGTGTCAATGTTTTGTGTGATATAAGCCAATAAAATCTGAGGCAAGTGCATTAGTGTTCTTATTGTAAGCAGATCATCTCAGTACTACCTGTGCTTCATTACTTTCTCTTCCCATTCAGAACACAAAAGCCTAACTCATAGGCTCCATTTCTACAGAAAGCCAGGTAGCTGGAATTCAGGTGTGCCTCTAGTGACAGACCACTGCTGCTTATGGAAGCAAGGCCAAGCTATTCCATTTATATTTCTCCTGCACATTTGCAAAGACGAAGTTCCATCATGGATTTTCTCTTAACAAAGTACATGAGCTTCTCAACAGTTTGTAGTTGTGCTACATTACCAATAATGGGAGGAACGTCTCTGTCAGTGTAATTCAAATTCGAAGTAAAAGGAAAAATATAAAATGGAGCAAGCTTTTAGATTTTAAATAATTTGTGTTAATTAACAATAACAGCAACCACATCAAACAAGAAAGCACATTTGTCTCCATTTGTTGGCTGTTTTATCCAATAGTTAGCTCAGGACGTTGTCCAATTTGTGCAGCCTGGGCAGACCTGCCAAAACAGGGCAAGCCAATAAGGCAGCCAATCAACTTCGTCATGAACAGCATCACCAGTGGGACAAACTAGAGCTGGAAGCTGGTTATTATGTGACATTAAATACCCTGTGTATTCAAACATATACCAATAATTAATTTAGCAAGGAAGTTTTAAGAAATTATAGCATTCATTCAGCTAGGCCTGATACCTTGTTGCTCCTCCATGACTCAAAAAGACAGGATTTTTACCAGTCTACTTGCCCTTTGAATGAACTTTGGTGAAATTGTTGGCCAGCCTTTACCCAGGGCTGCGGAGGAACAGTGTACAGGATTTGCATGACAAAAATAGTAAGAGAAAGTAGAAGTCTTTAAAACTCTCTTGCTGCCAAGAAGTACAGAAACTTGTTGCCCGATTTTAGTACTGTTATTAAGACTGTGCAAATATTGAGGGAAAGTCTCTCTGATCTGTGCTGCATGCTAGCTGTAAATACAGTCTCCAGCTAATTGCTTTTGGAGTGCCAGTAGTCTTCAAAACTCAAAAAACATATGGCATTGAAAATTAAAGTAATTCTTGTTTGCAAACTAAGATGGTGTACTAGTTATATTTTTTTAAAAAAGCAACACTAAAGCCATTACTCTTCTCTGGGCCTTTTCCAAATGCCTTTAGAACTTAGGTAAGTGGAATGTTTGTAGGTGTCTCATGGGATGAAGACACTGAGTATTTAGATAGAGATATTTATTCAGGTTTTCAGTTGGCAAGAGTAGATCTTACTAAGGTGAGATTCTTTTCTTCACAAAGAAGATAAACAATAACTAATTATCTTGACAAAACAGAGCAAAAATCTGATATTTCAAGATTAGTTTGTTAGTATTGTTAGGCCGATATTGTTTAGTCATGCTGAGCTTACAGCTGTCTGATGCTTTAAGTAGGAACTTGGTGTTGATTTATTTATACCTATACTATGAATAAACAAGCTGCAGTTTTCTTCCAGTAGAAAATAAAACTAATAATGTAGCAAGAGAGTAAATATTTTAGAAACTGTATAAGAATGAACAAATAAACTACTTCCCTTTCCGGCTTTTGTGGTGCATGAGATAAAAAAGAGCTCTGATTGAACACTGCTGGTTGAAGCTTGTAAAGACTGAAAATATTTTGTTGTTGCTATTATAGGATAAGAAGGCTTATCTGGACGTCATCCACAACTATATGGAAGTCCATGGAACTGTTCACGGAACAAGCACTATTTATATTCCCGGCTACGTAAAAAACCATGGTATACTCAGTGGGCGGGATTTGCAGTTTCTACTGAGAGAAACCAAAGTAAGTTTGTGAAGAGGGAGTAGTGGCAAAAATAGCTATAGATAAGACGGTATCTGAGGTGCGTGCCTTTCACCTCCTGTCCATGAGCTCCTGGTTTAGAAGCATTGGAAAAATAAATGACCAAATGTAAAGGAGCTTTAGTTGTCTTCTGTGTGCTAAGAGTATGTTTTCTGTCATCTGTGTGCTTTGTGGATTGACAACTATTATTAGAAAATTGTGATGAGAACCTGTAGTCACAGACACATTTAACAACCGGCCTGAGAAACATGGATAAATGCATTTTTCATTTCCTTAAATGTAATATTCAGCTCAAGAAGATTATCAGCTAAGAATGTGCTTTGTTTTACGTCCCTGATGTGAAAGTTAGAGGATATCTGAAAGCTGTACAATAGGCATGCTGGCTCTGCCCTACCGATGACTTTAACCTAGAGTCACCCTACTCTCTGGGGGAGAAAAGAAGAAAAGCAAGCACTTCATTCACCATTCAGTTCCTTCCTTTACTTCAGCTGTGCAGAGAGAGCAAGCAAAAGAGTGTGCTTTTTGTGGTGTGCTTTGCCTGTGGCCCCATAGTCAAGGGAACTCAAGATAAGGGACATTATATACATTGAAATAAATAAACTTTTGTCCCCATAGTTAGAATGCTTTGTGGGGTTTTCTGTGTCGTTCCCATAATCTTTGTGGCACTTTACAACATTAAAACACGTTAGTAGATTGCATTTAAATAGGATGTTTAACTTGCAGATGGTGAAAGAAGTGGGTTTTGTGTTTAAAATTAGCAAAATGTGTGGAACTGCACCACTTACTCCCCATTGTTGATAGTTTCTTGCTGTGCACTTCTACAGAAGAATCTATTAGAAAAAGAAAAGAAAGCACCTTCCAGCCTTCCCACACAACTGCAGAGATCTTTTTTTAAATATTTGGGAAAATGATCGTAATTTGACATCTCCGTGTGACAGCTGTTGGCAAATTATGATTTTTTAAAGGCAACCACTGTGTGTATGTACTTGATGCATACAGAAACACATAATGTTGCAAATCAAAAAGTCAACATTTACTTTCATCATAGATAATACCAAGATTACACAGCCTTTGCCTGTGTGGAGTATGAAATCACTGTGTTAATCATAGTACTAACGTGGGAAGAATATTGACGTTGTAATAACCCAAAGCACAAACAGTGACTTCTTTTGGAGGGAAAAAAATATGTCTTACTCACTGGAATAGTAAAATAAGCTGGTAGGCTTTCTGTAGAATCGCTGAAGTCCTCATAATTTACAAAGTACAGATAATAATTATGTTTGAGTCTTCCTCTAATTCTTTATCAGCCATCTTACATTTATTGCACTAAAAAGCTTAATTTTCAATATCAAGTAGATAGCTCATCTGGTTGTTATTGTGGTGCTCTAAGATGCAGTGTAAGGACATTCAATTTAGGACAGATTCAAGCTGATAGACATTATTTAGCTCATCACAGTGCAGTTGTATGGGGTTTGTGGCACAGGAAGTAACCAGTCTGGTTTCACTCAGGTTTTGACTAGTAATTACAACATCAGATGGAAGATATTATCATGGGACTGCAAAGAACTTCTGAGAACAGCAAGTTGCTTATTTTTCACAAGTTGTACTTTTGTGAAAAGCATGGATTTACACTGTACAGTTTCAGAGTCCTACAAGCATTTCAGATTTTAATGCTGTTCTATTCTATTGTTGTGCGTATTTTTTTCCTTTTCGTTCCTAACATTGGGAGAAATCCTTTGAGAATTTACTACATTTCTTAATAAGTGGCACTGAGAAACACAGTGTGTTTCAGAACCCTGTGTCAAGAAGCCAGTGCTTTTATCACATTATCTTTTTGATACAATCTTTCTTAATAAACTATTTTTTAAAGTCTGCAAACAGTATTTTCATATGAACTCCTGTTAACAGATTTTCAAATGACAAAAGCTGTGTTCCTTTTAAGGAAATTATTTATTCATGATGCAGCCAGCCTAGCAAAACTTTGATCTGATGTTAAGCAGTTGAGTCCATCTTTTTCTGCTGGTACTTAACTATTGTCAGGTAAATGGAAGTGCAGTGTATTTCTGATGTTGCAACAAAATGAAAGGCAGCATAGGTTACTGCATCATGAATTTCAGTTATTATTCCTGTCTAATACTTATTTGTCCCAATGTATCTAGTTTAATAGAAGAAGTGAAACAACAGCATCCTGAGATTGAAGGTGGAAACTGAGATTTACTATCTAATTTGTTTGGACTTTTCAGTTTGAGGTGGATATTTGGATTGGTTTTGTGGGATTTTTTTTGGCTATCTGATGCTCAGTATCTCATGTACAGTGGCTGTGCTGCCTTAGCGTAGGGCTGCCTCGCAGTGTTGTCAACAGGCAATACTTGCTCTAAGTCTTCTTGTTGCCTGTGCATTCACAGTTTCAGATTTTTATGTCCTTTAAGAGACAATACTTTAACCTAGCTTAGAATAAAACAGCACTCACCTGTCTCTACTGGCCATCTGCTGCGTGTGGGGGTCAATTGTGTTTCTATCAAATGGCTCATGGATTGAATTGCTAAAATAAGTGCAGGTTTTCCACAAGAATCAAGCTGACTTGAATGGGAGCTTTGTGCCCTGAGGAGCCTCGTGTGTGTGTGCGCATGCATCAGCTGATGTTCAAGGACACTTTTTAATCATAATCACGTTACTCGCTAGGCAACGTGACCAGAGCCCCGTAATGAATTTAGTTATGGGGTTTTGTCACTAGACAGTCTCTGTGCTGGAAGTGTGTGAGTGAGCGGAACCGTCACTCGGGGATGGAAACATCTAGGGGTGCAATGCTTGCTCGGACCATCCAGGCCTGCTGTTTGCTGTCTCCAAGCAACAAACTTTGTCTTCAAGCTTCCAGGAACTTTCAGATTTTTCTTTTTTCTAAATATATGTTTTTATACCCAAGGGCAAGGATTGTCTTTTATTGCTTGTGATTTCAGCATTTTGTTAGGCCAGCTGACAAATGCTCTAGTTTTCAGAAAGTCTCAGCTAAATAACGATTTAGCAAATCGGACACTTCCATATACTCAAGTGTTTATGTTGCACTGCTTCATTTTGCCCTTAGACAGCAAAAAACTGATGGGTGACAGCTCAGTCATGATTCTTGATCTAAGCTTTGCATTTCCAAAAAGTATTTGGTCTCTCTGCAGTGGTTGGTATCGGATGCAGTTATTCTCAGTGCGTGCAGCTGCCAGTTCATTCTGGTGTGTATTATAAAGCAACACGTTTCAGAGTAAGTACGTTTTCCAAGCAGGAGGGAGCTGTTTGAGATTCATCATGGCTAGTTCAGCTGTGTAGTCCGTGACAAAAACGAGGCATATCAACAGTTCCTAATGAGAAGATGTAAAGCCATTCATCACGTCACAGGAAAATAGGGTAGGCGAGCTGGCAGCCTTCCTGCCAACTTAACGTGGCTTCTTGCCAAGTGGGCAGCTGGAGGAGTTGGACCAGACTCTCTTGGAAGAACCAATACTGAATTCTTGAGAGATATTCCTCCTTTGGAGAAAGTTTCAGATCCAACTTTTTTCTTCGAGTCACTGAGTTTTTTGAGGGAATGCAAATTCTTTTGCTAAGTGGATTTTACAGTTTCTGAATGGTGATTAATAAAAGTAGGAGCAACACCCTGTTTAGACAGTTTGGGAAAAATTCTATAGCAAAGTTAGATAAGCAGAAATAGGAAAACAAACTTAAATTTTTTTCATGTTGCCTTTTATGAAGTAATATATTTTTTAACTTCCACTTGCTTCACAAAATCAGCTGAAAGGACATTTAAGGACATTCTATTCTAAAGTTGTTTCCATCACAAAAGGATCGATTTTTCTGGAAAGTATTTTATATTCATGAGAAAAATATATCAAGATAGTTAACAACAGCCTTTGCTGCACTTCTCTGTCTATAGTTCAGAAGAGAATATTTAAGTTCAGTAAGGAGGCACACAAAAGTGGTGATAAACAACCAGCCCAGCGGAATAAATTAGATAAAGTGCAGTGATGTTAGAAAGGGGAGAGGAGAAGATAAACATGCCTGTTTATGGAACTATAGCATTTAGTCTCTGGAATATGATTTTTCTCTCTTAAATATTCAGCTAGGCAGATTTACAGTCAGTGAAGTAAAATATTCACTCCTTATTTTAGACTTTTGGCTATAATTTATAAAACTGTTTGTTCAAGTACTCATTTTAATAATAGACTGATCTGATCTGGTGCCGTTAATTCCACAAATAAATTGCTTAGTGTCAGCTGAGAGTCAGTGGTTTCCAAAAAATAAAACAAAACCCCACTGTTCTTTCATGGGAGTGGTTGTGAAGCACTTTTCACGTCGGAGAAGTTTCCACTTAGCTGCTACACTGTGAAAGGGCTGCCTCCATTATAATCAGAAAAGAATGGTCTTGGCTGCTCTGCTGCTGGATGGCCAACTCAAAAGCCTGAAATTCCAGACCAGGGTGCAGTTCGCTGCAAAGGCAGAAAAGGTTCCTGAGGACTCTTTTTTTACAAAAAACGAATTCCTGCTTAAGGGTTTCAACACCAGCTTTACTTAAGTTGGGCAAGAGACACTGCAGATATGGATCATCCCCTTTTCTGATTCATGCAGACCTGCAGGCACACCTAGGTAGCAGAACTTGCAAACATGGAAATGCTTTTTTAAAAAAAACATACCACTTTCACCATGATCATTTTACATCTGTGTTTATTTGCTGTTATCTCCTTTAGATACACTTCTATACTCTAAACTCCTGACAATTGTCTCATTTTATGGGGCGTTGGCATACGGAGGCTACTGGGGCATGTGCCCACTAAAGCACTGTGTGAAGAATAGTGGTTCTGGCTTCAAAAACATTTGGAAGGTGAGAAAAAGGTTCGCATACAGAAAATTAAACAGTTTCAAGCCCTAATCAACCAGTGAGGCATAAAGGAATTGTACTCTGCCTGGCAATTCTGGTGCATCTAGCAAAGCAAGATCAAGGCTAACATTTTTGAACCACGTTTGCCCACAGTTATGTTACCAAGATTGTTAATTTTGGAGTTTTCCATTATAGATCTTTAGCCACAGGGTGAAGGTGTCCCTCCATGGTGGAGCGTGTTATCACACATAGCATCCAGTGAGAGTAGCCTAAAATCATAGTCAGCACCTTATGTGGTGGAAGCAACAGTGCACATGTATATCATAAAATAGTGTTCTAAATCCTTACTGGTTTGTGGGAGAGAACCGTGTCTTCCTCACAGCCTCAACTGTACTGAGATGGATACTTGCTTCGCTGGTACCTGAAAACTGTTGTCTGTTATTTCTGCTTTTTTTCCCCCCTACTTTTTCAATTAGTGATTTGCAGCGTTTGTTGCACACTTTTAGGAAGCACCTTGACAGATTGTTTTAGCCTTTCTGGAAATAACAAGTTGCATGTAATTCAAAGGATTAGCAAATTAGAGCATCATAAGAATGAGTTGCAGAAATGACCCGTGTTCTCTAATGCTTGCCTTTTGAATCTTAATGAATGTCACTCTCTTGAGGCAATTAAGGTATTCCTTCATTTTTTCTCTTTATCCCATACACAACTACAAGCTTCCTAACCAAGGAACATCAATAAAGGGCAATTTTCAAGAGCAGGGTCTAGATTCGGTTTGGGGATTTCAGCTGATCTGGTGAGGACGGTGTGATGGGGAGGGATAGGACATTCTGGAGGTTTGAAAGAAGGAGCTGGAGAGGCTGCAGGCAGCAGTGAGCCAGGCTGCAACCTTGGGCTGACAGGCAACGCACACACATGCGCCGTTCAGACCATCAGAAACATCCTTCTTTCTTCAAAGGTATGATGGTGCTTTGAGGTAAGGTTGGAAAATGGATGCAAAAACAGGTGGTAGGCTATTTATTATAGATTAATTGTTGACAGCATGCTCTTTGCTGTCAAAACATAAAACCGTGCTTCTTTCCCCTTGGAGCTTCCTCCTAGAAAAATGGCCCAGTCAGACACAGAACTATACAGCAGCGCACAGCAGCAGTTTGTGAAGAGAGTGAGAAACAAAGCAAACAACCCAGCATTCTCTACCTAACAGACAAACACAGGATCATAGGAGAATTGATGCTTCAGATGGTTTTAATTGCTGGTTCTCAGCTGGTTTTCTGCCTGAACTAAGGAGCAGTTTAAATGAATAACATTTTGTGTGCAGATTGCATGGAATAGTTTCATGTCCATAAGTCATTGCTTTCAAGAGATTACCTTTCTTTAAATTAAGCTGCTTTTGAGATTAAATGTATGTATTTTTTTCTGACTGAAAGGTAATATACATTATGCCATATATGAAAAAGTTTAGGTACTCTGGCTTTGGTGGAGAGAGTCTTCCAGATCCTTTTTTTTTATCAGCCAATGGAGAGTTCCCTGTAAGATTTAAATCTGAGACAGCTGAGAAACTTTTTGCAAGTAGGTAGCTATTTTAACCTGAAAATTGAAAACTGGATAATAATGTTCAGCTCCACGCAGTGAAAATTGTGTGTCCTGAACTATGCTGAGAAGTGTTAAGTTTCTGTTTAAAGTGAACTAACTCAGAATTTATATTGTTGTTGCCGTGGGTCAGAGAGGGTTGATGCTGCAGAGCTTGTGCACAACAATACTTACTACAGGTTTATGAATCAATGTTAAAATGAGCTCCTAGGAAGTGCCTTCAGTTTAGAATCCTCTGTTACTCGGATTCACTTCCATGTTGCAGATTTTTCAGTTTAAAATGGAATATATATATCCTGAATACACGATCCTAATAGTTATGAAGATTGCTCTTTATTTTCTTGAAAAAGCAGTAGCCATATGTATATACATACATAAATAAAAAATATATATAAAGTCATTTAGTAATGCTGAGAAATTGCTGTTAAAAATCAAAGCTTGTAACTCTCCCATTATACAGACATCCAAATAAAGGTGAAGAATCCTATATTTAATTCAAGTTTTTAATTCTGTTGGGCCAGGAAAGGGGTCAAGATCCAAATAAAAGCCAGGCAACTCCCAAAATACAGCATTTCATTCTATTGGAGAACAGCATTGCCGTTTCTAGAGCACCTGTAATCTCGGCTGATGCAAGAATAGCTTTGTGATGCATTTTCCCTCCTTCAATTTACCTTGGAGGCCTTGAACCCTCTTAATCCTATGTAAGATCTTGCTGCCTAGGTACAGTCTTCTGCTGATGTTTGCTGCCATCTACTGCTTTAATTAGAAGCCTTAATCAGTTTGGCAGGAGCATGTTCATATTGGCAAACCCAGCAGGTTAGCTCATGTGGGAGAGAGGGGAAAACAGTGGTGTAGCTGTTCCGTGAGGCTGCTGCAGTAAAACCTGTACCTGCAAGAGAGCCCCAGCGGTTTCATTCCAACACCAATCAGACCACCAAATGACCTTTTTTCTTCCTCAAAAATGACTGAAAGAGTTTGTTGTTGCCTCAGCTCCATGAAAAAAACACCTCAGCTCATTACAGAAGATTATTGTCGAATGTGTTTTACAGGACATTCTGTTACTGGTTGGGTAGGAGGGGTCGAGCTGCTGAATTTCTCCCATTTTCTTCCTAGCATTGCAGTTTTTTAGGCTGGTACATGTAGAATGGGTTATTTTGAGTTAGGTCTTAGCTTTCAATTTTGTAAAGAACAAACACTAAGATTGTCCTTTCTGTTTTTCAGCTGTTTGTTGGTCTTGGATTCCCATATGAAGGGCCGGCTCCTTTGGAGGCTATTGCTAATGGATGTGCTTTTCTAAATTTAAGGTTTAACCCACCAAAAAGTAGCAAAAACACAGAATTTTTCAAAGGCAAACCTACACTCCGAGAGGTAAGCTTTATCAGTCTTCATAATTCCTTTACTGAAATTGATTGTGGATTTCTTTTAAATAACAAATTATAGTAAAAATTGCATAATTGTTCACATTTTGTTACAAGTTGTGCAACTGTAGTTTTCTTTAGCTATTGATGGGTTACCAGTCCTTATTATTACAGGATAATCAGAATTCTTCATTAACATACTGTTACGCTTTACCACTACATTTGTCTGTGTGAACATTGTGCTGCTTCTTACTGATAGGACATAAACTGAAGTTTTACTTTAGAAAACCTGATGTTCTGCCCAGGAACAGATCGTATCAACTGATACATGATGTGTCGTTAGAAAGTGGGTTTATTTTGTTGAAGGAACAAACATTGCTGTGTACTGTGCAGGAAGCAAATGGGTGTTTAAGTAAATTATAAAAATGGCATTTGTGGTTGACTGTGTGTGTTTGGGGATATTTTTTTCCTCCAGAAAAGACCTGCTCAAGGCACTGTTGAGCCTAAGGTATTAATGGTCACAGCCCACGGGGGTTGTGGTCAAACACTGAGACATTTGAAGAACTGACTCAAAGAGAACAGGAAAACCAAGCCTCAAGCTTTCAAAACAGCCAGTGTGTTTAGACTCTAGTAGGAGAAGAAAGAGGCAAAGTAAACTAGGCCCGGCCCTCATCCTGGCACTAACTTGGAAGTGATTTTCTTCAGTGTAGGTTAAAATTCAGTCCATCTGCTTGTGAGTTTTTGACAGTCATGTAGCAATTTCTGACATTAACACTTTTGCCTGTGACTATGGCTTGTTCATAGGTGTGTGGATGTAGGTATTTTCTTTGCATGCTTTTCTGAAGGGAGAGCTCTCTGATAACACTTAGGTCGTCGCAGTCTACAACTTCCTCACAAGGGGAGTAGCAGGCACTGATCTTTTCCTCTGGTGACCAATGATAGGACCCAAGAGAGTTGCAGGGAAGGTGTTTAGCTTGGATATTAGGGAAAGGTTCTTCACCCAAAGGGTGATGGAGCACTGGACCAGCTCCCCAGGGAAGCAGTCAGGGCACCAAGCCTGGCGATATTCAAGACGCATTTGGACAACGCCCTTAGACACACGGTATGAATGTTGGGGTTGTCCTGTGCAGGGATGGGAGTTGGACTCAGTGGTCCTAGTGGGTTCCTTCCAACCTAGGACATTCTGTGAAGTGATGTGATTCCATGAAGAGGATGAGAACCTTGCACAGCCATTTTTCTCAATTCAAGTTACGCTTGGACTACATAAATTGCATATTGAGTTGATAAGCAAAGGGCAGTTTCCCTAAATTCCTTTATGATCCTGGACTGTAATTGGCTTTCAGCTTTTTCTACATTTAGTGAGTGCAAACTTGCCCCTTCTCACAGCGTGCATTGCTGACAAAGGAGACAGCAACAAGGGAAAAAACCTGTTTAAACTTTGTCCTCGGGCTTGGAACCTTTCAAAGGTTTTCTTCTGTGGGTCACTCGACTGCTGGTCTAATTTCCAGTTGTTCTATGCCCAGACACTATAACTGGTCAGGCTCAGTAAATAATGTGGACCCACCTTGCTCTTAATAGAAATTTTAGTGCTCGGAATGCTGTGCTAAATCCTGCTGGCATGTGTCAGCACTAACAGAAATGCTGTGCACCTGACTTACACAGAAAAATAATCCCTATTGACTGGTTTAGTACAAAATAAGATATCAAACATTCATCACGAGAACTGCTGTGTTCACACGCTCTGCTGACCTATCCCAAGAGGAACCTTCCTCTAACTGTTTTTCACAACTCCACTTAGATCCAATTGCCAGTAATCCACATGCTGGTTCTTTGGGCTTAAGAAAGTCCTAGAAGTCCTTCTCTCAGTTTTTTTCAAATGTTAAAGGAGAATAAAAAAAGCTTATGTAGTTCTGCGAATCGATTATCCATAGACCAATTTGGGAGGTAAACTCTTTGTTTAGTACTTCTGTAAAGTAACCATTGCAAGTAAATATTTCTGTCTTCTTCTAGGTAGAATTTATTGGAAGGGGGAAAAAGGAAGAGTTAACCTGTTTCCCCTCGACCCCCAGGATGGGGTCCTGTTGTAAAACTTTTATACACAAATTGGAAATCACAATTTTCATTTTAGATCAGCAAGCTTCCTTCAAGTTTAATCCTTAAAACACCACGCTGAGAAGTTCAGTGGTTCATCTTCCAGACCAGATCTGGCTTTAAATTTGCTGTCTGTCTATCCGTGATGTTAGAGAAAGTGTTCTAAGGCATAATTCCTAAAGCTCTGTGGGATTTAAAACACTGGTTTACCTTCATATTTTTAAAGGTGCAATAGAAGGGGGTTTGTTGTTACTGAAAGCAATAGGAATATATTTTCTGCCATCTACAGTTCAGATGTAAGTGCCGAGGTAACTCAGTTTTGGTAACACAAATTGTTAAGTGCATATGGGTTTATTGGCAGCGGAAATACAATTGAAAAAAGAAAAAAATCAGAATGGATCAGTCTTCAAGAAGGACTGGACTTTTTGAAGGAAGTTAAAATAAGCTGGAGAAGAGAAGGCTCTGGGGAGACCTTATAGCAGCCTTCCAGTACACAAAGATGGTGTTTGCCTGGTGCAGGAGAAGGTTCTTGCCAACAGATACCATTACCTACTTCAGGTCTTTTGCATTGTCAAGGTTTTACTTTGCATCATACATGAAGAAGCAGCTGTATAAAGATTGTATAGGAATGACCTATCCTGTGTGGGGTGTATGTATTTAAAAAGCAGTTTTCTTCTGAGGCCGTTATGGAAGGCTCCCCTCTCTTTTGCAGCTTTTGCTTCCTCTCCATGTGTTCATTTGCATGTTCCTCTCGTACCTGTGCAACCTGTCACAAAGATTACTTTTAGTGCTGTCCTGCTAGCTCTTGAAGTCATCTCTAATGTAACTTCCCTTAGTTATCTGCTTGGGTATTTATTGAATTTTTCTGGCAAGGTGGTGAGTGAAATACCAGTTGACACTCTTACTGAGGTCAAATCTCTCCTGTACTGTCAGCAGAGAGAGTCAGAAGTCATCTGTCTAAGTGATATAAATTATTGTTTATTCACTGCTACTCACAGGAGCCTGGAAATGTTTAAAATTTGAAGGAGAAACAGGGTGAGGATGTCTGAAGGTGAGACAGGGCAAGGATGACATCTCCTGAAGCCAGTTGTGCTGGTCTGACCTGGACTGGTAGCAATTGTGGGTTGTGAAAACACAGGGCTGCTCTGTGAATGAGCTCTGGAAAAGCAGGGACACATTGTAGAAGTAATTTCAGTAAGCATCAGGTCTTTTGTGTGATGTAGGTCATTCTGAGGATCAAAGCTGCAAGTGAGAGGTGCACAAATGTTACTTGTGATCTGCATTAATATCTGATATTAAGTTTTCCAACTAAATTCACTCACTAAACTTAAACACAGAAAATCTGAAGGACAACTCAGCAGGAATGACACTGGCTGTTAGATTCTAGCTGAATTTTTGCATTATCCTCGTGCATTATGTCTTTGCCCATGGTGGGGTGTATGGGACTGGATGATTTTTAAGGTCCCTTCCAACCCAGATCATTGTATAATTTCCTCCAAAAGGTCTGATGAGGAGAAGTGAAAGGGAAGGGTATCTTGACACGTTAATTTTAACCAATATAATTTTCTTCTTTCAGCTGACATCTCAGCACCCGTATGCTGAAGTTTACATTGGGAAGCCCCATGTCTGGACTGTAGATATCAATGATCTTTCTGAAGTCGAAAAGGCTGTGAAATCGATTTTGAATCAAAAGGTGAGAAATGTGTCCGCGGTTTGTCATCAGCACTTGAAAGGTGTATTATGGGGTACACATAGAGTGCTTCCTAACGTTAGTCTGATTAAAGCAAAGTGGAAAAGTGCTACAGTTTGGTGTGATATTGGGAAAAAATGTGTTATTACTTCTCTGATATCTGATTGTCATGAGTCAGTACTGGACATGTCAAATTTTTACCTGAAAAAAAATGAGTTTGAGTGAATTTGTATAGAAATGTGAATTTTGTGTGTAAATTATACAGCTGTCTGTAACTTTTGTGTGTTCAGTGTGGAAGTTTCTGTGTTGATTCTTAGAACATTGCAGGCTGTCTGAGTTCATGCTCAACTCTTCCAACTGATTTTGTAGCCTTGACACATTTACAGTGTGGAATTGTAATGAGGGCACTCCAAGGGGAAAAAAAAAAAAAGTTTGAAGTAATGTTCAAAGGTATCACGTTCTTTTTTTGTTTTCTTTCTCACTTCGACTCCAGAACTTGATATTAGGGTGTTAGAAAAGAAATTTTCACTGAAAGGGTGGTTGGCCATTGGAATGAACTGCCCAGGGAGGTGGTGGAGCCATCGTCCCTGGAGGTGTTTAAAAACAGATTGGATGAGGCGCTTAGAGCCATGGTTTAAACAACAAGTGTTGGGTCATAGGTTGGACTAGATGATCTCAGAGGTCTTTTCCAACCTTGTCATACTCTGAGAACAGGAGCTCTGGAATCCCGTGGAGTCTCAGGCTGGCTTTGTATCTGTTTATCCTGAGGTTCCTTACAGATAATCACTAAGCAACTTTTATTGCTGTGACAAAGGATAAAAAATCAGCTTAAACTGCTGATGGTTTTGTGAAATTGTGATTTGTTAATGAGTTTATTTGCATTTATTGTTGCTACTTAAGCTGTAACATAGTATTTGGAATGCAGGCTGCTACCACCCAGCCCACCAGAAAGATCACTTAAACAAAACCCCCTCTAACCGTAACACACTCTGTTTCCACAGATTGACCCTTATTTGCCCTATGAATTTACCTGTGAGGGAATGCTGCAGAGGATGAATGCATTTATTGAAAGACAGGTATGAACTTTTGTTGTGGGTCAGTCTTTTATTTCATGTTGGAAAGGGAGGACCCTCTCCATTTTAAAGCTTCTCAGGGTTGTTGTCATTCAAGTGGAAACAGTAGCTGTGCAACCCTTGTCTGAGCAGTTGTTTGCTCAGATGAAGTTGCCTTGGAACTCGGGGATTCACTTCTGTGTGGCCATGTGGGGCTTGGGAGGCTTCTTCCAGTTACGACACCAGTGGGATTTTTCATGTGTAAAGAGATTGAGTAGAAATTAAGAGAAAGTGCTGGCTACCAGAACATTAGTTCTGCTCCTCAGTTTGCCATTGGGCTCTGATTCATCTGTGTCTGATTTACCATATGTCTACGCAAAAAAGAATATACTTTGAGTTTGAGGAGCTGTGGAAGCTTTTAATTGGTTTATTTTAATCAATTGATTTACAGACTTTTTTTCTTCTGATATCAAAGCAGAAAGGCAAAGTAGTTTTTCTGTGTATATGTGACTTCTTTAATTGTGTACCCACAAAAAAAACTTTGGATCATGAAGTATCATGTAAATATATAGATGCTTTTGTGGTAAGATTGCACTTAGGCTAAAGCCTCTGGGTGGGGTTTCCAAGTATTTAGTTCTAATCAATAAAGCTTTAAATGGTTTGGAAACCAGTTCCTTAAAGGACTTTTGGTCCCTGCGCATTATTGCCAGCTGAGAGCAGCAGAAGAGATTGAGTTGGAGTAATAACCTGCAGAGATTTCGTGGGATCCTGATTTCTAGAAACTGTATGTTTGTTTGGACTTGTGCCCAAGGGCAGATCTTTTGCAACAGCCAGCTCTGCCTTTTGTTCTGGCTGCTGCAGAGGAGAGGTAGGAATAACCTTTATCTGTTATGCCAATTAACATCCAGGATTTCTTTCCGAAGCACTGCACGTGCTCCTGTACCTGTATTTTGAAAGAGGACGGTATTCTGGCCAGCAATAAAGAATAACATAGCTTCAGATCACACCAAAGTTGACATAACAGCCTGTCTCCAGTTCCCTGCCAATAAACACTTCATGGTTTTGCTGCTACTGCATTGATGACACAGCCTATAAAAGCATTTCTGCTTCTTTTGATTCTTCTACCTGAGTTAGGTGTAATGGGGAGGTTTTGTCAGTACAGGAGGAAATGAAGCTCAGTGTGAGGGAGAAAAAGAGACAATCTAAAGTTAGCATCTGTGGGGGCAAAACTATCTCTTCCCTCTGGACCTCCCTGAGAGCTGAGTCCTGGCCTCTGCTGCGTGCTTCTCTGCGATAAGCATGGCACTGTCATTTTGTTCATTGCTTTGACTAATTGTCAAAAGCTGTTTTTATTTCACAACCCCCAGGATGCTCAAGCATCACTGTTAGCTCTGTGTGCTTAGCACCGTGCCTGATTAATGTGTCAGATGAAGCAAAAATAAAGACTGAGACTTTATTTTGAGTTTGATGGGAGACAGGCAGGACAGAGAAAGCGGCACAAGCTTGAAACAGGAACATAGATGCGTGGAGTTAATCTGGTTCAGCGGTTGTGAGGTGCTTTAACCATGAGAATCAGTGTCTAAATGGGAAGAGGGTGAGGCCACTCACCCACAAGTCACCCTATAGGACAGCGAAACTGTAGAATCAGAAAGAGTTGTCCAGAGTGCCTCGGCTCAGGATCAGGAGGGAAGACAGTTGTTCACAAGAAAGTTTTAGTGAATTCCCTGAATCTTCAGATCCTGCATCTCGACTGAAGGTTTTTAGAGTCTTGAAGTAAGAGAGCTACTGTGGTTTCACGTTTAACAGTGCCACCTTCAGCTGGATTAAAACAGCTTTCACTCCAAGCTACTCCCTCCAGCTAGTGCACTGCCCCTGCCAGCAGTTTGGCCTTACTGTTAGGTACATCTGTGCCCTCTGCTGGATCCATCCCTTGATCCTGTTTGCCCTGTGGCTGCAGAAGGAGTTGTGTCAGCTCCACAAAGCAGCAGTGTGGGGTGGGAACCAAAAGGTGGGACTGCTTAAACTGGCACTGCCATCAAAGCAGCTGCAGGGTTCCCTGTTGCAAACTTGGGAGCTGTTGGATGAGGCGAGCTGGGCTGATGGAATAACCATGCTGACTTTGAAAAATGTGGTCCAGCAGAGTCCTTGGTAACATGACCAAAAATGTTTTTGGCAGGGTTCTGGAAGGTTAGCAAACTGACTTGGCTCAGCAGAGGGTCAGCTGAGCAGCAGAGCCTGCTGAGAGGCGTGGAATGAGGACATTCATCCCAGAGCAAGAGGAGCCAGCAGGAGGAGGACACCTCCTTTGATGGCAGGGCTGAGCCTGTCTCACCTTGGAATTGTGGTTATAGGCAAAACAAACAGAAGGACAGTCTCTAATGAAACTTTCTGTTTTACATAACATGCTTTATTTTAATCTTATGGATGGACGGTTGTGAGGGAAGATAGCCTGGGGTGGGGATGCCAAATTTAGGTTGCTTTTAATGGTTGGTAGGAAAACTTGACAGAGACAGCAACCTAAACCCTGTGTGCTGGTGCCTGTGAAGGGGATGTACTCTGAGACACACTTCAAGGTGGCATGAGCTGGGGAAGGCTTCCCACCGAGCTGTGGATGGAAAGTGGGACGCTGTGGCCAGTTTGGGGGAAGAATTTTCAATTAAGAGATGTTAAAAACTGAAGCCCCCAGCACATGGTGAGGCCTCACTGGCTTCACAAAGCTTTGTCTTCTGCCTGCACTAGCTGTGAATTCAATCCAATATTACAGTATTCTGTTGTAAATATTACATTAGTAAATAATATGGTATTATATAGTATATATTATAGGATTGGATTTTGAACCTATATAGATTTTTCTCCTGCATTTAGTATTTAAATATTGATATATAAAAGCACAGAATAAGCAGAGTGCTTAAGTTCAAAATTATTCAGTTTTTTTGTATATGTCACGAGAGAATGACTTAGAGCTGCATCAGGGGAAGTTCAGAATGGATAGTGGGAAAAAAGTTTCACTGAGAGGGTGGTCAGGCACTGGAACGAGGTCCCCATGAAACTGGTCATGACCCCAAGCATGTCAGTGTTCAGGATGCATTTGGGCAACGCTCTTAGATACATGGGATAGCTCTTAAGTTGCCTTGTGTGGAGGCAGGAGTTGAACTCTGGTCTTCATGGATCCCTTCACATTTCAAGTAGAAATCAAAGGTGATAATTCCCTCATGCTTAACAAAAGTATTGTTTTAAAATGTGTTTAAATTATTGATTTTAATACAACTAAATGAGCTGCAAAATAAGTGTTTAGGTGAAAATAATAACTCCTTGTTTTACTAATGGGGAAAATTGCTGTCAAGTGACTGGATGCCTTGTAATAAAATATGATCTGTCCCTGCAGGACTTCTGTCATGGGCAGGTGATGTGGCCCCCATTAAGTGCCCTTCAAGTAAAAATTGCCGAACCTGGAAAATCCTGTAAACAAGTTTGTCAAGAAAGCCAGCTCATCTGTGAGCCTTCCTTCTTCCAGCACCTTAACAAGGACAAAGCTCTGCTTAGGTAAGAACTTAAAAGCACAAACATATTATTCGATCTCATTTCATTGCCCTGTTTTTTGCCACATGAAGTTGAGTGTGTAAATGCTATGAGAAGGGAAGGTGGGGAGAGGAGCACTGCCTGCCTGGCTGTGGCAAGCTGGGAGGTTGGCAGCCAGTCCTTCATAGCAGTGGATGCTTGAAGTTACTGCTGTGCTGAGAGCACCGTTCCACTTTGAGTGTGCTTTTGCAGTGAGGAGTACAAGCACCGAGGCCAAAAATTTACATCTCTCCCTTCCCCCTCTGTGTCCTGTGTGTGTGCACCCTTTGATGTTGGGTTCCTTGCACCAAGCAAAGATCTTGTGCTGCAGGGTCACAGGTGCCAGGACTGTAATCGTGTTCGGATGGCCCCTCTGCAGCCTGGCTGAGCAGGTGCACTGTTCCCTGGCTTTTGCCATATCCTTCTGAGAGTGAGTGAACTCACACAGCTCTTAATGCTAATCCTAACTGTGCTCAGTCAGCTGGGTCAGAAACTAAATGCTTTTTGGTGTAGTAAATAGAACTGTGCACGCCATGTGATTGTCACTTGTTTGCATGATTTTAAATACAACACTTACAAAGTGTTGCTTTGCTTTTATTTATCGCGTTCCCTCTTGGGTCATGATGAACATCCATATTGAAACATCTGTATTCACTGGCAATTAGCATTTACTGTTCCTGCAGACCTTTTGCTGGCATTGTCCTACATAAAGAATTGTAAAGCCTTGTACATTGGAGGTATTGGTACCAATTTATAAAGCTCACCAGCTGTGCATTAAGGAAGTTAATGTTGTTTTCAGGTGCTCTCTTTGGGGATATGCCTGTGTTCCCTTCAGAATGAAAATGAAGCACCCAAAGCTGGGTTCCAACAAATGGCTGCTTGGAAATCTGCTTTCTAAGTTTTCAGTCTCTACTTTTACTGATTTAAATTGTAGGCAGTTTTTATTTTTGCATTTTGTTTGAAAAGTTGTAATTTCCAGTGGAGTTCAGCAGCAGCTCATGGAAGAACTTCGTCGGGCTTCTTTTCTAGCTGTCTAGACAAAATTGTAACTCCGGGGAAAAAAGTCTGTTAAATGCTGAAAGCTACCACTGTTTCCAGAACAAGTGAAAAACAAGACTCTGCTGGAATTACTGCCCTCATGCTTAAGCTTTGTGGTCAGAAAATGGCAGCTGGCACTTTTCTTTTTTTCAGCTGGCTTGTCTGGCTGGTTCCTCAGCGTGGTGGCTCCCGCAGTAACGCAGCAGCATCGCCTCCTCCTCGCTGAGGGCTGCCCAGGGCTGCCTGGCACCGTGCAGCTTGCCTGGCAGGGGACATCCCAGTGAAATCAATGAAAAGTCTCTTCCTTGTTTTTGTCTTGCTACAAATCCATGGTGTATTTCAATAGTATGCTTTGGGCAACAGTCAAAAGCTTTTTTTTTTCCTTTTTAACTTCTTTCCTTGATCTTTAGGAAACAAAGTAAAGCTGGAAAGGCTGTGCTGCCCTCTGCAGAGAGAATCTGCGAAGGCAAAATGAGAGTCATGTTCTGGAAATCTGCAATTCTAAATGTACTTGATTTAGGATGTAATATAGCATTTAATTTTAAGGATGAAAACTGTGCCGAACTCCTGTAAACTCCACTGTGATTTAGATCGTGTGCTTTGCTTTTTAGGCATAATATCGAATGTCTCACTGTGGAGTCTGCAAATGATATCCTGGTCCCCTCTTTCGATGCAAGAAGGAAGCACTGTGTTTTCCAAGGTGACCTCTTACTGTTCAGCTGTGCCGGCTCCCACCCAACCTACAGAAGAATTTGCCCCTGCAGAGACTATATTAAGGGGCAGGTTGCGCTTTGTAAAGACTGCCTATAGCAGCAGCAGAGCTTCTTTTGAGTTGAGGACAAATGTAAGTAGTTTTGAGAGGAGCTACTTATTACTTCCTGCACTTTTGTCCAGGTTTTTCGCTGCAGGCAGAGCTATCATTGCTGGGCAGAATTATCTACTAAGAGAGGAGGGATTCATAACAAACAGCTAACTGATCTTTTTTTCCTATAAGAACATTTGCAGTGTAACTCTTCAGATTCCTTCATCTGTCTGTGAAGAGAAAGGAGTTTCATGTTCTCCAGGGATTTGAAGAAAACTGCACAGAATAGTTTGTAGAAAATTCCCAGACCCATCAAACTTCTGGTTTTTGTTGTTTGGGTGAAGTGCTTTCTGTTTTTTTTAACGGTTAGCACACCCCTCATCATGGTCAGCTAAAGGATCTTGACTTCATTCCAGTAGAACACTGAAAAAGTGTGCTTGAGGGAGGGGTTGCAGGGGAGGGAGGACTAACATTTTATTCTAGGTGCACTGTTTTGGGTACTGCTTTAGCTTGAATGGCTATAAAGTGGTTTACTTCACAAGAACTCAGAATCACAAGATAGCTCCGTACCCCGTTATTGGGTTATCTGGGCCCGGTTCTTTGTTCTTTTTTTTTTTTTTTAAATCTTTGTATACAAACAAGGTTTTGTCTGCATCACAGCATCACAGCTGCTGCGTCAGAGCAGTCTACACTGAGAGTCTCATGAGTGAGCAAACAGGCAGTCGCCAACGCGCGGCACATCTTGGTGACTCCACAACTGACATGGGTTGTCTCATTCTTCAGTATGGAAAAGCTACAAGAACGTTCTGCTATTTTTGGAATGGACTTGTCATGGTTTACTGGTCCCATTTAGAGAGCAATCCTTGGAGTTTGCCCATGCTTCTGTTGCAGTCTGTCTACTAGAAATACTGTGTGAAGCAAAAAGTATTCAGCATCATTGGAGCAATATTATCGTTAGAGCCTCAGTTTGCTACGGCTTCCAGTAGTTAAAGTGTTGCTGAATGACATAGAGAGGTTAAACTAAGCTAACTATAATTATTGTACGGTAGAAATGTAAAATGTCTTCATAACTAGCTAGGTTTTTAAACAGAATTTTTTTCTGAAGAACAAGTCAGAGGAGACAAGCTACTGCTAAGGAAAGCACTGATCAGTCTCGTGGGTTCTTTGTTTTTCTGTTTGGGGAGGTGGGGGTGTTCTTTTTTTGTTTCTTAGCAGGCACAGCAGTTACAAATTTAGAATAAAACAATTCAAGAGTTTGGAATTGAAATCAAACTTCATTATTTTAGAGCAGCAAGTTAAATCTTCTAAATTGCCTTCTTTTTCTAGAGGTAATTTTTGTTATTTTCAGCAGGTGGCACGCTTGACAGCACCATTTGCAGTCAGGGAATGCTGTGCTAACGTTAGTGGGGAACGAATCTGTATTTTGAAAGCAGTCATAGTCTACAGCTTCACAACTCGGACGTGCTCTGACCAGACTGGAAAAAACGTCAAGTCAATGTGAAGAGTTTTTTCATAAAGAATAACAAACATTACTAAGGAATAATGAAAAGCATAGATAGTTTAAATTTTCCTTTCTTGGACATAGCTGGTTAGTTAATTTTTTTCTTGTAACTGGCATTCGTTATCTGTGTGTGAATATCAATGTCTCTCTTGAGCTACCAAAGACCAAGCAAGGGAAATGCTATTTTGTTGTGGATAAATTCTCCAGACCAGGGAACAGAACGGTTCATACATTTAGAGTTTCAATTTGAAAGCAATGAATTAGCTTTTTCATGTTTTTCAGTTCCTGCCTCAGCATTCCTGACAGTGTTATCCTGCAACATTCCATAACATTGCTGTGGACTGTGCAGGAACTTCACCCTGAGAGATTGTGGTGTATCCAAGAAGGATATGTGGGAGTTGTTGAACTGTAACTGGGTTGTGATGATGATAAAATCTGCTGTATTTTAGAGTAGTTTTCCAGAAGCAGAGCAGCTGGGTTCTGTAATGGGAGGCAACCTTTCTCTATGAAAAGAAAACAAACACAAAATAGTACAAAAATCCTTAATGTTACCATAACTCAGCATTTGCTTCAGTCAGCACAAATGTCATTTGCAATAGTTCTAATACCCTGGAAGAGCTGAGGGAGGAGGATTGGAAATGGGTCTGAGCAGGGACAGAAATTCCTTTTGTATTTATAGAAAATATTCCTCCCCATACCTGTGCATATTCGTGCAACTGGAATCTCCTGCGTATCAAAGTGTACTGCCCAGTGCTGAAAGCAAAGGCAACAGCAGAACTTGTCTTTACTGGTTCAGCCAGAGGTTCTGCAGGCAGGAATTCCGTTTGGAATGAGTTATCACAGAACTACATCAGTTACAAAGATTTCTATGTGTGCACTTAAAGAATGCAAACCACGTAGGTTTTGCTGTAGTGTAATTCTTTGCTGTAAATACATCTTTGCTTGTTTCCCCCCACTGTATGGCCCACATGGCATACGGCATTTTATTTTCCCTCTAAACCTTTAAAGATGGGAGGGGTTTGGTATTTGTTATTGTAAGATTTTCTGGTCTAGTGCTTTTGCTCAATGCTAAGTTTGCCTTTACCACAACAGTGAGAGTCTGTTATAAGCGCTGGTTATTTCATGCTGTAGCACTGTTTCTTTCTAGTCTGCTGAACTGAGTTACTGCATCCCAGCAAAAATGAAACAGCAAACAGCAATTTCAGCCAGGGACAGAACATCTAAATCAGTTTCAGGATGAGCTGGGGCTGATCCTATTCCCACTGAAATCTGTACAGAAGACTCGTTAATCTTACAGAAATAATAATCAAGACCTATAATTTCACAGGCCTCTATTATTTATTTTAGACTCTCTTTTCAGAAGAAATATTGCTATTATGAAATACATCTTCAGTCTCAGTTTCTGTAAAAGCAAACCGTCATATGAGAACTATAAGTGCATAAACTTTGCAAACGTTGCTCACGAACCCCGACACAGCGCTCCCCGTCTCACAGCAGTCTTTGTTCATGCATTGATAAATAAGCGAATCCTTCCACAGATAAGCACTCAGGCAGATCCATGTGGGGCTATTGAAAAGTCTGAATGATTTATTACTAAAACATATTAACGCATATCCACATTTCAGGACAGAGGGCAGCCTTCTGTCCAAGTTCCATAACTATTTTCCTTCCTAATCAAAGCATAAAGGTGTAGTCCAATTATTGCACTTAAGGGTATTCCAGACAGGACTGCGCTGCTGGTTTTCAGTCTGACAGTGAACTTGCAGCTTCCTTTAGTCAGAAATCAGGTTTCTGCATGACTTGCATTTGAATATATTGATCTGCGATTGATGGGAAAAAATGTCAAAAGTTGAACATAAAAACACTTGACAAGCTTTTAAACATATCTCTCATATCAAGACATTCTTTGTTTTAAAATTTTGTATTTTTGTATGTGACCTAGTTTTTTTCAAAAACCTTGTTCCTACGAGATTAGAAAACTTGACAGAAGCATTTACATATTTATTAAAATTAACGTAAAAGGCTTGCCTTTGAAAGGTAAAGTTGGTAAATACACACTGTTTGAAAATGCCAATAAAAACCTCATTTATTTCATATATGCAAGTTGATTTGCACATGTATAAACAGAGTTGCTTTTTGCATTTTTTGCTTAGTTTCTATGTTTCTTTTTGTAATTTATAGTTGCAGCTGTATGTTTGCTTGTTTATATCAGATTATGTTTCTCCTACAAATATTTAATGTTTATGTGCCTTTTTTTACTTACTTTGGATGAGTGTTTGGAATATGGACACTGTCTGAACAAGTATAATGGAACACTAATTGCAGGTGAAAATCGTGCTTCATGACTACGCCTTAGCAGCATGAATTTTGAATGTTTTTAAGTAGTGTAGAAATCTGTTCTAAAACTATAAGGTAAGGGTTAATAAGATAAAAGTAGAACTTTAATAATTCTTGTGAATTGTGCAAGCAGAATACCCTTTGCTGAATCTCTGTGATCTGACATGAGAGCTCCTCTGGCATGGGATGTCTGTCCAAGACCAGAGAGCAAACTAACACTGTTGTATTCCCCAAGGAGACAATTCTAACAGAAACCTCTAGAAACAGCCATATCAGCTTTGATCAGCAGAAAAACTGAAGATCAACATTACAGTTAGTGAGGAGTTGGATTTTTGGATAAAGACATCTGTACATGGAAGTTCACGGGGCGATTCCTGGTGCTACCGGGAGAGTAGAGTCCTTTTATGATACCTGAATTTACGACTCTCAGTGGGGAAGGCAGCTCGGGATATTCAGCTCATTGCAGATGTTTTGGGGTTTTTTGCAGCAAGATGAATATTTTGCAAAATCACTGCTGCTCAGGTTTCAGTTGGAGATGCAGAGCAGGGCTGTGGGGAGAGCCAGGGCTCTGGCTGGGCTCTGCTCCCAACCTTGCGCTGGCTTTTGCTGCTTGCTTTTCGACAAGCATTCGGGTGTGCTGGGAGTTTCTCTTGGTATCAGCTGCACACCAGCTTGTTAGCAGATGTCTCTTCACTTAATCATGTTATAGTACTGTCCTTGAAAACCCTAGCCAAGGTCCTCAGTTTACCCTTGATATGAAAGAACGTGCCTTCCCTGCTTAAAAATGAGTGGCCCATCTAAATCACAAAGTTGATTTATGGCTTTGCTGCACTTGCCACGTAAACAAAATCCAGATTGGTTTCTCAGGTGTGTGTTTTGCTCAGAGTGCATTTCAGGACCAGATATTGCTGGTAGAATAAATTAAAAGGGATGAATCAGGCTGGATACAATCTCATCCAAGTCTAATTAACTACCTGACTCCCACTGGCTTCACTGATAGCAGAACTCCTCCATGAATTTTTCTTCAAATTAAAAAAGCAGCTCTCCCTTTTTAGTAGATGGAAAGCGCTGTAGCTGACAAGATAAAGGCCAAACACTTGCAGTTATATTGTACACATATCAGCAAACAGGTTTGCTTCCTGTTACAGCATAAATCGTCTCTACTGAGTTGATGTTACTTCTTATTGAGGTATAAATTGAAAACATGGTCAAATAGCTGTTCAGTCTGCAGTTTGGAGTGGGAGGGGTGGGTGTTTGTTGTTTGGTTATTTTGAAGAGACTATTTGTTACCAGTTTCCAGTTTCAGAGCCTTTTTTCCATAGGTGCTAACATTTTGGCATGGGCTGTCTCTTTGGGAGTTTTGTCCTACAGCTGCCATGCCTTCAGCTTTTGACTTGCAGTCTCTTTCCATTTGTAGTTCTCCTTTGGTCCTGCCATTTTAGGGACCACGGCAAAGCCCAGGAGAACAGTGCATTGACAGGTGTAGGCTTTTGGTTAGGCTGGAAAGGCCCAGATCTGGTTTCATTGAGACATACTTTAATAATATTGCTGTAAATGTAACATCAGAACACACTGTTTTATGGGCAGTGACTTTAAGTATTGTCTTCATATTTTTAAGCAGCTCTATAGGGTTTTTTGTTTGTAATTTCCAAGTATTATATTTAAATGGAATGTGTAAACAGCAAATTCCATGTATGAAGTGTAAGAAGTTTACTGTAGGAATGTGTTGGAAGTACCAGAGGCTGAACCCCATTCTGCCTGCAATGGGAGGCATCGTTCGTGATCTTTCTTCCAGGGAAAAATAACAAAGTGCAATCATTGCCAAAGTGTCTTGCTTTAGTAGGTGTAATCCCTTCATATCCATCTAAGTATGAACACACAATATATGGTTTAATTCAGCAGACCTCTCTCAGCAGCACTGAGCCACCGGTATGGGTAAAGAAATCCAGGTCCTCGAAATTTTGATAAAATGAGTAATAACTCCACCCTCTGTAAACAGAAACTGCTTTGCAAAACCCCAGTGACGGTGGAGCGAGCGGTGCCCTTCTCCCTGCTGGTTCCCCGGGCGCAGGGGCCCCGCACCGCGGCTCGGTGCCCGTTTGGCTGCGGTGCCCGTTTGGCTGCGGTGCGCTGTGCACGGGCGCAGGGTTTGTCGCCGTGCGGAGCTCGAGCGCTGTGGCTCCTGCTGTCCTCCCGTTCCGCACCAGGGGGTGACAGCTCGTGGCTGCTTCTCTCTGCAGGAAAAACCTCTGCGCTGTGGCACTCGCGAAGAGGAGCCCTGGGGCAGCGCTGCTCCACTCCTGGCCTGACACCGCACGGGCTCGGGCCTAGGGGAGCCAGCAAACCCCTTGGCGTTAGGGAGAGCGTGTAAAGATCGCTGTGGCGTTTGCTGGAGCCGCCCAGGCACTTGGCAGAGGGCACGCGACACCGCCTGGCTCGGGCTCCAGCAGCTGCAAAGGAGTTTGAAGCGTCAAATAGGTACACTATAAATCAAGCTCAGTCGCTGCCTGAAGGCAGCTAATAGAGTTCTACCCAGAACTAATTTGTTACGTTCATTAACAGGTCTGTTGCAGTACAGTGACAGTGAAAACCACGTTTAAGAAGTCATGGGTTTATTCGGTTTTCACAAAGGAATAGAGGAGAGGAGGCGGAACCAGCAGGTTTTACCAAGGAAAAAAAAAAAGAGTAAAGCTTATGAGAAGATAAAAATTGCCCTGAAGATTCTGAGAGCAATAAAAAAAAAATACAAGGGGATATTTACAAAGCTAATTTGAGCTCAGAGGAGTTGATCTCCATGAGCTTGTGAGGTTCCCACTGCAGGGAGGTCCCGGTCTGGGGCCGCTCTTTAGTTTCTGGGCTGAATCATTCCCGGGGGAGTATCTCCATGGGTGATGGGGAGCAAAGTCTGAATAATCCCCCTAGCACTGTAAATTGAAAAAAAAATCTACTGAAATTTGAAGACTGCTGTTTTTTGCAGCAAGAATTTGGAGTCAATGAGAGGTTTTCTATGTACATGAGAACTTCAGGGTCAGGCTGGTACTGTTTGTGTTTGGTTTGAATTCTCTCCTAAAAGGCTGATCCTTTGTCTTATTTAAATGGTTGTGTTCCACTATATTACGTTCAAGCAGTTTGGTTCAGGAAGAACAGGACACGGTGGTTCAGATCCTGTCAAGTTTCTGGGGTTCAACAGGATTGGATTTTAAATTTAAATTTTTTTTTATTTTTTTTTTTTTTAGAAAAGTAACCGTCTGTACTTCAGTGGCATAGAAAAAATGCTTTGGTTTCACTGTTGTAGGAAAAAAAACCTAGGGAGAACTTTATTTTTCAATAAACCTTTTTCTTGTGTGATTTGGATTTATGATTGCTTTGTGTTTAAATGGGAAGTTCTGTGAGCTGCTGTTTCTCCAAAATTGCATTTGTGTGGCTTATCCTTGCAATTCTGCAGCCGGGCATTCCCGTCACAGGCCCACCTCTTCGGAGGTGAGCACGGACAGTCCCCTCTACCCACATCTTGGCCACAGGAACAACAGGCAAGTAATTATCTTTTTACTTTATTTTGTTTTAAATTCAAGTTGGATAATGGATAAAACCAAGGGTAATTTTAGGAGGGCAGCTTTGCCACAGTGGTATTTAGGAATTCTTGGTTTCCTAAAGCTTCGCAGCACCCAAGGAAGACCGTGGAGCTGCGCAGCGGCACACGGATACACAAGCCTTACTGGCACAACACGCTATGGAATTCCAAGAAAGCTACATTGTGTAAAATAATAGTGTTAGAGAGTGGTGTGTTTGGAATGAGCTCAAGTGTGGAACTCTGGACTGTGCATCTGCCTGGCTTCAGTCAGCATCGCCCCACACCAGGCTGAGGTTCAGTAGGTGACAGCACTGGTGCTGCAGAAGCCACCACCCAGGAGGTGCCAGAACATCTCCCTGCTGGAGTCATCTGAGAGGGGACCTTGTGTCATAGGGGAATGCAGTGTGTGGTAAGAAAAAAAGCTGCTCTGTGTTCTAGAACTGTCCATTTGTAACATGACTGTGTGTACACAGCTGCTCTGTACTGCTTGACTCTCCACTGGGAGCAGCTCTGCCTACGTTCTTGCAGCAATAACTTTTCCCAAGTTTTCTGTGTGGTTTTCTCATATGCAGCCCCACAAGGCTGAGGAATCTAAAACCAGAATAATACAGAAGTTGGCAACTGTCAGCTTGGGATCCTTTCTTTCCTCCCTCTCCATCCCAAGTAATGACACAAAACCCTGGTAAGCAAAAGCATAAATAAAAATTTCGAGCTGAAGTGGGAAGGTGGAACACCTGCAGGTTGGCAGAGGGTTTGTACAGACTTGGGTTTGGGTATCCAGTCACACATCCCTTCCCTGCCAGAACTATGGACTTCAGGACATTGTGGCTACACAGGATGGTTTTCTGCTGCGCATTGGTGGCGGTGCTTCTGCAAGAAGCCTTTGCCTGCTGTTCCAGGGAGGTGTGTGAATGACCTTCCCCAATCACCTCTTTTATGAACATTTTCTTGGTGTAGTTCACCTGGGGTTAAAATTCTGTTAGTTCTGTGTTGCTATTCAGCACCACAATTCCCAAATGTTTCCTCACATTAAAAGGAATAGGTGGAGGCCACTGCTCATGCAGTCACTTGTCCTGGTTATTTCTGGAAACTTTCCTTCCTGTTTCATTCCCCTAATTATTGTTGGTTATAAGGAGCCATCTATACCACGGTGAGCAGCTGGAGGCAGCTGTGGCTGCACTGCGGTCACATAATGGAAAATAACCTGTATGAAAAATGGAACTTGAAATAAAAAATACCCACGTCGTTCAGCTGTGCTGGAAAGCACTGGTGGAGCTTAAGCACTAAATATTTCAACTCTCACACACTTAGACTGGTTCCAGTCAAACTCCATCTGGTAGAGTCCACAGATGAAAACATTTTGTCAGGACTTTGTGTGGCTCTCAAAAGCTGCACCTCCCACCAACACGTCCCCTCCAGTCTGCAAGAGATGGAGCACCCTGGTTTGCTACTTTACGATGCCCCATGTTTATGTTTATGCTTGTTGGGACTGGTGCATTTTACTGACTATGGAGAGTGTTTTAACTAAAATCCTGGCAATAGATCTTTGTTGCCCCAAAAAATTGAATATTCTTTGCACCAGACAAGCTCCAGCTGTTCAGGCTCACTGGGTGTCCTGCGTTGTCTTGTGGGCCCTTGGCTCTGAGGTTGTGCCTCACAGAGGTGTCCTGCAGGGCTGTTGGGGAGCGCTGCTGGCCGAAGGCAGCTGCCTTGAGTACATTTGGGAGAAGGGAAACTTCAAAGCAGAAAGTGCTGGACAAAACTGCTTTAACAGCAACACCACGGCTAAAGAAAAGGTGCCAAGGTAAGAGCCTTCAGTGTTTTCACCAACTGTCACTCAGTAATCAGCACAGCAGTCTTTGAAAGCTGCTCAATCACTGGAGACCTTGCAGTTTTCATTTCCTCCCTGTCTCCATAGGAGGGAGGAATCGGTGGGATTTGCCCAAGGCTGCGCTGCAGGCTTGGATTCTGCTTGCTGGGTCAGCCCCCCGCCCGGTAAAAGGAGGTTGGCTTTCCTTATCACACGGCCATTTTCAAATAGGTGTTGCATTCACCCCTTGCTCCGTGGTGAGGAAAAGGGGGACAGTCCTGTAAGGCCTGGGTCACGAAGAGGTGAGGTCAGAAAAACACCGGGGTTGGTGGCAGCAGCGTTAGCTGACAGAATGAGGTGGTTCCTGGTTGCCAAACAGAGGAGCAGCTCTTCTGTCCAGGCTTTGGATAGAAAGCACATGCAGGATCCCTGCATCCGAGTGGTTTGGATGGAGGTCCCTGCTGGACCCACACAGAGGGGTTCTCCTGATCTGAGCGGGCTGGAGGCTCCCAGAGGAGCAGCCGTGCTGACCAGAGGGAGCAGCACCAAAAAAAGCAAAATTCAAGAACCATTCAGTGCTGCCTCAAATACCGACCTTGTGGCTGAAAGGAAAACATCAGCTCCCAAACGTGGGAGGAACAGGAGAGGGAAATATCCCTGCATTGTCTGCTCTTTCATTTAATTTTGCTCTCCAGTTGCATAACTGGGACCCACATGCCAGGCCGCAGGAATGTGTTGTTGTGTGCTGCTCCTGCCTCATTCCTGGTCCTGGATGAGCAGGCTCAGGGATGTGCAGTGTCCCAGCACCACTCGGTGGCAGTGCATCCACCACAGACGAGCAGGAGGCTCTGAGGAGCAGTGGGAAACTTCAGGTGCTGAGAGCACAGCGAAACACTTTCCTATGTGCAAACACTGGATGAAGCACCTAAACAAGTCCACGCACCCCAGGGATAACATCTCTGGTAAAGCAGCTTCAGCATTTCCTTACCTCTGCTGCTGCAGGGGCTGCTATCCTGGCCTCCTGTTTAATATTCCATCCCCAGAGATGTCAGAACAAAATGGGTAGTGAAGAGGTTTCTGGAGAATAAATCTGACTGTCTAGGAAAAATGCATTGCCAGGTTGGGAAAAACATTCCTGTTTTGTGTATTTTTAAGGCTTACTATTTGGCTCATTACCTGGCATCTCCATGAGCCAAAAGAGAGAAAGGATGCCAGAAATGTCTATACTTTTCCCCAGGCAGCTGGGATTGCAGCAATGCAAATGGCATTGTTAGCAGTGTGCTCCCAGCTGCAGGTATATCTAAACCTGGATTTGCCCACACCTGAGAGGCTTCTTCTCTGGGGGTTTTGCTTCAGGTCCAGTTCTGGAACGTCATTTTCAGCAAAGAGCTTCTTTTGAGACCCCATTTTTCCACTGTGAATGATGCCTATTTATGGCTTACCTGCTATTGCTATGAGTGCAATGGGACTGCAGCAGCAAGGGGTGGCAGTCTGGTGATTTCCTGGTGACAACCTGGGTTTGAAAAATCTTGCTTTTAGCAATAAGTGGAACATTATCATCTCCCATTATTAAAATACACCTCATGCCTACCTGGTGTGTACAGGGCATGGCTTGGGATTCAAGACTGCAGCTGGCGTAATCCTTACTGTGAGAGTTTTTGAAAGCTTCCTTCTCTGCTGAACAAGAGCCAAGTTCAAAGCATCTGCTCAGGTCTGTAACTACTGTCAGGGATTAATTTTCTGTTCTGAGTTTGGCCAGGTGATAATAAGTGTCAGTTTGCAGCCTCTGTGCTGGCCAGTGCTCTCCTTGTTACGACCACTGAAGCTCCTTCCTTGTGCCCTGTGCACAACAAAGAGGAGGTGGAGGTGCTGACAAGCTTCTGTGCCCTGTGATCACCAAGCAAAGTATCAGGCTGGCTGCTGCCAAGTTTCAGGTGATGAGGCCAAGTGCTTTTGAGCTATTTCAGCTTTTGAAAAGTCCACCCTCGCTTAGTTTGAAGCACCCTTGTTATCATCTCATAGTTTGAAAAATCAACTGGCACAGACATTTCATAAAGGAAACTAAGACAGGGAGTGTTGCCTTTGAAGGGTGCCTGGCTATAGCACCGTGTCGCAGTGAATTGGATGAGCACTTATTTTCTTTCCTATTGTAATGTACTATACCAAATCTCCCTGATGCCACAGGGCTTCATCAGCAGGTATTTGCTTTTGTTTCTGAGTATTACTATTTCCTGGGCTTTTTCCTGTTAAGTATCATAAGGATTTCAGTCATGTTCTTGTATTTACCTACCTATATCAGAAATGCTTTGAAGTGCCTGTGGTAACTGGGAAGTTTCAGCAACTGCTTTAAATTAATCTGATAAGAAAAAAGTATGATTAACCTGTGCAACCACATCTTCTCAAAGGCTCCACAGCTGGAGTCTGTACTTACAAACCCTCTATGAGCATGCTGCAGTTCCAGCAAGAAGTGTTTAACCTTGCTTCATGCATGAACACATCTGCACAGACCTGTGCTTCTATTCACACTCAGCTTTTAAACAGAATTATTTAGTGTTTGAGCTGGGTGTGGGTTTCAATGTCCTAGGACTTTTGGGTTGCAAAGGTTACACCAGGAGCTCTTGCCACAACCAATCACTCCCTCTCCCTTCCCTTGAGAAGCAGTTGCTGCTGGTCTCTGCTATAAACAGGCTGCTGGAGCGCACGGCCCTGCGGAGCAGCACTTTCAGTAGCTGCCAAGCAGCATTCTAACAACCAGCAATGGGTCTGGAAAAGTAATAATGCCTCTGGAGAGGCAGAAGAGGGTAAACACTACTAATAGACATCTCAGGGTTTTGTTAGACTCAATACAGCTGTGTTCAGGCTCTGGTTCTGTGTCTCTGAGGCTGGAGATGCCTGACAAAAGCTAGTTAATCCATGGGGAAATCTCTGTTCCACAGTTTTCCACTTTGTGGAACTAAGAGAAGAATAAAAGGGTTTGGGGTGGTGTTGATATTTAAAAATCTGCCTGTGATAAGGTAAGTGATGACTTCTATACTTTGCAGTCTTTCTGGAGTTCTTGCTGAATGCACTTATGAAGCACCTCCTGTGTCCTGTCAAGTGTTGCATTTCCTTTCCTCTTACTACTGAGTGACATTTGATGGCTTCTAACATCATCCTGTGACAGCAAGGCACAAGCAGCATCAGCACTGAGAGCAACAAGTTTGCACACAAGTATTTATACAAACTTAACTGATTCAAAATATGTGTAAACAAACTACAGCAGCAAAACAACATTCATTTTGGCATAAAGAGTTTTCTGTTTCAAGCAGAACCAAGCACCATCTTTCTAATACTGTGCACCTCATATAGGTACTGTCAGGTCAGTGAAAATGTTGAGTGGTCTCCTCCTACACGTATCACATTTGGAGTCAGCTTTTACTAAAGACCCTTAAGGATCTGGCTGAGAACTTGATAAGTGATGGGAAATATGGTTTTAGCATCACAAGGCACCAGTAAAAAAATCAGTGTCCCTGCTGAACAGTCTAATTATAATCTACTCTATTTTACACAGCCTACAGTTGTGTAGCTAGAAAAGGCCATTCCTAGCTACCTGGCAACTTACCATGATCCTATTTCAAACTCTGCAGTGCACTGTCTATTTTTGTATCCACCTGTGATAAACAGAAGCAACAATACTGGTTCTGTGTCATGAAAACCAACCTGGAATATATAAAAAAAGAGAAAATGGATATAGCCAGAGAATCCAGTTTAATAGGCTACTATACAGGAAGACTTAGTTCTATGATACATTCTGGAAATAGTTTTCAAATATTACTTACAGATACTGTATAAAATAGATACCAGTTTTATTGATTATACATCAAGATTCTTTGATAATTTAACCTGCAATCAAGTAATAGATAAAATGTGTGATGGAAGGTGAGCAACACTTTACAGGACAATCTAAACCTACTAAATAGATCTGCATCTCACCACCAGATTGAGCCACTGCTGTGCCATCACCAGACTACAGAGCAACCGCACAGTCATACGCGCTGGGGCATCTGTGTATAACATAACAGAAGACGAGAATCCCATTCCTCAAGCAGCTCCTCTTCCTTGCACGACTCTTTGGCTTTGGTCTGTACAGTAATACTGTGTGTGCTTGATTGGTCCATGCAAAGCTATGAACAGTGTCTTGTTAAGAAAAAATAGAATTGAAATCAGAGGTATAGTTTCAGTTAATTTAGGATTAAAATGAAGTATCTCTCTGATCACAGAAAGGTTTGTACTTGCTCTTTCTGCACACCTATTTGAATGGGGAGGGGTGGAAGTAGCTACTGAAGTGTTTGAAGCAACACAGCTCTTGGTGTCCAGACTCTACACAGGATACTCTGTCAGCCGAAGAGGTTAGCAAGGGTTGGACTTCTGTTACAGCACGTGTTTGGGAAAATACAGGCCAGAGGGAAGGAAAAAAAAACAACCAAGATCCAAAACGGGCACTTCTTTATCCACAGGCTTATCACACCATTAAGAACACTTTCACTCTGGAATATACAACATGGCAGCTGGGTGAAAACTGCAAACTGCAGGTTTTCTATTGTCACAGGAATCAATAGCATACTGGAAAAAAAATGCTGCTGTTTGCACTGAATTGTAAGCAGGGTGCACATATGCCAGTTTTACAGAGAGATTTCCCATTAAAACAAACTCCAACTAAAACAGACCACGGGAAACAAACTGCATATTTAGTAAAATACCATTGGCACCACTTGCCAAAACGTACGCTGCTGTAGTTTTACAGTCCTGACAGAGGAGAGGGGTGATCTTCACTCAAACATTTCGTAGTGGCGCGTTTGCCTCACGCGGGGCACCATGTCGATGAGCAGCCTGCAGAGGAGACCACGAGAGTGTGGATATGAGACACAGGAGAGCCCTGAAACTGGGGGGTTCCATTTACTTATTGATTTATTTTATCAATAAAAATGACCTCATGTGTAGTAACAACTTTATCTCACTTTCTCCTGATGAGCATTAATCCTCCTAACAATCCTGCCCCAAAGGGGGTGTGAAACTAACAACTCCCTTTAGGGAACTTGGATGCACAGCTGCCTTGAGAAACTGAGATGCAGGGCAGCAGCCACTTTTGGCTGGAGAAGCCACGGAGGGATGAGCAGAAAAGGGACTGTTGTAGCAGCCTGGCTCACACTAGGCTGCTGGAAGAAGGTATCTAAAGGTAGAGGAGAACTGCAGTAGCCTCACAAACCGTAAAATCAAGTAGTTCGTAGAATGGCTTGGTTAGGAAAGACCTTTGAGATCATCAAGTCCCACTGTACCTGTCCACTACTAAACCAGACCCCTGAGCACCTCATCTACCCAACTTTTAAACACCCCCAGGGATGGTGACTCAACCACCTCCCTGGGCAGCCTCTGCCAGTGTCTTGGCTGCCAAAACCAGAACTTGGTTTTATCCTTCATCAGGCTTCACTGCATCCTGGTGACACATGGGCCGAGCATGCAGTCAAGCAGTGACAGCAGGTATGCAGCACCTGTTTCAGTGGCTGTACAATACATTTCTGATGCTGTTTGATATGTTTAAATAAATACTTTTGTATGGATTTGCCTCTACAGTTTTCCAGAGCAGCTGGTTTTACAATGGAAATAGCAATCATAGCGATTTTTCCAAGAATGGTATTCCTCATTAAAATGTTAGTTTAATTTTCCAATTTTAAAAAAACCCACCAAGCTTCCAGCTGACAGTTTGCTGCAGCCTGGCCAAGGTCTGCTTCTCAACAGGCACCATTGCAAGTAACTAAGATGCTACATTTCCCCCTTTCTCTTATGGCAGAAAGGGAAATAAAACACAAAACTCCTAAATCCCATGCAGCCACGGGAAATCATAGCAACAATGAAGTGAGTGGCAGAGCTTCAATTGATTTTATTCTATTTGTGATGTCATGACTCAAGAAAGCATCTTAAAATTCAATAGAAACAACAATTAAATCACAATTGGCTACCTTCCGCTCAAAAGTTGTTACAGGGTAGGGCAGGATGGAAATCAACACCAAGGTCATTCTTTAAACTTGGGCACCTTACCTTTAACCTAGACTTCCTCTGGAAAAAAAAAACAATGCTTAAAAATTTGCCATAAAAGCAGCATGGATTTTTATCCAAGATTTGTAATCATTTTTCAAATATTTCACAGTGTGTATTTCCAAATTCAGGTATACAACACTTCTAAAAATTATTCCAATTTCTTTTTATGTCCCAACTTCTTTCCAACTGATCACAGAATGACCTGAGTTGGAAGGCACCTACAATGACCATCCAGTTCAACTCCTGTCCCTGCACAGGACAACACCAACAGTCACACAATGGGGCTGAGGGCATTGTTCAAACACTTCTGGAATATTGTCAGGCTTTGCACCATGACTGCTTCCCTGGGGAGCTGTTCCAGTGCTCCACTACACTCTGGGTGAAGAAACTCTTCCTAATGTCCAACCTAATCCTCCCTGGCACATCTTTCTGACATTGCCTTGTGTCCCATCATTAGTCCCCAGAGAGAAGAGATCAGTGCCTGCTCTTCCTTGTGAGGAAGCAGTAAATGGCCATGAGGTCTCCCCTCAGCCTCCTCTTCTCCAGGCTGAACAGACCAAATAACTTCAGCCTCTCATACAACTTCCCCTCCAGACCCTTCACCAGTTTTGTGTCCTCCTCTGGACAATCTCCAGTAGTTTTATGTCGTTTTTATGCTGTGGTGCCCAAAACTGTGCACAGTACTTGAGGTGGGGCCTCACTGGTACAGAGTAGAGCGGGACAAAATGTGAGACACAATCTTTTACCCCTTTCCACACACTCTGCTTCAGTATTGGCAGCCAGATTAATAAACTCCAGGGACTGACTTTACTGGAGTTGTATAAGCCTTTAAGAGCCACGGTTTATTACTCCAAGCACCCAGCCCATGTGCTGTACTACTGAAATACCTCAGAGCAGGAGATACTCACTTGATTCCATAGGCAAATATTGTAAGTCCAATTAAAACTCCTATACTGCCATCCAGGAACCAGACAGAAGAATTGTGTTTAAAAACTTCTGCGCTAAGAAGGATGGAAAATCCCATGATTCCACCTACAAGAGAGTTGAAACCTAGAAGGAGGGAAAAAATAATTAAATGAAGAACCAGATCTCAAGGAGTTTGCTTTAACCTTCCTGCCTAAGAAGAGGTAAGGTGCACTCAGCACAGCCCCTGGCCGCTGCGGTGCCAGTCGCTCCCGCGCTCTGTGAAGGAGGAGGCAGTGCCATTTGTTCACATGCAGTTAGCCAGGGGCCTAACACAGAATCTAACACAGAATAGCTGGTGTCTGACCAGTGTTTAAGAACTCTGTAACTAACAGAAATGACTCTACATTCCCAGTATCTTGATTTAGTCAGTCCTGATCTTCTTTTCTGTTCCAAATCCCAATTCTAGCTGCTGTTTGTTTCATATGGCTTTTACTTCTTGATGCTAAGTCTCCAAACAGCAGTATTTCTTCAAACTACTGCACGTTGCCTCTGACAGTCAGGCACTCCTCTCTCTGCAGCTTATTACCATGAATGAAATATATCTGAGCTGTAAGAGCGGCCGCTGGCTGCAGCCCGGATGCAGTATGAGTGCTGCAGCCCGGTTATCTTCCAAAGAACCTCTTCATAATCTCTGTACCAGCACTGCATGTGCCAATATGCCAAATCAGAACTGCCAAGGCCACTTAGTAAGGTACCCTAAGGCTCTCACTTTCTCTGAGAAAGAGCAAACAGGAGTCCAGGAGACCCAAGAAGCTCAGGAAAAGGAAAACGGGTTTGCACATTAACATTTCAGACCCTTCTTTTGAAGATTTTTACCCCGTTCCATGTATTTATTTACATGCTTTTGGATTATAGATTAAAGCTGCATAGACTGTACTAGGGAAGACATGCAAGACAAGCCTAGGAATATTTTCCATTTATGCCTTGGACAGATCTATTATTTGCAATTTTTATGAACAGCCCTTTAGATTCCTTTTGTTTTGATACCCTTTCTTTTTGCCTCCAAGATTGTCCCTCAAAATTCTCCCTCAGTTTTTGGATGAATTAATGCAATTTGTCCTTCAGGTCTTGGTTGATTGGTTATTGCTTGGGTTTTTTTAAGTCAATGCTCCTAGTCTTTTTTTTTTCCCCAAATTCCCTTTTTCTGATTTTTTTTTTGTCTCAATAACCTAAAAGGCATCACTGTCATTCTACAAAAAATGTTACCAATGATGCATTCATTTAGTAAACACATATAATATTTACTTAGTTGGCAAATGAAAAATCAGACTTGAACTATTCTATATTGCTTGGTGAGTCACCTCTGGTCAGCTGCTTCTTACAGTACTTTTAGCCAGGTTTTTTTCCAGTTCCCTGTGACTCCAACAACCCCATCCATGACACTTACTCCTGAATATCTCCTCTCATCCAGGTCTCTCACTGCCAGTCCTTACCTAAATCACGTTACATCTTTCTGAAAGCTGTAGCTAAAATGTGGCCTTCCTTAGGTGTCTCTGTAGCTGAAATACTTGTATACAACACCAATATTGTGATGTAAGATTCAGCAGTTCCCTGTCAGTGGGTACTTCAAGGCAAAGGAAACCCTGGCAGGGAAAAACATGTGTTACATAGCAAGTCTGTGGCAGAACAGGGCACTGGAAGGTGTCAGGCTTACAGCCCTCCAGAGAAAAAGGGACCTGGGGGTTTTTTGGGCTGTAACAGTTCTTTCTGCAGTTGGTATCACAGGCACTGCATGTCAGTGACTGGTTATTGGATCAATTATACCAGTATAGTTAAGCTAATACAGGCACAGTTACTCTGTCAACACTGTAGTCTAGAAGAATCCTGACCCTTTTTTATTCCCAGGCAATATAACTTATACTGCTAATGCATGTTGAGGAAATATATATATTGTGTACATAAGCTGCTTCCAAAGGAAATTATTTTCTCTTCCTGACTGTCATCCAGTCAGACCTTCCTTTGCTGGTGTGGCAGGAAATCACGTAAGGGCTGCAGGTATTCATCCACACTCTGTTCTGTGCTTCAGGCTGGCACGGGAAAAAACAGGTGGCTAAATCTGGGAAGGAAACAGGTTTCTAAAAACTTAAAGGGAAGCTGGCTGACATCACCTAATTGTCACATATCTGCATTTGTCCTCTGAGATGTTACAAAATTCAAGATAGGAAATGGCTGTTTTCATTAACCAAAAGGCCATGAGCTTTTGCTATAAACAAATTGTAAAATAACACTTTGCTTTTTTAGGACACATACATTTAGGCTTTAAAGAGATAATTGTTTTCAGGCTATGTTCTAAAACAAAATCATTGTTTAAAAAAATCATTAATAGAGATTGATATGTGTGAGAAAGAATTTGCTGGTTTGAAAATAAACCTATTTTTCTGTAAGAAAAAAGTATGTTCTTTTTACTCAAAGCAGTTTGTTGGTCTGCAGCCAGAGATCGCAGGAGGTAAATTAACAGGCAACAGAAAACACCACGAAAAGATATGCAAGGGAGTGCTAAATCTGTCTCAGCTGCTGAATAACATTGTCTTCTCCTGATTGTTAATAAATCAAATATGTATGTAAATATATCTTGTGAAAGAAGATATTTAACCACACGTGGTAACATCAGCCTCCTACATTTTCTAAAGTAGTTGTGAAGCAGAGAAAAGAGAGATAAAACCCAGACTGAGGTAATTGTATACTTTATTCCCTAAATTTTTTAATCAAAGAATGAGCAATATCCAGTTCAGTAGCAATATAATTAGCACAAGGATGTAATTATGGGGGAAGATATTTCTATGTCACACAGGAGACCAATTCAGAGCTGGAGTTATTCAGGAATTTTTCAACTAATATTTAGTCTGAAAAAACCCAAACCCTCCTCTGTTTTAAAAACAAGCTACATTTTTAAAAGGGAGGGTTAAGGATTTGCCTGCCTAGACGTGATTTTGAAACAGCCAACACATCCCACTTACACCCTGACAGTGAAGGCAGTCAGCCTCGCTGCTCTGCTGTTCCCAGGACCCTTTCCAGAATCCTTTCTGCAGGTTGGAAATCTTTTTGTTTCAAAATGCCTAGGGGTGGCTGAGTCCATAGTAAAGAACAATATCACTGAACAGCGTGGTCTGTTGGGGAGAATCACAAATGCAGGGAGGCAGTAGCTGAGTCGTAACCCCTGCACTGCTGTTTTGATTCCTTTTTTTTGCTTATTCTTTATATAAGTACTTATAAATTATATAAGTGGGACAGCATAAAATATACATACTCATAGTAAGTGTTATCAAACATCATGAAAAAATTTTTGAGCGTGTTTAAATTACTTAAAATAAAGTAATTGTGGTATCCCTAGAGGAAGCTGAAAATTGAATTTCCTTAAAGTGAAATCTTTAGCAGAGTAGAATAATTTATGTACTACAATCCATGAATCATTAACACCCTACCGTGTGGGTTTACAGAGCGTTAAATCACCCTGTGCTTGCACATAAAATAGGGTAGAGATTTGCAGGGCAATGTGGAATCTCCATCACTGTGGCCTCTCCTGTTTGCAGAGCAGATCCTCGTGGCTTTGTGAAGATCCACAAGTTTGAGCCTTGTCCCATAAGAGGCACATCTGAACCTACCCTTTAAAACATGTCTTTAAAAACATCCTTGGTCAGGTGCTACACAGCCAATCCAATGTGGTACTCGAGGTCTTGCAAGGATACAGCAGATGAGATCCACCTTGCATTTGGCAGGGCCAGAGGAGCAGTGGGCAGGCAAAGGTTTGGTTTACACATGTGGTGCTATACCAGCTCTGCCAAAGGAGCAGTAAAAAAATCACTGCAGTGGCAAATGATGTCCAAGGGGAACGTATGAATAGTGCCTGTGATCCCTGCTCTAGGCAGGGAGGTGTTGCCTGCAACATGCTTGCCATGTTTTAATTGCAGGGACGAAATTGTTTACCAGGCATGAGGTAGTAAGGACAGATGTGAATTAAAGCTATAGAAATTGGTGCCATAGCCCTGCTCTGTAGACTAACCTCTGACTAATACACACCTAATTTATGTATTCCCTACCTCTGACTCACTCTTATTGCTTACATTAACTGTTCGACTGCCACCGAACAAACCTCAGCTGAGGTATCTATGTAAGAGGCAAGTGGTACTACACATTTTTCTAGGGTTTTGGTGGTTTTTCCCCATTTCCCAATGGTCTTATTTCAATGTTTTCACAGCTGTCATTGTGCAGGGGTCTCTCACGTCCTCTGTGTCTACAACATTCCCTGGAAGAGTTTACAAATGCAGAGGATCAACTTCACACTCACCGTCGGTTATCAGCGCTCTGCTTGTAAGGACCTTTCCCAGCATAAATTTAATTACTGCCAAGACAGTGCAAAGGATTCCACTTAAAACGGAGACACTATACAGAAAATCATCCTGAAAGAAAAAGGATCAGGCATTAGTAATGTCTTCTGGTCATGCCCCATACATTAAATGACAAGTAAAACTAGTTATTGTGCAATTATTTGTGCCACTGAGTATACAACCTGAGAAAAAGATTTCCTGAGTTATGACTTCCACAACAGCTGGTGCTTCTTTTGCTTATATTGCCATCTGTAATTGCTTTAGCAAACACAATTAATGACAATTTTCACCAACATATTCTGAATTGACCAAAACTCCTCAGAATCGGGAGGTTATGCACCTGCAGGGGTGACTACAGGCTGCCTGGTCATCTAGGGTCTAAAGCAACCAGTAATGAAGTCACCACAGACAAGATAGAGGCTTGGGAATAGAATCCCACTTACCAGACCTTTGTTGGGTTTTGGTGTGAGAAATAACCATTTAATATTGTTTCTGATTCTGTGCTTGCTTTGATTTTGTTTGGTTTCCTTCTTCTAAGGTGAAGTCTGGTCCAAGTTACATCCATAAGACTTGTGATACTGATGTGCAAAGTAAGGTTTAGCTCTCTTAGGAAACAACTTTTCCAAATTTTTTCATTTCACAGCTACAGAAATATCCACACTGCTTAACTTAAATGTATAGCACAGGCTCCCCAGGCTCCCTACAGAGAAAGCTGCATGGCTATGTAGGGCAGGTGAGAGTAACTAATCATTGTTTAACACACATTCTTTAAAAGCTCATCTGGAGGCACCTACCTCTTTCTGCTGACTCTTTTGTGTTTGGCTGGGGTGGAAGGGAACTCTCCCGAGCGCTGAAACACCAGCATTGCAATAAGGTCCCCAAAGAGAGTCCCTGAGCCTTCTCCCCCCCAGGGGTGCATCAGCCCATGGGCTATGCAGAGAAACTCAAGTGAGCTCTTGGCATGCTTGCCTACAGCTAACCACGGAGCTTTGAAACAGATTAATTTATTGCTCTTAACAGAAGCTTTAATTTAAGCTGTTGCAAGATCAGTTCAAACAAAGAAAATAGCAAGAAAAAAATATATATTTTTTTATCTGCAGGTCTAACTGGGCCAGTGCCATTGGGACCTTGTTACTGATTAAAACACTCTGGCAAAAATCCCTATTGATAGTAAACATTGTCATGATGATTCATCATCAGCTCCATCCATTTTCATTATTTTAGCAGCAATTCAAAAGCCAAAGAAATAAAAAAACGGTTTTGAAAGCTGCTTAGGAAGATACAGGGAATTAGATTACTGGTATAATGTACTCACATCCCTAAATAAATCATCCAATACAGTTTTATACCATTTTTTTATGTCATATAATTTCCAAGGTCTACTTCATTCACTGTCAGTCAGGAGCTCATTCTCCCTCTTCCTGGTACAATATTGAATATTAAGACAAAATGCTTTGAGGGAAAGAGAGTGAAATAGAAGCAGTGAGAACACAGAACTCAAGCCCTCAGTAAGGGTAGGATAAAAAGAATTTGCAAAATTATTCTAACAAAATGACTGAAAAAGCCCTGGCAAATTCGGAGTACTAAAGAAGGACTGGGAATATTTGTTTGCTGTCAGCCTAAGAAGGAAAGTTGGGAGCTTTCAGAAGATTTGAAGTGACAACAAAGCTCCAAAAGTCTGGATAAGCTTTACAAAATCACTTGAAATTCGAGATCCTTGTCAAATACATGCACCTAAATTGTGAGCATCTTTCTCAAAAACGTGTATTAACCATGTCCAAAGACTTAACTTTAACAGTCTGACAAATTTGGATTGGTCTTGAGATTTTATCTAATCTCATCTAATATTTTATTAGATATTTTACATAATATTTAATACACAGCATAATCCTTAATACACAGAATAATCTTCAGCAGAATTATATGCTCCATCAACCTAGTCACCTCTATGCCAGTTTGTCCAGCTAGCATTGAGTGCCATTCCCATGCTATCATACAGAACGTGAGCTTCTCATAGATGAGTTTGGATTTTGATTTAATCATCTGTAACTGTAAGCATAGCAAGCAAACCTACTCATGATGCTCTCAAGAGCAAGAAGGCCCCTCTCTCACTAAATGGTGTGCAAGGAAAGGATAAAAAGATCACTGCAAAGGGGTGTGCACACTTGATGTGCTCTCAGCCGAGCACAGGCCAGCGGTCAGGCCCAGCTTCCCACGGAAAACATGTGTTGAATAAGTGGTCAATGGAGTAACTGACAGTTCAACACTGTTTCCCTTGCATCTCACTTGTCAATGCTCAATGACAACATGAGATCTCCTATTTCACCAGCACCCCACAGACTCTCCAAAAGCTTGCTGATGGCTCCCAGGCATCCCTACCTCTTGTCTTCGTCTTTCTCCTCAGCAAAGCACAAGCTTTGTCATTAACACAGAACTGAATTCTGTAGTTTCAGTGGAGGTGACAACTTAAATTACTTTGATAGCAGATGCTATTTTACCACTAGCCTTAGGCTGACAAAATGCAGTTTTTCAATACTTATGAGCTAGTTGGGGATGGACTTGCAAACAGTTACAAATTCACATAGTTCGGAAAAAATTACTAATCCTAATATGAGAGATTTCAAAAATTATTGATACAGATACTCAAAAGTCCAAGAACTTATTTCACCATTTTGAAACTGTTGTACTTCATTTCCTGTGCTGCATTGCAAGATTTCATCCCGTGTGTGGTGCAAGATTTTATCCTGTGCATGGCACAAAATTTTCAGCTCATTTGTTCTTTTTTCTTGTCATGGCATGAACTATAGATCTTTAGCATGAATTCAGACATTTTCCTGCATGTCTCATTAAATTCATGGTACATAGAAATGCATCTTGCCCTTTGTTCTGGCTATATGGTTGTGATCAAAATAAATGTAGCTGCAAAATCAGTTGGAATCCAAGAATGACTTAAATGTGATACAGATTTCTGAATCAACTCATAAAAAGTGAATTAACGAACAGACTTTTTATAGAGGATCCAGGAACTAGAAGTTCTTCATAATTAGGGTGGGTTTTTTCATTGAATGGTAGAAGACAAGCTCATATTGTTGCCAACACTAATCCAATAACCACTGATAATGCAGAAGACCTGACAAATTTGAGCTCCTTTTTTTATCACAGTGGACACAGAAAGGGAAGAAATTAAACCTCCTGCTCTTGCAAAATGCAAACATCTCAGCAGTTGCTTGCTTTATACTGTGCCGCATAGATTTTTCAGAAGATGATACTCCTTTTTTTAATCTCTCAAGCTGTAGATCTCTGTAGTACCTGTTACAATCACCTTCCCAGCCTTGTGCAGCTCTTTGCAGCCACCGCGGGGAGGCGGCAGATGCCGCAGAAACTCAGCACAAGCTGCTCAAAGGCAAAAAAACAAAGAGGAAAAAATCATTTAAATTCACTTTCCTCCGGACTTTGCTACGCTTTCTGGGTGTCTGAGCACCCAAGACCTGCAATAGGATGATTGAGGGTCGTTGCTACTAAAAAGAAGGGGTTTCAGATGTAAGAGACCAGCACAAAAGAGATAGCGAAGCCCCACAGCCCGTGAGACAAGGAGAGGAAAGGCTCAAAACGCTGCCTTGGAGCTGCTTTGCTGCCATGATTAGAAGCCGGGACTGGTTTAGGACAGTGGGATTCAACAGATTCCCTGTGGGAATGCTGCTGTGGGCAAGCACCTGGGCTGGGGCCTCGCAGAGACAGCCGATGGGCCACAAGACTGACACATGTGCTTTGCTGCAGGGCGGTGGGCTCCAAAGAGTTAAACACGTCATACTGTGGCTGTGAAACGATTCCCATTAAACTAACCCATCCTTTGGAGAAAAGAAGAGAAGAGAAGCCATAATGGAGACCTAAATTAATAAAATAAGCCTGGCCATCTGGCACCATCTCCCTCCGGATCTTCCTGCGGCCCTGCCCTCTCTGTACCCCTGCCTTCCCATCTGACAGCCATTAAGAGCACGAAGCACATCCAGCCAGGCTCACTGTACACATCCTTGGTGTTAACGTTAATTAAAGCAGCAGTAAATTGTGACAGATGATAGAAATTTAAATCCCGATCATTTCCATATGATAAGTCTTCTCAGCATGGTAAATAAAGCTCTTTCCTTTTCCGTTTCTTTTCATCATATTCCCTCATTACTACTACTCTGTAAGTAAGATATTAATTAAAGGACACATATATCTTATTAGGTGCCTTTATGTATAAAGCAGGACTGTACATAAAGCGAGGTGTCCATCTTGGACTGCCATCTCATCACACAGCACTCTAATAGCAGCTATGTCCCTATTTAAGAGTTATTTTATGTAAGATTTTATGCTGTGACAGTTTCCCAGAAGAAAGCTTTCCTAGGATGCTGTTTTTTCAGTCCTGGGAAAGGAACAATAGAAGTCAGCAGGCAGCTTTCCTGCACTTTATCCAAATGCATTGTCTCCACCAGCTCAGCTGAGAAGAAAGGTCTGCAAAAATGTGACAACAATTCTGTCCTCACTTTCAAAGATTTCGCCAAAAGCAGCAGTAATCTTATGGCTTAAGGAAAAGTTGTTGATGATGATGTTGTGACTTTGATCGATTTCTAAATCTATTGCAGAAACTAAAAAAAGCCACGGAGGAGGCTTCAGTGCTTGGCTTATTAGGTAGAGACACTTTAACCCAGCTCCCAGTCTAGTCACTAATCTTCAGCTGATTTGTGCTGCTCATCTTTTCCTAGAAAGCATCTCATGAATTCTGACCCTAAGACATTGCCCTGATTTCATATATTATTTCTACCAGCTCCTCTACCCCCTCTCCTTTAATTACAGGCCTTTCACTTCTGCTTCTGGAATGTAAAAATGTTCTCATTTTACCTGAAGTATAATCTTGAGAAAAAAGGCATTCATTGGTACAGGAGGAAGAAGGCATGTTCAGTGCTCCTCCCCAGTGGTCACAATACTTTCAATATTATGATTAAAATCTATGTGTGATCCTCCTCTCTGGCCCTCCTTGGCAGCTCAATCTACTGTGACCCCCAAACAAGCTGATTCTCCTGCCTCCCAACATCTGCAGATTTCTTTCCACTCTTCTGCCCTCTCCTCAGCTTCCTCTGTGAACCAGCCAAAGGTTGAGCCCCCTCCCCACTCCCAAAGGAGCTGGGAATTGCTGGTCCCACCTTTTTCATGCCACTTTTCTCCTTCCCAGAGAAGCTGGTGTCTCATGGTGTTGCATCACTTCTCTGCTGAGCCTTTCTCAACTTGGCTGAGGTAGGGACACGTTTCTGGAATGCTACAGATGCTGTTGGCAGGAGCGATGTCATGGCTAGCCCAAAGTGAGCTGGGTTTATGTTGTTAAATATCCATTCTGTCCATCTCTGCAATTCACCATCTGTCTCACAGGTCCTGCCAGTGACCCTTCTTCAGCTCAGGTAACTGGTCACAGTCCTCCCCAGCACCTCTCAGGTCATGCTGCCACCTTGCTCCCCATCCCCACATGCTTTCCACTGCCTCCTGCTCCTCGAGGTCCCTCAGCAGCTCTCACATCATCTGGGCCCACTGGCTCTCAGATCACTAAAAGGCACTCTGTGCAGCGTGTTACTTAACCAAAAAAGACTGGATTCCACCCTCCCTATCCCCCTGAAGGACTGAGTTTGTATAAACAGTAACAGAGATGTTTTTAATACAAACACTTTTTTAAAAAAGGTCCAAACTTCCATCACACTTTCTTCCAAGTAACAAATAGTCTATGTAATCAGTCTTGAGGGAGCTTCTGGGAAGCTGGAGGGTCTCTCTCACCAGCTAACTTCAAAAGGGACAAGAGTTTTAATTACACTTCACTGTCAGAAAACGAACCTACAGCCCAGTGTCTGACTCACATGGAGACATAAAGATCTATTATTAGCACAGGAAAAAAATCCTATAAATGTTTAAACTCGTTCCTTTGGTGCTGAAGTGCTGTGACAAAGCAATTCCACAGCACAGAACACTTCTTCAAGAAACTGATAACAAAGACTGGCTGTGCCGAATGCCGCAGTGGGGACAGCAGGGCCAGGAACGACGGGGCTACGAAATCCAGAGAAACATCTTAGGTGACCTTAGAGGTCCTGCAAAGGCTCCACTTGAAACTCTAAGATCACTCATGCTTCCTAGAATTCATCTACATTGTTTTAGCATCAAACAGCTAAAAAACATAACTCAGAATCGTATTTGCCTGCCCTCGGAAATGACTGTCTAGTGAGCCTGCCATTTCTCCAGTTAGTGGGGGACTGAGACCAGCAGTACATTTCACACATCCTACCAAGTAGAGAGCAGCTGCCAACTTTTATTTCTTATCACCACGTGGTACGGTTTGAAAACAAGACCTGCCACTAATTGCTTGAACCAAGAGCGAAGTGCAGTTGGGATATTTTTCCTAACCCTGGCTTACCAGCTAGTTCAGGTATCCACAACATTCTCACCAACCTGTACAAAACACACGTGTTTTAGGGTTAAACTGATTGTTCAAGGCAAACACCAAGCCACACATAATAGGTGACAATCATAAAACAGAATTCTAATGTATAAATAATGTATATGACACTTTGATTTGAACTGGATGATATTTGGTCCCTTCCAACCCAAACCATTCTGTGACTCTAAGATAAGCAATAAATTTTATATATATATGAGAGATTAGAAATGCATAGGGAAGTATGTATAAGGACATTTATTACGTCTACATAATAATTTGTTATATTGCCATATATATTATATACCTATAATTCAACTGTTGACATTGTTAATATATTTATGTATTTATCATAAATTAGTAAGTAAATTAGAATTCATAAAGCTGCATGTGCCACCCCTAGCTTCCCATTTCAGCTGTTATCAATAGTATATGATAGAATTACATATGGCCTAGTCTTTCAAATGATTTCAGCTATAAAAGCATTGGAGTCGCCACCTCAGATGTGCTGCATGTCTTTTGTACACAAACTGATTACATTTTTCCTTCTTTGTTCTGCAGGAAATGTCAGAAATACAGCATGAAGCTTGCTTACGCTCGCAAAAAAAGTGTCCTTTGCCATACTAATGAGGACAAATGCCAAACTGCATTGACATTACATGTGTTATACTATTACCTAGGGAAATGCAAGCAGTAACTGAATAGTAAATGGGTATTGATTTACAACCCCAGGTGAAATTAAAATGGTCATTTTCAGTGCACTTGGGTTGGGCTCTTTTAGCCTTCTTCAATAAACAGGAAGAGGTTTGCAAATACTTTGTGGCAACAATCAAAAAAAATACACCATTTACACTCAAAATATATTTATACCACCCAGGAATATGTAGTAATTGACTTGAAGAAAGTAAAGGGACAAATGAAAAAGGATTTTTGTTTGGGAGATGGCAAGAATTAACACTAGCAAACATGAAAATGCCAGAAACCTACGCTTAATTTCAGTTTTAAACTCCTTTTTCAATACATTAACAAAACACCAAAAGTCACTAAAATTAACACAGTAAACCAAGCATGATGTCACCAACCATATGCAATATCACTCTTTCTCCTTATTTGTAATGAAATGTCTGCCAAATACCAAATCCTCAGGGTCAGCACTGGCTGTGGATGTAGCTCACTGAAACCTCAATAAAGGAATGGTAATTCCTTTTCCTAGTGGGAATTATCTTATTACAGCTAACATGGGTTGGAGAACAAATACTGTGAGTAACAATAGGGGCAAAATTCTGAATCTGATTGCTAGGAGGAAAAAAAACATAGTAAATAATTTCTGAGCCAAGAAGAAGTGATTGTGTTTTAGGCTAAACACTCAACATTGCAGAAAAATACCCCTTAAATTACATGATCTGAGAAATATTCATTTAAAGTTAAGTGGAAGGATAAACAGAATGAAGGTTTTATATTCCAAATATCAAATACCGATTAGCTTTGTAAATCAGGTGTTTTGAACAACAGCTAAAATCTTAATACCAAACACCCCAGAAACAAGAGCAGCTGGCCTACTTCTAACACTGCCAGCAAGTGTGTTAGGAACAAAAAAACCAGAGAGGAGACAAAAAAAAAGAGCTGATCAGTGAAAAGTATTTCCTTAGGGGTCAATGATATGAAACAAATAATAACTGCAGCATGTCACGTTGAAGCAGACCCTCAAAGAATAAAGACTCACAGCTATATAAGAAATCCACAGCTATATAAAACATGAAATATGAAAGAAGTGGAATTTGTAGCTGTACAGTTCCCAAACATCAATGGCACCTCTCTCTTTCGAGTAAAAAATAATTTTCTTTGGATTTTTTGATCTCCCCATATTTTTTTCAGTTTTTCCATTTGCACAACAGGATGTTCACAGCTGCTCCTCATTGCAAACACGTGCAGTGTTTGGGCAGATCCACTGTACAGCACATGCACAGAAAAGCTAAGACAGTGTCTCTTAAAAGTCCTGAGAGGGGCTGAGGGCACTCTGTGTGTGGGTCTATACAGCACATGTTCACCTCCTTTTTACAGGAAATCCTACCCAAGCATCCAAGCTATATGATAAGAATAGGAGAGAAACAGTAAGATTTCCTCCAAAGCCAATACGTTTTAAGGCAAGTGAAAAATGTCATCAAATATCTAATTTCATTTAAAAAAAAAAAGAAGCTTTAATTAGCTTTAATTAAAAATATTTTCAGGTAAATGAGAACGGAGGTCACAGCTTGATAGAGTGATTTGCATATATGTGTTGATGCGCACAGAAAATACATCTACACACACCCACACACAAAAATTCTCCTCCAAAGGAAAATGAAGCATTTCTACAAATTCAAGGTAAGGTTAGATGACAGACAGATCCTCTCTGGAAGGGACATGAAAGCTTCATTCTCATCATTCGTTTCTCTGTCCAGATATCGGAGACCCACAATACATTTTCTCATGCTCACTAAAAGTAGTGTCCAAAGCTTAGAAAATGTGGGAGAAAAAAAAATCCATTACACTTCACTCTGCATATATTGGCAGTTTCAAGACTTTGGATAAACAGATCCCCTCAGTTACATTTATCCTATATCTACCTTATCATCAACACTGTAACTCATCACTTAATGAATTAATTCATTTAAAAACACAATAAGCAATACAGTTCTTTGGATAAGTTGTTGGAAAACACAGGTCTATAACCCAAATATTGGAAATGCTAGCACAAGGGCTTGTGTTCTGAACCCTGAGGATTAATATATATCTCAATTACTTGAAAAGAAGATTTTCCCCATGACAATAAGTAGTGTAGAATTAATATAAATATAGAACTATATAGTAAGTGTATAATTAATTCACCGGCCAACTCTCTTGACACAGGATGTCATTTTTCAGGGCAGGCTTCTCTTTAATTATTTTACAAAGTACTGTGCATAGGGAAAACCCTAAGCCTGCCTAATAGTGCCAATTTCTGAACTTGCTATTAACTGCAGGAGATGGAGTCTCCAGTTAAAGTACTGTAGAAATAGCAACACAGTGCTCAATATTAATTTTCAAAAATGTATGCTGTATAAATCCCTGGTGACCTCTATATCTTGAACCTTGTGGGCTCTTGAGGCTGCCCCATCTGAAAATGGAGATAAAACAATAAAGTGGTATGAAGAAAGTCAGTAATGACCAGAGATAGGCATTTTGACCAACCCAGCATGGCCACAGTGGCTATCATATATAGAAACCACACACACTACCTGGAGTCAAAATTCCAAATGTTTATCATTAAAATCATTCATATTTTAAAACCAATTAACTTATCCGGTCATCCATATCCTGCCTTATAGGCTATTTTCAAAGGTAACCACAGTCCTTGGCATACCAAGCAAATGAACTAAAAGGAGAAATACACCATTTCTGTGTTTCCCAAGGTTTTGAAGTGTTTAAAACCATCACAGAAATTACTGCCTGTGCTGAAAGCATGTGTAGTTACAGACACTGTGTATTCCTACTTAACATAGAGAAAGTGCTAAAATGGATGAAAGCAGAAAAGAAAGGCAGAAGCAGTATTAAGAAATGTGGAAAGTCGGGGCTCTAATTGTCCTCTACGCCAGTGCAGATCAGAAGTGCTGCCATTCACAGCGTTTCAACAAAATTACATTAGGCATAAAATAAAAGAGAATTCAAATAGGTGAATGAATAATGCCTGACTGAGCTAAACCTGAGCTCCTGTCCTGTAAATTAAGCAGCTCCTCTCTGCAGTCTAACAAGAAACTGTGGACATTTAAGCCCCTTAGACGATAGGAGGGCTCAAGCTGGAAATGCCATTAACGTGTAAACCCGTCGTTCTCCTTTTGGTTGTCTGGATCCTGCTGAGGACTGTCAGACCCACGGCTGAAATCATCATATGAAATGACAAACAACAGGAGACTCCTGTTTCTGAATGTCCACGTAAGTAAAATAAAATGTGTTCAAAACATTTGAAAAAGCATTTCAAATAATTTCTTAGTCACGTGAACTTTACATTATCCTTTCTATTGGTAGCACTTTCACAATACAGCTCCTCTGAGATCCACTTCAAGGACTACAGAATCTCTCCATTAAAGATCTCCTAAATTCTTTCCAAGGAAATCTCTTTCTTGCTACATGCATATTAGGAACTGACTGATAAGTAACCAATGTATTTTATATGCAACAAGAAATACAAAGAGCTTTCTATGATTCAGAAGTGACCGACTATGATTTCAGGATTTTAATCATGGAACCTTACAATTAGCAGGTGGGTACCTAACTGTTTGATCTGTTTCGTTTCTTAAATTAAACTTGTCCATATCATACTGTTTTCTCCAAAACTAACACAAATTAAACTGAATGAGAGAAATTATAGCTGCGCCCAATTTTCAACTGACAGAGTCACTGTAGTTTCCCACAAATTAAGATGTAAAAAGAGACTTTACAGTTCTGAGAACAATGCAGTCGTGTTGCTCTGCACTAACATTGTTAAACTGTCGTCAATACTGACAATACTAGCTTTGTGTTCAGCATCTGAACACCAAGAACAACATTTTCCAGTTGGGTTTTATTCACATTATCTGACTTAAGATTGAAAGTCACACATTCCAAAATTTCACAACATGCTTTGAAAAATACCCACGTTTCAATGCCCTTTGCTTCAAGAAAGACTAAGAAAGATACAAATTGTACAAAAAGATCCTGTGACTATGACTCAGATGTGAAACATGTTGAAGCTTACATCCTCTTAACCTAGGACAGAACTCTTCACTCTAATGTTACACCAGTTTGGGACTTCAGTGGAGTTACACTACCTTTCCTTGCTCTTGGTGTTCTGTTCTTGGTCACAACACTAGGATAATTCCCTGGCATCAGAGCAGCATGTTAATATTAAATCTCAGTAATTCAGCAATCACCATCAGAAATATTTCAGGTGACTACTTTGATGCAGAACTGGTTACTTCACAGATGTGAGAAAAACCCATTAGCAGAAAATGTTGTTCTATTATTTCGCCATACATGTCCATACATCATAGATAAATGACACAATAAAATATTACAGAAATTAGTTCTATGAGCAATTAGTTAATCGGTGGTCCAAGAAGCAGAAGACAGCACCCTAGATAAAAGAGTCGAGGCAGAAACTTCTCCCCCTTACTGATTTATTTCAAGCAGATTTCCACTCTTCTAACATGCTAATGACATCACCTGGGCAGCTGCAGGTTAGTTGGGAACATCCTCAACCAGCAAAGACTCAAAAACTGGAAAGAATGCTGAAACACAGAGCAGCTAAGGGAGTGTTACACAAACTGAAAGTCAGCATCAGATTCAGGCACAGCTAGAGCAACTGAAAAGTTTTCTATTAAACAACATACTTTTTCCCAAAATATTTTTAATGTAGGAGCTCTCAGGCATAAAACCTCACTGGCCATTATGTATAGCACTATCTTTACTATAATGCTCCCTAAATGAGCTAAAAAGAGATAAAAAGAACGCCTCCCCATTTTTGCAGTGTTATTCTTAGTTTACACAGCAATATTTCACCTGTCATGCAACCCTTACCAAATCCATTTCCTACAGGGAGATGTACTGAAAGACTTTGAAATGAGAATCCTTGCCATGCCATTTAAGAGACACAGAACAGAAGTCCCACTTTTTTCATCCCTTTTTCTAACCTACTTTCCAGGTGGAACTGCAAGGTATGATGAACCTTTACATGTGTTCATGTGGCTTTTACCCTGCCACTAGTCAGTCACAGTCTGTGCCCTGACAGGTACAGCTTTCAAACCATTGATCGTGCCTCAGTGCCTAAATAAGCAAGAACAGTCAGTCTAATGTCACAGGAACAAAATTATTTATTTATCCTGATACTGGGTCAAAAGTAAGGAGTATCCACCCTAACTTTTACCTGCTCTACACAGTTTTCTGCACGGAAGTCTGAGTCTAAAGCAATCCACGACTAAAGGAATCTGTACAAACTATTCTTACAGGGCACTTGAAATGCAATGGAATTTTCTCTTTAAGGATAACTTTCTGAAGCTCTGATTTCATATTTTTTCCCACTTTAAATGCATTTCAAAAATTAAAAATGAGGAAGCACCTCCTGTCTGCAAGTCATAGATAACATTCATGCTGCAAATAGGAGACGATTCTCCCCACATAAGAAACAGAGACCTCACCTGTAGACAGTACCTGTCATGATGGACGAGTTAGATACTGATGCCACCCTGTTTAAACTTTTCTTCCTACTGCTGGATTTCTTAGGGCATTTGTCCTCAATGAATTAGACTGGGACAGCCAAATTAATCTGATCTACACTATCATGAACTCACCAAAGAGGTGTTGTAATTATTATTGCAGCCTCCCTACTTACTTTATTTCTGCTTCACACAGTCAAGACTATATAGTTCAATTTCTCACTAAACACAAGTCAGATTGTAGCCAGGTGCACTGTTGCTGTACAGCCAAGTTAGGAGGTTGTCCTTTAGCTGGCCATGACTGTAGGGTCTCCCCTAACCCCTACCAGAACCTCCTTCAGCCTTTCTGGCGCCATGGCATCCATGCTTACTCCCTAACCCAATTTCATCAAAATGTTTTGGTTGGGTTTAAGACTTGACTACTAAAAGTGTTTAAACTAACCTAGATAATTTTGACAGAACCAGGCTGGTGAACAACTGCAAGTGGTATTACAGTGGCAGAGCTGAGGAGGCAGTAAATTATAGGCTGGAAAAGAGAAAAAGTAAAACGCAAAGAGAACATGAATCACCTGGAGCCAAACAATGCACCTGGCTGCAATTCAGTTACACTTTATTTCATGGGCTTTTGCTACACTACTCATTGTTGCTCAAGTTTTGCTAAACTACTGCAAATAAGTTTCTGTAGTTGTCCAGCTTCTTGGAAGTTTCCATTAGAGCACAAGTCTCAGTAGGTCATCTGCACTGCTAACAGTGGGTAACAAGTTGAAATTCCATTTTTGTGCTTTTTTCTCCAGCTCTGCCTCCATCTCCTAGTTGAAAGCAAAGGGTTAAGTGGATGAAATTTGGCAGGGTGAAGCCCTGATGCAAAAGTCTGCGTGCACTTACAAACAGGCCAAACTTCTTGAAGGCTCAATAAAAAAGGACCAAGTGAAATTGTATATATGATAAGTGAACTGATGCCTCATTTTGAGCAAATTAGGAAAAGTCTTCTGGGAGTGGAACCATTGCTGAATGGCTCTCCCAATGAGTAGCTGGTTTGGATGAGTATTGCTCAGGGAAGTTAATATCTACTAGTGAAAGGAAGCAAGCAGAGTGGGACAGGACAGAGCAGAGCTGAGAGAAAGGCCACTGGGGAGGCTAAGTTGGGGCTGGATTTCATAACCAAAAGAAAGCAGGGAGCAGGAGAAAAGCCTTTTGTGATGCTCCATGGTGAGCCAGTTGAAAAGCCAGCTCTTTCACCCAGCATGCTCCCCTCACCTGTTTCATTCCTGCTACTCGTACATGGCTCTGGAATTGGAGGCAAAAGCTGGAAAACGAAAGAATAGAATCCAAAAATATGTTTTTTCCACATTAAAAATAAAATACTGAAGCCATTGGAGTAGTTAATCATGGAAACATCTTCTCATAAAGTCCTACCGCATCCATTAAGCCCAGAGAGCTCTTCTCTCTGTAAGCGAACTCTCACAGTCCTGTATAAAAGGTTTATGTGATAATGCTGAGAAAGATTTGGCCCATAAAGGTAACCATGGGGATGAAAAGATAGGGTCAAGGGTATAAAAACCCATAAAGACTAGACTCCATCACATACAGAAAAAGTACTGCTTGAAGACTAGGACTGGTACGTGCAGCCAGGCAGGTTATGCACCCACTATAGCATTGCCAAGGCTTGTTGAAAGGAGATGCTGGCCTTTCTCAGTCTCACTGGCAGCATGGAGAATAAAGAGAACATTTTAAAGAACATGAATCACCTTACCACTTCTGGAAGCACCTTCTTCGCAAGATCATGGATGGCTTTGATCACAATACATATAGATGACAGGAGGAATATGACACCCAAGATAACACAAGCTCTGGGAAAAAAAAGAGAAAAATATAAACAATGGTAAGAACATATTTGGAGTTGTCAGCTCTCCCACTGCTGAAGGATAACACACAACAGATATTAATTAAATTTCTTAAGGGAGTAAATACAGAGTTAAAGAAGAGAATGAAAAGAAATGGCCAGTTCCTCTCCAGCTCTTAAAACCTGGATTATAATTGAGAGTGCAGAGCAAGACCAGATGATGTTTCAGAGTGAGAGAGAAAAACACGTCTCTTCTGCTCCTGATGATTTATCACAGTCCTCTAGAGGTCTGTTTCTCTTTGTTTGTTTGTTTTGCTAGGATCTCACATGACAAATAATCAGGGGACCTTCATTCTCTTTATCAAACCAGGACAGATGTTTGGTAAATCTGGTCAGTAGCCTAACAGAACCTGAAACATCTGTTTCTTTCCCAAATCTCCAATAAAAAGGGTTTAAATGCATATATAAAAAAAATCAGCAGGTTAGGTACATCATTTAGTGGGTTGTACAAGAGTCTCTCAATTCCTAAATAAGGATCACAGCCTCATCAGATTAGGTGCTGTGCAGAATCAGACTCTATTGCTGCCCTGCAGAGTTTACAATCAATTTTTATAAACAGCAAACAAAAGGGTTAATGAAAGGAAGGTAAAGCAACCGAGAATATTAAAAAGAGAATAATTAGAGCAAAATGTGGCTTACAAAGCACGTAACACACTCCCAGCACTTCACAGTAAAAGAGAAATCTCACTTTTGTTTCAACATACAGACCAATACTACTCCAAGATGGAATTTTTCTTGCCATGACACACTACAGGATATAAGGCTTGGATTTCTTCTAAACAAACAATAATAGACAGCCTATTGATATATGCATGACTCCAGTTTACTAATAATTTTTCTCAGAAAATTCTATTACTATAGACATATACAGCAAGAGCAACTTCAATGTTTAAAGCATGAAATAGTTAAGAAGTGATATCTAAATGTACATTTTTTTCTTCCTTTGTTATTCATCAAGGTGAGGAAGGAGGGGCGGAGGTGTTGCCCTCCATATCAAGGCATGGACAGAGTGCGAAGAGCTGTCTCTGAAGAATAGCCATGAGCAAATAGAAAGCCTATTGGTAAGAATTAGACACCAAGACAACAAAGGGAACTGTGTGGCTGGTGTCTACTACAGCCTGCCTGATCAAGGGAGTGTGTTGACGAAGTCTTCTCACTCCAGCTACAGGAGAGATCACATTCACGGGCTCTCGTCCTGCCGGGGGACTTCAACCATCTGTTGGAAAAGCAGCATGGAAAGCTGTAGGCAATCCAAGAGAACCCTGGAGTGCGCTGAGGACAACCTTCTTGTGCCAGATAATAGACAGCCCTACCAGAGGGGACATGATACTGGACCTGATGGTTACTAACACAACTAACACAAGCAAGCTAACTGGTGATGTCAAGATTGGAGGCAGCCTGGGCTGCAGTGATCACACGCTGGTGGAGTTCACAGTTCTGAGGGATACGAGTCAGGCAAAGATATGGGTCTAGAGGAGGGCCACAAAAATTATCAGAGAGATAGAACACCTCTCCTATGAAGAAAGGTTGAGAGAGTGAGGTGGTTCAGCCTGGAGAAGAGAAGGCTCTGGGAAGATCTTATTGTAGCCTTTCAATACTTAAAGTGGGCTTATAAGAAAGCTGGGGACAAACTTAGCAGGGCTTTTTGCAATAAGTCAAGGGGTGATGGCTTTAAACTGAATGAGCAGAGATTCAGACTAGATATAAGGAAGTGATGAGAATGGTGAAACACTGGCACAGGTTGCCCAGAGAGGTGGCAGAAGTCCCTTCCCTGGAAACATTCCAGGTCAGGTCGGACAGGGTTCTGAGCAACCTGATTGAGTTGAAGATGTCCCCGCTCACTGCAGGTAGGTTGGACTAGGAGACCTTTAAAGGACCCTTCTGAACCAAACCCTTCTCTGATTCTATGATTATTTGGTACCTATCTCTTAGCTCAGTTTACAGATGTTATAATTATTCCAGTAGCATGCTACTATTTTCAACAGCTCAGACATCAGGCCATCTGGTGGTTGGCAGCACATGCAATATTCACGTCGAGCTCAGTCGAGAGACTGCGGTTGAACTGGCACCGCTCTGCCTATGTCAGAATATGACACAGCTGCAGCAGTAGCGCAGGTGGTCATTTTATTCCCCAACACATGCAACACTAAACCACACAATAAACAATCCACATAATTCTACATATAAGTCCTAGTAAAGGGGCTGTCTTTCTACAGAGGAGTACTGACGACGTAGAGTCTAGCATCCTTCCTAGGTGAAGTACTGGTCTCAGGTAGGCAAAACTCTGCTACTTTAAGACAAAAGTTTAACTCCTTTGTAGTAAATTGCAACGCTGGACTCATTCTTGTTAAACATAATCTGTTGTAAACAGTAGAAGGCTTTCCATTTTCCTTTGCATATTTGCAAGCAGATCCCTGTTCTGCAATGGATTCTTTTCAGAGATTTTCAGTTTCACTCTATCTGAATGGATCACCACAGAGAGCTCTGTCCAGAGCTCTTGATCTACTCATGTCAAACTCAAAACTTTTCAGTTCCACCTTTATGTATTCCTTCTGTAGTATTTAGCAGTGCCATAACCTCAGAAGCTTATACCGCAAAATCCTTCAGAATAGATTCTGTTGTAGTGATTATTTTATTTTTTTGATGAGGTACAGAAATGTTTTTACTAAAAGTTCTGCTGATGTACCTGCGACAGATATAGGCATTAGGTAACTTGAACACAGACCGGCTCCGCAAAAGGTGGCTGACTTGCCTAAAGCCGTTTGCTGAGCCAGTGACAAGTTGACATAAGATACATATGCTGACATTTCATCAAGAATATGCTGACATTTCATCTGAAAGCAACTCTGAACGAAAAGCTTTTATATCATTCCTAGGAGGCTTAAACCAAACCAACATAGCCACAAATCTAAGTCAGAAACAATGGATTAAACTTCCCTGTGCCAATACATATTGTTGAATGCCAAGGGTATGGGAAAGAGAGGAGAGTGAAGCATCACCACCTTCCCTTACCATACCTGCTATTCCCTGCACACATCTTCTGAGAAAGACAGGTCCTAAGGGCTTGACAGGAGCTTTGCTGGCACAAGTCTAATGTGCCCAGGGAACCAGCACTTGCTCTGACCACTGGCAGGATCCAGTTCTCACGTATATTGGAGAGTTTAGGGTTATCTTGACCTCTGTAAGCTCTCCAACCACCCAAGCCTAACAGCAAATATCTTGCATCTTTGCCTATGCCAGCAGATAAGTAATGATTCAACAATCTTGAGCTCTTCACTTATTCCCCAGGTAAGTTTTACTTTGTCAAAAGCATTCTTATACACTTACTTTACCAGAAATAGCTAAAAGTAGAAAGAAAACAGGAAGCTGTTCATAACAGTGACAAGGGTATTAATAGCAGACAGAAATGTAGTCTGAGGTTTGACTCAGCATTCAGTCATCATATTTAGCAAGCCTAGCATCTCCTGTATATGCTGGGTTTTTGAATCCACAGCCATGCAAAATTCATGAGTAATGGCATAGTACCCTAAATGCAAAAATACACGTTTCTTGTCTTCTTGAGTGTTATCAATTTATCTGCAAAACCACTGGAACAAAATGCTTCATAGCACTTTCTTTCAAACTCATTTGCCAGAAAAATAATTTCTATCTAGACTGCAAATCATGCAAAAATCAACTACAAATGTAGAAAATAAGAAACCTCCAAAAATTAATCTGAAATTTTAATCGCAGCACATAATAGACAACTTGTAATTGGTTATTATAAGCTTGTAAGCCATTAGACACTGAAAACTTTAATACAAGCCTGTTAACTTCCATCTGCTAACAATTACACAACTGCTTCATAACTAAACAGTGTTTCCAATGGCACACGAAGGCTGTTAGCATCAAGGTTGTTGGCAAACGCAATTTCATTAATAACATTCAATTAAATTAGATGAGCTAATTCCCATTTCCAAAGAAGTTGAAGTCAACTCAGAAGCACACATAAAAATTAATGAAAGAGTGATACAGAAGTGAAGTTTTACTGAAAAACTAGTGAAGATTTTGCAGATACCCCTAGCTTGGAATCACCCCCAGGTCCTCCATGATCACTGTCAGCAATTCAGACACTCCTGAGTAACTGGTGATCCACCTAATCTCCACATATTTGAGAACATGGGTATCTTCTTGCTAAGATATGAGGGTACTCTCTGTCCAGTGACACCCATGATGAACACATCTCCACGTATCACGTGCCACCAGTACCACTTACACCTCCAGCAGCTATTGGAGATCGTGTACTTATTTTACAGCCATTTCTATGTCAGTTAGAGCTTCCCACTAAATACCTACTACAATAGTAACATAATTGATCTATAAAGCAAAATCACTACAGGTGATCACTACAGGTTTGACAGGCAACAGAAAAGATCTAATGAAGAATGCATGAATCTGAAATTTCTCTCAGTTTCATGCTTCTAAAAAGAAAGAGGAAAAGAGGTAATCTAAACAAAACATTTTAAAATATAATGGAAAAAACATGATTTTATCTTAAGAAACAGTAAGATTTTGGGAATCTTTTGGAACCGTTCTGCTCCTGCAGCGTAACGAGCGTCACACACTGCACACGTGACCAGCGCTGGCAGGAGCGCAGGGGCAAGGAGCTCAGTGAGCTGGGTAGAAACAAGGTGCTGGGCAGGATAAAAGAAGGTGGAGGGCAGGATTCATCCCACGGGCAGTTAGTTTGCCACCCCTGTTTTAGAATACAGTATAGTTTAAAGAATAATGGACTAACTTGGAAAGGACAATATGAGGGCATCTATCTGATATCCAGGCAATAATCAAGTTTTTGGTCACCTAAACTCAAACATCCAAAGGTTTTTTTCTTAGACCAATGGCATTTGGAATGTAAAAGCAATTAAAGCTACATCTTTAAGTTGTTGGTAAAGAGAATTTAACATTACGATTGTTACAGGGAAACCACCAATCTTCTTTAGTTTGCTGTAGGTCTTGGTAGCAGATCATGATCTGCTGAGGATACTTGTTGATGTGTTTTTGATGTAGCATTTCTATCTGAGAATCCGGAAGATAATTTGAGGTATAATTCATTGTATTAAAAAATGAACTCATCAACTTCATCAGTTCTTCAATATAACTTTGTCACAGGTGACAAATACTGTTGAACCAGTGTTTCTACAGCCCCAGGCATTGAGAATGAGATCATTTGGACTTTCAAACCTGGCAAAGACTTCATATAGCTTTCACTTCTGGTGGCTTAAAGTCATTACCCCTTGTCCTATCATAACAAACCCTGATACCTCAAAAGAGATCTGGGGTAAACTGCGCACAGGTGACCAATAACACAGTTTCCTCATAAAATTGACTGCTATAAAATAGCCACTGCAAGAGGCTTCCCTTCTTAATTATCATCCTGCTATCTTTCTGGCAAATGGAATGAAGTCAATCTGCTGTCATACACAGCAAAGGTGGTGCAACAGAATTAATGATTCAGAATAAATTAGTGATGCATAAAAATACACTCTGCAAAAAATGTGTTAACTTTCTCTTAGTAGCTTACAGAGAGAGTTGTTTTGGGGCCGTGGAGAGGGAAAGAGGTCTCATGTACTTGTTAGTATGTCTGTTACATCCTGGAACCTATTTCACCACACTAAAAGTTCATTAAGATAGTTCTTAAAATGCGATGACACGTGGAAGAAAACAAGATTGTCAGTAGCAGTCTAACTACTTCCCAGTTTTGTTAACATATGATACTCTTAAAATGCAGTATTAAAAACCTAACCTTCTTGTCAAATACTGCTCTATTCTCCCACCTTTTTTATTCATTGCTGTATCTCAGATTACTTGATCTTTTTTTATTACATGAGTTATTTGGGTTTTTTATTACTTTTACCAGTGTAAAGAACCTCACAGAACCATAGAATAGCCCAAGCTGGAAGGTACCTCAAAAAATCATCTAGTCCAGCCTTTCATGGGAAAGGGAGTATAGATGCGATTATTTAGCAACCTGTCCAATTGCATCTTGAAAACCTCCCACAATGGAGACTCAACTATGTCCTTCAGGACGTTGTTCCAGTGATTGAATGTTCTCAGTGTAAAAATTTTCTCTATTGTATGAAGATTACTTACTTTATTCATTGAAAGTATCGCTTACCTCATTCACAGAAAACATTTTAATAAAGCTAAAGAGATAAACGTGACAGAACTGTCAGAAAAGTCATTATAAACCACTAGAATTTGTATTAATATTCTTGAGATAAAAACCATATTCACACATTCACAAAGCTACCATCAAAACATCAGTCTCTCATCCAATTCTCTGGCAGCTATGATACTATAAATAAAAGATAATATTCCTAATTCCTACATACATCTGTTACCTTCCAAGAGCCACTCTACTCTGATTTAGTTTAATTCTGTATTTTCTTGGGTTTTAAGAATCTTATGAGGATATATTTTTCTAGGATAAATGAGTTTTCCACCATGGGAAACAGTGGAATACTTTGCCCAGACAAGCTGTGGAGTCTCCATCCTCGGAAGTTTCTAAGACCTGACTGGATAAAGTTCTGAGTAACCTACTCTGATCTCACAGCTGACTTTGCTTTAAGCAAGAGACTGGGCTAGAGACCTCCTGAGGCCCCTTCCAACCTGAATTATCCTATAATCCTATGAATTTTTATTCACAAAATCTTTATCTCTGCAGGCTCTGTCAAGACCTTTCAACACTAATAGTTCCTAATAGCCCACAGAAAAGGAAATGTTAAAATCTCCACTGGCTGTTTTCACTGCTGGAGTGAAGAGGTAGTGTTAAAACTATTGCTTTGCAAGGAACTGTAACTTAGCATTAAAACGAGCTGCAATAAGAGCTCTAAGCCCAGGAGCAATACGAGTTTTTTCAGCAAAGCTGAGAAAATCAGTTTTATGATGGATAGAGGATTTAATCTCTGAATAAACTCACTAATGAAACCTCTGGAGCTTAAGAAAAAAAAAATATATGATAAAATGTGTAAGAAAAAAATATGATAAAATAATTTAATAAAGCTGTGTTTTAATTCCCATTTCCCTATGATTTGAACAGATTTTCATATTAGTGGGTGACAGAGTGAATGTCATGTATGGAACGGGAATCACATGGCATAACGTGCAAGGCAACTTGGCTGTGTCAGGAGTTAGAAAAATATATTTGAGCATACAGTGTTCATTCACAGAATGAGAACCATTATCTCCCTATACCATTTTCTCAGCTGTCTTTGGTGTCTAACTACATGACAGGAACCCTTTTGTATCTCTTCACTTTACTGGTATTACAGTTTTCATTATTTCTTCCCATAACCAAATACAAAATTATATTCTGTGAATGCTCATTCATTAGTATATTGGAGCAATAATGCAATAATCTGCACCATATTTCTTCTAGATGAGAGGTAGTCAGCCTGTGCAAAAAAAGGCAGGCCTGCTTTCATTTAAAATTTGTCTTATGGCAGCTCTTGGAGTCTAATCACAGTAGCCAAGCATAAAATTCCAGTCACAATCAGCCCAAGATTTCTCAAGCACAGGCAAAATTGAATGCTGATACTCAAAGGTGAGAACTCAGAAGGAAAAAGCTCAGTTTTTGGTCACCAACAAATTATTTTCTGGTGGCAAACCATCAGGTTCCAGCTGATGGATATGAAGTGGAGCAGGGCAGAATGAAAGAGGAGTCAGAACTAAGTCAGTGGACAAAGAATATGGAGAGGGAATAAGAGGATGTTTTGGACAGAAAGTGCTGAAAGCGTTTGCTCTGGTTTGCAGTCATCTGGGGCACCAAGGGACAGCTGGGGATGTTGCAGGTATGGGCCTCTCTTTGCGTTCTGTGCCTTTCATCTCAACTGCAATCCATGTCCTGCTGAGACCCATAGCTTTTCTTCCCCTCACAGCCACCTTCTTCTCCTCAGCAGCCTCTGTTTCCTCTCCACACATTCTAATCTGACGTCACACAAGCGAGGAATAGGAGGAACTGAGCAAGGACCACTACTGCCACCAAGAAAGAGAATGAAAGAAGCAGGGGAGAGGCCTAAGCAGCTGTGCTAGGAACATCTGCCTGCTCAGCAACAGTTGCCCCTGCACACAACCCAGACACAGCAGGGGCAGGTGACAGCGAGATCTCTACGGCTGGGTATGGCATCTCCGTGGCAGGAAAGGGCCTGTTCAGTCTGCTGCACCCTGGGACACAAGCACAGCCCTGCTACTTGTTATTCCACAAGGCAGCATTAAAATTAATACAATGCAGCAGTTCACTAACATTTGTTCTTTGCTACCCGCTCTGCAGTATTACTGAAATAATTCTAGCCACATTTTTCATTAGGGTGACATCCAGAACTGTGAAGACTGTAAAACTCCACCTGTTAAACCCATTAAAGGGCTTACTTCAAACAGAGATTAGGAGCAGGTGTGGTATTACTGTAATACACAGACAAAAGATGCAATATCAGCCTCAGTCTTGGGATTCCTGATTCTTTGTCATGCTCTGCTGCTGATCCTAAGCCTCTTTGTGTCCAATTAGACAGTCACATTGCTTCTTCATGCTTGTGGTGTAGCTTATCTGTTATCAGGCTTAGTTACTGAGAAGGGCTTGGACACCAAACTGTAGAGAATCACAGCTGTTTAGGGTATTCACACCTGCCTGGTGTTGCATGAAGAGGGAATAGAGTCACTTTAAGATGCACTTTAAAAGGAACCAAGTGGGCTCACTGTTCAAACATTCCATAATCCACCTCCAACTGCCAGAATCCAGGTCAGCATCCTTACAGCTACTCCTTTTTCTCACCAACCCGCAAACCAGATTAGAAAAGAAAGAGAATATAAGTAATAGTCCAAATTACCAATGAAAGCCAATTTCTCAATTCTTATATTAAGAAATATACTGTGTTATCACATGGCCCCACCTCTTATTAAAAAGCATGCAGAGGAAATGCTGTTTATATCCAAGACTCAGATTAGCTATGCTAGGGATCCTTTTCATGTTGAAAATATTAGAGGCCTTCTAAAACTTTTATTATCCTCAGGAGTTCAACCACTCACTGCAGAACAGGGTATTTACATCCTTTAAAATCAGGCAGTTGAACTGGGACAACAGTTCCATAAATAAGAGACATTTCCACAACTCAGAAATTTTCATAACTCTTATGACCTATTTTCTAGTTCCTGGTCTGCACAGCCTGTACAACTGCACATATGGTCTGTCTGCCTTGGAACCAGCCTCCCGGCTTGTGAAGATCCCTGCTCCTAGCCTTGCAGCAGGTGATTAGAGATTCTGTCATTACCCTGAAGGAGAAATGAGCCTTTTGAGTATTTCTGTAATACTCATTTTTATGGTGATTGTCAAATTCCAGTACAGACCAACACCAAAGCCCTGACTTTATCTATGTGTAAATACTAGGTGTTATATACAAACACTGCCTAATCAACTATCAGTGAAGTAAAAGGGAAGACTGTCATAAATTAAATAGATTTTGGATCTAGCTCCAGTAAAATCATTGCCAAGTCTACAGATGCCACACTTTCAGAAACAGATTTTATAATGTATAAATATACACATTTTCTATTTTGTATTTAATATAAATTCAATGAGCAAGGATCTCGTGCGTGTGCGTGCATCAGTGTACGCGTCCACACATTTATACCTGGGTAAGACCAAAGTTTATGATTGCTTCACTATTGCCTGAATAGGGGATAAAGGATTTATGGAGAAACGATGCAGTTTATTAAGTCAGCCTAATGAAGCCCCTCTGAAAATAGTTATCTAGCACTGTACCTGGATGAAGAGTTTTGGCTAAATATTTCAGAAGAAAGAATGGTTTAGAAATTTTCGGTGTGGTTAAAAAGAAACTATATTTCTTCTCCTATAAAGCAGATATTTAAGTATAGGTGAACACCTGAAGACGTGCGTGTTCCACGTGAAGACCAGCTCGTGGTAGCTGAGAACTAAACAAGAGCTGCAGAGGCAGGTTCTTCACTATTTGCGTTTTGTAGGCTATCTCCATGCATTTGACATTTTTCCAGACCACTTAACTCTTCCATTCACTCAACGCAAAGGAGTTTTTCCTCCAGCCACAGAGGTTTGCCCTGAACTGTGGGTAGGTGTGGATTTTGCCATCTGTGCTTCACGTCTCTTTCGTATGCATAGCATAGCTAAAATTATCCACAGTTTTTTCAATGTGACTGATATGTTGGGTCTGAATTGGGAGGATTATTTTCATTCAACACTACCTAAACAGACAGTGCTCATTTAGTTGGGCGAACCAGTATAGCAGAGCCAATGCACGTAAGAAAATTTAAACACAGTACTAATGCTGAAAACTAAGTTTTTTAATTCTGTGAACCAAGAGAGAATATATGTCATAACAACATGTATCAGTATGCTCTCTTACTTCAATCAGAGGAAAAGAAAGATGAGCTAGATCTAACCTGGCAGTATCACAGCCATTTCCTCCCATAAAACGTGGTTTCTAATTCTTTTAAGCTTTGGGTGCAAGAATAGGATACATTACAATCCCCATATTGCATGCCTAAATGTAATGCATGTATATTTAACATAACTTCCATAAGGCTCCATGGGACCAAAGCCTGGGGTGTCACCTAAACATGAGCAAGAGAGAAAAAAAGGGCTACAATTGCTCTGGAAGGAGAGGTTCACTCTGTCTTAGGGTCTCACCTGTCATCATGTTTTCTCAGTAAAAAAGGAGCCTTTACACAAACTCACCAGCCATTAAATACCTAAGTTTGGCCAACAGTCTAACAGATGTGCCCATGTTCTCTACCAACAGACGTGGCTCTGCAGGAGGCAGCGAAGATGATGGCTCTTTACAGAATCCACATAAGACAGTAATAAATAATAAAGGACAATTCCAATGAGATCACCCTTAAAGCAAAAATCACTGGCAGGACAAAAGTCTCTGGAGTGCCCTGGACTACACCATAAGCAACTGCACAATGACTATGGAGCAAAAGCAGATTTGCAATTTCAGGAAATAATATAGTGCAAAGCAGTAAGCTGTCATTTCATGAAGCCACACAGCACTTTTGCCTAGCAACTGAAGGAGGATACCATGTACATATCTATTTCTCCTCTCTTCCAAAAATTAATTGGACCAGAAAGTGAAGAGCAGGAGAACAAGGAGTCTAAGGAATATTTATCCATAAGATCCCTCCACTGACAAAAGGAATACAACAGCAAAGAACAGTTCCTTCAGGTACGTTCAATTCAGACTGAGTGCCTACTTACCTTACACAGAGTTGTACAGATGATTTTATTATTGTTGATTACTTCAGTCTAAATTCCAGAAAGAAGGTAACTAAGCAACTGGTAAGGGTCTCTAATCACATCCCTAGGCTTCTCCCAAGGTCACATGCCTAAGAAGGTGTAAGGTTACAAAAGATAAGCTGTTCAAAGCTGTGTCTTCTGCTTGATAAACATCCATTGATTCGGGCAATATTTGTGACACTAACGTGCCTACTTGCTGCATTGCCCCTTTTACCTGAAGAGGCTGCTTACAATCAAAACCTGAATGCAAGGCATACTCTGTGAAAAGATAACTGACAGAGAGGACCTACCCAGGGGGCTACCAAGCAACCAAGGAAATGGATTGGCACACTAGTAACGTTGTAGTCATTGGGTATCACAGAAAGGCTGCTGATATCATTAATGTGCTTCATAACTTATTTTTAAATATCCTAATTCCCATGTCATATTGCTAAATAGCTGTAAGTTTCCAACCTAGTACGTGAAGTCCTAGGAAAGGGTCAGAAAATCCTTATTTGTTTCTTTCCCTTCTTCCTTCCTCTCTTCATTACATATCTCTATGGACAATCCATATACAGAGATATTCACTTAGTGTTATCTGACAACTGAAAACCTCAGCGAACCACCACCAGATTCTTCTTTCATCAGACAGGAAAAAGGCACAACAATGCAGTACATTGAAGCTATATACACACACAGATTAGAAATAAGATGTGTAACTTCATCATTGAGCTTAATTAAACAGAGGGGTAGGGTGATGAGGGATGTAAGAGGTTTTCCAATTGTTGCATCCAGCATTCTGAGTCAGATTTCCTATTTACTCCATCCCAGAGGAATAGTCAAATATCTTTCTTAGAAACTGATTTTAGCTCAAACAGCAGAGTTTTCAGATAATGTCCCACTTCTTGATCCATTTTTTTAAACCATGCATAATGTGAGAAAAAGATACACAAAATAAATACATAAGATGAGACAACTGAAGCCACCTACTGTTCCAGGTGAAGTGTCATCTTATCCACAAAGAGTGAGCACTCCAGAATCATATGCTGCCCCACCAAGGACAGGAATGACTGTTTAGCTCCTGGCAAAAAGCTTTCTCAGCAGCAGATAAGCATGACAGATATCTGCACCCTTGTCTGCCACACAGTAGACGCTATCTAATTCTTGTTATTTTAGTATTACTGCCAATGTTTTGGATGACAGCTTCACCAATATAAGGAAAAAAAAAGACATATCTGCCTTCATTACGTATTATGGCACAGCAACACAGAGTGCCACGAGTTCATTAGAAATTATTTGCCCATGATACAACTTAATTTCCTTATTACAGTAATAAAGGAAAAAAGAGCTGGAGTCTGACATATGCAATTAAAAAAAAAACAGTGAAAGAAATGGGAGTTTCTGCTCTTGGCATAATCCAAAATGCTCATTATGAGTAAGGTTTCCTATTTACTCTGGCACTGGGTTAAGAAAGATGTTGACAGACTGGTACTTGGGAAACACAGAATTTAACTCGGTACTATCAACAAAATAATATATAATAAACACCAGCTGCAACTGTCAAGACTCACAATGTTAAATATGCTTTACAGAGTTAGTTTTTGCAATACTGAACATACAAACTCAAACAAAATCCAGTAGCCAAAAAAATCCAAGGAGCAATGTAGCCTACAAGCATAAGCAGACACTCAGATCCCATGCTGTATTGTACAGAAATGCAGGGTTGTAGCTCTAATGTAACAACAGGGATATTGCTTTATAGCCTAAGAAACAGCACCACCCTATTTACTCCATTTGACCTGAGCAGCCAGCTAACTCCATTAATTTACCATGAGCAAAGCCCTGTTTTCCTGAGCAGAAAGAATGAAAAAAGAGATGTCTCCTTTGTTAATAGATTTGAGATCTTTCCAACCAAGTGTACATAAAAAGCTCCATCTTTTACACCTTTTTCACAAGGCTGTGTGCCTGAAGTTTGTTATTCTATTTTCTCTATCTTTCCTTTTTCAGTGGTATTTCTCACTTTCTCCTCACACACACTTCCAGCACTCCAACCCAAGCTCTTCACTCCTGAATTTAACAGATCAAACAGCTGTCCTTTAGCTGCATAGCTAGTTACTAGCTCAGCCTCTCATAAGATGTTTTTACAGGTCCCTAATGCTTTAGTCCTCTATTAAGAAATCACTTCTACTACTAGTTACTGGGTTTAATTTGCAGATGAGAAACCACTGTTACCACATCAATTTCAATGCATTACTTCCTTCAACAGAATTTAACTTTGCTTCAGCAGCCCAATAAGCTGTTATGTTGCTGAATGTTTAAGGGCAGAATGTTTAAGAATATTTGTGCACTGGTGATGGGGAGCAGGAAGGTGGATCATTCCCATTTCTTTGTGCACCTCAGTGATCGTTCAATGCTCAAAGCACAATACAGGAGATTGGATTCAGACCTTTAGCCTGACAGCCTGCTCTCATCTCTGCTTTAAGCAGGAGGCTGGAGTACTGACCTCCAGAGGTGCCTGACAACCCCAGATGTTCCATGGCACAGCACTGCCTGAAATGCCTACCATAAAGTGATAAGCTGCACCTGGCCTGAAGTACACAGGTCTACTATATTTTTAGAGTGTCTGGTTTCTTAGCTACATCTGTGTATATTTCTTCCTCTTAGTTTCTCCTCTTACAAGAAAAAACAGGGGATTGTAAGAATTTTATTTTGGTTGTAAATTTTCATCTTTTTTGGAGATTCAAAATTATTTCTTAAGTTACTTCAGCACTCTTTTCTTTCTTGGCTTTCTTGATGATTGCTTTGTTGATGATTTTTTCAGCACCTCTAGGTTTCCTGCATGTTAACTTGCAACCCAGTAGATGACACCGAGCAAATCAAGCACTCATGAACAATGTACTCTGACTGTCTTCCCAGATATCTGTACTCCTTCCCAATTCTTGCATTGCCTCAAGACCTACAACTCTTTCAACCACTCCTGTAACATACACAAAAATGTAGTACCCTGGTTTTACCCTTTTTATGACTGCCAAAACAGAAAGATGGTGAAGCACGAAACTATCCAAAAAGTACAGTAACAAACCATCAAATATTAATCTCACTCCTCCACACTCTTTCATTAATGAGCCATTCATTATATTTTCAAAGTCACTTGGCATGTATAAAAATAAAGCATAAAAATTTCATCATAATTTAAGACATACCTTGAACATAACCAGACACAGCTTTTCACAATGTCTTCAGAAAAATTCTCATCAATAAAAGACTCAGAATGTCTGTCAGCTTTAGCTTCTCAGGCCATCAATATAAGAGAATTTTCAAGAAGGGTAAATCACAGAGGTCAGTTAAAATACATCTTGCAGTTACTACAGGTGAACCACCATGAGAATCAACAAAGACGTACACTGTATAACTTTGGTCACAGAAACTGCAAAAGTACCTTCTCATCTTGCCCCAGAACACGAGAGATATCAAACAAGCTAGTAAAAATGAAACCCATTAAACAGAGTTAAACTCAGCAGGACAAATTTTCATGATCATTTCAGTACTACAATTCCCCTGAAGTCAAATGGAAAGGCATTGGTTCAGTTTAGCAGAACTTGGCACAGCAAGCAGTTTTGTGCTGTGCATTCTGAGTACCAGCCCATGAAATGTTGCATCTCTGACTTCCATATGGCAACATCTTAAGTAAGATTATGCAGTTCTTTTACATCTTCGCATTTTATTCTAAGTATTTAATTCCTAGTGCATCATGAGTCAGGCTGTGTTCTCTGTGTCTTTTTATGGGGTTGTGTTTTTCATTCTATCTCTATTTTCTCTCTCAATGATGTCCAAGAGTCAGGATTGGGTCTAACGTTGTCCTTCCATGAGAGGCTTTCCACTGATTTTAACAGATTTTAGATCAGTTTCTTGCTGACAAATTTATGAAATGGAAAGTTTACAAATTTGCAATACATAATTAATTGGCAATTCCGCTTGGCTTCTGTCAAGAAGCTCAGGTTGTTTTCAGATATGTTAGGATACACAGACGTATGTAGTATTTAAATCAATAAGAAACAGACCTACAAAAAACTAAGAAAACTGAAGTCCCTCTGGAACACCTTACTCTGGTAAACAGTAGTAATGTTTTTGCAAAAATTCAGGGTTCTTCCCAGGCTCCTACAATAAGGCAAAGTACAGCTAGGAGCACAGAAACGGGAATAACACACAGCATGATCTAAGCAGCTCCATGAATTTGCATCAAACTGTCCAGGAGCCTGAGAACAGGGTTCCTTGCTGAGACCCTGGCACACAGAAACCATGGAATGTGGAAGACCAGCTGTAGTTATAGGCACATAAGATGCACAGATATTTATAAGGTAAGAAAGCAGCCAGGAGGAGGCATGTAACATTTTCCTAGTGTAGAGGAAAAACACTTACATGCAGTTTTTCAAGAAAGAGATTGATTAAACACAATAGGGAATTAAAAATGTGCCTCCCTCAAAAATTTGACACAGTAGGAATTGCCTTAAGGGACAAAACCATCTCTTCACTTGTTGGTACAACGATGATTCTCCTGTCAATTCTAGAAATAGAGGGATAACCAGACTGCCTATCCAGTGATTCATATTCCCAGCATATGGTAACAGTCTTTCACTCAGTACTGATCTCATCATATAACCTTCGCTGTCTTCAACTAGAGGGCATGGCAAGTAATTCATTGACTTAATTTAGCCTTATGTAAAGCACAGGGATTAGATGAAAGCAAATTAAAAATGAGCATAAAAATGTAGGAAAATATGTTTGCTACTTTGCTTGTTCACTTTGCTGGCTTAGCCATAGGGATATGCTGATTCTTCTTTTGTATTGGGATTTATTTTCTCCATAAAGTGCTTTACAAGGTTCACTTGAAAAAGCTCAGCAGAAGGAGATTTTAAAAATATGTTAATTGAATGTTGACAGGAATCTCTGTGGACACCCACAAAAGCAAGATACTCAGGAAATGTCTGTTAAGATCTCCAAATTTGTGCAGAAGACTAATTTTAATCACATATTTCTGGTTTTATTTTTATGAATCAATGCCACTCAATCTTCTATGGCCTTTTATTCCAAACTGTTAAGTATGGAGCCCTGCCAGAAAGGAACTCGCAGCCCTGGCAAGCTGCTTCCTGAGCCTGAGTTAATGCATGTAAAAATACTGCTTACTGTTTTCTTAGTTTTTAGGAAAGGACTAAAGGACAATGAAGACAAGTCACAATACCCTCTACGTGACTTTTTTTTTACTTGATCCTCCCAGCTATGTAAAACTCAGTTTCATCAGCCTTCCCTCCTTGTGGAAGAGACTTCATTAGAGGTGCTTCCGACCAAAAACTACCTTACCCTCCTTTTACTGTAAAATGGTAGTTCATTCCAGGGAACAGACAAACTATCTTGAAACAAGCCAGATGGGATACTGCTAACACTGGCAGCACAGAACAAACCCAAAGAAGATAAATGTATTGTAATTCTTCATCTAGAGGTGCCCAAAATTTGAGTAGGAGGATAAAGTCATCTTTATACACTAGCTGGAATAATTCTTGAGCCAATCTCCACCTGATCTTCTCAGATACCACATGCACTGCCACCAGACATGCTGCTCAATGCACAATGATGCAGAATATAATTTCCACTGTCATTAATACTGCACTGAGTATTAAAGACTTTTTCCCCCCTAGCATCTACATAACAACAATTAAAAATGCTTACTTTGCAAAATACACTATTTTCCATAACGAAGACATGCAAGGATTGATATACTCTTGCTTACCAAAACAGCAATAGCTCCGTAATAAAAAGGGTGTGTCTATCCCTGTCTTTGTACAGCAGTTACAATAAACTGTGTCACCCAGCTATAGTGTTAAAGCTCACTTATCAGATGTTTTGTAATCTCAGCTTCTAATAATATCACTAGCAATTGAAATGATTTACATTGAAAGAGAAGGGGTTCATATCCCAGTCTTGTTAAGGGAAGCACAAATATACTACAAACATCAATTGCAAAAACATACTTTAGTAAGAATCATGGAGTAAGATGTAAAATAAAAGACTTAATAAATCCATTACAGACTGCAAATACAGTTCATTTGATACAGATGTTGCAAGGAAAAAAAGAAAAAATATCACAAAGCCCTAACGATTACTATCTTAGCCGAAAAGAAACGGGAAATCACAATCATGTGAAGGTTTGCCTGAGGAAAGGCTGTATGTTTGGGACCAAACAGTAGGTTGGCACAAGGAAAGAATACTTGCTGACATGACAAAATGTTTTGTGTCAAAGCTCTGGAATCTGTAGCATCACAGCTTGACAGCAAAAGCTCTGCAGGCCTCTACCAAAGCCAAAAGTAATTAAGTGTACTTACATGTACTCCCTGTGCGCAGAATGCACAGCAGCTGCGTTGCTGTAACGCCACAAAACTATCGCTGATGACAAAACATCCAGGGTAGCATCAAACTGAAAGAGATACAGAGTCAATTGTTTTTGGGGGCCACTGAATGTGCCCTGTACTAACAGCAATGCATTTACCATTCTGCTGCACGGGCACGAAGCAGCTTCAAATAAATAATTCTAATGAAAGCAAGATTACATTTATTAAATTGATCGTCCCATTTTTGCCATGCATTATTGCACAATGATACAATTCAGAACTCAGATAGTCAACCAAAGGATAAAAACTTTTTATTTGCAATCCAGCACCCATGGAGAAGGTTAAATAAAAAACAAACCCAAACCTAACACACAATCAGCCACTGTAGCGCCACAAGAGGTAAAATACTAATATGATTCTTAGTCAAAGACTATTAAAAAGAAGTGTTTGAAAATGCCTGTCAAGCATTCCTTTTTCCTGCAAATTCACTAATTTTCTGCCATAGAAGAGTTTGCTTCAAAGCAAGGAAAAATTAGCTTTTTTCCAAAATTCTACTTTATCCAGATTTAATTTATTCTATATCATAGGCAATTCTGCCATGTTTGTATTTCCATTAATTGGGGAGATGATGTCAGGTAACACCGAAAACCAGGCTTGTCCCACTGTAAGAACTTCCATCTCCAAGTCAAGCTTTATACAATCCAACCTTCAAATTTGAAGCCAGAAGCCAAAGTGTTTGAAATTAGTCACTTTGCTTGTCATTAGGAAGTTTTTGCTCTGACACAAGTCAGAAAAGTCATAGCAACTACTGGAGAGGAAAGCTGTCATCCCAAAGTCAATACGAGTTGTACCGTAGACGTCAGTAGGAAAAGGGACATGCAGAGTTCAGAAGGGAACTTCAGCATTTGGCTCAAGTGCAACAGTGAAACTGATTAGGCTGGGAGATTTTGTAGAAGAAAACCATATCTGGTGGATAATGAGTATCAATGATGAGATGTAAGTATTGATATTAACACCAGTCTAAGGCTTGGTAGTTAGAAACTGAAAAACTATAATGAAAGTATCTTTACTGCCCTTTCCAAGGTATTCAACAGAATATTCAACAGAATATTTTTTCTAACCCATCATTGGCATTGCACACCTTGCCATGAATTTATGATAAGAAAAAATTAAACATTTCATGTTCAGAAAAAAAAAGGAAAAAATGGTAGAGATTATTTATATTGTATCTCTACTTACAGCAAATCCAAAGGATGATGCACTGTATCTCATTACGGAGACAGCTAAAGGAAAGAAAATATTATTTAGAATCACTTTAAATCTTTTTTGTACCCTTTCTCTTTCTGTTATTCGAGAGTTACAAAACCAGCTTTGACACATGGGCTTAGTTTCACCCTGTTCCCGCTAGAATGACCTGACTGGCACTTGATGGTCTACAAGAAAAGGCTTGTGCTGCAGGAAATGGTTAGGTCAGTTCAGACACATTTTTCTTTCTTCCCAAACCATAGGTCTGTTTGTGAAACGTGCTGCATTTCAGCTGTGGTTTTTAGTAAAAATATGTAGCCAACACTATTTCATACTTTCAGGAAACTCTACATGTCTCACAGTGCTCCCTGCTCCAGCTAGGGACGAAAGTCTACCTAAAAGTTTGACAGAAAACCATGATGGCCCATCCAGACTTCTTGACTGACAGCTTTTTGACAAAAAGCCTAAGGGTTATTCACAGAGCCCCAAGAAATGCTTCAAATTCCATCAGATCAGTGTTTTCCAACAGAAAAATTTTGACCAGCTCCAATTTCTACTGCATACTGCTTCTAAAATTTAACAAAGCATAAACATGGGCTATCTAGGAAAAACTACCATTTTTATCATTTTACTCCACACATCTTAACTCCACCATCTCACACCTCCCAGTTCTAGGAGGCACTGTGCAAGGAAGAATACCTTTCAGGAGCCCAGAGGAATGCCAGGGAAGAAGCTGGCAGCAACAGAAGAGGCCACCACTTGGAGATTTGACTCCACCAAACTGCAACTCTCACAGGCCAGCAGCAGCAACGCCCAATGCCAGGCTCTGAAGTACCAAGCAGCTCTGGCATTCTTGCTGTGTTTTGTAGTGTTGAGTGAGAACAGGACTAACCAAACCTGTGCTCCCTGAATAAAACACACAGCACCCTGGTTCCAATATTAAGACTGCTCAGAATAAAGCCCAGTGGTATTAACTTTACTACACTTTTATGAACAAATTTCTGTTAACTTACTAAGTAAAATGCATTTTTATGAAAATAAAAATACTCCAACTAAAAGAAAACCAGACTCATCAATGACTTTGTCAATCCTAGGCTGACAAACACAATATCTAATTTGCAGTATTCCCATATTCATTAGAACAGCTTGGCAGAACAGAGTCACTATGGTTTGACTGTTCTTTTCAGTACCAGCAAACTGCAGTTCTGTTGCACTAGTCTGGATAAACAGAAATTTAACTCTTGGAAAAAAATAAACCTTTTCTATGTAAGACCTAGCAGTGGCCACAAGCATGCCAGATATCACAAATATGTGGACTTTTAACATTACACTTGGCCAAAGCAGAAAAAAATTCATCGAGTTCATTTCCAGATTCCCATTTTCTCAAAGTTGAAGAGTTGTTATGGATTTGTACATCTCTCTCATAGTTAAATCATGATTTCCTGCACTGCACCCATTTTCAAAAGGGTAGAGAGGAGGAATCTTGGAACTACCAACCTATCAGCCTCACCTCTGTGCTGGGGAAGATCATGGAACAGATCCTCCTAGAAGCTATGCTAAGGCACATGGAGGACAGGGAGGTGATTTGAGACAGCCAGCACAGCTCCACCAAGGGCAAGTCCTGCCTGACCAACCTAGTGGCCTTCTATGATGGAGTGACTGAATCTGTGACAAGAGAAGAGCTACAGATGTTGCCTGCCTGGAGTTCCGTAAAGCCTTTGACACTGTCCCCTACAATATCTTTCTCTCTCAATTGGAGAGAGATGAATTTGATGGGTGGGCTGCTTGGTAGATCAGGAGTTGGTTGGATGATTGCATCCAGAGTGCAGTGGTCAACAACTCAGTGTCCCAGTGGAGATCAGTGAAAAGTGGTGTCTCTCAGGGATCTGTACTGGGACCAATACTGTTTAATATCTTCATCAATGACCCCACTGTCTAGTGGGATCAAGTGAACTCCCAGCAAGTTTACCAACAACATCAAGCTGAGGGGTGCGATTGACATGCTTGAGGATGACATCAGAGGGACCAGGACAAGCTTGAGAAGTAGGCCCATGTGAACCTCATGAGGTTCAACAAGGTCAAGCAGAGGATCCTGCACTTGGGTTGGTATCAATACAGGCTGAGGGATGAAAGGACTGAGAGAAGCTTTGCCAAGAAAGTCTTGGGGGTACTTGTGAATGGAAAGCTGGACATGAGCCAACAATGTGTGCTTACAGCCTAGAAGGCCAACCACATCCTGGGCTGCATCAAAAGAAGCATGGCCAGTAGATTGAGGGAGGGGATTCTGCCCCTCTGCTCCTTCCTGGTAAGACCCCATCTGGAGACCTTTGTCCAGCTCTGGAGCCCTCAGCACAGGAAAGACATGAATCTGTTGGACCAGATCCAGAGGAGGGCCACAAAAAAGATCAGAGATAGAACACCTCTCCTATGAAGAAAGGTTGAGAGAGTTGAGGTGGTTCACCTGGAGAAGAGAAGGCTCTGGGGAGACGTTATTGAAGCTTTTCAATAGTTAAAGAGGGCTTATAAGAAAGATGAGGACAGACTTTTTAGCAGGGCCTTTTGCAATAGGTCAAGGGGTGATGGCTTTAAACAGAATGAGAAGAGATTTGGACTGGATATGAGGAAGAAAGTTTTTACAGTGAGGGTGGTGAAACACTGGCACAGGTTGCCCAGAGAGGTGGCAGAAACCCCATCCCTGGAAACATTCCAGGTCAAGCTGGATAGGGCTCTGAGCAACCTGATCACTCACTGTGAGAGTGGTCAGGGATTGGAACAGATTGCCCAGGGAGGCAGTGGAGTCTCCATCCCTGGAGATGTTTAAAAGATGGGTTGATGAGTTTCTTAGGGATACGGTTTAGTAGGGAGACAGGCACGGTTGGACTCGATGATCTCAGAGGTCTCTTCCAACCTTACGAGTCTATGATTCTATTCATGCCTTAGGTGAAGAAAGAGGCTGTATTTCTGGGTCAGACTTTCCAGGCAAGAGCTACACTTGACAACCTGACATCAGCTTGCAGTGATCCAGCTGCAAATTTGAACGCTTCACTGCATAATAATATATTACCTACCTAATTTTCATTGTATGTCTCCTTAGAGACAGACAGTTTAAAAAACTGCAGAAGTTGCATCAGAAAACAACATGGGCATTCACAGGTACACTTAAGCTTGCAATGTTCCTGTCATTACTGATTTCATATGTTGCAGTTCAAAGCCACACTTTTACACCTTCTGTTTCCAGCTTGCCTCTGTAGTGGAATTACTTACTCAGTTTTTACTAAACTGCCAGCTTTTTTCCCTACTCTAATCCAGACTCAAAACAAATTAACTCTATGGTTCCCTTCAAAATGAAGATGTACTTTCTACAGTTGATGAAGTGCACACAGACAGCCGCACCTTAACACTGCTTATTGGGACATATTTGGTCTACTTAAAGCATAAGGTCTTTAGCATGAGAACTGTCTTTATTTTTATGTATTCCACCACAGTGAACATCCACAGTGCTAACACACAATCTGTTTGGCCTGAGCTATCTAAAACAGTGATGAAAAACAAGTACTAACAGACAGTGTCACAAGTCTGCTTAAACCTTTTGCTAGTTAGTCAATACGACCGGAGGCAAGACTTTCCAGGGACTGGTACCCTGCAACACTAACTTGCAGTGGTAAAAAGACTTAATGAAAGTAGTAATGACTTTTTAAGCACTGGATACATCTTTTTATTCACATACTGATTTTCTAATGGGAGAAACAACACATTTGTCTTTCTTTCAGAGCCAAATAACAACATTAAAGCACCTTCAGCCCTGACTTGAGCACATTTATACTTCTAACTGACAAGTACAGTCATAAAGCTCACCAGGTAAGTTGCTCCAGTTTAAATGCAATGTTTGGCCACGAGCCTAGGCTCTACAGCTGAGAAAGCAACTGTGATGCTGGTTTACAGGGTATTAACCTCGAAACCTGTGTTCAGTTTTGGGCCCCTCACTACAAAGAAGGACATTCAGGTGTTGGAGCATGTCCAGAGAAGAGCAACAAAGTTGGTGAAGGGTCTGGAGCACAAGTCCTATGAGAGATGGGGCTGAGGGAACTGGGGTTGCTTAGCCTAGAGAAAATGAGGCTGAGGGCAGACCTCATCACCACCTACAACTGCCTGAAAGGAGGTTGTAGCAAGGTGGATGCTGGTCTCTTCTCCCAAGTAACAAGTGATAGGACAATAGGAAATGGCCTCAAGTTGCACCAGGGGAGGTTCAGATTAGACATCAGGAAATATTTCTTCACGGAAAAGGTTGTCAGGCACTGACAGAGGCTGGCTGGGGAGGTGGTGGAGTCATCATTCCTGGAAGTTTTTAAAAGACAGGTAGATGAGGTGCTCAGGGATATGATCTAGTAGTGGACAGGTACGGTTGGACTCGATCTCTAAGGGCTTCTCCAACCAAATTATTCTATGATTCTATAACCAATACAGGTTGCCACAGACTGACCACATTCTCTTAAGACAACTGCCTCCGATTCCAGGCACTGAAGCTGAAGGGATTTTTAAGTATTGTATTTATTAACATCCATGAACTTGAGAGCCCTGAGCAAAGGAATAACCTGTGGCCCTTATGGCTCCAGTATCACTGTTGTGCTCCAGGAGCAGCATGGGGCACTGCAGGAATGGATCATAGAGCTTTTGCTGAACTCTCATCTTCCTTCCTCTCGATTCAAATTTTCAGTTATCCCCAGATGAGCCTCTGATGTAAGAAAACCCAGAGCTTCCTAATCTCCACATGGAATCAATGGTTGGAGGCAAGCAATGAGGACAGAGCAGAGCACGTAGTTTAAAAGTCCTGTGGAGCCACTGCCTACATTTAGCAGCCACACTGCCAGGACAGCGGGAGCCTGCTTTTAGCTATTTTATTGGCTCAATTGGACAGCATTTTATTACCTCTACAACAAAGCAGATAATCCTAATGCATTTTCCTGACATTTGTAAACAGAACTTGCAAGCAGTCAGAAACTAAAAATAGAGCCAGCACAGTAAGCCACAAATTTACCACTGCCTTCACCTGCACAGTGACATCAATTTGTCAAGTCTGTCAACCCACAGGTCAGATTTCTCTGTAATTCCTTCACCTCCTCCAAAGTGATTCCAAATAAAGAAAAATACCCCATTTCCCACACATTCTACCCTCAAGAAATCTTATTTCCACGTGCCTCAGAAAAATCATATGATCAGGGCCCTAACCCTACAAAATGATTCCAGTTTGTCAGCCATCTCATCTCCTGGAAGCCTTTGACAGGTTGAATCCATGTAAAACGTGCTCCTGGAAAGCAAGGACCCTGCAGTGACCCTGGGCTTCTCATTTCCTTTTCTGTGTTGGAAGAGCACCCTGGTACCTTTTTGTGCAGACACAGGAGGCAAGAAATAGGACAGGATATTAACTCTGACTCCAACCCCCCCAAACAGAAACCTTTGGGAAGAGTCTGGCTACAAATAAGAGAGGGCACATACAAACAGCTCCTCCCTCTCTCATAAAGTCTCCTCTTATCTACTCACGGAAAACTACTTTTAGGAAGCTCCTCTTGATGGAACAATTACTCCCTCATGTTCACTTTAAATTTAGCCTTTTTGAAAGGATGAATGCCAGCACATAAAATGTTGTGTCTTTAAAGTATGGCTTGCACTTAGCAGATATCAGGTGGGCAATGCTAACATCACTGGAAGTGTTGGCTTTATTGCTACATATATTACTGTGCATATATTGCAAGCTGTGCAGAGTCACAAACAACAGGAGCTGGAAGTTGTACTGAAACAGAAGTGAAACTGAAATGCAGTCTGTTTTCCTTGCCCACTGTTGGTAAAACATCAAAAAGTAATATTACAACAAATATTTCAAATCCATTCCAAGCACAGAAAATCAAATGAGTAATGATTTTTCAAAATCCACCAAAAAAATCCCTAAAGGCAACAACAACTGAAGGCAAAGAACAGACATGACAGATACTATTAATACTGGTAATGAACAGTACTGACCAGGACCAACAGGTACACATAAACCTCCCCAGGTACCTCCACCCCACACAGAAATTTCAGTAGAGAAAAATTTAGTGATTTTTATGCACATGCCCTAAATTTATGCAATCAACACAGTAGCTACAAACAGCTGCTAAGCATCCAATCTCTCAGACTTAAGTCTTCTAGAAATCTAACCTACATAGGCAGATCCAGTGCTGGCCAGTAGTGTCATGTTCCTGCACCCATAGTCTATCCCAAAAACACCTCCCACTGAATCAGGTTACTCAAAGCCGTCCAACCTGGACTTGAACAACTCCACGGATAGCGCAGCCACAGCTTCCCTGGGTGACCGCTGCCAGTGCCTCCCCATCCTCACACGAAAACATTTCTTCTTCTTAAGATCTCACCTCAATCTCCCCTCTTACAGTTTAAAACCACTACCCCTCATCCTATCACTGCACTCCCTGATAAACAGCGCCTCCCCAGATTTCCTGCAGCCCCTGGAAGACTGCTTTAAGGTCTCCCTGGAGCCTTCTTTTCTCAAGGCTAAACAAGCCCAACTCTCTCAGTCCCTTCTTGTACGGGAGGTGCTCCAGCCCTCAGATCACCTTTGTGGCCTCCTCTAGACTCATTCTAACAATGCTAACAATAGCAGCAATCTCAAAGAATAGCAAAGCAGTCCAGTTGTAAGGCTTACTTAGTCTCCTGATTCACTTGTTTGATTCGCTTCTGTCTTCCCATTTACTAACAGAAAGAGCACCCGTGCCCCCACCAGCATGTCCACAAATGAACAACTGGGCTGGGCAGCCAAGCAGAACCACATAATCCTGAACTATGAAACAATTCTACTATTAAAAAAACCCAAAGCATTACTTATTGAATGATGAAAAAATTATCCATGTGGAGAAAATGGTGAACGAGCTTTCTCTGCAATGCACAGTAAACAGTCCCCAAGAGCATACCAGTAATATTAAAAAAAACAAGCAAACATTGAGTGATACACACACACACACACACACAGAGGGTAAATCTGTTCCTCATTTCAGAAGAAATAATGCCTGGGCTCTCTTTTAACAGGTGCTGTAATAACTTCTGTATACAACAAGCCTTCGCTGCCACCCTTCAGTGAGCATTACACTAAAAAATGGTCAAGGGAACGCACCAAAGCAGTCAATATTGTATGGCCTCTTTCCAGCGCAGCTAGAGGTGAACACAAGAAACCCATTTGTTTAGGGAAAGCTTTTTGTGAAACCAGAAAGCAGGTAACTCCAAAATGGCAGAGTGAGCAGCAATTTCCAGAGTAGCTCTGAAGTCCAGCTGGGATAAAGTGACAGAATGGCCAAGCGCTGCACAGGGCTGTGCGCTGCAGTGCCGGATCTGGGAGAAAGCAGGACCCCCTCCTGCCCAGGATCCCACTGCTTCACACACTACCGTGCTTCCCTTCTCAGGTGCCAACCTTCTGTTTTCAAACAAGATCATGTCAAAAAAAGAATGCAAATAAATCGGAGAAAAGGAGGAGTAGTGTTTTTGTTTAGTTTTGGCTTTCCAGGGGGCAGGAACTAAAAGAGGGCCCATATGTTACAGCTCCAGTTGATCTTGATGAGGATACTAAATGCACACATTTGCATTTAAGAACAGGAATAATAGAAGTGAAAGGTCTGTAAGAACCATACTAGTTTTGCTTCCAGATACATGGTGCAAACTCTCTGCAATTCAATAGAGAGGTGCATAGTTCAATCTGTTACATTCCAAATGGGGTCATCTGAATGACCCAAAATAACTCTGTGCCATGACATTAAAGCACATTATCTTTTAATGCAACCATGTATTATTGATGCTCCAAGTCCAAATTTAACAACTGAAATAGTCTAGGATGTTGCAAATACCTGTAAATGCATTTACCAGGGAAGATACTGCAGCTTATACAATCCACAGGCTTTGTAATTTTGAGCCTGAAATTAGCTTCCAAAACCAAAGGAACAGGTTTGGCCCTGGTCAGGGAATGAATGGTAGCTTGGCAAAAAAAAGCCACATACGACCAGAAACGCTGAGTGGTACCAGACACACTCAACAGCCATTTCTACAGCACTGTGGCCAAGATTTGTAACTCACTGTATCCAAATGCGGTTATTCCAGATTTAATGACCTAGGAGACTCTCCAAAAGCAACACTTCTGCCATCATTTGTGTTTTACTGGACTGGAGGCAACGCTAGAAGAGAAGTATCCAGGTCCTGCATAAAGTATTCATTCTTGGGAGTTTGGCCAGTTGCTTTAAAGCAGATTTTCCCTAAGTTAACAGAATAAGCCAGAAGACTGAGGTGGAGGTTTGTAAATGCTTATCTGACTTAACTGGGTTTCTGGAAGCTTCATAAAGATGCAGCAAGCTCATATTTTATGCATGTATCCCCAAACTTATAACAGCTTGGGCATAGGCTAAACATTTTTACCAGTCACTGAATATTTTGCATTGTAAATAGAAGAGCTGAAATACTGCCATTATTCTCAGGTTCTGTAAGTTCTTGTCTTGTGGTGACATCAGAAAGATGGGGAGATCCATTCAAAATGACAAATAAAGAATGATATCATAGGCAAGCTACAGCTCAGATGTGTTAACATAGAATTTTCATGCAAGGATTCAGGCCAGCTGCAGCACAACCAACAATACATATATGAATATTGTTGATTGTGCTATGTGCTGGTGTCTATATGAAAAAAAATTTTTAATTAGCTTTTATTTACAGCAAACACATTTAAAAAGAACATAACCAGTGAAACCTGCATCCCCCCCAACCTCCACACAGATATTTGTCTTCATTGAAGAAGCCTAGTGGCTTAATTTTAAAATGATGATTAACTTGAAGTTTGCCAGATTTAGACTAAATGAAATATATTAGAACACTCCAAATGCCAAACCTCCAGATTCAGCATCTACTTTAAGGTATTTCTTCCCTATTTTTATGCTACTCTTTCAAACTTGACTTTGAATTGTATTTTCAACAATTGTGTTGTATCAGACATCAAGGGCATTTAAAAAAACCCAACAAACGTGTTGCTGTTAAAAAAAGCAAGCAAGTCCAGTTTGAAAGCACTTTGAAGAAAAATAATTGGCCAACACTGTAAAACCTAATTCTAAGGATGCTACAAAGATTCAAACCATAGGCCTCATGAGGCATACAAACAGTATTTCATTGGTTGATATTTCAGGTCTAAACTCCTCATGCCAGCAGACAAATGTAGCACTGCTTTAAACACCTGCAATCATGCTACAGCATAACCTTTGTGCCAGGTAAACTGGCTGACTGAAGAGCAACCTGGAAGATTTAGCTCAAGAGCGAATCTAGTTGGCTTTGCCGCATATCGTATTTCCTTGTAGAACTCTTCCAACTATCCCATACCTTAGATTTAGTTCTTAAAACTGAAACAAAAAAAAAAATCTATCTGTAGTTTAAGTCTACAAGTCGGATTCTTCCTGGTGTTCTTTGACCTTAGAGAAAAGAAACACAGTGTAGCCATTGTAAGCATTTAAAACTGGTCCACAGAGGCACTGGCTAAATTCTCTCCTATATTAACTGCAAGAACCTTTTCTTATTATTTGCTATTCACAATACAACACAGGAGAATTTTCTAGTTATAAACAAATACAGATATGCCACACCACATTTCTTCTGGAGTTGCATGTGAATTTCAATACAACTTTTTAATCACAGAACTTCCCCTAGAATTTCAGTAAAATTTTAAGCAGCTCAATGGATGCAGCAATGAATTGCAAAATTTTGTATTTACCATAGAAACTTTTACAAATAAATTAGAATATGTATTTTTATTTGATGGATTTTAACTTTTTCATTCAGAGTGTGCATGGGAGAGTTATATTTTTGAGACCATTGTAGACGTATAACTATATTTAAAATTATTTCAAAAAATAAATCAAACCAAACAATTACAGTAGTCTCCCTGTTTCACAGATAAGGAAATAGAACTGGACCAGGGATCTTAGGAGATACTTGAAGATCAGGGATCCAGAATAAGTTTAAGAGCCAGAAAAACCAGATTATGAAGAGAGAGTATAATTGTTTGAGAAGGCAGCTAGGTGCAGATGACTGGCACAGTCTCACACATCCTACTGTCTTACTAAGTAACTTGCAAGAAAACTCCTTAAACTTTCCCTTTTTTAGGTTTTTATCTATAAAATGGGATGAAAATAGTTCCACACTTCAGGATGTTATACACAGGAAAAAATCATTTTACCATATGGAAGCATCTAGTAATTCTGCAAAGAGTGACAGCAGGCACCATGAATCTCTTATGTATTTGAATAAACTATTCAGTATTATGATCTGCCTTTTGATATTCCATATTCTGAAAGCACTGCTTTAATTTCTACCAGTGCAAACTGAAGACCCAATTAAAAATGATCTGCATGATCTTTGTGACATTCTCATAGTTTAACAGTTATAAGAGACTTTATTTTTATACTAGAAGTATTTAAACAGATTTCTGAAAATCAAAGCAGACTTCCTTTTATACAAAAATGTGGCAGGATTCAGAAGTGTATTAGTGCTGAAAAAACATTCATATTGAAAATAATTATGCATTGCTCTTTCACTCACATTAGTCTAATGTAATTATTATTACCGAAACTGATTCAACTAAATGCATCCCCATCAATGGGTCATTACAAGCTCATTTTTCTCCTCCTGAACCTCCAGAACACAAACACAAGGAGCATCCTTCACACTTTTCATACCTTTGAACAGTTCTGATTTCGGACCATACAAAAGTGAGTCCATACAAAACCATCAGATGGGCACCCAATAACGTAGACACTCGAACTATTTATGAGAAAGAGCTATTAAAAAAAAACATTTAAACTCAGGTAAAAGAGAACATAAAGACAGGTTGATACTTTTTTTAAGAAAAAAACCAATTTTTAGTGTAAAGATTTCTCTTGTTCTATTTTTTCACCAAAAAAAAAAAAAAATCACACAAATGCAACAGGAAATCTGTCAGAAGGAATGAAGGTAAAATAAGATATTTGCTTGGCACTTTCCTTGGTATTTTTGTCTGTCTCAACTAACAGGTGGTTCAATTCTGCAATTCTGTGCTTGAGGAAGATAAACAGAATTAGAATAAATTCTCTGCACATACACATTTGTGATTTAGAATTCCAAGACTGCTATTTTAGCTGGAGCTCAACTGTCACTGTCTCTGGTTCAGTGGATTCTGGGACAAGGAATGGCCACTCTAACCTGGAAGCTGGAGGGTAGAGAGCATCACCCGACACAGATCTGCTCCATACAGTGCTACAGCAGGCTGCTTCTCTGGAACCAACTGTTCTTCTCTACACATGGATCAGTGCCTTCCCCAGCACTTCCCACACCAGCCTATGACTAACAGCACAACTGAGCCCCTCTGCCATCAGTGGGAAAACCACCAGAGAAGAATAATGCAGAGACTGACAGGAGGCTTATATTAATTTCCCTATGTGTGGCTTCCCCGATCATACGAAGAATGGAACATGGTATGTGAAGACAAAACCGGAAGAAATTTGCATTTATGACATTTAGTCTTATATTAAATGTTTGTTCTCTGAGCACTTTAATGACTTCAGAAATATGAAAACCAGGCAAGATTTGAACTGAAAAGCTTTGGTCATTGAAAAATAATTAGTTATCTTCACAGCTTTCTCATCATCCCCATCAATTTCAGAGACAAGACACATATCACAGTTCCCCCCATTTTAATCAGATAGCCAGTGAACTGCTCCAGAACCAAAACAAGCTGCCAAATGCAATTAAGCAGGCTGCCAGAATATGGCACAATAGTACAGAGATTTTCATTACGAAGTGAGACTTAGAATGAAAACCATCCCTGACATCTCAGTGAATTAGCGGAGAAGCTTTAAAACTTGGGTTTACATATATATTTCAAAAATAGAATTCCAATTTAAAGTAAAAAGTTTTAGATACTTCCACTGACTATGGGAGAGGACATCCAATCAGACTTCTCCAGCTGCTGATACACAGCCAGTTTTAGCATGCAGGAGCCTGAAGGCTTCTTCTCAGAGCAAGTCACATTACAGACACCTCTATGTACTCCCAAGCAGGAAACAAGCTATTCCGTACTCCATTAAATCCTTCCATTTTATGTTCAGTTTTCACAAGTGAAGAGTTCAATTTCTGCCATTTAACATCTTAAAAGTGTAAAACTCTCAGAGGGGCATTCCCACACTCTAAGAATCTGCAGTTTAAAAAAACATAAAATCACTTGCAGCCCCTTTACTGGTCTGTATGTTCCAGAATTCCTGTATGTGGCATATTTGACAAAGCACTAAAACTTTAACATGGAAAAGTCACATTGAAATAAAGTAATATTTTTTTTGGAACTGAGAGTAAATTGGAAAAAATGTCACAACTTCACACAAAAAAAATTGGTATTGGTTCATTCTTCCAGAATAATTTTTTTTCTTTTCTATTCCCAAATACACTTTAAAATGTGTAAGTCCAGAAGATTCTTTCTTTGCTGGACCTTCTTTGCCCATGCTTTTTTAACTAAAAGGTATCTATGTGTTTTGTTAGCAGGATTCCAATTCAACAACTAAAAGATAGCACACGCTTTCTTTACTTCTCATACAGGTGCTGGAGTGTAAAAAATTCTTCAAGTCTGATTAATGCTCCTTTAATACAAATCACCAAGCAATGAAAATCACCTTTTTTTGTGCAAATTTAGTCAAACATTCAAGTTCTGAACACAACCAATTCTGCTAAATAAATCAAAAGTCATGAAGAAAAAAAAAAAGAGGGGGGAAATCCTGTCTGTTATCTTTTTATCTTTTCAGGCTAAAATATAACAAACCTTCCAGGGAGAGGAATACCCATCTGATAGCTCTGTGTTGAATTTAACTGTAGGAAGGAATTGCAAGCCCTTCAGACAAATCTCTTCCTCAGACAACATGATAATCTCAACAATCTATTGCTAAGGGCTGCAATAAAGCAGCCTGTCACCAATCCTACTCGTTATGTGGTTTGGAGTTGCTCTGCTAGCAAGGATGACACAGACACATTGTACACACAACATAGAGCAGCAGCAGTCAGGCTTAGGACACAACCCAAGAGGAAACCAGATATGTTAGCTGTGGTTTCTAAGTCACTAAGTAAAAGTTACAAGAAGATAAGTCTTAAAAACAAATTTACTTTGGTCTGTGGTTTTTAATCAAGCTTTGGTAGTAGTTTTTAAATGCAATAATTCTAAATAAATCTTCTTGGAAACAAGTAATTTTGATTTTTCTAACAAAACCAACTTACAAGTGTTATATTTTAATTTCAGTTGCCCAGTCTTGAAAACAAGTAGCTGTCAAAATCCTGCTGAGCAATTCACAAGACCAGTAACAGCTTCGCAGAGTTCTGAAACTAAAAGCAAAACCAACAGATTATTTACATACTACACTACTTTGTGTCTGTCCAATTTTAGAGTAATTATCTTGACATGTCTACTGCTAATTCTGATCAAAGTAACAGAACGCTTCCAGATCTGTCTCTGAAACAAGCTTAATTCATTTGGACAAAAATAGTGCAGGTAACATCATAAAAAAAAAGTGATAAGGCAAGAGAATATTGCAAATATGCACAGAGCTACTTACAACACATAATCATGTCAACAGAACTTAAACTACATCAATTATTTTCGTGTTCCATGCACAACTATGCCAAGGAGCAAACTCTTGAAATGTCTTCCAAACATATTCCCAGGTTCTATCCCAGGTAAAGCAGCATACATCTCTTCTTTTAACAAAGGGCTTTTGCTGTTGCTCTTTTGGGTTTTTTTTTCTGTTATACATTATTAGCATGAAAAAGCATTGAAAACAAGAAGAAAATGTCTATCTTTCAGTATACACAGTGTGATGTGTACCTGACCTGCAATCAAAATTACTTTTAAGTGGAAGACCCTAAGCACCAACAATCCATGCAGTCATCGAAAATATCCTGACTTAATTTTTCAAAAATTATAACCTTAGGCTCTGAAAATCCAGTCTCCAGTTTTCTGCCAGTAGCCCTTCTTAAAATGGAGTTAAATAGCTTAACCTTAATCCTGACACCAGGAGTTTTAAAAAGTTTTGTTGGCAATGATATTTTCTTAAAAACATTGTTTCAGAAAGTAAATTTTCATTTTTCTTAGATCCTCATTTGCTCTGCTTTTAGAGATCAGCCAATCTCTAGTCATTCTCTGGCTTCATGCATAAAGTAATGATGTTTTGGGTTTTTTTTCCATTCGTAAATCATGTTGAGAATGCTTGCTTATTTATAAAAGGAGAAACCTAGAATTACTAATCTCATAATGCTGGACTTGCATTTAGAATACCCAGTGGTCTTAATTGTAGTCACCAATCCTGATCCCTGAGTCTGAGATTAACTTACTAGAACCGGTAGGTTTTGCAATGGTTGAGAATTCTAATGTCGCTGTAGCATTTCATATTGGCCAAAGAATTCTTGCTTGCTATTCCCACTGTGCCAGACCTACTGTTTTCCTTTCACGGTGAGGAAAGACTTTGAATTTTCTTGGCCTGATGCACCAACACAGCACCAGCCCGATTCCCTCACTGACGCAAACACCACTGTCCCCAGTGATTTCAGCTGCCTGCTGCGTGCTGAAGAAAAGATATTCCCTTTGTAAAGCTTTCCAAGCTGAAATAGGTATTTCATATTCAATTACAACTGTAATTGTGTTAACTTATTCACTGCTTTTGATGACCTCTCAGCCTCCCTCCCTGCTAAGGCACCTTTTAAAGTTTACAAGTTACTGCATTGTTTTCCCTGCACCACTCTCACCTTTTCTTTCCACCTGCCTGGTGGTCAAAGCCATATTGCAATGTGAAGTACATTTTGCAGCAAACAGAAAAGAGAATGATTAAATTTGATTGAGCCACTTTAAGAGAAAATTAAGAATAAAATCAGTAGTATGAAACTAGTGTAAATGATCTGAAGTTGATGTGTACAAACACAGAATTTATGTATCCTTGTAGCAATGTCATAGAACAGTCTAAAAAATATTCTGCTGCTACCTTCAAGCAGCTCAGCTCTCAAGTCGCAAGATATCATTGCAACATTCAAACAAGTATGTTATATTACTATATCAAGTAGTATCACAGGAGAAAAGTAGTTTGCTTTTGGAAAGCAGAAAAAGCGAGCTACTTTTTATTGACTGTGCTAAGAGAATTACTGAGTTCTGGAGTACCGTAAATCCCTTTTGCAGTACATTTCATGGTACCTTGATTGCATACTTAGGAGATGTGAGCCCAGAGATCCAGACTCTGTAAATTTACATCATGTTCTTCAGATGTGCTTACCTATTCTACTTGATTATCTAGCCTTCACAAAGTGGACTGTATTTGTAACAGCCTAAATTTACAGATTGGCCATTTTGAACAGAGTGTGGTAAAGAAGTCCAATAACTTCCACGGAAATCATTCAGATAACTTGATCAATGATACTGCTGTGTAAAAGAATACTTACAAGTGAAAGCATTATTTTGCAAATACATTTTTGAAATGCTGAAAAGATAACATCCTTTCTACAAATGTGATTTTTTAAGAGCTTCTCAAATATCTTAACAATTTCCTTTTGCATACTAACTTTTAAAAAGTAGCCTGCCATCCACTTCTTCATAACACTAAAGAATAACATGAAGCAAAGGCCCAGCCAGGGAGAAAAGATTGATTTGGAGCTGGAGTAGAGGCTTCTCTGGGTAGGATGTAGGAATGACACAGCCGCTTCAGATGGAAACAGTGCAATTAGCGACACTCCTCTAAAGGTCTACAGTGAAGACTACAAAATGTCTTGAAAGGGCTTTAGAACAATTCTGAAATTTCTCTGCTGCAAGGAGTGTATCTTTGCACACAGAAGGAGCTGATTGTTCTGTACATATACTGTATAGACAGTTAGCCCTAGTAATATTTGTAAAATGGATTTGTAATAAGTTAAAGCAAATAAAATCTGTTCTGTGCCAGAAAGCCCTTATGATACAGAAACCAACATTTATGTTTCACATATATTACATAGGGTCGTATATGCCATCAAAATCATAATTTATTTGTGGCCTCCTTAGCATCTTTTATAAATATATGAGAGAAAAAGAAGATAAATAGTTCAGGGTCAGTCACCAGTGACACAAAAACAAGCCCACTCTCTTTGCTGTGGCACATAGTACTACACCGTACATTGAGTTTTCGGCCACAAGACTATACAGAAAATCCAAGAGTGATCTTGGTGTACAGCTCTCCCAGCCATGTCATCCAAAGGTCTAGCATATGAACTACCCCTTGAAATGACGGTGCATTTCCTGCAGGCATTCCAGATTGATGTAATTAAGACCCTGCAAGTGATCTCAGTTGCAACAAGAAAAATACAGAGGGAGGAAAGGATCAAAAGCCTAAATCATAAACTCTAAAGACTCCAATTATTTACTTTCTATTTGTTTTCTTTGCATGCATGGACTTCCCAGGAATATATAAAAAGGTATCCAATCTTTGTATAAAACACTTGTTTTTGTCATAAGCCATAACAGAAACAAAATGACAGACTGCTACCTTGACTGCTATACAATAAAACCAATACCGATTAGTACTTGATTTTGTTATAGGAGATAACGCTTCAGTTTAAATAGTTCAACAGGTTTCAAACCTTACAATCTGAATTATGAACAAACCTGATCACCGGCATGGCTTTTAATATTTTAGCTTCTAGACTACAAAAAATATCTGTGTTTACATGTATGTTTGACTTATCCTTACAATTAGCTTAAATGTCTCATCCTCCCCACGACTATGGCTTGCACCCTTGCTGACCAAGGGCAGCTCCTCGGTGGTGGACTGGCCCACTCACACTGACCTATACCTCATATCACAATGACACAGCGCCGACTCAAGACTGGGACCTCACGGGTTATTTCTAATAACAACCGACTCCAATACATTAACATTTATTTAATTTAAAATATTTTCAAGATAAGAGTCTTGATAGATAATGACTTATTGGGGTATGTATACTGGTAAACAAGAGTCCAAAATAATTCATTAATAACCTGGTAATTACTTCTGCCAGTTTATTGCTGTTGTCAAAAATGAGATGTTTTATCAATAGCAAATACAATCAAGGAACAAAAGGTGCTTATCAGGAGTTAGTGAGTAAATATGATGGCAAGAAGTTTGAATAAAATTGTGAATAGTTTTTGTTGATGCTGTACATTTGAGAAAATAATTTCCATTGAGCAATCACTTCTGCTATTACTGTGTCAATGCAACAGTGATTATTTGATCTATATCTTTGATGGCTTTAATAAATTCTGGATTAAAAGTTTGCAGCTTTATACTGACGGCAAGTGAAATCAATGAATTCTTAAGTTCTACTGGGAAAAAAATTGCAAAAACAGGTGTTGGCATTTGGAACCTGTAGTACTGAACACAGCCCGGATGATTAATTTCACAACAGGTACCACAGAAAGCAATCCCAAAGAGAAAAGTTCATTGAGACAGCCAGAAGAATACACACATGAAAAATATCAAAACAATTTTATAAATTCTCAGGAAAATTAGATAGTTAAAATTAATTCAAACTGGCTGAAAAAAACAATTCTGTTTTCTATGGCATAGAAGTTGGAACTGGATGACCATTAAGGTCACTTCTGACCCAAACCATTCTATGATTCAACGATAATTCAGATTCCACCTATCTAAAAACCACAGTCTTTATATACTGATACAACTAGTCTGACAGATTTGACCAAGAGTCTGAATTGGCATTAAGCAATCCACAGATTCTTTTTTTTACACTGTATGAAAAGGTTAAATATTCACTGTAACTTGGATTATTTGCGATTTCACATCTGACATTAGTCGCAGCAGAACAGCAAGGCCTTTAACACTGACTGATGTTCAGACAGGCTCCCAGAAAAGCGATTCTCCTGGTGGTTTTTTTCTTTATTTCTGTCTTGCAGCTGACCTGAAGTTGATGTAGGGCTGTTTCCTCTCAGCACCACTTCCAATTTAAATGGTTTCATACTAAAAAATATACTTTCTACTGGAAAAGATCTCAGTGTAAAAACACAGATTTAAACAGAGAAGCCCAAGTGCTTAATTACCTTTAAATGACTGTTGGAAAGAAAAATTTTTACTCCTTTGTACCATGAGACAAGTTGCTTGGTTTATTTGTTTGAAAAATAAAATACTACCCCATCACCGTTTCTGAAAAGCAGAAGAAATTCTGATCCATAGGCAAAAAAAAAGGTTAAAGTACATCACTAAGGTACTGGTTCATCCTTAAACTTTGAAAGAGAGGCTTAAGAATCCACCTAAAATTTTATTACAGTAAGAATAATGAAAATACACTTTCTTCCTTAAAGAAACACTAATGTAGCTTGAAGAACAATACGTAACTACCCTTTATTTTACAACCAGACAGAAATATTGGCTAAAAGAAAACCCTGTATAAATTATAATTATTTAAAATGTTGTACAACAAAGAAATGTCTGCACAGCAAATTCTGCAGAGATGATGAGCTAATTTCCTAAAAAACTTGGTCAATTAATTATATACCTTTTATTCATACTTTAGAGATGCAAGTTAAGTCTTGATAAATCTTGATGCAGGTTAAATGTATGATAAATCTATCATAGATTTTAATGTAATATGTTCTTGTGACACATAATGACATTGTTAGAACATGAAACTTTTAACACGTATGTACTCTTATTTTGCCTTTGCTTTGTGGAATTATTGCAGGACCAGCACCATCTCCAAAGCTGCTCAAGTAATGAACAACACAGTCAAAACAACTGGCCAAATCCAGTCCCTCTGCCTCTATACATTACTAAGAATTTGAGAAGTTGCAATGAAATACGACAAAGCATAATTCACATAGAATCAAAAGAAACGCAAACTAGCCATTTGTACACATCTTCCAACTAAAGAAAAGGCCCACTTCAGCACAGCAAAGCAAAATATTCTTCCATGTGTTTCCCGTGTATATATAGGCAAAAATATGCACACATTGGGAGGAGGGAAAGTAAACCAAACTGAGCTGAGAAATGTGGCAATGTACTACATTAGTAAACACAGAACGATGCTAATAGTGAGTTAGTCCGTGGGATAACGTGGAAGAAGCAGAGCTGCCCTAGACTATCAAAGAGCTAGAAAAAATGGTCACGCTTGTCACCACCCATCACCAGCAGCTCCTTTCTCAGGTCCCAGCATTGTGACATCAGCCGAAAATGCATCAAATGGAGGAGAGCAAAGGGAATTGTATACAGGCTTAACTGAAGCCTTCAAAGACAGCTACTCCTTTTCCTATCTAAGACAATATGTGCTGCCAAAGCAAAACAAGAGAAGAAACATTCAGCAGGTTAAGTTGCAGGTTCAAAAATAGAAGAGGCGTTGGCTTCAGCTTGGGCAAACCTAAGACTTCCTCTCGTCCATTTATGATGCATCTTCAGCTATTGCCATGACAACAGTGACATCTCCTCATGCTATGAAGTGCTCTTAGTTTAAATATTGCATAAATGAACATAAATCTTTCATATATATCTCATGTAGCTATTGTTTGTGAAATGGGGGCAGTATTCCTCTTCTTGGTTTTATTAGAGAAAGAACTATTATACAGAACAGTGATAATGTTAAACACTGAACATGGAAAAATTTCAACAACCTGATGCAGCAGGTTATATTTTTTATGGAAAGCAGTATAGTAAGGCTCTCTGTATCTTGAGCACAGGAATGGAGAGTCTCAACAAATTCTGTCCTGAAAAGTTCTTGGAAAACAAGACCTCCACGAAAACTTATTTTCCATGTAGAAACTAAAGCTAGCTCAGTTAAGAGAATTTTTTAAATCATTTCAATATTTCAAGTGAACATTTTGCAGAGATTTCCTATTAATAGTATTTGATATTTTACTTTTTAGCTCCTTTTGGATATTACTCATAAACATTGAAAATTTTCTTAGGATAACAACACTCCCATCTGTCTCTGCCTCTCCAGCTGAGTTTCAAAGCACAATCACAATGTCATGCTTCTCTCAGGGCATTCCGCACTTGAGAATAAGTAAAAACCTTTATAGAGTACAGCTTCTATTATCACATACACATAAACCTGTAACAGTGATGTCATTATTTGCAATTCTACATTCATAAAAGTATTTGAAGTAAACCTGACAATAAATTAGATCTTCCTGGTTCTTTACTTGATTAAACATATTTTAGAACAAATACACAACGAGAAAAAAATAGCAATGAAGCCCTTTTCCACTGCAAAGGCCTATGAAGACATTCATGTAGGTACTACAATGGAACACTGGCACCCAGTTCATTTGCTGTTATCCCTTTACATCCCTGCTTTTCATACTAATTGGTTGTTTTAACAGGGCCATCTTCTCGGGGTAGACCTACATCTCTGCAGACAGAGCTGATAGTTTCCACCACCTTGGTACAAAACAAGAATGAGTTTATTTAGGACTCAACATAGCTCATGGGATTGCAAGTGCACATACTGCATCATTCACTGTTAATACCAGACAGTGTGTTTTGACACAATGGAAATCAATCTCTTGTGTCAGCTTTCTATTGTGTGCCCTTCTTTCTGTACAGAAAACATGGAATTTCTACTAATATTTCACAACATACATGCAGATTTTCTATTACTTATATACAGGTATTCCAGAATAAGATGACACTGGGGAGCAGGGTATCTTTGTCTGAAAATACACCTGTAGTGACCTATAAGAAAACACATTAAATAAGATCAAACTCATTGCTAATCACTTCTTGTATTTTGTTTACAGACAGACAGACAGATAGATAGATAGATATTTCATCTCATTTTTCTTTCAGGCCACTTTTTGTGGCTGCTGTAGCATTTAAATAAGAGTTAATCAATTCACTCCAGAGCAAAAGCAAGTACTATAAACAGAGCTCCGTGGCTCAAGGGATGTTCAGCAAATGTGTTCAATCAACACTTGATCCTTCTGGAATAAAGGGGATGTGCCTCTGCATCAGATTTAGCCCTTGTCTACTATTTGAATAGCGTGACAGTCTCTATCTATGCCATAATATGATTTGTATTGAGGGGAAAAGGGCACAGGGCTATTCTAAAACTGTACTGCAATGCCCAGTTTTCATCTAATGAGGATTATCTCATTCACAGTTGAAAATCTATATCTACTGCAAACGTTCAAGTAACAAAAGAAGATGTGTGCAGGGCTGAAGCTGGTGGTGGGAAGGCAGATTTCAATTTACTCTGTTAGGACTCCTTTTCTATATAAGCATGTTATTCATTAGCACTGAAATAAAGATTTTATTAAGCAAATGAATAAAATCTTGAATCACAATATCCTTTTTTCTGATTAAGTTAATTATAATTGAAACCAGCAAGCTTACAAGCATGGCATTTTTTGGCATATAAGATGGTCTGCTGCTTTAAAAATAATAGCAATAAAGTCATTTAGCCATGATATGCATTAAAAAAAGGATCCATATGAACATCAACAACAAATACTTATTGAAAAGTAGTCCTGATTCTGTAAACCCTCACAGAAAATGGTAATTTCAGCCATGTTTAATATCTCATTTAAACAGATAAGATTACTCAAATTCTCACAAGTAACTCTCATTATTTTAGCAGATTATAGGTTAATTATGAAAAGATTTGGAGCCCTCCTGAAATCCATTAAGGGAACATAACACGGGGCCATTGTTGTGTGCAGACACCTAAGTTTCTTTCATCTCCAGAGCCAAGTTGCACAACTCTAATTTCCCATTAATTAGATAATCTTTCAAAGGATTATTTGCTAATTATCCTCAGTAGGATTTCACCACATGAAAAAAAAACTCAGAAAAAAGACCACAAAGAGAGACATCTTTAAGAAAGCTGATATGATACATCGAGTGCAGTGTGGGAACGCCCCACAGATGCTTGGGGATCCTTCAACCACGACATTCCAGGAATAATAACTTAGTTGTGTTAACTACTCCTGGGCAGCAGAGTATCCAGGGTCTACTATACTACAAAATCATCCAACACCACGCAGGACTTCAAAATAAGGTTATTTTATTATACTAAAATGCGCGTTTAAGCAACTACTTGGCAGATTCGGAGACAGGCACAAAGAATAAGTATGATATCTAATAGTCATGTGTCATTCATTACCTACGGGAATTTTCTTCTTTTGCAATCTGCTAGCAGAGCTGAAGACAGGCACAGGAGGGATTTTTGCACTTGTAATGACCACACACCAATTCTTAGATGAAGCAAGTAGTCCAAACAATCTCTTCGCAAACAGAAAGATTTGCTTGTAAACCTCCCTACTAAGAACTCCTTAATTTCTCAGTTTTTCCTGTATCTTTCACAGCTAATTCAACCAAGAAATAATGTCAGCTTCCTATAGTATTTGTGGTAGACTTACTTTTAGCTATACAATGGTGCTTTTTAATCGTGCAGCCCTTCCTGACAGACCTAAGAAGTATTAACATGTGGTTTATTAATAATACACTCATATGATGCCAACATTGTTCATTCAGTCCAGGCAGCTGAAGTCCTGGTATATAACATGTATTTTAAGAACCACTTCTCACACAACAACATTAGCAACACTGAGAGGTGCACCTTACTATTTGCTTTTGATCAAAACTGTCTGTGACAAATGAATTCAAATCTGAGGATTCTGATGTATTTGGGCAAGATTACAACTTTACCACGATTTCCAGGATTTGGAGGGCATGAGTTTCTGTACACTCTTGCTGCTTATATCCTTTTTGCAATACCATGTACAAAAAGGTATTAAGATAACTCAATATACTGGTCAAATGGGAAAAAACAAGAAATGTTGAACTGCTGCTTCCATCGAGCTGAACACATGGTAATTAACAAGCACTCTCAGACAGTACGTGCTTTAAGAAACCTTCTTTTTCTGCTTGCAGTTATAACTATCCATGCTTCGCAGACTCTCTGAAAGAGTCCTTCACATTCCTTCACAAAGTTAAACCACAGTTGCAAGATACTCATGCGACCAGCTGGCATAAAAACTGTCCGATTCTGGTACTGAAGTTACTACATGTCCACCAAATGCTAGAGAGACCAGAAAATCTTTCCCAAACTGCTACTCGGTTGACAAGTTAGACATCTGCAACCAGAAAGAAACAGAAGAGCTGTCAGACTTATCCTAGCAGTAGCAGAGTTTTATTCCTTCACCTCCTTCCAGCTAACCAAAATATGGAACGGAGTTTTGGCTGCTGCTGTCCTTGACTGTTCCCACTTGTTGCTGGCATATCCTCCTCCATTATTTCCAAGGGTCTATTCTAGGACCTCCTACACCCAAAGTCTGTGCAGCAATGTGCAGTCACATGACTTGATGCAACTGAGATAAGCAACATGCTACCTCAGCCAACTACCCAGCAACCGGAAAAAAGTGATGGATCAGTCCTGGCAGCTGCAGACCACAGTCTTGTCTGCTGCTGAGTCAAGCATTTGCAACGTGTTTGACAGAAGCAGCCACAGCCAAGTGTGTTTAAGTTTCAGCAGCGTGGAAGCATCCTGCCAGCAACTCTAGAGCCACAAAGATCCTAATGAAGACATCGTTGAAGTTCATTAGCCTGCAAGTACTTACTGGATGTGAACTTCAGTCACTGAAGTCAAGAGAGCTATTCAGAGAAAGTCAAGCATTGTTTATACAGTTGGAGAAGTTGGGTGCCTTGGGAATACATCAGAAATTTGAACAAAACAGAAATGTTTTGTACATGTCTATGTGTGAAAAAAGTGCCTGCCTCTTTTCGTGATTTAAAGGAAAGGTAAAAATCCTTACCTATAACAGATTCCTAAATGCTGATGTCTTGAGTAGACTGAAGAGAAATATTCCTGTCCTATAGCTCTTGTAAACAGCATTCTCTTGCTGAGATAGTGAGAATATTTTTTAGTCTGACAGAAAGGAAAAAAAAAAAGAACTACTCAAAAAGAGCTGATGGTTTACCAGTAAAGTCAACTTTAGAAACATCTGCATTAAATGAGCACCTCGCTGACCTGTCTAAACTCCTGATCTTTAAGGTTCCTTCCAACCCAAACCACTCTATGATTCTATGATATCATGCATGCGAATTGAAAGCAGGACACTCCTATAATGTTACTTGTCCAACTCGCCTAATAGCTTTCCAAGGGAAGGAAACACAATTTGTTCAGAAAAGGAAAAGAAATTATAGTATGTAATATGAAATTGTTACACTGTCTGTGGCATATATGGGAAAGATCCATGAGTAAATCTGGTGGTCTACGGAAGGTACAGATGTGTCATATTGACAGAACACCCAGAGCAAGCAAAGCAAACCAGGAAGGAGCCATCTAGACAGTATGTTTAAGCAAAACAACGTCCCACATTGATGACTGTGAAACTTAGGGTTCAGCTGTTCTTTTCGCTTAGTTTGGCTAAGGTCAAGGGGAGAATACATCGCTAATCTCTGCATTACCATTACAAGAATCATTTTTATTTTAAATTTGCTGATATATACATTTGCTGCCAAAATTGGCTCCCCATATACTTGTTCATTGAGAGTTCAAACAGAGTAATGCTTCACACTCACTTCTGGACAGCATGAAGTACTGCACCGAGTGTGTAGTCATACTTAATTATCTCATTTCTATTGGCATCAAACTGCAACAAAATCTTGAGTTCCTTAGTTGTACCACACAAAGACTGCTGGCATTAAAACTGAAAGAGCAGAGGCATTTGCATTTTTATTTTCTCTTTCCAGTTGTCTGCAATGCAATCTAAGAAAACTTGTATCAGACCCAATATGCATATTAAAAAAAAAAAACCAACAAACTGCTTGGTTTCTATTTTTAAAATAACTCGAATAAAACAATGGGTACAAAGTCTCATGTGTATAATAAGCAGTCCTGGAACAGACTTCAATTTCCCTAGCAAACTTCCTATTACAACTGCAGACCTTGAAACAGATATGTCAGCAACAAAAATAATTTGTATGTATAGTAAACGTTGGCAAAGCAGATGCACTTAATGACACCAATCATGCCACTATAGCCTACCATAATAATATAATCTAGAAAATTAAGTAAATACCTTATAAATAGGGGTTTTTTGAAAGACTCTCACAATAATGCTGGATGTTTTAGTGATTTTAGAACCATTGTATTGTTTCAGTTATTCTGTTCCCAAAAAGAAGACCTAAAACTGCAATATATGGTAGAAGGCTACTCAAATCAAAGCTAACTTATAGACAGTTTAGAAGTAAATTCTACAGTCACATGACGCCGGTTCAGTTTATCCAAGCAAAAAGAACAACCATGTGTGTTCATACAAACCAGATTTTCTTTGACATCAGAAAGAAGCATGCACTGAGGTGTCCCCATTTATGTCAAATTATATCCAAATTTAAATAAATTTAAATAAATAAATGTAAGTAAATAATATATATAATATTACTGCTTATTCTGAAACGTCCATTTCTCCCAATCCCTCCCCTTCTGATATATCAAGAATACACTCCAGTAAATCTTGAATTTATCGAAGTAGCTAAAAACAATCAACAACCAAACTTGTTACAAATAAGGCTCCCTTTCCCTCACTATACCTAGTTTTCATGATCACCATATGAATCTGATGATTTATACTCTTCTTTCCTCAGTTTTTATATGCATTTTCTTTATGATATACCAGACTGATGAATTACATGACTGACGAGTGTTACAATAAAGTAATATTCTGAAAATGAGCACCAAGAGGGGCCGAAAAGGAAGAGATTTACATTAGACTTTAGGAAGAAATCTTTTTCTATGAGGGTGATGAGGCCCTGGCACAGGTTGCCCAGAGAAATCATGGCTGCCCCATCCCTGTAGGAGTTCAAGGCCAGGTTGGATGGGGCTTTGAGCCCCCTGATCCAGTGGGAGGTGTCCCTGCCCGTGGCAGGGGTATTGTAACTGGATGATCTTTAACATCCTTCCCAACCCAAACCATCCTGTGATTCTGTTCTATGATCCTAAGTACTTTTTAACTCAGTTTTGCAGTAAGCCAAAGCTGTCTGGGGTGGTTCAAAGTTCAGGATCTTCTATGTCTGATTTTCAGCTGCTGAAATTCTGAATCTGACAAGCAGTATCTGTTGCATCTTATTCTACAGAATGGGGTGTTATACAGACACCAGCCTACAACACACCTGAACCTTGGAGCAAAGCTGTCTTCTGGTGCTCACAGTATTTACACTCAGTTTTCAACATTACATTGCCAGTCCATTAGTGTTTCGCTTCTTTAGACAACTACAGCCATGGATAGTACAGTTAAACACAATTTATTAATATATGTAAAAACCACAGGAAGTTGAGTTTTACACAGCAGCTGTTTGCTACTCCTCTGCCAAAACCAAGCCTCAAAGGATTCCCATTATCAAAAATCTGAATAAGTGGTGAGAAAAAATAACTTACTTGGAACCACTGATCTTCAATGAGGACCTTCACTGGTCAAGACTTAGGTCAGGTGATGACAGCAGCAGGTATTGTACTACAAATTGAAGATTAAATCCTGGCTCCAAAGTCCATGCCAAATTCCAACAGTACTTTTAAGCAATTCTTAGCCCTTCTGACTCAGTTTTTGAACTGTCAGTTGAGTGGGAGGTGTGAATTGAGGAAATGTTTTCATGAGTTTCCCCATTTAGCCATTTTTCCATAACATACATTGGCAGAGCCACCACTCTGCAGACTGTTCACTGTTTTCTGAGTGAATTACTCAGCTTTTTAGCTAAGCCAACGCTTACACCTCCCAGGGTTTCCAGAAATGCTGAAGGCTGCAATTCTTACTCCTTAACACAAAGAACCAAAGCCAGGAAAAATTCTTTTCCTATGATAATATTTTTGGAGGTCTCTCACCATATAGATACCCATAAGAAACATATTAAACTTCAAGCTATTACCGAAAGGAAAAAACTGCTTTGGAGACTTTAATGCAAAGAAGAAAGGTGTATGCATACATAACACCAATTATCTTCATAACTTCAATACTTATCATAGCTTGAACTTCAGAAAAACTGAAGTGGGCTGGAGTAGGTAGGAATTCCAGCACAAGGAGGAAAAGATGTCTCTGACTATCGCTTAGAACAGAGGCTGGCAGCTCAATCTCTGGGGTCGCATTTCCAGCTCTGCTACTGACTGATTCTGTGACTTCAGAGAGTGCAGTACAAAATGCAGAATGCAAAGAACCCTGTAGGGCTCAATCCGCTTGGCAAGTTTTGGCCTGCCTTTATGAATTCACAACAGAGAGAGTAAGAAACACCCATCTGTCTTTGAAACCCTTACTTGAAAGGGAATGAACCTTCAGCATTCCTTGTCTGAGAGAACAAAATGTCAGGACTCAAGTCATCACTGCAGGATCAGCTTGGTGAGAAGGTAGATAGAAACACAGCATCTGACCAAAACTGACTACGTTAAAGAAGAGGACATCAGAGGAGCCATGAAGAAACTTTTGAAACAAACGTAAGCCTTGGTAACAACAGCAGGGAAGGAGCGGTGGGAACAGCAGGTCTGGCCCTACCAGCAGCTACTCCACAAGCCCTGCAACCTCTGCCGAGGAGCTACAGAGCCACCTCCTTGTCAGAACCCATAAGGAGCTGGCAAACTGAGCTGTGGGGAGACAGTATGGGGTGCAACCAAAAGGGTGGCCAAGCACTGCCTGGGAAAGTGGCTGAGACACCATTCCTGGAGGCATTTAAGACATGTAGGCATGGCACTTAGGGACATGGTTTAGAAATGGACTTGGAGGTGTTGGGTTTATGGTTGGACTTGATGATCTTAAAGGTCTTTTCCAATCTAAACAATTCTGTGATTCTGGGACCCTGCACAAATATGACCATCATGCACAGAGTCTGAAGAAATGTATTTCAGTATATCCGTAAGCCTATTACAGATGATTTTATTTAAAAGATAACAAGAATGAAATTAGCAGGGAGATAAAAAGAAGTAGAAAAAATAAATTCCAAATACATTTTAAACGTAATCCTTTCCAATGGGTCACATTAGGTCTTTTCCATGTCTACAATTACGAGAGCAGTATTCAGTTATGCTGGTTTACTAACTGCCAGTCTCCCCACAAAAATGTTGACAAAACAAAACCAAAAATAACGAACAGTGGAATACACAACACTGGTTTCTCAAGGGACCCATATTTGTGTTGATGCATGCTGCAACATGAATAATTCAGAATCTTTCTATCCGAAAAGGGTTTTTACATAACTAAGGTATAAAACCCCTTGCATTCATTAAGAAAGATTAATAGCAATAACCACAAATTCTGGGATTTCTTATTGTCATTATACCTAGTGGTTAGAATGTGAGTTTTACACAAGCAAGGGACAATGATCTCCTGTCCATGGTCTGCACCTTCTGAATAAGTCAATAGTTTTTCCTTAAAATTAATTTCAATGGCTCAGGTGTGTCACATTAAAAATGCACCACTGAAAATACCATTATTGTATACAGTTAAAAAAAAAATGCTATAAGGAAGTGTCTAATAAGCAGCAGCATGAAGTCTGCCAACCAGACAATGGAATGCCATCTTGTGTCACACCATTGATCAATCTGAGCAAAAGAGGTATGTACTACGTGGTTCTCAGGGACTCACTCTGATGCAAAAGAAAACCCTTAGCAGGAAGGAGGAAAGGGAGTGGATCCTACAACAGCCATCTTACGTTCTACAAGGGAAAGAGGTTCCAGCCCTCTTCTTTTTGGAGACATTAATAGATGATGTACATTAGCAAATCCTACAGTGAATTTTAGTTATGCCAGGGCATTCATAATTATCACAAGGATGCTGAAATTGGGATGGGGAGGGAAGCAAGAGACAGAAATGCTCTAAGCTACCTTTTTTACAGTATCCTAAATCCAGTTAACTGCATTGTGTACAGTCCAAGCAGACACTAACAAAGTCCTAGAAAATTCTCTACTGTATTCTGTCACTTGAGTTTTAGCAAAGGATTATGTCCAGTCCTTGGTTAGCTTTAAACATTTTTTAAAGCAGAAAATGTGTTTATGCTTCCAAAGAGCAGCCTCTTCCAAGAAAATGTTGAAGCACCAAAGGATAAATGAAATATCCCATAACCTTTTATAAGTGATCCCTCTAACATTAAATAATGTTAAATGAGCCTCACTGAAATGATTCCATTGACGTATTTGTTTTGTATTTGTGGCTTTTGTGAGCCTCTGCAGAGCCCAGTAATGTTAATAGGGCAATTCAATATACATGCATTACCCAGTACTATCCCATTAGCAAAAATTTAAAGCTCAGCTATCAAAAAATATCTGATAGTTGTGATCCTTAAACTGTACATACACAATCTAAGGGCTGCCTAAGCAACCGTATCAGATTTTTTAAGGATTTAAGCGCATTAGAAGAGCAAATACTGAAAAGTACTCAGGTTCCTCCTGCCAGATTGATTGGTATCAGTTATCTGAGTTCATAGCCTAGGTTTTAATTCATAGCTACTTCAGAAACGATGCAAACTGATCAACAACTTACATGTTTCTTTCTTCAAAGCAGAACGTTATTCTGTAAAACAAGAGCTTTAAATATTGTCACTAAGTAATTCTGGGTTTTTCCTGGAGAAACAGAGCTGTCCTAACAGACCCTTGACATTAAACTACAGTTGGACTCCTTACAGACGTACAAAATGAGTCAAACACCTCTTTCTGCACATGCATAGTGAAACCTAGATGAGCAAATACATCTCAAAAAGAGCTGAAATGCATTTGCTCATAAACCTAAATAAAATACGATCAGTTTCCTTTTCCAATGAGGCTTCAAACCTTCTTTACCAACAAAATGATCAGTTCAGCTGCTGTGGCCACCCAGCTGAGAGCAGGGCCACTGTTTTAACAAGAGGAGTGAATGGCAGATGTTCAAAGGGATCAAATAAGTAGGAAGCCAGAGGATTGCACTGAGGAAGCACCACTTTCCATGCCATTTGCTGTTTCATTGCTCTCTTCAGTACTTTTGGTCCAGGTTTGCACAAAGTAAGCCCACAGGCCACTCACATATTGCAGTCATCAGTAAGACTATACTGTATTATATTATAAATTATATTGCAAGAACACTGAATAATTTATATCAAGTATCACTTGTACTTCCAAATGCTAAGACATCAGAAGGCACTATTCCAGGGTAGGAAATAATCACTGCATAAGTTGGAAGGAACTGTTCCCTTTAGGCAAAATATTAGCTACCAAAAATATAAGTGAGATTTACAAGTTCCTCCAAATGCTTTTTGGCTTGGAAATCCAGAAGCAGAAAATCTCATGCTATGAAGTCACTAGTGCAGCAAAGCCCAGCACAACCATTCCCTTCTGGTACAAGTATGTAATTGGTCTTAAAAGGATATTATATATACAAACACATATGATAAAAAGTCAATATTAGGAAGCAAACATATGAAAAACTTGGGCTAACTTAAATTTATCCAGTATAAACACCGCATCAGGGAGATAAAACAGACAGAATTCATTACAGAAGGAAACATTCTCATATTGCAGTAGGGGAAATAAGATCTGTTCTTGGGTATATAGATTTTAAACAGTATCCAACCAGTATCAAGACTATAAAACATCCATCAATAAGGAGGGCTTTCAGCCCTTCCACGTTAGATCCTCTAGGTTCAACATTTCTGCATGAAAGATGTTACACACATTTTACTGGTATGGAACCCACAGAAGAATTTGATTTAGTTCCAAAAACATTTTCTCTCTAATGTGACGAGATGTTTTGAAGAATGGAATTTTTGAATGAAATTTTCTAGCAGAAAGTCCTATGCCAGACATTTGAGCCACTGATGACAGCACGACAGTTTTAAGTTTCCTTATAATCCTCTCACAGAGTTTCATGGCACTTTGGAAATTTCTACACAATTTCATTCAGTCATCTTTCTTATTGTAGGGCCAGCAACATCTTTTTGTGGATGCACACTGTTCTAGGGATCAAGAAAGTACACAGTGCTCCCAAAGAAGCCTCTATTTCTATGCAAGCTCTTCATTTCCAACATTGCCTTAACTAAACCTTTTCACATGAATGGTCCATTGCATAATTACCATTTAATTATCAGATGAAACAGATCAGACACCTCAAAGGCACTTCCTTTGATAGTCTTGCAGTATTAATAGCAATGCATTCTACCCAGCTGATATGTGACGCGCGAAAGCTGATGGTGTAGAACTCCATAGTGGCAGCACCTTCAGGTTCTGACACAAACATAGCTTTAATCTATTCATTTATACAGCACGCAGCTTATTAAAATAGTTTAGTGTTTTGAGCTAGTATAAATTTAACTTGTGGTGTAGTTTTTAAAATTACAATTTTCCCCAGTAGGTAGATTGCTTCAAAGCAGGGTCGTAAATTTATGATTCTTTCTGAATCCTTGTACTGATAAAATAAATATTTCATTGGAAATAATTTTGGCATTTCTTCCTATTTTCAAAAATCAATGCACATTTAGGACTACTATTCAGCTGAATTCAATTATATTTATTATTGGAAGCACCCATGAGGACTATTTCTTTCTGATAATTATAGCGTTACACATGGAAAATCAACACGTGCCCAAATCAGAGTGCAGGTCAGATGCTAACTATACATAAATATTTGTTAGTAATTCATTAATATAATTCTCAGCTACACAACAAGCTTTTCATCTTTGATTATAAGGAAACATGCTTCAACTAACATTTTGTGTTTCTCCAAGATACGTGTTGCAAGACCATGCCTCACAAACGGTTTTTAAACAGTCTCTTCGGTAATGCTCACAGGCTTCCTACTGAAATTCAAATGCTAACTGAATATTGTTGCAAACTTCAGAACTTCATAAACTTCAAAACCTTCCTGTTGACACAGGTCACACCATGATAAACAAAATGTTAAACCTGACTGGTTTGAAATCCTGAGTTGCTAACTCCCAGCATGTAATGGGTTAAGAATTCAAAAACAACCAACCTCATGAAAGACCACTGTCCTGGCCTACGAGTCCTTTGGAATTAATAAATATAAATACTATTTTGAAATTATTACAGAGACATTTCCATCAAAATGAAGAAAAAAGTTGCAATATTTCTATAACAACTCATATTAAACAGTTTAAGAAAAACATCATGTAATGCAAAACTCTCCACTGGGAGAACATTCAAAGAGGTAATCTGAGATACTAAGAGTTGAAATTAGGCCTCTAAAATCAGTATTCAAATGATTCTTCCTCAACGTAACCTTCCCAGTGGAACAGAATAGTAAATATGACCTGATTCACATGCATTTAGTTGCTAGGAATAACTAATAAACCAAACCCACAAAATACTGCAATACAGTAGATTCAGGATCTGAATCTGCATGTTTGAGACACAATCCAGACAACAGCAGAGTTAACTCCAGGGAAACCACAGAAGAAAGTGGACCTTGTTAAAATGTCCTTAAAACCACACAGCAAGGTTATCAATCTTATTTACAGCCAGGTAACAGCCTAATAACAGGTACCTGCCCTTGAAGTCAATAATCACTGTATATATAGCCTAGACAGCTGACCTTCACCTAAGAATGACAAAAATGAACAAAGTACAGTTTGGGACCCCCCCAAAACTGGGTACTTTGAAAACAACAAAATGACACAAAAAAAACAGGGATAGGGGGAAAAAATGAGTGGAGTAGACGAGAAAGGTAATACGCAGTTCTTTTAAGTTTTATAACTTCTAAAATAGTATCTTAAATTATTAAGCAGGTAATTTAATTCTAATGGAATTTTTATTCTAAAAACTATAGGAAACTTTCTCTTCTGAAGATTCCTTTAGCAGATTCCTTTAGAAGATTTTTCCCTGTTTTTCAGAAGATTTATGCCCACAGAAGTAGATAGACAGACAGAAGAACAATGATCAGAGAGGACAAACTATCCAAATTAGGGCATGGGCAGATATAAAGGCAGAGGGAGATCATTCAGGAGGAGAGAGCAGAATGTGATTAGTAACAAGAATTTCTGCTCTCAGCTGGGGTTTAGCCAATGTAGAGAACTGATCCAGATACAAAACTGAGGGTATCACTGAATCCCAGGGGCCACATATACTATACCTTCTTTCACCATTTTCAGAACAAATCCCAAACATAGCCCCATATGAACTACTGTGAAGAAACTTAACTGTCCCAGTCAAACCCAGTATCATAGGTCATTTGGAGAAGAGGAGGCTGAGGGGAGACCTTATCATGCTCTACAGTTACCTGAAAAGAGGTTGTAGGCAGGCGAGTGTTTGTCTTTTCTCCCAAGTAACAAGTGATAGGACAAGAGAAAATGACTTCAAGTTGTGTCAGGGAAGGTTTAGATTGGATATTAGGAAAAATTTCTTTACTAAAGAGAGTGGTGAAGCATTGAAACAGGCTGCCCTGGGAAGTGGTGGTGTCCCCATTCCTGGAGGCGTTCAAAAACCATGTGGATGTTGCATTTCCAGACGTGGTTAGTAGGCACAGTGGTGTTGGGATAACCATTGGACTGGATGAACTTAGAGATGTTTCCAACCTTAATGATTCTATGGTTCCAAGTCCACCAGACCTGACTCTGAATTTGTATTCATCTTCCTTTAAGAATAAGCAGCACCACAACACAAAACTGGAATTTGGACTGCATCTGTTTTCTCTCCAGCTGGGAGAGAAGAGCAGAAGCACACTCTTTGTTTACTCCTCCAGGGGCTGAAGTACAGACAAAGACAATTCCCATCTTTGTTAGGATTGTCAATCTCTGTCTCAAACAATAACATTTAGGGTAACATTCGTTTCCAGAATAAGATTGCTTCTCCTTCTTCAACCTTTCATTCTCAATTTTAAACCTCAATTACAAAATAACTGCTTTCTCAAGTACTTATGGAAAACTTAATTTAAATTTTTAAGATGACAGGCTATTCAGTTGCTGGACTGAAAACCATTCAAACAAGCATCCATTGCTTTGAAGTCCACTACTTAGAAGACTGACCTAACTCCAGCTAAAGGCAATTAACTGTATGAACTACATCAGCAAAACAGACTCATATCACGAAACATCAGAAATACCATATAATTAATTGTATAGTGAGCACAGGAGAGAGGAGATTGCTTAATGTTCTTAATCTTCCAGATAAATCATGTCTTTTCCTTTAAAAAAATGGTGAGAAACATTCCTGATCTGAAAAAGGGTTGCATATTGAGGACAGGCTGAGAGTTAGAGTTGTTCAGCCTGAAGAAGAGAAAGCTGCGGGGAGACCTCAGAGCAGTGTTCCAGTACTGAAAGGGGTTACAGAAAATCTGGGGAGGGGCTCTGTATCAGGGAGTGCAGGGACAGGACAAGAGGTAATGGTTTTAAGCTGAAAGAGGGAAGATTGTGATGAGATCTTAGGAAGAAATGTTTTCCTGTGAGGGTGGGGAGGCCCTGACACAGGTTGCACAGAGAAGTCGTGGCTGTTGTATCCCTGGAGGTGTTCAAGGCCAGGTTGGATGGGGCTTTGAGTACCCTGATCCAGTGGGAGGTGTCCCTGCCCTTGTCAGCGGTGTTGGAACTGGAGGGGCTTTAATGTCCTTTCTAACACAAACCATTCTATGGTTCTATGATTCCATGGAAATGTACACAGAATTCATGTCTCCAGTTTCTGTTGCTTTCACACCATCCCTTAAAGCTAAATTCTGCCTTTCTATAATCCAAGAAAATCAGGAAAGACAGACAAGAAATTGTCAATTAATTTTGGACTCGCAAACTTGACAGTTGTTCAAAGCAGCTACCCCTGCTATTTTTACTGATCTCAAAATTCAACATGTGCTATGTGTAGCATTATGAATCACTATGTTATTTTCTAAACCAGCTCAGATTTAATCATCATTTCACAAAACAGAAAAGTAACATGATGTTCTGCATCCTTCATCAATATCCATGGAATTGGGCAGAGCGCTAGAAGCAGACACTATGTATGAATGTGATTCAGGGCCATAGCCTACATGAAATAAAATACAGAGTGCAGCAGCCCTTGCCAACAAGAAGGTGAATGAAAAACAGAGAAGATTAATAACTGTCAATGATCAAACTTTGTCATCTTTCCATCTACCAAGTAGACAAAAGCTTGTCTCTGTAGGGACTAATAAGGCAATCAGACTTGCCACACTTCTATATTGCTGTTAGCCACCGAAAACAGCATCCAGCTGTATTTTTAGGCTTAGATTTTCAAACAACCAATGTACATGGATCCAAGGAGGATAAACGATATATCCAGGATACTCCTCAATAAGGTAAATAAAACTGTATGCTAGTAAATGCCATAAACAAAGCATTGCAATTTCCTTCATGTGAATATTTAAACTCATGAAGATATTGTACCCTGATAGCTATTTTCATATGGGAAATAGAATAAATAATATTAATATTAAAATGCTCATATCATGTCACATTTTCTACTACCAGAAAACAATAATTAAAGCTTTGAAAGTTATTAACAAATACTGAAGACAAACAGACCTCACTTTTTTTAATCAGAATATGATTAGCTTAATAAAAAGAAGTTGAATTCCAGAACGGCATGCTTTTTCCAGGGTGGAGACAACTTTGAAAACACCAGACTTAACGTTAATTTTTCTAGAAAATAACATTAATTTAGTGACAGGGAAAGTTATGTACCACACACAAAGGCACACACAGCAAAACAGACCACCTGCTTAAATCTCAGCACAGCTCCCCCGAACACGCACCCCTCAGAGAAAGCCAGCATTTCAGAGGCTGGACCTAGCGCACTTCTCTTACTGGGAAGTGCTAATGGGTTTTAGTACATCACTGTCTTTCAAACAGAAATAAAAAGTTATTATTTCTATCCCCTACTGGAAAAAGGCAACAGAGGGTGTAAAAACTTGGTCTAGAAAGCAAAGTATGCCAGTGTATGACACAGAACTGAAACACTATGCTTCTTCCTACAGGTAAGAAAGTTAGTCTTACTATGTACAAAAGAAAAGAAAAAGGGCCTGGTTTTAGTATACTCTGTGTGAAAAAAACCCCCACATAAACTGAATAAGTACACATTCAACAGTGGCAACTGCTACTTCTCTAGGTCTCAAGAAACACCATTATATATGAAAGATTATAAGCCTTTCAAAACAGACCTAAAATTGCTCTTAAAAATCCCAGAACCTAAAAGCAAAGGGTGTTTTTCTCATCAGTCCCCACTGCCTCACAGGCAATGTTCCATGTTGTATCTTTATCACTTCCATGAAAATACAATATAAGTTAGTTTTTTAGACATTTCATAAAATCACGGCCCATTATAAAACACAGGAATTCGCTCCAACTTCAGAATCTGAATTCATTTTTTCAATTTTTTAAAACCCTTGCTTCCAGACACTATAACACAATAGAATCACCCCTGTATTAAAGTGCAATCCTTCCTTGCCCTAACCTTTTGTCCTTCCAGACAGCAAGACACAAAAAACCCAATGTTTTTCTAAGCAGCCTTTAGATTTCTCCTAAAATAAGAATGGAGACAGATAAGACAACAGAGGCATAAAGCACTGTGAAATATAATTGTGAGACATGAAGGGTCAGGTTTTGCTCTTCTACTTCGAGTTGAACATCACCACTGAATTTGAACACAGCAAGACTACAAATTATTCATGAACAGATTATATTCAAGTTATAGATTTCATCATAGCAACTGAAGGCAGGAAACATTCCAAAAAGGGCTTTCAAGCCAAGTTGAATGCTTTTAATGGGGAAAAACAAATACTCCTTAGAATTTTTAATGCTGTTGGCAAATGACATTCTGGACCTATCGAAGAAAGAAGAAAAAAAATCCTACAAATCCTTTGCTAGGGCCAGGATTCTCATCCCCACCTCAAATTTTACAGTGTTACACCTACAAGTGACATGGAAGCATGAAGTTTTGATCCCACCCCCACAACTACAGCAGGAGGACTGAAGATGATCTAAAAAGACAGCATAAGAACTCCAAATGATCTTGATTTTTTTATAATAGATGAAACTAACATAACCAACATAACCACATGCAACTACATTAAAACCTCCTTCAAGGTCCTAGGTACCTTCTTCTGTATTTCTGTGATTTCTATAACTATCCTAGCACTGCCATTTTTACCTAAACCTGGGGTATTCTATACTATATTCCACACTATAAAAACTGTTAGGAAAACACATTATTTTCTGAAAATCTCAAAGCCTAAAACCATGATCTTGCTAAGTCTTATGAATACTATGTGAATAATCTCAATGAAAACAAAACAAACAATTACTTCAGTCATTTAAAGTTCTAGTCTGTGTTTTAATTCCTACTTCATCTTAAATCAAAATGACTAGAACTGACTGCAGCCCTTTGAAACCCAAGTGCAATGTAGTGACAGAAAAATTGAGCAAGCTACTAACACTAGAAGTAGAAATTGAATTCAGATTTTCTGGAGCTTAATGTTTGCCTAAGCTACAATTATTTGCATTAAAAAACTTAACAAGGTAGTTAATGAAGCACAGGTAGTAAAGGAATACATTCTGTCCTGCTCATTCCATTGAGGGACAGTATCTAGAGGCAAAGGGACAGAGGACACATTTGAAGATGGTTTACAGGTAACTTCTTGAACACAGTAAGAAGATAATGAGATCTTGATTGCTTCAGTGAAAATTCCACCTCTAAAGCCTGAAAAAGTGCTCACTGGAAGACCTTTCCCAATGTGAATGCCTTTCTTTGAATTAGACCAGTTCTCAGGTTCTTTAGTCTGCTGTTTCCAAACAGCTAAAATGCGGAGAGCATAGTGCTTGGTTTACTCTGAATGCTTATTGGTTTCATTTGATTTTGTACCTATGTAACAGTGAACTGGAAAACCTAACTTGCTCCTTTATATATTTTCATTCTTTGTGTTTTGTGCACTTTCTTTTGAAAGTCAAATCTTCCCAGCTAGTAATGTCACCCTAGGTCAAAGGATTTCTATTGATTGTTGTGAACATAACGAACGCCAAGCTCTCCCATACAGAACTCTTATCAACATCTTCTGCTGACTCAGGATGTTGCCTTTCCTTATTTTAATTTTTTTCAGTATCACAAAACACATAGCATAGCACACAAATGTAAAATCAATTCTGATTAAAGTTGCACAAGTGAAATCAAGGCAGATACATTACTATGAGTAGAAGAGCTACATATCATCATTAATGGGATGAATTTTCTTAATTTCCCTGCATCTTACCTAACCTCCCAGTGAAAACATTTTACACACACAAAAAAAGTCATAATGTAGAAAATAGATTGTAAATGTTTAGGTCTAAAAGGTGTTCTTGCACCATGCAGTAACTAATAGTTTATGCAGTTCCAGCTCACTGCAAATGTGAAGCCTAAGCCACCACGAAAGGACAAGCCCACCATTTGCATTCATTCCTAACTGGGCCCCAGAGATGGATACATTCAATCTGAATTTTAGAATAAAACTACTATGTAACTGCAAAACTGTCCGTAAAACATAGGCAGCAATATCACTTCTTCAACTAAAGTTAACTGTGAAATGTATCAGTTGGACGACAGTTAAATAGATTCATTACAAGCAAAGGTCAGGTCCTTACGTGTCCTCTGCTTCTAATGAATAACCTATTTATACCTGCATGAGAAGTTCCTAAAAAATAAAATAAAATAAAAAGAGACATAGCTGAACACCACAAGCATCAGTAAACGCAATTCTTTACCTTCAAAATGTCTTTTCTCCAAAGACTTCTGAATGTTTCAAAACCCGACAGTCTAGGACACTCTCCTCCTGAATTAAATCAGTTTTGTATCATTATCTGCCATAAGCACTGTGGCAAGCAGCAAGAGAACTGACTGTAATACAGAAGAGTACAAACCTGGTTTTATAACCTTTATCCCTTAGCTGCCCCAACTCTCTTGAGAGCTCACTTCGTCTGAACCTGATAATACCTTTTTATAAACGCTGCATCCACTCAATCCAGTTCCTTATTACACACTACTTAGCAAGACACCATATAGTCTGTGCTCTCGCTTTAAACCACAGCATCTGCATCCTTATATTTATACATTAACATTAGATTTCCAAACCAATTAATTAGTCCTCCAGCTTCTTTGCAAACTAATTGTGCAATTTGTTTTCCTATGTGCCCTCTGCTGTATAGGACAGATTGATTAAATACCACCTCCCCGCTTATAAAGCAGTGCATTGTCAAATTTGGTGGGTTGTACCCTGGATGATCCACTTAAGAGTCCATTTCCACCTGTATTCAGCATTGAGATCACCAGATTCCATCTCTCCTTTCCAACTGCAAGTATGTCTGCTTTCTCAAGCTATGTGAAAGTCATGGAAATCCTGAAGTTCACTTACATTTTTAAGACTGTCATTAAAAAACAGGCTGATTGTGATCACCTCTCCACAACAGACAGTAAAATCAAGAACACCCAAGGGGAAAGTAAAAATCAGAAAACTCCTATCTTTAAAAGCACTCAAGTCATCTGCTCATTTGATGATTCGACAAGCCATTGCTTTTCCTCATTGCAGGGACTCAGCACGCACATCAAGCATTGCCAGTGTCAGTGAGAACAGTTCTGTAAACAAAGTCTGTTTCAAATACTTGACAATCACAATTTGTGACACACCAGGCATCAAAACTATCTCAGGACTGACCTGTTGACCCATCAGATTCACTGTTAGCATATAATATTCTATCCATAGGAAATCCTCTGTAGGTCTTCCCTAATTCCCATCCACATCGTCAAATACTATGTCATATGAGGCTGCTGTAGCTGGATTCTTTTGTAGCTCTCCCAAACCATCTACCTGAAGTTCCTCTCCATGCCAGGCATTGAAATAAGTATTACAGGCTGAAAAAAACATACATCACAGAAAAATATACCTCGTACATTCCATAAGTGATGTGCATTTGATCATGAAAAAGAGATGTTATTGGTGATAACCATTGTCTGTCTTAATTTTTAAACAAACACCACAGTGTTTGAGGTGGTTTTTTTGTTTCATTTTAAATCAGTACCATATTTAGCAAACCTTTTTTTTTCCTGTACTACAGAAGTTTGCTTATTATTTTGGCTTGCTTTTTGTAAGAGCAAAATTTAGCAGGGTTTTTTTTCTGCTCAGCAGAAAACTGCATTGCAGTAGGAAGCCTATGCAGAAAATGTATGCAGTACATAGCAAGAGCCACAAATCACCAACCACACTGAACTCCAGTGTGCCTAACAGCCACCACAAAACAGCATTGAACTCTAAGAACACCAGGAGGAGATATAAAGTAAAACTTTATATGTAGAAAGTTATTTATTATGGCTCTAAGACAATGTGCTAAGAGTGTCTTCTCCATTCTAAAATAGGTGGCTAGAAACTTTCAGCCACCTAAGAAAACTATCGGGGACACCATTCTGGTCAACAGTATCAATGTCCAGGTTGGTAGTTTCCTTAGCCTTCAGAAACAGATCCTTGCTTAGTCTTTTTCCAGCTACAAGAATTAGGAGGACCCCCTCCAACACCACAGCAATCTTTGGGGACCCACATGCTGTAGCCAGTCTGACCTATGAGACTTCTGTTTCACTTCCCTATGTCATGCCCTGAACAATATTCACAGCTTAGTTACAAATTATGACAGATCTTTACAGAATAGTAAATGCAGTGACCAATCTGTCTATATATTCCATAAAAGACTTAACTTAGCTAGTTTTAGAAGGCCACACATGAGGCAGCCAAACCCCAAATACCTGTTCAACTCCTGGCAGAAAGAAAATGAAGAGGAAAAAACCAGAGGAGAAAACATTTGGTAACCTCATGAAATCCAACTGCACTTGTGATGCAGCTTTCAAACCTTACTTTTGAACTGTGGAGTGCTGAGCTTTGGTACAAAAAAAACTCGTATTTTCAAAACCTCGGGCTCAGTTTTCCCCCCTAAAAAAGTAAAAGTATGTGCAAGAAATGTAGCATAGCTCTGCCAAAAATAACATCACACTTGTGCCCTGCCGACATGAAAAGTTACACTGAACATTGGGTCAAACATACAGCTAAAAAAGATAAGTGCTTTCTTGAAAGTCAAGGCCTCACTAACATGTTCCTGACAAATGTCAATGATTAAAACCATCTTAGTTGCTGCTCAAAGACACTTTAAAATTTTTTAAACTGCCATCCTCCATAAGGATCTTGTCCTTGATCTCAAAAACTTCATGCACTTAGAATTCAAGGCAACTTATTTCCTATCATTCTCCTGTCTTCTTGTATTTCTCAATGGTACCTATTTGATAGTAGTTGTAAAAAGTTCTTTCCAACATTTGTCTGACCAATGAAAGTGTTTACTAAAAGAAACAGAAGAAATGCACATTTTCCAGCACTGAAAAACAAAAGTTAACAGTATTTATTGTTCCTTATCATCTATGAAAGGGAGGAAAATAATAAGCAAAGAAGAAATAGAAAAATGTCCAAGTCCTCAAGTATTTCAGTTCATGAACATAGGGGGCACTACACAACGTGAAGCTATTCCACCAACAACCAGCACCACACACAACTGCACATTTCTGTCCTATTACTCCTAATAATCCGATGGGGCCTTTACTCTGTTCCAGGTCAGCAGCAGTGGGCTAACTGCATCACCAAAATACAAACAAGAGTAACATCAGGTCCCTTATAACCCAGCAACCCAAAGCACATTGCTCAACTGCAAAGTTACTACTGCCCAGATAACAAATACAGCTAAACACATTCAAACACAAGCATCACAGCACTAAAAATTCAGACTTTGAAAGAGCTTTCACAAGATAAATCACAAAAAACAATGGAATTTATCCCACAAATCAGTAGGTGTAGTATTGATGAATAAGCCTGCAATGCCTGCCTAGAATTCCACATTCAGAGCATGTTGTCTCTATGAAAGACTTAGGATACACATAAACGTGTCAACTACTTTAATAGTAAAACAAAGCAATTTTTTGGCAGAAAATTCAGTTACATTTTATGTATCAAAACCTGATGTGTGCAAATGAAGAACAACCTTATGGCAGTAAAATCATTTTTCCAAGGCTACAAAGCAAGCATGGGCTGTGCCAAGGATTAGAATAGTCCCTGGAGCTAATTCTTGGCCCAGTCTCTGTGAACCTAGCAGGATCTGAGTTAGCGTTAATTCACCTGTCTTCCTCAGCTTATAAAAATGCTTGTGAAAATTTAAACAGGCTGCCTTAAAGCAAATATTATCTCAAAAAAAACGAGGGACAAAACAAGAGTAATTATCAAAAGAATAAGAAAATGCTAGAAGATATAAGCCTGAAAATGCCTCATCTGGTGTTAGTTCATTGTACCAATTGCCATAAACTTTTGGGGCAGATGCTTATCTGTTTCAAACTGAAATAAACCCATGGAAATCAATAAATCTATGTACACTCCAACTGAAGATGTGCCCTTAAATGACTTAAGGTTTATTTAGATTTCAAGACTAAAGATTCCATAAGCCATTAAACACTATTTGCAACATTGTCCCTTAAATCCAAGTCTTGTTTTCATCCACCAGATGCTTCTCAGCAGGGAAACGTACCCAGGATAACTCAATGAGTATCTCATAGTGGAAGAGTAACAGAAAACCTCCCTTTGAGAAAGGTTTGCTTGAGTGTTCACCAGGATTCAAAATAACAAAACTGGATCATTTTCCTGCCCACATCTCAATATCAGATGTATTTCTTACACATGTATGAGCAGTAACTACAGTTTTCATTCAGTCAGAACTCATATGCTAAAAGGCTATGAATTTTACCTCCTTACAATCTGTAAAATCTAGCAATCTATAAAAATTAATTTGCTGACGTGTTTTTTCATGGCTAGAGATTTGTTAAACTATCTCTCTTCTTCTTGTTTCAGGTAATTACACAGAGAAACACCAAGTCATGCTAAATAAAAAGGAGATACAGATTGTTATTAGTTTCTAATGTGCCACAAAAACGGGCAAACGAATTGGCTCTTTTGGGTGCTATTAGTCCCGCATAGTTAGACTTTATAGGTTGATCTATGTAAGCTGCAGCAGCAAGTCAGAGAATAGCAATGTCTATCAAGCTGGGAGGTAGACAATAATCCTCCAGGCATACATACATCCCTCATCACAACAGGCCAAGACTGATGGCTTTCATCTGCCTTTCTCTCTACACACAAACAAACTGATCAACATAAACCGATGATAGCACAGGCTGTCTTGTTTTATCTTGTGCTGTTCAGCAGTTTTCTCCTGACTCCTCCACCATGCAGTTAGGAAGTGATCTGCCATCACCACATTCACGAGCAGTTTTGTCACTAGCTTCCACAATGGTAGCCAGGTCTGATGCTGGTTACTTGGCTCTGCCCTATGTTTTCCATAGAACTGTTAGAAACCTTTTTTGAAGATTAACTCCATTCACACTAAATGTGAATCTAACTCTTCGAAACATCACAAATCTGTTATTAAATATCTGAAGCCATTCATTGCTTTGAAAGAGTATTCTTATCATGGAAGGACCATGAATCATTCTTTTGATCAAGATAATCTTAGTTATGTGGTTTTCACAAAATACTATTTCTAAGGAACTCCTTTCTAATTTGGACATCAGCATTTCAAGTATACCTTGACCTGTCTATCAGTTGTATACCAGGCCTACCAGAATCAGAATGCACAGAGATACTTTGATTTTCCACATCCTAGTTGACACTGCAGACTGCATTTCCATTCTATTAAATCTCCCACTGAACGATAATAAATCTTTCCTCTAAAATTTGAGACTCTTCTTTCATGAGCCTGGGGAAATACTATCATTCTTTGGTCATTGAAATGTTATATTAAAAAATGGGATCTAAGGACAACGCGCTTAGAGGTATATTTTTTTCACCTTGATATATTGAAAAGATACATTATACTTAACAGCTCCTTGATGCATAACCTTTAATAGCAGAAGATAAACAGTCTTCATATCTGATGAGAAATCTTCATTTAGGATTCAGCAGAGAATCCTGTTCTGCAGTAGATCTTACTCGTGTTCTCAGCATTGCACCTAGCATGAAAATGGCCCAGACATTTCTCCAGAAAGGCAGAGTTCATGGTGCAAATACCAAAAGCAGTTCCTGGAAGGCAGATGCCTCTTGTCTAACTGCTTTTACAGTATTTGTCAGACTATCCCCCTTCCTCTGCAGTTTTTCTGTCTAGCAAAAATACCAGCTGGCTATTTCTGGTCACTCTTCTTTGACTAAACACTGACTAATCTGCTTCTGCTAACTCTGAAGCTAAGGTTCTCTGTCCCTTTTTCAACACACCCAGGGAAAGAAGAATGGTAATGAGTCACACAGGAAAGTCAGAAGAGATACATAGAAGATCTTCATGTTTTTTCTGGAGAAAGCTGCTTTGCAGATGAAGGCTAGTGCCTATCAAAAGCTATCTTGCCTTCCCCAAACTCCAGACTCTGGGTTTCAATTTTTACCAAATATTTATTGAAAATCTTTATTTGAAAAAAAAAAACCCTAATGGGACCTGGTTGTACTGCCCTTTTAATATCCAATCGTTCAACCTAAAAGACTGGACCTATTGGAGCTGCAGTTTCTTGACAAGATATGAAAATCTATAAACTCAAAATAGAGATCAAAACAACCGTAGACCCTTATCATCCAAGTACCGTCCCCTCAATGGAAAAATAAATCCCCCCAAATCACCAAATTGAACCCACCAAACAACTCAACCCCACAGTATTTTGACATATTTTTACTTTAGACTGATATTTGTGTAATATTTTCAGCAAGATACAATAATGGTTGATCAAACCACGCACATGCATTGTTTCACAATGTGCCAGAAACACACAGCACTGCAGTGGACGAGCACAGTTGCATAACAGAGCATAATGGGGTTCTAGTACCATTCATCATCTACTATGACTAATAATAACTTTTTCAAATGAAATAGATTAATTTCTCAAACTGGATTTTTCACAAATTTGCATTAATTCACCTTTTCTCAAAAAGTCTCATGCCTTTGCTGGTGGTATTTTCAGAAACAAAAGTGTCCTTCAGTTAATACTGAGTTATGGGGGGCAGTACCACCTTTTGAAACACGACCACCCTCTGTCATAACACATCTTCTTTGGTACCACTCTGTATGCATTCACACTCTCTCTGATGCTCCCATTGCTGGTCTAGCACTACCATTGCTTAACCAGACTCGGCAACACGGAAACCTGTGTCAGCCAACCAACACTGTTTTGCTGCACCATGGTGTGGATCTGCTGGGAGCTATATCACATTGCAAAGAAGAAGGTATTATTTATGTGATTATTTCACTGTTATTAAGTTCTTCCTACAGCGCAGGCACACCAAGGCAAGATGAGTCATCTGCAAATAGAATTCTGCACTGAAAAAGTATTAAAACCTAACAAGCTTCCACTTTCAGCGAAAGAAACTCAAACACTGCTACTGAAAAAAATCACAGAGAATAAGTGCCAAGAAGAAAACACCAAGCACTATCAACCTACCCAGTAAAGCAAAAGTTATGTTATTTAAAAAAATCTAAATCAGTCACAAGTTTACATTTTGTTGTTTACATTTTATTATCTACTAAGTTAAAATATATTTTAAATTTTCTGGCAGAAGTAAAGAAAATCTAAGGGAAAGAAAGCTGTGTTCTGATTTTCACTGCCACTCTAAGTTTGTTTTAATTAAGTAGTGCTCTACAACCTCAGAAACATCAAGCAATAAATTGATACCATATAATGAAGATTAAACATCCGTGTGCTTTCATTAATCTTGATTTTCAGCTCCTGATAGAAAGAATTACCACTTCCTTTTTTGCCAATAAGAAAAAAAAAGTGCCTTTTTAAATTAAGAGCAGAGAAAATATCTCCTGATCTATGAAAATTAAATTCTGCTCGTATATCAGGCATTCATAGCAAAATCTGTTAACACATTTGTGCCTCTGCACAAGAGGCAAGCCTGCAACAGCTGAGGTGCTACTTTGTGGAACTGATACTACAGCGATTGATTGAAAATACATTTGACTTTTAAGACTGCAGTGATGTTCCTTCAGAGGGCAGATGTACAACTAAATGTAATGTAATAGATGTAATGACCAAATAAAGCAAGAGCAGCAATTCAGACTTGTACTAGAGGGTCATTTGAATTCAATTTTATACAGAAAAAGTCAAACAGTTTTTTATGGACAAGCATTAATAGCAATCACATGCAATAAACCAGGTATTCTTTTCTTTTCTAACTATTTTTGGTCTACTGTTAGCCAAGATACACATTTTTAATCCACTACAGGCTAGGGATTGCTGCAGAGCACACCATTCCCACACCGCCCAGTTATCAGCAAGGGGTGTGCCTAAAACCCTCCCCATTATGTTATCGGTTCTTTTTCCATATGCAAAATTCACCCTCTACCTACAATTCTCTCTGGAATATGAGCAGGATCCATGACACCAGCCCAATTACTTAACACTGCCTGGTTATCTACCCTACTTATTTGTGTATTGTACTTGCTACACAATTGTATTCTCATAATTGGAACCTCTGAATCATCAAACACAAAGTTGCCTCTAACGGAACTCTAGCAGAGATCTGATGGCAAAACTGAAGACCAAACTCTGAGTATCTAAAATCTCTTGCTATAAAACAAATATTTTATCTATATTAGAAGATCTATATTATTTATATGGCATAAATTATGTAATATAATACAGATGTTAATTCATTTAAAGGGCGTTACTATTCTTACTGATCTAGATATTGCACAGACTTATTTCACACTTCTGCACAAACCCCCACACACTCTCAGAAAGGAAAAATAAAACAAAGGAAAGAACTGTGACTGTGATTTTTACACTAAATAGCCTAGACTTAACATACTTGCGCGTTCCTCATTCTTCATGAAATGATGTTATAGTGCATCCTGTTTAATTTCAATATTCTTTGGGGTGTTTTCCTCTCATGAGAAAGGACTCAGTACTTAGCGCAAGGAATGATTAAATTGCAATTTAGTGCAAAAATACACCAGGCTCATATGTTTTAAAGGTTAGCATTTGAGCACAAACTAAGCTGTTTTAATAAACTTTCAACAGTAGCAGTTTTTTGAGCTGTTTATGGTTCAAATACATAGGCAGAGATCATTATATAGCTTGTTCTAGATTTCACAAACTTCTATCATCATTTTGCCTGCCAACTAAGAAAAAGACTTCATGATGTGTGAAGCATTGCAGATTTTAGACCTATACTTCTGTTCAACAGCTACCAGCCTTGAACTTGACATCCATATGCTATTTTCTCCTCTCAAGAAAGTCACTTAGAGTTCTGCATGCCTTACTGGCCTCTCATTTCTTTTCCAGGGAATGAAAATTGCATTTTGTTGTCACTAAGTGTAGACTGACCCATACAAAAGGCTGTCTTTGCTTGTGCTCTGCTTTGTCCTTTAGATCTTGCGTACAACATGTTTAGGAGCAACCTCTGGTTTTGACTGTAGTTGTGCAGCTCTAAGAAGGACTATAGGGTTCCACAAGTGTCACCAGTATCAGAACTCTACCTTGAGAATTTAAGTTCTGTATTCCATTAACAGTTCTGTGAGACTACCACCCTGAAGCATTTGTCTTTTTGTAACTGATGTAATTAAATGTGCTGGGAAATATCAAAATGAGGCATCTGCATTACTATCACGCAGCAGTGCCATTCTGTTTCTAGCCTTTACTTGGGTCTGAATGGTATGGTGACTCGAAATGTCACTTTCTGAATAAAAGCAATACATTCTATTGCCAAAAAAAAAATACTCTCCAGACTTTAGGAATGAGAAATACAATTCCGTATAGCTCCTGAAAGAGAAAACACAAAGACCAAGACTTTTCATGTGGTCAGTGATACTGGAGAACTCTGTTTAAATACCCAGCTGAGACACTCTAAAACAGGCCTGAGTCCTGAATGCCTATCATTTGTCTGAAGTTCCATGACCTTTAAAGAATGTTGAATTGGATATCCAAACCAAAGAGCCTCAAAACCATGAACCTTCACCTCTATTCTTTATAAGTAGCAGTATTCACAGCATATATTCACACATATACTAAGCACTGGGCACATATAAGAGAAAGCCCACATATATTTAATTTTTCAAGTAACGATAGGAATGGGTCAGTGGGAAAATTATGTCTTCATCAATAAATTAATATAGTCACTCCCCAACCCAGTTGTCTGAGTAACATGCCTGAGATGAGGAGTGACAGATTACATCAATATATCCACAACCAAGCATCCAGAGAATAACACCTTCAATTGCTCAATGTTTGCCCCATGTAACTCACCAGAGTGGCAAAACAGGAGAAAAATCAGCAGTCATGTCCTACAGCTAACCAAAATGAGATTTTATGGCTCAAATTAGTCATTCCAATGAAGAAAGTGGATCTTGATCCATACTTTCTAAGGTCTGTTGGCATTTGAATGTGTCTGTCAGAATCTGAACTAGCATGAAACTTTAATCTGAAAGCAAGCTCTACCCTGAAATTGCTAAATGTATGGATCAGGCATTTCAAACAAAATGCCTCTCTAATCACAGTATGTGGGAGTTCACTTTAATAAATCAATTTTCTGTAATTCATTTTGAAAGTCATGATTTTGTATACAAAATCAGAATGTCACTTTCTTTGCATTTACTTGTAATATCTTATCCATGCACCAACAGCCAATCCAAAAAAATATTTATAGAATTGCCACTTACAGAACTGTATCTACTAAGTTTCCATCTGATATACTACACAGATTAATAGAATTCACTTTCTCAAAATAAGAGTACATATTTACCACAGCAGGCTATACACTTACCATGATAGGACCTCAAATCACGGACCTACAAGAAAGCAGGGGAAGGGCTCTGTATCAGGGAGTGCAGTGACAGGACAAGGGATAATGGTTTTAAGCTGAAAGAGGGGAGATTTAGGTTAGATATGAGGAAGAAATATTTTCCTAGAAGGGTGGGGAGGCTCTGGAACAGGTTTCCCAGAGTAGTCATGGGTGCCCCAAGCCTCAAAGCATTCAAGGCCAGGCTGCCTGAGGCTCTGAGCACCCCAATCCAGCAGAAGGTGTCGCTCCCCATGGCAGGGAGGTGGAACTGGATGATCTTTGAGGTCCCTTCCAACACAAATAATTCTATGATTCTATAATCTATTAGTTGCACTCAAGTTTTCACTAATTTGTACAAAGCTGAACCCTCAAATATGTCTGTGGTGATCTAAAAGAAATGATCTCTAAAGCATGAGGACAGATTCCACAACCTGCCTACTGTTTCCCCAGCATTCTGCCAATAGCCCAGGACCAACTTTCCCGTCACGCGTGCGGGGCCTATTCAGGCATGCTCTGGCCACACTGGGACAGGCTGGCTGCAAGCTCCACCTCAACAGCTGCCTCATGAAAGCCTTTTACAAAGCTTACACTTACAAAGGCACACACTCTACATCTTTACTCAATCTCTGACTACAAAGACAGCTTTTAGTACCGAATTTGCCCTATACATTGTTTTGATATATTGATATGACTGCTCTGTTCACTGTGAAACAATTTCAGCCAATCAAATCAGAAAGATGAATGAACAAACTACATTCTGTGAATCACAAGCCTACATGGGACAAGAAATACCAGAAATAATGAGTCTGTTATCTGCTTTAACAACTCTATCAGAAATTTGCTGCTTGAGCAGATATAAAACTATAACAGTAGCTCTATTTGTATATTTTTCAAAAATATGCTTTAGTAGCATAAATGTCAAGAAACTAATAATAACAAGTTTCAAAACACACAAGTTCTGTTCCACCTGGTATTAGTTCCTCTTCCTCTATTATGATTCGGAAACTAGGCTCAGTATGAACTCACAATACTGCAGCTACAGAAAGTTAGTTATTATTAAATTATTTAGACTGCAGCCTTATACTGCACACATAGATGCTGCAAAAAAAATATATTTAATGGTGTTAGCGTTCTTATACTATTGTAAAACAGAAACAGTCATATTAAAATTATTATTCCAGTACTTACTTGTGGTGCTAAGGAATAAATTAGTGTTCATTTTACTAATTTTTATCATGCCCAGTCTCAGTTTACGCCAATATATTTATAAAAATGCAAACCCACTCTACATGAGAATTCTACAAGCACACGTATTTCAGGCAGCATCAAAATGAAAAGTGAAATAAACTTATTCATCAGGCATTGCTCAGTATCTAACCATAAAAGCACTGCACAAAACCACAAATGTCAGCATGTGCGTAATTGATTCTAAGTGAGCCTAACTTTCAGCCACTGAATACGATACCACAGAGCTCTGCTGACCTTAAGGATGTAGCAAATTTAAGTCTGTAATAGTTTTATGGAACCCTTGTGCAACTGTATGCTCGAGAGCAACACCTCCAACAGCACTGAAAGCCAATGAGACCATGACCACTACCACAGAGCGCAGGAGGTGTATTTAGAGATAGGAGCTGAAGCTTCCAAATGCCTTTTACAAGTACAGTATTTCTGTAGTAAAATTACATTTTCAAAGTACCTGATAGTAAGAGATCTGTTCTTTCAGCTAAAGCAAAAAGCTGATTTTATGGGCTGTGTAAGTTCTGTTTCTCAATATTAGTCAATGAACGATGATGATTTCATTTTCCCTCAAGAAGCTGTTCTGCTCTGTATCCAGTCCAGCCTAGTTTAGCTTTCCAGACATAAAGAGATCAAACAATTTTGATGCATTTCATCTTCTGCATTCTGGTATTTCAGGCCACAAAATAGCCCAACCCAGAGAGAATACACATCATACACCTGTTATGTAGCAAACAGATGACATATACCTGTACCATTTTGAATTTATACACCATTATAATACACTATACACAGGTTCTTTTTAATAGTAAGTCTGACACACAGAGTTCAGATGAATGGCTCTCACGCCTCATGTGTCATAGATCATTATCTAATAAGGAAACTACCTTATGTATTCATATGAACGTGAGATTTATCAATTTCTTTCAACATTACCACGTAAAAGAAGACTAGAATTTAGCTCTGGCATCACCATAATCCCACCAAAAGAAAGTATCTCACAGCAGCCAAGATAAACCATTCCAACTTTAATGCTAGAAAAGTACAGTTTGGGAAGCAATAAGACTACTCTTTAAAGGAAGAGTGATGATCAAGCCACAGCACTCAAGGGAGAGGGCAGATCTTATAAAAAGGAAAGAAAGTCTAGTTATAAACACTTGGCTGAAAAAAGAGGCTCTTGAATCACTTCCATATTCTCCACACAAACCATGCACACAGGTATTGCTCCCTTTGGCATTTTTCTCACCCTCCATGTCCTCCATTTCTTCATCTACAGTTATCAAGTAATGTCTGTTCCCTGGCCTAAAATCTTTACTATATCACGTGCTACTGCAAAAGCAGCATGATAACATACACTTTCAATAAAGTATTTTGAAGCCAGTAAGAAGATAAAACAGAAATTTACAGAAAGAATGTATAGAGGAATCAGAAAGAGCAGTGAGAATACAGTCAGCATAGCCTGATAATTAGCACAGCAGGCCCCTATTTTTCACTGAAAAGGAACATCAGGGCTGTGTTACTAACACTTTACCATTACAGACAAGAGGTAAAACAGAAACAGGGTGCTTTAAATAGCAGGTGTTTGTAAAGAACTGGCAGTGTCAAGACTCCCCAAAGTGACAACTAGTCATGTATATCAAACAGGCAGCAAACTCTGGTCACCTGGCATGTCTCCCAGCTCATGGATTGGCTAGTGGAACCTGCTAACATGACAGCACAAAGGAAGAGAGCAGCAAAGTGAGACAATAAAACTGAGCAGAACTGCTGAAATTGCATGGGGGAGCAGCGTGAGTCTAGAAGAATCACTATACTTTCCTCAAACATTAAAAAGTTTTAATGCTAAGCATATCAAAAGCCCTGGCAATGCTTCTATGACTTGTAAGTTAACCGTCTATTAAGAGATTCCATACAGATTTAATACGTATTTGTGTGCTGATTCCTCTTTTATTCTTCATAAATTTAGTCTCTTCAAACCGTGAGGAAAGATATATTCCCAAACCATATAATTAGCCTACTACTAACAGATGATTTCAGTAGTTCAATGTCTATCCACTCCATCTGAGTATGCAGTCACAGGATATCCATGCAGGGACTGCCTTCTCTGCTTGGTTTTGGGTGGGGTTTCTAACACAGAATGCTACAAATAAAGGAAACAGAAAATTAAAATCTTTGATATCCTAACTAATCTTACAAAATGTTTTAAAACACCTTTCTAAAAGAAATGGCATGTTTTAGTTACACATCTTAAGTCTTCAACTCTGACAAATGAAAACATGAAAAAAAATTAAGCCATTCTCAATATCTCCCAAAATGACATTGTTAATAGGTAACAAAGGTATTTTGTAACACAGTATTTACTTTTATGTTGCTTCAGTACCAGAGTGTTGCATTTTCATGAAGCAGAACAAAACGGCAACTAAGCTGTCCAGCTTTCTTGTTAACATTCAAATTCTTTAGTGTCAAGTTCTGCTTTTAAAGGTTACTTCTCCTTTTTATCTCCTTTTTTGAATCAAGTTATTGTACCCATGTTTCTATATAAATGGCTCTGAGTAATGTATGTTGAGTTTTCAGAGACCATTTGGTCAGATTCTAATAATCTCTCCTGGGAACTGACACCAACTTCCAGCAGCAGGTCGTACGCTGCAGATTAGAATAATAAGACACGTGCTGTTGCAGCTTCAAGAAAAAAACAAAAAGGCAAAATAATGCAAGTCTGTCTTTATCAAGCTGAAAAATGATATTTTGAGACATCGTAGATATCTCTTAGAACTTTCTTTTTGTTTAAATAAACCCATAAATCCATTTACTTCTGGTTTTATCTTTTTTATTAAACAAGTAATGCGCCATTGCAAAGATTTTGTTTCAGATTCCACATTTCTTTTTGTCTTTAAAATAATGCAGTGTTTCTTAACTGACCAAGACAAAACTGGTATGTTACAAATTTGCATTGAACTAGAATATCTCTTTATTTATACAATGTTGCATTTTTTCCCCATTTTGAAATAAAGAAATAAATTTCTTTTTTCCATATAAAAGTGGTTTGGTTTCTTTTTTAAATTCTTTGTGTAAAGGTGAACTAGAGAAATGCCTTGAAATTTAAAAATACTGGCTTAAAAAGAAACTGATACTTTTCCAGATTAGCACTGTGTTAGGGTATCTGCCAGTGTAATACAGATAAATTATATATTTCTCCCTTACAGTTCACTATTCTTTATTATAGCATTCCCACTACAAATCCCAGGTGGATTATGACTTGTCATATTTGACCTCTTTGGTTAAAGGCAATCCACTGCATAACGATTTTTACACTATTCTGTAAAATGAACAGTACCACATGCATAAATGCTAGCAGGAATCAACATCTTCTGTTTCTTTGTCTGACCTTCAACAACCCTATTCTCTGCAGAAAAAAAACACTTTTACTTATTTATAAGCACCATGCAGACATAGGCAGTTTAGAGAGAAACCTCTTTAGTAGTCACGAAGAAAAAACATGAGAAAGCTTCCACAATGAGAAATTTCAAGAGCCCAAAAGAAAAAAAAAAGGAAGAGGTGTGAAGACTTAAAATATTCCCAATACTCACTGAAAGCAGCCACTGCAAGAGCCAGTGTGACAATAATGGAGACCCAGGAAACCCACAAGGCCTTCTTTCTGTAGCTTTGAGCTTCATGAGGTTTTAGCCTTGTACTGCTTTCTAGTAAACCTGATAAGCAATAAGCAAAGAGGGTATGAACAATACATTGCTCCTTTTAAAAACATCGCTGTGTTAGTTCAAACCAAGATCACATTTACATTCTCTATTACATATAGAATCAATACAGAATGAAATCCTGCCCACATTATTAAGGTTTAGTGAATGAAGACACCACAAACGTGAGTAAACTAGGAGAGAACATACAAGTTTGATTTCCCATAGAAAGACTCACACCAGTCACTTAGAAAGAGCACTGCAATTGTAGGGCAGTTATAGAAATTCACATCACTTACATTCTCCACCTGTACATCTACACTAGAAAGGGTTTAGTCCTATACTCATTCAGATCAAAACTCATTTAAGCACTTCAGCATCTTGAACATAAATACCATAGGAGAAAACCTCGCGTTCACCAGCCTCTGTGAAATAAGCTACCGATGCACAGGAATATACTGAGCATCGAAGTAGGAGTAAGCATGCTTAGAAATAAAGCTATTACAGTTGAAAAAACATCTGGAATCATAATGCCCTTCATGTGAGGTAAGAATACATCCCCATACAGAACTATCTGAAGAACCAATTCTGTCCTTATTGCAATCAGCTCAGAAGTCTGTTGAACACACGGGAATGGCATTGTTTTCTCCCTTTTTTTGATGCTTTCAATTTGAGGATGTTTTCTGTCCACTCATCTTAAATCATTGAGAAGAACTCGGATTTGAAATAAAGAAAACACCAATATTCTTTCATTTTCCTTCTCTCAGTCTGAGTCTCAAGCTACTTTTAAAATTTATTCATAATGTAGCATATTTGCCTACTGATTATCCCATTCAGATTTTTTTGTGCTTAATATATTCATCTAATTTGAAACATACATTCTTTTTCCTCATCAAGCGCAAGCTCAAATCTGCTTAACTGGAGAGAAAGTCCATTGACTTTTAACTTGCTTAATGAATTGCTCTAGAAAATTTGGGTGGTTCCTTTTAGATGATGATCACTTTTCAGAGGGACTTGCCTCCATTGAACACATCGAACTTGGACACTAGTTTGATAGCACAACCTTTCAGTAGCTGGTCTAATATCTTAGACAAAGGGTTGAGAACAGGGTTTCTGACAAACTCAGCGGCAGATTAAAACACAACAGCTGAAGCTGTTACTGTGCTCATCTTCCCCAGTTTTCTCTCTGATGACTATTGCCACTTTCAAGGCAGGGACACCTGATCTGGTTATCAGTGCAATCCTGAACCCACACCATGTTTAACCAAGTTAGGTAGCATTATCAGTTATTAATTTCAACTGACTGTAATATACTGGCTGAAAACTGCAATGGTTTTGGAATCAATTCAGAAGTGAATCAAACATCTCTGCCTCAGGGGCAGCAATGTGTCAGCAGAGGGGCAGGCATTCCAGCCACCAGATTTTGTTCTGCCACTCGAAATCTATCAGAATACCGGTTCTAATCCTAGCATAATTGATGGGATTCACGCTGTTCTGGGAAAAATCTTCATGCTTTTTTCACCTCAATTACAATAAAGCAGAGAGTTTCTTTATGGTAGTTCAAAAAGCCACTGTGAGAATTTCACGCTTGTACTGTGTTTTTAGAGAATTTAAAATATTACCTCATTTTGGTGTCATACACTCCCGTCTTTATGAATGGAAAAGAATTTGCAGACGGACTTGCATGCAGGAGAATTACTAGAGCCTATGTTGAAATGATGTTTGTTTCTTATTAAGTGCTTTCTTTGTCTGTTTAATACATGAAAACTACCAGATGACAACTCTGAAAGCTTTGAGCCCTTTATTGACAGTACTGCTCTGCTATTTCTCACATAGCCAGCTTTCATTTGTGTGAAGAAATATTTTTCCCCAATGTTTGGCCTATCTTCTGCCACTACATATAATGATGCACAGTTTAATTGCTGTCTGATATGAGGTAGTTTAACAATACATCTTGGAGATGATGATACAAGAGAGATTTCTACTCATATAACTATAGAGAAAACACATGTTCTCATGTTTTATGTTCACCCGTCCTGTCCTATTCCCATGCAAGGATTTAAAATTACAGCCCAACTCTGTTGGAATGTAACACAAAGGAGGTTTTCTGAGCCAATTCTGTTTCTCAATATTTCAAATCCAAGATAAACATGGATCAGAATGTCAGACTTCCTCACCTGCTTCCTTCTTTAAAGACATCCTATATTCATGGCTACATCTTGCTGTTGTCTAGGAAGTCCAACATACACAATTGATACTTACAAGTCAAGTAATATCCTAATTAAATTGAGAATAAATAATAAGCCCCACAGCGAGAGCAGCAATGGTGATTACTATTCACATGTCAAGCACGTGTCCAGTATGACAGACTGCGATCCGTATAAAACTGAATGACTTCTGCCGTGTGTGTGTGCGTGTTGGTCTTTCTCTCTCAAAATGGCTGGCATATTCTAGCTGTCAGAGATGTGATCCCTTCCTTCCTAAAATAATTCAAATATATTTTCTGTATTTACCATTTTCACCCCTGGGAAAGATCACGTTATTCTTACGAGTGTCCTAGGGGACAGCACACAAAAACACAAACTCATTCACTTGACTACTAAGCCTGTAGCATGAAAAATATTTAGAAGCAACAACAGCTCACTAATTTACACACAACAATACAATTCACAAAGTAAACCTCCATATTTTTTTCCACTGACCATAAGAAAACAAGTTGTAAGCACCCACAGGAGGCAGAAAGATAATCTTTCAGTATGACCTGCATTGCTACAAAACAAAAAAAGCCAGTATCTATTGTTAAAATTCCTCTGCCCTGAAATTAATATACTGAGAAATTTTGTTGCCATTAGTTTATTTAACACATAAATATCCTTAATGTAAAGAAAATATTATGAGTTGGTTGAATCCACTGGATTTTTACTTTATCTTTCAGTACCTTCATATATTAACAGATTTTGTTCCCATAAAAAATCAGAAGGAGAAAAAACCTGCCTAACAGTTGCAGAACACAAGCTTGGCATATTTGTTGAGTGATTCTAGGATATTCTTTACCATATGCTGACTTACCAGAAGCACTTTTCTATTTGGCTAAGGGATCATTTTAAAATGTCAAGTTAGAATTTGTGGAAGAGATAAGGCTAATAGAAAAATTACTTACATAAGATCTTAATTTAAGGACCCCACCCACAAGATTATCACTGATTTTGGGTCTGGCTCTTAAAGAGTAAATAGCTTATTCCAAAATTTAGGGTTAGTTTTTATTTTTAGCAAACATGGAAGTATCATCTCCATAACTGGATCAGCCCTGATTCATTGGAAAGCATTGTAAGAAAAAGTACAATCTAAAAGGACAGACTGTAACAATTTCATAAGGGACAACCTGCAAAAATCACACCAGATTCTCCTCTACAAAGACTGGGAATTATCCTGGTAAATGGAATCACTGACTACAGGAAAGGCTAGAAGAAAGCTGCTGCAAGGGCCATAGAAAGAGTGTGGAGGCAGAGAAAGAAATAAAACCAGCTGCTTTAGTCTCATCACCCTCCTACAAAGAGATAAGGCTAGGTACAACACTCTATCCTTTTGGAATCACCCTTAACTCCAAAAGGGTCAGCTATTATCTTCAGCTCTGTTATACTTGGCACAAATTTAAAAATTCCAGGTTTGAACCATAAACAAAATTCCTGATTTTTGTCATTTAGAACAGAACTGAAGCCTCAAATTGCCCTCAGTCACGACGCCTGTCCTCTGCCGTTAGCAGTGACAGCGAGGGTACCCCTGGACAGAGGGCTGTCCCCAGCCCCAGTGTGACTGAAACCCATCACTGGGAAGATCGTGACTGCTCTTTTCCCTTAGTGCTCTACTTCGTGTCTAGGGTTTGCGGGCAGGTACGGGCATTTGGAAAGCTGGGGAAAGAACAGGAGATATGGGGGTTACGTGTAGGATGGGATGAAAACCGAGAACACAAAAGGGACTGCGGGGTGATGAGAGCAGAAAGAGAAAGGAAGAACAAACAGCGAGGCTACGGAAAGCCTATACGTGAAACAAAAAAAACGGAGACAAACTGTGTGAAAGAGAAGGCTGGAGGCGTTGTGGAGGACAGGGCCGTGGGGAGGGTTAAAATGGCAGCTGCCGTTATGGGCAGCAGGTGAGTGCCTCGCACACCGTTAGCCGGTGTCCGAAATAGGTGCGCTGCCCAGCAGAGCGGCTTGGGAGCAGACAGCTTCCCAGCACCGGCCGGATATTTCGGCAAATAATAAGAAACGAGTTCTGTGGCAGTACCCTGCACGACTGGGGAGAACGGGGCACAGGGAGCCAGGAAAGGGGGGCGGGGAGGCAGCGGAGAAGAAGGGGACCACGAGACAGGTCAGCGCCCTGACTGAGCTTCCAGCCTGGCTGTAGCCCACCCGCACAGAACGGCCCCGCGTGCCCCTGCTCGGAAGTGCTGGGGAATTGATAAAAATATTGTACAGCCGTAGCGGGCTGCTCGCGGGAGAAGGAAAAACGGGGAAAGCTTCGAGGGCGGGTGTTAAGCGTGTGCGGGCGGGGGGGAGGCGGCTGGGGCGAGAGGGAAGAGCGGAGGGGATCGGGGCGGCTCAGGGAACAGGAGCGGCCGGTGAGGGCTGCTCGGGGCGGGGCAAGAGCGGGTGGTCGGTGAAATTCGAAGGGCAAAAGCGAGGAGGAGCAGTTCGAGGGAGCAGGAGCGGGCGGTGGGGGCAGCTCGGGGGGCAGGAGTGGGTGGCGGCAGCGGCAGCTTGGGGGAGCAGGAGCCGGTGTGGGGCTGCAAGGAGAGAAGAGGGGGCGGGAAACGCTGCTGTGTCGGAATTAGGAGGACGAGGAGGGTGCGGGTCCTGGAAAGAGGGACGCGAGGGTGCAGGAGAAGCTGCCGGGCGCCTCGGGACGGAACAGCGTGCGGGGAGGCGGGTGCTCACCTCTGTCCTCCAGCCCCTCGCCGAACTGCCCGCTCTCCCCGATCCGCAGCTGCTCCTGCTGTTCCCGGGGGGGCACGGACGGGCTGGCCCCGGGGGGCTGCACGATGGCGGGGTCCGGGGTGGCGTCCAGGGGGGCAGCGGGAGGCTCCATGTCTTTGCGGGGCGGCGGGAAGCGGCGGGAGACTGCGGGAGCGAGGCGAGGAGCGAGCGGAGCATCCAGCCCGGTGCGAGCCAGGGGGAGGAGGAGACTCAGAGCATCAGGGAGACGGGGACGGGTAGCGAACAAACTCCTCCGGCTGCTCCCCGCGGCCGCCTCATCGCCAGCCCCGCCGGCGGCGGAGGGGAACGGGGGGGGGGGGAGAGACAGCGGGAGAGCGGTGCCGCCCCCCCGCCCCGCCCCGGGCGCCACCGGCAGCGGGGCGCGGCGGTGCGGGAGTGGGAGCAGGAACGGAGCGTAGAGGGAAAGGGAGAAGGAACCGGGGCCAGATGGGAACGGGAGTAGGAGAAGAGAGGGATACGAGGCCAGAGAGGAGCGGGGGTCAGGTAGCAGATGGAGAGGGAGCCGGGGCCAGAGAGAAGCAGGAGCCGGGCGGGAGAGGGAGAAGGAGCGGGAGCAGAGGTAAGAGAGGAGAGGGAACGGGAGCCGGGGCCAGGCAGGAACGGGAAAGGGAGAGGGAGCTGGGGCCAGGCATCAGCAGGAGCAGGAGAGGGAGCCTGACAGCAGCTCCCAGCCTCCCCCCGCGCAGGGAGCGGCGTCCAAGGGGGCCACGGTGGGGAGGAATGGCAGGAAGGGCTGGAGGTCGCTCTCAGCACCTGCGAAAGGTGCGGCAGGACCTTGGGCTTAAGGCAGCTCCCCGGGCCGGCCGGAAAAGCGGGAGGCAGTGAGGCTGCCTTCGCCATAGAACCATGGAGTGGGTTGGGTTGGGAGGGACCTCAAAGCATATCCAGCTCCAACCCCAGCCATGGGCAGAGACACCTCCCCACTGAATCAGGGTGTTCAAAGCCCCGTCCAGCCTGGCCCTGAGCACCTCCAGGGATGGGGCATCCACAACCTCCCTGGACAAGCTGTGCTAGTGTACCGCCACCCTCATCCTGAAGAATTTCTTCCTAGTGTCTACTCTAAATCTTCCCTCTTCTAATTTAAAGCCATTCCCGCTCGTTCTATCACTACTTGCCCCTGTATAGAGGTCCCTCCTCAGCTTTCCTCTAGCCCCTTCAGGTACTGGAAGGCCACTATGAGGTGTCCCTGAAGCCTTCTCTTCTCCAGACTGAACAAGCCCAACTCTCTCATAGCAGAGGTGCTCCAGTGCTTTGATCATCTTCAGAGCCCTCCTCTGGGCCCTCTCCAGCAGTTCTATATTCTTCTTATGTTGGGGATTCGAGAACTGGACACAAAACTCCCAGTGGGGTCTCACTCCATGGCTGGCTCTGCGTTCTTCCTCCCTGTACTGACTCCTTTGGGGGAGTTTTCCAGTGTCTGTCAAAACCTGGAACCCTTGCACTGCAGAACGAGAGGCAGACACCTTGCACTGCTCCTGAGGGCTGCAGATGCTGCTGGACCTGTAGAACAAAGTCCCATCCTTATCACCTCACCTCACACAGGTGAAAACCCAGCACTTCCCTTTGCTGGTATTTGCTCATTCCCCATCCACTGTATCCCTTTTTCAGGATCAGAGCAGAATTGCCACATCTACACATCTCGGACCAACCAGCACTGACATTTCATTTTGCTGGCTGTTGGTTTTGTCAATATTAGCCTTAAAACTGTCCTAGAGCATCCAGCGGTCTCATGCTGAAGCATAGGATTAGAGCTGAAAGCTTGCTGGGCCATTCTCAGCTCACTCACCTGCTGTTCCTAGGGCTGCAGAAGAACATAGGGAAAATCCAAAAGAACTTCCTTAGGAGAACAGAAACGTAAAAAAATATATATATTACTTATAGACCAGAGCTGCTTCCTTCCTCTCTGCTGGTTTCTAACAACTAGATAAGAGAGGTGAAAAGAAACAAAAGCATTCCCTGTGCTAGCACAGTCTCCCAGCTGCATGCAGATGGATATTGAAAGTGCATTGTGTTTTGACTTGAGCCTAGGAAAACGTCAGAAGACAATTTGACATTGAAGCCTAGATCGTCACGTGATATGTATAGATATAATCCCTATTTAAGTTACATGAAGATCAAGTTGCCTTTCTCTTTTGACAAATGAGCAGTTTTGGGAAGTATAGGAAGGCCAGCAATATACTAATATTTGTGCCAGCATGGGGACATGATCTTCTAAGCTGTCACAATCTTGCTGATGTCAGCCTTAAAAAGTTTTTCAGTAGTTTAGCAATACTTATTTGGGAATGGTTAGAGTGAAACATTGCTACCAAAATGTCTCCATTTTTTAAAATGCCTCTTAATGCTGTATGCTAATCTTCAACTTTTTTTCAGCTGTAAGTGAAACCATGAATTATTTGAAAAAGTAAATATAAGTGACATAAAATATTGTTTCAGAAACTGATTGGCATTCTGGCAGCCTGCTGGAATGGAGGCGGCTGTTGTGGTGTGAGGGACTGGTGTTTGCTTTTTACTTCATCTTATGATTTCTTTGTGTATAGTCTACCATACCTACTATGCGAAACGTTTTTGAAGTCTTCGTGCCCCTTGCCTAAATTTCATCTTCACCCTTAGTTATCCTACCCTGCTTTGTGATCCCAGAGCTCTAGTTAGATCAGCATTAATATGAATAGAACAATGCCCAAAGCATTTTCTTTTCCCTCATGTAATGGATACTAAATTACAAAGTGCCTATTTGATGTTAATGTCAAAAGAGGTTCTCGTGTGTGAGCTAGCACAAGAGACTTCTTTAAGCTGAGTGGTTTCTGGGTTTGGGTTGAGTTGAGAGGGTTTGGAAACTAGTAACTCCATAAAACAAGTATGGTTATTTTCTTTATGAGCTGTTTATTGAGTTCGGGTGACCTTGAACCTGTGAGATACTAGAGAAGACCTGTATGTGTGTGCCTGTGAGAGATGAATGATAAGTAGAAAATGCTTACCTTTTGTTACTTGCCGTAAATAAATAGGTTGTCACGTGCCTCTGTGACTTAAAATGTATACCAGTTTTGTAACCTGATCAGAGAAAAAGGATTGGAGCCAAATTACTTTTCAGGATCTGGCAGGGATACAGAACCCTTTGGTGAGTCTGGGGAGACACTCTCCCATGCAGAGTGCATCCAGTACAAGTCATGAAGAGTCCCTTGAAATTGTTGCAATGGATGTAAAGCTCCCTAATGCAGTTGTTGCAGGATCCTTCATCTTATAAGGAAGTAAGTCCATATCTGATCCATTCCAGCAAGAACTTTCCTATTCCTTGCATAAATGAAAAATTGACTTGCAACTCTCATCGGACACTACCTCCTTCGTGTAAGTCTCTCTCAGCTGTTTTGGCATTCTTACAACTTCCATAAACCAACCCAAGAGGAAAGTGCCTGGAGATTCCTAATCCCATTTCTTTAAAAGGAGGTGAAAGGGGTAGGTTTCAAAATTATCTGGAGGAAAACAGGAGTTAGGAACAGCAAACCACAAGTTTTAAACTTTAATATGTTCCTTTTTCTTTTTTTCAGTTGTTTGCAATTGCTGCTCTTACATACAGCTGTGTCTAGCAGGGGCTGCAGCTGCCTCCACTTTTATAAATGATATAGTGTTCAGGGTACAGGAAAGAATATGAGGCTTCCAAAGAGTATTATAGTTTCTTTTAAATGATTCTTTTTAGAATATGGCCTCATGTGAGAATGGATATACTCTGTATCTAGCCAATACAAATTCAAAACATTAAGCAGATTCACAATGAAAAGCCTTTCAGATCAGATCATTATTTATATAAGCTAGCCACTAAGAAGCAGAGACTGCCATGTCATAGCAGCTGGAATCTTCTTTCCAGGATTGCCTCTTAGTTCTCATGACACCTCGTTCACCCAAAGTATATTCCATTGGATAAAGATGTAGAGCTAGGGTTTTAAAGATGTGGATTCTCTTTTCCAGCCTTGTTGAACCTCTGTAGAAAGCCTGTAGGCAATGTCAATGAAGAGGAAAAGAGCTGACCCTAATAGTTATATTATGATATGATTTTATTTCTTGGCCCCTCAAACCTCCCTTTCTTGGATATGAATAGCAAGAAGCCAAAATCAATTTAAAGAAAAAAAAATCTCCATCTCTCAGTTCAATCTGAATAGACTGATGCCATCCCATACTCTATAGCTGCTGCAAGATTAATACACATTTGCAGAACACTGTTCTCAGCTGGAACTACCTGTTATTTCCATAATATTTTCACTTCCAGAGAAAGGTGATTCCAAACAGGATGGAGGCCTCTTGCAGCACGACAACCAGCAATAGCAAAGGTAACTTTTATTATTTTATTTTATCTGGATTGTGTGCGGTCTGGTTTTTGCTGTGGCTATTTGTGGTGGTTCCTTCCCCTTCCCTTCCCTTTCTTCCATTGAATAAATGGAAAATATCGACCAGATTTGAGATTCTTCCTGCAGGCCCACCCTAACTCTTACCAACTTCAGAGACAGAACTTAATTATATTTCAAAAACATTGACTTTATTCTTTTCCAAGGTAGGCATTTTCCTGAGGTAATAAGCAATCTCCTGGCAGTAGGTTGGCCTACTTCCCCTTGTTTCACTTAACATTATTCCCTTAGCACCCATTATGGATGACAAAAAGTAGCATGGTGCAAAAAGGCAGAACGAATGCAGTGCTATTGCATCATGTAGAAGTGAAAGTAGAACCAATGGGTGACAATGGCAAAATGGATCCTGGTCCATTAGTAAGCAAGTTTGGATATGTTAGCATTATATGTTCATTTGTCACTCTAAAAGTGGCAGCTGCATCTGTTCTGGAGTTTCTGGATTTCCTTTTCTTTATAGTGCTTCTGACTGGAATGTTTTAAATTGAATTAGCAGAACACAGTGGTGCATTGAGAGGTTCCTGAGAAGTAAGTTTGCTTGATTTCATTGATGTTAACTAGTCAGTGTTCCATACTGACCATCATTTTAAGGTGCAGCACTTAAATTAAGAGCACTCTTGCACACTTGAAAAGAGTTAGTCAGCTGGCCCAGTCATTATTTTTTTCAGTCATGATTCTGTCCCTATTCACCATTTTGTTTGCAGGGTTGTGTTTCATATGGATACTAAACACAAAACTGCCTTTTTCTGGCAATTAAATACTATGTTTGTAACTGGCATTGTACTGCAGTATCAGGGAGAGCTAGTGTAAGCCAGGGTGGTTTATTAGTTTGGTCTATCAGATGTCTCATGCCTGACATTAAAAAGAAAACACTCACTTCTTACTTTCATCAATATGCCTTTCATGGAACACCAGCAGGAGGGAACGGCATCCCCATTCAGTTTTACAGGAGATATCTGAAACAAAGCCGAATACCACTCCAGTTCTAAATGAATATGCATATATGTGTCTTGTAAAGGTCACTATAGATAATCTTCAGTGTTACTCCTCTAGGACCAAAGTCTGAGACTGATTTATCCTGATAATCCTCAAAGGCAACACTTTCAAGTAAGTGTTTATGCTATTTAAATGCTCTGATATTTTGCACTACAGCTACCATCTTGTGCCTGTTGTGGGGGTGAGATGGTAGGATCCTTCAGATCATTCTTTGCCATTTAGATACATGCTCTTCTGAAATGAAGAGATTAAATGTCTCTTCAGTGATGAACACCTCCAGAATGTCTGTTCCGTAGCCTTTTTTTCATGAACATAATCTTTTGTTTGAATGGTCCCTTGACCATCCTGTGTAGTATTTGCTCCCATAGTTTTCTTTTATAAACAAACACAAATTAGGCTACGTTTTGTAGGATGTTTAACTTTTTTTTTTTGCTGGCTTGCTTGATGGCATGTAGGCAGAGGCAGATACATATTTTGCTGTTATTTTGTAGATAGCCTGTAGTCCCACAACATGTTCTGTGGTCAATAGGATAAGAAATTCCACACTGGATTCTTTTCATTTGGTCAAGATACCTCTCAGCTTAGTGTTAGCCACCCTATGTTTTAATTCAAGATAAAACAATAATCATATTAGTGCAACAATGCTACTTAAATTTTTAAACTGCAGAGCACACTTAAACTATTATCCAATGTATGTAGGTAATTTACTCTTTTTCTCTTGCACTGAGCTAAATAGAGTTTAAACTGAAATCATCTCACTTCTTGGCAGTTTTAGACTGAATATTAGTTTGAGTCAAATATAATCAGAATGTTATTTGAAAAAAAAGAATATGGTAATTCAGTATCTTTTCCTTCAGGCTATGAAAGATTGCCCGTAATATGATTCCCAGAGAATGCAGCATGGGGTGACCTTGGTGAGTAATTGATGACACCTCGCGTAAACACCTACTTCTCCTCTATGTGATGTTGTTGCAGGATCATATTTGCAAAAAATGCCCAAGTTAGCAAGAGCCACAAGCATTAATAAATTCCATTGTGGCAGCATAGGAGCAATAAAAACAGAGAATGCAGAATATGTAATCTTCAAGTGAACTGAAGATCTTGAGAGAGAATCTTCTCAGTGAGAATTTTCTATCTTGAAATTATTGTAAAAGCTTTTTTTAATTTTAGTTAAAAATTCTATGTAAATATGGGAAACCAAAGGTTTACCCAGAAAACCTGAAGTTACTGTTTTGTTTAGAAGAACACTATGCAGTCATGTAAGACTATATGCCTCTATTCCAAACAATGTTATTTCTTAATATTGCTGAAGATACTTTGTTTCCAGTTTTTATGTAAATGAGTAAAAATAACTTATCTGATAGCGCCTTTATTTTATTGTAATATTCACAAGTATTGAAGCGGAATGGGAGAGAAAATGAACTGAATTTTAAAGAGGTAGCAACCTGTTACTTGGTTAATACTCTTCCTCTTTTTTTTACTTCATTTTTAATTCTTCCCATGTTATGTGGAGAGATCTTTCTTCTTTCCATGTGACTGTAACATAGCCTGATAGATGACATGAGTATAAGCAGCTGAGATTTCAGTTGTGCATCAAACAAAAGAAAAAAAGGAAGCTAGAAAATTCCTAGGAAGAAAAAATTAATATAATTTTGCAATAAACTTCCCCAATGACTTACAGTTAGTTGATGATAATTCCTATCCAAAACCATCTTAACATCCAATACATTTGTATAGCTTCATGTTTTCTCCTATATCTTTGCAAAATTATACATGAATTTCCATTGTGTATATGATCGACCACGGGATGAAGTGAACCACAGAAATCAAAAACATTCTTTTTACTGTATACAGATTGGGTCCCTTTTCCTATTGCCAAGCCAATACCTGATGTGCCTTTCTACCACAGTCTTTTCCCATCATGTCAGACCTAAGTTTTGTTAAGAAGGCTGTATGTAAATGTAGACTAAGTTTGTTTCCTGGTCAGGTGAGACTGTTGCATTTATTAAATTTTTCTTATTTATAAATTTTACCTTTTGTATAAAAAAAGAAAAATTAGGTCATCATCCGTACCTTGAAGGTAAGAATTTAATGAGGAAAGGAACTAGTTGCATTTACACATGGGATTTGCCTGTGTCAGGAAAGACAAGTTTTATGGGGAATAGCTCCCAACTCGCCTCTATTTTTCTATTCCAGTATTTTAAACTCTAATTTGTGATTTGGGTTAATATTTTATTCTTTGGAAATTAATGTCATCAGCAAAAGAGTAATTTCTTTTTTTTTTTTATCTTGCTGTATTTTTATCTTTTATCCAAAGACCATGTGTAAGTATTTGAGGATATGACCTTTCTACTAATCTACAGCAATAATATTTATATTGCTTCTTCACTACTGGTAAGTACTTCACAGCTCACTTTTGCTATGAATTGTTTGATAAACTGCATGATATGGTAATATTTATATGTTGTTTCAGACAGATAATCCACATGGCTTAGTGAGTTGGAAAAGAATATCTTATCCTTCTCTTATGCCATGTGAATTGTAACTAGGATTCTGCAAATTTCCATTTAGCTAGGATGATTATAGAAAGTGTTTGAAAAAAGAATGATAGCCACAGCCAAAATTAATATTTTGCAAAATACGTTTTTCATAACCAGGGGACTATAATCGTTCCATTGTGGGCCAGTTTAGGGGTTTCTTTTATATCTAATTGAGTAGATATTTGACATTTTAAGTTATTTTACTCTTCTGGGTTTTGATGGACATCAGATTCCTGAGTACCTAGTGGAATCTGTTTCACACAACATCTTTTTTTGTTCTTGTTTCTGCTTTTTTTTGCTGAAGGAAGAAGAATTAGTTTCTTGAGTCCTGGTATGTAATTTGAGTTAGAATATTTCATTTTAACAGAGATGACACAGGTAAAATCATGACATTCTTCTGATACCATTTTTTGAAAGAGAATTGGATCAGAAAAAATAGTATCAACAACATATACAGCAGTTTTAATAGGTTTCTGCATCCTTTATTTTCATGATATATTTATCGTTTTTCATCCTCTTGGATAAAAATTTCGGTGGACAATGGGAAAACTATGAGAGTGAAAATGCCTTTTGTAACCTTAAGAGGGTGAATCACGAAATTCATGGTATGCTTCTTATAAGAAGAAATGGGAGCTATTTTTTGTGGAATTCAAACCCAAAAGTTCCTACTGCAGCCAAGCCTTTCTCCATATGCAGCAGTAGCAAAAGCAAAATTTGATCTAGCATGATGAAATATGTCATAAATATTGACATTTACCTATTCACAGTGAGTACTGTCTGATTTGGAATTATATAAGATGGATAAGGTAGTTGGTTAATAAGCCTACTAGCCTACTATTGAGTTGGTTAATAGCCAACTAAAAGGTAGTTGGTTACTAAGCCTACTAAAATAAGTCTACTAAATAAGCCTACTAAAATAAGCCTACTATCACTACTAGCATTGATACAGAGTTGCACATAGCAGTTAGAATTTGGTAATTTTACCAGGAGGAGGAGTATCTTCAGGAAACTGAAGAAGCAGTTTTCTCTGTAGAATGAAGTGTGTTAAACACGCTTTACCTATGAACATCTTTTTAAGCAACCACTAAAATTCAAATGGAAAGACAACTGAAGTTTTGAGTTCAAAATGCAAGTGAAATTTTGAACTTATGCTGCAATTAAATTGTTGAATAACCAAAAAAAGGAAGAGGGAGATGTCAGCCATATAATTTAATCAGGTTACGATAAAATCCAATTTCTGCCTCTTTCAAATTTCCTCTAAAGCTGTTGATGGTGCCTGAAAGTAATCAAGTGACAGGCAGTCATATAGCAACACAGACAGCTCCCTCTCCTCCACCAAGACTGCACATACTTTCAGTATTGGGGTGCAGTGATGCTTCAACAGCCACAGAATTTTCACTTAATTTTCACATCCTCATATTATAAAGTGTGTATTTTAAGAGATTTTATTTTACTGATGAAGTATATATACTGGATTTGTTTCCGTTATCCATTGACTATCACAACCGTCACTGGACTGTACGAATTCCGTATAGTTGTACTTATAAATTTAGACAGACTAAGGCAAGATCTGTAAAAAGAAGGTATATGTTTCATTAAATCAACTGACGTAATTTATTTCCAACTAATCTGCTCAGAAAGCGTAGCTAGGTGTACAGTCTTCATGACTTCAAAAAGGGTTTGTGTGTCCAAAACTGCCTGCTTTTCTCACCTGTCAATTTAATTTTAAAAAATGTCTATAAGCTTTGTCTTATCTTCGTACTCAACTGCTTTAATTTTGTTTGTCTGTTTTGGGGGCATATTTAGGGTCTCAGTATGTAATTTGTTAGCAGGAGTTGCATTATAAAATGACTTTTCAGGTTACGTTAACCATGAGCCATATTGGGTCAGATAGGATTATTTTGTGCCACAAGGAAAATAATTTCTTTTTATAAAATTTTGAAATTCTGCAGCAGACAGCTAGCAGAAGGAAAAAAAGCAAGAGCACTCAACTTTGGGGTTTTTTTCACTTCCCAGAATCACTTAAGTTGCACTTTAGTAAATTCTACAAATGTAATTCTTCATTTGAGACTCAACTTATTGCTTACATAGGAATATTTAATTTCTGTCTTGATAATGCTGTTTTCCAGCACTGTATCTTTCCCTGCTGGCTGGTGAATCATAGATTAGGCTGGCAAGCTGGATTTAGTAGGTGGACTTCTCAAATGGGCAGTTAACTATGACAGAATGCCATAAGAATGGGAAATACAGACTTGGCTGTAGAGCAGTTCTGCTCGGGAGTGCATTTGCCGTCCACGCTCGGTGTATGAGGGTTGGCAGTTCTGCCTGGTACTGCAGGCACTTGTATGATCTACATTGCTCATAGTGACCATTACCAGTCAATGATTTGAACTGCTGGAACCAATGCAGCTGATGTTGGAGCTTCGTTAAGGGTTTTGGTAGTTCAGGTCTGGAATGGTAGCAGAGCGTGCCTTGTCCACATCTGTGCTCCATGTCAGCAGCTTTTGAGCTGAAGGTAAGATAAAGATGCAAGGTGGTAGGGTGATGTGGTTTTTAATTAGCTGGATTTTTAACAAGGAGGTTAATATTATAGCACAGACATGTGAAGAACATAAAGGCCTCTTTGTGCCTGTTCCAACCCCAAAATATTCTTACAGACCTGCTGCACATTTCTTGTACAAGAGGAGCCCAGTTTCTGTGCTTGGAGCAGCCAAAAGCACTTCTTGCATCAGGGAATACTTGTCAGAGGTTTTTAATGCTTGAGTATAGTTGTTATTTAGTTACAAAATAGATCTGTATTTTTTGCTTTTTGGCTCTTAACTTACATTTCTCCAACTTTGCTATGTATCACCACTATCTTGGCTCATTTATTTGAGCTTTGCATGCAGACTGAGAATTTGGACATGCACAGTCAGTTCATGCTCATAAGATACATTTTTCCATTATTATTCTGCCCAAAAACTGGTTTATTTCTTCAATAGAATTGCTCGTTCTTCTTCCTTGCCAAAACTGAAGAGAAAAAAATAAGCAACATCGTAAGAATTGATAGCCAGAGCCAGTGGTCATGAACTGTGTCTCGAGAGTTTCAGATGGGACGTTAGGAAAATATTCCTCACTACAACATTATTGCAGCACTAGAAGAGGTTACTGAGGGTAGTGGTGGAATCTTCCCCCTTGGAGGGTTTCTAAATTCATCTAGCAAAAGAGCCACAGGTAACCACAGCTGTTCTGGTATAGTGGTGCTTATAGTCCTCAGAGAAGAGAGTTGAACTAAGTGGTCTCCATAGGGTCCTTCACGTCCACACTTGTATGATTCAGCCAGTAGAGACATTGGGGGATGTAAATGTGAGGTTTTACCTAGTAAATGATAAATTAAGTAATATCAAAATAGGTTGACGTACAATGTGCAGAGGTTTAGAGGCAGTGGTGGTTCAGACCTAAGAGCAGGTTTTTTCACCCATAAAGGGCAAGTGCTATGATTTTGTTAAGGATGACATTTGGATGACCTACTCCTCTTGGATTGTTCCATTCCTGTTGATTTTAGAAGGGCCTATAATGGAGTATATTACTTATCTGATACAGATATCCTTATTCTACTCTAATCTTTTTATGACAAGCCTATTTCCTTTACCTTGTGTGACTTTGATTTTTAGGCTCTTTTTTCACTGTTTCCTTTTTTGTCTGTGGACATTCAAAAGTGACCTCATAAAAATGAAGCTCATTAGTTCTGAAACTCTGGAATTGCAGGTTATTCTGGCTGCTGTATCAGTAAACTTCTTTGAATTGTCTGCTTTATCAGCTTGAAGTGTGTATTGACCAAAATATCAATCTCTAAATTAAATTAAATTAAATCAAATCAGGATAGAAAATCAAGAGCCTTCCAAGGTCTGTTTCACATCCTAAAATCAGTATAAATATATACATATTTATATGTACACATACAAGTTCACTGAGATTATTCTGCATATCTTATCTTTGAGGATAAAATATCTTTGGAAGGCATTTACATTTTGTGAAGATCTTTTTTTCATGGAATTTTTGAAAATTAATCTGTAGTTCTTTTGTTTTAAATTTAATTCAGTATTAAAGATGTCAAATTGTTGCAATACTAATTAGATTCATATTGTATGAGGTATGTAGACAGACTTGTTGTATCTATACTTGTTGATTTTTCCACTAGATGGCATTATGCATTAACTGCAAGTTAATTTATGAGCTTAACTATAATTGCACATGTTAAAGATTTTAGATATTATCTATTGTGCTGGCTCTTATTCTATGCAAGAGTGAAAGAACTGTGGCTTAAAAATCACTTGACCTACTTCTACCTCGCAGTAACCCAATCCATCCTTAATGTATCAAATATGGATTCACTCAAAGCAATAAAGGAAGTCAGCCATGGCAACAATATCTGATCCTGTGTGCAATGCACCTTTTAGAATAAAACTGTTCCAACCTTTTCTCCATTTTACATTTAAAGAGTGACTTCAGTGCCGCAAATTTCTTCCTTTCTGTCTGCCTGACTTCAACTGAAGTGATAGGAAGTGTCCCAAGTAAAACTGCAATTCTAAAGATTGCTTTTAAATAGAGACCCCCATATGAGCATTTTGTTATTTGTTATCTAACTCAGGATAGATGACCAGAATAATTTGTTGCTGCAAGTCTAAATATAAATACAGTCATTTCCTCCACCCAGATGCAATTAGCGATCCCTTACAAAATTATATGGTTCTCAAGAGTGAGTTTTCTAGAACTTACGATCCTGCCTGGTGAAGCACCATCTGGTGTGGTGCGAAGGTCTAATACCTACCAAAGAACTGACCAATGGGATTCCCTACTTTAATCCCAAGATTTGTGGTGACTAGACAAGGAGAAATTATCAGTCCTGGCAGCAAGAAGGCAATGGCAATGATTTGGTATGCGAGAAGCAAGGAAGCAGCACTAGTGTCTTGGGGGTGAAGAGAGAGGAGATGAAACAGGGGGAGCCAGTAAAGCCAACAGCGGAGGAAAAGAGGAACCACAGAGGGAGAAGAATGTGATAACAGGAAGGTGCAAATTTTTCATGCCTAACTGGCTAGTTTTTTGATGCCTGCTAGCGTGTGTAGGTACATGGGTATTAATTTTAAATCTCTGTTCTGAGGCAAAAAAGAAGAGTTGGTCATTTGTTTTAAACTTGTCTTCTAGACCTACAGATGGTATTCACAAAAGCAGGCTCATCAAATTGCTGACCAGATATGAATTATCTAGGGTACAATTCCCTGCATTCCATATTCTGAGCTGTCTTTTTTCTTGATTCCTTATGTAGAATGTAAGAGGCTCCAGGTCGGACAGAGATAATCTAATACAATAACGTTCATCTGTAAGAAATGGTCTAGAACACAATCTGGATGAACCAGTTCAGTGAACGTGGACTAACAATGGAAAAGCATCCAAGGCCAAGAAAATACATAAATATTAGGTCTCTTGAATTCTCATGGGGGTCAAATACATAGTAGAAAAGTAGTTAAACTTGAGCTTAAGTTTGTCTCTGAATCAAGCTTTTGTGAAGAGGACATACCAATGCCACTTGTAAAAAACTTAACAAAACCATTGCCATAAATTCAGGCTGTTAAACTACTTGTGTTTTCTATTTAAAACTTTATTTTACTTGTGCTACCCTCTGAGCTTTAATAAACTATAACTGTAATTGTCCTATGCAATGCATGGCTGCTGTAGATAATGCAATGTATGATTCTTTGACATAGAAGTGTTTATGGTTTGTATTTGCCTATGATGGTCAATACGATTCAACTCTTTTGTAACACTTATATGAAGAAATATGTCATGATACCTCTCTTCTATCACAATGCTATTAAGCTTTTTGGAAGCCTAGGTCAGTAGGATAGGTATCAAGAAATTTTGGACAGGCATGGTCTTTTTCTCAACACTAACCTGTCCTTTCTTAATCTTCCAGCTCATGTTGCAGAGGCCGGATCTGCTCACTGGTACTTCACCATGTGATGGAGATTGCAGCACAAGTTAGTGCAGGTGGTAATGTCTGTCACCTCCTGTCATACTGAGGTATGGGACTATTTACTTATTCCAATCAATTCAGGCTCGCACTCTGCTTTTATGAGATACATTTACCTGAGAGCTTTGCTCTTCTCCGGGTTTTTGCTGTGAACAGAGGGAAGGAGGGATCCATTCAGCTCAAGTTCTCTGACTACCCTGCTCTCAAGGCAGAGAGACAAGGGCACCAGCAGTGCAGGGAGGGTTACATGGCAGATCTCACAAATGTCACAGTACTAATGCTGCCTGGTTTTATTTGCTTTTGGATACATTTGGAATTGCATTAGTGTCATGCAATAGTACCCATACTTTTAAGTGACCAACAGCCAGGCTGTGAAGGAAAGAAAAGACAGGAGCAAATACTTGGCAACTGGCTCAGCAGGGGATCCTGTTTCTTTTCTGGCAGCACAGCTCTTGACAAACTCATGATTCCACTGGACCTAACTACAGGCATCCAGTGACTGATGTCTGAACATTATTAGTTCTGGTTTCCAAAGAGCAAAATATACTTGCAGTGTGCATGGCTTTTATGTGGAGGTGGAATCCCAAAAGCAACACAAACCAATAAAAGAGTTAAATGTGAAGTCCCTGTAGATACACAGCAGAGGGACCATCATGTTGTGATAGCCCTCCTTTGCTATATCCTGGCCAGCTCCCTAGCAAGCAGGTGAGTGTCTGAAAGAGGCAAAACGCACAAGGTATAATAATACAGGTGAGAATGAAATAAGTACTGAGATTTTGAGTGAACTACAGAGAACCCTGTTGAAACACCTACAAACTACAAGTATGATTTCCCTTTTTACTTGAGATGAAGAGATTGAATGTAGGTTTTAGTTGGTTAGTAATAATAGAAATTAAATATTGTTAATTGTATTATTGGTTAATTTTTATAAGCATATTTATTTTGTTACTAGGATCCAAAACTTGAGAGCTTCACAAATGGTATCAAATTTTATTACTACTTAGCAGGGTTTTTTATGCAAAAGATTAGTGACAAGGACTCCCTTTATCATGTGGTAATTAGTGAGCATTTAGTGAAAAAGAACATACCAGTGCTAGTATTTGAATTGTATATTCTATATTTGGTCCAAATGGTTTTGCCCCAAGCCCCCTGGAGGTTTTAATATATCCGGTTGTTTCAGAACGTACAGTGGAGATGAGCAAGCATGTTAGAAAACCTGATATTTGGAAGCAAGTCTTTTCCATCTGTTCTTAAAAATACTTTAGAACAAGAGACAAAGGAATTTTCACAGACCCATTCACCAAACAATGAATTCCATAAATGTGTAAAACATTCATTACAAATCCACCATAATTAGCAGCAGGTCAACCCAGATGTACTTTGACATTGCAGCGTCAGCCACAAAATCAGACAACACAAGCTTACGTCACCTACCACAGGCAAAATCCTTTCGAATCAATATGGAATAAGTGCTCACTGTTTGGTGCCCCACTTAATGCACTACAGACTGCAACCTGTAGCATTCACAGTGACCTGCACCAACATTATTAACAAATTTATGACTTACAACACGTTCCTCTTTTTTGAGGCACCATACTGACATTGGCCATCAGACATTGCCCAAAACCAGCTCTCTAAACTGCTCTTGCATTTAATTACTGAACTCTGAGCAAAGTTTACCTGTAATCCCTTGTTTGAATTGGTCTATCTTTCTGGTGGCTCAGAACTACTTTTTGGACCATGGCTTGATAGATCTCTTCTAAAATGACCGTATTTCCTGGTGACTTCAGTAGGCTTTCATTTGGGTTCTAATTAATTAATTATAATACTGTAGTGCTAAAACACCTGCAATATTTTTAGATCATAAAACCCATGTAATATTAGGCTGAGATGAGTGGCAATGTCCTGTAGGGGAAAATAAGTCTTATTTTAGGAAGTGGCTTTGTTTATGACCTTCACACTCAGAAGTGAACACAGATGTTTCAATGTATCTGCAGTACCATCCTGGCTGTAGCTATGACCAAGGAAGTGCCATTTTCTTGAATTTTTTAGCAAATAGAGAAAAAAAAAATCAAGTAAGTCAGTAATGCACACTTAAACACAGCTAGGAAGTCACAGATCAGATTTTAGTAATTGTGAAGAAGGTTGTACATCCAGAGAGGATGATGTGAAATTCCAAATGTTAGAATTAAAAAAGAAAAAGACTCTACCAGCCTTTTCCCAAGAGGAAAACTAAATAGGATAGTTTAGAAATTAATTTAAGTTGCAATATTAGTTCTACATACAGCAGCAGTTGCACTGGATTAGTTCTCTTGTCTGGATTTGGTATGGCACAAACTGTAAATCAAAGTGCACCTTACAAGCTTCTCAGTGAAAAGTTGTTTGTTTATTTAAATGGATTACATGATTGTTTAGCTGTAATCATAGTACAAATTTACTGAATCATTTTTGAAAACACTCACTTTAAGACTAGTTTTGTGGAGTTTTTATGGTTGCTAGAGCATATGGAAGCAAAATGACTACTCAGTGGAGTTCCTGAGTTAGTGGTCTGGACTTGTACAAGGCCCTCAGACACACAGTGTGAATGTTGGGATTGTCCCGTGCAAGGGCAGGAGTTGAACTCTATGATCCTTGTAGGTCCCTTCCAGCTCAGGTCATTCTGTGATTCTGTGACTCACTCCACATTGCTTTCAGTATAAATCTTGAAGCAGTTCTTTCTGTGCTCTCTTTATGTGCATATAATTGTTAGTAGAGCCTGTTGCAGGTAAATACAAGCAGGACTGAGGTGAACACTCAGGTGGGAATGCAGTTTCACTTAGTAGTGTTAACAATTCCAATGGTCTTGATGTGTTTTAAAGTTAAGCATGAATTTAAACATTTATTAGCAAACATGAATCAAAGAATGTTTCCTTTTAGAAGTGAACCCTCCTCAGGAAAGGCAAACTGAAGGTATCTTACTGGGGAAACAAAAAGCCTTTCTTAAAAGCCATGGTAAGAATGTTAATGAATAGCCTTCTAAAGGAGAAAAGCCAATACAACAGGTAATATTCTTTCCTATCCCACTTGTGAAACTCATAGGCTAGGATAAAATTATGTTGGCCAACTGAATTCAGTCATGGTTTAAGCCCACCTCAATCGTTACATTTTCTAGTCCTGGATGGATTTGGCTTTTGGGATAATAGCTTTTCGTAAGAGTAACCAGGATCTGCAAAACTTTTCTTTTAGTTAAAGCATTATTTATACAGGTCTTCTGTGTTATTAATACACAGTCTTATGTTGCTTGGCATAGTTGGTTTACTAAAGTAATCCAAGCCCAAGGCAATGTCATACTAGGACTTGAAATGAGTGGGCACAAAATATCTGTATGTACCTATGCTTAGTTGCCTGTTATGTAAATGTCTTACTGCATATTTCTAAGTTTGAAATAAAACATTTTGAAAGATTACCAATTCAATTCTGTATTTTGGAATGGAGCCTTCATTTGGGGATTGAGTTGTTATCCAGGCTTTTATCTGTAAGACTTCTAGTGTTAAAAAAAAAAAAACCCTAATATTAATCTGTTAAGATTCATATGATTAATTGAGAGCTACATCTAGTAATGATGGGAACAACTCTCAGACAGAAGGCTGGTAATATATTTGGTATAAGGAAAAATTTCTTCACCTAAAGGGTTGTCAAGCATTGAAACAGGCTGCCCAGGGAATTGGTGGAGTCACCATCCCTGGAGGTATCAGGAATAGTGTGGCGAGCAGGACCAGAGAAGTTATCGTCCCCCTGTACACGGCACTGGTCAGGCCTCATCTTGAATACTGTGTACAGTTCTGGGCCCCCCAGTTTGGGAAAGATGTCAGGATGCTGGAGTGTGTCCAGAGGAGGGCAACGAAGATGGTGAAGGGGCTGGAGCACAAGCCCTACGAGGAGCAACTGAGGGAGTTGGGGCTGTTTAGTCTGAAGAAGAGGAGGCTCAGGGGAGACCTCATTGCTCTCTACAACTACCTAAAAGGAGGTTGTAGTCGGGCAGGGGTTGGTCTGTTCTCTCAGGTGACCAGTGACAGAACTAGAGGGCATGGACTCAAGCTTCCTCAGGGAAAGTTTAGACTTGATGTTAGGAAAAAGTTCTTCACTGAAAGGGTGATTGGCCATTGGAATGCGCTGCCCAGGGAGGTGGTGGAGTCGCCGACCCTGGAGGTGTTTAAGAGGAGACTGGATGAGGCACTGAGTGCCATGGTTTAGATGATGGTGTTAGTGTTGGTGTTAGTGTTGGGATATAGGCTGGACTTGATGATCTTGGAGGTCCTTTCCAATCTTATGATACTGTGATACTGTGATTTATTAGGTTGGTGAAAAAAATAATAGTAATTTTTAAACTTCACCTTTAAAACGCTGTATCTCAGCTTAAAATAAAATGTATTATTTAAAATAAGAACAATCAGAATCAATGCATTTTTACCAACAAGAAACAAGTCTATTCCAGTAGCACAGAAACCTAGAGTTCTGGAATTGATTAATTCTTCAAAGGCATATTGAGCTGCTGCTTGGTTGTGGAAAACTTTCTCTTTCAGGAAATTGTCAAGATGCTTGAAAATGTGGTAATAGGTGGGAGAGAGGCCTGGTGACTAAGCTGGATGAGGCAGTTTGATAGCTCAGTTCATGAAGCTTCTGCAGAATCGTTTGAGAGACAGATGGCTGGGTGTTTTTTCATAGAGAAGAACTGGTCCTTTTCAATTGACCAATGTTGGAGGCAAACACTGCAGTTCTTGTTGCATATTGTCAATTTCCTGGCAATACTTTTCTGCTGTGAGAGTTTCTCCTGGATTTAAGATGTTACAGTGGATAATTCCACTTGCTGACCACCAAACAGCAATGATAACCTTATTTTAATGCAGCTTCAGTTTGGGCAAGGGTCTTTGATGCTTCACCTCAGGTCAGCCACTGTGTGGAATGCCATCAGTTGTCAAATAGAACCCATTTTCTGTCACATGTCACAATGTGTTCAAGAAATGGATCATTTTGTTGCACTAAAGAAGTGGAGCAGACTTCGTAAAGGCAATTTTGGTTTTACTTTCATTCAGCTCCTGTGGCACCCATTATTGTGCTGGTTTGATTTTTCAGTTGGGCGCAAATGTCAAACAACTGTTGAACAGTCAACACTTAGTTTTCTGCAACCTCTTGAGTTGTTTTGCTTGGGTCCACTTCAATACTGACCCTCAATTAATTGTCATCTATCACAGAAGGATGTCTGCAACCCTCCTCATTTTCAAGGCTCGTGTTTCTGTTATGAAAGTTTTGGACCAACGCCGAGCTCTACCTTCATTGATGGTCCCTGGCCAAATGCTTGGATGATATTGCTAGCAGTTTCCGCTGCTTATATCCCATTTTAAGCTCATACAACAAAATTGCTCAAATTTGCTTTTTCTCCATCTTTAATTTAACAGCTTAATATAAAAAAGAATAAGCATTGAAAACAAAAGCATTAGCATAAATAAGTAGAGCAAATTTTGTGCTATAAAATGGTATACTACATGAACACAGTTAAATAAAAGGTTAATCCAAAATAAGCATCACCATTTACAACAACAAAACTGGCAAATCATTTTTGCACTAACCTAACAAATGGCATATAGACATGGTGCTTAGGGACAGGGTTTAGTGGTGGACTTGGCAGTATCAGCTTAACAGTTGGACTTGATGATCTTAAGGGTCATTTCCAACATAAATGATTCTATGATTCTATAATCCCATTGTATGTATTCATATATCAAAATCTAAACATTTGTCACTTCAGCTGATGAGTGAAGAAGTGATCAGATAATTTGCAAAGAAAATAGATACCAGTTTTGCTCTCCAGTCAACACTTATTAGTCAGAATTTTGCAGTTTGGATATCACTTTCCAATCAAATTTCTAGGGCACTTGTTTTACTTAGTAATAATTTTTTTGTGTTGAACAGTTACTCATTAAGTTTTCTTAATACAATGAACTGCTAATAGGATTTTCTGTAAACCTCTATTGAATGACAGTTCTGAGCCTGTGGAGCAGGAGTCTGCCCTCTTCCATGTTACAGAAATGTAGTCTGACCTGTAAGCATCACCCTCTAACCCAACTGTAAATTTGCTTGTGACCAGACAACGCAGCAATATTTGCAGTAGTATTTGCTTGAACACCAACCATCACCTAATCCTCCACAGTGCTCATCTTCACTCAGGGACACCGCCAGTGGGAGAGGATGAGTATTGTGACTGTCCCCTTAGAGTCCCCAGTGTTTTTTCCAAATGACAGCATTTTCTGTGAGATATTTGTGTTAAGGTGGCAATCATTAGGCCAAAAGTTTGCTTTGATTGCTGACTTGGTGTCTGTGGAAGAAGTAGAATGAGTGAAAGCTTCAGTATTTGAATCTTTCTGAATTCCTGTGATAATCTGAACTGTATTCTCATTCTAGTCTGTAATTTTAATATCTTGTGGATTTCAAAAGAAACAATTTTGAGGTATATCCTATCTTGGAACTAAGGTATGCGGAAAAATAAATCCTGGAACTTAAAGATGTTTGTATCTGAACTCAGCAATGCTCCAGAAATCCTCTATGGAGACATTCCTCTGCCAAACTCCTTCCTCCAGATGAATGAATAAATGCAGCTGCAGTACTAAACCCTAAACATTTACATCCTAAACATCTGCATAATTGGAAAGGTCTTTGCTTTGGCACTCACTGTGGTAATCTGTAGATATCAATCTTCCTGTCTTTCAGAAACTCAATATATGCAACATCCATCTAATGCCCTGGGTAACCACTTGTACAGCACTTACTGGGACCATGGTTTCATCTTAGTCCCTTGCAGAAGATCTCTTTGGTGACAGTGATTCACAGCTACTTAGAAATGATGGAAAATAAAACTTCATGCTCAAGCAGACTTTGAGGACCAAGGAAGAAGCCTGTTTCATTAGCCCAGTCCTACTTGCGCAGAGGAGGCATAAGCACGCTTCTGCAGAGTGTTAGCAGCAGGTGTAGGAATTTGTTGAAGCAGCTGAAAAAATTCAGATACTATGTTCTCTGTTGGTTCGTTGGCTTCTTTTTCGTAGCAGTAACAGCTCAGAGAAAACCATTCTTATCCCTAAAATTCTGATAATGCCAAACAGTGGCACAGAGAGGCCTCTTCAAGGAGGTGCACAGGAAAAAAGGTTTTAAGGCGAGGTTTGGAAACAGGTACTACTTATTTATTTTAGACACCATCCTTCTAAATAATTACAGCAATCTTAGATGTTTCCCTGGGGTATTAACCTGAAAATCATGACTTTTTGATATCAGTATTTGTAAGCTTCATTCCATCTGTTCTTTCTATCCCATGTTTATGCTACTGGTATCTTCTGTCTGATTGCTTCTGCTGCACAAGAGTGACACTTGGCCTGGTACGTGCTTACATAGAGTCTTTTTCATTTGTTTCTGTCTACATATTGAAAAAAATTTCTATTTTATTGTATTCACATCTTGGAAAATATCTATTTAATTATCATTTTTATAGACTATTTCTATGCAAGAAAATGGATGGTAATTGTAAAATGCAGAATTGCAATTGTAGTATATTAAGAAAATAAGTACATTCTTTGAAAGATAGTAATATATTTTTCTGTGATTTAAAATACTAGTGGAGTTTCAACAATGAAATATTTTCTAAAAATCTAAAAATAAATGAAAATTCATTATGCTTTAACTTAGACAGCAGAGAACACTGGGATCAGGAATTTGGCACAGGACATGTTGTTTGCTTTCACTGCTGTGTGATTCATCAGAACTCTTGCTAGGCTGGTAGTCACAAAGCAGTGAACTGCACTGCCAAAGGTGTCAGCAGTCTTGGCCACCTTCACACTATAAATTTTAGTGACACAGCTGCCATGGCTGTAACAGGTCTAATAGAGAGATCACCTGGTGAGCATCATCCTGAGCTTTTACAACCAAGAAGCTTCACTATGCAAATTTAATAGCTTAGATCTTGGAATTATCACAGATGCATTAGTACAGCATCACATTTGAGCTAAAAAGCCCAACTTTTCTGCAAGGCTAAACTGATTCAGATACAGCCCAGCATCAGCTCTGTTTTTTGTCCAAACCAAGGCTCTTTCAGTTGTTTGTTTCTGTGAAGGCTTTTGAATAACAGAATGAAACATCTACTCTACTTGTCTTCAGTATTTAGTGATGAACACACCTACACTGCTACCATCTTGAGCTGATTTCGTTGGCTTTACATCAGAGATGTGTGTAGCTTCCTTATTGCTTTCTGTAAATGTGTCTCAATGAAATGCAGACATTGCAACCCAGGTAGCTATGTAAGCCATAAGGAGTTTAGACAGTCACGCTGGAGTCTCGGGTACATGGTGTTTAAGATCGTGGAGTCAACGCCACACACTTGTGGGATACAACTTTATTAAGGTATTTACTGGTATAACTATAACTAGACATGTCCTCCTGGTGTAGCTATGTTAGGTGTTCTGGTCTTAGGTGTTAGGTGTTCTGTTGTCTTCCCATCAGAAATAGCATCCAACGTAAAGCACTTAAAATCTACCTGTGGGAAGTGCTACATGGGAACTGCATAACATTATTTCTCATTAGAAGGCGTCCTGGTTTCAGATTACTGCCCTGATTGTGCCTGAGGTAGAGTTAATTTTCATCTCAATAGCTAGTATGGTGCTGTGATTTGAATTTAGTATGAGAATAATGTTGATAACACACTGGTATTTTTAGTTGTTGCGAAGTAGTGTTTACACTAAGTCAAGGACTTTTCATCTTCCCATGCTCTGCTGGGGCACAGGTGCACAAGAAGCTGGGATGGGGCACAGCCAGGACAGATGATCCCAACTGGCCAAAGGGGTATTCCAAACCACATGATGTCATGCTCAGTACATAAACTGGGGGAGCGGGCCGTGGGGCTGTGATCGCTCCTCGGGGATGGGATAGGCGATGGTCAGTGGGGTAAGTAATTGCATTGTTCATCACTCGTGCTACATATATTTATTATTATTACTACTACTACTATTCTCTCTTCATTTGCTGTCCTGTTTAACTGTCTTTATCTCAACCCACAAGTGTGGGGTTGGTTTATTTTTATTCTCCTCCCCAATCCATGACAGGGGCAGGGGAAAGCAAGTGGTAAGTGGTGCATAGTTGCCAGCTGGGGTCAACCACGGCAGCTGGGAAACCATAACCATTGTTATTATTCCCCATAGAAGGGAAACCATACCACTTCCACTAAAGTCTGTGTTCTCTGGAGTCCCAGAAGAGAAGCAAGTTCTGTGATTAGGCTAATTTAATAGGAGAGGTTTAATTATTTGATACCACACAAAACAACCCCAGAATTACTGACTTGCATCCCTTCCAAATGTGACATTTCCAAGCAGGTCTGTAATGGCAGTTTCAAAGGACGGGTCCAGTCCCTAGCACAGCCAAAGGACAACCTGTTGCTAAGCAACCAATATAAGTGTGCTGCTCAACATTTATTTCATTTGGAAAGGGACATATTCTTAGCTACTGAGCACAAAGAGTTTTTCAGTTGTCTTTCTGGAGCCAGTTTTCACAAACAGCTGTGCAATTGAAGCAGCAGAAGACAGAGAATAACACACAAAACTGAAGGTTTAAACAACTAGCAGAAGTACTTGATCACTTTCTAACATTGGTGTCCTGAATTTGCCTCTTTGTTTCTGTGTTCATCCTACTTGAAAATGGGCTGCCGTGAGAGCATGTATGTGGCAGAGCTGTCTACAGAGCTTACCAATGTTTGTCGATGCAGCCTCTTTTGAAGAGTGCTGCATCATGGTTGTCTCGCTGATAGAAGGAAATAATTTTTCCCTGATAAACAAAAGCCAGAACAGGACACCCACTTTCTAGCCTGAAGACTCTAAATCTCAGATTCTGTAATTGTTTCAGAAAAGCAGCTAAGTAGCTTTGGAAAAGAGTATTTGATGCCCTGCATCTAACACCACTTTCACTTTAGTGCTTGTCCCTATAGTAAAATAAAACACTATAGTTCTGCTAGACTTGTGTCTGCATATAGGGAAATCAGCCCTGGCCTGAATAGACTATAGCTAAATTGTCCTGAACGATTTGTTCATCATGTTTCCCAGTCTAAACACACACTAACAGAAATCAGATAATGCACAAAAAATATAGGAAAGCAGTAATGGCCATAATAATGTATATTTTATTGCGTGTGATCTTAAAGACACATATGCCAGCATAAGTGTACTTGAGGCAGGTGGGTCATGCCACCTTAATGTATGTCCCATTTAAATGTAAGGCAGAGGCTATTTTTGGCTGGGAAGAAGTCTGTATGCATTTTAGTTCTCCTCTTGAGCAGGTGTAGCAAGTACGTTCATTGACTGATCTTTTCTTTCTGACTGGCTTTATGGTCTCATCTAAATGCTCTAAGATGTAAACTATTTGTGGGTATCCCAAGAATGGGTACAGTTCAGGTCTTATATGGGCCCACAAATGGTAAAATATAACCTTCTGTTATATTGCTGTCTTGTACTTACTGGCAACAAGTCCTGCCTGTGTCCCACTCCAGAAATTCACAACCAGGTGGAGGCAGATAACAGGGGCCAGCTAAAAGCTGTTGTATTGCACAAACCCAGCAGAGAGACTGAGAGGCCTAAGTCACTTGTGATTATCAGGCAGATTGTACAAAACATCCGCGAAGATGTCCTGGTTTTCAAACCCACGCACTCCAAGTAGGTAGGGTGCCTGGTAACCGAAAGTGCTTCTGTCATAGCCACTGATGATTCTCCTGCTGATGATCCAAAGTATCATATCAGATATAGATAGACGTCTCCCAGTGCCCTTTGATCAAGTGAAATGGATACAGAGTTTGCCTTGGACTGGTGCCGTTTCCAAATTAGGTATTTCATTAAAGGCAATGCAGTGTGGGAGTACTGCACTGTTTGCAAGCCAAGCAAAGTGTCTTGGGAGCAGAAAGCAACATCTACCGCTTTTTTTTAGAGCTGAGAAAAGTCAAGTGCAGTGTTGAAGAAATGCTGCTAATCTCTGCACGGTAGCCCACAGCTATGGTGACCTAAGAGAGCAAACTAAGTGTCTTCAGCTATTCAGACACACAAACCCCTTCCTTCCCCTCTCCCTCACTCATACCTCTGCTTTCTATGCTTAAACAGGGAATTGTCTTCCAGACACCTCTTTATTGAAGGACTCACCTTAACTCTTTGCCTCGTCTATGGATTCATTGCGCAGAGTTCCCACAGCTGGATCAATACTTCTTTCTTATCTCTGCTGTTGGATATGCAGGAAAATTGCTTGTCAACAGGCTAAAACTACAGTGCTAGATTGTATAACGTAGCTGTCACATTTGGGAGCAAGACAGCAAATCTGCTGCTTAACCTGGCAGCCTGGTCATGAAGAGATTTCTTTTGATTTTGAGATGGAAATAATTGCTATTTTCAGTCCCATGGTTTTGATCTGTTAAAGTGAAGTATTGGCTGGCCAATTCAAAACCAGACTTGCTTAATAAGTGAACAAGCAGAGAAATTAAAAAATCCATTTTTTTTAAGCAAGTCGAAACAAAATAACAGAGTCAGAAACAGGATGAAACAAAATGGGCCACTTGCTTGTAAAGTTGCTTGATTTCAATTGCAAGATTCACAACTGCATTTGTTTTTATAAAAATCAGCATTTTTCACTATAAATAAATTAATCAAGGAATGGCAACCGGCTTTTACACCATGTGAGTAGCATATATTGAAATGAAATTATAGAAGAAATAAATTACAGAGGGAAAAATTTAGCACGAATAAAAGACAATGGTATCTTGAGAGGAGTGTAATACTAAATTGAATAAAGGGCAAAACACAAGATGTCATTTCACAGAAAAACTGAGCTAGCTTCAGTTCATCTTAACCTAGGATGCAGAAACTTTGCCAGATTAGCTAGCACACTCCACAATCATTAAAGACTGGAGTAATTGGAGCTATTCTCCTGCCCAACCTTGAGCCAGCTTTAGAGTCTGTAAGCATCCCTATGCAGTAGCATGTGTAAATATCCTAAGTGAACCAATCATCAGAAGGGGGGAATAAAGTGCTACCATTCAATATTTCTATTAGGGATTTTTACCTAACTTTAAAGAAAATGCAGGGGGAGAAAAAGACGGTAGATGAGCTATGTCTGTCTACTAAGGGTATTTTATATGCTCTCTATGAATTATTTCAGAATCCAAGAGGGGGAAAGGAGGAAATTCAATTCAGCATGTTTAATACATTTATTCTAATTCAATTTCACTGAATTATTTTCAAATGTAAACAGGCTCGCATTTTCGATTCTGTGTAAAATAAATCCCTTCGTAGTGCCAATATAAACATGCATTTTCCCTTTGCCCTCAGTCAGCTGTAGTTTATGCATTAACAGGGACTTTCTGCTAGAAGCCTTTGTTCTTTGAGAGCGCCACTCCTCTGGGATTCGGGCTCCCTGGTTGGCCACTGTATCTGGCTCTCCTGATATGACAGCAGGTGGATCTGAGCAGCAACCAAAGTGAATAACCCGCTGATCCAGGAACAGGAAGGACAGTAGCAATTATCCAGAAAACATTTTCATTGAAAGAGTATTTCTCCATTGATACTTCAAAAATGAAAATTGATATTCATAGCCACATCCTACCTAAGGAATGGCCTGACCTAAAAAAGGTAATGAGAGTTTAGATATTCAGTGCCTTATGTTATCAGCAACCATTTCTACCAATGTAATTTTTGCAAGAACAATGAATGTAGTGTTCTGCTATAAATATCTTCAGGTTTTTGTCTAATTTGATTTTTTTTTCCAGACAGAAGATATCTGTATTGCATTTGTTTGCAAAGAAAGAGTCCCAGTAAGAAAGGGACGGAAAACTAGACTCTGTTCCCCACTCTATTTAGTCTGAACTGATTGTTATATTTTTGCTTGGGTTTTTTTGTGAGACCTAAAATTGTGAAATGCTGAGGCATAAATTCCACTTTCTTGACAAAACCAGAGCTATCAGATTCCCAAACAGTATTTACTTCTGTTTTAAATAAGAGAAATAACCAAATATTAGAAAGTATTGAAGTTACCTAAGACGAAAGTCATTCACATCTTATATTCACAGGCATGAAAGTAATTAACTTCACTGGAGTGGTGTCTCTCTAATTATGGTTAGTTGGTGATGATGATAATTTTACTAGTGTATGTTGTTTTTTCAGTTACTGGGAAGAAGTAGCATATTGTACTAAAAATACAAAATCTCAGATGTCAAAACACTGAAGCTATATGTCAACTTGTCTTAACTTTGAATCCTTGCGTGGTATTATTATTATTCAATGACATAAATTTATTCTTGTCAGTAATCATTTTCATAACCATGAAAAGTACTTGAGAGTGGAAACTGTCATTTAGGTTTTCATGTAATAAATCTAATCCTTCTCTTATGTCAGATTATCAAAAGTCATGGAGTTATCTCATTCTGAATTAGGTTTTAGACTTATTGTCTAAATAATTAAAATTATAATCCAATATAGAGATGTCAGATCACTTTTTGACTCATAAGGGATCACATCTCCAATGCTACGAAGTGTATTGAAAAAGGTCACATGAAAATATATGTATAGTTTATACACACATATATCTGAAATTACTTGCAATTAAAAATTGTGTTCACATTTGCAGGATAGCTGTTTTTTTATAACCCTTTAATGTTTCCATTCCTGATAAAAAAACAGAGTAGAAAAGAGAAGACCTGCATTGTTGCTTCGTTCCTTATTGTAACTCTGAGTTGGCTGTAGTCTGGGTGAACGTTCTCTGTGTCTGACAGTGGTATGGAACCACTTCATTTAATTGTGCCTGTCCTTGACAACAAAACGCTGTGCTCTGAAGCATCTGACACACTAACTGAAACTCTGGTTTACACTGTACATTTCTTTAACTTAATTATTTTGAGGTTGGTGATGGCACATTCGTTATGTATTAGCTCTGTGTTTCTCTGATTTTAAATATGATAGTCCAGTATCAGTTCAATATCAGCCAATACAGTAGCTGGAAAACATACAACAGTAGCTCAGAAAAAAGTCATGATAAACTTGGCATTAAGAACATACATAGCATTATTCCTTCATTAGCTGTGAAAAATAACATCATTAGGCATAAAACTTCCTGGAAAAGAATGTTTGTTTCCTTTTTTAGCTAGGAATTTCTTTTTAAACCTCTATTTGAACCTCCTATTTCTTAGAACTCCGCAGTGAAAAACACACATATACTGCATAGTGTATATGAGACGACATATATTTTTTAGAACATGTCTATTTTAAATGGATAGGAGCTTAAAAATCCAGAAGAAAAAGACAAGCTACTCTTGCTTGTTTCAGATTTTGTTGTCCTTGTTTGTGCAATGTCCCTATAAAAACACCTATATAATTCCTTCATTCTGATTTTACAAAGTTTAAAATGTTTTTTTCAGTATATACTTTAAAAGGGCAATGAATTTACTGAGGTAAAATCACCTCAAGAATCCCTTAATGTTCATGGATGTACATCAAGGCAGGATTCACTACTGTTAGACCCCGTAGGCCAGTGTTGCATTTATTTAAACACTGATATGATAAAGGGGCAAATACCAAATTTTGAAAAGTTAGTTTAACCTGCTAGTTTTTGTTTCCCCTGCTGTAAAGACTGATTCAATGGTTTATTAATGGGCCCAGAATACAAAACAACTCTCAGAATTCCCTAGAGTCCTCTGAATATTCAAGCCATTAACATAATTCTCTACATCTCATGCATGGAAAACCAACAAGGCAATGCTAATGTGCACACACAGTGCTGAACTTTTATTTCTTTTTTCCAACCTTATAAATACTGAATCTTGAAACTATAACTAGAAAATTCTATTTTCAAGAATATTATAGGATCCCATAAGAAATATAAAATTTTATAGAAATAAATGACATAAGGACTGTCAATAACTAATAACTGAGGAAAGAAGAAAATAAATTCAAAAGCATACCAATGAGTTTCTCTATTGCCTAAATGTTCCTTCAGCACATTTAAGTAACTCATTTTCTGCACAGCTTACAATTGCAATTAGCATGGACCTAGTAAAAACTTCAAGTTCTCATTAGGTGTCACTCACAAAGATTTCCCTGAATTTAAATAGTGTGTATATACACCCCCCCCTTTTACTTTTATAAATTTAAATAAAATATACATCACTTCATAGATAAACATACCTAAATAAAACATACATCGCCTCAGTCACCATCTCCGATTGGCTGAATTTCGGAGGCTTGGCTCTGCACCCTACTTCAAGAAAGCTCACAGTGACATTAAGTAATGATTTATCATAGGAAATTTTGGACTGAATTCAAATTGTTTACATTTTAGTGGAAGAAATGTCTGCTTTTACCCAGTTTCATTTGAAAGGTTTCTTTACAGGAAAAGGGGAATTGTGAGAATTGTTTCCAGTCTATCATATTTCAAGATTTGACTTATTTCTAATCTTATACTCTATGAAAATAAAAGGAAATCAGTATCTTTTGTAGTTTTGGGGGCTTCTGGAACAAGCAATTTTGAATTTCTCTGGAAGAATCAATGAGCATATCCTTTTTAGCTTCTCTTGGCTGTTTAAATATTAATAGACAAGAGATTGACCTTCAGTCCTGCTGCTGAATCATGGAAGCTGAAAAGTGGAATCAATACATCTTTGTGCTAATGATTAACTCATCACAAATCAGAAAATTGTCAGCTCAATTTTCGTATTGCTAAATGCTTGATTTATTTTTTTTCTATGTTAAAATAATTCCAGTAGAACCTCAATAGAGTAAGTAACTTGAAGAACTTTGATAACGGTTGTAGGACTTACTTAAAAATGTTGTTGAACAAAGCCCAGTCTGGATAAAATTCAGCACTCCTGCTGAAGGCTAAGGGGCTACTTGTAGGCTCTAAGCTGAGCATATGCATAAGCATTTCTCCTCAGTAAGGTACTGCTGGATCGTAAGAACTGAGATTTTTATTATTATTGCAGAGCACTAACACGCACTGGCTTTTTCTTCCTTCTTTCACAGAGATATGGATATGGTGGATGGGTACAACTGGATCATCACTGCAAGGTTTGGGCTGTTTAGTGCTCTAAGCTGATCTTGCGTTGTCATGGAATAGTAAATCTATTAAATAGTAAATCTATTAAAAAGCAAAGTGGCACTAAGACTGCCTGTCTTTGATACAGATTTCTCTGGAGGTCTATCTTCTATGAAGTAATATCACTCCAAGTCCTAATATAGCTCGTTAGAACGTTTTGTTTGAAGTTGAAACTCACATTGTCTTTTATGAACCATTGCCCGTTTTTCATCATCATTTCATTGTAATCCTTGGAACGGATAGCTCTAAGGAATCCCTTTCAATAAGATAGGTCAACCTAAAGCAGATTACATGTAGATTTTCTTTTAGTTACATGCAGTCATCTGTATGAGAAGCAAAACCAAAAAGAACTGCTATTTCAATAAAAGTTAAAGGACTCAGATGTGAAAATGTCTTCACGGCTGAGTGAACGAGAAAGAGTAACTTCTGTAAATTCATGACAATGAGAACAAGTAAGAAAACAATGAGGACAATCCATTAGGGGACCAGTATGTACAAAAATAGGAGCCAGAGATCTATGGGCAAGTAAAAGGCAGACTGGGTCTGATTTTACTTCACCTTATTACCATCATCCACTGTATTAACTTTACAAAGGCACTTCTGAGCTACAGTGTGACAACTGGAACAACGTGTGTCCAGATGCCATGAGCCTATGCTAGCTGTCCACCTGCATTCTGAATCCATCCTGCTGGTACTTAAGTTAGAAGAATGCATGTATTTACTCTGATGTTGAAGGGCTCTTAAAGGCTTGATTCTGATCTCAGTCAGAGTACAGCAAGTTAGTAGGAATTTCAGTGGCATTCACAGTGACACAACAATGTAAAACTTCTCAAAGCAAGAGCAAAATGTTGCAGTTTATCTTTTGATATGAGCATTACAAAATTACCAGTTTTAATGCTTTTTTTTACAGGAGGGTAAAATGATGTAAGAGAGGTAAGGCTGATATGGCAAAATAATTCCCTTTGTAAATTGCTGTGTAGGTTAACTGTACCAGCTAGCTTTAAAGATGTTATCTCTGTTACAATATAATAATTTTGGCAGTCAGATATCCCTGTCTGGCTCAAACACTGTCACAGGAATCCAGCTTCTTCCTATGATCTGTAAGCTCCCCTCTCCTAGGAATCTTCTCCAGCGTGTATCCCTGCAACGGTCATTGGCCTCTGGAAGGAAATAGATTAGAAAGTTAGCATGAAAAAGAGGTCTCAGAAGACCACGTTTCACTTTCCACTTCTTCATATGTACCTATCCTAAGTTGAAAAACCTCATCTGTAATTGCCTACCACAGGAATGTTGTGAGTTGCACAGATACAGAAGGGATAAAAGCAATGGAAGCTGTTAGCCAGATAATTAAGGAAAATTCACAAAGACAACACAGACTGGGTAGGTAAAAGCAGAAAGAACAATTTGGATATAGTAAGCTGAAATACAAAATATGGAAAATTAAGAGCGTGAGTATCTCAACAGTGTGTCAGCATATAACACACCTGGAGAGTGCAAATAGCTGCCTAAACCCAGCTATGTTATAGAATGACAGGCTGTAGGCACGATGTTTTACAAGGGTTAATGTGTCTTGGTCTTCTGAAATTCAATATAGGAATTCTATAAATCAATATAGGAATTCTATACTGAAAACTAAACAGATAAGTGATAGAAACATTTAGTACTCGGCATTTTCAGGGTGACAGTGCCTCTCCCTATTTGGGGTAACCTTATAAAGAAAATGTTACACAGTCTTCTTCATAATTTATTTTTGTGACTTGGGTAATTCATTCATTCTCTGGAGAGATTCAACTTTTATTGGCTTTAGAGAAGCAAGATTTGCATCTTTCAGGTAACCAAGTTATATAAATGTGCAGTTCCTGTTAATTTCAGTGGAACTAGACATTCCCTCATCCCCTTGTCACTTTGCAAAATCATACCTCTTTGTAATTGTGTATATGCACATGGTAACTGAAAAAAACCCATACAATACAGTATCTCTTTATTGCAACCTAATGATATACACACTGTCATAATTCTGTAACATGCAAGGCTATGCTGTTAAGTGCCTAACAACCCTTTATGGAAATATGGCCACAGAATATGAAGGTTGGGACTGTGAACTAGGAGCAAACAAATAATATACTGAAATTTGAGATCTGAATCAAAACAGGAACAGAAGGAGGGAACAAGCCACCTGCTAAACCAATGTCTGAATGGCACAGCTTCTTAAGATGCATGGTAGCTGCAGGAAGGGGAGAATTGTTGGAGACATTTTTAGCAGCTTAGCTGTTTGTTACAGGTCTGATGGTAAAATTCCTTGCTAAAAATAGTTTACAAAGGAACTTTGTGGCAAGTCAATAATAGCCTTATACACTCTGCAGAGAATTCTGTCTAGCCTACTTCTGTCTGAAAATGTTGCATGAAGAAAGAGCATGGCAAAATAAAATCCAGTTCAGATATGTGGAGCTAGGGAAGTTAGCTCTTAAGATTTAAAAAAAGAAAAGCTTTTCATAACATTTTATGAAGAAGCATCAGGGTCAAACTGGAAGAAAATAATTACATGCATTTTTAAATAAGTGTGATTTGGGATATGACTGAGTAACTTGGTGATGGGTTAATTTTAAATGTAGCTTGCTGAACCAAATCTATGTGCTGGAATTAATATTTAAAATATCTTTCTCTTAATTTCCACATAAATTAATTAAAGCCTTAAATATCAGATAATGTTTAGGATGGAATGGAATGAGAGAACTCTTCAGCTGTGCCCTTAAAAATTGTGTTAACCTCACAAATAAAAATCTCTTGTCTTTTGTGAGATTTTCAGCACTGCAACCGTTGCTTTCAAACCTGAAAAATTATTTCCTGATCCTTGTTTCATTTTTACTACTGCAAAAAACTCTAAGTCTTTTTTCCCACTTGAGGCTTCTGAGTAATTCCTCATTTTAAAAATATCAGGTGCAGATTAGTGGCAGTGTCTAGAGGCTACAGCAATATGACTCATTTTCCAGTCACGGCATTGCTGGACCAGATCTTTCCATCCTTGCATACACAAGCATGAATCTATCCAAGTGATCGTGTCGTTTGTTGTTGCCAATGTACAATGATGCGAGCTTAGCCTTGACCTGTGGCGTGTTCACAGAGACTCAGTTAATGTGAATGAAAGCAGCAACGTGTTCAACTAATTCTTCAATGAGAACACCATGTGGCTTATTAGAAACCTTTCCTCTGTTGCAAATCCTGTTGCAACATTCAAAGAATGGCTGTTTATCTCAGCATTTAGGTGTGAGCACTGCTAAAGTTGCTAGTGAAATTACAATCTGTCTAACATTTCAGTGTTAGCAGAAGAAAATATTATGAGCAGGTGAGCTGCTACTCCTTAGCTGTGTCTGAGGAAATAATTGAAAGTCGTCTGTGTTCACAAAAATACTCCCAATGGTAATCCAATAAAGGCCACATGATCTGTTCTTATGTGATGCAGTGCTCAGCTCTACTCTATCTTTTACTCTGCGCACACCCCGAATATATTTTCTGTTTATTAGGCAATCTGCAGCAACGCACTGATCTTTTTTTAATGTCTTGGAGTGTATGGCTAGAGTAAACCTTTCTGTCAGGTTGGAAAATCTATTTTACAAGAACCTGAATTTTTTCAGAGGATGAGGGCTATATAGTTGTTATTACTGACGGTAATATTTCAAGTAATTTTCACAACCTGTGATACAGCTAACAAGTAACTTGACAGTTTGCCAAGGCAGCACAGTTAGATTTGTTGAAGAGATCTTTAAAATATTCATTAGGGACAGTATATTTGTGAATGATGTATGAAGTTAATAACAAATTCAAGGTTAAGAACAGTCTGACTTCTTAGTAGGAGGGGACAGAACTCAGCTCTGTAAGTAGATAAATTTTATTGTTTCTATTTTAGCATACTAGTAGGGAATATTCTGATTTAACAGGGTTTTCATTTAGAAAAATGGACAGGATCCTAAATAAACAAATTCTGTGAGGAAAAATAAGGTGGCCTTAGGAAAGACAGAATTCCTTTTCCAGAAGGGTCAGAAGACATAGCTTCAGCTTACTGTGAAGGTGGAGGAATAGCTGTTGTGTTTACTCATGTGGTTTTCAATTTTCAGGGCAGATGTAGTGTGTTCTATGTCCCACACATCTACCATATGATCATATTTACCCATCCCAAATATGCAGGGTCATGTGGATCTTCTGGCTTTTACCCATTTCCATTTATCTGTAGAGTAGTTTCAAGCAACCAAGAAATACTCAGGCCTTGCACGTATTGGTGAATCGTGTCTCATCAATTCGTGCAAGTGTAAGCCAACAGAAAGATTGTTTTGTCTGTCTTCCCAAGTCCATAGAAGCACGTGGATACGTACAGCTGTAACAGACAACTTACTTCCTTTAACATGGCAATGCTGTGCCTACTCTTTGATAACTCAACCAAAAATTAAGTATAGAAAGGAAGTTTCCATGTTCAATGTTAAAGGAACAGTATTAAATTTAATGTGCTTGATAATATTTTGAACTTTCTAAGTTTGGGAATTGGTTGTATATGAGTAATGGTTTTAAACTGAAAGAGGATAGATTTCAATTAGATCTTAGGATGGAATTTTTTACTGTGAGGGTCGTGAGGCACTGGCACAGGTTGCCAGAAGAACTCATGGAAGCCCCATCCCTGGAGGTGTTCAAGGCCAGGCTGGATGGGGCTTTGATCAACCTGATCCACTGGGAGTTGTCCCTGCCCATGGCAGGGGGTTGGATCTGGATGACCTTTAAGGTTCCTTCCAATCTAAACCATTCTATGATTCTGCCAATTCAGGTAATGTTTTTATACTGTGTTCAGGTTTTGTCTGAAGACAACACAATAGGTCCACATTTGTCTCAGTATCACTGGTGATATGAAACAACTGGACTGAAATTAATGGAGTTGCACAATTATTTCTGTAATTACTGGAATCATTGTGATGCTATTGACTTTAAAAGAACACACACATACCCAAGGGGAAAGTTTAGCACAGATTTAATTAGGACATTATTATGAGGTCAAATTTTGGTTTGAGGATAACCTTGGATTAAGATACCTGGTATCTTTTCCAAACAAATGTAGAGTGCTATATATTGCAGAAGAAAGGGGATTTTTCTATTATTAAGAATTCATGCCATCTTAACTATAAATGACTGTTTCATTAATGACTATTTTCAAATAGTCTTTGATTAAAAATACCTACTGAATAAAAGTAAAATAACAAAATTCCGTCACTGAATCTCTGTAGAGCGCACAATATACTCAAGCGACTATAAATTAGCATGTAATGCTTTGTCACACTTATAATATATGAAAATGTCATTTCACAGGGACAGGCAAAGATGATGAAGGATGGAAATGTTTTTAGAGTTATTCAAGAGAACTGCTGGGATCCAGAAGTACGGATTAAAGAGATGGACCTATCAGGTACCTCCATAAAGCAATGGAAATTATTGTGTCTCATTTAGAATGACAGCAACGTCTCTGTTGCTCCCTCTGAAAGTGGCCAATAACAGTATCAAAATTAAAAGATTTAGCCTACTGATTCATTAGTTTAAATCTGTTTAAAGTCAGTGAAAATTGATATGCTTTATATTCAGACTCAAATGGGACATGTTCCCATAACTTTCCTCAGTTTCAGTAGCAATTTATTCCCCATATGGGCTCAGTTATTTTGGTGGTTTTGTTAATACTGTAAGGAACTTGTTGACATAAATAAGGGTGACTGACTGTAGACTTGAAAAGGCAACATGCATTACAGGAATGAAAGTTATTTATGTCAAAGAGGAATCCCTTTCATTTTAGTTCCAAGTGTTAAATGGATTCTCTGTACTCATGTGTTTGGTTTGTATGTTTGTTTCTTTTTGTAATTTTTTGTCTGTTTAGAAATTGCAACTTTATTCTGTATTTTTGCTACAGGACTCTGAGCTTAGAGAACTGGTACAATTACTTTCTCAGAAAAGAGAACTTTCCTGATTTAGAAAGAAACTTAAACAGGTGCCCAATTTGCAAATTTATTTTCCATCAAGTTACTTACATGCCACTAAAAAAGGTTTGTAAGATGGGGGACTGAAAATGGGAGAGTCTAGTCTAGTCTGATCAGTTACTTTTGTTAGTTCTTATTAACACTGTGTTTCCAAATTACTTTTGTGAGAGAAATGTTGTGTTACTGAAGATTATTTTTACTTAGATTGAGGCCTGAATAATTCTCTACATCAGTTTCTCAGTATCTTTAACTTGAATATCTTTAACTTTCAGAAGAAATAAAAAATCTGAATTAGATGTTCATATAAGGGGTATTACTTTTTCCTTCTCTCAGTGGATATCAGGCTAGGAGATACTTTGGGTTATTCTCCTTATGGAGGTTTACTGCAACATGTAACATAGGCCAATTTAGGAACTCAAGGGCTGGTGGGCAATTTATGTAAACCCAACTTAGATACCTCTCAGCTCCCTCCTTTTCACCCTGGAGAAGAAGTATTTCAAATGCCAACCATTGGACTATTGATGGTAATGCTAGGATGTCTTTGCAACCTCTCCAAAATATGCTGCTTTGAGAAGCCTGTAATCATTTAGGGGATTTCCACATCATTCAGCCACAGTGTGGATCATAAATAGCCTCTGGGCATCTTTCCCTTTCAGATATTTCCCCCCAAACTAATGGCAAGTTTCTGTAATGCAGTTCTGCTCCATCTACTTGCTTAGACAAAGGAAAAACACAGAAGCAATTTTTTTCAAATTGTTTCAACAGCTCTCCAGGAAAGAAAATGTATTATAAAAGCCAATGCCACATTATTTCTGCACAAACTAAACTGTGCTCACTGGGTTAAGAAAAAAAAAAACCAACCTGAAAACTGTGTGTTACAGCACCATCTGGTGACTTGTGCCATAAAACTGTCCCCTTTTAGTACAGCACTCCAGAGATACAGGCATCAGCCAACTAAGTGTGAAGAAGAAAAAGTCTTGGTGTTTTTCATTCTCACTGGTCTCCTAATGATAAACATTATGAGCCACATTTACTCTTTTTTGATTTACAAAACTGTCACTACTTAGTTAGAAAAACATTTTCTGCAACACAGCCTGAGATAGATTATACCCAAAAATTTAACCTCCAAACATGGCATAATTCTGGAACAATGACACAAGGAGCCTGCCCGCTGAGCAAGATAGTACCAGTCACTGTGGTTTAGTCCCAACTGGAACTAAGCAGCAGACAGCTACTTATTCATTCCCCTCCCCGGTGGGAAGAATCAGAATGGTGAAAGTGAGAAAACTTGTGGGTTGAGATGAAGATGGTTTGATAGGTAAAGCAAAAGCCATGCACCCAAGCAAAGCAAAACAAGGGATTCATTGACTGCTTCCCATCAGCCAGCAGGCGTTCAGCCATCTCCAGGAAAGCAGGGCTCCATCACCCGTAACGATTGCTTGGGAAGACAGAATGCCATCGCTCCGAATATCCCGATTCTTCCTTCTTCCATCAGCTTTATATGCTGAGCATGGTATCACATGGTGTGGAATGTCCCTTCGGTCAGTTGGGGTCATCTGTCCCAGCTGTGTCCCCTCCCAACTTCTCGTGCATCCCCAGCCCACTCACTGGTGGGGTAATGAGCAGAAAAGGCCTTGGCTCTGCATCAGCACTGCTCAGCAATAACTGAAACATCCCTGTATTATCAAGACTGTGTTCATCACAAATCCAAAACATAATCCCATGCTAGCTGCTGTGAAGTTACTCAGAGAGATAACTTATAGCTTGGATGCTAAAAGGCTCGGTCTGTGCAATGCCCAAGAAATCTTGGCAGTAATAAGAAATGGTTGCCAACGTACCAAAGAGACTGAATTAATTCTCATAATCATATGTCCCAGGTCTATTTGCTATATAAACCTTTGTCTTGATCCACTCAATAAAACAAGCTATCGATATAATTTAATAAAAAAAAAGCTGTAAAGGTAATAAACGTCACAGTTCTGTGACACAAATCATTACCATTTTGTTGGAGAAAATCTTTTCATTAATCCACTGCCTTTTCTTACTATTTTCTCCTTTAAAATCCATCTGAGGAGGGTATAGAGGTTTTTCTGTGCTAATTCTTCCTAAGGCTAGTGTCTAGGAATGTTCAGCTTCCAAATTTAACCCTAAGGTTTATGTTAAATTTGTTCAGAAATGTAAAAAATTATTGAAACCAGATGCAATGCTTACTGTGGAAAACACAGCGAATGTTCTCAAAGATATTTATCAAGTGTCTTGTAGGATATTTGTGGATATTACAACTTAGGCTGTACTTCAGTATATATGTACTTTTGTAGACCTAATCCTTAACCCCAAACCGTTGCTACTGCACATAATATTAATCAACTCTTGTAAAGGAGAGTCAGCTTTCTCTCGTTTCCTAATTAAAACACTGAGAAGGAGAATAAATCATTTTGTTAAACATTTGAGTGCTTTGGCAAGGTCGTTGTCTTCGGAAAAATTCTCTTAGAGTTCTGTCTACCATCTTTTGCATTGCTAATTTCATTACTAACAACCAAGATAAGTTTTTTAAAGCATGAAAAAATATGTGCATAAATATTACAATCAGGCTTTGAATTTTTTAAAAATATGTAGGTTTGCATCCTAACTATTGTTTATTCTGTTGTTAATTTGCTAGGTTTTTTGTGTTCGTTCCTGTAACCTGTCACACACAAAACTATGGCATAGAGTTGTGTTCAAACAGAAACCAAACAACATAAATTTAATTCTTTATATCGATATCGTCAAAATCCTTTCTAAAAACAGACAGAATTTCTTATACTTACAACCTCAGTCCAGACACAGGAAGAATGAAACCTAACAAAATATAGTTTTGGGGAACACATTGTTTAACAGCCATTGTTAGCATAAGATAGTTTATGTGTGAGCTAATTTATATATGTATTTATTAAATATATATGATAGGCATTATCATAAAGTAAATTTAAGATACTATACTCTGTTGATTTAACATCACATTTATTTATGTGCGAGTAGCATTAAATTGCTATTTTAATTAATTGTACACATGCATACCAAATACTTCTAAAATCAAAATAATTAGTTTCACAAAATAATCTAGTATGAGTATGAAAGTGTTATTTTTCTTTCTGCTTAGCAAAAATATTACAATCCTAATAAACTGATACACAAGATTTATTACCATGATCCTAAAAAGGAAAAATACAGATTCTATCTATGACTGCTAAATCACTCTTTCTTACCATTAAAGCTTTTACCTTCTACCTTTTAAACCAAAGTATTTTCTTATTTTTAACATTTTACCAAAAATAAGAAACATTAATATCTGCTTTTTCTTACTCAGGTGTCACAGTCCAAGTCCTTTCCACAGTCCCTGTAATGTTCAGCTACTGGGTAGGTTTTGTAATTCATATGTTACAATATTTTTAATAAGTAAATGCATCCTCCTATGAATTAGTGATGGAAGTAGTCACTGGAGCACTGATGCAAATGGGGAATTGTTCTGCTGTGAAAAGCAAAAGACAAAAATACAAGGTATCAGAAGAACCAGCAGAGCATCCTGGCAAAGCTCCACTCCGGAGTACACCCAGTAAGGAAGAATGAAACAACAGAATTTCGGCTGGGGACATTATGGCTGCAGCCAGAAACAGGGAGAGGTGATTTACACAGCATGAATCTATGGGTAGCAGGTAGACATATATGTACAGATTCCATGGAAGCTCGACATCGATCTCTATCTTCTCATGAAAAAAGACATTAAAGATATATTTGTGGTCTTGTCCCACTTTCTTTTAAGTGATACATAGGGCTTATTGACCTAGAATGCTTTGAATCTTAAAATTAAGTAGCAAATTTAAATTAATTTGTTCCCTGCATGGTCATCTTGAGCACATCAAAGAAATAAAAACAGTTAGAGAAGATATATCATAGCAAAATGCTCTTCTAAATACATTGTCAGTGTCACTATTTAGCCATGTGTACATGCCGAGTTGTAGATATGCTACATTAAAAAGCCTTGTGTTAAGCCCACCTATAAGCGGTACCACTGATCTTCAGAATCTCTTGTTGGGTGACATCTTTGAAATTTTATTCTGGTATTTATGGGAATATTTTCCATTTAATGTGTTAGTTAGGGGGTAAAATGAGAAACTAAGTGTATGGATATTGCAGTCCCCTTACTAGAATTATGGCTGTTATTGCCTTCCAAATGTTAGAGAGATGTGCTCAAGTTTTCTCTGTAGAATTCTTATGCTCCAGCTTTTCACATTTCTTAGTTTTATCTCTTCGGCTCCAATAATAGGAGAGCAAATATTCAATGCTATGTTTAAATACTATATGCTGAAGTTTTTGCATTGGGATAAACAAAAAAGACCAGATACTGAAGTGCACCAGCAATGTGGGCTTTATTACACTCATCCTGGGCACTAAAGGCAACAGCAGTTGATGAAATATTCAAGACAATAATCTGAACTGCACCCAGAGGTTTTAAAGTGAGGCAGATTTTAGCCTTACTGGTTTCCAGCCATTCAGAACTGTAAAGTAAATTTTAGGCTCAAACCCTGTCTCCAAATTGTTTGCAGTGACATTTATCCAGTATCCTCCAAAGCTGATAACATTAGAGAACTATATTTTAATGTACTATTCTGCTTAATATCTTACCAGGCCAAACCTCAGGATACTTTAGATCTAGCCCAAATATTAAATAATGACTTAGCTGCTACAGTTAAAAAGTATCCCAAGAGGTTTGTTGGCTTGGGTACATTACCTTTGCAAGCTCCAGACCTGGCTGTGAAGGAAATGCATCGCTGCGTGAATGAACTTGGATTTCCTGGAGTACAGATAGGATCTCATGTCAATGAATGGGACCTGAATGCACCGGAACTGTATGACATTTATGCTGTGAGTAAATGTTTCTTTCCTAAATTTAGGGAATTCTGTGACATGGAATTCTGTCTAAAAATATTCAATCAACTAGATGTATATATACATTAAAAAAACTGAGCCTTTTAATCTGCTTAGTGATTAGATAGATGCAGCTTTAATTCTATATGATAATTCATTATAGGATATAATGACAATAATACAATATAAAACATTCTGAAACACACTTTATTATAATAATTAATAACAGAATCTTTTTATGATATGAGTTCTAACTGTAGAATTGCCTTCTGGGTTTGTGAGTAAAGTGCAGTATCAAATACAGTGTTTGATTTAGGGTTCAAGTTACTGTATTCTATCATATTAAGCTAATTGATAAAACTCCCTGAGATTTTCAGGGATACCTATAGAGCCAAATTGCCACACAGAATTATGCAAATGGGACCAAAAGTTCCAGACTGAATTTATTGATTATAAAGTTAAGATTTAAGATTGCATTCCATTAAAATAGCCAAAGGTCCAGATGAGGATGATCCTTTCTGTAAATTACAGGGTTTAATCAATGTGCATTCTGTATCTGTTTCACAGGTTATTATAGCTGTCAGCCTGATACTTAGAGGTTATTTTTCAGAATGTTCAATTTATTCAGTAAGGCTGATAGTGCATCATCTGGATTGGGTATGGTCACAAAGTCAGTTATCAACTTCCACTGCAGGAGATGCACACATTCACAGAATCACAGAATGGTTGGGACCGGAAGGGACTTCGAGGTCACCTGGTCCAACCCCTCTGCTCAAGCAGGGCTACCCAGAGCCAGATGCCCAGGACCATGCCCAGATGGCTTTTGAATATCTCCGAGGATGGAGACTGCACAACTTCTCTGGGCAACTTGTGCCAGTGCTCAGTCACCCCTGCAGTAAAAGAATGTTTCCTGATGTTCAGAGGGAATTTCTCATGTTTCAGTTTGTGCCCATTGCCTCTGGCCCTATCACTGGGCATTACAGAAAGGAGCCTGGGGCCATCTTTTTTATATCCTCCCTTCAGGTATTTATATAAATTAGTGAGATCCTCCCTGAACCTTCCCTTCTTGAGGCTGAACAGGCCCAGCTCTCTCAGCATTTCCTTATGGGAAAAATGCTCCAGTCCCTCCATCATCTTCGGACTCCTTCCAGTAGCTCCAGTAGCTCTCTTATACCGGGATCCCTTTCCTGTACTGGGATATCTTTCTTACATTGTAAATTCTTCAGCTTATCTTTAACACCCACAGGAAGTAACCTCTACCACTTTTAGAAACATCCCTGGATAATAAAGGTTGTGAAATTAAGCCATGTTTGATAATGAATTTCATCAATCTACCAAGCCAGTTATTGAATTGCTTTTTTTACTTTACAAGTATAGATGGCAATTAGTCCCTACAATCCAAACGCTGCAGCTTTATTTATGCATGTATGGGTAAATAAACCCAAATTTTTCAAATGTGTGATAATCTCCTTAGCAACAAGAGGAGGTCCAGAAATACATCCGACAAAATGAAGCTGTTAAATCCTGGTTAAGTATTTGAGTGACTCTGATGACTACATACTTAAATTTAAGCACAAAGTTAAATTACTCAGTCAGAATCAGCATCCTGTATTTTTATTCTATTTTCCTTTCCAAAGATGTCAACAGTTTTGGAATAGGATTAGGAATAGTTTTAACCCTTTTTAAACCAGGCAGGGAGCGAAAGGGGACAAATGTAGTACAACAGCAATGAAAATTCCTGAATGCAGCTGGAACCACTCTGCAAAACCATCCTAAAATGGATCTATAAAATGTTATGAGAATCATCCTTGTATATGTAATGAAATCAAAAGAAAAGCGGTTGGAACCAAGTTTTGTACTGCAGGATGGCTGACAAACACAGCTAAAAAAGCCTTTTTGTACCACATTCATCTGAGGAACATTTGGCTTATGAAAAAGTTATTCTAATTGGTGTTTCCAGTCCTGTAATCTCAAAAAGCACTCTGAAACTGAGTGAGGACTTCAAGGATTTGGCCCAGAGGCATAAATACAACCACCTGCCACTTATAGTTCTTACTACTGGGCCTATTTTCATTACCAGTACTAATGTTCAGTTCCATTTTGCAGGCAATTGTTAAAGCATGGCTAAGAACTAAGATGTGTTTTGCTATGATTACTCAAGAAGCAGATATATTCTTTTTGCTGCAGGCTGCTGAACAACTAAATTGCTGTCTCTTTGTGCATCCCTGGGACATGCAGATAGATGGAAGGATGTCCAAATACTGGTTTCCCTGGCTAATCGGTGAGTGTATATTTAATTGCTTAATCTACGTCTATGAACTGTCAGTGGATTGTACTCCAACGTGAGTCCTTCCCACAGGCTCCAGTGTGGGTCCCTTCCACACAGCACAGTCCTTTAGGAACAGGCTACTCCAGCGGGAGCTCCTCTCCCCACAGTTCCTGGCAGGAGCCTGCTCCAGCACAAGCTTCCCACAGCGTCACAGCCTCCTTTGGGTATCCACTTGCTCCAGCAGGTGAATATTTGCTCCACCATGGACTTCCGTGGGCCGCGGGGGGACAGCCTGCTGCACCATGGTCTTCACCATGGGCTGCAAGGGAATCTCTGCTCCAGTGCCTGGAGCACCTCCTCTCCTTACTTCTGCAGTGAACTTGGAGTTTGCAAAGTTGTTGTTCTCACATGTTCTCACTCCTCTCCTCTGGATGCTGCTGCACAGCTGTTTCCCCCTTCTTAACTATGTTATTCCAGAGGTCCTGCCACCATCGCTGATGGTCCCTCTTGGAGCTGGCTGTCATCGGCTCTGTTAAACATGGGGGAATCTTCTGGCATCTTCTCACAGAAGACACCCATGTAGCGCCCCTGCTACCAAAACCTTGTCATGGAAACACAATACGAGGACATACTCAACCTGCCTGTCAGCTGTCCCACTGGTGTAGGATAAAAACTGGTCTTAGAATTCAGAAGACCTTAGCTTCTAGTCCTCTGTCCTCATTTCAGTTAATTAATGTTCAAATCCATGTTCATCTGATAGCAATAATGTGCAGCTGCTCTGTAACTCTTGTTTTTCCAGTAGGCTCAAGGCTAATTGAAGAAAATGAAGTTAACATTTAAAACTCAAATAGGAAAATAAAATATAAAGCTCTCATACAATTAAGCTTTTTTCATTCTTAGGCATGCCTGCAGAAACAACCATAGCCATTTGCTCCATGATTATGGGAGGAATCTTTGAAAAATTTCCTAAGCTGAAGGTTTGCTTTGCACATGGAGGTAAGTGAAACACCTCTTCCTTAGCTGAGCATAGTACAACTCTATTTTCTGTGTGCCAGCTGATAGTGCTGCCACATTGAGCCTGCCACCAGCTAAGTACTGTTATCCCAAAGAAGACGTCTGCTAAATCAGCTGTTTGTATGAACACTCCTTAGCCTGTTTCAGCCTGTGTTGAAACTGTTAGAACAGCTGTTAAGGGAAAGGAGGAAGAAGAGGACACAGGAGATGGTTTGGGTAAAGGGACAAGGAAGCAGCAGGAGGAATTTGGGTGTCACCGTAGTGAAGAAATGGCTAAAACATAGGAAAAAGCTAATGAAGGGAAAAGAATAAAATATTGCTGGTGCAGAGCACTTTCTTTCTAAATAGCTGGCAGTAAAACTTATGGATATTTGTGTATACATGGGGTTTTTTCCTCCTGCATATTTTCAGCTTCTGTTACTAAAAATTTCTTCATGCAGGTGGAGCTTTTCCATACACAGTGGGGCGAATCTCCCATGGATTCAATGTGCGCCCTGATTTGTGTGCAGTGGATAACAAGGTGGATCCAAGAAAATACCTTGGTTCGTTTTACACAGACTCTCTTGTCCATGATCGGGGTGCTCTAAGGCTGCTAACGAGTGTAATAGGAGAGGTGAGTTTTAATGCTTCCAGAAGCAGGTGAGCATTCTTTATGTAATTCTCTATGAAATGGCAAAAGGAGAAGAGAAAAAGAAAGCAGGAAGAAGACAGTATCTTCACCCTGTAAAATAAGAACCTGAGCTGGTTTAAACTGATGTGCTTCTGCCATGTTGATAATATTTCTACTATATGGAGTTACTGATGTGTGGCTTTAATCCAGGAAATTGTGCACTGTGAACCTTAGTTCAGTGAGGATTCTTCCTTGCTTTGGGTTGTTCAAGATGGGACTGGAAGCAAAAACTGCTTCACTTGAAGCCTTGTTTTCAAATGGCTTAATTTTCAAATTCAAGTATATACCTGAAGAAATCAAATTGTATTCCCATTTGGGAAGTTACAGGCAGAAAAAAGTCTATAATAAAGGACATAACAAGAATAACAAGAGACAGGTACTTGTGTCCTGACCTCTGGAACTCATGGAATTTCTGCAGCCAGCAGGCAGATACCTACCAGATGTCAAAAACAGAAATGGAAGGTCAGACAGTGACTTTCTTGTCTCAACTATATTCCTGCACCTTAGTTTCTAGTCTCACGCAGTACTTTCTCAGTGTGGGGCTGTTGTTGTCATCATGGCCTCTTGTATGGACCAAGTTCATAAAGCCGGATAAGCCAAATGTTTTCTTTCTCTCTACAGAAAAGACACAGTTGGTTTCCAATTTTTATCTCTATCAATTTAAACAGGTACAGAACTGACTTGCTTAGGCCAGCCAGAAATAATAATTCAGAAGAAACTATTGGTTTTGTTTATCTTGGTACTCTAAGCTCAGGTATAGAACCTTTGAAATTCAGTCTGGGCTGCACAGGAAATCTGTAGCTTTAAGACTGGACTTCCAGCTGCAGCTCCCCTGCAATACTTGTGTGATTTAGAAAAATCTTGTATTTGAAGTTTCATAAAAAATTCCACAATGTGACAGCACAACTACAGCTTGAAAAAATACTTTAGAAAATTTTTGTAAAGTATATATGTACAAATACAATAACACCACAGCTCTAAGGAGAGGAGAAAGAACACCTCTTTCTTAAATCCACAATGAAACAAAAATCTACTAATGGCAGGAGCCCCATAAAATGTGCAAAGAAGCTGCCACGCAGTTCTGTTAGGAACAAGTGAGATAAAACCCAGCTCAGTTTACTTGTCAAAAGATCTGCTAGTAAGCTGTTAGTGTTGGAAAGTTCTTATAACATCAGTGTGTATTAGCCCGGGTGGCTTTTGCTAAGTTCCTTACATATATATCAACAGGTTACAGCATATTTTTTGCAGTCCTAGTCCACGTGAACACTGACGCAGAGAGCTCTGTGTGAGAGATGAAGTTACTAACAAAGTCCTAGGGCTCCAGCCCAACACTGACTTCATTTCTGTTACCAACCTCTAAATAGTAAACATACAGTCAACAGTGCAGGATTTTTCACAGATTCACCTGTTGAATCTAACTGGAGCTTACAGTAACCAAGTGGCTTTAAGTAGTTTTTACAATAGATTTAAAAATTTGACTGGATGTGATGTGCACTTCCATTTAACAAGACTCACAAAGTCTTATGGAGTAACAGTTCAGCACTTGCCTTCAGTTACCTCCTTTTTTGAGAAGTCTCCCCAAATCCACACTGTGTTCATCCTAGGTATATTCTCATTCCACATGCAATTACAGTACAGAGGGATGAGCTCGCACTTGTCTTTTAAATTGCCGCGTTTAGGTGGTCAGGTTCCATTTTTTATTGCCAAGGAGACAAGAGCACTTGCTTGCTTCATTTTTTTCCATTTTAAAATGTTGGCAGACATGTTTTGCCATTGTTAGAAAGACCTTGATACATTAGAAGCTGTGTGACTCAGCAGGGCTGAGACCCACAGATGCTTTCTCTGGTCTGACCTTGTTAAGGTGAACTATAGATGTCCAGAGCAGAGCAGGAGAGAAAGTACAAAAGGATGCTTAATCCATTGCTGATGAACTTAGTTCTGATTTAACTTGTACAGAATGCAAGTTTCAGAGCAGTTCTGATTTAAAGTAACAAGTTAGTTTTCCATCTCAAGGCTGCTCTAAGCTATGGTTGTTGGGGAGATCTGCTGTCTTTGCACCACACTTAAACTGTAACTTCTCTACCTGTCTTCCTAAGAAGTGACACATAGAGTCTGGCCCTTAATCATGATTTGTCCTTGCAACCGAAATTTAGTTGTTTGAGGAGAGAGAGGTTATGGACTGTAACCCAATCAAAAAGTCACTCAGTAATAGCCTCTATAACATATTGCTTATTTTGTCAACAGACTTCTGAAATTCAGTTTCTTAACGTAATAAATTTGACCACTGTACTACACAGGATATTGGTGTCTTCTTTGATTCCCCTCTGAGTATTGTGAGCTCAAGCAATGTGACATCATGTGGAACGCCAGCACCGAAAAGCCATGAATCACATCCTAAAAATTTAAATGCTTTTAACACTCAGAAAAACTTTTTAAAAAGTACATTTTTGTTCTCTTTTTCATAGCCTAAGGCCTCTTATCCTTGAAAAATACATTCACATCACATTTTCAAATGTTTCTTTAGAACCATGAAGATTAAAACATTCTCTTTTTTCCAATGAAAGTTGGTGTTCTCACATTATAGCACTGATGAGTCAAATGCTTAAAAAAACATCAAACATATCAGTGTTTTCAGTGCAGTCGTGTGTTGGCAGAATAACACATATAAGATGAATAAATGCTGGGCGAAAACCAATGTGATCAGACCTTGAGGATGACACTGTAACTTCATAAGCTGAAGGTTTGAAATAGGACAGCTCTCTAGAGTAGAGCTAAGAGCTGTGCAGGAAGGGCAGCGGTGTGTGTGGAGATGTGCTTAGACATGGCATCAGGTCCTCAGGGAACAGCCAGTACCTGGCACCAGAATGTAATGTGTTGGCTTTGGGCTTATGAATATTAAAATCCAGTGACAGCTGAGTTATGTGCATTTAACCCATCCCTTCTCAGCTTTCAGTGCAGGTTAATTGGAGCCTGTCCCAGTTCAAGGAAACAGAATTACATACTTCTAAGAAAGAATTTTGTAAGACTGCAGAACTGCTGCAGTCCTTTGCTCCCTCCACAATGAGGTTGCAGGAAGTGAATTAGGTGGGTGTTGGTCTTTTCTCCCAAGTGAAAGGTGATAGGACGAGAGGAAATGGCCTCAATTTGTGCCAAGGGAGGGTCAGATTAGACATCAGAAAAAATTTATTTACCAAAAGGGTTGTCAAGCACTGGCAGAGGCTGCCCAGACAGGTGATGGAGTCATCATTCCTGGAAGAGTTTAAAAGATGGGCAGATGAAGTGCTCTGGGATGGTTTAGTAGTGGACAGGTATGGTTGGACTCAATGATCTCAAAGGCCTTTTCCAAGTGATTCTGTGATTCTGTGAATATAAACAAACACCAAGCCCCTAATGATGCTGGCTGTAAGAAGCCGAGAACTGGGTTGACCGGAGATTAAATGATCCAGTGTATCTCTGCAAAAACCTCCTCATGGTGATTCCTCAAGAGCCATGACCCAAAGGTAAAACATTCTCTGGCCAGAAGTTGGAGCTGGACTGTCTATAGCAACCTGGGCCTTTCTTGAGAAGTGTCCTGTGAGTAGGAAAGCAGGCGATATTCAAAGCAAATATAATTTTTACTGACATAAGAGGATGAAATAATCATGTTTGATGCTCTTTGAGGTCCATTTTAAGATTCAAGTCCCTATTACTGTGAAAAAAGTTCTGTTGAGTAGAAGTGTCCACTGAGGTTAATCATCAACCACATGTACCTTCTGAAAGGAGAGATGCACTAATTCAAGTATCAAACTGCAAGTCCTTTAGGGAAAACTCACCTTGTTGATATCTTTTGTAATAATATAATAATACGTCTGTTATGCTAGGAGTGTTATTTATCTGCAGAGCCTTCACAGGACTTCTCTGAGGCTGGTTGCTAAAGACAGATACCGCAATCCCCATTTTATAGATGGGTACACGAAGCTCAAAGAGCATAAATGAAAAGCCTAATATCACTAGTATAATGACAGAGTAATAATGCTGCTTTCTTATTAATTTACAGCTCTTAATTTTACTGCTAAATAATAGATCACATGATTAGCTGTGAAACACTGAGGAAAAGAAAAATATAATTGAAATAATATATATTAATCTAATGAGGGGGTGGGATTTCTTTCTGCTTTGGTACACAGAAGGTGTAAACAAGAATGTACAAACCTTCCTGGTCTACTTAACCCTGACTAATAAACAGCTGGACAAATAATGGATTTCCTTCTCCCATAATTAGAAATACTATTTCTCATATATAGTCAGTATGTTTATTGGTTTGGTTTGGTTTTTATATATATGTCATACATTTGTTTTTCATATATGAAGAAAATGTCTTGGTATCAGAATGAATATTATAAATAAAAGAACGTATTTAGCTGCTTAACCATACACACATCCAAATATATTTTATTTAATCCATAATCAGAGCTTGATTTAGTAGATTGGAGTATAAATTCTTCTATTCCAGTCTTATAGCAAGACTTCTATAATAAATTACAACACAATATAGCACAGAACAATAGAACGTGTGTCTCTGGATTTCATGCAAGGTTTTGTGCAGGTTCTTTCAGAGACTCTCGAGTGACATCTACTGGAGGCACAAAAATAAAAAAGCAGCATTTGAAAAATAAGAAAACCCGATCATTCCATAACATAACTGAAATGTTTTCTGCATCCTATTTCAGTATTGGTAACTGATTTCAAATATTATACCAAGTGCCCCAAATTCATGAGCTTTACTTCAATTCATGAGACATTTGAAAACATATATTTTTAATGAAAACTGTGGGTTTCAAATATTCATGTCTCCAAGAGATGAAGCTTAAAGGAAAATAGACTTTTGATAAAATCAAGAGAGTTGGCAGTATGCACTCTCCCAGGTAGATAAAATGGGAAAAAATCATTCCAGTGTGAAAAATCCTATAACAATGTGGACCTATTGAGGATCTGCCTATTACTTTTCATCTCTGATAACACGAGTGATGCATACAAATTTTTATTGAATTTTCCTTTCACTGACTTGCTTTCAGAAACAAATCATTTCCTGTCACTCATGTTCTCATATTCCAAAGGCACAGCTAACAGGCAATCCCAGTCAAAGACAATGACATTTTTAAAAATTAGAGACTTCCTAAAATATATGAAATTTTGTAAGTGGGAGTTTGGTTTTGTTACCTTAAGCTGAATACGAGCTAAATTAAATAAAACACTTTTTAAAAATTTAAATGTTTGTAGTAATTCTACTTTGTACCATGCTTTAAGTATTATCACATTGCTATTATCACAGCTTTTAAAGTATTGCACAAAAGACAATTTGATCGCTTTGCATTATTTTTACAACTTCTTCTCACAGATATAAAATTTCAAGTTTGTGTGTGCCTGTGTGTTTCTGTGTGTGGGTGTTCAGTCAAGAATTTCAAATTCAAGAATCTAAGCATCTTTTCTGAGTGTGATGGAGAACTCACTGAGATTCTTAAAGAAATGTGTCAAAAAGTCTTGTACTCTTTTTGGACTGCACACAACTGTGCAGAGCATGCAATGAACACAAAAAACATCCAGACAGTAAGTCAAGAAACAGAAGAGAGACTGCTGTGTATTGGCCACTTAATTATGGCAACACTTAACTAAGATTAATCCTTGCATTTTAAGCAAACTACTGGCAGAAGCAGTAGGAGTAGTGGAGGAGAACAATGTCAGATTCTGTTACATTTCAAACCAGCACCACAGTACAGAAAATCAATCCCAGTAGGAAATTACCATTTGCACTGTATTCACCTGAGGACTATAGTGCGCTCATTCCCATGGGCCTGGGATTTTGAACTTTCTGTGTATCAGACTGAAAATACAGCAGACTTTAGTCAGACACCACAAAAACAATAAATAACCTGTACTTTTTCAAACTTTAATTCAACCATTATATTTGAATCACTGTTTTTAAACTTTGTTTTTTTACAAATGAAAGCTGGAACCCAAATACAATCTTTGCATTTACAGTCCTAATTATTCAGTCCAATATATACATGTAATTTTCTGAGGTTTATTATAAATTCTGGAAAGCACCTTCAGCTGTATTTTTTAATGTTACTACAAAATATACACAATGTTTTTTTAATTACCAGGACAAAGTTATTTTGGGGACAGATTACCCTTTTCCACTTGGGGAACTCGAACCTGGAAAACTGATTGATTCAATGGAAGATTTTGACAATAAACTGAAGGTACGATCTTTACTTTTCTGGTTTCCCCTCTTTTTTAAACTTCTGAGTTTAGACCTAAGATAAAACACTGAAAAGTCAGTGTACTGCATGGATTTCTGCAAAGGTCCTTTAGTTTCTTTGTAGCAGTTCATTTTAAAGCATGAGTAAAAGCATTTGAGTAAAATATGAGTTAAGCACACACAAACATATATATGTTTTGGTTTTACAGGATAAACTCAAGGCTGGCAATGCTCTGGAATTTCTGGGTCTTAGCAGAAAACAATTTGAGTAACTACGATGATATTAAAGAGACCAAACTTTCAAAACAAAAGGAAGAGTACTGGAAATGAGTATGCACGGGTATTTCTGTGCATTTGAGGATTCAGGTTGTGTTAAACAATTCTGAAATCGCCGCTTTCATACACAAGAAAAATGAGCTATTTCATCACTTGCAGTTTTAACAAGGATCTCTGAAGGAAAATCAATGTCACGTTACTGGGACTTGATTCCCAGGAAGAAAACTGTGAAAATTGTGACTTGCATTCATTACATTTCAGTCCCTGTTACACCGAATAAACAGAACTTAAAAGAATCTTAAACCAGAATGTAAACAGAATGCTGTTGATGCCCAACAAAAGGCAACATCCCTGGACTGAAACTCTAATGCTAAAAGCATTAGCACACTTCAGCTCAGCACTGCAAGTACATGCACTGACACCTGGTAAATGTTGTGATAGGTTGAAAAAGGTCTATGTGGGGCTTTTTAGCTGCTGCCTACAACCACTGGCAACTTATTCATCAGAAACAATTCAAACCATATGGTTGCAGGTGCAGAAATAACGTATTTGTGTGGGTAACACTTCATGCATCATTGTCAAAATACCAGCGTTTAGCATCAGAGTGGATTAGTGTTCTACTCCTTAAAAAATATTTCCTAAAGGTTGCATACTTCAAATGTTGAAAGGTTAACGTTCTCTCTCATTTGAGTCCTGCTATAGGAATGGAAAGACGGTTTACTTTACAGACTATTGGTTGAAACAGGGTTTCATGATTATCCAGTGAGTGCACCAGGCATCCTCCTGCTGAGAGGACTTTATACCAGTCAGAAAAATGCTGATGAGACCTTACAGTCTCATGGATCATTTGCTGGCTATGTGTGGTGTCACCATTCTTCTATTTAGTCATAGAGCACTCCAGAAAAATAGTATTAGACAGTATTACGTGTGTAGCTGTGTCCAAAACTGTCCTTATGTCACAGACTGAACCTGAAGGACACTGAACATCCAGCCAATACCTGCCTCTGCTGGACTACCAAGAAGGCTTTGTCCTTCTTTACAACGTAAAAAAACCCCAAACCAAATGCTACTGTGTTTGGAGCTGTACTATATTGCTACTTCAAATGTGTTCCATAAAACACAACTGCACATCAGAAGTTGAACTCGCAAAAGCTCACAGGTTTAGGCTCTGGAAAGATCAGGCTTTCATGTAAGAGGACAAGAGCACCTACACAAAATAGCTTTAATAATATTAGTTGCCCTCGGGTTCGCAAGACCTCTGCTGACCTTTTTCATTTAAATATCTACATGCAAGTACTGAGCTACTTAAATGTATGGTTTTTTCAACCAACTTGTTTTAATTAAATTTCGTAGTGAAAGGCAGATGTGTTCTCTTATAATATTCTTTTCCTTCAGCATATTTGATTTTCACAGATGTTTAAATGGATTTAAGAGGAAAATACATTGTGATTCCTCCAATGCATTTTAATTTGATTAATTCTTCTATTTTTTTAATGAATTAAATGAGTTAAGTTAGTGAGAATGCAATGTTCCATCTTTGGGGACCAAGGTCTGGAACCTCTCCATTAACAAGAACGGTATTTAATTACCTTAACCTGTGACTGAATGGGTGGCTGCAGAACCCTTCATGGCAATTAATTAATGTACACAGCCTGCATAAATCATACTCATTATGCACTGTCATTATTTAATGACAGTTTACTTATTCTCGATGTGATAAGATTTTTAAGACAGGGATATATCATCTTCCCCACATCTTTTTTTTTTTCATTAACAAAGCTAATGTAAAATTCCAAATACACAGTCAGACAAGGACATTCCTAATGCTCTTCCACCAACTGTTGAAGTAAAAAATTTAAACACCCAAACTTCTTGAGTTTTTCACAATGATTTAAACAACGAGGTAAAACATTGCACTTTTAAGATTGCTACAAGCACAAAAATATGAAGGCAAAGATCAGCTCTCAGTTATAACAAAAGTCTTTGCAGTTAAATTTCCTCTGCCCATGCAAAAATTTAAAGATGATTTACAGTTGGGAAAAGCAGGAAAGTAACGTGTGCCCATCTGTGCTGCATCATACCTCTGTATGTGTCATCAGTATTTTGGTGGGTCCAGTTAGAAAATTAGAACTGGTTGACTGCTTGTAGAAAATTTGCCCTGAAGTTGTAAAAGAACTGGTTGTAGCATAATTTTAGGTGAACAAAACCACTGTGCTAGTGGCATCTGCTCAACAAGAGAAGAGCTCTTTTTTTGATCCATGATGACCAAAATTTCAAGAAAAGATAAGTACTTTTTCATGGCCTCTGACCCCTGAATCCAGTAATCTCAAGCTACTGCTGAAATCCATAACTGAACATGTAAAGCACTGAAGATTCTTCTGTCCTGTGTGTGTAAACACCCAGAGAGAGCTATCTGCACACTGCATCACAGCAGAGGTTAAAACAGATTTAAATGGAGCTGCTGAGTAAACCGTGCTTAAGACATAGAAAGTTTAGGAGGGATGTGAGTTTTCCCAAAGAGAAGAGAAGAGAGAAGGCTGCATTTCTTCACCCCAGTGCATTAACAGAGAGGCTTCTTTCCAGCCCTTTGCCAGACAGGTAGTGTCTCTCCTTGGGTAGCCAGCTTCAACTGGGCATAAGTCTGAGGGCCCAACAACACATGTGTACAGCTACCCTATTGTTATTGAAGGGTGAAAAATTTAGCAATCTTAATCCTAAGGAAAGCTGAAGTGTAATGTGGAGAAGTTCAGACAGTTCCTGCTGGATACAGTGCAAACACATGCACCTTCTCTGTGGACTGGAAAACCACCAACAGAAATTATAACGTCTTGTGGTAAGTATGACCTGTGCTGAACAGATATGTCTTCTTCTGATATCACCTCTGTTTGCAGTCTTTCCCTATCTAAACCACAAGGTCAGACAGAGAAGTAGCTCCAAAGTTCCAGTTAGCAGAGATCTGGCTGTTGCGAAGTTTGTAATAACTTTAAAATTAGTCCTTGGAAAGTAATATGCATAAGATTTCTGGGAAAATTCATATATATGCATGTACTTGGGAAATATATTCTGTCCCCAGCTCTTGTCTTGTGACACGATTGATGGAAATCGTTCCCTCATGTGCCCTGCACTGAATATAGGATGCTGCTTTCTAAAACTCAAAAATAAATCTTAAGAGAGTTTATTTGTGGGCATTTTTGGTATCATCAGAACACGGTTTAGTAGGCACGACGGTGTTGGGGGGGATGTCTGGACTTGATGATCTTCAAATCATTAAGATTGGAAAAGACCTATATAAAAAGCAGGTCCTGCTTAACCAACTTGATCGCTTTCTATGACCAGGTGACCTGCTCAGTGGATGCACGCTTTGCCCAGCACCAAGCCCAGCGTTAGGGGCAGCCCGTCCCTCTCCCACAGAGTCTTCAAACGCATTAAAGCCCGTTCCGCTTTATTCTTACAGCCGCCTGGCGCCACGAACGCCCTTTAGCCCCATCACCCCCAGACCCCGGGAGCGCTATGACCGCCCAGCAGCCTCCCCGCCCGCGGCCGCTCTGGCCTCCTGCCTCTATGGTTTCAGCTCTCACGGGCGGGCGGGGGCGAGGGCTGACCTACAGCGACCCCCTCCACGGCCGCTCCAGCAGCCCCCATGCCCGCCTCGATGGTTTAGGTGCCCACGGGCGGGCGGCTCTCGCGAGAGCAGCCCTGGCGGCGGGCGGGGGCATGGGCGGGGCGGGCGGTGTGACGGCAGCAGCTCTCACGAGAGTCGGGCCGGTGGGGCGGTGTGACGGCGGCGGCTCTCGCGAGAGCGGTGGGGCCGCAGGCGCAGGGGCGGGCAGTGTGATGGCGGCGGGCGGGGACGCGCGGTGGAGGGAGTGTCATGGCGGCGGCTCTCGCGAGAGCGGGGCAGACGGTGCTGCGATGACGGCGGCTCTCGCGAGAGCGGGACGGGCGGGGAGGGAGGGCGATGTTGTGATGGCGGCGGCTCTCGCGAGAGCGGGGCGGGCGGGCGCGCGCGGGGCGGCGGCGCGCGGGAGGCGGTGTCATGGCGGCAGCGGGCTCGGGCTCAGGCGCGGGCTCCTTAGCGCGGGGCGGCGGCGGCGGTTCCTCAGCGTTGCCGCCGCCGTCGCGCTGGTTCTTCAGCCGCGAGCAGCTGGAGAACACGCCGTCGCGGCGCTGTGGCGTGGAGGCCGACAAGGAGCTCTCGTACCGGCAGCAGGCCGCCAACCTCATCCAGGACATGGGGCAACGCCTCAACGTGTATCCGGGGGGGGATGGCCGAGGGCGAGGGGCCGGGAGGGCCCGAGTCCCGCGGGCAGGGGCCTGGCGGGAGTCCCGGGGCCGCGTCCTTTGTCGGCGGCGGCTCGAGTTCAGGCGCAGCTGAGGGGGACCCGGCCCTGTGCGGGGCCGCTCTCGTCGGAACCGGTGTCTTCTCCTCAGTTCGGTTGGAAAAAGGGACCAGAGTAGGGGTGAATCCCCAGCCCGCAGTGGGACTGGAGCCAAACAAAAGCGCCTGAGGGGGGATGGGTTTGAAAAAAAAATCACGAGGGGGAATGGGTTTAGATTGGACATTATGAAGAAATTCTTCACGGTGAGGGTGGGGAGGCCCTGGCACAGGTTGCCCAGAGAAGTGGTGGCTGCCCCCTCCCTGGAGGTGTTCAGGACCAGGTTGGATGGGGCTTTAAGCAGCCTGATCTAGTGGGAGGTGTCCCTGCCCGTGGCAGGGGGTTGGAACTGGATGGCTTTAAGGTCCCTTTTGATCCATACCATTCCATGATTCTGTGAGACAGCACCTCGGCGTGCATCACCCACCAAGTAATCCTCATCCAGAGGGTTGGAGCAGGGGTCTCCACATTGGCTGTGAAGTAGATAGTTTCATGTTGCCTCACTGTGTGTTCACACTGGTTGTGTTCTGCGGTGTCAAGTCCGTGATTGATTTCATCTGAAGGCAGTACGCTGAAAGCTGCAATTGATGTGGAAAGCTTGTCACTTGCAGTCTTTGTAAACTATTTTCTGAATATATAATGTTTCCTTAATATAATCTCTCAGATCTCAGCTGACGATAAACACTGCAATTGTTTACATGCACAGGTTTTATATGCATCATTCCTTCACGAAATTTAACCGAAATGTAAGTATGATTCCATATGCAGTAATAACATGCCTGTATTTTCGCCAATCTGACTGACGAGAGTTATATTCCCATGCCGGATGGCAAATTTTGATCAGTTTAGATGAATTCTGCCTTCTCATCAGTGGTTTAGAAGCAATAATGATATTTCTTTTCAACTTTTAAACTGTTTTAACTAGTGGCAATTAGATTTTGTCTTCTGTCTTTGAAATAAAACAGGCACCATCAACAAACGCATTTCAGCTGTGTGAAGAATGCATTTAGGCATTTGGAATCTGGCTGGTGTTTATGCTCTGGAGTTTGAAAGGCTGATGTGTACAAACACATGTTTTCTTAATGAAGAGAGTGGTAGTGCTAGCATGGTGTGTCTGACAACTACAATGTGGTTTTGTGTATGTATCCATATGGATTGTGTATCCAGTCTTAAAAAGCCTTGTAAATTCGTTCAACTAGTGTAGACTTAAGCAGCTTGATGATAAGTCATATTAGACAAGTGTTTAAATCTGTTGAGAAAATGCTGGTTCTCTTTTTTTAAAACTGATGAACTGAGTGTGCTGAATGTGAATATAGAATATGTTATGAAGAATTACATTCTTATAAAATACTGTATTGAGTGATTTTCAACAGGTATGGAACTTGAGAACCCAACCTGAAAATTATAATAATTTTTTACATCCAGTATTGGATGCAATAGTTAGAAAAACAGTAATATAGTATTCTAGATATTTTTATGCTAAAAATTACTTCTCACCAATATTTTATGTTAACTTTGCAAGAACAGTCAGTAATGGTGGTGATGTATCACCAGGTGGTGAGGATGAGTTCTCTCAGATCTCGGCTTTTCATAATAAACATGTTAGATGGTGGCAGATGTTATGGGCTAGACCTGAGCAGACCTTGGTCTGCCAGAGGGTAGAATCTTGCAGACCTTGCACTATCTGAAATTTGGGCAGGTACACAGTGGCTTATGTTGTTGGCCAGCTCTTTTGTCTGGCATGAATCTCTTTGTCATTGTTGGCCAAGCAAACGGACTTCTTATTTTGTGCTTATTTGGCAAAATTACACATTAGTTTGTACATTTCAGAAGTGTACTTAAGTATTTTTGTGTTAAATTGGAGATAAAGTCAAACTCACAGCAAGCTTGTTACCAAAACAGCGGTGTTATAGGTCTTAATGTGCTAAAAGCTTTAGTGCTCAAGTACAACCTGAGCTAAGTGTGCATAACCCTCAAACACTTTAACCAAAAGAAATAAGCGATGCAGGTTTTGTTTGTGTAGCGATAGAGAGCTGTATATTGAATGGATATGCACATAAATCAAAATGCACTTCCCTAAAACAGTTTTTTGGTTTTAGAGCAACATTAGGACACAAGAGAATCAAACTACCAGCAAGTTTTGTGGTGTAATATGCCCTTTGAAATTATTTCTGTAGCATATCGAGTGAAGGCAGGAAAATACTGGTTTCATTTTCCTGCCCTTCATGTACCTGCCTACATAGCAGGCAAACTGTAGCCAGTGGAAGAAGAGCTGGAGAGGCACCCAGCGTTTGCTCTGACTCTGAATGGTTTGTGCAGTTGATGAACTAGGTAGAGCTGCGTGGAATGGAGGGGTCGCTCTGTGGAGAGTTGCTGTAGCAGGGGCTTGTGTTACAGACGTCAGTTGCTGTCATCTGGTAATCTTAAGTATAGATTTAGGTAGCAAGAAGCTTTAGCGGCTGTGTTCAGGTTTTCACCGGACAGTGGAACTGGAAGCATGTTAGTATTTGTATGCATGAAAACTTGTTATGAAAACTATATCTTGTTATATTTATGAATCTTGAAATTCACAAGTGATGTAAGGGCTGAATGCCATGGAAATGGCAACTGTTATGGGGAGGGAAGTGTATTGTTGAACTGGTTCTCAGGTAGTAGTATTGAAGTACAAGTTAAGGGCAGGTGCATTGCAAATTAGCACTCAGTAATACTGATTCCTGCTGAATTACTTTCTGTTGCTCTTAATGAGTGCAAGGCCAGACAGCAGCTTTGTGTGTGCTGATGGGCAAGTGCATTTTCTTAGTTATTTTCCAGTGGGGTATAGGGGGTGGTCTCAAAGTGAGTTGCGTTGCTTTTGAAGTACTCCCAAACCATCTGGCAGGTTCTCTGTAGAGAAGGCGAAAACCAAGGACTGTAATAAATAGTTAATACCAAATCTCCAGAGCGAAAAATGTAACCGTATTCATCCACTGTGGGAAGCAACTAACCCTTGGAAATTAAATAGGAAGTCTTGAAGTGAAGACCTAGCTAAAATTTATTGCAGTATATGGAGTGTATCGTTGTTTCCTTGTGTGCGTGTAGTGATGTTTGTCCATGGCAAGAAGGAATCTGAAAGCTGGGGCTGGAAAATTAAATGGCCATTAGTCAGAATGCCCTGTGATCTACAGCTGAAAAAATGTAGCCTTTGTTTTGTTGCTTTGTCAGTAGGTTGATGTTTTTAGCCAAGTAGTAAACACTTGTGTATTTGTTGTCATGTAAAATTGCTGGGTTGCACAAATGCATGTGTGTGTCTTACATATAAGCCACATGCACTTAATTGTTAATAAGCAGGTCTTTTAGTGGAAGCTTGTTTACTGAATAGCTTTTGTCTTCGTTCTGGGCGTTTTTTCCTCAATATAAGTTACTGCTAAATGGTTTTACAGGCTTTCAAGATATTGAGTTAACTGTGAGTAGGGAACAGAATTCCCAACAGCATCTTCAATCTGTAGAGCCACAGGAATGGCACGTACCAGTTAATGTAGACTTGATTCATTTTGAATGCGTTACATTTACTGCTCTAATGTCCAGATACCCCTATTTTTGCAGTTACTGTGGGCTAGCGAGTCATTTGTGATCATGTATGAATGATATGCATTTGGTTATATATACATTTAGGATATGGAACTGTTGGAACGGGTCCAACATGATCAGAGGGCTGGAGCACCTCTGCTATGAGGACAGGCTGAGAGGGCTGGGGTTGTTCAGCCTGGAGAAGAGAAGGCTCCACGGAGACCTCATAGTGGCCTTCCAGTACCTCTAGCTGGGGAGGGACTTTTTACAAGGGCAAGTAGTGATAGAACGAGGGGAAGGGCTTTAAATCGGAAGGGGGAAGATTTAGATTAGACATTAGGAAGAAATTCTTCACGATGAGGGTAGTGAGACACTGGCAGAGGTTGCCCAGGGAAGCTGTGGATACGCTCTCCCTGAAGGTGTTCAAGGCCAGGTTGGATGGGGCTTTGAGCCGCCTGGTTTGGTGGGAGGTGTCCCTGCAGGGGGGTTGGATCTGGATGATCTTTATGATCCCTTCTAAATCAAATCACTTTATGGTTGTATGAGTTGCAAAGAACATGTTGGGGTTTGGTTGTTGCAATCAAAGCAGGCTGAGACCTTGCAAGGTTGCTGTGCCGAGTAATGGGGGGAAACTTGCTTTACTAATTCTGGTGAACAGAATTGGATGCCCTGACTGTTGATGCCCCCCAGCCACACACATGACAGCTAAGGAACTGCTGTGGATCTCCTCAGCAGCAAGTTATTCTTTCTGTGTTAACTGTAGACCAGGACACAGTAACTGTGGTTTTGCATTGGGCAAGGGATGGGACTGGCTTTTCGTAGGAAATAATAGCCTTGCTGTTAGTGGTACTTCAGAATACCTTGAAAAGTGGAATTCTTCTGGAACTAGTGTTTCTGTAGTACTTGGTGTGTTGGACATTATTATATAGCAAGTATCTCTTTTAGAGGCTTATTCTTAGTACACTGATTTGAAGAACAGCGAAGGGGGGAAATCCTTGGTATGCTGGAAATAAGAGGTGTAAGGCATCCAATTGGTAGCTGTATTTTTAAATATAATCCTTAGAAATGCCATGTGGAAAACTGGCTAAAAGTGTACTTGATTTTGTCAAGGGCTTTTTGTGTGACATGCAGTAGAACTTAGTAAAGTGCCTAAAGAAGGCTGCAGGAGGGAATTTTTTTCCCCTGGAGTGCAAGGTAGGCGAGTTGTGTGGAGGATGGTTTTTTTTTTATTTCCCATCCCTCTGTATTCCATTCCTGTCTCTTGTGCCCTGTCTGAATTGCAGTTTTAAACAGTTGACTTTGCAGTTAATGCAGTGTTCTTAAAACTTTTATAGTATGCACCAAGCTTTAGGGATGCTCTTTCAAGTTAACGTTTGCTGTTTCTATGCGATGTGAGCTCCTGCTTATAGTAAAAAAGAAAAAACCCTTGCAACTCTGTGTTGGTAGTTGAAAAACCTCTATTGTTGACTGGAACTACTTAAAGTGGTTAGCTAATTTATGTCAAGTCTAAAAATATACTCACATTGGCATTAAAGGGAGAGGGAGTTTTCAGAATACAACTATTCTGTGGTTTTGCTGAGTGCCTTCATTGTAGCAACACTGTTTTTACAACGTCTTGTACTTTTTAAGTGAATAAAGACTTCTACAGCATTTATCAATAGAACTTGTTGAAAAATGCTCTTGGACTGTCATAATAAGGCTGTTACGTTTTGGTTTTTCTATTTTAGTGGGACTTGGTTTCTAAGATTCTCAGCTGGTATAAAAATGGGATTTAGTTTCATAAATCGTGTGGTGTTCTGAACATATTTCTCAAAGTCTTAAGGAATATTTTGGGTGCATGGTAGATAATTATTTTGTTTGATGTCAGATGAAGATTTTTTTATATAGGAAATGAATCTAAGCATCTGAGTAGCTTTGCCAGTTACACACTTAGCAGGGTGTGTCGTCTTCACTGAAGACTATGTGCATGCCAAGTCTGAAACTTCATTAGGATGTCTGTTTTCCTGTGCAAATACCAAGGGAGACAAAAATAGTGACCTGTTCTAAACTGGGAATGAGAATCTTAGTCCTAGACAACACAAAGACTTGAAATTCTTTGACCAGAAGCCAGCACTTCTGTTCTCAGGAGATAGATAATTGGTGTGTACGTAGATTTCTGATGAACTAGAGTTAAATTGCAATTAATCAGTTTGACTTAAATAAACCTCCAGCACTCTGTAAAGTCTTAGAGATGAGGAATTGTGTAGAGATTTCTTGGCCAGAATTGATCCTCTTCGGTAAATTAGAAGACATCCTGCAGTCAGCCTGGTGAAGAGGTGCTTTTCTGGAATGAAGTAAAACTTCAGCGCAGTCAGACATAGAGTAACAGTGAGTGGGAATTTGTTGGTGATTTAATTGTGTGCCTATTGGTGACTTGGTTCTAAGAATGTCCCTGTGAAATTTATATATTTTCAGTCATGGTAATTGTTGGAAGTTGTTTTTTCAGAAAGGTGAATTGTGAAAATTCAGTGTGTGTGTAACTATACCCATGAACTACCTAGAAAGAGACCTTGTGTTAGGATATGTTTGAATTACACTTGTACACAAGGCTAGAAGTACTGCAAGGTCTGTACGCATGCATGCGGCGATGAGTGTGTGGTAGTTGGTGGGGCTATAGAAAGAGGAGAATAGTAGGAGCAACAGTTCCTTGCTCACTGGGCATTGCTTTTGTTTTCCTCCGGCCCAGTAGTAAGGGACTGCTACAGGTTACTGACTTTGTTACTTAACCTTCCTTTCTCAGTGACCTCACCTCACTACATTAAGTCTTAGGTTTCAGTTCGTGGTGGTCAGTGTCATTATGTCCTTTCTCCTGGTTAAAACAAAACCACCTGAGCCAGTCTCTCTGGTGTCCTCATTAATTCCTCTTTGTTTCTGTCCAGTGTCTTCTTGTCAAACTTGTTTCTTCATAACTCTGAATCTTAAACATTCCCCATTTCCTTTCTTCTCTGTCGCTCATGTTGCTCTGGCTTCCTGGCCCCATCTGCTAATCTGTCTTTTTCCCAGAGGCTCAGGATTATGTCTGAGAATGTAATCCTTCCTCTTATGCTGGCCCTGGTGCAGAAGGTGCTAGCCTCAAACACCTACTCAGTTAAGCCTGCCCTAAATGGCAGAAGCACACTGGGGAGAGGTTACCACAGGGCTTGTATGGATAAGGTGACTGTAGACAGGAGAGGTTTGGCTGGGTTCGTGCATTACTGGACAAGAGCACAGTTTGTCTACTCTATAAAATATCTTTTTATGGTATGCTTGTGTTGGATTATCCATGTGCATGCTATTCTGGCATTTCAGAGCTGTTGGTGCGTCAGTTTTCAGAACTCCAGAAAGTGTTTCCTGTGGTGTATAAAACTTCATCTCCAGCGTAAGCAGTACATATGCAACTACTATGTCCGTAGCAACAGGAATTTCTTCCAAAATTTCAAATCACTACTTCAAGCAATATGCGCAGGAACTTCTAAGCAATCATCAGAAGTTTGAAATGACAGTGTTGGTGCAGCCTTATTCAGCAGCACCTGACACTGGATTTTCATTTGACTCCTTTATAAGGCTTAAGTTACCAGCTTCGTATGAAGAAAGTAGTTATTTTGTTTCCACTGTGGAAGAATTTGCTCCCTGTGAATTGTTTTGGGTGGTTTGGAATTTTTAGAATACTAGATTTCCACATTTCTTCATTTCTGTGCATCAAAGGGTATCTCCTTCCCAGGGTGTCCGTTTATCACATCTGCAAACTTGTAAGGTTTACTAAAGATCCAGGTGAACATGATTTAAGGAGGCAAAAAGTGCTGCCTTAATACCTCTGAATGCTCCTGAAATGTGATAGGTAATCACTTAAATGTTAGATTCTAATTAGTTTGGTGCAGTTTTTCATGTATTTCAAATTTTTATAGCAAGTGTCTCATTTTGGCATCACAAATGACTGCTTACTGACCAAAAAAAAACCCAAACCAACCCTCACTTTAAGGAGGGAGCGTGGCTGCTGTTCAGTTCTTTCAGTCTAGTTCTGCCTGGGTGTGGAACGAGAACTCCAATGCCTGCGCTTCTTGCACCATGTTAATTACGTACTCAGCAATCTCTGAATAAATGCTTTATACTGGTGTGATAGTAACCAGTATAATCTGATTGTGTCTACATGAAGGTTTCCGCTGTCGTTTTCATTCCTATTTAATGTGGACAACCTGTGCACACAAAGAGGACCCTGATGATTGCAGCTGACCATGTTCTGTATGTGTATACATGATTCTAGCTGGTTGCCAGGCATCAAAACTCTACTTCATAGCTAATGCCTAGGGGATACTGAACTGTGAATGGGAGCTTTGCTGCCAGCTTGTGACCCCGACAATTTTATGAAAATTTTCATTTTTAAATGTAACTTGTAATCTTTATTGCTGTTTTTTACAACTGGTGTTTTGTGAACCCTCCAGATAATGCTCGGCGTGTAGTAAAGTTTCTAAGAGTATGCTTTTAGTTACACAACCTATATTTCTATAACAAGCTGTTATTATTAACCTTTTCTGCAAAGTTTTTTGCTTTAGGAGACTCAAATAGTAGTAGAACTTGTGATCAGCTGTTCTGATTTTTACTGAAAAATGGTGTAATGGCTCACTGCTGTGCAAGAAATTGGACGAACTTTCTCATGAAATACATTTAACTTGATACAGACTGTTCTAGTGTGACTAAACCTTCTGGACCAAATCTGGGCTTTTTATGTTGAACTAGAATTAGTTTGACCTCAGAAATCTCACTAATGTAATCTAGCATTTATGCTACTCCTTCCATGTGCTGCTGAGAGGATTACGTAAGTCATAAAATAAAACATGACTGGTTATTTTTTGTTGCTTTGCATGATTTCAGGACTGTTTTAAAAAAAAAACCCACATAAACAGATCCAACTTCTTAAACTTTTTCTGTTTACCAGTTTAAATTCTCCATAAAAATTCAAGTCCTGCTTGTAAAAGTTAAAATATACATGTTTGATTTTTCTTCTGCAGATAATATCTCCTACGGCATTGTTTTTGGCTGCAAAAGTGGAAGAACAGCCACGGAAACTTGAACATGTTATTAAAGTAGCACATGCCTGTCTTCATCCTCCAGAGCCACAACTGGATACAAAGAGTGATGTAGGTGGAAGTGATGGTTTTAAAGACGATCAGATGACACGTCATCTAATGATCTCTTGCATTTTTTGACTGGATTATTGCTGTCTGCAAACTAGAAAAAATGTTTGGTTTTACACCATTAAAATCTTTTTTATTACTTTGTATTTAACATAAAGACACAAATATTTGTGTTATGAAATTTGAGAAGATTGTTCCATCTTGAACAGATGTGTAATAGAATACTAGACTAGACGTTAAATAAGAGGTTCCATGTGTGGTTCTTTAAGTTACGTGGTTTGCACAGAGAGGAGTTCAGGACACTGTGTTCATCTTTCTCAACTAGAGGCTCACTGCACCCTTGTTGAAATTCCACTTTAAAGGATACAATATAGCTGTCAGCTGCTGCCACTGGTATACATTTTCTTCCTTTCATTTGCCAAAGTTTGTACAGCTTTTCCACTTACTTCGTAGTTCACGTTTTCTTTCCTGAGAGGAGTCTTCCTGAAACCAAACCTTTGAGGAAATATGATGAAAATTTGCCAGAGTTGTTCTGCTTGAAGGTCAGGCTGAGCTAGTTATACCCAGCTGGACTGCAGGTCACGTATAAAACTGTTTGAGCACCTTTGCTATGCTCCCAGTTTTTGGTATGACACATGGAGGTGTGTGTGTGTATATATATATATATGCATTGGAGCCTACAGACTTAAGCTAGCTTAACACAGGCCAACTGAGTATCTCCAGCTATATTTTGAAGTACTCATAAAATGGATAACCTGCCTAGATGTATTTGAGATGATTTACACTGGCAAGCCTTCATAATTCGTAGAACATCCCTCTCCTTTCTCCCCAAAACAGTTTGCCTTAATAGGTTATATGAGATCCAGACTAGTAAATGTGACACTGAAAGGTGGTTATGCTGATTAAGACTGAATGTGCAGTAACCCTTGTGCTGGTAGAAGAAAATATTACCTCAGCAAAGTGATCCAAGTTGCCAGTTCTAAATGGCCTGGGTAGTGGTCCTAATTTGTGTTGGTAGCACCACTATTCACATAGGAAGTGCGTGATTGAAATTTTAAGATGATAGATAGCTACGTCTTGACCTGTTTGCTTATTTGTTTCAGGCATATCTTCAGCAAGCTCAAGAGCTGGTTATACTTGAAACAATAATGCTTCAAACTTTAGGTATGTCTTTCTAATCATCTCCTGTGCAGCCAACTTACCGTGAAGAAGTAATGGGCCCCAAGTAACTGGGTTTTTGATGTGCTGTTGGTACGCTAGAATGTAACTGGTTTTGTATACAACTTCTGACCTGTGAGTTTAGTTTCACGTTAGCAGTTTGATTACATCCACTTTGGAGGAGAAAAAGGCGTATCTACACTTGTGAAACATGTTTGTGACAGTTTGGTAGGGTGGAAATGTGTTCCCTTCCAAGTAGATTTTACACCAAAGTTGTAACTGCCTTGATATCTCTTCATATAAGATGGTATAGGTTGTACTAGGTTAGCTGTGTATGTGTTCTGAAGAAGTGGGGAAGAGCTTTATACCAAGTGCTCTTCCTTGTTTCGCCTTTCAATAGGAGCACATGATGTACTTGAGCAGGGTTACTACCTCTGAACATCACAAGTTGTGGTGTAACCATTTGATGTATTCAGTCGATTCCAAAATTTGAAGTGGAATGATCTGATAAGAAACTCTTCTGATTTTAAAATAACATGGAGACAATTACAGCCAGCAGGCCAGAGAACTTAGATACCTTGAGTATATTGTTTAAAAATTAAAGCTAACAGTAGTGACCTAATTCTTAAAGTAGTGTCATAAACAAAGAAAGGTTTCTTAAGTCACTGAGCTACAAATTGGCTTAATGTGTACTTTCATAGATGTAGTGCGTTTAAATCCCTGAAATCAATGAATAAGTTGCACGTACACACGTGTTTCAGTGTGTGTGTAATACTGCGTTTACAGACTTTTTAATGTGCTAGAAACAGTACAGGTGTGTCCAACTTGAAAAACACAGTAACTTCTCAAGTGTCTTTATTGTTAGGACTTCTTGTTACTGAATGAATGCTTTACTAATTTATCTGGAAATGGCCATGCCATCTACCATTCAAATGTATGAAAAACTGCAGAATGAAAAGCAGTTAAATAGCATTACACGATCTTCTGTGCATTTTAGGTCTCTGGGAGAAGGAAGGGGGTTTGGTTTTCTGTTTAACAGATGGAAATGTAGAGTTCTAAAATGTATTCTTAACTCCTCAGGTTTTGAGATTACCATTGAACATCCGCACACAGATGTTGTGAAATGTACGCAATTAGTGAGAGGTCAGTGACTTTTAACCGCTTCCGTAAGTCCTTTTTTACCTTTCTAGTAAAACTTGAACATCATTTTATTTATGATATTCAGTGACTATGTTATCCAAAGAGTTTGTTTAAAGCTAATTACTCAAAGCTTCTTAACCTTTAGAGTCTGATAAAGAGTCCAGATCTGTGTCCTTCATAATTTGTTTGCTTATTAGCTTTGATTTTAATAATGTGTGTTCTCTGTTTTCTTAAATGACAGAAGTAGTTAGTAGTGGCAAAGTGAGTAGCTGACTCTGTGATATCATTCTGAGTTGATTGTTTTCACCCTGAAGTAGTTTTACCAAGTAAAATTTAGTTTGTGTTTTGGCGGATGGCTGATGGTAGCTTTCTGACTAGCGAGTCTTTTTAGGTTATGAACTGCGGGATAAAGTGCAGAGCAGGTCTGCTGTCACATGCAAATACTTCAAGATGTGACTTTTTCTGGAGCAGAGTGTGTGTGCTTGTTCTGGATGGTGGTGCAAAACCCCAAATCTTTTGTTAAGCAATCATATCCTGTAACTTATGTGCAGCTCATTAATGTGACTCTAGCTAGAAACCTGGTTTGTTCTTCAATATTTATTGTTGAATTTTGGCACACCACCTTCTATTCTTGAATTGGTTTCCTTTGGAACTTTAAAAAAAAGTATTCTTTCAGAAGGTGGAGGATGAAAAAAACTAGGAATCAGTTGTAAAAGCACCTAAAATAACATTTTCACTTTAATTATCTGCCTTAATTAAAAAGTATTTGGAAATTATTAGATCATGGTTGTTAGTCTTTAGTCATTAGCTTTTCTTGCACTGAAAAATACAAAGTTAAAGGCTTCAAACTTTGGAGGGTTTTTTTTTCTCTCTAAAACATGGGAAGGTTTGGTGCAACTTGATCAAATTAACTGGATCTCTTCTGTAGTAACTCTAGAATTAAAGTTGTTCTTTGAAGGAAAAAATCTCTCCTTTCTCATTTTTAAGTAGCTTACCGGTATAGTGTCTTCAGAGTTTGATTCTGAACACCACCAGTGCTGGGTGAAACTTACTTGCATATAAAGTAGCTTTATTGCTGTTCTTGCTATAAGATAATGAATTTTTGCTTTCTGGCCAGATTCGATTGTGACTCAGTGCATGAGTGTGATTGAACCTAACATCTCAATAGTCTGCATCAGGGGCTCTGTAGGGTTTTGCTTTGCATTTTCTCAGCTGTTGGTCAGTATAAATGTGAGCAGTTGTTTCCCAGTTTTATGGGAGCCCCCACCCTTCTGCTGGGTATCTGGGGTTGTGGGGAGGAGTGGTAGGTGGCAGTGTTGTAGCTGCATCAGTATTTCCACATCAGCAGGTGTTTTGACTTGAGCCTGCAAGAAGACAGACACACTGCTACACAGACTTTGACTTCCTTTAGTCAAGGGTAGACTCCACTCTAAGACAATTCAGGTTTTTCCTTTGTGTTTTGTGTGCCATGTTTGGGTACTGGCATACGTTGAAAGTGCATGCTACTTTCCAAATTTGACATTTTAAAGCTACTATTTAACACCAGTGCAGTTTAACAAAATAATTAGAATCCAGTATCATACCAAGTCTTGAAATCTGAAGATTCGAGTGAGGGCTGAAAATCCATATACCTCAGGGACTGGTACAAATTGAATGTAATATATCTGATGATTGGAAACCTGCTCCCTGGAGCAGGTGTGCTTCTTGCTCTGTGTGTGTGCAAATGGAATTCTTGTCAGCATATGCCCTGCCTACAGGTGGGGTAGGCTATGAACACTATTAAAAATAAATAAATTAACAAAATAACACCACAACAGATTAATCCACTTATTAAAAACATTGACCATAAAATCTGTAGTCATGCGTGCCAATCAGGCAAGTAGAGAAGAACAGCTGTGGAACATGAGTCTTATGAATGGATTGAATAGAGATGGGCTTTTGGGCACAGTAATGTATCTTCAAAGATGCAGTGGTATGATTTCAGTTCTCTTTCTCTTACCATTTATTTATTGGATAGTGTGTTGTTTTGATATGAGTAGGTGCAACACTTAGATATGAAGTCTTGAAGCTTTCCAAATATATCAAAGACTTGTCAGTGTTAAGCCTTCAGTGCTAAAAGAGTTGACTGAGAAGTTAAAAAAAAATGCAAGGTTGCTTCATCCAGTTCTGGTAACAAGTCTTGGACAAAAAGCACTGCTTCAGAAGGCTGGACATGTACCTTTTTTTTAAAGATGATTGACTTAGCCAAGACTATTATGCTGAAAATCTCCAACTGTATATTTAGAGGGAGAAGAAAGGGAGGAATAGAATGTTGCTGACTATTTAAATGCTGAAAGAGAAGCAACAATATTAGCTGAGGTACGCAGATGTACTTCAGGTTTCGCCTTAGCATGTATGCACTGAATGGCCACATGGCAAGAATATGCCCTGATCCCTCCAGACTTTTGCTGGCTAAACTTAAGTGGCTAAAAGGATGGCTGAGTCTGTATTTCACTTTTTGTTGCCTTGCATCCAGGGTAATGTGTTTCATACTGTCACTGTTACCTGGGTGAATCTGTAAGCCACCCGTTTTAAAACCAAAGTGAAAAAACAGTTAAGTTCTGTTGGTGATGGTTGAAAAGTTCAGCCAAGTCCTTTGGCAGAAGACTGGCTAGTCTAGTAGTGGCCCACCAGAATCAACTGCTGGAAGCCTGAGCTGAACTACTAAGTGAGAACTGGTGCAAATAAACATAATTCCTTCAACATACAACTAAAGAGAAAGTTGAATTCTTCATCTCTAAGATTGGAAGCCTTTCTGAAGGTAGTATTAGGCAGCATAGGTCATCGTAAGTAGGGGGTGACTGGACAGATCACTTATGATATTCAGGCATAAGGGATCTAATTATTCCCTCTAGTTTTCAGAGGTTTGTGGTTTCGTGAAATTGCTCCAGCTTTACAGGGTGGTCAGTATAGTAGGCAAGGAAAATGGTGTAGGCTCAGTCTTTTTTCTGCACCATTCTTCCTCAGTGTCAAGAGACTGAGAAGAGGAGGCAGGATCTTCATTCCTTAAGATCCCACAGGTCCTTTAAAGGATCTGGAGGCAGTGGATCTATGAAGGCCTCTCAGCAAGCTTCAGTGCCCATTCCAAGGATGCTCCAGTAGTGAAGAGAGAAGAAACGAAAAAAGAAAAACCAACACCAAGAACTGTTGCTGGTGTCAGGCTGCCCTACTGGCTTGGGTGCAAGCTGAATGGTCAGCGGTGAAACTGCCCCAGTGCTGAGGCCATAGAATCATGAGATGGTCCTCTTAAGCTGTGGTGCGAAATCAGTTTGTTCCCAGCCTGCTTCTGGTGAAACTTGGAGGGGAGGAATCTGTATCTTCATCTCCATCTTGGGAAGCCTTCAGTCATTCCTTTTTCTGTGTTCGTACACAGCCTTCTTTTGGAACTGAGGATTGGATCCCAAGGATTTCTAGGATTGTTCTCGCTACTCTACAGGTTATCAGGTATCTTGAACACCCGTGGTCCTTGCTGATCTTTTGTGGAAGTTGCACTGTCAGATTCTTCAGACGTGCTGTAGTATCTGCACAGCTGATGATGGTTAAACAAGATGGCAGAAGAGGAGGTGGATCTTGGTGAATCTGCTTTTTCAGAGGGTATTCTGATGAGAAAAACATAAATCTGAGTGGTGTTTAAAGACCTTAAACACCATTCCTACAGGCAGCTTTCACATTATGAACTTCCACCTCAGGCTTTTACAGGCCTGTTCCGAAGGTTTAAATGCTTTTGAGAAAGCAAAGCCACCAGAACTGCTCAGACCTGAATGCCTGCTCCGTGGTCTCCTCCAGCACTTTCCAGATACAACAGGCATCCACCAGCATTGCTGTGTTCTGAGCCTGGTGCTTTCTCCCTCTTGCCCAGAAGGATTTCAGCAAGCTTCTATTCACATTTTTATGATTATCTCAAGATCCAAGATAACCTGATGTTGAAGAAAAGACTCATATATCTTGGAATTGCACCTTTTGAACTGTGTACACCCAATAAAACACATTTTGGTTCGCAGTTGGGAGACAGTAGCCTTTTGGAAGGTGTATCAGGCATCACGTCCTGTTTCAAAACCGTATTACTATTTCAGTAATCCCCTGCATTATGGTTGCTTTTGCGGCAGTGAGGCAGGGTTGGTGTTTTAAATAATTCCTGAAGAATAAAATGTAAAACTGATCATTATTGCTTAGCATCCTGGTCACCAGTCTGTGACTTGTGAGGTTTTTTAAACATCTGCTTCAAGATTATTTTAATTTGGAGATGCCCTTTCCACTATTGTAAAGGAAATAACATACCAAAATACAGGAACCAGAATTCCTTAGCTTTAATTTTAGTGATGCATTCTACTAAACCAGAGCTGTCCTAAACATAAAAGAAGAGTTGGGGATGGTTGTTTTCATTGGTGCCTCGTGTTACCAAAGGCTTTAGTTGTAAGCTGAAATTTCTTACTGGTTTTGGCAGTGATGGTTGTTCAGCTGTAAATAAGTGGAAACAGCATCATACTGCTTGTAGTATAGGTAAAGGGTTTAGTGCATTGATTGTGGCTAAAATGTGCGTTTCAAGATGTGATTCTTTTCTTCCAGGTATGTGTTTTGATTTACTCAACTTTCAAGCTGATGTTAAATAGAGATTTTCTGACAACTGCTTTTTTTCCTTGTTCAAAAGGGATGTGTCAGTGAGAGTAGAGATGTTCTGGGTCCAGTCCCTTGATTCAAACATATTAACTTTGCAGACTATAAATATCATTGAAGATCTTTTAAACATTACTTTGCAAAATGAAAAGCAGGACATAAATTTCAGTCTTATTCAACCATTCTGTGTTTTCATTTGTTTTGTTATGATAGTCTCAATTTTACTTTTTTGGTAACACTGCCTGCCCTTTTTTTGATGGGAGAGAGAGTAGAAGATCAAACTCCATGGTTATCTGGCATGCAATTATCATTAGAGTTTGCACACTAAATATTACAGTGTGACGCTGTCATATTGTCAGTTCAGCTTTCAGTTATTATGCGTTAGTAGACATTGTGTTTAGGAACGGATCCTATTACCTTGCTGCTTCTATACTCTTCTTAGGTCACGGCACTACCTGGCTGTGTAGCATAAAGACAAATCTGATTTATACTCCTTGGCAATCATTAGAAGTTTAGTTAAGTCACCTTTTGAATATGCTTTTTTAAATTGCATTTTAAAAGCTGTTATAGTCTTTCTTAAACTTTCTACAAAGATGATTATTAAAATAAAAGTTTAACGCTATTCCCTTTGACGTGAAATTCAACACTACACTTTCTGCAGGTAGCACTGATTTCAAGTGATAGTGTCAAAGTAAGAATTCAATGAAGGCTGCATTCAATCTCCAGTTAACCCCCTTGTGCCCAGCTATCCCATTATATGCATGTTACAGTAAGTTCTCTTACCTGAGTGAGGAACGTTGGGGTGTCACTGGTCGGGGTCAGTGCTGGACGGCTCTTACAGCCTGAGGCCTTAGTTTCGCGTTTCTGGCACGTTGCAGTCTTGTGTGGATTTTTCCTGACTGTAACTAAAATGAAGTTGTTTATTTCCTATAGATGCTTTGCCATAGGTTTAACAAATGTAGAACAATGTTTTGAGTACAGTGCTCTTAATTAGAGGGAGCAGAAAACTCATTTATGTTTGTTACCATCTAGCTTGGGAGCTTGCTGTGTTGTAGGGCTTTGGGAGAGAAGTGTGACTGGTTTGGGGAGGGGGTGGGCAGGGCAGGGGTGAGGATGTTCTCCAACAGTCCTGCCGTGCTCTTCTCCAGGACTAGAACTTGCACTGTGCTGTGAATTGGCTTTTCCTGACTGCGTTACTGCAGTCCAAGGTTATGCCAGGGATCATCTGCAAATGAGGGAGGGGAAGCAGCTATTCCTAGAAAAAAGCACGCTTGTGTGGGGCGTTTGCAGGGTCAATAAGCAAAGGGGAACTGTGCTGTGGGTTGTGCAGTGGGAGGGTCAGTGAGCAGAATGACTGGTCCATCTCCAGTTACCAAACATAACGGGCTCTTCTGTATCTTGGAAAAAAATACTTTGAAGGCTAGTTAGCTAAATTCTAATCTGTTCTGTGGAGACAGTGAGTGCTGCTTTTCGATGGTAAAATTGCTGAAATTTTGGAATGAACCTGGCCTAGTCAGTGCAGAGACTTAATCTCTCCATTTCTCTTTTCTTACAGCAAGCAAGGATTTGGCACAGACATCCTATTTCATGGCTACCAACAGGTTGTTATCCTGAACCTCTTTGTTGCACTGTTGTAGCACACTATAGCTTCCTTTACTGCAGGGCCCCCGATATGTGTCTTACCCTTGTTGCAGCGGGAGACTGGGCCATCTCCAGTGGTGGTACCTTCCTGCCTGCAGTGCGGTGTATTGTACAAGGGCCTGATGGCACAAAGGGGTTAAATGCACAATGAGAAGTGTAGTGGTGCTTTCTGATGACATTTTCTCGATTGTGAGTGCATAAGTCTAAAATTGGTAGCCTGAATAGCAGCTAAAGATTACAAAGAGCTAAACTTAACCTAGAAATTCGAGCATCTTGGTAAGTACAAAACTATTTTTAGTTTACACTTGTAGCTAATGGCAGTTTTCTCTTAACTTTAAATATATTGATCCAGTCTTAACTTATAAAACTGTAGTGGGCCTAAGATCTCTTCAGCCAGCTGATTTGTCTTTTCAGATAGACCAGGAGTAATCCAATGTTCTTCCTTTTAGAAACAGCTCTTTGATCTTAATATAGAGTTTTAAAACTTAAGTAATTACATAAATTTGAAGTCCTGGGATTCCAAATGGGGATTGTGGGTACATAACCTATTGCAGAAAGACGGAATTTGAGAGCAGACTTGAGTCTTGATTTCTCAATGTCTTCAATTTAGTTCTTGCAAAACAATTTTGAGCTTTATTTACCAGGATTACATTTTGTGTAGATAGATTTTAAACAATTATCTGCTGGTTATTAGAATTCTTCTAAAGAAATATTTCCTGGTGGTTCCTTGATGTGCAAGGTTCTGTATTTGAAACAGCTGTTAAGAAAAGCTGTGATAAGGCAGTGAAACCGAACCACTGTTTCTGTGCTGCTGCCAGCTGGAAGCTGAAAGCGAGTTCACAAATACCACAAGTTCAGGCCAAGTGCAAGCCCACAAGTAATTCCCTTGGCCTCTGGACTTGATGGATTAAATTCCTTATGATAGTCTCATTCAGAGACTGCATAATGAGCTGTATGGTTTTTACTGTAGAATTCTAATTGAGCATATTATGCTTCTTTTTAGTACTTAAGTACAGTAGAATAACTGATAAGTTTATTTACTGTTCATCCCACTTTTTATAGCAAAACAAAGTTGAAGTTTTCTATCAGATAACTGCCCTGCCCTTTGTTGTCTTTGGGCAGTTAGGCATCTTATCAACTTAATCAGAAAAATGTTCCATGAACAAATGTTTAATTGCTGCTGCTTGACAAGTTATCTTGTTCTGTCTGTTAATGGTTGATTTGTTTGGGTTTTCTGTTTTCCATGTTTGATTTCCTTTGGTTCCTCATTATGAAATTCGTGCGACAGTCTTCACCTTACTACGTTCTGCCTTCAGTACAAGCCCACAGTGATAGCATGTGTGTGCATTCACTTGGCCTGCAAGTGGTCCAACTGGGAGATCCCAGTGTCGACTGATGGAAAACACTGGTGGGAATATGTAGATCCTTCGGTTACTCTAGAATTACTGGATGGTAAGTACTGCTGCCTTTTCATGGGTTTATTAATGTAAACGTGGGAGCACAGGATAGTAAAGAGCATAGCTTTACACCTAAATTAAGTCTGACTTAGTTCACGTACTGGATCCTCTGGTAAGAGAGAGGTACAGGAGAGGCAAGAACTTCAGAAGACAAAGTCAGATTTGTGATACTTTTTGTTTCATCCTGTGGGCTGGTGCATCTGCGTAGCTTTTGTGGGTGCAGGTTTGAATCTGGTTTGTAAGTGCTTTCCAGATCCAGGAACGATATGGAGATTGCCAGTGTAAGTCCATGCAGTCCTGATCATTTTATGTACGTCACTGGTCTGAGTTTGACTTCCCTGTCATCGAGACAGCTGTTCTTAAATACAGCAATTCATATGCATAGGCTTATGGAGGTAGTTCTGTTATAACAGTTTGAGATAGCTTGTGATACCTCAAACTCCAGTAAAATATTTTCTCTTGTGAAGTGCTTTCTTCCCAAAAGAAAGCATGTACCTAGAAGACCAAATGCCTGGAAGTTTACTACCTTTTATTAGAGAGGAGCCTGAGTTTAAGGCCTACAGATGCTGCTGCAGTGGAGTTGGTGGCTTTTGAGTCTTTCAGATCTACCTGTTGAACTTTGCTGTTAGCTCAAAACTGAAATACGTTTCAGAGCAGTGGTGAAGGCCTCCAGGCTTGATGTATCCCAGCACAGCGCCCCATGACCCGCTGTTCTCTGCTGAGCTTTTATTTCTTAACAGCAATAGTGTTTTATTTGAAAGTGGAAACTGTAGTAACTGCCCTGTGAAACACAGAGCCAGAGTGAGCTGGGAATTACATATTCAAATGTCAATGTCTGAGTAGGCTTCTTTGAGTTGTCAGTGTAGTTTCAAATACCACCCTGCCTCCTTCTCCTCTGGCCATTGGTTTTGCATGTTTGGTAAGCATACGTTACATTGATACTGTAATATCCCATGCCATGCAGGCTGAGCATGCTGTGAGCTTATGGTGAACACTCCTTAATTCTGCGAGCATTTCTGGAGTTGGTTTGTGTCAGACTGGGGTGGACTAGAGGGTTGAGGCAGTTTTGCATTTGGGAGCAGCTTAGTTTATAATAGCCAGTTCTTCCAGACCTGCAAGAGATCTACTTTTGCATTCAAATTTTGACTGTACCTAATTATTTTTAGCTTGTGAGCAAAATTAAATTTCTGTGGGAAGTATTTTTGTGTGCAGCTGAGAAGCACTGAGAGTGCGTTTCCTTGTGGGCAGACTTATCACAAGGATCTCTGGTGTTTTGACGCAGCCAGCTGCTTTACTTCAAACACAAATTAATTGAAACCTGTTTAAAACGGGTGCCTCAAAGGGTCTGATGGTTTATGTTTTGTTCAGAGCTGTTGTTGGTTAGTCCTGAAGTTTGCTGACATGACCAAAACAGTGACTTAGACATCTATGCTTTAAAGAACACTTAACATCCCACTTGCATTGAGCTTAGGCAGTCCCTGGGTGGTAAGATCTGCTCTGTGGGCAGATCTCTCTCGAAATTTTTGGCGTAACAAATCCAGATTCTGCAAGAGTGATAATCTTAAGTTCAAACCTTGTCCCAATTTAGCCCTTCTGGCCAGCAGCTAAGCAACAAGCAGAAGTTCCTTCCCCTTCTTGTCCCTGCAGTTGGGAAAGGGAATCAGGAAAGGGCAGGAAGACTTGAAGGCTGAAATAAAAAATGAATTTAATAAAAACAATAATAACTAATATTGATACTAGCACTACTACTAATAATTACATATATAAACAGAATATTGAGATACTCAGCCAGTTATGGGCCATGTGCTGCCAGCAGTGGTGGTTGGATGGCCTGCCCTGCCAGCACAGCCAGAGAGGTCACAAGAACCAGGACTGTGCTCTGCAGCTGAACTCTGAGCCACATGGCGAGCAGGTCCTGGAGGGGTGGCAGCCATTGAGAAGGGCCATTCCGAGAGTGCCTCGCTTATACAGGGGACGTGAAGTTTATGGGATGGAATAGTCTTTGGTCAGTTTGGGTCAGCTGTCCAAGATCCAGTCCTCCGAGCATCTGAAGCTGCAGAAGTCCTTGGATTCCACAGAAACAGCACTCCGTGACTGACCACAAAACTCAATCAGAATGTCTTTTCACCTTTCCTCTCACAGAACTTGAAGTACCTTAGCTTCTGAAAAGTGCAGTTACTTAGAAATGTACTGTCCTGAAGAGAGAACTGGTTCTGTCCCAGCAGAAAGCAGGACAAACTTGTTTTTCAAATGCATGTGGTGGTCAGAACTCTGTCGGAATGAAATGCTGTAGCTATTTTTGTTGAACACTTGCCTAAGTTCTTTATTAAATATAAATTCAAATCGTGTGCAGCCCGTAGCAAGTGCTGCAAAAGCTGTGTACTGTTAGTCTAGAGAAATGGTTAAAGTTTCACCTGCTCGTTACGGACTCAGATGTAAGAAACGGCTTTGGTTTTTTTTTCCACCCAGAGCTAACTCATGAGTTTCTGCAGATTCTGGAGAAAACGCCTAGCAGGCTCAAGAGAATTAGAAATTGGCGGGTAAGAAATTTTCCTATAACAGTGTCTAGCAAAAAGAGGTGAACTAGGAGAATTGTGAACCCAGGGAAAAAGTGTAGTTGTATCTGATTTGCTCTTTATTCCTGCAGCGGGGTTGGGAGGGGGTGAAACCTTGAGTCAACTCTTATCCTCCCCTTCAAGCTAAATTAGACCGTGCTGTGCAAGCGTTCTAAGCTGGCTATTTTCTTACTTATTTCCTTTTACTTAGGCTAATCAGGCTGCTAGAAAACCTAAAGGTGATGGACAGGTATCCGAGAACTCGCTTCTTGGTTCATCTTTGGTCCAGAATTCCATTTTAGTGGATACAGTTAGCGGTGTAGCTGCAAATGCAAGTTTCCAAAAACCATCAACATCGTTTCCTGCACCGGTACCTCTGACCTCAGGAAGTATTTCTGTTCCAGACAGTCATGCACCTGAAAATCTGGCAATACTCACTACAGGGATGCCAAGTACCTCATACAGTTTGGCATCGCACCAGGAATGGCCTCAGCATCAAGAACAAACAAGGACAGAACAAATATACTCCCAAAAACAGGAGGCGCTACCTGCCGGTCAGTACAATATGAACTTCCAGCCGGGGGCGTCTGTGCAGTTGCATTCTGGAGTGCATCACAGACCCGACAAACTCGCTGAGCATTCTGCTGTCAAACAAGAATATTCTCATAAGTCAGGAAACAAACACCACGGACAAATTGCTGCTCCTGTAATAATTCCTCAAAAAATGTCTTTGGATAAATACAGAGAGAAGCGCAAGCTAGAAACCCTTGAGCTAGATGTGAGAGAACACTACGTAGCAACCCCGGGCGAACAGCAGCATAAAAAACACGCACAGCCCCAGCCAGTCAGCAGCTCTTCTGTGACGTCTCCTATCAAAATGAAAATTCCCATTTCCAATGCTGAGAAGCCTGAAAAACACTTGTCTGATAAGAAAGAGAAGAGTGGCTCCCTCAAACTCCGTATACCGATCCCACCCACGGAAAAGGGTGCCAGTAAGGAGGAGCTGAAAATGAAAATTAAAGTTTCTTCCTCAGAAAGGCACAGTTCATCGGACGAGGGGAGCGGGAAAAGCAAACATTCGAGTCCCCATGTTAGCAAAGAACATAAGGAGAAACACAAAGAACACTCTCTAAATCGCCACCACGGTGTTGGCCACAAGCACTCCCTCTCACACGGGGGTGGCAGCAGTAAGCATAGCGCTGATGGAGTGACCCCAACTGTTTTGAGGAGTCCTGTTGGCCTTAGTGGTGATGGCAACTCTAGTTCCGGCTCTTCAAGGAAGAAGTTGCACAGCAACGATGCTTCTCACAACCACCACTCCAAAATGAGCAAAAGTTCCAAAAGTTCAGGTAGTTCATCTAGTTCTTCCTCTGTTAAGCAGTATGTATCCTCTCACAGCTCTGTTTTTAACCTTCCCTTACCCCCTCCTCCCCCTGTCACATACCAGGTGGGCTACGGACATCTCAGCACCCTCGTGAAACTGGACAAGAAACCAGTGGAGAACGGTCCTGATGCCCATCACCAGTACAGTACAAACAGCCAGCATATGGACTACAAAGATACATTCGACATGCTGGATTCGCTGTTAAGTGCCCAAGGAATGAACATGTAGTTGATTCTTAGATTGTTTTTTCTTTACTTTTTTAATTTAAGAATGGTTAGAATGGAAAAACTTCCTAAGAGAGCAGCAGCAGCAGCCCGAGCTGCTGCCGCCGAGGTCTCAGTATATGTACGTGCTGCTTTATCCTTCACTCTGAAAAGAAGAGGTATAGTAAACAAGTCTTTATCTCCACATACGATAGTGTTATAAATACTGTACTAGCATGGAAGGTGCAAAAATCTCAGTATTTCCACAACTGCAGCTAAGAAGCGTAGAATGAGCGTCTGCTTTTAGGTGTATAGGATGCCTCGAGCATTGGTTATTTATAATTTCAAATACTGCAGCCACAACTTTTTGTTGCATAGTTTTTGAATGAGTGTAACTGTTTCCTTGTGTATTTATACTGTATGTATGATTTGCATGTTTCAACGATAAAGGGATTGAGAACAGTATACGGACAACTGTTTACAAGAAAGTGGAGAAAAATGTACATACATTTTTGTATGTTTAGATATACCAGAAATACTCAGGATTGGAGCTGCTTGTAAGTATAACAGAATACACATCACTTTATTTTACCTTGCCGGAGTCCATCAGTTACCCAAACAGAGATGGCACTTTGTCTTGTTTATCTTTAAACTGTAGGCCTTACTGGAAGCCGCGTAAAAGGGACGCTTTACTAGAGAAGGTACCCGGTACCGTGCAGGGGCACCACCGGACAGTATTAGCAAGGAGGCAGGAACTGGGGAAGGCCTTTGCTCGCTCCTTATGGCCAGACCTCAGAAATGTCCCTGATTTTCTGAAGGAAAAAGGAATTACAATAAAAGTTTACATAATCTTTTGATGTGAAGTGCATTTAAATGTTTATTGGCTTGATGCAGTAAAATAGACACAGAACTGTTAATAATGGTTATGTAGAGTAATGTGACTTAACTGCAATTCATAACAGTCATTGTGGAAAAATCATCTTTTTACAAAACAAAATGTTCTAATTTATTTTGGTAGTAAACAGGGGGCGCAGTTTCCATCGCCATTTTGGAATAACACCCACGTTCTGAAATCCAGGAAGTGTACTTGTGTGTGATGCCATATTTCTCTTACAGGTGAATGCTGTCTTCACAGTAAATAAAACTATTGATAGCCCAGCTTTCTATCCCAACAATTAAATAGTTACCATTGGGTTTGTTTATTTGGAAGATGCTTGTTCTGGTTTTTCAGCTCTGTGGGGGCGGTCTCCCAGTGAAGCCACTGGCATCCATTTTTTCAGTGTCAGCACAGTGGCTTGGGCGTCCTTTCCGTGTAATGTTGTTCTGCACAAGAACTGACAGGTGTGAATGTTCCTGTGGTCTTGGAGCCAGGGAACAGTGAACTGACCTCCTGGGCTGGGACTCAACACTGTTGATAAGCTATGAAGTACCTCAACATGAACTCAGTAAGTGGTAGCAACAGCCAGTTTGCAGCGGCTTCTTGAACTTGGAAGTGACCATGATGTGAAGCAAACTTCCGCTAAGCCACCCTGTCCCCTTAGTGCTTGCGTCACTCCCAAAGTGTTGGACATTCCATGGGAAAGCTCAGCCCTTTTTGTTGCATTACTCGTGTGTGCTTTAAATGCCAGAACTGTTGACTCTCTCCCTGTGTAGTTGCTGTGTGATGTAACTACAGGTGTCTCAATTACTATGTAATACTCCCTTCCAGTAATGCAAAGGCTTGTACTTACTTGAATAAGTTTTATTTGAACTATGGATACTTTTTTTACGCTTAAGGAATATTTAAATGAAAACCTGATTGCATTTTCTGTTATCTCTAAGCTTAAATCTTGGCCTGTGTACAAACTCCCAAAGCTGTCATATCCCTACCAACTCAGTTATTTTCTACGTTTGCAATGTAACTCTTGTTACAGACTGTGTGTTGTTGAACACTTTCTATCCTTTTGTAGCCCATTTCCTTTCCGTCCCGGCGCTGCCCTCAGCTCTGATTTTTTAACAAATATAACCTGTGTTATCCACTGCCCTGAGTGACAGTGTGGGCAGACAGATGGAATAGCAGTGAATTGTCTTACTTTTTCTTTGAAGCACTACAGTACTTTCTTTTTGAGTCGGTTTAAATGGTTGTGCCATGAAATGCATCTTATACAACCACTCTGGATAAGCAATATATTGTACTGTAATTATAGCGGTTGCTGTCATAACTTGGAGTGACAATGGTGGGTGGTAACTAGTGCCTGTCCGATATCAATGGGGAAAGATCACAGGTCTTCATCCTATGGTGCTGTTTCAAAAGAAATATTTCCTGGTGTGATTCTGGGAAATTGTGACATATCGTGGACAAAATGTTGCTGTGCTGCATTGAGATCCGAACAGTGAGTTTTGGTCCGTAAGCCTCCTTGGGTTTGGTTCTCAGTGTAATTGTAAATATGTGAAACTGTGTCTGAAATGAAATTCCGTGTGGTGATAGTAGGGCCCGAGAGGGAGGGAGAGGATATGCAGCAAGTTGCCAGGAGTTTTCCCTGACAGAAACCCACTGCAAATTAGCAAATTGTTTGAATTGCAGCCTGGCTGAGGCGTTCAAAACAGATGACAATGGGATCAGTGTCATGCTCACAAGGGACTGAGTGAATAAATGCAATAAAAGGCTAACAGACAACACTATTCCTCCGTTCATCACTGATTACGGATTTTGTTATGAATTTGAGTACATGCATTACGTAATTTGTAAAATGATGCGGTAGTGGAGACCTTGCTACAACACTATTAAAAATTCTTCCTTGTTTGTGAGATAGGAGGTTTGTAGAATAGTGGAATTCTTTCCTATGTCGAACCTTACCCTGTTCTGATGGTGGGAGTGCTGAAGTGACGTATCTCACTGTGACCTGGTACTTTGATATTTGCATAAAACAGCAGTTCTGTACATTCTTTGGTGAACTGTAAATATCAATGTTTCATAGTAGCCTAGCTCACTTTTTGAGGTACAGCCATTTGTGTGAGATTAGCAAAAACAATTCTATTTCTAAGAACTTGTAAAAAAAAAAAGTATTTTCAATAAAATTCCCTACCTCACCTTTCCTGTGCAGAAATGCTCCCATTTTCCTACAGTTAATTTTCCAGCTTCATTTGTGAACACCAACGTGGCACCTTTTCAGTTGTTGGTGTGGCAATGCTGGTTTTCATCAAATCCATCAAACCATGGGATACTTGAAAGCCTGATTTCTTTACGTTCTGGCTGTTGGGTGTTTGATACTTGAAAAGCCAGGTTTGGAAATTCTGTGCCATCTTCAGCTGCCTCCTTGCTCTGAGAGTGTCCCCTGTGTCCCCCTGTCCCTGCTGGGTTGGGGCTGGCTGTTGGGGGGGGGGGGGGGGGGTTCATCCTGTGTTATTGTCAGGGGAGGGGAGGGGGCTGGGAGACGAGCAAAACAATCATCTCGGTAAGGCCTGGGGGAAAGGTTCCCAGTCTGTGTTCTGCAAGGAAGGGAATGGAGCAACATTCTTTAATTGGGATGTAAATGCCCATTCCCATAATCGGTTCTAAAAATAAATGGCTTAAAAGACTTGGAATTGATGCTGAACTGAATTTGACAATTAATTCCTGCTTTCTCTGAAATGCTTAGAAAAATGCTTTTTAAAAAATAATACTAATTAATGTCAGGAGTGGTCTCAGTGCTGCTGGAAATTATTTTCTCTGGCTTCTCCTGAGGTGGATATAGAAATTCCAAATTTATAATCTTTAAAGTTCCAGTACTTGGGTTCGATTCCTCTGTGTTCCTGTAGTTAGAGCGATGTCATGCTTTCACTGTAGGTCAGAGACCGCACTCTGGCAGCTCTTGTGAAATCCATGTTCCAAAACTGTCTTGTGCTGCAGGTCTTGTGGGAAGGAGGGAAGGAAAGGCTGGGAGCACTTCCTCAGGAGAACCTTCATTCTTTACTTATGGGCAAGAACCAGAGTTTTGATCAGAGGGCAGTAGAAAATAACCCCAGTTCCTGCTGAGCTCTGCTAAAAAGCACTCGAAAGGCTGAGTTTGCTGGGCTCAGTGTTTGCTTCCTTGAGAGGGAAGATTGATGCATATATTTTGAGATGCAAATGTTTACATCCTATTGCCGTTTGTAGCTCCCAAGACCGGCATGAAAAGAGCTGGACTGCCATGCCTATGAGCCCTCCTTCCCTGAGATCTGAGTGATAGCTTGGAGCTTTAAATATTGCTGTGTAATAGAAGGGCCCGGTATCCCCTTCAATGAGTAAAGGAGGCTGTTTTTTCAGATTCACCAATTTAAGCTCCAGGTCTGGAGGAACTTGGTGTCTGGAGCTTGGCAGCCTGCGGGCTCCTCGCTGCTGTCAGAAATGAAGACTGCGCTCCTTAAACCACTGAGGCTTGCCCTGCTCGGATGCTGTAAACAAGCGAGAGCAGCCCTCCTGGCTGAGCCACTTCCATTGAAAATGAACGGGGTTAAGGTTTCTTTCCCCTTGTCAAATTATAGAGCCCTTAGCACGGATCTGAATTACCTGGCTTTTGATGTGGAAATCTATGATCTCATCAAGGAAAAAACATGCCAAGTTAGACTTGTTTAGAGAATGTTCTCCTAGGCTGGCCTCTGCTGAGCAACCCGAGGCTCCCCAAACCAACGCGCTCATGGGTCTGGCTGTGCTGTGCACAGGGCTGGGAGGCAATCGCATCGTCCCTTTGCTCCAGCGTGGTTAAGCTGGAACACTTGTGTTGCGAGTGCTGGCCTTGAACAACCACCTCATTCTCCAAGTCAGGTTAAATAAAAGCAAAAACGGGCTTTCACATTTTGATTAAAAACTTATAAAGATTTACAGGCTTAAAGTTGGAGGCTAATTTCAGTGTAATAACTGGATTAAGCTTTACATTTAGACTGCAAATAACTAACAACCTCAATATGGGAGAACTCAGACTCCAACAGAAGATGTTAGTTTTGCTCATGACATGTGCCTAAGGAGGAGGTTGTAATTCTGGTGGTTTTTAAATGAACTGTCTATCCTAGAGCATTCCCATTCTTTCCCTTCATCTCAGCTTCATTTTGGGCTAAATAAAAACTCATGTTTACTTTGCAGCTTTGCTCAAGTCACTCCCTTAATCTGAGCAGAGTTCCTATACAGCATGAATTACGTACATCCATCTTGAGCCCATGTGCCAGGGCTACGACCTCTGTTCTGCAAAATACTTTAACATGAATTGCCATGGATTTTTGGCAGGAGGGCCAAGTGGTATTCCTCGAAATGGGACTGTTGAATGCTTGAACTTTGAAGATGGCTGTGATGTTGGCATTTCTCTTATACTGGCATACTGTTCTGTCATTGTTATGTGACATTATACCCACAGAAACTATTAATAAAGAATTTTGCTAGAAGTACTGATTTCTCTTTGCTTTTATAAAGTTCAGTCCAACTCTAAAGTCAGGCTGCTTGGAATGCACTAAAGTCTGAAAGCTGTTCAATAACTAAAATGTTTAGCACTCTGGGGAAAGCTGATTTTTTACAAAACTTTGAACTTCCTTCTTTCCTTTTAGGAAAAACCCTGGTTTCTGTGTTGCTGCTGGCACTGAAGGCAGGATCTTGAAATCTTGAGAGCTCAGCCCTTATCAGTTGTAGGACTGAGATTTGCTGCATCTCTTCCTGGCACCTGGGTGCTGACAAAGGCACAAAGGCCACTGCATTTTTGATGCAGTTAAACCAATTTTTTATTTCTACAGGGGCTCATTCCCCTGAAATTTTAAATTTGAAGAATACTCAGGAAGAAGCCTTATCAGAAAGAGGACAATCTAAATGTGAACACCCGATTTCTTTGGGTTTTGTTAATAGAAAATTATGTCCTTCAAATTGTGTTTACTTTTGTGCTAGTTTTACTAATGGGAGAAATTATTTTTGCAGTGCAGAGGCTGTTAAATGCCATCTAAGATTAGCACACACTCAAGTGTTCTTAAAGCAGTTCAAGTTTCTGAATCACATTTGCTGTTCTATTTCAGATTAAAGATATTAAAATCATAGAATCATAGAATTGCTTGGTTGGAAAAGACCTTTGAGACCATCGAGTCCAACCGTAGACTGTCTAATAATTCAAACAGTGTTTTATAGCCTTTCCAAACAAGACAAAGGTAAAGCCCCGATGCTTTTGCTGCTCTGTATCAGCAGCTGGCAGGGTAAGAATTGCCTCACAGCATTCTGGACACAGAAAATGCACCACTCCGAGATGAAAGAGTAGGCTGGGGGGGGGGGTTTGTTGTGTTGATGTGTGACCATGTCTGATAGAGGTGGTGAAGAAAACAAAGCCAGAATTCAGTGTTACCAGCGACAGGACAGGCAATGGGCACAACCTGACAGGCAAGGCAGTCTCCTCAAACATAAAACCGTTTTCTCTACAAGGGTGGTTGAACACTGGAACAGGTTGTGTAGAGAGGCTGTGGAACCTCCATCCTTGGCAATACTCAAAGCCAACGGGACAAGGGCCTGAGCGACCTGCTTCAGTCAATCCCCCTCTGAGCAGTGGGATTGGGCCAGCTAAAGAAAAACTTCAGTATGGTTTATGTGGATACTGGTACATGGTTTGGGGTTCCTGTGGGATCATCACAGGCACCTAAGGACTCATCTGCAAGTTTGACTAGAGCTTCCTGCAGCTCTCATAGAGCGTTCAGCAGCTGCAGGGCCTTCTGCCAACAGCATATGCTCTATAGGTTGTTACAGACCAACTGGCCCTCCAGCTTACCTTGCCTGTCACAGACTGTGATGGTGATATGTGCTTTGTTTCCCTTAAAGTCTCTCCAAATACAACAAAACACGGCCCCACATTCCCAGAGAAGGAATGCCCACTCCCATGAGCACAGACGTGGCACAAAATGTTACATTAATACCATTGTCTAATAAGAGACTCCTCGTACACAACTGCTCTCTGGTAATTTCTGCTGTCACTTTTTTTAAGTCCAGATCCTTCTGATCTTTTTTTCACAAGTGGAAATTTTCAGTATGGAAAACGCGTACTTATTTGGCAAGGGGGTCTGAAAAATTCACTGTCTTCCTTTCAGAAAGGGATGGTTCAGCAGCTGCAGAGCAGAAGGGCGTTCGTGTTGGTCTCTGCATTGAAGGTTTGAAAAATCAGTACAGGAAATGAATATGCATGCCTGTGATGTAACTCTTTGTAAAATATAAATGCAAACTTAGCCTTTTTTTCCCCCTCATTTCTCCAGTCATTATTCATATTTAGGGGTTCTTTAGATAAATCTGGTACAAAAGAGGGCAGGACTTATGGGAAGAGATGGTTGGAATTTATGAATTACAAAACTGATTTTTTTTTTATTACTGCAGAAGGCATTCTTTGATCCTCTAAATTCCTTCCAAAACGTTGAATAATTCTGCTAATGTGGCTGTTCCAGGTGTACCAAAAATGTATTTTAGGAGAGTGACAATTATTTGTTTGATCATATGTCCCTCAGGCTGTTTTGCAATCTCCTATCAGCATCATTCACGTTAAGGAACCATTTGGAATTGCACTATTATAATTACAGTGTTGGCTTGCCAGATCCAAGGGCTTTGGCCTTTTTCAACCCTCAGTTTGGAGAAAAAAAAACCGAGGAAGGAGCAGAGGACACTGATTTCTTAAATAATAAACTAATACAGAAGATGGGATGAAGGAGGCATTTCTATTTAGGATGTGGCGAGATCACGCATCAAAACTCTGATGCCACAGGTGCATCTGATTTTTGAAAAGGTAAATAATTTAAAACAATCCTAATCCAGGGATTAGAGATCAGGGTTCCTGCCTCCAAGACTGCTGCCATACCCACTAAATAACATGCTTCTCTTTAGAGCTCTAATCCAGTCTTTAAAGATATGTAAAAGGCTGCTATAAAGGTTACCCATATTGGTCAGGAACTTGGCTCTTGAACATAATGGACCATTTAAACATCTAGGGCAAAGCTGATATTTAAAAAATAAACACTGCAAAAATATTTTTTGTAATGGGTGAATGCTAGTGTTTTGTTTTTTTTTTAATACAGAGAACTTTATGTTTCAGATAAATACGTATTTGCTGGACTGGCAGTGATAGTAGATTTTTCTACTGCAGAAGATAAGAATTAAGTGAAAGCTTTTTCATTTGGAATATAATTCTCAAAACAACTTGCCTGACATAGGGCAGACTCAGCCAATGGGACAGTGAAACAGTAAGGCACATCAAAGACTTAAACATTTTGCCCAAAACTCAGTGGTACCATGTTTCTGTACGAAAATTACAGGGAAAGTGCATGATGAGGATAAGGCCTACAAAAAAGGTAATTTGTGAGGGTTATTTTATACCATTGTAGAGAGTAAAGCTCTTTTATGCATACCATTATTTAGAGGCTTTTCTGAAATGCTGAAAGACCTACGCACTTACAACACAATTCTTGTCCATCATATCTGCCACGTAAAAGGTAACCTGAGCTCCCATCAACAATCACTACTATGCCAACCATTTGCATTTCTCCTTCCCTTCTGCAGTCAGAGAAGTACATACCTGGTTAAGCAAGCGTGCACAAAATCTGCCGCAGTGCCGGAGAATCGATCAGGCAGGGAAGGCATCAGCCCTCTGTGGGCCCCGATGTAGAACATGGCTGCTATCCTGTCCATGGAAGCCAGTGGCGGTTTCCCCGTTGCCATCTCAAATACCGTGCAGCCAACGCTCCAGATGTCTGATTTTCTTCCATAGCCAGATTCGTTTATAACTTCCGGTGCCATCCAGTACGGAGTCCCATGCGCAGACCGGAGCACCTCGCTCCGTGTGCCGCTGAGGCTCACCCACGCTAAGCGCCTGGCGCAGCCAAAGTCAATGAGTTTCACAATACCATTCGGCATGAGCATAACGTTATTGCCTTTGATATCTCTGTGGACCACACAATTGTCATGCAGATACGCAACACCTTGCAGAATTTGTTTTGTGTATTTACAAAGGACGACTTCTGGCAACGGTCCAAAACGATTTATAACACTAGAAATTGAGCCACCAGGAACAAACTCCATGAAAATGCTTAAAATGTTGTCTTCCAGACAAGTCCCTAAATAAGTTACAATATTGATGTGCTTCAATGTTTTCAAAAGATCAACTTCCTCGTGAAACTTTTGATACTCCTTTTCTGTAGTGAGTTGATCTGACGTATCCAAAATAACCTCTTTCACAGCTATTAATTGTCCCTGGCTTGTCAGACCGCAGTACACCTACAACAAACCCAGCATTTATTAAAATGAAACATGAAATAAAACAAAGTATTTACTTATTTTAAATAGTGTCTTTGTGTTTGTCGTGGCTTATGTCTCATTGTATAATCCAAACTATTTATTTGTTGAATAGGACAACAGCCAATTATAAAGCTGTAGCTCAAAGATGACCAGCACATCTCTTAATATACCCAGAATTAACTTACCGTGCCATAGGCTCCCTTTCCAAGGACTTCGCCTCTTGTCCACGTGATCAGATCTTTGTTAGTTAAACTGCTTCCTGGTAATTTAATCGATTCCTCAAAGTTTAGCACACTGCTTTCTTCATTTAATGCCAAATTAAATGAATTCTACTTGAAAGATGATGGTCAGTGTGGGGAGAAGCAGGGAAGAAAGAAAGACTTCATGTTACCCTTACGTTTCTTTATAAGGAGTAATTTTTAGCTGGCATGACATTGCATAGCTCATTGATACAATTGTTATACTAAGGAAGACTATGTAAATGTTTTCAAGTATATACCACAATAGTGCATAACAAGAAGATTCCAGCATGCCATCTTTTTCCATTGACAGGCAGACAGACAGAAAGAATGCTCAAAATAGCACAATATACTTTTTTGTCATGTAGGCAGAGTTTGCTAAGCTGAAGGGTGAACACAACTATCATCTTCCTCTAGGTGACATACGTAACCCAAGTCTCATGAAAATAATTTGGACATGACTTCACAGGAAGAAGAGACTTCTTCAGAAAGATGGTACTAATTCCTCCATCTAGATATGGAGAAGTGAGAATGGAGTGTGATTGGCACCTGTGTTTGCAGGAGCATAAGGAAGCGTATTGACATGTACTTAAAAACATTCCCTTCTATATTTGTAATTTAAATAGACAAAAAGCTAACAGGGCCAAGGAGAAAAGGTAATAGGAGATAAGCACCTCAGTAGGTGAAGGTTCTTAATTGAGTTGGGGGGCAGAATATAAGCCTTCTGAGCTTGAAATTTTGATTAATTAATTAAACAGCTTTAAGTCTCTCTGATAACCCAATATTTGTAGTTTATACCTAGAAAAGTATCTGGTTACACTTGGAGATTCAAGAAAATTGCCCTTTTGGATATACAAAAGCCCTTTGTAGTGTCTGTTCATGTTCATTAGGTGTCAAGATCTCAAGAGTTTTTGCCTTGCCCCAGCACTTTTTTACACACACTCTCCAGTTAAAATAGCTTCTTCATTTTATTTACTACAATTTCTGAATTTATATTGACAAATCATGTAAGCATTGATAGTTTTTCCTTGTCACTGGAAGAATTAGAAAAGAGACTCGATCACCAATGAGCACGTATTTCCCAGCTTTCACCTGTGTTCAAGCATCACTCAAAGGAACTAGCAAGTTACAAGAAATTACTTTTACCTTCTCTGTAGAACTATTTGCTATTGTTCCATCTCCATTCATCACAACTTCTTCTTTAGTGAGTGCATTTTGCATTTTAGAACCTTTAATTTTTGTTTTTGAAGAGTTGATGTCTTTTTCTTCAAGCATTAGCAATTCTTTGGCCAGACAACAAAGCAATTCATCAGTCACATCCTTATTATCTGCCCAGGACAAGCTGTTTTGACTCGTCTGGAAACCAGTGCTTGTAACACTTTTTGTCTGAATCACTGAAGCAGGCTGAGTCAACTCATTTGCCAAACCACTGGTTTGAGGGGTGTGTGTCCAATTGTGGTTTGGTATTTCGGTAGGATATTCACACTCCAGTCTATCTGAAAAGGGCAGTGTTTCAGACTTGGAGGAGACCTGGTCTGACTCCAGGTCTTTGCAGCCATCCATCCCCAGCCTGCACTGGGGTACAGAAGTGTTCTGCTCTGTTTTTTGTGGACTGCTACTTACAGCGACACTCTCTGTGTAGTCCTTATCACTGAACAGAAGAAGATGCCGGCTACAGGTAGCAGCTCTCTGATCGCTGGATATATCTTGATCGTCTAAAGATAGCTCCAAAGAAGCTTCTTTAATAGTTGATAAGCTTGAATTTGAAAAATAATTGTTTGGCTTAGTTGATTGTGAAAGCTCTTCTAAAAATGTAAGATGATGATCTCTGTCTTCATGACACAATGTCATCATCCTTGACGTCTTCATTTCACAATCTGAATCAGCAGTTATTCTGTTATCTTGCTCCGTGTTGCTGTCACTCAGCTCAGTACTTCTGTCCTTTGGAATTAAACCTTTCTGCTTTTGTTTAGTGCCAGGTTTGGTTTTCTTTGACTTAGAATATGTTCTCTTTTGAGTATTTCTTACTCGGCTGCTCTCCTTCCCTTTGCTGCAGGCAGATCTGCGGGTGCTGGCAGTGCATCTCCCAGATGGAGCAGAACAAACATCTCTATAAAACCCATTCTCATGTTGATCAAGCTCACGCACATGGGAATAGACAGGAGTTCCAAACATTTCATAAATACCCGGGCCTTTGTCATTTGAATTTATTTTCTTGAACATGTCACTGTATTTCAGATCTACAAAATCCAAGCCAGATCTTGCACGTGGCAGAGAAAGTGGAGCAAGAGATTTCTTTACGATAACTGAATTTTTGCAACTACAAGAGGAACTTTGCTTTTTAAGTTTCTGAGCACTCTGAGCAAAATGGGCTTTGACTGCTTGAGGGGTTTGTTTTGGACACTTCGAGGAAGTCTTAGATTCCATGTGTGGCAGCTCCAAAGATGGAAAAATCTGGCTCTTGGCATTGCATTTTGTGGAATTCTCACTGTAAACCATTAAGTCTTCAGAAATCTTTATCTTGCTACTCATTTTAGATTTTGATGAATATTTATTTTTATTCATCTTCATTTTACTTTTGTCATTTTCCTTTTGAGCAAGAATGTTGAAGCTCTGAGTAGCCTGAGGAGGCAGGCTATGAATGCCACCCTTCTTTGTGGCAGGTTGTTTAGCAATGTGTGGTTCCCTAGCTGGTTCTTGCTCAGACAATGTAACATGAACAATAGGTAAAAGCACACTACGGACTTTTGAAGTTGCTTCTGACATTGCTTCTTTTTCCATTTCATATCCAGAGAGACAAACATTATTTTTTGTCTGTTTTCCAGAATGATCTTGCAATTCTATTCTGGGAACTATTGCAGCTACAGATTTATCTTCTAATGCATGGTAGGCCTCTATCACTTCATTTTTACAGCAAGAATCTAAACTATGACTGTCAAGCACAAAGTTTGCACTCTCAGCATCTTCATGTGGTCCATAATGCAGTATCATCTCTGTAGCATTTCCTTCTTCTAGACCAGTTTTATAGGAATTCTCTGCTCTTTCCTCCTTACTGCCAGCTCTCGAGGCATCTCCATTGTTTGGCACTGCAAAGGTTGTCTGAGCTGCAAATATTCCACAGTTTTTCAGAGCATTATTTGAGCTCCAGTAGGGGTGACTATCATCATAGAAAATGGCTTGGGTCATAAGATCTACGTTCTCACAAGCCACTGAAAACTGGCACTTCGTTTGGTCACTCTTTTCAATATTAGTAGCTACCTCAGCTTCACTCCATTTTAAACTGCTCTGAAATTCTTCTTTCTTGCTGCTGGGGCACTTACAATAGTTACTTGTGCTGAAGTAGTACAGGTTTTTCATTGGAGTGAACTTATCAGAAACAGTAGCCACAATTAGGTCTAATGACTTTTCAGCGTGCCTTTTTAATAGGTTCTCTAACTGATACTGATAACATTTAGTAACTGGTTTTATAGGCTGAGGAATAGAGTTCATAATATTCAAAATATTTCTGATGTTGGTGCTTTCATTGACAATATTATCCTCTAGAGGAGCAAGACGAATTGTTCTTACAGGCTGAAATGTCACTGGTGGCAAATGAAACTGTAATTTCCATAGAAACCATCAATAACGTGCAACACAACAGATACAGGTAAAATCTAATCACTTTTGTTGTGATTATTCAGGTGAATAGGGACAACAATTTTCTGAAAATAATACTTCTATTCTTTATTTTATAGGAAATGGAGAAAAAAATAAGTTTGAATGTACTGTATATTTTTATGTAAATGAATGCAATAGAAATAAGCACACAGTCATATGCTCTGAGTACTCACTTGCATGTCTATATTCACCATCAGTTTGCAATCTGCAGGGAATTTTTGTTTGCATTCCATGGGCAAACTGAGGTTTGAATGTGCCAGGAAAAGCAAGGCATGCTGTTTTGAAATTTACAGTCTTCATGGCTCTAATTTATCCTAAAAGATACGCCTCTAGAAATCATCAGAGCCCAAGACGTGAAATAAATATGGATTAAATCACACTGAGGTCAGCTAAATTATTTTTCTTAAACATTTTCCTGTTTGAAACATTTTTTCCATCCTTTTTATGATCCTCTGTCAGAATTCTTGCTGTTGCTTCTATACTTCACTTTTTCCCCTGTGAACGCCATATGCTGTAGTGGATTCACTAAAGCGTACGGCTCGTTTAATGAGTCAAGTCTTTTGTACAAAGGGCTATTAATTAGCTTCCACAAAGACCAAACTATCTTTTTTTCTAAGTACAGTATATCTGATTGGTTTTAACTTTTAAGGCTCATGTTTTGCAAAGCATTGATACATGTAAAATTTCTAACTTATTTATAAGTACAAAAATTTTGTCAGGAATCCTATTTACACTTATCAATGTCAAATATGTTTAATCCTAAGACATAATTTCTTATTTGCTAGCACAATAAATTTCAGCAATCATGCAACACAAAGACTGTTATTCAATTTAGCTTCACTTTTAAATTACCACTCATACAAGAAAATTGTTTGTGTTTTTAAATTTGGCACCTTACTGACAAATTGTTGATGTACATCTGAAGATTTGCTGACACACACACATACACACATATAACAATGTAAAAATACTTCATGTTCATTAAAAAAATTAAGATTAAGTAGAGGAAAGTACCTACACTGCTTCTGTATTGCTATTTTTAGAGTTTTGAAAGCATATGCTACTTCCAAGGGTGTTCAGTTTTATACATAATAATAGCCTTACCTCGTATCTCTCCTTCCTGGATTTGAACATTGTTATATTTAACCCTTGAAAATCAAAACAAATGAAAATGTTAATTTAGTACTCTTGGACTACGATTTTAATTTACAAATTAATTTCAAACTCTAGGGTTCTGCATTGCAGGACTATGCAATGAATCTATGCAGGAAAAGGTTGTAAGTTGAAATTTAATTCTGACACTGAACTTCACAATTCCTTTTTCTATAGAAAACAATAAGATATAACAATTTTTAAAACTTCGATTATAATAATTTAAGAAAATATTTCTCTTCAATATTAGAAGCTTGCTAACTTCAAAATGCAGCTAATTAATATTGCCAGTGTGAGGAAAAAAGTGAAAGAGAGGCCATCATGGGCCCATTCTAAATACAGAGAATTACACTTAACATTTTGTGAGCTTGGTTTCACTACGCAAAGTAACAGGAATGCTGAAGCCTGTCATTGCTTTGCTTTATTTCCTTCATTCTGCAAACACATACACATAAAATTAATGAAGACGGTCAACATGGCTGAAGTCTAATTCATGTGAAAAAGTCAGACAGACTTTTCAGTTTAAAGAAAAAAGACTTCTAAGGTTTTGCCATCTAATTTAATAGCAACATACAACTTCATTTGAAAGATGTGGATTTTAAAACTGAACTTACTTTGTTGTAATTGTGCTTTTACTATGCGAAAAGCATCTAAATCCATAAACTATTTTGAAATGTTAGATTCTGGGCATGAGGCCTGTAGCAGAAAGCTGAAGTCAAAGCCACACCCTATTGTCTCTTTCTTCAGGAAGAAAGGTAAATAAGTGTGATGCCTCATCTGTAATGCTGACTGATTTTTACTTGGAAAACAGAGCACTTGCTGATCTGGCCACGGTGTGGATGATGGTGTTATTTGGCTAAAAGGCAAAAATCAAATAAACAAAATACAGTGTGAAAATAAGTAGGAGCCTACTCAGTTCAAATAACCACGACTGCAGAATACTGTGAAAAAGAAGTTTATAAGATCCAAGAATGCAAAATTATGTTTTTCTTCTCAGGTCATCTGAGAATTTGTGCCTCTCCCTTGGAAGCATTTGATTGTGATGCCAGAGGCTGATTGTGAGTGAGAATGATTGACAAACAATGTAAACCAAGAAACAACAGGAATAGAAAAACGTATTGGCCACCTTCTCCCTCTTGACAAATCTGATTGCTTCCAGTATGTATATTTTATGAATCATCAGGAAAGGGTGTCAGAAGAATTCTGAAAACCACATGTGTTTTTGTTATTCATAAAATATGTTACAACCTGCCTGAAAGAATAGAGGCTGTGTGGACAAGCCTCAGATTTCTGCCACCTGGTTTCAGAAGAATGAAAAATCCAAATATGGGAAAAGATACATGCTGTGGCTGAGAAGAGGTACAAAAACATAATTCCAAATAACTCTTAAAGCTCTAAGCAAACCTGTTTTTAATTAAGTCAAATGCTGATGTAAAAATATATACCATATGTTTTTTCATGTTGCACCAAGTAATTTGTTCACCTCGTGCAACTTCCTGCCTCCAGCAATGGCCAATAATTGACATTGGGAAAGACAGAAGCACTACACAATACACATTGCTGTAGAGAACACCGGGCACTAAGGAAATCTTTTCTTAATCACAGACTGCTGCCTGCTTTGTCTCCATTTCTGCATACCCAGCTGCAACTTAAATATTAGAACCATTTACCTGTCCTTCCCTAGAACTTTGCATGACTGATCCACTTCCTTCATTAGCATATCTGCATTCTGACGAGCAACAACACTTCCACAACCTGCAACAATAAATAAGTATTTGCATAGACGCATAATAAACCACTGACCAGTAACACAAAGCAAACACAGTTACTTTTGACCATTAAAATATTATTATAAAGACATACAGGAAGTAACTATTGGGAAAACAGAGCATGTTTCATTTGTCTAAGACACCATACATTCTGTTTTAATTTTTGGAAATGTGACTGCATAAACATGAGTTATTCTTAGTTATATAGCGTAGTAATTCAATGTACTATAAAAGAAAAAGACATCTAAAAAATCTAATTACACCTCCTATTTCAGCAGAACATAAGTAGAAGAAAAATATTGACAGAAACTCTACAAAAACAGAGCATTTAAAACCAGGATAGGTATTAAAACCAAAACAAAACTCGGGGTTTCAAATGTGGAAAAAAAGAAGTCTGAGGTGGACTTCAAATTTTTGTGGTTGCTTGGTTTTGACAAGCAGTTAGATTTCAAGTTAACATTGTCCTTTTTTATCTTCAGATCCCACATTACACTTTATATGTGTAAACTTTGGTTAAGCTACCTTCTTTGCTTCTCTTCTTATTCTGTTGGCTGTCAGACATACTGTCCTTAGACATATTAAAGTCCTGAAACCTGAAAAAAATGGTTCATTAATTGATTTCCAATTCACATGCACAAATTTAGTACTTTATATTTCATTATTTCAGAGCCATAAGACAAAAGCAACATTTAAAAGTACTTGAAATTATTAAAACTATTATTATTTAAATTAACATCCAGTGCCCTGTCCTGTGAATGCACAGAACCAAAGAGTCCAGACAGATTTGTTTTGCTAAAATCTGAACATATGCTATGGTGAGTCAGGCATGAAAGCTATCATTATTTTGCTGATATCATATTACTGTTGGACCACAAATTTAACATTTCAGATCTGGGAGATAACTGCATTTTTAACATATTATTGAGAGAACAAATCTAAATTAAATGTATGCCTTTCTCCACTTGGTCAAAATGATCTCTCAGCCAAAAAGGATCAACATCCTATTTTTTCTGAGCGCAGAATAGCTTGTGCCCTGCAGCCTCAATTATTTTTTTTCATAGCTTAATCCAAAAAAACATGAAGTGGAATCTTTCCATAATTTCAGAGAAGGATGTAATTTACTTTGTAAATTATTTTTATGTAACTTGAGAATTAATTGTCCCATAATACACTGTAGTTTTAAACATATGTTCAAAACTTCTCTCTACAAAGTCTGCGCAACGCGACTGATTTGACTGAAAACATAAACAAAACAACTAATTGATATCAAAAGGTAAAATTTCACACTTTATAACAGACCTGTTATAAATTCATAAATATATGCATGGCAGTATATTATCTCTGAATATTTACAAAGGTAAAATGTAGGTGTTTAAAAACTGTACAGGTTATAAAAAAATAACTAATCACTATATAATTGCCTTTTTTTCTTGCCATTGAATTTCTCTGACCTGTGCCAGGCATCTGACTGGATTAGATCTAACCAACAGTCACTAGCCAAGGCAGAATTAGCCTATTAACTTACCAGTAGTAATCTTTTGTTTGTACTTAAAACTATTGTATTGTCTGAAAGAGTAACGTAACCACAAATGACTGTCCCCTTCTGTAAGCATTTTAGTACCTCTGCATATTTAGAAAAAAAAATATTAAAATTGTACTGCATTTATAAAACAAAAACACCTTAAAGTTTACATTAGATAAGTATTACAAACATTTGCTGTTTTAAGTCCTGGTTGTTGAGAGATTTAGCAGTAGATAAAGGAAACAAACAGAGCTATCCATGTACCACCTGTAGTCTGGCACTATAGACTGCTGGCCTTCTAGGAGGATATTTGAGCTCTCTACACCTGCATGAGGAGCTTAACAGAGATTGCTGCCATGTTTCCCACTTTGATATCTTTAGAGATCAATTTTCCAACCTTGAGTCATTACATACAGAAGTTTAGTCACCCATAAAGAATCACTTGCATATTCAAAGTTATGCTTTTACAGTATTTCTAAATTCAGACAGAAATAGCAGCAAGAACTGTGTTCATTGTGCGTACTTGTGCCTTGTATTTTCAGTTTAATATAACAGGAATTTGAAGGAGATCTACAAGCCCACAATAGCAAAGGGAAACAAGAAAAAGCAGTTTAGTTGCAGTGGAAATTAACACTATAGCTCTTGCAGAAAAGAACGCACTTCGGGAAACTCTGTCACCCAGCAGCCCTGTTCTGACTTCAGTGGGACCAAGGTCTCACAACTGTTCGGATCTTAAAGCACACACCTGTGAAAAAGAATACATTGATACTTTTCTCACACTTAGCAGGCTGTTTGCATCATCTTACAAAGATACCTAAGCTCAAGAAATCTTTTTTAACACATCAAGAAAACATACTAATTATCTAAAAGTGCAAGGCTTTTCAGTATATTAATTATTACTTAATCATCATTATTAATAATTAGTATTTTAGTGGGGAACAGTTATGATTGAGATTGTTTTCAGAAATAAAACACTATGTTTATCTTGAATTAATTATACTGTTAATTTAAAACTTTCTATCTTCTGTATCTGTATTCCTAATGGCAGCTAACCTAAAGGTGTTTCTTTCTGAAGAAAATGATACCTTTTGGTAAAAAATTCAAGCTGATTTTTGTTGAAAAGCAGTGAAAAGATCAAAATAGATTAACTGCCTCCCCACACTTTTAACTGGAAATGCCATCATTGTGATTTTAAGTTTTAATGTTGTTTCATACGACTGCTACCCCTGATTCTGCACCATCTCTAAGTCATTTCTGAATTCCCATAGCAGAAAGAAGCTGTCCCCAAACATTGGTATTTCCAGACAAAGATGCCTTTATTAGGCTTTATACTTAATTGGAAGATTGTAATGAACCTTTCCCACAACTAATCAGCAATAGCCGTGGGAAAGGAGCTATCACCCTCCTGGTTAATATAGCTTTGTGTGGGCAATATTGCTCCTGTTTTCAGTATTCCTGAATATGGTGAGTAAGCATACTGGAAGCTGATTCATGATTATGAAAACACCAAGCCTCTTTTCTAATATTAAACTTAAAGATTAACATACCATAAGATGATAATGACATAAATAACACGGAATAATCACAAACTGCAGACTCTTAAAGAAGAGACGTGGGAAGGTGAAGTCAAAGGATTTGAAGATCTGAAATTCTAGACATTTAATTCTTAAAATAAAATTAATATTTAATTAATGGTTTTGATGGATTTGGAGCTCTTCCTGAAAAACAGTCAACATCTGTTTCTCAAGGGACAAGAACACATAATGTAACTAAAGACAGTGATCTGAAATGAATAAAAGAAAATAAAACAATGAACATTAGTTAACACCTGTATTAAAATGTCTCCCAGTGTCTTTACGGTTTAATAAATAATTCATCATTTATAGAACATAAAATACATAAGATCATGTACATAAAATGAAGAAGACATTGTCAGATTTCATATGTGCATGAATGTACATGAATAAATATAAATATACATTTAAACATATATGAATAACAATGTCAAATTCTCACATCAGGCAACTCTGGGTGCTAAAGAGGAATATTATAAAGTCCATAATAGAAAATAAGGTGATAATATACATTTAAGGAATTTTTTTCCTGTTAGCTAATCCAGAAGTGTGTAATGTAACAATTTATATCTTTTACATATGTATGTTCTTGCAAATATTATTGAAGAGTGTCTATTTTTTTATGCAGCATAAACATCTTACTCCTTTCTGGATAATGTGAAATGATCTGTTGTACTGACATAACTGATATAATATGGCGATGTGTTCTCCCATTTAATTGTGGAAGAAACATGTTATGTCCCTTTAAAACAATTACCTTTCACAAAAATGTTTCCATTTTTTTGCATTCACATATTTGATTTAATTTGGTGCAATATGTTTCCCCCTTGCACAAAATATTGCATAAGCACTATGTATGTGCTACCAAATTAAGTTGGTTTAGAACTTAATTTGTATGGCAGTCTAGAAGAAAGGTATGCTTTTTAGTAAATTTTTATGTTTATTATATCCATAGACAGGTAAAGCTATGAAAAATAGGGTATCTAGTGGCTCTTGTGTTGCCAATTTCTTTACAGAATTTTCTCTCTGCTCTTTTCCTTACATGTGTATCTTTATTTCATTACTTGTCCTTACACCACTCAACTGAATAAAATATGCTATTTTATAAATCTTCCACACGTACCGGTACATAACATTTTCAGCATTATTACAGATTTTATTAAAAGTTATTCCTAACAACATTCTTGGGTTCCACTGCTAGCAATCTTTTTTTTCTTTTTTTGAGTTCCCTCATAAATACTTCTCGATTTATTAAAAAATGCCTGATCTTTTTCTTTTGCAGCTGAGCTCAGGGCTCTCAGTAGTACTACTAATGTATATGGGAAAACCACCTAATGTCAAAGTGCTGTCAATGGTAAGATGTATGCAGCAGATGGAAAGTCACAATCAATGCAGCTGTCTGTCCATAAGGAATCATTCCATTTCAAAGTCACTACAGAGGTCAGTGGAAATGAAGGGCCTGTGTGGCTTTTGTTGGACTCAGTAAGATTTTGCCACTTGCCAGGAAAAGAATAAGGCTTTTGTTACTGCTTCTATTTGTAAAAATATAATTATTTGAAAGCGTGCAGCAGTCTTCCTAAAAGACTCGTGCATTTATCTTAGATTACATTCATTTTTACAACGATTTTAGGCAACTTTTTTTCTGAGGAATGTGTATTATTTTATAACTATATATCAGGCAGTACTGTTATAGTCTACAAAAGAGGAAACAGAGAAATTGAATGACCTATAGCTAATGACCAACGTCATCCCATGAACTGAGCAAAGCAGCTATAGAAGTCAGCACTTCTGATTTCTCATTCTTATGCTAAACACCACATAATCCATTAAGGTGTTTATCCCATTATATTAGTCTATTAGGAGTCATGTTAGACAACGAACTCCAAACTTTGCACTTTTTTTTGTGATACACTTGCCCCACTTCAAAGTAATAATCGAAAAGGTCCTATAAAAAAGCATAAACACCTTACCTGATGCTTCAGTAGCAAAGTATTAAAGAGGTACAACAACCCGAGGAGTTACAGAGCATTTTTAGCTCACAGTTATCCTGCTTTGGTGGACAGCAAGGAATTCAAGCAGCAATTACATGCACTTTGATTTTATTTTCAGCATGTTTTCCTGACCAGGGAGCAGGCAGTCCTTTCTGCTGTAGCAGGCTCTTGTCCCACAAACCTTCAGGCAGCTCCAGCTACACCAGGCTGTTCAGTTTACACCGTGTTGCCGAGGCAACTACCCCCCAGGGCATTTTCCTTGGAGGAGTTGAATGCAAAGAGCAGCAGCGGCCTGTGAAAACAAACACAGTGGAACTAAACAGTAGTGGTTTAAACCCTAATCAGAAGACAGTGCTCTCAGCACCCAAAGCAAAGCGTATTTCTTCTGTTTATCTCAATTTATGCTCTTAGTTCATTAGCTACAAGTTGCAACACCCCTCCCCCACCCCGAGACTGTGTGTGTAATTCTTTTTGTTTAACAAATTAAGAAAATCAATTACGATCACCTTCAAAATAGTTCCCTTCTGAGTTCACACACAGCTGTCCATGATGCTGCCAATGTTCCAAGCAAATCCGCAGATTGTTTTCTCAAAGGCTGTGGAAGATCTCTGTTGGTTTTCCTTTCACATCTTCTACTGACAAAAAATGGGTTCCTTTGAGCACTGACTATATGCTTCAGTCAATAACTGAAATGTTTCCATTACAGGTTTCTTCAGTTTCATAAATCTTGACGTTAATTCACTGTTCAGTCTTGTATACCAACATTTCCCAACTGTGGGTGAGAAAACATCTCTATTTGAACATGTGTCCACTTGTACTGAGTGAAGTGATTGACTTGAGCCTTGTCTCACTGTGATGGGTCAGAATATGTCCTATAACCATCTCTTTGTAACTCCCCTCCACTCTTGGTTCCTGAGTTACATGGTTAGTTTCTTTTTTTGTGTGTCGTACCTAACATTTCTGTATCATTTTAACTTTGCATTCAGTTCCCACACCTGAACATTCCCCGCTACTCATGAACAGTTTTTTACCTCCTTAAACAGCAGACCTCAAGGATACATGTTTTATTGGTTGTTTTCAAAGTAGCAGACTGTGCTAAAGAGGAATCAGTGATAAGAGAGGCACAGTTGGGCTCAAGCTGAGCTGAAAGGCTTTGGAAAGGAGGAATTGGTTTGCTGGGTGCCAAGCAGCCTGGCATGCCTGGACGAGAGGGGAGAGCAGGACTCCCAAGCCTGGGGCTGGAATGGGGTGCATTCCTCATGGGATTGTGGGATTGCAGGAACCTGGCACAACCTGACAACTGAGGACAGGCTGTGACACTACTCGCCCCTGGTGCCCTGGGCACATGGTGACCCCGCCAGTAAGGCACCTCGTTTACCCTTTTGGGCTGTCCCTGAGAGAACCGGAGTCACTAGGAGCAACCCACGCCTCAGCTTCACACTGCTGTGAGGTGACCCCACTGAGCACCACCTGTGAGGGTGATACCTGCAGATAGACTCTTTAAGACTTGGAGTTTTAGAAAGCAACATTCTTTATTCAGTGCTGGACACAGGAGGGAATGATTTCCATCAATCATACGCAATAAGACAAGAGTTGGGGACAAAACATATTTCCCACTTACATGCATATGTATAAATTTTCCCCAAATCTTATGCATATTCTATTACTTTCCAAGAACTAATTTTAATGTTATTATGAACTTCATAACAGCCAAATCTCTTGCTAACTGGAACTTTAGAGCTAGTTCTCTGTCTGACCTTACATTTTAGATAGGGAAAGACTGCAAACAGAGGTGATTATAGAAGACACATCTATTCAGCACAGATCATACTTGATACAAGACATTACCATTTCTCTCTGAACAGTGCCTGGAAAAACAGTATTTTAAAAAAAATGCTATAAAGATAACATGTTATCAGAGGGACATCCTGTCTAACTTTTGAAAAAATACAGTTACTTAGATGAAACTAAGGGCTTAGGAGTCTGTGAGTGTTGGTCACTCTTTAATAATCACCAGACAATTCCACTGTGTCGTAAGGCAAGCAAGCGGGGTAGAAGACCAGCTTGGCTCAACAGGGAACTCCTTGTGGAGCTCAAGAGGGAAAAGAAATTGCTCCCTAGAAGTGAGGTCAGGCTTTGTAGGAGGAGTCAGAGCAGGGAGAAGACACAAAAGGTCAAAGCTCATCTAGAGCCGAAACCGGCCAGCGTTGTTTCAAATAAGAAGGTATTTTTAAAGTATTCTAAAGCTAGAAGAATCTAAAGAAAACACTGGACCCACACTTGCTGAAGCTGGTCATTTCACTAATAGGAACAAAGAAAAAATGGAGCCATTCAATGCGTTTTTTTGCCTCAGCCTGTAATAATACTGATAGACCTTGGGCTGCCCCATCCTCTGAGTCTGAGCACCATGAGTGACTTTCCATTTGTGGACACTTAAACTGTAAGGGACAAGCCAGCTGTATCAGCTGAATTCACAAGTACTGGAAAAAGTGTCCAGAGGAGGCCACAAAGATGGTGAAGAGTCCAGAGGGGAAGTCATTTGAGGAGAGGCTGAAGTCACTTGGTCTGTTCAGCCTGGAAGAGACCGAGGGGAGACTTCATCGAGGTTTACATCTTCCTGACAAGTGAGGCAGACCAGGTGTTGAGCTCTTCTATCCAATGACAGGACCTGAGGGAATGGCGGGAAGTTGTGCCAGGGAAGGGTTAGGTTGGACATTAGGTGTCCTTGGACACACGGTGTAAATGTTGGAGGTGTCCTGTGCAGGGACAGGAGTTGGAATCAATGATCCTTGTGGGTCCCTTCCAGCTCAGGACATTCTGTGATTCTTTGAAGTCCATGGGGCTTGATGGGGTTCATCCCACAGTACTGAAGGAGCCGAGGGTGGGGAGGCACTGGCGCAGAGGTCATGGGAGCCTCATCCTTGGAGATGCTCAAGGCCAGGTTGGATGGGGCTTGAGCACCCTGATCCAGTGGGAGGTGTCTCTGCCCACGGCAGGGATTTTGGAACTGGATGATCTTTAAGGTCACTTCCAACCCGAAACATTCTTTGAGCCTACGAGACACCAACCGCGACTTCCCGTCAGCCTCTGCGCTGGGGCCGTGAGGGCGCGGGGCTCTGAGGGCGCGGGGCGGGACAGGACGGGCCGTGAGGCGGTAGCTCGAGCCACCCCCCGCCCCTTCCCGTCATCCGCCGCGCGTGGGGCCGCGGCGCAAGATGGCGGCGGACAGCGATGTGAGTGCGGCCCCTCCCGCTCCCTCCCTGGCGCTCCCCGGCGGGGCCGCCGCGCTCTCCCCGCTCACTGCCTGTCCCGCTCTCTCCCCGCAGCCCGAGTCGGAGGTGTTCGAGATCACGGACTTCACCACCGCCTCCGAGTGGGAGAGGTAGGTGGTGCGGGTTCCGCTCCCCTCACGGCGGGGGCCCGCGGGCCGCGCTGGTCCCGGTCCCGGTCCCGGTCCCGCCGGGAGCCGGGCGCTGCGCCAAGGCGGCAGCCGGAGCCTGGTCCTGGTGGTCCCGGCGGTCCCGGTCCTGCGCGGGGCTCGGGCTGATGAGCGCGTTAAGAGGATCTGGTGGGGCTGTTCCTGAACTCGGCGAAAGGTCCTCTTCCAAATCTGTTTGCCACGGATTAGAGTAAACATCTGGAAGGCGTACGTGTTTGTTAAGTAGCTGCCTGCTTATTAAAGCTGTCCCCTCGCAGCTAATGCCTTTAACAGTTAGTAGGACAATGTGCAAGGAAATTTAAGGTGAGGAATGCTCTTGCGTTCTTAATGTCCTGTTTTTAAAAATGTTTTTCCCAGTGACAATGTCTGTGGCAGGAGGAGACAAAGATTCCAAACGCTGAGGTTTTTTGTCTGAATTTAGTGTATAATTTTGTGTCAAATATTTATTTGTGAATAATGAGACAGGAGTACGAGGTCCAACACAAAAAAAAAACCCAAAACAAAAACAAAAGGGAGCCTGTGCCTGTAGCTGTTTTTGTTTAACAAATTGAGAACATCAACTGCAATCACATTCAAAACAATTCCCTTCTGGGCTGACACACAGCTGCGTGTGATGCTGCCAACTGTCAAAGCAATTCCACAGATCATTTTTTGAGAGGTTGTTGAGGGTCTCTGTTGTTTTTACTTTAACATCTTCTGCCAACAGAAAAATGGGTTCCTTTGAGCACCAACTTGATCTTTGGGAAGAGGGAGCAAGGTCTGATGAACAGGGTGGGTGCTCAAGCACAATGATTTTGTTATGAGATAAAAAGTGCTTCACAGACAGAGTGCTGTGGGCTGGTGCACATTTTCAGACTGAGGGTAAGAAAAGGTCTCTGAACATGCATTCCACTCACTGAGAGAAGTGATTGACCTGAGCCTTGTCTCACTGTGACAGGCTAGAACATGTTCTGTAACCATCTCCCACTCTTGTTCCCAAGCTATAGGGTTAGTTTTCGGGTTTTTTGTGTTTGACCTTGTAGGTGTTATAACCAGTGCTGCAATACCAGAAGAAGGTGAGATTCTAAAATCCCTCAAAGAATCCTCGTAACAGCTACTAAAAGTAACTGTCATGTGAAATCTAAACATAGGAAGTCCATCTTATTTTACAAGGAAGCAGTTGTTCTGTTTTTATTGTGAGACTTTTTTTTTGTTGTTTGTTCTTTGGGTTTTTTTTAAGGAATTCCATGGACATGGAATATATTGCCTGCCTTTAGGGAGCTGAATTATAATACACGTTTATGTTCCATATATATTAATGCCTTTTTCCCTCCATAATAGATTTATTTCAAAAGTAGAAGAAATATTAAATGACTGGAAACTTATTGGGATTTCTTCAGGCAAACCTCTAGAAAAGGTCAGTTGCTGCTTCTGAGTTTTCTTTTAGAGATTGAGTTACTAATTAGTAGTACGCATGTATATGATGTGTATTGCCATATTATTAGGTGTGGCAGATAATAATTTTTTAAGGGAATTTTGCTTGTAAAAGTGGTAGTTTGAGAGACAGTAAATTTACTGGTGGACTGTCTCCAGACAGGCTCTTACCCTGATAGAGATGTATCCTCTTATTGGGCATAGTGATTTTGTTATTATTCCCAGGTTTGAATCTGGAAAGGTTGTTGAAGCTGTTCTAAATCCTTAATGAATTTCTTTTTGCCCTGCCTTGTGCCTTTGTCACGCCTAATATACTTATGGCTTAGATTTGTGTAGTACTACTTGTGACTCAGTGTGCTTCATAGATGAGAGGGTTTTTTCCAAAGCCTAGTTAGAGCTTTTGTAGACCTTCCTCAGTCCTGTAAAATGCAGAGGAAGTTGCCAAGCTCTTCTGCATACTGGTGCAGATAAATTCAGCTGTTCTGGGTTGAATGACTGCTGTGTTTCCAGAGGACTTTTATGATTATTAATTTTAGCCAGAGTACAGACTATTCAGAATGAAAAATTATGTTGTCTAATGACCTAGTTTTCAGCCTTATCTGTGAGTATTGTCTTTTCTTGTTCAGACCTCTCTTCTTGATTTCTAGTGAGATGAAGCCATTTACAAATCAAAGCATTGTCCTACTTGCTTTGCTTTAGTAGCAGCGTACCATTCTGTGCAATGAGGTTGATTTTTTCCTAGAAACTTTCCTATCTTATATTTTTGTTTAAAAATAAATTATCCTTATAGACATAATTTTTGCAGATTATAGATACAAAATGATTTATCAGTGAAAGCGTTTAAGTAAACATTAAAGTCATATTTGCGTAGAATTGTAGAAATATAGATAAAATCCCAGATGGGAAGCTTCTGTCTTTGCACAAAGTTGAGGGTGCATATGCTAAAGATGAGTACTCTCATATGAGAGGATCTATCTGCCTCTTTATGGCCATATAATTCTGAAGAATTGTCAGGGGAATAGCTGGTCCTTGATATCAGCATGCTTATTGGCAACATGGGTTTTAGCATTCAGCTGTCTTTGTAGTGAAGTTCTCTGAGAATTGTTTTTTTGAAATTAAACCTTGCTTAGCTATTGAAGAATAAATATTTAGCAGTACAAAATGTTATTGAATAGGCAGTACACTTTTTAAGGCTTATGAATGTTAACCTAATACGCAATCAAGTAGTGTGTTTTTTCATTTGCAGGGTGTATATACTACAGGAGTGTGGGAAGAGAAATCGGATGAAATCTCATTTGCAGACTTCAGATTCTCGGTTACCCACCATTATCTTGTGCAAGAACCCAGTGACAAAGAAGGAAAAGAAGAACTGGTAGAAGGTAGCTGATAATTCTCTTACCCTTGCCTGTAAGGATACGAGAAAAGACCGTTTCAGGATATGAAGTTCACAATGTGTTTTGCTTCTGTGTGAAGTTTTCTAGGATCTTACAGATGTGATCTGACATTTCTACTTTCAGTATGCTTTGCATGTAACAAATATAAGTAAATTGTAAATCAGCTGAACTGATGCTGATGCTCTTACGTATACATTTTTCCCTCAGATGCCCTTCCTCTGCCTATGCAGGACTTGCTGTGCATGAACAATGACTTTCCTCCTAGAGCTCACTGTCTGGTGAGATGGTGCGTACGCTGCCTCTTGTCTTTAATACAGATAAGCTCAGCATTTGGAAAATCTTTATTACTGGCACAATCACTTGTAAATTTTTTTCCATCAAGAGTTGAAGCTTAAGTAAAATCATTCTTTGTACTGGACACAGGAAAGGAATTAAAAAAAAGCCCACCATTGTGGACGTATCTTGGCTCTTTCTTTTTTTGCCCCGAAGTATTTTTTCTGACCATTATAGACTAAGCAGGCTTTTATATTTGTAATATTTAGATGGATTCTTAAAAAGGAAGCTACAGCACCTTAAGAAACAATTACACCCAAATTCTTAGTAATGCCCATCTTCAGCACAATGTAGCATAGTTCTAGAGAAGTTGTTTTTAATGAACAGTTACAGTTGTTATTAACATGAAGTGAAAGATTCAGGACTGACAGACCTGGAAGTCTTCACGTTATTTTGAGCACTGTATTTGAGTGCTCTTAAACTCGAGTAGTTTGTGATTTGAGAATCTATGGCACTCCATACCTGCACGGTTCTTGACCTCACTGAAAGAGGTATTTAAATCAAAATAACGGTCTTTTGGTGATTAATTAAGTTATTATATTTCTACAATTTCTGTGTTTCAGCTGATTTAATTAAAAAAAAAAGAAAATATACTCTTTTTTTCCCCTCTCTTTTAAGGTATGGCTTACGTGAGTTTGTGGTTATTGCTCCCGCGGCAAATAATGATGCAGTTCTGAGTGAATCCAAATGTAACCTTTTGCTGAGTTCCATTTCCATTGCATTGGGGAACACTGGCTGGTAGGTGAAATCTTAAACCTTTTTATATGTCCAGGTAAAACTCTAGCATAGTGCTGTTGTGAGGAAAAAAACATAAAATTGTTAGCAAAACACATGTATTTGTTATATTTGGACCCTAATATTGTTACAGAAGGATTAAAAGAACAGTCCTCATGGAAACTATAAAAAGATTCATTCGATGTATTTTTTATATTCGTTATTGCTCATAAACCTCAAAGGCTTTCAAAAGTCACTAGAAGTTGTTGGAGTAACTGGTATGGAAGAGGATTTATTCCCTGTGTGTGGTAATGAAACTTTCTAATGTTCCTGAAGTAATATTTAGGCTGAAAATTAGATAACTGAAGTCATGGATAAGGTGGTTCTTATGACATGATAATATGTTGGACATTCCATTTAATGGCAGACTAAACAGAATTTTTCTGTGATTCCTGTTAAGCGTTTTAAACCGTTCCGCTGAGAGAAAACGTATTCCAAAGAGAATGAATTTGTGTTGAAATTATGTTAAAATATTTAGCTAGTTTCAAAGGACAGCATGATGTTTTAAATAATCTGAAATATTCATGTTTTATAGTCAGGTGCCACTGTTTGTGCAAATACATCATAAATGGCGACGAATGTACATTGGAGAATGTCAGGGTCCAGGTGTTCGAACTGACTTTGAAATGGTTCATCTTCGCAAAGTGCCAAACCAGTATACTCATTTGTCAGGATTACTAGACATCTTCAAGTCCAAGACTGTAAGTGCATCTGAATATGTATGACTGAGATGAAGAATAATTTTTCTATTGTCTGGTTGCTTGTAGATTCACTTCTGTCTTATAGGGATTTTATTTTTGGAAGGATGAGGCTCACACTACCAATACCAAAGTCATTTTCCAAATATCGCCGATATGTAGCGATAAAGAGTGAAAATTGATGTGGGTTATGTTCCTTGGTGTTACCACCTCCTTCCGTTTTTATTTTCCATTGGTGTGTTAAAGGATGTGTCTGGTTTACAGTCTCCTTCTAACAATCCTCTCTCCTCTTTGCCCAAGACAAGCTCTGTTTTGCTGTTTGAAAGTTGAGGGGAAGCTTAGGGTGGGTTTTTATTCTGACACTTTGCAGCTTTCCATAGCTAAGTTAAGATTGAAGAACAGCATTGATGAAGTGTGAGGAGTGGACTGCTTCTTCATGGAGTGGTATGGCTGACTGCAGCACTTCACAACTAGTATTAGAAGTCAGCAGTCTCATTGAAACGTTGAGGGGGTGAAACCCTTAATTAAAATGTGCAATGCCTGACACATTCTGGGTCAGAGTTACTTGTCCGTTACCAGTTAAATGAAGCGTATGAATGTCTCTGGCATCTTAAGATGCTTTTATGCTTGCTTTTACCTGTGAGTATCTTGTTGAGTAGTGCCTTTCCTAGTAATCCTTGGGGTGCGTCAGTTCTGATAAAAGCAACTCTAATACAAGCTTTCATAACTAAGTTCTGTTCAAGCCTGAGGGCTTTGAGAGGATATACTCTTTACATTGAATTTTTTATCCAATATTTTCAAGGGATGCCCTTTAACACCACTGCCTCCGGTTAGCATAGCTATTCGGCTTACGTACGTGCTTCAGGACTGGCAGCAGTATTTCTGGCCACAGCAGCCACCAGGTAAGAGTGCTGTGTCCTCATAATAGCTTGGTTTAAGATAAACAGTCAATGCTATAGAAGCTGTTGTGTATCTTGTCAGAGGAATTAAAACATTTTCTGCATTACTAGGAAAGGCTTCAGTTACAACTGAGTGCCATCCCACTCCCTGTGACAGGCTGGCAAGCTTAAAGCTGCTCTGAAGTTATGTCTGTGGTTTGTAGTTGTGACAGGTGTTTTGGGTAGGGATATGCCTAGAAATATGCTGGTTTATTAGCATTTAGAAATATAATGATATTTCTAAAATAGTAGTATCAGTTTGGAGAGAAAAGGGCTACTGACTGTGGATAAGTAAGGAATTCTACCCCAAATTCCATAGGGAGACTTCTGGATTCAGGACTTAGTAGATGCTAATACGTCACAAAACTAATGAAGTGCATTTAAATGATGGCAAAGGGAGAAAATATTTGGACGTCACTTGAGGTAAAAGTTTGGATTTTGTTTACGTAGAGCTGAATAAGCCAAGTAGGTGATTTATTTTTCTTTTTTTGTAGAGGAAAAATTTCCAATCAAGCCTTTTATTACAGTAGCCTTGTAGGAGGGGAAAAGTAATGCATAGTCTTAAATGTAATGTACATACACTGGACTTGATAAGTTTGTGCTATAGTGAGGCTATTTAAGAAAAATGGAGTGAGTTTGCTGGCTTGGTAATCTCACAGTGAACTCTAATATGCGTAGTAGTAACACTTTCTTCCTTGTGTGTCAAGGATTTGTTTTGAACAGACTTATTTATATGTAGGTAGCATCTGAAAATAAATTATAAGCTTCTCCTGGCTCAGTGGTAGATAAATATATAGAAAAAGGGTAGATGTTTGTTAGTTCCTTCTTAACATACATTTTTCTCGGTGATGTGGTATTTTAGGCACAAGGTGGTGGAATGAAGTGCTCAAGTTCTATTCTTGGCTTGGTAGTAGTTTTATGTAACAAGGTTTAAGTATTTAGGGCATGCTTACAGGGACAGAACCTGTGTGACTTTGGTCTGGTTACCTGATTGTAAGACTTCCCTTGGCTTGAAAAAAAGAAATCTTGGTGTAATCAAAGGTATGTTTTGAATCAGTCTGTAGTGAGGTTGATCCTGTGGGCTTTATACGTAAGGGGTGTTGAAAATACATTTAAAGAGAATCCTGTTCTTTAGGGTCAGAGAAAATCAGTGGGTTTTTTTAAGTGCTAGTTTCTCTTTGTAGGTAAACCAAGTTTACCTAAAGAACTTGGAAACACGTTTGTCTAGATTTTATTTTCTATTATTTCTGCAGACACAGAAGTCAGTGCTTTCTGTAGTCTCTCTCTGCCTTGATATAGTTACTCACTGAGTCAGGATCCCTGGTTTGTGGTGAATGAGTTGTACCACTCCGACCATATTGCTTGATTTGAGCAATTTGGATAAATTCTGCTCTTGTAGAGGATTTGGCTGAGGAAGTCCATGGCATCAAGTGTTGCAGGAACTGGAGATGGACATCATCGTTTTTACTGCTGTTGCTATATCAGTTGAGGCTTAACGTTTATTGAGAAGAACTAGACCCGTACTTTATTACACTCAGTCAGTTAGCTCTTCTCAGATAAAACCAAATAATTTAAACGTGTCTTTTATCTTCCCTGAAGAAGAAATTATGTAATTAAGTTATCCAAATATTTTAACTGTTCTAACACCTCACTTGTTTTGAATGTAAACAGCTTGCCAGGTGCGTTTAAAGTTGAGGATCAGATGCTGTAATAGCATTATTATAATGGCATTACAATACATTACTACTCATTTAAATTTGTTTTCAGTGAAGGCTGTCTGTTTTTGATTTATATATTTGAGGGATATAACATGAGAAATGGCTGATCATGTTGGGGGCATCTTTAAGTACTTGGGTATATTATAAGGACTCTCCCAGATCATTGCGTTAAGTCTTTAACTGTAGAAGACATATGACTTTTTAAAAAATGGTCAACCTTTTAAAAGTGGTTGATTTGTCACTCTGCAGAGTTGCTCTTCTGGACTCTCCCTTTTCTGCTTGGAACAGATTTCCTACTTAAATATTTTTATTGCAAACTTTTGACTATTTGTTCTTGTGTTGACATTGACTCTTTTAAGACTGCCTTTATAGCTGTCATCTTTGCCTGTATGAAGGGAATAACCTTCCCTTAACAAGGATGACAAGAATATTATCTTTATTTTTGAGTATCTAGTTGCATGATTACGTCCCAGTTTCTGCTGGGAACAATTACTTTGACTGTGTGCTAGGATCCCGTTTTTATAGCGCTGTCACCCTAGCTGTTCAGCTATTCTCTGATCGTCCTACATGCTGCTCTCTTTTTACTGTTAAATTATGATGTCATGCTTCTTAAAGTATTCAGTAAATTCTGTATGGAAAATGTATTTATCTGTGTTCAGATATAGATGCTCTAGTTGGGGGAGAAGTTGGAGGCCTTGAGTTTGGGAAGTTACCATTTGGTGCCTGTGAGGATCCTATTAGGTAAGTTGAGAAAACTGTTTTATAACTTCCTTAATGGAGGGCTTAAAGTTATGTTATTTGAAATCTTAGCTTTGCCAGCCTGTCACTTAAGATGTCCCTAACAGATGATTTAATTATTCGATTACATAAAAAACATCTGTGATAGGTAATGGTCTAATAGCAAATAAGACCATTTGCAAAATCATCTAATTATGTTTGGGGTTTTAGCTGGTTTTAGCTCATAAATCATTCACCATAAGCATCTAGAGTACTCCATTTATCTCTGAAGCCATTATGTACTACGAACTATCACAAATACCTTTCAAGTTCCTAAGTGTTTCTACCACCTGAGTTTCTATTACCACTGAAAGCTTTAAATCTTGTTTTGTTTCAGTGAGCTTCATTTAGCTACTACATGGCCACACCTAACAGAAGGTATAATTGTTGACAATGATGTTTATTCGTAAGTATTTTGTCTGAATTGCAAATATCTAGAAGTGTAGTTTATGTAACTACTTTATTTTGGTGACACCTGAAATGTTGTGTGTGGCTTTGTGTGTGAAAGAGAACCTGTATTGAAGAATGCCGAAGTCAATTGATGGAAGATTTCGTTTGGGAAAAACACCTTTTGAAATGCATTTCTGTGTGAGAAAATATTACTGTATTGTAATCTCAACAGAACACCCACCTCCATTTTTTGGCATATTCTCTTTGCTAGACTTAAATTTTGTGTATTGTTGTGTTTCTTGGAAGAGATGATAGCGGAACGTGGAAAGCAAAAACAATTAACTGATTGACATTCCTCTTCCAAATACTGTGATCCAGGTTTTATGCTTTCCTGAAGAGAAAGAACAAAGAATAGTGTATGCTGATATTTAAGAAAGAAGATGAAAAAAAGTGGGTTATTGTTTTAATTAATGCAGAAATGAGTTTTCAGTGTTAATGAACTTTAAAGAAGACAATTTAATTGTACCTGAATTGTTCTCATGTGTTTCTTATTCATGTTATGTATGTATGTACATGAACAGGGACTCTTTTTTGCATTGTAGAGTGTTTGCCATGTTCTCCCATGCAATGTGGTGTGTATTATGGCTTCCATGTCCTTAACTGACTATCACATTAAATTTATGAGTTGGATACTCGTATCTTGTATATTTATGGTGACAGCATGACACTCGCTGGTTTTTTTTTGAAGTGACCTGGATCCTATTCAAGCACCCCAGTGGTCTGTGAGAGTCAGAAAAGCAGATAACCCTCAGTGTTTATTGGGTAAGACATCAGAATTCCCCATCTTCTCTTACGACTTTTAAGCTATTAAGCTGTGAAGTTTGGTTTGTATTGTTGATTATGCGATGATCTCAATTTCCTTACCTTATTTTTTTGAGCAGACAATATTTTGGGCTTCTTTTTCAAGAACACAAGCTTTGCAAAACCACAAGTTCTGTCATAGGTTATTCTGTGGCTATGTACCATGAGCGTTGTTGCTCTTCTTACTTCACTACGTTCCAGAGAATAAGCATTTACTCTGTCTTCTGTGAAAATTTACATTTCCTAGAATCTTGAAATTTAATGAAATACCTTCTCCATATATGCATTTCCGTGATTGAATCAATCTGTCTGACAGGCAGGATTGGGATGCCTAGAGAGCTGCACTATTGTCCATCCTCACCTTTTTTGGCTTTTGGGGAAGAGGGTTTCAAAATTGAAAAAAACTAACGGGCTGCAAAAGTTTCATCTTGTCTTGAGAGAAAAATTGGGTTAAACTGCATGCAGTACTGTGCTCTGGAGAGGTGGCAGATAGCTGTCCAGCTCTGCATTTTCCCAGGCTTTAATTATGTGATTTAAAGGTATTTGTGCTTCAGAATAAACTTTTGTGTTCTTTCAGATGAAAGGATAAAATTTACTGTCTCTCGGGCATTATTTTGAGGATTAGCATATTGTTCAATGAGATTTTGATTGAGTAGCTGTTCAGAAACATTGTTTTTCTTACAGGTGACTTCCTTACTGAATTCTTCAAGCTTTGCCGTCGGAAAGAGTCAACTGATGAGATACTTGGAAGGTCTGCATTTGAAGAGGAAGGAAAAGGTGAAACTATAATCTTCTTGATTTGTGTTATTTATTTTTAATCTTTCCATGTTATTTTACTTCCCTACCCCCTTTTCCTGACTTCAGATCAATCAGTATTTATACCTGTAACTCTTAAGCATTTTCTGTAATGGTCCTGGGAATTCTCTGCTCAGTGCTACGTGGTGTAACTTCTCATGAATTCTAGGCAGGTGTAGCTCTCAGAGTCCCAGAGGACAATCGCCTCTGTTGTAGTTGGGTTTTATTCACTGGAAAACAAGAGTTTGAAATTTGACTGATGTGTGTAAGAGTTGGTTTAGAACACACATCAAACAGATTTGTCTGTATAGTTTTATGTAGTTTTGCATTTTTTCACTTTTTTCTGCTTTTTGAAATACTATGTAGTGCATGTTTTAACAGCCAGTTCGAAGAGTGTTTAATCTGTTTGAAAAGCTTTGATGTCTTCCTCTCCATTTTAAGGAATTTTAAAGAAATAAAAACCCTAAACATATCAAAATTATCTGACCAACAGGTCAGACTTTATTCCAACTGTGTAGATACTGACTGACATCTAGTTGATGTCTCTGTCCCTTTCTTCTTCTTTTCTTACTGTCTATGGTGAGCATTCCCTTCCTTACTGCCTATTGCCATCTTCTCTCCAGATCTGTATCAGCCTATTATATTTGGTTATGCTTGGTCTTAGTTTTGAAGGAGCTCGCTAGTGAGCTTAAAAAAGGTGTCAGAAGGGGTAGGGTATTTATTGGTGTACAGTGTCTTTAGCCCTCCTTGTCTCTTAATTGTCTTGAAATGTCTGCCAAAATGAGATTTTTCAGACTGCTGGGAATAACTCACTTAAATTTGTCTGCCCTCTTCTTAACAATATAAATTCACTTTTTTGTAAGAGACATTCTAAAGTTTATCACCAGCAACTCTGGAAAAAAATCTTTGATTGAAGGGTTTACCTGAGAACTCTCTAACAGGATTGTACTTACATCATGTAAGGTCATAGAGTGATTAGTACTGGGTTTATTTACAGCTTATCTAAAGCTTTAGTATACACTTGAGCATTCTGTTACCTTCAGTGTATTTGTAGGTATCATGTACAAACAAAAGTTAAACACTGACTTTTCAGCAGGTGTTTGCTGGTGATCTCTGAGAAATGGTCTGCAAGGATGCAGTGCTACTGCAGTAAGTGGCAGGCACTACCTACAGCCAGCTCTGTCTAGGCTTCATTCAGTAAAATAAATCAAGGACAGTCTGTGACTCCTTTATGACCCAATTCTGCTGCTTATCTGTCTGGATGAGAACAGTGAATATCAGGGATGGAACCTGACAGCACAAAGGTGTAGCTTTGGTTAGCAAGGTGTTAAAAATCTGTAAAAGATAAACAGACTGAATACAACAGGGGAACTTACAGTCTTGTGGGCTTTATTTTTGTTCTGAATATTTTTATTTTATAGAGGTTGCTGATATTACTCATGCTTTGTCGAAGCTCACAGAGCCAGCACCAGTCCCAATCCATAAATTATCAGTCACAAATATGGTGCACAGTGCAAAGAAAAAAATTCGCAAACACAGAGGTGTGGATGAATCACCTTTGAACAACGAAGTTCTGAACACTATTCTTCTGGTAAGTGAGCTGACTGTACACATTGTATTCATACAAAACATGTATTTCATGCTTCCACTGATGCATTTGGGTTGTAGTTTATAGCAGAATTGTGAATAAAATGTCTGATGCTCAATTTCATAGAATCACAGAATGGTTTGGGTTGGAAGGGACCTTAAAGCCCGTCTAGTTCCAACCCTCTTGCCATGGTCAGGGACACCTCCCACTGGATCAGGTTGCTCAAAGCCTATTCCAACTTGGTCTTTGAATTGCTTTTATCAGCTTCTTGAAACAGCCTCAGTTGTTACATGCCCATGCAATGTAAGTGGACTGAAGGTGAACTCTAAACTCTGCTAACAGTTGTAATTACAGGGATTGCTGCTGTGTAACCAGCAGCTTTATAGAGAAAGTGGAAAGAGCAGGGAAAACATAATGATAGAAGTTTGGATTTTTCTGGTTTCTTCTAGTTCTTATTTCCTGATGCTGCTGACAAACTCGGAGATGGACTTGAAACCAGAACTAGCACTTTGGCAGGAAACAATCCTCCTCCAGAGACTGAAGATTATGTAAGTTTTACTGGCACACATGAAAGAGAGAGAGCAATTTTGAGTGTGTATTCATATAGACTTTGTTATGGTTGCCCCATATCTTGTAATAAGACAAGATAATTTTTGGAAGGAAGGACTTACCTTTGTGGAGTCTCTAGGGAGATATAATGATTTTTGTTTTCCTTCTAGTTTCTTTGTTTCCTTCCAAAGACTGTCATTTTTAGTAGTTTATCCTTACAGGCTTAAAGTGTTAGGTAGAAAGACGTCATACGGTTTTGGAAAAAAATGCCATTCTTCCTTTATTTCCTGCTTTCTCTTATTTATTACCTAGAATCTCTTCAGTCAGTTTAAATCTGCTCCTTCTGATAGTCTGACGTACAAACTAGCTTTATGTCTTTGTATGATAAACTTCTACCACGGGGGAGTAAAAGGAGTGGCACATCTTTGGCAAGAATTTGTGTTAGAGATGCGCTACCGGTGGGAGAACAACTACCTTATTCCAGGGTAAGTTTTTTTTTCATTTGTCCTCTCTCTTTATTTCAGGTATGCAGTGTTTTCGATGTGACTTTGAAATGTACTGTTTTGGTTTTTTAAATTGCAAATGCTGTCCTCTATTTTTATTATCCTACTTCCTTAAAGCAAGAAAGGATAGGGAGTAGAGAAGAGCATCCATGTGCTCTTTTGAAAATGTGAAGATGCCTGGGGGAGCACATGTTGAAGATCCTTCCACTGTGTGAATGAAGGCAAGAAAAAAAAAGCTTATGCAAATGCTTCGCTTCTGGTTTATCATTTTATAAAGATGAAGGAGCTGATACAGGGAAAAACACCTTTGCTTTGTGATGTAGTTTCACCAGTTTTCTAAGGGTGCTGTTCAAGTTCCTGCTGGTGTTATAGCCTTTTTAGGCAGCTGATGCTGTCTCATGTACTCCAACCCTTCCAGCAGACCAGACAAAGGGCTCTGTTGAGATTAAACATCAATATAAAGCAAAATTGTATCCCTGTATTGTTTTAAATGGGGTGGACTGACCACTTTCAAATGGTTATACTAGCAGGTAAAATGGAATTAGAAATAGATATAGGTCACTCTATTGTATCATTGCAGTTTTAGGTAAAGTCAAAAGTGCTTAATTTTTGTTTGAAACAGTTAAGCTTTTAACTTCTAAATGGAAAACTGTCCAAAAAATGCAGGGCGTGTCTGTTTTGTACTAGTGTTGAATAATCACTTTGCTTCAGAAATGACCTCTAGCAAATAAGTGTAGTTTAACATCTGGGCTCATTCAGTCTCAATCTTGTCTCTGAGAGCATAGAGAAGTTGCAGGGTTGGGATGGTGGGGATGGGTGCAGTGTGGATATTTGCCCTTCTCTTGGATTTTGTATGGTTTAAGACTAGATGCGTGTGAAAGATTCAACTTAATAATACTTGCACTTCTGCCTTTTCTTAGATTAGCTAATGGCCCTCCAGATCTGAGATGCTGTTTACTGCATCAGAAACTTCAGGTAAATATCCCAAATTTATGAATTATTTTTCTCCTAAGGAAACAGTCAAAATTATAGCTATTATTCACTAAATGTATTGTTGTTGTAGATATAGTTACGCTTGTATTTTTGGGTCCGGACTTCATTGCTTGGGAAAATCTTTGTCATTCCAACAAGTTCAATGGAATTGTTATCTTTTAGAGTTGTAAGAGGTTTTTGGTGTCTCTCTTTAAGTTTTCCTGTGACATTGTTTCCATAAGAGAATTAAATGCTAACCACACTTTTTTTTTCTTCCCTTTCATTTGTTAGATGTTAAATTGTTGCATTGAACGAAAGAAAGCAAGAGATGAGGGGAAAAGGGGGACTGTGTCTGATCGTTCTCCTAGTGGTACTTCTGGAGATGCTGGAAAAGGAGCAGAGCACTCTGCAGATAATCCTGATAAGGAAAAAGAAGTTGGCAAGTCCTGGGAGTCATGGAGTGACAGTGAGGAGGAATTTTTTGAATGTCTAAGTGACACAGAAGATCTTAAAGGAAATGGACAGGAAAATGGAAAGAAAGGAGGAGCAAAAGAAGGCAACAAAGAGCCTGTAAACTTAAAACCAGAAGGTCGTCTGCATCCACATGGAAAGCTGACGCTGCTGCATCCAGGAGAGCCTCTCTACATTCCAATAACACAGGTTAGACAGCAAGAGCTGACCAGGTGTGCAATATGACTCTCACGTGCTGTGGCTCATACCTAGGATTGTGATATTGGTTACAGTTTGCAGGTTATGACCTTATCTATTGTTAAAATTGCTAAGTGGTTTTGGCCTAAGTCCTTGTTTTCCGTATCTGAAACTTGAATGAAGCTGTTAAACTGAAAGCTCATGTGCTATTTGTTTTATTTGAGAATGAGTCTCCTTACCAAATTTCACTCAAACCAATTTTTTTTAAACAACACTTAAGCTGTCTTGCCTACCTCAGGTTTGGGTTTCTTTATGTTTCCAACTTTTGATGTGCCTTTCACTCCTTCTTTCTTGTAAAGCAGGAACTACTGTGGGCCTTCCACCACGAAGGTTTCTAGCTGACTGACAGGAGTACTGGATCAGTTATGCTGCTGCTTTTTAAATATTCTCTTTAACAAATACATTTCTCAACTCATTGCTAAAAGGCCACAGTCATTAGGTTTTAGTACAGTTTTCTAAATCAGGTTTATCACCACAACTAGGAGTGTTATCTGACATAGACTTCCTTGCAGAGTGACTGGGGATGAAATATGAAGCAGTGGTGTCAGAGGAAGTAGTTTGAAATCAGACATGCGTGAAGAATACAGTATTTATCATTCATTTGAGAAAAATTGTTGCTTTCCATGAGTAAAAGGTGTGAAGTCAAGCAAAATGTTGTCAATTACATGCTGACAGTATCAACGGCAAAATTTCTACATGCTTTATGTGGTTTTTCATCCATCTCAAATATAATTGTATCAGACACTGCCTAGACTTCACCTGGCCTTTGGCATTTTAACAATGGATCCTTATTGTTACTTCATTCTCGGGTTTTCTTTTCAGTTTCTTTTTGTTAGTGTCATCTTCAGAAGCACAGCTTTAGGCTAAACAGTTTATGCATTAGGAAATTACTATTATTTCCTTTGAGTGCAAATAAAGTAGAATGAGCTTTTGGTGACAGGGAGCTTTCCACTCCTCCTTCCTTAGTAAGGGCTGAGTGTTGGAGAGGCTATTTGTAAACTTGCCTTTTTCCACATTGCAGGAACCAGCACCTATGACTGAAGATTTGCTGGAAGAACAGTCTGAGGTACTGGCAAAACTGGGGACATCAGCAGAAGGTGCTCATCTTCGGGCACGCATGCAGAGTGCCTGCCTGCTCTCAGATATGGAGTCTTTTAAGGTAGTACTACTCGAAGAAGCCTGTCAGAATGCTTTCTTCTTAATTAAACAATCCCTCTTTCTTGTGTCAAACAATTTTGAAGGTCTTTCTGTCGAGTTTTTTTTCTGCACTAGACAGCTTCAGAGTAGTTTAAAGTTGAAAATAAAAACCTATTGATAAACCTCATAGTCATAGATTTTGAAACAATCCATTTTATTATGCTGTAATGTTCTGGTACTTTTTCACAATGTCTGTGGCAGGGGAAAAAAAACCAAACCAAAACTTAAACTTGATAAATTGGGAATTAGAACTAAGACAAGCCCATACAATATGGTGTCAGAAGAAAACTGAACATCAAAGTCCTGAGTTAAACTTGCACATGTCTCCCTCCCACCACCTTGTGACTTTGATTTAGTGACTCTTACCTGGACTTTCCCTTGTGTCTAGTTTTTATCCAAATGGATAAAATGTAAAGGTGGTTTAAAAATACCCAAATATGTTCACAATTCTATATTTGGACTTATGGGAGGTAGACATATTTTTTCTGTATAGTTGAAGATGTTTTGTTCTTTAGTAGAAAGGATAAGTTATTGCTATTTAGAAGTCCTATATGGCTCTTCATCAAACTGGGACTGGAATAGCTGTGGTTTTGGGTAACTTGTTCCATTTCTATCTGAGCTCTGCAGAGGGAGCTAAGGGCACATACACTGCTGTCATCAAAGGATCTCAAAACTCTAAAGAGATTAGAGATTAAGAGTATAATGTGTCAATATCAGTTTATTAGCAGTGATTCATGTCATTAGGTATGTGTAGCAGTTTAATTTCTCTGGTGCAAGTGAGCTGGAAACTCAAAGTAAGAATACAGAACTGTGATTTGAAATGTAAGTGCACTCTTAATAGGTACATCAAATAGTTTACTTTTGTGTTCTAGACCTATGGAAGTATTTATTTGCATTGACATTGCATCTATGAAAAAATAAGGTTGATTTTTTGGGGGGAGAAAATTTTTCTTTAAAGGAAGAAGAAAAAGTGAATTTTGTGGTGTTAAAAGATGGAAAGGTAATATTGAAAGCATATTTGTGCAGCCCAGAGATTCTGTTAGGTGTGGGCTATTTTTTTCCTTTAAGTCTTTAATGGTGTAAGCCTATGCATAAAAAAATGGTGAAAATTCATATTTATTGCATGTGTCGTGTACCAGAGAGAAGCTCGGCTTATCAGTGTAATTTTGAACTTGTCTGAAATGACTGATGAATGTGCTGGTTTGGGGCGATTTGTTGATGGCATGGCTTTTACCCCTTGGTTTTTGCTTTATTCCCTCCTCCTCCCTAGTGTCTTGCCTAGTGTACAGTTTGGTGACTGAACAGAAGTCCCTGAGTTTTAGCTCATAGCCTGTGTTCTGCCCACTAAACCCTATTGCCTTCCTACCCACAGTGTCAAGTTTTTGTAGGATTTTTTTCAGGCATAAATTTTATCTCCTCTCTGTTCCAGGCAGCTAATCCTGGCTGTTGTCTGGAGGATTTTGTGAGGTGGTACTCCCCACGGGATTACATTGAAGAGGAAGTGGTTGATGAGAAGGGAAACGTAGTAATTAAGGGTGAGCTGAGCGCCCGGATGAAGATTCCTAGCAACATGTGGGTAGAGGCGTGGGAAACGGCAAAACCCGTCCCAGCCCGAAGGCAGAAGAGACTCTTCGATGACACTAGGGAAGCAGAGAAGGTAAAAAGCTCTGTGGCTGGTGATAGTCTGATCTGCAAAGGTTGTAGCAGCCCTCTGTTCTTCTTCCTGCAGGATTTAAGCATTAACAGATCACTGCTCTTTATTTTTGAGTTACCAAACTGCTTTGTACATGGCTTAAGGTTAATCGGAAATTTTTGCTGCTGTGCAACAGTGTGTTTGAAGAATCTAAAATCATCAGTGTGTGGAATATGGCTTCACAAGATGGATTACTCGTTACTTCTTCGAATTGTTAGTAAATAAACCAGATTTGTATCTGCATGTATGTGTTAGGAAACTGAAGTATTCCTAAAACTTAATAACTGATGGTTTCCTTCTAACTTGTTGGGGCTGTAAGCAGCCATTGAGGATTTCATGTAAAATGACCTATTGAGTCCTGTTTTGCAATGGTGCTCTCTCTGTGAGAATTCTTCAATGTAGGTGCTCGTCTTTTGTAGTTAACCTTATCTTTAGGAAATAGCTTTGATCACTAATATATTAAATTTTCTAATGTTACAGGTGCTTCATTACCTTGCAGTTCAGAAACCAGCTGACCTTGCAAGACATCTCTTGCCTTGCATCATCCATGCAGCTGTACTGAAGGTAAAGGAAGAAGGTAAATAGTGTTTAATAAATTATTAAGGTATTTTAGGGTGAACACTGATGCAATAATTACAACTTCTTCATTTGTTTTCCTTCTGATAGAAGCACTGGAAGATATAACTTCAGTTAAGAAGATCATTAAGCAGATAATAGCCCATTCCAGTAAAGTTCTACGATTCCCCAGTCCAGAGGACAAAAAGTTGGAAGTAAGGCTTTTATACTTACTGACTTAGAAAACTTAATAAAACTTAATACTTTTATACTTTTCATGGGAGTGCTAAAACCCGTCTTTTTACTTTTCATTTTTATTAAACTCCTGTAGGAAATTATTGCTCAGATTATGAGCGTGGAAGCTATCATCGCCAGGGCCAGGTCTCTGAAAGCAAAATTTGGAGTAGAGAAATGTGAAAATGAGGAGGAGAAAGAAGATCTACAGAGGTGACTGAGGAATATTTTTTTTTAATTTTTTTTTCCCTGTGTTGTTTTCGGTTTTGTCTGATGCCATTTTTCTGTAGTTTCAAGATTTAGGACAGACAGAAGTTGTGATAATACAGAAATACTAAGGAATCGTTTTTAGTAGCTATAAATGTTTGGTGTCCCTGTCCCTAGGCTACCTAGAGGTGTTCTATGTGGGCACCCTAAATGCTCCTTTAAGTAACCATCACTTTGAAAACAGGATACAGATTATTTTAATGGAATTTTTTATCTTGACAGTACTGGCAATTTCATTTATTATTTTACTCATGTAAATGGTACATTTGATGAGCTTTGTTACAATAGAGGTAAAATTAGAAGGACTAGGATTTTAGTGTTTCCTATTTCTAATGTGGGATGAAATACCACCCAAAGTTCCATTTACTTATTGAAGTGTCCTTACTATTTTGAAACATGTTACTGAGCAGCCACATGAATGAAAAGTGCCAGGCCATGTTTCTGTGCTTCACTGCATGCTGTCAGGTGATTTACTTCTTGCTGCTGTGCTGAGAGGAAGAGATGACATTTTTGTAGTACATGTTGGGAGCTCAGAGGAGCAGTGTCTGACCAAGACAGTATCTTTGTTCTCCAAAAACCTGTCATGTTCTTTCTGGGTGGCCAACACCGCGGAGGCTTTTCACTTTGAATTTGTACATCTGCATTAGGAGCTGGGGTTCCATTTGTAGTTCATTGAGAGGTGTAGGTGCCTTCAGAGGCTGAACTGCAACCCAGGTGTTACTTGGCCCTGCTGCTGGAGTTGCAATGCAGAGAGCTATGAAATTCTGCCTTCCCTGACCTCGTATGGGAGGCTGCCGTGTTCAGGTTGGTTTTGGCCTGTGTTATCTATGAGAGAACAGCTGCTTGAAGGAAGGAGCAGCGGGGTAGGAGGGAACAGCTGGAAGCTGGGGTGTCTTCAGGGTAGAGGGAAAGGAGCAAAGGGGTGATTGTGTTTCAGGGGGATGATGAGAAATGGCTGGCATTTTTCCTTAAACTTTTAGAATGGAGAGTTCTTGAGTGTGGCTGCAAGTTCCTGCCTCACGCAAATGAGAACTCCTGACAGGGAACAGTCCTAGTTCTTGATTAGCAAACTGGAATACAGCTGAGAATTAAACATTCCTTTCTCTTTTCAATAATTTGTTCCACCAGATTCGTAAACTGTCTCCTGGAGCAGCCAGAAGTGTCGGTTATTGGTGCGGGAATAGGACCTGCTGGTAGCATTATTCACAAGCTGTTCATGAATGCTCAGAGGGTAAGAGAGAGTTCCTGGTTGCTTTGCAGTCACTTCTAATTTAAGCAGTAGGAGGCAACAACTTATCATATGATGGCAGTTTATTTTGTCTGCATATATGCACGTATTGTCATAAATGTGCTTGAGGTTATTTTTTTGTGATGTTCAGTGTGATTTTGGCAGTAACAGAACCTTGCAAAACAAAAGAAGAGTAGGTGACCTGGGATATGAAGCAATTAAAGCCATCTGGGTAGACAGAGATGTCATTAATGTTTGATGTACTTCAAATGGCAACATCAGTAATGCTGTAATGGTGCAAATTTCTGCTTTATTTAGCTTGCACAATATGTGCAACGTCACAGCAAGAACAATCAAGTGTGGTGATTGTTTCATGTAGGAATGTAGAGAAACATGTCATAATATTAAATGATTTAGAAGGAGTAACTTTTTGGATTGAGGTTTATAATTGGAATACTTGAGATTTCTTCTGTGGAAACCAGCGTGTTTAGGAAGAGTTTCAGTTCTTTTCCAGGTCAACTCTACGTTCAGTTTATTTATTGCCAATGTCACGCGTTTTCTTGCCCAGCATCTATTGGTATAAATATTCCTGGTTTCCCTTAAGCAGTCTTTGTAATAATTAGCCTTAAAGTATTGATTTCCCAATTTCTTGGACTGCAGTCACCCTTCAGTTTCTGTCAGAATGACACCTATTGATAGCATCAATTTATCATAGCTCAAATTTAACTACGGCGGTAATAACAAGGTAGCATAGTATTGCAGACATCTTGGAGCCTGAGATCCCATTTGGAAATCACTGCCGTAAAAATTTTGTGATTGGTAATTAAGCACTTTTAAGGCGTGGGTGCTTTTATAATAATCTGTATTTTGCAACTCATCATAAAAAGGACCATTCTGAAAACAGACCATGGTTATTCTGAGAAAGGAAAATCAGAACGTTTATTTTATCCTTCCAGTCTCTAGGGAAAATCTGGTTGCAAACCTCAACTTGTCAACCAGCAGAGCCTAAGATTGTGCCCTGTGAGTGTACACCAGCGTTTGCACTTGCCTTTTTAATATCAAGGCTTTATGTTTTTAAATCATAGAATCATAGAAATCTGAGTAAGAGTTTCTGGAAGAGATATGTCAGTTCCTAGGGTCTTGTTAATTTGAAACACCAGTAACTAAAGCTGGGTTACAGACACTTTCCACTCGTAGCTGGTCGCTGTTAATTAAGGCTTCTTAGTGGGCCAGGAGCTAACTCGCTATGGAACCCTTCGTGTTTAATCTGCCATGAATTGTTTCAGTAGAGCCGTTTGGTAAATAGAGGTTGAGTGACTTCCTTGCTCCTTCCATTTGAGCCTGGGCTCCTCTCTGAGTTGTGTAAAATGTGTTGTTACATTCTCAGGTTTTCTCAGGAAAGTTAGAGTAGCAAATGCATGTTCTTGGGAGTGCATGATGTCTCTTAAACCTGCAGTCTCCTCCTAACCTCTTGTGAGTCACCTCTGACTTGCCTTTGTTTCTGTCTTTCATCACTGGTTCTTTCTCACCCTTTCCAAGCTGACTGAATCTTCTGATGAGGTAACCAACTTTGTCCCTCGTTTCCCACTCATCTTCCCTAGCTCCATAGATTTGAACCTTTTGGTAGATGTAGAGCAACTGCCTGGTTGAGTTTGCACTGTTGTTCACACGTTAAGCCTAAAATTAATTTTGTGTTTCCAGAATGGTTTTTCTTCGTTCATAGACTTTATTTTTAGAGCCTAAACAGGTAGTGAAGAGAGAGAAATCTTAAAAACTAAACTGAAACCGAAAACCAAACCAAACAAAACCCACCTCTTCATGTGAACATTAACATTTTCTGATCCTGGAGTATGTGGCCTTGCCTTTATGTTCTTCCTTGGTGCTATCACTGTGTTTTGTTTATTGAACAGCCAGATGTAGAGGGAGGTCAGGCAGAGGTGGACGATACCAGGATGTCACAGTCCCAGGTACCCCAGGTACCAGTACTTACTGGGACTGCTTGGCCAGAGATGCAGAGACGTGTGGTGAAGAACAGAAGTGACTCTGAGTGTAGACAGGGAATGTCCTCTCAGATGGTTTTCTAGAACTGGGCTTATGGGAAGAAGTAGTGCTTGTCCCTGGTGACTTCTCCTATGGCACAGGCTGCAGAGCTGAGTGCTACCAGGTCCCTGCTCCTGGGGAGAGAGGTGGGAGCAAGGGCGCACAGGGCAGCCGAAAGGGGCCACGAGGGTCAGGTTCTGCCACACCTCAGTGACACAAGTTTGAGTTGTATACCTGCAGGGTACCGGGGTACAGGGGTACGGGTGTTTGTGTGTGTGTGTGTATATATATATATACGCAATTAGGAAATGTTTATTGGGCTGATTGGAGCATGCCAGCCCTTCTTCCTATACTCAGACTTTGGTGCTGCTGCTTGCTGGCTCTAAAGCACTCAGCATTGATGGAGTTGGCACAGCCTCTCTGGCCACGAGAAGTGTGTATGGGAGTAGTAGTTTGAGTCAGGAAAGGCAAGTGACATTTTGTCAAGGTGCTGGTTGTTTTTGAAAGGAAGCTGCTTGTCCTCATGTAGCCACAGGGAGCTGGGGAGAGAGCCCTCTGGGAGAAGGGTTTTCTGTCTGGTCAGAACCGTCGCTTCACGCTGTCAGAGCACGAGCTTAATCTAGGCTGAGCTTCCCATCCACACGTGAAGGTTCTACCATATGATTGTCTGCAGTTTATTTCTTGACATCCCATTCCTGTCTTGCTCCATGTACCCATAAGGCCTTTTGATGTGTGTACCATTTCTGATCTTCCTCTGTGCCTCTTACGATGTATTTTATGAACCTTAATGTAAGGAACCACTTGCTCTGTAGTTATGCCCCTGCTCTTATTGAAGGTTTCTGCAGTGCCTCCACTTGAGGAAGACTTGCGGAGATCGGGTTCCTCGGAGGAGCGAAGACTCACCACGGGGGCTGTTGCCGATTTCCCACCGCCCACGGGGCGCGAGGTAATTCTGCGCACGACTGTTCCCCGCCCGGCCCCTTACTCCAAGCCCTTGCCCCAGCGCATGTACAGCGTGCTGACCAGAGAAGACTTCCGACTCGCAGGTGCCTTTTCATCAGACACAACGTTCTTCTGATGGAACCAGCCGCGCTGCCTTGCGTGGCCTCACAAGTAGCACATTGCCATTCGTTTTCCTTCAGGGAAGGTAACATTACGGATTGATGGGCTTGCAGTGAGGAGACAGTGCTGTCCCCGTTGGTGAGGGAGTGGCTGTTCCCAAGGACAGAGCTGAACTGGCAGCCAGGGAGGATGCCGGCAGCAGCTCTGACTGGGAGGCGTGGAATGGCTTCCCAAGTGGTTTTAATCAGATCTGTGGGAAGACAGCTTCGTGCTCTCCTCTCTGCTTTAGCTTGTTTAATAACGGCCATGGATGGGCCCTCTGCAGATCCTTCACGGTGACTTTCATGCAGAAAGTGCTGCTTTACCATTCTCCATCAGACCGGCTCCAGTGAGAGCAGCCTGCTTAAAGCCATGTGCAAACATTAAGTAATTTGTATTTATTGCTAATCATAAATATTGAACCTGGTATTTTTTGGTTAATCACTAAGTTGCAAATACTTATACTCTTATTTTTTATTTAAAGTTTACAGTACATTCTTGTTCATGCTAAGCTCTCCTGGCATTGCAGCGGTTGTCCAAAACAGTCTTGTCTTGGACACTTCTCCCAGACTGTATTTGGGGCTATAACTGGACTTTAAGCCTGATAGGCTTCAGTGGGTCAGTGATGGTTCTGGATACTTTTATCTCCTTCCCTGCGCACAAGGGCCAAAGCTGTTTGTAAATAAATGACATACAGGGTGTTTCACTGTGAGAACTCGCTGGTATTCACAGCGCCTGTATGCATACGTTGTCTTCGATGGGATACGCTGAGACAGAGCTATTGCTGCTGTAAGTGAACCCCACTGGCGCTCATGCAGACAGAGGGTGGATGTGCCAATGTTGTTCTACAGCCATCTTCGTGTGTTTTGCTGATGCTCATTAAAAGATATGTGTTACTTTACAAAATGAAATGTAAAAAGAGCTACAGCATTGTTGATGTTACTCAATAAATCTGAACTTATTTCAGATATGAGCAACGGCTTTGTCAGACCACTTTTACAATGTCAGCCTTTTGTAATTTGAGCTAGGAACAGCATCGTTTATGAGGGTAACTGCATTAAGGAGAGAAAGGTAAGTTCTATCTCAACAACTGTTACTACCCTACAACTCCCGTGGGGGACAGGGGCTCCATTGTTTCCCTTGGGTGAAGTGGTATCAAGTAGAAACAAACGCCTCTTTTTCAGGCTAAAGAAGAGTTAATTTTTTTTCAGAGAAAATCTTGTCACAGAATTTGTTCTCCAGGCTGTTTGTGTTTTACCTGAGGTAAATGCCTCTGATAAAAGGGATGAGAAAGACAAAGGCCAATTGAGCTGTGGTTTAAACATGTAGCTGCTGTAAAAGAAATGGCACTGGGCTCATTACTGAATAAATCATATTTGCCTTATTCCCTGGCACTCCTGCATCCCTCCCTTCTTGCCGTGCTGTTTCAGTGAAGCTGGGCAGTGAAGGGAGACCTTTGGGCTAACAGCTCTATAAACTTGGAAATCCCTCACTCGGTGATCAGGCTGTTATGACCAAAGAGAAGATTCCTTTAACCACATTTAGAGAAAATAAACACTGTCTAACGCTGTTCTTCCAGGCAATTGCGTAAAGCTGTTCGTGTCTTTGCTGGAAAAGTCCAGTTTCACTCTATAGAAAATGGTGCATTCACAACTCTAATAAGACAGAGAAAGAATGTTTAAAACTTTCAAGAATTTTTCTCATAAGGCTATTTTAACTTTTGTCATAAGCTTTTAACTCAAATTACTTGAAATGGCAGTCATGTGCTTCCAGAGAAAGCTCTGTGGTGTACAATGAGCTATATGAACATACTGCTGTGTTACAGCATTCCAGGGGTGGGAGAGAGACTAGTAAAGCACAGCAAAAAAGCACCAGGAAAGAGAGAAATGTCTTTATTCAAAGTAACTGTTAAGAAAGCCACATCAACAATCTAAATTAACCAGCACCTTTGCAGTCTTTGTAAAGAGAATTTATTTATTTGCCAGAACCTACCTTTGAGGAGATAATTGGTAATATTTACTGTTTCTTGTCACGAGTAAATTTTTAATACAAGCAGATTTCAGCAGACATGAATTTTAACTGCCAAAGTGCTGGCCTTCCTGGGTGGATATGACACTTTTAGAAGGGACAAATCACTCACTCATTTTTGTCATAATAGAGATCAGAGCCTGTATTTTCTCCAGTAATTCTGATACATTAACAAGGTTTAAATTCTTTTCTAAGATACCTTCTTGGTCTGTGATGTCCCCAGTACAGCTGAACCCTGCAAGACTAAGGGAAGTTCAGAACTTCCTTGAACTCTTGCAGCTGTAACTAGGCTGCAGTAACAAAACAAAATGGCATTAAAGTTACACACAACACTATATTTTTCTGAACCTGTGGTTTAAAGCTAACCATAATCAAGTACCTTGATGCACTCAGCCAAGGCCCTCTGACAGCCAGTGGTGTAAGTGATTTATTGGGTTTAATTCTGTATTTCCTTCCCTCTGCCAACAGCGTGGTAGACTGGAAAGGTTTTTTTTTTTCTTTTAAATCCGTGCTTGAGGGAAACTGTAACTGTACTGGTTTCTGAGTTATAATGTAACTGAATATATTTTGCATTTTACATCTTCACAAAAAATTTGGTGATATCACAGCCGTACTTTGTCGCTAACGACTGTCTCTTCATCTGGCTCCTCTCCTTGGCCTGCTTTGCAGTTCTCTGTAAAAAGGAAAGATGAGTGAGTGCTGGTACCTCACTCAGTCTTCACCTGCCAAAAGGAGGAGCAGGAGGTACTGGAGCCAGGCCTTCCCCAAGGGCACGAGGCAGCCCTGCCTGGGGCATTCCCGTGGGACTCGGGAGCAGGTTTCCCCCTGAGGGTGGGTGGGTGCTGACTGGGCTATGCAGGTGCAGAGCTGCACAGGGTGGTGCTGAGCAGCCTGCCCCGAACCCAAAGTCTGCCTTTTCTCTAGGGGTCCCTGTGCCCAGAATACTCCTGTGATGGTCAATACATCCCTGGTGAGGGTGAGAAGCTGGGGCTGTGCCTACTGACCTCTCGGTGGCAGACGGTGCACAGAGTCTGAAGGTTTTCCAGGGAGCATTGGCCTCCTCCATCGTAAACGGGCTGGATGTGGTCTGCCTGCCAGAACTGCCCTTCTGTCGGGTTTGTTATCATTTCATTCAGCTGCAGGGAACAAAAGACACAACACTGGAGGCTGTTCTTCTGAACCACTCTGCCCAGAGTCAGAAGACAGTAACTTGGGAAAGTTATGTGGAATGTGAGCTCACAGTCCAGAAAGCCAACCGTGTCCTGGACCGCATCCAACACACTGTGGCCAGCAGGTCAGGGATTCTGCCCCTCTGCTTCACTCTGGTGAGACCCCACCTGGAGCCCTAGCACAGGAAGGACACAGATCTGTTGGAGCGAGTCCAGAGGGGGCCACAAAAATCATCAGAAGGGCTGGAGCACCTCTGCAGTGAAGAGAGGCTGAGAGCTGGGGTGGTTCAGCTTGAAGAAGGGAAGACAGAGGAGACCTTACTGCAGCCTTTCAATACTTACTTAAAGGGGGCTTAGAAGAAAGATGGGGACAGACCTTTTAGAAGAGCCAGTACCAGTAAGACAAGGGGGGGATGGCTTTAAACTAAAAGAGAAGTTTAGATATTAGGAAGAAATTCTTTTCACTGAGGGTGGTGAAACACTTGCACAGGTTGCCCAGAGAGGTGGCAGAAGCCCCATCCCTGGAAACATTCCAGGTCGGGTTGGATGGGGGTCTGAGAAACGTGACTGAGTTGAAGATGTCCCTGCTCATGGCCAGTGGTTGAACTGGATGTCAGCTTTCAGAAAGTACCTTAAACACAGCACCATTCTGTCTCCTGAGCAGGCTGTCAGAAATAAAACTTCTTTACTGGAATTGGAACTGGCTGCCCAGGGCAGTGTGGGACTCCCCATCCATGGAGGGGTTCAAACAACATGTAAATGTGGCGCTCTGTGACCTGGTTTAATAGGCACGGTAGGGTTGGGCTGATGGTTGGACTGGATGAGCTTAAATGTCTTTTCCAGCCTCTGATTCTATAAATCCTCCAGAATTCTCATCTCAGGCTTTCTGCTGTGCTCCCCCTCATTGAGAAGGGCTGCAAGTGACAAAGCTGCCCTCAAACAACAAGCAACAGTACATCTCTTTTGCTTTTCACATCTCCGTGGGCACCTGCAGAATTCACGTAAGCTATTTAGGAACCTCTGAAGCACAATTTCAACTTGGCAGCAGAAAGTGAAACAAGCACTTTGCATGGGAACATTCTCCCTGGCTGCTGTGCTGCTTTCCAGCCAGTGAAGCAGCAATGACGACCATGACGGCAATCACTGCTCAGTAGCTTCGGGCAGCGCACTCTGAGGTCTTACTGAGACAGGATAATGGGCTTTGCTTAAGCTCCAACCAAATGTTCTGCAAAGCAGGAGTAACCTTGTCCTGTTAGACTACATCCATTCTGAACTGTTTCATAGCCATAAAGTTTCTTACTGAAACGCATTTCCAGTAAATCTGGCAGCAACATTCAAATCCCTCAGGAACCTGAATTCTGACTGACGCCTGTGTCTTCAGCAATGAAAAGTTAGTTAAAAGACATTGGAGGTTTGTTTTTAAGATTTTGGGTTTGCTTATTCTGTTGTTGGTGTTAGATTAACCTTTGGTCTTCAGCCTGTAAGAACAACATTTGGGATTTCTCTGAACTGCCACAGGAACACTGCTTAAAAAAAATCAGTATCGTTACCTGCCCAAGTGGAAGGCAAGACATCCAAGAACTCTCCAGAAGTTTCTTACGCTGACTTTTGGGCGCATCTCTGATACTGAGATAAAGCTCCTGGGCATTCTGATGACAGAACTGGCAAACCCCGTGTTCAATTTCAAACACTTTAGTCCTAAGGTAGCTCTGACTGGAGCGAATGGAGAAGTCCTCCTGGCAGGCGTGAGAGCAGAACCGCGTGTCCCAGGCACGGGCGTGGCAGCCTGGCTCAAGCTGAGCTGTTGGCTGTTGACAGCTGAGACAGAGTGGGTTCCCTTGGCTGTCCAGGGCTTGCAAATAGCCCTTGGTCTGGGAGGAGCCTTCTGCTTCCATCTGGTCTGAAGGAAGAACTGACGGGCCTTTTCCATTTTCTGAAAACAACCTGTTTGCAGAGGACAAAGAGGAAGTTGTTAATAAAAGGGATATTCAGCAAATGATTCAGCGGGTTTGAACACACTCTGTATCTGCATCAGGTATCTTTTATGCTCTGAAATACCAATTTCAGTCAAAATGGTATCTTATCTTGCTCGGGTTGATATCTGCACAGTGCAATCGTCTACTTGGCTTCTGTTTCCATTTAAACAAAATCTGACAATGTAACAGACAGATTTTTCTTTGCACATCTTACATTTACATACGTACACTGAGTTATTAGCAGAAATAATACTGTATTTATAAAGAAACAGTGGCTTCTATCAGGCCTCTGCACATATAATGGTAAAATGTTTCAGCCCTCTCTTTAACAGAAGTAAAAAGTCATAGGAAACATCCTGGGTTTTCTACCTGATTCGTACAGCTGCGTAGCAGTTTCCTACTCCAGGCAGGATACACCACTTGTTCCATAAAATTTTTTAAAGGGTATTTTCTGTCTGGAATTTTCATGTTCTTTTCTCCCTTCTTCTAAATGTTGAGGCAGAACAGAAGACAATGTGGTGTCCCCAGTTTGCTGTTGACCCCACAAGCAGGCCTGAGCCTAATGTTCTTTTTTCCTTAACTGAATCATGTAACTGAATGTTTCATTGTAATCAGACTCAGTTCATTAGCAGCTATATCAGCAGACAACAGATTAAATCTGAATTGATACAAGAATAAAGCCAGAGCATTAGCACTACAGCAAGCTTCTATCTAAACCCCCCACTCCTCCCCGTACTTCACCAAGGTAAACATTCACTGCAAATGATTTTGCTACCTTAAAAAAAAAAAAAAGCAGGGGAAATAGCTTAATCACCTTGTTGCATTAATAAACTTAAACTCACTTTGTGGAATGACCCAACAGGTTAACAGGAGCATTGTCATTCTTCACACAAACCCCACCATCTTTCGAGATGAGGCGCACGCTGCCACCGCTGCTGCTGGCTTTGCTCAGCGAGGCTGCTGCCACATCCTCCCTGGTCACGTACCTGAAACAAGGCAGAATTCCATCACTGCAACGGGAACAACCTCCCTCAAAGAACATTCACTCTTGGTTGCAGCAAGGTCAGTACGACATCGTCTCTTAAAACATCCCTGATTTCCCGAAGAGAGATGAATAAAGGTTGAGAAAACGTACCTTACCATAATAATTCCATATTACATATATTTTCTCTTCCCTGCCATCCCTGGAGGTGTTCAAGGCCAGGTTGGATGGGGCCTCGAGCAACCTGATCCAGTGCGAGGTGTCCCTGCCCTTGGCAGGGGGTTGGAACTGGATGATCTTTAAGGTACCTTCCAACCCAAACCATTCCACGACTCAAACAGGCAAACAGGTAAGCTGTTTGGTACGTAAGAACATGGAAACAAAAGCAGTTTGATGTTGCCTGGCAATGAAATCTGAAAGTGTCTTGTTTCAGTGAGGTGAAGATTTACTGATATCCCAGTTAATGCAGGAAGCTTTACATGCTCTAAAGGACTCTTTGCTCCCTTGGTCATGTTTAAATTTACTTTATTTTAATGTGAAAACAATACAAAATGTTACTGCTCTTAAATGAAACTCTTAAAATGCCTTTACTCTGATCACTCTTCCAAACCCCACTATTCAGACAACTTCTCCTAAGGATGCCTCTCCGTAATATGTGTGTCCCAAATCTGCTGTGACACAGCACCTCAGAACACTGCCATCGGTTACAGTAGATTTTGTAACACAGTTCAATCTTTCCTCCTTTTAAGGAAGGAAACAATCAGCAACAGGTTTAGAAACACTTGCTACCTGCTCCTTCTCCTTATATTACTGGAATTACAAACTGTTTATTTACTTGAATTCCTACCTACAGCCAAAAATCACCCTGGAGAATGTAACAACAAGGACTGAGAGGAATAGAAAGGTTTTAGATTGTTTGCAGAGGCACCTTGATGAGATAACTTGCACTCAGGAGAAGTTTTGTGGAGAGTAATGACAACCCTGAAGCTGCAAATCTGTCAGGGAAGACAGAGTATGAGAAAAAGGAAAGAAAGTGTAAAAAAAAAGGTAAATTTTGATTTTAACAAGGACTAAACACTAGTCCTTTTCAGTGACACCCAGCAAGGAAAACAACAGTTTGGAAAAACGTCATCCACAGAGAACAGAATCACTTAAATAAAAATGAGTATTAGGAAAGGTTGGAGAAGGCTGTGAGTTATGAGTAAAGCATTACGTCATTGTTGCCCACTAATGATTTATTCCTGCTGCCAGGCAGGGAAAGCAACAAGATTCTTTGATCTTTCTTTTCTTTTGAATCCCCGAGGTCATGATTTTTTTCAAAAAACTCCAGCAAGTTCCAGGTGTTTCAATATGCAGCACAGCGAAAGCAGAAGGGGTACCGAACGCGGCACAGTGCCGGACAGGGAACAGACACTCCCATTCCTACAGAGTTACTGCCGTGCTCGGTTGGCCACGTTTGTCAGTACACAACAAGCAATCATGGAACAACCATCTGACAGCGTGGGCATCGTTCCACTGAAAGTTACATTAAACACATCAAACTTCCCGCAGCAGTTGATAAGAGGAAGAAAAATGAAAAGCCAGGTACCTCTTTGTGCTGCTGACTGCTGGCTGCTTTCTAGACAGCTCCTCTGCAGCCTGAACAGGACTACAGAATATCTGACCGCTTCTTCTGACAATCTTCTGTTTCATCGCTGTCAGATGGCTCCATTCTTTCACAAAGCGCAGGATCTGGTAGAGAACAGCGTTGTCAGCAGCACGACAGACACTGCACAGAACTACTCACCCACAGCGAGGGAGTGCTATGAATTAGTGCAGCCAAAACTGGATGCAAACAGCTGGTATTATCAGAGATGGTACCTTCAAGTGGGAGGTGTCCCTGCCCATGGCAGGAGTTGGGGAATTGGATGAACTTTAAGGTCCCTTCCAACCCAAACTGTTCTACGATTCTAAGTAATTTTTCATATAAGCTGCACCCTCACCTCCCAGAGAACTCCAACAGCTTTGACACTGACTACAGCAATGGTTTTGCTACGTGTGTTGATCCAGACTGCAGGAAACAAGGCCAGAAACAGCCTTATAAGTGCTTGCTTTAGGATGCATGTAGGGGAAAAAATATTTCATCCCATCTTCATTTGTATAATGGACAATAAATGGGAAGAACAACATGGCAACAGAACAAGTGGCTTGGTGGTTTTTTTTTTCCCATTCCTTTTTTCCACTTTCTTCCCCACTATTGGCAGCTACCAACAGCAGTCAGTGTCATGCTGTTTCTGAACAGGGACTATGGGAAGAACAAACACATTGTGCAGTAGGGACTTAATTGTGACTTAAGTGTTATCCAGGAACAAACTTCCACACTTCAAGATTACAACAGGGCAATGATTTTTTTGTCCTTGGAATATATTCATATGACAAATGTAGAAGCGTACAGGTGAGTCTCACTTCCTCAGAGTCAGAGCAGCTAGAAAAAAGTCAATGGAACAGCAAGGCATAATGAAACCAGAAACAAGAAGGTATTTCTTTAATTCCTTTGGGAGCCTTTACTAATCTGGATTTTCTAATCTAGAGGAGAAGGCTGGGGGACAGGGACAGGGCATTCCTTAAGGAAGTGTCACTCCCTGCCCACAAACATGAGATTTCTTGTCTTTTCAGTCTAGCAAATATCTTTAAAATCCTTTGGCAACATCCGTGTTGCCCACTCATTAGTTGCTTCACAAAAATGTGGCTGAATCAGTCAGGTATCTGTCTTTTACAATTAAAGTTCCAGCCTTGCTGAAGAACCTATCAAAAAGAATCACCTTCACTCCTAGAATCACAGAACTGTTTGGTTGGAAAAGACCTTTGAGATCATTTAGTCCAACTGCACCTGTCCACTACCAACCCATATCCCTGAGCAACATCTAATCCTACGTGATAGAATCCAATCTTCCAAATTACACTTCTCTCTAAATGGAAAAAACAGCTAAGAACACTATACTAAGCAGACAGTTTTTCATATGCAATTTAAACTCTGTTATTTCCTTACTTGAGTGCTTGGATTTACAGTGCTAATGTTCTCTGCAGACACCACTGTGGGTGTGATCTGTATCACTGAAGCACCTGAGGCTACACGTCTCAGTGAGCTGTGCCCCACACCACTTCCAACGATCCCAGAGGACTGAAGGAAGAAGCGAGAGTGGAGGCCTGCCCAGAACTGGTACAATCTAGCACACTCTTATTCATAATGTGTCCCATTTCATTCACAACCTTTAAAATGCTATTTTGTTGACTTATGCATGTTAGTTACTAATCCTGTAAATGAGAAATTAAATGATGCCTGGTGATTCCATCTCCTGAAATGCTAACAGGAGGCACGATAATTTGCCAAAGTAACAGACTGCGTAATTAATATTCACATCAACATTTATAAGATCTGCTTGCATGGATGAAATTGTGCCCAGATCCTAAGGCCTGGAAGTATTCTGCATTTATGTAAAAAAATAAGTTAAAGCCCTCCAGATTAAAAATTATATTCCTGTGCCAGCAGAATGTGGTCTTACTGATGAACGATTTGGTTTGTGCTGGAAAGCCTCTGGTAAATCCTCCCAGTTATCCAGCTGTATGTCCAATGGAATGAAGTTATGACTCAGTGGTTCACCATCCTAGACAAGCAAACAGTTTTGTTTAAAGGTGTAAAGTAGCACAACATAGAAAACAAATTAACTATTTCAAATGATTTATCCTCATTTCCTCCTGAACATAGTTGCTCAAGGTAAGATTTTTCCAGAAACAATAAGGCATAGATGCATGATGATAGAACACGTGCAAGAAACATGATTCACATTAATACATCTAAAAGTACACAAGGTGAAAATTTCAATGTTGAATCTATCTAAATTTTTTCTTTGCAAATTGTTCAGACACATAAATGACCTTAAACTGAAAAACTGCAATTATAATCCTCTTGACTAAACTTCCAAGGGAAATGAATAACTGTAGACCAGAGAATGACATTTCATCACAATTTTAAATCAGAATCTTAGAGCATTGGTATTATAGTTAACTTGGTGGTGGTGTTGTTTTTTAAATGCCTAAACAAAGGTTTCCTCTACTTAATTTTAAAGGAACAAGTTGACCCAGGAACTTATTGATGATTTGCAAACATTCAAGAGAAGGAATCAAAGCAGAATTCTCCAGTGTCTCATGGGTCAGCAGAAAGATTTTGTGCAGCACCTGGCACAATGAAACTCTAACCCAAGCCCGAAATAACCCAACCCAACACACAGTTGCCCAAATGCCATCCACAAGGCATCTTTGAATAAAATCTGTAATGCTAAGAAGCAGCGTACATCTTAAGTTTATTAAACAAATTTTCAGATACAAAAGGACACTCTTTTTGACTTCCTCCCAGCTATATCAGCCAAATAAAATTCTATTGTGTCAAAACCCTGCCCTCAGTTATTAGTGATGCTTTGCAGCTGCACCTGAATACACCAACTCATTCTCAGTAGCTTTAAAGAAACCTTCTTAGTGAACTCCTCTATCCCTTAAAATAAGGAATTGGAAAGTCCTGTTGCCCCCTTGAAAAATGACCTGGAAAATTACCACCTGTCAGTTTCTGGCAACGTGTTTTATTCAGGAACTTACTGACTTATACATAGCACCAATGCCGAGCTTTCTGAAAATGTGGTGCCAATATTTTATTTACTTACTTAGTCTGTCAGGATGCACTGTATTTTTTATTTTAAATTTGAATGTTTTTCTAGTAAAGATATTTTCTGATAAGACACTATATTAAAAAACAAGGAATCAAACAGCTATCACTTGTATTTCTCAGAGATGATCTGAGCATATATCTAGTGCATTAGCTCCATTTTGTAAGTTAAGAGAAGTGGCAGAAATTATACATCTAGAGAATTACTACTTAATTCCACTAAGAAAAAAAACAAAATGATAAACCACTTAATTTTTTGTACTTTTCAGCTAACACAAAACCACTGGTAACAGTGTAACAAATGGAAATGCACACACACTGTTTGTAGGACAGTTTACTTCATAATTTTTAAATTATAATAAACGTGCATATTTCATGTTTACCTTTGTATAGAGGTGGATTCTATCAGTATTCCTGCTTGCACAAAACAAAAGCCCATCATATACTGGAAATGTGGCTGATTTATCTGCATCTCCTATAAAGAGAAACAATGCTGAAATTAAAAAGTTTTTCCTTCATTCATTTTATTCAGTCTATTCAGACATTAAGAATAATATTATACGTGTTTTTAAGAAGTTATTTGTGAAATTTCCCAATCTGGTTTATAATGTTGGTTTACATCAATATTTTTTCTGTTTTTTCCTTCAAATGTTCAGCAATCATGGAACAAAATGCAGGAGAATATATATCACACAAGGATTCTGTAATGAACTTTGAATTTTCTGTAAGGAACAGGCTGCCCAGGGCAGTGGTGGCGTTTCCATCCCTGGAGATGTTCAAAAAAACATGTAGCCATGGCACTCTGGGACATGGTTTAGTAGGCACGACGGGGTTGGGTTGACGGTTGGACAGGATGAGCTTAGAGGTCTTTTCCAACCTTAATGACTCTATGAGTCTATGTATCTAATTCCAAATCAACATGGTGGGATACACAGCTCAAACCCAAGCTATTAAGATATTTGTGTATTTTATTTTTCTTTTTCTCCTAACTACCTATAATCTCTTCTGCCTGTGGCTGTTTTGAATACAAGTCAATGCCATCATAAGTTTCAATAAAACCATACAGGTTTGACACAGTTCTTTTGTCAGCCAAGAACTCTGTAGGTTTATCCATCATCATAAAAAAACATTCCAGGCTATAACGAGAGAGCCATGTGCCAGTGCACGTACATCTGTCTTCTGTATGTGTAGGTTTTATTAAAAAGTTATTTCTCATGCCAGAGGCATTTAATACAGCTTCACAATGGAATATAACCTTTCTTTCACTTTACCTTCTCCACACCTTTTTTCATGTTCTTCATTTTCAATTTCAACAGTTTCCTGTTCAGTGGCTTCAACAGACTGCAGGGTCACTCCCAAATCTTCTGTTCTCTCTTCAGCACGGCAGGCTGCTCTCTCTTCATTTCTTCTCAAGTCCTCTGACACATCTTCTGCAGTCTGGCTAGTGGGAGCTCCACAGTTTCTCTCAACTACAGACAAAGAATCAAGGAAAGTAATGATTTCTGCTACCTGTACCAACAGGAACCTAATCAATACACATCTGGAGATAGGACTATGTCATTTCAATTCATTGAAATAATAATATTATCATGGTGCAACCACTTAGGAAATTAGAGCTACCTTTAATATTAGAAGAATAAACACATGGAACAAAAGTTTCCCAATTATGCAATTTCATACACCCAGCTTAATGTCAAAATACATGCAATAAAGCTGCCCAGCTTTTCTGTAGCCCCTTTCAATACCGGAAGGCCGCTATAAGGTCTCCCTGGGGCCTTCTCTTCTCCAGACTGAACAACCCCAACTCTCTCACCCTGTTTTTCCTGAAACTAATCACAACAGAAACAAAAAAAGGATGTTTTTCTCTGCAGCAGAGGTTACTCACCATTACTGTTTTGAGGGCAGTTGCACATTTCACAGTAAGGAAGCAATTCATTATTACTGTAAGTGCAAACACTACAGTGCCAAACACTATTCAAAGTAGTACTTTTGCTTGAAGTATTTAAGTCACAAGGAAGGACTTCATTTTTTTTTTCAGAAAACAAGAGCTTTTTTCCAGTGAAAGGGTTTTTATTTTTCCTGCTGGAGCTGACTGGAGTAGACCCATTTATGCTTCTTGCTCTTTTAGCTTCACGTTCACAGGTACTGTCATGACAAACTGTATCCACATCACTTATTATCGTGGAATCCAGGTTTTCATTGCTCATCTCTGCATCCTCTTCTTTTACGACTTTGAAACATTCTGAATCATTATGTAATGATTCATTACCAGAAGATATTTTGCGTTTCTTCTCAATGGAGGATTTTGGGGAAAAGAAAGAACGTATGTCGTGCTGTCTTTCCTTTTCAAACTAGGGAAGAGGGAAGAAATATGTAAACTTCACTTATAATTACTGCATGACAAGCTGTTAAAATTATGATTTTTCTCCATTAACATTACTCTCTAACACAAGAAGCTACTTTTAGTTTGGAGATGGAAACAAACGATATCTTCCTCTGTGAACAAACAGCTAGTGGGAAAAGCAACTCAACATTCCTCTATATTCTCCTGCAAATTCTGAAATAGCACTGTCAGGAAACAAATACACAGATACGGTATGCTACTTGCCTTTTCTGATGACGCCTATTACAAGGAAAGGCTTTTAAATGTTTTTAAAATACCTGCAAATTAAATTCAGTACAGTTAATAAAGTCTTACCTGACTCTGAGGGTGGGTCAGTCACTTAAACATAAGTGCCCATTGGAAGCCTGTATATGACATTTATACCCAGCAGAGTCCTTACCCCACTAAACTTTCAAAGTGGAATTTCCATTATTTTTCTCACTTATTTAGTGTTTCTCCATTTGTAAAGTCTGCATGCACATAAAGCTTAAGTTAACAATGGTTGTAATTCTTTTTAACAAAAGAAAAAATGAAAATGCAAGTTTTGAGTCTTACATGTGTAAATAAAAGTTCATTTTTGGGATCTTCTAGACTTTCATTTGGAGTCCAGGTCTCAGCAAAACTCAAAAAATCCCATTTCTCCTTATCACCTTCTTCAGCCTGCATTTTCTCTTTCCTGCCATTCAAGGTGCTACCTGTAACTTTGGCCTGCAGAAAGAAGACTTGCATAAAGATTCCAAGAAATTCACATGATGGAACAATTTATTTACCCATATTCTCTCAATTTGCTTCCCTTGCAAACTTAATTCAACATTCAAAGTAAGAAAATCTGTAGCCATTCAAAATAACTTAAGTGATTAAAAGTGTTGCTCTTCCAGCAGCCATTTCTGCAAGAATAACAGCAAGTAGGGTATTTAACACACTATGACTTGTGAAAAGGTGTATAGAAAATGTCAGTATTTATGGAATCCCCAAATCAAACAACAAAAATAAAGCAAACTCTAACTGTTATTATTGAGGAAAAAAAAATCCTTAAAACTGTAAATGGAACAACCAGGGCAGTAAGAAGCTAGAAGGAAGATAAAGCAATGATCTATAGATATGAACCATCCCATTCATCTCAGCAAAGTGTTTATGTATCTTTGGATCTTAAAGGGAGAGCAAAAAGTTCTAAAGACTAATTTGGAACAGACCTGGGCACTTTAATGATTAGCAATTCTAGGTGTATCAGTTTGTCTTATAGTAGGAGAGTGCCCCAGATTAGCAAGAATGTCACTTGGCACATGCAGTTCAGTGCTATCTTCACCATATTCCACACATACCTTGCGATTCAGCATCGCCCACATCAGAGTGTCCATTGTTCCCTTTGCAATAAGGAAGTGAATGTTCACAGAACTGCACTGCCCAATTCGGTGTGCTCTGTCTTCTGCTTGCTTAATATGGCCTGGATCCCAATACAGTTCAGCAAACACAACGTGTGTAGCAGCAGTGAAAGTCAAACCCTAAACAAAATAAGAGATGCATTTTAGAAAAAAGACTACACACACAATGAATATTTGAAGCAAAAGAAAGCTAAATGTTGCGTGGGATATTTTTATATGGAAATAAGAGGGACCACCTCAACAGGGGATGGGCCTATTACACTGATTTTTCCCTTAGGTCTCAGATAGATATAAGTAAGTTTCAAAAAATACTCCAATATTGTGCAAAGACTGCATATTGCTCTTCATTATGGAAGTGACAATTACATCTTACTAATCTGGTGCCTTTAGAGAAATGGAGTTTCTGTAATTATACAAGAATGAGATTCTGCTGCTTACCTTGATTTTGCTCAAGTAATTTCAACAGAGGCTTAGAACAGTCAACATGATTAGTGAAAATAAATGAATATAGGAGTTTACAAAAGGCACATGGCACGAAGATAAATTGTCTTCAGTAAGTCATCTCAGTCACCAATGACTTCAGTACCTATGGTCTTCAAGTTTCTTATTTCACATATTTTCCTTTTTGCCCTACCTGACCAGCTGCCTGAATACTCAAAATTGCCACCCGGGTATCAGGATCCTTCTGGAACTGATTAACAAGATGTACTCTTTCTGCAGAAGGAACACTTCCATCTATTCGTATGTAGCGAACCTGTAATGAAACAACATTATCAGCCAAATCATCCTCTGTTCCCCAATGAAAATAGGAAAACATCTGTTCTATTGCTGACACGGGGATAGGGATGCATCAGTACTCTTTTGCCCTCTGATTTAAAATTAAGCCTCTAGACAGAGAAGTGCAGACCTACTATTCCCTGTTTACAAAAGAAAACGGAACAAAGAATTGATCTTCAAATGGAATATTCTGCAGAACCACAGGTAATTTCCCTGGCACGATTTATGAAAACTCCAAGCATATGCAAAACCACAATATAAAGTAGCAAAGTTTGCCCCCATTCCCTAGCAATGATTGAGAGTCCATGATCAAAATAATATGAAAGTTGTTTGCAAACATTTTTACTGCTTTGAATGAAACACTCTGGTGAGGTAAAGGTGTTCTGTAAAAAAAAAGTAGACAGAAGCACATTGGTATCATAGAAAAACTTAGCAAACAACTGCCTACAGCACTGATTCAATAACAACAAAATATCATACCAGATATGAGTGTTTACATTATCCTAAAACACAAAACAGTTCTTCAAAACCACACAATCTCTTTTAATCCAGTGGCACTGATCTGCATACACTTAAAATCCATAAATTTCTGTACACACAGGTAGTTCTACTGAATTCAAACACAGCTCATGTATTTGTAAAGTCTGGAGTTAAATCTGCGTGCCCATTTGTTAAATCATTACCTTACTCTCTATAACTGCCTCCGTACAGGCTTGAAGCATGCTTAAGTGATGAGCAAAAACCAGAAACTTCAGTTTGTCATTTTCAAGCATCATTTTGATATAGTCCTTTACTGCTCCTGCCTGGGGTAAGAGAGGGTGTTTTCATTAGTTAGACATGCAAAACGTTCAAAAATATTTAATTTAATATTTTTCAATTTTTTGTATTACAAAAGGTAAGTTTCCATACTTCTTGTGATCCATTTAAGACTTTAGCAAACACTTTTAAGTATAAAATCATTCAAATTAATTTTGTTTTTAAAAAACCCACAATTTTAAATCTTTGAGAACCCTATCTTATTCCTGCAGATAAAAAAACACATTTACCCTCAAAAGATCACATAATTGGCACTTCTTCCAGATTAAGCTGTAGATAAAAGCCTTTTTAGTTACAACATCATTATCTGATGTTTTAAGCCATATTTAAAAGAAGCAAAACTGATTCCTGCCCAAACATATTTCAAACAGACAAGATATTGTTGAATCAGAACTTCTCTATCTGCACCCACATAAAGCCATATATCAAAACTGAAAGAATAATTTTGATACTTTCATGATAACCATAAAATATTGCTCTATTTAAACATTCATAGAATTGTTTTGTATCAAATATAATTTTCAGTATCTTTTACAAAAGCTACTGAAGCAGTGATGGTAGTTAATAATAACATTTATCAGTGATCAACAGTTAATGCAACACCCACTGCAGCAGCCCTCAGATTGCTTTTTTCTTTCTCTTTTTGTCTTTCAACATCCTGTTAAAAATGGATTATCAGAGGGGAAACACCAGAAAAGCAGGGAAGACTCAGCAACAGAACCACGGCAGTATTTTTAAGACAACCAGAAAAAAAACTGAAGGAGTTGGTCAGATTCTCAACTCTTCCTGCCCCAGCAGCCTAAAGAACTTTTCTTTTCCGATCCTTTTCTAAAAAAAGGTTGGCATAATATAGCATGATAGCAGGGTAAGAAGTAGGCAGGTAAATGATTTTGGTTATTAACTTGTTTTTCCTTTCACCTTAAGCTACACAACTATAGGTCTCTATACAGAAGGTGGGGTCCTATTTGATAGAAAGAGAGCAGCTAGAGGGGATTGTTCTTCCACATTTATCCATGGGGAGGAGTACAGACAGAATGCAGCCTGTGTGAGGGCTGCACCAGCACCATCCCGCAGCTGCCAACACCCAGGAGTATCCATGAAGTGCCCACCTTCAGTATATCCCCAAGCCCAAGAGTTGCTTTTAGCACTGCTGGGAGACTGTGCTTGCTCAGTCTCAGCCAGCCTGGTGGATATCTCCTCAGTAACAGTTTTAACACTTAGCTCAGGTTATTCTAATAGGGTTCAGCCTATTCTGTAGACATGCAGGGGAAAAAGAGAGTGTTTCTCCATGTCGCAATTACAAACCAAACCATATTAATCTAGTATTCAGGCCAATACATCTAATTGTATTAAGTTAAAAACACAATGGGTATTCTACTAAGAAAAGCCTTCCATGCTTACCTTGGCAATGGCGGTTTCTTTATACATTCTTGTGATTAGATTCATGACTTGAGAAAAGTGGCTTTCAGTGGTATCTGAATTCAGATTTCTCATTAATTTCTCCCATTCTGCAAAAATGGCATTCAAATTCTAATTGACAGAAAATGAGCAGTTAGATATATAGTTTAATACATGTCCTACCTCAATATGTACCTTTCAAGCATGAAATGTTTAGGAACCAAGTTCTTTTGAGAACTACCAAATTTAGCTAAAACTAACTGTAGGATTCAAAATCTAAGGGAAAGGAAGAGAAAAAGGAAGATCATCATTCTAAAATTAGAGCAAATTTTAGAATAATAAAACAGTTTGGGTTGGAAGGGACCTTAAAGCCCATCCAGTTCCAACTCCCATGCCATGGGCAGGGACACTTTCCACTGGATCAGGTTGCCCAAAGCCTCATCCAGCCTGGCCTTGAACACCTCCCGGGATGGGGTGTCCATGAGTTCTCTGGGCAACTTATGCCAGTACCTCAACACTCTCACATACAAAAGTTTCTTCCCAATCTAAATCTCTTCTCTTTCACCTTAAAATCGTTCCCACTCATCCTATCCCTCCACTCCCTGATCAAGAGTCCCTCTCCAGCTTTCCTGTAGCCCCCTTTAAGTACTTGAAGGCTGCTCTAAGGTCTCCCAGAGCCTTCTCTTTTCCAGGAAGAACAACTCCAACCCTCTCAGCCTCATACAGGAGGTGCTCCAGCCTTCGGATCTCCTTTGTGGCCCTCTGGACTCACTCTGACAGATCCATGTACTTCCTGTGCTGAGGACTCCAGAACTGAATGCAAGAATCCAGGTGAGGTCTCATGAGAGCAGAATTTTATCACCCAAAGTTATCATTATCTGATGCCAAAAAATTACTATATTCACATTCTTCATGTTATATTTTAAAAAGCATAACAGAGATGCTATGTTACATATTCATACATTCTTTGTAACTACACATAATACACATATGAACATATAAATACATATAAATACACAGATATTACTAACAAATGTGTTGTTGGCTGAAGTGGAAAATTTACCTTCGCTGCAGCTTGTGGGAGGTCAAATGGAATACGCTGCCTAATTTTCGGAGGCAACTGAGTCAGAACATCATTCTTCAGTCTTCTGATCATTATTTCACTTAAAAGTTGATGTAGTTCATCTAAATTTGAAGCTCCTCTACAGTCCCAGTGAGTTCTTTTACCAAAAAACCTGAAAACGAAAAATCAACACTGAGGGTAAAAAATAACTCTTCCAAATTGGACAGAAACCTTCAGTACCTAATTTAAAAACACACTACTAGATATGAAGGTGTGTTGGATAACAACACTTGCTGTTCCTGTTTATACCAAAGATAGAATTGCTGTCTTTCTGAGCTGTTTCAGTGTCCCAGAACACACTGCTGCCCGCAGCAGGCATTATTACCCATTGGATGCTTGCAGCCCTCTCTACCATCCCAGCGACACTTCTCTTTCCACAGGGAGCAAAAGTTTCAGATATAATTTCATAACTTTTGTTTCAACGGACTAATGAGAAGAATATACCACCATTAAAATGTTCTTTATTATATTATAGAAGGAAACAACTGTTGGGGAAGCTATTGTGAAAGCTGCAAATATCACCATTAATACTCCTTTGTCTCCCTAAGAATTCCCTTCTAGTTAGAGTCAGAGACAGGATTTAAAGCTTAAGGCACAATCTTTAAATGCAATACTATTTAATAAGAAAGGTTAAATAGAAGAAGTAGGTTTAATGTTAAAAAGCAAAAGGTTGAAAGAAGAAATTTATTAACTTAGTCTTCCCTGCTCTTTCTTCGCTTCGTTTCTTTTACACAAGCGTTGCAGCTGGAACAGCAGCTTTTCTCTGTCAACACTGCCAAGAGATAACAGAATGACAAGTATGACAGATTTTGCTGCCTTTGGAGAAAAGCCCAGGTAGCATTTTCCAAGGCCAGAAGAGCATGCTGCAAGTATGTAATTTTACTGGTAATTTTGTTTTTAAAGAAAACATAATTTAGAGAACATTAAGCCTTACTAAGCTTATCAACAGTGTTTTAGTTGTCTGCCTGCAATCATTTGGGAAAGGGGCCAAGGGACACTTCTACACCGGTAAAGTATTGGCATAGCACACACAGAATGCTACACAGATGGAGAGCAGCAACATCTTTTGCTCATATTCCTTCTTCTGTCTATTTAAACAGCTGTCTTTAGAAAGGTTTTGTCCTTCTGACTTCTCCATTGGGGATATAAAAGAAATGATAGGCAAAACCTCACAGAAATACATTGGACCTCATCTTTAGAAACAGGTGTCTAAGAACATCTAATTGAAAAAAACTACAATGTCTTGACAAAAAGCGAGGTATAAAATAATCCTATCAAGTTTATTACCACAGGATATTTTATTTCAGCCAAGTCATGAAGACAAAATTACTGAAAGCTTGCCAAACCCTGAACCTGATCTTTATTACATTTATGGTATTCCAAAAATAAGATAATCATCTATGATTGAATAGCTAACCAGGCTGTACCCACGCACACTTGTGGTGTGAGAATTACAGATGCATTCAGTCAAAACACCATGGAAAAAATAGCATTTCTCTGTCTGAAAATTAGACAGCACTCTTCCATGTTATCTGAAGTTTAATGCTGATAAAATGCACATGATGGAGGGGAAAAAACCCAAGTTATATGAGAATGAAACCGTGTAATTATCACTGTAAAAATTAAATCTAAATGCTAGTCAATTCAGCTGACAAAATCTATTGAATATATGCAAAGTTGTAGGTAAGAAATGTTTTAGCTAAGAAATTTTAAGGTTCTTCCCTTCTCATAGCTTCTTTCACTCTGGATTGAAACACAGATTCAGGTGGGTAAAAATAGGCATTTTAAATCTGAGCTTCTTTTATCCCCTCTAGTATAGAATATAGCTAGAGAAATCAATCACTAAACTAAAGCTGAGTGAAGCAAGTCAGAGCGCAATGAATCCTCCTTAAGTTAATAATTTAAAGCACACGAAACATGAAAATTCATGAAAGATGCAAGGGATAAAAATGAGTTGCAATTCATTAGGCACATGTGTGGAAAAATTCATAATGAGCAATGTTACCTCACAAATTGGAGGCGAGGTGGTGGTCAAGAACTTACAATGCCTGTATTTGATCCCTCAAACAGAATTACAAACACACTACTGTGCTTTTTATACCTTTACTTAGTCAGTCTGTAAATACAGAGATAAGTGTTGGACTTGTTTTCCACCAAAGTAATGTGGGATAGGGAAAAAGACTAGATCTCATAACAAAAAGAGATGTCAATTACTGTATGATATGAGCATAAGAGAGAGTCAAAAACTCTTAAGTTTCAGCTGTAGCTGTAGCTGAAACTCCAGCTCTAAAGGTAAAACCTACATATACTTCATACTAACAGCAAATTTGTAAATAATTTTATTTAACAGAATGCTGGCCCTTTAGCTTTATTTCAAACTTTAATAGCTTCCAATTTTGTCCTCAAATAAAGTCTCCCATCCATTTAATCCCATTCCAAATCCTCTTTGATGGACGAGATGGTGTCTGACCCTGGGCTTCCAAGCACAATGGTGATAGAGCAATAAAGGCACTACATACTGATTCTCTCACTTCACATGACAAGAAAGTCAAAGACACTCACTGGAAAATAAATGAGCAAGTACAGTAATACCTGACACGAGCATTGCAGTATTTTTTGGCATATTGATTCCAAGTTCCAAATCTGCCTGGGAATAGCGCCTCAATCTGCATGAAAAGCTGTATTAAAAAAAATAGCAATAGTGAAAAATTGCTCGCAAATGTAAGATTATTCAGAAATAATTCAGAAATTATTGTGTTACGTTAACATTCAATACTTGCTTAAAAATTACACATGCAAAAGACACTCCATGGCAGTATGCATGGGTCTTGAGACAGGACAGCCGTGGGAAGCCCTCAAAGAACAGAGCACCCTGAACACCACAACACAGTGCTGAGGACTTGGAAAAGATTTATACTGAAGAAGACGACACAGACAAGAAGCCATTCCTAAAAATACAATTTTTGTCCTTTGCCAGGTCCATGGGCTTCTGCAAAGCCTCAGTGCAGGTATTCCATGAATAGACTGCTTCTTAAAATACATTAAAAATCTACTCACTCTTAAGTTTCACTTCAAAAAATAGATAATGTCAATGAGGACAAGAAATTTCACAACTTTCTTCCTGGCTGAGTAACAGGAGGTAAATATCAGTTTAGACAACCTTAGTCAGAAAGAAGCCTACTTTACAAGCTGTTTTACTGTCGAAGCTTTCTGGATCCAAAGATCACTATTAGATCCAAGACAAACTGTTGAGGGTAGCATAGAGATAACAAGGATACAGAAGGCTCTCTCCTAAATGAACTTCCCTGCTATTCTCTTAAGCCTACTGTACAGCACTTCTGCCGTTTAAGCTGTCATATTACCTAATCACATCCAAATGATCTCTCCCAAAAAGAAAATTACTATCACCTAATTTTGTTTCTCACAGGCTTTTTGTCAAGACAGAAGTCAGAGAAAGGAAAAGCATTATTAAGAAAATAACACCACCAATTTATTCACCCAAGTGAAATATTATTTTGATGTAGACCTAGGGCAAACAGAAACTGCCTGTACTGAATAATGCTTTTCATTTCCTATACATACTCCATTTGAAGACTTCATAGAAACGTTCTGCTTATGGCACAAAACTGACTGAAGAGAAGGAAAGCTGTTTACACTCTGCCTTAAAAGGTATGGCAGAACTTTTCTATAGTAATACCAATGTCTGAAATTGTTTTCCATTTGGCCATGAATTTTTACCCCATTACTGTGATCAAGGACAGCTTATATGGAATTTCCTTTGAAGACCTCTAGCAATGTTCGTCACTGGTCTTGGCATGAATGCACTGTATACAAGTATTACGCTATCTAACTTCAGTTCTTCTTGCAGGGTTGGTTGCAATGTCTTTGGTACCTTTACAGACAGTTCCATAATTATCTACATACACAGATATAAATATTTGTTTTAAAGGTTTTAAGCAAACACTCATAATACACCAAGCCCTTTTTCATACAGTGAACATGAGCAAATGAAATTATTAAAGAGTCTTGGCATAAATTCTATTTATACAACAGGAAACTAAAGCACAAAGTATTATTTACATAACCCTTATAGTTCCCTGGATACAGATCAGATCTTTTTATATTCCATTTATTTCTACATTTGATTAATAAAGGCAGGGGTTTTTTGCTTCACTATGAAACCCAGGTGGTTTTTGGTTTCCTCTCCACTCCTCCCCAGCTCCATAAACTTTGTCTTTTTGGACCGCAACAAGCACAGGATATATTTTTTCCATTTATGCAATACCAGTGAACATTATGAATATTCGAAACTCCATCGATAAACAAAGGACTTCCTATGTCAGATGACGAAGTAGAAGATTTAATACAAGTTCGTGTCTACCAAGGACTCTCCTACCCAGCAGAAACAGAAAGTTTTTTACCTAGGCTCTTTATTTTCTGTTTCACCCAACAGTCACTGTGTTACATGTGAGATCAATTTCTTATAAGAAACCTTGTCTCAAGTCACCTGTGCATGAGCTTGAAACAAGTTTGTAAAACATCAATATAATCAACAGAAAGACATTGCTTTAGTTCCTTACACATGTGCTTCCCAATGCAGACAGTGCACTGTTTGATGTCATAGTGCAGTAATTGTATATATTCAAGAAACCTATAGAATTGTTCATTTATTACTGATATCACCCTCAAAAAAAAAACCCCAAACTAGAACACAATAAATCAAATACCTCTTCAGGTCTTCCTAGAGCAGGAGTTCCAGTTAGAAGAATAGCTCGGAGAGCTTTCTGCACAATCGGCAACAAAATCTTGCTGCGGGTAGCATTTCTGGATTTCATATAGTGTGATTCATCAACCACAACAACCTTGAAGTTCTGCCTGTGCAAAGTGTCAACTAAAGTCTGTGCATCAGAAGTTAGCAGGCCATACCCCAGAATTGTTACTTTGCTGGTCGATATTCTCCTAAAAGAGAAAATTCAGAAGTTTTCCTACAATGAAAATTTACTGAGACAATTACTATAGCAAAGGAATTATACTATATAACTATTTTTTTTTCAAGAAGTTATGTATGACACCTTTTGGATTGATTAATTGGTGGGCTGTCAGGCTAATAACAACAGCTTTTGGTGTTTAAAATATCCTAGTACCTCCCACTTCTAAATCACACACATTTCGTAACCATTTTCAGAAGACACACATTGCACTTAAAAGGAAGTTCAGTTATGTGGTTGCATTGCTTCAGCTTGTGCTCCTTCCCAGGAGCATCACATAGGACAAATCCACTTTCTGGATAAAGAGTTACACACACAAGTCAAACCATCCTGAGCACACTACGTAAACAGCACCCAAGACCTGAAGTAATGATGTGCCTATGCAAACTATCTACTGCTCTGAGCACAGCTCCCTCCCCAGCAGCCTAAGATGACTCATCACACTGCTTCTGAATATTTGTGTGCTGTAAAAGTACAGTCTGGGCTTGCACCTCACCACCTGAAAAACACATTCCCATCAGAGCTGTCTATCCAGCATTTTTTGCTTGAACGGAACATGAAGGAAAAAAACCCTGGAAACAGGGAATCAATAAAGCACAAGATGAAAAATTAGTATTTAGATGGAATGGAATGGAAGTTGTTACAATAAATTTAAAGACAAGTATAGGCCAAAGGCCTGAGCTGATTTTAAAATCACTAGAGAGCACTGTGGCCCTTTAGGAGACTTTGAACATCAGAGGAGCTCTTCAAGTTGTTAGACAAACAAGTGACCAGAATGAGAGCCAAAGCTGGTCTCCCCATCTGTCAGACACTATCGCTCTGCTGGCACGAGTTTTATTTGTTCTCCAGTAGCAACGGATCAAAAAAACAACTAAGTTGAAGTTTCCTTCAATATTCAAGAGGAAGAAAGTATGTGCATGTGCATGTTCACACTTCTGGCTACGGAAGAGGAGGCAATGGTAGGAGCACTGGCGCTGCGGTCAATGCCTATTACTGTATAGATAAATGCAGCAACAGGAAAACAAGAGAATTTCCCTTACCTCTTCCTGAAGGGTGGATTAAAAAAAATTACAAATCAAATTCTTTACTCTTAGTGGAACCAATTTATTCGAGAAACATCCAATTTCAAATTTAGTTAGAAATTAGAAGAACCTAAACTGGTGCCCAAGTACATTTTAACCTGTTTAAATTAAGAAGCCAAACAACACTGAATCAGTAAATTTCACTGCTGAAGTTTTGAAGAAAATTGAAGTATTGAACTGAGAGAAATCAGATCTGAATATATGGAAGCAAAACTTAACAAAATGCTAAACCAAGCTCAGCAGCTGTATTTTTGCATTTGCATTTTCTTCCAAGTTTACTGTTAAAATATTCATTAGTGCTGCAACAACCTCACTTATAACTAGGAAGCCTCCTGGGAAGCAAAAAAGCAGAAAACAAAGTTTTCCTCTACCCTTATTGAATAAAAGTAAATAATAGTTAAGGTCTACTCCTTTTAAAAATCTTAAAAGATAAATGGACAGAATTCTGTTTGCTATTGACTTCTGCCATCATTTCCCTTTTTCCTCTTTTCTCCTTTCTGCATTTAGCACTATAAGCATTAAGTTTATGTGCACTTTAGCTAAATAGCTTATAAAAGGCTCATGGGATCTTTATTTTAGTTCACATACTCCTATGGCAAACTTAAATTTGGCGTATCAGTAGCAACCACCCTTTGACTGAGCTTTTAAAATGCATTTTCAGTTGGATTTCTCTGGTTACCACAATGAAGGTTCTAAGCTACTGTTACATCTGCACATCCTGGCAGTCACATCACTTTCTAACACTCCCCAGACAACATGAGGATCAGTCTCCATTTTCCAGAAGTTTTAGAACATCTAGACATTACCATGAAATCAAACAAGTCGTTTACAGTAAAGCAGACTAAAAAATACCCTGTAATTTAGTGTAAGAGAAGAGTTATTCTAATAACACACAAGACTCATAGTCTCTCTTTGATGAATTCATGCTATTAAGTCTAAAGATAGAAAGCCCAGGTCATGATGACATTTTCGGTTATTTAGAGAATACTTATTCTAACTTATACATTTTCTCAGTGCTTTAAATAGAATTTTAACAGTAATTACTTCCTTACTTTGCAGTGCATTCCACAAGTTTTCCAAGAACGTGTTCAAAATGTTTTATAGAAGCTAATGAATACAAGCTAATTCATCAGAGATGAGAAATAATTGTGTGTGTTCAATTTGAGACATGGTGAAGTAATCTCATTTTCAGCAGACAAGCCTTTGCTACTTGGGCAAAACCCACACCTCCTAATTCCAAAGGAGATGAGTAACCACCAAAATACAATAATACAAAACCAAGAGGAGTGACTGGTACAACAGAGGGTCATGCTGCCATCCAGAGGGACCTCAACATGCTGGAAAAAGGGCTGTCAGGAATCTCATGAAGATCAAAACGGAGAAGTACACAGTCCTACACCTGGGGTGTAACAATGTTGTGCACCAAAATATGCTGGGGGTCACCCAGCCGGAAATCAGAATCAGAAATCAGAAGGCTCGGGGGAATCTAAGTGATGTCTATAAATACCTGATGGGAAGGGGGAAAGAGGATGGAGCCAATTTCTGTGATACCCTGTGACAGGGCCAGAAGCAATGGGCATAAACTGAAACACAGGAGGTTCCCTCTGAACATAAGGAAACCCCTTTTTTTACTGCAGGGGTTACTGAGCACTGGCACAGGTTTCCCAGAGAGGCTGTGGAGTCTCCATCCTGACACAGTCCCAGCCCTGCTTGAACTAAGGAAGTTGAACAAGCCTTTCTACAGAAGAATAAAAAACTTTACTCACCCAGTATCAGTTTTGTTCTGAATGATGCTTATATCATCTGGAGAAAGTTCTGGAATCCACTTCTCCATCTCTTCAACCCAAGGGTATCTCAGAGATGAAGGCACTACTATTAAGAGAGGCCATTCGTTTTTATAGTAATAGGAAACAGCAATTGCTTGAATTGTTTTACCTAGGCCCATCTGGGCAAAGAAAAGAAAAGAAAATAAAATAATTAAAAATAGAAGTCTCTGCTCAGAAAGAACATTCCATTCAGAAGAGCCAAAAATATTTTGCACAGACAGAACCAGATAAAGAAAACAAAGCCAAAGAGCTAGTTACATAGTGTCTATTTCATTGTCAATTTGTTACCACAGATCATCTTTTATGAAAGAAGATAATTCTCTTCAAATGGATTAATCTGTATATTGGACCTGGCGAGCTCATTACAGCTAAAAGCAGCATTTCCATTCATTTCACAAGATCTTCTGTTCAGGGCCTTAGTAAGGTAAACTATAAAGATCAAACTCTAACTTGTTAGGCTACCAAAAACATTTTTAAAAGGCTTTGCAAAGCAAAGAAAAACATGGAATGTCTTCTTAACATAAAGGAAGATCCACATTGCAAAGGTAACTGAAGAACAAAGGCAGATTTATATGAAAAACTCTGCTTTTGACCCAGTATGTCCACATAGAAACTACAGCTTTCATTCTCCATAGCTGATGGCTTCTCTTTATTCTGTAACACAGAAGGGGAAGTCCACCTGGTGGAGCATTCAGACTTACAGACCAGGTGAAGGGAAAGGATACAATACATGGATATATTTTTAACAAGAAAGTACCTGCTTCATATTGTTGAGGTAAGAATGCTGCCATCTAATGAGTTATGAATATAAATAGCAACAGATGAATAAACCACCCAGAATTTAGGGGTTTATTTTAAAAATAAACCCCTCAACCTTAATGAAAGCATGCAGCTATTTTCTCTACTTGTTCACATTGCAAGAGAGTTCCAGACTCCTGTTAAGCACCTAAACAGAGAATGGCTTTCAAATATTCTTTTCAGGTTTTCCACAGAGCCTTATGGATATTTGAGTTGATTTGCTGCTATTGGACTGCTCACAGTACAGATATAAAAGAACAACTTATATCCTCAGTACTGAGTTTAAATGGACTGATGTAATGATACCATGTGGGGATTTCATAGTTATAGAAGAAACATAATGAATGTTTCTACTATTACTAGAAAGATAAATAACCAGAGAATGACTGTGATACTGTTTTCATTAAAAACTTACTATAGAAATGAATATCTTTCAAAAATTATTATTGTACTTTAATCCTTACATAATTATATAACCCAGGTGTATATACAGTAATTATATGATCTCTAGTTTTCATACATAACTTCTTTCTGCATACAAGTTCACAATAGTGATGTTTGCTTTTACCAACATTTTCTTATTTTAGAGATATGCCAACAAGCACAAGACTCACGCTGCTGCACAACAACTTCCTCCAGTGCCAGACCTATTGTCATTATGAAATACTTATTATTTACTTCAGAACAAAAACATCTTGCAGTTACTTTTTATTGCTCTCATAACTATACACAGTTCATTTTCTCATTCAAGGAAGGGCATGAAGAACTTTGTTTTAATAAACAAAAAGCTACTGCTGATATTCTGGTTTTTTCCCAAGCTTCCCTTTTCTCCTCCCCTGAATGCTTTTGTATTCTCTACAGTTTCTAGAATTTTCACATTCTGTGCCAGGATATCTTATCTCCAGCTGTAATGAGATTTTTATAATACAATGAATCCCAGTAATCCATCTCTCTCTCCCTCCCAGTGTTCCAAGAAAACCCAAATTAGAATTGGGAGACTTCATCAATCCCCAAACATTCCATCTTTTTCACTAAAGTTTTATACTGACAACACACCACGAACATTATACTCTATTACAAAAATGTTTTATCTGTGGGAAAAAATGCAGGACTCAAATTTCCCTAAAACATAAACTTTCAAATATATGGAAGTAATGAATTTCACTACTACTACTTGATCAGTGCATTTAAGAAAATTCATCTATGGAAGGCATGTCTGTTCAAAATCCACTTCTTTGAGCCAGGAATGTCTCCTAATCCATTAAAAATAGCTGGCTACGCAATTATAAAGTGCTAAAAAAGAATTTAAAAAAAAATCAACTGAGTTAATATTTCTAAGATTTTAACAATAGAGGAGGTTTCATCTTACCTAAATACAATTAAAAGTAACCTTCTAAGTTTTCTCAAAGATTCTATTAAGCTTATGTCAGGTTTCATTTTTTTTCCCCGCTTAGATATTTTCAGAATATCTGCTGAATATCACAGGGATTAGGCTTCTTTCATTACCAATCTTTCTGCCCACATCTCTCAAACAAAAAAGTCACAGCTGCAGAAAGTACATTGAAACAAGAAAAATGGTGTTAAGAGGAATAGGAACATCACTTACCTCATCAGCAATCATGCATCTAAATAAGAAACAAGAGAAGAGGAAAAAAGAAGAAATTAACAGTAAATATAATAAATAAACCAACACTTACAAATTGCTTACTATAAGTGTAAGCTATGAATTTAATGAATCAATGGAAGGAACAAAGGTAGACTTCATCCTTACAGACACCAACTACAAAAAGTAAATTTAGTATGAATTTGAAAGTTAGTATGCTGGTTATTCTCAAAATGTTTATTAAATTTGTTAGTATTACTGAAGAACTTGCATTGTGAAATTGAGTTGCTGCTTTGGTGCCATATTAATTGCAATCTTAAGAGTTATTTTTGAGACAACACATGCATCCTCAATTTTTTTGTATTTCAGAAACAGCGATGGTTTTGCAGCTTCATGATTAAGGATTATTTATATGTTAGATTGATTTTTAAAAGGCTGATTTACAGAGCTGTCACAATTGTTTGAAATAGAAAGACACACTCCCTCTCCCCCACCAATTGTACTATCTAAAGTATTACAAAATAAACTGTATTTTTTTCCCCATTTTGGAATCACTTAGTTAATGTTTTTCCATGTAAAGACAATGACAGCTCCAAGTCTCCAGTCAAAACCAGTAAATTCTGTTCACAATATTTACATTTTCTAAGCATTCAATGCCATCTTTGATATTAATTTTTTACAGGTATTTTAAGTTTAGTTTGTTTCAGTTACTGTTTTCAGTTTCAGTACACTCTTAACTCAGGTAGGATCCAGGGAACTTAAATGTTTCTAGCCCTTGCAAGTTTCTTCAAATCTTAGAGACTGAATTTAGGACAAACGAGTTTACTTGATGGACATCTCGTTAAACCATTAAACGAAGGATGCTGCATCATTCCAAATGCGTACCCTCAGCTATTTTACAAGCTTAGCTCTCAGCTATTTCACAAACTTTTACCTCCACTACGGTACAAATTTTTGCCAGGTGGAAAAAACCCTCATAAAACAAAAACCCCAAAACCTAACCAAGAAGCCAATTCCATTAAAATGTAATAACTAAAGAATTACAAGAGACCTCTAGTAATTAATAGAGAAAATACATTTATTAAATTCATACACATTAACAAATTCAGAGGGAGGCTGGAGCCCAAGCAAAATCTGTGAAGATAAAGAGGTGAAGAGACAACCCCCATTAAAGTCTTACAGCAAGGTGATGACTTAAAGTTCCTTTTCCTCCTGTAGCAAACCTGGACTGCACAAAGATATACAATTACCACGTATCTTCTCCCCAGAATCAATGCTGGGAATTCCAAGGCAAGAAACAGGCACAAAGTGTGAATTTCTGCAACTTTGTAAGACCTGTCAGAGTTCGATACCATTACACGCTTGGGCTGCAGCTCAATAACTGGCAATTAGAATAGATGAATCCTTCAGCTACTATGTAATCTGGGAAGTTTTTTAAGCTTTCTATAACTTTCTAAATTGTCATAAAAAAGCAAACCAGAAGAATAATTCCCACCAGTCAGTGTCAAAGCGCCACACAAAGGGCATGGGCTTAATCAAACCATTAACTGAAAAATATAGCAGTGAGTGCTGCTGGTCAAACTGACAGCAACAGATTGACAGCTCTGTGTAGTCCATTGCTTTGCTTGAGCTTTTGTGTTTGCTGACAGAAAAAAGTGCCAAGTCTTAGAACTGATGGAATATTTCAAGCTTCAGAAAGGAATGAACTTCACAGGCTACTCTGTTTGTTTTCCCCCGACCCTTCACTGGTAGCTTTCACTCACAGATGCAAACTAGTGTTGATGAATTGCTCTGGATGAATTCTTCATAGTTTATTCCCAGCCACTGCATCTTCTAAGGACACCAAAATTTCTGCTCTTGTGCCACATAACTAAATATGCACCAATCGCGCCATGTAAGTCAAATGCAATGTTCCTTCCATGAGAAAACAGATCTTTGTGTCAATAATAAATTTTAGCACAGCAAGATATAAATGTTCTGTATTTTGAGACCAAAAAACCTTTTAAAGTAACACAGAACTCCTTTTTTTAGTGGTAGGTACTCTGGCTAGTGTAGCAACCAAACCCAAAACAGAAGTCTTCTTTTCTGCACAAGCCCAGCCACTTTACCCTAATGATCGATGCCTGTGGCAGTAATGACTGATGCCTGTAGCAGCACCACTACCTTAGAGCTGCCATTGTGTCCAACAACATGCATCTTGCCATGGGGCCACAACAGACATTTCTGTGGTCAAACCAGAAATCTCAGCAGAAACTACATACTGGCACTTTTCAGACACAACGTGCAAATTTTTGATATTCAGAGAAACATGGTACAATGCTGTTGGCCCACTCCATCTGCCAGTGTAACAATTTAATCAGTTTCTTTCACCTACCATGAAAAAACATCAAAATATCTTATGTGACTTAATTTTTTATAAGTAAAAACCAATCTACTTGCAGTAGTTTTGCAACCATGCTCGCCCCCAAGTTGTTAGGGATGAAGTGGTAAAAAGAAAGGAAGAAAATGTAACAAAACGGATCCCCCAAGCCTGCACAGGTTTATAAAGGAAAAAAAGGCAGGAAGAGAACTATTTTTAGTGGCGAAGAATGATTGCGGGGCCTTAACGCCTGCGATTTGCAGCTGGGCAAAGACATTTATTTGCAAACAACTAATACACAATTCTAATTTTAAAATAATGTCCTTTTTTGCTCACTTCAAAGACTGATTTCCTTTAATACTCATTGTTACTTGCTTGTACTGAAGTTTACAAAACAAGTCTTTCTTTTCGCAGATCCTTTCAGAGGTCGACTGCACCCAATATATTAATCGTGGTTTTAAAAAACAATTTGAAGCCTGAAATCAATTGGAATGCACAACAACCTAGTGTTGCAGGGTTTTTTTAAGCTCCCTGTAGAAATGCAGAAAAGAAGTAAGACTACAGCAATTAACTACAGAGCAGAGGCATCTCAGGAATAAACCATCCTCAACAATATGGTATATTTAGTGTAAGAATATCAGAGCAAATGTACAAATTTAGCAATAAAAATGTGGTGAAGAGGGTAGAAATACAAATGCTCCTTGCCAACTTGTGCTGACAAATACAGGATTTCTCAGCATATCAACTTATATTTTAGTAGAATTGCATAAATAATGAAGTGTTAATCATGCCAGTTCAGACACATAAAAAAGAAAGTGAGAATACATGAGATCCTACTGCACTGTTCTTTGGCATACATAAACTATTTGGACCCTTATTAGTTTTTTAAGGATAAGTTAAAATGAAGAAATTCAGTTATTTACAAATTGTTCTGACAGTGAGAAGCTGAAAAGCAATTAAAATAAAAAGCCTTAAAAATATGTCAGCTACAGGAACACACTTTTTTTCTATAAAAAGAGATTTTTTTTCATTAGAGTGAACTGTAGCCACTTAAGCTTTGATGACTTGAGTACCTGCCGAAGAATAAGAAGCTGTTCTGTTTTTCTTTTTGCACTTTTCAGACTGTGCCCATAGAATCTTTGCTGCTAAAGAGTATCTTCTGTTTCCACCTCTATTAACTTTCACCTAACATATGTCTGAAATGAAATTTATAATGTAGCAGCAACAAAGTTTCTGGCTTCTATATATTTATAGAAACTCATCATTTTTTTGTACAAAGTAGCTGCCATCATTTTAACCATAACATAAGCACACTTAAAAGATCATCACGGTAAAGCGATGAACACAGTTTTATCTCCCAGGTTTCTGCAGTACCAATACAAATAGTGATTTGGGCCCCTTGCTACAAGAAGGACACTGAGGTGATGGAGTGCATCCAGAGAAGGGGAACAAAGCTCATGAAGGGGCTGGAGAACAAGTCTTATGAGGAGCGGCTGAGGGAACTGGGGTTGTTTAGCCTGGAGAAAGGGAGCCTGAGGGGAGACCTCATCACTGTCTACAACTGCCTGAAAGGAGGCTGCAGCAAAGTGGATGCTGGTCTCTTCTCCTAAGTAACAAGTGAGAGGATGAGAGGAAATGGCCTGAAGCTGGGCCAGACGAGGTTCAGATTAGACATCAGGAAAAATTTTTTCACTGAAAGCGTTCTCAGGCACTGGCAGAGGCTGCCCAGGGAGGTGGCTGAGTCGCCATCCCTGGAGGTGTTTAAAAGATGGGTAGATGAAGGACTAGGGAATCTGGTTTAGTAGTGGACAGGTATGGTTGGACTCAATGATCTCAAAGGTCTTTTCCAAGCAAACAATTCTAAGATTCTATTCTAAGTTTCTATGAGATACCCACATGCTTAAAAGACAGACATCTATAATGACATTTTGTTATTAAGTGTTCATTCTCTTCTCTCATCCAACGACAAAACAGCTTTGTCATACAGAGTTTGGATTTTCTTTCTACACTTGCAACCCATACATTTTTTAATCATTTAAACATTCAACCAGACACATCACAGATTGATAGGAATCAGGTGAACAAGATGGTTTTCAAAGCTCCAGTTACAGTATCTGATTGTGTTAAGCCCTCTTCTATGATACAGTTAGCAACATGAATCACTACTTTGAGCCACTCTGTTCATACTCAAATTCCTGAAGTATTACAGGTTTAAAATTGCTGATTTAGGGTAAGTAATTAATATTATTGACACTTACACTTGATAAAAGTTTTTACATGACACATAAGAGTATGATACAGGCAGAAGTTAATAAAATTAATGTAACTGGAAATTGAGGATATTCAAATGATTTTATGACTCAATGCATTTTAGAGTGTTCATCTTCTACAGTTTTCACAGTTTTAGAAAAAGAACATTAAATATGTCTGCTTAATGTATTGTAGTTACAAAACAGGAGCAGTCCAAAGGTATTTCATTAGACTCTAGGGCAATGAAAAACAGCTTATATTACTGAGAGGGAAATCATCAAGTGTTCCCAGTTTATAATCACAATAATTGTATTTGAAATGTAAAGAACTTCCCCATCATTATTGCCTAGATCCCACAGAACTCATAAGATACCTAATAGTTGCATTAAGCTATTAAAAAGCAATACTTTACATAACCTTAAAAATATGCAGCATCTATTTAAACCAAATTTCAGCATGTTCTATATTATTGCAGTCAGACAAGCTGCCAACATGAACATAAAGGTTCCATGCTGTCAAAGCAGAAGAAACAGATCCTCAGCTACACTGAAGGGACAAATACGTATTTTTGTGTCACATATTTTGACTGCAAGAAGACAGACTTCTTGTTCTCTGAAGTCCAATTACTCACTTCCTCTCAACTGGTAGTTACCCAATCTGAGCTTCATCGTTCATATCCCATCTGTTCCTATGACACCTTAATAATAGCTCTATCCAAGAATATAAATCAGAGCTATGATACGCAGTTTCACATCCTGTTACAAGTTCAGCCCACATGGTCAAAAGTTTCAGAAAAGCAGGGAAAAATAAAATCATTTTAGATGCCTCCGTCACACTTACTCTCAGCAGCAAAGTCCAACTGTGAAATAAGCATCACAGTCAATGGGGAAGTCTTCCAGATTCGTTCCCATTTCGTTTTAAAATGTTTCCTTCTTCACGGTGAATCTGGTGCCAAGCATTTGAATCTATGTCCATTTTTCAATCTACGTCCATTTAGGAAGGAATTCTGCTATTTTTTTTGTAACAGAAAGTATCAGGATCCCATTGGGATGCATTCAGTGCTACCATCTTCCTACTATTCCTAACACTTTTGCAGTTGTAGGGTCAGCAATGGAATTCAGACACAGTAGTAACTTTCATGAATAGAAAGGAACCACATAGTCTGGTCTCCAGTAGGATTTAACAATTCTTTCATTTAAAGATGTACTAGCTTTAAGATAAAACTAAATGCAAACACGAAGAGCAGAACAGGAAGTGTCAGAACATACCCTGGTAAGTGAATATACAGGCAGAGAAGAGAGAAGTCTGCTGTGTTGGTTCACCTCAGCTGCACATAGGTCCAAAACCACATAGATCCACACACAAAAGAGAACAAATGCAAGCACCTGAGGTTCCACACAAACTCATCACTGTGTTTGAAGCTTCCTTCTGAATGTGAAGAATCACATAATTTAACAGACCACACAAAGCTGGATGAATCAGAGCCCCAGAACCAGATATTCACGAGTTAGCACATGCTATCAGAGCAGCCTTGTAAAGGTATCAAGTGGCCTTACAGATTCCTCCTACAGAAACTAGAAGTTAACAAAAATCAGGGAGAAGAACCAAGGAAGAACCCCAAAACCTAGCCCTGTGAAAGCTCTGGTCAGGAAAGTTCTGCCTCTGGAAGGTCAGAAAGTATAATTTTTCAAATCTCAAAGATAACTGAAAGAGCTCCTGGCTGTGTTAATGTCAAGAAGATTGGAACCAAATTTGCAAAGCAGAAGGAGAAGCAGATCTTCAGATTTTATGCAGATGAGTTGACTGGAAAAGCAGAAGGAATCTGAGGCTAAGCTCGTGTGGCTTTCATCACACAGCCACATGAAAACAGTCTGCAACCAGCACGAACATAATACTAAAATGGTTTCATAAAATGAGTTTCAGAAAAGGAAAAAATGTTTAAATGCAAATAATTTCTATTTCTGTGTGTCTGGGTTACGCTCAGGTCACCCGTTTTGAAGTGGTAACAACATTAACCAAGTTTAAAGTTTCTTATTTTAATTATGGCTAATTCAACAAGGTATCTTTGCAAAGACAAAGAAACTCATTTTGAATTTTGCTCTTGCAAGAATACTGATTAACACCACACTGATATGTATCTAAGGTCTATATAACCAAAAATCCTGCTAAGTCATATAGTCAGCACTAAAGGCTTCTTGTAACTACAGAAGCATTTTGCAATATTCTCTCTAAACTAAACAGTTCTGCTTCCTTACATGAAGGATTAAAAGCTAAAGGGGCAGAACAATCCAATACAACTACTGCTTGCTTGTGGAGAAAATTTAACTTTCTGATTAATTTTCAACAGCTATTTATTCAGAAAAAAAATAGAACCACAGGTAACTCGTTCAGAACAAACTCTTTCACTTTTAAATGCATTTTCCAAGACAAACAGACAAAGTAGCAGCACCTCATTTCTTAAATCACTGAAAAATTTTGTTACTACTTAAACAAATTAAAGCTGGTTTTGTTAATGCAGCCTTTGGAACATGTTGTACAGAGGAAGCTGTCATCTTTTTTTCACTAGTGTGGGTGTCCTGATATTCTTGGGATTCTCACCTACTCATGTGAGTCAGTTTTATATAACGCTACAACATATAATTAACCTCCTACTCACAAGCCAACACTTTAGCACTAACATCTTAACCAAGGGTTATTTAAGGAATCTGAATTTAGTACAATTTATATAAAACTGCGCAAGCAACCATTACATTTGTGTGTCAGTAATCACAGCACACAGTCCTAAAACTAGAACAAAGAGAGCTGACTTCCTAGCAAAAATAATCAAGGTTGTTTCACTAAAAATAGAACCCCAGAAGATTTAAGCTGGATGACACCCTTGCTCTTGAACCACACTGGTTGTTTTAGGACAAAAAAACCCCAAATCAGTAAAAAAAATCAACCCTTAATCTAATGTAAGACGCACTAAAATGCCAGATCAGTGTTAATGATTCTCTAATGGAGCACAGAGGAGAATGCTTGTGCTCCTTATGCTTTTCTCCAAAGCTCTTCAACCTGTAACAGAAAAACCCATCTATAATGCTTTATTAAGATTGGAAAGCTACGAGGGGACATTTGCCAATTTATTCTAGTATTCTAGCTTTGACAAAGAAGTGTGGATTAACACACATCAAAGTGGTCAAGTTGAAGGTTAAGCTCCGGGCACTTCAATAGGTTTTTAAAACATATGAACTGAACTGATACAAATTCTAGTTGGGGAGACACCTAACAGCCATAATGAAAACTCTTAACCAGCCCAATCACTGGCTTCAGAGACAAGTTGCTTCACCAGCTGAGCCACTGCAAGAAAAATTGACTTCAGTTAATTGGAACAGTTGGAATAACATTAACTATTTTTGATTATTGACAATCTAGGTCACAAACCTTAATTTCAGTATTAACTGGCATGACTGAAATACCTGTGATGAACAGTAGCTCTTCCTTAGTAAGTTGTCTAAGGACTTTTCATGAATTTCAGGTACTTATCATTACTTTTCCAATAAACTCAGCTTTTCCAAGTGGTTCTCCCCCTGCAGTGATCTGCACCACAAGAGCTGCAGAACTACTATCTCTTCACATCTTCCTCCTTTAAAAATAGCTGAATCAGGTTACACAGAAAAGAATTACCTAGAAAAATGTCTCACCACTACTCTCCATTTTCAATAGTTACCAGATTCAATGTTTTTTTCCTCCAGTACCTCAATCTCTCAAACTCAGCGTTAGTTTCCTCCTACACTTGGTTCTTTCTCTATACTAATACTTTAAAACACTTTTGTACCTTCCAAATACTTCAAAAACAACCACCCATTCAACTGCTGACAGAATTGCCCACTTAGTTTCTGATATATATCTGTGAACGAAGCAATTCTGCTGATCTTCTCTACTTTATCTCCTTTAACTTGTCCCCTCTTCAACACAGTACAAAGACATCACGAAGCATGTGGATTTAAATTGTTTATCCAGCTACACTTTTGGGACAGTTTTACCTCTTCTGCCTAAGTTCCTTCTCTCCTTCAAACTTCCATTAAGTCAGTCACAATTTGACTCTTACTTGTTTGAGACATTACTTTTTCTCACTCATATTAAAGCAGCTCGTATCACATACTCAGAACTGATCACTTGTATTCTGCCCCCTCCCCGATGCTTAAATGCTTTGCTTTTTCATTGTGGATTCTTACACTGCAAACTTAGATTGCACACAGCCAACACTAAATTAATTTTCCTTCTCTCCATCGCTGTTGACAACCTATTACCTACCTTTGGAGACTTTATCTTGCTTAGTTCGTGTATTCTAACAAATTGTGCTCTGCGTTTTAAAATCTGTATCTTCTCTATTCCTGCTGCTAAAACTCCACATTTAAGCCCAGGTAATTTCTCAGATTACTGCCATTGCTCTCTTCTGTTCTTAAATCTTTTCTTTAACCCCACACAGTTCCACTCCTGAATGACATTCTGCATTCACTTACTGACAATGCATTTTTTGTTCCATTTGAATTGCTTCCCAGTTTCTCTAGCATCACTTCCAAACAAGCCTCCCTGGCCATGAAAGCTCTGCAGAATTTGGCTCAGTCTCTCATTCATACTTCCTGCATCTGAACCTCATTCTGTGAGCTAGCATCTTCATTTAATCACATCTCTCTCTCTTCTCAGATGTAAAAGGTACTCTGAAACATTACAAACCAACATGCTTAAAAAAAGAAACATTTATTTAAAAACACAGTACTTACAGAGCTGCTCCATATTTCTGTGTTGAAATATATTGTTTGATCCTCTACACATTCATTAAATACCCATTCCATTATTCTTCTCAAAGGATTACTTTTCAGCTTTGTTTGGAAACAACTGCTCATCTATTACGATGCAGGGTTTACTCAGATTCATGACAAAATACTAATTATTTCATACATCTGGGTTGCTCAATATGTTGGAATAAAAGAAGATTTATTTCTTTCTCTAGCAAGATACTGATGCCTTGTTTCAAACATCTCCTTCAGAATATGATACCACATTCTACTGACTCTAGAGACAAAAATCACATAGAAAAAGTTACAATTATTTTCATTCCCAGTTCTCTACTCTGAAGATCTACAAATGATGGAGACACTTGTTGACAGCACTTGGTGTTTCAAGTCACGAATGGACAAATTAAAATAAAAATTAAACATTCATATGAATATTCCTAGACATGATAAAAAATAGTGAAAGGAATTTAATTTTCTAACATGCAAAATTAAATAATTTGGCATCATCTTGTCCATTTTTGAATTTAATAGGGAACTAACAGATTACTCCTAGCCCCTTCCATGAAAGAAATAAAAGTTTTTTCTAATAATAAGTTCCTTTTCATGCTGGGTGCTTGCCTAACCTAAGGTAATATTAACAGAATCTCTTAAGCTAACAACAGAGCACTATTTGTACAACAGTTTCCTGCCATCACAGCAAAGGATAGATTAAGTGATGACTGCAAAGGGAGCGCATAGCCTGAAGCAGAAAAAAAGATGAGCTGAGATGTATATATTGCTTACTTCAAGTCCTATGCTTATATATTTTTAAAACCAGAAGAGACTTCTATGGAAAAGTAACAGACCCTGCTAAAATCTACCACTGGGAATACTGAAACGAGGCTTAAATGATTAAGGAGCACACAAAACGGAAAGACTTGGGTGAGCCAAGGGCTGACAAACTAATAAGAAAATTCATCTACAAGAAGCAGAGGCTCTTGTTCTCTGCTTTGGGACAGAGAGAAAATTATATCTGCCAGAGCAAGAGACAGATTAAAAAAAATACTCCTCGGGAAAGTTTGACTTAATACATTTTACTGTATATAAACGGTGGTAGAGAGTGCACACAGTTCCTCAATTTGACCAAGCTAACATAGAATTTTCTATGTCAAGGAAGGAGATTTCTTGCAAACATGATGAAAATACTTTCACAGGCATGCCACAGTAAAACCACCAGTGCCATATTACTCAGTCTTTCGTTAGTGAAGAGTTTCAAGAAAAGAAAACATCATAAAGCCCATAACCCTAATGAAAATAATTCCCCCCTTGAGAAGAAGTCATTAGAGTAGGTATTGGAAACTTTTTTATTTCAGGTAATTGCTACTTCTCAAACAAAATGAAGAATATCTGATTAAAATTTAGCTAGTCCTACAGTTAAACTGCTTCCTGAGGAATCTCTATTATACAACAGGCTGCAAATGATATAATGCTACTTTCAAAGACATGCACTAGCCTACACTAATTAAGAAACTACATGCATATAATGTCTTCTGTTATTTCACTGCCTATACACAAATGCACCTCAATTGCAGACTGTATAAACCTCACTTCCCCTTATTAGCATCCCATTAACTGAGATATGGCAGCCAAGGACTTAGGACTTAAATTCAACTCTAGAACAGACATTATAAAAGCCTTACCGATCCATTAAAACTGCACTAATTCTCACAGCCCCATTGTGCAGCAGGAAAGTGCCTAAAATGATCAGCGGTCACACAGATGTTAATGTCAATACAGCATGAAGTTTTCAAGAGTCAGGTTTCAATGTTAATGGCTGGGCTCATCTTTCTACTCTGTTACCCAGCCTGGCAGCATAAAACAGATGGCTTGCTTCACTTCCTGAAGACAGCAATGTTATAATTGCCAAACTTTTTTGGCCAAATGACTAGAATTAAAGTGAAAATCTTCAGAGGAAATTCTAATTGATCAAAGTTCCATATAATTGTAAGAACTGATGATAAACATTTCCTTTCCAATTTTTCATCTTTAGAAGAAGAGATGCATAGGATGAGAGGAAATGGCCTCAAGGACCAGGGGAGGTTCAGATTAGATACCAGGAAAAACTCCTTCACCAAAAGGGTTCTCAGGCATTGCTGCAGGGAGGTGATGGAGTCACCATCACTGGAGGTGTTTAAAAGACAGGCAGATGAGGTGCTCAGGGATACAGTTTAGTGGTGAACAAGTACAGTTGGACTTGATCTCAAAGGTCTTTTCCAACCAAAGAATTCTATGATTCTATGGCATTTCTCCTGCAAAAAATCACAGCTTAGCAAGCAATCCCTTTAGACCCTTGTTCTTAGCAAGATGACTCAATGATCAGAAACTTCATTCTTCTCTAAAACCTAAGCTAAAATAATGTCACTTGTGCTTTGAAAATGTCATTATATTCCAGAAGAACACGTAGGAGTTTCATGGCTTTAGGTTTAAACTAAGCTTCCTAGAATTTATAAATGTGGACATGGCATTTCTCTTCCCTCTTCTTTGCCCCTGTACCTCAATAACAGGCTCTAACTCAGCAAAATATTTCCAGCCTCTGCTGCATAAACTATTTCTCTGATTGATCAGGTACTTAATTGTTGAACATTTGCTCTATCAGTTACTGCACTTGCTAACCGAGAGCTCTGCAATGCTTCTTCTGCTCTGCTCTTGCAGCTCAGTGAGTTCCAGAACACCCTGATTACATGCCAGGATTGTACCAAGTTTAAAATAGACTACCTCACAGATGCATCAAGATCTGTTAGTCATTCTCTTAACAGCTCTACCAAGCCATTAAGAAAGAAAGAAACAAATGTGAATTAACTTATTTTAAGAATTCTCTATTAACATGAAAAAAGGATGGTCCTACTGACATCAACCTCCTCTGACGTGAGATCTTTGATACTACAATTCTCTTCTGCATAACACATTATTAAACATTTCTTCATCCTCTGTGGGAAAAAAAAAAACCAAAACAACCCCCCGTTCTAAACCACAGTTTGTGAAAATTTTCTGTAATGTAACTTATCCAAGACCTGCTGGTATTGCACAATCTTTGTGAAAACTAACTTACCTTTACCTAAAATAACTATTTTTAGCATATGAAATAATGAGGATTTTACCTGCCACTTCTCTGAAGTGCAAATATGATGCCTTTCTCCTGAAAAGGAAGCAACTTCTTTCTTAGTCTTTCTGGTAGAAAGGACAGTTTAGCATCAACATTTTCTGAAGAAGCAGCTTCAAGTGTATTTGTTTTCTGGAATGTACTAGCCATGTTGAACCTATGTGAAACAAAACAAAACAACAGCCTTACTTAAAAGGTCTGCAGCACACTACAGAATAAAGCTTTATGGAACAATAATAACCACACTCTCTTGAAATATTCAATATATACACAACTCTTGCCAAGTCCTGAAAATTCTCCCTAGGGTACAGATGACTGAGGAAGAGCCCATCACCTCAGTATCAATAAAATATTCTAACTATTCCACTAGGAAGAGGTCAGCTTGTGTCACTTCCTCAATGCTATGAAATCATTAAGAAAGTTCCCTATTCATGGATGACACAGTTATTGGCTGTTCAAACACAGCCAACTCGTAGACATTGAAATTTGACTGTTCTAGTAAACATTTTTCTGAAAAGTTACAGGAAAAAGGATATTTAACCTCCTGATGATAGAACTAACAGTCCTCTACAATTTTTAATCCTAAAAATCAAACAGGAAAAAAGGGGAAATTATGCCCAATTTGGAGGAAGGGAGGCAAAATAAGCAAGTAACTTTATTCACCTCAGAAATAAATAATCTTAAACCATAGAACTAATCAATGAAAATTCTCATACTGTGCTTCAGACTAAAAATGTGGATTTTTCATTTGTTTGTGTCCAAGGGGACAGAGTCAGAGAAGAAAAAACAACTTTTGTTCTTATTCCTTCAACAGACTTTAAACAAACAAATGATTTAAAAGCTCAGTAGCAGTGTGTTAACTAAACACGAGGAAAGCAACAAACCTTTACATCGAAGTATTACCTAATTATTCTGGATTCATGGCCTGTGTGAGGAGCAGGATTACCTTAATGATCACTGCAACAAAGAATATCAGCCAAAATGCGAATCTTGTATTGCTAACAGTAAATATTGTACCACTAGGATTGACATCAAAATTCTCAATGTGTTGCACTCACATTTTTTTATACTGATGTATTTTGGAAGTAACTTGGAAGAAGTCAGATATGACTTAGTGGGATGAACCAGTATATTCACAAGAAGAAATGAGCTGAGCGAAACAATCATTCCCCTGAAGGACTAAATAACCTGGTTTTTCACACTGCCTTGTCACAAAGTAAGATTGACCTGGAGACAATGCAAATGATTAAAGTAATCAACATAAAGCACGATCATGCAAAACAGTTTGCAACAGTTTTCTTCTAGTGACATGGAGTACAGGTGAGGAGGTAAAACCAATTAATACAGATGAAATTACACGTCACAGTGAAAGAACAGCACTTCTGTATTCCTCAAGAATTCCACTTACGAAATATTATCCACAAAACTTGATGCACACTATTCCAGCTGAAGTCACATTCTCTTCAATAAAGAGAACCTACCTGTAACTGCACTACCACGCCACATACATACATCTCTCAAGTTGGCCAAGTTCCATGAGGTTGTTAGTGTGAATGTATTGAACAGGGTAACAGTGGAAACTTCTGAGGATACCTTCTTGGGCATCTATTACTACTTCTACAATGAAGTGGTTTGTAGCTACGACTGTTTTGATGTACCATGCTGCTGGACAATGGAGAGGGGGGAAAAAAGGGAATTAAAATTTAAAATACTGAGCAACAGTCAAAGTTGAGGCATAAAAGGGCTGTATTTACCATTGCTATAGATTTTGTTTTATTTTGTATTAAATTACCTAGCTGCTAGAGAATCTATTTTAAGAAGCATATTCTTGGAAGTTATTCTTTGTCCCACATATAAAGCCCTAGACATATTACTGCTCATGTATGAAAAAAACACTGCTAACTGGAACCATAGATGTGCGTGCATGTATATACACACCCTTAAGGACTACAAACATAGTTTCAAACCTGGTCTCAAAAACATCAAAATCTCAAGGGTCTGAACACCTAAAGTTACTCACTGGATGAGTACAAGTGATTCACACAGTAATATGAACTCCATGGCAGGAGAGAGTCTGCTGTTGTGCTTCCAATAGCAGGATCAAGGTTCAGAAAGCCCAGTTCTCACGGAAGTCTGGTTCTATCAGCAGACACAGGATCTTTCCTCCATAGATTCCTATCAGGTGACGCCCTCAAGATGCTAACCTAACAAGAGACAAGCCCAGTGCTGCTTAAACTCCTGATATAGAGTTCTGGCTAATGACATTCTAGAACCTGTCCGACAATAAGGAGGGATACCTCTTGAATGTCAATGGAATAGCCATCTACAGAGAAAGGAAATTGCACTTTGTCTGCAAACCAGATATTCTGCACCATCAAGGAGTGATGGCATTATTGACTATGGCTCTCTTCCAATACTCTTGTACTTGGGCCTCTGGAACATTCAACAGGAGATATAGGTGTTGTGATCAGGACAAGCTTTCCTCTGATGCATGCCCAGCACTGAACTTGGTTTAACAGAAGGAGGAAAGCTTGTCCTGTACACCCAAGGGAGGCATTTCATAGAAAAGAAGCCCGTAAAGCCCTCCTAAATACCCATTTCATCTCTCAGTTCAGCAAACAGAAGTGTTTCAGCTCTAACTGCTGGGAGAGCGATCATAATCATTTCAATGTCACAATATTTACCACAGAGGTATTCTTTTTTTCTTTAAAAGTTGATTAAGGTACTTCAACACTAAACATTTCTCTAGAGCCAGCCTTAAACAAGTGTGCTGCAGGATTGCTGGACCCAACAAAGCCATTCAGCACTCAGTTCTGTGATTCACTCCTAAAGAAAATTTCTGACTCATTTTCTGCGATGGTTTTCTATTCTATAAAAGCAGAGAAAATTATATACTTCTGATCAGCTTGCTACACAGCTTTATCTGAGTGACAATATGAGAATGAAATGTTAGCATAATTAACTTTTTGTCGAACTAGCTGACAAGATTCTTTCACCAAAACATTGAATAAAAATCATGCAGATTCAAAAGCACAAATCTGAATTAGAGGTGGCACATATGATTCATCAGTACACAGCAATACTACCATAAAACATGTTTCTGCATCATTCACTAATAAGGTTAAAACTGACATTGCAAATCTATCTTAAAAAGCAACAACAGCAACACAGAAGGCACTACCTACTACATATGTACAAGGTTTTGTTTATATTTTTCTCTACATGAATAATTAATGAATGGTGAATAATTATGGAATAGTAAATAATTAAAGAATTCCACAGGCAGTAAACAATGACTATTACAAAAACATAATACAATGAGTAAAATGAGCTCATGACACAACAGTAAAATGAATTGTGCATTACTAAACCTTTCACACATTGCTCCTTGGAAAGGTGAAGTAGTGTGCATAATCACATTACCACAATATCCTTATCAACTTCATGCTCTAGTCCTTTGCATTTACATTGTATGCTATTATTTTAACTTGACTACAAGCTTTAAAAGATGCCCCTTGCCATCTGCTGTGCACATATAACCTACCACTCCTGCAGCTGATTACTATGGAGTTCATGTCAAATAAAAAAATGTCTCAGGTAAAGTATTTGGTGCTCCAGAAACAATTGCTGGAGAACATGCACTTCAGAAAGAAGCTTTAAGAACTTAGATAACTAAACTGTACATCTTTTTTTAAAGCAACACTTACATAGTTCTTACCCAAACCCTTTAAGTTTAGTACAATTAGAATAAAGGTGCACTTTTTAACGATCGTACAAAGAATCTTAACCTCAAGAGATAAAGATCTCCATCACGATTAGACATTAGGGAGAAATTTTTCCCAATGAGGGTGGTGAGGCACTGGCACAGGTTGACCAGGAAAGCTGTGGATGCCCCCTCCCTGGAAGTGTTCAAGGCCAGGTTGGATGGGGCCTTGAGCAGCCTGGTCTGGTGGGAGGTGTCCCTGCCCATGGCAGGGGGTTGGAACTGCATGATCTTTAAGGTCCCTTCTGACCCAAACCATTCTATGATTCTTGAATAAACAACAGCAATAAAAATCCATATTCAGTCTATATTAATACCTAGATCACTATTTTATGATATCTGAAATTATAGAATGTGCTATGAAAGGTATAAGGAAGATTTATTTTGGTTGTGTAGAAAATGGGAATGAACAGTGATGAAACAAGCCAGGGAAAGTAATTAATTCCACCAAAATATCCCTTACTGATTTGCTAAAGTAATAATTATACTGAGAATCAATGCCTTACTTGCCTATAATGACTTTGGCAGTGGTGGTCATTTATATCTTGTTTTGAGACAGATGAATTACATTACCACTGTGGTAATGTCAACAAATAAAACCAGCCTTTTTTTAGCCAGTGTAGTACAAGCCCAGTTCTGTGTCTGTTGTTCGACCCTCTGCAGATTTGGAAGCTCTAAGAAAAGAAAGATGAGTGCATGTTTTTAACTACAATTTTTAATTTGTTTCTGTGTCCTTAATATGTTGTTAAACGCATCCTATTAACCCTCCTATATCTCTAGACCACAAGCTCTGGAACTTCTGTTTTCTCACACAAACTAGACCTAAAAGGTTTGATGTGGAGATCCTGCTTTTCAGAGAGTACACTCAGATACAGAAGTTTTATGACTAAAAAAAGAAAAACTGTATGCTATTTTCTCCAGTGTTTTAAAAGAAATCAGGGATTAAATAGTTAAATTACTAAACCAAATAATTTTTCATCTAAATTTGCTTTCATATCTCAGGACTAGCTAGTGGTAAATTTAAAAGCTGGAATTGGGAAGACTCATGGAACTACAGCATGATACACTCATAGGACATAAAAATCAGTAAAAGTTATGAAGTGTAGAACTTGTAAACATCAGGATAAATGTGTATGTTTGGTGGGAGTCAATGTGGCTTTTGTAACGGTGAGTCTTATCATTCAAGTCTAAAGCAGTTTTTTTTAAGGGAATCTACAACAACAACAACTCTATAAATGATTGATGTAGGCCAGTTCCCACTATTTTTCAAAATTAATTAAAAACAGAATCAGTTTTATAAACCTATTTGTACAGTAATTATAATTTCCAAGAAAACTTTTGAGAAAGTTCCTCAGTTTAAGAAAGCTGAGTTGTCATGTGAAAAAATGCACTGAAACTTTTTTTTAATACAAGCAAGCAGACTGAACGATATTTCAAAGGAGTCTATGTCAACTTCAGTTATGCTCAATGAACTCACACATTATCTGGAAAAGTAAGTAACTGCTGATGGATAACAGCAGTGCAAATACTAGTAAATTAAAATAAAAATATAAAAAACACTCGTATCTTTTCTGTCACTGCTGTTGCCATACTGCATTTCACTATAGACACTCTGCCTTCCAGAGGTATGTGTTGAGATCAAACACACTGAGTTTCTTTGTCGGAGGCTTGGGTGCAAGACTGATGAGAACTTCAAGGACTATTTAACACAAGCTGATAACATAATATAAACCCAGTATTTATTTCTACAAGCTGCCTTAAAGGGCAGCCTTTTAATACAGCTCAGTAATAAAACAAGCGAGTATTTCCAACAAGCATTTGCTTCATAAATTTCCTCTTGGTGGTTCCAAGTGCTCCATGACTGCATGTTCAATAAAACTTAATAGGGAATTTAAGGCTCTAAGAAAATCGTGGTACTTTGGCCAATTGATTAATCAAACATCTTTCCACCAGTGGAACAATAAAAAATTAAAACCTCCTAAGTCATTAAAACAGAGCATTTAAAGAAATGCTGCAAGAAAAAGCACTCAGACAGAAAGAACAAAGGATATCACAAAGCTCTGTGGCACACAACAGGTCTTCCACAGGCGAGGTGCTGAGATTGAAGACAGACACCTTAATACTTGCCTGGGGGCAATTTTTTTTTGGACTTACGCAATTCTCTGCACACAGCAGAGCCCTGAGACTGCAGAACGACCTGAGCTCGTGCTGTGATAACCAGGTAGCAGCCAGGGCGAGCGGAACTAGGTCAGTCCTGCTGGCCCAAGCATAGGCTGAGAAAGAGCAACAGTCATGTTGGAAGGTTTGGAGCGGGCTCTGAGCAACCCGATCGAGTTGAAGTTGTCCCTGCTCCTTGCAGAGAGGTTGGACTGGATGACTTGTAAAGATCTCTTCCATCTCAGAGTATTCTATGATTCTATGAAGCCCGCCCTATTACACCGAGTGAGCTCCACCCCGACGCTGTTCACCCCCCGCCCCTCAGCCAGCCCAGGTTACGCTCCCAGCCCACCCCCCAAGGCACCGCACATCACACAGCAGAGAAAGGGCAGAGAACGGCTCTGGGAAGGGGCAGAACGGCCTGGGAAGCGGCAGGAAAAGAGTAGGGAAGGGGGACCACAGAAAACAGGGTGCAGGGAACGACCCTAGGAAGCAAGGAGCCGGGAACGCCTCTGGGAAAGGGGGACAGGGAAAAGGGGGCGGGGAACAGCCCTAGGAAAGGAGAGCAGGGAACGGGGCGGCAGGAAAAGGCCCTGGAAAAAGGGGAACAAAGAAAAAGAGTAACAGGAAAAGCCTCAGAAAAAGGTGGGTCAAGGAAAGGTGGGGGGCGGAGACAGGGGAAGGTCCCTCACTTCCGCACACCGCTAACCCTACGGGGCCGCTCCCAGGCCGCGGAGCTGCCAGGCCACGGGCACCTCCTCCCGCCACCTTCGCGCGCGCGGGGCTCGAACAGGCACCACCCGGAAGTGACGCACACGGGGCGGTGCAGTCACACAGCACGCGCTTCCGGTGCCACTGCCTCTTCTCCTTTATGTTCGCAGCTCCCTCCCCCCCGCTCCAGCCCCGGTCCCTCCCCTCTTTCTTCCCCCGGGGAGCGAGAGACACGGCATGGTCCTGCCCGGCGGTGCCGCGTCCCGGCCCCTGCTCCGCTCGGATGGTGCGCGGGGCGGAGGAGGGAAAGGGGGAGGGAAACGGCAGGGGCCGCTCCGGGAGGGGCGGGGATGGCGTCGAGGGCCGGGGTGAGCGAGGGGCCCGCGAAACAGGGTTGGGGGCAGGGGGGAGGGCAGTGCTGCCGGCTGCAGAGCGGTTGTAGGGCGCTTAGCTGGGAATCCGGCGGGGTTGGGGTGCTGTAACTCGGGGTAGAGCGCATCCCAGGAGAGGGGTGCATCCGCTCGGGTGTGTTACAGTGAAGAGGGGGTCGCTGCTGGCTCTAGAGGTTGGCAGAAAGAGAAGCCGGGGGCCTGGAGGATGCTAACTTAGGTCTGTAGCTCCTATCCTGCCTGCTTCTCCTCGCACGACTGCCGGGAGGGCTGGGGACCGCCCCCGGCGGGACTGCGGTGCTGTTACTCAAGGTAGACCGCATCCCAGGCGGCGGGGGACGCGTTTGGTTACGGTTCAGGAAGGGTCGCCCCTGGTTCTAGAGGCTGGCGGAAAGAGGGCCTGGAGCGTGCTAAGCCGGAACCAAAGCTCCTGCCCTGTGCCGGCCGGCACCCAGAGGGGTTGGAGTGCTGTTACTCGGGATAGACCGCATCCCAGGAAGCGGTGGGCCTGCTTGGGCAGGTTACGGTTAAGGGAGGGTTGCCACCAGTTCTAGAGGCTGGCAGAAAGAGAGGCTGAGGGGTCCGGAGGGTGCTAAGCCGCGACCACAGCTCCTACCCTGCCCTGCCCCTCCTCGAATGCTTGCCAGGAAGACTGGGATGCTGTTACTCGGGACAGACCACATCCTAAGCATCGGTGGACCTGCTCGGGGAAATTGTGGTCCAAGGAGAGTCGCAACCGGCTCTAAAGCAGCTGAGGGCCCTGGAGGGTGTGAAGCCGGGACCAAAGCTCCTATGCCGGCCAGCACCCATCAGGGTTAGGATGTTGTTACATGGGATAGACCACGTTCTAGGAAGCAGTGGACCAGCTTGGGCAAGTTCCAGTCAGGGAGAGTTGCTACCAGCTCTAGAGGTTGGCAGAAAGAGCGGCTGAGGGGCCTGGAAAGTATTGAGCCATGACTACAGCTTCTATCCCACCCTGACCCTCCTCACATGGATGCCGGCCAGCACCCAGTGGGGTTAAGATGCTGTTACTCGGGACAGAGCTTATTCCAGGCGGCAGTAGGCCTGCTTGGGCAAGTTACGGTCCAAGGAGGGTCGCCACCGGCTCTAAGGGTTGGCAGAAACAGCAGCTAAGAGACCCGCAGGGTGCTACGGCATGACTACCACCCTGCCCTCGCACGGCTGTCGGGAGAGCTGAAGTGCTGTTAACCGGCTCAGACCGCAGCCCGGGCAGCGGAGGACCCGCCAGGGCGCGTTTCCGTATAGGCGGAGCAGAGGGAGCGGCTGTTCCCGGCGGGAGCCGTCCGCGCGCTGCCCCTGCCCGGCGCGTGCCGGCCTGCGCGCCGAGGCGGCGCTCCTATAGGTTGTCAGGGCTGTCTGTCAGCGTAGCGGCGCTCAGCGATTGGCCGCGCGCCTTCAGGGCAGGCCTTCGGCCGCACAGGCGCCGAGGCGCGCCAC